>OY971423.1:0-2635000 GCA_963853865.1 Helleia helle
TTTTTTTTTTTTTTTTTTTTTGGTAATGCAGCGGAAATTTGCAGACCAAACCATAACTAGGACCGGGGTGAGTTTTAAACCTAGCCGTGAGTGGGGTTCGCACTTGGAGATGCGTTACCCACTAAAACCGCTGCAAGTGCCCTCAGCCGCCTTTTATGAGAGTCCCGGATCATGCAGGCAACGCAGGACCCTCGGCGACAGGCTGGCCCCGGCGAAAAGGCCAGACTCCTCCTCTAAAGGGGGACTGCTCGGCTGTTCGTTTGATTCGATACTTTTAGCAGTCCCCGACGACGTCGTGTCTACTGGACCCAGGTTAAAACCCCATCCTGGGCCCGACACGAGCACAGGGGCGTTACTGGAGGCGCATTAGGTAGCGCCTCCTACGCACCCCCGTTCGTCGCCCGCGGTGGGAGGCCTCGTCGGCGGCCTCCTCTCTCACCCGCTCATCGGCCTCCTTCTGGGACATTACTGCCTCGCAGAAGGAGACCATCGCCGTCCAGGACTCGTCGTCGCCGAGCATCGCGGGGATGACACTCGGCAGAGACAAGTCCCCTCCGATAACTGATGTCAGATCGTGACGCAGCGCCGCCCATCTCGGGCACACCTCGAGGGTGTGCTGGGCCGAGTCCACCGCCGCGCCACAATCGTGACACACAGTTACCGGCTCCCTTTGCCGTCCTGCACAGATACTCACCGAAGCACCCATGCCCGGTGAGCACCTGTGTTAGACGGAAGGTGAGGGGTTTGCGTTTACGACGCATCCACCGCTCAAGGACCGGGCGCAGGGCAACCGTTAAGCCTTTGCCATACGGCTGCCGCGCCAAGTCCTCCCCCCACCTTCGCATTAGTGCCTCCTGCCCTAGTCGGCGGACCCGTAGGATCCCGTCCGGCGTCACGTCCTCTCCGAGGGACCTCCTATCCGAGACATAGGAGTATACCTCGGCGAGAACTTCCGCCACGAGTTCCCACGGGGGGTCGCCGGCTAAGGCAGTAGCTGCAGCCCATGATATCGTACGATACCCCCGGACCGCTCTTACCGCGATTACCCGCTGCGCCGAGCGCAGCTGGGCCCTACTCCGCGCGGTAAGGCGATCCGTCCAAATCGGAGCACCGTACGTCGCCATACTCCGGCAGACACCGGAGTATAGCTGCCTGCAGGCGGCGCTGGGTCCTCCGAGGTTCGGGAGGAGTCTGCCCAGCGCACTCGCCGCCTTCACGACCTTCGGACCCAATTGTTCGAAATGTGGGCCGAAGGTCCATCCACCGTCAAGGATGAGCCCCAGATATTTGATGTGAGGGCTCATCCTGACCCTCACCCCTCCGATCTGGAGGGCAGCCCCCGGTGGGGGTCCTTTCCTCCCGGTCCCGCGGAAGAGGAGGGCTTCGGTCTTGTCGACTCTGACCCGAAGCCCTAACCTCTCAATGCGGCCGATCACGAGGTCGAGCCCGACCTCGGCCAGCCGCGCCGCCTCCTTATAGTCTCGTCCCCGGGCGTAGACGAAGGTGTCATCAGCGTAACAGATGACACCCATCCCGGGGAGGAGACGACCTCGCAGGACCCAGTCGTACCCGATGTCCCACAGGATCGGACCAAGTACCGAACCCTGCGGGACACCGCAGCCGACTCGCCACCACTCCACGGACCCACACCGGTTCTCGCAGGCTACCCTCCTGTCGGAGAGGTACGCCTCCAACAGCCTCCTGAGATAGGGAGGCACACCAAAGTAATTCAGTGCCTCCCGTATCACACTGTGCGGGAGGCTGTTGAAGGCGTTCGCGATGTCCAGGGACACCGCGACCACCACCTCCCCTCGGCGTTCCGCCTCACCCGTCACCGCCCTAAGGCGTTTGAGGGCGTCGATGGTCGACCGGCGCGCCCGGAACCCAAATTGGGACTCTGAGAGTCCCGGTCCCGGGCCCTCCTCCAGGTGCCGAACGAGCCGGGAAGCCACGACTCTCTCCAGGGCCTTCCCAGCCTCGTTCAGCAGCACCACCGGTCGCACCGACGCGGCCGAGTCCGGGGGTCGCCCTGCCTTAGGAAGCAGGCAGAGCCGACCCTCCTTCCATGCCCTCGGGAACTGTCCGGACCGCAGGCAGCGATCGAACAGCTCCCGAAGGCTGTCGCCGAGGTGCTCGAGGGAAAGGGCCAGAACCTTCCCGTGCACCCCGTCTGGACCCGGCGCCCTCTTCTTACTCTGGAGGCGGGCCAGAACCGCCTCCATTTCAGCCTCCGTGACGGGTGGCGGAACACCCTCCTCGTCCGACGTCTGCCGAGCCATCCTGGGGGGCGTGAAGCCCCCAGGTGTGTCGGGGAAGAGTTCCCCGACAATCCTCCTCAGTTGGCCCGGCTGGAGCGTCTCGGTGATAGGGGCCGACTGGGCGCGGAGCTTGTTCCGCGCCCATTTATACGGTCGGCCCCAGGGGTCCCTCTCGAGACCCTCAACGAGCTCCAGCCAGGCCTCCTCCTTGGCTCGGCAGATGGCCTGTTTTAGGGTCTTGACATTGTCAATGTAGACCCTGTACAGGCCGTCGTCCCGGTCGACATCCTGGGGGCGCCGCCGCCTGCTCCGGGCATATTGCCTCCTTGCCCGTTGGCAGGCGGCCCGAAGGTCGGCTAGTTCGGCCGACCACCAGTAGAGCGCCCGCCGCGGGGGCGGACGTTTCGCGCGCGGCATGGCCGCTCTGCTGACCGCGGTGAACGCGTCGCAGAGTCGGTCAGCCGCTTCGTCCACCCCAAGCTCCGACAGCGGCGGGAGGCTCCACCGGCAGACTATAGCCGCCTCCTCTGCCAGTTCCCGGTCGAGCTTCGTGAGCGCCCAACGCGGAAACTGGCTTCGCCCCCTGGATGTCGACGACGACGACGCCGGACGGACGGGAGTCGGAGACACCTCGAACCTTATGTAACGGTGGTCCGAGAGAGTCTCCACTCCCGTCTCCACCCTCCACCCTCCACTCTGCGTGCGATGGCCGGCGTGGCGAAAGTGACGTCCACCACGGAACCTCCCGACCAACGCACGCACGTCTGGACTGCCCCTCTATTGAGCAGGGACAGTCCGGCAGCTAGCGCCCACTCCTCCACCTCCCTCCCTTTCGTGTTCGTGACCGGATTGCCCCAAGCCGTGGACTTGGCGTTGAGATCCCCGGCCACGAACACCTGTAAGGGAGCTAGCTGCCCCACCAGCGGCCCCAGAACGTCGAGAAACCGTTCCAGGGCCGCCAAATCGCGGTTCGGAGAGAAGTATACCCCGACGAAGGCAACCTCTCCCCGAACCGCCGCCACGTACCCGCGGCCCCTCGCTATCACAGCAAGGGGGGGCCGGCTCCAGGCCTCACCACGACCGCGACCGAACCGCCGGTGTCCCCCGCCCAATTTGGGCTGGGAGGCACCGCGTACGGCTCGGCGACGATCGCGACGTCAATTCCCCACTCCGCCATGGACTGCAGGAAAAGGTCCTGAGCCCCGGCGGAGTGGTTCACGTTCGCCTGGAGGACGCTGAGATGCCTGGACATTACTCGGCCATCTCAGCGTCTGCCGACACCACTTTATTCCCCTTCCTTTGCGAGGGGAACACTCCGCGGGTGGATGGGGGCTTACACGCCATACCCCCCATCACGTGGCCTGCTGGTCTTCCTGCGTCGGCACAAACCGCACATCGTGCGGCGGCCGAGCAGCCAGCAGCTTTGTGGCCAGGTTGACCGCAGCGGTAGCAGAGGCTGCTACGGTCAACCTCGCACTGGCACGCCCCGGCGACGTGCCCCATTCCCAGGCACCGGTAGCAGTGCCTGGGGCGCGCCTGTAGGAGGTGGACGCGCGCGCGGCACCAACCTACCGCCACGCTGCCACTCTCCAGCAGCTTTTTAGCCGCCGCCACCGGGATCTCCACGTGGGCTGTACCCAGGCTCATCTGTCCCGTGCGAATATTTCGCACGTGGACCTGTCCCGGGTTACAGCCCCTTCCCGCGCCAACGCAGTGCCGAGGCGCTCCGCGTCGACCGCGTCGCTCAGACCCGAGATTCTAAGCTCTGCCTTCTTCTCAGGCCTGAGCACTTCTACATCTTCCGCCAAAGCCTCTTTGAGGCGGGCGGCGAGGGCATCGGCCTTTTCGCCACTGGGCACCTCTATGAGGCGCGCCCCGGTTGCCGACTGGCGGATTTTGAGTGGGCCGATGCCCAGCTCTTCCAACTTTATTCTTTGCTCGGCCTTCGTGAAAGCCGAGCCGTACGTCTCCCCCTTGCTACTGCCTCCGGCCGTAGTTTGACAATTACGGCCGAGGAGCGGGGGAGGGAGAGCTTGACCTTTTGCGGGTCCGCCTTCTTGACCGGCTTCGCGGAGGCCGTCGGTGTTTTTGCCGACGGTGCCACAGCTGCCGGCTTTTTCGCAGCCGGTTTACGGCGCACGACCTCCGTCCAGATCGCCGCCGTATCCTGGGCTTGGGCCCCCTCTTCAGCCCTTTTGGGCGCAGCCTCCTTCGTGGTGGTGGGACCGAACGCGGTCCATTCGACGTCCTTTTTCCCCTTTCCCTTGCCCTTGCCTTTTGCGGCTTGAGACAGGGCGGGGAAGTCGACCGGATCCGGTCCAACCACATTTTCTGCGGCAACAACCTCCGTTGCCGGCTTCCTCCTCGCTTCAATGGCGGCCCTTGTGGCTACCGCTAGCTCCTTTTTGTCCCCCGCTAGCGGAGGACGACAGATAGGGGCAGCCGGCAGCTGCAGGGCCGCCAGACGCCCGTCTACAATATTGCCGGCCAATTCCGCCATTTCCTTTCGGAAATCAGCCGGCATTGTGACCTCTGCGGCCTTCTTGCGCGCCTCTTCGAAATCACGTCTATATGCGCGCATCTCCTCTCTCATTAGTTCCAGCTCACGCTGGAGTCGCCGGTTGTCTGCCCGTAGCCTCTTTGCCTCCTCAGTCTCGGTGCGGACGACCAAAGACTCCAGCACCTCTCTTATTGAGCCGGCCGCCTTTTTTATTTTAGCGGCGTAGCCCCCCCTTAGATTGACTGACTTTCCAGTCAGTCCCAATATCAAATCTAGGTTGGACTCCGCCGCCACCATTAACTCCTCGGCCCCCATCCCCTCTTCAGGGTCTATAGGAGCCTCCAGTGTCACATCCTTGCAATCCTTCACCTTTTTATAGGCCCTCTTCTCCAGGGCCAGCTCAAAGGCATCTTCCTTATCTCTCTCCACCCTTTCTCTCAGAGATGCCCGCGCTCGAGAAAGCGTGGGGGCTTTGCCCCTCTTCGCCACCGGCAGCCTTCTGCTCTCCACCTCCACACCCAACTCGGATTCGGAGTCTGACCCCCCGGAGAAGAGGCGTTTCCGGCCCAACTCCGCTTCCGACATTGACGTCACATTGATGTCCTCGAGGACCTCCAAACTACCCATCGAATGACCCCCACCCGTTTTTCCCCTATGCGCACTAGTCCCCCCCCCCCGAAAACTATCCCCCCCGACATGTTCCCCGGAAATCACTCCAGAGAACAAAACACGACACAAAACAACACTAGAAAAATGAATATATACAAAGTTTAACGCCACAAGAGTTTTAACAAGTAAACATTCACGACAAAAAAAGCTCAGCAGAACAAAATAAAAGGACTTCCACTGAACGGACAAAAACAAAAACCTACCCCAACGATCCCAAAACGCACAAAAACGATGACCCCACCCCTATCAGCCGTCCAGGCACCACGACTCCGGGACTACACAGTCAAAACCGTTGTCGGTATACTTGGACGACTTGATACTTTTTCCCATACAAAATCAAAACACCAGAATCCAAACCCAAAAGTGGGAATATCTTTGCAACCCGAAAGCGTACAAAAGAAATTCTTACACCTAAAGATTTGTCTCCTGAGAGCTTTGCAACGACACCAATAACACTAATCCACCACACCTTAGCATACGCCTTAGTACCGGAAAACTAGTGTCAACCTAACCTAACCTAACCTAACCTAACCTAACCTAACCTAACCTAACCTAACCTAACCTAACCTAACCTAACCTAACCTAACCTAACCTAACCTAACCTAACCTAACCTAACCTAACCTAACCTAACCTAACCTAACCTAACCTAACCTAACCTAACCTAACCTAACCTAACCTAACCTAACCTAACCTAACCTAACCTAACCTAACCTAACCTAACCTAACCTAACCTAACCTAACCTAACCTAACCTAACCTAACCTAACCTAACCTAACCTAACCTAACCTAACCTAACCTAACCTAACCTAACCTAACCTAACCTAACCTAACCTAACCTAACCTAACCTAACCTAACCTAACCTAACCTAACCTAACCTAACCTAACCTAACCTAACCTAACCTAACCTAACCTAACCTAACCTAACCTAACCTAACCTAACCTAACCTAACCTAACCTAACCTAACCTAACCTAACCTAACCTAACCTAACCTAACCTAACCTAACCTAACCTAACCTAACCTAACCTAACCTAACCTAACCTAACCTAACCTAACCTAACCTAACCTAACCTAACCTAACCTAACCTAACCTAACCTAACCTAACCTAACCTAACCTAACCTAACCTAACCTAACCTAACCTAACCTAACCTAACCTAACCTAACCTAACCTAACCTAACCTAACCTAACCTAACCTAACCTAACCTAACCTAACCTAACCTAACCTAACCTAACCTAACCTAACCTAACCTAACCTAACCTAACCTAACCTAACCTAACCTAACCTAACCTAACCTAACCTAACCTAACCTAACCTAACCTAACCTAACCTAACCTAACCTAACCTAACCTAACCTAACCTAACCTAACCTAACCTAACCTAACCTAACCTAACCTAACCTAACCTAACCTAACCTAACCTAACCTAACCTAACCTAACCTAACCTAACCTAACCTAACCTAACCTAACCTAACCTAACCTAACCTAACCTAACCTAACCTAACCCAACCTAACCTAACCTAACCTAACCTAACCTAACCTAACCTAACCTAACCTAACCTAACCAACCAACCTAACCTAACCTAACCTAACCTAACCTAACCTAACCTAACCTAACCTCAACCTAACCTAACCTAACCTAACCTAACCTAACCTAACCTAACCTAACCTAACCTAACCTAACCTAACCCAACCTAACCTAACCTAACCTAACCTAACCTAACCTAACCTAACCTAACCTAACCTAACCTAACCTAACCTAACCTAACCTAACCTAACCTAACCTAACCTAACCTAACCTAACCTAACCTAACCTAACCTAACCTAACCTAACCTAACCTAACCTAACCTAACCTAACCTAACCTAACCTAACCTAACCTAACCTAACCTAACCTAACCTAACCTAACCTAACCTAACCTAACCTAACCTAACCTAACCTAACCTAACCTAACCTAACCTAACCTAACCTAACCTAACCTAACCTAACCTAACCTAACCTAACCTAACCTAACCTAACCTAACCTAACCTAACCTAACCCAACCTAACCTAACCTAACCTAACCTAACCTAACCTAACCTAACCTAACCTAACCTAACCTAACCTAACCTAACCTAACCTAACCTAACCTAACCTAACCTAACCTAACCTAACCTAACCTAACCTAACCTAACCTAACCTAACCTAATCCAACAACCTAACCTAACCTAACCTAACCTAACCTAACCTAACCTAACCTAACCTAACCTAACCTAACCTAACCAACCTAACCTAACCTAACCTAACCTAACCTAACCTAACCTAACCTAACCTAACCTAACCAACCTAACCTAACCTAACCTAACCTAACCTAACCTAACCTAACCTAACCTAACCTAACCTAACCTAACCTAACCTAACCTAACCTAACCTAACCTAACCAACCTAACCTAACCTAACCTAACCTAACCTAACCTAACCTAACCTAACCTAACCTAACCTAACCTAACCTAACCTAACCTAACCTAACCTAACCTAACCTAACCTAACCTAACCTAACCTAACCTAACCTAACCTAACCTAACCTAACCTAACCTAACCTAACCTAACCTAACCTAACCTAACCCAACCTAACCTAACCTAACCTAACTTACCTAACCTAACCTAACCTAACCTAACCTAACCTAACCTAACCTAACCTAACCTAACCTAACCTAACCTAACCTAACCTAACCTAACCTAACCTAACCTAACCTAACCTAACCTAACCTAACCTAACCTAACCTAACCTAACCAAAAAATTTTAACCTAACCTAACCTAACCTAACCTAACCTAACCTAACCTAACCTAACCTAACCTAACCTAACCTAACCTAACCTAACCTAACCTAACCTAACCACTTATATTTCTCTGAAATACCTAAATTTGGTGGTGTTGTTGTGGGAATTCGAAATTTTTTCTTTTTGAATCGTGTTCTAATAGGCGGGCCCTATATAGACCTGTAATAAACAGTAAAAGTTTCATCAACTTCGGCAAAGTTTTTTGACATTTTAACACATAATTAATAAAATCTCATAGTTTTCATATATTTTTCTTACCTATTACTCCCATAGTTGACATATTCCAAATTTTTCCGCTTTAATAATCATCAGGTCGTCTGTCCGCTACTTTTAACATCCATCTAGACTAGCTTCTCACCCGGAAGCACCTGAAAACAAAAGAAAATAAGTTAGCGTAGATTCGAATCCGCTATAATCGGATATAAAACTTACAACGTTTGACCCACTGCACTTTCGGGTGCTGTATATCGTGTATCTCGGTCTCATCTAACATTCCATAGCAAAATTCTTCAATAGTTCTATATAAAATTTTTAACTTTTCATACAAAGTTCTTTCAAAAACACAGTCCTTTGCCCACCACTTGCCCACTCAGTGGACAAACCATCCCAACTTTCTTGATAGTATACCTGCTGCTCTCCCGCGTCTATTGACACCTCGCTTGTCGGGATCAGACGTCGGAAAGTGCTAAAAATTTCGAAAATCCATATTCGGCCGTTTTTTATATATGAACCGAGTCTACATGGTGAATCTCAACACGCCATACAAAACACTTATATTTCTCTGAAATACCTAAATTTGGTGGTGTTGTTGTGGGAATTCGAAATTTTTTCTTTTTGAATCGTGTTCTAATAGGCGGGCCCTATATAGACCTGTAATAAACAGTAAAAGTTTCATCAACTTCGGCAAAGTTTTTTGACATTTTAACACATAATTAATAAAATCTCATAGTTTTCATATATTTTTCTTACCTATTACTCCCATAGTTGACATATTCCAAATTTTTCCGCTTTAATAATCATCAGGTCGTCTGTCCGCTACTTTTAACATCCATCTAGACTAGCTTCTCACCCGGAAGCACCTGAAAACAAAAGAAAATAAGTTAGCGTAGATTCGAATCCGCTATAATCGGATATAAAACTTACAACGTTTGACCCACTGCACTTTCGGGTGCTGTATATCGTGTATCTCGGTCTCATCTAACATTCCATAGCAAAATTCTTCAATAGTTCTATATAAAATTTTTAACTTTTCATACAAAGTTCTTTCAAAAACACAGTCCTTTGCCCACCACTTGCCCACTCAGTGGACAAACCATCCCAACTTTCTTGATAGTATACCTGCTGCTCTC
This sequence comes from Helleia helle, assembly GCA_963853865.1. Lineage (NCBI taxonomy): Eukaryota > Metazoa > Arthropoda > Insecta > Lepidoptera > Lycaenidae > Helleia > Helleia helle. The sequence goes on from OY971423.1 coordinate 9,599, forward strand.
CCGCGTCTATTGACACCTCGCTTGTCGGGATCAGACGTCGGAAAGTGCTAAAAATTTCGAAAATCCATATTCGGCCGTTTTTTATATATGAACCGAGTCTACATGGTGAATCTCAACACGCCATACAAAACACTTATATTTCTCTGAAATACCTAAATTTGGTGGTGTTGTTGTGGGAATTCGAAATTTTTTCTTTTTGAATCGTGTTCTAATAGGCGGGCCCTATATAGACCTGTAATAAACAGTAAAAGTTTCATCAACTTCGGCAAAGTTTTTTGACATTTTAACACATAATTAATAAAATCTCATAGTTTTCATATATTTTTCTTACCTATTACTCCCATAGTTGACATATTCCAAATTTTTCCGCTTTAATAATCATCAGGTCGTCTGTCCGCTACTTTTAACATCCATCTAGACTAGCTTCTCACCCGGAAGCACCTGAAAACAAAAGAAAATAAGTTAGCGTAGATTCGAATCCGCTATAATCGGATATAAAACTTACAACGTTTGACCCACTGCACTTTCGGGTGCTGTATATCGTGTATCTCGGTCTCATCTAACATTCCATAGCAAAATTCTTCAATAGTTCTATATAAAAATTTTAACTTTTCATACAAATTTCTTTCAAAAACACAGTCCTTTGCCCACCACTTGCCCACTCAGTGGACAAACCATCCCAACTTTCTTGATAGTATACCTGCTGCTCTCCCGCGTCTATTGACACCTCGCTTGACGGGATCAGACGTCGGAAAGTGCAAAATTTCGCCCTCCCACCCTCCCGTTTTACATCGTTAAAGTGCATTTTGCTTCATCTTGAAAATTAAAAATTTGACAAATTTCTGTTTTTGGGACCTAGAGGAACATAATTATACCACATATTGAGACAAAGGTAGATCTACCGAGCTATATTGACTAGGCGTTTACTTAATATTGTATTTTATTAGTATTGACTTTCTTTCTGACCTAATTTAGGATCTTTGTTAGGCAATACCCGGTTTTTTGACCAGATATTGCCGCTATAATTTAACGACCCCTATTGGGAATTATTATTATTGTATTTATAAGGTTTTAACATTTACACCGTAGATTAAGAACCCTTATTTTATTCCTCTGGCAATAAGCTTTGTTTGCGTTTGTGTTTTAATCAATTTACTTTAATTACCATTGATTATAAGAAAATGTTTGGCTTTCACAGCCCCCCCACAAAAGCGATCGAGCCTAAAAGCTCCCTAGCAACAAAAAAGGCCGCTCCGCTAAAAGATCAGCCAAAGTCCTCTAAGGTTAGAAGGAGCATAGAGGACTTTGAGCAGGCCATATTAAAATCTCCAGTAACACAAATCTCCCCGTTGAAAGCCGTGGCTTCGGCGGCGGTTTCGGCAAAGCAAAAGCTGAAGGCATCCGTAAGTAAGCCACCAGTAGCTGTGCCTGTGAGCCCGCCGCCGAAACCAAAATACGCAAGTCGAGTTGCTGAGGCGAGAGCCTGCCTCACGAAGGCAAAACTTCACCTTAGCAGCTCCAGAAACACCAAAACGGAAATCAAAGAAGGAGTTATAGCCGCACTCGACAGGCTGTATCAGTTAGTTAAGGAGGCGACGGAGGAGGTCACTGAGCAGAGAGTAGTAGCGCGAGAGGAGGACCCTATACACCCTCCTCTCAGCGCACCCCCTCAGAAAAACGACGGAGAGCTAATTCAGAGGCTTGACGAGCACTCAATCCTTCTCCGAGAGGCCACCGCAAAGATAAATACGTTACAGGTGGCCATAAATAAGCACCAGGAGTCCTTGGAGGTGAAAACGTACGCTAGTATAGTGGCAAGTGGCCACAATACCAAGGCCCCTGAACTAGCCACACTCCAATCGCTCGTTATCACATCCAAGGATTCCGAGGAGACCGGAGAAGAGGTACTTGATAGGGTAAGGAGGGCTGCCAAAGCAAAGGACGGAGATATAGTAATTGAAAGAGTAAGAAAAGCAAAAGACAGAAAAGTAATAGTAGGATGCAAGAATAAAATGGAAAGACAAAAGCTTAAAGAAAAACTGGAAAAAGCGGGGGAGCAACTCAGCGTGCAGGAGATCAGGAATAAAGATCCGCTCCTGATCCTACGAGATGTCATGACTTATAATACAAATGATGACATACTCTGCGCGCTGAGGAGGCAGAATGGGGATATTTTCAGAGATGTGAGCGGCGATAATGATCGGATAGAGATTGTATATAAAAAGAAAACAAGGAACCCGCTCACAAACCATGTAATCCTGAAAGTATCCCCAGAAATCTGGACCAGGGTGCTGAAGGAAGGAGTAGCGAGGGTTGATCTTCAGCGAGTCCGCGTTGAGGATCAATCCCCCCTTGTCCAGTGCTCCCTCTGTCTGGGTTACGGCCATAGCAGGCGGTTCTGCACGGGGACCACTGAAAAGTGCAGCCACTGTGCAGGACCGCACAAGAAACTAGAGTGTCCTGAGTGGTCTGCAGGCGCTACACCAAAATGCAGTAATTGCCTGCAGGCCAAACAGGAATATACTAATCATAACGCGTTCAGTTGGGAATGCCCGGTGCGAAAGAGATGGGATGCGCTCGCAAGATCGACCACGGCGTATTGCTGAGGATGTCCTCCAAAACATGAGCACCAACTCGCATGACTCAAAACCGCTGTTGCTTGGGGTACTACCCCTATATGTCTTGCGACAATAAAGCATCCCTTACGGATGCCAAGAGGGGAGTACTCCAACCAACATCGAGAGCCATCGAGAAGAGGAGACGACAGGTTCATGAGGAACAATTAAAATGTGAAATACATCTGGCTAGAACCTCACTGAGAGAGATTCTGGTCACATGCATGAAAAATAAATCGACTGCACAATATACCATAACCTGTCTTTCTACTCCTTGCGATAAGTTATGCGCCGTGACGAGAGCTCGTCCCATCTCTAGAGCAAAACAGCTAGGCTCAGTGACCAAAATACGTTCTCTAAGTCTTCCGATATGTCTCGTAAGTCCGTCTGTGTATTTCTCAGTGTCAGTTACCATAATAGTCTTAGAGAGATTGAATACAGATTTTCATGCTAAGAAGGATACTGAACAGGCAATGTTAAATACTTATTCTAGAATAAATATGAAAACATGTGCACGATGAAATATGAAAGTACATGAAAACCTGTACCCGATCTCTTCAAATGTCAGTTGTCAAGCGTAATTCGTAGTAGTGAATGGTAACATCAATGTTAAAGAAAGTTCCGAGGGTTGCTGTAAAAAAAAAAAAAAAAAAAAAAAAAAAACAACGTAAAATTAAATAATTATACCAGTAAAAATATTAAAACTGTCGAAATTGTAAAATTACACCATGTTATTTAAATTAATTTAAAAAATGTCAGGAAAACGGTACATAAAATTTAGAAAAATCAATAAAGAAATTAAGAAATATTGTAAATGTAAAAGTATAATTAAATTTAAAATAATATTTAAAAAAAAAATTGAAATGAAGCAAACAAGGACTCTGATTAAGTCAGGGGAATTTCGCGGGCCGGGTGAAATGATCGCCTGGACAAAAAAAAAAAAAAAAAAAAAAAAAAAAAACCTAACCTAACCTAACCTAACCTAACCCTAACCTAACCTAACCTAACCTAACCTAACCTAACCTAACCTAACCTAACCTAACCTAACCTAACCTAACCTAACCTAACCTAACCTAACCTAACCTAACCTAACCTAACCCTAACCTAACCTAACCTAACCTAACCTAACCTAACCTAACCTAACCTAACCTAACCTAACCTAACCTAACCTAACCTAACCTAACCTAACCTAACCTAACCTAACCTAACCTAACCTAACCTAACCTAACCTAACCTAACCTAACCTAACCTAACCTAACCTAACCTAACCTAACCTAACCTAACCTAACCTAACCTAACCTAACCTAACCTAACCAACCTAACCTAACCTAACCCTAACCTAACCTAACCTAACCTAACCTAACCTAACCTAACCTAACCTAACCTAACCTAACCTAACCTAACCCCTCTAACCTAACCTAACCTAACCTAACCTAACCTAACCTAACCTAACCTAACCTAACCTAACCTAACCTAACCTCCCAATCCCAACCTAACCTAACCTAACCTAACCTAACCTAACCTAACCTAACCTAACCTAACCTAACCTAACCTAACCTAACCTAACCTAACCTAACCTAACCTAACCTAACCTAACCTAACCTAACCTAACCTAACCTAACCTAACCTAACCTAACCTAACCCTAACCTAACCTAACCTAACCTAACCTAACCTAACCTAACCTAACCTAACCTAACCTAACCTAACCTAACCTAACCTAACCTAACCTAACCTAACCTAACCTAACCTAACCTAACCTAACCTAACCTAACCTAACCTAACCTAACCTAACCTAACCTAACCTTTTTTTTTTTTTTTTTTTTTTTTTTTTTTTTTTTTTTGGTAATGCAGCGGAAATTTGCAGACCAAACCATAACTAGGACCGGGGTGAGTTTTAAACCTAGCCGTGAGTGGGGTTCGCACTTGGAGATGCGTTACCCACTAAAACCGCTGCAAGTGCCCTCAGCCGCCTTTTATGAGAGTCCCGGATCATGCAGGCAACGCAGGACCCTCGGCGACAGGCTGGCCCCGGCGAAAAGGCCAGACTCCTCCTCTAAAGGGGGACTGCTCGGCTGTTCGTTTGATTCGATACTTTTAGCAGTCCCCGACGACGTCGTGTCTAACTGGACCCAGGTTAAAACCCCATCCTGGGCCCGACACGAGCACAGGGGCGTTACTGGAGGCGCATTAGGTAGCGCCTCCTACGCACCCCCGTTCGTCGCCCGCGGTGGGAGGCCTCGTCGGCGGCCTCCTCTCTCACCCGCTCATCGGCCTCCTTCTGGGACATTACTGCCTCGCAGAAGGAGACCATCGCCGTCCAGGACTCGTCGTCGCCGAGCATCGCGGGGATGACACTCGGCAGAGACAAGTCCCCTCCGATAACTGATGTCAGATCATGACGCAGCGCCGCCCATCTCGGGCACACCTCGAGGGTGTGCTGGGCCGAGTCCACCGCCGCGCCACAATCGTGACACACAGTTACCGGCTCCCTTTGGGCCGTCCTGCACAGATACTCACCGAAGCACCCATGCCCGGTGAGCACCTGTGTTAGACGGAAGGTGAGGGGTTTGCGTTTACGACGCATCCACCGCTCAAGGACCGGGCGCAGGGCAACCGTTAAGCCTTTGCCATACGGCTGCCGCGCCAAGTCCTCCCCCCACCTTCGCATTAGTGCCTCCTGCCCTAGTCGGCGGACCCGTAGGATCCCGTCCGGCGTCACGTCCTCTCCGAGGGACCTCCTATCCGAGACATAGGAGTATACCTCGGCGAGAACTTCCGCCACGAGTTCCCACGGGGGGTCGCCGGCTAAGGCAGTAGCTGCAGCCCATGATATCGTGCGATACCCCCGGACCGCTCTTACCGCGATTACCCGCTGCGCCGAGCGCAGCTGGGCCCTACTCCGCGCGGTAAGGCGATCCGTCCAAATCGGAGCACCGTACGTCGCCATACTCCGGCAGACACCGGAGTATAGCTGCCTGCAGGCGGCGCTGGGTCCTCCGAGGTTCGGGAGGAGTCTGCCCAGCGCACTCGCCGCCTTCAAGACCTTCGGACCCAATTGTTCGAAATGTGGGCCGAAGGTCCATCCACCGTCAAGGATGAGCCCCAGATATTTGATGTGAGGGCTCATCCTGACCCTCACCCCTCCGATCTGGAGGGCAGCCCCCGGTGGGGGTCCTTTCCTCCCGGTCCCGCGGAAGAGGAGGGCTTCGGTCTTGTCGACTCTGACCCGAAGCCCTAACCTCTCAATGCGGCCGATCACGAGGTCGAGCCCGACCTCGGCCAGCCGCGCCGCCTCCTTATAGTCTCGTCCCCGGGCGTAGACGAAGGTGTCATCAGCGTAACAGATGACACCCATCCCGGGGAGGAGACGACCTCGCAGGACCCAGTCGTACCCGATGTCCCACAGGATCGGACCAAGTACCGAACCCTGCGGGACACCGCAGCCGACTCGCCACCACTCCACGGACCCACACCGGTTCTCGCAGGCTACCCTCCTGTCGGAGAGGTACGCCTCCAACAGCCTCCTGAGATAGGGAGGCACACCAAAGTAATTCAGTGCCTCCCGTATCACACTGTGCGGGAGGCTGTTGAAGGCGTTCGCGATGTCCAGGGACACCGCGACCACCACCTCCCCTCGGCGTTCCGCCTCACCCGTCACCGCCCTCAGGCGTTTGAGGGCGTCGATGGTCGACCGGCGCGCCCGGAACCCAAATTGGGACTCTGAGAGTCCCGGTCCCGGGCCCTCCTCCAGGTGCCGAACGAGCCGGGAAGCCACGACTCTCTCCAGAGCCTTCCCAGCCTCGTTCAGCAGCACCACCGGTCGCACCGACGCGGCCGAGTCCGGGGGTCGCCCTGCCTTAGGAAGCAGGCAGAGCCGACCCTCCTTCCATGCCCTCGGGAACTGTCCGGACCGCAGGCAGCGATCGAACAGCTCCCGAAGGCTGTCGCCGAGGTGCTCGAGGGAAAGGGCCAGAACCTTCCCGTGCACCCCGTCTGGACCCGGCGCCCTCTTCTTACTCTGGAGGCGGGCCAGAACCGCCTCCATTTCAGCCTCCGTGACGGGTGGCGGAACACCCTCCTCATCCGACGTCTGCCGAGCCATCCTGGGGGGCGTGAAGCCCCCAGGTGTGCCGGGGAAGAGTTCCCCGACAATCCTCCTCAGTTGGCCCGGCTGGAGCGTCTCGGTGATAGGGGCCGACTGGGCGCGGAGCTTGTTCCGCGCCCATTTATACGGTCGGCCCCAGGGGTCCCTCTCGAGACCCTCAACGAGCTCCAGCCAGGCCTCCTCCTTGGCTCGGCAGATGGCCTGTTTTAGGGTCTTGACTTTGTCAATGTAGACCCTGTACAGGCCATCGTCCCGGTCGACATCCTGGGGGCGCCGCCGCCTGCTCCGGGCATATTGCCTCCTTGCCCGTTGACAGGCGGCCCGAAGGTCGGCTAGTTCGGCCGACCACCAGTAGAGCGCCCGCCGCGGGGGCGGACGTTTCGCGCGCGGCATGGCCGCTCTGCTGACCGCGGTGAACGCGTCGCAGAGTCGGTCAGCCGCTTCGTCCACCCCAAGCTCCGACAGCGGCGGGAGGCTCCACCGGCAGACTATAGCCGCCTCCTCTGCCAGTTCCCGGTCGAGCTTCGTGAGCGCCCAACGCGGAAACTGGCTTCGCCCCCTGGATGTCGACGATGACGACGCCGGACGGACGGGAGTCGGAGACACCTCGAACCTTATGTAACGGTGGTCCGAGAGAGTCTCCACTCCCGTCTCCACCCTCCACCCCTCCACTCTGCGTGCGATGGCCGGCGTGGCGAAAGTGACGTCCACCACGGAACCTCCCGACCAACGCACGCACGTCTGGACTGCCCCTTTATTGAGCAGGGACAGTCCGGCAGCTAGCGCCCACTCCTCCACCTCCCTCCCTTTCGTGTTCGTGACCGGATTGCCCCAAGCCGTGGACTTGGCGTTGAGGTCCCCGGCCACGAACACCTGTAGGGGAGCTAGCTGCCCCACCAGCGGCCCCAGAACGTCGAGAAACCGTTCCAGGGCCGCCAAATCGCGGTTCGGAGAGAAGTATACCCCGACGAAGGCAACCTCTCCCCGAACCGCCGCCACGTACCCGCGGCCCCTCGCTATCACAGCAAGGGGGGGCCGGCTCCAGGCCTCACCACGACCGCGACCGAACCGCCGGTGTCCCCCGCCCAGTTTGGGCTGGGAGGCACCGCGTACGGCTCGGCGACGATCGCGACGTCAATTCCCCACTCCGCCATGGACTGCAGGAAAAGGTCCTGAGCCCCGGCGGAGTGGTTCACGTTCGCCTGGAGGACGCTGAGATGCCTGGACATTACTCGGCCATCTCAGCGTCTGCCGACACCACTTTATTCCCCTTCCTTTGCGAGGGGAACACTCCGCGGGTGGATGGGGGCTTACACGCCATACCCCCCATCACGTGGCCTGCTGGTCTTCCTGCGTCGGCACAAACCGCACATCGTGCGGCGGCCGAGCAGCCAGCAGCTTTGTGGCCAGGTTGACCGCAGCGGTAGCAGAGGCTGCTACGGTCAACCTCGCACTGGCACACCCCGGCGACGTGCCCCATTCCCAGGCACCGGTAGCAGTGCCTGGGGCGCGCCTGTAGGAGGTGGACGCGAGCGCGGCACCAACCTACCGCCACGCTGCCACTCTCCAGCAGCTTTTTAGCCGCCGCCACCGGGATCTCCACGTGGGCTGTACCCAGGCTCATCTGTCCCGTGCGAATATTTCGCACGTGAACCTGTCCCGGGTTACAGCCCCCTTCCCGCGCCAACGCAGTGCCGAGGCGCTCCGCGTCGACCGCGTCGCTCAGACCCGAGATTCTAAGCTCTGCCTTCTTCTCAGGCCTGAGCACTTCTACGTCTTCCGCCAAAGCCTCTTTGAGGCGGGCGGCGAGGGCATCGGCCTTTTCGCCACTGGGCACCTCTATGAGGCGCGCCCCGGTTGCCGACTGGCGGATTTTGAGTGGGCCGATGCCCAGCTCTTCCAACTTAATTCTTTGCTCGGCCTTCGTGAAAGCCGAGCCGTACGTCTCCCCCCTTGCTACTGCCTCCGGCCGTAGTTTGACAATTACGGCCGAGGAGCGGGGGAGGGAGAGCTTTGCCTTTTGCGCCTCCGCCTTTTTGGCTGGCTGCGCGGAGGCCGTCGATGTTTTCGCCGGCAGTGCCGCAGCTGCCGGCTTCTTCGCAGCCGGTTTACGGCGCACGACCTCTGTCCAGGTCGCCGCCGACTCCTGGGCTTGGGCCCCCACTTCAGCCCTTTTGGGCGCAGCCTCCTTCGAGGTGGTGGGACCGAACGCGGTCCATTCCGCTCCCTTTTCCCCTTTCCCTTGCCCTTGCCTTTTGCGGCTTGAGACAGGGCGGGGAAGTCGACCGGATCCGGTCCAACCACCTTTTCTGCGGCAACGACCTCCGTTGCCGGCTTCCTCCTCGCTGCGATGGCGGCCCTTGTGGCTACCGCCAACTCCCTTTTGTCCCCCGCTAGTGGAGGACGGCAGATAGGGGCAGCCGGCAGCTGCAGGGCCGCCAGACGCCCGTCTACAATATTGCCGGCCAATTCCGCCATTTCCTTTCGGAAATCAGCCGGCATTGTAACCTCTGCGGCCTTCTTGCGCGCCTCTTCGAAATCACGTCTATAGGCGCGCATCTCCTCTCTCATCAATTCCAGCTCACGCTGGAGTCGCCTGTTGTCCGCCCGTAGCCTCTTAACCTAACCTAACCTAACCTAACCTAACCTAACCTAACCTAACCTAACCTAACCTAACCTAACCTAACCTAACCTAACCTAACCTAACCTAACCTAACCTAACCTAACCTAACCTAACCTAACCTAACCTAACCTAACCTAACCTAACCTAACCTGGCCTGGCCTGGCCTAACCTAACCTGGCCTGGCCTGGCCTGGCCTGGCCTGGCCTGGCCTGGCCTAACCTAACCTAACCTGGCCTGGCCTGGCCTAACCTGGCCTGGCCTGGCCTAACCTAACCTGGCCTGGCCTGGCCTGGCCTAACCTGGCCTGGCCTGGCCTGGCCTGGCCTGGCCTGGCCTGGCTGGCCTGGCCTAACCTGGCCTAACCTGGCCTGGCCTGGCCTGGCCTGGCCTGGCCTGGCCTGGCCTGGCCTGGCCTGGCCTGGCCTGGCCTGGCCTGGCCTGGCCTGGCCTAACCTGGCCTAACCTGGCCTGGCCTGGCCTGGCCTGGCCTGGCCTGGCCTGGCCTGGCCTGGCCTGGCCTGGCCTGGCCTGGCCTGGCCTGGCCTGGCCTGGCCTGGCCTGGCCTGGCCTGGCCTGGCCTGGCCTGGCCTGGCCTGGCCTGGCCTGGCCTGGCCTGGCCTGGCCTGGCCTGGCCTGGCCTGGCCTGGCCTGGCCTGGCCTGGCCTGGCCTGGCCTGGCCTGGCCTGGCCTGGCTGGCCTGGCCTGGCCTGGCCTGGCCTGGCCTGGCCTGGCCTGGCCTGGCCTGGCCTAACCTAACCTAACCTGGCCTGGCCTGGCCTGGCCTGGCCTGGCCTGGCCTGGCCTGGCCTGGCCTGGCCTGGCCTGGCCTGGCCTGGCCTGGCCTGGCCTGGCCTGGCCTGGCCTGGCCTGGCCTGGCCTGGCCTGGCCTGGCCTGGCCTGGCCTGGCCTGGCCTGGCCTGGCTGGCCTGGCCTGGCCTGGCCTGGCCTGGCCTGGCCTGGCCTGGCCTGGCCTGGCCTGGCCTGGCCTGGCCTGGCCTGGCCTGGCCTGGCCTGGCCTGGCCTGGCCTGGCCTGGCCTGGCCTGGCCTGGCCTGGCCTGGCCTGGCCTGGCCTGGCCTGGCCTGGCCTGGCCTGGCCTGGCCTGGCCTGGCCTGGCCTGGCCTGGCCTGGCCTGGCCTGGCCTGGCCTGGCCTGGCCTGGCCTGGCCTGGCCTGGCCTGGCCTGGCCTGGCCTGGCCTGGCCTGGCCTGGCCTGGCCTGGCCTGGCCTGGCCTGGCCTGGCCTGGCCTGGCCTGGCCTGGCCTGGCCTGGCCTGGCCTGGCCTGGCCTGGCCTGGCCTGGCCTGGCCTGGCCTGGCCTGGCCTGGCCTAACCTGGCCTGGCCTGGCCTGGCCTGGCCTGGCCTGGCCTGGCCTGGCCTGGCCTGGCCTGGCCTGGCCTGGCCTGGCCTGGCCTGGCCTGGCCTGGCCTGGCCTGGCCTGGCCTGGCCTGGCCTGGCCTGGCCTGGCCTGGCCTGGCCTGGCCTGGCCTGGCCTGGCCTGGCCTGGCCTGGCCTGGCCTGGCCTGGCCTGGCCTGGCCTGGCCTGGCCTGGCCTGGCCTGGCCTGGCCTGGCCTGGCCTGGCCTGGCCTGGCCTGGCCTGGCCTGGCCTGGCCTGGCCTGGCCTGGCCTGGCCTGGCCTGGCCCTGGCCTGGCCTGGCCTGGCCTGGCCTGGCCTGGCCTGGCCTGGCCTGGCCTGGCCTGGCCTGGCCTGGCCTGGCCTGGCCTGGCCTGGCCTGGCCTGGCCTGGCCTGGCCTGGCCTGGCCTGGCCTGGCCTGGCCTGGCCTGGCCTGGCCTGGCCTGGCCTGGCCTGGCCTGGCCTGGCCTGGCCTGGCCTGGCCTGGCCTGGCCTGGCCTGGCCTGGCCTGGCCTGGCCTGGCTAACCTGGCCTGGCCTGGCCTGGCCTGGCCTGGCCTGGCCTGGCCTGGCCTGGCCTGGCCTGGCCTGGCCTGGCCTGGCCTGGCCTGGCCTGGCCTGGCCTGGCCTGGCCTGGCCTGGCCTGGCCTAACCTAACCTGGCCTGGCCTGGCCTGGCCTGGCCTGGCCTGGCCTGGCCTGGCCTGGCCTGGCCTGGCCTGGCCTGGCCTAACCTGGCCTAACCTGGCCTGGCCTAACCTAACCTGGCCTGGCCTGGCCTGGCCTGGCCTGGCCTGGCCTGGCCTGGCCTGGCCTGGCCTGGCCTGGCCTGGCCTGGCCTGGCCTAACCTGGCCTAACCTGGCCTGGCCTGGCCTGGCCTGGCCTGGCCTGGCCTGGCCTGGCCTGGCCTAACCTAACCTAACCTAACCTAACCTTTTTTTTTTTTTTTTTTTTTTTTTGGTAATGCAGCGGAAATTTGCAGACCAAACCATAACTAGGACCGGGGTGAGTTTTAAACCTAGCCGTGAGTGGGGTTCGCACTTGGAGATGCGTTACCCACTAAAACCGCTGCAAGTGCCCTCAGCCGCCTTTTATGAGAGTCCCGGATCATGCAGGCAACGCAGGACCCTCGGCGACAGGCTGGCCCCGGCGAAAAGGCCAGACTCCTCCTCTAAAGGGGGACTGCTCGGCTGTTCGATTGATTCGATACTTTTAGCAGTCCCCGACGACGTCGTGTCTAGCTGGACCCAGGTTAAAACCCCATCCTGGGCCCGACACGAGCACAGGGGCGTTACTGGAGGCGCATTAGGTAGCGCCTCCTACGCACCCCCGTTCGTCGCCCGCGGTGGGAGGCCTCGTCGGCGGCCTCCTCTCTCACCCGCTCATCGGCCTCCTTCTGGGACATTACTGCCTCGCAGAAGGAGACCATCGCCGTCCAGGACTCGTCGTCACCGAGCATCGCGGGGATGACACTCGGCAGAGACAAGTCCCCTCCGATAACTGATGTCAGATCATGACGCAGCGCCGCCCATCTCGGGCACACCTCGAGGGTGTGCTGGGCCGAGTCCACCGCCGCGCCACAATCGTGACACACAGTTACCGGCTCCCTTTGGGCCGTCCTGCACAGATACTCACCGAAGCACCCATGCCCGGTGAGCACCTGTGTTAGACGGAAGGTGAGGGGTTTGCGTTTACGACGCATCCACCGCTCAAGGACCGGGCGCAGGGCAACCGTTAAGCCTTTGCCATACGGCTGCCGCGCCAAGTCCTCCCCCCACCTTCGCATTAGTAACATTTTATTAACATTAACATTAGCCTGGCAAGGACGATTATACCAGCCCTAAATCATACAGACCAATAGGTCTACTACCGGTCATGGGGAAGGTTCTCGAGAAAATGATAGTCGGAAGACTCAAATGGCACTTATTGCCGAAAATGAGCACCCGCCAGTACGGCTTTATGCCCCAAAAGAGCACCGAAGACGCTCTCTATGATCTAGTGCATCGCATACGAAGCGGTCTAGAAGACAAAAAGCTCGTCACTGTGGTGTCGCTGGACATAGAGGGGGCCTTCGACAACGCTTGGTGGCCGGCTATTAAAGTCAGACTGGTTGAAGAAGGGTGCCCTGTAAATCTGAGGCGAATCATGGACAGCTACCTGCAGGACCGGAAAGTCCTTGTCAGGTACGCTGGACATGAATACATCAAAAACACCCAAAAAGGGTGTGTGCAGGGGTCGATCGGCGGCCCCATTCTCTGGAACCTTCTCCTTGACCCGTTATTAAAGAATTTAGAAAATAGGGGCTATGACTGCCAGGCTTTTGCAGACGATGTTGTGATGGTGTTTGTCGGGAGCACGGCGCTGGAGGTAGAAAGCCGTGCCAATGCGGCCCTCTCGCTGGTTCGGTCGTGGGGCGTCGAGAATAAGTTAACCTTTGCTCCGCATAAAACCAAAGCGATGTTGCTAACGAGGAAACTTAAATTCGACGTCCCGCGGCTGACCATGGGAGGGGTGGATATTGGCATGGAAAAGGAGATAAAGATATTGGGGCTCACTATAGACCATAAATTGACATTTAATAGCCATTCCTCGAACATCTGTAGGAAGGCTATTAACATTTACAAACAGCTGTCAAGAGCCGCCAAAGTAAGTTGGGGACTCCATCCGGAGGTCGTACGTGTCATATACACGGCCACGGTGGAGCCCATTGTCTCCTATGCTGCCGGCGCCTGGGCCCCGGCAACTAATAAACTCGGAGTGCAAAAACAGCTCAATGCAGTCCAAAGGGGTTTCGCCCAAAAGTTGTGTGGAGCCTACCGCACCGTCTCGCTGAACGCAGCGCTGGCGCTGACTGGGCTACTGCCTCTCGACATTCGCATACGCGAAGCCGCATCATTGTATGAGGCGAAGAGAGGAGTACCCCAGCTAGTGCTAGGAGGCGGCGAGGTAGAAAGAAAAACGGCCTACAACTTGGCCCCGCATCCTGCTGGACATATGGATATGAACTTCGTAAGTCTGGTGGACCAACAAGAAGTGGACACCCACATAAACCATGCAGTACAATTCTACACCGACGGCAGCAAGATTGAGGGCAAGGTGGGTGCCGCATTGTCTGTAAGAAGCAATGAGGCCGAAACTAAAGCCATCAAACTTAAACTGCCGTCGTACTGCACAGTCTACCAGGCGGAACTTCTGGCCATATGTCAAGCAACACGGTTAATTTTACGGCAGGATGAAATGAGTTTCGCCATCATAAGCGACTCACGCTCTGCCCTCGAGACAGTTGTCAATCCCCACTCCATGCACCCCTTAGCTGTGGAAAGCAGGAACAATATTTATGAGAGCAGACTCCAGAATAAGGAAGTATCCCTGTTCTGGATCAAAGCACATGCTGGACTGACAGGGAATGAACGCGCTGACCATCTAGCGAAAGAGGCCGCTCTCAAACTAAAGAGGAAACCCGACTACGATCAGTGCCCGGTTTCATACGTCAAGAGGTGCATCCGAATGGAGTCCCTTGACGAGTGGAACCGGCGCTATCAGTCGGGTGAGACAGCGGCCGTGACACGAATGTTCTTCCCCGATGTGATTAAAGCCCATAATATTGTTCGAAAAATCAAACCAGCCGGTATAATCACCCAGGTTCTGACGGGGCACGGAGGTTTTTCAGGTTACCTGCACCGTTTTAAGTGTAAGGATACCCCATCGTGCATCTGCGAACCTGGAGTGGAAGAAAGCATTGCTCACATCCTTTTTGAATGTCCCGTGACAGCGGGAGTGCGATTTGATGCTGAGCAGGCTCTAGATTGTCAAATTAGCCAGAAAAATGTTGGAAAGCTAATTGTAGAAAAGTATTTAAGGAAAGGTTTTATTGAATATTGTGTAAAGATTGCAAGCCAAGTGATAGCAAGGAACAGGCAGTGTTGAGTGTCTACTTTGCAAGTAAACACCCTCAACACTGCAAGTTTGATTTTAAGAGTGTGCTTGCAGTCAATGAATGTAATTATAATGACTGTTTTTAAAGTAATATTAGTTTTATAAAGAGAGCCTGTTTTATGTTTAACTAAGTATTATTAATACTGACATTGTATGATATTTTAGCTGGCCAATAAAAACGGCCAGCAATCAGACCTCGTAATTATGTTTATATTACGAAATTATTTTAAATATACAATCCACATGTTTTATTATTGTAAGAAATTATTAATAAAAAGATATTATATCTCTGATTACGTCAGAGGCGACACGCGGGCCGGGCCAATTAAGCGCCCGGACATTATAAAAAAAAAAAAAAAAAAAAAAAAACCTAACCTAACCTAACCTAACCTAACCTAACCTAACCTAACCTAACCTAACCTAACCTAACCTAACCTAACCTAACCTAACCTAACCTAACCTAACCTAACCTAACCTAACCTAACCTAACCTAACCTAACCTAACCTAACCTAACCTAACCTAACCTAACCTAACCTAACCTAACCTAACCTAACCTAACCTAACCTAACCTAACCTAACCTAACCTAACCCAGTACCGCGCTCCTGCCAAGCACTGACTGTGGCGCTTCTTAATGCACGTTTCGCGTGTGAGAGTGGGAACGAGTCATAAGCGTGCTTGGTTTTCAATTTCAGCGCCGCTTCCTTGGCAAGCTCGTCTGCCCTCTCGTTTCCTTTGACCCCCACGTGCGCCTTTACCCAGCACAGTCCAACGCTTCCGCCTCGTTTTTCTATTTGATCCATCTCCTCCCTTATCTTTCGGGCTATCGGATTGAGTGAGTTGGGATCCGCCAAGCTTTGCAAAGCTGACCGCGAGTCACTAACTATCACTGCGTTGTTCAAAGCGGGCTTGGCTGCTATAAGTTTTGTTGCTCTGTAGATTGCCGCCATCTCCGCCTGGAAGACGCTGCAGTAGCCGGGCAGTGAAAACTTTGCCTTACCCGCTTCCTCACCTCCGGTCCAATATGAGACGGCTCCTCCCACCTTACCTTCTATCTTGCTCCCATCTGTAAAACAGTATGGAGTATTCATGCCCCTTTGCTCCATTTCCTCCGTACTGTTGATTTGTTCGTAGGCTATTTGGCCTCTCTTGGCTGGGTGTGGGAGACTAAACGGGCTGACTCTAGCTTCAAGGGTCCTGCCCGGGATCTCTGCCATCGGTTTTCCTCTCTTTATTAGGTATAGCTCCCTGTTCTCTCGTGCTCTCAGGTCCAGGGGTAGAATCCTTGAGAGGAGGCTCCCTGACACAAGCGAAGTTGTTCTGTGAGCTTTGGCTATTTGGCATGCAAACATTCGTGTCAGCTTGTCCAGTCTGGTGACCACTTGTTTCCTGTGGGCCTCCTGGCCCCATACATTGGAGGCATATAATATGGTGGGCTCTATGACTGCGATGTATATTGTTCTGATTATTTCCGCGTCCAGCCCCCATTGAGCTCTGGCTGTGCGGCTTACTGCCTTGTAGATGGTCGTGACTTTCTTTGTGATCTCGTCGATGTGGGCCAGGAAGTTGAGTCTCCTATCGATGGTAAGTCCCAGGATTTTCAAATTTTCTGCGAGTTTTATTGCCGTTCCATCAAGGGTTAGGGATGGGGTTTCGTATTTAAGTTTCCTGGTGATAAGGATGGCTTGGGTTTTTTGAGCCGCAAATTTCAATTTTTTGCTACGTCCCCACTCGGAAACCGTCTCCAGAGTCTTGTTGAGTTTGTCTTCCAATTCCTTCCCCGTTTTTCCTTCCGCGATCAGGAGGAGGTCGTCCGCGAAGGCTTGAATGTGTACCTCTAGGTCTTTTGCTTTCTGGAGAAGAGGGTCCAGGAGTAGGTTCCACATTAGTGGGCCGCTGGTGGATCCCTGGATACAACCCTTTTCGTTATCTTTAAAAACCGTAGCTCCGGCGTACCTTATCTCGACACTAGCTACAACACAACAAAATCGGGATCAACAACAAGATCTTTTTTCCCAGACACCAAAGAAGCCTATAAGACCTTAGCCAAACTAAAAATGGACAACATCTTAGCACAGATTTTCACAGGACACGGCGGCTTCAGAGCGTACCTTCACAAGAGAGGCTTGGCGCTATCCCCCCTTTGCGAGTGTGGCGAGGATGTGGAACAGACTCTGCTGCACATTCTCCTGGACTGCCCAATACACCTAATGAAAAGATATGACTGCGAGTGCGAAATGGACATCGCAATTTCCTTGGACAATCTCCCAGAAATAATAAAAAACGACCACACAAGAAACCGATTCATCAGATTCGCCAGAGAGATCGTGAAAATCGTAGGAGCCATAAATGGGGCTAAATATTAAAAAGGAGAAGCATCCAGTCAGCTCGGATGACCTGGAGGGCTGCCATCGACGTAACGGGATCGAAGAGAAAAAAAAAAAAAAAAAAAAAAAAAAAAAAAAATATATATATATATAAATATGTATGTAACTATATGTGTATATATCTTTAGTATCTCTATATATTATATACTATAATATAATAATATTATATCCAATTATATATACTGTACCCAACTGACACGGATCCGCTGCTGCGCCGCAAGGAGCTCTCCAGAAAACCCCATCTCACCGGCAGCCACAAACATCCAAGAATTCAAGAAACCCCTGCAACCAGAAGAAAGTCGAGCGTCACGAAGACTCCAGTTAACAAAGAACAAAATTTACAACAACAATCACGCTTATCTCTCTTATCACTTAACCCTTAGTACTAAAATAAAAAATGTAAAACTCTTATAATAGCAAGTAAATAGTAAACTCTCAACTTTAAATGTATAAAAATTCAATTGCAAATTAGAAATTCTGAAACTGTAATAAATAAATAAATAATCATAGTATTCTAAAATAAAGCGCGGTACTGTAATATTAGAAAGAATAACAAAGAAATAAAAATAAAATAAAAGGCGCAATCGCTGCGACAGTAAAGGCAGCGGTAATTAATTTAAAAAAAAAAAAAAAAAAAAAAAAAAAAAAACCCAGTACCGCGTCAATCGCCGTCGCGAACGGATCGTTTTCTGCAGTGCTCCGCGCTAGAAATCTCCTCAAAAATAGTAAAAGTGAAGCTAGAGACTTGTGACAGGTATCGTTGGATTCGTCTCGCGACCCCCCATCTGCGTGCGTTGGAGCGGACAATCTAGCGTACTTAGTTTTTAAACAATTGTGAAAAAAGTGGAAAAAGTGGAAAATTCTAAATTTCAAATCGTTATAGCTCGGAAACAAGATCTACGACCAGTGGTTTTTAAACTGCTATAATAGGCGCTCCATTTAGCTCTACAGGAAACAGAAAAAATTCTTCGCGATTTCAAAAAATTGAATTAGTTAGACAAGAAAATTCATATTCCTTTGTCTTGAAAACACCAAGTTCCGGCTGAGCAAAATCCAAAAACAGCACGTCAAAAGACGCGGAACACAAGATAAGTAAAGGATTCTAAAAGAAAAACTGCAAAAAGATAAATCAAATTCAGACGGGAACGGAAAAACTGAAAAAAGTGCTAAAATCGAGTTTTATAAGTGCTGTAACATCGCACCAAAAACAAAATCCAAAAAAGCATCTCCATACGATTTTGCAACAACCAGAGCACTACATTTGTGGAAATTTTCAGACCCCTACGTGAAAAACCCAGGATTTCCGCGGTGAAAAACTCAAATCCACAATAAAAATATCTTTGGACCTGGAAGCGTGCGCTTACCCACAATAAGCCAGGAAGAAATACAATAACACCCCAAGACCACTTCAAGAAAAAGAAAAATTTTTGAGCCTCTGGTGAGTGAGATATACACTTATAAAAACTTAATATTAAAACCGCAATAGCTCATAGCCCAGTAAGTGCGCGTGGGATTTGACACCAGCACTACATAGACCAAGCAGGCAACTCACCTAAGATCTCATCAAAAAGTTTTTTTATTTATATATAAGTGGCACTTTTTGGCAAAAAACGCCAAAATAGTTTTAAGAGCATAAATCTCGGACCCAATTGGCTGCGCAAGCGGGCTTACAGGAAAACAAAGCCACAAAAAAGCCCTATCCAACAACGCAAACCGCGTCCAAATCGGACTTCAGGGTGCAGAGATATACACCAGGGAACGCTTGGTTGGGAAAACGGGAAGACCGAATAACCCACAGGAACATCACCCATCTAAATAGGTGGAGAAAAGCGAGCCGAAGCCAAGGACACCTCGCACAACTACCTAGGACGCATAGAACCTGAGATATCGCAGAGGGTAACATTGGCGGCCATTTTGTCCGCCATCTTGTTTTTATAAAACCCGCATATCTCAAAAACTAGAGGTCCTACAACACTCTGCGACACCTTAAACGACTCGACGCGAGAGTCCCTACCTGATTTTGGCACCAGCAGGTAGGAATAAAAACCCCCTTCAAAAACCCCCCAAACTGATAGAGGGCACCGAGACCGTTAAGAAGAGCCGCCGTGGAACAAAATCGGACCAGAAACAACAAAGATACGAACACCCAAACATTTGGCGGCCATTTTGTTCCGCCATCTTGTTTTTACAAAATCTACTCTAACTTCTGATCCAAAGCTCGCAACAGCTTGAGCGACACCTCGGAGCACTCAGGGGACAACAGCCTACCCATTAAACGACAGTACGAGGAGTGGGGGTAACCATCTCAGAAATTATCAGAAACAGCAAGGCCAACTCTCCTCCGTGCCATAGAACCGTCGCGCAGCCAAATAGGACTGAAATTGACAAATACAAACCAAAAACAAAATTTGGCGGCCATCTTTATACGCCATATTGAAAATTTAAAAGCACTATAACTCACAAACCGCTTCAAATAGACATATCGAGTTTGGTGTCATTGAAAAGAGGAAAGCAGCATCTATCTCTCTATACTATCCAAGGGCCACCAACACCTACCACCAATAAATAAAAAGGAAAAAAGTCCATATCTTGGACATTTCTGAACATAAATACCCCTTGATTGGTATCATAGAAAAGAGGGAATCAAGAGCTAACCTCCTACTGCATCCAAACAGCGATTGGAAAATATACGACTTCACCCTCTCGAACAAAACCGCAAACCCAAAATGTCTTCCAAAAGTTCTAAGGACACCCAATCGAAAACAACCACAACAAAGACAACAGCTAGCAAGAAAGACACAGTAAAACACATCTTAACATCTCCTGAAAAACAGCCGGAAACGGATAGCCAAAAATCAGTCCCCACAACATCCAGGGACCAAAGGAAACTACTAGCTAAGAGCCCATCTGCTGCTTCCACCAAATCAAGAAGGACACTCAGAGAAAAAGTGCTAACAGACACATTACGAACCAGACAGGATAGCACAAATTCCGAGAACGACCAGAAATTCCAAACACCTCAATCAATAATGGACCTAGACCCTCTTCTCGGGGATTCGGATCTCCCAGGATCGCAAATTGACTTCGATGATTGCGCGTCTACAGCCACGGACTTCTCGTTGACATCAAATCGCAGTCGCCAGAGTGTTCTGCCATTCCATCTCAAAAAGGACCTGGAGTTGCGATGGATGAAGCAACTAGGGTGGCAAATGAAGCACTACAAAAAGGCAAAACAGCCCTTGAGGAAGCTGGAAACATGAAGAGGGAGTGCAAAGCTACGGCCCTCGAATCACTTCAGGTGCTGTACGAAACGGCTCTGGCGTTGTCGGACTCCAGATCCCGACACAAGTATAACTTGGAAAAGGAGAGGAGCAGAAACGCAATCGAGCTGGTAAATATAGAGAGGGCACACAACAAAGAGCTGGTCGACATGAAACAACAGCTAGCTGAACAGATAGCATCAAACAACAAACTGATTAAAACTACAGTGGATGATACAGGCTGCATCCGGAAGTGGCTAAACTATGAACTCACAGAACCGATAAGGGACATCCAACATATCAAAAAGGAGATCATGAGGCTAACTGAGCGAATCACAGAAAAGTCTGAGCAAGTACCCAATGAAGGACAAGACACTACCAAGGAGGCATCAGAGGCCATAAGCAAGCTGACTAGCAAAGTCGAAATAACATCCAACCAGATAAATTCGCTCAGAATCGGGTTAGAACAGTATGCCTCGAGGGTGGAGTCTCTAACTGAACATCTACTACACAAGACAAACCAAAACCCGAGCACACCAGGAACGGCACTTCTAGAACAAACCAAACTGGCTGTGCTCAGTGAAACATCAACTGAAGTGGAGTACAATGAGTCAGGAAAATACCAAAGAAATACACTCGGGGGCACCACATTGGACGACATCGCCAGAAACATAGAAATTATAAAGAAAATGCTTACAGACGAACACCACATAAATAACACAAACGGAACAAAAGATGACCCTGACTGGGAAACCTGGAAAAACGAGGTCAAAGAAGGAATCAACCAGCTCTCAGGACGTACAAAGGAACACCTGGAAAACTATACAGTAACAAATACGAATATAGAAACACTAACCAAAGAAGTAAGACAGGCGGTTGATACAATGGCAGAGGTGACAGCCCCAATTCGGCTAGCGATAGAAGAAACGAGACTGGAGATGCGCACAGTGGCAGAAAAAACGGTAGAATCCCTCAAATGGACAGAACCTGCTCATACGCAGGAAAGTACTCCGGAAGCCCATACACCTATCAAAATACCATCTCAAGCTAGGCCACAACAGGGGAACGCTAGAGACAAAGAGTCACTACCACCAAGACCAAACACCCGAGCACAAACATATGCTGCCAAGGCAGCCACCCCCAGATACTCTTTGGTGGTTGAATCCATTGACCCAAGGCACACCAGCGACGACGTTGTCAAAAGAATAAAGGACAGTGTCGACGTAATAGAGATGGGAATAGGAATAAACTCCCTAAGGAAAATAAAAAATCAAAGAGTCGTCATCGGATGCGACAGCGAACCCGACTGCAAGACTATGGTGAACGCACTCAAGACCAGAGATGCCACACTTACAGTAGCACAACCCAGCTTCAAAAATCCTCAAGCGAAACTTCTAGGGGTAACAAAAGACTTGAACAACACACAGATAGAAAATGCTATAATAAAACAAAACGGAAGCCTACTTAAAGACATACCAGAGAACGACCGCAAAGCTAAAGTCCTCAGAAGAACTAGCACGAGGAAAAGGGAGCTGTGTAGTGTTATAGTGGAACTAAGTACACCTATGTGGCTTTCCACATAGGTGTACTTAGTTAGTCTATTATAGACAAAAAGATAAGACTAGGATACCAGATCGTTCCGGTCACCGACCAATCCCCCGTAACCCAGTGTTACCGATGCCTCGGGTTTGGCCACCTGGCCAGAGACTGCCAAAAAGAAATTACTTGTGGCAAATGCTCGGAAGCGCACGACACAAGGGAATGTACCCGAAACGACCTCAAATGCATTAACTGTACCTCTACAAAAAGAAAGAACGAAACTGACCATGCTGCCTACAGCTCAGAATGCCCAGTTTGGCGTAAATGGGATAAAATAGCCCGATCTGCAATCAATTACAGCTGCTAAAGGCATGACAAAGATAAAAATAGCTCAAATAAATTTAGGCAGGGGATATGAAGCAATGAAAGAAGCCATCCGGGACGCAGAAGCAAATGATGTCTCGATACTGTTACTACAAGAACCATATATCGGAAATAAAGGCTATGTAACATCAAATCACCGAGTAATACAACATCCCTCAGCGAACACAACCCATCCAGTCAAATCAGCAGCCATAATCGTTGACACGAACTTGGTAGTCACCGAAGATACCCGCTCCCACACTTGCAATATAGTGGGCTTCAAGATCATCCTCAAGGGGCTAACAATAGCTATCATCAATTTATACCTGGAGGGAAACATTGATATAGAACCATACCTCGACCAAATATCCAGGATCTCAGGAAATCTCAATGAACCTAATCTTATAATAGCAGGTGACATAAACGCCAATAGCGTTTGGTGGGGATGCAAAGATGATGATGCGAGAGGAGTCGAATTCATGCAGCTGGCTTCACAACTAGGTCTTGTAATCTTAAACGAAGGCTCAACACCAACCTTTCACACTTACCGAGGAACAAGGCTATACTCAAGCATAGTAGACATTACTGCATGCTCAACCCACTTGCTAAACAGGGTTAAAAACTGGAAGGTGAATCAAGATTCCGCCAGACTATCTGACCACAGACAGATTGATTTCGAGGTGATCCTGAACCAAACCGAGCAACAGCCATCCAACACCACAACATGGCTTTATAACACAAATAAAGCAAACTGGAACAAATTCCATGATACTCTTAAAAAACTCATCGATGATAATAACTTGGAACCTAAGCTTCAAACCCTAATCAAAAGCAAGGATGAAATCGAGGAAATAGTAGCCATATACTCAACCACTATAAAACAAGCAAGTGAACAGACCCTGAGAAAAGCAAAACACAATACAAAATACAGTACATCGAAATGGTGGAACAAAGACCTTGAAGAAACAAAAAGGCAACTTATAACTCTTAGAAGAAAAATCAAACAGGCAAATCCCACACGGAAAACATTCTTAATAGAACAACTCATAGATCTCAAGGCTACCTACAAAATCAAAATAAATAAGGCGATAACCAATAGCTGGAAAAATTTCTGCAACACCCAGGAAAAGGAAACAATGTGGCAGAAAATATTCAGAGTCATCAAGAAAGGAGCTAAGAGAGAAGGCGACAAACTGATGCTATCCACAACAAACACCAACGAAGTACTAGATCCGAAAGAATCAGCTAAACTACTTGCAGAAACATTTTATCCTATCGATGACCCGAACCTAGACACAGAGGAGCAAGCAGAGATTAGACACCTCACAAACAACGCATCAGAAATCGAAAACACACACACCGAACCTATCACCAATCAGGAAATCGAATCAGTATTCGCGAAGATGAACCCAAGAAAAGCCCCTGGAGAGGACGGGTTTACATCTGATATATGTGAAGCGGCTTACAGGACGAACCCAGAAATACTGAAAAGAATCTTCAACTGCTGCCTCTATTCGGGAATATTCCCCAAGACGTGGAAAACAGCACGTATAAAAATCATCCCCAAGCCCGGGCGACCAAACTACCAAATACCGAAGGCATACCGCCCCATAGGACTTCTCCCAGTGATGGGTAAAGTTTTGGAAAAAATTATCGCCAACCGCATACTATGGCATATAGGACATTACAACCTGCTAAGCCCAAGACAATACGGCTTTCTCCCTCAGAGGAGCACAGAGGACGCACTATACGACGCCGTCGAAATAATCAAGGATGGCCTGGCACTGAAGCGAATCGTGGTAGTGGTGTCGCTTGACATCGAAGGTGCCTTTGACCATGCCTGGTGGCCGGCAATTCTAAACGAGCTCCGAAAGAAGGAACTGGATACTAACCTCTGGAACATCATTAGAAACTACCTCTCTGACAGAAGCATACATATAAAATATGCAGGAGCTGAAACCTCGAGACCAACAACCAAGGGATGCATCCAAGGATCCACTTGCGGCCCCCTTCTTTGGAACATATTACTGGACCCACTACTGCAGAAAATGGAAAACAGTCCCATCCACACGCAGGCCTTCGCAGATGATATCCTCCTGATAGGGGTTGGAGCAACAGCCCAGGAGATCGAAGAAAAGATGAATCCGGCTCTTGAGACAATAGCCAAATGGGGAGAGCAAAACAAACTAAGGTTTGCAGCCAGTAAGACCCAAGCGCTCCTGGTCACTAAGAAGCTGAAATTCGACAAACCAGTTCTCACCATGCAGCAGGTCCCAATAGAGTACTCAGACACCCTGAAAGTACTAGGGTTGACCTTGGACCGGAATCTCAACTTTCTGGCACATATTGAAGAAGCCGCCAGGAAGGCCACCAATATATTTAAATCTGTCAGCAAAACAGCAAGCGCCCACTGGGGAATAAATCCCGAAATAACGAGGACAATTTACACAGCAGTCATCGAACCTATAATCCTGTATGGGTCCAATATATGGGGAGAAAAAGCCCATCAAAAACAAATAAAAGACAGACTGAACAGGACAACAAGAGCATTTACAAATATAATCGCAAAGGCCCATAGAACAACGTCACTGACCTCAGGCTGCATCATATCTAGAATTCTTCCACTGGACCTGAGAGCACAAGAGCAAAGAGAGCTATACGCAGTTAAACGAGGGAAGCCCCTGCAGGAGTTACCTGGAAGAGAACTTGAACGGAGAATAAGTCCTTTTAGTCTTCCTCATCCAGCACAACGCAAGCCCCTCACACACGACTTTATATGTGATGAAAAGGACAAATCCAAACTAGACCAGGAAGAGACACATATATACACCGATGGCAGCAAAATAGAAGGCAGGGTAGGAGGGGCCGTTACCTGCTGGAAGCATGGGAGAGAATTGAGGCATGCAAAACTCACTCTGCCAGACTACTGCAGCGTGTATCAGGCAGAGATGGCAGCGATATACCGAGCCACAAAACTAATGGAATCAAACAGATCATACCAGAAAGCAGCCATAATAAGTGACTCAAGATCGGCTCTACAAACCTTGGCAGACCCAGAAAATTTGAATCCAATAGCACACAGAATAAGAGAAGACATAGAAAAAATTGAGAAGGAAGGAGGCAAAATTAAATTTTACTGGGTGAAGGCACACGCCAACATAACCGAGAATGAAAGAGCAGACGAACTAGCCAAAGAAGCTGCACTAAAATCAAAGGTAAAGCCCTGCTATGACAAATTCCCATTGTCATATGCAAAAAAGACCCTGCGAAATAAAACAGTTGCATTGTGGCAAGAGAGATATGAACAGGCGACAACAGGAGCCATCACCAAGCTGTTCTTTCCAAAAGTAATCCCAGCATATAAGACAATAGCCGGGATTAAAATCGACAACTGCCTCTCACAATTGCTTACAGGGCACGGGGGATTCAGGGCTTACCTTTACAAAAGGAAACTGGCAGACTCCCCACACTGCACCTGCGACGACGAGACGGAAGAAACAGTACCCCACTGCATCTTCGACTGCCCCAAATATGGAACAGACAGATTCGACTGTGAAACAAGAATGAACACCACGATAAACGCGACAAACATTAGCGAAATAATGCAGGACAGGGACAAAAGGGAAAACTTCATAACCTTTGCCAAAAAGGTAGTACGAATCGCAGGAGCAGAAAACGGCGCCAAAACACCAACCACTTAAAGATAATAAAAAGAGAGTAGAAATATCGACTAGAATCACACTAAAAGAAAATACAATCAGGTAATATTAGGAGAAACACCAAAAAGAAGCAAATAATGAACGAAACAACAAAGTAGACGCGGTACAATAGAAGAAGAAAAATAGAATAAAGATTAAAGTAGATAAGATTTAAATGCTGCAAAATAATAAAGCGGCAATATGTTTGGGGAAAAAAAAAAAAAAAAAAAAAAAAAAAAAAAAAAAAACCTAACCTAACCTAACCTAACCTAACCTAACCTAACCTAACCTAACCCAAGCCAAGAATGAATACGAGCTTGAGGCAAAAAAGGCACAAATAGACAGCTGGAAAGATTTCTGTAGAAAACAGGATAAGGAAGGTGTATGGGAAGGCATATACAGAGTCATTAGCAAAACGACAAAACGGCAAGAAGATCTGCCACTCGTGAAAGACGGGGTGTGTTTAGACCCCGCTGACTCTGCCAAAATCCTAGCGGAGACCTTCTATCCGGAAGATCTTGAAACTGAAGATATCCCAAGCCATACGCATATGCGAGCATTGGCAAACCGCGTAAACGATGGTGTCCATGATGAAGTTCATGACCCACCGTTTACGATGGGCGAGCTAAAAGCCGCAGTGGGAAGTTTCAACCCGAAGAAGGCCCCCGGTGGGGACGGCCTTACTGCAGATATATGCAGCCAGGTGGTAGCAAAAGATCCTGAACTCCACCTGGCACTTATGAACAAAAGTCTCGGATTGGGCCACTTTCCAACCATATGGAAAGAAGCTACGGTCGTAGTCTTGCGGAAGCCCGGTAAGGACGATTATACTAGCCTAAAGTCTTATAGGCCCATAGGCCTTCTACCGGTCATGGGTAAGGTTCTAGAGAAGATGATAGTCGGAAGGCTAAAATGGCACTTACTGCCGAAAATGAGCACCCGCCAGTACGGCTTTATGCCCCAAAAGAGCACCGAAGACGCCCTCTATGACCTGGTGCACCGCATACGAAGTGGTCTAGAAGACAAAAAGCTCGTCACTGTGGTGTCGCTGGACATAGAGGGGGCCTTCGACAACGCTTGGTGGCCGGCTATTAAAGTCAGACTGGTTGAAGAAGGGTGCCCTGTAAATCTGAGGCGAATCATGGACAGCTACCTGCAGGACCGGAAAGTCCGTGTCAGGTACGCTGGACATGAATATATCAAAAACACCCAAAAAGGGTGTGTGCAGGGCTCCATAGGGGGCCCAATTCTCTGGAACCTTCTCCTTGACCCGTTATTAAAGAACTTAGAAAATAGGGGCTATGACTGCCAGGCTTTCGCAGACGATGTTGTGATGGTGTTTGTCGGGAGCACGGCGCTGGAGGTAGAAAGCCGTGCCAACGCGGCCCTCTCGCTGGTTCGATCGTGGGGCGTCGAAAATAAGTTAACCTTTGCTCCGCATAAAACTAAAGCGATGTTGCTAACGAGGAAACTTAAATTCGACGTCCCTCGGCTGACCATGGGAGGGGTGGAGATAGGTATGGAGCAAGAGATTAAGATATTGGGGCTCACTATAGACCACAAATTGACATTTAATAGCCATTCCTCGAACATCTGTAGGAAGGCTATTAATATATACAAACAACTGTCAAGAGCCGCCAAAGTAAGTTGGGGACTTCATCCGGAGGTCGTACGTATCATATACACGGCCACGGTGGAGCCCATTGTCTCTTATGCTGCCAGCGCTTGGGCCCCGGCAACAAATAAACTCGGAGTGCAAAAACAGCTCAATGCAGTCCAAAGGGGTTTCGCCCAAAAGTTGTGTGGAGCCTACCGCACCGTCTCGCTGAACGCAGCGCTGGCGCTGACTGGGCTACTGCCTCTCGACATTCGCATACGCGAAGCCGCATCATTGTATGAGGCGAAGAGAGGAGTACCCCAGTCAGTGCTAGGAGGCGGTGAGGTGGAAAGAAAAACGGCCTACAGCTTGGCCCCGCATCCTGCTGGACATATGGACATGAACTTCATAAGTCTGGTGGACCAAAGAGAAGTGGACACCCACGTACACCAAGCGGTACAATATTACACTGACGGCAGCAGGATTGAGGGCAAGGTGGGCGCCGCATTGTCTGTAATAAGCAATGAGGCCGAAACTAAAGCCATCAAACTTAAACTGCCGTCGTACTGCACAGTCTACCAGGCGGAACTTCTGGCCATATGTCAAGCAACACGGTTAATTTTACGGCAGGATGAAATGAGTTTCGCCATCATAAGCGACTCACGCTCTGCCCTCGAGACAGTTGTGAATTCTTACTCCCTGCACCCCTTGGCTGTCGAAAGTAGAAGAAATATTCATAAGAGCAGACTCCAGAATAAGGAAGTGTCCCTGTTCTGGATCAAAGCGCATGCTGGACTTATAGGGAACGAACGTGCTGACCATCTAGCGAAAGAGGCCGCCCTCAAACTGAAGAGGAAACCTGACTATGATCAGTGTCCGGTTTCATACGTCAAGAGGTGCATCCGAATGGAGTCCCTTGACGAATGGAACCGGCGCTATCAGTCTGGTGATACAGCGGCCGTAACTCGAATGTTCTTCCCCGATGTGATCAAAGCTCATAAAATTGCTAGAAAAATCAAACCAGCTGGTATAATCACCCAGGTTCTGACGGGGCACGGTGGTTTTTCAGGTTACCTGCACCGTTTTAAGTGTAAGGATACCCCATCGTGCATCTGCGAACCTGGAGAGGCAGAAACTATTGCCCACATCCTTTTTGAATGTCCCGTGACAGCAGGAGTGCGATTCGACACAGAGCAGGCTCTAGACTGCGAAATTAGTAAAGAAAATGTAGTAAAACTTATCGCAGATACTAATTTAAGGAATGCTTTTATAACTTATTGTGTGAAGACTGCAAGCCAAGTGATAGCAAGGAACAGGCAGTGTTGAGTGTCTACTTTGCAAGTATACGCCTTCAACACTGCAAGTTTTGATTTTAAGAGTGTGCTTGCAGTCAAAAAATTGTAACTACCTTACTTATAGAAATATTGTTTTTATTGTTAATAAAAGAGAGCCTGCATTATGTAACCCGACATTGTATGATATTTTAGCTGGCAAATGAAACGTCCAGAAATCAGACGTCGTAATATGTTTTTACATTACGATAAAATTATTATATACAATCAACTAGTTTTATTATTGTTTATTGGAAATAAATTTTTAAAAAGATATTAAAACTCTGATTACGTCAGAGGCGACACGCGGGCCGGGCCAATTAAGCGCCCGGACTATAAAAAAAAAAAAAAAAAAAAAAAAAAAAACCTAACCTAACCTAACCTAACCTAACCTAACCTAACCTAACCTAACCTAACCTAACCTTTTTTTTTTTTTTTTTTTTGGTAATGCAGCGGAAATTTGCAGACCAAACCATAACTAGGACCGGGGTGAGTTTTAAACCTAGCCGTGAGTGGGGTTCGCACTTGGAGATGCGTTACCCACTAAAACCGCTGCAAGTGCCCTCAGCCGCCTTTTATGAGAGTCCCGGATCATGCAGGCAACGCAGGACCCTCGGCGACAGGCTGGCCCCGGCGAAAAGGCCAGACTCCTCCTCTAAAGGGGGACTGCTCGGCTGTTCGTTTGATTCGATACTTTTAGCAGTCCCCGACGACGTCGTGTCTAGCTGGACCCAGGTTAAAACCCCATCCTGGGCCCGACACGAGCACAGGGGCGTTACTGGAGGCGCATTAGGTAGCGCCTCCTACGCACCCCCGTTCGTCGCCTGCGGGGGAGGCCTCGTCGGCGGCCTCCTCTCTCACCCGCTCATCGGCCTCCTTCTGGGACATTACTGCCTCGCAGAAGGAGACCATCGCCGTCCAGGACTCGTCGTCACCGAGCATCGCGGGGATGACACTCGGCAGAGACAAGTCCCCTCCGATAACTGATGTCAGATCATGACGCAGCGCCGCCCATCTCGGGCACACCTCGAGGGTGTGCTGGGCCGAGTCCACCGCCGCGCCACAATCGTGACACACAGTTACCGGCTCCCTTTGGGCCGTCCTGCACAGATACTCACCGAAGCACCCATGCCCGGTGAGCACCTGTGTTAGACGGAAGGTGAGGGGTTTGCGTTTACGACGCATCCACCGCTCAAGGACCGGGCGCAGGGCAACCGTTACGCCTTTGCCATACGGCTGCCACGCCAAGTCCTCCCCCCACCTTCGCATTAGTGCCTCCTGCCCTAGTCGGCGGACCCGTAGGATCCCGTCCGGCGTCATGTCCTCTCCGAGGGACCTCCTATCCGAGACATAGGAGTATACCTCGGCGAGAACTTCCGCCACGAGTTCCCACGGGGGATCGCCGGCTAAGGCAGTAGCTGCAGCCCATGATATCGTACGATACCCCCGAACCACTCTTACCGCGATCACCCGCTGCGCCGAGCGCAGCTGGGCCCTACTCCGCACGGTAAGGCGATCCGTCCAAATCGGAGCACCGTACGTCGCCATACTCCGGCAGACCCCGGAGTATAGCTGCCTGCAGGCGGCGCTGGGTCCTCCGAGGTTCGGGAGGAGTCTGCCCAGCGCACTCGCCGCCTTCACGACCTTCGGACCCAATTGTTTGAAATGTGGGCCGAAGGTCCATCCACCGTCGAGGATGAGCCCCAGATATTTGATGTGAGGGCTCATCCTGACCGTCACCCCTCCGATCTGGAGGGCAGCCCCCGGTGGGGGTCCTTTCCGCCCGGTCCCGCGGAAGAGGAGGGCTTCGGTCTTGTCGACTCTGACCCGAAGCCCTAACCTCTCAATGCGGCCGATCACGAGGTCGAGCCCGACCTCGGCCAGCCGCGCCGCCTCCTTATAGTCTCGTCCCCGGGCGTAGAAAAAGGTGTCATCAGCGTAACAGATGACACCCATCCCGGGGAGGAGACGACCTCGCAGGACCCAGTCGTACCCGATGTCCCACAGGATCGGACCAAGTACCGAACCCTGCGGGACACCGCAGCCGACTCGCCACCACTCTACGGACCCACACCGGTTCTCGCAGGCTACCCTCCTGTCGGAGAGGTACGCCTCCAACAGTCTCCTGAGATAGGGAGGCACACCAAAGTAGTTCAGTGCCTCCCGTATCACACTGTGCGGGAGGCTGTTGAAGGCGTTCGCGATGTCCAGGGACACCGCGACCACCACCTCCCCTCTGCGTTCCGCCTCACCCGTCACCGCCCTCAGGCGTTTGAGGGCGTCGATGGTCGACCGGCGTGCCCGGAACCCAAATTGGGACTCTGAGAGTCCCGGTCCCGGGCCCTCCTCCAGGTGCCGAACGAGCCGGGAAGCCACGACTCTCTCCAGAGCCTTCCCAGCCTCGTTCAGCAGCACCACCGGTCGCACCGAAGCGGCCGAGTCCGGGGGTCGCCCTGCCTTCGGAAGCAGGCAGAGCCGACCCTCCTTCCATGCCCTCGGGAACTGTCCGGACCGCAGGCAGCGATCGAACAGCTCCCGAAGACTGTCGCCGAGGTGCTCGAGGGAAAGGACCAGAACCTTCCCGTGCACCCCGTCTGGACCCGGCGCCCTCTTCTTACTCTGGAGGCGGGCCAGAACCGCCTCCATTTCAGCCTCCGTGACGGGTGGCGGAACACCCTCCTCGTCCGACGTCTGCCGAGCCATCCTGGGGGGCGTGAAGCCCCCAGGTGTGTCGGGGAAAAGTTCCCCGACAATCCTCCTCAGTTGGCCCGGCTGGAGCGTCTCGGTGATAGGGGCCGACTGGGCGCGGAGCTTGTTCCGCGCCCATTTGTACGGTCGGCCCCAGGGGTCCCTCTCGAGACCCTCAACGAGCTCCAGCCAGGCCGCCTCCTTGGCTCGGCAGATGGCCTGTTTTAGGGTCTTGACCTTGTCAATATAGACCCTGTACAGGCCATCGTCCCTGTCGACATCCTGGGGGCGCCGCCGCCTGCTCCGGGTATACTGCCTCCTTGCCCGTTGGCAGGCGGCCCGAAGGTCGGCTAGTTCAGCCGACCACCAGTAGAGCGCCCGCCGCGGGGGCGGACGTTTCGTGCGCGGCATGGCCGCTCTGCTGACCGCGGTGAATGCGTCGCAGAGTCGGTCAGCCGCTTCGTCCACCCCAAGCTCCGACAGCGGCGGAAGGCTCCACCGGCAGATTATAGCCGCCTCCTCTGCCAGTTCCCGGTCGAGCTTCGTGAGCGCCCAACGCGGAAACTGGCTTCGCCCCCTAGATGTCGACGACGACGACGCCGGACGGACGGGAGTCGGAGACACCTCGAACCTTATGTAACGGTGGTCCGAGAGAGTCTCCACTCCCGTCTCCACCCTCCACCCCTCCACTCTGCGTGCGATGGCCGGCGTGGCGAAAGTGACGTCCACCACGGAACCTAACCTAACCTAACCTAACCTAACCTAACCTAACCTAACCTAACCTAACCTAACCTAACCTAACCTAACCTAACCTAACGTAACCTAACCAGAGAAATGTATAATAAACCATCCCTTGCCCACCGATGGGGGATATGGTTCATTTACCTACCGCGTGCACTGGTTCAGTGCTACCGCAGTTTCAACACCTCAGGACACCTAATAAGCTCGTGTAGCCCTACAAAACCTACATAATATACATAATATAAGCCCTACACTCACCCCAATGAGCCGCAGAACACCAAATTTACACTTTCACGAGCGTCAGTGTGCCAAAGGAATCAGCATATACAAGAAACTGGCTAGGGCCGCGAAAGTTGGGTGGGGCCTAAACCCTGAAGTAGTAGATATAATTTATAAAGCGGTAGTAGAGCCCACCATCTTGTATGCCGCGCCAGCGTGGGCGCAGGCATCTAGTAAAATAGGCATAAAAAAGAGACTGGCAACAGTACAAAGAGGTTTTGCCCAAAAAAAGATTAGAGCCTATCGAACGGTCTCTCTGACCTCGGCACTGGCGTTGGCAGGAATGCTACCTCTTGACCTCAGGGTACGCGAAGTAGCGTCCCTGTATGAGGCCAAGAGAGGGCTAGCTCACCCAGTGCTAGGGGACAGGGAGATCGAGCGGATGTCTCCCGCCCTGGAAGCAGACCATCCGGCTTCCGAGACGGGGCTAGAGTTCGGGATGATAGACGGCGAGAGTAGTGAAGATGTTAGCCCATCATACGATGTGCGCATCTTCACCGATGGGAGCAAGATCGATGGAAAAGTCGGAGCCGCGTTATCCATCTGGAATGGCGCGGTCGAGACTAAGACCGTCAAGCTTGCTCTCTCATCGTACTGCACCGTCTATCAGGCCGAACTCTTGGCCCTGTCTAAGGCGGTAGAGGAGGCGGTGAGGCTCAAAGCGCTTCGAGTGGGCGTTTTCAGTGATTCCAGATCCGCTCTCCAGGCCGTAACACTGGACTCTCCCCACCCCCTAGCAGTGAAAACAAGACGCATTCTGAGGAAATGCACCAGAAATAATAATAATAAGGAAATAAAATTATTCTGGATTGCGGCACATAGGGGGTTCGAGGGAAATGAGAGGGCCGACCAGCTTGCCAAGGAGGCGGCTCTGGGATCCCGAGTACGCCCGCACTACGATCTGTGCCCCGTCTCATACGTCAAGCGCTGCGTACGAGAAGCAACGATTGACGTGTGGGACGAGGAATACAGGAAAAGTGAGACGGGCAAACTAACAAAGATGTTCCTCCCTAACATAAAGATGGCATATAGAGAGTCCGGAAAATAAACATTAATAAATACACAACGCAGCTGCTGACGGGGCATGGGGGCTTCTCCGACTACTTGGAGCGATTCAAGTGCAAGGAGGACCCCTCATGCCTCTGTCAGCGGGGCATGAGAGAGACGGTCCCCCACCTCATGTTCGAATGCCCGGTTTATGCGAGGAAGAGAATGGAGTTGGAGCAGGAACTGGGAGTCGAGCTGAGGATGGAGACCGTCCCAAATATAATTAATAAAAATAACGAGAGGAAACTTCTCTTAACATACGGAGAGATGATAGTGAGGACTACGAACGAGAGGAACGCGACCAGAAACAAGGATGGTGGAGCTCAGTAGGTTAGGTTAGATTAGGAACATACGGGGGACCTTTACATCCCCCAAATATTAAATTTATTATTAGCATACATGACTCAAGGGCACTATACACCCTAAATGGTTTTAAACATCTAAGTATATTAAAGAATTACTATTGTAAATCGAAATTGGTATTATGTAAATAATGTTTTAAGAATTTTAAACTTAGGATAGATTTTAATTAATTGACTGAGGGTCTTCTACACCCCTAAATAATTTGACATTTATTGTATAATATATTATATTGCACATATTTTATTGAAATTATTATTACCGATTTATTATATTGTATTTAGAAAATTAAAAGTAGAATTTAGAATAAGTTTTAACCAATTGACTGAGGGGCTTTTTACACCCCTCAACAACCTGACATAAATTGAAATTGTATTTATAGAGTTAATGATAAGTAGGAACACAATGCACAATAACAAAAATATGTTTTTATATTAGATGTAAGCTTTATATTAGATGTAAGGACTGGGGGACAATATACATCCCCCAAAAAACTGTAATTAACTTAATAAAGTAAGCAACTACTAATATTGTAAACAGAGGGAAAAAAAAAAAAAAAAAAAAAAAAAAGAAAGAAAGAAAGAAAAAGAAAAAAAAAGAGAAAAAAAAGAGAAAAAAAAAAAAAAAAATGTTACTTATTACCCTATAGATATTACCACAGACATAAGATAGGGACAGAGGTATAATTAACAAACAAGATATATATAATCATAAGAAAAATTAGAAAAATAATAATTATTAGAAAGCACATTCAGGGCCCTCTAACGCATGTGTAAGGGGGGAAAACGGCAGCAGCGGGGGCGCAAAGCGCTCCCGCCTAAAAAAAAAAAAAAAAAAAAAAAAAAAAACCTAACCTAACCTAACCTTTCGGGAGATCACGTGGGAAGCTACACCTGGAATGAAAGAGAAGAATGAAATGGTATGATGAATGTGGTGAAGGATGAATGAGAGAGACAGAGGAAGAAGGTATAGGGGAGTAGGTTCGGAATAGGGGAAGAGGAAGTGTGGATGTGCTAGGGGACCATTTACACCCCCTAGCCAGAATATACATGTATTCCATAGTATATTATACATTAATATTTCTATATATTTAAACAAAAGAGTATATTATTTTGTGTATAAGTATTACTTAAATATGTATATGTAATAGTATAGTAGTAGTAGTATAGTATTCATAGTACAGGACTGGGGGGACCTTATACATCCCCCCCAAACAAATTACACTTAGTTATTTAAAAATTTATTAAAAACACTGACAAGGGACTTTTATATCCCGCTTACATAATATTATTAAAAAAAAAAAAAAAAAAAAAAAAAAAGGTACAATTATTGAAGGAGATATGTGCAAAAAAAAAAAAAAAAAAAAAAACAATGTATTACTTTATATTATATGAATTTAATTGTAAACGCATTAAATGTGTTGTATTGATGATAAATGTCTAAATGAATAATGAACAAAAAAATTGAAGAGTGGATGAATGTGAATTAGGTATTTGAAACCGAACAATATCGGCATAGTATAAATTATGATTGACGTATACAGATTCTTTGTGACCAAATGACTTAGAGGAAAATTCCTCTAATACAATAATATATATGAAAAATGGCACAAAATTAAACATTAAAAGACAGAAAAGGGCCCTAGGAGAAATTTCCGCTAGGGGAAAAGGCAGCAGCGGTGGCGCAACAAAGCGCTCCCGTCATTAAAAAAAAAAAAAAAAAAAAAAAAAACCTAACCTAACCTAACCTAACCTAACCTAACCAATAAGATTGTACCAAACCTGTTTCCCCTTCCTTCGCTTTACCTCAACCGACCAATTTTGTAATTCAAGCTAATCTCACTAGAACGAACAAGAATAAACGCAAAGTCACAAAAGGACTTTTAATTTTCGATATTACATATTGTAAGGGATTATACGCCAGTTCCCCTACATAAATTTTGGTCTTCGAGCCGAATATAAAAGAATCGGTGAAGAACATTCGCAATCTGGAAGGCGCGTATGCAGATTTTCAAGACGGTACCTACCAACTCAAATCGCACTGTTGAGGCCAGGACATCGGAGTAATCATATTATATACGCAAAGGATTTCCCGTGTGTCACCTCAGGAGTCAGCTGTGTGCCGGAGCAAGCATAGACTGTGGTGGTATAGTCGAATTTTGCACTAACGTGAGTATCCATCCCTTCTTTAAACCGCCAAAATGAGCATGGATAGCATTAATAGGCGCGATAAATCTCCATACAAGGTTATTGATAACGAAAGCACCGAGCTTTTACTTCGGGAGCTTATTAAAAAACGTGGCATAATCAGGGCAAGGCTTAGCAAGTTTTCCAGCTATGTTTCTGCATGTACCTCTGATCAGCCTGATAATTTAGCTGTAGATTTAAAATTGCGCACTCAAGGAGCTACGAGCTTATTTAATGAATTTGACGCTGTTCAGAGTAAAATCGAAGAAACGGTTTCCGAGACTAATCTCGAGGAACAATTAACATACCGGGAGCAAACCGAAAATATTTATTATAACGCACAGTCTTACGCCGAGTCCTTGATAGCTAGCAAGGTCAACCCTACAAGCACGAAATGCAAAATAAATAATGTTAACGGTTTACACTCAATTAGATTACCCACTATTTCTATGCCCGAATTCGATGGATCCTATGAAAATTGGCTTGAGTTTAGGGATACATATATCTCAATGATTCATAATTCCGACGAACTTAGTGACATTCAAAAATTTCACTATTTAAGATCTTCCTTGATAGGTAGTGCTTTACTAGTAATTAACTCGTTAGAAATAACTTCAAATAATTATTTAATTGCGTGGGAGCTTTTACAAAATAGATATAATAATAATAGACTATTAATTCAAAATCATATAAAATCAATATTTAATATTCCGTTATCGTCGAAGGAATCACCTAATTTAATTCGAAAACTAATTGATAATACCCTTAAAAATCTACGTGCGTTAAATTTGTTGGGCGAGCCTACCGACGCCTGGGACACGCTAATAATTTATATTATTGTTTCAAAATTAGATAAAATCACAGAGCGAGAATGGGAACAATATAAGTGTAATCTTTTTACTAATGATAATAATGTTAAATTAACTTTAAATCACCTGTTACAGTTTCTAAGAGGTCGCGCAGATATGTTGGAAACATTGTGTAAGGAGCAAATTGAAGTTAAAAAACCAGTTCACAGCATTCATTTACACAAATCACATTGCAATGTCGCCACTAATAAACAACAGGAACGCCCGTTCAATAAGTCACTAAGGCCGTGTGTAATGTGTAACAGTAATCATCCACTTTATTCGTGCACTAAGTTTTTACAAGCTAGTTTGGATGTTAAATGGAAACTAATACGTGACAATAAGCTATGTTCAAATTGCTTACGCTCAGGACATTCTACACAAGAATGTAGGTTTGGGCCCTGTAAGAGATGTGATAAAAAACACAACACTCTAATTCATTCCAACAGTGCGATTTCGCCATCCGTAACTATGCATGTGTCATCTCGTACTGAAGAGGCGCGTACGGCGAGGCTAAGCGATCAACCCGAGACTACACTCACTAACCAACCCTTATCGTTCAATGGTCACACGCACACAGCCACCTCGCATCCATCTCAATTTACTACATTGCAGCCGGTATTGCTATCGACTGCACTCGTTCAAGTTGCTGATAAGAATCAAACATATCAGATCGGACGGGTTTTACTAGACTCGGGAAGCCAGCGCTGTTTCGTAAATAAATCCTTTTGTGACAAGATAGGCGTACAATTATTACAGTCCACTCACGAAATTAGAGGTGTAGGAAACACAGTTACGCAATGTACTGATATTTGCGAGCTAACAATTAAATCGCGCATTAATACCTACACAACTAATATTAAATGTTTCGTTTTACCACAGATTACATGTAAAATGTCTAGTATAGTTAATCTCACACACAAATCTTTCTGCATTCCAGAGAACATTCAACTGGCCGATCCCCAGTTTCTTGAGTCTCATGATATTGATATCCTGATTGGCGCAGATATATTTTGGGATTTGCTCACACAGGGTAAAATAAGGTTACGGAGCGGACCTTATTTACAAAATACCACATTCGGCTGGATAATATCAGGTTCTGTATATCATAACGCGCGCAATGATTTAGACCACAGCCAATGTAATTATGCGAACACAACAGATACATTATTGCGGCAGTTTTGGGAGCTTGAGGAGCTACCTAAGCATCAGAGCACACAGACTGATGAGGAGAGGGCGTGCGAGGAACACTTCGTCACGACTACAACACGCAATCATGACGGTAGGTTCTGCGTTTCCATTCCTTTTAAAAGGTCACCTGATGTCTTGGGAGACACGTTCGCTCAAGCTCAAAGGCGTTTCTTCGCCTTAGAAAGGCGATTACAGCACTCGGAAACATATAGGCGTATGTACACAGAATTTATTAATGAGTACGAGAACATGGGTCACATGACGAAGATATCATCTTATGCTACTCCGCACTATTTTATGCCACATCATGGCGTTATCCGGGAGGATAGTGTAACCACAAAACTTCGTGTGGTATTTGACGCTAGCGCTGCATCTGGTTCGGGTATATCTCTCAACGACATTCAACGTGTAGGACCAGCCATACAAGGTGACTTATTAGCCATTTTTTTACGCTTCAGGCAGCACCGGTATGTGGCCTGTGCAGACGTTGAGAAGATGTACCGTCAGGTACTAGTAGCCGATGAGCAGCGCCATCTACAGCTGATCCTCTGGCGAGATCAACCATCAGACCCGCTGAGTATATTTCGCCTTAACACCGTCACTTATGGGACAGCGTCAGCCCCCTTTTTAAGTGTGCGATGTTTAAGGCAGTTGGGGACTGAATCAGCTGACCTTGATGTCCAGAGAATCATAAAAGAGGATATCTACGTTGATGACCTCTTGACTGGTGATGATGATCAATGTAAGTTATTGTATCTGTGTAATAAAGTAGTTAATACATTACAGTCAGGCTGTTTCCCACTTCGAAAGTGGACGTTTAATTTTACGCATAAAGATTCAATGATACAATATGATGCATTGAATAAGCTATCATTAAATAATAATAGCAGTTCTAAAACGCTAGGAATCGGTTGGTACAATACAACAGACGAGTTGTATTTTAAAACTCAGTATGACTTTAGAAACCACCCTTCTGAAGTTGTAAACAAGCGCTTTATTTTATCTCACATTTCTCAGATTTTCGATCCGTTAGGTTTAATTAGTCCTTTCATTATGCAGGCGAAGATTCTATTGCAGCGTCTCTGGCTACTAAAAATTGATTGGAATGATGCGGTACCTGAGGATGTTAGACCTGAGGTGTATTTGGGATCGGTTCTCGTCGTCGCTGGCCGTTCTAGATACAATACGCGTGCCGCGTAACGTATTGGGTGATAGTAATAACTATACGCACACAGAACTACATATATTCACAGACGCCTCACAGCTGGCGTATGGCGCTTGTATTTTTATTCGCACGATCAGTAACGAGTTATGCGTATCCGTTCGCTTGCTATGTGCTAAGGGTAAGGTAGCACCTTTGAAGCCAGTGAGCATCCCACGCTTAAAATTATGGGGCGCGCTTCTAGGAGCCCGACTTTACAACAAGGTTATTTCTTCCGTTCATCGCAAGTTTGATGCTGTTTCGTTTTGGACAGACTCAACAATAGTTTTGGGTTGGTTACGCATGTCACCAAATCTACTCCAAACGTTTGTCCAGAACAGGGTAGCGGAAATCCATGAGTTGACGGGGGATTTACCATGGTATCACGTTAGCGGCAAACATAATCCTGCTGATTTGGTTTCGCGCGGCATACCGTTAGAGGAGTTGTCTAAATCGAGTTTATGGTGGATAGGGCCTGAATATACATTTCATTCCCTTTTTGGTAAAACTAAGTAAGCCACAATATATCTATACAAAATAGTAGTGGCACGTCACTCATTCGCCTTTAACTCATGCGGCCGTTCCTGCACGCACGCGGCGGTACTGTTTATTGCGCATGCTTGTAATTCCATTGCTGCTTTTAGTAGTTGTAATAGACATAAACAAGCATTAGTATCAATGGTTATTGAAATCATTTCTATTACTGCGACAATTTTAGTACTGGTGGTGAATAATTTTATTTTTGTATATTTAATCAAAATACAACATTATTTCAAAAATAAAGTAGGTACTTACTTATGAAATGTTATCCCTTTATTTGAAAAATTACAAGATGTGGAAGAATTTCCGCAGCTGGATATGCTGCAAAACATCATATTTACGTCTCTGCGTCCGAAACAATACTGATGACTGAAACAAACGCTCCACCCGCACTTGCGACTTATAAGTCACATGCGCGGCGACGAGGTCATGCGTCTTTGCGACTTCTATTGTCTTATTATTTAGATTTTTTTTTATGGCATAGTAGGGCAATGAGCAGTCGAAGCCGTTTGGCGACTACCGACGTCCAAACACATCCGCACAACCAAAGATTATGCAGATGCGTTGCCCTCCTTTTCCCTAACCCCCCCAATGGGCCACCGGAAACTCACAACCCGCACGTAACGCGACAGCATAGTTGTCACTTGACGCCGGTGTTATGTGAGCGAGAGGTACCACCCCGGTCGTGCCGGCCCAATTCGGGTGCTAAGCAGCATGGCACTACCTCTTAACAAATTTTAAAAGATTTCTGTGGCCAAAACAAAAGCGGCATTTCGCGTGACTTCAAACGCGTTGAACCACTATGTATTTTTTTTTTTTCGGAGGGATCTATGCTAATGGCCCGAAGGCCCTAATGCTTGTCGGATTAGTGTGATCCCATTCGGCTCACTTTTGATTTATAAAGTGGGGGGGTTGCCCCCCGCCTACCGTGCAGTCTGCGACCACACGGCCTCCTGGCGTCGGTTGTGACTATGTATTTACACTATGGATTTAGTATCTAAGTGAATATTATGAGATTTATATGCTCGAAAAAAAAAACGATGGTTATCACTGAAATAAACGAGATCTTTGAACTGAAAAATAATATTTTATGGTTAACTTATAAATTTTATTACTAAATAATTAGAATAAATTTTAAGATTCTGTTCGAATTAGTATTTAATTAAGTATCGCATTACGCATTACGCATGTTTTTTTCAATATTTTATCATTTAAGGAAGTGCCCCAAACACTTCTTGAAATTAAAAACACGCATTAATAGCAAACCCAACAAAAAATTTGAAAATATTTTTTAATGGATGAATATGGGTAAAATGGGTTAACAAAATTACTTATTGTAAAAAGTAAGATTATGTGAAAAGGGCGGAGCGAGGGTGGAAATTATTTTCGGGAGCCTCGTCTTAGGTAATAAAACAACGAATGACTTGTACTTTGTTTGCTTTATTAGTTGTGTCAAAACTTATATAACAATAGTTAAATAAATTATTCATCAATCATACAAGAGACGCAAACGGTTCAGTAACAAAACGTCGTGCGCCGAGCGGCCGGCTCGTCAGTCAGTCGGGAGCCGCCGCCGCACCCACTAGTGTACACATACAAAAATAGATCGCTTACCAATAACTAGCCTACAGGAGAGAGATTTGTAAATGCATACTTTAGTTATGATATGAAACTATCTTCGGAGCACCATTTTTACTTATACGACGCGCACGCGCTCGGCGGCCGGCGCGTCGCCATCTTATATACATACATACAAGTCCCTTACGTCACATATTTACAACTTAGCCTAGGACACTTCTATCTACCGCTATTTACACGACGCCACACATTATGAGTGCGACAGTTCAGATGCGAGTTCCAGCTGGTCTCGGGTCGACATCGCACAGTCAGTTTCAAACACTCAAAGTCAGTAAACACTCGTCGGTCAATATATGCCACCGTAAAAATATATTGCATCGTATTCAGTGGTGTCGTCGCGGCTGGCGTGTGTCCCTAGCGCCCGCGACGGCGAGCACTAGGCGCGCGCGCGGGGTGCGGGCGGGGCGGGCGGCGCGGGGGCCGCGCACCGCCGTCACACGTCGGTGTGTCGTGCGCCCACCCCGCCCCCCGCCGCCTCCGTCTCCTCAGCGTCCGACTCCTCGATCTCGCACAGGTTGGCGGACAGCGTACTGCACGAACCGCCCAACAGCGAGTGGCGTTCCTCTGTGAATGTATTTAAAATTAATACTAATGATTTTCTCGATATAAACAAAACTTTGCTTTAGAAGTGACTTATGATCTGGGGACATTATTATTTGTCAGCCATAATTGTTGCAAAATCGCCTGAATGCTCGGAAGTTTTTCTGTGTCCGTGTCTGAAAAAGCTACTCCTGATATTGTTGAGCATTAATGTGCGTTCATTTCGACTGCACTCCCAAAAAATGTGATGAGCGATGTTCGTGTACATTGCCTTCTGTCGAATACAAGTCGCACAAGGGAGACGGCACGAGATTGAAGCCAAATAGTTTACTTGTAAAGTTTCCGTGGCCGGTAATAAACTAAGCGACGCAGTGGTCAACTTTAAATCAATGTTTTGATAAGCGATCTAGAGGGTGGAAAGAAGTTATAAACATTTGGTTGTATTATCCCATCGGGCTGCCATTCGCTTATTAAATTTTGAGACTTTATTTCTCTAAAATCCAAAATAAAGTCTTCTAAAAAATAGTTTGGTAATTTAATGTCGGTCTTGTGGTCATAAGAAGTCGGCACTATATTTATTCTAATATTATTCAACAATCACACCACGTAACCCTGGCCCCGTGGTAAGTGCGTAAGGACTTGTGTTACGGGTGTGGAACAAAAATAAATATAAAATACTCTTTTTTTTCGAAAGGGCTAGACTTTTCGACCTGATGGTCTTTAAGCGCAATCAGAACAGCAGTTGAGGCGACGGCTCGTAATCTACTATTACGAACATTTTTTTTTTTTTTTATTATGTTAGTTGGATAGGCAAACTGGCAAACGTACCACCTGATGTTAAGTGGTCGACGTCGCCCATGAACATAAACAAGTAGACCTGGAACGAGCCCAGCCAACTCATTTATGTGTTGCCTATCCTGAGACATAAGATGTTAAGTCTCGGTGCCAGTAATTACACTGCCTGTCTTGCTCTTCTCTCCGAAACACAGCAAAGCTGTTTCACGGGAGAAAATAAGCAAGATGGTGGTACCCATGCAGCCGGGAGCGCGGCACAGCGCTTCCCTCCCACCGGTAAAAATTCGGGTAGGCTTTACATAGGAATGTTAGTGACGGACGTTAACTTTGTAATAACTGGCGACGGGCCGCTCCAATGGTGGACCTGTCAGCCCACACGGGTGCTCCTTTTAGCACATCTATTGGTCTAAGATAAGGCATAAGAAATAATATATACCCTCATCTGTGATTTATTGGTGATAAGAAATAAATGATAGATGATATTCACATTGACACATTGCAAATAGATTACCTATAATTTTAATTTCTCGCCCTCTCTCTCTCTCGCATCATATTTCATATCAATCTCACGTCTAGACGTGACAGAATAAGATTCAAAGAATTTCGTGTTCGACGTGTCGTCAGGAATCAGGGCATTAAGGCCTTACTAATGTCTTCTAAGCTTTGTAAGAGTTGGTAATATTTATATTTAAGAAAAGGTGCGCGTTAGAATTTCTAGTAAGCTTCTACTCGTGATATAGGATGACGAGCCTTCCCCGTCTATTTGCTGCGGTTTTTAACACATTACCTTTAGCTAATGAGACCGCAGCATAATAACGAGACTTAGCCGTCCGAAGTTCTGCAAGAGCCGTTAAATATATATTGTAAGACAGATCCATGCCTGTTCTATGGACTATCTAATTTCTTAAAGTTTTTGGCGTGAAACATGTATAGGCACGCCTTGTAAGTAAATCAACTCGAAAGGCGTGACGTAGATGTTTCACTTCTGCCAGGCGTCCAGTAACTGACCGAGCATAGTGATGAGGCTGTGCGCGTCGGGCTCTCGCAGTGTACGGGCTCGTAGCGAGTGGGCGTCCGGCGCGTCGTCGGGCACCGGCGAGCGATCGTCGCCGTTGAGCAGGCACGACGACGCTGCGACAGACAAAAGACGTCAGCTCGTATAGTAGAGCACAATCTCGGCGGGTGGACGGGGCGGGGGGAGGCGGGACTTACCGTCCGTGTAGCGCAGCGCGTCGATATCATCCGGCGCGGAGTCCGTGTCGAGTGGCAGCGGCGGCGGCGAGATGTACGGCGTGCGCGGCGAGCGGGGCGAGGGCGGGGAGGGCGGCGACTCGGAGT
The DNA here is from genome assembly GCA_963853865.1 of Helleia helle. NCBI lineage: Eukaryota > Metazoa > Arthropoda > Insecta > Lepidoptera > Lycaenidae > Helleia > Helleia helle. Next base: position 53,798 of record OY971423.1, read on the forward strand.
CGGGCCGCTCGGAGCCGGCCACCTCGCTGATGCCGGGCAGCGCGCCGCCGCCGCACCAGTCGGAGCAGTCCCAGTGGTAGCCGCCCACCAGGTGCGGCTCGCCCGCGCGCCGGGACGCCGGGGAACCGCCGCGCCGAGTGTTGCAAGCCTTCAGATCTGTCACAGAAAACGCACATGGATTATTGCTGGCCCACCACAATAAATACATTTATTTATTGACGATCTACGCGCCCGAAATGCAACTGACCGTTATATATTTTATTGTCTACGAAAGTATGTAGATGCATTTGCTCGGACCACGGTTTTCGGTCGACGGGTTCGATGTTCAAATTTCTCAGGTAATCCGGCGGAATGCCCTCCAGCTCGTCCCCAGCGGATCCGTACGAGCGTAGAGTGTCGATATTGTTTAACGGCGGAGGGTCGGCGCAGGAGGTGGGCCGCCCGCGACGTACGGCCTCCAGGTTGGACAGCTTGGCAGCCCGCGGCGGTCGTTTGTCCGCGGTGCTATTGAGCGGGACCGGAGGCGGGCGGCGCGCGCGGCGCAGCAGCGGCGGTAGCACGGCCAGCAACAGCAGCAGCAGTAGCGCCGTCCCCGCCACCGCCAGCGGCCAACGGCTCGCCAGAGCCCAGCGCCACAACTCTCGCAGGGCGCGACCGCCGCCTGCCGCTTCGCCAGCGACCACGGCATCCGAATATAGTGGATTACCGCAGTTCATGCCTGCCAAAACACAAAATTCATAAAAAAAATACGTTGATACTACTAAGCAGAAGGTGCTTAGTGAGTCAACATGTGATAAAAGGTTGCAGTTTTGCGGTTGGACTGGCAAAATGGCCTAGGTAGGTCTGGCAAGTGGTATTTATCGTCCTAGATATTTCGACTACTATACACGATGAACGCTAGAACTCGAAGCTAGAAGCCGAAAATTGCACTGCCTCTTCTTCTTTTAAAAAATACAGCTAAGCCCCTCGGTTGGAAAGACTAAGATGTCGGATTTTAGAAATTTAACCTGTTTTTCAAAAATGTGTCTGTGAAGCTCACCCGTTTTGTCCGGTGGACATAGACATCGGAACGACCCCGGCTCATTGAGGCACGTGGCCCCGTTAAGGCAGGGCTCCCCCAGGCACTCGTCTACGTCGTATTGGCACCGCGGCCCGTAGTAGCCGCGGCAGCGACAGGACGGGCCCCACTCGCCCTCCTCGCACGCGCCCCCGTGCAGGCAAGCTCCCGCGCCGCACCAGTGCCCGCGCTCGCAGCGCGCGCCCGCCAGCCCCACGGCGCACGCGCAGCGGAATGCGTCTCCAGAGGCGGCACAGTAGCCCCCGTGCAGGCACGGCGCTGACGCGCACGGGTCCGAGTCCACCTCGCAATGACGACCCGCGAAACGCGCATGGCACGCGCAATCGTAGTCGCCGTCGATCTCGCGACACGTGCCCCCGTTGAAGCAGGGCTGCGCGGCGCAGGGCCCGGGCGGCCGCAGCGACGGACAGGCGCCGCCCACGCGCACGCGCGCGCGCCGCACCAGCTGCGCGCGACCATCACTCGAAGTACCGCCCTCCTCGAGAGGCAGATTGGTACCACCGAGCTTTATCTCGGAAAAACAGCCGTGAAATCCGTACGTAACCTACAATTCAAAGGTTTATGTTACCTGGAGCAATATGTGTCACAGAGATTTTTTAATAATTTAACTGAAATGCAACGGTGCAGAAAAGCAAAATAATGTTATTTCTAAATTTTTATATTATTTCATATGCATATATGGTTCATGACATGGTTCGTTCGCCGTAAATATCAAATATTGTTTACCTGTTCAGGGGCGAGTGCGTGGGCATGTCGCTGCAGCGCGGCGCCCAGCAACAGGCGATCAGCGCGCACGTCCAGCACGGCGGCCGGGGGCGGGGCCTGCGCGTGCGCCGCGCGCCGGTCCACCGCCAGCCGCACCCCCGCGCCCCGACGCTCCAGCCGCACCTCATGCCACTCGCCGTCTGCCACAGGCCCGCCTGCGCGCAATCTCGCCTCCCCCGCTCCCAGTTCCATGCGGAACTGCACGTATCCATCCACCACCTCCAGCACGGCGTAGTCGACGCGCCCCGCCGCGTACAGGATCACGCCGCGCTGATGTCGAGTGCGGAACCGCAGTGACACGGTGAGATCGTCGTCCGGAACCCTCGCCCCGTCGACGACGCCACGCTCCAGGCCGTAAGCGAGGTAGCCGTCGCCCTGCAGGTGCGCTACGGCGGCGGGCGGGCGGCATCCTGGCTCGCACAGCTCTGTACCGCAGTCACATGCCGCGGCGGCGGTGTCGCAACGTTCGCCCCCGTACCCGGGCGCGCACACGCACTCGCCGCGTAGTCGGTGCGGCGGCGCCACGAGCGCGAACACGTCGGAGGCTACAACGCGCGGCTCGCCGGGTCCGAGGGACACGCGCTCGGTGCAGGCGCCGTGCACGCAGCCGCCGCACGCCGCTCTGAGCAGCTCCTCCACGACGAGGCGCGCACGCTCCTCGAGCCGCTCGAGGTGCTCATGCAGGCGGCGCCGCAGCGCATCCGCCGGCAGAAACCCTTCTGCACCGGTCGCCCGCACCGCGAACGCTACGTCCAGGTCTCGCGCCACCTGCCGGCGAGACCTCGTCTCACCCCGTTCTTCCTCCGAAGGCATCACACTCACGATGACCACGTCTGTCGGATCGCAGTCTGTCGCCTCTCGCACTGCCCTCACGAATCCTTTTCTGTGACTCAACACAAAATCTCTATCGCTGACTTCTCTAAAACGAACGACGACCGCCTGAGTTAGCATTTCATCGGAGATCAGCATGACGGTCACTTTGACGATCGCGAAGCCTGCAAATTTGCCGTCGTCCACGGTGACGTTTAGCCGATAATCACCGACGTCGAGGCGGGGCGCAGCGCGAAGAGTGCCGTCCGTGGCGTCTATCTCGAAGAGATCCGAGGAGGGGTAGGGCGCACCGTCAACGGGAGCTAGGCCGTAGCTCAGAGAGTCGTACGCGTCCCGGTCTGATGCGAAAACTCGACCTATAACTCCACCCGGAAACTCGTCGAGGTACGAGTTTATCACTATTTCCAATGGAGTAACGACGGGCGGGTACTGCGACTCCTCGATGACTTTGATGTACACCCACGCGTCGGAGAAGAGGGGCGGTGTTCCATTGTCGAAAACACGAACTTGCAATACGTAGCGATCCTTGATGCGATGGTTGAATCTAGTGGCCGACCGCAAGTAGCCGTCTTGTTCCAATCGAAAAGCTCCCATTTCATTTCCTGATTGGAAATCAAAAGTGTAAGGTGAAGAGTTCGGTGGGGCGTCCGCATCGTCGACGACGAACTTCAATATCGTGTGACCCAGCGGCCTGTCTTCCTGTACTATGGCGGTATAGTTCGTCTGCGCAAACAGAGGCGGATTGTCGTTCGCGTCCACGACTTCCACGTTGACGAGAACCGTCGTCTCCAGCGTTGGCAGGCCTCTGTCCCTCGCTCGGACTTCCAACACGTACGCGGGCGTGGTCTCGCGATCTAACGGGGCTATCACCGAAACGTACCCCGTGTCCTGGTCGATCGCGAACCGACCGTCGCGATCTCCCCTCAGTATAGAGTACGTGACACGGCCGTTGGGACCGGTGTCCGCGTCGTCCGCTATCACTTGCACGACGCGAGAGCCGATCGGCGCGTCCTCGCGCACCCGGGCCCCGTACGAAGCCTGCGAAAATACCGGGGCATTATCGTTTCCGTCTGTCACCGTTATGTTGACGGTCGCGTGGTCACTGAGAGGGGGCGAGCCACCGTCCACCGCCTGTACGGTCAGGAAGTACTCTCTCCGCCTCTCGTAGTCGAGCGGGCGCGCCACACTGAGCACGCCGGTCGCGCGGTCCACGGCGAAGTCCTCGCGATCGTCGCCGGCCACCAGCTCGTAGCGGACTTCGGCGTTGAGGCCGGCGTCGCGAGACGTGGCGTGCACGCGCAACAGTTCGGTGCCGGGCGCGTCCAGCTCGGCGGCGGCGGCGCGGTACTGAGCCAACTCGAACTCGGGCGGGTTGTCGTTGACGTCGGCCACAGTGAGCCGCACCACGGCGGAGGCGCTGCGCGGCGGCCGGCCCGCGTCCGTCGCTCGCACCCCTAGCCGGTGCTCGGCCTGCACCTCGCGGTCCAGCGGCGCTCGTAGGGTGATGATGCCGCTGTCGGGTGCTATTTCGAAAGCGTCACTCGTCTCCTCGGCGAACGAGTATCGTACTAATCTGTTTTCGCCGAGGTCTTCGTCCGTTGCGTGAACCTGTGGAAATGAGACCGTTGGCTATTTGGAGGCTTATGATACACGAGACAAAAGGATGATAAAAATTATGGTATAACTAGTAGTAGATTAATTATTAGATATAAAATTAGGTGTACCACTTAAGTTACGTAATTAATATTAATAATCATAAAAATAACTTAAAATGTTAGAAACTCAATTACCTTCGCCACTAGGGTCCCCAACTCGGCGTCCTCCGGGAGCGTGACGCTGTACACGTCTGCGGAGAAGGCAGGCGCGTTGTCGTTGACGTCGTCGAGCAGCACAAGCAGGTCGGAGCTGCAGCCCCAGTCGGGCCGCTCGCGGTCCTGCGCGTGCGCCGCCAGCGAGTACCGCGCGCGCGCCTCGCGGTCCAGCGCCGCCGCCACCGAAACCTCGCCGCTCTCCTGTGGGCGCCGCACAAACGGTACACTTATGCAAGAACACAAACTACCATATTTAATTTTTCTGATCTCTCCGAACACGGCCGGTCCCCGTGGGAGATTTAGACCAAAACCCTCTACAGGATAATATATGCACGGATAACTTTACTTTATTGAAGGCCTGAAAAATATAAGTTATGACGTCAGAAATTATAAAAAGTGATATGTCGATGAAAATAAAACAGAAAGTTATCGATACATGTATCCTCCCGTCATTAACTTAAGCTAGTCAAACTTGGAATTTCACATATCGAATGAAAAACAAGATTAGATCCTGTCAAAGAAGTATAGAAAGAAGCATGTTAAAAGTTTTAAAAAATCAAAAACTATCTCACCAAATTATACGAAAAAAGATAAATGTTACTGATGCTCTGTGTCAGTGTAAGATTAAAGTGGCGCGGGGCTGGTCATATGAGCTATATGGTAGATAACCGATGGACTCACAGACTGACATCTTGGGACGGGCCATCAGGCATTAGAAAGGGAGGTAGACCAACTGCCCGGTGGACAGATGACATAATAAGAGTTGCTGGCAAACAGTGGATGAACACAGCAAAAAAGAAACTTGGAAATCCCTAGAGGAGGCCTTCACCCTCGATTAACGAGGGGTTCTTGCTAGTTACATAAGTTTGTATTAAAATTTATAGCAAATCAAATCAAAATATCTTTATTTCGTAGGTAACAACGTGTACACTTGAAATACGTCAAAAAAAAGAAGTCAATAAAAATGTGTAGTAGAAAATATAAGAAGTAATAATAAATAGTAAGCATGTTTTTTTTGTAAAATAATTTTCAATAAGAAATATAAGGCCTTTTTATTTTTATTTTATTATTTATTTATATCTAATTTTTAATCTTCAAGTCGGATTTGAAAAATATATTGACTTTTGCCTAATCGATTATTTAATTCCAGTGTGGGTGATAATACGGCAAGCAGGTAATAAAGACCGTACCTTATTGATGGCGAAGTGATCGGCGCCATCGCCAGTGAGGAAGTACCGCAGGCGCGCGTGCTGCGGCTCGTCCGCGTCGCGCGTCTGCAGCGTCAGCAGCGGCGACCCGCGAGCCGCGTCCTCGCGCACGCGCACGCGGTAGCGGTGCCGCACGCAGTAGGGCGGGTTGTCTGCACAGGACAAGTTTGTGACGTCACTACACAGGAGCTCAACTCGACTACATAATATTGTGACGTCGTTAATTATTTTTTTATATGCTGTATATTATAAGAAGGCTTTTGTTTTGTCAAATTTAGAATAAAATCAAATCAATCCTTCATAAAAAGCGGGTTCAGAATCGTCGATGTGCTGTTCATAATAAATCGTATTTTTTTACTTTTGAAGTCTTAAGAATCGATTTTCATGTAAGAGGCCCGATACGAACAAATTCTAAAGAGTAAAATTTTGTGAATGAATGAGCTCGTTACGTTTTAAGGGGGCAACCTATCGTTCACCTAAGAACCTTTCACTTTTTAGTAATGTGTATAATAACGTGTATACTTGTATTTATACGCATGTATTTAGAGTTATGTTTTACTTTAATATTGATATTAAATAACTAATATTATTATTAAAGAATTTATCTCTTCATCACGAGCTTATATTAACACATATCAGCGTGTAACATATATAAATGTTACCGCTTGTCATCGCTAGATGGCAGGCGTTTGGTTTAATTTAATATTGTCCCATCTCGGTGAGCTTCGGTTATCGTCGTGATTCTCTCGAGAATTCTAGAATGTTGTCGCGGGGGTTTCGGGGACATGTGAAGTAGGACTCGCAGGCAGACCGCTCGGCTTACGAGCTCTGTAGGCCTTCCACCATCACATTTTGCTCTCGTGTATTTAAGGTGACATAACCCACCAACCTTCCCATGCTCCTACCCACCTCTCGGTATACGGAGCGAAACGCGGGAGATGTACGAGGTACACCTGCTTATACGCTCTCTTCCCCCGTACAATTCTTCACTCCCTACAAATTAAAAGCACCCTCTTGCGAGTGTGCTTTAATACGTCCCTAGCGTCACTCTCCCCTTTCTGGGGCTGACGACTTCACATCACGACGGTGACGGCACGGCAGTCCGGGTGTGTCGAAGTTGCAGCTACGATGTCATCTCAGTCCTTCGTTTGTGCCAACTGTGCGCGAACATCCGAAGATGGCTGAAGTTGTTATCCGTGGCAGTCTGGTCCTCGCGGTAGACCGGGCCTACCTTCGTCCGCTCGATTCCATCCAACATCGCGTTACGTTCTTCCTTATACTGGTCACACTCCCACAGAATGTGGTCACGGGTCTCGCTATCGTGGCCGCAGTAACAGGATGGCGTCTCACACAACGTCATCCTGTGAAGGCGACCCCTAAAGCATCCGTGGCCGGTGAGAATCTGCGAGAGAACGTAGTCCGGTTCCACCCAGCGGCGCGCCAACCGCGAAGCGACTTTAGGGAAAAAGCTGTGTTACTCTCTTCCATCTCCGCTCGCAGTCCAGCGCGTCTGCCAAGCGGAGACGACATCGCTGAGGATCTCGCTCTTCTTCTTCTTGCGTTCCCCGCCCGCGAGCCCCTCGCACTCCTCCTGCACGCGCCCCGCTCTAACTACCTCCAAGTCGGCCGGTAGAACTCCAGCGAGCACCAGAAGTGCCGCTGTGCTACACGATCTGTAGGCCTTCGTTAATAGGACCAAAGCTGGTCTCTGGCTCCGTAGGAGCGCGCTCTGGACGACATACAAATGAGAGCGTCGGTACCATATGGTTGCAGCGTATGTCAGAATAGCAACATAAGTTCCGTGGTACAGGAACCTAAGCGCCCGGTACTTCACACCCCAAGACGAGGTAGAGACACGTGAGACCTTCCCGAAAGAGCTAGCGGCCTTCTCGCCCATAAAAGACGCATGCGACGCATAGGACCTAGCATCATCGATGTATACGCCGAGTACCTTAGCAGTGGTGACGCTCGGGACCGTGGCGCCATCCAGCTTGACAATAGGTGCGCGTTTGAATCGACCTTTGATCGTCATGGTCTGGGACTTGGCTGGCGAAAATGACAACCGATTACGAGTCCCCCATTCGGAGATCGAATGCAGAACGGTGGAGCATTTCTGCTCGATGGAAGCGCGGGACGACGCCTCGATCGCAAGCGTCACGTCGTCTGCGTATACCACTATGCTCACTCCATCTGGCTTTGGCAATCGCAGGAGATCATCCAGGTTTCCAGGGATACCCGCGGCTTTCGCTTTCAGCAATATCATCGGCCACCAGGCGTTGTCGAACGCACCAGAGATGTCCAGAAACACCAGACTTTGCGCAGAGTTATCGACGCGCGTGAACACTGTTCGGAGAGCGGTCACGGTTGACCGCCCCTTCACGAATCCATGTTGATCATCAGATATACCGCGGTACAGGCAGGGAGCGCAAGCGATTATGAGCCTTTCTAAGATCTTTCCCAAAATCGGCAGCAAAGTTATCGGCCTATAGGCCTTAGGATCTGTCAGCGGTTTGTCATTTCCCTTTGGCAAGACTATCAGTGCTCCTATCTTCCAGATATCCGGAAAGACCACCTCAGAGATGCAAGCTGAATACATCAGCATGATCTCGCCGGAGGAAGCCATCCAGGCGTTCTTGATAATCCTACGGGTGATTCCGTCCAATCCAGGACTCGTGTTAGGCAGGTTTCTGATAATAAGTTCCACAGTGGGTCGGCTCGGCGTGTCCTAATCCCCTCCGGAGGGAGGGAATGCGGCCGCCACTCGCACCTTTCGGTGGTACTCGTTGTCAGTCGCTGTAGCGTCGTCGGGACATAGGGAGTAAAGGAGATTGTGCATGGCGGTTCCAGTGTCGTTGGCATATCCCTCGATGAGTTTCCCTCCGTGAAGAACGTTCCTGGGGGGGCGCTTCCTGCCGGTGGCGGCACGATACGCCAGCCCCCAGGGGTCGTCGTTTCCCGTTTCGGCGATTTTCCTAAAATGCATGATTTCAGCTTCTTTCATGGCCAGTTTGTACTCGTGTCTGGCCTCCTGTAGAGCTTCCCTCAGCATGCTATCACCTTCGGCGTACTGTCGTCGAGAGTTCTGCCAGGATCTCCGTGCTTTATTCACCTTACGGCGAAGTCGATCCAATTCAGGCATCCACCATTCATAGCCCCTAAACTCCCTATCCCTGCGATATCCTAGGCATCTGGTGGCTGTGCGCGTGAGTAATTCGCTGTATTGCTTGGCGAGGTCATTGACTGACTGTCTTGCATCCAGCTTACCCATTCGGGCGCTCAGCGTGGATCGAAAGTAGGCCCAGTCCACTCCTCGTTCCCGGAAGGCTATTCGAACGCTTGGTTCCTGGTCCGGCGATCTCGCTGTCCCACCACTGCACATCCGGAAGGTTATAAGCTGGTGGTCGCTTATGCTGGCACCTTCGTGCACCCGCCACTCCCCGACTACGACTCCCCTAGTCGAGTGTTAAATCTACATTGGAAGACCCATTTGGTCCGCTAAAGGTAGGTGGTTGTCCCTGCTCGTTGTGGATGAGCAGGCCTCTGCTAAGTATGAAGCTTTCCATCTGGGTCTTTCTATGTTCAGTGTCAGGTCCTCGTCCCGAGTATTGGCGTCGCTCACAAAACCAGAGTGGCGAGTGCGCGTTGCTGTCCATTCCGATTAGTACCAGGCTTCCTGCTAATCTATCCATTACATAACTCAGGTGTTCGAGATGTCGAGCAATGTCGTGACTATATTGAAAGTACGCTGAGATAATATAAATACTAAAACCCTGATAATCGGCGTGTACAACAGTGCAGTGTGATGTGCTCAGATTGTGCAGCAGTGTGAGAGCGATCCCGCCGTTCCTCACCAAGATCCCCGATTTCGGAGAAGTACCACACTGGAGTAGGCCAGTCAAGCCAGAGTTTTCGTACTGTTCTTGTACGAGAACCAGATCGAGGTTTCTCTCTGAAGCTATGACGGGCAACTCCAACGTGGCGACCTCCGATCCCTGGAGATTAAGCTGCCCGATCGACATACCTAAACCCGTCTTATCCATACTGGGTCATGTTGACCGACTGCTGTTCGGCGTATAGACGCGCCGGGCATGATGAGGCGTTCGTGATATGGTTGCTGGCCTCCTTGCGCTTGAAGCGCTTACAGGTTGCGCAACACTCTGTCTGAGACTGGCACTCGGTCTTTTTGTGGCCGGTCTCTCCGCACTTTCCGCAAACCATCTCCGGGGCACGGCAGAACTTCTCTGGGTGCCCGTATTGCTGGCACCTGTTGCAGCACGTGACCCGGAGATAGTCACATACGTCGGCCTCGTCCCAGCCTATGTATACGCGGCCTAACCCTATCAGTTTGTCGCGCATCGAGGACGAGCACTTCAGCACCACGGTGGTGCGCTCACCTCGCCGACCTTTCTTGAAGGCTACCCGGCAGTTGGCCTTCACCCTCTCCATCGTCCACTCCTGATCTTCCGAGAGGTTCGTCATGAACAGGTCCTCAAGGAGGCTGTCTGCCGTGAGGTCCACCCTCAAGTTGCGTATCGCAACTAGTGGACGACGGCCACGCGCTTCAGTCGCCTTGAGTGTCGGTGGTGCGGCCGCTTTCAATTTCTCGGCCGCTGCAGGTGTGGCGGCTCTGACCGCGATCCCGGAGTCCCCGATGCGTCGAACGCTTTGTACGGGAATCCCCATGCGGCCAGGCTGTATTGCCTTCTGCAGCTCGGCCTTGGTCCCCTCAGAAGTCTTTATTTCTTCCGTATTCAGGTAGAACAAGACTGCTTGACCCTGGGTTGCCGGTATTTGCACCTGTGGCTGTCCCTGTGGCCGCTTCAGCAGTGAAGCGTACGTTACAGCTGGTGGTGTCGGTGCAGAAGTGGGGGGGGGAGCTGGCGGCACTTGCGGTTCTTTGCAGTTCTAGCTGCGCGCACTTGAGCTTCGTAGCGGTGACCAGATGTTCTGTCTCAGCGAGCCGGATCTCAAGGGCTGCAATTACCGCCAGTACATTTTGGCCGGCCTGACCAATGACATCTCTGTCATTGGCGTTCAGCTTGAACTTATTATGAGATTGCATGCCATTAGCAACCTCCATTATGCGCTGCAGCTGCGTGTGTGCTTCGTCCAGTAATTGGACTTTGGACAGCCCCGCTAACCCCGACTCGGGATCGGCGGGTGCAGCAGCAACGGGAGCGGGGGCGGGGGCAATAGCAGCAGCAACGGGGGCGGGGACAAGAGCGGGGGCGGGGGCGGGGCCAGGCGTGGAACCGGGGGCTGGGGCTGAAGCTGCGGGGGGAGCACACACTTGGCGCGACTGGCCGACTCGGCGTTCGTCGCACCGTCTGGTGCGTTCTTGCTCCTCTTCCGGGGAGGTTATCTAGCGTTTGCCAGCCCTCTCCTTGTTCAGGCCGAAGATAGTCTCCATCACGGAGGCTATCGGAGATGTAAACTCCTGAGGGGGGGTGCGCGCGAGGGAGGTACGCGGGGTGAACCCCGCCTCCAGGCCGATTGCCATCAGTTCTTCCAACTCTTGAGACTTACGTCTCACGTCCGCCTCAAACATCTGACGGAGACGACTGACTCGTCGTCGTCCGCCATCTTGCCGGCCTTGGCGCGTGTATACGCCTTATTTCTCAACAGACTTAATTATTTAAAGATACAAAGAAAACAAAGTAAAAATTTATAAAATGAAAACAAAATTAAAATTAAATATTTTAGTCGGGCAACACGACCGTGTGGCAAAACACCGGACCAACCGACCCGACGTCACTGACTGGTGTCAAACGCCTCCTGTCAGCTGTCAAATGTCAGTTGTCAATGTCCGCTGTCAAACCAACCTCTAAATGTATGGGAAACCACGTGCGAGCACGTGGTTTTACAAAAATGCTTAAATAAAATATAAAACGTTATATATTTACAAATATCTTTTTAAAGTCTTGTTATATAAATTTATATTTATTGAAATAAAAGTGTCAATATTCAAAATATGCACTGTATAATATAAAATTGTCTTTGAAAAACTCACGTAATCCTTGAGAGATTTTCGGGTCCTTTCCACACACTTTCCACAAAAAAAAATTCCACTTTCGCGATATGGACTCAGTCACGGTTGACCTTATCCACACGGAAAACAAAAAATTTCCACAAAAAAACACGAAAAAACTATTTTTCCGAATTTTTAAAACGGAGCAGCGACACAAACACGTCCGGCGTTAATCCATTCATGCGCGTCACTGTATTTAAGGGTGAGTGGTTATTGAAACAAACATATTTTAAGTACTCTCTAGTTCTGTAAAATGTCTTACATAATTAAAATAATAATTATATCTAACGGGCCATTTCCGAGTTAACCCTGGACATTGAGGGTTGATTACGGAAAGGCTCACCGTTCATGGTGTGTTTTTTCAGGGTGCTTGACGTCTCCGGCGGCCGTTGGTCAGAAGGTCGAAGAGTTCCACGTGGGAGTACGTGCCACTCCCAACACAGCAGGGAGCAGCCGGACAAACAGCCGAAGATCCCTTTCACCTTTCCTTTGGTGAAGTGCCTTTTTCTTCTCTTTTGGACCTTTTCTCCTTTCCTCTTGGAGGAGCCTCCTAGTGCAGAACCTACCCTGCAGTGGAGTGGACTTCATACTTGTGAGTGCACGTGGCCAGCCTCACATAAGACAATTTACGTAGAAGAGGGACGCCGCAGTTAAGGCCCCTTTATCAACTCTCACTGGATACCAGGACTGTATTAGCTCAACCCATGTACCCTTTCCTTAAATCTAAGTTGTTTAATACATTTTTCCACATTTTGCATAACCATATTTTTAAGTCGGTCTAGTTCTCCTTTTTTATATTTAAATATTTTTTAACACTCGAGAACCAAATTCTATTAAATAAAACTAAGAAGATTGCCAAAGAAAAGGGGTTTTTGTACACTTGGGTTGTAGGTTGCAAAATCCTAATAAAAAAAAGTGCTACTTCACCGACGTATCATATAAAAACGGAACAAGACCTAAAAAAGTATCTCCATTTATAATTATTATATATCGATGCTCTGTTTTACCTTATTTTAATATATAAATGTGTTGCTGCATATTTTGCTCGTCGAAAAGTTTGAGAAACACAGGTAATAACTTTTTGCATTCATACTTTTATGACCGCTCTTTTGCTCGCTTATCGCTCGGTTCTGAACACAGCCATTGCATAATTATTCCTTATTTACATTGGGCTATGGTCGCATTCAGCTTAAAGACAATTATTCACTCCATATTACGAGTACAAACTTAATAACGGGACTATTGACCGGGTCAATATGATTCGAGATCTGGGCGTCACCTTTGACTCGAAGCTCCTCTTTGACAAACATGTCAGTAATATTACTAAAAAAGCTTCCAAATGTCTGGGGTTCGTCTTGAGACTATCCGCTGACTTCAATAACATTAAGACACTAAAAATTCTTTATTGTGCGTTCGTGCGTAGTCACCTTGAATATTGCTCACCAGTATGGAACCCTAATTATAATGTATATATTAATCGTATCGAAAACATACAAAAGAAATTTTTGAGGTATATTAAATATAGAACCAAAATCTATTTACCTAATTATCATGCTCGTTGTAAGAAGTTTAACATGTTACCACTGATTGAACGCAGAAAAGTCGCTGATTTAGCCTTTTTATTTAAATTAACAAACGGTGCAACCGATTGTCACGAATTAACGAGCAAAATTGAGCTGCGTGTACCATCTACTGCATTTAGGAAACGTCAGCTTCTGCATATCGTACCTACTAATTCCAATTATCGACGTAATTCCTACATGTTAAGAGCTAGCAAAACATATAACGAGGTATCTCAGAGTGTCGATATTGATTTATTTTATACAAGTATCAAAAAACTGAAACAAATTCTTAATATTTCTTTCTTCGAGAAGGACTAAATTTTACATGTACTAGTTGTAGGTCTTTACCTTACTTGTTTACGTTAGTCTACTGTCTTTTTTCTGTTATGCTACTCATATGCTTATTTGTGAAAACTTTTAATTGGCCTTCCTCTATTATTGCTGTTTTTATAAGTATACTAGCTGTAAGTTTCCTAAAGTAATAAAAAAAAAATAAAAAAAATTGTAATAAACTCTTATGTAACGAACATTTGTTTATTTTAACCTCTCTTTGTATAAATGCCACATTTGGCGCCCAACGGAAAATAATCTAGTGGTGTTGGAAGTGGTCCGGTAAGTGTTTTAACTGTATGAATGTTGTGAGTATTGTATATTGTCTAATTTTATTCATGTCTTTTCTATTTGCAAACCAAGTCATGGTTTTAGTGTAAAGTACTAAATAATAAAAATAAGGGAATAAATTATATTTATAATAGATGAATAGTAAAGTAATAAAATTTTAATCAATCCATAAAAGCATGTTAACAATTGTTACTACAAATATCATTGTACACATATGTTTACATTATTTAGTTATTCAACTAAACATGAGATGTTTTTTTAAGTTTCTGTAAGTATTTCAATACATTTGAAATATTTTTTTTTTATATTTAAAGGAAATAGTTAAAATATTGTAAATAAGCATAACTAGTAATCATAGATTGTATTCATAATCATACTTGGGTTGTTTGATAACTTTTTGTGTTTTATCCACTTGTTGTGTAAGTTGTAGTTAACATCGCCGATTTTGTGTTTAAGTGTATTAGTACCTCTGGTGTATTATTGTAATTTTATTATTATATTTTTTTTTGTTTTTGTTTTTCAATAACAACTCACTATGTCACACTACATAATATTTTTGTGTCCTTGCCTAAGGCTTTTATCGGAATTCGAGTATGAGGTATTTATTAGAAATGAGGAACCAGTCACAACAGTTATGAGCAGCACAGATGGTGCCGCTGGGGATCTGATTGGCTTTGGCAGGTCGTCCGTGGACCTGTTCCATTGTTTGGCCTGAAGGGGCCTAGTGGTGACGCACTTTGGGTAACCCGCCTCGGGCGGGGGGAAGGGTGTGGAATCATTTGGTTCGCGTCGTCGACGGTCCACGGGGATTCGGGAGACTTGGTTTCGAAACTCGCAAATTTCTCCATGAAGTCGGAATATGTCGCCGACATAAAAGCCATAAGGGCCTCAGCGGAATACGCCATTATTATTTAACTAATTAAAATAGTCGGAATGTGTACCTATCCCACCCGACTGTGCGGGAGGGAGTGTGATAAAACAAACAACTACAAGAGTAGGTGTGTATAAGAACGATTACTTACATAAACGTGATCCGGAACACACTTTACACTTTACGCGGTAAAAACCGACACGACTGAGCTATGGAATGTTGGACCGTTACAACGATGAGCGGTAATATTAATATGCACTAACACGATCACTGTTACTTGTACTAAACTAGTTCTAGTAAGAACGGAGCGGTGAAATTATCTAACGGACGATACGATATCGGGCTTCGGTACTGAGGCAGCGAGACAGCGATAAATCGGATACGTCTGCACTGGATCGCGTCCAGCGCGGAATGCAACAAAATTACTAATCTCCATTCTCTCGATTTACTACTTACTCTAAAAAGTTAATCCTTACTTAAGGTTGAACTAGTCGACGGCGCGAACTCATCGGTAGGCGTGGCCTAAATTATTGCTATTTCAACTGACATGTGTGCGAACGGGAAAGACTCAGAGAAGAGCAGTGAGAAAATATCGCGCGCGCGTGTGTATAAATACTAAGTATGTAGTATAACTACAAGCATATACGTCTTTGAAGGTGTGTGAAGTTCACCAACCCGCATTGGGCCAGCGCATCGGTGAACTATGGCCCAAAACCCTCCTCGCCTGATTTCGAGGAAGAGACCCGTGCCCAGCAGTGGGAGATAAAAATATTATTATATTTATTATTATTATTATATCTCCTAAGATATTCATTTAATTTGCACGATGTAAAGGGTAAAAATAATCTTCCTGAAATGCTTAAGTACAACTAACGCATTTAAAATGATAAGGATTCATACCGTATTTGTGTAAATAGCTTTCTAATAACCGCTTTATAATTGCCAATTTTTTAAAGTATTAAAGGTGATATAGTATGTTATCCTTAAGAGATAGATATATGCTATCGCTGACTTTTTTGTAGACCTATTTAAGATACACAATTCCACCATATGTTATTTTGTTATATCTCAAAGGGTTTAGGCAGCGTTTTCGTTGAAAACTCCCCAACTGCTTATTTTTAGCGACAGTCCCGCGGACTTCCCATTCCCGTGGGAGTACAGGGATAAATTATAGCCTATATGTTATTCTGATGTATAAGCTATGTTATTGTAAAGTTTCATTAAAATCCATTAGTGGTTTTTGCGTGAAAGAATAACAAACATCCATCCACTGACCACTAAAACCCGGCGTGTGCCACTAATGCCGCCTATGGTGAGGTGCCTTGGATCTGTTGAGCAAACAGGTCACCTCGACGGCTAGTCAGTCCCGCTAGGGACCGACGCCACCTCCACAGAGGGGTTGTCCCGCACCACAGAACAATCCCTCCCAACGTCGGGACAGTACAATGGGGTGCAATGGACCCACATTGCACGCCAAATTATGTTTTCTTTCAATTTTATTGTCATTAGCGTCCAATAAAAAAATGAACGAAAAAATTAAATCTCCGTACAATCACACCAACTATATGGGGCCCCAAAGAAAGTAAAGCCTTGTGTTATATGGGTTACCATATAGCGAACGTGGGGAGTGAATCTTCAAATAGGTATTCACTACATAGTATAAAGCAAAGTCGCTTCCCGCGTCTGTCTGTATGTATGCTTAGATCTTTAAAACTACACAACGGAATTTGATGCGGTTTTTTAAAATAGATAGAATGATTCAATGATTAGAGAGATGGTTTATGTGTATAATACATGCATAATATAGTAGATAAACACTGATAATTTTAGAGGTTTCTAATGTGATTTCGTAAATAAACACATTTTATGCACTTACATTGCAAACGCTGGATGAACCCTTTTTTTCCTTTATCGCCGGGAAATGCTCTGAGGCATCCCGCAGGGGAGTGGGTCTCCCCACGCGGGTATGTTGGTCTCGCTGCGCCCGACAGCTGGTAAGTGGACGCAGCTCTATCCACTAAAACCCGGCGAGTGCCACCAATGCCGCCTTTGGTGAGGTGCCCCGGATCTAGTAAACAAACAGGGCACCTCGACGGCTAGTCAGTCCCGCAAGGGACCGACGCCACCTCCACAGAGGGGTTGTCCCGCACCACAGAACAATCCCTCCCAACGTCGGGACAGTACAATGGGGTGAGGTTCCCATCCTTGCCCCTTGCTCTTTGGTCCCCTCTTCTTATAAGAGGGGTACAAAGAGCCCCCTCGGCCCAATTCACTTCACCCAAGGTGCAGCGGCTCACCCTAGGTTACTGAGCCCCACCGCCACGACAAGGCTTGAACCTTGGTGGGGACGCTGGATGAACCCTAACAGATAGATCAAAATAATGTACTACATTATTGTAGGATGTGAAAATTGGAACGTGTATTTGTATGAAAGAGATAGATAAGTGATTAAGAAGTTATGTGTGAAAGAGACAGTATGAATGGTAAATGATGTTCGCTGATTGGTTCAATGGAGTGTAAGGTAAGATGGCGGATTTTGACTTGGGACCGGGCGGAAGGAACATGTTAAAATTGATTAAAAGTGGTAATTAAATAACTATTTGTATTTTTCTGCTGATCACCCATCCCACAATTTTGGGGGCTCGTCCGGGATGGAGCAGAGATTTACCTGTGCAAGTGGATTTTGAAGATACGACGATAAAGACTAACGACGGCACGTGGTAACGACGAAATTTAAATTACGACGGCAACGACTACGACTATTACGACGATTTCGGCTGATTCATTTGTTTCAAATATCTGAAATAACAAGACTACGACGAAAACATGCCTGATGAACGACAGAAAACGGGCAACGGCGGCGATGATCGAATTTCACCGGTATTCAATCATAACCTGATGTACGTCGAAGAGGCGATTCCGAAGTTCTCCGGTAAAGATGCGACCTACACAGCGGTGAAATGGGCTCAAGAAGTAGAGGATAACACCGAAATTTTCGGTTTGAATCCAATTCAGCAGCTACTTATCGCCAGGCGAACTTTAACCTCTTCTGCAGCGGCGTGGCTCCGTACCGAAAAAACCTTTAAGACCTACGAAGAATTGAAGGCGGCACTATTCAGAGAGTTTCCAGATGTTATCAGTACTAAACAAATCCACGAAATGATGAGTGAACGGAAAAAACGCAAGGACGAAAGTTGTTACGACTACATGCTCGAAATGAAGGCACTGGGCAAACGAGGCAAGCTAGCAGATTATGTAGCTATTCAATACATAATAGAAGGCATCCATGATCGTGAAACGAACAAGATGATGTTATACGGTGTTACGACTTACCCTGATTTAAAAGAAAAACTCAAGTTATACGAGACATTTAAGAGCAATATCATGAAAGATTCTTCAAGTGCCAGCGGCGAAACAAGTCGCCATAAGAAGCAAGGTAGGCCAGCGGCGACGGTGCGTTGTTTTAGCTGTGGAAAAATGAATCATACATCAACGGAATGTCCAGATCGTGAAAAAGGACTTAAATGTTTCCGATGTAACGAATTCGGACATATTGGATTGCGTTGCAAGAAGAACATAGACAACGTGAAGTCAACGAATCGGGTGTCGATAAAACAGTCACATATGGAGTCCTGTGGCGCCACGAGCGGAGGAAGCGGTAAACCAGTGTCGGCAAAACAGTTCTGTGCGCAGAGACAATTTCCGTCGGGTCAAGAGTGCGGGAGCAACGACCAATCACAAAGCGACTACGAGCGGCCATGTTCCAAAGATGTGATGGCGGCTGTCAACTTCGATGTAAACAATGACGGGCAGCATAATTGCAATAAATCGTTAAAGAATGTGTTAATTTGTGGTAAAAGTATTACTAGTTTAATAGATAGTGGTAGTGATTTAAATTTAATATCAGAGAGATTGTTTTTCGAATTAGGAATTGGACGTTTTGACAAGGACGATACGATGTTTACGGGTCTAGGTGGCAGGCAATTTAAATCATTTGGAAGGTTCGTTACACTTGTTCAACTTGATAAACAATGTTGTGATACAGTTTTTCATATTGTTCCCCATGAGATTATGCCTTATGAAATAATTATAGGTCAAGAGTTTTTGTGTAAAGCAGTAGTAGTTTTTAACAAAGGTTCAGTCACGGTTTTGCCTCAATCAAACAATAATGATATATTGTGTTTAAATCATTTGTGTGCTTTAGCGAACGAAGCAGGATGTCCTCAATATTTGGTTACAGATGCTCAGATACAAGACGAGGTCCAGCAATTAGTGAGTAATTATGTTCCGAGAAAAGTTAAGAAATCACCAATCGAAATGAAGATTATTCTAAACGACGACATCCCTCTAGCGCAACGTCCGAGACGTCTTTCTTATTTAGAAGAAAAAGAAGTTGATAAGCAAATAGGTGAGTGGCTTGACCATGGTATTATAAGACCTAGTTTTTCGGAATATGCCAGCCCACTGGTACTAGTAAAGAAAAAAATGGAACTACAAGAATTTGTGTAGATTACCGAAAGATAAATGCAAAGATGGTGAAAGATGAGTTTCCTTTACCCATCATAGAAGATCATATTGATAAGTTGTCTCGTGCCAAAGTATTTAGTAAGCTTGATTTAAAAAATGCATTTTTCCATATTGATGTTAGTGAAGACTCCATAAAGTACACTTCATTTGTAACGCATGCAGGACAATTCGAGTTTTTGAAAGCTCCATTTGGGTTATCAATTTGTCCCAAATATTTCACACGTTTTATCAATATTGTGTTTAGAGACTTAATAGCAAAGGGTTATTTATTGATTTTTATTGACGATATTCTTATAATGTCAGAAGATTATAAACAGGGAGTAGAAAGGTTGAAAGAGGTACTTAAAGTTGCTAGTGAATATGGGCTAGAGATTAACTGGAAAAAATGTGAATTGTTGACTAGGAGTGTAGACTATTTAGGTCACAAAATTACGAATGGTACAGTGAGTCCGATATCTGATAAAGTTGATGCTGTCATGAACTTTCCTGAGCCTAAAACATTGAAGCAATTACACTCTTTTCTAGGACTTACTTCATATTTCAGGAAGTACATCAAAGACTATGCACTCATTGCTACACCATTAACAAATCTGCTAAGAAAGAATCAAACATTTCAGTTCACCGAAGTTGAAAAAATAGCTTTTAATATTTTGAAACAGAGACTTTGTGAAAAGCCGGTATTAAAGATTTATCATTTTGATTTACCCACGGAGTTACACACGGATGCATCGAAATATGCCTACTCTGCTATTCTCATGCAAAGATGCCCTGACGATGGAGAACTACATCCAGTTTACTACTCAAGTTGCAAGACTACTGAAAGTGAGAAAAAATATTCTAGTTATGAGCTGGAGGCTCTGGCTGTTGTAGAGGGTGTGAAGAAGTTTCGAAAATATTTATTAGGAATTCCATTTAAGATTGTCACAGACTGCGCTGCTTTTGAAATGACTCTACGCAAAAAGGATTTAGTCACCAGAGTTGCACGATGGGCTTTACTTCTGCAAGAGTATGACTACACAGTAGAGCATAGGTCAGGATCCAGGATGAGGCACGTAGATGCCCTGAGCCGAAGCCCACTCTATGTAGGAGTGCTCACAAGAAAAATGCATGACCAAATAAGAACGGCCCAAGAGAATGACGAAGGACTAAAGGCTATAATTGAGATACTTAAGAGTGGAACATACTCAGACTACTTCTTAGAAAACGGATTATTATATAAAACGCCACAAAAGCTACTGGTTGTTCCTAAGGCAATGCAGAACGAAGTGATAAGACAAGTGCATAGCATTGGTCATTTTGGGAAAAAGAAAATGATGGATTTAATAAATAAAGATTATTATATTAAAGATTTAGCTAAGTGTATTGAAGACTTCATTGTAACTTGCATACCATGTATTTTAGCTTCAAGGAAGGAGGGGAAGCAAGAAGGATTTTTGCATCCCATAGAGAAAGAAGACTCGCCTCTACATACAATTCATCTAGATCACGTGGGACCTATGACAGAAACAAAGAAACAGTATAATTATCTATTAACTATTGTTGATGCATTCTCTAAGTTTGTCTGGATTTTTCCTACGAAGAGCACTACAAGCAAGGAGGCATTGGACAAACTAAAAATACACCAACAACATTTTGGAAACCCATGTAGGATTATTAGCGATCGTGGTACAGCATTTACTAGCCAGGAATTTAAACAATACTGTGAAGAAGAAGGTATACAACATGTTAAGATCACCACAGGCATTCCAAGAGGAAATGGTCAAGTTGAAAGGATTCACAGAACGATTATATCAGTTCTCACGAAGTTATGTATTGAACAACCTGATTTATGGTATCGCCATGTGAGTAGAGTTCAACAATGTCTAAATAGCACATTCCAAAGAAGTGTAAACTGTACACCTTTCGAACTGATGATAGGAAAGAGAATGAAGATTAAAGAAGATATAGAGATTCACAACCTACTTATGCAAGAAGATAGAGATTTATTCATAGAAGAGAGAGAGCAGTTGCGCCAAAAGGCCAAAGAGCAAATTCAACTTATACAAGAAGAAAATAGTAGGAACTACAATAAAAGGAGAAAAGACAGCACTAAGTACAGCGTAGGAGATTTGGTGGCTATAAAGAGGACGCAGTATGGCACAGCCATGAAGCTCAAGCCAAAGTTTTTAGGACCTTATCGTGTCACAGGTGTCAAGGGCAATGACCGTTATGAAGTGCAAAAGGTAAGTGTTAACACTGAGGGACCTAATAATACTTTGTCTGCTGCAGATTGTATGAAACGATGGCCTGTACTTACCTGACTGATCTTTTGTTGATACTTATTGAATTTAAAGTTTTGTTAATGCTTATCTAATTTAAAGTTAAGTTGATGCTTATTTATTTTAAAGTTTGTTGATGTTTATTAATTATTTTAAGGTTTTCATGGTGTTCATTTATTTTAAGATTCTGTGTATGAACTTATTTCTAAGTTTTGCCTATTATAATTAAGAAGTAAGGGCAATGATGTAAAAGCAGTTCATTAAGTTTACTACTTAACCTACTTAATAAAGATGTACTTGTACTTAATATTTTTTGTATAAGAGATTTAATGTTTGTTTTTGTGTGAATTTATTTTAAGGTTTTACATATTATGTAAAGTAAGAGCATTAGTGTATGAGCAGTTTCTCAAGTATACTAACTAACCTATTTTATAAAGATGTAAGTTAATAAGTTAGACTTAATAAGTTTTGTAAAAGAAATTTATTGTTTGCTTTCCGTTTCTAAGATAAAAATTTAAGATATAAAGATGTAAAGTGTAACCTATTATGTCAAAAATAATGTTGTAATTATGTGATAGACACTGATTGATGTATGACTGAGGACAGTCATCTTGTCAGTATGGCCGAATGTAGGATGTGAAAATTGGAACGTGTATTTGTATGAAAGAGATAGATAAGTGATTAAGAAGTTATGTGTGAAAGAGACAGTATGAATGGTAAATGATGTTCGCTGATTGGTTCAATGGAGTGTAAGGTAAGATGGCGGATTTTGACTTGGGACCGGGCGGAAGGAACATGTTAAAATTGATTAAAAGTGGTAATTAAATAACTATTTGTATTTTTCTGCTGATCACCCATCCCACATTATTGTACACCTTAGAAAGATCTACAAAAAAGTCCGCGATGGCGTGTGTGTATCTCTTAAGGATAACATACTATATCTATTTTAATACTTAAAAAATGGGCAATTATAAAGCGGTAATTGGAAAGCTATTTACACAAATGTGGTATTAATACTTATCATTTTAAATATGTTAGTTAGCTTGAGCATTTCATGAAGTATGTTTTTCCCGTTTACGCCATGCACATTAAATGCATATCCGATCCGAGCCCGGCCCCGGTTCCGAAAGTTAGGATAATTATTATTGTATCAATGTATCGTAGAATTGTGTATCCTAAATATGCCTACTGAAAAGTCCGCGATGGCGTAATATGTCTATATTAGTTACCTAAATATAACATACTACCTATATCCATTTTAATACTTTAAAAATTGGAAATTATAAAGCGGTAATGTAAAAGCTATTTACAAAAATACGGTATTAATGACTTCATATTATAAAATAAAGTCCTACGCCCGTCCATAGATAAATAATCATCATCAATCCGTATACGGATGTATATCTAAGTTAACGCGGGCGAAGCTGCGGGCAACAGCTAGTACGTACATAAATAGTGTATCCTAAATATGCCTACAGAAAAGGCGGCGATAGCATAATATGTCATTATGATACAACATACAACTATGTATATACAATTTATTGTTTAAAAAAATTACCAATATAAAGCCTTATAATGAAACAATTTTTACAGATTTTATCGCGGTTTATTAAGATTTTTACAATCCCGACGTTTCGGATACTTTACAGCAACCATGGTCACGGGAGGTAGACGATACGTCCTAATGTTACAAAGTTATTCGAAACTACCCTATGATACATCAATATTTTGGTTAGTCCTATCTACGCAGAAAGTGCTAACTGTGCTGTATCTTTAATCTGTGACATATTACCTATGCCTGGAATTTTATTTGATAATATAATGGGATCCCAAGCAGGTGGTAAGAGTCAGCCATCTTCTCTATCGAAATTAGGATGTTTTTTAAATTTCAATAATCTCACGGATCATCCTTGTTTGGAATTGGTGTTACAACAGCTAGTATTTTATAATTTTGAAAATACAAATCGCTACTTTTTTTTCTTTAAAGCCGGGAAATACTCTTGAGGCATCCGGCGGGGGAGTGGGTCTCCCCACATGGGTTTATGGGACTCGCTGCGCCCGACAGCTGGTAAGTGGACGCAGCTCTACCCACTAAACCTGGCGAGTGCCACCAATGCCGCCTTTGGTGAGGTGCCCCGGATCTAATGAGCAAACAGGGAACCTCGACGGCTAGTCAGTCCCCCAAGGGACCGACGCCACCTCCACAGAGGTGTTGTTCCGCACCACAGAACAACCCCTCCCAACGTCGGGACAGTACAATGGGGTGAGGTTCCCATCCTCGCCCCTTGCTCTTTTGTCCCTTCTTCTATAAGAGGGATACAAAGAGCCCCCTCGGCTCAATTAGCTTCGCTAAAGGTGCTGGGCTCCCCCAGTAGTGCGTCAAGTTTGTTTATTTCACAATCTTCGGCCACGCACGCTGTATAGGACGGCTTGTGATATCTAGCCTTCTCAATATTTGTGGTCCTGATCTTTTAGTCAAATCTCCCTAGGAGTACGACGTTATCACAATAACTCGTTACTACACACACTAGTTTCCACCAGCTATATGCAAAACTCATTTATCTGGCGAGCGTATAGTAAAATTTAGGCTCATAAAAAAAATGACTTGGATCTATTTAACACTGGCTGTGCGGCTGCAAGGGACCTAATCAGTAGTTCTTTCTTTAATAAGTTATTTTATAATTATGTCTTTACTTTGTTTGTACCTAACACTGTTTACTTGAATTATTACCAAGTACCTACGAATAATATGTATCGTTTGTTTTCTTTTTTTTTACATTTCCTTATTTTGTTACTACCAGTGGTAAATTATTTTTTGGTTCTATATCAACTTATACGTTGTATTTTTTGTTGTTGTTGTTCCTTCCAAAATAAATAAATAAATTGTTGTGCATATTTTTTTTTTTTTGAGAGATGTATTGGCAGACGCCTCCGCCGACGTTTCCGGTGATTTGCTCGTCTGTATTCAACGTCGGCAGATGCATCCGCCACAAATCCGTTTGTTGTCGGTTTTTGTGAGTTTCGCCGAACATTTGGCGTCCCGACAGAAGTGTAGAGGAGCCGTTAAGGAGTAAAATTTAGTCGGCAGACAATTGCGTTTATATTTTTTTTTAGCATAGGCCCTCCTATGCATTATAATGTTCGCATCGCTTGTTTGCTTGTGGTGAACATTTAAATAAATTGAAGAGTAGTGTGTATACATACCGTTAACATCGGTGACGGTGACGTGCACGGCGGCGTAGGCGGTGAATTTGCCGTCAGTGGCCGCCACCGTGAGGTCGTAGGATGGCTCCGCCTCCCGATCGAGCGCGCGCGCCACGAACAGCTCACCCGAAGCACGCAGCTGGAAGCGCGCGCGCGGGTCGCCCGCCGACACAAAGTAGGCGAGCGGCGCACCGGCCGCGTCCGCGTCGCGTACGGTCAGGCGCGCAACCACCGTGCCCGCCGCCGCGACCTCGCGCACGGCCGCCTCGTAACGCGCGCGCGCAAACACCGGCGCGCAGTCGTTGTAATCCACCAGCCGCACCACGAGCGAGCCGCGCGCGCTCCGCCGCGGGGTGCCGCCGTCGGCCGCCACCAGCGCCAGGCGGTACTCGGCGCGCGCCTCGCGGTCCAGGGCCATCGTCGTCGTCACCCAGCCCGTCTGCGCGTCCACGGCGAACGGCACGTCCGCGTCGCCACCCTCGCCCCCCTCGCCCTCCGCCAGCGAGAAACGTACCTCGCCGTTGGAGCCCGAGTCGGGGTCATCCGCCATTACTGGGTGCGAGAGAGGAGAGGTTAGTCCAAGCGTCGTCGTTTAGACGCGGTCGGTGGGGCGGGGCACGGGGCGGACAAACGTACGTCTCACGACGCTGGTCTGCGGCGGCGCGTTCTCGGCGAGGTGAACGACGTACGGCTGCGAGTGGAACACGGGCGCGTGCTCGTTCACGTCGAGCACGTGAAGCCGCGTCAGCGCCATGATGCCCGGCACCGGGCTGCCCTCCCCTTCCGCGATCACACCTGCCGATTTTATATCAGCGTTTAGGAACGCGAACTATTTCCTTGAACTAGGTATCGATTGATTAATAATAATAATGTTTATTTCAGAAACTTACATATTAAGTATAATAAAATCTATAATTACAATGCAATGTTACGTTTCTTAGGTATTTACAATATGTGTTCTGACTGCCTGAACTAGGAAATTCTTCACTTGCTTCACGAATCATATTTTATCATTTATATTAAACTACATATAACTTATAAGATAAAAGTATAAATAGGTAGTCTACTCTAACCTAATTTACAAATTCTCTGTCTCTTCGTACGACATACTTTGTAGCGACAACTGGAGATTTTTTTTACATTTATGGTAAGTTAGTCGATAAATATCGAACAAAGCATTTAACCTATTGTAAGCTGTTAAGGTATGTTTTATTGCAATTTTTTGGGAGCAAACTATATTTTTTCTTCTTTTTTTAGTAAGTTCAGTACAGTAGGCAAGAGCTGCGTGCTGTTTTAGTACTATGTTTAATATAAAAGTTGTCTGACTGATAGGACTTATACACCTAGATATTAAATTTTATCTGTAATTTTTATTGTTGTGTGCCTCACCGATGACGTGCTCGTGCGCGGTCTCGCGGTCAAGCGGCGCGGCGAGCACGAGGCGGCCGGCGTGATCGAGTGCGAACAGGTCACGCGCTCGCTCGTCCCGCGGCGCCGCCAGCCGCAACCGCGCGCCGTCACCCAGCTCGGCCACCAGGGTACCGGGCGCTGCGTCCTCGCGGACGTACACATCGGGCGGCGGCGGACGCAGCGCCGGGGCGGGCTCCCGCGGGCCCAGCACTGTCACGGTCGCCGCCGCCTCACCCGCTAGCCCGCCGCCGTCGCGAGCGCGCACCCACACTTGTAGCGTCTGTCCCGCTACCGACATACATTTTTTCTGGTTATTTTATAGCGGAGAAAATCACGATTAAAAAAGTTCATGCGTACAGAGTACACATGTCAGAAGGGAAACTTATTTGGCAAACTAATTTTTAAATATATAAAAGATACTTTATAAACCCTATGATTTTAAGGTTATAAAAGTAGTGTTAATTTTACAATAATACTTCTTCCTCTTGCTATATATACGATATATAATACGATACGATTTTAAATTACCCTACGTTTAAAGTGCTAAGGCCCAGGAAGTTCCGTAGCCAAATGGCAAAAAAGGAACCCTTATAGATTCGTCATGTCTGTCTGTCTGTCCGTATGTCACAGCCACTTTTTCCGAAACTATAAGATCTATACTGTTGAAGCTTGGTAAGTAGATGTATTCTGTGAACCGCATTAAGATCTTTACACAAAACTAGAAAAAAACAATAAATTTTAGGGTTCCCCATACTTAGAACTGAAACTCAAATTTTTTTTTTATCAAACCCATACGTGGTATCTATGGATAGGTCTCTAAAAATGATATTGAGGTTTCTAATACAATTTTTTCTAAACTGAATAGTTTGCGCGAGAGACACTTCCAAAGTGGTAAAATGTGTCCCCCCCCTTTTAACTTCTAAAATAAGAGAATGATAAAACTAAAAAAAAAATATGATAATATACACTACCATGTAAACTTCCACCGAAAATTGGTTTGAACGAGATGTAGTAAGTAGTTTTTTTTTTAATACGTCATAAATCGTAAACCGTAATTTACCTATCACTCAATCAACTCAAATATATTTAAAAAAAAAACATTTTTTCAAAATAAACCATATTCTTTGTTAAATTGTCTTATGTTGTAAATTATGTAATGGTACGGAACCCTTCGTGCGCAAGTCCGACTAGCACTTGGCCGGTTTTCTTCCTGTGTCCGACTACGTTATATTTAACATTCATTGTTTTTGATATCTTTTCTCAAATGTTTAGTTTGCATGGAAGTCAAAGTCTCATCTTGTATACTTTCTTTGTATTATTTTAATTATACGACTATATTTTGTTTCCTGAATAAAGGAAAATAATAATAATAATGTAACACGCTTTCATTTAAAATTGGGATAAAAACGGGAATATTTAATAATTAAGGTGTAAAGTTTTTTTTTTTTAATCTTATTTATTTTATAAGCCATACATCAAATGATTTAGTCGGTTTAAAATTAATAACAACGATGTTTATACTTTAGGTGTTACGTTAACAATTGGGATTACTACCTAATGAGTATTTTTATAATAGTCAGATCTAAGATTCAATAATTCTATGAGAAAACATACAAATCTAGAACTATGTTCGGCAGTGAACCCTGACCTTAAGATTTGATGGAGAAAGAAGAGGAAATCACCAGTAGAGCATCGAGTTTCATTTAAGAAATCCAACCTAGATTGTTCGTTGATTTTACACTCGAGAACTAAGTGAAGGAGGTCCTCTTCCTTCTCACATCGTATACAGTTTGGATCGTCTCTTTTTTTCATGATGAAGTTAAACTTGGTAAGTGGGTTCGGAAGCAAATAGTCAAATGTTTTCTGCTGAGGTTTCTTGAGGCAAACCAGGGTTCGCGCGGTGGTTCGACTACAAGGGTTCTGTACCAGATGCCCTTGTTTTGAGAGCACTCATTAAAATAAGATTTAAATTTAATATAATTGTGGTTTTTTTATTTTTGGAAGATGGTCAGTATAGTATGGCACGATGTCGAGAGGTATGCCGTTCTGTAAAGCTTTAGATGCAAGTGAGTCTGCTACCTCGTTACCCTTGACCCCCACATGTGAAGGAATTCATTGTAGACGAACTTCAACCCCGTTACGTATCAATCTATGGATACATTAAATAATTATCTATACATATAATAAATCTGTAAAGGTCTTATTTTTATTTAAATAAAGTTTCACTTCTACTGACAAAACCGCCCTTCACACTTCTTAACAAATGTTGTAGACTGCTCTTCGAGTCTGTAGAGATTACAATTTTATGGTATGGAGTCGACTCTATGTAATGTACTGCTTCATTAATTGCCGTCAGTTCAACTGCCAAGATGGGTATACATGAATTTTCAATAAGAAATTTAGCCCCAAAATCCGTAGCTTCATCGTAAAACGCGCAACTATAACCGTCTCTTATTTTTGACCCGTCGGTGCACATTTTAATGTAATCTGAGAACTGTATGTCTATCATATCTTCGGTACGTTGTTTAAGATCGTGAACGGGTAGTTGAGCTTTAGATTCATTAAAAGTGTTCACTTTATGCACTATAATGTTATCCCAGGGAAATGTTCTAATATCAAAGGAAAGCAAAAATTGGGGCAAAATCTTAAATTTTGACAGAGGTAAGTTGGACAGGTTTCTGAAACTCTCAAGAAGTGGAATTTAGTTTTTGCGCCAATATCTTGCACCCGAATTTAAAGTCTTGTCTAATGTTTCTAGTTGTTTTATCAAATGGTCGGATGTTCTAGAAGATAGTCTCAGAAAGTATTTGTCACTTAGGTATATTCTTCTAAGACTTAAGGGAGGAATACATAGTTCGCTTTCCATTGCGAATATTGGGGTGTCCCGAATAAAGCTACCACGGACGCGAAGACATTGGTTTTGAATCACGTCCAACCTCTGCAGGAGCCTAGAGTTGGCGTTACCGTAAATAATACATCCATAATCGAGACGAGATCGCACCAGTGTTAAATAAAGTCTTCTTAAGTGGTTTGGACGGACACCTCACTTTGAAATACTTATGGAACTAAGGATATTGACGAATGTCATACATTTTTGAGCAATTTCCAAAACATGTCGAGTCCAGTTCAGGCGGCTGTCCACCCAAACACCCAAAAACTTTGTACAATTCGTAAAATTAATTTCAGTGTTATTTATGCGTATACTAATAGAAGGCAATTTATATTTTCTAGTTAAGATACAAACTTTAGTCTTAGAGAGAGATATTTCTAATCCAATTTCCTGTAACATTGTTATAAAGATGATAAGACTAGATTGAATGACACTAGCACAAAAATCAATATTTTGATTTATACAGTAAAAAGCGAAGTCGTCGGCATATTGTGAGATCTTAACTGTCTTAACAAGTGTTGCATAATTTAATTGTTACTATGTTGAATAAAATGGGTGACATTGGGTCACCTTGGGCTAAACCTTGTCTGCTAACTCTTGTTATTTCTGAACCATCCCGTAGCCTATATATCAAAACTCTTTCTTTTAAAAATTCCCTAATATATCTACACATGAGCGGATCGACATCAAATTCGACCAAACAGGCAATAAGAGGCTCGATTGCCACATTGTTATAAGCGTTACTTATGTCTCCTTATGCGCACAAAACGTATTTCTTGTGTATAAAAGCAGTTTCTGTGTCTACAATAAACCTACTAAGATTGTCCCGACAAGAAAGTCCACGGCGGAAACCCAACGTACTACCATTAAATAATTTGTTGCTTTCGAAATGATGTTCAAGGCGACGAGTTATCATTAAGTTAAAAGTTTTACAAAGGCAGTTGATGAGTGAGATAGGACGATACTTTTCAGTATTTCTCTTAGGTATGGCAATAAGTTTGATCCTACGCCACTGCTCTGGTATCTCGCCTTTTTTATAAATTGTGTTAAATATATGCAGGAGATATTTTTTCGCGTTATCTGGCAAGTGGCTAATCATAGAATAGGTAATGTTATCCAAACCGGCCGAAGTATCTACTCTTTTAAGACAAGATAAGCTTTGAAATTGTGAAAAACAAAGGGTTGGAAACATCAATATTGGAATCTAGGGGCTGAAAGGAAACACTGTCAGGAGTGAGTTCTGTTACAAACGAGACTGCGGTACCTTCTGGTGTTTGTACTGTCTGGTGTAGTGTTTAAGGCTTCGGTAACCTCTAAGCCATCTGAGTTACCTCCAAACGTATTATAGTCTATGCCGTCGCAAAACTGTTGCCAAGAATTCCTTTTAGCAAGTCTTATCAATTTTCGAGCAACAATTACTTTCTCTCTGTAAATTAAGTAGTTCTCAACCGTGCGTAATTTCCTAAAGTTCTTAAGAGATAATCGTCTCTCAGCCACTGCCTTCGACAAATCAGGATTCCACCATGGTTTCGGCTTAAACTTGTTAGGGTCAAAACCGGTTTTAATATATGGGATGTTTTTGTTAGCACTTTCCTCGATTACATTTATGAGTTTATCATAGTTACCTTGTACATTATTTCCGTAATCTAATCCCTCAAATGCAGATTTTATGTGTTGTGTGTACTCCACCCAGTTTGCCTTTTTGATGTTCCTTTTTAATTCGGCGCTATTTTGAGTATTGTCTAACGTATGGCTGGAGGCGTGTTGGTGATGATATGTACAGCGGTATTACGATGGATGAATTAAACAACAAAGTTATAACTAGTTTATATTAAAGATTCACACAACACATAAATCCATATATATAAAGAAGGAGTGTAGGTACGCAGAAGTAATACACACGAGAGTCACAGTAACACATAACATAGAACATAAATTAGCTCGGCACTCGTTAGGGACGTAGAGGTTCACCAAATACTAATTCGGCTGATGAAGCCTGAAGATCCTCCTTGAAGGCACTTCGGATACCGAGCAGTACGAGGGGCAACGTGTCGACCCAGTTACAATCGGCATGACACATTATAGCTGCCTTCAACTGCCTGTGGAAGCGTTCCACAAGCCCGTTACACGCGGGGTGATACGCGGTCGTGCGGCGATGTTTGAATCCCATCATTTTTCCAAGGTATTGGAAAAGCGTGGATTCAAATTGCCGCCCGCGATCAGTAACTATATCAGATGGACATCCAAACATGGATACCCACGATAAAACTGCCTTACCCACGGTTTCAGCGGTCATGTCGACCATTGGAATGACTTCTGGCCAACGCGTGAAACGATCCACGATTTTTGTGCAGTACCGAAAGCCTTGTGAAGGGGGTAGGAGACCTACAATGTCCACATGGATAAATGCGAAACGTGCCTTAGGTAAGTCGAACGTGCCAATAGGGGACGACACGTGGCGACTCACCTTCGCACGTTGGCAAGTTAGGCACATTCGTGACCACTCTCGACAGTCTTTTCGTACACCGGGCCAGACGAAGCGCTCGGCTACTAGCCTAGCAGTAGCGTTGGCACCTGGGTGGGTGAGGTTATGGAGACTGTCAAAGAGTTGCTTCCGCAACGGTTTTGTCACGAACGGCCTTGGAGATGGGGTACTCACGTCACAATAAATTGTTACGTTGGAGTTGGGAAGAGGCAACTTCTTGATGCGGAGTGAAAATTCACCACCGAGTAGTTGTGCCAACTCTTCGTCTACAGCCTGTGAGGAAGCCAATTGGTTGTAATCGATTGACATAGACAGTTCATCAACGCGTGACAATGTGTCAGCTACGACATTGTCCTTACCGGAAATATGTCTGATGTCGGTTGTGAACTGTGATATGTAATCGAGGTGGCGAAACTGTCGAGGCGAGCAGTTGGCTTTCCTTTTGTGGAAAGCGTAACTGATCGGCTTGTGATCAGTGTATACCACAAAATGTCTGGCTTCCAACATGTGGCGGAAATATTTTATACTCTCGTAAATGGCCAACAGTTCGCGATCATACGGAGAGTACTTTTGCTGGGAGGGGCTCAATTTACGAGAGAAGAAAGCAAGAGGCTGCCATTGGTCGTCTTTAGATTGCTGCAGTACTGCTCCCAAGGCCGAGTCAGACGCGTCTGTTACCAGAGCGAGCTTGGCTTTACTGTCGGGATGCGCGAGTAATGCAGCGTTAGATAGACTCTCTTTGCATTGCTCAAAAGCCGTCAAAGTATTTCCAGTCAGGTTGACAGGATGCGACGCCTTCACGGAGCCTGCAAGGAGAGAATTTAGAGGTGCCTGAATCTGTGCGGCATTGGGGAGGAATCGTCGGTAGAAGTTTACCATCCCCAGGAACCTTCTAAGTTGTCGAACGTTCGTTGGCGCTGGAAACTCCCTGATGGCCTGTACTTTGGACTCGAGGGGCTTGGTACCAGCTTCAGATATGCTATAGCCTAGAAAGGTTACCTGATTAACTCCGAAGACGCACTTTGAAGTGTTCACTAGGATGCCGTACTGCTTCATGCGGCTGAACAATACATCCAGGTGGGTCTCATGGTCTTCTGGATATCGCCCTCGAAGACCGGAATCTGGTTATATGCCTTCACGAGGTCTATCGTGGAGAATACCTTACAACCCGCGATGTTATGGGCAAAGTCATGGATGTGCCGTATAGGATAACGATCTGGGATGGTGCGAGCATTAAGTAACCTATAATCACCACAAGGGCGCCAGCCGTTATCCTTTTTAGGTGCGAGGTGTAAAGGCGAAGCCCAGGGACTGTCTGATGGGCGAGCTGTACCATCATTAAGCATAAGTTGAAATTCTTGCTTAGCAATTTTTAACTTATCTGGGTAGCCCCAGTAACCTACGTGGAGTGCAAAAGATGGGTGGTCCGGGTGTAGTGCGAATATAATGTATGGTACTGTGGTTTGGAGTGCGCAAGGTGCCTGAAGGGCGTGTAATTTCAGGGTATTTCGCGAGGACAGCATGGTACCTGGTGTCACCCAATGAAACCTTAACAGAATGAATAGCGACAGCATTAGCAATACAAGCATTTGTACATAAAGTAGTAGTATTATCTAGCAGGCGTTGATTTCGGCAGTCTACTACTAAATTGTAATGACTTAAAAAATCGACTCCAATTATGGGTTTAGTTACATTAGCTACTATGAAGCGCCAAGGAAAACTACGCCTTAAGCCTAGGTCTAAGCTAAGTTCTACGAAGCCAAAAGTCTCTATTATACTACCATTAGCTGCACTTAACTGAAAGTTTGTTTTAGTACGGCGTTGGCGTAACGCGGAAGCGGGGTAGACACATAGGTCACTGCCGGTGTCTGCTAAAAACTGTAGTCTGGTGGTACGGTCAGTGACAAACAGACGACCTGAAGCAGCACAACAGTCACCAGTCGTCATCAGTGACTGCTTCCGGGGTTTCCCAACTTCTTGTAGAAGTCACACGGCTTAATGCACTGTGGTACCAACATATAGGGTACTTGCGGTGGCTCGAATTAGATCTGGACCTTTGTCGCGAAGATGATCGTCTCCTAGGTCTGATGCTGGAACATTGTGCTGAGCGAGTGTGTTCCTCTAGCTTCAGCGTGAGCCTTTCTATCATCTTCTTCAGCTCCGCTATCTCAGGTTCCTGTTGAGACGTGGTTGACGTTGAAGCAACTACTGCGATGTTCGGGGCTGCTATCTCCTGAATCCTGTCGGCGAGTTCGGCTAACTGCTCCAGGTTCTGGCTAGTCTGGGAGGCTAGCACTGCTTGCAGATTTTGAGGTAGCCGGCTGGACCAGATTGACTGGATAAAATCTTCAGGTACAGAAGGGCCGGCCAGATCTTGAAGGTGGCTAAGAAATTGGGAAGGTTTCCTGTCCCCAAGATGCTCATGGACCAGGAGCTGTCGGACCTTTTTCTCCTTCGACGCAGAGAGGCGTTTCACGAGTTCGGCCTTAATTTTCTCGTATTTATTTTTGGCCGGAGGATGTAGTATGATGTCCTTCACGGCTTTTGAATGAGTCAGGTCTAAATTATTAATAACGCTAGTATACTTTTTGGTGTCACTCGTGATATTATATGCCTCAAACTGACCTTCGAGAAGCGCAAACCATATCTCGGGTTCTTCCGGACAAAATGGTTGGACCTTTAAAATATTACTTACGGAAGGTGTAGTGGAAACGCGCACTTTGCGTCGTACTGTGACGTTTTCATTATCTTTTTGCGACAAAGCACTTTTTGCCGAGTCACTCTCACTCTCACTCATCTTCGTGTTCTTCGGGGTCACCAGTTATGGCTGGAGGCGTGTTGGTGATGATATGTACAGCGGTATTACGATGGATGAATTAAACAACAAAGTTATAACCAGTTTATATTAAAGATTCACACAACACATAAATCCATATATATAAAGAAGGAGTGTAGGTACGCAGAAGTAATACACACGAGAGTCACAGTAACACATAACATAGAACATAAATTAGCTCGGCACTCGTTAGGGCTCTATACGTAAGTGCGGGCGGTTAGTCGAGCGACACGGGTTCCGTAAGTGAATGCAACTTTTCGACTGGCGGCCGGCGTACCGGCCGGCGATGTCGCTGGGCGCTGCGCCGGCGCACCTAGCCTTAAACAAAAGGGACTGGTTCGTCGTTGCGCGTTTCCATTGCACCAGTGTAGTGTTTAACCAGATAATATTTTATTTAATTTGTAGATATATAATGTTAATGTTTAATTTGTGTGTAAATATTTTGTGACTCGATTTTTATGTAAATAGATTAGGTTAGTTTTTAAATAATAAATAATTATAAAGATAATATGTAATTAAATAAGTATAGGTGTAGGAGATCCCTACAAACGTTTTAATAGAAATAATGAGGTGATCACTGCCAAAAGATTCGTTAGTGACGTTCCAATCAAAGTCGAGTCGAGAGATCGGCACTACAAAAAGAAACATCAGTTGATGTGTATATTATACTATCATTAAGCTTAGCGCAACGGGTAAAGTCTCCATTGTTAAGAAATACGTAATTATGATTTATGCTAGTATCCGATAAAAGTCTACCCCGTGTGTCAGTTGTGTATGACCAAGCCGTGTGATGCGCATTGAAGTCTCCGACTATTAGAGTTTTCTCAGAGAAGTGGCTGAAAAGCTCCTGGTAGTCTACAACGCTGACATTTGTGGGAGAATAGAGACTTCAAGGCACAATACGTCAATATTATTTGCTTGGAAGAGTTTTGACACAACAATTTATAGATAGCTAAGCCTGCATATCCATCAGCTCGATCCTTTCTAAAAATAGAGTAACCTGTTAAATTAAATTGGTGTTCGCATTGCAGCCAAGTTTCAGAAAAAATGCAAATATGTACTTTTTCATTATGTAGATAAAAATCTAATTCACTTAACTTTGGTATCAAACTTTGACAGTTCCATTGAATAATATTAAGCTTGAATCCTATAGTCAAGACCATTAAATCCCACAGAAAATAGAGTATCACTTGCCTAAAAGTAACATACTTATTTATATTGCGATTTTTCTTACGAGATAAAAGCTGTTTACCTACGATACGAGACAGTCTGTTTTAACACTGCGATGTGGATGTTCGTTATCAAGTCAGTAAACATTTCAATCAAGGCACCAATATCTTCTGTGTAACTGTAGGTGATATCTGATATGTCCTTAACTCCATATGTGTGTGTGAGATACTCTTTAACTTGTTTTCCAGATAGAGGATACGCTTTACCGGAGATGGTTGTAACGTTTTCCACGTGATGCCAGTCGATTGATTTCAGATCGTTATGAGACTTTCTTTTGAATTTCTTTCCGCTCTTGGATTTGTAAATTTCATCTGAGCTGGACCGGGAAGACTTATCATCAAAGTCCTCGTCACTGGTTTCGTTTCTTATCGTATTGTTTTCTTTTGTTATCTCGGTCTCCATGAAATCATTTGTAGTCGAAGATTCAGTGGGGGAAATTGGAGTCTCCGTAGTATCCTATGCTTTTTGGTTAACAGCATTCGTGTCGTTGGAATTTTCCGGGCATTTAGAAGCTACGTGACCGTCTTTTTTGCTTAACATAATGTGTCTGACGAAAAATAGATCCAGTAATTCGTTTCCTCAAAATCTATAGAAATTTATTCTGGAAGTCGGGTGTAATCCTCAGTAGTTACGTAAACTTGTCTTCAGAAGCTTAGAATGTGGTTGTAGCCCGTTTCATTGAAGCCAGCACGCAGGAAAGATATGAGTGACTGTGGAGTGGACATGACGAATCAAATAAGCCCAAACTCAATGGGGTTGCGTCGTTTAATTACGAAGTTGCTCCACCTTCCAGTTCCATCATCAGATCAGCTCTATGTCATAATAATATTGCTTTGTTATCCGATTTAAACATGCATGCAAAAGTTCAGGTAAATCGGAAACCGGGAAGTGGATCAATTTATACTTGCAAAATTAAATAAGAGCTTGTAAAAACGTTGCACATTTTCGTGACGCTTTGCATCCGTAAAAATTTAACCCTCACGCGCGCAAAGAAGTAATAATAATATAATAATATCTATGGACGCTTTCACACCACGTCAATATGGTCCCGTGGTAAGTTCTCGAAGAACTTGTGTTACGGGTACCAGACAACGGAAATTTATTTAATACTTTTTATACTATACATATATTTAAGATTTTTATTATACTAGGGGCGATCAAAAAGTAAACAGGTATTTTTAAAGAAGATAAAAATCCAAAAAAAATGTTTTTCACTTCCTCAGTCCCTCACGACTTCCCAGCTAAAAAATTGTATAAATAGGACGTCATTTGCAGCAGCTACATTCATTTGAATACCAGCAGTCGGAGCGACAACACGAAAATGGAGAAACACGAAGTGAGATGCGTCATCAAGTACCTCTGTTTGAAAAAAATGTCTACCAAAGAGATACACGCTGATTTGGTGGAGACATTAGGGGACTCTGCTCCTCCATATTCTACGGTGGCACGGTGGTGCAAAGAGTTTAAGCTGGGTAGAACGTCCACAGAAGATGAACATCGCGAGGGACGCCCAACCTCGTCCCTCACTGAGGAAAACGTGAAAAAAGTCGAAGAAATCGTATTAGCAAACCGAAGAGTAACCGTCAGACATTTAGCTGAGGTCACAGGGATCTCATATGGCAGCATTCAAAGCATTTTGACCAGCAAAATGAATATGAAAAAGGTCTCCGCTCGTTGGGTACCGCGAATGTTAACGGACGAACAAAAGCAAAAGCGAGTTGACATTTCAAGACCCAATCTTGCAAAGTTCCAGGCTGACAAAGAAAATTTTTTGTCTCGATTTGTGACCATGGACGAAACATGGATTCATCATTTTGATCCTGAGACCAAACAACAATCGATGACTTGGAAAAGGCCATCCTCACCGACGCCGAAGAAGTTCAGAGTTTCAAGCTCGGCGGGCAAGGTTATGGCGTCCGTTTTCTGGGATGATTCCCTCAGCAGAGGGAATCATAATGGTTGATTACCTGGAAAAGGGAGCTACTATAACGGGCTCCTACTACGCTGATCAAATAAGACGACTGCGAGAAGCCATAAAGGAAAAAAGACGCGGCAAACTCCGAGCGAAAGTCCTGTTTCATCAGGACAACGCTCCTGCACACAAAGCCGAAGTTGCGATGGCTGCCATTCGAGAAGTGGGCTTCGAACTGGTCGAACACCCGCCCTATTCTCCAGATTTAGCCCCCAGCGACTTTCATTTGTTTCCTCGGCTCAAGGAACACCTCAGGGGCAAGAAATTTGACGATGATAGCGAGGTGATGGCTGCTGTAGAGACATTTTGGGAGAGCTCTGATAAAGATTTTTTTTAAAGGGTATTTTAGGTTTAGAGAAACGTTGGACTAAATGTATCGACTTGTTAGGAGACTACGTAGAAAAATAAATTAAATTTAAATTAGAATCGTTGTTTTATTATACTCATTATCATTACTTTTTGATCACCCCTCGTATAATACACATATTTAATACACATCCATGACCCAGGAACACAGAAAATATTTTTGATCCCTGGCGGGATTCGAACATTTTGAACCCGCAACCTCCGGCTAGAGCGCCAACGCTAGTTGCGTTGGCGCTTACTTAGCGCTACTGAGCCACAGAGGTCGTCACTTCAAAAAGTCTCCTAACGCATACGTTACATCCGTTGCGACTCCAATACAAAAATGTTAGATCTTAAGCTCTAGCAGCTAATCAAAGCAAGTCAAAATATTGTCAAGAGTGTGAAAAATGTACGAGATTGAGAAATACTAATTTTAATTACATAGTTACATAAAATTCCACTATAATCGAGTCAAATCGTGCGCTAGTGTAGCGTACAAGAGTATCGTTTGACAAGTTCTCGATCCCAATCCTAAATTTCAATAGGATCGAGTGTCAAGAGTAAGCCCGCTAAAAGAATAATTTTTGACGTGATAGCGTCTTATAAAATTGATGAACACCGGCGTGCGCGCTGCACGATGAAGTGTCCGTCCCGTTCTGCCCGAGTCTGTCAAACCAAGTGAAAACTCCGAATGGGTTTTTTAGTAAAGGTATCAATGAACTACCTATGAAATGGCAAAAGTGCATAGATAGCAATGATACATAGGTACTTTGATTAATTAATTATGTTATAATATATTAAAGAATCCACTTTGTTCCAGCCATTTAAAACGCGTTTTTCATATGTAAGGACCTAATATTATGCCAAATATTATTATCTTTTATATGACTTTAATTAATGGTGTTATCATTCGTCCACTGATAGGTTCTATATACGATCTACGTGGTACGATTACAAAGACTAGGTACGACTATAACACAAAGGTATTGCCTACCCGATACCTTATGAAGTAAATGTAAACAATAAACAATCTACCTTCACACTAGAATTAAACTAAATTTATTAGGGAATGAAATAAAACTAACTTATTACGCCTTATTACAAAAAACTTATCTAGTACCAGGATTAAACCAAGACTGAAAAGTCCAGGTTTGTTACGGTATTAACGTTAGTCCATGGACTAAAATTCATTCTTATTACAAATCGAGGACCAACCGAGGTCTAGGTAGTACCAAAGATCGTCCCTGGTTTAATTGTATCCACAGATTATTGAGCAACTTAACATTCATTTTGTTCGTTCAATATTTAATTAGTTCGGTACACCGTTCCTTTTTATGCAAAGCTCGCTAATTTATAATTAAATATAATGTGGAGAATACATCAATATTTTGATAATAAAATTTATTGTGTTATATAAAATATCTGAAATCTTTACTACTTTGTACTTTGAGGTAGTGTGATTTAAATTCTTGTTTATTACACACAAATATTGTAATATTTCGCTGTTAAGTTGTTTATATAGCTAGCGTATAAGGGAATGAAATACAAAGCGCGCGTAGTTCTAATGTCATCGAAATGTTTATTGTTTAATGTTTAGTTATTGCAATGTAAGTCGAGTTACCAATAGTTACAATACAGCCATTATTGTTCTTTGATTCTAAATAGACGGTATGTTGTTCATAAGAATAGTATAATATTTTTTGTTGTGAATTTGTGTGCCACGAACATTACTTATGTTGTAAAATGTATCAACAAAAGAAAAAAGGGATGATAATTGGACTTCTCAAGAAAAGGTAAGTGTTTATTTAATCCAAACATACATGAAAAATATCAGAGTTAATTAGAATTATTACATATGATATAAAATAGGTATGTATATCAATGACAAAATACAATACGACAAAATTACAGAAATAGAATGTTAAATTATATAAGGATGTCAGAATAATTATTTTAAATGTTAGTCCAATTCCATAATTTTGTCTACATCGAGTTCATTTAATTACCTTTCAATACAATTAATACGAAAAAAACGCAAATTCAACGCATAAGACATTTGATAATTTAAAGTTTTGAGGTTAGTACCGAAGTTAAACTAGGGGTCACGGTGGTCTAACTTTAGTACCATAGATAGTCCTGGTACTAGCGTTAAACTAGTTTTTGTAATAACATTTATATTAGACCATGGTTTAAAGCTGGTATTAAACTCGGTACTATATTTAGTCTTCGTTTTGGAATAAGGCGGATTGTGTTGCTCTAGAAATTCAGAGAAACGACATTTTAAGTTTTTTCAGAGCTTTTCGATTATGTTTTACAAATAATACTAAATTCTACTGAATTATAAAAATGACACTGTGGCATATAGCATTTGTTATTTGAATAAATATTGTGTCTGTGAACCGCTCATTTGCCCGACACTTCATACCGAGCTCTGGGGGCGGTAAAGTGTGTCACAGGCGCATTGTGAACAAATCTGTGTTTTACTCTTTTGGTTCGATAACCTACATAAAAGTTATTCAGACATCACAGACACCATATTACAATACATTATTACATAAAAGGATCTTAAATTCTAAATTCAAATTTATTTATTTGTTTAAAAATACGGTAAATGTATTGGATAAAGTGTGAAAAAATGATAATACTCACCAAAGGCTGACGCGTTGCGTGCAAAAGATAGCGCGCCCGTCTGCGGGTCCACGGCGAAGAGACCGGTCGCATCGGAGCGCGCGTCGCCCTCGTACACGGAGTATGTGAGGCGCGCGTTGTCGCCCGCGTCCGCGTCCGACGCCCACAGCGTGAGGAAGGGCGCGAGCGGCGCGCGGTCGGCGCGCACGGCGGCGCGATACTCGCGCAGGGGAAAGGCGGGTGCGTGGTCGTTGGCGTCGCCCACGCGCACGCGCACCACGGTGTGCCGCAGCAGCCCGCCGCCGTCGCTGGCCGTGACCGGCACCTCCCACTCGGCGCGCGCCTCGCGGTCCAGCGGCACGCGCGTCGTCAGCGCGCCCGAGCTCGGGTCCACGGCGAACGTCTCGCGCAGCTTTGCGGACGGTATCGAGTAGGTCACGGTGCCGTACTCCCCGGCGTCATCGTCGTACGCCTTCACCTATCATTTTAATACAAAACAAAATGTGATTTATCGATTTTCCC
This sequence comes from Helleia helle, assembly GCA_963853865.1. NCBI lineage: Eukaryota > Metazoa > Arthropoda > Insecta > Lepidoptera > Lycaenidae > Helleia > Helleia helle. The sequence continues at coordinate 94,880 of OY971423.1, forward strand.
AACGCAAAATTTTCGGGATTTTAAAGCTTTTTCGTCGTTTCGGATACGGTTTGAGCGTTGACTCGCTACGAGAAAGAAAATTCACAAGGGATACAATAAAAGTAAATTGGAAAGGACATATTGAAAGTTTAAATAAAAAATATGTCAGTCAGCGTTTGCCTAAAGGGCTTCATATTTCACGGAAACTCAACAGAATAAGAAAAATTTTAAGCTCAAAAAAGGTATAACCATATTAAGATTTTTAAAGAAAGAAAGATTTTATGTTAGATAAAGATACTTTATTTGCATTAACATATTGTGATTATACATTGATGTATTAAATATATTAGGAACACACCACAGAAATATATCGAGATAGAAGTAAAGAGTGTATGTACCTCGCGTGGCAAAAAGAAGTCTCGACGGCTCCATCGCTCGCCGCGAACTTTAGTATGCTCCTGACCGAGGTCAGCATGCGACGTAAGGTTTTAAAAACAAAATGACTCGTTGTTCAATAATTAATTGTTCAAACACTATCAGTAAAATTGGAGCTGTTAATCGAGGTATGTATTTCCTTTCACCGGTAAGTACTATATTTTGTCCTACAAAATCCGTTATTAATTTAAAAAACAATTTATTTTACTATTTTCATCGAAACAGTAGCGGGCGATTGTGTCTAACGCAATTTTTTCATTGCGGCTTTAATTTGACGAGCCAGACTTGGCGGGCGTTAAGCAGAGGAAATGATAATTTCGTTTTATATTATTAGGTAGCTATCATGTAATGTACGTAATAATAATAATAATAATAATAAACCTTTATTTTAGCATTTTTTTAATGCAAAGCAAATATTATTGAGAAACTGGTTATGGCTACTTCTTACAATTTTATTTAATTTTTCCGAATGATCCTTATATAAAAAGTGTGTGTGTACTTATCTACACGCGTTATAAGTAATACTCCTTAAAGAAAAATACTTTATTTCAATTTCTTTACACTGTAACCTTTTTGCTTATTGTGTAGTTATAAACTATATCTTCTTTTGACGTCTATACTGTCATTATTTGAATATTGTTATATAAAATAATGTTGACTATAGCTAACTTCAGGGTGTCAGTTTTTCGTGACGGTGTAAAAAATACTCTCATCATTTTTCCCTAACGCGCTAAAAGAAGTATAACTTCAAAAATAAATGGCTTGTGTTTTTTAATAAACCAGTTAATTTCTCTACAATCCACCAGTGATTATTTGTAGTCCTATTCATTCTCCAATTATTGATTTATGTGATATAGTTTTATATTTCGTATTTTTGGCTTCATTACTTAAATAAAAAAGTGGCCACCATTTGCCGTTTAGATGTTGAAGCTAAAAATAAGCAAAGTGACACTATGTGACAAAGTCCAAAAGTTGGAGAATCAGAAGGACTACAACTAATCACTGATGACTTTAAAGAAATTGATTTATTTATTAGAAATCACAATCCCTCTAATAAGGGCGCCAATGGACGGTCGGCGCCCTATCTGTATTATCTGATCAAATCAACATTTTAATTATCAATAATTAAAAAAACAAGCTATTAAATGATTACACGTTATAATATAGTCTATAATAATGTATAAAAATATAGTTTATAGTCCATAGCACGCTGTCATAGAATAGTTTATTTGAACAATACTACTGATAGAATCGGTTCCGTGTTATAATCTGTGAATCGATGCTTTTGAATTGTTTTCGCGCGGCTTATGTGTTTTACCTCACTAAATTACATTCGTGACGTCATCGTACCTACGCAAAATGTTACACGCTCGGTCCTCATACAAATTACGGAACTCTTTACGAAATCTTGATATAGTTCTGTGGAACACACAATACTTTTTTGTTCCCTGGCGGCATTCGAACCCGCTACCTCCGGCTTGAGCGCCAACGTACTAACCATTGAGCAACATAGGTCATCGAAATGGCAATTTTTTTTAAATATTAAAATGGATATAGGTAGTATGTTAGATTAGATTTAAAACAAATAAATGTAATAAATTTTCTTTGTATATTCTCAAGACGAGTAATGTACGTGGCATACTTAGGGTTCCAAACTTCAGAGGCATACTCTAAATGACTTTGAACTAGCGAGCAGTATAGTATTTTCATAGTTTTAATTTCATTGAAATCCGCAGAAGTTCGCATTACGAAACCTAAGGCTTTAGATGCTTTAGTTATGATACTGTCAATGTGAGTATCATACTGAAGCTTGGAATCTAACATTACTCCCAGGTCCCTAATAAAGGTCACCCTCTGCAGTATTTCACCTTCCAAAGTGTAATTACGTATTAAAATGTTTCTCTTCCTAGTGTACGTTACAACACTACATTTGGGGGCATTTAAGCACAAGAGATTATTGTGACAATAATTTTCGAGTCTCAAGAGATCAGCTTGAAGATTATTAGCATCATCCTCACTTACAACTCTGGAACATATCTCCATGTCGCCAGCGAAACACAACAGTTGAGACGAATGGAGGGAGGGTGGGATTATATCTGTGGTTTATTGTACCTAACTCTGTTTACTTACATCATTAACATCATTAACGACATTTTGTTATCTATACGTGTACTAGCTACTACGACTAATATGTAGCATTTGTTTTTTATATCTCCTTATTTAGTTACTACCAGTGGGGAACTATTGGTAGCTTTCTGTTTCTATGTCAACTTATACATGGTATTTCTTTCAGCTGTTGTTCCTCCTAAAATAAATAAATAAAATAATTTCCGGGATATAAATTATCCTATGTCTTTTCTCGGATTTAAAACTACCTTTGTATAAAATTTCATCTAAATCGGTTTAGTGGTTTAGGCGTGAAGAAGAGACAGACAGACAGAGTTGCTTTCGCATTTATAATATTAGTAAGGATTTTATTGGACCGGATGTATTATAATGTCACAGGCTTACTAAATGATAAATATTATCATTTGTATTATTAATTGTAATTAATTTGACATCTTTCTATATTTTGACTTAGCAACATAATGTACGTGTCACAAATAAATATGTGTTCTATTCTCTCGTATAAAGTAGGTACCGTGGTAAGAAGGAGCGGCGGCGGGCGGTTCTCCTGAGCGCGCGCCTCGTGCACGAGGTGAGGGAAGTGCGGCGGGGCGCGGTTGGCGGGCGCCAGCGTCAGTTTTACGCGCGCGAACGCGGCGTGCGCGCCGTCCGACACGGACACGTTGAGGGAGCGCGCGCCCGCAGCAGCCAGCGCGCGCGCATCTAGCAGCGACAGCACTCCGGTGCGCTCGTCCAGCGCCAAGGCGCGGCGCGCGGCTGGCGCGGCGGCCAGCGCGTATTGCAGCTGCGCGGCGTCGGGCGCGTCTTCGTCCACGGCCACGACCCGCGCCAGCGCCGTGCCGCGCGCCGCCTCCTCCGACACCAGAGCCGAGATCACCGTGCGCTCCATTCGCGGCGGACTGTCGTTCACGTCTTCCACTGAAATGAGTCGCCGGTCCGTATTAGGCTCGGTCGCCCTGAGAGCTGCGCGCGAATAGGCCCGGCACGAACCTGCAATAAGGAGGTGGGCCGTGGTCGCTAGCGTGGGGCGGCCCGCGTCCGTGGCGGTGACGAGCAGGTGGTGCGCGGCGCGGGCCTCGCGGTCCAGCTGCGCCGCCACCCGCACGTCGCCCGAGCCCGGGTCGACGGCGAACGACGCGGACTCCCCGCCACCGCCTCCATCACGGCGCCACTCGGACAGCGTATACGTCACTTCGCCGTTTGTTCCTAATAATTATTATTTATAATTAATGACAATATACCTACAATAATAAAGTAATATTAATTTAGATTGTTCCTCTCGCTCGAACAGAATGTGTATTATTATTTTAATACTTTTATCTCTATCATAATTTTTTATCTATCATTGATAGATGCGTACCACTATCGGCGTCGGCGGCGTGCACGCGTAGCACCACCGCGCCTACGACGGCCGCCTCGGACACGCTCGCGTGGTACTCGTCTAACTCGAACTCGGGCGCGCAGTCGTTGACGTCTAGCACGGTCAGTGTCAGCGCCAGGTCCGCCGCCAGTCCGCTCACGCCGTCCGTGGCGCGCACCACCAGCGCGTGTTCGCGAGCCGTCTCGTAGTCCAGCGGCCCGCGCGCCGTCAGCGTGCCTGCAAAGAGCGCGCGCGTCAGTCCCGGTCACCCGCTCGTCTGAGTGCGATGACATAACGAAATTGACGTGCTTCGATAAGCATGCGAGATGCTCATTACGGCTAGCGGTCGGACCGCGATCGCCGAGACGTCGGGGTGACGCACCGGAAACGGTCACCTCGGCGAGTGCGATCCGACGTAACATTCGAAGCGTGCTCAGCGTGGACACATATTATATTTACTGATGCGACTACACTGCACGGATGATATGAGAGAGCATGTGCGATAGCGACAAAACAAAGCGAACGACGGCAAGTCGACGATCGCCCGCCGAACGGCCGGCGACGCGCCCTACCGAGCGAGCGCACAAGATACTCACACGGACCGCTTCCCCTGTCGGGTGCTGCGGGACAAAAAGGAGAAGTGAGTAACAGGCAAGTGGGAAACATGGCGCATGCGGTGGGAAACTCACCGCTGTCGAAGTGAACCTCGAACAGGTCTGCGGCGCCCTCGTGCAGCGTGTAGATGAGTTGGCGGCCCAGCGGCGACTCGGCCCGCAGCGGCGGCCCTAACGGCGTGCCGGGCGTCGTGTCCTCGCGCACCGCACGCGCCTCGTGCGCCACGCCCCACGCCGGCGCCGCACCGCCCGCCCATACGCGCACCGACACGCCCACCTCCGCGCCGCACGCCGGCGTGCCTGCGACGTACACCATCATGAGTTATGCATAAACGTAGGTATCTGTAAATGTGCGTATTAGATGCAAGTGCCAAAGTATCTGCCATCTTGACGTTCATTAAGGGAGACCTATGTTTAGAATTGGACAGATAGAGGCTGGATTGGTGATGATGAAGATCTAGGGTGAATTTTTCAACTGGGCGTGGATGGCCAAATTCGAAACTATAATGCTTCGGCCGCACCTGCGTGTATCGTCCCGAAGTAATACGAGCCGAAGCTTCGTATATTTGAACACTAAAAAGTTAGCACGATAAAAGCTCACATTAGCGGCTTCCATATTTTGCATGAACTATCGTACACTAATCCAAGATGGCCGAAATCATTTTCAAACAACAGCTATGGACGACGAGTTTCTTTCAAAATCAATCAAAATTAAAAAAAAATGAAAATAGTACTAATACAGTATCTTTTTCAACGTCAATTGAATCTACCACCGGTTCCAAGGTAAGCCCACTGAGAAGAACCGGCGAAACAAACTCAGCGGAACTAATCTTTTCAAATAATATATATTCTATAACAATTTTAACATCTCATCCTGTAATGCCCGGAAGGAACGCCTTATTCCCAGGGTGTGGTATCTTCCATGATTTTTTTTACTTTATAATATCCTTTACCACACAAACGCTCTTTAACAACTTTTTTGATTTATTTTTTTTAACTTCTACATGTATGCTAGGAATTTGACAACACCAGATGTTTTTTTTTTTTGTAATTCACATTTTTTGAATGAATGGTGAATAATTTATAACTTGCCTTACCTACTACTGATCTACTTGAAACTGTATGTATTTTGTGATTTGGAGATGGATTTAATAACTAACAGGCGCTTACCTCCGTCAAAAGCGGCTATGACTAGCGAGTAGAGTTGATTGTGAGAGTCCAGAGTCTGCTTTAATGTTATCTCCCCGCTGCGACGGTCGACGCGGAAGAGCTCGCCGTGACCGCGTTTCATCTCGTATCGGACCTGCGGATGACAACTATATCAAGATCCGCTTCAATGTACAGTGGGTAGGAAAAGCGTCAGTGTCACTCGCGGCCGTTACCTCCCCGTTGTCGTTGGCATCCGCGTCGACGGCGCGCACGCGCAGCACGGACGTGCCCGGCTCGGCGCCCGCGCGCACCGCCGCCGCGTACGGCCGGCCCACGAACACCGGGCAGTTGTCGTTCACGTCCGTCACGGACACGAGCAGCCGCGCGCGCGCCACCCGCCCGCCGCCCGCGCCCCCAGCACCGCTGCGCGCCTGCACCAGGAGCGTGTATGACTCGCGCCGCTCGCGGTCAAACGGCACCCCGGTGCTGCGCACTGCGCCCGACGTAGTGCCCACCTGCAAGGGATAGTACCGTGTAGGGACACAATGTACCGTGTATGTAGTTACGGGAATGTCGGTGTGTTCGTCCGCAATATCATTTATATGTATTACTGGAGTCAGTCACGAATAAACTGTTTTGTGGAAACGTCGTTTCAATATTCCACTCAGCCTTCTGACGTACATTACGTGTTAGTATATACTGGTAGCGCTGGTGTCATCATCACAGTCATCATAATATATAAACACCACCCACATATAAATGTACACTGGTGACCCGATTGAACAGTAAAATTGTAATTGCGAGCGGAATTTGAGTGAAAAATTAGACAATGAATCCTCAAGTGCCAACACGTGTAAAAGACAGTGTGCGACCTTTGCGACTCAAAGGGTGACTCAAGGAGCAACGATAGGGAGATAGCATTGGCCAGCATCACCGTATCGTCAAGGGTGCCAGATTTTTGGTCGGAGAAGCCGCGCTTATGGTTCGTGCAATTTGAGGCTGCCGTTGAGAATCAAAACCTGAGTGACGCGGCGAAGCAAAACTTGCTGGTCACCAAGTTAAACAAAACTGCAATCCAACATGTGAGCGACTTATTATTATCACCTCCAGAAACAAAAAAATACCAGCACGACGCACACACACATAGACATACAGATGTATGTCAATGTGTGTGTGCGTCGTGCGTGCGTGCGTGTATGTGTGTGCGTGTGTTTGTGTGTGTGTTTTGCTTTCTCGTGAACCGACCCATACCTCGAATCCTTCAATCGGGTTTAGAATGCTAAACTCGACGTGCTCGTTGAGGGCAGCACCGAGCACGTCGAGGACGGCGACAGTAGACGGTTTGGTCGAGTTTTCTACGACAGAGCCGTAATAGTCGGCTTTCTGGAAGGCCAGGCCGGAGTTTTCGGGCTCGAGCACGCGCACGTCGACGCGCGCCGTGGCCGCGAAAAGACCATCGGAGGCGCGCACACGCAGGCGCGCGGAGGCCGGCAGCGCGGCGGGGTCGGCCACGCGCAGGTTGCCCGCCGCGTCCAGCGCGAAGGCCCCGCGAGGGTCCCCGTCCACGACGTCGTACTGGAGCGGGGGCCCGTCTGGGTCGCGCGCCCGCAGCGGCAGCACCAGCACGCCGACCGCGCTAGGCAGCAGCACCGTGACCTCGTACGCGGCGCGCTCGAAGGCCGGCGGGCAGTCGTTCTCGTCGATGACCTCCACCGTCACCGCGGCCACGCTATCGGACGGCAGCCTCGGGGTGCCCATGTCGATAACCTGTTGTGGGATGTATAATACGATTAATGTTAACAATCTTCTTTCATTAAGATCATATTATGGCGAAACGATTTTTGTTTATTTATATTTTACTAGCTGTTGCCTGCAGCTTCACCCGCGTTACTCAACTCCTATATGTCACAGCGTGATGTTATATAGCCTATAGCCTTCCTCGATAGATGGGCTGTCTAACACTGAAAGATTTTTTCAAATCAGAGCAGTAGTTCCTGAGATTAGCGCGTTCAAAGAAACAAACAAACTCTTCAGCTTCATAATATTAGTATAGATTGTGTATAATGTATATCATTATGCTTCCCCGGGGTTAAAGTTAAGGACATTTTGACTCTTTTGTACTTTTCTTTACTATTTTGCAAGCAGAAGTTATTGAATTCTCTGTATAATTATAATATGCCTGAAATTACATATACAGTGATGTAACGAATGTCATCGTTTGAACATTCGCGAATGCGAATATTTAGTTTTAGAGGTAACTCCTTAAGAATCGATTTTCATATATATATAAGCCATGGGTATTGAAAATTTATTGGGCATAAAATATTCCGTTAAAACTCAGCTCGGTCAAAATAGGCATTAGCCCATATATTAATACCCAACAAGCTGAAAATTAAAAACTCTAATGCAATCCTGAGAAGTCCCCATTGATCCTGTGTGTGCAAAAAAAATCCAAGGACGCAAAGTCACAGAAATGTTATTTTGGCCAAACGGTTAGTTTTTACTAGAAAAATAGCTCTGACTAAAATTTTAGATCAGGTAACTGACTACTTAAATTATCATTATGCTTTTTCCCCTAAGATTTTCCTATTTCTGAGATAAAGCCATTCGAGTTAGCTGGAGCTGTATTCTCCATAAGAAGTATGATAACGCTGTCTCTGAAGTCTGAACATATGGACGTGTAATATTTTCAGTTTGCGTGAACCGGTCAAAAGAGAATAACGAAACGATAAGAATAATAATATCAATTATCAACCCTTATATTATGTCCCACTGCTGGTCACGGGTCTCCTCCTCGAAATCAGGCGAGAAGGGCCATAGTTCACCGATGCGCTGGCCCAATGCCGGGTGGCGAACCTCACACACCTTCAAACAATTCTCTTAGGTATAAATATGATTTCGTTTCGCAAGGAACAAAATACGGTCCCAATTACCTTGACGGTGAAGGTGTGCCGTCGGCTGGCCTCGAAGTCGAGCGGTGCGGCCAGCGCGAGGGCGCCCGTGGTGGGGTCGACGCGGAACAGCGCGGCGGCCGGCGGCTCGCGCACCACGAAGGCGCGCTGGCGGTGCGCTGGCGAGTCGCCGTCCGCCGTCCGCAGCACCAGCGGCGCGCCTGTCGCGTCCAGCACCAGCGCGCCTGCCGCCGCCGCCTGCGACACGCACATATGGGTCGGTTTCAGCAAAATTTAATTATAGTTTAAAAAAACAAAAAAACATGCATTAATAGCAAACCCAACAAAAAATTTGAAAATATTTTTTAATGGATGGATTAAATGGGTTAACAAAATTACTTATTGTAAAAAAGCGTGGTGCTTGTAACTAAGTTTTTATATTAACTTCACTTTTAAGAAATAGATACCGATGAAATATTTTTAATAATGAATATTGAGCACCTCACGCTTTTTTACAATAAGTAATTTTGTTAACCCATTTAATTCATCCATTAAAAAATATTTTCAAATTTTTTGTTGGGTTTGCTATTAATGCATGTTTTTTTGTTTTTTTAAACTATAATTTATTTTTTACTTTTTAGTGTCATAATATCCTGATTATCCTGATCAGGACATTGGAATAATTTTATCAAATTATTGTATTATCATCGGTCCTCGATAAATCTACAAAGTTTGAACAAAATCTGGTCGTTAGAAGTGAGTCAAAATCAAGTCCAAAGGAGTCGGTTACATACATACAAACAAACATACATACAGGTGAAACTAATAAAAGCGTGTTAAAAAAGAGGAGATACCACCTTTTTTCGTTACGCATCATCTCCGCAGCTAGCAATGTGCATTCACTAAGAGACGATCTACCTTTGCAGAGTTTATCTACTGAAGCATATTTAATATTTACCCAACAAGGGAGGAATCGCAAGTTTTTTATTTCTCTGTATCAATGATTTCATCAGGACTTTAAAAGTATTTTGCGATTTGTCCGAGCTTCCGACTATGTTTAACACATCTTTGATCAGGAAATTTGACATACACAGAACTTTAACTTTTAACCCTTTAGATGTTTTGGTACATGCATAAAATAGGACTATGCATGAAAATAGACGAAGAGACAGCACCTTAGATGAAGCAAATTGAACCGAGGGAGCTGCTCTTTGTATCCCTCTTACAAGAAGAGGGGACAAAAGAGCAGCTTGTCCCCCACAAGGGACGAGGATGGAAACCTCACCGCATTGCACTGTCACGACGTTGGGAGGGGTTGTTCAGTGGTGCGGGAAAACCCCTCTGTGGAGGTGGCGTCGGTCCCTTACGAACTAACTAGCCATCGAGGTGCCCTGTTTGCTCAATAGATCCGGGGCAGCTCTAGAGTTGCGTCCACCTTACCTCTTCTTTCGGGCGCAGCGAGTCCCACATACCCGCCTGGGGAGTCCCCCGTCCCTCGCGGGATTCCTGAGAGCATTTTCCGGCGCAAAAGAAAAAAAAAGGACTGCATGATTTGCTTGGGCAATCCAAGTAACGGAAACAGAACGCAGTCTAGGTTAATACTATTATGTGGCTTAAAGTTCGCACACGCACGTACGCACCGAAGTTCAGGCTCACCTCGGAGATGCGGCCGCGGTAGTCCCGGCGGAGCAGCACGGGCGGGAACTCGTTCCGGTCCAGCACGTGCACCGTGACGCGCGCCTCGGCCTCGCCGCCGCCCTGTCGATGACAGATGGCGAACACAGTTAGAAGGACGAGGTAGCTACAGACTAACTGAACTGAATTATACTTAGGTATAAGTATAATTTAGTAGTCCGTTATAATATGGTGACGGACAGCATCGTGTGATTTTATAGGTCGAGAAACGTATTAAAGTGCCTGCAATATAAATTAAAAATAATAATAACTAAAAAAAAAAAAAAAAAAAAGGGTTTCCGAAACTCTGAATAGAGGGCACTTATTGTATTGTAAGAAAGCTCGATTACCACTAGAGGGAGTGTTACCTGAATCGAATCGAACGATCAACGATCCTCCTGTAAGGGGCCAACTGATACGTAAATATACCGCAAGAGGGCGTCACTTATACCAAAACTAAAAACATAAGCAGCTAATCATGGAAGAAATCCTAAACGCATTAAAAATAATAAAAAAGGAATTAGACGAACAAAGACAGGAAATCAGGGATACCGGGAAAAATGTGACAGAACAAGTAACACACAACGTGAACAGTCTGTTCGAAGAAAAATTCACGGCGTGGGAACACAAACATGAAAAACTGAAAGAAATGGTAGAAGACCAGGAAAGAAAAATCTCCTTCCTAGAAAAACAAGAAAGAAAAAGAAATCTGGTATTTTTTGGTATTGAGGAGGCTGAAAAATCATACGCTAGCCTGGAAAAAAACATAATTAATTGGATAGAACAATACCTCTCCATAAAGTTGTCCTACAGTGATATACAAGAAGTTAAAAGAAACGGGAGGTAGTCAGAAAAACCACGCCCAATAGTGGTAGTTTTTTCTACACTGGGCACAAAAATTAAAATATTAAAAACAAAAAGAAGCGTTAAAAGACAAGCCGTACTATTTTAAGGAAGATTATCCTAAACAAGTGCTAAAAAAGAGAAGAGAACTGCAGGAGGAAGTGAAAATGGAGCGAGATAAGGGTAATATAGTTAAAATAAAATACGATAAATTAGTTATCCTAAAACCTAATCACAAAAGGCAACTCCAGAATTCACCAACAAACGACTCTCAAGCACAAAAAGACACTAGACACCATGATAACAAAAAGAACAAAATGTCAAAAACGCACTCTTATGCACGCAGATCCGATAGTGTCTCAGAAAGTGTAAAAAAATCAAGCATGTTAAACTTCATAGTCGGCAAAAAGGCCAGCGATACAACACCAGAGCAAGACATACAAAACAGAGAGAACTTATAACAATCAAGGCCATCCTCCTCCCGCACAGATTATAAAAACGATATAAAACAAACATTTAATAAAAAACATCTTCCAACCCGGCTGGTCACCGTGGAAGACTATGACCAAAACCCTCCAAACATTCCAAAAATAAAAATCAAAAACAATAATTTGAAAGTTGCAACATATAACGTCAGAACACTCTCGAGCACTGAGAAATATATTGAATTAACGTACGCTATTCGGAACATAAATATAGACATACTTGGCCTAGCGAAAGTAAGAAGATTGGGAAGCGAAATACAAGAATATAGCGACTACATATTATGTTACGTAGGCACCGGGTCTATACGGTGTAGGATTTCTCATCAAGAAAGAATATAAGAAAAATATTACAAAATTTTGGGGACTATCAGAAAGAGTTGCACTGCTTCAGCTGAAATTCGGCGATACTAACCTATAAATTATTCAAGTTTACGCACCAACGACAGATTCAGACGAAGAAGAATTAGAAAAATTCTATGAAACACTCCAAGAAGCTCACAATTTACTAGAAAATTACAAAAACATAATGGTAATAGGAGACTTCAATGCCAAGATAGGCAATACAAAAAGCAACGAAAACCTAGTCATGGGTAAATACGGGTACGGAAAGAGAAATTCAAGAGGAGAAAGACTAATACAATATGCCTTTGAATATAAACTATCCATCATGAATACACACTTCAAAAAGAAAAGTAGCCAAAGATGGACCTGGATTTCACCAGACGAAAAAACTAAAAATGAAGTCGATTTTATAATGACTACAAACCCTAAAAATATTACAAACATAGAGGTTCTAAGCAACGTAGATTTTCCGTCAGACCATCGAATAGTAAGAGCAACATTAATCCTAAAAAACCCTCACAAGTGTAGAAGAAGCTTCCGAAACTCTGAGTCATTGCTAAAAACAGATAAAGAAATAAAAACATACCTTTGCAAACTAAAAATTAACACTACTGACCTATCGTACATTAACGAAGACAACATACAAGAAACTTATAATTAGTTCGAAAACGACCTAAAAATAGCCTTAAATCGGAGACTGTACACAAGAACAACGACCACACCTGCTATTTCTTTAACGAAACTACCAAACTCCTACTCCAAAGGCGCACCATACTCATAAAAACCAAAAATAAATCACAAGAAATGAAAAAGGAGTTGTCCGTATTATTCAAACAAACCAGCAAGTCAATCAGAAACGATTACAAGCGGCACAGACAAAAAATTATAGAAAATAGCATAACACGTTATAGAAGCGCCAAAAGAGCTTACAAGCAACTAACTACTCATACTAACTGGATCAAGAGCTTAAAAACAGGACAAAAAGAAACAAAATCAAGAAAAGAGTTAATATCCTGCGCTACAAACTTCTACAAAGATCTATATGCTACTGGACAACAAGACACGACTACGTTCATAGAAACAAATAAGTTACAGACAAACACAACTGACATAACTATTATAAAAGAGTTAATATCCTGCGCTAAAAACTTCTACAAAGATTTATATGGTACTGGACAACAAGACACGACTATGTTCATAGAAACAAATAAGTTACAGACAAACACAACTGACACGACTATTATAAAAGAGTTAATATCCTGCGCTACAAACTTCTACAAAGATCTATATGGTACTGGACAACAAGACACGACTACGTTCATAGAAACAAATAAGTTACAGACAAACACAACTGACATAACTATTATAAAAGAGTTAATATCCTGCGCTACAAACTTCTACAAAGATCTATATGGTACTGGACAACAAGACACGACTACGTTCATAGAAACAAATAAGTTACAGACAAACACAACTGACATAACTATTATAAAAGAGTTAATATCCTGCGCTACAAACTTCTACAAAGATCTATATGGTACTGGACAACAAGACACGACTACGTTCATAGAAACAAATAAGTTACAGACAAACACAACTGACATAACTATTATAAGAGTTAATATCCTGCGCTACATCCTTCTACAAAGATCTATATGGTACTGGACAACAAGACACGACTACGTTCATAGAAACAAATAAGTTACAGACAAACACAACTGACATAACTATTATAAAAGAGTTAATATCCTGCGCTACAAACTTCTACAAAGATCTATATGGTACTGGACAACAAGACACGACTACGTTCATAGAAACAAATAAGTTACAGACAAACACAACTGACATAACTATTATAAAAGAGTTAATATCCTGCGCTACAAACTTCTACAAAGATCTATATGGTACTGGACAACAAGACACGACTACCTTCATAGAAACAAATAAGTTACAGACAAACACAACTGACATAACTATTATAAAAGAGCGTGACATCATAGAAAATGTTAAAAAGTTGAAACGAGGGAATAGCTCAGGGCCTGATGGCATTCCGAACGAGGCATTGATAGAAGGAGCGAAACTACTCTCCGAACCACTGATATGCATATTCAATTTGGTTCTAAGAACCGGAATAGTACCAGAGCAATGGCAAAATTCAGACATAATTCTGCTATATAAAAAAGGTGACCCGCTGGACATCACTAACTACCGCCCGATTAGCTTGCTATCAAGCGTATATAAGTTATTTACTTCTATATGCTGAGTATAGCAAAGTTAGCTCAAAAATAGACAGTGAGCAACCGGTAGAGCAAGCAGGCTTCCGTCCCGGTTTTTCGACTATGGACCACATCCATACACTAGAACAAGTGATAGGAAAATACTCCGAATTGAACGAAAAATTGTATATTGGTTTCGTTGATTACACAAAAGCTTTTGACAGTCTCTATCATAACTCTATCTGGCAAGCTTTACACAACTGCAACACAGACCCAATAATAATTAGATCTTTAAAAAATATATATGAGAAGAGTGTGAGCAGAGTCAAGCTAGAATCTCGAGGCGATGAGATCAAAATAGCCCGAGGTGTCAGGCAGGGAGATCCATTATCTCCAAAACTATTTATAGCTGTTTTACAATGCATATTTTCTAAATTAAATTGGGTCTCTGATGGCATCTCAATCAACAACGAACGCCTCACCCATCTAAGATTTGCTGACGATATCGTAATCCTAGCCAAAACTCATAAAAAGCTAGAAAAAATGATGTCCCAACTTAGTACAGAAAGCAAACATGTTGGCCTGCATATGAACCTTACCAAAACAAAAATAATGACAAACGGCGAAAAACGAAAAGTAAAACTAGACGGTGTCGAACTCGAATACGTAGACCACTACGCTTACTTAGGAAAGCAAGTCGTTTTCTAAAACAAATAACGAAGAAGAGGTAAACAGAAGAGTTATGTACAGCTGGAAAAAATATTGGGCCCACAAGGAAATATTGAAAGGTGATTACGACCTAAACATGAAGAAGACTATCATGAACACTTGTATTCTACCCTGCTTGACCTATGGTTCTCAGACATGGACTTTTACAAATAAGATAAAAAACATTATAAGAACTTGTCAGCGGGCAATGGAAAGAAGCATTCTAAACCTAAAGAAAATCCAAAAAACAAGAAGCCAAGAAATAAGAAAAAAGACAAAACTGACAGATGCGTTACACCGAACACTAAAACTAAAATGGAGCTGGGCTGGCCATGTAGCGAGATGCACAGACCAGCGATGGACTCTCAAGAGCACGAAGTGGACCGGCCCTCAAGGAAAGAGAAACGTGGGCAGACCACAAAAAAGATGGGCGGACGACATAATATCGGTGGCGGGGAAAAACTGGATAAATATAGCACAGGACAGAAAAAAATGGAAGAATTTGGAGGAAGCCTATACCCTACCAAGGGATTCCTATAATATAAATTAATAAAAACTAACAGTAGAATTATTTAAATTATTTTTAATAACATAGAAATAAGGAAAAAAAATGTAACTACACACTTTTAATCTTTATAGGAAATAAAAAGGCTTTATTATTATTATTATAAGTATTTATACAAAGAACAGCAACTGCTCGCTTACCATGTTGGATGCGGTGACGGTTAGGTTGTACAGCGCGCAGTCCTCGTAGTCGAGTGGCGCGGCGAGCGCCAGCGTGCCGGCCGCGGGGTTGAGGCGGAACTGACCGCGCGCGCCACGCAGCCAATACCGCACGGCGCTGCCGCTGCGGGCCTCCAGCGTCGCCACCACCGTGCCCGCCGGCTCGTTCTCGTACACCTCGCACACGATGTCATCGGACACGAACCTGGAAGTACCGGGTCACTACATGTCGGCCGGCGCGCCGACCTGATGTCCATAAGAGGGGCCGCCGAGCGAGGCCACGTTTCGAGACGAAAGTGATGGTATCACTTTAGCTTATCTGGGAGTGGGATGGTTAGGTACGCGATTTTCGCGTTACCGCGACTCTGGTAAGTATTACTGGCGACTCACCTGGGCGGTGCGTCGTCCGGCTCCACGATGAGCACGTGCAGAGGTAGCGTGGAGGAGCGCGCGGAGGGCGGCGGGTTGGCGGCGCGCACCTGCAGCGTGTACTCGCGCGGTCCGGCGGCGGGCAGCGCGCGCGCCAGGGTTACATCCCCGCTCGCGTCCACCGCGAACTGTCCGCGCGCCTCTCCCGCCAGCGAGTACAGCACGCGTGCCACGTCGCCAGCGTCGCGGTCGGCGGCCCGCAGCGGCGCCACCAGCGCGCCCGGTGCCGCGCCCCGCGGCAAGCGCGCCTCCCACAGGCGCCGGCCCCACTCGGGCGCGTGCTCGTCCGCGTCGTGCACGCGCACCGTGACGCGCGCGTACGCGACCGACGCGCGCGGCGCCTGGTCCCGCGCCCACACCGTCAGCTCGTGTGTGGCGGCCGTTTCACTTTGAAACACAAAGTATACCATCAATATCATGCCTCGCAAAAATATAGGTACACTAGCAGACCCGGCCACGCGTTGCAGTGGCTAAGGTATATCAAGTGTGTAAGGTATTAGGGATTCGAACCCGCAACCTCCGGCTTGAGCGTCAACGCGCTGAACATTGAGCTACGTAGTTCGTCAATTAATAATGAAGATCTAATACGTCATCTTTTTGTCTAAATGAGTTTTGGATTTGACATCATCTTGGGAATTTGACATCTGCATACAGTAACAAAAATATAAACATTTAATTTGCAATAACAAATATTGAGATCAATAATTGAGATAAAACTACCCTATCTCCCAAGTTGGACCAAATTACAAATGCTTATAAAATTGGATAAAATTTGGTTCAGTAGTTACGGAGTTTATCGCGAACATACATCGTGACACGAAATTTTTATACATATAAGTATATATAAGTTTATAGAGATACCTAATTGATTAAATATGTGTAATATATAATAAAAATCTTAAATATATGTATTGTATAAAAGTATTAAATATATTTCCGTTGTCTGGTACCCGTAACACAAGTTCTTCAAGAACTTACCACGGGACCAGATTGACGTGGTGTAAAAAGCGTCCATAGATATTATTATTATTACACAGGATGTAGAACATGAATATGAATGTTGTGTTAATTATGGAAGCGACATCTTACAGCATATAGGACAAACATAACACAACTTTAAATCCCACTTACAGCCCGCTTAGAAACATGTACTTTTTATCTCATTGGACTGACTTACCGATCGAGAGGGCGCGCGAGCTCCAGCACGCCCGTGAGCTCGTTGAGGCGGAACAGCGGCAGGTCGCGGGGCGCCCGCGTCGCGTGTATTCCGTACAGCAGGCGGCCCGCCCCCGCGCCCGCCCCACCCGGTGCCGCCCTCAACGCCACCAGCGCCTCGCCCGGCCGCGCCGCCTCCGACACGTCCACTACGTACTCGCTGCGGTCAAACGACACGCCGTCCTCGTTGGCGTCGTTGATGACCGTAATATTGACCTGCCGGCGGGTGGGACCGTTCAGTTATGCGGCGGCCGCGCGTCCGGCGCTGGCGGTGAGTGTACTCACGGTGGTGTAGACGGTGTTGGCGCCGTCGCTCACGGACACGTTGAGCGCGTACGCGGCGCAGCGCTCCCAAAGCAGGCGCCGGCTCAGCACCAAGCTGCCGTCCTCGCGCCCCACCTGGAACTGCCGCTCCGGGTCGCCCCCTGCATGTACACACACATAATAAATAAATAATAATAATAATTTTATTTGCCAGATTGTGGGTACATAACAAGTTAACAATAATTCAGTACAACCCCTTTCACAATGGACTGTCACCGACAGTGTGCAAATATTAATACATTTAAAGTTAAAGACCTAAATAGCTAATTAACGCATTATTAAACATACAATTAAAAGTAAAAAAATAATCGCGTTTCCTTAATATTTGTGCCTGCAACTTATAATCAACTTGTCTCTACTAATGTACAATCTTTGCGTTTACTACGTAATTGTTGTTACTTTGGAAGTCGGTGTCAGCCGAGGTAGGTAGGGACTAGGGAGGTAGGAACATTAACAAATACCACTTTTAGTGTTTTTACTATCGGTGTTATTTTTCTCTGTGTTTGTTATTTATCTTTAGAGGGTCTCGGTCGTGTTCCCCTCGAGGACCAGTCGGCTTGTTTTAGTAATAATATTTTCATGTTTGTAAGTCGGTTGCTTCTTCCATTAACCGATATCTAGTTGTTATTGTTTCTTATCCGTCGTATAAGGGAGGAAGTTTGATTTACCTTTTTTTTTGGAATAGTCTTCTGTGATACAATTCTTAAGGATTCTTTTTGTTTTTCATTTTTATTTATTTATTCGTAACTCAGATATCAAAGATCCATTTACAAAAAAATAAAAGAAATAAAAAGCTTTTATCTAACTTATAACTATGATAATTACAAAACATCAATTAGAATTTATCATTAAATCATTTTCAAAAAATTAAATTAAAATCTGAAACAACAAAACATTTAATAATTATTTAATTTAGATATTATTAAAAAGATATTAATTAATTTTATAAACGGACTCAATTTGTGGATGTGACAGGGCGGTTACCCAATGCCTTTGTAAGACACTATCAGGTCTGCCAGCGAGCGAACTTATTATGCCGTGAGGGCTGTCCAGCATTCTATTTCTGACAGATGTTATTCTGTTACGAATTACAGCAAAGAAGTCTTTAGTATGTGCATCCGCAAACATGCCGGATGCACTGGAAAGCCTGGGCAATCCCAACAGCATCCTGAATAGGTTGTTATATAGAACCCGTAGGGTACTGAATGTTACTTACTTGTCATTACTCCGTTTTTCTTCCATCTGTTTACAAAAGAAAAATAATAGGTCTCGGTTTATCAAATTCTTTACTTCTTCCATTGGGATATATTTTGTCTATTTCATTTACTCCATGTTGATAGCCAAGTCATCTTTGAAATTCTTCTTTAATATCTGTATTAAATCCTGGGTGGGATTTTCTTCCTCTTTTAATCCAAATATTATGTTGTTAAATACTATGTTGTTGTTTCTCTGGTTTCTTTTCATATATTCTAGTTTTTTTTTCAATGTTTCCAATTTTTGTTATCAGTTCTTTATTTTCTGCTAGAATGGGTTATAGGTTTTCGTCCATTTTTTCCATAATAGTCTTCGTGATACTGCCACTTAGTTGTTAACACAAGTTGGTAACACAGAAGCGATACTAAGGAAATATTAAAATTTTACACACACACACATAAATTTGTCTTAAAGCTCCTACAATTAAAGCTTATGCAACTCGTGCGGGGAACTGACCGACTATGTCGTAGTAGAGCGGATCGTCGTCGGGGTCGCTGGCCTGCAGCAGCGCCAGCAGGAAGCCGGGCGCGTCCAGTTCCGCGGCCTGCAGTGGCGCCAACGCGCGCACCGTTGGCGCCGCCCCGCCCCCGCTCTCCGCGCCGCGCACGCGAACACGCGCCACCCCGCAGCGTGCCGGCCGCCCGCCGTCACACCCGCGCACCTACCACGACACACAGTTAATGGAATCATAAAATAAAATAAAAAGTTCATTATTAATTAATTAATTAATTCATTCATTCATTCAATTATGTCCATCGATGATCGGCATCAGCGAACATTACGTACAGCCAGTTCGTAGGAGCGAGAGGGCGCGAGCGGCAGGCGCTGCGCGGCGTACACCCGGCCGGTGCGCGCGTGCACGCGCAGCAGGCGGCGCGCCGGCCCCCGCGCGCGCCCGCCGTACCGCACCGTGCCGTTCTCCGCCGCGTCGCCGTCCAGAGCCACCACCTGCGCAGACGGGACAGTCAGCGCGTGACGTCTCATCGAATCCCCTTCCCGCTCGCTCTTGGCAGCGGTACCGTACCGTAGTGACGTAGACGCCCGTCTCCTCCTCGTCCCACTCGTCCCACGCCAGGCGCGCGCCGGATCCTTCGTCTTCGTCCCCGTCGGGCTCGCCCTCACCCTCGGAACTGCTCTCGTCGCCGCTGGCGCCCGCTTCGTCGCTCTACAAGTGGTCGTTTTTATATTTTGTATTTATAATAGTACGGTGTCCTCGGCACGATTAGAATATTTTAAACATCATAAGAGTAACGTATTAATGTCGTGTTTATAAATAAAAAGAAAATTCAATCATAGGTACCTGTGTGTGCGGTACGGGCACACGCACGTCGTAGTAACGCTGTGTGAAGGCGGGCGCGTGGTCGTTGACGTCGGTGAGCACGACGCGCACGCGTGCCGATCCCGCCAGCGCGCCGTCCCACGCCGCCACCTCGAGCGCGTGCGCCGGCATCGCCTCACGGTCCAGCGCGCGCCCCGTCGTCGTCACTTCACCTGCCGCACGCACGAACACATAAGTTTCCGCCCACATCTCGCGCCCCACCGCCCGTCCCCCGCCCACATACCGGTGTTCTCGTCGATGGCGAACAGGCCGTCGGGATTGCCGGCGACGATGGAGTAGCGCAGGCGTGCGGGCTGTGGCGCGGCGTCCGCGTCGACGGCGGTGACGCGCGCGACGGGCGTGCCAGCGGCGCAGTGTTCGGCCACGCTCGCCAGGTACTCGGCGTGCTCCGGCCACGGCGCCATGTCGTTCACATCTTCCACCTCGATGTACACCTGAGACCGGTGAGTATGATTAACCGAAGAAAGTTTTAAGTAATACCTAATAACTTTGTAACGGCGTCGTGTACTACATTGGGTATACGTATTAATGTCCGGAAACAATAGCGCTAATAGGTTATAGTCTGCATGATGAGACATCTCTGGTGTGAATGTCAACTGTATCCAACAATACGTGTGTGGTGTAGGAGGTCAGCGCACCTGTACGCACGCGTGGCGCGGCACCAGCCCGTGGTCCTGCGCGCACACCGTGAGCCAGTAGTGCGGGGTGGTCTCGCGGTCCAGAGGCGTCTGTGTGCGGATCGTGCCTGTAACACATTATGAGAAAAGTGAAGATTTAGAAAAACACACCTATAAGGACTCTATTCATTTCAATTATTATTTTTGACGCATGGGAATTCATTTCGTATGTATCCAGGTTACCCGGGTAGACTACTGGACCCAATGTAGGACTTGCACTTGAGAATGCATTACCCCAACTATCCGCGAGAGCCTTCAGGCGCTTTTTGCGAGTCCTGGATCTGCAGGCAACAGGCACACCTCAAGAGGCTGGCCCTGTCGGCGGCCTCCTCCCTCAACCACTCGTCGGCCTTCTTCTGGGCGATGATGATGCTCGGCAGAGACAAGACCCCACCGATGACCGACGACAAACCGAAGACCTTTTGGGTCGTCCGGCACACGTACACGTACAAAAGCAACCATGCCCGGTGAGCGCCTGGGTCAGACGCAAGGTGACCCCCTCATCTTCCGTCAGACACAGCTTTGGGCTTAAGGCACATCCACCGATCGAGTACCGAACTGCTACTGCAGGACGTTTTACGCGATGACTTCTGGCCTCTCGGCCTTCGGGCCTTACTCAACTTAATTACTGTTAATCACAGCGTGATGTTATATGGCCTATAGCCTACCTCGATAAATGGGCTATCTAACACTGAAAGTATTTTTCAAATCGGCAGGCTAATTACGTATCTTGAAATTACAAGCAACAGGCAAAAATTGCACAATATCTGCTGTCAAAATCATATTTTGTATTACCTATTAGCAACGCGACAGCAACGCGACAGCAACAAGCTCAAATAATCGACCGCAACGCCATCTGCAAAGCGACAGCGACCGAGGAACTAAAAATGCATTTTTTGGTATGTTTGGCTGACGGTTTGGTATTACGTAAACTATTTAGCAGCCCGCGACAGCAGATTGAAATGTCAAACAGCGATTTTTTAACAACAACTAAAGTAGTGTCTGCAAGCCTGTTGCTATTCGTCTGCTTACTATATAAACTGTTTAAAATACTTGGTTAGTGATCGAAAAAGACTGTTAGAGACATTTTAGGCGTAATATTATCTTGTGTGACTCTTATTGAACTTACCCTATTCGATTTTAAGTGGCAGTGTTATTGAAAAAGAAACTATAATTTTAAAACAATGGCTCGTGCACTTCTTTTGATGGTTGCATTAGAGGCTGAGGAGATAAGACAGGAGACCAGGAGCACAGCCTCACTGAGACGTCGACTACGTGAGGAAGCCAAAGCATTCAACTTGTCCGACTGGGAATTTCAATCTCTTAACAGACATTCAAAGGATTTTAACTTATGAAATTAAATTGATCTAAGTACTATATAAAAGTCAAGAGTTTTGCGACTTAACAGTAGGATTCCTGCCGGCCTACTCTTGACTGCAATTCCAATCTCACAACAATATGAATTCAATCCAGTTCCAGTTCCAATCTGGAGTATATTGGTACTCTTGAACAAATCGAGTTTACGATTGATTTTGAAATCTGAAGTGATGACCGATGTGATGTGTATAATAAAATATAATAACAAAATAAAATTCAACACAATATGATGTTTTATGTTTTTTTTAATTAAAATATGTCTCCAATAATGAATTATTATCTTTTATAATGTACCTAGTTCCTTAAATTAAACCTAAACTTATTTTGTAAAGCATTAAACGGCAAATAAATTATACATTCTTTCATAATGTGTATTGCTGTTATAAAAAAATCTTACGTGCAATTTTGAATAGACATCATATTTCAAAATAGCTCAAAACAAAGTAAACAAGAAAAATTAGAAATCATCTTCTTTCTTAATTTACCAGTAATGCTGGTGCCAAGGCTTTCCAAAATAACATCTCAAGTTCTGACAGACCACATACAAATTATTATTGTTATGTATTTTAGTGATTGGTCTTATTGAAAATGAGGTATTTTACTCATAAACATAGGCTTAATTTGTTTACAGAATACTGTGATTTATTTAAATATTGCTACCTTGGGTTAAAAGATAATAAAAGACTGATTGTTACTAAGTATTTTAGTACTTATTTTTATAATACCGTGATTGTAGGTATGATTACCATATCAATCAATGACCAAAAATTTAATATACACATGGAAATAAAAACTGTGTTACATTTAAATATTAGAAGCTAAATATTGTGCTTTATTTAAATATTGCTACCTTAGGTTAAAAGAGAATAAAAGGGTTATTGTTAAGTATTTTAGTTAGTTACTTATTTTTATAAATACTGTGATTGTAATATTGATTATATCAATCAATGACCAAAAATATAGAATATAGTTATAAAAAAACAAATAATAGTTTAACAAGAGTTTAATGAAAACATTAAAAACACTTATAGCTATTATAGCAGCATATTATAGCTCACGCACACTAACTCTGGAAGTTCCTGCCTACTTGTTTCCTGGGTGCTGTCTGTGCTACTAAGTAGGTGGTATGGTATCCTCACTGTCTTTTTGACTCAAGCTTGCTTCATTACAAATGTTGTGTAAAACACAACAAGCATTTATAATTCTAATAACTGTGTCCAGATGATAGAGAAGGACCCTATGGCCTAGGAGACATTGCCACCTATACTTCAGAACACCCATAGTATGCTTTACTGTATAGTGTCCCACACAATTAAATTTGGTGTAGTGTTCTTCAGGTGAGCCAGCCGGAGCATCCAAATATGTTTCATCACAATAGTTCTTTGGGCATAGCCCGAGTCTCCTAAAACATAATAAATAATTATTGCATTATAATATTAATGTATGAAACAAATGCTCACTTTATTATGATTTTAACTTAGACTTAACAAGTGAATAAACAACTTCCCCAAATTTTAAAAAGGAAAGAACACATTCTAAGATTCCTTTATAATTTTTATGTTATTTGCCAATTTAAAGGTATTATGACTTCTTATACTGTGGTATTACTAAAAGAATATTATATCTATTAACATATATAATTAATTTGTTTAAATTGTATAATATATTATATCAATATAATACCTATATACAATTTAAAGGTATTTATAAAACAAAAGGCATTATTAAAACTAACTTATACAATTACAGAATCCAAGAGTCAACTTACATTTAAAACATTTCTTAAGTGAAATATTTTTCTATTATAAAACCTCTCATTTTGGGCTGGACGTATGAGAGCCATATGAGTACCAACAATAGCACTTACTATGTGATATGGAAGTTTTCATAAAATCTGAAATTAATGCAAATATTATTATGTAGCTCAATAAGTCAAATAGATTATTATAATTAGCACTTATTTTATTTATATTAATAGATAGGTATCACATAATATGAAGAACAATGTAGAACCAATCAATAATAAAATAATTTGAGATATATTTTTCAAGTATCCTACATATGCATTGAACTATTATTACTGTAGTAATTACAACTCACTGTACATAGGCCGTAAATAAAGAGAAAAGATGAACTATAGAAGAGGTTAGATTAATTATAGATATTTCTATTGACATACCTTATAACCCGCAGATACTAGATAGTAGATACAAATCCAAATCGCTATGAATAACTTCAAAGCTCCTTGCTGAGGCGATAATATCTCTTAAACTCCTCATCACATTAAATTTCACTGTAATTGTGCGCTATTGTAGCATATTTTCGATCCCAATCCTAAATTTCGATAGGATCGAGTGTCAAGAGTAGGCCGGCAGATCACAGAATAATATTAGCATAGTGTTTATATACTCTTTGAATATTAGTTATTACTTATTAGTTATTACATATGTATGTACCCCATATTTAGTATTTACTATTTAGTTATTTACATTAAAGTATTCGAAGTGTGTAAGTGTTTGACGTTTTGTAGTTCCATCCATTGCTACCTGGCTGCTGGTGGCGCTAGTAAAAGTGCATTAGCGGCTAGTGAGCAGATAGCAGACGATAAACTTAGATAATACGTTTCTTTTTGCAACCTCTCGACCGGTCGCTGTCGCTCTGCTGTTGCGTTGCTATCGCGTGGCTGTCGCGCTGCGGTTGCTTTGAAATACGTAATTAGGGTGCGGTACAGTAGTCGCTGAGATTAGCGCGTTCAAACAAACAAACTCTTTAGCTTTATAATATTTATTATATTATATACGTAATTAATGAGCTCGTATCACTCGCAGGCCGCAGCACACCTGTGTCGTCTATGGAGAAGTGCGCCATCCCCGAGCCGCCGAGCACGTAGTAGGAGAGGCGCGAGTCGCGGCCCGGCGGGTCGGCGTCGACGGCGGGCGCGCGCATTACCACGCGCGGCGCCGCGGCGTCCTCGGGCACGGCGCCCGCCAGCGCCCGCTCACCGAACACCGGCGCGTGGGCGTTCTCGTCCACGTCCGCCACCTCCACGATCACGGTCGCCTCTGCCCACAGCGCCGGCCGCGCCCCGTCTGTTGCGCGCACCGTGACACCGTACACCTAACCCAGACCACACATATCACTACTGAACTCACATACACTGGTTGTACGTCACACAATATCCACATATTAGGTTATAGTCTGTTTTTTTTTTACCTGACGTTCCTCGAAGTCCAATCGCTTGGCGGTTCGCAGAGTTCCCGATGTGCTGTCTACGGTGAACACCACGTCGTCGGGGAGCTGGTCGGGCAGCGAGTAAGTCACCTTTCCGCCGTCCCCGAGGTCCGGGTCGAACGCCTCGAGAACCGCAACCACGGTGCCCTTCGGGACGTCCTCCCGCACGCGCGCGCTGTACGAGGGCAGCGCGAACTTGGGTGCGTTGTCGTTGACGTCGTCGACGGCCACTCGTACCAGCGCATCCGCGGCCAGCCCGCCGCCGTCCGTAGCGGTCACGGTCAGCTCGTACAGCGCGCGCCGCTCGCGGTCCAGCGGCGCGCACACCGACACCACGCCCGCGTCACGTTCCACGCAAAATTCGCCATCCCCGCCGCTGAGACTGTAAGTCACGCGACCGAACTTACCGCTATCCCGATCTGTCGCGTTCGCTCTGAATATAGCGGTGCCGTTGATGGCGTTTTCCGTGACTCGAAAGCTCGCGAGAGTCTTCTCGAAACGCGGTGGATTGTCGTTGACGTCGAGGACTGTCACGGGCAGGAGGCGGGACGCGGACCGCTGCGGCTGCCCCAGGTCGTATACCGTCATGTTCAAATAGTACTCGCTTTCCCGTTCTCTATCTAAATATCCTATTACTTTTAGTTCGCCAGTATCGGGGTCGATGCGGAAGGCGGAGTCTGCATCTCCACCAGATATTGCATACACTAGAAGTCCGTTGTATCCTAAGTCTCGATCGCGCGCGCGCAGGTGCACTAGCGACGTACCTAGCGCTACGGATTCGTTGACTTTTACTTCAACAGGAAAGTCGATAAACTCAGGATAATGTAAGTTTTCTCCGTATCTGGATGGCGCCAGCGGAAAATCCTCTGCAAAATCGATCGGCCCATTACTGCGCTCTGCTGCTGCTAGAAGTTCTGTAAGGCGTTTTGCGACATCTGTGTCTCGACATTCAAGGGCATTCGATTCGGACGCTCGTCTAGTGCCACCTACCAAGTGCAGGCTAAGAGTGGCGGCGTCCGCAAAATGTGTCCCATCGGTAGCCGTTACGTTTAAAATTCGCGTTTCCGTCCGAACGTCACTAAGATCACACGAGAGGGTCAGTACGCCGGTGTTGGAATCCAGCGCAAAACAATTATCTTCATTGCCTCCAATGATACGATACAAAACTACATCGCCAGAATCAAAATCAATTGCAGATAATGTGATCACTTCAGAGCCGATTTCCAATCCCCGCGACAAGTACCCAACACAGTCGACGCGTTCAAACTGTGGCCGATTATCGTTCACATCCTTGAGGCGCACGGTCAACCGTATTTCAGCTTGACGTCGATAGGGCAATCCCCAGTCACTCGCTCTTATTTGAAGCACATATTCACGACGCATGCTCTCGTAATCCAGTAATCTGGTCGTCCGTACCACACCGGAGAAGTGATCTACGTCAAAAGGAACCGGTTGCAGGTTGGCGATGCTGTACGAAATGTAAGCGTTCTCACCAGAATCAGCATCGCGGGCCAACACCCTAGCGACTTCTACTCCGGTGGCCCCGTTCTC
This sequence comes from Helleia helle, assembly GCA_963853865.1. Lineage (NCBI taxonomy): Eukaryota > Metazoa > Arthropoda > Insecta > Lepidoptera > Lycaenidae > Helleia > Helleia helle. The sequence goes on from OY971423.1 coordinate 121,823, forward strand.
GACTAATGTTACTTCTATTTCTTCTCTCTCAAAAACTGGATCGTTGTCGTTGGCATCTAAAACTGCTATCTTGACTTTGGCAGATGACTGTTTTCGTGTGCCTGCATTTCCTTGATCGATGGCTGATACTGTAAGCGTGTACAATGACTTTTCTTCTGCATCTAATTTCAAAGCAGTATAAAGAACACCGGTCTCCGGATTCACCAGGAATTCTCCTCCCTCGTTACCTCCTACGATTTCAATGTAAACTCGCGCATTGTTCCCTTCATCGCGATCTGTTACTTTCAGTCGAATCACCGGTGTATTAGGGGGGGCATTTTCAGAGACGCTTGCCTCGTAAACTTCTCGGCTAAACACCGGTGCGTTGTCGTTGGCGTCAGTCAGCGTCACGGGCAGCACCAGGTAGGAGGAGCGCGGCGGCGCGCCGGCGTCGGTCGCGCGAAGAGTCAAGTTGTACCCGTGCGGCGTGCTCTCGCGATCCAGCAGCGCATGCACTACGATGTCATATTCTCCCAGCTGAGCGGAGTTTCTCACGCGAAAGTGTCCATCCGGATCGCCGTCGACTATTTCGAGGCTGGCGATGCGACCATGCTCCCCGGTATCGCGATCCATTACTTCTACAATAGCGTACACCTCGCCCGTGGAGTTCTCTATCAGCTCGGGAAAATGGCGCACCTTTAATTCTGGGGCATGTAGATTAGCCTGCGCGACGCGCACCACGAGCGTGGCACGGGCGGCGGGCGCGGCGTCCCCGCGGGTGATGAGGGAAGCGCGGTCGTGAGCCAAGACCGTCACCACGTGCTTGGTGCTCTCCAGCACAGACAGCGCCCGCGTCAGCGTCACGACGCCGCTCGTCACGTGAATGGCGAAACGATCGGTGGGTTCAGCGAGACTGTAGTATATTTCTCCGTTTATTCCTAAATCGGCGTCCTCTGCGGTAACTCGGGCGATGCTCGAATGTAGTGTCGCATCCTCCAACACCAGAACGTCATATTCTGTGGGGTAAAACAAGGGACTGAGATCGTTTTCGTCGGTGACTTCGACCGCTACGACGGTATCGGCCTCGAGCTGCTTGCCATTCGCCAGCTGGGCTGTCGCTCGCACCTCTAACTTGTAGGAATCACGTCGTTCCCTGTTCAGAAAGTCGGATTGGCCTGTTCGCGTTCGTATCGACATAAAGCAGAAGTCACCGACGACCCGCTCCTCGGCTTTGAAAAATTTATCTTTGTCGCCGTGTCGTATGCGAAAGCGCACACGCGCATCTGGCGCGGGCAGGCGCACGCCGAGCGGCGGCGCGCCGGGCGGTTGCGCGGCGAACGTGCGCGGCGGGCTGTTCTCGGGCACGCTCACGTTGTACAGCGGCAGCTCGAAGCTCAGCGGCGGGCCCGGCCCGGCCCCAAGCGCGCCCACCAGCGCTGCCAGCACGAGCAGCGCGCGCGCGCTCGCCATCTTGTCTCTCGGTCTCTGTAACATCGACGAAGTAAATTACATAACGCAATTGGCCCATTTGTTATTGTTGTTTATGTAGGCGACTAGTGACTACGTGAGCCGGTGGCGAAGGTCGTAGTGGTGGTGGTGTACTCACATCATGTAGCGAGGGCTTCGGATGTCACCGGCTGCCGGACGCCGCGTCTGCAACAATACATTATACGTCAGGCGAACCATCTCTAATATACTCTAACAACTTAAACATCAATAGAATAATTTCACTCAAAAATGTTGGCTTCGCCCAAGGTGTTGGCTTAACCCTAGGCTACTGAGCCCCACCGCCACGACACAGCTTGAGCTATGGTGGTGATCAACAACTCGTGTACATCAGTATAGATGTTTATTCCCCGGCATGTGTAATATTAGGTCATTTATTTGATCCGCCGAAAAGCTTTTTTACTCTTTAGAATAAAGGCTACGGAAAGTTGTATTGGCGGAATATCTAAGATGTTTGGATTTGATCATTAATATAGGCATTAGGCAGTGATAAGACTGTCCCAGTAAGTGGCGCTCCGGTCTACCGGGGTCGTCGACTGACCATCGAGTAGCTCGTCAGGGTCTGCCAATCTCAGTGGTGTGATCAGAGAACAGTCTTACGAGAAGGAAACTTATGTAAAATAATTATTTTAATATCGAAGCTCGTGTCTCTAACCATATTCCCTACTACGTCCATTTTACATCAAGTTCTCGCCCGTTATCCCTAAAAGGGACTTAAATGTCTGACGAGATTTTTTAGTTTCAATGTATGTTGTTCCCACCTGGCTCCTAGCACCTGGCACCTGGCACCTGACACCTGGCCGCTAAGACCCAGAGCTATATATTTCGACATTATCTACGAATGTCTTGTTCGTGAGACTTTCGTAGGTAATGTCCAAATATCCTGGCCGTGGGCGTATTTGACAACGTCTGCTAGTCACCGGCTACTGTCGGTCTACATTACAGTTGCACTTACGATATCGTCTATCAATTGACATTGACCGGAGATAAATCTGTATCCCCCTTACTAATAAAGATTTATACACATCGTATAAGCCTGTTATAAAAAAAATTTTACTAATAATTACTACGCTAATCTAGGCTACTAAGCCCCACCGCCACGCCATGATAATTAGAAAATAATTTCATTTCATACTTGTTAAAAGTTGTTAAAAGGCTTACACTGGGTTAGTCAGCAGTCTATCACAAATATATTCCGAAGAGAAGCAGAAGCCCTCGCTCGGAGAAATCATAAATTTATAAAAATGCCTGCAACAATCGGTGAACAGAAAGAAGTGTCTGCAGGGTTCAGATCCATAAGTTGATTTAGAGGCGTGAAGATTTAAAAATTTGGAGATTAAAGTAGGCAATTCTACATAAACAGGAAAGAATTTGCATCCCCGTAATTTGTATAACGTAGTGATAGAGTAACTTTTATCCATAAATGTAATGAAAAGTCTGAATTTATCACTCATTGATAAATTTGTCGTTATAGTAGGTAGTATTTAGATGTTTCACGAAAAAAAAATCAGAACGCAACTTTGATTCGAGTTGCCAGTGTAATAAAAAATAAAAGTCGTTTAGTTATTCAACCCATATACATCGATTATTAGTCAAAGCAGTGTATAAGCCCTGTATAAGCTCTCTTCACTGAATAACTATCACCTTGTTATTATAACGCATGTATAGTGATTTTTTATTAGTAAGACTGCTAATGTTTAAATATACATAAGTATTAAACTTGGAACTTGTTTGACTTTTCATGAGTTTTCCTAATTACAGATCAATTTTTTGTTTGTTTGAATGAGCAGCAAAGGCCAAGGAATGTGTCTAACGTAGGTGAAGTTGGGTGCGGGCTTGTCGGGCGCAGGGCGCGGGGCAGCGTGAAACGTAGATGAGGGCGCGAGATGAGCGCCGGTCATCGACCCAGCCCTCGCCGCGGGACTGCTGACTCAGGAGTCAGGAGTCAGGACTGCGCTGGCAGCCGGCAGCGGCGGGCGAGCGCCGGCGCAGCGCAGGTCGCAGGTGCGGGTACGCGGACCCACTCCGGTCCATACTCACTCGGCCCCAGTTATTTTACTTTTGACCGAGTAATTTATTTGCAGGTGTCGGATCGATGAGGACTTTTTACATTATATTTATGACGGTGTTTTGAACAACGCCACCAATTTTCAGCTGGGTGCCAATTAATAATTATTGTACCCTCGGATGTCTCAATTGAGCGGTGCGGTGGCGTATACTCTATAATGTATTGATGCAGGTGGTGGCAGGTAGCCGGTTCAGTCCCGCGGTGGCCAGCGCTCGCGCGGGTGTAAATTGTTAATCTATACTTATAATAAAACTGTAGAGAGGTCAATTCTGTACATTGAATATATATTCAAAATTAATATTGGAGGATGAATGGTGATCGATACTGATCCCAAAAATGCAATCAGTAAATTTTTTGTCTGTCTGTCTGTCTATATATGCACGCATGGGTCAAAGACTACTGAAGGGATTTTAACCAAACTTAGTACGATTGTAGTCCATACTCCTGGGCAGGTTATAAGCTATATAACATAATGCTAAGACACAAAGGAGCTGAGCAGTGACGTTAAATTTGAAGCTAGTCGGATGAAAATGCGCTTTCGAGCTGTTACCCTCGCATACGTTGATCATACACCAAAAGTATGTATTACAAAGATGATGGTCTTCAAAAGATCCACAAAAAAGTCCTGAATAGTATATATGTATCTTTTATAAATTAGCCACAATAATGTGTTTAATCGTAAGCATTTCTTCAAATTGTATTAAATGCATAAATATATTGTATTTCACATAGATATATCTTTATCAAACTCCCATATTCAAAAAGTACACTTTATTATCTATTTTAGAAAAAAAAATTATAGAAATCGGTTTATAAACACACAAGATATAGATGAAATAAAACTTTCAAATCTCGCCGCGCCAGCTGTATGGGTTGATATTTGTTTAACGCGCGAAACGGCCATCCGCTGCATCTATAAAAATTAAAAAGGCGAGGGCGCTCACGCGCCGACTTTACACAACCGACGCCAGGAGGCCGTGTGGTCGGAGACTGCACGGTAGGCGGGGGGCAACCCCCCACTTTATAAATCAAAAGTGAGCCGAATGGGCTCACACTAATCCGATGTAGCATTAGGGACTTCGAGCCGTTAGCATAGATCCATCCAAAACTCGCAACAAGCGCGCTGCAGATTTTAAAAATACAAAGATAGTGGAGGTAGTAGATACTAATTTGAATTAAAATATTGATGTATCATATGATAGGGTAGTTTCAAATAACTTTGTAACGTTAGGACGCCTGACACCTCAATCCTCCCATGACCATGGTTGCTGTAAAGTATCTTAAACGTCGGACATGTAAAAATCTTAATAAATGGCGATAAAATCCGTAAAAGTAATTTAAATATAATAAAAATGTACTTCTAAATTAAATAAATATATTTTTTCAAAACGTACTATCGTAAGGAAATTATCGGGAAGTTAATAGTATTCTTTAAATTATAATATAAGGTGGTAAATTGGAACCATATTATTTGAAAAATAAGTTAAAAAAAAATACTTCTTACATGCGGACGAAGTCGCGGATAAAAGCTATGAAATAATATATGGTACTTACATAAAAAAATCAATTTTGTCTGTCTCTTTGTTCCGGTTGATCTCTAAAACGGCTAAGCCGATTTTGACGAGGATTTCACTGGCAGATAGCTAATGTTATAAGGCGTAACGTTGGCCATAAAAATAATCATCATTAATCCGAACGCCTGTAAATCAAAATAAACGCGGGCGAAGCTGCGGACAACAGCTAGTAATATACTAAAATAATAAACGAGGGTCGCTCGAGAATAATAATTATGGATAAAAATCAATGATCATTGCTTTCCAAGCTTGAGGACACTAGATCCAACTCCTCTGCATTAATGCGTGCAAAAGTTTTCTCCGCTCTATTAATAGTCAATTGCTGGTACAGTTCTTTTTCATTATACATATACCTAATTATAATCTATTTTTGTAAACTAAATAATAGTGTTTGGATCCAATATTGTGTTCGATTAAGGTTTTTGTCTTCTCTTTTTTTACTTAAGTAAACTAGTTATTATAATATTTATAAGGATTATATATTTATTAAAAGCAACAGCTGCAACCGCAACACGTACGTGTGGTGACATGATGTGGCGCCGCGATCAGCCGCGACCAGCGAGGGTCGCGGTGATACCGAGGCTGCCGCGCTCGTTCCATGACAGTTATTGAAATGTAGAGTTGACCAGGAGGTTGAGCGTGTTGTCAATAGGGGGGCCACTGGCCAGGCTATGAATAGCTCGGGCCGCGTGTTTACTGTTCCTGCACTGCACCACGCACGCACACACACGCACATGAGCAGGACACATGACGCTCATACACAAAACTTACATTAGCCCGCAAACATGAACCAGATAACTGAACGTGTCAAACGAATTAGCCAGGCATTTGGATGGTGGCGCGAAGGAGGAAACCTTATGTAATGTATGTGCCTCGGGCCGGTTTCACGTAACTGCGTTTCAACTACCAAGTACCAACCTACTGTTACTCTACCAATTAAATAGGGCATTCAGATGTCTAAAGGTACACTTATCACACCTGTATCTCGGATGAACTCTCAAATTTATTGGTTTGACGTAAAAATCATTGAAGTGTAAGGACGTAGCTATTTGGGAGACAAATGATACAACTGGCTGCTCGAATAATACTGTCAATACTGTCTTTATTTTAGGATAACGCATGATTTATTTATTTTTTTATAGAAGAGGGGGCAAACTGATAGTCGGTTCACCTGATGGTAAGTGAAGAGCGACATCCACAGACACCCGCTACACCAGTGGATTAGCAGGTGCGTTGCCGGCCTTTCAGATACGAGTATGCTCTTTTCTTGAAGGCCCCTAAGTCGTATCGGTTCGGAAACACCGTAGGAGGTAGCTGATTCCATATATTAGTCGTGCGAGGCAGGAAATGCCGTAAAAATCGAGATGTTGTGGATTTCCGGACATTGAGATGGTGTGTGTGAAATTTGGAGTTTTTCCGCGATGTCCGGTGATGGAATTCTGCTGCAGGTATTAGTCCGAACAATTCCTCAGAGCACTCCCCGTGGTAGATGCGGTAGAAGATGCAGAGCGATCCGACATCTCTACGCAGCGCCAAAGAATCAAGCCGATTGGAGATAACATTGTCGTCGACGATTCGAGCCGCCCGGCGTTGAATGCGGTCTAATGGAAGGAGCTGATATTGGGGCGCTCCAGCCCAGAGGTGAGAGCAGTATTCCATGTGAGGCCGGATCTGCGCCTTGTATAAATGAAGGCGGTGTGAAGGCATGAAATACTGCTTCGCCCTATTGAGCACGCAGAGTTTCTTCGAGGCTAGTTTAGCCTTTCCCTCCAAATGACCACGAAACTGCACATATCTCCATATATCGACGCCAAGTATCCCAATGCTGGCTAAGGCGATTAGGGAAGTGCCTTCGAATTGTAGAGGAACGAAGAAGGGTGTTTTTTTTTTTTTTTTTTTTTTTTTTTTTTGCGGTAAACGCGCAAACTTGTGTCTTGTTGGGGTTAAATTGGACTAGGTTAAGTCGCCCCCCATTCGCGCCCCCAGGACGTGGAGCGGGATGGCCGGCTGTACAGGGTCTACGGGGAGAAACGTAAGATCCTGCAGCTGGCCATCAGTCGGGCCAAGGAGGCAGCGTGGTTGGAGCTGGTGGAGGGTCTTGAAAAAGACCCTTGGGGCCGACCATACAAAAGGGCGCGAGATAAACTTCGCGCCCAGTCGGCCCCATTGACGGAGACGCTCCAGCCCGAGCTGCTGGGAAATATCGTCCGGGAGTTATTTCCCGACTTCCAGGTAGGCTTCGTTCCTCCACGTATGGCCCGACGGATGCCGGACTCGATAGAGGAGGAGGGTGTTCCGCCACCCGTCACCGACGCTGAAATGGAGGCGGTTCTGTTCCGCCTCCGTAGTAAGAAGAAGGCGCCAGGTCCAGACGGGGTGCATGGGAGAGTTTTATCCATAGCTCTGGTGCATCTCGGAGACAGCCTTCGGGAACTCTTTGACCGCTGTATGTGGTCTGGTCAGTTTCCGAAGGCCTGGAAGGATGGTCGGCTCACTCTACTACCAAAGGGGGGCCGACCGCCGGATTGCGCGTCGGGGGTGCGACCAATTGTGTTGTTAAGCGAGGCGGGGAAGGCCCTGGAAAGGATCTTGGCCTCCCGCCTCGTTCAGCATCTGGAGGAGGGCCCTGGGCCTGGACTGTCTGACTCTCAGTTTGGGTTTCGGGTCGGACGGTCGACCGTCGACGCCCTAGGGCGCCTTAAGTCGGTGACGGAGGAGGCAGAACGCCGGGGAGAGGTGGTGGTGGCTGTGTCGTTGGACATAGCCAACGCCTTCAACAGCCTTCCCCACAGCGTAATACGGGAGGCACTGAAGTATTTCGGCGTGCCTCCGTATCTCGGAAGGCTGTTGAGGGCGTATCTCTCCGATAGAGAGGTCGTGTACGAGGACCGGTCGGGGTCCTTAGTGAGGCGGCGAGTCGAGTGCGGCGTCCCGCAAGGGTCGGTTCTGGGTCCTACCCTATGGGACGTCGGCTACGACTGGGTCCTGCGGAGCGGCCTTCTCTCCGGGATGGAAGTCATCTGCTATGCAGATGATACTCTAGTCTTATCCCGGGGACGGACGTACATGGAGGCTGCGCGGCTGGCCGAGGCGGGAGTAGCCCTCGTTGTCAGCCGCATAGAGCGACTGGGGCTTCGGGTCCGTTTTGACAAGACCGAAGCCCTCCTCTTCCGCGGACCTGGGAGGAAAGGGCCCCCACCGGGAGCACGACTTCTCATTGGAGAGACGGAGGTCAGGGTGAGCCCCACGATGAAGTATCTGGGACTCACCCTCGACGGGAGGTGGACCTTTGGCCCCCATTTCCAACAACTGGGGCCGAAGGTCACAAGAGTGGCGTCAGCGCTGGGCCGACTCCTGCCAAACATAGGAGGGCCCAGCGAAGCCTGCAGGCGGCTGTACTCCGGAGTCTGTCGGAGTATGGCTACGTATGGTGCCCCTATCTGGGCGGATTCCCTCACCACTCGCAATAAAGCCCTGCTGCGGAGAATGCAGCGGGTCATAGCGGTGAGGGTAATCAGGGGTTACCGTACGGTCTCCTGGGTGGCAGCCACTGCCCTGGCTGGAGATCCGCCGTGGGAGCTCGTGGCGTTGGTGCTTGCCGAGGTGCGTCTTCTCGTTTTGCAGAGGAGGTCAGAATTCGGTGAGTCACCTAGCTGGGAGGAGCTCTCACGTGTGCGGAGGTTGGGGCAACAGTGGCTGTTGCGAGGGTGGGGGAAGTCCTGGCACAGTCGCCGTACGGCCAACGTACGGCCGAGGCACTGCGTCCGGTCCTGGCAGCGTGGATGCGTCGCCGGAAGAAACCCCTCACCTTCCGCTTGACACAGGTGCTTACCGGACATGGATGTTTCGGTGCGTACCTGTGTCGTGTTGCCAAGAGGGAGCCGACGCCAGCCTGCCACGAGTGCGGTGCTGTGGAGGACTCGGCCCAGCACACCCTAGAGGTGTGCGATAGATGGGCCGCACAGCGTCAAGATCTCGTGGCTGTGCTTGGAGGGGACCTTTCGCTCTCGAGTGTGGTGCGCTGCATGCTCGAGAGTGATGAGGCCTGGCAGGCGGCGGTCACCTTCTGCGAAAGCGTTATTTCGCAGAAGGAGGCCGCGGAGCGGGACAGAGAGGATGACGCCACGTCCGTCCCGCTCCGTCGACGTAGGACAGGAGTACGGAGGAGGCGCTACGCGCACCTCCTGCCTCTTGCCTAACGGAACTCGGGGTAAGGTTGGGTACCTGCCCCGGAGAAAAATTCCGGCGTCGGCGGGGGTGCTCCAGGTTGTCGGAGCTCCCCCATACTAGGAAGAAGACCGGTTAGCCCTTTTGAGGGAACCGGCCGGTCGCGGGGTGTGTTCTGTGTTAGAAAGATCCGGGACACTCCCCTTCAAGCGGCTGAAGGCAACTCGCAGTGGTTTTAGTGCGGTATACCGGCGCTGGGGGGGGGGAGCGCCGGGAGTCCCACATATCCCCGGGGACGCCCCATCCCCGGGTGAATGCGCAAAGCATTTCCACTGCGTCAAAAAAAAAAAAAAAAAAAAAAAAAAAAGTTGCCCCCATTCCGAAACTCTGGCCAGCAGAGACTCGATTTCAGACACAAGTTTGTTCCGACACTCATCGACTTGTTCCCGAGAAATATTGGGACGGCCAGTGTATAAAGCATCTCCAGTGCTCATTATAATGAAACACTTTTTTACGGATTTTATCGCGGTTTATTAAGATTTTTACAAGCCCGACGTTTCGGATACTTTACAGCAACCATGGTCACGGGAGGACTGAGGTGTCATACGTCCTAATGTTACAAGTTATTCGAAACTACCCTAAGATACATCAATATTTTGGTTAGTCCTATCTACGCAGAAAGTGCTAACTGTATCTTTAATCTGTGACATATTATGCTTGGATTTTGATTTGATAATATTAATAATGGGATCCCAAGTAGGTGGTAAGAGCCAGCCATCTTCTCTATTGAAATTAGGATGTTTTTTAATTTCAATAGCCTCACGGATCATCCTTGGTTGGAATCGGTGTTCTTTTGCGAGGACTTGTGGTTTATCAAATCTGATATAATGGCGAGCTTTGTCAAGACTATGTTCACAGATGGCAGACTTAGTGAAGCGACGGTGTTTTATATCAGCTATATGTTCTTTGACGCGAGTTTTAATAGATCTTTTTGTTTGGCCTATATAAGAGAGACCACAGTCGCAATCAAGCTTGTATACTCCTGCATATTGTAAGGGTATATGACACTTGACAGATGGTAAGAATTGACCTATCTTTTTTGGCGGCTTGAAAAAGGTTTTGATGGAAGCTCGCTTTAGGATATAGCCAATCTTGTCAGTGACTCCTTTCATAAATGGTAGCACAGCAGGTACTCGCTCAACAGTGGCTGCTTTCACGCGGTCACGGTGATGAAGACGCGGCACCCGAAGCTTGTTGTCTCGCAGTACTTGCTTAACGTGTTGAAGCTCGGTTGCCAGGTGTTGCTCATCACAGATCCCTTGTGCTCTCTGAAACAAAGATTTACCCACGGCAGCTAACTGTGTTGGATGGTGGTGAGATTCGCCGTTTAGGTACTTATCCGTATGAGTATGCTTCCTATACACTGTATGGCTTAAGGTATTGTTGGGATTACGGATCACTAATACATCTAAGAAGGCTAGAGAATTATTTGCTTCTAATTCCATTGTGAATTGAATTTTTGAATTAATGGAATTAAGATGGTCTAGGAATATGGTTACTTTGTCAGATGGTAAAATTGTGAAAGTATCATCTACATACCGCTTGTAGAATCTGGGTGTTATGGGCGAAGTTCGCAGAGCAGTCTCCTCGAAGTCCTCCATAAATATGTCGGCAACAACAGGGGATACTGGTGAGCCCATGGCCACTCCATCTACTTGCTTGTAGAAATAACTATTCCACAACATATAGCCAGATGTAAGGCAATGTTTCAAAAGGTCAGCATATTCCATTGGTATGTTATTTTCCCTTAACTTTCTTCTTACTATTGTTATGCAGTCTTCCACAGGTAGGCAGGTGAAGAGAGATTGCACATCAAAACTGACCATTGTTTCATTGTCTCTGAGATGTATATGTTTGATCTCATTAACAAAATGGTATGAATCCCGAGTATGTGCTCTGGTTTGTCCACGCAGTGGTGACAGTACTTGGGCCACATGCTTAGCCAATCTATAAGTTGGTGAATCGATCTGGCTTACAATTGGACGTAATGGAGCATTAATGTAAGCCAGATCGATTCACCAACTTATAGATTGGCTAAGCATGTGGCCCAAGTACTGTCACCACTGCGTGGACAAACCAGAGCACATACTCGGGATTCATACCATTTTGTTAATGAGATCAAACATCTACATCTCAGAGACAATGAAACAATGGTCAGTTTTGATGTGCAATCTCTCTTTACCTGCCTACCTGTGGAAGACTGCATAACAATAGTAAGAAGAAAGTTAAGGGAAAATGACATACCAATGGAATATGCTGACCTTTTGGAACATTGCCTTACATCTGGCTATATGTTGTGGAATAGTTATTTCTACAAGCAAGTAGATGGAGTGGCCATGGGCTCACCAGTATCCCCTGTTGTTGCCGACATATTTATGGAGGACTTCGAGGAGACTGCTCTGCGAACTTCGCCCATAACACCCAGATTCTACAAGCGGTATGTAGATGATACTTTCACAATATTACCATCTGACAAAGTAACCATATTCCTAGACCATCTTAATTTCGTTAATTCATAAATTCAATTCACAATGGAATTAGAAGCAAATAATTCTCTAGCCTTCTTAGATGTATTAGTGATCCGTAATCCCAACAATACCTTAAGCCATACAGTGTATAGGAAGCATACTCATACGGATAAGTACCTAAACGGCGAATCTCACCACCATCCAACACAGTTAGCTACCGTGAGTAAATCTTTGTTTCAGAGAGCACAAGGGATCTGTGATGAGCAACACCTGGCAACCGAACTTCAACACGTTAACCAAGTACTGCGAGACAACAAGCTTCGGGTGCCGCGTCTTCATCACCGTGACCGCGTGAAAGCAGCCACTGTTGAGCGAGTACCTGCTGTGCTACCATTTATGAAAGGAGTCACTGACAAGATTGGCTATATCCTAAAGCGAGCTTCCGTCAAAACCTTTTTCAAGCCGCCAATAAAGATAGGTCAATTCTTACCAACTGTCAAGTGTCATATACCCTTACAATATGCAGGAGTATACAAGCTTGATTGCGACTGTGGTCTCTCTTATATAGACCAAACAAAAAGATCTATTAAAACTCGCGTCAAAGAACATATAGCTGATTTAAAACACCGTCGCTACACTAAGTCTGCCATCTGTGAACATAGTCTTGACAAAGCTCGCCATTATATCAGATTTGATAAACCACAAGTCCTCGCAAAAGAACACCGATTCCAACCAAGGATGATCCGTGAGGCTATTGAAATTAAAAAACACCCTAATTTCAATAGAGAAGATGGCCTGGCTCTTACCACCTGCTTGGGATCCCATTATTAATATTATCAAATCAAAATCCAAGCATAATATGTCACAGATTAAAGATACAGTTAGCACTTTCTGCGTAGATAGGACTAACCAAAATATTGATGTATCATAGGGTAGTTTCGAATAACTTGTAACATTAGGACGTATGACACCTCAGTCCTCCCGTGACCATGGTTGCTGTAAAGTATCCGAAACGTCGGGCTTGTAAAAAATCTTAATAAACCGCGATTAAATCCGTAAAAAAGTGTTTCATTATAATGAGTGAAATTCGCGTAAATATTAGAAAACAATGCTATCATCCGCATAGCAATGAATGCCGCTGGTTTTCAGCATGTCCTTGATATGCAGAAGAAACAGGGTTGGAGATAGTATACAGCCTTGGGGAACACCAGCATTTACAGACTTGAGGTCCGAGCATGCACCGTCGACAACGACCTTAATGTTCCTGTCTGTCAAAAAACTGGTGATCCACCCACATAATTTCTCGGGAAGCACATAAGATGGTAGCTTTGCAAGAAGTGCTTTATGCCACACCCGATCAAAGGCCTTCGCTATGTCCAAACTAACCGCCAGCGCCTCCCCCTTGCTCTCAACTGCTTCCGCCCATCGTTGCGTTAGGAATATTAGAAGATCACCAGCTGAGCGATTCCGTTGAAAGCCATATTGGCGATCGCTAATCAGCTGGTGCTCCTCCAAATATCGCCGGAGCTGGCAGTTGATTTGATGATGATGATTATATAGGTTTGATGAGTACATACACATAGAATGGTAAAACATAGGTACTTACACCTTACACCTCCCAAGGCGGTGTAAAAAAGTAAAATAAAATTACAATTTTGTTTTTTTTTTCAGCTAATCAACAACTTAAAATACTATAAGTCTTAATATAATAAACTAAATTAAATATAAAGAAATTTGCGAAAAAATAATAATTAAATTAACATAATTATTATTATTGAACATTCGTCTCACATCCGCGTGGCCACTCGCGGTTAAGAGATGAAAATCGTTCAAAATTTCTCGTTTATCTTCATTTTTTATTGAATGTAAATCCTTTACTACATGTTATTAGGGAACACTTCATTACTTTATTTCAATTAATAGTTTGTGTATAAAAAACTATATTCTTACATATTACTTTTAATTAAACATATTTCAATAATATTTATACTTTTGCCAAAGTATTGTAACTCTCTCACAAATTCGACTCGCGACATTTGCGATAAAGAAGATACAATATATTTAACATAGGCAGTCCATTCATTAGGAACGTATATAAAATCTTACTCTCTTTATTTATGACTCATCTTTTTAAGTTCCTCTTATTTGCATGTGCCTATAAAACGTAATTCTACTGATTCGTCCGAACTCATACGAGAGTGGTTTGGTTGATCAGACCAAAGTCCAAACTGTACAAGTTTACACGTTAATCATTAGGTAGAAGTATTCACAATTTTTTTTTGAGCTAAATTGTCAGTAAAGTATTCGTTTATATTTCAGCTCTCTACAAAAAAAATCCAGCTAACTCGCAAAAGCGTCTGGCGTCGATTACGATCGAGTAACTGGCGTTATGTATATTATCATCATATCGCTCGGTACATACAATAATAGCCAAGGGGACTATATATCGCTCTTAATAATATTCTAGTTTCATATTGGTAATTCTCAACTCAATATATCTTAGTTTTACTCATTTCCTCGCTCGCGTCATTACGTTCATCATACTCTCATCCATATCTCACAAATCCTTAGATGTTAAGACAACCCGAGACAATTCGTCTGCGGCTGCATTATCCGAGCCACTAACATACTCCACACAAAAATTGTATTCTTCTAATAGCATTTTAAACTTTAATAATCTACTCGATTGTATTTTATATTAAACAAAAGTTTGTCAATTTTTTTAAATTTAAGACTAACAATTAAAAATTATTTTGAGTCAATAATCTAAAAGTATCATTACTAAAATATAATATGGATCTATGTTTATTAATAAAATATTTACCATACATAAAAACATAATTTAACTTGTTACATTTAAGGTGAAGATCAACTTTCAATAAACATATCTTATTGCATGGACTTTGCCATCGATTCCATTTATAATAATGTTCTCCTTTTGGACTGGAATTACGCCGAAATGGTAGCGTCGGTGTCAACTAACCACGTATTCATTATAACTCAATGGCACATACATGGTTTGTTATTTGATGTAAAGTTAATATTATAATTGGTATCAGTATTCAATATAGCTAAAATAACCTTATTATACGAAATAAGTAATTTATGGTTTCATTATTTGCTGAACCCGTTAAACTTGAACCGAACATTTTTTTATTAGTTTTGGCTTATAAAATCATACTTAAATGAAGAGAAAAAAAATTAAGGATTTCATCTTTTTATCCTAATCGTTACTATTATAACTAATAGTTTAATGTCCTAGCACTAGTACTACAACACTATTACACACTGATACAAAATCAACACAAAATTATCAATAAATATTTTTCGTTCTGACCCTTCTTTACCTATATCATGTAATATTAATAATTGCATTAAATCAGTTCTCTTTGTAAACCATTTTCTTTGCTTCAGACAATTTTTTTTTTCTTATATTTAAAGACCTTTTCTATAGTCAGGGTCAATTTTTATAGAATATGATTTAATAATTTTAAGTTTCTCACATAAAGTTTCTAAGGAATATGATACCTTATCACCACTAACACACGAAAAAAATAACATAATATGATTATTTTGTATACTTAGAAAAAATAATAATATTATAATTATATGATAATATGTACTTAAAATTATAGAGTTCGAAGTCCATTGTACGCGCTTTTATATTCCGAATATTTAACCTTATTAGATATAGTCGAACACTTATTTTATTTATAGTTTATTTACCCAAACGGAATTCCACTCAGCACATAGGTATATATTATGTTCACTTTTTTTAACACTTTCACTAGGAAATGTAAATTGTAGCCGTTGTGGATGTACAGGGAAAGACTACCTTTGTTTTCATACCATCTCAGCCTTGCCCGGTTTTGGTTTTCCGTGTAACTCTTATTACAGGAACATCGCCAATCAGGGTCGATTTCCCAAATATTACTCTCCATTATATCTCGTGGTTTATCCAGCGTACATGGTAACGTCGCTACATCCGCAGAATAATATACAGAACGTCGCCAACACCAGCACTACTATGGTGATGTTGATAATGTCATCTGCTCTAGATGTGCGCCACTGGAACGGCAAGCTGCGCTTTGCACCACTAAGGTATCTTCTTTAGTTTTCGAATCTCCCATTGTTGAGTATAAAAACAAATGTTTGAAGACGGGGCCATATATGGCATAGAGGCGAGGCGCCGGCAACGCGATCACTTGCGCGCGCCAGCGCCCGTAGGCAGGGTCACCATTTAAGGACGTAGCTATTTGGGAGACAAATGATACAACTGGCTGCTCGAATAATACTGTCAATACTGTCTTTATTTTAGGATAACGCATGATTATATAGGTTTGATGATTACATATACATAGAATGGTAAAACATAGGTACTTACACCTTACAGAAGGAGAAACTCCTCTGTTCAATTTGCATTACAAACTTGAGTCCACATAAAGTTTGATACTTTGAACGCACATTTGCAAATGCTAAAACCACCTACATAATATAATTACATCAAGTTTTTCTTGAGCGTAGATTGAATGAGTCGTAGCTCGTTGTCATCGCATGTGAATTGTGATCATTGGGTTCATTGCCGTCGGCTTGTGAAGGTTAATTAACAGGAATTTAGAAGTTAACAATGACAGACGTAACTGAAACACTTCATCTAGTTTAAAATTGAAACGAAAGCACGAGAGCGTCGTTAATTATAGAGGACGCGCCCCGCGCTCCGTGCCGGGAACGAACAGGGATCAGGACAACTTTTGTAGTGATTCCTTTTGATGCGTCGCCAGCGATTTTATGGTCGGTACGCCATTTATCTTATAAACGAGAAACAAACGCTCATTTTACGTAGAATAAGCAACAAAAATAAAATGCAAATTAACTCGTTTCCGAGAATGCTATATAAATATTTGACTTTATGGGAGGTTAACAAATTCTGTATAATAGTGGTTCTTTTAATACCTGCAATACATGTTGGTCGAGCTTAGGCCAATGCGAGCGTAGGCAAATTAATACAAGGCAAGTGCTACTGCCTAGGCGTTCTCATTTGGCGTAGCTTGTCATAACTTGAAGCCGCTCGTGATTTACGTCATATAATAGTCGTGCACTACGTACGCTACCGCAAATAGCACATTGCACTGTTATTACCATTTGTCACGATTGCCTCGTATTCTCGGCAGCGCGGGCCTCCCAGACCCAACGCCTTGTTTGACAAGTGCACTGTGCAGACAAGTGACTCCAACTGGCTCGTTGGGTAGTGGGCACTTAGTGGGTCGAGTAGCGACAACTGACAAGTCGCCTCATCGCCGTAGCTAATAAGTGTCGCCGGCACCCGGCGGGCGGCACTCGCCACTACCTAGTACATAGGCTGCACTAAAAGTATCGGGAATGGAATATTTCCACTGTTCCTGTCATATTAAAATCATTTTAATTGAAAACTCCTTGGTTTTAAAAATCTAATACCATGTATTTATTTAAAAAAAGATTCTCGGTCTTGTCACAAGGTCTTGTCAAACTTGTTTAGTCGTTGAGAAAATGGAATTAACTCGAGAAAATTCTAGAGCGATAATTTATTATGACTTTCGAAGTGGTTTAACACAAAAAGAGTGTGTTGACCGGATGATTTCTGCATTTGGTGATGAAGCCCCATCCAAAACCACAATTTATCGCTGGTTTGCTGAATTTCAACGTGGACGTGTCAAGCTCAGTGATGATCCCCGTCAAGGTAGTCTTAAAACTGCAGTCACCCAAGAAAACGTTGATGCTGTGCGTAAGCTGATTGAGGAAGATCGACATGTGACATACCGCGAAATTCAGGCAACTTTAGACATTGGCATGAGTTAAATACAAATAATCTTGCATGAACAATTAGGAGTAAAAAAGTTGTTTTCCCGATGGATACCGCATTTGCTCTGTGAAGAGCAAAAAGCGGCTCGCGTTACTTGGTGCGTCAAAACTCTCGAAAGATTCCACGCAGGAGATTTTAGATTAGAGATTTTCATCGCCTGAAGAAGCTGTGGACGCCTACAAAACGGCTATTTTGGAGACCCCAACTTCCGAATGGAATGGTTGCTTCAATGATTGGTTCCATCGTATGGAAAAATAAAACTAGTATAAAATAAAACCTTTACAATCTATACATCTATACAGATAAATAAAATTGGAGTGTCTGTTTGTAACATTAAAATAACCGCTTTTTACTAAATGCATATGGATGTATACACGGTACATATACCAAAATAGCATTTTTTACAATTTTTGTCTGTCTGTCTGTTTGTTTATTCCGGCTAATCTCTGAAATGGCTGGCCCGATTTTGACGGGACTATCACTGACAGGTAGCTGATGTTTTAAGGAGTAACTTAGGCTATAAAAATAATCATGATCAAACCGTCGTCGGCTGTAAATCGAGGTTAACGCGGGCGAAGCTGCGAGCAACAGCTATAAACACTAAGATTGACATTTGTAATATTTTGTAAGCATTTTTCTGCGCTCAACAAAACTTATTTTATCGTTCATTTTGTTCAATTCAATGACCACATCCTTATTCTAGATTAGATTCTGATTTTACAATTTTAGTTCAACTGTATAATAATATAATATACTGACAACCCCCACCATGGTTCAGGCCTTGTCGTGGCGGTGGGGTTCAGTAACCTAGGCTGAGCGGTTCACCTTGAGCGAAGCTAATTGGGCCGAGGGGGCTCTTTGTACCCCTCTTATAAGAAGAGGGGACAGAAGAGCAGGGGGAAAGGGGTGAGGATGGGAACCTCACCCCATTGTACTGTCCCGACGTTGGGATGCGGGACAACCCCTCTGTGGAGGTGGCGTCGGTCCCTTGCGGGACTGACTAGCCGACGAGGTGCCCTGTTTGTTTTCTAGATCCGGGGCACTTCACCAAAGGCGGCATTGGTGGCACTCGCCGGGTTTTAGTGGGACTCGCTGCGTCCATTAGCTGTCGGGCGCAGCGAGTCCCACATACCCGCGTGGGGAGACCCACTCCCCCGCGGAATGCCTCAGAGCATTACCCGGCGTTAAAGAAAAAAATATATACTGACAACAAGTAAAATATTGATAGCGCAATTCAGGTCAATTCACAAGTTAGTTTACATAATCATCATCATCATGGGGTATGAAGATCATAGTGAAGTTTGGAGGTCTCTTTCGGTCCTCCGTCCGATCATGGGATATTTACTTGATCTGGTGGTATCTTAGTCCAGTCCAATCCTTGATATCGTCAAACTACTTTCGCCTTGGTCTTCATATGTGGTCTGGTGGCTTTCTTAGCTTGCGTAATAGGTAGACACAGTTATTTTTTTATCAATCATTAAGTACTTACAGCAATAAAATTCGTTGTCATGTCTTTCTTCTTTCTAATTTATAATATCAAATAGTTTTATTAATTTAAGTTTTCAATTATTAATATTAAACGTTGTCTAATAAATGTCATCTGCAATGCTTTTATAAAACTTTTGTATTCGGCAGTCGGCATCCGTTTTACAGTTATGACAACTGTTTAAAATGTCTATTTACTTTATTATGTGGGTAATTGTTAATGAATGAATAAATTTACATTTTTCTTACATAACAAAAATATTCAATATAGGTACCTATTTATATATAATTAACAGTTTTTGAAATAATTTCAGCAATATGATATCGTTAAATATTTGAATAAACATTTACATTATAGTCTTCAAAAAAAAAACTAAAAAACACGCTTTAATAGCAAACCATACTAATTTTTTTAAATATTTTTAATAGAAGAATTAGGAATTAAATGGATTAACAAAATAAATGATATTCCAAAATCAATCAAAATCAAAAAAAAAAAAAAAAAAAATATTACTAATACAGTATCTTTTTGAACGTCAATTGAATCATCTCCCTATTCATCAAAGATGAAGTAAATTGTACTTGTAAATTGCACGAATAGCCCGCTTCTGCAGAACAAAAATGTTGTTTATGTCGGCCGCATTTCCCCATAAAAGTATGCCATAAGACATAATGCTATGAAAGTAGCTAAAATATACTATTCGCGCTGTATCTTCATCAGTAAACTGTCTTATTTTTCTCACTGCATATGCTGCTGAACTGAGTCTATTCGCCAATTTAGCTATGTGGGGACCCCACTGCAGCTTAAGATCTAGAGTTATTCCTAGGAAAACTGTGGAGTCCACCAATTCCAAGTTTTCACTGTCTAAGAGTACATTGGTTTGCAGTTGCTTAACATTTGGCAAGGAAAAATTTATGCATTTAGTTTTTTTACTATTTAAAAGCAAGTTATTAACGCTATGTACCAACCATGTACCATCCTCGAAAGTGTGTTGTTTACCTCGTCATAATTAGTTTCTTGTCGTTTGATTTTAAAAATAAGTGAAGTATCATCAGCAAACAACACTACCTCTTGACTATCTTTAACTAGGTAAGGAAAATCGTTTACATAAACTAGAAAAAGAAATGGACCTAGAATGGACCCCTGTGGGACCCCAATCTCTATTTTAGTCCCGGATGATCTTGTACCATTTATCTCGACCCTTTGAGTCCTGTTGTTAAGATAGGAATTCAAAAGATCCAGTGCCGTACCGTCTATTCCATATTGGCGTATTAGGTACTAATTGTAAAAAAGTGTGGTGCTTGTAGGTACTAATTTTTATACTAACTTTACTTTTAATGAATATCGAGCACCTCAGCTTTTTTACAATAAGTAATATCATTTATTTTGTTAATCCATTTAATTCTTCTATTAAAAATTATTTTCAAATTTTTACTTCTGTTTGCTATTAAGCGTCCTTATTTTTTTTTTTTAACTATAACTTATTTTTTACTTTTTAGTGTCGATTTTTTTAATTATAGATTTTATTAATTAATTAAAAACTAAAGGCCATCACTTTAAAAATGAGTGAGTGACGAAAAACCACACAAGTGATGTAGGTAAGTTGCGCGCCTTATGCCTTCCTTGGATGTGCTATCCTGATTATCCTGATCAGGATATTAGAATAATTTTATCAAATTGTAAGTCCTCGATAAATCTACAAAGTTTGAACGAAATCTGGTCAAAATTTTAATAGAGCTGATAAAGAAGTACAAATTGTAGGTGGTTCTTTTTAAATGGTCCTCATAGTTTCATAACGCAAACGACTCAATTTCAAGCTGATGAATCTGAAGCTAGAAGCCGCAATAAAAACGATTTCCTTTAGTTTTCCCAAATATCACTGGGATTGCTGTCACTATCAATTTCGTTAAAGTTAGCTAAAATAAAAATCCGTTTGATCGCCGCCGCACTCCCGGCTCCGACCTCCGTAAAGCTCGGCCCTTATTTCCCCGACACAGGCCCCAAGGATGCATTTATGTTGAAACGAAATGCCGCTATACGGGAATACTATAATTTCGGAAAACTACCTAGTTGATTTTTGATAAGATGTAGGTAGGTACTACATTGGTCGTGTGTAAGAACGCCACCTCACCAGCACTTTCTGAAGAATGGAATTTTACACTGAACCATGCGTTAATAATAATAATAATAGCATTGATAATATTATATCGCTTTATACAATAATTAAGTAATATACTCACAATATACAAAATAAAAGTTTTGTACATAACTGATTGAATTGCATACCGAGGTACTTTTTGTTTATATTACAGGTATCGAAAAAATAATTCGAATGAAGTGGACTAAACTTGGGGTGGAATGGGTTACAGCGGAACAGCCCGAAGTTGGCGCGAGTGCTGTAACCCGGGGGATGTTCAATTATTAATCTCAAAATTATTTTTCATGCAGTAACCTGATATGATGTTATATAATTCCACACGCGTAGCGAGACATTACAGAGCGAAATATATAAAATACCACTTATCAAACTATTACAAAAGTTACATAGCATTACTATTAGTTAATAGTTTACTCCCTTATCTATTTGTATAGTAGTAGAACAACACAAACGTTCTCTATAACTTACAAGGGAATGACATTGGTTTAATAGTTTAGGCATGTTTTGTGTAAAAACATAATGTTATTATTATGTCATACGATCGACCCCCATCGACAGAACCCACGCCCACCGATCGACCCCCACCGACAGAACCCACGCCCACCGATCGACCCCCATCGACAGAACCCACGCCCACCGATCGACCCCCACCGACCGATAGAAACGGTCTCACGCCATAATTGAACAATATCCGAAAATTGTTAAATTGTTGTTATTGATTAAATTATATTAGGTATACAAAAAATTACTAAACGCACGAGTCCCAACTCACACAATTTACATAATGTATTAGGTAATTAGATCCCCGACTACGTCTGTCTCCGCAGCGCTGCCCCGCCTGTACCTCTAGCGACTCTCCAGCCTCCATGGCGCGGCTCTGGCCCGGTACTGGCCCGGCGGTGATCACAACAATATCGCTCGTTCGCCCCACTCTAGCGTGTTTATTGAGCTTTGTTACGAGATCTTCGGAGTTCGGAGCCATTCGAAGTATTCGACGACTTTCTCTCGCGGTTTCTTTTGTTCGGCCTCCACAATAACGTAGTTCAATATTTCCAGCTATTATAATAACACGTGGAGAGGTGTTCGCTCACTGGTAAGCTGCGACCCTTGCTACTGTTTGGTACAACGCTTACAGCGGGAGAGCTACGAGCTTCGAGCGCAACTTGACACTTAACAAACCGTCCAGGTGTGAGTCAGTCCTACACGAGCTCGGAGCTACAACCAAATAAATGTGTTTCGTTTACTCCGGAAGCCCGATATTTATCCGGTCTGTTTTAGTCAGTAAGTCAACACTTGTTTGTACTTTTTTTTTAACGCGGGATAACTGAGGCATCCCACGGGGGAGTGAGTCTCCCCACGCGGGTATGTGGGACTTGCTGCGCCCCAAAGCCGGTATGTGGACGTAGCTCTACCCACTAAAACCCGACGAGTGCCACCAATGCCCCGGATCTAATGAGCAAACAGGGCACCTCGACGGTTAGTCAGTTGTCCCGCACCACAGAACAACCACTCGCTAAGTTGGGACAGGAAAATGGGGTGAGGTGGGGCTGGGCTCACCCTAGGCTACTCAGCCCCACCGCCACGTCAATGCCTGAACCATGGTGAGCTGGGCTCAGGATGGGAACCTCGGCCTAGTATGATACGACGTCGCAGGGACTGCTTAGTAGCGGCCGGGTAGTCCCCCCTTACGAGGAGTAGTCTGGCTTTCGCCGGGGCTAGCCTGTCGCTGAGGTGATCCTGTCTGTTGCCTGCATATCCGGGACCCTCAAAAAGCGGCTGAAGGCGCTCGCAGTGGTTTTAGTATCCTGTTATCCTGTAGTAGTTATCCTGGCTGCATCCATAAGGATTTCCCTGCGAAAAAAAAAAAAAAAAAAAAAAAAAAAAAAAATTATAACTTGTTTGTACTTTATTTTCGGCTCCTTTCCGGTATCAATTAACAAAGTACGAAGCGATCTAACCTTAGAAACCCACCCATATAATCCCCATCATCAGTTCCAACCCCAGCGGACCGAGCATCCCTCTCAGTTCCCGGTTGAGTCTCTTTTTCCGCGACCTATTATTATTTAAGTTATATCTGTAATAGGTATCGTACAATGTATGTAATAGGTATGACATAAGTATAGGTTAAGTATAAGTATAGGTCAGCGACGATGACCTAGAGTCTAGACTAGTCTAGTGGATATTATGGGCTCGGCATCTTGAGTGAGAGGATTATAGAATAGAATAGAATAGAATATTTTATTTGCATTTGAACAAGGTACATTGGGGGTGGTCATAATAATAATAACAATTTTCCGAGTTCGATCCTGACCGGTGGTATGAAATGGATTTTTCTAAATTTCTACGTACACCTGAACATGAGACCATCACTTGCTCACCGATGGAGGAAACCTGCTGCCTGATGAGATTAAGTCTTTGAAGGTGTGTGAAGTTCACCAACACGCATTGGACCAGCACGTCGGTGAACAGCACATTCCTCGCCAGATTTCGAGGAGACCCGTGACCACTGACCGGCAGTGGTACATATGGAGGTTGTTTTATTACATAAGTATAGCAGGTACGTATATGTATTATGTATTAAAAGTTAGGAAGCAACATAATATTTAGTATGATCGATTGGGAAAAAATTATTTAATTTTTATTTTATTTAAATATTAGTTACAACATTTTATTTCGTATAATAGATGCGCCGAATGTTCGGCTGAATATTCGTATTCGGCACATTCGGCATATTTTTTCATGTTCGTATTCGGCCGAATATTCGGTTGATTTGCCGATTATTACCGAATATTTAAATTATTTTTAAAATTAAAAAAGGACATATTTTTATAAAACAGTAAGGTTAACTAAATATGACTAAATAAGTGTGGTTTATTCCGAAAGTTATCTATAGTTCTTAATTGTAAATGAAAGAAACACTACTTGTACCTTTTGTAAATAAAAAGATTAACTTTAACAATCAATTTAAATATATTTTCTTTAATATTTTAATAACATAAACTTCTGCTTTTATACAAATTATTATTTAAACTAAATTAAATTTCTATGAAATTAACAATTTTAAGAACACTTGCTTTGAGTAACAACTTTTTTCAGTATTTTTTTTTAATATAATATAATAAGTAGGTCAAGTACCTACTTACTATCTTGAGGAACCAATGATGGCCTAGTGGGTCTGGGCTCGGCCTCTTGAGTGAGAGCCGAGAGGTCCGGGATCGATCCTGACCCCCCTGTGATGCCTAGAAATGGGTTTTTCTAAATTTCTACCTGCATCTGACCATCGCTTGCTCACCGGTTAAGGAAACATCGTGAGGAAACCTGCATGCCTGATGAGATTAAAAGTCTTTGAAGGTGTGTGAAGTTCACCAACCTGCACTGGGCCAGCGCATCAGTGAGCTGTGGCCTAAAAACCCTACTCTCCTGCTTTCGAGGAGGAGACCCGTGCCCAGCAGTGGGACATATAAGGGTTGATATTATTATATTATTAGTAACCAATACAAGTATTAAAACATGTATACTTACTTAATAATCAAATTAAGTTCTCTTTAAATAAATGTCCATACACGCTAAATAAAATTTAAGAAATCAACAATTTAAAAAACCAATACTAATTTGCAACATAAATAAAATACTAGGAATTGTCCTATTTGTAGTTTTAATCTAATTAAGTTTATTTTAAGTAAATTTTAATGTACCTACATTCAAAAAAGTCAAATAAATTTCTATGAAATCAACAATCAACATGTTATTAATTTTAAGCCGACTTAATCAATTGATGTATGGCTTATAAAATAAATAAGATTAAAAAAAAAAAAAAAAAACAATGAACATATTATATATCTTCCGTAACAAATACTAGTTCAGAAATAAAATAAAAATTGAACCGAATGATTCGGCCGAAGATTCGGTTCGGTACATTTTGGACCGAATATTCGGCCGAACATACGTATTCAGTTGAACCTACATTCGGCGCATCTCTAAATTTATTATATTCGTCCACTCTAAAGCTGGCGCGCAATGATCCGCGTCTCACGCGTCTACTACACAACTCCCCCACGCTCTCAATATGTGACATAGAAACTCGCCCGTTACCATAAATTTACTTATCAATAAATTGGTAGTTGATAGTTGGTGCACAAACAACGAAACATCTTCAACAAATTCTTTCTTTCTTTCTTTCAAAAAAACAAATAAATAATAATAATATCTATGGACGATTTCACACCACGTCAATCTGGTCCCGTGGTAAGTTCTCGAAGAACCGGGTATCTACCAGACAACGAAAATATATTTAATACTTCTATACTATACATTATATTTAAGATTTTTATTATGGTATAATACACATATTTAATACACATCCATGACCCAGGAACACAGAAAATATATTTGTTCCCTGGCGGGATTCAAACCCGCAACCTCCGGCTTGAGCGCCAACTCGCTTACCGCAGAGCCATAGAGGTCGTCACATAGATATCTAGTTCCGACATACCATGGGGGAGCCATGGTATGTCGGGAGACAGCGACACATCGTACAATACAACATGACACATCAAAATCTAGTTCTAGTGCTCCCCCATGGTATGTCGGGAGACAGCGACACATCGTACCTACAATACAACATGACACATCAAAATCTAGTTCTAGTGCTCCCCCATGGTATGTCGGGAGACAGCGACACATCGTACCTACAATACAACATGACACATCAAAATCTAGTTCTAGTGCTCCCCCATGGTATGTCGGGAGACAGCGACACATCGTACCTACAATACAACATGACACATCAAAATCTAGTTCTAGTGCTCCCCCATGGTATGTCGGGAGACAGCGACACATCGTACCTACAATACAACATGACACATCAAAATCTAGTTCTAGTGCTCCCCCATGGTATGTCGGGAGACAGCGACACAACGTACCTACAATACAACATGACACATCAAAATCTAGTTCTAGTGCTCCCCCATGGTATGTCGGGAGACAGCGACACATCGTACCTACAATACAACATGACACATCAAAATCTAGTTCTAGTGCTCCCCCATGGTATGTCGGGAGACAGCGATACATCGTACCTACAATACAACATGACACATCAAAATCTAGTTCTAGTGCTCCCCCATGGTATGTCGGGAGACAGCGACACAACGTACCTACAATACAACATGACACATCAAAATCTAGTTCTAGTGCTCCCCCATGGTATGTCGGGAGACAGCGACACAACGTACCTACAATACAACATGACACATCAAAATCTAGTTCTAGTGCTCCCCCATGGTATGTCGGGAGACAGCGACACATCGTACCTACAATACAACATGTCACATCAAAATCTAGTTCTAGTGCTCCCCCATGGTATGTCGGGAGACAGCGATACATCGTACCTACAATACAACATGACACATCAAAATCTAGTTCTAGTGCTCCCCCATGGTATGTCGGGAGACAGCGACACAACGTACCTACAATACAACATGACACATCAAAATCTAGTTCTAGTGCTCCCCCATGGTATGTCGGGAGACAGCGACACAACGTACCTACAATACAACATGACACATCAAAATCTAGTTCTAGTGCTCCCCCATGGTATGTCGGGAGACAGCGACACAACGTACCTACAATACAACATGACACATCAAAATCTAGTTCTAGTGCTCCCCCATGGTATGTCGGGAGACAGCGACACATCGTACCTACAATACAACATGACACATCAAAATCTAGTTCTAGTGCTCCCCCATGGTATGTCGGGAGACAGCGACACATCGTACCTACAATACAACATGACACATCAAAATCTAGTTCTAGTGCTCCCCCATGGTATGTCGGGAGACAGCGACACAACGTACCTACAATACAACATGACACATCAAAATCTAGTTCTAGTGCTCCCCCATGGTATGTCGGGAGACAGCGACACATCGTACCTACAATACAACATGACACATCAAAATCTAGTTCTAGTGCTCCCCCATGGTATGTCGGGAGACAGCGATACATCGTACCTACAATACAACATGACACATCAAAATCTAGTTCTAGTGCTCCCCCATGGTATGTCGGGAGACAGCGACACAACGTACCTACAATACAACATGACACATCAAAATCTAGTTCTAGTGCTCCCCCATGGTATGTCGAGAGACAGCGACACAACGTACCTACAATACAACATGACACATCAAAATCTAGTTCTAGTGCTCCCCCATGGTATGTCGGGAGACAGCGATACATCGTACCTACAATACAACATGACACATCAAAATCTAGTTCTAGTGCTCCCCCATGGTATGTCGGGAGACAGCGACACAACGTACCTACAATACAACATGACACATCAAAATCTAGTTCTAGTGCTCCCCCATGGTATGTCGGGAGACAGCGATACATCGTACCTACAATACAACATGACACATCAAAATCTAGTTCTAGTGCTCCCCCATGGTATGTCGGGAGACAGCGACACAACGTACCTACAATACAACATGACACATCAAAATCTAGTTCTAGTGCTCCCCCATGGTATGTCGGGAGACAGCGACACAACGTACCTACAATACAACATGACACATCAAAATCTAGTTCTAGTGCTCCCCCATGGTATGTCGGGAGACAGCGACACATCGTACCTACAATACAACATGACACATCAAAATCTAGTTCTAGTGCTCCCCCATGGTATGTCGGGAGACAGCGACACATCGTACCTACAATACAACATGACACATCAAAATCTAGTTCTAGTGCTCCCCCATGGTATGTCGGGAGACATACGTCCTTTTTGAAGTCGGTAAAATTAATTAATTAGTTAGCTAATTACCTTTTGAACATTTCAAAGTAGGTAAAACGAATATCGGTATCCTTCTGTATAGTATTTTGTATTTACGTGACGTGAATGTAATATATTTTATCGTTAGATACCTATCTGAAAAATCCTGAAAGAAAGGAGAAGTGTAGTTCTAGTAGAGCGAGTGTTGCCGCTCACCCGGGCCGGCCGCCGCTCACCCGGGCCGG
This sequence comes from Helleia helle, assembly GCA_963853865.1. NCBI lineage: Eukaryota > Metazoa > Arthropoda > Insecta > Lepidoptera > Lycaenidae > Helleia > Helleia helle. The sequence goes on from OY971423.1 coordinate 150,151, forward strand.
CCGCCGCTAACCCGGGCCGGCCGCCGTTCACCCGGGCCGGCCGCCGCTGGTAGCACACGGCCTTGTAGGCCGACGCGGAATACGTTTGTGATTAATTATATACACTATCTCTATATTTTTCTTTATACCTATTTATTTGTAATGTTCATCTGCACTGTAGTGCCATGTATCGTTTCACTGAATAAAGTTTATTGTATTGTATTGTGAGAAATAATTAACTTTTTATTTCCACTAACGCTTCCTACGTTTGATACGACTTAGACCTTCAAGAAAAGAGCATACTCATATTCGAAAGGCCGGCCACGCCTGCTGATGATGTCGCTTATCACTTACCACCATTTTATCTTTTATCATAATTATAATGCTACATTTCTTCATCTCAGTGACATCCTAACATAAATAAGACATGTTTGTTTGTTCTGTTATGTCGACAGTCGAACTGAACAAAGGGTCTTTGTAGTGGACTGAACGATACCATTTACCCTAACTAATGAGTCGCTCACACTCACAGGTCCGCAGTACACATTTAGACAGTGTGCAGTGACGTCACCTAGTACCTACCCGTAGAGTTACATATTCTGTGCTAGTACTAAACATTTCGAGCGCAGCGCATTCATATTTCTTCACATAAGCTTGTGTGTTACTTCGCGATAAGAAATCTAATTGCAACAACTATACAACAATCCAATGGCTAAATAGCAGCCAGGGAGATGAGCATAGGAGGGCAAAAGAGCAGTCGAAGCCTTTTGGCGACTATCGATGCCCATACAAATCCGCACAACCAGAGATTATGCAGATACGTTGCCCTCCTTTTCCCTATCCCCCCCCCCCCCTCGCTCGCTGGGTGTAGAAGTGTTGAGTGAATGCAGTCTTTCCTCTGGTAAGTTTTAATTAGCAATTATTTGTTAAAATACTAATAATATAAAGCTGAAGAGTTTGTTTGTTTGTTTGAACCAGCTAATCTCAGGAATTACTGGTCCGATTTGAAAAATATATGGGGAGATAATGGACTTGGTGAATTCAACTACCTTTCTTGGCATTACCTTAGATGCCAATCTCCAATGGGCGCCCCATATAGCTACCTTATCGAGTAGACTCAGTTCTGCAGTTTTAGCGATTAGAAAAATCAGGTCAATTACGGATGTTAATACGGCTAGACTAGTATATTATGCGTATTTCCACAGTCTTATGTCCTACGGCATTTTGCTTTGGGGACATGCCGCTGATGTCAATACAATTTTCATACTGCAGAAGCGGGCTATACGGGCTATCTACTGTCTGGGTCCCAGAATATCATTAAGAGAGAAATTTAAAGAAATAGACATTTTGACTGTAGCATCTCAATACATTTTTGTAAACGTGACGTATGTTCGCAAAAATATAAATGAATTTGTAAAAAAATGCGATAATCACAATAAAAATACAAGGAACAAACATAAACTTGTTGTGCCATATTTTAGGCTACATAAGGTCAGTAATTCTTTTATGGGTCAATGTATACGTTTCTACAATAGGATCCCAGAAAACGTTCAAAACCTATCGATAAATAAATTTTAAAAAAACTGTTAAAGAACGTTTGTGTGGTAAAGGATACTACAAAATAAAAGAATTTATTGAAGATACCACACCTTGGGAATAAGGCGTTTCCTACATGGCTTCTATGTATAATTATATCATATTATGTACCTATATTGTATAATATTGAAAAGACTAGTTTCACTGAGTTTGTTTCGCCGGTTCTTCTCAGTGGACTAGTTTTGGAACCGGTAGTAGAGTCATTTGACGTTCAATAAGCTACTTTGACGTACAACATTGAATAAAAAATTTAAAAAAAAAAACTTTCAGTGTTATATAGCCCATTTATCGAGGAAGGCTATAGGCTATATGTATAACATCTATCTGTGACTAACAGGAGTGAAGTTAAACAAGTTAACGCGGGCGAAGCTGCGGGCAACAGCTAGTATAATATTAACAATGAATAGTGCATACATTATAACGTTTGATTATGAATTGCCTACGAGAAACGCTTTTATGGCTATTTTAGATATCAATCGAAAATGTATCTCCCCTGGTGTATTTCCCCTGGCTCTTTTGATGGCAGGGGAGATACTTAACGTCCAGGGGAGATACATTTGTATGCGTTTTCATGAATACTTCAACATTTTTCTCGGAACCTTTACTTGGTATTATTTATATCTTAGCTTTACAATTTAATATGATTTTTTACAGAAAAAATGGCACCTAGAAAAAAAATGACGCGTGAAGAACGGCTCGAAAAAAAAAGGATAGCAGAACGATTAAGATACCAAAGAATTAAAAATGACATGGATAAGTACGCTCAACAAAAAATCAAGAAAAGGGAAAAATATGAAATGAAGAAAGAAAAAGAAGTTATTAAGACAGATGCATATTTATACCTAATTGCCTGATATTGAATAGTTTGAGCTGCTTCTGTGACTTAGAGCAATGTCGTCATTTTAAATTGGGTACTTTGGATTATCCCCAAACACATCGTAAATTTAGTCTACGTGTTGATGATGTATTTATATGTACGGAGCTAGCGATTCAGAAGATGAACCACTAATCTACAAAAACATTCTGCAAGGGACTTCGTGCTGGTTAAACTTCAAGATACAAAAACAGAATATCGTTATGTTGCAATGTGCACAAGTGTTGAAGAAGATGATGAACTTCAAGTTATATTTTGTAAAATCTGTGATGAAACTGGAAAAAATTTAAATGATGAAATTCAGAATTAATGATGACGATATCTCTTTTATCACCTTGGATCAGGTTTTAAAAAAACTACCCTCCCCTAACTTAAAAATGAGAGGGCAGCGTATTTTTTATGCATTTAATGAATCTATTGATGTCTTTGAACGCGGGTTTTAGAGAAAGCATTTTTTTAGTTACCTTTTAATTAAACTGTACAGCTTGGCAAAAAAAGAGTATGACGCGGTGACAGGTGGAACTAAATATTGTACTAAATGGAAACCTATGATGTTGACAATACTGGGCCGACAAATACTAGATTTTGAATAAATTTTATTGTTTCACATTTATTTTTAACGATTTGATTAAATTCTCTTACTGATTTCCCATAATATGATGAGACCTAAGTGAAAGTGGCGCCCTCATTTTTTCCAGACTCTTTTTGCCAAGCTCTACAAGAAAAATTTAATACTGTTATGTACTCAGAGAAGTTTTTGTTTCTTTTTATTTCATTATTGACTATTGATAGTAAAGTTATAGATATGTTTGTTTTGATGGAAAGAAAAATTAAGAACCTTTTTATGTTTTGTACCTAGCACTTAAGAAACATTTAATTTTATAAACAAAGACTGCTAAGAAATGATAAGACTGATTATAAATAATTCATAATTAAAATAAATAAATAAAGTTGATTCTTGAAAATAATCCTGTTTTTAATATGTTATCTCTCTTCCCTGTCCATAAAGTATCCTCCCCTGTGTATTTCGTCTCTACCCTGTACTGAGTATTTACCCTGGTCACTTATAAAACGAGATAAAACCAACAAATTGACTGTCCACTTTGTTAACGTTTTCAATTTAAAAGTTTCCATTAAGAAGATGTATACTTAAGTAAAAATAGAAAAAAAAATGCCATGCCGTCACTTCATACAACATATTACCTCTTAACTTATAATGACCCATAAATTAATTAAGTCTAATCACAATGTAGCTACTGTAAACTATTTAGGAGTTCCCTTAACTGCCCCCCGTCTTCATCATCAGACCCCCAATGATAGTCATAATCCATCTAGGTGTAAAGTCCTCATCAATACAAATTAATCAAGTCCAGACACAAGGTTACTGAAGTAAATCGCCGAGGAGTTCCCTCGACTGTCTTTCAGCTCCAGCATCAGATCAACTGTAGACCTTCATTAAATTGTAGTGCTTTAAAATGCTTAATTTAAAAAGTACTAAAAGCGCTAGTCGCTCCTACGATTTTCAAAAGTTCCTCTCGATTTCCCTGGGATACCTACCGTCATCAGACCCTAGTTTCCTTATCATGGGACCATTTGGCAAGTATACCCTTTCAATCAAAAAAAGAATTTTGAAAATCGGTCCTCAATTGACGGAGAAATCGGTGTATATACACAAAAAAAAACCGATCAAATTGATAACCTCATCCTTTTTGTTGAAGTCGGTTAAAAGCAGATGTGTCGCAGTGTGGTCATTATACCTTTTTTTTTTTTTTTGTTCTGCAGCGGAAATTTGCAGACCAAACCGTAACTAGGACCGGGGTGGGTTTTAAACCTAGCCGTGTGTGGGGTTCGCACTTGGAGATGCGTTACCCACTAAAACCGCTGCAAGTGCCCTCAGCCGCCTTTTATGAGAGTCCCGGATCATGCAGGCAACGCAGGACCCTCGGCGGCAGGCTGGCCCCGGCGAAAAGGCCAGACTCCTCCTCTAAAGGGGGACTGCTCGGCTGTTCGTTTGCACGATACTTTTAGCAGTCCCCGACGACGTCGTGTCTAGCTGGACCCAGGTTAAAACCCCATCCTGGGCCCGACACGAGCACAGGGGCGTTACTGGAGGCGCATTAGGTAGCGCCTCCTACGCACCCCCGTTCGTCGCCTGCGGGGGGAGGCCTCGTCGGCGTCCTCCTCTCTCACCCGCTCATCGGCCTCCTTCTGGGACATTACTGCCTCGCAGAAGGAGGTGGTCATTATACCTACAACACGGTTGAACAAGTCCACGCCGTGAACTCCAAGTAAATGAATGCTATCTCACCTGACATAGTGCGCGAACATGTGTGCTAGAAGAAATGCACAATGATTCATTCTTAAAATGTCGTTCCCTGTCGTTCCTTAAATGAAGTTGAGTAACAACCAATGAGAAATCAGTACGTGACAACTGATGTTGCAATAAATATACAATTAATCAATTGTAGATTATGACAAAATTCAAATAGACAGCCAGCAATAATTCTGTACATGACAACGGATTGTTATACATAATATACTATATATATAATTCTTCTGTGCGTGTGTATGTCACTGAACTCCTCCTAAGCGGCTGGACCGATCTTGATGATTTTTTTTGTGTGCGTTCAAGAGGATTCGAGAATGGTTTAGATTCACAAAAAAAAAAAAATGTACAGGACAACGTCTGTCGGGGTCACTAGTATACTATAATATTATAAAGCTGAAGAGTTTGTTTGTTTGAACGCGATAATCTCAGGATCCACTGGTCCGATTTGAAAAATTCTTTCAGTGTTAGATAGCCCATTTATCGAGGAAGGCTATAGGCTATATAAAATCACGCTTTGACTAATAGTAGTTATGTTCAGTAAGTTGACGCGGGCGAAGCTGCGGGCAACAGCTAGTATATTATAATAAAAAGCTAACACAACATTCATCTAATCATCATCATGATCCGTCCACTGCTGAACATAGGCCATAATAGGTATATTATAATATGTTCATAATTCATACATTTCATTTTAAATTTCAATTATCAACTGTCACGGTCACAGAATATTTTTACAAACTTAGTTTCTACGTAGTATTTATATTTGTACTAGTATTTACAACATCGTTTAGTTGTAAAATCATTAAAATTGCTAAGTTTTAAAATTGACACATGTAAATAACTCACGTACACTCCAGTGTCCAGTCTCCAGTCTCCAGTCTCCACTCGACACTGGAGTCGTCGAGACTCGTGCATGTCATGTTACAATTGAGGTGTAAGCAGTAAGATGTACCTAGCTATGTATGATGTATCGTAAATCGTAATTCATTATATCGCGTCCTGACTCCTGAGTGTGCACCCCGGGCGTTGCGGGGGTGCTTCTCGCGGGGTTAGTTCGTATATTATTTCCTTTCTAGCTGTTGCCCGCAGCTTCGCCCGCGTTAACTTAGATTTACAGCCGTACGCGGATTGATGATGATTATTTTTATAGCCTAAGGCCTTTATAGGAAAAGGCGGCGCATCTGCGTGGCCTAGGTTGTGCGGATGTGTATGGGCGTCGGCACCGTGAGGCTCTGACTGCTCGTTTGCCCCCTGATAAATACATAAAATACCCTTAAATAGGTGTTGATTCACGAAGTGGAATGTGGTTGAGACGTTCGCGTGTTATCGGGCCTAGTGCGGGCCTGGTGCGGGGCCGATAAGATTAGCCGGCTGATAGCCGCGGGGGGCGGCGCCACGCGGCGGTGCCCAGAGACTTCAAAGAAAAGAGGAGATATTTTGTATTCGTTTTTTATAGTATTCACCTATTCATTGATAGCTCTTATATTTTTGAATTTATCTTTTTCATATTATATTACATCCTACCCTTAGAGTATACCTATATAAGTAGGTAGGTACTGTGATTTCAAAATTCAGCTTTCTGAGATTACAGCAAGTAAGTAGGTACCATACAATTTTCATAATGACTCAGTCTGTCCGTGACAAAATAGCGAATCTTCGCACATAACTTGTTACTGAACGAACCACGAGCCACGAGGTAGAAACTCGAGAATGCATTGCAAAATGCAAATCATAAAACACATTGTATAGCAGAAATTTGAGCGCAATGATACAAATATAATATAGAGGTATTATACCTATCTATACAGATAAATAAAATTGGAGTGTCTGTAGTATTCAAATAACCGCTTTTTATTCAATGCATATGGATGACGTATACACGGTACAATATATACAAAAAAAAACATTTTTTACAATTTTTGTCTAATCGTTCCGGCTAATCCATGAAATGGCTGGGCCGATTCGGATTGGACTTCCACTGGATAGATAGCTGATGTTATAAGGAGTAACTGAGGCTATAAAAATAATCATCATCAATCCGGGTACGTCTGTAAATGTAAGTTAACGCTGGCGAAGCTGCGGGCAACAACTATTCTATTTTTAAGGTTTTCAATAAACAGTTCACAGATATTTTGTCAGAGGATGGAAATCCTTGGACGACTACTACATAATAATATAGTAATAAACCTATACCTGTAGGTAATGTAGGTATATTATAGGTTTTTATAACCAATTTACCTATATTATAAGTAATATGCGTGCCACTTACAACTCTATGTACCCACATCAAGTCTTTGTTTGTATTCGTAAGTATTATTGCGTAGAAATACATATTAGTTATTACATATGTCATAGAAAAAATGCCATAAAACAAAATATTTTGATTGATCCGCGGCTACCGACTTAGCTGGTTTGGATTATGAATACGAACCTCTTGTTATGTATAAGTATCGCAACATTATCATGTATTGTCGAATCACTGGTCTAACTCTAGCCGTAAGACGCCCGGATTTTCGAGTCAGAAATCATCAGATATTAAATGAAAAACTGTTGACGAACAATGTCCAGCGCCCATGATCCAAAATATTGTATGGTTATAATTTATATCGATGTCTTAAAACTTTAGCCGACGATTATAGTAACAGCAGTAATAGAAGTCGTGTTAGTGAACACTCATATAAAGTACGCAGTATCAGGGTTAAATCGATAGTAAACAAGTTGTAATCGATCGAGCCCAACTGGAATGTTCTAGTATTTGACCGTTATTTTTTGCACTGGGTATAGCAATGTCAGCACAAACGGATTGCTGATGGTCGGCAGTTTGTTGAAACAAGCAAAATATACCGCGACGCGACGGTTGGACTTGAGAATAACTAATAATGCTTCCACATGAGCGTATTGTCTTATTGTATGTCTTGTGTGTAGTATACAGTAGTAAGAGGGATACAAAGAGCAGCTCCCTCGGTTCAATTTGCTGCGTCTAAGGTGCTGGGTTCACCTTAGGCTACTGAGCCCCACCGCCACGACAAGGCTTGAACCATGGTGGGGATACTTTTTGGAACTGTTTCAATGAAGCGGTAAAAGATAATAGCAGTAGTAATCTTCGCGATGAACAAAAACAAAATCCAATTGCTAAGGAGACTTTTTATTAAAGACTCGAATCGGTCGCAATCACGACCATACATTTGAATTATACTTACCAATATTAATAATAATTATATGACAACAGGGCTGTTTTTTGACTTAACTAAAGCATTTGATCTAGTTTCACATGACCTCATGTTAGAAAAATTAGAAAAAATCGGAATTAGGGGCCTGGCACTACAATGGATATCTTCATACTTAATAGACAGACAACAATGTGTAAATATTACCAAAAAAAATAAAAAAAATGAAATCACATCATACTTCTCTGAATTTAAATATAATAGATTTGGAGTGCCACAGGGAAGTGTCCTCGGACCTATCCTATTTCTATTATACATAAATGACATAACTTATATTACTAATCATAAATGTATATTATATGCTGATGATATTTCAATAATTGTGACATCCAATAAAAAATTTAATACAAACAATGACCACGAAAATGACATTAATAATACAATTGACAACTTAATTATATGGCTAAATATGAACAATTTGGAAATCATTATAATGAAACACTTTTTTACGGATTTTATCGCGGTTTATTAAGATTTTTACAAGCCCGACGTTTCGGATACTTTACAGCAACCATGGTCACGGGAGGACTGAGGTGTCATACGTCCTAATGTTACAAAGTTATTCGAAACTACCCTATGATACATCAATATTTTGGTTAGTCCTATCTACGCAGAAAGTGCTAACTGTATCTTTAATCTGTGACATATTATATTATAATCCGTAAAAAAGTGTTTCATTATAATGAGTGAAATTCGCGTAAACATTAGAAAACAATATTTGGAAATCAATTTAAATAAATCAAAATATATACAATTTAACAGAAGTAATAGTAGTAAAAATAAACTAAAAATTAACATACAAAAATTAACAGAAGTGGCATATACAAAATTTTTAGGGCTAACATTAGATGAAAACTTAGACTGGAAATTACACATAGATGAAATAACTTCAAAGATAAATAAATTTGTATATGCACTTAAGCGAATCAAAAATGTGACTAATACAAAAACGGCGATAATGTCATATCGTGCTTACGTTGAATCCATACTGCGTTACGGACTTATAATATGGGGCAATAGTACAGATTTTGTCAGAGCATTTGTTGCACAAAAGAAATGTATAAGAGCATTATGTAGACTTAAACCGGATCAATCCTGTGAACTATTCTTTAAGAAACTTGACTTATTACCGTTACCATCACTTTATTTCTTTGAAGTTTGCATGTTTGTGTGCAGGCATAAAGATCTCTTCATGACGGCAGGACAAATAAATACTCGCAGCCGGCGTGACCCCCATAGGCTAGTAATTGACATTAAACCTAGACTAAGTAAATACAATAAAAGTTGCATAAATATGTGTGTGCAACTATATAATAAAATACCTAAAGAGTTTAAGATACTAGGAGTGAAAATGTTCAAATGTAAAATACATGAATGGATTGTACAAAAGAATTTCTATAGCATGAAATATATTTATAACATAAAATAATAATGTAACATAAATTGACATAAATTATATTGTAATATTGTATTTGAATGTAACTGAAATGGATAGTTTATTGTCCTGTATTTAATTCTTTGCATGCTATTATTTAGTGTAGCGAAACATGCGGACTTCATGTACTGTAAAATCTTACTACCATGTTTGATGCAAATAAATTATTTATTTATTTATTTATTTGGTGGTCAGTTAATTTGAATTAGTACCCGCAGTTGTCAAGGTCTGCTACAATTTATCTTACAGCACCGGGCAGTGTAGCGCTCATAGCGAAAGGCTACTTTCAGAATATACCTATATGCAGGCATACGAAGCCAAACGGAGTCGTCTCTTACCATCAAATGTGGAAAATTCATTCACCACAACTTCCCACTTGTTAATTTTGAGTAGGTACTAAACTGAGTACCTAATAGAGCAAACATTTTGGACTTAGGTACGATTATAAAAATAAATGGCTGCTAGGCACGAGTCTCCTCACAGATAGAGAGAGAGACAGTTCACCGATGCACTGGCCCAATGCGAGTTGGTGAACTTCTCACACCTTCAAAGACTTTCAATCTTATCAAGCATGCAGGTTTCCTCACGATGTTTCCTTCACCGATGAGCAAGCGATGGTCTCATGTTCAGGTGCACATAGAAATGAAGAAAAACCCATTTCAAGGCATCACAGGGGCCAGGATCGAACTCAGACCTCTCGCTCAGTATTGCATTTGGTTTAATATGAGTTATGACCACACCGCTCCGTACTGCGCCGCACTGCCCTGGCCATATTAACGAGCCGACCTCCGGGCCTAGATTAAATGGATTTAATTACAAAAAATGGTAATAGTAGGTACATTTAAAATACAAGTTTTAAAATGTTCTCAGAGTTCACCGCAGCGGTGCGGTACATGAGTACACGAGAAACACTTAGATCCTCCGGTTAATTGCACCTCATCGTCTACAGCGGTAATAGAATGTCATTATATAAATTAAATTTAGAACTAGCTAGGGTGTTGTAACACAGCGTAGTGAAAACCTCAAGCGCATCAATTGCGTCCGTATTCCTCTTGTCTGCATCGACCATTGCAGCTACTACTAGTGAACGTCGGCAGCAGACCCTCAGCCGTCATCCGCAGGAGACGCCTGCCACTACTCCTCAATGATGTGCACAACGAGCAAATGTTCTATGCTTCAAACATTTTAACAGTTGAACAGAATACTATCTTATATGTACTTAATATGATATATCCTAGAGGTAGGCCTGTAACTATTTTGGTTGGATCCTCTACTACAAATTACTTTATTTTGTGAATGAGATATTTGATATGTTTTACCACAATATTCACATATTTTGTATATGGCATAAATCATAAATGATAAAATCAGACAACACTAACCATACTGCAAACAGTGAGTTATGTCTCTGACCATCCAGCGGGCGGTGGGCAGCGGGCAGCGGGCAGCGGGCGTGGCAGCCGCTGTAATGATACCATCCACGCATCACACGAGCGGACGGGACAGTGTTGTCGTGAATCGAAGGGAAAGCAGTGATACCAGATGGTCGATACGTATATATAATGGCATTTACATACATTTACAACAAAAAAATACTAAAAATATTAAAAAAATAATTTTACATTTATACCTAGCTATTTAAAGTTTTTAATACGCTTTTATTAGCTTCAGACGTATACAGTATGTTAGTATGTGAGTATGTTAGTATGTAACGGATTCTTTGAACATGATTTTGACCCACTTCTAACGACCAGATTTTGTTCAAACTTTGTAGATTTATCGAGGGCCGATGACAATACAATAATTTGATAAAATTATTCCAATATCCTGATCAGGATAACCAGGATAGCACATGCTAGGAAGGCATAAGGCGCGCAAGTTACCTACATCTGCACTTGTGTTGTTTTTAGTCTCTCACTCATTTCTAAAGTGATTGCCATTTAGTTGAGTACTTTAAATTAATAAAATCTTTAATTAAAAAAATCGACACTAAAAAGTAAAAAATAAATTACTTAGTACTTATAGTTTAAAAAAAAAACTAAAAAACACGCTTTAATAGCAAACCGAACTAAAAATTTGAAAATAATTTTTAATATCAGAATTAAATGGGTTAACAAAATAAATAAATGATATTACTTATTGTAAAAAACTAAAAAGCGTGGTGCTTGTAACTAGGTTTTTAAATACTAACTTTACTTTTTAGAAATAGCTACTGATGAAATATTTTTTCAATGAATATCGAGCACCTCACGCTTTTTAACCGTCTTCAAAAAGGAGGAGGTTATCAATTCGTCGGAATCTTTTTTTTTTTTTCTTTCTTTTATGTATGTTACCTGATTACTCGAAGATGGTTAGACCGATTTGAAAAAATATTTTTTTGTTCTACAGGGTATACTTCCCAAATGGTCCCATGATAAGGAAACCAGGATCTGATGATGGCAGCCTAGAGAAATCGAGGGGAACTTTCGAAAATCATAGGGGCGACTAGTGCGTTTGATATTTTTTTATAAAGTGTTTTGAAGGACTACAATTTAATGAAGGTCGATCTGATGCTGGAGCCGAAAGACAGTCGAGGGAACTCCTCGACGATTTACATTAATAACCTTGTGTTTGGGCTTGATTAATTTGTAATGATGCGAACTTTACACCTAGATGGGTTGTGACTGTTATTAAGGGTCTGATGATGAAGACAAATGACAGTTAAGGGAACTCCTCAACAGTTTACAGTAGCTACCTTGTGTTTGGACTTAATTAATTTAAATTGATGAGAACTTTGCACCCATATGGGTTATAAGCGCCATTATAGGTGTGATGATGGAGACCTTACGACCTTACTTACGGAAGTCGAGGGGAATCCTCGACGATTTACAGCTTTTATTGGGCTCAGTTCATACGGCTAAATAATATACCAAAAACATGTAATTTTGTTTAATTAATTTAATTTTACTTGTCATTTTTAAATGAACAAAAAACAACTGTGCCTTGGAAGCGCATCATAGTATTTCAAGGTCATCATTAACTGAATTATTTAATGAATAGCAGCAAATCTGCCGTGATTGCTTTCAATTACATGTATATAAAGTTTTACACTGTCATTTAGTTATAGTACGGGAGCTAGCAACGTTTGAAAAGTAAGAATTTTAGGTCAGCTGATTTTGTGATATGTCGTCCTTCTTGCACTCTCGGTTAGAGTCTGGGCTATCTGGCTGGCGGTAGCAGTTGCGTTCATTAGTGCGCATCCTACCTGTCCAGGTAATAATCCTGGATTTTAAAATCATTTTAGAAGGCGTAATTTTTAATTTTTTGTTTTAATTTTTAGAAGATAACGAAAGTTCCCAAGAAGATGATATGAATGACACTGACAAAGACAGCGACGATTATGATGATGATTATGAAGATGCCTCTTTTTTTGTGACGTCAGTATAGGCTGAAACAACTTGAAAAACTTAATATTAATTATTTATAATTTACATTTAGTAATCAGAACAATTTAAATAAAAAGTGTTGTTTTTTAAATTTTAATCTAATTTTATATTCCTTTTTATGCTTAATTTTTTTTTAAACTTGCTCTGACTAGAACGTTTTTTTTATTTTATTATATATACAGTGACAAGTAATTTACTTTTGTAATGGTTCTCTGTATCATTCTCGACTTATTCTGCAACTGTCTCTCTCGGACTACTAGCATTATACTGCAATACTTTTCATAACTTTTTCATTTTAATTCAAGACTTAACAATCGAATTAATGTCTGGCAAATTTATTTTAAGTTTTTCTTATCTTTAAATAACATAATATTAAAATTACAGACATTATAAAATACTTTGAATTTTTAATAAAAAATAAAATAAAAATCGCGTATGGCACATAGTTAGCATTGTCAAAAATGTCTGGCAATAAAAAAAGTATGTCAGGTAGACTTATTTAGAAACAAAAAATTAAAAATTACGCCTTCTAAAATGATTTTAAAATCCAGGATTATTACCTGGACAGGTAAACTATGCGCACTAATGAACGCAACCGCTACCGCCAGCCAGATAGCCCAGACTCTAACCGAAAGTGCAAGAAGGACGACATATCACAAAATCAGCTGACCTAAAATTCTTTCTCGAAAACGTTGCTAGCTCCTATACTATTAAATGACATTTTGAAATCCGTAGACGATACGCTGAGATATCTATTATTTGTTTGGTTATTGTTAGCTGACAAAAACGACTAAAACTTATTTATACCAGCAGTTGTACTGAGCATGGTGTATGCACAGTATAACCAATATGTATTTACAATATGGTGTATGCATGTGCAGTAGAGACGCCCGCGCACCGCACGATAAAGACGGCCGTTCGTTCGCTCCGGCGCGGCGGTCACACGCGCCAGCTCCAACACTGCACAATATCCGTGACCTAGTTCATTACAGCCTACGGGCGACACGCGAGCCTACCTCGGCGACACACCACAACCACAAAATAGATACCAACAGAAGGCAATCATAATATCTATTCACCTTCATATTATTTTTTTCTTCACTTCACATTTTATACCTACACTCGGCGGTCGCGCCAGGGTTGTTAACACTATTGTTGTAGTGACACGTATATGATATTAGTATATTTTATTATTTATATATTATCAAAATCAAAATCAAAATCAAATTTTTTTATTCAAAATAGTACTAATACAGTATCTTTTTGAACGTCAATTGAATCTACCACCGGTTCCAAGGTAAGCCCACTGAGAAGAACCGGCGAAACAAACTCAGTGGAACTAATCTTTTCAAATAATATATATTAATAACAATTTTAACATCTTATCTTGAAATGCCCGGGAGGAACGCCTTATGCATTTATGATAAGTGGCTATGACCTCCTATGCTATAAAAAAACCTAAGAAAGTATAATAATATTAATATCTATGGACGCTTTCACACCACGTCAATCTAGTCCCGTGGTAAGTTCTCGAAGAACTTGTGTTACGGGTACCAGACAACGAAAATATATTTAATACTTGTATACTATATACTATACATAATATATATTTAAGATTTTTATTATATAATACAAATATTTAAAACACATCCATGACCCAGGCCAGGAACACAGACAATATTTTTGTTCCCTGGCGGGATTCGAACCCGCAACCTCCTGCTCTGGCATTGGTTAGCACTTAGCGCCAACGCGCTAACCACTAAGCCACAGAGGACATCAAATTAATTAATACTTATAACATCGTATAATGTTTACACAACATTAGGAAGAACTGAAATATTAATTACTAATAATAACTTAAATAGGTACGTCCAGTTCAATTACAAAGTCACGAAAATATCTCTTTAAGCGACGATTTGGACATTTTAAAGTACACAATAATATTATGTACGCATTATGTCCGCCAAGTTGCAGCGCCTGATTATGTTTTTTCTTTTTAAGTGTAACTTTTATTACATCGTCTCAAACTTTTTCGCCTGTGTGTTGCATGTCGCGTGACGGTCGGCCGCCAAGTTTTCCAAGTATAAAATTAAGATTGATAAAGCAATTTTTATACCCTTAATGGAATATTATTCCAAAAAAATTTAGTTAATTGTCTATATTATGTGAAAAAAAGTTTCACTTTTACCGTGGTTTCATAAAACCACACAATCCTTTTTATTTATTTGTCTAGCTATCACGAGGTCCACATTGTAATCATAAATGTATAAACGTTTGCTCTACTTACGCTTATCTACGTACGTTACGTTATTTTTAACCCGAATATTTCACAAACAAACAAGTGGATGATTGTAACGAAGACATCTATAAGTATAAATACAACGTGACGTAAGCAATACGAATACAAACGATTTGAGATATGCAGTCGAGTGTTATCTCTATAGAATATAGAGTAGCTATTGAATGTGTTTGTCTGTCAGTTTGCACATGCGTGCAAAATCTCATGCGTACATATATAATAGTTTTCGACTCTCTGTATTAAGGAAGTACATTAAGTCAAGAATCATCGCGTCGTTACGTTTCATCGTTTAGCATCTTAGCAGCACATAGAACTTGTATCTTCACATAATCGCGTAGGTCATTGACACCGTAGGCTATTCTGAACTTTGTTTATTTTGTCGTTAACGTCCGGCGTGGGGATCAACTCGCACGAATTATATTTCAATACCTTATCTAAGTACATATTATAACATTTGGAGGCCGGTTGTACTGGGGCTAGCCGGGCCCGCTCCACGGTCGTCGTGTCAAGGGTCGCCCCCCCCCCCCCCTATAACACCCGCGCCCGTCCGGCACAGCCGCACTGTATCGCAGTTTCATCTCGTCTCATCATAATTGGCGAGTGTTTACACTCGCCACACGGGAGCTTTAGCCCCCGAGATCCGCGCTCCCTTATCACCGCCAAACTGATATAAACTGAGTATAATACTTCAAAATCAAAAATTTACTTTTTTTATTCAAAATATTACCAATACAGTATCTTTCTGAACGTCAATTGAATCTACCACCGGTTCCGAGGCAAGCCCACTGAGAAGAACCAGCGAAACAAACTTTTTTTTAAATGTTGGTTGGATAAGCAAACTGGCAAACTTACCACCTGATGGTTAAAGTGGTCGACGTCGCCCATAAACATAAACTAGTATACCTGGAACGAGCCCAGGCAACTCATTTATGTGTTGCCTATCCTGAGACATAGATGTTAGGTCTCGGTGCCAGTAATTACACTGCCTGTCTTGCCCTTCTCTCCGAAACACAGCAAAGCTGTTTCACGGCAGAAACAAGCAAGCAAGATGGTGGTACCCATGCAGCCGGGAGCGCGGCACAGCGCTTCCCTCCCACCGGTGAGTGTGGAACTCCACACTTCCACTCTGTGGAACTAATCTTTTCAAATAATATGTATTCTACTTTAACAGCTTATCCTGAAATGCCTGGGAGGAACGCCTTATTCCCAGGGTGTGGTATCTTCCATGAAATCTTTTACTTTATATTTTATAATATCCTTTACCACACAAACGCTCTTTAACAACTTTTTTGAATTTTTAATTGATAGCTTTTGAACGATTTCTGGTACATCTAACCTACGTCTATTACGTATATCCCTCCTATGAATATCACTTTTCTTTAATAAATCATTTATGTTTTTCCGGACGAGCGGTGTAACATCAAAACACCGTTTATAAAACATCAGAGCTCAGAGGAAACGAATGCTCCAAAATCACCTGGAAAAAAGAACTCTACTAACTAAGATTGACGAGTTAGAGTTTAGACAGATGTACTATGTACCTATAACGAGAAAAGTGCATTCACTAGCTGCATTTAAAAAACGAGTAGGTACTAGGTACCCGTCATTAGACGAAGTTTTATCACTATTTGATGATGATGTTGATATTCCACCTTCCAAACGTACTACCCTCCATAAAATATTACATGAGCTTAGTTTAGATTTAACGAGGGTGCAGATCATTATTACTAGAAAAAGAGAAAATGGTGTTATGGCGACGAATACTAATAAAAATTTAAAAACACAGGCAAGCCAATAGCAATATAATATTGCAAGTTTCCATGCCTTTTTTTTGATGTCGCAGCGAACTCCTTATGGATGCAGCCAGGATCTTTGGGTAGATCCTGACCCAATGTGGGACTCGCACCTGGGAGTGCCCACCCTAACTAAAACCAGAAGAAAAAAACACGTGGGACTTAGATCATAGATGACGCTATTGAACTAGCAGAACGGAATGATAAATATTAATGAAAATTCTGACGATTCTGATTATTTTTTTATAAAATAACTAGGTACCTACCTACTTACTTAATTTTTATATTTGAAAATACTATACCTAGTAAAAACTTTAAAAAAAGATTTAATATTAAGTACGTACCTAATGGTTTAATTTTTTTTCCCCAAATTCCCCAATTTCAAATGCCCAGTTTGAATACGCCTTTACTTTGCTAAGACTATAGACTTGAGAGTATCACCACTCACCAGTATCACACTATCGCTGGCCGTGCACACGTCGGTGAGATGATTCAAGGCGATTGTGTATTCCTATATTGTTATAACGACTATATAGGTATCAATGGAAACAATCAACATTTGCTGAATGTATAGAACGCAACGAATACCTCGAACCCGCTAATATGAACCGGACACAAGTGTACACACAGCTGTAGACACCTACCTACCTATACAGTTTTAAATAATAAACATTCGAGTGAGCAGACAACCAGAGGCGAACGTTTTTGGGAACACAAAGTTGTATCCGGCCACAGATGTAATTATTTTAATATCAATCAACAGCTAGTCGTTGGTTACTTTATCGCGGTTAACTAAAATATTTACATTCCCGTTCCGGATACATTACAGCCACCGAGGTGACCGGTCACAGGTAGACCACCGGGAATTCTAAGCTATTAATAAACCACCAAATTACATCCGTATTATCTAGTTTTATTACAAAATGTACGTGAAATTAGTTTGAATTGTATCATTTTTCTACCCGTCGTTTGAGTCTAAGAGATCAAAGTCATCAAGGACAGGATAAGAGCGGGCCAGCCGGGTTCTTTCCTCCGACGTTAGCAACAAATACGATGCGGGTCTACATCTGCAGTGAAATGAGCAACATAACGTCGCGCCTACACCCGTTACTGCCTAAACTATCATATTGAATGTACCTACTTTCGTATTACTGAGTCCGCTGGATTTCCTCTCAATATCAACGCTATACCTATACTTGGCTACGTTTAGAAATTAATACTTTTTTTTTGTTATCGCAGGGAAATGCTTTTTACGCATGTAGTCAGGATCTTGCGTAGATCCTGACCTGGGAGTGCCCTACCATTAAACTAAAACCACTGCGAGCGCCTTGAGCCGCATTTTGAGGGTCCCGGTTCTATAGGCAACAGGATCACCTCAGCGATAGGCTGGCCCCGGCGAAGGCCAGACTATACCTCTTCAGGGGGGACTGCCCGGCTGCTTAGGCAGTCCCCGCGACGTCGTGTCATACTGGGCCCAGGTTCCCATTCTGAACCCGACACGAGCATAGGGGCGTTACTGCGCACCCCCGTTCGTCGCCCACGGGGGGAGGCCTCGTTGGCTGCCTACTCTCTCACCCGCTCGTCGGCCTCCTTCTGGGGCATTACTGCCTCGCAGAAGGAAACCATCGCCGTCCAGGACTCGTCGTCACCGAGCATCGCGGTGATGACACTCGGCATAGACAAGTCCCCTCCGATGACCGATGTCAGATCATGACGCAGCGCCGCCCATTTCGGGCACACTGTCAACGGCTCCCTGCAGGCCGTCCGGCACAGGTACTAACCAAAGCAACCACGCCGGGTGAGCACCTGTGTCAGACGGAAGGTGAGGGGTTTGCGCTTACGGCGCATCCACCGCTCAAGGACCGGACGCAGAGCAACCGTTACGCTTTTGCCGTACGGCTGCTGCACCAGGCCCTCCCCCCACCTTCGCATTAACGCCTATTGCCCTAGTTGGCGAACCCGAAGGATCCCGTCTAGCGTAAGGCTCTCACTAAGAGACCTCCTATCCGAGACATAGGAGTGCGTCTCGGCTAGAACCTCCGCCACGAGTTCCCACGGGGGGTCACCGGCCAGGGCAGTGGCTGCCGCCCACGATACTGTACGGTACCCCCGGATCACTCTTACCGCGATGACCCGCTGCGCCGAGCGCAGCTGGGCCTCATTCCTCGAACAATTACTACTAGTTTACAATTAGTGGTTCAGATACAGGACCTGGTCGAGTCCTGGTTGCACAGTTCCACCTCAACCCCAACACATTCTAGGAAGCAGTCAAGTATGGACACGTACATACACCTTTGTCAATCTTATCTTTAATGCTTCTCTGAATTAGACACGTAAGGTATAATATGTACCTACCTGAATGAATAATACCTACGGTAGGTATGAATTATATTATTACACAAAAAAGCGAACAAAAGCATTATCTGCCTATTGTTTATAAATTATTACAATAACTTCTTAAATGTATTTTGTAATAATATTACAACTTTACACCACTAATATAATATACACCATAATGCATGGAAAAAAAACAGCCAAGTGTGAGTCGGACTCGCGCACGAAGGGTTCTGTACCATTACATAATATAGAACATTAGACACTTTAACAAAAAATATAGTTTATGTTTATGAATTAAATGTTTTTTTTTTTTATATTTGAGTTGATTGAATGAAAGGTAAATTGCGGTCTACCATTTATGAGGTATTTAAAAAAAAACTACTTACTAGATTTCGTTCAAACCAATTTTCGGTGAAAGTTTGCATGGTAATGTAATGTTGTAATGGTACCTCTTTTTTTTTTTCTTTAACGCCGGGAAATGCTCTGAGGCATCCCGCGGGGGAGTGGGTCTCCCCACGCGGGTATGTGGGACTCGCTGCGCCCGACAGCTGGTAAATGGATGCAGCTCTACCCACTAAAACCCGGCGAGTGCCACCAATGCCGCCTTTGGTGAGGTGCCCCGGATCTAGATAACAAACAGGGCACCTCGACGGCTAGTCAGTCCCGCAAGGGACCGACGCCACTTCCACAGAGGGGTTGTCCCGCACCACAGAACAACCCCTCCCAACGTCGGGACAGTACAATGGGGTGAGGTTCCCATCCTCACCCCTTGCCCCCTGCTCTTCTGTCCCCTCTTCTTATAAGAGGGGTACAAAGAGCCCCCTCGGCCCAATTAGCTTCGCCCAAGGTGCACCGCTCACCCTAGGTTACTGAGCCCCACCGCCACGACAAGGCCTGAACCATGGTGGGGATGTTGTAATGGTACCTACCTCATATTATATATTTTTTTGTTTTATAGGTAGGGGGGGGACACATTTTACCATCTTGGAAGTGTCTCTCGCGAAAACTATTCAGTTTAGAAATAAATATTATTTTTGAAGACCTATTCATAAATACCCCATAAGCCTTACGCATGGGTTTGATGAAAAAATTTTTTTTTTCAGTTTCAGGGACCTCCAAAAATTATTGTTTTTTTCTACTTAAAAATCTTAATGCGGTTCACAGAATACATCTAGGTACTTACCAAGTTTCAACAGTATAGTTCTTATAGTTTCGGAAAAGTGGCTGGACATACGGACGGACAGACATGACGAATCTATAAGGGTTCAGTTTTTTGCCATTTGGCTACGGAACCCTAAAAATGAACATTGTTGGTAAAAATATATTCACAAGTCGCATGTATCTTTATAACAGAAAGAAATCACGTGTATTTTTCAGAAGGTCATCATAAAATAAAATAGGTATAATATCTTAACTTAAACAGATAAAACAAATTTTGTAACCCAATTTAGACCAAATCACAGATATTTTCTTAATATTTCTATGGACCAAATTGAACCAGGCAATCCAGGCCACTCCTATCCAGATGCACCTGTCCAGGGGTACTCAAGTCCTGCGGGAATCATTTCCGGGGTCTCCCAGGCATCAGGGGAGAGTTCAGTGCCATGGTCTTGAATAGAATAAGCACACTACAGTCTACACTACTGGCTACAAATTTGAATGTTAACCCTGATCGGGAGGAATGTTATGACAACTACAGGAGACGTCGGCCCGGTGAAGTACCTAATTGAGGACCAGCAACAGTTATAAGTAATACGAATGACTTTAAATACACACTAAGTAGGTACTCAAGCCTGTAAGTTAATATAATGCATAGGTAGTGGGAAAAAGGTAGGTTCAAGAATCTCTAACTTCTATTTATAAATGTCCTAAAATTTATTTAATGACGTATAAATATAAATGATTGCTTTATGCTTAGACGTAAGTATTTTTCATGTTAGTAGGTATTGTACCTACCTACTCCTTGCATATTTCAAATGACAAGATAGGATTCATAGGAATCAGAAAAATAAACTGTCCGAATTTGGCATTCTATGGAATTAGTAAAGTAGGTACCTAGTAGTACATATTACAATAAACACTTCAAAATGTTTTTTTACGATTTTTCTGCATACCCCTCCCTGCATGCCCTCTTTAGTTGTTTTTTTTTACGTTTTGCAATTCTTTCTCTTAAATTACCTAATTCAGTTTCCTTTATTAAAATTTCGGTTGTACTTAACAATCGAAGTAATTTTAGTTTCGTACCTATATACCTACCTACATAAAATTGTTTCATTCTATGTTAATTCTCAATATTCGTCAGACTTATTGGGGTCCGATTCTCGAACGTCGGAGTTTGTGCAACAAGCCAAGGGCACGGGTTTATTAGGGAGCGTGTAATTTGACGAGTTGCTATTGTCACAGGCATTGCCCTGCCTATAGTTACGTAGTAAGTATGTAATTACAATAATAACTTCTATATGAAATACGGATTGTAATTCGGGACTCGGGAGTAGTCGGGAGTAATGTCCAAAACATCACAAGATGTAACCAAATTGTTCACGCATATACGTTTTGTATTCACCACTCGTTTCCATTCACATAATTATTATTCCAGTAGATCAGCTGTGACCACTTCCTATACACAGTGTATGAAGTGGTACACACCTTTTGTTCGCCCTTTTACCCACATGTTGTTTTGCAACAAAAAATACCCTAAATATATTTTTAGGTTCAAAATCTACCTGCGTTTTTTAGTTACAGTGAGTTAAAGAATGTTGTATTATGTATCGGTCCCAATGTGAACCTGCTTTTGGGACTCGATAACTTATAGAATGAATTTATGTTGACGAAACAATCAAAGTTTTTTGCGTCTATAGGTATAATAGTATCGCAAAAGAGGTAGAAAAGTTTCCGATCGCGTATGTTTACCGTGTAACGAGATTTGTTTGAGCAACTTCGAACTCACCCATAAAATAATAATACGCTTGGATGTATTCACGAAGCTCCGTTCATTAAGTTGAACGCAGTCGTAAACGTCGATCTTGAAATGTTTTAGAAAGCACAGGCGAGTGGCACGCCCGCCCGCCTCGCTCCGACCACGACCGGCTGCACCGCACGTTGTAAATGCAACACCACACTATAGGACACCGCACTTGCACTCAACACCTGGCCGAACTAATCCAAACATTGCAAATGTGCACAATTAATGAGCTTCTGTGATCGCTCGCAATATATATCGCGCGTAGGAACTGCGGTGCGCGGGGGGAAACGAATGCAACTCGCGTGTATCCACTCTGCGACAGGCGGCGACTGACTGGCCTGTTTCGTTCCGCGGCCGACTCGTTCGCCTGCAGCTTGTTAGTTGCTACTCGGCGGCGCGGTGTGCGGGGCGCGGAGGCAACGGCACGGCGCGGGGAGCGCGGCGCGACGGACCTCTCCGCACTCCGCAGTTTGCCCTGCCAGGCCTGTATTTGTAAACTTGCTTTCGGCCGCTCTCATATCATGAGTAGGCACTAGGCCCGCTCGGCTCCGGGCACCCAGCTCCCCTCACCCCGCACCGTCCACACCCCGCACACTTTTGTGAAAGGCAAATTGCATTTAATACCAGTTTTCATTTACACACACTTGTTCAAGTTTCAACACAACTGTGAAGCAAACTTCAGCATCACTTAGCTTCGGTTTCGTACATAACAGCTGCCTAATTGTGTATCTGCAAGGGTCTATCTGACCAATAGGTACATATTGTGATATCAGGTGATATCCACTTTAATTATAAATTATAATACAATATAGCACGATAGAAAAACTTTAGGATGAAACTAAATAGAGCGTGTCGAAACACGTCGTAATACGTGTGCCATATGCAGAGCCCAGAGGTCCGTGACGGGTGACCAAACATTGACCCACAATTCACAAAGTCACTAAGCAACCTTCCTGTTACGTGAATTTCCTCAAACCCCACCGACGCCCGCTACAGACTCAACTTTTCTTACTGCGAGTCTCGACTCACGAGTGACTTCCTCGATATCATCATCATCAGCCTCTATCCGTCCACTGCTGAATATTCAATAGGCCTCCCTCAATGAACGCCAAGTATTACTTACTATAAGTAGGTAAATGTTTTTATTGTACGATTAACTAACATTATAGGTATGTTAATTTCTCGTTGTATAAATATAGAAACGATGAAATGAACGTGTGATGTGTCGTCGCGATTCAAAAATCCTCAGGATATCTGACATCTCTGGCCAACAGGTGGTTCCGGAATGTATGGTCGGCTGTGCCGTGTGCACGAGGGGAGCCGATCGACGTGAGACGTCCGGCATCGTACTAATCTTTATCTATACTAATATTATAAAGCTAAAGAGTCTGTTTGTTTGTTTGAACGCGCTAATCTCAGGAACTATTGGTCCGATTTGAAAAATTATTTCAGTGTTAGATAGCCCATTTATCGACGAAGGCTATAGGCTATATAACATTACGCTGTGACTAACAGTAATTAAGTTGAGTAAGTTAATGCGGGCGAAGCTGCGGGCAACAGCTAGTTCTTTATATTTATGTGTTAATGTCACTGAACTCCTCCTAAGCGGCTGGACCGATCTTGATGAATTGATTTGTGTATCATGTGTGTTCAAGAGGATTCGAGAATGGTTTAGTTTAAAAAAAATGTACAGGGCAACTGTCTGTCGGTGCCACTAGTGTCATATAAATATAATATAGGTACCTACTTACTTATATTTTCTCAAAAGTCAAACATAAATAAGAACTTAAAAGGTCCGTGTTTTGGCAAGAATTTGCTATTATAGGTATGTACCACAGGTATGTACCTACTTACTACTTAGTAGTTTTAATACCTCGACTATTGGACAAAAAACAAAAGAGGAATTATTCAAATCGGTCCAATATGTGTAAACATTACGTAGGTAGGTATATTACTTTCGTAGTCAAGAAAACAATTTGAACCAATTGAATAATCGTGTCACGGGCACCGTGCCAGTAGGCTGCAGAGCCTGGTGCTCCCCCGTCTGTTGTGCTAAGAGCCTGATGTGAGACGCGCGTGCACGTGTAGGTGGTACATTCGGTACGCGTCACATCGTGCCAGCATCCCGGCTATAGAGCTATATGCCAGATATAAGATGACTATATCTGACGATATAGTCTGCAGGTACCTACTGCTCTCATGTTACGTTTTATATTATCATCATTACTTACTTGTTACTGGGTGGAGATAAGTCCATCTCGTCGGAGGTCGAGCGCGCTAGGATGAACGCGGTCTCCACTTCAAAGTTCATACTTATCTAATGAAATAATACATAATCGGTTAGGAGCATTGTATATTATGTATCATAGTATACATAACTACTGCCAGTAGATACATACTACATAACATACTCTACGATCATACTACTATTGCACCGTGTAAGCGTGTAGTACATTCAGTATGTCAGTAGGGCTCGACGGCGTGCTCGAAACCCGCGAGGGTGTCGGCCCGCGGGTCGAACTGTCGCGGATGCTGCGGTACTCGTCTGGGATCTGCTCCCGCAGCGCCGAGAAGAAGGCGTGCGCGTAGTGCTTCTGTGTCCGGTCGCAGCCCGCGCAGCCGTCCGCCAGAATCTCCGAAAAGTGGTCTGGGAGGCAACATTCAACATTAGCATTCAAGAACAGATCATATAGGCCGGCAACGCACCTGTTAATTCTCTGGTGTAGTGGGTGTCTGTGGATGTCGCTGAATATTGACCACCAGGTGACAAGTGTACCGACTGTCAAAACAGTGTTCTACGATGGGTCACAACTTTGTGGGGCAAACTGTGAATGACTGGTGACTGGGGAAAACTCGAAAAGTAGCCGATGAATTCACTTGAAATTTTTACACACCGCTGTATTTCAACATAAGAGTAGCTTTATCGTATAATTTTTATCGCGCGTTTCATACGGAAATGGAGGCGAAGCGTTACCGGCACGTTACCGGGTTCAGGTAGTTTTATGAATTCGTCATATCCATGTAAAATTAATTTTATTAAAATTAATACATATTATTTCTGTGAATCACTACGATTTATAAATTTAAAAGATCTATATAAACTAGAATAGATTCAAGGTAGTAAATAGGTAAGAAAAAATATTTTTGTAAATCATCGCATTTCACGCAAGTTGGTTATAATAAAGGAGGGGCAGACGGACCATCGTGTCACCTGTTGTGTGTTTGGAAGATGCATCTGTGTTGTAAGGGCTGACGTGTAATGGTTCTCCTTAATTATAGCTGTTTGACGGAATAAAGAAGCAGGATGGTGGTACTAAATGGTGGTTTGGTGGTGGTGATGGTACTTTGTAAACTGACACCGACCTCTGACGTGCAAGGCGACGTCGGAGCACGGGTCCCCGAGGAAGCAGCCAAAGAACTTGTGCAGCAGCGTGCGGTTGTGGAGCACGCTCTCGAAGTCGAAGGAGTCGTCGATGTCCCGGTAGGCCAGCGCCCGCAGCGCCCCCACCGCGCACTGCAGCGCCACCAGCCGGTCCCACGTGCCCGCATACAACATCTGGAACATCGAACTAATATAACAAGCAATACCACATTACAGACAAGTTGTGAGCGCGCTATTGACCTAGTGTACCGAGGATTATCAATAGGGCTACGTGGTAGGATAATGAGCTATGGCATGATCTAATCATGGTGTTGCTATATAAGGTTTCACAAACGATTTAATTCAAAGATATTTTAAGGTCGGACACGCCCAGATCGGCTCCGGGTGCAGGAGCGAAGACCTCTCTCTTAAAACACTTATTCCTGTTATCTCATTAACACTAGCGAGCGCTTTTTATTGACCGACGGTCATCGGTAATTCAGTTAGCGCCCGTTAACGGACGGATAGTATCATGAATCACCATTAGTTGACTCTGCTTCAAATGGGCCCCTGACATAAAAGTAGATACAAACTGTGAGAAAATTTTAAAATGTAGAGCCATCGTTCTTAATTGGTGGCGATGAGGTTTGACTGTCAGTCAAGAGCCGTTTGACTATCTAGTCCAGAGCCGTTTGACTATCTAGTCCAGAGCCGTTTGACTATCTAGTCCAGAGCCGTTTGACTATTTAGTCCAGAGCCGTTTGACTATCTAGTCCAGAGCCGTTTGACTATCTAGTCCAGAGCCGTTTGACTGTCTAGTCCAGAGCCGTTTGACTGTCTAGTCCAGAGCCGTTTGACTATCTAGTCCAGAGCCGTTTGACTATCTAGTCCAGAGCCGTTTGACTGTCTAGTCCAGAGCCGTTTGACTGTCTAGTCCAGAGCCGTTTGACTGTCTAGTCCAGAGCCGTTTGACTATCTAGTCCAGAGCCGTTTGACTATCTAGTCCAGAGCCGTTTGACTGTCTAGTCCAGAGCCGTTTGACTGTCTAGTCCAGAGCCGTTTGACTATCTAGTCCAGAGCCGTTTGACTGTCTAGTCCAGAGCCGTTTGACTATCTAGTCCAGAGCCGTTTGACTATCTAGTCCAGAGCCGTTTGACTGTCTAGTCCAGAGCCGTTTGACTGTCTAGTCCAGAGCCGTTTGACTATCTAGTCCAGAGCCGTTTGAGCCGTTTCTACAATGTCGTGTGATGGATGTCGATGATTATGATAAAGATTCTATTCATTCACCCCAAAGAATTCTGTAACTCTCCACAAATATGAAACGCCCGTCATCGGATTGTGCTGCCGGCGGCGCGCGGTACTTTAACTTCAACAGGAGCGAACTCTTTGAAGATTGAATAACTTATTAGTTATAATTTAGAAATGAGCGTAATGTTCTTTTATAGATATCTGATATAATAATGTGTTTATACAGCGTGTCCATATATAATTAATTAATTTATGTAGGTAGTACGTGTCATCACTTTTGCAGGTCTGATTTGTCAGATGTTCGGTTATAGGCGAACCTCTCTGAGAGGAGAGTAGCCTGCGAGAACAGGTGTGAGTCCATAGAGTGGTGGCGAGTCGGGTGCGGTGTCCTACAGGGACCAGTTCTACGTCCGATCCTGTGGGACATCGGCTACGACTGGGTCCATCGAGGCCGCCTCGTCTCCGAGCGTACACGAGGGTGTCATCCGTGTAACAGATCATAGTCATAGTCATCGCGGTAAGAGTGATCCGGGTGTACCTTACGGTTTCGTGGGAGGCATCCTCTGTCCCGACCGGTAACCCCTGGTGGGAGCTTGTGGTGGAGTTTCTTGCCGAGACTCACTTCTATGCCTCGGATAGGAGGTCTCTCGGTGAAAGCCTTACGGGTTCATCGACTAGGGCAAGAGGCGTTAATGTGGAGTTGGGGGGAGGACCTGGCGTGGCAGCCGTATGACAAAAGCCTAACAGCTGCTCTGCATCCAGTCTCCCAGCGGTGGATGCGCCTTAAGCGCAAACCCCTCACCTTCCGTCTAGATATAGAGAACCTTTCATTTGTTTGCACGACCTGTATAACCGTTAATACTAATGTTTTATGTGCCTGTAAATTAATAGTTGAATTATTTACACGATGCAATAACATTACCGTAAACACTGCTGATTTATCTCCGAAGCACACATCATTACTGATTTTGTAACGTGTCGTGATTTACGTCTACTAGTGCCATAAACTCCTAGAAATACAACCAGGGTGTCTGCGGGTACCGAGTAGTGGGGAGCTCTTTCGGGAGAACCGGCCAGTCGCGGGGGATGTCCTGTTTTAGTCAGATCCGGGACACTCACCTTAAAGCGGCTGAAAGCAATTCGCAGTAGTTTTAGATTTTAGTGCGGTATAGCGACGCCTGGTAGTGGAGGGCGGGGGGGGGGGGGGAAGTTCTACATATCCCCAAGGACGACCAATCCCCGGGTGAATGCGCAAAGCATTTCCACTGCGTCAAAAAAGCAAGGTATAAACCAGGGGTTCCTAAACGTAGGAACCGATACGACTTAGGGACCTTCCCAGGGACTTAGGGGTTTTACCCTATATTAGATAGAGCATACTCATATTTGAAAGGCAATGCGCCTGCTAGCACTCTGGTGTAGCGGGTGTCAGTGGATGTTGCTTTCACTTACCATCAGGTGAAGCGACTGTCCGTTTGCCCCCTCTTCTATAAAAAAAAAAAAAAACAAAAAAAGTACCTTTTATTATGGAACTCCATATTAACAAATGATTACATTTAATCAATTACATTAATAATAATTAAAACACATTATTCTTAAATTAAAGCAGCAAGAACATATTTTGCTCTATTTCAAAATAATATTGTAATCGTGGTAATAAAGTTGATAAATTTTTGGTGGAACCCTGACAAATATTCTACGGAGCTCCTAGGTTCCGTGGAACCCTCTTTGGGAATCCCTGGTATAGACAATAGACTAGTTATATTTTACATACGTTTTTAGAAAATTATTGAAACATACCACACAGACGATCCCTATATCTATGTTGGGATAAGTATTATTAGTAGTTTAATGTATTATTGAAACATACCACACAGACGATCCCTATATCTACGTTGGGATAAGTATTATTAGTAGTTTAATGTATTATTGAAACATACCACACAGACGATCCCTATATCTACGTTGGGATAAGTATTATTAGTAGTTTAATGTATTATTGAAACATACCACACAGACGATCCCTATATCTACGTTGGGATAAGTATTATTAGTAGTTTAATGTATTATTGAAACATACCACACAGACGATCCCTATATCTACGTTGGGATAAGTATTATTAGTAGTTTAATGTATTATTGAAACATACCACACAGACGATCCCTATATCTACGTTGGGATAAGTATTATTAGTAGTTTAATGTATTATTGAAACATACCACACAGACGATCCCTATATCTACGTTGGGATAAGTATTATTAGTAGTTTAATGTATTATTGAAACATACCACACAGACGATCCCTATATCTACGTTGGGATAAGTATTATTAGTAGTTTAATGTATTATTGAAACATACCACACAGACGATCCCTATATCTACGTTGGGATAAGTATTATTAGTAGTTTAATGTATTATTGAAACATACCACACAGACGATCCCTATATCTACGTTGGGATAAGTATTATTAGTAGTTTAATGTATTATTGAAACATACCACACAGACGATCCCTATATCTACGTTGGGATAAGTATTATTAGTAGTTTAATGTATTATTGAAACATACCACACAGACGATCCCTATATCTACGTTGGGATAAGTATTATTAGTAGTTTAATGTATTATTGAAACATATCACACAGACGATCCCTATATCTACGTTGGGATAAGTATTATTAGTAGTTTAATGTATTATTGAAACATACCACACAGACGATCCCTATATCTACGTTGGGATAAGTATTATTAGTAGTTTAATGTATTATTGAAACATACCACACAGACGATCCCTATATCTACGTTGGGATAAGTATTATTAGTAGTTTAATGTATTATTGAAACATACCACACAGACGATCCCTATATCTACGTTGGGATAAGTATTATTAGTAGTTTAATGTATTATTGAAACATACCACACAGACGATCCCTATATCTACGTTGGGATAAGTATTATTAGTAGTTTAATGTATTATTGAAACATACCACACAGACGATCCCTATATCTACGTTGGGATAAGTATTATTAGTAGTTTAATGTATTATTGAAACATACCACACAGACGATCCCTATATCTACGTTGGGATAAGTATTATTAGTAGTTTAATGTATTATTGAAACATACCACACAGACGATCCCTATATCTACGTTGGGATAAGTATTATTAGTAGTTTAATGTATTATTGAAACATACCACACAGACGATCCCTATATCTACGTTGGGATAAGTATTATTAGTAGTTTAATGTATTATTGAAACATACCACACAGACGATCCCTATATCTACGTTGGGATAAGTATTATTAGTAGTTTAATGTATTATTGAAACATACCACACAGACGATCCCTATATCTACGTTGGGATAAGTATTATTAGTAGTTTAATGTATTATTGAAACATACCACACAGACGATCCCTATATCTACGTTGGGATAAGTCAAATCAAAATCAAAATCAATTTTTTTTTATTCAAAATAGTACTAATACAGTATCTTTTTGAACGTCAATTGAATCTACCACCGGTTCCAAGGTAAGCCCACTGAGAAGAACCGGCGAAACAAACTCAGTGGAACTAATCTTTTCAAATAATATATATTAATAACAATTTTAACATCTTATCTTGAAATGCCCGGGAGGAACGCCTTATTCCCAGGGTGTGGTATCTTCCATGAAATCTTTTACTTTATAATATGCTTTACCACACAAACGTTCTTTAACAACTTTTTGAATTTTTTTATGGAGAGCTTTTGAACGTTTTCTGGGATCCTATTGTAAAAGCGTATACAGTTGCCTTTAAAAGAATTGCTTACTTTCGAAAGTCTAATCATTGGTGCATGTAACCTGTGTCTATTACGTGTATTCCTACTATGAATATCACTTTTCTTACAAAATTCATTTATGTTTTTACGGACATACAGTAAATTTTCTAAGATGTATTGAGAGGTGACAGTCAGAATTCCTATTTCTTTAAATTTTTCTCTCAAAGATGAATAGGGAGGTAACTTGTAAATTGCACGAATAGCCCGCTTCTGCAGCACAAAAATGTTGTTTATGTCGGCTGCATTTCCCCATAAAAGTATGCCATAAGACATAATGCTATGAAAGTAGCTAAAATATACTATTCGCGCTGTATCTACATCAGTAAACTGTCTTATTTTTCTCACTGCATATGCTGCTGAACTGAGTCTATTCGCCAATTTAGCTATGTGGGGACCCCACTGCAGCTTAAGATCTAGAGTTATTCCTAGGAAAACTGTGGAGTCCACCAATTCCAAGTTTTCACTGTCTAAGAGTACATTTGTTTAAAGTATTATTAGTAGTTTAATGTATTATTGAAACATACCACACAGACGATCCCTATATCTACGTTGGGATAAGTATTATTAGTAGTTTAATGTATTATTGAAACATACCACACAGACGATCCCTATATCTACGTTGGGATAAGTATTATTAGTAGTTTAATGTATTCGAAAGAAAATGTATACAGATAAATAAAATTGGAGTGTCTGTTTGTAATATTAAAATAAGGTTTAGGTTTAAAGAACTTTTATTTCTCATATGAATTTACAATTCACTTAAAATGAGATACTTACAATATTTTAATACATTTGCAAAACAGTTTTAACATCTGGGCCGTTGGATACAGTAGTCTTTCTTAGCTTTATTAAAGTTAAAATATGATTTTTTAGTTTGGTTGTAAATATTTTTAAACTATCACATTGTTTTATTTCATCTGGTAGTTTATTAAACATCTGTACACCTTCAAACAGAATTGTTTTTTTACCATAATTAGTTCTTACATGATCAACATGAAGTTTATATTTATATTTCTTAAATTCGAAATATGCGATCTTTCATAAAGTTTTATTTTTGATTGTATGCAACCTGATTTAATCTTTTTGATTAAAATGCAAGTATTGTATATGTAAAGTTGTGATATATTCATTATTTTTGTGTCATTATAAAATTGTGTCGTCGGAGTGAAATAGTCATAATTATATAGAACTAGCTGTTGCCCGCAGCTTCGCCCGCGTTAATATAATATTATATTACGGACGTATCCGGACTGATGATAATCATTATTTTACTTTATTTTGTTGTTAATCTCTAAAGGTAATAAGGCAGCGTTTTCAATGTAAGCTCCCAAGCGGCTTAAAATTTTCCGACTCTTACAATAATAATTGTCCTTATATTATTTATCAATTTACACAAAATGGTAAATATTATACTGTTAGTTATAACCCGTCTCAGGAATTACTGTATGCCATGTTGAAAACAGCATGAAAATCCAAAAAAACTTGAGTTTATCGCGTACAGACACACGCGGCCGAGGACTTTGTTTTATATTATATAATGATGATAAGGATTTGTGGAATTATAGCTTTTACATTACCGCATTGTCATATTATGCCAACGCAGACTTTTCTGTATGAACAAATTTCCACCATACATTGATACACTACCTACTTACACTTTCTGAACTCCCGGCTCGGACGCGAGGCGTGGCGTTACCGCGTTACGGAGCGCCCGCGCGGACACATTATTTTGATTTTGCTGTATTATCTCCTAAGGTATTGATTTAATTTGCATTATGTTAAGGAAAAAAATCTTCATGAAATGTTCAAGCCAACTAACGTATTTTAAATAATAAGAATTCATACCGTATTTGTGTTAATAACTTTCCAATTACCGCTTCATAATTGCCCATTTTTTTAAGTATTAAAGTGAATATAGTATGTTATCCTTAAGAGATAGTCAAAGGCCATCGCGGACTTTTCTGTCGAACTATTTAAGACACATAATTGGGTCTCAAACTATCTACATATCAAATTTCACTCAAATCGGTTCGATGCTCTAATAAATGCACATGCACAACTCCCGTTCCCGTGGAATTTTCAAGATAAGAACTATTTGAAGTGTAGGGCTTCAAATAGTTCTTATCCTGAAAATTCCACGTTAGGTTTCAAAGTATTTTCACACCAAATTTCACCCAAATCTGTTCCGTGGTTTAGAAGAAAGATAGTCACGGTATCTTACCCGCAAAATTCCCATTCTCGTGAGATTTCCGGGATTAGAACTATTTTAAGTCCTGGGTTAAGAGTTCCAAAGTATCTTCATATCAAATTTCACTGAAATCTGTTTCGTAGTTTAGAAGGTAGACAATTCCGGGGTTTTACCCGCATAAATCCTGTTCCCGTGGGATTTTCAGGATAAGAACTATATTAAGTACTACATTAAGTTCCATGATATCTTCATATGAAATTTCACCCAAATCTGTTCGGTGGCTTAGAAGATATACAGTTTTGGGGTTTTACCCGCATAAGTCTCGTTCCCGTGGGATTTTCAGGATAAAAACTATTTTAAGTCCTACGTTAATTTCCAAAGTATCTTCATATCAAATTTCACCCAAATCTGTTCCGTAGTTTAGAAGATAGACAGTCCCGAGGTTTTACCCGCATAAATCCCGTTCCCATGGGATATCCGGGATAAAAACTATCCTATGTCCTTTCCCGGGTCTCAATCTATATTTGTGCCAAATTTCATCCAAATCAGTTCAGTGGTTTAGGCGTGAAGAAGACACAGACAGACAGACAGACAGACAGACAGACAGAGTTACTTTCGCATTTATAATATTAGTAAGGATAAGGATTTTGATGATCCTATTCTGTATTCTTTGTAAAGGAAAGGAAAATAACCGTTTTTTATTAAATGCATGCAAACGTACATAATATACTAAAATAACAATTTTTAAATTTTTTGTTGTCTGCCTGTTTGTTCCAGCTAATATTTGAAACGGCCGATTTGATGGCTAACTTATAACGATACGTAGTATTACCACAGTATAAGAAGTCATAGTATTACTGTATATATTTGATGGCTAACTTATAACGATACGTAGTATTACCACAGTATAAGAAGTCATAGTATTACTGTATATATTTGATGGCTAACTTATAACGATACGTAGTATTACCACAGTATAAGAAGTCATAGTATTACTGTATATATTTGATGGCTAACTTATAACGATACGTAGTATTACCACAGTATAAGAAGTCATAGTATTACTGTATATATTTGATGGCTAACTTATAACGATACGTAGTATTACCACAGTATAAGAAGTCATAGTATTACTGTATATATTTGATGGCTAACTTATAACGATACGTAGTATTACCACAGTATAAGAAGTCATAGTATTACTGTATATATTTGATGGCTAACTTATAACGATACGTAGTATTACCACAGTATAAGAAGTCATAGTATTACTGTATATATTTGATGGCTAACTTATAACGATACGTAGTATTACCACAGTATAAGAAGTCATAGTATTACTGTATATATTTGATGGCTAACTTATAACGATACGTAGTATTAACAGTAGTATTACCACAGTATAAGAAGTCATAGTATTACTGTATATATTTGATGGCTAACTTATAACGATACGTAGTATTACCACAGTATAAGAAGTCATAGTATTACTGTATATATTTGATGGCTAACTTATAACGATACGTAGTATTACCACAGTATAAGAAGTCATAGTATTACTGTATATATAAATTCAAATTCAAATTCAAAATTCTTTATTGTTAGATGTATTATATGTATGTATAAGGAACTTCATTGTTTGTGCTTACCTATGTCATTGGCTATCTGCCAGTCAATGTCCCGCTAAAATCGGCCCAGTCGTTTCAGAACTTAGCCGGAACAAACAGACAGACGGACAAAAATGATTAAAAAGCTATTAATTTGAAATTACAAACATACACTTCAATATTATTAACTTGTGTAAAAGAATAACAAACAACTGTGACTCAATCGGGCTGTTGCAGGACCCCGCCGCCCGCCGCCCGCGCGGCTACACATTCATCAAAATATGTGTCACACATTAATATAATTGAAGTTTCCACAAGTTAGGACTATACAATTATTTTTTAAAAGTAAAAGTATATATTATTATCGTGGTCTAGACTCTCGACAAAACACGACTGAGATATATTTACTAAGTTAGTCAAACGACGACTTCTTACCGTGTCAGAGTCTGTCTCCGGTGACAGTTGACTCGACCGGGAGGTGCGAGGGGCGCGTCACGGGGAGGGGAGGTCGCCAGGAGGTACACCGCAGGTTCCGCCGGTAACCCGACACCCTGGACAAGTCACGAATTGGCATTAGTCGCCTCGACAGTGCGCTAACATGCAAAGCAAACGTATCGTCCCCACAACCGGGCACCCTTCGAGCTAATAAGGTAGATCCATAACATAGCCGATACTGTGGGTCTGCAATTGTATGAACAATGTTCAGATAATGTTCATCATCATTCATCATGATTACCGTGCATTAATTAAAGAGAGTTTTGACCACACTCACCGCACCACTTCCGAGTACAAAAACTAATTTTGACCGCAGATTTTGAGAATGCCAAAAGTCACACACAACTACGATTTGTTATAAGAACATTAAAAGTTTCATATTTTTAATTAATAAAAAAATAACCAAGAACTTACATATGATAGTAATAAACGTGGAGCAATAACGGATTCTAATAGAGCATTTAAAAAGCAATTTTATAGCAAAATAAAATTAGAAATGGTTTGTTTCAATCCAAAATAAATTTTCGAAAAAAAAAATTTTTTTAAGCATTAATTTAAATAAAATTGTAATAGTACTTAACGTGGATGAATTATGGATACTAATAGAGCATTTTGGAACGTCCCCACCATGGTTCAGGCCTTGTCGTGGCGGTGGGGCTCAGTAACCTAGGGTGAGCGGTGCACCTTAGGCGAAGCTAATTGGGCCGAGGGGACTTTTTATACCCCTCTTATAAGAAGAGGGGACAAAAGAGCAGGGGGCAAGGGGTGAGGATGGGAACCTCACCCCATTGTACTGTCCCGACGTTGGGAGGGGTTGTTCTGTGGTGCGGGACAACCCCTCAGTGGAGGTGGCGTCGGTCCCTTCCGGAACTGACTAGCCGTCGAGGTGCCCTGTTTGTTTTCTAGATCCGGGGCACCTCACCAAAAGCGGCATTGGTGGCACTCGCCGTGTTTTAGTGGGTAGAGCTGCGTCTATTTACCAGCTGTCGGGCGCAGCGAGTCCCACATACCCGCGTGGGGAGACCCACTCCCCCGCGGGATGCTTCAGAGCATTTCCCGGCGTTAAAGAAAAAAGAAAAAAATTTTGGAACGTAAGTAGTTCCTTATCGCGCGTTGCGAAAGGGCTAGACAGGCTGTGTAATTACTGGCACCGAGACTTAACATCTTATGTCTCAGGATAGGTAACACATAAATGAGTTGGCTGGGCTCGTTCCAGGTAAACTAGTTTATGTTCATGGGCGACGTCGACCACTTACTTAGACAAATATCGTCATTATAGGTATTATAAATAATTATTGTAAACATATAATTATTTATTAGAATGATTAATCATCTTGGGCCTGTAATTCATGGCGGGAAATGCTCATAATTGCCATCATGAGCAGACGGATTGGGAATCGCAGATGATGACGAATTTGTATCGGCGGTACTGCAGATGCCTGCCGCCGATGCGATTGATGGTGCCGCCATCACTTGGTGCGATCGATGCTCAGTGATCAAGTCTATCGTGTTGGGTGCAAGTGGCAAGGGATCGGCCGTCTTAGCGTTCATTGAAGGAGGCCTATGTTCAGCAGTGGACGGATAGAGGCTGATGATGAAGATTATTATTATTGTTATTATTAATCATCTATATTTAGATATACTCATGTTAATCTCTACTTTAATTGATGCATTGGCATCATGGTAAATGCACAGAAATCTAAATAGTCTTATTATTTAGATTTCTGTGGGTAAATGGCATCACATGAGACATCTGGCCGGTGCCGCCAGTGGTTTGTAACAATTGATTCAATTCATCATTAAATTTATCGACTACTGGCAATTGGCATGTTCAGAGTAAACCAAAAATCTTAAGTCTTGAGATCGCACTTTCGTTTAATTTGGGTGAAGTGTAGTGTCGAATCAACAATAAGTAATACCTAAACCTATCAATAGTAATTCCCGTTTATGACATCGCGGCGACTAACACACCCTCACACTAGTGACCAGTACACGCCCGACCTGACGGATTACTAATTGAGTCTAATGACATTTAGACTTTGTTTAGACTATATTATTTAAATAATTAATAAATAAATAATATCTATGGACGCTTTCACACCATGTCAATCTGGTCCCGTGGTAAGTTCTTGAAGAACTTGTGTTACGGATACTAGACAACGGAAATATATTTAATACTTCTATACTATACATAAATTTATTATATAATGCACATATTTAATACACATCCATGACCCAGGAACACAGAAAATATTTTTGTTCCCTGGCGGGATTCGAACCCGCAACCTCCGGCTTGAGCGCCAAAGCGCTTACCACCGAGCCACAGAGGTCGTCAAATATAACACAAGTTTGATACAAGTTACATATATTATACTATCCGTGTAGCATCAATTTAATATATTAATTAGTATTACCGAGATAATAATTAACAAGGGCAGAAGTTAGTACAAGTTAATATGATATATACAATTTACATAATTTAAAAATGTTGTTAATTACCGGTGAGAGGGAAGAGCTGTGCGCGCTCCCGGCTGGATGATTCCACCACCACCATCTTGCTTGTTTCTCCCGTGAAACAGCTTTGCTGTGTTCGGAGAGAAGGGCAGGACAGGCAGTGTAATTACTGGCACCGAGACTTAACATCTTATGTCTCAGGATAGGCAACACATAGATGAGTTGCCTGGGCTCGTTCCAGGTAAACTGGTTTATGTTCATGGGCGACGTCGACCTCTTACCATCAGCGTCAGCACGGATTAAATAAATAACCTTATTTATCTATATATTATAACGCCAAAATACTTGGATGTGTTCTTGGCGCTAGACACTAACGTGTCTCCTGATTATTATTGTAAAGTTTTCTGCTCTAATTTACAACGACTTGTAAAAAGTACGAGTGTCGCACGAACAGACGCGTGAAGCTCGTTCTATGGGCGTGGGCGGCCGCCGCGTGCCCACTGCTGCGGGTGGACAGTGGGCGTAGGCGTGGGCAGATGGGTTGCGAGTTGCGACACGAGGATGTGACGAAATCGTCGCCGGAGTGGGCAGCCGGCCCGGTGGGGGTACACGCGGTCAAATCATTATTATTTTATTCAAAAAAGCTTTCTAAATAATTTAAGACTTCTGGTTTGCAACCAGTGAAATTCTTGTTAATTCACTATATCACAAGGTAACATATTTGTGACTGTTTAATGTTAAACCAGTCGAATACATGGAACTAATGTGATATCCAGAAATCAGGTTCGTACAGATCATCATTATTATATAGATCATATTATTACATACAGCGAATCATTTCGAAGTTTTCAGTACTTGTGCAGGTACAGATCGACGTACGGTGCAAGCTAAGCTATGCCATAATGCCTTGTTATGCATGTGACTGAAGGCCCGCCGGCCGCCCCAAATGCAAGTAATGTCAATATTTATGACACGGAGGTCGCCCGCAGCGCCGTGGACGGACTCTTCTCTTGCAGGACGCAGAAACTGTGTCGTCTCTAGCTACCTCTTGCTATCTCTTGCTATGTATTATATATGTAATAATAATAATATGCTTTATTTTGTACCATGAAATTATTAACAGGTAACAACATAAGCTTATGACTAGGAGTACGCACAAAAATGGCGTTCTTACTTTAAGCGGTCTCTACCAGACAACCATATGTAATGATATAATAGATAGCTCTTGCCCGCAGCTTCAGTCGCATTAACTGAGATTTACAGCATTATTTTTGTAGCCTAAGTTACTCCTTATAAATTCAGATATCTGCCAGCGAGTTCCGTCTCAATCGGCCCAGACAGACAGACAACAACGGTAGAAAATGATATTTTGGTATTTGTACCGTGTTTACATCCTTAATATTATGGTATTTAGTAAAAACCAGCTATTTTAATATTACAGACACTCCAATTTTATTTATTTGTATAGATAGTATACGTCCGTACGTGGGTTCCTCTCGAACGATGGACGGTGCAATAATAATCGTCATCTAGTTGTTGAAACGCGCTTATTTCCAGAATTAGCATTGAACATAAAAAAGTATTTTTGCTGAATAGTATAATAGGTATCAAGGATTTATTATATATATATCTTAATATATATAAATCTCCTGTCACGATGTTTGTCCGCGATGGACTCCTAAACCACTGAACCAATTTTTATCAAATTTTGTAAGCATTTGTAATTTGGTCCAACTTGGGAGATAGGGTAGTTTTTATCTCAATTATTGTTCTGAATATTTGTTATTGCAAATTAAATGTTTATATTTTGTTACTGTATGCAGATGTCAAATTCTCAAGATGATGTCAAATCCAAAACTCATTTAGACAGAGAGATGACGTATTAGACCTTCATTATTAATTGACGACCTATGTAGTTCAGTGGTAAAGCGCGTTGACGCTCAAGCCGGAGGTTGCGGGTTCGAATCCCGCCAGGGAACAAAAAATATTTTCTGTGTTCCTGGATCATGGATGTGTATTATAAAATAAAATCTTAAATATATGTATAGTATAAAAGTATTAAATATATTTACCGTTGTCTGGTACCCGTAACACAAGTTCTTCGTGAACTTACCACGGGACCAGATTGACGTGGTGTAAAAGCGTTCATAGATATTATTATTATTAAAATAGTATTTATAATTTTACAGTATTCGTTTAATAAAATATCTA
This sequence comes from Helleia helle, assembly GCA_963853865.1. NCBI lineage: Eukaryota > Metazoa > Arthropoda > Insecta > Lepidoptera > Lycaenidae > Helleia > Helleia helle. Next base: position 189,795 of record OY971423.1, read on the forward strand.
CTTCCATTATAGTCCAAGTATATTCAAAGCGAAGACATTGGCACGACTTTACGCGGTACATTCAAAATAACGTGAATACTTTTATTTACGTTTGTTATTGGTGCATGTTCCTGCACCAAAATCTTTTATTTTTTGCGAGCAGTAAATGGCCGAGTATTCAATACATACCAAGATGTCACGAACTGCAATTGCTAGAAGGAGATAACCATTGGGACGTAGCATGAAAGTTGACGAATAACGTTCGTCAACTGATTGAAATTTTATTTTAATGACGCGTTATTCATCACAAGCATCCACTTTTTTGGAAAAATACCAAAATAGTATGACGGAAGACATATTGCACAAAACTTGAGAAACAGAAAAATGTTCAAACATAGATCACACGACAGATAATTATGTATAATGAAGCGACAGTCTTGACCGAATAGGATTATGCTGATTGTTGCTGCTGAGCAAGGTGGTTTCTTTTTATTAGACGCACCAGGTGCAACTGGTAAAACATTATTAATATCTTTGATTTTTTGCCAAGACATGGTCACAACAAAAAATCATTTTTGGCAGTTGCATAGTCAGGCATTGTTTTACTTTGCTAGATGGTGGGCGCACGTCATATTCAGCATTCAAGCTTGATTCAAGCTGCCATTAGACATTTGACAGTTTAGAGTATACATAATATAAGAGAGCGCGCGTCACTAAGTATGAACTGTAAGCACAGGTGTGAACATAGACAAAACCATTGTCGTGGAAACGTTCAATCAGTGTCGAAACAACACACGAATATATATAGAAATACCCGGAATGTCACCATATAATCTTTGATACAAGATTGTTCACCTATTATTCTTCTGCGTAATTTGAATTCACCTCGATTATGCAACGGTAGCGATCCGTAGCCTGGGGATTCTTAGCACCTCTTAGCATTCTTGCGGTCCGTGATGGATGCGAGTGGCAAGGGATCGGTCGTCTTGGCGTTCATTGAGGGAGGCCTATGTTCAGCGGTGGGCGGATAGAGGCTGATGATGATGATGATGATGATGCAACGGTACACGAAGTCATCAAAGAAATCGCCTAAAATATTATTGAAGCAACCATTTTCAGTGGAAAGTTTAAAGAAGACTTAGTCCTGTTGCCACATATTCCAATGATACCGTCAGAATGTACGATACACTTCAGAAGGTTACAGTTTCTTATTCGTTTAGCTTTTGCCATGTCTTTTAATAAGTCTCAAGGCCAAACAATGTCCTTTTGCGGTTTAGATTAAAATTTGTAAAATCTATGTTTTTCCCATGGGTAACTTTACGTACTAAATACGCTGCATGCTCACATGTGGGAAAAGCATCAAATTATCTATTTGCGTTAGCAGAAACAGGTTAACCAATATTATTCAGCACTGATTAGTGATGTTAATTAAAATAAAAAATAAGTTTATTTGAGCTTAATATCAACTCTACATATTTTTTATTGTTTCCCGTTCCCGTTGATTTTTTAAACCGGCTATAACGTTATGGTCATCATTCGTAAGCAATTATTTCGAATTTAGTTTATTAATTAAAATACCTTACACCCTTTATATAATATCTTAGCCACTGCAACGTGTGGCCGGGTCTGCTATATATATATATATATATATATATATATATATATATATATATATATATATATATATATATATATATATATATATATATATATATATATACTATATACACCGATAGTTCCCTCGTGTAATAAAAGAGTGTTATTTTTAAATGTTAAGTTATTTACAGTAAGTAAGTATGTTGTATCAATAATACGTCCTAGTCCCACTTCACTCAACTTCCCTCTACTTCAGCGCGGTTGACGAGCGGCGAGCTGCCAGGGTACCGCGGTGTAGGGCACAGGGGACGCGGAGGACAGGGGGTGACTTCTCCATCCATTATGGAAAATATCCCTTAATTCATGGAATTAGTCTCGGAAGCAGCTCACTGTTTAGGAATAACACAGTCATATTTAGTTCTTAACTTCATACAACTTATAATACCGAATACTTCCTGGAGAAGTGACAGAGGGAAGAAGTCTGTAGCAAAGTTTCGTTTGGTACAATCGATGTATTCTCATGCCTTTTTCTGCGTGAGTTGGATAGGCAAACTGGCAGAAGTGCTACCTGATGGTAAGTGTGGTTGACGGTAGCCAATGAACATAAACATTATACCATACCTGGAACTAGCCCCTGAGACAGAAGAAGTTTCTGTGCCAGTAATTACACCGCCTGCCATTTCTCTCCGGGGAAACACAGCAAAAGCTGAAACAAGCAAGATGGTGTACCCATGCAGCAAGGAGCGCGATAGCGCATTCCTCCCACCGGTATATACCTAAGTAGGTTATAACTTGTAGACAGTGGTAGGAGTAAGGTCAGTTGATATGTAATCTTTATTTTGTGTTGAGTAACGGTTATTACTCAACATACACCAAGAGAATAAATAATAATAATAAAAAATAAAAATATTATTATTCAATGTTGTACATCAAAGTAGCTTATTGAACGTCAAATGACTCTACTATCGGTTCCAAAAAATACCATCGTGGACCGTCGCCAATGAGCATGACCGACCTGTACCTGGATCCCCGTCCTGGACGTTGTGTGGACCGTCGCCAATGAGCATGAATGTACTTCTTCTCTCAGACTCTAGACCGACCTGCTATATTCGGGATCCTCGTCCTGGACGTGTTGTGTGGACCGTCGCCAATGAGCATGAATGTACGCTTCTCTCTCGGGTCTAGACTCTAGACCGACCTGCTATATCCGGGATCCTCGTCCTGGACGTGTTGTGTGGACCGTCGCCAATGAGCATGAATGTACTTCTCTCTCGGGTCTAGACTCTAGACCGACCTGCTATATCGGGATCCTCGTCCTGGACGTGTTGTGTGGACCGTCGCCAATGAGCATGAATGTACTTCTCTCTCGGGTCTAGACTCTAGACCGACCTGCTATATCCGGGATCCTCGTCCTGGACGTGTTGTGTGGACCGTCGCCAATGAGCATGAATGTACTCTCTCTCTCGGGTCTAGAACTCTAGAACCGACCTGCTATATATCGGGATCCTCGTCCTGGACGTGTTGTGTGGACCGTCGCCAATGAGCATGAATGTATTTCTCTCTAGGGTCTAGACTCTAGACCGACCTGCTATATTCGGGATCCTCGTCCTGACGTGTTGTGTGGACCGTCGCCAATGAGCATGAATGTACGTACCGGGTCTAGACTCTAGACCGACCTGCTATATCGGGATCCTCGTCCTGGACGTGTTGTGTGGACCGTCGCCAATGAGCATGAATGTACTTCTCTCTCGGGTTCAGACTCTAGACCGACCTGCTATATCCGGGATCCCCGTCCTGACGTTGTGTGGACCGTCGCTACCGAGCATGAATGTACTTCTCTCTCGGGTCTAGACCTAGAATCGACCTGCTATATCCGATCCTCGTCCTGGACGTGTTGTGTGGACCGTCGCCAATGAGCATGAATGTACTTCTCTCTCGGGTCTAGACTCTAGACCGACCTGCTATATCCGGATCCTCGTCCTGGACGTGTTGTGTGACCGTCGCCAATGAGCATGAATGTACTTTCCTTCTCGGGTCTAGACTCTAGACTCGTTATATCCGGGATCCTCGTCCTGGACGTGTTGTGTGGACCGTCGCCAATGAGCATGAATGTACTTTCCTCAAACTCTAGACCGACCTGGTTATATCCGGGATCCTCGTCCTGGACGTGTTGTACTGGACCGTCGCCAATGAGCATGAATGTACTTCTCTCTCGGATCTAGACTCTAGACCGACCTGCTATATCCGGGATCCTCGTCCTGGACGTGTTGTGTGGACCGTCGCCAATGAGCATGAATGTACTTCTCTCTCGGGTCTAGACTCTAGACCGACCTGCTATATCCGGGATCCTAGTCCTGGACGTGTTGTGTGGACCGCAGCAAAGCTGAAACAAGCAAGATGGTGTACCCATGCAGCCGGGAGCGCGACACAGCGCATTCCTCCCACCGGTATATACCTAAGTAGGTTATAACTTGTAGACAGTGGTAGGAGTAAGTCAGTTGATATGTAATCTTTATTTTGTGTTGAGTAACGGTTATTACTCAACATACACCAAGAGAATAAATAATAATAATAAAAAATAAAAATATTATTATTCAATGTTGTACATCAAAGTAGCTTATTGAACGTCAAATGACTCTACTATCGGTTCCAAAAAATACCATCGTGGACCGTCGCCAATGAGCATGAATGTACTTCTCTCTCGGGTCTAGACTCTAGACCGACCTGCTATATTCGGGATCCTCGTCCTGGACGTGTTGTGTGGACCGTCGCCAATGAGCATGAATGTACTTCTCTCTCGGGTCTAGACTCTAGACCGACCTGCTATATTCGGGATCCTCGTCCTGGACGTGTTGTGTGGACCGTCGCCAATGAGCATGAATGTACTTCTCTCTCGGGTCTAGACTCTAGACCGACCTGCTATATCCGGGATCCTCGTCCTGGACGTGTTGTGTGGACCGTCGCCAATGAGCATGAATGTACTTCTCTCTCGGGTCTAGACTCTAGACCGACCTGCTATATCCGGGATCCTCGTCCTGGACGTGTTGTGTGGACCGTCGCCAATGAGCATGAATGTACTTCTCTCTCGGGTCTAGACTCTAGACCGACCTGCTATATCCGGGATCCTCGTCCTGGACGTGTTGTGTGGACCGTCGCCAATGAGCATGAATGTACTTCTCTCTCGGGTCTAGACTCTAGACCGACCTGCTATATTCGGGATCCTCGTCCTGGACGTGTTGTGTGGACCGTCGCCAATGAGCATGAATGTACTTCTCTCTAGGGTCTAGACTCTAGACCGACCTGCTATATTCGGGATCCTCGTCCTGGACGTGTTGTGTGGACCGTCGCCAATGAGCATGAATGTACTTCTCTCTCGGGTCTAGACTCTAGACCGACCTGCTATATCCGGGATCCTCGTCCTGGACGTGTTGTGTGGACCGTCGCCAATGAGCATGAATGTACTTCTCTCTCGGGTCTAGACTCTAGACCGACCTGCTATATCCGGGATCCTCGTCCTGGACGTGTTGTGTGGACCGTCGCCAATGAGCATGAATGTACTTCTCTCTCGGGTCTAGACTCTAGACCGACCTGCTATATCCGGGATCCTCGTCCTGGACGTGTTGTGTGGACCGTCGCCAATGAGCATGAATGTACTTCTCTCTCGGGTCTAGACTCTAGACCGACCTGCTATATCCGGGATCCTCGTCCTGGACGTGTTGTGTGGACCGTCGCCAATGAGCATGAATGTACTTCTCTCTCGGGTCTAGACTCTAGACCGACCTGCTATATCCGGGATCCTCGTCCTGGACGTGTTGTGTGGACCGTCGCCAATGAGCATGAATGTACTTCTCACTCGGGTCTAGACTCTAGACCGACCTGCTATATCCGGGATCCTCGTCCTGGACGTGTTGTGTGGACCGTCGCCAATGAGCATGAATGTGCTTCTCTCTCGGATCTAGACTCTAGACCGACCTGCTATATCCGGGATCCTCGTCCTGGACGTGTTGTGTGGACCGTCGCCAATGAGCATGAATGTACTTCTCTCTCGGGTCTAGACTCTAGACCGACCTGCTATATCCGGGATCCTAGTCCTGGACGTGTTGTGTGGACCGTCGCCAATGAGCATGAATGTACTTCTCTCTCGGGTCTAGACTCTAGACCGCCCTGCTATATCCGGGATCCTCGTCCTGGACGTGTTGTGTGGACCGTCGCCAATGAGCATGAATGTACTTCTCTCTCGGGTCTAGACTCTAGACCGACCTGCTATATCCGGGATCCTCGTCCTGGACGTGTTGTGTGGACCGTCGCCAATGAGCATGAATGTACTTCTCTCTCGGGTCTAGACTCTAGACCGACCTGCTATATCCGGGATCCTCGTCCTGGACGTGTTGTGTGGACCGTCGCCAATGAGCATGAATGTACTTCTCTCTCGGGTCTAGACTCTAGACCGACCTGCTATATCCGGGATCCTCGTCCTGGACGTGTTGTGTGGACCGTCGCCAATGAGCATGAATGTACTTCTCTCTCGGGTCTAGACTCTAGACCGACCTGCTATATCCGGGATCGTCGTCCTGGACGTGTTGTGTGGACCGTCGGCAATGAGCATGAATGTACTTCTCTCTCGGGTCTAGACTCTAGACCGACCTGCTATATACGGGATCCTCGTCCTGGACGTGTTGTGTGGACCGTCGCCAATGAGCATGAATGTACTTCTCTCTCGGGTCTAGACTCTAGACCGATCGCTATATCCGGGATCCTCGTCCTGGACGTGTTGTGTGGACCGTCGCCAATGAGCATGAATGTACTTCTCTCTCGGGTCTAGACTCTAGACCGACCTGCTATATCCGGGATCCTCGTCCTGGACGTGTTGTGTGGACCGTCGCCAATGAGCATGAATGTACTTCTCTCTCGGGTCTAGACTCTAGACCGACTTGCTATATTCGGGATCCTCGTCCTGGACGTGTTGCCTGCTGACACTTGACACACAAGTTACTCTATACACGGCGTCCTAGCCTCATGAGACTAATGAGGAAATTTTATCTTCAACAAGAAATCGAGTCAAGTTCGGACGTAAAAAGGCATAATGATATTCCAGACATATTATTATGTATCTAAATGTATCTCGTTTATTTTGGGTGTTGCCTTACACCAGCAACTGTTATCTACGTCAATAATGTCTTAGCGGACCTAATAGCAGTCTCCCGGGGCGAGGGCTGCGTCCCTACCGGCTGCCGGCTGCCCGGGCCTGTCGCAGCCTGTCCGGACGTTCGATGGTAAATAAATAAACAATGAAACGGAAGTGATCTCCTGTCACGGGACCGAGGCTACGGGAATATCATTTATATTCATGTACTAGCTGTTGCCCGCAGCTTCGCCCGCGTTAACTTAGATGTACAGCCGTATACGGATTGATGATGATTATTTATCTATGGACGGGCGTAGGACTTTATTTTATAATATGAAGTGATTAATACCGTCTTTTTGTAAATAGCTTTTACATTACCGCTTTATAATTGCCAATTATTAAAGTATTATAAAATCATTTTATAAAAATTAAAACCGACTTCAAAAATACTAAACTAAAAAGTAATAAAATAACTGTGTTTCTTTAATTTTTGTACTTACAACTTATAATCAACTTAATCTTCTAAAATAATGATGTATCATAGGGTAGTTCGAATAACTTTGTAACGTTAGGACATCTGTCACCTCAGTCCTCCCGTGACCATGGTTGCTGTAAAGAATCCGAAAAGTCGGGCTTGTAAAAATCTTAATAAACCGCGATAAAATTTGTAAAAATTGTTTCATTATAATGAGTGAAATTCGCGCAAACATTAAAAAACAAAAATGACGTGGTAAACGCAAAGTTTGTACATTAGTAGAAGATTAAGTTGATTATATGTTGTAAGCACAAACATTAAAGAAACTGTTATTTTATTACTTTTTAATTTAGTATTTTTGAAGTCGGTTTTAATTTTTTGTAAAATGATTTGTTTCTTAATTTTTAGTGATTCCGAAATTCGTCGTCTTGGCGTTCATTGAAGGAGGCCTATGTTCAGCCCCACCAAGGTTCAAGCCTTGTCGTGGCGGTGGGGCTCAGTAACCTAGGGTGAGCCGCTGCTTGGGTGAAGCAAATTGGGCCGAGGGGGCTCTTTGTACCCCTCTTATAAGAAGAGGGGACAAGGGGTGAGGATGGGAACCTCACCCCAGTGTACTGTCCCGACGTTGGGACGGGTTGTTCTGTGGTATGGGAAAACCCCTCTGTGGAGGTGGCGTCGGTCCCTTGCGGGACTGACTAGCCGTCGAGGTGTCCTGTTTGTTTACTAGATCCGGGGCACCCCACCAAAGGCGACATTGGTGGCACTCGCCGGGTTTTAGTGGGTAGAGCTGCGTCCAATTACCAGTTGTTGGGCGCAGCGAGTCCCACATACCCGCGTGGGGAGACCCACTCCCCCGCGGGATGCCTCAGAGCATTTCCCGGCGTTAAAGAAAAAAAAAAGGCCTATGTTCAGCAGTGGACGGATAAAGGACGACGATGATAATGATGATTACGATGACTGCGACATACTATGGTGTGCTCCCAAAGCATCCTATACAATTGTTACATCGACAAGTAACAAAAGTAAAAAGTAAAAGCACATCAGCATAATATCGTCGAGGTAAAAGGAACCAACCAAATAGGCATTATTGGGAATAACTAAAAAACGGTTAAAAATGGATGAAATAGGTACCTATGTAGTATGTTATATTTAGGTAACTAAGGCTGCACTAAAAGTATCGGGAATGGAATATTTCCACTGTTCCTGTCATATTAAAATCTTTTTAATTGAAAATTCCTTGGTGAAAACATTTATTTGTTTAAAAAAAGATTCGGTCTTGTCAAAAGGTCTTGTTAAACTAGTCGTTGAGAAAATGGAATTGACTCGAGAAAATTCTAGAGCGATGATTTATTATGACTTTCGAAGTGGTTTAACACAAAAACAGTGTGTTGACCTGATGATTTCTGCATTTGATGATGAAGCCCCATCCAAAACCACAATTTATCGCTGATTTAATGAATTTCAACGTGGACGTGTCAAGCTCAGTGATGATCCCCGTCAAGGTCATCCAAAAACTGCAGTCACCCAAGAAAACGTTGATGCTGTGCCTAAGCTGATTGAGGAAGATCGACATGTGACATACCGCGAAATTCAGGCAACTTTAGAAATTGGCATGAGTCAAATACAAATAATCTTGAATGAACAATTAGGTGTAAAAAAGTTGTTTTCCCGATGGATACCGCATTTGCTCTGTGAAGAGCAAAAAGCGGCTCGCGTTACTTGGTGCGTCAGAACTCTCGAAAGATTCCACGCAGGATCCTCAAATACTGTATACAACAAGCCAACAAAAATTGTTCGTTCACGGAGTGTTGCAAAAAAAATGGTGGCCACGTTTGTCTCCAAAACCGGCCATGTTGCGACTATTTTATAGACTAGATATATTTTATAGACTATTCCTCTTGAGGGATAAAGAACGGTTAATGCAGAATGGTATGCTAGCATTTGTTTGCCACAGGTCGTTTCTGAACTCCGTAAAGAGAAATGCAACCACCGCATCATCCTCCATTACGACAATGCGAGTTCTCACACCGCGCATATGTCATTGTGAACGAACTGTGTTAAGGCTGACATTTAAATACTAGAAAGCTGTTGTGTCATTGTTTTGTGCCCGTTGGATGCACTCGTTTTAATGCTAATACGCCGTATTACGTAATATGATTATTTTTTACTTAATGTATCCTTATACATCAGAATTGTACTGTACAAACATAGCCTAGACTGATTGCCAACAAACAGACAGACAGATTAAATAAAACATGCTGATATGGTCCGTGTATCTCATGCTCGTAGAACTGGTTATTTTATATTAACATACTGTCGATGATAAATATTTTATTGATGTTCCTAAAATGAATTACTAGACTACGTGCATTAAACATACTAGATTGATGTGGTCCGGATATAAACATACTAGACTGATGTGGAACTGATATAAACATACTAGATTGATGTGGTCCGGATATAAACATACTAGACTGATGATGAAATATGAAGCACATCTCTGATGACAATAATGGACGTTAGAATTTGTACCCCATAAGCTTAATATGTGGAATTAATAATGTGAGGCTGCGGAGGTGCGGGCGGGGGGCGCAGGGGGCGGTCGCCGCTCCAGATCAATTACCGCGTCGTATTTTTATTTTTGTAAGAACCTGCAAGTACGAGTACATTACGAGCCTGTTCTTTAAACACGTAAGAGAGCGGTCAATATACAGCGTCTTGACCATGTGACGTTGTGTCTCAGCATTTATGGAGGTCTGTGTGTACAGTGTAACAGTATAACTGGTGGCAGCGTGACGTGAGAGCCAAAGCGTCCCGCGTCTCGTGCCCCGCACTCTGATATAAACATACTAGACGTTTTGCGATATAATTTGCGTGTCAAATCCATGAGGCCTTGAAGTTCATATGCACTCAATTGAAGGCCCTTTATATATTTTGGAAATTACCGTACTTTCACAACTTATCTTTCAAAAAACCTTTTTTGACGACAGTGCAGCAAACCATTAGGGTCAGACTGCACGTTACATGTGTATGCAGGCGAGGTCTATGTTGGTCTATGTATATGTCATTGTGAACGAACATACTAAGAGCGAAAGCTGTTATGATTTTGTTTTTGTGCCCCCGTTCGACTGCACTCGTATTTAATGCTTTAATCGCCTCGCCCGTATTGCGTAATATGGACCAAATTATACTGGTTTACGTTAATTATGTACCCTACAAGCAGAACTCCTCGGCCCCACACTAGCCGTGTGACCGCTTCAACAGCTCCAACAGGCCGGCCCGTGCTGAGCTGGACGTAGGAGCGGGGCCGGCGTCTCTCGTGCTCGGTCTCATTAATTAACACCCTCCGCCGTCCGACATACATAAAAATTTTATTGACTATGAATTTTAGTTAATATAATTTGCAAATATTAAACATACTAGATTGATGTGGTCCGGATATAAACATACTAACATACTAGACTGATGTGGTCCGGATATAAACATACTAGACTGATGTGGAACTGATATAAACATACTAGATTGATGTGGTCCGGATATAAACATACTAGACTGATGTGGTACTGATATAAACATACTAGACTGATGTGGTCCGGATATAAACATACTAGACTGATGTGGAACTGATATAAACATACTAGATTGATGTGGTCCGGATATAAACATACTGATGTGGTCCGGATATAAACATACTAGACTGATGTGGTACTGATATAAACATACTAGACTGATGTGGTCCGGATATAAACATACTAGACTGATGTGGAACTGATATAAACATACTAGATTGATGTGGTCCGGATATAAACATACTAGACTGATGTGGAACTGATATAAACATACTAGACTGATGTGGTCCGGATATAAACATACTAGACTGATGTGGTACTGATATAAACATACTAGACTGATGTGGTCCGGATATAAACATACTAGACTGATGTGGAACTGATATAAACATACTAGATTGATGTGGTCCGGATATAAACATACTAGACTGATGTGGTACTGATATAAACATACTAGACTGATGTGGTCCGGATATAAACATACTAGACTGATGTGGAACTGATATAAACATACTAGATTGATGTGGTCCGGATATAAACATACTAGACTGATGTGGTACTGATATAAACATACTAGACTGATGTGGTCCGGATATAAACATACTAGACTGATGTGGAACTGATATAAACATACTAGATTGATGTGGTCCGTACTGATATAAACATACTAGACTGATGTGGTCCGGATATAAACATACTAGGAACTGATATAAACATACTAGATTGATGTGGTCCGGATATAAACATACTAGACTGATGTGGTACTGATATAAACATACTAGACTGATGTGGTCCGGATATAAACATACTAGACTGATGTGGAACTGATATAAACATACTAGACTGATGTGGTCCGGATATAAACATACTAGACTGATGTGGAACTGATATAAACATACTAGACTGATGTGGTCCGGATATAAACATACTAGACTGATGTGGAACTGATATAAACATACTAGATTGATGTGGTCCGGATATAAACATACTAGACTGATGTGGAACTGATATAAACATACTAGACTGATGTGGTCCGGATATAAACATACTAGACTGATGTGGAACTGATATAAACATACTAGACTGATGTGGTGTGGATATAAACATACTAGACTGATGTGGTACTGATATAAACATACTAGACTGATGTGGTCGGATATAAACATACTAGACTGATGTGGAACTGATATAAACATACTAGACTGATGTGGTCCGGATATAAACATACTAGACTGATGTGGAACTGATATAAACATACTAGATTGATGTGGTCCGGATATAAACATACTAGACTGATGTGGTACTGATATAAACATACTAGACTGATGTGGTCCGGATATAAACATACTAGACTGATGTGGTACTGATATAAACATACTAGACTGATGTGGTCCGGATATAAACATACTAGACTGATGTGGAACTGATATAAACATACTAGATTGATGTGGTCCGGATATAAACATACTAGACTGATGTGGAACTGATATAAACATACTAGATTGATGTGGTCCGGATATAAACATACTAGACTGATGTGGTACTGATATAAACATACTAGACTGATGTGGTCCGGATATAAACATACTAGACTGATGTGGAACTGATATAAACATACTAGATTGATGTGGTCCGGATATAAACATACTAGACTGATGTGGTACTGATATAAACATACTAGACTGATGTGGTCCGGATATAAACATACTAGACTGATGTGGACTGATATAAACATACTAGACTGATGTGGTCCGGATATAAACATACTAGACTGATGTGGTACTGATATAAACATACTAGACTGATGTGGTCCGGATATAAACATACTAGACTGATGTGGAACTGATATAAACATACTAGACTGATGTGGTCCGGATATAAACATACTAGACTGATGTGGAACTGATATAAACATACTAGATTGATGTGGTCCGGATATAAACATACTAGACTGATGTGGTACTGATATAAACATACTAGACTGATGTGGTCCGGATATAAACATACTAGACTGATGTGGACTGATATAAACATACTAGACTGATGTGGTACTGATATAAACATACTAGACTGATGTGGTACTGATATAAACATACTAGACTGATGTGGTCCGGATATAAACATACTAGACTGATGTGGAACTGATATAAACATACTAGATTGATGTGGTCCGGATATAAACATACTAGACTGATGTGGTACTGATATAAACATACTAGACTGATGTGGTCCGGATATAAACATACTAGACTGATGTGGTACTGATATAAACATACTAGACTGATGTGGTCCGGATATAAACATACTAGACTGATGTGGTACTGATATAAACATACTAGATTGATGTGGTCCGGATATAAACATACTAGACTGATGTGGTCCGGATATAAACATACTAGACTGATGTGGTCCTGATATAAACATACTAGACTGATGTGGTACTGATATAAACATACTAGACTGATGTGGTCCGGATATAAACATACTAGACTGATGTGGTACTGATATAAACATACTAGACTGATGTGGTCCGGATATAAACATACTAGACTGATGTGGTACTGATATAAACATACTAGACTGATGTGGTCCTGATATAAACATACTAGACTGATGTGGTACTGATATAAACATACTAGATTGATGTGGTCCGGATATAAACATACTAGACTGATGTGGTCCTGATATAAACATACTAGACTGATGTGGTACTGATATAAACATACTAGACTGATGTGGTACTGATATAAACATACTAGACTGATGTGGTACTGATATAAACATACTAGACTGATGTGGTCCTGATATAAACATACTAGACTGATGTGGTACTGATATAAACATACTAGACTGATGTGGTCCGGATATAAACATACTAGACTGATGTGGTACTGATATAAACATACTAGACTGATGTGGTCCGGATATAAACATACTAGACTGATGTGGTACTGATATAAACATACTAGACTGATGTGGTACTGATATAAACATACTAGACTGATGTGGTCTGATATAAACATACTAGACTGATGTGGTACTGATATAAACATACTAGACTGATGTGGTACTGATATAAACATACTAGACTGATGGTACTGATATAAACTAGTACTAGACTGATGTGGTACTGATATAAACATACTAGACTGATGTGGTCCTGATATAAACATACTAGACTGATGTGGTACTGATATAAACATACTAGACTGATGTGGTACTGATATAAACATACTAGACTGATGTGGTACTGATATAAACATACTAGACTGATGTGGTACTGATATAAACATACTAGACTGATGTGGTACTGATATAAACATACTAGACTGATGTGGACTGATATAAACATACTAGACTGATGTGGTCCTGATATAAACATACTAGACTGATGTGGTACTGATATAAACATACTAGACTGATGTGGTCCGGATATAAACATACTAGACTGATGTGGTACTGATATAAACATACTAGACTGATGTGGTCCGGATATAAACATACTAGACTGATGTGGTACTGATATAAACATACTAGACTGATGTGGTCCTGATATAAACATACTCGACTGATGAGGTACTAATATAAACATACTAGACTGATGTGGTACTGATATAAACATACTAGACTGATGTGGTACTGATATAAACATACTAGACTGATGTGGTCCGGATATAAACATACTAGACTGATGTGGAACTGATATAAACATACTAGACTGATGTGGTCCGGATATAAACATACTAGACTGATGTGGTACTGATATAAACATACTAGACTGATGTGGTCCGGATATAAACATACTAGACTGATGTGGTACTGATATAAACATACTAGACTGATGTGGTCCTGATATAAACATACTAGACTGATGTGGTACTGATATAAACATACTAGACTGATGTGGTCCGGATATAAACATACTAGACTGATGTGGTACTGATATAAACATACTAGACTGATGTGGTACTGATATAAACATACTAGACTGATGTGGTACTGATATAAACATACTAGACTGATGTGGTCCGGATATAAACATACTAGACTGATGTGGTACTGATATAAACATACTAGACTGATGTGGTACTGATATAAACATACTAGACTGATGTGGTCCTGATATAAACATACTAGACTGATGTGGTACTGATATAAACATACTAGACTGATGTGGACTGATATAAACATACTAGACTGATGAGGTACTAATATAAACATACTAGACTGATGTGGTACTGATATAAACATACTAGATTGATGTGGTCCGGATATAAACATACTAGACTGATGTGGTCCGGATATAAACATACTAGACTGATGTGGTACTGATATAAACATACTAGACTGATGTGGTCCGGATATAAACATACTAGACTGATGTGGTACTGATATAAACATACTAGACTGATGTGGTCCTGATATAAACATACTCGACTGATGAGGTACTAATATAAACATACTAGACTGATGTGGTACTGATATAAACATACTAGATTGATGTGGTCCGGATATAAACATACTAGACTGATGTGGTCCGGATATAAACATACTAGACTGATGTGGTACTGATATAAACATACTAGACTGATGTGGTACTGATATAAACATACTAGATTGATGTGGTCCGGATATAAACATACTAGACTGATGTGGTCCGGATATAAACGTACTAGACTGATGTGGTCCTGATATAAACACTACTAGACTGATATAAACATACTAGATGTGGTCCGGTGGTCCGGTATAAACATACTAGACTGATGTGGCGGATGCCTCAAAGCATTTCCCGGCGCAAAAGAAAAAAAGAAAGAAAAGACTGATGTGGTCCTGATATAAACATACTCGACTGATGAGGTACTAATATAAACATACTAGACTGATGTGGTCCGGATATAAACATACTAGACTGATGTGGTACTGATATAAACATACTAGACTGATGTGGTCCGGATATAAACATACTAGACTGATGTGGTACTGATATAAACATACTAGACTGATGTGGTCCTGATATAAACATACTAGACTGATGTGGTACTGATATAAACATACTAGACTGATGTGGTACTGATATAAACATACTAGACTGATGTGGTACTGATATAAACATACTAGACTGATGTGGTACTGATATAAACATACTAGACTGATGTGGTCCTGATATAAACATACTAGACTGATGTGGTACTGATATAAACATACTAGACTGATGTGGTACTGATATTAATATACTAGACTGATGTAGTACTGATATAAACATACTAGACTGATGTGGTCCTGATATAAATATACTAGACTGATGTGGTACTGATATAAACATACTAGACTGATGTGGTCGTGATATAAATATACTAGACTGATGTGGTACTGATATAAACATACTAGACTGATGTGGTACTGATATAAACATACTATAGACTGATGTGATACTGATATAAACATACTAGACTGATGTGGTACTGATATAAACCTACTAGACTGATGTGGTCCTGATATAAACATACTCGACTGATGTGGTACTGATATAAACATACTAGACTCAATATGTGGTCCTGATATATATATATATACATATATATATGATAGGGCATTTTTCTCTCATAGTTTTAGCGGAAGCTGATTATGATAAATTTATTTGTGGATACTTTTTTGGTTTATGGTTTATGTTTATAAATTTAATTGAATGTGTTTATTTTAACTGTTTGTATTCCTAAAAAAAAATTAAAAAAAATTAAAAAAAAATTAAAAAAAAATATAAACATACTAGACTGATGTGGTCCGGATATAAACATACTAGACTGATGTGGTACTGATATAAACATACTAGACTGATGTGGTACTGATATAAACATACTAGACTGATGTGGTCCGGATATAAACATACTAGACTGATGTGGAACTGATATAAACATACTAGATTGATGTGGTCCGGATATAAACATACTAGACTAATGTGGTCCGGATATAAACATACTAGACTGATGTAGTACTGATATAAACATACTAGACTGATGTGGTCCGGATATAAACATACTAGACTGATGTGGTACTGATATAAACATACTAGACTGATGTGGTCCTGATATAAACATACTAGACTGATGTGGTACTGATATAAACATACTAGACTGATGTGGTACTGATATAAACATACTAGACTGATGTGGTACTGATATAAACATACTAGATTGATGTGGTCCGGATATAAACATACTAGACTGATGTGGTCCGGATATAAACATACTAGACTGATGTGGTACTGATATAAACATACTAGACTGATGTGGTCCGGATATAAACATACTAGACTGATGTGGTACTGATATAAACATACTAGACTGATGTGGTCCGGATATAAACATACTAGACTGATGTGGTACTGATATAAACATACTAGACTGATGTGGTACTGATATAAACATACTAGATTGATGTGGTCCGGATATAAACATACTAGACTGATGTGGTCCGGATATAAACATACTAGACTGATGTGGTACTGATATAAACATACTAGACTGATGTGGTCCGGATATAAACATACTAGACTGATGTGGTACTGATATAAACATACTAGACTGATGTGGTCCTGATATAAACATACTCGACTGATGAGGTACTAATATAAACATACTAGACTGATGTGGTACTGATATAAACATACTAGATTGATGTGGTCCGGATATAAACATACTAGACTGATGTGGTCCGGATATAAACATACTAGACTGATGTGGTACTGATATAAACATACTAGACTGATGTGGTCCTGATATAAACATACTAGACTGATGTGGTACTGATATAAACATACTAGACTGATGTGGTCCGGATATAAACGTACTAGACTGATGTGGTACTGATATAAACATACTAGACTGTATTAGACTAGATAGTATTTTAGTGGGTAAAGCTGCGTCCATTTACCATTTTTCGGGCGCAGCGAGTCCCATAGCCACCTGGGGAGACCCACTCCCTAGGCGGGATGCCTCAAAGCATTTCCCGGCGTAAAAGAAAAAAAGAAAGAAAAGACTGATGTGGTCCTGATATAAACATACTCGACTGATGAGGTACTAATATAAACATACTAGACTGATGTGGTACTGATATAAACATACTAGATTGATGTGGTCCGGATATAAACATACTAGACTGATGTGGTCCGGATATAAACATACTAGACTGATGTGGTACTGATATAAACATACTAGACTGATGTGGTCCTGATATAAATATACTAGACTGATGTGGTACTGATATAAACATACTAGACTGATGTGGTACTGATATAAACATACTATAGACTGATGTGATACTGATATAAACATACTAGACTGATGTGGTACTGATATAAACATACTAGACTGATGTGGTCCTGATATAAACATACTAGACTGATGTGGTACTGATATAAACATACTAGACTGATGTGGTACTGATATTAATATACTAGACTGATGTGGTACTGATATAAACATACTAGACTGATGTGGTCCTGATATAAATATACTAGACTGATGTGGTACTGATATAAACATACTAGACTGATGTGGTCGTGATATAAATATACTAGACTGATGTGGTACTGATATAAACATACTAGACTGATGTGGTACTGATATAAACATACTATAGACTGATGTGATACTGATATAAACATACTAGACTGATGTGGTACTGATATAAACCTACTAGACTGATGTGGTCCTGATATAAACATACTCGACTGATGTGGTACTGATATAAACATACTAGACTCAATATGTGGTCCTGATATATATATATATACATATATATATGATAGGGCATTTTTCTCTCATAGTTTTAGCGGAAGCTGATTATGATAAATTTATTTGTGGATACTTTTTTGGTTTATGGTTTATGTTTATAAATTTAATTGAATGTGTTTATTTTAACTGTTTGTATTCCTAAAAAAAAAATTAAAAAAAATTAAAAAAAAATTAAAAAAAAATATAAACATACTAGACTGATGTGGTCCGGATATAAACATACTAGACTGATGTGGTACTGATATAAACATACTAGACTGATGTGGTACTGATATAAACATACTAGACTGATGTGGTCCGGATATAAACATACTAGACTGATGTGGAACTGATATAAACATACTAGACTGATGTGGTCCGGATATAAACATACTAGACTGATGTGGTACTGATATAAACATACTAGACTGATGTGGTCCTGATATAAACATACTAGACTGATGTTGTCCGGATATAAACATACTAGACTGATGTGGTACTGATATAAACATACTAGACTCAATATGTGGTCCTGATATAAACATACTAGACTCAATATGTGGTCCTGATATATACTAGAATGATGTGGTACTGATATAAACATACTAGACTGATGTGGTACTGAATACTGATATAAATTATAAATCTAATACAGTTATGGCATCGAACGTCAATGTCAATGAGTGGTAGCAACATGTGATAGTGATGAGGCGGCAGCTATGTGGCGATATCTTTCGTTTACAAATATGTATTATTTAATTATCTACACGAGAGTTAATTGTCGGGACTAAAACCTGTTTAAATTATTTCCCATGCCTCCACCTATCAGCTTGCAAAAATAATTCCAGTTAATTGTTCCGTTGGGAAGACGGACCAACAACTTAAACTGACAATAAATGATTTTTTATTTTATTAATTATAATATCTAATACACGTCCCTTTAGGAAACATAGTTCGAATATTAAAGAAACGAGCATACTTATATTTGAAAGGTCGGCTAGCGTCGGCAACGCACTCGCAAACCCTTCGTGTACTAGGATCGAGGTGGTATCAGTATCGGTGATCGCTACCGTTCCGCTCCCTCTTCTACAAGTAGGGACCTTCTGGCGACACTGTTCCCTTTCCAAGCTCATATTATAATTTCGATTACAAATTGTTCAAATTTATTTTGGTTCCGACGAAAACATGTTATAAAGGAAATTATATGACATATTGCAATTATGTTGTTTTCATTCTCTTCACCTCACTCAATAACCCAGTTCTGAAAATGTAATAATAAATTTTAAAACGCTCGTTCCCGAGGAACGTTTCTTCATAAAACGTGAATGAATAAAACATGTTGTTTGTGTTTGTGAAGTGAATGTGAGAGCAGATGTCAGGGTCGGTGTGATGCGGAGGTGGCTTTCCCGAGACCTGCCTACGCTTGTCTTACATCCGTCTGGGCTGGGCAGCTCAGTGAATGGTTTTACGGTCTCGTAACGGAGGTAGAGCGTAAGATAGGCTTGGCACCCGTTGAACAAGAGCCTGGGCGAGTCTGCGATGGCAAGCGAGTCTCGGCCGTCACGCCTCCCTGAGACGCTAGATGGTCATTTATGTGACTATAAGTAAACTGTTACACTGCTGACAGTCTGAAGAACTGTACTTCAAGAACATAATAAAGCGCCTGATATAAATATACTAGACTGATGTGGTACTGATATAAACATACTACCAGCTGGCAGGCAGAGGAGGTTCCCACGCTCACTCGATCTCGACAGGAGCCCCCCGGGGGGCACGGGATATAAACATACTAGAGCTGATGTGGTACCTGTTAAACATACTATAGTGATGTCACGAACTATATGTGAATTGTAGCGTACAATCGATTCCCTCACTGACTTATAATAAATATTATACATACTACCAGTCGATAAACAAATGTAAAAGCTTTATAAGCCAACAATTTTACTATCCTTGCTAATATTATAAAATATGTGAAAGCGTGGATGTTTGTTACGCTTTCATGCGAAAACTAAATTTTTTTGTACACTTATTTTTGGAGGTATTAGAAGTAACGTAAAGTAAAGTAAGGATACTTTTTATAAATAAAAATCATTTTACAAAAAATTAAAACCGACTTCAAAAATACTAAACTAAAAAGTTATAAAATAACAGTTTCTTTAATGTTTGTGCTTACAACATATAATCAACTTAATCTTCTACTAATGTACAAACTTTGCGTTTACCACGTCATTATAGTTACTTTTGGAGTCGGTGTCAGCCAGGGACCAGCTAGTATAATATATAAATACTGTATGTCCGGATATAATACATACTAGACTAATGATGTATAAACATACTAGACTGATTATTTATGATATAAACATACTAGACCATTTGTTCAGGTGATTCGGGTCACCAGTAAACAGATCAATCCTCCGATCACAGCTCCACACCGTCCTCGCCCGTCCTCGCCCGTCCTCGCCCTTCCTTGCCCGTCCTCGCCCGTCCTCGCCCGTCCTCGCCCCCTGGCTGACATTACCTATGTTCTAAATTTGTTATAATATTACGTTGGGTCACCTGTGTAATGCATGTGTTTACAATTTACCTTTACATAGTAGGAATACACGTAATAGACACAGGTTACATGCACCAATGATTAAACTTTCGAAAGTAAGCAATTCTTTTAAAGGCAACTGTATACGCTTTTACAATAGGATCCCAGAAAACGTTCAAAAGCTCTCCATAAAAAAATTCAAAAAAGTTGTTAAAGAGCGTTTGTGTGGTAAAGCATATCATAAAGTAAAAGATTTCATGGAAGATACCACACCCTGGGAATAAGGCGTTCCTCCCGGGCATTTCAAGATAAGATGTTAAAATTGTTATATAATATGTATTATTTGAAAAGATTAGTTCCACTGAGTTTGTTTCGCTGGTTCTTGGGCTTGCCTCGGAACCGGTGGTAGATTCAATTGACGTTCAAAAAGATACTGTATTAGTACTAAGTTGGATAAAAAAAATTGATTTTGATTTTGATTTTGATTTACATTACATAATATGTGAGTATTATTAATTCACTTCAGTACACCACAGCTATTCCCCTCGGATCCGCCCGCCCCAAAAATTGTCAAAAAACTTATACGTAAACTCTATATGTACCTCTATAAATAATACCAACCTACAGCTTCAATTCCTCAATAGTTATCAAATGCAAAAATAATAATCTGACTGGTTATTACGGAGATCAATCCATTCGACCAAACTTTTTAGCACAACCACCGACCACACAACCTTTACTGTAATTTTCATCATCAACGACCACTACTCCGTATACAGTTGGTACCGGGCGAGAGGCGCCGCCACCACCTGTAGACCACCGCTGCGGCAGCTGGTTGCAGGTGGTGCAGGTGGTGCAAGTGGTGCAGCTGGTGCAGGTGGTGCAGCTGGTGCAGCTGGTGCAGGTGGTGCAGCTGGTGCAGCTGGTGCAGGTGGTGCAGCTGATGCAGCTGGTGCAGCTCGTCACACACGGGAGATGTAAATAGACGGGTCCCCTGACGCACGCCTGACTCACGCTGTTTCTGTTTTATTTTATTTTGGTTTCACCCACGATTATGGCTCTTAGTCATTACCCGTAATATAACATTAAATATTGATCTTATTGGTAAAGTACTACAGTAACGGGACCGCGGCGGGGCAAGTGACGCTTATTAATTATATAAGATATTAAATTAATTATATTAATTAGCAATTATCCCGCGAAAAACGCAGTCTTTACAGCAAATGTGTGAGTGCATGCACACATTTGCTGTAAGACTGCGTTTTTCGCGGGATAATTGCTAATTAATATAATTAATTTAATATCTTATATAATGGATTTCCGCAAGGTAACGCCTGTATAATATATTAA
The DNA here is from genome assembly GCA_963853865.1 of Helleia helle. Lineage (NCBI taxonomy): Eukaryota > Metazoa > Arthropoda > Insecta > Lepidoptera > Lycaenidae > Helleia > Helleia helle. The sequence continues at coordinate 212,197 of OY971423.1, forward strand.
ACTAGCTGTATGTACAAAATTACATGATGAATGAACGTCGAATTATATTTATTTTTAGTGTTGGTTCGGTTCATATTGAGCCGCACAATAATGGATGATCTAGAGATATTGGTGGAGGCCTTGGTAAATACACGGGCAGAATACCAAGCCTGACCATTGTAGGTCCCAGTGCTAGGCAAAGGTCTTCGAAGTCAGGCGAGAACTTGAAGATTTTCAATGTTACTGTGTATGCAGACTTGTTCACATTGTTTTACCGATGAGCTAGGTTTGTTGGTGATGTTACAGTGCATTTAGATTATTAATCTGTTTCATGAGTGAACTGATCGGACCCGAAAATTAAAATAGAAACGAGAGGAGTCTGAGAGGTGCCTGTTTCTCACTCATTCGCATCTTCTCTCACTTGATACTGTCACTAGTGGTGCGCCCGGAGTCGGGAGAGGCTGTCACTACTCCCGCGGTTGAGAGGATCATGAAGTACCACTTACGTACCGCGAGGACCGTGGAGTTGCGGTTGTCTCACGGATACTATGTAGCCGAGTAAAGTCGTCGCCGACACAACGATACGACATGATTGTATATTTGTTATGTAGTAATTGTATTTATCCAATTCGCTTATTGTATTAATCAAAACCGTGCGAAGTACCTACTAGTAAGGAAACTTTTCACTTACCATTGAGCGTGATGTAAATTATCACGCTCAATCATCATATGAAAATATGACTAATTGTGTGGCCGGAGGAGGCTTCGATCATCTTGTACGTACAAGTATCGGCCAGACATCGATCTGTCATCATCAACGACCACTACTCCGTATACAGTTGGTACCGGGGGAGGAGTCACAGCCCCTTGGCCGTAGACCGCGGGGGCCCGAGACACGCGGCCGATTGATTAATATTGATGAGAGGCTCGGTCGCTGTGTCGGTGAGATGAGCCTGAAGAGCTCTGGCGTTACACTCTCGGCCGAGGGGCCGTATATTTGACGGGTCCCCTGACGCACGCCTGACTCACGCTGTTTTGTTTTATTTTATTTTGGTTTCACCCTACGATTATGAGCTGCTGTAGTCATTACCCGTAAGATTTAACATTAAATATTATATCAGTTGTCTGGTTACCATAAGAACAGGCTCTGCCTAGTTTGGGATCAGATGGCCGTGTGTGAGTTGTCCAACATAATATTATTATTATTATTATATTTTAAAGTGTGAGGCGGTGTGAGTATTGAATGTGAAACTGAGAGTGGAGTCATACGACAACTGTATGCGTGTGGTACACGCAGTAGACTCGCTGGTGCTGTCTCAGTAGTCGCGGGTGCAAGTGCCGGCCGGTGACCATCCTCCAATCTTAACGTTTATCTCGACGTTTTTTCTAATTCCTCTCTTTGGTTGGAGGCTCACGTGAGATTTCTGTCGAACATTTTATTGTTTTAAGGTAAAAAATGTCAAAATAATTTGAGATATTTCCTGAATGGTACAAATGATACCTGGCGTCGTAACTCGTATTGAAGACTGGTGTTCAAGCATAAACTATTTTTATTTTTTATGTCATCATCATCATCAAACGAGCAGTAAACATACATTAATAGTTTTCTGTAAATTAATTCAGGCGAGCGAAGCTTTGAGCAAAAACTAGTTATTAATAAACTAAACAATATAAACATAAGTTTCCTACAAGTTCGGGAGTCATGCAGCATGGTCGATGACCAGTCGTGACCGATGACTGGCTGACGATGTTCACTTCAATCAATTAAGCGTGTAGTCATCTCTCGGTGTCCTCTTATCGCAGGCGAGGGTCGAACCCGCGACCCCGCAATAATTACACACGTCGGTGACGAAACGTCCACCGCGGGCCCTCGGTAAGTCACTGTTTGCTCTGAGGCAATACTCCGTTATCGTACCATTTAGATTTAAGCTCAATGTGTGGTCCTCTTGGCCCTGCGATAAGCAACTTAGTAAATCATTATCGTATTTTTTACCATAACAAATTGACCAAAACAAAGTAGTTTAAATTCCCCAAGTCAAGCCCTTGTCTAGCACTGTTTTTCATTTCACACTGTAACAAATTTTTAAATTCTCGAAACTTAAACATAATATCGTTCTAATGTACCTATTTCTAATATATTTGTGTGATATTTCCAAAAGAAGATGAAAATAGATTTAGCAGATGGCTGACTGACGTAGCTGAGAAGTCTGACTTGGCTGCAGAGAGCTACTACATCATACGAGTAGAGATACAGTTGGTTGCATCCACAATAGAGGTGTGAGCCGCTCACACGATGTTACACAAGTACCACACCCGCCCATTAACAGTTGGCACACTTTGCAGTAATAAACAAAGATCGTTGAACTGCCGATGTTGGGGCCATCGGTCAGTCTAATTGGTTCGTTAGGAGCGCGCCGGAGCTGCTGACGCCGACCCGCGCCAGGCCTGGAGCGCCGGGCGAGCCGTCCCCCCGTCCTCCGGGCCCCGCCTCGCTACTGTAGCGGACAGTTACATAGGATAGTTCTACTACACTTAGATTCTGGCGAGATCCCATATTATTGGAGTTACGAACGAGATATAAGTCTACCATATCGTTCGTAAGGAGTAAACTACAGTCGTGCGTCGGAGTTGACTTGACTGTTACTGGGAAATCATGTCACAAATATTGTTGGAATTACCGGAGGAATGCGCTGCACCGCTCCTGTCCTGCACTACCATACTGATAATTAAACAGTGCCTTGAACAAAAACTAAGGTACTGTTTCGGAAGGAAGGCCAGGACAGGCGGTGTCATGACTGGCATCGGGACTTACCTTCTTATGTGTCAGGATAGGCAACGGATGCAAGAGTTGCTTTTTTTGTTATTTATAATTAAGTATAAGTTGCTCCGATGGAAGATGGAGGATGATGCAGGAAGGTTCTATCACTTGCGTGTAGGAGGTGATGATTAGCACGTGAGTCATCGCGCAGGCAGCGCCAGAGAGTCGTCAGGGGCGCCGGTGAGTCGTCTCACCGTGTACGGTCACAGCCGCGGGTCGAGTCGACAAAGGGAGTGCACCGCGAGACAACGTACAAGGTAAGATGAGGCACGTATTTAGTTAATATAATTGACGACTTCTGTGGCTTAATGGTTAGCGCGTTAGCGGTTGGCGCCCAAGCCGAAGCTTGCGGGTTCGAATCCCGCCAGGGAACAAAAAAAAATCTGTGTTCCTGGGTCATGGGTGTGTATTAAATATGTGTATTATAATAATAAAAATCTTAAATATATGTATAGTATAAAAGTATTAAATATATTTCCGTTGTCTGGCCGTACCCGTAACACAAGTTCTTCGAGAACTTACCACGGGACTAGATTGACGTGGTGTAAATGCGTCCATTAATATTATTATTATTATATATTAAGTATATATGTATATATTAAGTATTTATGTATGTACAAAGGTCCCCTAGTCCTACCATAAACAATTTAGCTTTTGAGACTTGATGGGTTTAAACATGTTTTTTTTTATATAGAAGAGGGGGCAAATGGACAGTCGGTTCACCTGATGGTAAGTGAATAGCGACATACAGAGACACCCGCTATACCAGGAGATCAACAGGTGCGTTGCCGGCCTTTTAGATGTGAGTATGCTCTTTTCTTGAAGGTCCCTAAGTCGTATCGGTTCGGAAACACCATAGGTGGCAGCTGATTCCATATATTTGTAGTGCGAGGCAGGAAATGCCGTAAAAATCGAGATGTTGTGGATTTCCGGACATCAAGATGGTGTGGGTGAAATTTGGAATTCTTACGCGATGTCCGGTGGTGGAATTCTGTCGCAGGTATTAATCCGAACAATTCCTCAGAACACTCCCCGTGGTAGATGCGGTAGAAGATGCAGAGCGATCCGACATCTCTACGCAGCGCCAAGGAATCAAGCCGATTGGAGATCACATTATCATCGACGATTCGAGCCGCCCGGCGTTGGACGCGATCAAATGGAAGGAGCTGATATTGGGGCGCTCCAACCCAGAGGTGAGAGCAGTATTCCATTTGAGGCCGGATCTGCGCCTTGTATAATTGAAGGCGGTGTGAAGGCATGAAATACTGCTTCGCCCTACTGAGCACGCCGAGTTTCTTAGAGGCTAGTTTAGCCTTTCCTTCCAAATGACCACGAAACTGCACATCTCTGGATATGTCGACGCCAAGTATCCCAATGCTGGCTGCGGCAGTTAGGGGAGTGTCTACAAATCGTAGAGGAACGACGAAGGGTGATTTTTTGGCGGTAAACGCGCAAACTTGTGTCTTGTTGGGGTTAAATTGGATCAGGTTAAGTCATCCCCATTCCGAGACTTTGGTCAACAGAGACTCGATGTTACATGTTAAGAAATAATATCTTATTGATCACGTCAATACCAATATCACAGTAAGTATAACCAAATTCATATATATTTACACAACGCCGGGAAATGCTCTGAGGCATCCCGCGGGGGAGTGTGTCTCCCCACGCGGGTATGTGGGACTCGCTGCGCCCAACAGCTGGTAAGTGGACGCAGCTCTACCCACTAAAACCCGGCGAGTGCCACCAATGCCGCCTTTGGTGAGGTGCCCCGGATCTAGTAAACAAACAGGGCACCTCGACGGCTAGTCAGTCCTACAAGGGACCGACGCCACCTTCACAGAGGGGATGTCCCGCACTACAGAACAACCCCTCCCAACGTCGGGACAGTACAATGGGGTGAGGTTCCCATCCTCACCCCTTGCCCCCTGCTCTTATGTCCCCTCTTCTTATAAGAGGGGTACAAAGAGCCCCCTTGGCCCAATTAGCTTCGCCCAAGGTGCAGCGGCTCACCCTAGGTCACTGAGCCCCACCGCCACGACAAGGCCTGAACCATGGTGGGGATATGTATTTACACTGTGGTAATATGTTCTAACTCTTAACTTAATTATTGGTCTTAAATTGGCAATTGAGTAAAGAACCTATTTGAATAGCAGGTTCGGTTACATCGTGTGCAAACAATAACTAAAAATATTGTGATATATCATATTTATCAATATAACCCCAACAGTTATTAGTAGTGACGAGTTTACCAATCTGCTTCGGTCATCGATGTCAACAGTATAATATTATAATGTTTGTAGATTGTCCCAACAACACAGTCTCTTCCTAGTGTACATGTGACGTTATCGACTCGATCTCGCAGTGCAGCACATTACAGTGGGCCACTTCATCGGTTAATCCTGCGCCTCGCTTATCACCTTATCGACTACGAGACGGTCCGCGTATAATTCTTACATTTACAACATTATCACAGAGTTCATAATGTTCTCTAATGATCGTAATAATGACTGGTCGTCAACATAATATAAGCATGTCTCCTTACTAGGTCTGTCTGTATCTTAAGGTAATAAAATATAATTTAATACGCACAGATAAAAATTGGTTGTAGAGTGTAAAGTTTATCGGTATCATATATTTTTACTCTGTTCATTGTTCAAGCGGCGAAGGAAAAGATCCTCGATGATTAGAATTTAGTTCACGTTTTATTGAATGATAACAAAACAGATCTGACGCCTAAACACTTTAGGTATTTATTAGTTAATTACTATACGAAGCCTATATAAATATATGAAACGTGACATATAAATTTTGTTTCGTAATTTCGCAGTTTCTTGGTCTCAGAACTCAAGAAAGGTGTTTTGCGTCACGCCGCGTGGTGCCTGGGGGACGGTGGTGTGTGGTGGAGTGTGTACCTGGCCCGGTAGGGCGCGGCTATCGAGTCATAAAGTGTAAGTGGGTCCGGTGCGAAGGGCGACGGCGACCGATTATATTTATCAGCGATGTAATCAGAGCTAATATTGAACCACACACCGCCCGTTATCAGTTGGCCTCCGAAGTAACCGTCGCTTGTGCACACAGGAGCTGGCAGGAACACCGTAATATCGATCAAAGTGACATCAACTTGTACACGACTAGTTGTCGCCCACAGTTTCGTCCGCCCACAGTTTATCATATAATTTGGACTTATGAGGATTACATTATAGGAATATATAAAGGGCGACAGAAACATGTTGGCGGATTGGCCGGCTACCACTAAATGGTCTACGTCGCTGATCTACAACGGGTCTGACCACAGGGTCTGACCGTTACAACAACGCGACCTTGTTTTGCCTACCTTGTGACAATGTAGTACTTGGTAATTACACCAGTTTATCGCATGTTCGTACTTTTTACCATACCTGTGGCAAAGTGACTTATTCTATACGGAAAACACATAGTGAGACACACTATCTTTATTTAACTTATAACGTGTGTAACTTTTTTTTTGAAAGGGCTAGACTCAATCGGAACAGTAGGTGAGCAGGTGGCTCACCTAAGAATTATTCGAAGGGGGTTCGCGTGCGCTACTCAGGAGAGTAGGATTTAGACTAGTCAAATCCGATATGGTCGACGAATCTCGGCTGAATTGACTCTATCATCCCGATGACTGACTTACAAATTACAATATATACCGTACATGTTCATTGTGTCATCGGATACAGTATATATGTATATCTAATATATTATACAATATAATATGGCCCCTACAAAAGCATGTACGAAAAAAAGATGCAAATGAAAAATATTTGACTCTACACGCTACACCAGTAACGGTACTAACTCTTGCCTTTTTTTGGGATGGATCTATGCTAACGGCCCGAAGGCCCTAATGCTACATCGGATTAGTGTGAGCCCATTTGGCTCACTTTTGGTTTATAAAAGTGGGGGGTTGCCCCCCGCCAACCGTGCAGTCAGAGACCACACGGCCTCCTGGCGTCGGGTTGGAAACTCTAGCCGATCACCAATTCGCTATTTATATTAAACGGCGTAAGAGGTTTGTCCCAAAACAAATAGACAATAAATGAGATCGTGTCCCGAGTCCCGTGCACGCCGCCGGCCGCCGGGACACGGACGGGCCGAGGGAAGTGACGACCACTCGATCCTCCACCTAACACCTCACGATAACAGCTAGATGGATTTCTGCCAGCCACACTGTACTCTATACTTGTTACGAGATTGCTACTGTCGGTGTGTTTTGGCGTACCAATAGACATACTTACAGCTTTTAGGCAAATGCAACAAAAGAGAAATTACAGTAGCCTGTAACAATACACACTTCTACATCTGAACATGCTGATACAATATTAAATTTTTAACCGACTTCAAAAAAAAAAGAGGAGGTTCTCAATTCGTCTGTTTTTTTTGTATGTATGTGACACGATTACTCCGCCGTTTGTGCATATCATCATCACCATCACCATCATCATCATCATCATCATCCTTTATCCATCCACTGCTGAACATGCCTCCTTCAATGAACGCCAAGACGACGAATTTCGGAATCACTAAAAATCAAGAAATAAAAACATTTTACAAAAAAATTAAAACCGTTTACCACATCATTATAGTTGCTTTGGAGTCGGTGTCGTATTTGTTGCTGTAGCCTGTACATTACCTACCTACCTACCTTGGCTGACACTGACTCCAAAACAAACAAAAATTAAAGAAACTGTTATTTTATTACATTTTAGTTTAGTATTTTTGAAGTCTGTTTTAATTTTTTGTAAAATGATTTTTTTGAAAATACACTTTCAAGACTACGGGGCCGTCCATAAATTACGTCACACGTTAAGGGGGGGGGGAAGTGATGTGACAAGGGGTGGGAGGGCTCCGAGATTTTGTGACGTCACATAAAACTACTGTGAACTAATAAAAAAAAGAAATTAAAAAAACAATTTAAAGCAAAATTAAAATAATTTCGAAACAGCTGTTTTAATTTTTCAATTTATTTATTTAAAAATTGCAAAATATGTGACGTCACACTAGAGAGGGGGGGTCTCATAAATGTGAACATCTGTGACAAGGACGGGGGAGGGGTCCAAATATCATGCAATTCGTGTGACGTAATTTATGGATGGCCCCTACACTGTAATCAATAATTTGTTATAATTGTCTTTATATTTTGTGTCATTGAATTGTGTAATTAAAACAGCTTCTTTGAAAAACGAATATTGATTACGATCAAATAAAAATATTTACACACAAACACACGAACAAGTTAACCTGTTTGTACAATATATTATAGATGCGTGTAACAGAATGGGTTCAACTCTCATTGAGTTTAATGACATCACACAGACATCAATGGATGATAAAAAATCATGTTTTATAAGTTTAAAAAAAGTAATCGTTTTAAAAGTAATCGTGGGTAATCCTAATCGGACACCGGAATAACGTGTCGTATAAAAAACAACCACGACGTTACAGAACTCTCACTTATACATTGAACTATTCCTTAAATGGGGATAGGAACTGTTTCTAAACAGCCGGTAATGTATCGCTCGCAGCCTTTAGGTTCCCGTAGGCACTCCCTCACTTGTAGCGGCGGAGTGGTCCTGCTGACAGAGGACTTACGGCGGGCTCGTTATGGCTCCCGGCTCTTTGTTGTGCGCCGTCGAGAGGAGACCCGTGCCAGACTGCAGACAGTCTGTGCTCTGGGTGCGATACAGTGGTGTGGTCGGACGACTGAACCCTAAATACGATGGTTCTGTACATAAAATGTATGTGTTTTGTCAGCGATAGATCAACAATGTTCTAATGTCTAATTTCTTTAAGATACAAATGGGCCGTGCGTAACATCTACTACGATTATTTACAAGGGATTGAAGTAAATAGTTAATCACTTTCTAAGTATAATGTATGCTTGTAAAAAAAGTCTTATTGCAGCAAAACTCACGGTTTCTAGGCATTCTTACATCTTCCCCACCATGGTTCAGGCCTTGTCGTGGCGGTGGGGCTCAGTAGCCTAGGGTGAGTCGGCACCTTGGGCGAAGCTAATTGAGCCGAGGGGGCTCTTTGTACCCCTCTTATAATAAGTGGGGACAAAAGAGCAAGGGCAAGGGGGCGAGGATGGGAACCTCACCCCATTGTACTGTCCTGACGTTGGGAGGGGTTGTTCTGTGGTGCGGGACAACCCTTCTGTAGAGGTGGCGTCAGTCCCTTGTGGGACTGACTAGCCGTCGAGGTGCCCTGTTAGCTTAACAGATCCGGTGCACCTCACCAAGGCGGCACTGGTGGCACTCGCCGCGTTTTAGTGGGTAGAGGTACGTCCACTTACCATCTTTCGGGCGCAGCGAGTCCCTGATACCCGCCTGGGAAGACCCACTCCCCAGGCGGGATGCCTCAGAGCATTTCCCGGCGTAAAAGGAAAAAAAAAAAGGCATTCTTACATCTTTTTATAACCACAGGTATAACGTTGTCCACTGTAACTATTTGTGATGTATTGTGTAAGTTCGGCGAGCGTCTGTTTACACTTCACACCGGCGCGGGCTCGCCGACCGGACGCCGTAATGGCGGCGGTAACCAGCGAGTCAAAGGGAGCGGGACGACGGTAATTGGTGAGGTGGTGTAATGGGCATCATCATTATCATGGCTCAACGTCGAAGCGGGACGGCTGGTGGTTCATCCGCTCGTCGGCTCTATAGCCACTCAGACGAAAAAAGTCAGAAGTAAGAAGAGCTGCGGAAGGCTGCGGAAGCTGGGTGATGATGGCGGCTCAATTTTTTACAGAATTTCTGACATTTAGTCGAGTTTAGAGAGTTATAGGACAATAATAATAATTATTATTTATTGTACAAAAACAAAGTATGTAACATTAAAGGTATACATTATAAACGCATTTAAAATTACCGTGCAGTCACCGAATGTAGTATCTAATATAGCGTTATACAGAGGTCTCCAAACTAGGCTAAGCCTGTATCTTGGCGAACCATACATTATGTGTAACTTCAAGCACTGAAATTTAAAACTTGTTGAAATTAACTATAGGAACTAACTACAGGTTATCAACAACTAATTAAAAAAATATATCAAAGACACATCACATGCAAAATAATATAGAACATGGTAAAGTCCGGATATACAACAATACCGAACATCACATACAACACCCGGATATACAACATAATGGTACGGAACCCTTCGTGCGCTAGTCCAACTCACACTTGGCTGGTTTTTCTTAAAATATAGTTACTAAGCAAAAGAGATTTTATGGGAAAATATAAATTATAATTTGATGAAAATACGTTTTTATCGGGCCATTTGGCCCGATGAAACCGTACGACTTACTATTTTGTCGCGACTAAATAGGGTTTAGAGAGAATGCTGCCACAAAAATATTTTCATCTGTTTACTGGAGCACGTAACAGGCTTTATGGCAGAATAATGAAGAAATTGCGGAGAAAGAATTGATAATCTGAGGCTGGGGTTTATTTCTGTTAATCTCCCGCCGCGGCGGCCTTGTCTCGGCTGAGATGAATCAATAAAATAAATCCTACATCATATTATGTTGAGTGGAAGTTTCGTCTATCATACGAGCCCACTTAGTTATGTAGTGTTATGTTTATAGTAAATGGTAATTTTAATGGTGAAAGCATTTCCTTTGGTATCGACTATTTACCTTGCTCACCAGGGGCACCAGTTTACTGAGGAGTAATATATAATATAATATAATATAATAATATCTATGGACGCTTTGACACCACGCCAATCTGGTCCCGTGGTAAGTTCTGGAAGAACTTGTGTTACGGGTACCAGACAACGGAAATATATTTAATACTTTTATACTATACATGTATTTAAGATTTTTATTATATAATACACATACTTAATACACATCCATGACCCAGGAACACAGAAAATATTTTTGTTCCCTGGCGGGATTCGAACCCGCAACCTCCAGCTTGAGCGCTAACGCTTACCACTGAGCCACAGAGGTCGTCACATCAAGTAATCATTTGATACTTCAAGTTTATATTATTCTTTTTTATTTACAAGTGGTAAAATAATTAAAAGTTAAGTGCGTAGTCACGGTCACAGAGACATTTCTCCACGACAGAGATGGCTAAGACGTCTATATTATGTTGTGCCTAGATTAAACGTGGCGTTTTATTAAATTCCATTTCACGGCTACGAAATTAGGAATATCTTACCAAGTAAATATATTTACATAATAATCTCCAAGGTATATTAATTTTACGTGAATAAAAACCAATTTGGGAGCGGTCTGTCGTCCGGCACTGTGGGGTTGGGATTGTGTCGAGACTCGACTGTAAAAAGTGTTAGTGAATACGCGATTTTTCTAATCAGCTTTCAACTGTCAACAGACGAGTATTTTACTTAATGGTACATAAAATGAAGTACATAGTCTCTGGTCCAATTAATAATTCGTTTTGTCTAATGGATCATACATATATCTCAACTTAATATCCCTTTTCCTATTAATTTCATTTCTCATCTACACTCCTTTATAGATCCAAAGGTGGTTTATTCTCTCGCAAAATTTATAAATAGTAAAATATAATAATTTCTTTATATATGTTATGTCATTGTAATTTAAAATTTATGTTCATTATTATACTTCTTAGTTCTTTTGACTCCACAAATTTACTGACTTTTATTCATGTATTTATATCATACAGAGTAATTCAAAATTAAAATATTTAGTGCGTTTTATAAATTTATATCTTATATCTTTAAATGAGCAATTCTTGTATATATATTTATATATATATATATATATATAACTGGAATCTCAGAATCGGCTCCAACGATTTTCATGAAATTTAATATATGGGTATGGGGGTTTCGGGGGCGATAAATCGATCTAGCTAGGAATCATTTTTAGAAAATGTCATTTTATTAAAAAAAAGTGTGTGTGTGTCAGCTCCTACGCACGATTGGAGTTTACTCCTTACGAATATAATTTTATACTTGACACTGGCAGAATGTCGCAAAAAGCGATCGTATGCCATAAATAAAAGAAGAAGAAACTGAAGTAGGTATCCCGCATGAAGTTAGGAAATAAGAGGAGATGCCCCTTTCTTTAAACTAACAACTGTAAGTGAGTGCCTGATCCGCCATGAGTGCCCTTTTCATAGTAGTATTTTCTATATAGTTTGTGGTTTTGCTGTCAAAACCCTAGCAATGGTAGCCAAGTTAAGTGCCGATTTGACTTGTAGGTATACACCTTTTTTCGTAGTTATGCCCAGTCCTTCTATATTATGTCTATGGTATCCCGGGCCGATGATATCGCTCACATATTGTCGTCTGTCGGGACCAAAACTATCCCACTTGTGATGCCCAAGTTGGACCAACTGCGCGGGGTACAAAATGTCATTAAAATCCTTTCAGTGGTTTAGGAGTTAACTGCGTACATAAAACATGTTTAAAACAAACCTTATTAGAATTTTCAGAGCTCAAAATTTATCGATGACATGAGAAAAGTAAAATACTTTTGTTTGTTATGAGTGACTCGACATAAAGGATAGTAATTTATATTGGTCAACGAAGCTAATTAACAAACAGACGAGCGTGAGACGTCCACATCTACTACTACTACTACTACTACGTACTAAATATAAAATTAGAACCCTTTTGTTTGTTATGAGTGACTCGACATAAAGGATAGTAATTTATATTGATCAACGAAGCTAATTAACAAACAGACGAGCGTGAGACGTCCACATCTACTACTACTACTACTACGTACTAAATATAAAATTAGAACCCTTTTGTTTGTTATGAGTGACTCGACATAAAGGATAGTAATTTATATTGGTCAACGAAGCTAATTAACAAACAGACGAGCGTGAGACGTCCACATCTACTACTACTACTACTACGTACTAAATATAAAATTAGAACCCTTTTGTTTGTTATGAGTGACTCGATATAAAGGATAGTAATTTATATTGGTCAACGAAGCTAATTAACAAACAGACGAGCGTGAGACGTCCACATCTACTACTACTACTACTACTACGTACTAAATATAAAATTAGAACCCTTTTGTTTGTTATGAGTGACTCGACATAAAGGATAGTAATTTATATTGATCAACGAAGCTAATTAACAAACAGACGAGCGTGAGACGTCCACATCTACTACTACTACTACTACTACGTAGTAAATATAAAATTAGAACCCTTTTGTTTGTTGTGAGTGACTCGACATAAAGGATAGTAATTTATATTGGTCAACGAAGCTAATTAACAAACAGACGAGCGTGAGACGTCCACATCTACTACTACTACTACTACTACGTACTAAATATAAAATTAGAACCCTTTTGTTTGTTATGAGTGACTCGACATAAAGGATAGTAATTTATATTGATCAACGAAGCTAATTAACAAACAGACGAGCGTGAGACGTCCACATCTACTACTACTACTACTACGTAGTAAATATAAAATTAGAACCCTTTTGTTTGTTATGAGTGACTCGACATAAAGGATAGTAATTTATATTGGTCAACGAAGCTAATTAACAAACAGACGAGCGTGAGACGTCCACATCTACTACTACTACTACTACGTAGTAAATATAAAATTAGAACCCTTTTGTTTGTTGTGAGTGACTCGACATAAAGGATAGTAATTTATATTGGTCAACGAAGCTAATTAACAAACAGACGAGCGTGAGACGTCCACATCTACTACTACTACTACTACGTACTAAATATAAAATTAGAACCCTTTTGTTTGTTATGAGTGACTCGACATAAAGGATAGTAATTTATATTGGTCAACGAAGCTAATTAACAAACAGACGAGCGTGAGACGTCCACATCTACTACTACTACTACTACGTACTAAATATAAAATTAGAACCCTTTTGTTTGTTATGAGTGACTCGACATAAAGGATAGTAATTTATATTGGTCAACGAAGCTAATTAACAAACAGACGAGCGTGAGACGTCCACATCTACTACTACTACTACTACGTACTAAATATGTCATCATGTGGGACACACGAGTGTTGCTGCAGTAGCCGCTGGACGGCAGTAATATGCAGGTCGCAGCTGCAACAAACAGTGCTGGCACCAGGCACCGGCACCCGGCAGGAGACGTCGCGTCGTTCCTTTTGCTCACGCTGCCGGCTATTTCCGTCGCCGGTGACCCCCCCCTACCACTTCCCGCTTCCTTTCACTCGACTACTCATAGGCGTCCTGTGCCTATTTGGGGACTAATACATGAAATGGTCCTCCATCATTTTATTATATGTTTGTGTGAAAATCGGCATTCATTCTGTCTGGGTAAAAAAAATACTCTGACTGTGTACATAGTTTTAGTGACCTCTTTTCCAAAAGCCTCGTACAAAAATGTCCAAATAAATAATTTTCTTCTCCTTCTCATAAAGGGAAATTGCAAGTATATACATAGATTGATGTGTAATGATTTAACTGTACTTCGTATTTTACAGAATAATACCTTAGTTAGTGAAAAATATAAAAAAAATACACTTGAAATAACAACATTCTTGGAGGGGACATTTTTTTCCATGTAAAAGTACAGGTACTCCAGACCCTCAAAGGCTCGCCCGCGCCTGTCACTTATTTTGAAAACTACCCGCCAGTGACCGAACGACATTTTATTTCACGAGGTCAAGATCCTTGAGGACGAATCATTTGAAATTTGAATTACTTAAAATACAAATTATCTTATTTTTATTGCAACTATTAATATGCGTAAAACATTCGTATCAATGGCACTTCACTTTTAAAATATAAGAACTATTCAGATAAAACTTATCTACCTTACTCTACCTTCACAGTGGACCTGTTCGAAGCCGGATTGTCACCAGATTGTTTCACCTCGATCGAATTAGAACCAAAACTAGTTTGTACAAATACGGAACGTTCCCGCCGACAAAGACATCCCATGTAAATGGATTTATAATTAGATACGACTTTTTATTGGGATGTGACGAGAAGCATCTGCTCACGAGTTATTACGAGAGTGCAAGTTCCAGCCGCACGTACACACACGCACACGTACGTAGTCACACACACGCACACTTTATAACTACACAAAGATGTTAGAAGGGTCTTCATGTAACAAAGTACTTCCTAATTCATCTGTAATTTATTTTCAGAACTCTTGACTAGTTTACCGTATTATATGTATAGTGCGTGCGTATTGGGTGACGGGCGCGGGTGACGGTGCGGGTGACAGGAGCAGGTACCAGACGCGGGTGACTAAACGGGCACTAGGCTTAGATGTGAGTCAGCGCTGACTCATAGTGCGATATTAGCAGCAGATCAGCGCGTTTATGACGCGAGCACATCTTCGAATAACATGTTGATTTAGATTTGAGAAGAGTTATGGCTCTCAGACTCAACGAGGCTTGGAATAATCCGGGATGACAATGTAACGGTTATGTCCACTCCGAAGAAGGTATCGTCGACCATCTTCCAGCAAGTGGAAATGTTTTATAATGTTAGTTTCTATCATTATCTTGTCATAGAGCGTCGTAGTCAGACTCGATCGGCAGTGGAGGCGAGCAGCTCTGTCCTAATAACAATTGTCACTGAGACTATAACGTAACCTGACAACGAGACTTAAGACACCTTACATGAAGTTCAGAACTGAACTCTATCATCCTAAGCGAGAACATATCCTGGTGTTTTGGTGGACAAATAAGAGGCGTCACAACATAAACTGTTATTAGCGTATACAAACGAACAACTGAAAATAACTAACAACGTTTCACCAGTTCGGGGAATGACATACAAGACAGGAGAGCCTGTCGTCGTCCCGACAGCACTCCTGAGTAATGACTTGTGTCGGAGTATTTATAAATGATTACATGTTTTAATATAATTCCCGATTCTGGCGGCTCGCTTGTGCAACGTGCAACGTCTCTAGGACAGACGGGACAGACGGGACCGACGGGACAGACGGGACCGACGGGACAGATGGGACAGGCCCGACAGCCGGCAGCCGACAACCGACAAGACGCTCAAACAGCTCTCACCGGCGTCGCACTCACGTTCTTATTTAAAAACCTAAACATATGTCTCATTGACGTACAACATATTTAAGAGCGAACTGTTGTATTTAGCACATGAAACACATGCATGCATTTATACCTGTCAAAGAAAACTGGAGCAATGGGTTGTATACGGAAAAATGGGGCGCCTTAAAATTTGTGCATTTGACTATTTTAACGAAAAGAGGGTAAATATGTAAATGGGTGGTAATGATCATGGAGTATAACTGTGGAGTGGCTCGCTCCGATGTGTGCGACATAAATCTGTTTTACAATTATTATTGTCTGCCGACATATTCATTGGTTTCTTCGCGAGTGAGGATTGTGTGCGGACTGTATGTATAACAGTATCCGTAATTCTCATAAATACCTTTATGTAATATGGTAATGTCGGCCAGTTCAAGTCTCGAGCACGGATACAATCATAGAATCCGATTGTCAGGAACGGACGATCTAGAAAAAGGTTATGAACTAAATATGAATTCTTCTTTAGTTTCAATGGAAGCTGATATATCATATAATAGGGTACGAATACCTGGCGCCGGAATGTTGAAGGTCCCGTCGTCTGAGGGGATCCTGTACATTCCGATCCGATCCGGAATATTTTTTAACCTTCTAAGTTTCAGCTGGTTAATTTCTCACTCGTCCGGGGCCAGATACTTATAATAACGGAAACACTGGATATGAACACGGATACTCTTTGTTAGATTCTTATCGTTTACAAGAACAAGTAATATTATAACGGTTTTATCATTTTCAATTATAGTCATTGCCCTGCTCAAAATTTTATGTGACGTGTCTTGTGGTGCTAGTGGCACATAGTGGTCATCACCGCCTGGTGTGGTGGTAAGTGGTAACGTGGTAACGCCATAAGAGCCGCTTCATAAGAATCACACTTGACGAGCCATCGTTCACATGAGTACCAACAAAATCCCCCTATAGTATACTGTACAGACTGTAACCTTGCAGCTCATTGTACCTACAACTCTCGCCTTTGTGTGACGTCATCATAGTCTTATGGTGGCTATCCAAATGGTAATTAATTACTTTCGATTTATTACACATAAATAAAAACTATTGCCGAATCAAGTTCACTTATATCAAAAGAACTAATTGGGAGCAGTTTTTTGGGTTAATAAAATATAAAAAAAAACAATAGTTTGCTGAGATAAATATTTAATTAAATAATTATTGAATCACTGGAGCAATCACGGATCCTAATAAAGCATTTGAGGAGCAAGTTTTTGGTATTTGGTTTGATAAATTTTATTGAATTTCCACGCTAACTTAATTGCCCGCTACTCGATATATCGCGTAAGTGAGACGAAATAAAATGAATCTACTGCAACTTCTAATAGTACAAAGTCTATAGTGTAAAACTTGAAGAGGCGCGTACGTGATTATTTATTATAAAGACGCTGCCGAGAAGTCCTACTGTTCCTTTGCTTTACTGTGAAGTAGGTAAATAATAAATATATAAAATATTATATAAAGGTTACAATATATGTATACTTAGAAAGAATAAAAATATATATAACAGTACGAAGGCGTCATTTTGATACATTTTCTTGGAATTCTGAAGTTAAGTTGAATCACCAAAAAAAATCTAAAGCTCCTACTTATTTGATATTTAATAAATAATTGTCAACGAATATTTCCTGAAATAAAGCCAAGAGTCCCTTTACAACGTTATTATTAATAATACCTACCACCTATACCTACTTTGTAAGTTTTAAGTATATGCATTTTTACTACAGAGAATTAAATTATAATGAAGAAGTTGTTATTATGCAAGCGATACAATCATTAAAACCAAACTAACGACTGTGTAAAAGCGATCGAGTCTACTTTTACTTTTAATAAGGTTGTATGTTTTATGTATCGCGCCGTCAAACAGCCATAAACATATTTTAGTGTAATTTGTATTCGAAACAGTTCCAGCGCCGATCTCTCACATCAATCTTGTATAAGTTTAACTGCCTTGTAAACCACTGCGCCTACTAATTTTTACTATCTTAACGACCGCTCTGGATTAGGACTTATTTAAAGCTTAGGTAGACAAATGCACAAATTTTTCACTGCATGCTATATTCTCAATATTATACATCTACGAAAAGTATTTAACTTGTAATAGGGCATCTTACGACTTACCCACGGGACTAGATTTAATCACTCTGAAAATGTGTTTATTATAAAATGAATACATGCCTTAATATAATCAATTCGATCTCACTATTGCTTCGGTGGGTCATGCAAAGTACTTATACGTTACGTTCATTAAGAATAACTAAATACAATTAATGACAAATATCATAACAACGTATAGAGTGATGTTGCTTGTTGGACTGTACATATTAGGTATACGTCATGTATGGCTACGGTGATTCGCCCCCCCCCCCCCCGCATCTTGTTTAGAATCATATTTCCTGTAGAAAGTACCCGCAGGAAGTACCCAAAGGAAAAGGAACTCCTTTTCGTTTAGGTACTTCCTCCTCCTAGCTATGAGTCTAAGTCTGGTTGGCCATACACTTCAGACATTATGCGTCCTGCATTATGTCATTTTCCACAATAACTTTATTATTTGTAAAAGTCTGTCACTTAGCAAAAAGTCTGTTACTTAGCAAAATTAAAAATACACAGTGGCACTTATCCTTTGTTTTATAAATATTAATTAAACGACTGAGACGAGAACGCTCATATTAATTCCAAACTCGGCACATGTATTAGTTACTTTAGAATTGAGACGATAAAAAATAAATATTCCGATAATTTGATTACGATACGATGTTTTCGATCAGTTTTCTAACAAACACGAACGTCCATAAACTATTGTTTTTAATATCATTATTGACTATGTTAAACAAAATACTTGTTAGTGAAACATAATATTACTTGTTAGCGAAACATAATATTTTATGTGACGGACAGATTATCTGACTTGATATAAGTGCACTCATATTAACCTGTATTTATATATCACTATATATAAATAAGAAAAAAATCAATTTTAGTTCGGAGTAAACTACTTTTTTGATAGGTATGTTGAGAATAAAGCACTTCAAGTGTCAACGCTTCGCTTATGAGGCGTGCAATAATAGCGGTCTACCTTAACAGACGTCCGCACAAAACACATGTAACAAAATATAATTGTACACACAAAAACAATGTAATATTGCCACAAATTGGACATAGCTAACGACGCGGCAAGAACATTCAGATCACAACTCGACAGACTACGGATCTTAAAGGGCTTTCATCTAACTAACGACCCGCTCGTAAAACTTTATGTACAGACGGGAGACGGGCGGAGATGCGTGACGACATTAGTTGTGAAGACTTTCAAGTGACGTCATGATTAATATATTGAATCTGGATTATAAGTGACAATTATTGATGTCTATCAAAATAAGTTTAAACTGTAGTTTATGTAATCTAAGATAAAATTGAATCTATGGTTTAAACTGTTGTATTAAGATCGAGCTATAAGTAAGTCAGTTAAACTTCAATTATTGTTTTGAACATGCTGCCTCTGTCGTGTAAATAACACATTATGTTGTTTATTTGCTGTAGTGATTTTTTGCGATTTACATACGAAATTAAAAATTAAACAATATATTGTCAAAATGTGTGAAATAAAAATAAAAGAGTGCCCTACTTTTATACATCTGATACAGAGCGTTTTACTACATTGGTAGAAAGATATTCAAATATTTTGAAAAAAAAAAACAAAAACTGATCCTGTGAATAACCGATCGAAAAAAAGAAACATGGAAAAAGCTCGCTGGCCCTAGTGTCTTGTCTTGTCTTGGATTGTCTGCTCGTTTCGATTCAGATACAATCCCTGAACCTGAGAAGTGAGTAAATATTATGCCAGGATCAAAGTTGATTGCTGAGGTTGTTGATGATTTTTGGTTACACGAAATCGCCGAATAAATTCTGCATCCGCAATCTGCATCATTCCATTTATATCCTAATGGTTGCCTCGTGGTCGCGTGACATACGGTCAAATATAATATCTATTGATATTGCTCAACACGTGTAATGTTTCGGTATCTGAATCCGAGTCACTGTTATAATTATTATTAATATTTATGTCTACAAGTAAAATGACTGCAAAAACCTTCTCTATCTCAAAAAGGTCACACACAACCAAAAAACAGCTGCCATGTTGATAGAAATGTAAAGACAGTAATGAGAGTTTGATCCGATATTGAAGCTTTAAACGGAGGCACTCGTCAGTTTAAACTAAAGCACAGTTTAAACTATGTGTGCTAGATTAACTACCATTGATCTTACGAAATAAACCGAGATAGAGGATGAAACTTTCTTTCATGGGTTAAATTACAATTGATTTTATGGCCCTATGTGAGGCTATGTAAATATATATGGTAGGCCGTAAGAGCTAACGCCGAGTCCCACTTAACAATCCCCAGAGCGCCGTGATGCTTGTCAGGGCTGGCAGTATACGTAAATTTTGTTCTTAAGGTAATTTACGTCAGTGAGTGATGTGATGTAATATATTGTAGCAAGGTATCACTTACTATATCCTGCAATCATCGAACATAGAACTGGAATAGAGCGGTAATGTTATGTGTTTTTTATGAAAACAATTAACGCCAAATTTGTGCTGCAACGCTGCGCCAGACTGATGGCCATTGGTGGATGATTGGCCGATGGGACGTACATACATACAGATCACTGGTTGGTTGAATTTCTATTACCTACGTCATAACAAATCACTGGTTGGTTGAATTTCTATTACCTACGTCATAACAAATCACTGACCAGTTTCGCAATTTTATGGCTCACATCCGGTTATAATATGCTCATACTGCAATGGCCAATGTCACTTAATATGAACAGTAAACGTGAGTGTGAATTATAAAGTCAAGCAAACGTCACCGTAAAGTCACAGCAATGACGACCGCGCGGCTAACATGCTGATAAATTAATGGATTGCAATTATTAGATAGCTCGATAGCCTAAACATAGTCTTAGTGTAACTAACGTTAACTACGTTATCGAATCCTAAGTAACATAATATATCCAGGCACAAAAATATGATAAGGCACATTATAGGTACCTCCATAATCCAGTGGGAACTCGGAACAAACTTTATCGAGTCTTAAATTTTTGTGTCGCGGGTTTTTATGGCGCTAATAAAGGGAAATCTATTTCATTTTATTTTAGAACTTTCTCCTAAAGAAGTTTATCGAAAAGATTCGTTCTTACAATAAGCTATCTGATCTGTGGTAACAATTTTTAAGCCTTTAAAAATAATTAATTTGCCAAGACATCTTTCTCTCAAAACTTATTCCAGTATTGGATAAAACAAGACAAGGGAATTTAAAAAGTGAATAGAATGAATTCAGATATGTATGTGTGTTTAAAATAAATTGTAAATAAAGCTTATATTTTCTTTCTTCTTTCTTTGTAATTTGTAATTTTAACTGGTTCACTGCTGAGCCGACAATCTAGACTCGGCAGGTCCCACATCCTCACCAGTCACCACATCGCACCCTCACAACACGCGAACACGCGATGTTATGTACCTAATTGTAACTGGTTCACTACTTATACCACACTTGAGTTTAAACTGGCGATGTAAAATTTTTTTACAAAAATTAAAACTGACTTCAAAAATACAATACTAAAAAGTAATAAAATAACTGTTTCTTTGTTAAGTTGTAAGCGCAAAAATTAAAGAAACAGTTATTTTATTGATTTTTAGTATTGTATTTTTGAAGTCGGTTTTAAATTTTGTATTTTTTTTATTTCTTAATTTTTTGTGATTCCAAAATTCGTCGTCTTGACGTTCATTGAAGGAGGCCTATGTTCAGCAGTGGACGGATAAAGGATGATGATGATGATGATGATGATGATTACGATGATCGCGTCATATTATGGTGTGCTGCCAAAGCACCCTATACAATTATTACATAGACAAGTAATAAAAGGAGCACAATATCATCGAGGTACAGAAAACCAACCAAATAGGCATTATTAGGAATAACGAAAAAACGACTTGTCAGATCTTAATAAAATTAATATGGGACCAAAAAGAAAGCACCAGCTTTCAAACAAAAAAACAATTTTTCAAATCGGTCCAGCCATCTTCGAGTAATAGGGGAACATACATTAAAAAAAACCTACGAATTGAGAACCTCCTCCTTTTTGAAGTCGGTTAAAAATAGGCAGACATGAAAAATAAAAACACCAGAATTTATTGATAATTATAATAATATTATTATCCAAAATTATTTTTTTTTGCTACTTTTGTTGCTAATTACTTCCCATCAAATCAATTTTGTTGATAAAACCGATTACAAAAAAAAAACGGCAACAATTCTAGCTTTTATTTTTATTTTATATTATAAATATATATTATCCTATAAGTAGTTCCAATAACACGTTAAGGTTACACATGTCGCTTATCTTTCCATGCAAAAGCAGAACAGTAATTACTACAATGTTTGACGTTGACCATGAAAAACTAAGTATAATATAAATTGATCTCGTCGTTATCTATGTCAGTATGTACCCAAAATCGTAAAAAAAATATACAAGCTTCTAAACTTTCGTATTTCAACACTGATTTTAGCCCTAACTTTGGGTGAAAATAAATAGTATACGGAGCAAAAAAGCATAAAAATAAAGCCCGTACAGACATAGTTTAGTTATTCAAAACTTGAAATAAATTTATTTTGAAATGATACACATAATATTTTTTCTATTATAACTGTTTTGCTAAAAGGACATTTTCGGAATGAATCGTTGTGAATTTCATTCTAGCACACATGTTCGCGCACTATGTCAGGTGAGATAGGAACATAATATAGCTGATTTAAAACACCGTTGCTACACTAGGGGCCGTATTAATAAATCGAACTCAATACTGCTCTCAAGATCGATCTCACCTGAGTTACACTCAAGATTCGGACAGTATCTCAAGTTCGCGGCTAATTAATAGACGGATTTTGAGCGCGTATCACTTGAGATCGGTTTCAAGTTCAGCATCACAAGATTTTGAGATTCTGCACTCAAGTAAGCGTCATTTTGACGTGATTACGTCTTATAAATTGATCCGCTGTCAACCGTTGGCTTGGAAACATTATTTATAACAAATATAGAAGTAATTATTGTAGATTAAATAATTTTGTAGTCATGTAAAGAAAAAAAAGAATCTCAAAACTATTTAAGCCTTACCTGAAATGATCATGTTGCATAAAACCAGAGAGCTCATAACTAATTGGTTATATCTATAGTCAATGCATAGAACCTTAATTTCAAGAGAACTGCCATTTCTGGTGCTATTGGAAGACCTCTGTTGTCGACTTTTTTGCAGTTGTCCTCTAATTAAAGATATTATTGACTGGCCTGTTGGTCTAGTGGTTAGTGACCCTGACTGCTAAACCAGAAGGTCGTGGGTTCGATTCCCACCCGGGACAAATGTTCGTGTGATGAGCATGATTATTTATTCTGTGTCTGGGTGTAATTTTTCTATAATATGTATGTATTTAGAAATAATATGTAAGTATATATGGTTGACATAAGAACAGGCACTGCCTAGTTTGGGATCAGATGGCCGTGTGCGAGTTATCCCTACATATTTTATTTTAAATAAAACAAATTCTTGACTGAATCTGTACCTTTTCTTGAAATTTTCAGTAGGTGTTTGAAAGAGATTTTGGCCGTCCCTTATGTAAATTTTTGGCAAACGAATTCTGCTGGACCATAAATTAATATCATCGTAATGATCGATATATTTGTAATAAATAATTTCGTTTATAATATTTTCCATATTTGCATAGTTAGCATAAATTGAACAAGAATCTTGACAATACATGCACTCAAGTCACCTTCGGACTGCACTCAGCAAAGACGCACCTGAGCGCGATCTCAAGAGTTGTCTTAAGTGCCGAGTTTGATTTATTAATACGACGTCACTCAAGTGATTACGGGATCTTACAATGTGAACTCAGGTTCGGTTTATTAATTAGAACAGTATCTCAAGAGCGTGATTGAGATCGCTCTCAGAGCTGAGTTCGATTTATTAATACGGCCCTAAAACTGTGAACATAGTCTTGACAAAGCTCGCCATTATATTAGACTAGCTGTTGCCCTCAGCTTCGCCCGCGTTAACTTACTCAACTTAATTACTGTTAGTCACAGCGTGATGTTATATAGCCTATAAGCCTTCCTCGATAAATGGGCTATCTAACCCCGAAATAATTTTTCAAATCGGACCAGTAGTTCCTGAGATTAGCGCTCACACAGTTGCTCGCTAAAGCACACCAATTCCAATTCTTCGAATGACAAAGTTATTTCGTTTGTAA
This sequence comes from Helleia helle, assembly GCA_963853865.1. Classification (NCBI taxonomy): domain Eukaryota; kingdom Metazoa; phylum Arthropoda; class Insecta; order Lepidoptera; family Lycaenidae; genus Helleia; species Helleia helle. The sequence continues at coordinate 236,364 of OY971423.1, forward strand.
TGAATACATAGCTATATATAATATATGCATAACTATAACACAACCATCTGTCTAATAGTACCAATACTTTACCGCGGGGATCTTATTAAGAATATTGAACCTGAAACTAATATCATCATCGGATGATAAATGGGTTTGTATTTTAAACCTTAGTATATTATATCAATGTCAATCTAAATGTTAATTACCTTATCAAAAGGCCGACTAAGAGTTAATTATAAATTAATAAATAAAATAAGTATCTTGTTTAAATTCAATAAAAATAGTCAGTTAACAAGAAACGCGGATAACTCAAATGAAATTTATAATTCATTCCGAAGTGGAATTAAATAAATTGAATAAAATACGAATCAGCAGACGGATGTTTGTTAGTAAGGAGACAAATAAATCGTCGTCGGAGTAACTCAATAGAGAAGATAACAACGTTCATTAGACGGAGCTTAGTCCTGGCTCGGAGCTGCCGACCGGCGACGCGCGCGGCCCGGCTGCGATTCATACGAGCACTACGGTCCATGGACCATGACGGTACTAACTAGTAACTACTAACGAATCTTTTTATCGCGAGACGGGGATGTTTAGTCTTTATTTCCTTTGAGAAAATGGAATTGACTCGAGAAAATTCTAGAGCGATGATTTATTATATTATGGCTTTCGAAGTGGTTTAACACAAAAACAGTGTGTTGACCGGATGATTTCTGCATTTGGTGATGAAGCCCCATCCAAAACCACAATTTATCGCTGGTTTGCTGAATTTCAACGAGGACGTGTCAAGCTCAGTGATGATCCCCGTCAAGGTCGTCCAAAAACTGCGGTCACCTAAGAAAACGTTGATGCTGTGCGTAACCTGATTGAGGAAGATCGACATGTGACATACCGCGAAATTCAGGCAACTTTAGACATTGGCATGAGTCAAATACAAATAATCTTGCATGAACAATTAGGTGTAAAAAAGTTGTTTTCCCGATGGATACCGCATTTGCTCTGTGAACAGCAAAAAGCGGCTCGCGTTACTTGGTGCGTAAGAACTCTCGAAAAATTCCACGCAGGATCCTCAAATGCTGTATACAACATCGAATCAGGTGATGAATCCAGGATATACGCGTACGAACCCGAAACAAAAAACCAGTCACGAGTTTGGGTGTTCGAAAATGAGTTAAAGCCAACAAAAATTGTTCGTTCACGGAGTGTTGCAAAAAAAATGGTGGCCACGTTTGTCTCCAAAACCGGCCATGTTGCGACTATTCCTCTTGAGGGACAAAGAACGGTTAATGCAGAATGGTAGCTAGCAATGCGTAATGCTAGCATTTGTTTGCTGGTTGTCAGGTCGTTTCTAAACTCCGTAAAGAGAACTGCAACCGCCGCATCATCCTCCATCACGACAATGCGAGTTCTCACACCGCGCACAGAACAAAAGAGTTTTTAGAGCAAGAAAACATAGAATTATTAGACCATCCGCCGTACAGCCCCGACCTAAGCCCTAATGATTTCTATACTTTCCCTAAAATAAAGAATAAATTGCGTGGTCAGAGATTTTCATCAAGAAGCTGTGGACGCCTACAAAACGGCCATTTTGGAGACCCCAACTTCCGAATGGAATGGTTGCTTCAATGATTGGTTCCATCGTATGGAAAAATGTGTCAAATTTCGCGGAGAATACTTCGAAAAGCAATAAATACATTTTTAAATAGTAATGTTGTGTCACTTACTTGATTCCCGAAATTTTCAGTGCCGCCCACGTACTTTAAAAAAAAATGAATGCCAAATATTGTCTCCTCGAAAGTCCATCTGTGGATCGGTGAACTTGAGTTTGTAGTATATTATTATCTGACTGAGAGACGTAAGTCTTAACACTACAGTCATAAATAAAACTACAATAATAAATCCTACTTCCCTTCGTTCGTTTCCCGTGTTAACAAAAAACCTATGCCAGCTTATAATAGTGTAATAATTACATAGAAACCTACTACAACGAAATAAGTTCTGAAAGACGTAATTAACTGTGAAGACAGGACGAAGAATTGCCCCACCATGGTTCAGGCCTTGAGGTGGCGGTGGGGCTCAGTAGCCTAAGGTGAGAGCACTTTGGGCGAAGCCAATTGAGCCGAGGGGGCTCTTTGTACTCCTCTTATAAGAAGAGGGGACAAAAGAGCAGGGGGCAAGGGGTAAGGATGGGAACCTCACCCCATTGTACTGTCCCGACGTTGAGAGGGGTTGTTCTGTGGTGCGGGACAACCCCTCTGTGGAGGTGGCGTCGGTCCCTTGCGGGACTGACTAGTCGTCAAGGTGCGCTATTAGCTCAACAGATTCGGGGCACCTCACCAAGGCGGCACTGGTGGCACTCGGCGGATTTTAGTGGGTAGAGCTGCGTCCATTTACCATCTTTCGGGCGCAGCGAGTCCCACATACCCACTTGGGAGACCCACTCCCCAGGCGGGATGCCTCAGAGCATTTCCCGGCGTAAAAGAAGTGCATTCATACATCGGAAATAATGTCCATAAGGAAAAGGGCGAGGAGTTAGTAAGATCTAATAACCGTCCATATTCCTATAACAATATTAACCCTAATATTATGGCCCACTGTAATCGGGCGCGGTATATTTTGTAATCATTTAGTACTTACAGTTGTCATCTTAACGTACTGCGAGTCGTAATTTCATGCACAAATCTTAATTATCGTGAAGTACGGTTGGCTTCTCGTGTAATTATGATGTCGTCTGCTGCGGACGTGCGCGGGGATGCTGGGAGCGGTGGTGCGGAAGAGGGACGTTTCTGCACTTTACCCGGTCCTTGCTCACGTTCATACCCAGCGCCACTTTCTTCATTATATTAAGAATCTGCGCATAAACGAGATAATATAAAATTATAGTTATTTTGTGCCAAACATAGGTATTCCGTCATATTCACGATACTCCATTGTCAGACAGACATTTTTTTATAGGAGGGCAAACAAGCAGTCGAAGCCTTTTGGCGACTATCCACGCCTACACACCCGCACAACCAGAGATTATATAGATGCGTTGCCCTCCTTTTCCCTATCCCCCCAATGGGCCACAAAAACTCACAAACCGCACCAAACGCGACAGCATAGTTGTCACTTGACGCCGATATTATGTGCGCGAGAAGTAAAGTTACCACGCCGGTCGTGCCGGCTCAATCCGGCTGCAAAGCAGCATGGCACTACTTCTTACTTAGGCGAGCTTAGTCGTCGTTCGCAAGACGTATCGTTGTCACTACTTACATAAACATACATGTAGTTGTGATGTTTTTTCTAGCGGCAACTGTAGTTGCATAATAAACGTTGGAGTGATTTAAGCATCTTCACTTACCTTGAATCTAAATTTAGCTGATCCTATTAACATTTAACATTACTTACATTGAAAACCATTGACTCGGGGTTAAATTATAAACGTCTTTGACGGTACAAACACCAAAAGTGAGCCCTGATAACAAGTGCGCCCACCCACCACCACCCACGCTACCTCGCCGTAACGTAAACACCTGCGGCCGCCGCAGCACACACACACGTAAACACACACGCACAGCCTTTTACATACGTATACTTTTACACACGCCCAATCACATACGCAGTCGTGTCTGTTGGTAAGTAATTTTTTTATATTCGTGTGGTTCTCTATGGTGGTAGAGTTTGATGGTACACGCGGGCGGATGGGTGTGGTGTGGTGCGGTGGAATGTGGTGGTTTTATGGGAGCTTCGTTTTATGGGGGTTTAAAGTATTCGGATACAAATAGATTTACGTAACTAGATTTATATTTCAATTGCTACATATTATGTTGTCCTGCTAATATTATACATAAGGCGATAGTTTGTATGAATGGATATTTGTTTATTGTTACTCTTTCACACAATAACTAATGAACGGATTGTAATGACACTACAATAATATAGCTAATACATGAGAATAACACATAGGCTATGATTTATCCCAGTACTCCCGCGGGAATGGGAAGGACGCGGGTGAAACCGCGGGCCGCTGCTAGTATAGAAAAGTTTTCATTAATGTATTTTGTGTCGATGCGCAATCTGTGGCCCGGCTTATACGTTTCTTTCTGTATTATTAGGCAAAGCTACCAAACGCTAGTCACTCTAGCACAAAGGATTGTGTACAACTTAAATCATAGCATACACGCAGACGAATTTTGAGAAATCTAAAAAACAGCAATATTGACTATTATAAAATCTAAAACGTATCTTTTTATTAGAACAAACTAGTGAGTTAGAAAATCAGCACACGCCATGTAATCTAGTTCTAGGTCATATCCATTCTGGCAATTTACACACATATAACATAATGCTTGGCATGGGAAGGCGATATGCGACACGTGCGTGTGAGTCCCCCGCAGGCGACCAATGGGCGTGCGTAGGAGGCGCTACTTAATGCGCCTCCAGTAGAAAGTAAAGCCCCTGTGCTCGTGTCGGGTTCAGGATGGGAACCTTGGCAGTATGTCACGACGTCGCTGAGACTGCTTAGTAACGACCGGCAATCCCCCCTTACGAGGAGTAGTCAGGCCTTCGCCGGGGCTAGGCTGTTGCTGAGGTGATCTGTTGCCTGCAGATCCGGGACCCTCAAAAAGCGACTGAAGGCGCTCGCAGTGCGCAGTATTGGCACTACCAGGTGCGAGTCCCACATAGGGTCAGGATCTGTCCGGGTGTCAGTGACAAGCTCGAAGCCGCTGGGCCGACGCGGTATATAACATACTAGCTGTTGCCTGCAGCTTCGCCCGCGTTACTCAACTCCTATAAATCACAGCGTGATGTTTTATAGCCTATAGCCTTCCTCGATAAATAAGCTGTCTAACACTGTAAGAATTTTTCAAATCGGACCAGTAGTTCCTGAGATTAGCGCGTTCAAACAAACAAACAAACAAACTTGACCTGCCGTCACTGTTATAAGAACACAATATCATAGATCAATCTTAACGTAAAATTAAATTTATAGCATTACAACAAATGTGTAGTCCCAATTTAACGCAGGTAAAACTGCGTGCTGCAATCAGTATTTAACAAATAAGTAATTTGGTACTGTGTGAATGTTCTTACAAAATATGGGAATAATGTCCAATGATTTATTCCCAGCATGTTGTGTGCCCAATACTATGGACTTATTGAGGCCGGCGCGCGGCGTGTCCTGTGAATTGAGTACAAACTACAAATATTTTTGTGTATTATTTTATTATTGTAAAATATTCATAATTGATAATTATGCATACCTAGTATATTAAATATTTAATGGATTTTGGAACGTAGTTCCTTATCGCACGTTGCAAAAGGGGGCAAGACGATAAATTGGCACGACACTTTGCTAGAATGTGTGCGTATATAGATACACACGCCTATGTGTGTGTATGTTTACTGTTTATTATAAAAATTGAAACCTTATCTATTAACATCATGTCACCTATAGCGCGATGCAATTACTTAACAACGCCATCTATTGGCAGTTTTATGTAAACGTTAAATAATTATACACACATATATATATATATATATATATATATATATATATATATATATATATACCACGCCATCTATTGGCAGATTTACATAAATTTAAGAAATATACAATTCAAACTTGTTTGAAAAATTAGACATGTAAGTAGTTTTCATTATAACACATTCCACGTACCTACAGTTGACTTAATTTGACTTGCTAAAATTGTTGGTAATGTGTTTTATTAATAGGTCTTCACTAATTAATCCAAAGGAACTTCGTTCCATCCAGGTGTCCCTTGACACCTCTCTTTAGTTTTTTTTCTTAATTTCTATGTGCACCTGAACATGAGGTCATCGTTTGCTCACCGGTGAAGGAAACATCGTGAGGAAACCTGCATGCCTGATGAGATTAAACGTCTTTGAAGGTGTGTGAAGTTCAACAACCCGCATTGGGCCAGCACATCGGTGAAATATGGCCCTACACCCTCCTCGCCTGATTTCGAGGAGACCCGTGCCCAGCTATGGCACAATTAAGGGTTGATATTATTATTATCAGCTGTATCCAACCAAAATTGTTATGAAATTAAAAAACTTTTTCCTCGACATGTTTGGTGCATCTCATTAGAGTCATACACGGACGGACGAAATTCATCAAGTCGGGGTCTTGATGCATGTGACTCTGTAGTTAAGTAAAAACTACATTTCAAGACAGGTCCTCGTATAAATTGCCGCAATTTAGCGGCGCGTCGGTCGGTAGGGCGTCATACGGGCGACGTCGTTCGGAGAGTCTCGGTTGTTAGACTTCGGTCGTCCGGCGTCGGGCGTCTGGTGTTGGACATAGTACGTAAGGAGTCGGGCGATGGACGTCGGAAGTCCGAAGTCGGTCGTCGGTCGTCGGGAGTCCGAAGTCGGTCGTCGGTCGTCGGACGTCGGGCGCAGGGCCGTTATCTTCGTCTGCACTACACTATTTAATTTCGTCTCCGGCAAATGACTTCTTAAATAGCAATCAGCTCGCGAAACTTCGCCTACATAATTGGTTCTTCTTATTGGCTTTTGTCCAATATTACTTAAATTACCAGACTAAGACAAACTCGAAGGAAGAGCTATTACTATAGTGATGTATGTTTCATCCTGCTTATATCTTCCATACAACAACATGGCTGTGTGTCGGAGTGACGAGATGGTGGCTGTAATTAGTAATTACCGACACAAGCGCGGGTATTAGTTAAAAGTGTTTAAACAGAGCGTGTATAAGTAGTGTAAGCTCGGCTCATTAAGGGCTCTATGTATAGTTAATATTATGTCTGCATTGACGCGTCATAAAGGGTCAATTATTATCGGTGGAACCGCACCGGATAAACACGCACCGGTCAGGGCGGGCCGGAGACTGATGGGCGACGGTGATCTATTATATAGTCTGAGGTTTCTTTGACGTTCTCCGATAGAAACAGCAATGACGTCGGCGAGATGTGAGTTTGGATTTGGACTGGACAAAATGTGCCCAATTCACGGAATTATATAATTGAAAAAATAATAATTTCGTCTAGCAGTCTGCTTGGGATATTTTTATGGTCAGAGTGCTCTGATATATTCGACGTGATACCTATGAAGATCCTCATAGTTATATTAGAGAAGTTTGAAAAATATTAAAATACATTCATAAATATATAATTCAAATACATTATATCGCTTCTATCACACATAAAAACTGTGTGGCGTGTTAAAGGTATTAGTGGGTCGGCGAGAGGTCGGGCGCTTTATCTACGATCCATATATCCAATAACGGACGGATCGCGGAATACTTGCGGGAAGGAATTCGCTCGGTGTTGCAGCCGGCGAGCGGGAACTGCGCCCAGACACCCCGACGACATCTATACCACCGCTAATAGTTTGTTAAAATTGTAGTACACGTCATTTTGTTTATCTGCGTCATTAGTTTTATCGGCAAGTTCTTTACACGTCCGTCTACCGTTCTATTCGTGTCTTTCGTCAAACTGTTTGTCTTACTGGTAACAACAGTAAATAGAAACCAATCGGATTCGAATCGGGCGGCAGTTGGCTCTCACCACTGCCGGCCAAGCCGCTCCCCGGTCCATAGGGCCGGGGGTGGTGGTCGTCATCTCATGTCGAGATGGGGACCGCGAGGAAGAAAACCTCTTTAAAAAATTACCCCAATCCCAAAATAAGCTCAGGTGCGTGGCGAGGGGATGAATGGCTGGAGAGTCTCCAGTCCCGAAAGGGGGAATCCCGCACCACGCCGGAATCGGCGGAGGTCTGCCCCACGTACTACGGGGGGGGCACAGACTGTTTCAGGGACCGACGACTCACGCGATATAACGGACATCGATAGGCTTTACGATTGTAGGAGTGGGGGGGAAGATCTAAGGAGTGAGGGAGAGGAGAATAGGTTAGGTAGGAGGGCGGTTGTCCGGGTTGAGGACATATCGGCGACGGCGAGGCGTGTGACACGCCAATCGGTCGCTCGTGCAGGGGTCACCCTGGACGAGCTTCTAGGGACGGAGTCCATACCGTCCATTAGAGTCGGACGTCTGCGGGAACAAGCGACTGTTATCGGAGATGGGAATAGCTCTAAGGGGGGGAGAACGGTTCTATCGAAGGAGAAGGTGGGCGCGGGCCGCTCAAAAGAAAATCTGGAGATATTGGAGGACTTAACGGTCACATCGTTGTCTGAGTCGGAGTTGGGGCAGAAGCGCCTCTTCTCCGAGGCTTCAGGGGGCTCAGGCTCCGACACCGAGACGGGGGGGAATGTGGCGAGGAGGACGAACCCGCCGAAACGTGGTAAGGCGATCTCGCTTTCAAATGCGCGAGCTGCGCTTAGGGAGAGGAAGGAGAAGGAACGGGAGGATGATTTCGAAGTTGCTCTGGATAAACGGGTCTTCAGGAAACAGAAGGAGGTTGTGGGGGAAGTGCAGCTGACCTCTCTTGAGATCGAGGTGGAGAAGCTTGGGGCCGAAGAGTTGAGGGTGGCGGCTGAAACAAATCTCGAGGTGATTCTGGGACTAACCGGGAAGTCCGTCAACCTCAGGGGTGGGTACGCGGCCAAAATCCGGAAGGCCGCCGGAGCCATCAGGGAGGTTCTGGAATCCCTGGCGGTCCGCACGGAGTCCGAGGAGGCGCGAAAGCTGCGGGCCGATAATAAAAGGCTCCAGTGGGAGCTAGATCTAGTGCGGGAAGAGGTCCGCGCATATAGGAGCGAGTTTGAAGAAAGTCGCAAAAAGGCGGCCCAAACTAAGGAAGAAGCGATGTCTGCCACCCAAATTGCACAATTGGTTGGTAACATGCTGGACGGCCGTTTGGCGGCGCTGCAGCTACCGCCGGCTCCTCCCTGCCGTCCTCCACTGGCAGGGAGCAAGAAGGAGTTAGCCAAGGCCACAAAGGCCACCAGTTCGGCGCCATGAGGGCAGGCGGCGACTACCGTCGTCGTCGATGAGGTGGTAGTGGGACCCGACCCTGTCGAGTTCCCCGCCTTGCCCCAAGCCTCAAAAGGCACGGGAAAGGGTAAGGGTAAGGGGAAAGGGAAAACCCAAGAAGTGGCATGGACCGCGTTCGGTCCCTCCACCTCAAAGGAGGCTGCCCCCAAAAGGAGGGTAAAAGAGGGGGCCAATGCCTCACAGAATCCGGCGGAAACATGGACGGAGGTAGTCCGCCGGAAATTCAGTAGACCGGAGGGCTCTGCGCCGCCGGCAAAGAAGGCGTCAGCCTCTGCGCCGCCGGCTAAGGTGGTTAAAAAGCCGAAGTTGTCGCCCCCCCGCTCCACGGCCGTAATACTAAAGTTACGGCTGGAGGCAGTGGCCAAAGGGGCGACGTATGGCTCGGCCCTGTTGAAGGCCGAGCATAGCATCGACTTGGCGGAGCTCGGCATCGGCCCTCTCCGGATTCGCCAATTGGCAACCGGGGCGCGCCTGATCGAGGAGACCGGGTCCACAAGCGGCGAGAAAGCGGACGCACTCGCCGCTCGTTTAAAGGATGTTTTAGCGGAGGAGGCGGAGGTGCTCAGGCCCGAGAAAAAGGCTGAGATGAGAGTATTGGGTCTGAACGACGCAGTCACCGAGGAGAATAGAATAGAATAGAATAGAAAGAATTTATTTAGGTTGCATACACCGTTGCATACATTTTAAATAACAATAATTATAATCTAAGTATGTACTTAAGTTTTACATTAAATTATTCTAAGGTATCTAGTATCTACATAACAATCTTAAATCTACTTTTAGTATTAACTAACAAACACAAAAATATATAATATTGATTATATACCTACAACAAAATATTTATTTATTTATTTATTTAATATCATAAATTACACTACCTAATATATACCTAATATTATTACCTACTTAACATAGTAATAGTTAAAATACTTACCTAAACTATAATAAAATGCACAACAGTGTAATTACAATTCCTAAAATGGAAGCTACTCAGTTGAATGACTGTGGGACAAAACACAGTCCTGATTTTATGTGGCCCCTAAATAAACGAAGGAAGCATAGGAGCGTCTCATCGCCACGGTTGGTAAGGAGGGGGGATGTAATCCGGGCCAGGTCCTCGTGCGAAACATCCGCACGGGGCAAATGGGCGCAGGTACAGCCCATATAGAGCTCCCAATTGTAGCGGCGAAAAAGCTGCTGGAACAAGGGAGTGTCACGGTGGGTTGGTGCCGCGCACGCCTTCGACTGCTGCAGGCACGCCCCAGGCATTGTTTCCGATGCCTGGGACTGGGGCACGTTGCCGGAGCATGCCAGTGTGGAGTAGACCGCAGTGGCCTGTGCTATCGCTGCGGTCAGGCTGGCCATAAGACTGCCGGGTGCTCGGCCGCCGCACACTGTGCGGTGTGCGCCGATGCAGTAAGGCCGGCAGGCCACGTGATGGGGGGTATGGCGTGTAAGCCCCCATCAACCCGCGGGAAGCTCCCCTCCCAACAAGCTAAGGGGGGGAACCAAGTGGAGTCGGTAGACGCTGAGACGGCCGAATAATGTCTAGGCATCTCAGCGTCCTCCAGGCGAACGTCAACCACTGCGCCGGGGCTCAGGACCTTTTCCTGCAGTCCATGGCGGAGTAGTGCGTTGACGTCGCGATCGTCGCCGAGCCATATGCTGTGCCTTCCAGCTCACACTGGGCGGGGGACACCGATGACTCGGTAGCGATCGTGGTGAGGCCTGGAGTCGGCCCCCCCCTCGCGGTCAAAGCGAGGGGCCGCGGGTACGTGGCGGCGGTTCGGGGAGAGGTTGCCTTCGTCGGGGTATACTTCTCTCCGAACCGCGATTTGGCGGCCCTGGAACGGTTTCTCGACGTTCTGGGGCCGCTGGTGGGGCAGCTAGCTCCCCTACAGGTGTTCGTGGCCGGGGACCTCAATGCCAAGTCCACGGCTTGGGGCAATCCGGTCACGAACAAGAAAGGGAGGGAGGTGGAGGAGTAGGCGCTAGTTGCCGGACTGTCCCTGCTCAACAGAGGGGCAGTCCAGACGTGCATGCGTTGGTCGGGAGGTTCCGCCACGCCGGCCATCGCACGCACAGTGGAGGGGTGGAGGGTGGAGACGGGAGTGTAGACTCTCTCGGATCACCGTTACATAAGGTTCGAGGTGTCTCCGATTCCCGTCCGTCCGGCGTCGTCATCGTCGACATCTAGGGGGCGAAGCCAGTTTCCGCGTTGGGCGCTCACGAAGCTCGACCGGGAACTGGCAGAGGAGGCGGCTATAGTCTGCCGGTGGAGACTCCCGCCGCTGTCGGAGCTTGGGGTGGACGAAGCGGCTTACCGACTCTGCGACGCGTTCACAGCGGTCAGCAGAGCGGCTAGGCCGCGCACGAAACGTCCGCCCCCGCGGCGGGCGCTCTACTGGTGGTAGGTTGAACTAGCCGACCTTCGGGCCGCCTGCCAACGGGCAAGGAGGCAGTATACCCGGAGCAGGCGGCGGCGCCCCCAGGATGTCGACAGGGACGACGGCCTGTACAGGGTCTATATTGACAAAGTCAAGACCCTAAAACAGGCCATCTGCCGAGCCAAGGAGGAGGGCTGGCTGGAGCTCGTTGAGGGTCTCGAGAGGGACCCCTGGGCCGACCGTATAAATGGGCGCGGAAAAAGCTCCGCGCCCAGTCGGCCCCTATCACCGAGACGCTCCAGCCGGGCCAACTGAGGAGGATTGTCGGGAAACTCTTCCCCGACACACCTGGGGGCTTCACGCCCCCCAGGATGGCTCGGCAGACACCGGACGAGGAGGGTGTTCCGCCACCCGTCACGGAGGCTGAAATGGAGGCGGTTCTGGCCCGTCTCCAGAGTAAGAAGAGGGCGCCGGGTCCAGACGGGGTGCACGGGAAAGTTCTGGCCCTTTCCCTCGAGCACCTCGGCGACAGCCTTCGGGAGCTGTTCGATCGCTGCCTGCGGTCCGGACAGTTCCCGAGGGCATGGAAGGAGGGTCGGCTCTGCCTGCTTCCGAAGGCAGGGCGACCCCCGGACTCGGCCGCGTCAGTACGACCGGTGGTGCTGCTGAACGAGGCTGGGAAGGCTCTGGAGAGAGTCGTGTCTTCCCGGCTCGTTCGGCACCTGGAGGAGGGCCCGGGACCGGGACTCTCAGAGTCCCAATTTGGGTTCCGGGCGCGCCGGTCGACCATCGACGCCCTCAAACGCCTGAGGGCGGTGACGGGTGAGGCGGAACGCAGAGGGGAGGTGGTGGTCGCGGTGTCCCTGGACATCGCGAACGCCTTCAACAGCCTCCCGCACAGTGTGACACGGGAGGCACTGAACTACTTTGGTGTGCCTCCCTATCTCAGGAGGCTGTTGGAGGCGTACCTCTCCGACAGGAGGGTAGCCTGCGAGAACCGGTGTGGGTCCGTGGAGTGGTGGCGACTTGGCTGCGGTGTCCCGCAGGGTTCGGTACTTGGTCCGATCCTGTGGGACATCGGGTACGACTGGGTCCTGCGAGGTCGTCTCCTCCCCGGGATGGGTGTCATCTGTTACGCTGATGACACCTTCGTCTACGCCCGGGGACGAGACTATAAGGAGGCGGCGCGGCTGGCCGAGGTCGGGCTCGACCTCGTGATCGGCCGCATTGAGAGGCTAGGGATTCGGGTCAGAGTCGACAAGACCGAAGCCCTCCTCTTCCGCGGGACCGGGCGGAAAGGACCCCCACCAGGGGCTGCCCTCCAGATCGGAGGGGTGAGGGTCAGGATGAGCACTCACATCAAATATCTGGGGCTCATCCTCGACGGTGGATGGACCTTCGGCCCACATTTCGAACAATTGGGTCCGAAGGTCGTGAAGGCGGCGAGTGCGCTGGGCAGACTTCTCCCGAACCTCGGAGGACCCAGCGCCGCGTGCAGGCAGCTATACTCCGGTGTCTGCCGGAGTATGGCGACGTACGGTGCTCCAATTTGGACGGATCGCCTTACCGCGCGGAGTAGGGCCCAGCTGCGCTCGGCGCAGCGGGTGATCGCGGTAAGAGTGGTCCGGGGGTATCGTACGATATCATGGGCTGCAGCTACTGCCTTAGCCGGCGACCCCCCGTGGGAACTCGTGGCGCAAGTTCTCGCCGAGGTATACTCCTATGTCTCGGATAGGAGGTCCCTCGGAGAGGACGTGACGCCGGACGGGATCCTACGGGTCCGCCGACTAGGGCAGGAGGCACTAATGCGAAGGTGGGGGGAGGACTTGGCGCGGCAGCCGTATGGCAAAGGCTTAACGGTTGCCCTGCGCCCGGTCCTTGAGCGGTGGATGCGTCGTAAACGCAAACCCCTCACCTTCCGTCTAACACAGGTGCTCACCGGGCATGGGTGCTTCGGTGAGTATCTGTGCAGGACGGCCTAAAGGGAGCCGGTAACTATGTGTCACGATTGTGGCGCGGCGGTGGACTCGGCCCAGCACACCCTCGAGGTGTGCCCGAGATGGGCGGCGCTGCGTCATGATCTGACATCGGTCATCGGAGGGGACTTGTCTCTGCCGAGTGTCATCCCCGCGATGCTCGGCGACGACGAGTCCTGGACGGCGATGATCTTCTTCTGCGAGGCAGTAATGTCCCAGAAGGAGGCCGATGAGCGGGTGAGAGAGGAGGCCGCCGACGAGGCCTCCCACCGCGGGCGACGAACGGGGGTGCGTAGGAGGCGCTACCTAATGCGCCTCCAGTAACGCCCCTGTGCTCGTGTCGGGCCCAGGATGGGGTTTTAACCTGGGTCCAGCTAGACACGACGTCGTCGGTGACTGCTAAAAGTATCGAAACAAACGAACAGCCGAGCAGTCCCCCTTTAGAGGAGGAGTCTGGCCTTTTCGCCGGGGCCAGCCTGTCGCCGAGGGTCCTGCGTTGCCTGCATGATCCGGGACTCTCATAAAAGGCGGCTGAGGGCACTTGCAGCGGTTTTAGTGGGTAACGCATCTCCAAGTGCGAACCCCACACACGGCTAGGTTTATAACTCACCCCGGTCCTAGTTATGGTTTGGTCTGCAAATTTTTCCGCTGCAGAACAAAAAAAAAAAAAAAAAAAGGATACACTTCATTATAACTAAAAAAGTTATTTTGAGGAGATGAGAAATGGTAGAAAGCCTATTTAAGGACTCCATTGTAAGGCTATTTTTATATAAATATAGTTCAGGTTTGAAAACCATCAATACTTTGTTAAATAAAATATTGTATAGCATACAGCAAGAAAAACTAACAAGTAAGTTTCCCAATAAGCCTATTTCGATCCAAGCCTTATTCAAAATCCGTTCGCGCCGCTTAAGTCAATACGTTGTTTAAAAGTATGTGCTTGGCTTGTACAATGACTGTGTCACGGCAGAGATTATCGGCCGATAGCCACGTAGACCGAGAGGGGGCGAGGGCGGGGGCGGGGGCGGGTGCGTTCGCCAGCGAGTGGAGTCATAACAACAGTTGGTAGAGTCGGGGGCTACCTTGGACATATCTATGACGATCGGTTTCTCTTATTAATATATTATACGGTAACAACAATAGATCGGCAATAGATAGATGGTAAGTATTTCACTTGAACCTGATTTAAGACATAGATCTTTTTAGCGCATCAAATAATCTGGTTTGAAATGTACTAGACATACTCTACCTGCCGCTAGAGCATTAACGACGACGACCTCCGTGGCTCAACGGTTAGCGCGTTGGCGCTCAAGCCGGAAGTTGCGGGTTCGAATCCCGCCATGGAACAAAAAAGTTTTCTGTGTCATGGATGTGTATTAAATATGTGTATAATATAATAAAAATCTTAAATATATGTATAGTATAAAAGTATTAAATATATTTCCGTTGTCTGGTACCCGTAACACAAGTTCTTCGAGAACTTACCACGGGACTAGATTGACGTGGTGTGAAAGCGTCCATAGATATTATTATTGTATTTAACACTCTAGTCGGCTTTCTTTTGGCTTGTATTGCTTTGAGGAAATGCCGCGGATGTAAATACAATTTTCGGGCTATATACCTATTGTGTAGGTCCCAGAGTGTCATTAAGAGAGAAATTCAAAGAAATAGACATTTTGACTGTAGCATCTCAATACATTTTTGTAAACGTGATGTATGTTCGCAATAAAAAATGCGATAATCACAATAGAAATACAAGGAACAAACATAAACTTGATGTGCTATATTTTATGCTACATAAGGTCAGTAATTCTTATAAGAGTCAATGTACACGTTTCTACAATAGGATCGCAGAAAACGTTCAAAACCTATCAATAAATAAATTTAAAAATTTACCCCTCATGCGCCTAAAGAAGTTCATTTCAAAAAACTGTTAAAGAACGTTTGTGTGGTAAAGGATATTTCAAAATAAAAGAATGTATTGAAGATTGGGAATAAGGCGTTTACTACGAGGCGTCTATATATAATTATATAATATTATGTACCTATATGAGCGGCGATGGCCTAGTGGGTGTGGTCTCGGCCTCTTGAGTGAGAGCCGCGAGATCCGGGTTCGATCCTGACACCTCCCCCCTGTGATGCCTAGAAATGGGTTTTTAGAAATTTCTATGTGCACCTGAACATGAGACCTTCGCTTGCTCACCGGTGAAGGAAAACATCGTGAGGAAACCTGCACACCTGATGAGATTAAGTCTTTGAAGGTGTGTGAAGTTCACCAACACGCATTGGGCCAGTGCATCGGTGAACTATGGCCCAAAGGCCAAAACCCTCCTCGAAACCACCTCAAAGTGGGACATACAAGGGTTGATATTATTATTATTATTATATGTACCTATATTGTAACATATTAAAAAGATTAGTTTCACTGAGTTTGTTTCGCCGGTTCTTGTCAAGGGACCAGCTGTGGAACCGGTAGTAGAGTCATTTGATGTTCATTAAAATACTTTGATGTACAAAATTTTATAAAAATATTTTTATTTTATTATATACTCGCAAGTCAGATTCCTTTACATAGCGACCGTAGAGGCTTACCTGTTCCGCTCAAAGGACTGCACATAATCCGTGTGCACGGCTGCTGCGTCACTGTAACTGGAGCAGACCGGGGCTGAGAGGAGCAGTTCCGCGTCCAGGAGATTTACCCGGGAAACGTCCACGCCCGGTACATAGACGGTCCCCCATTCAGGAGATTTACCCGGGGATTGTGCCGGCCCACTTTAATATTCGGACGACTATAAATCTGCCGCACGTCAATACTCCCGCTGCAAGGGGAACGTTTATCAAAATTATATACGATGTCTAGCGAGATTTGTGCCCGGATACTTTTGGTACAACACCTTAGAATGAAGGTAAAAAATTATAAGAAAATATTTATTTGATTTGATATGCTTGAATATTCATGCTTTAAAAATCACACATTTCACTCATGTGTCGGTAAACCATTAGGTACCTACTAGTATTGTCATGGGCGTACCCAGGGGGGATCAGGGGTGGGCAGCTGCCCCCCCCTGGAAGTTGTATCTTCCACCGATAGTACTTACGTTTATATTTTATTTCCGCCGAAACTTGTTCGTGGTGTGCTCTTAATTGACCGACCATTCTTAACTAACACCAATTTCAAAATATACATGAGTGGATAGCGCATACAATAATTATATAAATTTATTTTTCGCTTTTGAGTACCTCAATTATAATTTATTTACCCTTTTTAATGCAAAGTTTTCGTCAATATCCACGAATTAAGTCCAAACAAAAGGTAGCTACAATAAACCGTTGAGGAGTTCCCTTAACTGTCCCTAATGACAGTCACAACCCAAGATCAATCAAATCTAGATGTAAAGTTCTGATAAATACAAATGAATCCCAAACACAAGGGAACTGCTGTAAATTATTGAGAAGTTCCCTCGGCTCCATCATCAGATCGACCTTATGAGGGACTCACACCTGTGGAGTGCCTAATCCTAAACCAAAACCACTGCGAGCGCCTTCAGTCGCCGCGAAGGCCAGACTACTCCTTGTAAGGGGGGACGTCCTGGTCGCTACTAAGCACTAAGCAGTCACTGCAACTTCATGTCATACTGAGCCCAGGTTCCCATCCTTAAGCCCCGTCTCGTCCCCGGGCATACACGAGGGTGTCATCCGCGTAGCAGATTACACCCATCCTGGGGAGGAGGCGGCTTCGCAGGACCCAGCCCTACCCGATGGCCCACAGATTAGGACTCAGAACCAACCCTTGTGGGACACCGCATCCGACTCGCTGCCACTCTACGGACCCCGACCGGTTCTCGTAGGATATGGAAGCAACTGAAGAAGTTCAGCGCTTGTTAAAGGCGATCGCGATGTCCAGTGACACCGCAACCACCACCTTCCCTCCGTCCTCCGCCTCACCCGTCCTCAACCGGCCCAAGGCGTTTGAGGACGTCGACGGTTGATCAGTGTGCCCAGAACCCAAATTGGGACTGTGAGAGTCTTGGTCGCAGACCCTTCTCCAGGTGCTCAGTGAACCGGGAGGCCACTTTCGTTCCAATGCCTTCCCAGCTTCACTCCCTGCCGGGGTCCGGCCTGCCTTTGGTAGCAAGCAAAGCTGACCCTCCATTCAGGCCCTCGGGAACTGTAGGGTCCGTAGGCCCCGAAGGCTATCCCCGAGGTGCACGATAGAGTAGTAACCCTCCCCCCTCCGTGCACCCCGTATAACAAAACAAGCGCTGGCGATCCGGTCAAAAAAAATCTTGATTTGCCCCCTCCCCAGGGCAGAAGCTGGGTACGCCCATGAGTATTGTGTAGAATATACACAGATACAACTATATTAATCTTTACCCCGGAACAGACAATAATACTACACATAATTGTGTCTGATGGTGGGATTCCATCACGCGATGTTTCTAGATTTATACAAAACATGTAAAGCGAGGTTGGTTCGTGTCAATTACAACCTCTCAGATTTACTTTTGTTCGTGTCGGTTATGTGTTATGTTCTCACGCGAGTGGTCCGACATCATCTACCTCCTTCACCATGGTTCAGGCCTTGACGTGGCGGTGGGGCTCAGTAGCATAGGGTGAGCAGCTGCACCTTGGGTGATTGAAGCTAATTGAGCCGAGGGGCTCTTTGCACCACTCTTATAAGAAGAGGGGACAAAAGAGCAGAGGGCAAGGGGTGTAGACGGGAACTTCACCCTATTGTACTGCCCCGGCGTTGGGAACCGTCTATGGAGGTGGCACCTGTCCCTTGGGGGACTGACTAGCCGTTGAGGTGTCCTGTTTGCTCAGTAGATCCGGGGCACCTCACCAAAGGCGGCATTGGTGGCACTCGTCGGGTTTTAGTTGGTAGAGCTGCGTCCACTTACCAGCTTTCGGGTGCAGTGAGTCCCACATGATGCCTCACAGCATTTCCCGGGATTAAAGATCTACCTCACTGTAGTGGAAACGTAACATACACACATATACAGCGAGCTTAAACTATGAATGAGCACCTGTTCAGCACAAATACATGCCGACTGACCGACTATCTCATTTATAAAATTTATAGTATGGACATTAAAGTCCACATGAGCTTATCACGTCCACATTTGAATATCAATTATTGCAATATGAGTCGGCGGGCTGGCGCGAGGGTCAGGACTCAGGAGTCGTGGGCGGCCGGGGGATGTCTGGGGTGCCGGGGGTGCGGGACGATCGATGCCACGTGCGTCAGGTTCAAGGTCACGGGACCATAGGCGACCGTCGCCCCTCGGCCAGTCGGCGAGAGTCCAACCCGCGTGTGACCCGGTACAGCCCGGGAGCACGTTACTTTCCCACTTTTGTGACCAAATGTTATTCGCTGTATATTTCACACTTATCTGTCCATCTCCTTACCTCATCATCATAATCAGACTATAAACATCACCTGTAGGGCTAGCATGCGCGCACGACAAAATTTTGCCTACGCCTTTTATCGTATTAACTGTATGAAATAATACGAGAAAAGGTGTAGACAAAATTTTGTCGTGCTAGCCCTACTGGCTGTGACTAGGACTAGAAGCTAAAATGAGGGCAGGTGTACCTTGTACCTCGCCATATCTTAACTTAAATCAGGTTAAATAAGTTCCAGTTAATAATCCTATCTCCAGATATAATCCTTAGAGAGAAGAAGACATTTAAGAGGAAGTTTTACTTGAACACATATGACGTAGGAATTGTCTACAATATATTAACCCAACCAACAACAGAGGTAGTTAATGAGCCCCCTAACCACATCGATCCGAATCTATCGCGGAAGCTTAGGTTCGAATCCGATACGAGTAGACACAAACCCAGACCGCGCAAACAGCGCTAGCACTACGCTACCGCTAGATTGCTTGGGCACCGCGCATGACCCGCCTCCCTCTACAGAGGGAGGGATGAGGGCCGGCCCTCATGATGATAGGTTAAATTCAACCGTAAAAGATTCGTCGACCGTATCGGATTTGACTAGTCCAAATCCTGCTCTCCCGAGCAGCGCGCGCGATGAACCGCGCCCCCTGCGGGCCGCGGAGGGGGACGTCCCCCTTTCGAATATTTCTTAAGTGAGCCATCTGCTCACTTACTGTACCGATTGAGCTTAAAATCCATCAGGCCGAAAAGTCTAGCCCTTCCGAAAAAAAATATTTAAAAGAAATGAGCCCCCGCAGTGACGCTCCCTCTTTGAGATTAAAAGTTAAGAGTACAATGGGGTTGGATATGCCCTGGAATAAAACCCCCAAATAAATCTAGAATAAAAAAAACCTATTTCAAATGATGTCCGAATATAAATTTATTGGTAAGTAGAAGATATGGGTAAGTTCACAGGTAAGTTTGGTATAAAGTCAAACGATATGAATGCCATATCGTTTTTCTCTTATTTAGTTAACTGTTAAACATAATATAACATACTAGCTGTTGCCTGCAGTTTCGCCCGCGTTACTCAACTCCTATGAGTCACAGCGTGATGTTATATAGCCTTCCTCGATAAATAAGCTGTCTAACACTGAAATATTTTTTTTAATCGGACCAGTAGTTCCTGAGATTAAGCGCGTTCAAATAAACAAACAAACTCTTCAGTCACATTCAGCTTTATAATATTAGTATAGATTATATTAGTACGAGTTTTTATAGTTGTACATTTTCAGCTATAAATGTATGTTTTTTTGACTTGAATTAGATGCAATAATTTGACCAGCCTTCAATAGTAGAGAACAACACGTTGATGTAAATTATGAAATCTCTTATCGAGTATGTTCGGGCCCGAGCGTTTTGGGTCTTTAACCTTTGGTTAGATGATAAACGTACAGAATAAATAACTAAGGTTTTGTGATTATATTTGCATCAGATGATCACATCGCAAGTGCTCCTCGCGGGTCCGAGGTTAATGAACCCCGAAATGATCTCACACATATACCACACAACATGCAGGGGCAGTTCGGTAACTCGACGAGACTACCGCGTGTACCATATATATTAGGGGGCCTATCCTTGTAATGTATGTATGGACAGTTCATTTTATTTATTATCTTCGAAATATCGCTTAAGTTGACATAAACTTATGGTAAAATTCAATTTTTTTTGGAAATATTGTTTTCATGGCAACAATTCTGAGTCGCTTTATTTCTACTGGTTCCAATATGTAAAATATCTTTTATTTGGAAGTGAAACATTTGATATTCATCATAATATTATTAACTCCGTGAGTTTTTCTGGTCATTAGGAGTTAAGACCTTAATAATGCTGAGCTCGGTAGTCAAGTACAGTTTACATCTAAAAGCTCTAGTTGTTTTTCAGAGGTCACGGCTATGTATTTTTGCTGTATGTAGGGGTCACGGTCAGAGGTCAGCGTCGTTAGACCCCGCCCCCATCAGCTCTAATCACTTCCCGAGATATAAAACGATAACTTTTGCCATTAGTCTAAAGAGACTCCATTTAAAGCTATACTAGGTGTTCCCCGTAGTTTCGTGATTCGTCTCCATTGACATCAAACTTTAAATCGTTTAAATGATAATCGGTGTCCTAAATACAGACAGGGCTATCAACTCAGTTTATTTGATTAAATATTTGATTATAGTTTATCAGCTACACCAGTTTAAAGCTTCCTTTTAGTCATATCAGACTAACAAACGACTCACCAACCAACGCTCGTAACTTCATTATTGAGAACAGCTACAATCCGGTGACCGATAACATTGGTAATGCGTTTGAAGTGAACCCATACTCGTGCTGGTGAGCAGCGAATGTGGAGCGGAGCGCAGTAGGGGCAGTAAGGACAGTAGGGCAGCAGTGACCGCGGGCAGTTACGTCAGGTGTGGGCAGTGCACCCGTGCGCCACATAGTAAGTACCTACGTGCGCGAGTTTCACGCGTAATGGGATTATGGTGCGGCCGGACTCCCGGAGTGCCAGCGCAGAGATTTCGATCATCAATTATTCAGCGGAGGCGATCGCTGGCGAGCGCCGGCGGGGTGTGGGGAGCGGGGTGTGGGGAGCGGGGTGCTCGTCAGGGGGTATCTGCGCTTATGATCACGTATAGTGTATTTCGTTATGAGTATCGATCATCAACGACCAATTGCATGTAAAACTAGTCATGTAAAATTTATTCAGTTGGCAAAGGTCGGTACGCTGGCGTACGAGCTTGTAGATGCCGATCATTGAGCTATTCACTAGAAAAGACGTCTGATGTTGATCATGGCGCTCGCACAACTTCCTAAACAAACGAGACCTAGCACCAGACTACAACAACGACACAATATGGCCGGCGCTGGTCGTCCGTAAGCAGAATATATTATTAGGTGAGCCCGCGCGATTCAGTTTAATATTCGCGGTTTCGAATTCAGCTTGCCGGTGTACAGTGGGCGACACTCTGCACGCTGCGCCTACCGTATGCCTTAGCCCATTTCATTTAAATCACTAGATACGTACCAAGTAGAGATTAGATACTGGTGACTTTAAAAAAAATACGCCAATAATCTATCGACACTCTGTCATAAATCACGCAAGAGAGAATTAATTTTACGAGACCTTAAGTGAGCTTTTTTTAAGCTATTGCATAGCTTTTATCGCGGGCCTTGAGCGCAGCGACCGAATCAAGAAATTCCGTAACGAAAAAAACCTGACACCCGACGAGCGACGAGCTTCTCCGAAATCGGACGAATAAGTAAGCAGCTGTTTGTGAGAAAGTATATAGGTGACTAACTAGATAGCGCTTTACATTTTCACATCGTCTCCGTGTTAAATAAAGTATTAAAAATAGAAATAAGTAATAATTTAATAAGTGTACGTGTTATAAGTGTTGAACATTAAAGTGACAATAACTAAGTGAAAGTTTTATCCGTGAGAATATTTCACTGCCTGAAAATATATTGTTCAGCTAAAATATTAACCATCGATTTTGAATAAAAACGATATAAAGATAAGAGATAGTGTTTAAAAGTGAGTGTAAGATCTGTATTTGTGCAAATCAAAGAATTTATTAACTATTTAAAATCATAAAAGTGGACAAAATGTATTTTAGTACTGAACATAAGAACAAAGAACTAAACAAGTATAGAAAAAATGAACGGCTGTTCGTAGTTGTTTTAGTCGTCAACACTATCTACTATAAACCACATAGTTAGTACATCGGTGGACACAGGAGATACAAAGTTCTGGGATAATAACTGGAAATAACAGCTCATAAAGCGCAGATGACGAAAATTAAAAACATCTCTATAACATTGAAATTAGAAACACAAAATTTGACATTTGACAAATAAAATATACTATCAGTTTGTAAAGCTGACAGATAATTTATTAAGAGCTGGACACAAGACTTTTGCCCGTTAAGTTAGTTTCAGTGTTGCTAGTGCTTGAAAATAATATCAAACATTAATAAATAAATAAAAGTAGTAAAATTTGTGTATAAGTGTTTTAAATATGAATTTATTGTGTAAAAAACTTGTGCATTTATTAATAAAGAAAGTGATATGATTTTGTTGATTATAATATATAAAATTTGAAATGGTTCTTAAATTGAAGTTTGTAAATATAATTCATCATTTACACATAAGAATATTATCTCTTTGTTGATCATTGGCCATTCGCATTAAATAATAGAATTGTTGGTAATCCATTAAATATAAAATATAAAATAAAAGAAAGAAAAAATTACTGCATAAATAAAAAATAAATAAATAATTATAATTGCATAAGTTGATTAAAATATGCTATGCAATAGCTTTACCGCGGCAGTCCCCGAGTGCCACACGTCTTTTTTCTTTTACGCCGGTAAATGCTCTAAGGCAGGGGTAGCCAACCTTTTCGGCAGTCGGGCCAAAATTATGAAATAGTATTTCATACTGGGCCGCACTAGCAAATTTTATGTAGGTAGCTATTACCAACGCACAAAAAATATTATTTTTTTAAGAAATGTTTGAGAAAGTATGTAATGTAATTTTTGTATAGTGAAATGTTTTTTTTTAATAAAAAATATATTCAGCTCTACGGGCCACAATTTGACAGTCGGCGGGCCGCGGGTTGGCCACCCTTGCTCTAAGGCATCCCATTGGGGAAGAGGGGACTTCCCAGGCGTGTATGTTGGACTAGCTGCGCCCGAAAGATGGGAAGGGGGACGCAGTTCTACCCACAAAAACTCGGCGAGTGCCACCAATGCTGGCTTTTGGTAAGGCGCCCCAGATCTATTGAGCAAACAGGGCATCTCACACGGCCAGTCAGTCCCTCAAGGGACCAACACCACCTCCACACAGGGGTCATCCCGCACCACAGAACAGCCCTTCTCAACGTCGGGACAGTGCAATGGAATGAGGTTCCAATCCTCGCCCCTATTCTTATAAGAGGGATACAAAGAGCAGCTCCCTCGGTTCAATTAGTTTCGCCTAAGGTGCTGCAGGGCTCACCTTAAGCTGCTGAGCCCCACCGCCACGACAATGCTTGAACCTTGGTGGGTACCTTACCTGAGCTAACGTAAAGCTACGTTATGACTCTGCATTCCGAACAAGCAAGTTGTAAAATGTCCGATGATAATATATTTTATTTCGCAGAGCTCGATATTTTGACAGTGTCTTCGAATGCCTTGTTCACGACAGTTTTGAGTCGATATTCGTACACAATGTCGAAATGTTGAGCTCTGCGAAATAAAAGTTATAAAATGATTTATTACTTGTTATATAAAAATGATTAAGGTACACGGCGTGTTACCCCACCATGGTTGCGGTGGCGTGGCGGTTGTAGTGGCGGTGGGGCTCAGTAGCCTGAGGTGAACCCAGAACCTTGGGCGAAGTCAATTGAATCGAGAGAGCTGCTCTTTGCACCTCTCTTATAAGAAGAGCAGACAAAAGGGCATCAGAGACTTAAGCGGTTTGTTTGTGAAAGTGTCAGTGATAGCGGCCGGCGTCGATCGGGGCGTGTAGCCGTGTAGTAATCCCGCCCGCGCCGCCACCGGCCTATCGGTGCTATCGGTCACTCAACCCGTGCTACCTGATCACTTATCATGGCTCAAGTGCTTTCCAAATTAAAATACCCAATATTGTAATTCACCCAAATTTAACATTTAAAGTAAACTTCGTTATCATTTAATGTTGCGTCTATATGTATAGGCCCGCCTGCACGTCAGAGCCATATTACCTCACCACATATGGTACTATTCGATGAGGCTAATAGAGAGCCTGTAAGTAAGTGCAATCAGGTCGAGCGGTGGGGGTTAGATAAATATATAACAGGTACAGATCGATGACGCGCGGCGACACCGGTGCCGTCGGTGCGGGGTACTTGGTTATGTGCAGGTCAGCTCGCTCAACGTGACGGTCGATCTCTTTTAACAAGAGTTTTGATAAAGACAAATTTAACGACTTGTATGACTTTTAAACGCTTCATTTTGCCAGAGTCATTGTCTTAGACGGAAATTGTATATCATTGCCCGAAATTACTGCCTACCCTTCTCCTCTGAAACATCAAGATTCAAGGTCAATGGATCCCATACACGGCATGCTGCACGCACCGGGTTTTTTTATGTTAGTTGGATAGGCAAACTGGCAAACGTACCACCTGATGGTAAGTGGTCGACGTCGTTAATGAACATAAACCAGTATACCTGGAACGAGCCCAGGCAACTTATTTATGTGTTGCCTATCCTGAGACATAAGATGTTAAGTCTCAGTACCAGTAATTACACTGCCTGTCTTGCCCTTCTCTCCGAAACACAGCAAAGCTGTTTCACGGGAGAAACAAGCAAGATGGTGGTACCCATGCAGCCGGGAACGCGGCACAGCGCTTCCCTCCCACCGGTTACAAGTGTATAGTTTTAGTCAGCGTCGGGAACGACCAGCGGGCAGCGGGATTATGACCGGTTGATGATGATGAATCTTACAACGTTACCCGTTTGATCAGTATTCAGTATCTATAAATTTGTTAGACCTATTTAAGATTATTTAAATATAACGATGACGAAGGTCGGTACTGTTACGTCGTGAGGGGAGGACTGAGATACCGCTTCTGACGTCCGGGTGTCGTCCTGTGTCAGGCCCAGACTTCTACCCTCAGGAGCAGGCCT
This sequence comes from Helleia helle, assembly GCA_963853865.1. NCBI lineage: Eukaryota > Metazoa > Arthropoda > Insecta > Lepidoptera > Lycaenidae > Helleia > Helleia helle. The sequence goes on from OY971423.1 coordinate 261,713, forward strand.
ATTGTCAGTTGTTGGGCCGTCGTCCGCAGGGCTCGGTAATTGGTAGTATTGTATCACAAGTAGCTGTACATTTGTTCTCAATACAAATACAATAGAAATAAATATATTCTGTCGTTCATAGAATAGTTCGTCCAGGTTTTGCCGCCTTTGTGTTCCTTGAGGCCGGTGTCTGTCAGAGGACCGATCAACAAGCTGTTGTAAAACTTTCAAGACACTGCCCAAGTTTCAGTTCATTACTGGACGAAATTTGATTTCGCTATAATTTAAAAAAAATCTCCCCCAAAATAAAACTCCATACGTTTCTATAGTAGTGTTACTGCTTAAGTTTGCCCTAGAATCTTTACGATACTCATTCTAATCGGTACACGTTGACAGTGTTTTTTTTTTTTTTATATATATACGGATAGACATCCACAGACATCCACAGACACCCGCTACACCAGTGGATTAGCAGGTGCGTTGCCGGCCTTTCAGATATGAGTATGCTCTTTTCTTAAACGTCCCTAAGTCGTATCGGTTCCGAAACACCTGATTAGGAGGCAGCTGATTCTTGTTGTCTTCACTCCGTCATGTTTATACAATAATGTCCCACTGTGGTGGGGTGAGGTCCAGCCCCCCTCCCCCTTGGGTCGACGGTAAACCGTTTGTGCGGTAATCGGCTGTCAGCGGCGCCGCCGGGCATTACCGTCGGTTAAATATTCATTACACACCAATATCTGGGGGCTCGGCAGTGCCACCAAGTCGAGCAAAAAAGCGGCACGGCCATACCATCCTTTTCTCGAAGTAGTTCAGGCCATTTTAAGGCCCCTATAACTTCGTTGTGGATATAACTAGAAGCCTGATTCAAATTTTATTCAATTAAAATAAAAGACAGAAGCTCTCTTAAGTAGCGACTCAATAAATTAACCGACTTGGAACATATTTCATGGACCTCACAACTTTTTATAATAATAGTATAAGTAATAATATCAACCCTTAATATGTCCCACTGCTGGGCACGGTTCTTCTCCTCCTCCTTCTCCCCCTCCTCTGGCGAGGAGGGTTTTTTGGGCCATAGTTCACCGATGCGCTGGCCCAATGCGGGTTGGTGAACTTCACACACCTTCAAAGACTTTTAATCCCATCAGGTATGCAGGTATCTTCACGATATTAATTTCCTTCACCGGTGAGCTAGCGACGGTCTCATGTTCAGGTGCACGTAGAAATTAGAAAACCCCATTTTTAGGCATCACAGGGGGAGGGGGTCAGGATCGAACACGGACCTCTCAGTTCTCACTCAAGAGGCCGAGCCCAAACCCACTAGGCCATCGCCGCTCATGGCCACAACTTTTTACGGTAGTAGAATTGCTATACCTACAATAATTCTAAATAGGCTATCGCCGAGGTGCCGCCTAGAACCGCCTCCATTTCAGCCTCCGTGAAAGCGTGTGTTGGTCTTCCAACAATAACATGTTATAGTATACAGGATTTTGTTTTATTAAAGGCGTAGATATAAGTGATCTAACATGTCTTCTATTGACTCAAACTAGAGTGTGGAGTGGAGTCTGAGGGAAATGGGACTAGCACAGGGGACTAGCCTTCTTTGAGGCTAGCAAAGGATTGCTGGTTTCACTGCGTTTGTTGCAAGTTGCGACGCAGCAAATTCACTACATTTTTCTTAACAGTGCTTCTTTTGTGGTCCAAAAGACTACGAGAGACATCGACTGCTCCTCGGATGATCTGTCTAGTAGATGTGAGTGCCTTTTATTATAAGAAACACTGCTGAAGATCTAGCGGTGAGAATAACAAAAAGGAATAATTCTTTACGTTGGACTGTGCGGAGTATCTGGTTTAGTAAATACTCGTAGAGGTAGCGCGACACGCGAGCTCGGGGCAGATGGTGTCTCCGTAATCTCCGAGACGAGCGACCACGGTGCACCGCTCCGTCACGGTGACAGTACACGTGACAGTACACGTGACAGTACACGTGACAGTACACGTGACAGTACACGTGACAGTACACGTGACAGTACACGTGACAGTACACGTGACAGTACACGTGACAGTACACGTGACAGTACACGTGACAGATAGTATTAGTGGTGGTGAGTGATGTTTTATGTTAGTTGCTTGCATAGACTTAGAATATTCTGTCATATTGTAATTATCATTAGATCTTTGATTTTCAAAATTGGCGCGAACCAGCGTGAAGACACGAGCACGATAACATTAAGTATTCCAACCATACACTAGTAAATGGCTGAATGGGTTTACACGTTTTTCAAATCACCTTTGTTGTACAAACATACAAAGCCGCTAGCAGTATCTAGTGTAAGAGATAATCTTTCTCATTAAACGCCTTACAATAAAATGATATCCAATAGACTCTCAGACCGCGGGTCTCACGAGTCCTGGGTGAACTGGAGCGTGCCGGACCATAGAGGACTTGCGTTATCGTCATGAGTCCGTATACCGCACCTTGTACAATATCTCATAATGAATTACAAAGTATACCTATCGACGAATGAATGAATGAATGAATGAAAGAATGAATAAATGAATGAATTATTCTTTATTGTGCACACAAAAAACGTACATAAAGACAGTTACATAACGTACGTTTTTTGTTACTTACTGTAAGGATACTAATAAAAAAATAAAAAGTAAAAATATTTATTAATATTCAAGCAGCTCCTGGCTTATATAATTAGTATAATTTTCTTAGTTATTTATAAAGACACTAGCTTAGTGTCCTGTAGTGATGTGTCAGAAGTAACTATGTTAAGTAGATCCGGCGTTTCGTTCCCGTTATCTCATGTGACAAGGACTGAGCTCGTTACGCACGCCAAGTGTAGTAGTTTGATTTTGCATGCGTGCGTGGTTTGCGTGGTTTGCGTGGTTGTTATACCACAAGTTGTACGCCCGTAAACCCTACTACTCTACGGACTTGTTAACTAATGTTTATTAAGCTTCACAAAAATAGCAGTAAAAATAGGTAGGAATTGAAAAAGGCCAAGTTTCAATGCTTATTAGTTGTAAAAAATCGATTCTCGAAATATCGAAGATCGACAGCAAGGCTAACTTTTCGTTAGTCTGACAAAAATAACCAAAGTAAAACCATTACAATCACAGACTGCAGAGATCTGTGATTGCAATATTTGTGTTACCTATACCGGTGGGAGGGAAGCGCTGTGCCGCGCTCCCGGCTGCATGGGTACCACCATCTTGCTTATTTCTCCCGTGAAACAGCTTTGCTGTGTTTCGGAGAGAAGGGCAAGACAGGCAGTGTAATTACTGGCACCGAGACTTAACATCTTATGTCTCAGGATAGGCAACACATAAATGAGTTGCCTGGGCTCGTTCCAGGTATACTAGTTTATGTTCATGGGCGGCGTCGTCGACCACTTAACATCAGGTGGTTACGTTTGCCAGTTTGCCTATCCAACTAACATAAAAAAAACCTGTAACTGTGTAACTCGGTAATTGAACCATAACTATACAAAGTTCTTTAATGACAACTCAAAAACTTATCTCTTATGAGTTATGGTGACAGCATTTTGTTTTATCTTACCTTTGAAAGTTTTACTTCAAAAGATACAGCTACTTAAAGTAGGACAGCAAACAATAGCAAATGGGGTAACTACACTGTAATTTAAAGTATAAGAACTAATTGTCATAAAAATACATTTACACAGTCGTCCACCATGTCGTCGATGGGTACAAATGAAACGGTGATACAGTCACATTCGCCCCGCGCTCACCGGCGCTACTCTACATACATAGACATACATATAGATATAGTAGACGGCTGTCTCATTTACACTTTTGATTGCTAAAAGTAAGTTTTACAAAGTAAGTTAGTCTACGATGTCAGTAATAAAGAAAAGTCCCTGGTTTCAGATAATGTAGGTTTAAAATGTATCCCCCCACCATGGTTCAGGCCTTGTCATGGCGGTGGGGCTCAGTAACCTAGGGTGACCGGTGCACCTTGGGCGAAGCTAATTGGGCCGAGGGGGCTCTCTGTACCCCTCTTATAAGAAGAGGGGACAGAAGAGCAGGGGGCAAGGGGTGAGCATGGGAACCTCACCCCATTGTACTGTCCCGACGTTGGGAGGGGATGTTCTGTGGTGCGGGACAACCCCTCTGTGGAGGTGGCGTCGGTCCCTTGCGAGACTGACTAGCCGTCGAGGTGCCCTGTTTGTTTTCTAGATCCGGGGCACCTCACCAAAGGCGGCATTGGTGGCACTCGCCGGGTTTTAGTGGGTAGATTCTGCGTCCATTTACCAGCTGTCGGGCGCAGCGAGTCCCACATACCCGCGTGGGGAGACCCACTCCCCCGCGGGATGCCTCAGAGCATTTCCCGGCAATAAAGAAAAAAAAAAAGGTTGAAATTGTATCCAGTAATATATTTACATCAAGAAATAAAAAAGACTCGTGAAGAGATACTGAGTGACTATCATCGCCCTGCACCTCACACCTCGTGTAACGTGGAGCCGCGCCGATGTCCGCGCGCACGTTACCTGTTATAGCTCATACTTGGGTTCTCTCTCGTATAGTTCTCGTCAGCCCGACCAGCGCCCAAAAGCACCACACAAGAGGAATGTATAAAACATACAATATTATATAGACTTTGTGTAGGAAGATGACGTATGTTCTATTGTTATGGTAAACTAGCTGTTGCTCGCGGCATCACCTGTGTTCATGTTTATCCTGACTTATCATAATTCAGGCTACTTCTAGCCTAAACCTATTATTATGACTCGACTAAAGTCGGACAGTGACTAAAATGAGCGTTTCAATTCATATAAATTATTGTTATGAAATTCAATAAATATATATTTACTAGAACTATAAAATCCCTGCTGAATTAAATATTAATATTAACCTACCGTTTAATGTTAAATTCTCGTTAATTTGACATTTGAATTGGGTCATATTGCCTCACCGCTCGGTACAAATCCACGCGCTGATTTAGAGTAATGTTTATAGAACTGACTCCATTGTGGTCCGGGCTTAGAGGATCAAACTATTAGCTTTTTAAATTACATGAAACATATTTTATGTTAAACCATTGAGATAATATAACTGAATAAAACAATCGGTCTAATTAGCAGGTACATTTGTATTATAATCAGTTACGGTCTACTTATGTCCAATGAAGGTAGTTCTCGTGTGTAGAGTAAGTCCCCTGCTCTAGGATATAATATGTGATGTGTGTATGAATATATAGTCGACGACGTCGATGCAGTGTTAATGGGTCAACTGGGAGGTGTCGGTGTGTGTATGAGTGTGTGTGTGTGTGTTTGACACGTGGAAGCGGGCCGGCGCGTCGCAGGAGCGACACGGAAGCGGTAGATTGGCGGCTGGTGACTTCCTCAGGGGCGGCGGCGGCGGCGACTCGCTGACACACAGATATATTACATCGTGTCACGTGTCACCTGCGTACTAAACTTTACGCTATAATATAATAATAATTTATTCAAGATATGTACATACATGGTAAATTACGTGGAAACATAAGGTAAAATTTATATTTATTGTATAAAATTAACGGTAATATGATATATATATGATATGATATCTGTATATAATTTATGATAATATAATGTACCAACGCTCTTATCGGGCGCCAGAGATAACAGGCCGTGTAATGTAACGTACATGGACGAGTCACCGATATGAACTAGACTTGAACAGATCACTATAGAGCCAATTCAAGGAACACGAACATTTTCAAGATTTTTCTTTTCTTTCCTCCATCGTGAATGAAATCTCGTTTAAGAGTCGCCCCTCGCCCGCACCAAATATTAGTGTATCGTGCCTCTTATATGTTATAGTGATGATATTATGTTTGAGGTAACCGGCTGTTGCTGTTCTGTTCTTTATTACAGGAAGTAGTTGAACTTTTATACAAATCATGTAGTTTTAGAATGCAATGCACTTTTAGTATCAACATTCGACAGGGGACGGTCAAAGAAACTATTAAATAACAGTATAGTTTGCTTCCCATAAAAACTTTATTAATAATCGGATATTCTACCGTGACTGAGCCGTTAACGCTTCAATTGTTCAGAACACTAGAAAGTCACATTTTAATTCCGAAGAATATAACTATAGTCTATAACTTTAAACATCGACGACCTCTGTGGCTCAATGGCTAGCGCGTTGGCGCTCAAGCCGGAGGTAGCGGGTTCGAATCCCGCCAGGGAAATTAAAGGGAAAAGTTTTCTGTATTCCTGGGTCATGGATGTGTATCAAATATAATATGTATCATATAATAAAAATCTTAAATACATGTATAGTATAAAATTATTAAACGTATATCCGTTGTCTGGTACCCGTAACACGAGTTCTACGTGAACTTACCACGAGACTAGATTGACGTGGTGTGAAAAAACGTCCATAGATATTATCTTATGCAGGTATAAAAGAATTTGAATTTGTTTATTAATTACACGTACAGGTTGTTGTGCAGTCCCCCACCCGCCGGCCGCTACATGCTCATCAAAAGACCTCCCGCTCGACGGTGCGATTGGTTTTCCGAAGCCTATCTGTGACTGACCTTGGCGGGGTGGTCGCGGTGGTCAGTTGTGGTGTCGCGTGTCTGCAGCATGACACCGCCGAGGTAGGGCTTCGTATCGTGTACACTGTACGTGCTTGTTGTTACATGCGCTTTTCATGATCGAGGCAGGTCCCCCGGACCCTACTCACAGCGTTCGGGGGTTCGAATCCCGCCAAGTGCGCACAGTTTGTAATATGATGAATAACTGCATCGGGTCATGGTGGTGTATTTATTTCCATTCCTAGTATTTGTTTCGAAAGTTTTTACGTACTACTCACGTTGTCATATTTGTTTTTTAGATATAAATTTATAGTAGGGACCGAGACTAAGTGCCAGGGCTGGAGAGTAAGAATGTTATGCATTATATCGAATGGCCTCCAGTAACAATCTGGTACTAGACAGATAAACTGTCAGCGGTCATAATCACCCATGAACATTCACCGGTCTATTATTCATTTCGCTTGGCAATATTTACTCGAGCTTGCCTTAACACGAGACATTGTGGATCTCCTGTCATAGAGATTAGAGATCTAATTCAGAGCTCAGTGAAGCGTGCAGATGTGCGAGACCCGCTTGATTCTCTTGCCCGTCGCAAGAACTTCACAACATATACATAATAAGATGCTGGAGCAGTGTGGAAGGAGGGCAGCTGTTACTCCGTGCTATTTGCACGCGGCGGAATATATCGCTAACAACTATACATCGTATGATATGGAATTTGACAAAGTAACTCCTTATTCCATTCATCATATCCTTACTCATTAAAAATAAACATGTAGTATTATGAAGATAAATATTCTGCTATTTTGCATACAACTCGTTCGTATCGTTCGTACTACCGCGGACCGTTTCAACAATTAAATTATATATTCGGGTATTTTCAGCTGAGCCCGCTGCTCGTAGTTTGTTGGTGCGGGAGCGTGTGGGTAGGAGTAGGAGGGCCAGTGGAGGGCACTAAGGGTGGGGGGGCACACAATACATTATACAGCATTAGAAGCGCCTGGACCGGTGCCGCGGCTAACTGCCCACCGCGAGGTAAAAAACGGCTACAAGACCTGACTTTACTGACATGTAAGACGCGATATAGGACCTGCATCCATCCAACTGCTGGAATGGATGAATTCTGTTTATTAAAAACATAAAAGATTTTTGTTATTTGTTACATATTTGTTATAATTCACATATAGGATCTTCATAATGATCACTTAAGATCGTTTTAGCGTCTAAATTTATAATGAGGCTTCTATTATAATTTTTATTAAAAAAAAATGAGGGTACGCAACGCGCTCATGTCAGAGAAGATACCCACAAGAAACTCTTTTTATAAAAGAGGAGGCAAACGGACAGTCGGTTCACCTGATTGTAAGTGAATAACGACATCCACAGACACCCGGTATCCAGAGGATCAGCAGGTGCGTTGCCGGCCTTTTAGATGTGAGTATGCTCTTTTCTTTGAAGTTCTCCAAGTCGTATCGGTTCGGAAACACCATAGGTGGCAGCTGATTCCATATATTTGTGGTGCGAGGCAGGAAATGCCGTAAAATCGAGATGTTGCGGATTTCCGGACATCAAGATGGTGTAGGTGAAATTTAGAATTCTTACGCGATGTCTGATGGTGGAATTCTGCCGCAGGTATTAATCCGAACAATTCCTCAGAACACTCCCCGTGGTAGATGCGGTAGAAGATGCAGAGCGATCCGACATCTCAACGCAGCGCTAAGGAATCAAGCCGATTGGAGATAACATTGTTATCGACGATTCGAGTCGCCCGGCGTTGGAAGCGATCAAATGGAAGGAGCTGATATTGGGGCGCTCCAACCCAGAGGTGAGAGCATAACCCACCAACCTTCCCATGCTCCTACCCACCTCTCGGTATACGGAGCGAAACGCGGGAGATGTACGGGGTACACCTTCTTATACGCTCTCTTCCCCCGTACAATTCTTCACTCCCTACAAATCAAAAGCACCCTCTTGCGAGAGTGCTTTAATATGTCCCTAGCGTCACTCTCCCCTTACTGGGGCTGACGACTTCACATCACGACGGTGACGGCACGGCAGTCCGGGTGTGTTGAAGTTGCAGCTACGATGTCATCTCAGTCCTTCGTTTGTGCCAACTGTGCGCGAACATCCGAAGATGGCTGAAGTTGTTCTCCGTGGCAGTCGTATTCCATTTGAGGCCGGATCTGCGCCTTGTATAATTGAAGGCGGTGTGAAGGCATGAAATGCTGCTTCGCCCTACTGTGCACGCCGAGTTTCTTAGAGGCTAGTTTAGCCTGTCCTTCCAAATAACCACGAAACTGCACATCTCTCGATATGTCGACGCCAAGTATCTCAATGCTGGCTGCGGCAGTTAGGGGACTGCCTTCAAATCGTAGAGGAACGACGAAAAGTGATTTTTTGGCGGTAAACGCGCAAACTTGTGTCTTGTTGGGGTTAAATTGGACCAGGTTAAGTTGTCCCCATTCCGAGACTTTGGTCAACAGAGACTCGATTTCAGACAAAAGTTTGTTCCGACACTCATCGACTTGTTCACGGAAATATATTAGAGCGGCCAGTGTATAAGGCATTTCCAGTGCTGTCATCCGCATAACAAGCACTATCGACAACGACCTTGATGCTTCTGTCTGCCAAAAAACTGGTGATCCACTTACATAATTTCTCGGAAAGCCCATATGATGGTAGCTTCGCTAGAAGTGCTTAATGCCACACCCGATCAAAGGCCTTCGCTATGTCCAAACTAACCGCCAGCGCTTCCCCCTTGGTCTCAACTGCTTCCGCCCATCGCTGCGTTAGGAATATTAGAAGATCACCACCTGAACGATTCCGGTCGACTTCGACGAATCCAACCCGACTCCAGGAGGCCGTGTGGTCGCAGACTGCACGGTTGGCGGGGCGCAACCCCCAACTATTACAAACCAAAAGTGAGCCAAATGGACTCACACTAATCCGATGTAGCATTATGGCCTTCGGGCCGTTAGCATAGATCCATCCGAAAAAAAAAACGATTCCGTTGAAAGCCATATTGGCGATCGCTAATCAGCTGGTGCTCAACCAAATACCGCCGGAGTTGGCAGTTAATTATGGATTCCATAATCACTCACAATTCTGCTGGGTTCCTATCATTATTTTAGTTGTTTTTTTTTATAATAATAATAATAATAATAATAATTTTATTTATTTTTATGTTATTTTTTTTTATATATTTATATTTTTATTTATTTTTATATTTATTTATTTTTATGTTAGTTGGATAGGCAAACTGGCAAACGTGCCACCTGATGGTAAGTGGTCGAAGTCGCCCATGAACATTAAATTATAATTTACATTATATTAACTATAACATTAAATTATAATTTAATTAGCAATAATCCCGCAAAACACGCAGTCTTTACTGCAAATGTGTGAGTGCACGTATATGCATGCATATAGCACCGTCCTCCTTTCCCACACTGCATATGCGTACACTCGCATGCACCACCACCCCACATGCACCACAACCACAGTAAAAGACCACCACCACACAATCTACGCACGTTTCGCCTCGACACCGAGGCATCCTCAGGATGTAGACTCTACGATTAGCAATCGTTAAGTGACCCAAACTCCCGCCTTATATTAGCTGGTTCCCCCACTACCCCCACCGAATAACCGTATTATGGGAGAATTCGTTAAATCGGTTTGGTCATTCAAAAATGCAATCGATTTATATATACATAAAAAAATATATGGATGAACATAGGCCTCCCTCAATGAACACCAAGACGGCCAATCCCATGCCACAGCATTACATAATGATGATGATGATGATAATATATCATCATTAGCCTCCATCCGTCCATGGATGAACATAGGCCTCCCTCAATGAACATTAAGACGGCCATCCCATGCCACAACATTACATGACGATGATAATGATGATGATGATGATATAATATACCATCATTAGCCTCCATCCGTCCATGGATGAACATAGGCCTCCCTCAATGAACACCAAGACGTCCAATCCCATGCCACAACATTATGATAGTGATGATGATGATGATATAATATACCATCATTAGCCTCCATCCGTCCATGGATGAACATAGGCCTCCGTCAATGAACACCAAGACGGCCGATCCCATGCCACAACATTATGATGATGATAATGATATAATATATCATCATTAACCTCCATCCGTCCATGGATGAACATAGGCCTCCCACAATGAACACCACAGAAATATATCGAGATAGAAGTAAAGAGTGTATGTACCTCGCGTGGCTAAAAGACGACTCGACGGCTACATTGCTCGCCGCGAACATTAGTATACCCCCGACCGTAGCCAGCATGCGACGTAAGGTTTTAAAAACAAAATGACTCGTTGTTCAATAATTAATTGTTCAAACACTACCAGTAAAATTGGAGCTGTTAATGGAGGTATTTCCTTTCACCAGTAAGTACTATTTGTCCTAAAAAATCTGTTATTAATTTAAAAAACCATTTATTTGACTATTTTCATCAAAACAGTAGCGGGCGATTGTGTCTAACGCTAGTTTTCCATTGCGACTTTTATTTGACGAGCCAGACTTGGCGGGCGTTCAAAACCAGCGATGTAAAATATGCTATTAAAACTGTCAGGTCACGTTGAAGACGATTTATCATTTTTTCTGTCAAAAGTGCTGTACCTGCACTGCGATTTTCTTACTCGATTAAAATCTATTTTGAAAGCAGAGGAAATGATATTTTTATTATTATATTTATTGTATATAAAATAAAAATAATAAACCTCTATTTTTAGCATTTTTTAATGCAAAGCAAATATTATTGAGAAACTGGTTATGTATTGTTTTCTAACTGGTTATGGCTACTTCTATATTACAAGTTTATTTCAGTTTTCCGAATGATCCTTATATAAAAAAGTGTGTGTACTTATGTACACGCGTTAGAAGTAATACTCCTTAAAAAAATACATAGTACAATTTCATTACACTGTAACCTTTTTGCTTATTGTGTAGTTAAAAACTATATCTTCTTTTGACGTCTATACTGTCATTATGTGAATATTGTTAATATAAAATAATGTTGACTATAGCTAACTTCAGGGTGTCGGTTTTTCGTGACTCGTCATTTTTCCCTAACGCGCTAAAAGAAGTATAACTCCAAAAATAAATGGCTTGTGTTTTTTAATAAACCAGTTAATTTTTCTACAATCCACCAGTGATTATTTGTAGGCCTATTCATTCTCCAATTATTGATTTATGTGATATAGTTTTATGTTCCGTATTTTTGGATTCATTACTTAAATAAAAAAGTGGCCACCGTTTGCCGTTTAGATGATTATGCTAAAAATAAGCAAAATGACACTATGTGACAAAGACCAAAAGTTAAATCAGAAGGAAGGAAGGAAGAAACTACAACTATTATCACTGATGACTTTAAAAAAATTGATTGGTTTATTAGAAATTACAATCCCTCTAATAAGGGCGCCAGTGGACGGTCGGCGCCCTATCTATATTATTTGATCAAATCAACATTTTAATTATCAATAATAATAAAAAACAAGCTATTAAATGATTAAACGTTATAATATAGTCTATAATATAGCTACTCAATGTATAAAAATATAGTTTATCGTCCATAGCACGCTATCATTAAATAGTTTATTTGAACAATACTACTGATAAAATCGGTGCCATGTTATAATCGATCTGTGAATCGATGCTTTTGAATTGTTTTCGCGCGGCTTATGTGTTTCACATCACTAAATTACACTCGTGACGTCATCGTACCTACGCAAAATGTTACACGCTCGGTCCCCATACAAATTACGGAACTATTTACTTCTATCTTGATATAGTTCTGTGATGAACACCAAGACGTCCAATCCCATGCCACAGCATTATGATGATGATGATGATATAATATTATATCATCATTAGCCACTATCCGTCCATGGATGAACATAGGCCTCCCACAATGAACACCAAGACGTCTTGGCCACTATTGAGCCACAGAGGTCGTCATATTTAGTGAAAAGATTGAAATTACTCATATAATACGATACAGACACTTCAATTTTATTTATAATAAAACATATATTTGTATAATTTTAATATTTTTTTTTCAAATTAAAAAAAAAACTAGAACTAGTCTTTTCAAATAGTATGTATTCTATAACAATTTATAGTATTTACTCGTCCACACACCACTTCTTCTTCACGTTCGTATCTAAGTAAAATCCATTACCATACCATAATATATTGTGATATTTAGCTAAACATTATTTTGTAAAGACAGACAAGTAGGTAGTCAATATCGATAGCGACTTTCTTTTATTTCCCAAGGTAATATTAGTTTGTTTACTCTTGCTTTGGACTCGTAACTTTAGCGGGTTCCACGTGACGAGCGAGACGACCCCCGCATGCGAATGCCGAAGCGGTACTGGGTCTCACAGGTAATGCGTGGTCCGGGGTCCGCGATTAGTATGGAAACTTCGAATTTTTATCAAAAAGTTATTTTTTTTTAGTTTTTGGAAATCTAAAACTGTTAATACAACGTCAGGGTAAAAACCTATGTTTTTGTGATTTTATAAGAATGATTATTGTAAAACACGGTCGTAATATTCATGTATATGAAATTTTAGAGATTACTTCAGATTTTTTTTCTAGCGAGCAAAATTTTTCCAATCGTGTTTTGAAAACTGTCATTACCTCACACATACGTTCTGTAATACATATTAGAAATTTCAGTGCCAGAAATCTTCAAGTTGTTAAATAGCAGCTAATAGAAAACAGCAAATTTTGCCGTTTTCACCTACCAAGGGCCCTTAAGTAGTTTTCGCGTAACAAACATCCACGCATTCACATTTATAATATCAAATATTAAGTAACCATTTTATTGCCCTAGCCTGTAAACTATTTCTAGAAAGGTGAGATCTTGATCTTTTGGGCATTTTGAAAGGAGAAAAAAAACTAAATATTACATCAACTAATGGTACTTATACTAACTAACTTGTACTAAATATTACATTAACTTTGTTGGTACTTATAATTTTCATTTAAAAAAAATGGTTTTGAAATATCCGTTTTTTCTTTTGCGCCGGGAAATGCTCATAGGCATTCCGCGGGGGAGGAGGAAACTCCCCAGGCGGGTATGTGGAACTCGCTGCGCTCGAAAGATGGTAAGGTGGACGCAGGTCTACCCACTATAACACGGCAAATATCACCAATGCCGCCTTTGGTGAGGTGCACCGGATCTGTTGAGTAACAGGGCAACTCAACGGCTAGTCAGTCTCCCAAGGGACCGACGCCATCCCCACAGAGGGGTTGTTCCGCACCCCCAACAATCCCTCCCAACGTCGGGACAATGCAATTGCATTGGGTGAGGTTCAGGGTACACCTTAGGCTCATTAGCCTCATTGCCCCACCGCCTCAATTATATCTTTTCAGCACTGATACTGATAATAATTCTCTCAACTTAAAAGTTGTATTCATTCAAATCTGGGAACCACAGTATAAATAATAATAGTTATGGTACTAGTAATACTTTCTGTTTTATTTTACGACATCAATTCTTCAATATCTGCTGGTCCGGAGTCACGTGGGTGAGATGACGTCATTGTTAAAGTGGCCAAAGGGTTTGTGTGCCAACTGCTAAGTCCTTTACAAGTCGGAGGGCTGTTGGAGAGCTTGCGGGTTTTTATTGAGACGTTTCGGTATTGGGATGCGGTTCGTTGTGTAATCGCGCATCTTTGGTTTAGTGGGATATTAAATGGGACGCCGTAGAGGTATAATAGTATCATGTCACGACGATAAAAATGGTCGTTAAAGATCGCTCAAAATAGTCTCGAAGTGAGGAAACGTTTTGAGTGTTTCGCCACAAAAATGTGGAAGAGTTATATGTTGCACTGCCCGACGAGTGGTGTAGTGGTAAGGTGACTGGTTACTACACGCAGAGGTCACGGGTTCAAATCAGTGTTTGATAAATATTTAAAAAATAAAAAACGATAAAAATGGCTCTCGCGCATCGCACCACGTCGCGCCAGTACCCAGCCGGGCGTCATCGAAGTAGGAACTGTGCTGCTTTTGCTCGTGACAACGTTGTTACCGCGCATTTCATATTATTACCTCTAAATAAATAAGACGACACAGTGTAAATAATATAGCTAGGTACTTAATACTTACTAACAATTGTTGTTCTTAGTTGTAATTAGTTTGTAATACAAAACCTTTAATTAGTCTAAATAAATAGATACTTGAGTTTGTGTAGTACCTAGTTATTTAATTGAAATGGCGAATAAAAAAAGTTAAATAAGGAAAAAGAATCTTAATACAGTTTTATCACAAACTAGCTGTTGCCCGCAGCTTCGCCCGCGTTAACTTAGATATACAGCCGTATACGGATTGATGATAATTATTTATCTATGGACGGGCGTAGGACCTTATTTTATAATATGTAGTGATTAATACCGTATTTTTGTTAATAGCTTTTACATTACCGCTTTATATCCATTTTAATAATTTAATTTTTTTAAATTATTAAAATGGATATAGGTAGTATGTTATATTTAACTAATGTAGACATATTATGCCATCGCGGACTTTTCAGTATGCATATTAAGGATACACAATTCTACCATACATTGATACAATAATAATTAATTATCCTAACTTTCGGAACCGGGCCCGGCTAAGGTGTACAATAATGTAGTACATTATTTTGATCTATCTGTTAGGGTTCATCCAGCATTTGCAATGTAAGTGCAAAAAATGTGTTTATTTATGACATCACATCAGAAACTTCTAAAATTATCAGTGTTTATCTAGGTACTATATTATGCATGTACCTATTACCTTCCTCTTGAATCATTCTATCTATTAAAAAACCGCATCAAAATCCGTTGTGTAGTTTTAAAGATGTAAGCATACATACAGTCAGACGCGGGAAGCGACTTTGCTTTATAGTTTATACTATGTAGTGATGTCTTCTGCCAGAAATTGTTAACACTTGAAGAATTCAAATTGTCCGACAATAAAGAAAATGAGGAACCTTCATCACAAAATATGTCTGATTTGCAATCATTTCCTAGCCCCCTACCCACAGGGCAGTGTCTTGAGGACTATGGCCTTGACCTTCTTCTCAGAGGAGACCCGTGTAACAACATAAAATTAATCGATGATGTATGGGTCGATGAAAATGAACCTGGACCTAGCATACGACAACTTTTCGAATTTTAAAACAATTAATATAGTATAAAAGAATATTTTTGTCTACAATTTTTTAATCTCCTACAAGCATTCTTAGAATGATTGATTTTTTTTATAGCTTAGGCCTTAGGGGGACAAACGAGCATTAGGAGCCTTAGATGACTACCGACTCCCATAATAATAATAATAATATCTAAGGACGCTTTTTGCACCACGTCAATCTGGTCCCGTGGTAAGTTCTCGAAGAACTTGTGTTACGAGTACCAGACAATGGAAATATATTTAATATTTTATACTATACACATATTTAAGACACATCCATGAACCAGGAACACAGAAAACTTTTTGTTCCCTGGCGGGATTCGAACCCGCAACCTCCGGTTGAACGCTAACGCGCTGACCATTGAGCCACAGAGGTCGTCCTCGTAAACATCCACACAAGAGATTATGCAGATGCATTACCCTCCTTTACCCCATCCCCTGCCATGGGACACCGGAAACTCACACACCGCAAGAAACGCGACCGCATAGGTGTCACTTGACGCCATTATCATGTGAACGAGAGGTACCCCTACGGTCGTGCCGGCCCAATTCGGCTGCAAGCAGCATGGCACTATCTTTTAGACCTATGTAGCTAATTCATCCTTGCTAATCCTTACTAATATTATAAATGTGAAAGCGTGGATGTTTGTTACGCTTTCACGCTAAAACTACTTAACCGATCATCATGAAACTTTGTACACATATTCTTGGAGGTATTAGAAGTAACATAGGATACTTTTTATAAAAAAAACTAAAGAGAGGTGTCAAGGGACACCCGGATGGATCGAAGTTCCTTTCGATTAATTAGTGAAGAAATAAAACTATCTTATTCTGCGCAGACGAAGTCGCTGAGACCAGCTTGTATTTCTATAAATCCAAAACTAGATAACTATAACAATAACAAGATTTCGTTATGCATAATTATTAATTATCACATCTAAGAATAATTCGAGCATTGTCAATCTACTGCTTATTCGTATACTGTGGCGTGCTTGCCGGCCGTGGTAGGTCAGCGGAGTTCATATAAAGACATCTCCCGCGCAACGCAAGTGCAAACCGATTCGGTGCGTTAAATACCTATAGTTTTGGTTAATTAATAATATTATTTAAAATATATAAAAATTATAACTATTAAAATATCACTAGTAGTTTTAGAGCTTTAGATAATTTAATATCAAAAACAGCCTCATTTCAATATTTTTTTCACACTGTTTTAAATATTCTAAATTTTTTTAAATACCCAGATTAAAGTTAATACATAAGAGCGCAGAATATATTGTTTCTGAAAAAATCCTATGGGTCGTTTTGGAGTTTATTAATCAACAAAGGTAACCTTTTCACGGCACTACTTACCTTAATGCTTAAGATTTCGTTAATTTGTATTTGATTAAAGTGTGAAAATAAAGTATATTATTATCATTATTATTAATAACCACTCTTTGGATCAGCAGTTTGGACATTGATGTATCATATAAGATTTATCATAAGCAAACGCTCTCCTAGAATGTGTATCTAACATATTAATATAGTAGAGTATCTAACATTTGAAAAAAAAACTTTTCACCAAAATAAACAGTCTATTCATTTCACATAAGGGCAATCAAATGCTAAATAAATCATTTATAAAGTTCCGAGGACTTGAAACAATCAAGCGACTGATAAACAAAACGTGAAATAAAACGCGGGTCATTGATTGTATTGGACGATTATAAACCTGAATGTCATTCAGCAAAATGGCTAATATAACAAACCCCTTAGTTTATTTACAGACGGGGGTGAAAAACGACTGCACTTTTTCAACTTATATGTTGGTAAAGGCGGAGTTTCAAAGTGAAATATTCTTAAAGACTGAGGCGTATGGCGAGTTTGGTATACATGGCGTTGTGTGGCGTTTGTGTCGTTAGTGGCATTAGTGGCGTATGGCGTTTGGCGTTTGGCGTTTGGCGTGGTGCCATAAATATCCCGGCGCATACATTACAGGTGCTCGGTGCACGGTGCAGTCTCCGCGCCGTATCACGTTAACAGATTCACCCGGGAAGCGCTCTCGCCCCACTATCGCCGTGAAGTGTCGGTAGTGTCGAGAGTTTCCGCGCTCGCGTCAACAACTATAAAACTATGTATATTTTTAACCTCCGTCACAAAAACGGGGTTTATAGTTAGACCGCTATGTGTATAATTATAATTATAATTGTAATTCTAAAGCACCTGTGTGTGTGTGTGTGTGTGTTTCTTATCAATATGATTTTTGTTCCAAGGTGATTTAAGAATCGAAAGTAAATATTTTATGCCGGGAAACATCATTTCCAATTTCCAACAACATTTCTTTGGGATAAACAAAGTGAACAATGAAGCTGAGCTATTGTTAGGTCTGTAAGCTTTTTAAAATGCTATTTATACGAGTCCCGTGTGTGTACGAGTCCAGTGACTCGGGTGGAGTTAAATTTTAAATGCTAGGATTACATATAAAACGATTATATTAGTACATCATATTAACATAAAGGAACGTATGTTATCTTATATAAAATCAACTCTTTGTCGTCCTACTCCCTACATAGTATATTAGTGAAACGATATATGTATATCTTTAAGCTCAAGAGTGTGTTTAAAGGCGCGATTATCTCCATAAAGACCTCTCGTGTCAATTTTTTTTCAAATGATAGCCCAATCAAAAAGGCCATTTGATTGAGAGGATGTTGGCGCATAGCAAACCGCGGTGAACAGTTAGTATATGTGTCTGATGCGGTAGAATGTACGAGTATATAGAGTCGTACCACAGGGTCGTACGGTCGCGGTCCGTCTAGCCCGCGGGTCGCTCTCTTCAGGCGGTACATGGACCAGACCTCTAAACTAGCCCCACACCCGAAATAAGTGACAATCTGTCAGTACCTTAGAGTATACATAATATATAGAGTGCTACTGTCACGCCGCTTCATTGTGCCGATCGTAAGCAGATGCGTTATATAGATATTTATCTATAGTAAAGCGCTGTGAGAGTGACTTTCCATGTGTAATGCATTAAAAAAATATCTTAATTTTAAATTAGGACATTCATCATCATCATCATCACCATCAGCCTCTATCCATCCACTGCTAAACAAAAGCACCAATCAATAAACGCCAAGACAGAATTTGTTATTGCTTTCTTTTATTTTGTTTTCAAGAATCGTTCTTACAAATTGGCACTTGATATTTTAACATAAAAATCGGTTGTCTGTAAAGTCGGTTTACTGACAATAGTTGAACGTGACAACGTCATAAGAAAATGGAACGCCTCAGAGCGAGGTAACGCCGCATGCGTCATGTTTTTTCGTTCTTGCAGCCGGCTCCATCGAATTATAAGACGTTGTCACGTCAAAAACAGATATGATGAAAAGTGCGTGTTGTTTTGACACTGATTGAACGTTTCCAAGACAATGGTTTTGTCTATGTTCATACCTGTGCTTACAGTTCATACTTAGTAACGCGCGCTCTAGGTATATATTATGTATACTCTAAGGTCAGTACAGTATTAAACTTCTACCGAAATACGAATGTATCCACTGCTAGTAAAACTACATTAAGAAGGTAATGTTTAGCTTATGTTTTTGTGTATATTATAATGTACAATACGCTTTCAGTTCCCCTTCACCTCAAATCAATTGAGAACAACAATATTTAGTGTAATTCACGAATGAAGCCGCAGGCGAAAGCCTAAACGAATTAAAATTTATTTTATTATCCCCATTTAAAGTTAATGTTCACGAAGAACAGCAACTTGCCATTTGATAACGGTATACCCCCTGTCGAGCATAGGGCAGATCTTTAGTTAACATTCGGAAAGTATTAGACATGCGATACTGTTTACAGTTCATGAAGGTTATATTAAATAATTGTGATAGGTATAATACCGCCTATAAAATTTGAGGGTTGCCCTCGATTTTCCAAGGATGGGATCCTTCATTTTCCATCAGAGCCTGACTTGATGACAAAGGGGGCACTTCGGGAATACATCCTTTCGAATAAAAATATTATATATTTTGAAAATTAGTCCACAATTGTCAGAGAAATTAATGAGCATACATGAAAAATATATAGAATAATAAGATAGAGGAACATAGAACATCCTCCTATTTTGAAGTCGGTTAAAAATAATACAAAACTCTGTAAATAGTGTGCAGTAGTACAATGAAATATGTAGTTGTTAAACTAATGAAGAAGTTATGTTAGCTTCACTCACTCTGTCTTTGGGTCCAGCCAAAGACAATTGCACGAGTTTCGGCACTCCAGTCTCCAACTGTAACTGTCCAAGTTCAGAAGAGGTGACATAAGTATTGAGTGTCACGTATTTTGATTGAATTCGTAAACACTTCAATATAACTAGTTTTTTTCCGTGGATTCACGCGTTGCAAAATTAAAAACAATGTTTCCTCTAAAATAGCCCCCTTTTTCAATAATTGTGCTATCAATTACCGAAGAATTTTTCAAATCTTGCTTGCAATTTTGACAAAATTAACAAATATTTATATGGTCCAGAATCTGAAACAGTATAGAGATAGCTACGTATAGCTAGTTTTATAGCCCGGTTTTTTTACTATATTGATTTTAAAGATTAGAGGTTCAAACTAATTCCAAAAATCTTCATTTCATTACAGGTCCCTAAATCAGAGGTTGTATAAAATAGCCGATTATAAGGTTGTGTTAGTCTTACTATATTTAGTCAAATACATATACAAGGGTATCAATCTACACAATCAACACCGCTGAATATAAAGTTGCATATGAAATAAATGAGTTAGCAGCCGACCACCGTCGGTGATGTCATGCTCGGAGTGGCAATGATTGTAGCAGTAGTTCCCTAGTGTGTGTATTACATGTATCACGTCATATTTGCAATACCTTCAAACCTATAACGTCATGTACCTTACATATTAAACTTATTGCTTGTTCAGTAAGTCCCTGTCCCTGTCCCTGAGTGAGAAGACAGTATTTTCAGTTTAGGAAAGATGAAATTTTAGGATCAGTAGTGTAACATACTGGGATACAAGGAGGATGTTCTCAATTCGATTGGTATTTTTTTATGTATTTACATCGGTTTCTCCGTCAATTGTACAACGATTTTTTAAATTATTTTTGGAACGAGGTTCCTTATGGGCGGGCGAGCGGGCGGGCGAGCGGGCGGGAGATCGGGCGGGCGAGCGGGCGGGAGAGCGGGCGGGCGAGCAGGCGGGCGAGCGGGCGGGCGAGCGGGCGGGCGAGCGGGCGGGCGAGCGGGTGTCTTCAGCCTGCGTACCGACAATTACAGCAACACCAGCGCTACTCATCTCGACTATAGACTCTACCTCACTCACTTAGTTCACAGTTTGCACTGCGAAGGTATTACGAGCTGATCACGCTATGAACTATGTGACTCGTCCAGTTCTCGGAAGCGAATTACCAATGATTGGAGTCGATGAAGTGAGCCGCGTCACCGGCGGTATAGTATACTCATCGAGCATATAACCGGAGTATAGAGCAATAATGGTAAGTGATTTGTATGAAGAGAAATTTCGCCAAATTTTGCTGCGTCGCTGCGACAGTTCTGTGCTCTTATTGCTGTGCTTACTGTGCTATTAGTAGCCGATGGGTCGTGCATACGCGGTGTTACAGCAAACTAGGACAGACACACGCGGACCGAACTGCAGCTGATTGATGTATCGATCGCCGGCGAGAACCGGGTGCCGGGTACCCAGTTCTCGCGGGTACAGGCTAACGATCCACATTAAGCGTGTAGCTGTGAGGTGAGCGGGCAGCGAGCGATATATGCGGTGCTTAGGAGCGGAAGAGCTATTCGGCCACAGTCTGCGGTCCGAACAGTTCCCGAAGGCCTGAAAGGAGGGTCAGCTCTAACTGCTACCAATAAAGGCAGGGCAGACACCGGAATCGGCTTCGGCGTTGCGACTGGGACTGAATTTCTTCGGAATGCCCCCGTATCTAAGGAGTCTGTTGGAGACGTACCTCTCCGAGAGGAGGGTGGGCTACGAGAGCCGGTTGCGGTCCATCGAATGTCGGAAAGTCGGCTCCGGTGTTCCGCAAGGATCGGTTCTGGGTCCGATCCTGTGAGACATCGGATACGACGTTTTAATTTGGGTATACACAGTCTAAGTGTGAGTCTCACATAGGGTCAGGAACCTACCCCGGTCCTGGCTACATGCATGAAACATTTCCTTGCGTCAACAAAAGTCTTCTAAAATTCCGTACACTCAATCCGAAAACGGACCACGATAGTTCTTTATTCTAATCTGAATTTATAATGAAAAAAATCTTAAAATCTTGAATCTATCTAGCCATGAAAAGCCACTCTGATCCTGTTGCGCTAACCTATTTTTGGCGTTATGATGGAGGGCTAAGAATAACAATATCTGACTTATACCTGAATATTGTACATCAAAATTGCGCCACTAAATTTCGTTCTAAATGACCTTGCCTGGAACATAAAATGTCTGCGATGCATAAGTAATGAACAATGCGCTGCTGTCGTGAGTCGTGACACTGGCTGCACTACGTGAAACATCTGCTTTACCCGTTTATAAATTCAAGTAAAGTCCTACTTTCGACTAGTCTTTGATAATTATGACGATATGTATTATGGAGCGGGACAGCGTGGGACCGTCCGCTGGGTTTGCCTCATAAATATGTGAGCGTGTCGTCTGGGCGTCTTTAAGACTATTAAACCCGCGGTTTGATCTACAGACGGTGGATGGAGGAGATACTTTATACAGATGTCTAATGAACATCAATCTATAATATTAAGCTGGTTTATAATAATAATAATAATATCTATGGACGCTTTCACACTACTCCAATCTGGTCCCATGGTAAGTTCTCGAAGAACTTGTGTTACCGGTACCAGACAATGGAAATATATTTAATACTTTTATACTATACATATATTTAAGATTTTTATTATATAATACACATATTTAATACACATCCATGACCCGGGAACCCAGAAAATATTTTTGTTCCCTGGCGGGATTGGAACCCGCAACCTCCAGCTTGAGCACCAACGCTTACCACACAGAGGTCGTCAAATCAAGTAATCATTTGATACTTCAAGTTTGAGCGCCAATGCGCTTACCACTGAGCTACAGAGGTCGTCGAATTAGTCGTCGGTTTATTGAATTGAAACTTCTTTGCGCACGTGAGGGTAATTTTTTTACGGTTTAAACGTCACGAAAATGTGCAACGTAACTGTTCAAGAGGAGGGAGAGAGTGATAGAGACCGATTGAGAGAGCGTGAGAAAGGGTGAATGTAGCATGAAGCACATAGTCATGGAGTGAGAGTAGAGAGCAAGCGAGTGAGAAAGATCGAGAAAGAGAGTGAGATAGAGCGAACATCGCATCGCAAGTCTCGGAAATTTAAACTTTAGATTAGTATAAATATAATCGAGATTTAAAAATTAGTTTGCCAAATTAGTTTTACTTCTAACATAATATGTACTTTGTACGCACGCAATTTTTTTTCTCGCAGCTTTAAGAACATTTTATCGGCATTTAATACAGAAAATATTATACAAAATGTATCGCGCTGCATGTATGCTCAACTGTGGAGAATAATTTTCAGCGTTAAATGAAAATTATATTATAGAATTTCAGGAGTTGAGACTTTTCATTGGAAAACTCTTCTTGTTCAAAAAAGATCTCTATGTTTTTAAATTCCCAGTTATTATAGTTTCTGAGATATTTGCCAAAACCTGGATGATATTTTTTCATCATCGTTTGTTATAATTTTAGAATTGTTTGTGGTCTGGTAACACCGACAACACATTTTAAGGCGTCACTGTCCCCATGTATACCGAGTTACCTTGTTTTATAATTATGTATGTTTAGGTTAGGGTATTTATCTGTGGGCTATGTAGCCTGAAAATGAAGGTTTATTATTATCAATGGTAAACTTACATTTGACGTATATACTCGATTATAAAATATGTAAGCTGTCCTTATTCATCAATTTGTCTTAGCTCTAACAGAATTATAAAGCAATAACAATTGAATGCAGCTCCGGTGGGGGCCGGGAGGGCTCCGCAGCGCGGAGTGGCGCTCGTCACGCGAACTGGCCATCTCACTTAACACTGCCTCGACCTAATCATTGTAGTGCCAGCCGCCGCCGCGCCGTGTTGCCGATGGACAGTGTCAGCGTCGAGAGACGGTCGCTTCGTAAACTTGTGAGCTCGATTAAAATATATTACTCACCTCATACAGTCAATAATTTAACATTTAGCGACCTTGATGGAAGTCCGTCGTATTGTTTGTTGCGCGTGTTCACGGGTGATACTACTAGCGGTAAGAGTTTAAACATTGTTTACTACTAGCTGTTCCATTCGATCAATCGTAAGAGCGTGGCGTTTCATCCACGTGATATTTGACATCATTATCAGTTATATAAATCAGGAAGCTTCCTGTCTCACCAGACTGGACCTGGGGGCCTACCACAATCTTTAACAAAGTAATGTTATTGCGTTCGCGTTTTGATTCCGGCGTATTATAATAATACCCAAATTCGTACCACGATCTTAACCGAGCATGATTGTTTTATGATCGCTGAGTGATGTGAAAGAACTATTTGTCTATTCCTTACTTAGAGGGACGGAGATAGCGCTATTTATTGTATAGCGTTGTCTCTTTTCGTTTCGGAATACTTGCACCACTTAGCGCATATCAACATAACCTTTAAAATATTTTATTTACAATAAACCTAAGTGCCTTTGTATTTATAGTTTCAAGTGCACAAAAACGAAAGTTACAGCAAAAATGAACAATAACTTTGTAAGTTACGTGTTAAACATGCTCATTCAGTCGAGAAACGTTATTCGGGAACCATGGAACCAAGGTAAGATAAAGTTTATAAATCACTTGCAGTCCAGAGTCCTCTGCTTGACTAGAGTTAACCTATTACTTATACTGATATATAAGCAGTATAGGTATATGTAGTTTCATGCATATAATATATTCCTAAATGTATTTGTACTACATATGTCTTTACACTTTCATATTTTGAAACTATAGGTTGTAATGTTTTGTTATTCACTTTACAGGTGTAGAAGTAACCGAGTTAATTACCAACAATTAGAACTGCATTGGGAATTCTTAAACGGTAAAAGAGATATATTTACGTGCTACAATCGCTCTTTACAAGATAAAGAATATTCTAAGAGGAAATGGAGAGAAATGGCAGAAGCTCTCAACTCGCAAGGGAGTGGTGCACATAAAGATTGGAAAGGCTGGTCAAAAGTAAGTGTGTACCTATTTGTTAAAACTTTATTATAATATAAAAAAATATAAAATACAAAAAAGGTATTTTGTAATATAATATCAACATGATTAATGACAATAATTGCGCTAGTGCTATTTTCAAGTTTTATTATCTATTTAGTTAAGTTCATTGCTTACAAATTTGATTTGAAACTACTTAAAGGAAAAATTGTATTCCTTTATATATTATAGAAGTTTAGAATAATTAATCTCCAACAGTTGATCTTTTAAGAACATTGAACAAACATATTATATTAAAATTTTATTTTTTATTAAATTTAAGGTAAAATAAAAAAGTAGATAAAACAATATAGGTATGAATAATTATTTTTTTTCTTTTTCAGGATCCCAGGATGCGCTTTTCCCAGAGTTTCCCAAAATTCGGTGTAGTTATGCCCTGCTGGCTGCTGCAGTGCCATGTTCTTGTGTGAGGCTGCTCACTCAAATGCATTATTTACATGTAACTGGGATTCTTCGATACATCTTCGTCACTCAGTTGTTGCACAGGAGTTTTTGTTAGACTTAAAATGAAATAAATAATATTGTTAGAATTATTGATTTTTCACATACATTATTTATATGTATTATTTTATCTTAATTATATTGTATAAAATTGTAAATATCATAATAATATACTGCATTTGGAAGTTAAACATTTTAATAAAGGACCCCGATTCAACCAACTAATTTGTTGAGTCCTAAATTGATATATAATTAGATATATCAATTTAGGACTCAACAAATTAGTTTGTTGGGTTTTTAAAGTATAATAAAAATATAGATAATACATATGCACAATGAAAAGTATTTTTATTTCATAAATATGATTCCCCCATCTTTGCTGAGGTTTTGCTGAGGTGTGTTTATTACATTGTATCTTGATTGATACAACTTTTTCTAAAGATATATAAAAGGTAATTAGGGATGTCTCCCTAATTACCTTTATAGCATAACCTTCGTAGCATAACAGCAAAGTTTCATTATAACTATCAATACTTATTAAAATAAATACTTACTCAGCTTTAACTCTGTTTCGCTCTTTACCAGTCATGGGAAATTTTATATATTTTTGGCGCATTTGCTGGGTATTAAGGCACTCGGTAACCTACGCAATTACAGAGGACAGTGTGTTGAGCCACATGACCCTCATTATTACCTAATTAATAGGACGTTTGTATGATCCACTTGCATAGAATAGAAGGATAATGCAATTAATATCTAAACAAATATTTTGTAGTCGTTCATCTAAAATAACATCGAAAATTAATTAATCTGTCACTAAATCACCAGAAATACATTTTTTTCTACATTACACTTACTATTATATGGTAAAAATTAGTATTTTATGAAACATTGCACAAAACAATCACAAATCCGTCGCACGATAGTAACTTTTTTAAGATTGCTAAATTTGACATAAAAGTATTAATGCTCGCTGTCAAAAAAGGCGTTGTGGTACCAAATAAGCGTGGATTGAACCACACTTGAACGAACAATACGAGATGACGTCACCAAAATCGCTAGGAAAGTATGATTGTTTTGAATGTTATAATAAGATTGTTTTAAGTATGTTGTGGTATGAAAATTCAATGTATGATTATATTAATAATGCTTTAAGAGATTGTGGTAAGCCCCCTGATTATTGACCACAGACATATTTTTAAGATGGCAGTACACTCGGTGAGGCAGTTCATAGTCGTGCCTCTCATGTCACATGTACACGACATATTCTCATAGATCTACAGTCTATAGAAGGGCAAATAGAATTAATTGAAGTCCGATCAAAACTCTTGTAAAATGAATGGAATTATAATTTTCCCAATATAGCGGGGTTTCATGTAACAGTGACCACACGACATTATCACTTCAACAGGCATCAAATAAGATCATTAATTTATATTTTAATAATCAGCTTCCATTATTTAAGTTCAACAATATATTATATTCACAAAATTCAATTTTCATTACACGAGCGCGTTACTAATTAAATATTGTTCAGTGACAAAGTAAAACTACAGCTCGTGTAAATAACGGTATATATTTTGCCTATTAGCTAAAATATTATTCGATATCTCTTTTGGAAAACAGATTTTCAGGAAAATGTGAACTCATATGATAGAAAAATATAATATAACATAAATAGGAAAATAAGATGAGAGAATGGAAGGGGGGCGTTATCCTGTAAGTGACACTAGAGATTACGGGGCAGGAGACGGATCGTAGTGTGACGTAAGCGAACAGATACGTCCCCGGATATACCTGTGTGTTGTGACACGTCACACGCCTGTCGGGACACCGCCTGTGTGACGGATACGTTACACGCATTTACCTATGGTCTACTGTTCTATTTATGAAGATAATAATTATATTAAATTTTCAGCGTGGAGCCTTTCCTTTGAACAGAAACAGAATTTAATGACTAACTAATTGAAGGCCGCTGTCCACGAGTGCAAGTATATGAAATGATAATGATTTTAAAGGACACACTGTCAGGTGTAAAATTGAATGAGAAATCATATTTATATATTATATAGTCCTTTTACTCAACGAATTAGAAAAGGTATGGAATACGAACTGCGCTAAAAAACGGTTCCTTGCAAACTACAATCAAGTGGGCGGGGCCAAAAAAGTACAATCAATTTGTCTCTCAGTCTACTGCGCGTACTGTGACAGTCTAGACGACCGTTGCTTTGACGAAAAAATCGTTTCCCAGAGACAAAAATGACCTCCTGTGTTGTAAAATGGTGTAAGAGACGAAAAGAAGGAAGTAAAAAGCAAACTGAGATAACTTATCACAGGTAAATTAATAATTTCGTATTTTATTCACGCTTAAATAACCTCCATATAAATTTTTGTGGTCAGTATTATGCAATCAGCAGGCAGCCGATTTTATATACTGAAGTGTTGTATTAAATTTTACATTGAGTACCGAGTTTTTATATTTATATTTTTATTCCTTATTTATGTTTTTATCAATTATTTACTTTTAGTTTCCCCATAAACGAGATTCGGCGTTTACAATGGATTGCAGCAGTCCGCTTAGAAAGAAGACAAGATGACTGGTTACCGACTAACGCCAGTAGAGTGTCTTGTATACATTTTGGAGGTTCTTCTCAGTACTCATGGAACAGGTACATTTAATTGACGTTCAAA
The DNA here is from genome assembly GCA_963853865.1 of Helleia helle. Classification (NCBI taxonomy): domain Eukaryota; kingdom Metazoa; phylum Arthropoda; class Insecta; order Lepidoptera; family Lycaenidae; genus Helleia; species Helleia helle. Next base: position 289,908 of record OY971423.1, read on the forward strand.
AAGATACTTTAATGGTTCTATTTTGAAAAAAAAAATATATGTTAATTTCTTACTAAAGAGAAATACAACTATTTTGACTTGTGATTTTTATTTTATGCCCCATTCCCATTTTTCAAACATTATTGACATTTTAATAATAAAAAAACAAGGTTACAACAGACTGTCAACTACTCTAAGGCTTAAAAATATACGAAATATCGACAGATTCTGTATAGTGAGTAAATAATGACTTACTCTCAATTTGATAATAATTATTGGTTAAAAACAGTCATTTTATTACTCTTCATATTCAGACAAAATAAATGTAGGTTTCCACATTAATTCATATAATCAATTACTTTATAATAAAATTAACAAATGTCAGACTAATGCATAATATCATCCTTCCACATCTCAACTGACATTGTCATTGTACATGTCGCGTAATAGTCCGTCACGTTCGCACTCACTTTCTTTGATATTTCAGTTTCATTCTATCACTATCCTCCTAAATTAGATTGCGCCTTATATGGATAGGTGGACGAATTCATGTGCACATATTAAATTTAGCAGAGTATTTTGTATTGCGCGTGTGCAAATCGTGTTAGTATTATCAGTTTAGTAGTGTGAGTTTGGAACCATATTTTTCCGAGCTTTTACTATCAAAAATTGAAAATGTTTTAGCGTGCTGAGCCCGTGGTAATGTTGAAATAGCTGACCTAACACTCCGATTATAATATTACTTAGCTTCTAGAGAGTAGCCCGATACTATTAGTATAATATATTTTTCTAAATTTATCACTATTTTTTATTATTCGTCATCATTGCCCCCTGGTTCCAGATATCCCTCGCTCTCTATAGCATTAATAAGGAGTACACTAGCATCCCCCACAGGCGCGTGGCTAGAGCCGTAATGACCGCATTATACGTCTGCCGGGGGATGATGGACTCATGGATTATTCGGCGTCGCAAGAACAGCGTCAGCACCAGGGTCACATTAGTGTGGACTGTGGATAACACCGGGCATCATACTTATGTCTATAGTAATAACGTACGTTGTTTACTAATTTATCAACCTTTTTTTAACTGAACAAATGTCTAAAATAAACACAATCTCCTCAACTTTATATTATATTATTAATATATTGAGTAAATCAAAAGAGTGAGGGTATATTACTGGGTTATACACCCATGGAGAATCGTTTGCACATTAATAAATGCTTGATTTAACAGCGTATGAGAACTCCCTCATGATAATATTTTCTATAACATCCATTAGAACTTAATAGATAATAGCTAGGATCGCTCAGTTTTAAACAAGCTGTAAAAGTTTATGGTAAGATGGCCGCGTCCTTAATGATTATAGTTTGGCACCGCGACAGATCCGGCGGAGACCGCGCACGGGATAACGTGTCTTATGGAGCGGGGATAGAGTCGGGGATGTTATGGTGGGGGCGGGAGTAATGCGGGGTGATTAGCGGCGCGATCCGCTAATGTGCGGCGCAACTGAACAGCAGAGAGATGCAGGATGCGGGTGTGATGTGCCCTGTCTCACTCTGGTGCTCAGTGCCGAGTCTTCGATATGATATGTTAGTTAAGATATTATGTCAACTCTCAGATGAGCCCTGATAATAAGTAAGTAAGTGATTAACGTCACCTGTGGAGGCTGTGGACATGCCTATCATTATTTAATTATTTTGTGATCATTGTTCATTAATAAGCAGTAGTTATCACACTATATAATATAATATATTCTCTTCTTTTCGAAATATTGCAAAGAGAATTCACAGAAGAAGTGTAAGTAATGGTGTATATCTTTCTCCTTCTCATCAGATAGTATAATTTAACACTTGCATGCAAGATGCGAGTTTGTAGACCACAAGTAACAAAAGACTATTCGCTCCAACATCGGAACTTATTACATCTTGTACGAACGAGTAACATTCGCTCGTGGTCGTGATGACACATCTAGTATGCGAGGAGATCTACTTTTATTTTCATCCCGAAGTCCAATTGTACTCGCCCCATGACTAGATAAGTGGGGTTGTCTGTATATGTAAAGTAGGAAGGGTTTTTTTTTCTTATTTACGAGTAAACATACTGTTTCGTTTACTTTTAGCTGACCCCGTAGTGAGATGAAAAAATGAATTTAAAAAATCTATACTAGCCGTCATTCCTTGGCGGGATTGGAACTCGCAGCCTGTACTTGAAGTATCAGTCACCCGACTAGTAACAGCTGTCTGAATGAGCGCTTAAATATTAATGTATGTAAGTTTTATGTCAGTATCTTATACAGTACTAGCTGTTGCCCGCAGCTTCGCCCGCGTTATTTTATATAATTTACGGACGTATCCGTACCGATGATGATCATTGTTCTACTTTTTTTGTTACATCTCTAAAGGGAATAAGGCTGCGTTCTGAAAGTAAGCTCCAAGCGGCTTAAATTTTTCCGACTTTTACTTTCTTGTGAGTTAATCTTAAAAGATAGAAATATATTGTCACGGACTTTTTTTTAGATCATTTAAAGTGAAATAATTCTTTCACACCTATTTTTTGTGTATCTTGAACCGTTTTCGCAGCACACGCAATGGGCTTCCATTAGTCATCTTTGAGGGCTTCCTCAAAGATGACTAATTTTCCCCGTTTTTTACACATTTTCCACTGTTTCTTCGCTCCTATTAGTCGCTGCGTGATGTTATATAGCCTTACACGATAAATAGTCTATCCAACACAAAAATATTTTTTCAATTCGAGCCAGTAGTTCCTGAGATTAGCGCGTTCAAACAAACAAACAAACTCTTCAGCTTTATAATATTAGTAAGTAAGTTCCTTTTACTTATACGGTATACCACGTCTGTAGCCATTAATAATTTAAAGATATATTTAACGGGCAAGCGTGCAGACGTGAGGTGAACCTCCAGGGGAATAGCCAGGGGATGTACTTCTGGACAGAGCTTCTGAGCGATGATAATGTTAACTGAACCGAATTACTGCTTACAGTATAAGTATACTAGTACTAGTACAGTAAAAATAGAATTTAACTTCGCACTAAATTGCCGATCCAATTTTTTCTAAGTTTAAGAGTCACTAACTGAGCATAAAATCAAAAAATGCTGATCACTGTGGTGCAAAAGATATTGAGACCATTATTATAGAGAATTAAAATATGTCTCATCTTTTTTTTTTCTTAACGCCGGGAAATGTGCTGAGGCATCCCGCCTCCGGGCCTCCCCACGCGGGTACGTGGGAGTCGCTGCGCCCGACAGCTTGTAAGTGAACGCAGCTCTACCCACTAAAACCCGGCGAGTGCCGCCTTTGGTGAGGTGCCCCGGATCTAGTAAACAAACAGGGCACCTCGACGGCTAGTCAGTCCCGCAAGGGACCGACGCCACCTCCACAGAGAGGTTGTCCCGCACCACAGAACAACCCCTCCCAACGTCGGGACAGTACAATGGGGTGAGGTTCCCATCCTCAACCCTTGCCCTCTGCTCTTATGTCCCCTCTTCTTATAAGAGGGGTACAAAGAGCCCCCTCGGCCCAATTAGCTTCGACCAAGGTGCACCGCTCAGCCTAGGTTACTGAGCCCCACCGCCACGACAAGGCCTGAACCATGCTGGGGAAAATATGTCTCATCTTTAATTTTAGATGTATTATCCCAAGTAAGCCCCATTTCACTTAATTTATTTCGTAACATCAATATATCAATATATAAAACCTTACCTTACTTGAGGATGACCTTTACATGAACATAAAATCAAATACGAAGTGCGATAGTTGAAAAAGATTACTTCAAGCGGTAAAGGGAACATAAAAAGCAAAGAACATAATATCTCGTAGTTGGTCGGTTCGGCTGGGCGAGGATCTGTGAGGGTCTGTGAGGGTCTGTGTGGGTCTTTGACGGTCGCCGGGGGTCAGCGAGGGTCGTCGGAATTTGGGGCCCAAACGTATCGGACCAGATCGGAAGCGCTGCGAGGTCGGTTCGCACCGCATCGTCGATCTGATAACGACTGATAACACTCAATACGTGTTGGGGTCAGAACCTACATTCAGTTACATTTTTAGTTTTTACATCAAATACAATACACGTCTTGAAGTGCCTGTTATCTAGTTTCTGGATTGTCTACGATATTTGATTATATAAACAATATAACATCTATAATGTGTTTTATTCCATTATCAAGTACTATGAAATATATAATTACAAAAAATTTAAACCGACTTCAAAAATACTAAACTAAAAAGTAATAAAATAACTGTTTCTTTAATTTTTGTGGTTACAATTTATAGTCAACATAATCTTCTACTAACTTTGCATCCATTATAGTTTCTTTTTGACGTACCACGTCATTATAGTTTCTTTTGGAGTCGGTGTCAGCCAAGGTAAGTAGGTAGGGTACAGCAACAAATGCGACACCGACTCCAAAAGTAACTATCATGACGTGGTAAACGCAAAGTTTGTACATTAGTAAAATATTAAGTTGATAAGTAATTGTAACCACAAAAATTAAAGAAACACAGTTATTTTATTACTTTTTAGTTTAGTATTTTTGAAGTTGGTTAGAATTTTTGGTAAAATGATTTTATTTCTTAATTTTTTGTGGTTCCGAAATTCGTCGTCTTGGCGTTCATTGAAGGAGGCCTATGTTCAGCAGTGGACGGATAAAGGACGACGATGATGATGATGATTACGATGACCGCGACATACTATGGTGTGCTACCAAAGCATCCTATACAATTGTTACATCGACAAGTAATAAATTGAGCACATCAGCATATCGTCGAGGTAAAAGGAACCAACCAAATAGGCATTATTGGGAATAACTAAAAGGGCTTGTCAGATCTTAATAAAATTAATATGGGACCAAATTGGAAGCACCAGCTTTCAAAAAAAAAAAAAAAAAAACCATCAAAATCCATTCACAAACGGCGGAGTAATCGTGTCTCATACATACAAAAAAAAAACATACAGACGAATTGAGAACCTCCTCTTTTTTTGAAGTCGGTTAAAAAGTATTTTAAGGTTTTGCTGAATGCACCTACACCAGCTACACCATCTACACCAGCTACACCAGCTACACCAGCTACACCAGCGTGCAGCATCTGACAAAAGTCGTCGCCGTAAAGCTGGCAGCTCTTTAACGACCCTCGTTCTTTACGGCGCGGCACTAAACTGCGGCGCCGGTTATGATCACGCGCGCTAATGCCTCTCTCGTACCACGAGTTTATGTCCCCCCTCTCACCCGATACCCCCCTCCAGTAATATAATATATAGCCAATTAACGTGTGTTGGAGTGACAGGCGGCCCGCTCAGCTCGCGGTACATTTACATCATATTGTACTCATCATGACACAATGCTCGTATAATCCATTAAATATTGACGACACTTTCTGGTATCATCGTTTGGTTTACTCTTCGCTTCTACTGAGATAATTAATTGTTACCAAACGTTTATGTGCTCTCATCTGAATGTAGAATCAATGATATTTAGACTTAAGGTCCCTAAAACTATGTAGTTTGTATATATACTCTATATCTCTCTACTCTGTAATATAGAGTAAGATCGTGGTAGACATTAAAAATGTAAGAAGAGACAATGTGATCGAAGTGTGCACGCCAGGGCTGAAGGGCCTCGTCACATAACATCTAATTGTAAAAATCTTAATAAACCGCGATAAAATCCGTAAAAATTGTTTCATTATGTCCAAATTATCTTTACCGTAAACGTTTAATAGATTGGTTTCAATTGGAGATATATTAATTTCGACGCGATATAATTGATGGCGGTAGACGATTCACTTTCATATTAACCCGTTATCAGCTACTCCCATGATAGTCAAGGTATACTGACAGACAGCGAGCAATTCGGGCCCGGGAATTTTAATACCATAGTCAACTTTGGGCCAGTCCTGCTGCCACTTTTCGACCCTATGGATCTCAGGGTTAACAGTCCCACGTGTTCAATCTCTAGGGCAATCGAAAGTACGTAGGGTAATAATACATTTCTGGAGGGCTACTTCTCGCCGCTCGCCCCACACAACACGACCCTTCGCGTGACTCCAGCCGTAATCCCTTTTCCAGTAGATGAGTTTCATTCCCAAAGACGTTAATAAATAAGTACAAAGGGCACGCTGAATTTAACATGTGAACATACATACATGTAAAGATATCGCGGGGATGTCTGTTCATGGATATAAAATTATTGTTGTCGTAAAATATTATGTGTTTATTTTGAACTTGTATAGATAAGAAGTGATGGGAAAATAGATCTACAAGGAACCTAACAGTCAGTGCAAGGTGGATTCACATTTCTTGGATCTAGAAAAAAGTATCAAATAAATTTCAATTCAGTAAGGCTGCATAGGTACCACCATCGTGTTTCTTCCGTGAAACAGCTTTGCTGTGTTTCGGAGAGAAGGGCAAGACAGGCAGTGTAATTACTGGCACCGAGACTTAACATCTTATGACGACCTCTGTGGCTTAGTGGTAAGCGCGTTGGCGCTAAGGCCGGAGGTTGCGGGTTCGAATCCCGCCAGGGAACAAAAATATTTTCTCTGTTCCTGGGTCATGGATGTGTATTAAATATATGTATTATATAATAAAAATCTTTAATATATGTATAGTATAAAAGTATTAAATATATTTCCGTTGTCTGGTACCCGTAACACAAGTTCCTCGAGAACTTACCACGGGACCAGATTGACGTGGTGTGAAAGCGTCCATAGATATTCTATTCTATTCTATGTCTCAGGATAGGCAACACATAAATGGGCTCGTTCCAGGTTTACTAGTTTATGTTCATGGGCGACGTCGACCACTTACCATCAGGTGGCACGTTTGTCAGTTTGCCTATCCAACTAGCATAAAAAAATAGAATATATTGTATTTGTAAATAAATAACACATCGAAACTCACACGGACAAGCACGCAGTGCACAGAGCAAATGGATTTGGCCGGAGTATTTAAAATAATTAAAAGTTTTATCGATGTTTTATTGAATTATTTAGATTCGTGGGATTTCGATTTGATGAGATAAGTACAAGATATAAAAAAATATAAAAAATGTATTTAATACAAGAGAAGTCGCGGGCATAGCCAATGTTATAATCAACGATACATGCGTGCGCCGTGCAGTACGGCGCTCAGCGAGGGCCGGAGTTGGAAACGACTTCATGCGGGATTAGACGAAAACATGAGATCAGTTTAGAGCAGCTTTGTTCCGTGGGACGTGAGACGGGAGTGGGGGGGGGGAACCCTCCGGTGGAGCAGTCTATCCCGGTATTATTAGACGACCGTGTATGTCGATGTGTGACTACTGGATGTATGATGTTATTGCGTGTTACAGTCCACAAAAGTTATTTTAATTTAAATTCGTTAAATGTTATGTTTTCCTTATGTGGCCTATTTATCTTATGTAGCCGGTCCGTGTTGGATGCGAGTAGCGAGGGATCGGTCGTCTTGGCGTTCTTTGAGGGAGGCCTATGTTCAGCAGTGGACGGATAGAGGCTGATGATGATGATGATGATGATGAAATGTTATGTAGAGGTACTTAGTGTAGGTATGCATAAAATAAAAGAATTGATATCTATACTAGAATAATAGAGCTGAAGAGGTTTTTTGTAAGCGATAATTTTTTAAGGACTTTTTTTTGCTATTGATAGTCCAATTATGGAATTCATCATCATTATCATCATCAGCCTCTATCCGTCCACTGCTGAATATGGGCCTCCCTCAAAGAAGTCCAAGACGACCGATCCCTCACCACATATTATGGAATTATAAATTCTAGATTTTGGAGGAAAGGTTTATTTTCTTTTTAGCGCGAGTAACACTGCGGTGAATAACTAGCGAATAGATATATTTTGCGAATCATGCTACAAACCTTTTTGTACGCCCGTGCTATTTATGTAACAAAAATCTTATTCCAGTAGCAACATTTGCTCAGTTAATATAATTATATAAATCGTCTTTTTCCACAAAACAGACGTACTTCCCGGCCCCGCGTCACATCCTCGTACCTCCAGAACCGACGCGTCCCACCTCCGGGCGAGCCCAGACTATCGCACGGAGGCCTCTCGGGACCCCCGCCCTTTATATGAAAATAAAAATACATTAAAATATAAACATCGATACGGACTCGAGACAAGGAATCAGAAATGAAGAAAATGAACTAGAGGAAGAAGAAGGTTGAATCTAGTTTTGAACTGATGGGATCCCGACCGGGTTGCTCTGGTATGTATATCGCTGAATTATTATATTTATTTACTCCTCGTTTTATCAGCAACAATCTTCCTCGTTCGGGAAGATGGACGGTCGGTCGACGTCCGACTGGACGGGACGATAATAATTTAAAAAAAAGTTATCTCACGAGATGTCCGACCGATATGAATATTAGGAAGAGGGAATAAAAGGTCTTCGCGCGCGCACGCACCATGGAGTCGAGAGCGGCAGAGTAGTGAGGGTTCGCCGTCACGGTACTAGAGTCAAGGTGCTCCAATGAGAGCGATACCAGGTGAGTTAAAATAATAAAAAAAAGAAAAACACAGAACGCCATACATACAGGAAATATAATATTATTATACCTATATAACATGAATATATTGATGAGTAGTAATTTCAAAAGACGTTACAGGCGGACTTGGTATCATATAACAAGATCGTCAGCCCGGGGCCCGCGTGTCGTAACTGTCGTTCACGAGGGACCCCAGGGACCTCCGTCAATCCGCTAGTTTTTTTGATATAAAAATGGAACACAATTTGTCTATTTTGATTTGATCTTTGTAATGTGTTAAATTACAACCATGAACGAGGACACGTGAAGTTGATGAAATACACAAAAACACGAATATGACTGTATCTTTATATATATATATATATATATATATATATATATATCTTCTATACGTGTGTATGTCACTGAACTCCTCCTAAGCGGCTGGACCGATCTTGATGAAATTTTTTATGTGTGTTCAAGAGGATTCGAGAACGGTTTAGATTCATAATTCGTTCCACTGCAATATGTTTTGTACATGACAATTAAATTTTACAATAGGAACTGCTCCTACATGTTATAAATTTGATATTCGTCGCGTCGCTAGGGTAAATTCGGGTCCCCACCATGGTTCAGGCCTTGACTTGGCGGTGGGGCTCAGTAGCCTAGGGTGAGCCCAGCAACTTGGGCGAAGCTAATTAAGCCGAGGGGGCTCTTTGTACTCCTCTTATATGAAGAGGGGATAAAAGAGCAGGGGGCAAGGAGCGAGGATGGGAACCTCATCCCATTGTACTGTTCCGACGTTGGGAGGGGTTGTTCTGTGGAGCACAACCCCTCTGTGAAAGGTGGCGTCGGTCCCTTGCCAGACTGACTAGCCGTCGAGGTGCCCTGTTTGCTCATTAGATCCGGGGCTCCTAACTAAAGGCGGCATTGGTGGCACTCTCCGGGTTTTAGTGGGTACCTAGACCTGCGTCCACTTACCAGCTTTCGGGCGCAGCATGTCCCACATATCCGCGTGGGGAGACCCACTCCCCTGTCACTTAGTTGTCAAATATTTAAAGTGCGTTCAGAAATTGTAACAATCCTAAAAATGTTCCATTGGTTGTCGAATTCTATTCTGTTCCTCTACTATGAGTTTTGTTACAAGCGTAAATGACATAACTATAGTAGTTACGTAAAACGCAACACGAATAGAAAACTAAGGTATGGTATAGTTTTCTATTCGTGTTGCGTTTTACGTAACTACTATAGTTATGTCATTTACGCTTGTAACAAAACTCATGGTAGAGGTACTGATCTGTTATTCTGTACAGGACAACGTCTGTCGGGCCACTAGTAGTAATATATAACTCTCACTATACCTAGGTAACACTGAAAATGTTTAGAAAATGAAAAACGGCTTAATGTAGAAAGTTGCCAATACTTTTATTGTTTTTCGAAGTAATCTCCGTTTCTTTCTACACATCGTCGCATTCGATGGAACCACTGAGAAAAGCAGTGGGCCCATTCTTCCTTAGGAGTCTCTTCTATGGCATTTTCGTACGCTTTCACCGCATCTTTAGGGCTCGTAAAGCGAATACCTCGAATTTTATCTTTAGTTCTTGGGAATAAATGAAAGTCGCAGGGCGCCAGGACAGGACTGTAAGGCGGATGACTCATTATCTCGACACTTGCCATAGTCAAATATTCAACAGTCCGTTTTGCGGAGTGCGCTGAAGCATTGTCGTGGTGAAGGAGGATCCTGTTTCGAGGGCGCTGCTGTCGAATTTTTTCCAAGACAACAGACAAACAGCGATTGACATACCAGTCTGCAGTAACTGTCCTTCCATCTTCTAGCACAACTATCGCGAACTGACCTTTCCGACCGAAGAATGAGGCAATCATCTTTTTTCCTTGACTTCTTCCTTTCTTTACCTTAGTTGGCCGATCCTCGAAAGGAAACACCCACTGAGCTGATTGTCTTTTGGTTTCGGGTTCGTAGCAATATATCCAGCTTTCATCACCTGTGATGATGTCAAATACAGCATTTGAGTTACCGCAGTTGAACTTATCTAACATTTGGCGACACCAGTCCATGCGGAGGCGTTTCTGGTCGTCGGTTAAAGTATGGGGAATCCATCTGGTACAAAGCTTCCTGACGCCTAAATGTTCGTGTAATATTTTTTGAACTTCACTCATACCAATGCCTAGGCTTGCCCGTATCTGCTGATAGGTCACTCTCTTATCTTCCTCTATCATGCGTCGCACAGCACTGATGTTATCTTCAGTAGTCGCTGTTAAAGGACGTCCCTCACGCGGATCATCACTGAGATTGCTACGTCCACGCTTAAACTCGTTAAACCAATTGTAAATAGTGGCACGAGATGGGACTTCATTAAAAAATGCTAATCGCAGCTTATCATAGCTTTGTTGTTGAGTAAGCCCACAACGAAAGTCATAATAAATCATTGACCGAAAATTTTCTCGCGTTATGTTCATTTTCACGTGTAACAAGAGTTTTAGATTTGCCACCAATTCACAAAAACAAATGACAAATGAATGCAATATACTACATTAGATTACCAAAGAGTTCTAAAATTGAAATTCAAAAATAGTTTTCATTTTCAATGTTTCTAACTGGCCAGTTCTAAACATTTTCAGTGTTACCCACGTATAATAATATGCACAAGTATGTATCGGTGGGCGTAAAGAATATTAAAACTATAATAATAAGAGAACTGAATACTTAATAAATAATACAATGGAATCTAACTTATAATAATAAAATATCTTTAATAGTGATAATAATATTTTTGAGACCTAAAAAGAAATAAATCTAAGACATAAATATTTAATTACCAATAAATTCTTGCTAATTCTTGTATAATTAGCGATACTTAACATTTTATCGGTAATAAAAAATAAAAATGACCTTTACCAAAGTGGTTCTCGTGAGAGCAGCATAAACATATTATATAATATAATATGATAATAATATCTATGGACGCTTTCACACCACGTCAATCTGGTCCCGTGGTAAGTTCTCGAGGAACTTGTGTTACGGGTACCAGGCAACGGAAATATATTTAATACTTTTATACTATACATATATTTAAGATTTTTATTATATAACACACATATTTAATACACATCCATGACCCAGGAACACAGAAAATATTTTTGTTCCCTGGCGGGATTCGAACCCGCAACCTCCGGGCTTGAGCGCCAACGCGCTTACCACTGAGCCACAGAGGTCGTCGATATGAAATAATTGAGAAGGTAGTATGGAACAATTTTGATAATGAATGCAATATTAATTGAAGTAAAAATTATGCTAACGGTGAATAGGATAAAAGATGACGTATTGTGGCCTGTTGCCATCAAGCATAATAAAACCTGCGCCGGTTCTGCGCTCTGGTTGGCCGACTAATGGCCATTGATGGATGATTGGCCGATGGGACGTACATACAGATGACTGATTGGTTGAATTGCTATTACGTCAATAACAAATCACTGACCAATTTCGGAATTTTATGGCTCACATTACTACTGTTTCTGGTTATATGCTCGATGACTGTTGCTGGCAGATCCGGGGCGCCGCGTCACAGGCCTGAGGCACCCGCCGTGATAATGTGGGCTTGCCGAGCCCCACAGTATCGTCACAGTATATCACAGTATATCGGCTTGCAGTATGATAGACATACAAATACAAACATACAAGCACCTCATTGTATAAAAAGGAGCATAAAAATATATTGCGCCTTATAGAGAAATATTTTGCGACTTTTGTGATACTGCAGCTCTCACACTACAGGTGCATGTGTGCTGCGTGATATTATTATTAAAGCCATTATGATATTTTTTTACTTTTTTATTTTTACTCGTTTTATTGTGTATGTGAAATGTGGAATTGTGAATAAAGAATCTATCTAAATTTAACTTACAAATTCTAGTTATACCATGTTTACAAAATATGTAACATGTGCAATGGGTATAGGCCATGAAGCTACTACACATACTTTACAATATACTTTAGTAATTTCCTGAGTCACTTTATTTATTGGGACAAAGTTTAATGACGACGCACTGAAATATACCTAGGTTATACCTAGGTATCGTAATAACTTCACACAGAGCCATCTGACAACAGTAAGGCCTATCGTCAGAGGGACGGAACTAACAAAGGGGTCTATCCCTTGGTGGTCCCGGAGGAACTTCCCGACTGGGACATTAGATATTACATTAGAGTTTACTGGATAGATAAAGACGGGTAATGGTATTACTGATTGAAACTAACCATCTTTTATAAACACGTTAATTATATGTAGTACACCGTCGAGATAGTTAAAGGAGTTAAACATGTACCTCATGTTATGGTTTGTTAAATACTCGTCAGTAATACCGTGAACCGTACTCTATATAGTAAATAAAGGTCCAAATATAAAGTATATGACGTAGAGTATCGTACATCGGTTGTTTCTAGTATGTATTGCATTTTTATATATCAAACTATGTACAATTCACTTATAATTATGTATACTTAATGTAAACTCAAGGGAAGATGGATAAATCTATAACGAGAAGATCAGATTTAATCCTGACTCATGGGCTAAAATCAATGATGACGGGGAAGAAAAATATCTCGCGCGTCATCAATGTACCTGATGAAGTTGACTCTTTCATATAAAGTTTGGAAAACGTAAGTTTGTAGTTTGTTTTGGAACACGAGATTCTTGGTGACATAATTATCGATGTATCATACTTGCTAATTAAATTGATAATTGGGAAAGACAGATTGGCTGATTCATACTAAGGGGACGAAATGATGGCGGCAGTGGCCGATTGTAGTTGTGCGAGTTGTTCAGCAGAAGACAGGCAGACGGTTATGATGATAATCTTGAAGCCTTCACAATTTAAATAGATCGCGACAGGCTGGCCCCGGCGAAGGCCAAAGTGTCTATGTACCAGTTATTATGACCATAACTATAGATATATATTTACCAGTTGTATAAAACGCGTCATTACGTCACTTGCCGCTCGTCTCAACTAGCTTCGTTACATACTTACTAGCCGTGTCCCGAGCGTGAGGATCCCTCGCTCGTATAAAATTTTATCAAGTACTTTGAAACTATTCTGAATATCGTGTTTCACAACTTAACAAATTTGTACCTTTATATAGTTCCTTTATAATGCAACTTTAGGCGAGGAAAGTGGACCTCCTTATTTTATGATATTAACATCGCAAACGAAACCACCTGTTTAGTTTCTCCAAACTGTGACTCTGCGATAGTGCGGTGCAAATATAACGTGTGCAATATTCTATGTTATATTCAAATATATGAAACCAAAATCATCATCATCATAATCATCATCATCATCATCATCATCATCATAATCATCATCATCATCATCATCAGCCTCTGAACATAGGCCTCCCACATTGAACGCCAAGACGGCCGATCCCATGCCACCAACAACAAACCATTATCTACAATTTATTTCCCACAAACCTTATAATTGGCCAGAAGGAGGAAGGAGGAGGAGGTGCTCACAAACTACATACATATTCGAGAGTCCGTGTCAAGTGTTTACCAGGAAGGTTGATCGACACAGAGTAATCAGTAAATAAATGTACAACAGTAGACGAGTAGACACGTGGATCGTTTTGTTGTAACTTGTCTAACTATACTACGAATTATTGCGCTTATACAGTGTCCAGTTCTGGAAGTCGTTTCATAACATGATGATGTCAAGAGAATCAGGACCTCGCCACAACTCGCCAAGTTTGAAATGAATGACACGACAGTACCCAGGAGGTCCTGGCGCCTGCGGCATGAGGACCATCAAAACATAAAGGATTCGTTCAATAGGACTTGCTAAGAACAGTTTCATTTGGATCATCTTACCACTGGATCATTCCACTATTACCAGATAACTTTGAACACTTGTACTATTAATTATTCTGTGGTTTTAGTCGCTTCGCCGGCTTTGGTTTGTTAAGTGAAATAATTTGTTATAGTTGTATGTTTTAGGATTATTGGCAAACGTTTTGGCTAAAGTGGTTCAGATAGACAGTTTATATATGTAAAAGAAGGTGTTTGATTTTGGGCCAGCACTATGTACAATTGTACACCATATTGGTTAATAGGAAAAAATATAAATACAAAAAAACTTGAAGAACTGTAAATGCGTACCAAAATGATTAATTGATTTTTTTAATGCGACGAAAATGCGACGTAATGGAACTGATTTTTATGAAATCATTTCATAAATTGATTGAAATGCACTACTACATTGAATCCTTCTGACATTCGCGGTTGCAAGTTGTTAACCCGATGCGACCGATGCCGGGAACGTCAATAATAAAGTTCATACAATATGAAAGTAATTACGTTTTTGATGATCACAACCGACGCCAGGAGGCCGTGTGGTCGCAGACTGCACGGTAGGCGGGGGGCAACCCCCCACTTTATAAATCAAAAGTGAGCCGAATGGGCTCACACTAATCCGATGTAGCATTAGGGCCTTCGGGCCGTTAGCATAGATCCATCCGAAAAAAAAAAACACGTTTTTGATCGTCAACAAAAGTGGTCAAGAACACGGGGACCGATACGTGTCCCGAAGGACTCCGGTTATTAATTCCTCGCATATCGCGTCGTTTGTCTCCATTGCTGCGGGCGGCCGGTCAGTGGGACGGCTGTTATTGAGACGAGCTTCATAACCTATATACTACGATACAATGTGGGTTGTGTGGTCTAAGAATTATAAGAGGAGATAAGGAGAACGAGATGCACTTGTCCTTTCATGTATCGTCATCCTGCTTATTCCTGCGGGAAACAGCTTTGCTACGTTTCGTTCAGACTGGCAGGATCGGCAGAATCTATCGGCAATAAGACCTGCCATTATGACTCACGATGGTCAACTAAGGATTAGTTTCTTGTACCTAGTTCAATAAGGAGGGTCTTACAAGTGCTCGTACATGTTCATGCGCGATATTAACCAAACAACAGCCAACCAACGAACATAAAGAGAAATATATGTCCTTATATCGTCGGTGTAGCTCGTCCCCTCAGTACGTTCCGTCGTAAATTAACGTAATCATACTAAAGAAACAAAAACCACGAGCATAATGAAATTAATTAAAAAACTCCCAAACAGAAATTCACTTTTCCGAGTTTAACGTGATTATGCTAATGTTGCTTTGGAAAAATTTACGAGTCACCCGTGTCGCCCGTGACGAGATCTTCTGTCCCCCCCCTCTCCGCCGCAGCACCCCGCCCCCCTCCCCCTCGCGGGCCATGTCCTGCACTGAGCTGTGACGTCTTACGCGACTGAAACTTCTAACGGTCTCTCTATTAAAATGACACATGAAGGTCAGGGTTACGTTATATTGTAAGCTTATTTCACGACATCAGTTTTTGTAACATGCATCAAATTCATTGAGTTGGGCTCGTGGACGGTGGACTGGGTACATATTAGTATTCGTAACATGCTTGTCTCCAGAATATCACCCACCGCTGTACTCAGAGATAGATCATCACCCGTTACCATAAATGAGTTGACACAGGATAGTTCTTATGCCATGATCTGGTGATCTATGCATTGAAATAAAATAAAGTTTTCAGGAACTGATTCTAGCGCCCATTGGAGGCACAGTAATTCTATCTAACGACTCCATACGAGTATTATATCGGCAAATTCCTTTTCATTCATAGGATAGGCAAACAGGCAGACGAGCCAACATGAAACTAATCTCGGAGTCCTGATAGTAAGTCTCGATGCCAGTAATTACACTGCCCGTCCTGCCCTTCACTCCGCAGCAAAGCTGTTTCATGGGAGAAAGAAGCAAGATAAATTTAAACAGAGGGACTCTTTTCTATTCCTCCTCCTAATGTCTCGTTTGATTAGTACTCATTCATTGCCTGTTACCACCCACTACTGGACCGTCTCGAAATTATGTTTAAAACTTAATGATTTCCGCGACGTGATTGTATACTACAATTATATTTTAGTAATATTAGTAGTACTTGTAAGTACGTAAATTATTAGTTTACTGACGAAATCAACTACTTTTCATTATATTCAAGTAGTAATACCAGTATTATTATATTATGTCCTACAATAAGTAAGAACACGCCCCGTCTCAGGCCGGACGGAGGACTCAGGCTCCGACGTGCAAATATAGTTTGAGCTAACATTGTACGAAGGTCAGACCCAAGCGAAACCTTCGGGCCAGCCGTCTAGTTTTGTCTAAAAATATGCCTGCCCTTCAGTTTTGTTGTAATTTCTTGAAAGGTGCTAAATCTAAATTAGGGCTTTATATGGATCTAGAATTGAGGCCACGTGACCTTAGACTGGATGAATATGCTTTAAATTAGATGCTAGTTGTAGGTGTTGGCGTTTAATGGACGTCTCATGTTCGACTGTGGACGTGGAAACATGTTAGAATTTGTTCCAAAATGAAAGTAAACTAAACTGTTTATATAAGGTGAAGATAGTGGACGGTCAAGTAGGAAGTGGGCGGTGCCCATAGAGTGCTTACGGCTCATCATGATCCGAATATCAACCTTTTGCCGTCCACTGCTACACGGACTTCTTTATATGACAGCTCCACCGCGTCCTATCTCTATGAACATCAACTCTCCTTCCCTAACGATAAACGAGGCCTCCATTCGAGTCCTCTATGTGAACGGTTATAGCTCAGTAAATAATTGTCTGCTCGGTTGTAAAATAATTTAAGAGCTGCAAGTTAAGGCGGCTGATCTCTCGGCTGGCGATCCTTCAGTATATTTAGCGACACGCTAGTTGTTATTCCGCGCTGGTCGTAAAGACTAACTCCGGGAGTCTCCCTAATCTGCGTGAGTCTCGGCTTTAAACTTTTACGGTGCGTCTTATTTTTGCTTATCCCTATTCCCTACTTAAAAACTGACTAAAAGTCTTTACGATTTAACCAAGTTTTTATAAAAAAAGGTACAATAGGTAAGGTATAGGTATCAGGAGGTTATCAAGTTATGCACCCCCTGTGCCTGGCGAAGTTCGCTGATACGCATTGGACCGTTGATATTATATATCAACATATATATATATATATATATATATATATATATATATATATATATATATATAGATAGGATATATATACATAGATAGGATATATTGTGTAATCAAACATTTTGTATTTCCCCGAGTTTCCATCAGTGAGGGTGGACGACTAATTGTGTTCAACAATATTGTCAATTGACTTGTCAATTCATAGCAATTAATTGCTCAATAAATCAAACGCTGTTTGTGTTTGTGTCGGTGAAATATCTTAAATGTATATATATTATATACATACAAGAACTCTTTATATAAATTATTTGAGTCTTAAAGTAAACGATTTTAATAGTAACCCCGGTTCCAGAATAGAAGAATAGAAGCTTATCAATGGTTATTATAAATAAAGAACAGTTGTTAATTAAAATGGAAGTTTTTCTTAGTTAATTGAGATTCTTTGAATACTTTTTGTTATTATAGGAGACATAATTAAGTGTATTATGAGACGGTGTATTACACGAGAGTCAGAATAAATGCCATTAATTAGAGTTTAGACCGTCGCCCGTCGGCCGCTAACGACGCCCAGGGACGGTGATTTGAAATGATGATCTGTTTAACCCACTTGGGAACTATTATTACATGAATGTGACTGACAAACGAAAAATAATGATACTTGAAATATGAAATATGAAAAAAGCTTAGGGATTACATCACATAACCCAAATGTTTGCGATAAAAGTAACAAAAATATCAGTATTTCAATCACGCGAGTGAAGTAGTTTCAGATTTTTGTTTATTTTCGAGAACAAACCGTGTAAACTTATTAATATTGTTGCGTTTTCGTTTTGGAGCATTAAAACTGTCGCCGTTTCTATTCTCATGAGGCAATTAAGTGTGTTTCCTTGTAACCTTCACCATCAATATATCGCTCACCTCTCGACGTAGCACTTATCTTAATTCACCAAACAAAGTTAGTCGTCGTGTAGAGACAGATTCGAGTAGGCGATTATCCTCGCTTTTCCATTGTTTCTCGATCGTTTCTCCATCATTTTACGATCATTACTAGTTTCTCTATCGTTTCTCGATTGTTTCTCGATGGCGTCGGCGCTAAATCTTGCTAGCGCTTTGTCAGCAGTTCCGCTGATAGCTTTATTACTGCTAATAGACTCCGCTTACAAATTAAAGGAAACTTGAGATTTACGCGATCGACTTACAACTGCCGAGTTGACACTAAAACTGCTCTCCTCTAATTGATCAGGATTATAATGACTTGTCCCCTTTATTTTGAAATCTTTTATAGTATATTTACGCCATGAAGCATATAACCGAAATAGAGAGGTAATCTTAAGTGTTTTGTATTTATTATTAGATCCACCAACAAGGATACACATTAACACATTATTTTAAGAATACATATTTATGAGCTTTATAGCTGAATGTGGCCTCAGTTGTAGGTGGATGCATCATGCACAAGTGACACATTAACGCTTAACTGCAAAGAGCACAATTATAGATAATTTACTATTAAGAATCACAATATTACATATATATATTACATATTACCATGAACAAACAATTAAAAAACAAACAATATTAAGAACCATTAACCTAACATCCTGTATGAAAACAAATTCGACGCTGCGCCGGTTCTGCGCTCTGAATGGACGACTGATGGCCATTGATGGATGAATGGCCGATAGGACGTACATACAGATCACTGGTTGGTTGAATTGCTTACTGACATAGTGACAAATCACTGATCAGTTTCGGAATTTTATGGTTCACATTACTACTCTATCCGGTTAATAAATATGCTTGATGATTTTTCATCCGAATGTTATAAGATGGATAACATCTAATAATTTTATGAAAGTTGAATATTATAATGAAACAGTTTTTACGGGTTATATCTCAAAACATGTTCTTATAAATCTTAATAAAGACTTTATTTCCGACGTTTCCTATACTTTAGAAGGACCACAAGTTAAGGGCCAGTCCACGTGTTAAGTGAAGGAGCTGTTTTGTCTCTTTAAAAAATTTCTACCGTTTTAATACCAAACTCCAAATTGTTTCAAACTTGGTCCGGCTAAGCTGTAAGTAGACTAGCATTTTGGTTCACTGCTTTTTCCTCCGCATTGCTCACAAATGTCTCGCGAACCCAAACAGTTAGCGAAATACTTCACAAGTACAAAAACTAGCGCATCCAAGTCCCAAGTACGCGTGAGTCTGCTCGGTTTACTGCCACATATCGGCCACATTTCTCCGCCGCCATTAAGGCTCGCACCACTTTTATGCGGTATAATTTTTGTCCGCCCGCCAAGAGGATGGCAATAAAAGATAAATCCACATTTAAAAACGAATATTTGTATAACGACTTCCCGGTTTTTGATGGACTTGCAATCCCCGCGTTATGTGGGGCGGGGATTATGTAATATGGAGTGTTGTAGTGGAGGTACCGTGAGGGCCCCATGTGTGACGCGACCTAGGGCCTCGCCACCGCTGCCCAACTGTCCTGCCGTTATACCGCCGCTGTCCCACCGTTATCCCGCCGCTGTCCTACCGCTGTCCGCCGTCACCAATTCACCTTATTATGTCCCGTCGCGGGACAATACTCGCGAAACGTGATTTCGTGATTTCTTTATGAAACCAAAACGGGAATTGGACTGCAATGTACGGAAAAAGTCATCTCTTCTACTTTACTCGTTACTATATCTAAGTATAACAGGGTGTTAGAATATTCTTTATTATGTGAGTCAGACGCGCCACCTGATGGTAAGTGATCGACGTCGCCCATGAACATAAACCAACTAGTTTACCTGGAACGAGCCCAGGCAACATAATATTTATGTTTGCTATCCTGAGACGTTAGATGTTAAGTCTCTGTGCCGGTAATTACACTGCCACAGGAGAAACAAGCGAGATGGTGGCACCGAGGTCCCCATGCAGCCGCGTTACAGCGTATCCTTCCCACCAGTCTAAAGGATCCCTCTGATATAGTAATTCTTGTAATATACCAACGGCAGAAGCCGAATGAATATTATTTTTAAATGGAATCACAAGAGTATGTATGTAAGTATGTACAACACACATATCATGCCTGCTTCAATCCTAAAAAGTTATGTAACCTCTGTACAGAGGTTTTTGTAAAGAAGGTAGACTACTTCAAAGATTAGTATTCATTTGGACGCAGTAATAATATAATTAACCATTTCATATACGGTTGTAAACGTATATAATACAACGCGAGCGGCGGGCCACAGCTAGTACATCATAAATACATTCATATTTCTTACTATTTATTATTGTTTGCGTTTGAATGCTCCCATTTTGAAGCAATTATATTTTTGTAGTGGTTCATTATAACTTTAATTAATTAAATAACAAAGAATATGACTCGGTTCAAACGGGCCCGCGACAAAGACGTCACCGTAATTATATCAACACGCCCTAGTGGCGCAGAGAGACTCCGTGTTGTTCACTACGGGGACAAAGGGGGCACGAGAGCTGATGCTAATTACCGGCACGCGGCAGGACAAGAGAACAAGATAGGACAACAAGAGGACAGGCCAACAGAATACGACAGGAGGCTGCCACGTGTCTTCTGTTGTACATCGATTCTTTTTATCAAGGCTGGCTGGACCTGTCGTACATTTTGTAAGTAAGAACGACTTATAACTGTTTTATGACTGAACCGAGCAATAACATTCTAGTAAACCCTAGTTACTATTTACTAGAAGTGATACTTACTAATTAGTACTAGTGCCTGTCATTAAAATATTCTCTACATAAGTGGACGCAAGCTGATCCCGACGCTGACGTCAATACACTGCATAATGCAAATGATCCTCATTCATATCTGTGATCGATTGATTGGCAATTAAAGTTAAGAGCATGGTGCTAGAGGAGCGCGAGGGTTGTCCACTTAGTGGGTGGACAAGAGATTTTCCTTTCGCTCTAATGAGCATACGGCTCGCATTTTTTTTTGTTGTAAATATTTAATATTAACACGATTTCGGAGTGTTGGAAGCGAGTGGCAAGGGATCGGCCATCTTGGCGTTCATTGAGGGAGGCCTATGTTCAATAGTGGACGGATAGAGGCTGATGATGATGATGATGATGATGATGAACACGATTTCTGAAAGTGTAATAAAACGTGTATAGTATATTGGTGACTGTATTTATCGATACATGATGGACCCGCTGTAATATTAATAAAAATATTTCTATCTTTTTCATAAACCAGTTCATGTTAGTGCCGTTGTTATAAAATTCAAGTCGTTTAAAAAGCTCGTCACGCTAGACCTTCGTAGTGTGACGTCTAGTAGATGGACAAACACGAGGCACTTGACGAGGCACGGGGCCTGTCTCGACGGAGCCTTAGCTAGTTCCTGCTTGTTAGGTCTGGAGGAGCTCGCAAGGGGGGGGGGGGGCGTCTACTTGGTATCATTAATGCATGACTTACAGCATTGTTACAGTTGGAGTAATTAGCGGAGAATTATATAAACTGTACGCATTTATACGTGTCAAAAACAGGTCGCTATACAGATAATAAGACGTGATGGGCAAATTAGTTGACGAACCATCTGATGGTAAGTGAACGTCAGAATCAACATTTATGACTATTTGAAAGAAAAATACTATGGTCATATGAACGATGCTTTTAGACCATCGTAGTTTGTGTCGTTTGTCATTTCTCATCTGAGGATATAACATTGTAAATCTCAATCTGTGCTGATTTTCTTTTCCCTTTCAACTCAACGAAGCTTCTTTTCTTTGATTTTGTTTTAAAATAAAAACCGGTCTAGTGCTAGTCGGGCTCGTGCACGAAGGGTTCCGTGTCATTAAAAATACAATATTAGACACAATAACAAAAAATCGTATTTGTTTTGTTAAAGTACTATAAACGGCTATTGATATTAAATGTAAGATAAAGCGCCATCACTAGATAATGATCAGACAATTATTGCTTATCACCTTCGTTAAAAAAAATATATATTTTATTATCATTAATTATTTTTACAACTAATATATAAATAAATATTCTGTGAATATTTCAAGCGTCAGTTGCCGTTATTAATATTGAGCAATAATCACGTCTGTTGTAACGAGCCCCTCTTAAAATTTGATTCTATTCTATTTTTAGTATTTGTTGATATTATATCGGCAACAGAAATACATCATTTGTGAAAATTTCAATTGTCTTACTATCGCGGTTCATGAGATACAGCCTGGTGACAGACAGACAGACGGACGGACAGCGGAGTCTTACTAATAGGGTTCCCGTATTACCCTCTGGGCATGGAACCCTAAATATAAAGTTTGTTCCTCTAGGGCCCGGTGCCTGCAATACGCCCAACTTATACTTGTTCTAATATTGATTTTCCTTCTGATTGTGTTAATAACGAATCCATTGCGTGTTTAAAGTGACTTAATGTATTTTGTCTGCGAATTTTTATATCACATAAATCAAAATGGGGATTGATATTTTATGTAATGTAGTTAAAAGTTTATTTGTAACATAATATTCTGTATCACCCGACTTGCGGCGCCGAATGTGGGTCAGGCGTGACAACTTTTTGTTAAATTCAATCTATTTTTTTTGTACCACTGTGTGTTATGTACTGCAAATGACTCCATAATTGATTTACTTCGATATTATATAATGATGGGTATATTTGTGTACATTTTTTTAAATAATGATAATAATATCTATGGACGCTTTCACACCACGTCAATCTGGTCCCGTGTTAAGTTCTCGAAGAACTTGTGTTACGGATACCAGATAACGGAAATATATTCAATACTGTTATACTATACATAATATGTATAAATATATTATATTTAAGATTTTTATTATATAATACACATATTTAATACACATCCATGACCCAGGAACACAGAAAATATTTTTGGTCCCTGGCGGGATTCGATCGGATTGGTCCCTCTATCCGTCCACTGTTGAATATAGGTCTCCTTTATTGAACATCAAGACGATTGCTCCCTTATTACTGTAATAATCTCTAGAATCACTCGTAATAAAAATATGCCACTGTCATTATTTATCATTCAAAAAGGAACTCGTCATCAGGTTCAATGTCAGTACACCACTTGACACTCTATGGCTACTTCAATAAACGCCAACGGCCAAAGCAACCATTTCTCTGCTGTTGATACCCAATTCGTGCTACGTACTAAGGTCTGTTTTTCCCCGAGACATTCATCATTATCATTTATCAACATCGTTATTTACTTATCTCGTCCACCAGCGGCCATATAGTTCTCTTACTTTATAGTTCCTTAGTCGTATGTTTCAATATTTATTTATGTTTCACATTTATTCAATTGTCTGGTGGGAGCGAACATAAATAACCGTTAGTTAAACAAACAGTCGAGCTAACTTAAAGTAAGCCCACGAGTTTCGTTTCCCTGAGTCTGAGCTAACATTATTTTTGTATTGAAAAATTTCCCCATAATATATTTAGACCTCTTTAAGGTTTATTTCTAAGTATCAGACTTAACCTCAGTAAGCGAGCTTATTTTATTTCCAAGCTCGTCATAATTCTCGAGTACATTTGGTAGGTTATGGACCGTAGCCTCAGACTATTGATCCAAGATTATCTAAAGAAAGACGTTATTATTTTGTCTTCGGGAAAATTCTGTCCGAATATAAAAATAAAAATCACTTTTTCCTTATTAGATCGGTCTATAAAATCGAATGTGTGCTTTTTGTTAGATTTTTCCGATACTGCAAGTGCTTCCGCGTGGCGTTCAATGAAGCCGTTTCGTGTTCCCGGCGAAACAATTTGCCGAACGATAGCCCATACCCATCGATCGATCGATCTGCAGTACGGCTTCTGTTTTTAATGTTACTTGAAATAGGCAAAACGGCATTTAAATTGTCTCATACTATGTACTCATAGTTCAGTCGGGGTCAGTCCTTATTGCGATGATCATAGATAAATAATGTGTGTCGCCTGTCACATCACACACAAGATGGTCTCGAGATTTGAACAACAATCCTACGGATAGTAGACGCAACGACGACCTCTAATGCAAAGAAACTTGTAATGTTAGTACATACAAGTAATTGATTTATATCAGGTCATAAATACAGTAAAAGTTAGTAGGAACGTGCACCCGATATATTCCGCCTTGGAAATGGAAGATGTCATTATATTGTTGGAGATACTTCGTCGGCGAGGGGGCGAGGGGGCACGTCGCAATTTGTGCAGGAATATCGGGCGCGG
Source organism: Helleia helle (assembly GCA_963853865.1). Taxonomy (NCBI): domain Eukaryota; kingdom Metazoa; phylum Arthropoda; class Insecta; order Lepidoptera; family Lycaenidae; genus Helleia; species Helleia helle. Next base: position 314,638 of record OY971423.1, read on the forward strand.
GCGACGCTCTGCATCACAATGTCCGAGCTTTGAGCTCACCAGCTCGTCGCTTCCGACCCGCTCGTTACCGGGACATGGCCTCCCACCCCGCTCCGGGCCCGGCTCCCCTCCTGGCTCCTCTCTCGGTTCCTCTCCCGGCTCCCGCGTCACACTCGCAGCAGGCGAGCGGCTTGACTGAAACACTTTGTGATTTCACATCCGCACCCAAATATTCCTGTTACTTTATCAGTTCAAAATCCGTCCAATGGAATATTTGCAGTCCAGCCTAGGCCAGTCCAGGCCTAATTATATCTAATTGCTTGTGCGGGGGCGGGTGGCGCGAGATATAATTACTGGCTCGAGGTCCTCCGGCGACGACGGTGCGGGTGTCACGGCTGATATCGATATTATTATCGATATCATTATTAATATAGGTGAAAGGGCAAAAGGGGTGTGATGAACGTAGACGAGGTCAATAGGAAGAAGTGAGCGATGCGATATGACACTTTTAGAGCCAGGCCTTCTATTGCCCACCAGCTGCTTCTTACTTTCATAAAACAATTGATTTTAAGTAAACGTGGTTATTTTTATTACTAAAATTATTTCAAACGCGATATTTACCATTTACATGGGATATTTCGCGGAGCTCGATATATCGAAATTTATATCTAAGAATTTCTTTGTTGGTTTATATGAATTTAACTGAAAAAAATTAGCTCCTTAATAATATAGTTGTCATTATGACTATTTGAGAAGCGAATATTTAGTGTAATTTGATAATACTTGTTCACTTCATAACTGCGTCTCAAAGTATTAACAATATATTTTTGTAAACTTCCTAGTGTGTAGTTAAATAAAATATTTAAAAGTGAAGAGTTTAAATTAATAAGCCCAACAGTCTTGTTCACGAGACAAATAATTGACTAAAGATTTTTCAATATTTTATATATATCAATAAAAATACGTACGTATATTTTGTAAAACCAAATTTCCAGTTTAGGTTTTATTAGACACCATAAACTAGATTTATTGAGATTTTTTACTGCTTGTGAAATTAGAATACAAAATACTAATACTAAAAGTTAACGAAATTTGAAAATATTAGACTCACATTGTAGGTATGATCTACAAACAGTGATTTTAATTTATTGGAAACAGCTCCAATTACTATCGGTGACTTAAGACGCCTTGTAAATAATTCTATTTTAATACTGAAGTGGGATAAAGAACTTACTGACTGAAAGGTATGTGATCGAAGATCGTAATTAAATGGACATGGACCAAGTAGGTGTAAGAAGCTCATCTATAGTTCAAATGATACACAGTCATCACTCATGTTTTTATATTTTGTTTTACTAACAACTACTTACATTTTATAATCCATATGATTGGTATTTGATTCACAAATACTTATTTTACTTTATTATACTATATACTATATTTTCGCTTATAATAATATCAAACAACCTTTATTGTTCTATGATTTTCTGAATATATTTTTTTATTTTGTTTAGAGTAGTTTAGAGTAGTTTTTTAGTAGCTCTTGTAAATGTGATAAATGTTATTCTGTGGCTCGACCCGCGCGCTCCGGACGTGACTCCTTTTGCTTCTGTTGGGATGTTTGTTACCACCAGTTGCTGCGGCCTCACTATTGTCTTGAACTCACAATAACACCTAACGTCAACACGTTAACGTGTTACAAACAGAGGAAACGAGTTAAAATTACATTTTAAACAACTTTAACTCTTTTAAAGATACATTAACGTTTATTATGGTGCAAATGTTTTATTAAGTACAACATTAAGTACATATATATATATAAAATAGAATAAATCCGTCCCGGGGCACCCGGATGGATATTATGGGATAACCTCTGTGGCTCAATGGTTAGCACGTTGGCGCTCAAGCCGGAGGTTGCGGGTTCGTATTCCGCCACGGAACAAAAAAGTTTTCTGTGTTCCTGGGTCATGGATGTGTATTAAATATATATATTATACTGTGGTATTATATATTAAAATTTTTAAATATATGTAGTTTAAAAGTAATAAATATATTTCCGTTGTCTAGTACCCGTAACACAAGTTCTTCGAGAACTTACCACGGGACCAGATTGACGTGGTGTAAAAGCATCCATAGATATTATTAATATTATTATGACACTTCTATGTTGATGTTAGAATTCATCAAATATAATGAAATATGACAACATAACGGCAACCATAATGACAGCGTCAAGTCATTTGCCGTCACTTGCACATTCAAGTCAATTGTAATAACTAATATACCTTTTATCTTTTTTCTTTTGCGCCGGGAAATGCTCTGAGGCATCTCGCGGGTGAGGGGGGACACCCCAGGATGCAGCTCTACCCAGTAAAACCCGGCGAGTGCCGCCAATGCCGCCTTTAGTGAGGTGCCCCGGATCTCTTGAGGAACCTTGACGGCTAGTCAGTCCCCCAAGGGACCAACGCCACCTCCGCAGAGGTGTTGTTCCGCACCACATAACAACCCCTTCCAAGTCAGGACAGTGTAATGGGGTGAGGCTATCATCGCCAAAGAGCCCCCTCGGCTCAGTTAGCTTCGCCCAAGGTGCAGCGGCTCACCCTAGGCTACTGAGCCTCACCATCACGTCAAGGCCTGAACCATGGTGGGGAAGCCTAGTGACCCTACTACTAAACACTAAGAAGTAATATAATATTATTGTCTTTACATACACATAAAGGTCACAAGCGTTTCATGCTATTTTCGTTAACCGCAAAGTCAGATTTTCAGACAAAAGACACACTGCCAAATTTGAAACTTTGCTCTCAATATTGTTCAAAGATAGTCACCGTGATACACGGACGGACCCAAATGATGGTTCTGTTTCCGTACAACGTGCAATTGTAAGGCTTTGACAATAATAATAATAGGGATTAAAGTATGAAATGGCTGTTTTATTGTAATAGGTGCTTTGAATTGAGATAGAACCTTCATGGTTTGAGATTTTTGAGTGAAACTTTTTTCAATTGGTACCTATATATAAGTTGTTCTTCTTTAAAAAAATGTGTAACATTCGATTATCGACTTTCGATTGTTTTATCTTAGACAAGAAAGATGGATGCCTGCGAGTTCTGACGCGGAACTAACGCGGGAGAGCCGGCTCGCAATATCAATGTAGCATTTGGAGAGGGGACTGCGAATGAACGCACCGTGCGATTTTGGTTTAAACGCCTTCGTGATGGAAACTTTGATTAGAAGAACGAACCACGTGGAAGACCGCGCACACAGGTCAAGAACAATGATTTGAAAGAGATGGTGGAAGCCGATCCTAGCCAAAATACCCAGGAATTAGCGGCAAACATTAACTTACCAACAATATTGACTAATTTGCGTCAAATTGATATAATAAAAAAAAAAAAAATGGGTGCCTCATGATTTGACTGATCTGCAGAAAGAAACGCGATTTGAAACTTGTGTTGTCTTGTTGAATCGATACGAAAATGAAGGAATATTGGATCGAATTGTAACATGTGATGAAAAGTGGATTCTTTACTGGATGTTAAGCGAAAAATGCAATGGCTGACCCCAGGTCGAACGCTGCAACCGTGTCCTAAAGCAAAGCTTACCAATGTAGAGGTAATATTAACTGTTTGGTGGCCTCAGCATGTTAATATTCACTACAGCTTCCTCCGATCTGGTCAAGTAATAATGGCAGATGTCTACTGTGCCGAACTCCGAACAAAGATTGTGACTCCACGTGAATCGATCTTCACTATTATTGCTCCATGATAACGCGAGACCTCATACAGCACGAGAAACCGTTTTAACTCTACAGGAACTGCAATTAGAAACCATTCGTCACCCTCCGTATTCACCAGACCTTGCCCCAAAGGACTACCATTTTTTCGTGATTTCGACAATTTTCTATGTCGTAAAAAGATTTCTTCTCGGGAGACAGTTCAAAATGCTTCCACACAGTTTGTCGAATATAGATCACCAAAGTTCTATCACAAAGGCATAAATGACCTTCCTATTAGATGGCAGCAATGTATAGATAATAATGGTTATTAGTTTGATAAATTAATATGTTCAATACTTACAATACTTTAACCCCTAATGATATTATAACCTTTATACATCACACAACATTGTTTTATATAATGTAAAATCTTATAAATAGCGGAAGGCGTCTTATAAATAAGGACTCAAGTTTCGAGTATTGAATCTCAAAATGAGTAAATGATCTAAGTTCAATGCGTTGATGAAGTTATTTTTATTGTTTATGTACCTACATTTGAAGAAAATAGGGTTAGTATCTGAGGCTTGCATGCTTAAAAAAGTTTGATAAATTATATGAATTTGGGTAAAACACAATGGGCCACCATATATGTGAAAGCCCCAAAGGGAAAACTCCGACCGGGCGAGATGATAATATTATGCTCAGTCAGGCCGAGTAACCGCACATAGTTCAAAAATTACTACGTGAATAATTAGAGTAAAAGTGATTCGTTTGACATTAATACCGTACAATCAGCCCCGAGCGATGAGGTTTAACTTTTAATATCGACGAGCTGGCATTAAAGAAGCGGGCCAACTTTGAAATATAAATGTGTAGGAAGAATTGGCTCGCTGCGGTGGGCCGGTACTGAAATATTCATCAGGCGGCCCGACAGGAGCGGCCCGCGGGGAGCGGGGGCGACAGGCACTAGGGGCAGGGGCTCGTGTTTGACTTTGCACACACCTGAAGAACTTGGAGCAACACGAGCTTCGGAACGACCGGATTTAAATACATGTGCTTCTGGAACCAATTTGTTTTAAGCACACTAAAACTAGAATCGGAGGTTATTTTGTTTATCGACATGAAATTCAATACATTCATATGCTTTTTTCGTAGCGATTATATTATATGAAACGAAATCAAGAGTTTATAATAGTATCTATAATAAAAATAAAATAAATACGGCCAGGTGCGAGTCGGACCCACGAACGATGCCGTACCATTATAGGTATATACAGCATTAGACACTTCAACAAAAAACAAATGTTGGTTTTGTTAAAGCAAAGTTCTTTAAAAAGTGCCGTCTAGTGACTTAATGATTAAACTATTATTGATTGTTAGTTCGGTTACCATTACTCTGATTTAATACTATTTCAATAGGTGTCGCTTATACCATACATGATTTTTGTGTGGGTGCCCCCCTTTAATGTTTATTTTATTTTAAATAAATTTATCTAATTTTAATAAAAACCTTATTATTCTGTGAATATTTCGAGAGTCTACCTAAAACCGTTATTAATATCGAGCAAAAAACGGTAAAAAATCACGTTCGTACATCCGACCCAGTGAGCCCCCCTTAAATTTTGATTGTATACTGTTTTTTTGTATTTTTTGTTATAGCCTCAACAGAAATACATCATCTGTGAAAAATTCAACCGTCTAACTATCACGGTTCATGAGATACAGCCTGGTGACAGACGGACGGACAGCAAAGTCTTCGTAATAGGGTTCCCGTCTTATACTTTATCAATTGTAAGTACTAGGCGCCTTCGTCCCGCGCTCCCCCCGGGGCGGGGATGTGCTGATGCGAAGGTGCGGTTTGGGCGGTCGCTGGCAAGCGCCTAATTGTATTGGTTGATTGGTTGAGTAGTAGGCATGTAAGTCTTTAACTTGACTTACGTGATTGTATCTACGTAAACGTATAAACGTAATAAAAAATAATTATTATTAAAACAAAATATTGTTTTTAAAAATGAGTCTCTTTTCTTCACCATGCTACATCCGCTAACGGTGCGAGTATGTTTTTAACACTTAATGATAATATGTAACACGTTTCCTTGCAGTTTCCACGCGAGAGCTCCAACTTCTAAAAGACACCCTCCCCACACATACATACCCTCACACACACAGAACCACAAAACTTCTAATCGCTAAAATAAGTTAAGAATTGAATTTAAACGGGCTCCTGAAAGACGCGTCAATTGTTGGATCAGATACATCGGTTCTAATAAACTTCGCACGTTAATTAGTATTTTTTGAACACGATATATAGCCATTATGGTCAAATTCTGGTAAGTTTTTTCCACTGTCCAGGAACAATAAAAAATACTCAAGACTACCAATTATATTTTTATAATACTTCGGTTTAGTTCGTGTAAACCATTTTGCTTCCAAACTGTTGATGTTTGTGTTAGATACTATTTCTGCAAAGGAAAAATATTTTACATTTTCTAGTTGCGATAAATTTCAACCTTTCAGCGTTTCATATCTTACCGTGTTACTTGAAAGAAGGCATTCATCGCGAACATTTCTCGTGCATGTAGACGTATTCAAATAAGACCTGGCTTCGTGCAGGCGGAGTCGGGCGGCGGCATTAGTGTACCGGCCGCGGTGTGTAGCTGGTGCGCAGGTCTGCCATCTCGAATGTAGTATGTATAATGTGTAGAGAATAGCTCCCCCCGTAGTCTCTAGCTAATCCCCGTTACGCCTTACTGTGGCTACCTTTCCAATTTTTCAGCAGGTTTTTTTTGTTAGTTGGATAGGCAAACTGGCAAACGTGCCACCTGATGGTAAGTGGTCGACGTCGCCCATGAACATAAACCAGTTTACCTAGAACGAGCCCAGGCAACTCAGTTATGTGTTGCCTATCCTGAGACATATACGAAAACTATTTTTATATGTATGAAGTAAAATCTACATACCGCCAAAAATTTGAAGGAACGCGGTCATGGTTATTAACAGTTTGATATTAGGAACTACAAGTCCGATTTGAAAAATTATTTCAGTGTTAGATAGCCCATTTATCGAGGAAGGCTATAAGCTATATAACATCACGCTGTGACTAACAGTAGTTAAGTCGAGTATGTTGACGCGGGCGAAGCTGCGGGCAACAGCTAGTCTAATATATAAAATTCTCGTGTCACGGTGTTTGTAATTAAACTCCTCCGAAATGGCTCGACCGATTCACGTGAAATTTTGTGTGCATATCGGGTAGGTATGAGAATCGGTCAACATCTATTTTTCATCCCCCTAAGTGTTATGTGTTAAGTGTTAAGGCTCACCCATTTTTTTTATAAAAGTTTATGCGGGCGAAGCTGCGGGCAGCAGCTAGTATTTTATAGTATCTTAAAACTGGAATATCTTAATAAGCCGCATATAGGTATATAGTGGATAAAATTTGGATTTAAAAAAAGCAAGAATTAATGAGACATACGTAGAAATAGTCATTTTGAAAATACATGAACAATTATTGGATTTCATGGAGAAGATAAATATTAATAATAGGTAGAGTTACTAATTTTATATCAATCTTGTAGTATTTCAGATATAGGCTACGGTAGAACCTGTGCGGCATGTCGATATTATAATTTGGACCAGGTAGTAGGAACAACGGTAGTAAATCTATTTAGTAGGGGCGTATATCAGGTGTCGAGCTCTCGTTAGTTACCGGGCCGGCCGCCTCGGTCCTGAGCTCGACACCGGTCGGTGCCTCGTATTTGTTATTCCTATCTTAGGATATTCACACAGTGCACGTAGATATTCCTGGCCGTGCCATGTCAATAGTATGACACTTATACAGTAGATGTATGAAACTGCATCCACGTTGAAAAATGACGTTGACTAGAAGGGATGAAGTCTATGACGTAATAGTGTCGACCATGTCAAATCACATTAACATATATTAATTTCATCATCATCATCATCATCATCATCAGCATATTTCAGTCCACTGCTGAACATAGGCCTCTTACAATACCTAAACGCTAAGACGGCCGATCCAATCGACCTGTTAAATTCCTATAATAGGTGATACCTTCGAAATATTCTAAGCATGTGAAACAAGGTAAGTTCAAATTAGTTGTTTGGGATGCAGGCTCCTTCAAAACTAGAGAAACATTTAGGGATTGCTTTTTACTCAAAATAATTAATAACTTTGATCCGTAGTAACTATTAGCCGTTATACATACGTAAGTACCTAATTTTGTAATCCTGATGAATATTTATCTTAAAAAAAGTAATAAGAGGTACACAAAAAGTAATGTTGTTTTAAGATTTTGTTGTTTAAGCTCTATTGATAAAAAATCTGTTTGATGATCTTAATAAAACAACAAATATTGCCCGAGAGAGAAGGATTTCATCTTATACATTAGATTGTCAATACAAACAGAACAACAGATATTATTGTGTGTCCGGAGCAAACAGACGTCACGCTGACTTAAATATCGTAGACGTAGGTGCCGGGTACAGACATACATACATACATAATTACTGCTCCAGTTTTACGAGTATGAAATAGAGTTGTTGAAGCGTTGCCGAAGCAGACGCACAAGAGGAGCTAAACAACTGGGCTCTGGTACTCGGCTTGGAAATTACATTTACTACACTATTTTATACTAACGTTTTCACGCGGCTTCGCTTCCGTGGAATGCAAATTTGATAGAAAATGTCTTTGAAGTGAGATGTTTTATAAAAGATACACTGTTCAACCATCTCGAAACACACCGTCCGAGAATAATAAACAAACCTTTATAATGTTAGGTAGCGTTGGTGCGCCAGGTGTTCCAGCACGAGTTTAGTGCGGGTGTCTAAATAAATACATAGTACTAATAACAAAAACATCCTATTTGCCAGGAAACACTTTAAAATACATGTACTTCCTGCATTTACATAAATTCTTAATTATGAAAAAACAACAATGTAAATTAATGTAACAATGTACCATGAAGAAATACTTAGCGCGATGTTTGATCGAAGGGCCCCGGCGTGTTGTTAATATGGACTTTTTACTTAGTCTGCCTTAAAGTGAAGCCTTTGTTTGAATAGTTCTAAGGTATAACTCACTCGATGTCAAACTGCTCGACTAAGTTTGGTCCTCGAGGGGCTATCGCGGCGCGGCATGCTCCAGCCTCCAGTACGTTCCGGTGTGCCCCGGTGTGTCCCCGTGTGCCCCCGTGTGCCCCCACGTGCCCCGCCGTCACAAGTGAGCAAACTTTTGCAAACACAAAGTCAGGGCGGTCAGCTCTCCCGAGGCCGAGAAATTACGAGCTCGAGTTTCCTAACCGCAATTTCCTGCGTACAATAAACTTCAAACGAAGGAGTTTTTGTTAAAGTGTTAGACTTTTTGGTGAAATATAAAACGGCGGACTTGGATCACAAAAAACAGCCAACGCGTCGATAATGTTACAAAAACAACAGCCGCCCTCGGCCCTTCGCCGTCACGAGCCGAGCTATATTATATTGTAACGTCTGGTCTTATAATACACTAGTTGTATTACGATGAAGATTGTGGTTCATACGTTATCTTACCCATTTCAACGCTGGCCTGTCTCTACGAGCTCAAAACCAATCCACAGACTGATAAGAAAACTCAGCCTTTTTATAGAATAGGCGCATCGGCAAATGTCATGATATGGGTATCCTTCTCTTACCTCATTGAATAATTTTGTGGGAAAAATAGATAAGCCTTCAAGCGGAATATGTGCACTGTCAGCACTGTGTGTGTGTGTGTGTGTGTTGTGATCTTAGGTAATTAGTTTTCTTCTTCTTTCCTTAGATAAAATATATACAAAATGAGACTTCTTCGAATCTTTCTATTTAGGTGATGATCTGCTGACATCGTAATACACAAGTGTTGGTCCGTAATTGCTGGTTATTGTTTTATATTTTGAGCGTTCCCCATAAGTAAGCTTTACACATTCGGTGTTCCGGAGACGTGGAGGTTGTCACTTGTATGATTTATGGTTTAATTTTACATTGGAATAAATATTTTGGCAACTATTCTAAACTATTACTCAGTGACTCAGTGACAGGAAAATTGCGACAGAATAAATATTTGTCAGTAACATTTCATGTGAAATCCCGGGATAAAATAAATTCGCATTCAATATTAGATTGAAAGTTAGACACAATCCATATTATCTCTGTATTCCGTTTGTATTTTCTATAATATATAGGAGCTGTTCTATAGATTAACTCCACACGATATCTCTGGAACTATAACACCTAGGACTTGAAATTTGGTAGGAATATTACTTTTGCCATGTAGAGGTCAGCTAAGAACGGATTTTAAGAAATCCCCCCCCCCCCCCTCCTCCTTTGAAAGAACGAAGTCTGTGCGGGCAGCTAGTTTTCTATAAACTTTTTAGGTACGTAACGTATTTGTCCGCACGTCTGTCCGCTGTCATCTAGGTTAGATGATAGTGTAATTAGCCTAAGTATAAACCCTTTTATATTATGTCTAGTTGCGCTGGGCAACTCACAGCTTATACCCTGGCTCAGTACTAAGCAAATTTGACACACGATATTTACACTAATTACACAAATAAATAAAGAATACATGAAGTAGGAAAGTAAAATACTTGTTTCTGCAGTACTGCGACACAGTACGTAAGACAGAAAGCATAAAAACATTTACGTCATAGAGACGGTGCTGGGCGACCCTCGTCTGCCCTCCCAGGCGGAAGCTGCCCGCGATGACTCGAGGGTGCTCCAGACACCTTCCACCTCTCGGCACGGTCAACGTACTCGTTATGTCACTGTGGCGACTCTTTTCTTTTGAAACTCCCCATCCACTCCATCATCCGAGCGCTTGGAGTTATAATGATTATTTATCAAACGATTTTTAGATAATAAAAGTATGACAAAAGTTACTTAAATATAAGGATTGTGTTCCGTACCTGAACAAATAATTTGCTTAAACTAAAATAGATATATGAGTTATTTCGTATTTTCGTACATCTGCAAGGTAGTATAAATTGGACAATATCGTTTAAGTACATATTATTATTTCTTTTCCTTTGAACTGAGGGGTCGCTTTGCGATATACCGCCATCCGAATGCGACCGTGAATGCGCCCTCTGGTGTGCGCTTATAGTCAGTACAAACTCAACCACTGCCGCGCGCGCATACAAACCGGGAGGCCTCCCGTAACCCGTTTAACTCGATCGAGGATTAACATCATTCATCCTACGCTGGAGATCCGAATCAGTGTGTCCCTATGGTGGTGTTGGATACGAGGGTTGGAACAGTTCGCGTCACCTACAGAGTCTCCGGAGCAGACCACGTTGCCGAGGAAAGCGGTGAGTAAAGCGGGCGACCCCGACCTTATATCTTACAGATTGTATTAAGTACATAAAAATAGGCTGTTGCTCTTAATCCGTCAAGTGGACCATTCAAATAAAATATATAATATTATGTAGAGTCGTCTGTATTGATGTAACTATCTTTTATAATAATCACCATAGAGTCAGAATTCGAAAGTAAATCCATATTCCTTATAAATATAATCTTATAAATAAAAAAGGCATTTCCAAGACAATATGATGTAAGAACCTCCACATTCATATTCGAAATCTTTGTAACGCTCACATAACATCGGCTTTAAATGACAGCTATACTGTCGCGTTGCATGCGATTTGCTAGTTTTAGGTGGCCCCACAGGAGGGGGGGGGGGGGGGGTTAGTGAAAGAAAGCGGTTGTGCAGATGTGTATGACGTCGACAATCGCCCTCCTATGCTATACAAAAAGCAAAACGACTGTCCCTTTGGCCTCTCTGTGTGTGTGTGTGTGCGGGCGAAGCTGCGAACTACGACTATAGTATTTAGATATGTGCGTTAAATACGGTCACATCCCCGAGGTGTCCTTCTTCGTCACCCGCAGATGTAATGGTCGCAGACTATGAGTGCGGCTCGGATGTACGGGATAGTGCGAGATTGTAGACTGTCAGCATCGGTAATGAGAAATGATTTTAATCATTGAAAGTCACAGATGTTAAATCAAAACACTTTTTCGATGGGTCCTACGTATAAGGGCCAAACTAACAATTTGGCCATTTTGACTTTTTTATGGTAAACGCATCTTATCGATATAATTAATCATGTGAACTATTAAAAAATAAAGATTTCTGCATAGAAACACGATTTATTAGTACGGTATAACGGCGTAAGTGACATGAATTTAAACGTACAAGGTCCAAAGAGTACTTAGAGATTTATACGCGGGCAGTTGGGCCGCGCTTACGACTTTTGTTTATAGTTTGGACCAATTAGCTGGGCCGCCCACCGAACTGTGATGTGCATAAATCATATAAATTTTTATTACATTGTCTTTTTGCGTTACAATTTAATTCAATAAGTATAAGATGACATTCAATTATCCGGAAGGACATAATTCTTTGGTCTAAGCCGCAACGGATCATACGTTTTATACTGTAAATATGATTTGGATGAAGATGCTATTGACAGTCATACTAAAATCTTACAACAGCCTGTACGAAATAGAAGACCAGTTGCCGAAGACAAACTGATATTCCTCTGCAACTATGTTACAATTTACCGGTGGGAGGGAAGCGCTGTGCCGCGCTCCCGGCTGCATGGGTACCACCATCTTGCTTGTTTCTCCCGTGAAACAGCTTTGCTGTGTTTCGGAGAGAAGGGCAAGACAGGCAGTGTAATTACAGGCACCGAGACTTAACATCTTATGTCTCAGGATAGGCAACACATAAATAAGTTGCCTGGGCTCGTTCCAGGTATACTAGTTTATGTTCATGGGCGACGTCGACCACTTACCATCAGGTGGTACGTTTGCCAGTTTGCCTATCCAACTAACATTAAAAAAAAATAAAAAAAAAACAATCAGCTGTCACCAATACAATTTTCCAAGAAGACTTGCTTGATTTATGTCGTGAAAATATCTGTATGCCAGTTATTATGAACATTTTGTAGTAGTGGTGTTAGGCAATGTAATTACTGGCACAGAGACTTAACATCTTGTGTCTCGGGATAGGCATTTATACATTATTTAAATTAAATAATTGTGTTAATTTTAAATTAAGATATTCAGTACTTAGCAGCTCATTTAAAAAAAAAATGTGATTTTTTTTCAAAAGAACACCAATACGATTGAAAATGGGTCCATAATATTATGTAGTTTTAAGGCTCAGTCAAGTTTCATTTCGATAAATGAATAAAACAATTGTACTTTTTACACGCTTTAAAATAGCTTCACCTGTATGTTTGTATGTATGTTTGTAACCGACTCCTTTAGACTTGATTTTGACTCACTTCTAGCGACCAGATTTTGTTCAAACTTTGTAGATTTATCGAGAACCGATGACAATACAATAATTTAAATTTAATTTAATTAAAAAAAAAAAAACCAATCATCATGATCAGGATAGCAAATGTTAGGAAGGCGTAAGGCGCGCAAGTTACCTACATCACTTATGTTGTTTTTAGTTTCACTCATTTCTAAAGTGTGCTCAATATATATATATATATATATATATATATATATATATATACGCGTGAGGTGCTCAATATTCATTATTAAAAATATTTCATCGGTATCTATTTAATATAAAAACTTAGTTACTAGCACCACGCTTTTTTACAATAAGTAATTTTGTTAACCCATTTAATTCATCCATTAAAAATTATTTTCAATTTTTTTGTTGGGTTTTTTAGTTTTTTTAACTATAATTTATTTATTATTTAAATGGTCTAACTGAAAACTCAAGTTAGCCGGTAAGCAAATAGTAAAACGTATAAGTGTCAAAGTGACTTATTTAGCTTATTATCTAAATATTTTTTTATTTTAATTAAGGAATAATCAACTACTTTAATTTTTGATAGATTTTATAAGTAAAAAATAATATAAAGATTTACTTTATGCTACTTAGCATAATACGCGTATAATGGCCAATATGGCACATTGGACCTTTTAGGGTGTTTTAAACAAAAATATTTTTAACAAAAACTAACGTAGAAGGGCCAATGTGATGTAAAAAATAACCGATAAATGTATAAATAAAATAGTGTAGTGCAAATGAGGAGGATAGTTTTCTTAGATAACGAGCAAAGTTTCGTAAACTTTGGTTTTATCAATCGACAATTATAGCAAATTTAAACTTTGGAAGCCTCTCCTGTAAAGTTGTAATTTTGCATTTTGGCCCTTATACGTAGGACCCATCGTTTTACATACACACATACGCACACGCTACAAACTTTGTGCTTCGTAAGCATAATAGATAAGTTTAATTTATATAAATAACACATAGCAATCATTATTTACTCAATTAGGTAAGTCGATACTAAAATTCGTATTTAAAAGGTATTATAGTAAGAGGTAGGTATTTAACCTTATCATATTCGCTCGTGTGCACGAAGTTGTCCCGTAAACACATATTTCATTATTAGCGGAGTTTCAATCATAACGTGCTAATTCTGACAAATTGCTCAAAGTCCCTTGAAATTGTGAAAGAACACTTCATAAGTTATCAGGTAAGTCCTCGTGCCGCAGACTAACTGGAGCAGTAGGTTAGGCCGCTATCATTAACAGTCGAGCGTTTGCCAAATTGTCGCCGCTCGCGCTGGGCCGAAAAACTGTATAATCCTGTTAATGAGTTGCTATTTTGTCTATATTGCGGTACTCGTAACAACTAGCTAACATTGCAGTGCACAGCAAAATGGGTATACTTACAATTTAGATTTTCGTGTTTTAAACGTAAACAAATATAAGAAGTAAGAAACTTCTTAGAAGATACGGCGGATGTTTAAATGACTCAGTCGTGTAAATACCTGAATATAATATTTATATAATATCGTAGTTTGTTTTATTTTACAAGTTCTATAATATATCCTTCGTTCTTCTTTGTTTCTCTACTACTCTAACTACTGCTACCAGTACTATTATTTATACTACTACTACTACTACTACTACTACTACTACTACTACTAAGACATGTACTTGCTACTACAAGGAGGTTGTCGCCTTATCTAATTGACGGTCGACTAGTCTCCATCATCCTGGGCTCCGAAACGGCCTGCATTCCAGAACGTTACTGGTTCATTACCCATCAGTGTTTGATGCATTTTTTTACTGTCACCGGCTCCCTGTGGGCGGTCCAGCACAGCACACCAAAGAAACCATGCCCGATGACCACCTGTGTCATACGGAAGGTGAGGGATTTGCGCTTTCGGTGCATCCACCACTCGAGGACTGGACGCAGAGCAGCCATTAGGCTTTTGCCATACGACTGCAGCACCTGAGGTACTGAACGTGGCAGGCTGTGGGCGCTGAGCTGATGTTATGACCGTCTGCGGGTAGCAGCGCGTGTGATGGCCTGACCCGCCATTACCATCTCAAAGGTTCCCCCACCCCGCGACACCGCACCCCGCACCCCGCCCGTAAACACTCCGTAAATACAACCCCACAATAACCAATACATTGTAATACTTAATACATTTTATTTAGATTTTTATATTCCTTATAATAAAACAACTTTGTACTGATTCAATCGCGGTTTATTAAGATTTTTATATTTCTGACATTTCGGTTATTTTTCATCAACATGGGATATGAGATACACGACGTAAAAGTAGTTTTATTATAGTGACGAAAATCAAACAATACCTAAAAAAGCGTTATTATGAGGTATAGTTAAAATGAATTAATTTTACTAATATTTACGCTATATAATATTATTTATTATATAATATAAACAATAAAAGTTTATTTCTTACTTTTTCAAGCAAAAACTATGGAATTAATTTTTATGAAACTTTACAATAAGTAATACATAATTATAGCTTTTACATCAGGATAACACAGGCTATAGTCTATCCCTGTACTTCCACGGGAATGGGAAGTAGGCGGGCGAAACTACGGGTGCTGCTAGTATTATTAACATAATGCATCGTTCAAATGAACGTTTAAACGAACGTTAACTGGCACGTCACACCTGAGTTGCTGTAAGTTACGGTGTTACTTCATAATGTATGTCGCGTTTCAGAATGCTTAACGCTAATTAAGTTTAAGTTGAAGAAACAAGGCCTCGTGCTTGGAGATAGTTAAGTTTTAGAGATTTATTTATTTAGTGTCGCCAGGATAGGGACCTCTGAGGGTCGTGGTCATGCTTTACTACCAGGGGAGAGGTCAGGGATATTTGATGAAATATACTTTGATACATTCGTTTTTTAAGTAAATGGTGTTTATGGCACCTAAATATTGTGATTAGTAGTTGCCAAGTAAGATTTTTAGAGTTCCGTACCCAAACCGGTACCGATACCGGTGGGATGGAAGCGCTGTGCCACGCTCCCGGCTGCATGGAGTTCACCATCTTGCTTGTTTCTCCCGTGAAACAGCTTTGCTGTGTTTCGGAGAGAAGGGTAAGACAGGCAGTGTAATTACTGGCATCGAGACTTAACGTCTTATGTCTCAGGATAGGCAACACATAGATGAGTTGCCTTGGGCTCGTTCCAGGTAAACTAGTTTATGTTCATGGGCGACGTCGACCACTTACCATCAGGTGATACGTTTACCAGTTTACCCATACAACTAACATAAAAAGGGTAATACGGGAACCCTATTACTAAGATTCAGTCGTCCGTCCGTCCGTGTGTCTGTCTGTCACCAGGCTGTATCTCATGAACTGTGATAGTAAGACAATTGAAATTTTCACAAATGATATATTTCTGTTGCCGCTATAGCAATAAATACTAAAACAGTATAAAATAATAATTCTACAAATCTTTTTCGCTTTTTCCACTTTTATTTTATACATTAAATTACATTAAAAATTTAAATAAAATTACACGACCGGTTTTGAAGTCGTTGTTTTTTTTTTTCATTTTTGTCACTTTGTCAAAACCGGTCGTGAAATTTTATCAAATTTTTTAATGTATATAAAATAAAAGTGGAAAAAGCGAAAAAGTAAAAAAAGAGTTTTAGGATTATTACAAAACGTGAATTTCCACCAAGAACCATCAGTACAATCTATCAGTTGTAGTATAAAATAGATATTTAAGAGGGGCTCCCATACTCAAACGTATTTTTTTGTTTTTTTTTTTCGATATTAATAACTGCAACAGACACTGGATCAGGTGAAACTAAAAAAGGGTTATTATAGTGTCTTATGTTGTATAGATGTACGGAACTCTTCGTGCGCGGGTCAGGCACGCACTTGTCCGTATTTATTTTAAGAAACAGCTAATTTGTATTTTATTTTATATAAAACGATTTTAGATGAATAACACTAATTAAAAACGTACGAGCATGCGGTACTTAAAGTTTCTTTTGCACCTAAAGGTAAGATCTCGCTGTGTGTAGAGTTTGAAACCTTGAGAAGAGACCTTTGAAAGTCAGTTCCAGCATTATAACATCCGACTGTTATGAACGTTAAGAACAATGTCTTTTTTGAACAATTGAAGATCCAAACTGATCATAATGATGGGTCGTCTCTCGCTCAGGTTCATAACGTTTAGCATATACTTCATAAGTCAAAATATTGCTGCAACAAAGTTCCCGTACTTGGAAGCGAGCCACGGTATTTTCATGCTCAATACTTCTAATATTGAAAAGCATAACTTTTCCACACACAAGCCATTTTAATATAAGTCATACGTGCATTGAAATGCTCTCGCTTCGAGTTTATTATAATGGCACGTCCCGGAGGCTGCATCTCCGTACAATGAGAGATGAGATGCATTCTATGAGACGCACTCGGCATTCTGTTTATGACATTAGACGTATCTGTACACTTGTATACGGCGACGTGGATGGGGAGATGATAATGATGACGGCTGCTGGCGGGGGCGCGGGACCTGGGAACGATCGTATGATGAATGTTTAAACTTATAAATTAGACCCGGTATTTTTTTTCGTGGCCCGGTACCGAGTCGCGACCCATCAAATGAGAAACGCTGATCTATAGTGGCTATGGCTCGGCCTCTATGTGAGTAGCCTGAGCTTGAGTGTCCGTGCACCGGAATATGGGGACATCACTTGTTCGTCTTTGAATGAAACTACAGCGGGAAAACCTGCATTAGGTCAGCGCATATTACACTCATTATGATCCTCGGGTGATCCTCCGGCTGATTTCGTGTATTCCCTAATCCCAGCTGTGGGACTTTACATTCAACAAATTATTTTTCACTTTTACTTTTAAAGTAGAAATACAAAATCTAAGAAACTGTATTTTTGAGATCTAAAAGACAAATTTGGTCGGCGAGCGAAACCATTTCGTCTGAACGTGGCGATTACGTTTGTTTTCAAGTTTTCTTCTTTTTCAAAAACTTCTCTGTTCTGTCTGTCTGTGTTAAATATTTGTTTGTTTATGAATGCACATAACGTAGGGAACATAATAAAATTGACTAGGTTAAAATCACTCTTGGCCCCGTAGCCGTCCAACGCAACGCAAATCTGTGTTTGATATAGTCCAAACGCTGCTACTCGCCTCCCGTATCTAGTTGGAGTTACGTGGTAAAATGGAATTATTTACTCTCAAATAAGCTGTAATTCATTAAACCTATAAAGAGAAGGTAAGCTAACGAGCGCTCTACAATAAAGTGCTCAAGTAGTATATTCCCGGAGGTGTACTCTTGCAGGAGGTTCTGATGCGAGAGTGTGCCTGAAAGTGAGCAAAGTTGGAGAGGCTATCCCTCCGATCCTCAAGCAATCCCAGGGGACTGCGTTCTGCCGGTACAAATTACTCTCATTTGATAGAAATGTTATAAATGTATGTGGGGGAATATAGGTGTGAGCCCCAAAGGGAGATCTCCGACCGAGCGAGATAGTAAGCTCGGCCAGGTCGAAGCCCACTTGCTATCAATTCAGCCGTTGTATATATAGCGACGAGCTGTAGAACTTTGATAGCGCGATTCAGTATTGTGGCGCTGATTGGTCCGCCACATGTATATTGATAGAAATGCATAGAATTTTTTTTTAAAGGTGTACTCGTAATACATTAGAAAGTGTGTACATAATATTACTTACCTCCATCCATGCATACATCCATTTCTTACCTCTGTGAGTAACATAATATGACACATTTTGTGTTAACTATGTTTCGCTCCGTTTAATTTTGTCTTTTATCTGTCTTTAATATTTTTTGCGTTTTTTTTTCTCAAAAGAAAATGTTTTCGTTCTTTTCCGATCGGCAGTATTCAGATACCATCATGTTAGCTGTTACACGTAGTTAGGTGCTTTCACTTATTAAAATTATATTAGTTTTCACATATCATTCAATTCAATGCTTTACTTATTGTTTTCTAATGTTTACGCGAATTTCACTTATTATAATGAGTAAAATTGAAGAAGAAAAATGAGAGAGATTAAAGGGGTCCTGATAAGATTGGCTACATCCTAAAGCGAGCTTCCATCAAAACCTTTTTCAAGCCGCCAAAAAAGATAGGTCAATAATTCTAAGTGTCATATTATACCCTTATAACATGCAGGAGTATACAAGCTTGATTGTGACTGTGGTCTCTCTTATATAGGCCAAACCAAAAGATCTATTAAAACTCGCGTCAAAGAACATATAGCTGATTTAAAACACCGTCGCTACACTAAGTCTGCCATCTGTGAACATAGTCTTGATAAAGCTCGCCATTATATCAGGTTTGATAAACCACAAGCCCTCGCAAAAGAACACCGATTCCAACCAAGGATGATCCGTGAGGCTATTGAAATTAAAAAACTTCCTAATTTCAATAGAGAAGATGGCTGGCTCTTACCACCTGCTTGGGATCCCATTATTAATAATATCAAATCAAAATCCAAGTATAATATGTCACAGAATAAAGATACAGTTAGCACTTTCTGCGTAGATAGGACTAACCAAAATATTGATGAATCATAGGGTAGTTTCGAATAACTTTGTAACATTAGGACGTATGACACCTCAGTCCTCCCGTGACCATGGTTGCTGTAAAGTATCCGAAACGTGGGGCTTGTAAAAATCTTAATAAACCGCGATAAAATCCGTAAAAATTGTTTCATTATAATCAATGCTTTACTTTTTAAAATTTTATTAGTTTTTGATATCATATTATCAACTACATTCGGCGGACTCAATATAGCGCATAATAATATATGACAGGTCTGCGCTACGGTCACTATTCGAGTAAATTATTATCGGAGATAGCCGATAATTTAGCGGATATGCGGTAACTGGGGCCGAATATCATGCGGCATGTGGCCGAGGGTTTTTTTTATTTGGTTGCTCGGTCACATGGTTAGTGCGGTGCATACGCGAGCTAATAATAATAATAATTTATTTCCTTAAGCATGGTTAATTGTACAGATTATCTTAACTGGTTGGCCGCATGCTTTGCCATTACAAATGACGTGGAAATATATTTACCTACTTACATTTATTACATTAAATACCTATATATTTTACATTATTAATTTTATACATTATAAATAGATTATGAAGTGGTAATCAAAAATATTTTAGTTTTTTTTTTGTTGTTTAATTAATATGTTTGGTTGTTGAAATTAATAAAATTTCCATTTAAATTTGTTATGAAAGTCAAAGTTTAATATATTAATAAATGTCAACAATAGTCAGAATTCAGACTTATGTTCCGTCCAATATTATTTTCACAATGTCAATTATTTAATTTAAATTTATATTGTAAGAATTCCTCAACCGAGTAAAAACACATGTCCAGAAGGAATTGAAATACTTTATTGCGAAACTTGTTTGCTGGCAGATTTCTTATACTGGTAGGAAAATGATTATAGATTTTTACAGCCATACAACACGCATTTCTTCGGCAAATTTGTAGTCGCTGTTTAGGTACATATAATTTGCTTGGGTCGCGGCTGTGGGATTTACCTAGTACTTCGTCATATAATGGGAACAGTTGTGGATGTTTTTTTATTAGTGAGACCATTTCGTATATATACAAGCAAGGCAGTGGCAGTATCTGGACTTTTTTGAATAATGGTTTGCAGTGATCGAGGAAGTGTGTACCGCAAATTGCCCTGATACATTTTTTCTGTACAATGAATGCATTTTTAATATCTACAGAATTACCCCAAATTATCAAGCCGTATCGCAGGACTGATGAAACATATCCATGGTAGGCTGACAATGCTGCTTGCATTGAGCATTGTTTTTTAAGCCTCCTTAATGCAAACACAAATCGGTTTAGCTTTCGACAGATATTGTTAATATGTTCTTTCCAATTTAGGTTTTTGTCTATAATTATACCTAGAAATTTGGTATGGTTAATATATTGTAATACTTCGCCTCTGCATTCAATGGAATATTTTATGTCATTCTTATTATGTGGTTGAAAGTTTATCAGTTTTGTTTTACTAATATTAATTTTTAAACTATTTGTGTCTAACCATTCTATTATATTGTTTAGTTCTAATTTCGTTATTAGCTCCAATTTCCTTTTATCCTTATCCTTTATGATAAGAGTAAGATCGTCGGCGAAAAGTACACAATCATATTGTAATGTTCGTGGTAAATCGTTAATATATAAAAGGAACAGTAGGGGGCCTAATACACTACCCTGGGGCACTCCACAATCCCTTGTTTTCCACTCTGATTGAAAGTTATACTTATTATCCTTAACAATTTTAGAGATTTGAACTGCCTGTTGGCGATTGTTTAGGTAGCTTTCTATCCATTTGTTTGCTACCCCTCTAATACCATATTTATCTAGTTTTAATAGTAAACGCTTATGGGGAACAAAGTCAAATGCTTTAGTCATATCGATAAACAAGGACACAACAAAGTTTTTGTCATTTATTGCATCTGTCAATTTTTTAATCAGATTGAAAGCTGCAAGTGTCGTAGAATAATTTTTCCGAAATCCAAACTGCTGTTCATTTAATAATTTGTGACTATCGAGAAATCTATTTAGTTTTTCATACATTACCCGTTCAAATATTTTAGAGAAAATCGGTATTAGAGTAATGGGTCTATAATTAGATATTTCATGTTTGTCTCCTTTTTTGAATACTGGCTTAACCACAGATTGCTTTAAGTGATCCGGAAAAATACCTTGATCGAAAGAAAGATTGATAATGTGACACAAAGGTGATATAATATCTTTTGCAGCTAATTTTATTATTTTTGTGGTAATATCATCGTAACCAGATGCATTTGTATTATTTAAAGATCTTATTATTTTAAGTAAATCTAATTCATTAATTGGAGTCAAAAATATACTATTCAATTGGTCAGGAATATTTACAATTGATAAACAGTGGGAGTCATTACTTTTTGATGTAGTATTAATAAAGTAGTCATTAAATATATTGCATATGTCATTCGGTTCGTCAATTATTTTATTGTCAATGTTTAAGGTATTATGTGTGTCAAATTTATTATTATTGTTGTTAATATTGCTGTTAATAATATTCCATGTCGCTTTACATTTATTTTTAGATTTATTTATGTAGTAATTATTACTTATTTGCTTAGATTTATGTATACACTTTTTTAATATTTTTGAGTAGTTTTTATAATTTTTTTATTAATTGAATTTGTTAGTGTGTTGGTGTGACTTTGATAGTAGAGTATTCTTTTTTTAATACAAGATTTTTTAATTCCTCTAGTAATCCACTTAGTTTTTCTTAATTTATTAGTAAATTTTACCCGGATATTAGGAAAACAGAGATTGTAAAAAAGGGAAAATAAACCATGGAAGGTATTAAATGTACTATTACAGTTACAATCATCGTACACTTCAGAGAATTTTAGTGAGGATAGACATCGTAAGAAATTACTTATATTCTCCCTACAATAATGTCTTTTTATTTCAAACCAGTTACAAGGCTGGCTGACAACTTTTTTTGTGTTTATCTGGGCATAAAATGACAAAGATTGTGCTGTGTCATGATCAGACAATCTTAGATAATGAATATTACTTGTTAATTCTAAAGAGTTAATATTTGTTGCAATTTGATCCAGACATGCCGATTTTCTGGTAGGGACATTTATATAGTGCGTCATGTCATAATTAGCGAGTATAGATACTAATTTCTTACTTTGCATGTTATCCTTTAAAAAATCCACATTCCAGTCCCCGAAGATTATTTTTTTTTATTTTTTTTACCAGTAAGCTCAAAAAGTAGCCTATTTAGCCTATCGAGAAATATATCTAATTTAGAACTCGGTGTCCTGTAAACACAGACGATGTAAATATTAAAGTTAACTAGTTCAATTCCACAACATTCAAAGTGAATCTCAGTACATAGTTTATGAGTTATTGATAAAGGTACATACTCTAGGTCCTTCTTGAGTAAAATACATGTACCTCCACGACTTTTATGAACTCTAGAAAACCAGGTTGCTAGGGAGTAGTTTTCTGTGAATAAATTTTTCTCATTTCCTTGCTTGATAAAGGTTTCACTTAAGCAAATAACATCCAACGAGCCAAGCTCCTTATTAATTTCATGTGTACATAATTCAAACGTTTCTAGTTTATTAAAAATCTCTGCTATGTTTTGATGAAGTAGCGTAAGTTTAGCCCTATTTATTGAGATTCTGCTCCTATGTGAGCCTTTATTAACGAAAAAACGTCTCATTAGGGGTTATGCCTAGCGACTCTAATTTACCGCAGCGTGTGACCGTGCTTGTAGTTGATTCCGTAGATGTTGACAACATTTTTGAAAAATAGTATGGAATTGTTCCTTTTTTAGGTAATGGTTTTTGCTCGTTTGAATGAATATTTAAAGAGTAGTTCTTATCATTGGTCTTAGAGAATTTTAAATAATTTATATAATTGTTTTTATAATTAAGTCGTAGTATTTCTCTTAATAAAGATTTAGTCAAATTTAAGGTAAAGTATTTTTATAAGGTATAAATCGACTATAATCTAAATCCAGATAAGCATGTTTAAAATTATTACATAAAAATTTCAATTCATAATTAAGCTTTTTTAAATTTAAATAATTGTTATATGGTATTTCTGATATAATAACATTAGTTTTTTGTGTTAAATAGACCCAATTTGTCAGATTACATTTAAATTTAAAAGGATTTCGGTCATTTGTTCCCGTCAATAGAATAATACAGTCATTAAAGTTAAGATCAGGAATATCACTTTTCAGAAAGCTCAACACTTCTTATAATGAAACAATTTTTTACGGATTTTATCGCGGTTTATTAAGATTTTTACAAGCCCGACGTTTCGGATACTTTACAGCAACCATGGTCACGGGAGGACTGAGGTGACAGATGTCCTAATGTTACAAAGTTATTCGAAACTACCCTATGATACATCATTATTTTAATTAGTCCTCTCTACGCAGAAAGTTCTAACTGCATCTTTAATCTGTGGCATATTATGCTTGGTTTTTGATTTAATTATGCTGCTATATATTATATATTATGCTGCGTGGACAAACCAGAGCACATACACGGGATTCATACCACTTTGTTAATGAGATCAAACACCTACATCTCAGCAACAATGAAACTATGGTTAGTTTTGATGTGCAATCACTCTTTACATGCTTACCGGTGGAAGATTGCATTAATATTGTATCAAGAAAGCTAAGAGAGAATGACATGCCAATAGAATATGCTGAACTTCTAAAACATTGCCTGACATCTGGCTACACGTTGTGGAATAACCAGTTCTACCAGCAAGTAGATGGCGTAGCTATGGGCTCACCAGTATCCCCCGTTGTTGCCGACATATTCATGGAGGACTTCGAGGAGACTGCTCTGCATACCTCACCAATAACACCCAGGTTCTACAAGCGGTATGTAGATGATACTTTCACAATATTGCCATCTGATAAAGTAACCATATTCTTAAACCATCTCAATTCCATCAATACTAAAATTCAATTCACAATGGAATTGGAGGCAAATAATTCTTTAGCTTTCTTAGATGTATTAGTTATCCGTAATCCCAATAACACCTTAAGCCACACAGTGTATAGGAAACATACCCATACGGATAGGTATTTAAACGGCGAATCACACCACCATCCAACACAGTTAGCTACCGTGGGTAAATCTTTGTTACAGAGAGCACAAGGGATCTGTGATGAGCAGCACCTGGAGACCGAACTTCAACATGTCAAGCAAGTACTGCGTGACAACAAGCTTCGGGTACCGCGTCTCCGTCACAGTGAACGTGTGAAACCAGCCACCGTCGAGCGAGTACCTGCTGTGCTACCGTTTATGAAAGGCGTCACTGACAAGATTGGCTTCATCCTAAAGCGAGCTTCTATAAAAACTTATTTCAAGCCGCCTAAAAAGATAGGTCAATTCTTACCATCTGTCAAGTGTCATATACCCTTACAAGATGCAGGAGTATACAAGCTTGATTGTGATTGTGGCCTCTCTTATATAGGCCAAACCAAAAGATCAATTAAAACTCGCGTTAAAGAACATATAGCTGACTTAAAACACCGTCGCTACACTAAGTCTGCAATCTGTGAACATAGTCTAGACAAAGCTCGCCATTATATTAGATTTGATAAACCACAGATACTCGCAAAAGAACACCGATTCCAACCAAGGATGATCCGCGAGGCTATTGAAATTAAAAAACATCCAAATTTCAATAGAGAAGATGGCTGGCTCTTACCACCTGCTTGGGATCCCATTATTAAAATAATTAAATCAAAAACCAAGCATAATATGCCACAGATTAAAGATGCAGTTAGCACTTTCTGCGTAGAGAGGACTAATTAAAATAATGATGTATCATAGGGTAGTTTCGAATAACTTTGTAACATTAGGACATCTGTCACCTCAGTCCTCCCGTGACCATGGTTGCTGTAAAGTATCCGAAACGTCGGGCTTGTAAAAATCTTAATAAACCGCGATAAAATCCGTAAAAAAAAAAATTGTTTCATTATAATTATTTATTTGCCAGAATATGGTGTACATAGGTTTTCATATTTCACAGGTTCTCATATTCTACATGTCAGTGTGCAAACAATATTTGATGTCATTTTTTTTTAAATAATAATAATAAATTAAAATATAATAACATGCAAAGTCACACAGTTAAATATCATCATCATCATACAATTTTACATTACAGTTAGATATTCTCTAATTAATTTCATTATCAAGTAAATATTCATTTATTGAATAGTACATTTTGCTCAAAAGTAATTTAAATAAGTCATTTTGAAACTTTTTCCCACAAAGATTTTTGAAATTTAATGGTAATTTATTGTATATGGAAGTGGCCATACAATAAGCATTTTTACTATATAAATTTATTCGCTGGTGAGGTATTACCAGCTTATACTTATCTCTGCAACTCCTAGTGGTCGAGTCTGATTTTTTTGTAAAAAAGGAATCTATGTTATTGTGAACAAATTTGCAAACTTCAAATATATAAAGGCTAGGAAGAGGCAATATTTTGTGTTGTGCAAACAAGGGCTTGCAACTATCCCGATAGCTAGCATTACACAGACACCTTATATACTTTTTTTGAATTCGGAATACTCTTATAGTGTCTACAGAGTTTCCCCATATTAATAGGCCATATCTCAAGATGGACGCAACATATCCATGGTAAGCTACGAATGCCGCTTTAGTTGATACCGCTTGCTTTATATTTTTTAGTACAAACAAATATTTATCTAATTTATGACATGTATTATTTATGTGTTCCTTCCAATTACAAAGGTGGTCTACTGTTATGCCTAGGAATAAAGTTGATTCTACTTCTTTGATAATTGTATCATTGTAGGTAATACTTATTTTTTGGTTTACAGTTTTTCGTGTTTTAAAACTTATAATTTTTGTTTTATTTATATTAATATTTAGATTATTGCACTCTAGCCATTCTACTGCGTTTTTTAAGGTGTTATTTATTTCTGTTTCATCGTGATATTTACTTTTCCCTTTTATTAGTATTGTGGTATCGTCAGCAAAAAGAATACTTGGATGTTTTACAGCATTCGGTAAATCGTTTATGCAGCACAAAAATAACAGTGGCCCTAAAATAGAGCCTTGTGGGACGCCAAGAGTGTTAAGTACAAACTAAGATCTATTTGTATTTATCAGTCTGCTGTTTGTACTAGTTATTTCTACGCATTGCTGACGATTTGATAAATAACTCCTAATCCAATCATGTGCTACTCCTCTAATGCCTTGATTGTACAATTTATCGAGTAATATTTTATGAGATACATGATCAAATGCTTTCGTCATATCTAAAAATATTCCAGTAATTGGGGTTTTCGAATTTAAACATTCTGTCACAGTTTTTATTAGAGAAAAATAAATCAACAGTACATGCTGTACTGTTGATTTATTTTTCCTAAAACCGAATTGTTCTGATTTTAGTATTTTGTAATGATTTAAAAAGTTGTAAATCTTATGAAACATGACTTTCTCAAAAATTTTTGAAAATATTGGTATGAGCGTGATAGGTCTGTAATTACTCATATTACTAGTGTCCCCTTTTTTTAAGATTGGCTTCACTATAGAGTATTTCAATAATGTTGGGAATGTGCCTTCAGACATTGTCAAATTTATAATGTGAGTAAGGGGTTTTATTAATTTTACTTTACATGCTTTTTTATTTGTGTGCTTATGTCATCATAGCCTGTAGATTTTGTGTTATTCAATCCATCAATTATCTTGCCAATGTACACATCTGAAATTGGGTTCAAGAAGATGGTATTATTATTGCAATTATAATAGTAGGGCAGTCGAAGCCTTTTGGCGGCAAAATCATATTATGTAAATGTTGGTATAACTTTTTACGGATTTTAGCGTGATTAAAATTTTTACATTTACGAGATGTTGGGTACTATACATATATATAGATACAGCGATCATGGTCATGAAAAGTGCCCTAAAATCACATAAGTTATTTTACATATCCTGATATTAAAACAAACCGAGATAACCGTTAAAGATGGTATAACAATATTATGTAAATGTTTCTTGACTTAACATTAGACTCAACACACACACACACACACACACACACTCACTCACAGACATGCTATTGTACTCTAATTTCCTCGCAGTATCCTCGGGGACCCGCGACGAGTCGTTGTATTATTACGTTGGAGGGCTTCCTTCTCCTGAGCGAGGACGACCCAAGGATAATACACTCTTGAGATTTCTTCAACACACTTAGAAACATCTTCAAACTACTTTCACAAGAGTTTTATTGTGTTGTCGTCATAATCACATTGTGCTAGTGCTTTTTCATAATAAATATTCACATTATATTTGATAGTCCATTAAGTAGAGGGTATAAACTCTTCTCTATGTTCTGACTTCTTTGTATTCTATCAAAACAAAAAAATGGTAGTTTCAGAGATTAGACAATAACCAAAGTAAAAAGTACAGGTAACAGGCCGCGGCAATTAGACCCTAACTAAACCACCTGCGAGCGCCATTAGCCGCTTTGAGACGGAGGGGGGGATTAGACGGTTCATTATCATGGGATGTACTAATGTGAAGGTGTTGCACTTGTAATCCTTTCGATCGCGATTGGCGGTGGTTGGGTGTTCAGTTACACTTGTGTACAAGTCTTGATGCTCGGATATATTGCACTGTGTTTCGCGCTCAACTATGAAAACTTGCACTTCCTATTCCTTGACCATAACTGTCATGTCATGTCATGAAATTTAGTAGCTGTCATGAAATGTAGGAGCTCTATAATGCGGCTCCATAAAATGAGGAGCAGCATCGGGATCAGTTCAGTTAGATTTACGTCCGTAGTCTGAACGCCGGCTGCGAAGAGTTATGGTCAAGATACCGGGGTTCAATACGAGAGGAAATTACCTTTATATATATTGGGATTTATTATGGCTTCAATGTAGAAATTATTGTCTTGTATAGAATTTGGAATAAATTAGACATATTTTACTGTAAGGTAATAATATAATAATTGTAAGATTTTTTTATTCCTTCTCATTCTTCGATTAGCCTCTTAAATATAAAATTGTAGTATTAAAAATTTTAAACAGAAGTGTAAGTATAACAGTGAAGTAGAGCCTAAACGAAAACGGTTTTTGTTGCAACGACATCAATTAATTCAAGAAGAATTTGTCTAGAACGATAATGCCACGAGGAGGAGTCAGGTTGTGCACTAATGATAAGTAAATCATGCTTTTGTATGCGTTGGTCGTTGATGAAGTGGCTGTTTGCTCGGCCACAGATTGGATCCCTAACGCAAACCCCCAGGGACCTACACAGACCCACACAGACCCATTGAAACCCCAGATACCCACACAAATACCGGAGGAACACAAAGTGAATACGTGGGGGTCATTGGAACAGATCCAACGTAGACATTGTGGACGGTCTTGATGGACAGACAAAAATGACGAGGGGTATCGAAAGGGATTTCGACATATTGATTTTTTTTCAGGAATATTTTTAACTGATGTTGTCGTAGTTTATTATGACAATTCGTACATTATATATTATTATGTTTTGTACATTTTTTAGCGTGTTGCATGTCAATAATAACTAAATAAATACTTTCGTAAAATAGATGACGGAGTATCCCACAAAATTTTCAAGGTTTTGCTGGAAGAAATCTCTAATAGAGATAATAGTACCTTGTTTACGATGTATCAATTACTATTGTGTTAAATTGTGAACAAAAGAATGAATAAATAAATAACATAGCAACTAATATATTGCCATACATGCATGTATAGCGTTAAATTAACCCTATTTCAGGCTGCAGGCATGGGAAGAGCAGAATAAAACCGCTATAAAATCTTCCCAATCTTGTATAACAGCCCACGAGTCGACCTAGCCGACTATTTCCAAGGGATCTGAACCTATTTTTTTTATGTTAGTTGGATAGGCAAACTAGCATACGTGACACCTGATGGTAAGTGGTCGACGTCGCCCATGAACATAAACTAGTTTACCTGGAACGAGCCCAGGCAACTCATCTATGTGTTGCCTATCCTGAGACATAAGATGTTAAGTCTCGGTGCCAGTAATTACACTGCCTGTCTTGCCCTTCTCTCCGAAACACAGCAAAGCTGTTTCACGGGAGAAATAAGCAAGATGGTGGTACCCATGCAGCCGGGAGCGCGGCACAGCGCTGCCCTCCCTCCGGTAAACCGGTGGTAACCTATTACCGGACGGAGATTATCATCATATGAGTAAACATTCAACCTGTATTGCAATATAACTTGCATGTAATTAATATACTAATAACTTTACCATCTAACAATAATTAATATTTTTCAATCCGATTTTGCGTATACTACAATCGTATGACGTCATACGAGAGTGACAATATTTTCCGATAAAAATGGACATCTTGCAATCGGTCATATTTTCCACACGTATGCGTCCACATACCTGAGCACTGCAATTGTATATTATATATTACGCCGGGGCGGCGCGGGGAGGAGCGCGGGGGAGGAGCGGGAGAGGTCTCCGCGAGATTTAGATGTAAATGCACTCGAGAGAACTACTCGCCCGCTGAGAAAGCTCTTCCGCGATTGTATTGCCATCTATCGGATTTACCCCTGATTCACTTGTTTCGTATAAGACGTTCTGAATTTCTTTCCAATGTTATAAAGTATTTTAGTTGTTACTCGATCACGTAAGTCGTTATGTATTATATTATATTATGTCTGAACACAAACCTTGAATAGGTACTTTGTTTCTTAGCAATCAAAATTCATCACTTAAACATAAATTTATGCAAGAGAAGCTGAGAACGACAGCTGGCGATAATAAAAGGTTTTTAAAGGTAATAAAGTAAAAGGTAATAATTAATTAATTAAGTAAAAAGTAAAGTAAAAGGTAATAATAAGGCGCTAAATAAAGGGGTAAGCTAAATAAAATTATGAAAAAAAAACGGGTTTAAGTCCAAAAACTATAAACCATAAGTCACGTCAGTTTATACTACCAATATAATTGTTAAACATCATTCCCTCAATGGTGAAATCTGCTGAAATACAATAATATGATGCTTGTAAATCAGAATTCGCTGAATGTTACCTAAATTGTAGCGAAGATCTAATACTGGCAACCCAGGCTTCGACAGTGAATTCAAGATATACAATGGAGTTGCAATTCGGCGGAGTGCTTTTAAATTCTAAATACGAGAAACGCTTTGCTTTCAATAAGGAGATGCGCGTCATGAAATTCAATTAGAAGGTAGAGAAAGGCGAGTGGGGTGGGGGGAGGGGGAGGCATAGTGACCCCAGGGCTGAACTTCACTGGCATTGTTCTATTTATGTAAAATACAAGTTTGAGAATGCCCAAAAGGTACTCACTACATTTCTGGGACTTCCTTCCTAACTACTTACAGTTTTTATTTCTTTCTAACGAAGAACATTCACGAAAATATACTTATAAGTTATAATAGATATTTACTATGCAAGTGCAGATATTTAAACGAGACTGCATTCCAAACGAATTTTTTGTGACTATAGTATTGACGTATTTCAAGTGTACCAAGTTATAGGTAGATAATGTACGTATTTACATTTTGATTTTGAAGTTCTGTCGAATTACTTTAATCACTAGAATTAGTTGTATCAAGAACCATAAGATCTGTTTGAATGAATGAGCTGACTAAAATTAAATTAAAAAATAATAATTTTGAAGTAGTATAGTGGTAGTTTGGCTTAAGGGTGAATCAAGTAAGGACTGCGAGCGGGTGCATGGATGAGGAGGGTTCCTACTCGCTTACCAAATACAGGTACGTTAGATTCAACGTTAATTGATCCCAGCTCGTGCTGCTCGGAACTGCACGAGCGCTGAGTCGTCTCCTCCCCAACGTGGGTGGACCGAGCGTTGGTTGCCGCCGCCTATATGCGGGCGTCTTGCAGTCCATGGGACTGTACGGCGCGCCGATATGGGCGAGCGCCCTGAAGACGGAGAATGTGGCTCTGCTGCGACGTCCGCAGAGAGTCATGGCCGTCAGGGCCGTCCGTGCGTACCGTACGACCTCATACGAGGCTGCGTGCGTACTGGCGGGCTCCGCGCCATGGGACCTGGTGGCAAGGGCCCTGGCGCAGACGTGGAGGAGACGACGAGGAGAGGAGGAGGAAGAGGAGACCTCTGAGGAAGAAGAGTCCTGGCGGAGCCGCCTCCAAAGGCGTGTGCTTCGTCAGTGGAAGGAGAGGCTGGAGGAACCTAGTGCGGGACACCGCCGGGGCCGGCTGTCGGTCCAATCCTGGAGCAGTGGATTGACCGGCGGCACGGCATCATAACCTTCCACCTTGCACAGATTCTGACGGGGCATGGCTGCTTCGGAAGGTATCTGTGGAAGGTGGCAGGGGCGGAGGACTCGCCAGGGTGTCATCACTGCGGCAGCAGTGAAGACACTGCAGACCATACCTTGGCGGAGTGCCCAGCGTGGGCGGAGGCAAGGGCGCCCCTCGTCGCTGAGGTTGGCGCGGACCTGTCGCTCCCTGCGGTCATCCGAGCGATGACTGTCAGTGAGAGCACATGGCAGGCGGTCTTCTCCTTCTGCGAGGTAGTGATGTCGCAGAAGGAGGAGGCGGAGCGGGAGAGGGAACGCACTGGCGCCTCTTCCCGCAGGAGAGCGCGGCGGCGACAGGTGGTCGCACCGCCGTGAGGGACCTGTGCGCGGCCGATCGGGGGATCCGCCGCGCGCGTGAAGGTTCGGGCTATAAGGCACTTTAATGTGTTCAGGGTGCCTTAAGCGGAGATGGAGGAGGGCACGACACCTCCAGAGAAGAGTGCCAGATGGAACACCGTTGTGGCCCGGTGCCGTCCGCACCGGGCCACAACGGTGTCCACAGCTCTCGCGTCGGGTCACCTAGACGACGAGGAGAACACCGCTGGGGTTTAGTGGGTAGAGTCTGCGTCCACCTTACCATCTTCTCGGGCGCAGAGAGTCCCACATAACCTCCGGGCCCCCCCGGACCCGGTGGTATGCCTAAACGCATTCCCCAGCGAAACCAAAAAAAAAAAAAAAAACCCCAGCTCGTCTAATATCAATAATGTGAACGTTTGTGGGTTAGAACATGGATAGAACATTAGATGATGACTTTTATACCCAAACTAGCTGTTTCGCACAGCTTCGCCCGCGTTAACGGTATAGAGCTGTACCTGCAAAAATGCTATTTTGGTATATGTACCGTGTATACATCCATATGCATTGAATAAAAATCGGGTATTTTTTTCTATAGAAAAAAAAACGTGTGGCACTCGGGGACTGCCGCGGTAAAGCTATTGCATAGCATTTTTTTATCAACTTATGCAATTATAATAATTTAATTATTTTTTATTTATGCAGTTTTTTTTTCTTTCTTTTGTTTAATATTTTATAGATTACATATCAACAATTCTATGATTTAATGCGAATGGCCAATAATCAACAAAGAGATAATTTTCTTATGACTAAAATTCATCATTTACAAACTTCAATTCAAGAACCATTTCAAATCTATACATCTATACAGATAAATTAAATTGGAGTGTCTGTTTGTAATATTAAAATAACCGCTTTTTACTAAATGCATATGGATGTATACACTGTACATATACCAAAATAGTCTGTCCGACTGTCTGTCTGTTTGTTCCGGCCAATCTCTGGAACGGCTGGACCGATTTTGATGAGACTTTCACTGGCAGATAGCTGAGGTTATAAGGAGTAACTTAGGCTATAAAAATAATCATCATCAATCCGCGAACGGCTGTAAATCTAAATTAACGCGGGCGAAGCTGCGGGCAACAGCTATTTTATATAATACTACAAATTTTATATAATTACAAACAGACACTCCAATTTTATTTATCTGTATAGATAAGATACAAACAAAATCATATGTATCACTTTCTTCATTAATAAATGCACTTTGTTTATTCATATTTAAAACATTTAGGTAATATATTATTATAATACTAGCTGACCCGGCGAACTTCGTACCGCCTAACAATTAATTAATGTCGTGTTTTAGATTCATCATTAGCATCGTCATCATCATTATCACCAGCCTATATCCGTCCATACCCACCTTTTTTTTTTTTTTTTTTTCTTTTACGCCGGGAAATGCTCTGAGACATCCCGCCTGGGGAGTGGGTCTCCCCAGGTGGGTATGTGGGACTCGCTGCGCCCGAAAGATGGTAAATGGACGCAGCTCTACCCACTAAAACCCGGCGAGTGCCACCAATGCCGCCTTGGTGAGGTGCCCCGGATCTTTTAAGCTAACAGGGCACCTCGACGGCTAGTCAGTCCCGCAAGGGACCGACGCCACCTCCACAGAGGGGTTGCCCCGCACCACAGAACAACCCCTCCCAACGTCGAGACAGTACAATAGTATATAACGCCTATGTCGATCGCTCTCCTTTCTATTTAAGCTCCTTGACACACGCATAAAAAATTGACAACTATTATACTTATAATATTATATCAATTCTTTTTCATTATTTACATTTTTTTAATCTAAACTACGCCATTATCCGAATATTGTGGATATATGTTGTCGATTCGAAACATTTATTTAAATGCGTTAATTTGAGAGGAGAACTTACCGTATCCCACACCTATATACTTTCTCACAAACAGCTGCTTACTTATTCGTCCAATTTCGGAGCAGCTCGTCTCTCGTCGGGTGTTAGGTATTTTTCGTTACGGAATTTCTTGATTCGGTCGCCGCGCTCAAGGCCCGCGATAAAAGCTATGCAATAGCTTAAAAACTCATTATAATATGTTATACGAATTTACTACGAAATTCGATGACTACGTCGTACGTAAATTTCATCGTGGTTTTTGGATAATTTGACTTATTATACTAACGCCCGAATACTCAAACGAATCTCAAATTTAAGACGTACTTAAACTCGTGTTGTCCCTCTCTTTTTCTTTGAATCTGACACGTCGTAGCATGAGTTTAAGTACGTCTTACATTTGAGATTCGTTTGAGTATTCGGGCGTAACGTTACACGATAGACTTACCCCCAAATACCTAAACGAATCTCAAATTTAAGACGTAGTTAAACTCGTGTTGTCCCTCTTTTTTTTTATCTGACATGCATGAGTTTAAGTACGTCTTAAATTTGAGATTCGTTTGAGTATTTAGGGGTAACTCATAAGATGTTACCCGGAGGAAAATACCATATAAAAGTTTTGACTCATTAAACGTTGTGTTGATGAGTGTTGTAGCGTGCTGGTGCCCTAGTTAATAAAATCAATGTTGATGAGGTCGCGGAAGTGGCGGACTGGTGGTGGCTTGGCGTGCCAATCATTCAGCCCCCACCACACCGATCCCTGCCACCACTTCGAGCCCAAGTTCCACGGAACTTTCAGATATTGCCAGCAACATCTAGTTTTTTTTTTGCAAAAGGAGCAAGGCCCCACCACCACGAGAAATTGTGAGGGATTAAGAAAGATCTTAGAGTATACATAATATTATATAGAGTGCTAGTGTCACGCCGCTTTATTGTGCCGATCGTAAGCAGATACGTTATAGATATTTATCTATAGTAGAGCACTGTGAGAGTGACGTTCCATGTGTAATGCATTAAAAAATATTTATATTTGAAATTGAGACATCCATCATCATCATCATCATCAGCCTCTATCCATCCACTGCTGAACACAAGCACCCCTCAATGCATGACAAGACAGAAATGTTATTGTTTCTTTTATTTTGCTTCCGGGAATAATTCTTACAAATTGGCACTACACATTTCACCATTTTAACATAAAACAAATATACGTCGCTGGCGGACCTAACGTGACGCGTGTTGTTTTGACACTCATTGAAAGTTTCCAAGACAATGGTCTATGTTCATACCCGTGCTTATAGTTCATACTTAGTGACGCGCGCTCTATATAATACACAACCGACGCCAGGAGGCCGTGTGGTCGCAGACTGCACGGTAGGCGGGGGGCAACCCCCCAATCAAAAGTGAGCCGAATGGGCTCACACTAATCCGATGAAGCATTAGGGCCTTCGGGCCATTAGCATAGATCCATACGAAAAAAAAAAAACTATATAATATGTATACTCTAAGAGAAATATGGCTATTTAGGATAAGGTAATAGTTTCTAGTAACGGTAGCGTAACGGGCTATAGAAATAGGTCAAAATATTTTCGAGTAGAACGGAGGTATCTGAGTCCGATACGTCCAGGTTTGGACTCACAAAAGTAAGCAATTCTTTTAAAGGTAACTAACTGTATACGCTTTTACAATAGGATCCCAGAAAATGTGCCAAACACCCCAATAAAAAAAATCAAAAAAGTTATTAAAGAGCGTTTGTGTGGTGGATATTATAAAGTAATAGATTTTATAGAAGAACCAAGGTGTGGTATTTCCCAGGCATTTCAGGATAATAACACGTAAAATTTGTTATAAAATATTTGAAAAGATTTGTTCCACTGAGTTTGTTTCGCCGGTTCTTCTCAGTGGGCTTGCCTTGGAACGGGTGGTTAACTCAATTGACGTTCAAAAAGATACTCTGTTGCTACTATTTTGAATAAAACATTTTGATTTTGATTTCGATTTTGAGATCTTCACCATCAAAATTGGTTCACAATCTGCGATAAATATCGATGAACGTACACAAAAAAGAAAGAAAGATACATACAGACGAATATAAAATCTCCTCCTTTTTGGAAGTCGGTTAAACCGGCCAATTGAGACATCCAAGGGTACAATAATTGGCACCCAGCTTAAAATTGGTGGCGTTGTTCAAACCACCATCATAAATGTAATGTAAAAACTAAAAAGTCACAGTTATTTGGTTTTCGTGATTTTCAGCAAAACAGTAAGTTTTATCATAAAATTAACCCAGACAAAAATTGTAGATCAGATAATTTTATCTATAAAAAAAAAACTAACCCAACCAGTCACAGGGACTGCCGATAGATGTGAAAACAAAACAATTAAATTCAAATACCTATAATACAGGCTGTAATAGATTATGACAACCTATACAATTTAAACGGCGCACAAATGGCCGCATGACATTGACATTTCAATGTGTTTGACGATTGGTTATTTAAACAAATAATGCATAATCTTATATAAATAAATCAAACGTCATACAAACGTCAAAAAGCGTCTCATAACGGTGGTAACTGTGTCGTGAATCCAGAGATTTTATCTCATCTAAAAATATGCTAAAGAAGTTTTTACTTCAAAAATGTCCAGATACTTTTTTCCTAAAAGCCACCGTTTTTGAGATATATGTATGTGTGTATAGATGAGGACTTTTTATATTTCATTTATGATGGTTGAACAATCCTACCAATTGTCTTCTGGGTAAGATTTTTTGTAAGTTCACTTCTGTTGTTTGGTCTGATTTGCCCTGGCTAGTAACAATTTAACACGTTATAAAGCAAAAGGCAGGGAAAGAGTATTGATTTGTGCCAGTAACTTGATCCTGGCGGAGCTGTCTGACCGCATCCACGGGAGCATTTACATAATCATCATCAGCCCGTCTTCCAGCAAACCGACACTAAAGTGAGCTAGTGGTCGCCTGATGAATGGAATCCGACCGAAGTTCATTAAGGATTGAATGTTTATTGATCTACATTTACTCGGGCTGCGGCCCGATAGGATTGATACAGGTGTATGGACGGATGGATGTGTGTGTGCGTGTGTGTTTGTTTGTGCGTATGTGTGTTTATGGTGTAATTAAACGCCCACCGCGGTGTGTGTCGAGCTAAACTGATTCCATTATTAAGCACATTACAGAAATACACCGATACCGATGTAATGAGCCACCGAGTCACCCCGCCACTTCGAAAAAATCTGGTTTAGAGGTATATTACTTAAATAAAAGTTAACTTTTGTCTATATAATTAATCATCATCATCGTCAGGCTCCTCACCCATTGCTGGACATCAGACTAATAAACGCTAATACGATTCAAGCTACACATGTAATTTCCAGTTTTTCTGCACAGAATAGCAATTACAGGCATAATGATAAATGAAAATAAGAGTCAGGACTAACATTAGAAGTGGATGTCTCCCCCCATGGTTCAGGCCTTGTCGTGGCGGTGGAGCTCAGTAGCTTAGGGTGAGCCGCTACACCTTGGGCGAGGCGAATTTATAAGAGGGGCACAAAAGAGCAGGGGGCCAGGGACGAGGACGGGAACCTAACCCTATTGTACTGTCCCGACGTTGGGAGGGGTTGTTTTGTGGTGCGGGACAACCCCTCTGTGGAGGTGGCGTCGGCCCCTTGGGGGACTGACAAGCCGTCGAGGTGCCCTGTTTGCTCATTAGATCCGGGGCACCTCACCAAAGGCGGCATTGGTGGCACTCGCCGGGTTTTAGTGGGTAGAGCTGCGTCCAATTACCAGCTTTCGGGCGCAGCGAGTCCCACATAGCATACAACCACATATATAATACAAATCCTTATATTCAAAAGTATAAAGGCATTTGTATAATAAATAAGAGCAGAATCTGTGTGCAATAGTTTATCGAACAGTAACCCATCACATAACTCAACTTTATTCGCCATCCAGCGACTAAAAGTCATATTCCGGTTGATAAAACTCAACACTACATTCACGGTGTTTCGGCGCTTGGCAGTCGACGCCCATACATCAATCGCAGCGCAGCCCGCCACCCACCATCCCACCATCCCACCATCCCACCACCGCCGCTGCCAAAACATACGCTCGCTTATTTCGTCCTCAAATCTTACTTTATGCTCATTTCATTTTTTATATCACGCTCGTGGCCTGTGTTATTATGTGCTAAAAATTGGTTGTGTATTTTCAAAATATGATTGGCAAATTATTGTACAAATATTTACAATGGGAGTATGGATAGTTTAGTGAAGAAAAGAATTCGTAAATCACCCGAAACTTATTGCGACTCAGGTCCACTGTGCGTAAGCACTTAGAAATATAAGATAGTCTCATTCAGTAATTCAAAAAAGCTGTATTTTTTTGCGTTCCTCCCGTACGTTAACGTCTGAACGAACATTGATAACATTTCCCAGTTTAATGTTTTGTCATCTTTACAGTTAATACCTTTCCGTTCGTCTGGAGTCTTTATTTATTTATATCTTTAGAATGTCTAAGTAATTTCAGTACCGGAGTCTCCAAGACCTAAGCTTATTTGAAATATAAACTCTACTTGCACGCCCAAATGGACCAACCGACGCCAATGGACGTCGACTAACGCGCTGATCAGATTAAATGCTTTCATTTTAACATTTAATATTACTGCTGACTTTATCAACTCCATCAATTTATAACGAATACATCTAGTTTAATATTCAATTAATCAAAAGTGAAAAAACAAGATTGGAATAGTTTGATTTTGCCGATATTTGATTGGTGGTTTATTGTAAAACGGATTATTTGATTGGTGGTTTATTGTAAAACGGATTATTTGCGGTTTACATCCGTTAATTAAACTTGGGCTTGGGTTAAATTCCCAAAGGGCTGATAGAGTTTGTGAGTAGAAAGGTTCGTATATATGGGTTGGTCAGTCAATGAGATTGGACGACGATGAGCTAGGAAGTAGGCCTGTGCTGGTCCTAAATAGCAAGCATACGGTGGGGAATCTGCTCTGATGCGTTTATAAGGTATTAGTCCGACAGCGGACAGAATAAATCTAAAAGTGACGAGTAATAATTTTGTGTTGAGGGACACTTTCAAATGAAAATCTAAATCCAAAGGGATACGTAAGTGATATATAACGTACACACCGCGGAATCACAAAATGAATACTAAATCCTCTGCGACACTAAGCGCTGGGTTAACATGTAAAAAGTACCTCGGTGCGAGCTAATCCCGGCAGGGCGAGAGCGCCACTGAGTAGCCTAAGCCGTACTAGTGCCTAGCTTTGTTGTTGTTAACTCATTTACATAGTTTTGGAGGTACAAGCGTTGTTCTTATGTATTGTATATAATATGTATAATACATATAAGTTACGTACCTATATAATATGTATAATACGTATTAGTATTAGCTTTTGCCACGCGAGCCTGCTTATGAGTGGTCGCCTATGAACGTAAGCGAGATCACATGGGGCTCGTGTCGTACCAAGCCAAGGTCAGTATAAGCTTAGTCTTATCAATGGCTTCTTCATAAAGTGTAGTCAAGCTGATAGGGGGTAGAAATTAGCAAGACGTTGCCACCAAACTCGGCGAAACCATGACTGCAGAAACATATTTATAATTTAAAATATCTGCTCATGACTGGATTCAAACTCGTGACCGTCATGTGACGATACTTAACCACTGCACTGTGTAACTTTGTCTCGTTAATTTACCATGTATGTACCATGTATGTACAGGTATGTATATCACTTCGTAATCAAAACGCAACGAATAAAGTAAAGAGCTTTTGAGATTGTTCCGCACGGGATGTTGCGCCAAAATTCACGTATTTGGTAGCTATAAACTGTAAAATTGCCAGTATGCACTAAAATGCTTCTAAACGGGTAATAATTTTATTGCGGTATGTGGCTACAATAGCCCGGCTATCACGAAAACATTTTAATGTTTCGGCGATATGTCTGCAACTCATACAGTTCCACAATTAATGTTTCGGCGATATGTCTGCAACTCATACAGTTCCACAATTAATGTTTCGGCGATATGTCTGCAACTCATACAGTTCCACAATTAATGTTTCGGCGATATGTCTGCAACTCATACAGTTCCACAATTAATGTTTCGGCGATATGTCTGCAACTCATACAGTTCCACAATTAATGTTTCGGCGATATGTCTGCAACTCATACAGTTCCACAATTAATGTTTCGGCGATATGTCTGCAACTCATACAGTTCCACAATTAATGTTTCGGCGATATGTCTGCAACTCATACAGTTCCACAATTAATGTTTCGGCGATATGTCTGCAACTCATACAGTTCCACAATTAATGTTTCGGCGATATGTCTGCAACTCATACAGTTCCACAATTAATGTTTCGGCGATATGTCTGCAACTCATACAGTTCCACAATTAATGTTTCGGCGATATGTCTGCAACTCATACAGTTCCACAATTAATGTTTCGGCGATATGTCTGCAACTCATACAGTTCCACAATTAATGTTTCGGCGATATGTCTGTAACTCATACAGTTCCACAATATTATGTCTGCAACTCATACAGTTCCACAATATTATGTCTGCAACTCATACAGTTCCACAATATTATGTCTGCAACTCATACAGTTCCACAATATTATGTCTGCAACTCATACAGTTCCACAATATTATGTCTGCAACTCATACAGTTCCACAATTATGTCTGCAACTCATACAGTTCCACAATATTATGTCTGCAACTCATACAGTTCCACAATTTTGTCTCGTAAATGAGTTTTGTTTCTCTACTTATTTTTAATATATTATATAATATTATTATATTAAATTAAGCAAATTTATTTCAGAAGAGGTTGCTAGGTCATCAATGTAAAATTTTCCAGTTTAGTGGTTGAGTGATCGTATTTTCAGTAATTGAAATTCGATTTTACGAAACCACTTATAAAATTCACCAGCCACTAAAATCAATATTTCGCAACTGGGGGGTGGGGGGGGGGGGGGC
Organism: Helleia helle; assembly: GCA_963853865.1. NCBI lineage: Eukaryota > Metazoa > Arthropoda > Insecta > Lepidoptera > Lycaenidae > Helleia > Helleia helle. The sequence goes on from OY971423.1 coordinate 355,819, forward strand.
AAAGCCACCACCATTTACAAAGTTAAATCCGCATAATATATATATATATATATGTTATAATGTTGGCAGAGCTATATTGCAGTATTTTCGAATGGCGAACGATCATCCGGCAATTGTCCGAAACACATCGACAATTCAAAACATATGTAGCTATATGGATCAACCATACGAAAAATATGGTCGTAAATTGCATCGGCTTGCTGTAATTGCCGGCAATGTTGCTGTTTTTTATTTTAATTGTTCTGTTTTTTTCTCACCCATATTAATTTAATTTATTTATGTACATTTTAACCTACCACTCGTATCGGAGAGTTATTCTCGCTATTTCCCATTCACAGACTATCAATTGTACGATTTCCCCCGAGAATGCATTTCTTCCTGAAAGAAGCTTCTCGAATCTTACACTTTTCTAGGTTTCTATTTTATCTTTTATAAAACTAGGATAAATATAAAACTAGGATAAACACAAATTATACTGCAGATCTGATCATACTATATTTTGTAGACGTTTATTTGATGTTTTCGTTACGGTGTGCATTTCGTGCCAATATTTACTTACAGTTTCTTAGCCTGTATATTGAATACAGTTTATTTTGTGTTATTTTAATATAAATATGCACAATTTTGTGACAAACAAACAGGTAGTATTGTTAGACATTATATACTTAGTTATTTAATATACTTTAAGTACTTTACATTATATTATTGCTTCAATATTGTATTTTAATATTTTACACCAGATTGTTATAATTTTATTTCTTCATGAAAATAAATAATTTAAAGTTTAGCTTCCGAGTAAAAGTAGATCACATATCTGTGAGAACCACACTGCATCCATACATGTCTAATGTCTAGATACTAATCACAGTTGGTCATCATGGAGGGTGTCAGAGGGTAGCAGCCTGTGCACAACACTCGTACGCCGTGCCTCGTCATCCCGTAGTCGAGCTATCTCTGTGTCGTTAATCTCGCTTCACCCGGACCGCGGGCGTTAACACTCAGAGTTTGCTTGTTTCATTATTATAGTGACAGATTCATTGAGCAGCAGAGCAGTACAATGAATTTAACGTTCTATGGACTAATGTTTGGTTTATAAAATTACTATTAAATAATGTTTGGGATCAAGTATCAAGAACTTAGATATATGGGAGAGCTTAGAAAACACTACGATGTTTCCAAACCGATACGACTTAGGAACCTTCAAGAATCGTGCATACTAATATTTGAAAGGGCGGCAACGCACCTGCTAATGATGTAGCTGGTGTCTGGATGTCGCTTTCACTTACCATCAGGTGAACCGACTGTCCGTTTGCCCCCTCTTCTATAAAAAAATATACTAATCTCTTATATTCAACGTCTGATATACAACGGCTTAAGAGTCAATCGTATTTTTAACCAGACTATTTTGTAACCTTTCAATAATCAAATTTGGTGTCAACTTCTATTAAGAAATAAAATAATAAATTATCTGCATATTGCATTCAGTATTGTTTTATTTATAGAAAATAAGGGATATAAATAACTTTTGTACTAGTAACGTAAAATAATTTTATAAGAAACATAATACGAAGTAATTGGAAACAAAAGCTTGATAAATATCAGCCGCGGGCCGTACCGGCGGCGCTGTCACTACCACTAAAATCTGCACAACAAAACGCTCCCTCGAGCAAAAATGAACGGACCGAAGAAGAAAAGGTACGTATAGTATATTCAAAGTCAAAAAAAAAAAAAAATAGTACCCATAAAGTATCTTTTTGAACGTCATTTGAATCTACCACCGGTTCCAAGGCATTCCAAGTTCAAGCTGAACAGTCTCTGCATCTCGGCTATTGAGTGTGAGTACAGTCTGCCCCGTGCTAGTACGAGATAGATTGTAGATATGGGGTCGAATTCTCCAATAACTGAGACGAGCGAGCCGATACTATCGACCCCTTATAAGTACAATCGACCCCGTGCGAGAACGAGTTTCATTTGACGGTGTCGAACTTCTTCCCTTCCTTCTGGAAACTATACAAGGTTGATTTGCTTGGTCAATGAGTCAAGGAGTCAGTGAGTCAAGAAGTCTAAAGGTTTTAAATGTATGTATTAAATAAATATTTTATTTTTGTTGACATAAGAGAGTTGACATAAGTTTTTTGCCTCGGGTTTCCTAAGAGAAAATTCTGCATTGCCTACGTTCAAAACTAGTTTTTTTTTCTTTTTTTTTAACCTAAATTTTTACTGACGTGTTTCTAGTCTACGAGTACCTATAAAATAAATATATTTTGATTGGATTGTAAGAAGCAAGAGGCAAGTGATGCGAGCGAGTAGAACGAGCTGGTAGTCTGTAGGTGGTGATGAGCCCATGCAAAGAAAAGCTGATAGATTGTACGAGGTCCAGTATCTGAGCGAAAACACGATGTGCGGGTATAGTCGACCTGATATGAGGACGAGTTGATACATTGTACGGGGTTGAGTTGTGACAGCGAATGTTTCCGTCACATTAAGCCGTAAACTGCGGCTCTCGCTGTTCCAACAGATTGCCTCCCACTAGATATTACATGTACTTTCTTATCAATCATCGAACGATCAAAGCGTTTTACGGAACACTTTGGCAGAAAATATTTATTCTTTTCTGTCGTTCGAAATGTAATGAGGAAAAAAGAATGAATAGTAAATGAACATAAGATAAATAACAAGCTTTTATTTTGCTTTTCCTCTTCTTGGAAGTCTAGACTGTTTTTAAATATTGTTCTTTTCGGACTCAAATTCAGTTATGTTGTTGAGTGGAAGAGATAAGTTGGATAATAGTCAGAAGCAAGTGCAGATACGAATAACAGTGAAACAAACACATCGTCAGTTATGTTCTCCCAAAATACACAAACGTTTAATGAAATAACAACAATAAATAATTCTCGAGAAATACGGTATAATGGGCGGTCTGTGTTACACGTGCCAATTTCAATATTTAATAATTCTAATTTCTTTTTTTTATTTAGATTGTTTAGATAGGGTAATACTGTTATTTTTGTCCTTAAACGTAAATAAAGATTGCGCGAGTGGAGGAATTCATAATATTATGTTGAGTAGAAGTACTATCAAGATCGAGGCGAAGATAATATATAGACGTTTTCATCTAATATAATTAATATCATACAAACTGAATACAATAGTCAATAGGTGTTGGAAACACATTCCGGGAGATTTAATATTGATTAATTAGTACGAGGGTGAGTCGGCTGGTCGAAGTTGACCAGAAACACTTCGGTAGTTAATGAGATAAGGTTCGAGAAAAGTTCCAATCTAATAAAACTCGCAAGTAATGCTACTTTTAGTATTTATTAACGATCGTGAGTCAATAGTAAGTCTAATATAAAACTTGCCAAACTTCCATTATGGAATAAGAACGAATATTTCAGGTGACAAAATACATTAATTGGTCCTTTTATTGATGCCCTGGCTGTTCCTACAACTCCTCTTACGTAAATTGTTGAATTCTTTTGGTAATAACATTAAAAAAATCTTATGGTACGAGTACTAACATTAAATACAATGATACACTGTTGTCATTTGGCGCGTGAATAAGATTTTTATTATTATTATCTCTTAAATGTGTAATTGGCATTACACATTTAAGGTTTTTTTTTAATTCTAGATTTATTTGGGGGTTTTATTCCAGAGAATATCCAACCCCATTGTACTCTTAACTTTTAATCTCAAAGAGGGAGCGTCACTGCGGGGGCTCAATAACTAGCTCTGTTGTTGGTTGGGTTAATATACTATACTACTATACTGTGGACAATTCCTTCGTCATAATATGTGTTCAAGTGAAACTTTATCATAAATAACTCCTCCTCCCCTCTCTCCTTGGGTACGTGATAAGTTTTCATTTTCTTTAAAGTAGCGTAGGTCTGTGGATAGCTATGACCACTCACATATTCTAGTGAGCCGCTTGTTCGGTCACCTTACGTAATAAAAAAGTTGGTATTGAGCAAACACTTATGAACGTAACGTGTCAAATGTTTCACTGCTCATTAAACCCACGTCCGGTGTTCATTAACGCGCTGATGATAATGACATCATTAGTTGGAGCACACAACGTCCACAAACCAGGCAGCTGCCCGCCGCAGCCCGCAGCCTGCTGGTATCGGCTACACAAGCAAATGACACTATTTGGCAACGAACGAACCTACTGCATGTGCCACAAGTTATAAGAGCAAGTAACATTAAAGAAATAACTGTAGTAGATGTAAACACGTTTCTTGTAACTTAGGGCCTCCTCCAACTAGCAATACGGACGCAGCATGGACGACGCCTCCACCAGACAGTTGCTAGTGTGAAGGCACTCTTAAACATGATGTAGCATCGCCGTTCCTTTACACCACTACTCTCAAAAAATTTCACATCAAATCAAAATATATTCATTTCGTATTTAACAACTTGTACACTTGAAATACGTCAAAAAAGTAGTCAATAAACAGGAGGCAATAAAAAGTAGGAAAAAACCTAATCTAACTTCTAACGTTTCATTCTCCTCACACATTTCGGTACAGTGAGAATTTGCTAAAGAATATTGTTATTATTTTAATCCTAGAATAATATTTAATCCATATTGGTGAAAACGATTATGAAAAATTTTCACATAGAGACACACAATTAACGATGTTGCCTTTTTGAATCACAATAATATACTATGGTAATAAAAAAACAGAACGTACAGAATTTAATTCGCATTGAGATAACCTTTGATAACTCTCCGCCTCCGCTCGTGACGTACACCCGCCCGCTACACAAAGCCTGCACAACAGTTTAGCAGCAGCTCGATACCACGCAGTTGTGAATTGATGACGAATGCGATTCGAGCACATTTTGCACCACAAACACTTCTCAATGAAGTATTTACTATAATTAGGCATAACCATCTTCTGAACTTACAACAGTTTTAAGATAATATTATAGGTTTAGGCCGGTCTGTGTTGGATGCGAGGAGCGAGGGATCGGTCGTCTTGGCGTTCTTTGAGGGAGGCCTATGTTCAGCAGTGGACGGATAGAGGCTGATGATGATGATGATGATGATGCAGGATTATGTAATTACTAACGGTTGTATATGAATTTGTAAAGATTTTCAGTGTTTAGGAAAACACCGCACCGAGATATACAATCTTGCATCCCAGACTGAACTGCTACGTGAAGAATTTACCACCAGGTGGCGCATCTGCCTATCCAAGTAATACAAAAACATGCAAACCCTAGTCAATAAAAAAAATCTTGTTAGACAATGTCCTTATAAAATCCACGACAAAGCTCGCAGCGATTACCCTGAATAAAGCTTTTTATAACACAAAGTAATTTATAAGGAAATATACTTACGGGGAAAATAGACCGCATTAAGAGTACGTTACATTGATGTATACATTTTGCTAAACTTCATGGAGGTCCGGAGCTCCCCCTTCCCCAAGAGAGGGAGGAGTGCAGGATGTTGTCTTCAAATTAAAATCTCGCTCGCGACGCTCAAGGGCCATACAAATTCAATAAAAACGCGTAAAAACACAACAGAGTACAATTTAGGGTATTAATATTCATAATATTGTTATGAAATGAACAAAATTGTATAAAAAAATGGATTTATGAAATCCGTTTATGGGAAGGTTGGATTCGTTTTATGTTTAAGATATATAAAATTATGGGTCCAGTTTGGTACGACGTCGTGGAGACTGCTTAGTGGCGGCCGGGCAGTCCCCCCTTACGAGAAATAGTCTGGCGTTCTTCGGGGCCAGGCTGTCACTGAGGTGATCCTGTTGCCTGTAGATCTGGAACCCTCAAAAAGCGGCTGACGGCGCTCGCAGGTTTAGTGGGGTAGTGCGTTCCCAAGTGCAAGTCCCCACATAGGTCCAGGAGCCTTACCCGAGTCAAACTTGGATCATGCGGAAGCATTAACCTACGTCACAAAAAAAGCCTTTGTGTCTTTGGATGTTCAAAACGAATCATCTAATTAAAAAAAAAATCGTTCACACAAAATAATCAGTTGGAAAACTCAACAAAACCATTTTCGAATGGAGATTTCAATGAAATAGATTTGTATTGGCTGCGGCTCGTGAGTCGTGTACAATGTTATTGTAAGTTCGGTCCTGTCGAGTGTCGGATGCGCGAGCCGCTTTGTACCTCATCGCACATGTATTGTTCTGTTCCAACAGTTCCCGTTTATAGAAGGTAACACAGGAAACAGGTAGAGAATATACTTACTTATGTTCTACAACATTATGTTTATTTATGTACTATGATTATAGTTAGAAAAAGAAACACAGCTAATTTAATTTCATTATTACTTATGATTATTTTCAAGTCAATCCATAGTAGGTAAAGACCAAAACTTATGACTTTCATCCTTCGAGTGTAAAAGCATTCCATTTTTTACCAAGAAGTTTTTCTATTATCTACTCTGAATATAATTTTGACACGTCTTTTCATATTATGTTTAATCGTTGGAGCTCTTGAATTGAATTTGCACGTCATGACTCATGACACCAACGTCTGTAATGACATCATATGTAAACACTTCAAGCTCGCGGCATATCCCGGCCATCTCCATGTTCATCATGTGTCCTAAACTCATCCGTAACATGTGACGTTATACGTAATACTACGTCCAGAAACATTATGTATGCCGTTGGTTACGGCTGAAGTTCGCGGAAGTTTCTTCGTTTGCGCTAGCCTAGTAATGTATGCTAAGTTTTATACCATATTTTACTTGAGGTTGTATTACAAACTACCTCAACACGGGTTTATGTTTGTATTAGCATATATTTCGGTGAATTTCGGTAAATTTACTAACTAGCTAGGCTAGGGAAGGGCGAGGGGTTGAGGGAAGATGGAGGCAATTTTTGTAATTTGCATAATGATAGCGAATGCGTGTCGGAGTGAATTTAGCTCGGGCACGAACTTCTACCGCCGCGTAATGGTCCGCTACCCGCCCGCCGCCGTCTGCTTGGTACAGCGGCCCTGTTTATAACACATTATGTAATGCACAGTGAAGTCAAACTGCTGAATATATCACATTTTAATAAAACAACTTTTATGGATTCTATCGCGATTTATTAAGGTTTCACATACCCTGCAATTCGGATACCTTACAGCAACCATGGTCACGAGAGAAGGGAATTTAAACGAGAGGAATTCCCATAAAGAATCCCACTTCTTTAAATTCCTTTCTCGTTTGACCTTCGGAACATTAGGAAACAATAATGTTACCATGTTGTTATTAACTCGATTTGGACTATGTCTATCTGGGTGATTTCAACATCAAATATGAGATGACACTCTGATATAAGAACAAAATATAGTTAAAAAAAACTAAAAAACACGCTTTAATAGCAAACCCAACTAAAATTTTGAAAATAATTTTTAATAGATGAATAGATGAAGGGTTAACAAAATTACTTATTGTAAAAAAGCGTGGTGCTTGTAACTAAGTTTTTTATATTAACTTCACTTTTTAGAAATAGATACCGATGAAATATTTTTAATAATGAATATTGAGCACCTTACGCTTTTTTACAATAAGTAATTTTGTTAACCCATTTAATTCATCTATTAAAAATTATTTTCAAATTTTTTGTTGGGTTTGCTATTAAATCGTGTTATTTTAGTTTTTTTTCTAACTATAATTTATTTTTTACTTTTTAGTGTCGATTTTTTTAATTAAAGATTTTATTAATTTAAAGTAAGTACTCAACTAATGACAATCACTTTAGAAATTAGTGAGAGACTAAAAACAACACAAGTGATGTAGGTAACTTGCGCGCCTTACGCCTTCCTAGCATGTGCTATCCTGATTATCCTTATCAGGATATTGGAATAATTTTATCAAATTATTGTATTGTCATCGGTCCTCGATAAATCTACAAAGTTTGAACAAAATCTGGTCGTTAGAAGTGGGTCAAAATCATGTTCAAAGATTCCATTGCATACATACTTAGATACATACAAACCAAGCTAATAATAAAAGGGTGGTAATAGAAAAGCAATATTTAGTTTTTAGTCCGTTATAATAAAATGGTTACTTCATACTTGTTTTTGACTTGTCGTGGTAAACTTGTTAGAACTTATATCACAAGTATGAATCAGGTCGCGCGGCACTGACCTCTATTTTGACCTGCCGTGGTAAACTTGTCACAACTTATATTACAAGTATGAGCCAGGTCACACGGCACTGACCTCTATTTTGACCTGGCGTGGTAAACTTGTTACAGGTTATATCACAAGTATGAGCCAGGTCACGCGGCACTGACCTCTATTTTGACCTGACGTGGTAAACTTGTTACAACTTATATTACAAGTATGAGCCAGGTCACGCGGCACTGACTTCTATTTTGATCTGGCGTGGTAAACTTGTTACAACTTATATCACAAGTATGAGCCAGGTCACGCGGCACTGACCTCTATTTTGAACTGCCGTGGTAACCTTGTTACAACTTATATCACCAGTATGAGCCAGGACAAGCGGCACTGACCTCTATTTTCATCATACAGGTTATTTGCCATGGGTGAGATTTAAACCTACGACCAAAGGATAACTCGTAGTAGCCTGAGTACTTCAGCCGGTCGAAAATAACTTATTTTTGTATTACAAAAGAACTAGGGTTTCGTAGTATAGGCACAAAATAAATAATAGTACTGTATAGGTCACGCCGGAGAACCCCTTCAAATATAAAAAAGCTCTCGTTAAAATAAGGGTAAGTACTTGTTAGGTATTTCGCTTGTTGATTTCGTAGTATATAAGAGATTAATACTCGATATAATGAAACATTTTGCTACGATTTTATCTTTAAAATTTCATTTCCTACATTTTGGATAACTTTGTGAAACTCCTGTTATCTTTATTTTTTGTTGACGCAGGGAATTGCTTTATGTATATAGCTAAGACTGAGGTAGGTTCCTGACCCTGTGTGGGACTCGCACTTGGACCCAAGCTAAAACCACTGCGAGAGCCTTCAGCCTCTTTTTGAGAGTCCCGGATCTGCAGGCAACAGACAGGATCACTTCAGTGGTATATCTGTAACCAGGGGCGATATACATTTAATGTTTAAGTTCCATGAATAAATAATTTTAACATTGTAATCGCAACATACCTATACATAAGTCCATATCTACATATCTGAATATATTCAATATTTCTTGTATTTCGAATGATGTCCAACTAAAAGCGCGGTAAGCACTGAAACTGAAGTCAAAACTGAATAGAAGTTCTAACACCCACGTAGTTATTAGGATCGTTGCAACTGACTCGGAGATCAGAGACCCAGCTCCTTGGTCGTTTGTCGGTTGTGACACGTCAGAGTGCTGTGGACCGGTGTGCACTGAAGCGTGAAATCGATTCGTACCCGTCCCACATTAGGCGACCTTCACATAGTGACGCTATTGCACTTGGGGGCGAGATTTTATCACTAGAGTAGGTAAAAAGTGAACAACCAAGAGGGATTCAATTTCTTCCGAGGTCGAGTCTAGAGAGGTCTAAAGTCGGTTATAGTGTGATTCATGTATCCCGAATCATAATTATGAACCGATTGATACCTCAATTACCAGTGGAACATTCGTAAATACATACTCGTAAAATTATAACACTTTGTTTGCTGTAGTCGGGTAAAAAAACTGCTTTGCTTTCATAGTCACGGTTAGTCGGTGATTATGAAAGCAAAGCACCATATTTTATACATATGTACTTACAAAGGAACGCCACCACCTAACAACGTAGACGGTGGTCGACGAAACTTTTAAGCCTACGTGAAAGCTTCTAATCATTTTTTGAGTCATAAGGTTAAACCAATAGACTAATGACTAAAATGACTTCAGACTAATTGACTTAAGTTCAATTTTATATTTAAGTTGGGATTGTCAAAACATTATTCCTTCAATGTCTGTCTGCGTGCATGCTACCACATGACCTGTGTGTATAGGCATGCTGCATGAACTATTATTAGCGATTTTACGAACTTAACTATTGTCCGATGTGTATTTTGTTCATTTATTTTTTTTAACAAGGACATCCAGTTGTATTTACAATAAATGAAATCAAATATCACGGCAAGGTCTTACTTTGCCAAAAAGCATTTCACCTGGAAATAACTGAGAATACCAACCATCATTCCGGCTCCTTTGTTAGAGTCAAGTCTTTTTAACCAATTGTGCTTATATCATAATTAGAATTTACAGAGTCATTCAAATAAACAACGACAGAACCAGAATGAGATCCAGCATATGAACCAGATTGAGTATTGACCATGCGAAGGAAATTACCTATCTTGATGATATTATGATGTATTTTATTTTGTTCCAATATTATCAAGTCCATTGACAAAAGGTCAATTATAGCAAAAGTGTAAATTCACTGGTGCATCGTGTTGACCTCAGTACGTGAACATATTACATGTAAAAAGTATACTTAAACATTTCCAGAACGATGTACAAACATTTCTGGCGATAAAGTTGTGCTTAGACGCTGTACGGTGTAAACAGAACCGCGTGTTTGTGCTAGTGCGGCGGTGGGCTGGTCGGTCGGTCCGGGTGTTTGTTTTGTTTGCGGTATTTCTGGCGCCGCGAACACACACACGAAAATAGTACGCGATATAGAACTATTCAAATAATACTTGTATTTCGACCTGGAAGAACAATAAAGTTTCAGCAATAGTTAAGAAAAACAACCAACATGAAACGCGAAAAGTTTGTATTATCCTTTTCAACTGCTTCTTTCTTTCAGTTATATTCCTAACTAATACTTGTTAATAATACTTGTCTTACTACTTTACTATATCCTTTAGAAATAGTAATTCTAAGCGCAGTAGTATTTATAAATATTTGTATACAATACTTAGCTTATTTCTAATAAATTTCGCCATTATATTAAGTGACTGTGACGTTGATGTGCAATTTGGTCTTATTGTCACCAAGTAACGCACATTTCTATCGCTACATATCACAAAATTCTATCGCTTTTCGATCCTGCGTGTTAGATACGGAAGTTTCATGACTCCTGGAGATCTTAATCGCAAGCCAGTGTAATGTAAATACAAAATGAATTTCCAAAAACGTTTCACGATAATAACCGGCCCGACGAAATGTTTGAAAGCGTGAGTTATAAATACGTCGGGCGGCGCTTTCACGTGGTATTTACGTTACCGTCGACGGATTCATCTCGCGTCGGAGTGGCAATAGAACATGTTCATTAATATATTTAATAATTCCGATAGCCCCGCTAACATGTTAAGGTTGGCCAGCGCCCTTACAGATGAAGTTACTTTTAGTTAGTTAGTTACACTAGGTTTAAGTTTCATATCAGACTTATGAATTGCAGAATCATCTTTTTCGGAAATTTCCTGGTTTGTTGAACTAAATGAATTTTCATTTGACAAGGAATTGGAGAATTATTTTCGTTACCGAAACGAGATTTTGAGCACGTCATGAGAAAGTTCCGCATCCGCATCCCTAACGGCACATTCTTATACCGCTTGTTTCGTCGGTAATGAGTCAAAAATGACACTCGTCAGTGGCGGGAGTGATGGATGGCGCGGGGCCGTATTAGCTGATCAAGTTCCTCAAGTACTCTCTCATACCCTCTCCCTCCAGTGCCGGTAAATTTGACTAATTCCGTCGAAGCTTAGCTCACATGAACAACAGATATTTGTGTTAAGGAAGACGGCTTGTCTTGGTAAAATATAATATCAATTAATATGAAACTGATCGACCATCCTTATTTCTTCAGCAAAATAGCAAATAGCAAATAACAAGATCCTGATGGAACAAGGACAGACCAACGGTGTTCTGCCCTTTTTCACATTTTATTTTTCCATTTATTACTCGACTCCTACCAACGCCTGCCAGATTTTGTGCAGTTCAAGTCTTTTGTGTTTTTCTAGCTGAGCCACTCTCTGAACTTAATCTGAGTTACTTATTACATTAATAAAGATAACTTAATAAAACCAGGAGAAAATATGTCCATTTAGCAGGTTGAGCTGCTAAACCTCGATCCTGATTGTGTTCGACTGGCCAGGATACATCCGTCCCACTTGAAACTGACGTCAAACAGCAAACTTGCATTTCAGCACATTAGTAGAAATACGACAGAACTCGTTACCTCTCATATCACGTGTCTCATTCTTTATTTCCATCATTTATTTCTCTTAGTTAAAGATTAGATGAGGCGACTTGCAAGCGATTACAGGCGGTGGTAATTACGCTTGTCACCATAATTTAACCCTCAGCGTTGTTGCTAAATTCCACTGTACATTTGAAAAAGGAAATTAAGAATTTTTGCAATGATATAACTTTAGAAGTATTTAGGACGGAGGATTAACGGGCGGCGCGTGACCGGCCCGGCCGCGGCTACTCAAGATACGTCCTAATTGGAAGGTCCTCACGCTGTTTGTGAGACGTCCGCGTCGTTACTGCCGCCTCAGAACGTTAGTTTTTGTAACAAAAGTATATAAATACTATTTCAAACTACAATTATTATTATTGCCAACCCTTACTAATATTATAAATGTGAATGACAGTTTGTTCGTTATTCTTTCACGTAGAAACTACTAAACCGATCATCATGAAACTTTGTACACATATTCTCAATGCACAGGATATAAGATACTTTTTAACAAAAAAAATATTTTTACTGATAGTGAAATTTTAAAATCTGTGATCATATCAAAAGGTTATTTGGTTACCGCTGTTTATCCTGGCTACACAAGAGTAGCAACGCTGGGAACGAGCGGCCTAGTCCGTATTAGAAAGGTATATTTACGAATATGCAAGTGAGCCTCAGCATCGAAATTTTACCGGTGGGAGGGAAGCGCTGTGCCACGCTCCCGGCTGCATGGGTACCACCATCTTGCTTGTTTCTCCCGTGAAACAGCTTTGCTGTGTTTCGGAGAGAAGGGTAAGACAAGACAGGCAGTGTAATTACTGGCACCGTGACTTAACATCTTATGTCTCAGGATAGGCAACACAGATGAGTTGCCTGGTCTCGTTCCAGGTAGGTAAACTAGTTTATAAATGTTCATGGGCGACGTCGACCACTTACCATCAGGTGGCACGTTTGCTAGTTTGCCTATCCAACTAACATAAAAAAAGTAAGAAGAAGAAGTGTAAGAGGTAGTGCCATGCTGCTTAGCAGCCGGCACATAACACTGGCGTCAAGTGACAGCTATGCTGTCGCGTTTTGTGAGTTTCCGGTGGCTCATTAGGGGGATAAGAAAAAGTTGGCAACGCATCTGCATACCTTTTGGTTGTGCGAATGTCTATGGGCGTCGGTAGTAGCCAAAAGGATTCGACTGCTCGTTTACCCCCCTATGCTATAAAAAAAATCGGTTATCTGTCAAGTCGGTTTCCTGACGATAGTTGAACGTGACAACGTCATAAGAAAATGGACTGCCTCAGAGCGAGGTAACGCCGCATGCGTCATGTTTTTTCGTTCTTGCAGCCGGCTCCATCGAATTATAAGACGTTGTCACGTCAAAAATCCTGTTAACCTGATCGTTTTGACAATAATTACTTATGGAAAATGTTTGAGGGTGTGTAAAAGTCGCCAATGCGCATCGGCTGACGTATGGCGGTGAAGTGCTTTTCGTGGAGATACCCGCGCTGAGGTTGCCACAACTTGTGTAGGTAGAATGTAATTTTAAAAATAACGTATATACTTTTTTTTTTCTATAACGCCGAGGAATGCTCTGAGGCATCCCGCCTGGGGAGTGGGTCTCCCCAAGCGGGTATGTGGGACTCGCTGCGCCCGAAAGATGGTAAGTGGACGCAGCTCTACCCACTAAAACCCGGCGAGTGCCACCAGTGCCGCCTTGGTGAGGTGCCCCGAATCTGTTAAGCTAACAGGGCATCTCGACGGTCAGTCAGTCCCGCAAGGGACCGACGCCACCTCCTCGGAGGGGTTATCCCGCACCACAGAGCAACCCCTCCCAACGTCAGGACAGTACAATGGGGTGAGGTTCCCATCCTCGCCCCTTGCCCCCCCTGCTCTTTTGTCACCTCTTTTTATAAGAGGGGTACAAAGAGCCCCCTCGGCTCAATTCAACAATCCAACATCTTGGGCGAAGCGACCTGAACCATGGTGGGGAAATACGAATATTACCACAGTACAGACATTTATTGATGATATAGATTTTTTTAGATAAGTACTCGCGTTATCAGCTGCCTGTCACACTAAGACGAGATATAAAACAAATTGAAATTTACCTGAGAGTAAAGTATAAAGATTATCGTATCTGTATCCTCGTCACCCAGCTCAAGCTGTAAAGCTAATATCAGAACAATGTCTAAGGGTTAAATACCTTTAATGTGTCCGTTCGACGTTCTATCCAGTGAAACTTGTAATTAAACATTTTTGGAATGTTATTTGTTACTGGGGAGATGTAGGGGTGACAGTCATCAGGGAAATGGTTGCTGTGTGACTGTATTTGGTACTCAATATTCTTTGTTATTAATCATCATAATATTGTTTGTCATTGGATTTAAATTTTAACATTTCTCGTGGGATTTGTCGTCTTCGTACGTATTATAATAATAATAATAATAATAATAGTTTATTCCAATCAAAACATATTGTAAAATTCTAGTCTTTGAAGCTACCATTTAAGTATTTATATACCTGTATTTGGCAACTTATTTTCCCTTATTCTAAATTTGACAATTGGAATAATGTAAGACAAATTACATTAGGTAATAGGTAAATACATAAGAATTCTGGTTACATTTTTGGTTTTTTAAACTTTAGGGCAAAAAATTAACAAGATATAAATAATATATAATAATAATAATAATAATCTTTATTGACATATTTGTAATTACAGAAATACTATGAAGACCCTGACACTTAAACTAGGCTATAAAGCCCGTATCTCAGGGGTCAGTGGCTTCTCCCAATATTAATCGTAACAAGTGTCAAGAGAGCTTATTCAAAATTTTAGGTATTATATCTAATGATCTTTTCACACATAATATACATAAACACATAATAACATATATAAAAAATGTTTCAGTATAAATTATAATGAATATGGGTACATACACATAAAATACTATATACATAAATATACATTATACATATACTCGTATATTAGTATATATTATACATATAATTAAAGATTCAAAATAACTAAATAAATATTGTAGCATGTTAGTTAAATAGATCTTCTGTTTCCTCATAATTTAAGGACAAAAGCCAAGTCTTAACAATTGATTTGCAGTCATATAGTGAAAGAGGATAGAAATTTAATTTTTTGTTTATTTTATTATATAGAAAGACTGAGAGATATGCTCGTTGTCGCCTTGCAAAGGTAGTACGGAAATTTGCTGTGGGGAGTACATTTGGTATACGGCGTTTATTATTGCAAAATTCTGGGTTATAAGGGGTATGGACATGTTGTTTGGCTATTATATTAAAGACAAATAACTGTCTAACACTGAGCAGCTCACACTGTTTATATAAAAGTGTGGTTGAAAATCTATAGGGTTTGAAAGTCATTACTTTTAGTAATGACCTGTGGGCTCTTTCAAGCTGAATCAGATGTGACTTGCAGGCTCCACCCCACACGCTCACGCAATATCCAATAACCGATTGTGCTAGGGCAAAGTAAACAGTGCGGAGTAATTCGAATTCAGCGGCATAACGTAATTTTTTGAATGTCCATATTAGTTTTCGCGTGCGTGCCGTTATAATCTCAATGTGAGGAAGCCAACTCAATTTATAGTCCAATTCGATACCGAGGTATTTAATGGTATTGGATTTAGTTATATTTATGCAAGTACAATTTCGCTCAGAGACGCATGTGTGTATTTTAAGATTAATATCAGTCATATGGGAATTAATAGTTTGGAACTGAATATACGAAGTTTTAGCGATATTTAAAGTAAGTAAGTTTTCTCTGAGCCATTTAGCCACCTTCTCCAGTCCGCTTTCGGCAATATTTTGTATCTCGGTCCAGGTGTCCCCATAAAAAAACTATAGCCGTATCATCGGCATAGGTAAATAACCTGCAACTAGTTAGGGACATATTACATAGGTCGTTTATGTAAATAAGGAAAAGACTTGGACCAAGAATACTGCCTTGCGGAACTCCAAAAGTTACATTTGCGTCGGAACTAATATAATTATTAATCTTAACCCTTTGCACCCGACCGCTAAGGAAATCTTTAAATATAAGCAGGGCCGAGTCTCTTATTCCAATTTGCTCCAATTTGTCCACAAGTATAGGTATCGAGACGATATCAAATGCCTTGGCAAGATCAAGGAAAACACCAAGGCATTTTTGTTTCCTGTCAAGTTTTTCGGTGACATACTCTATCAAGCTACCCACAGCGTCTTCTGTCGACATACCCATTCTGAAACCAAATTGTGAGCTGGACAGAATGTTGTACCGATTAAAAAATAAATGCTTATGTACGAGTGATTGTGTGTGTGTGTGTGTGTGTGGTCTGATAAATTAGTATTTGTGTTACATAGTACTATATTGTAAAAGCAATTCAGTTTCCTCGTAGCTCAAATTATTGAGGAACTTTAAAATAAGTTTTTTGCTAGCATTTAATTGTTTATCGTAAAAATATATGAATTTATTTACTTTATTATATAGATAAGCTGATCGGCAAGTATACTGTACTTTAGCAAATTTAGTTTTATTTTCTGGGACTTTCACAATGGAATACTTTCTTCTAGTTTTAATAATTTTTGGATCAAATGGTAATTCTTTATGTTTTTTTAGGAGAGTATTTAAAATATACAGTTTTCTAATAGATAAAACATTGCTGATGAGGTACAGCTCGCTGGTTGGAAAATGTCTCTTTTTGAAATACATTACTTTCAATAGTGCTCTCTGTGCTCGTTATAAATACAGTAACCTCGTTTTTGCCGCGCCACCCCAAATTGGTATACAGTACGTTAAGACAGATTGCACCAAGGATATATATATTTCATTCAGAAGATTTTTATGATTATTATTAGTAGCTTTACTTGGTGCAACATGTTTCAACGTCTTAAATATCCAGGTTAGTTTTCGAACCCTACTCATGACCTGTTCGAGATGTGGGTACCAACACAACCGCTCATCTATTAATATTCCTAGGTACTTGGTTTGTGTTACTTTATTAATTTCCGAACAGTCACAAGTTGAGCTAAGAGTAGAGTCACTACAAGTGTGTATTTTTATCCTGAAACGACCTAGAGGCTGCGTACGTTTATCTATACTAAAACACATATAATTGGTCTTACATATAAAATTATAACTTAACCAGGTAGCCACTTGAGAGAGTCCCATTTCTGCACTAGCTTTAACTTCATCCCAAGTTTTCCCAGTGAAGACAATGGCTGTATAATCGGCGTAGGAGAAAACTTTTGCGTTTGCTATTTTCATGTTACAGAGTTCGTTAATATAGATCAGAAATGACGTAGGACCTAGTACACTTCCTTGCGGGACGCCGTATGATACATCCACATCCTCACTAGTAACAAATTCCAACCTAACTCTTTGCTTTCTATCACTCAAGTAACTTGCAAATAACGATAGTGGAGTTCCCCGAATACCTATTTCTTCAAGTTTACGTATGAGAATGGGGAAAGAGACCGTATCAAAAGCTTTTTTGAGATCCAAAAATACTGCTAAACAATGGTTGCCGCCATCTAAGTTCTCCGTAACAAGAGAACTTAGGGCCACTACAGCGTCCTCAGTTGATTTTCCAAGTCTAAATCCAAATTGGAATGGTGATAATATATTATATTTATTCATGTATGATAGCGTCTTATTAAATAAAATTAAACATTAGCATAGAAATGATTTATAAAGGAATTTTGAATGTTTGATGAATGGTTTGTTTGAACTAATGATAGTAATTAAAATAATAATTGTAATTTATTCAAATCAATTTTGTAAATACTTAATCATAATTAATTAGCTAGATTAATTTATTCGATTGTAATATAAGTCGATTAAAAAGTATTTTGATCGTCGATCGTCGTACTATGATACATATATGATATATACTACGCTCCCCTACCTCCCTACCATACCCTACCCACTCCTGTAATTTGTTTTGATCGGCTTATAAAACTGTCGGGCTGTCTGCAGTTTGATTCATTCGTGTTCGAATTCTAGTGGAATAAACACCCCTTGAAAACTACTCCGTCGTATTTATTCATGGATCGTCACCACGCGCTAATATCAGAAGAAGCGGATGGACGCGCCCCTAACCCGGATCAAGGCAGCTGCTCTCCAATTTTACCATGTGATGCTGCCCAAATACCATCATACTCTTCGAGTAATATCTGTAACGTTAACAATGAAGAATCCAACGAGCTTTCACTTCTGCGACTTCAAGTTCAATTACTACAACAACTTCTTGGCCAAAATAAGACAGTGCCGTCATCCAACGTAAGCCAGAAATTAAGCGAAATCTACTTACCTGATTTTGACCCCGATAATTGTCAGCTGACAGTAGAGGAATGGTGCAAGCAAGTTGATTCCTTGATCAATCTTCGAGGATTTTCAACTACAACTGCAATGATGAAAGGATTGTCATGCCTTCGAGGGCGAGCAAAGCTTTGGGCTGATGCTAACGCTCACAAATACGCTACGTGGGCTGAAATAAAGAACGAATTACATACCCAATTCATGGCGGAATCTCGTTATATCCATTTCGTCAATAAATTTCGTGAGTACACATCTAATGACGCAAAAAATTATGCCGAGTATGTGAGTGAAGCTTGGCGTCTCTTTTCAAGAATTTCCCCAAACGCTTCAGAAGATTTAATGGTTGAAGCTGTCATATCAGGTATCCGTCCGAAATTTATTAAGTCAGAACTGCTGCGATCAGCACCAAAGTCACAAGCCGAACTGATTGCCAATCTACGCAACTATAGAAAACGGCCTGCAGAGTTCTTATCAAGTAATGAACCTTATTCCAAACAGCCAAGAACTGACTTTACGTGTATGAAGTGTGGAAAACCAGGTCACCGAGCACGAGACTGTAAATCAATATTCTGTGAGTTCTGCAAGCAAGCGGGTCACCTAATGAAGGACTGTCGCTCCAAACCAACAGCCACGAAGATAGGAAGTAAAGGAGATTCTCAAGCGAACCTGGTACAGCGCAACACACCTGGCAGTACGGAGATTAACATTGGTAATGTACCTCTTTCTTGTTTAATTGACACTGGTGCTGAATGTTCCCTTATTTCGCAAAAAGCAGCCGGATCTGTCCCTGGTAAACGCATTACTAAAGTGCTTAAGTTGCGTAGTATCACAAATGAACCATTGATATCTAATGAGGTTATTCATACTGTAGCTAGTTTAAACGGAGTACCTTTTGACGTCAGCTTACACGTTATATAAGATATTAAGGATGTAGACTCTACGATTACTAATCGTAGAGTCTACATCCTGAGGATGCCTCGGTGTCGGGGCGAAACGTACGTAGATTGTTTGGTGGTGGTCTTTTACTGTGGTTGTGGTGCATGTGGGGTGGTGGTGCATGCGAGTGTACGCATATGCAGTGTGGGAAAGGAGGGCGGTGCTATATGCATGCATATGCGTGCACTCACACATTTGCTGTAAAGACTGCGTTTTTCGCGGGATAATTGCTAATTAATATAATTAATTTAATATCTTATATAATGGATTTCCGCAAGGTAACGCCTGATTCTAGTAATTAGCTTACACGTTGTAGAAAAATTACCATATTCTGTGATCCTTGGTATAGACACTTTAAAAACACCCGGTCTTAAAATTACTATTACGACAAATGGAATAGCCATTGACAGGGAACTAAACATATGCTATATTTCCTCTCCTAATTCTTTTGAATCTATTGACACTGATTTAACTGACAATTACCGGACTCAACTCAATGAGATACTTGATAGGCATAAAGATAGTTTTGGCATGAATAACTCTATTCGCAAAATAACAACTGGAAACTTGTTAATTCGATTGAAAGATCCCAATCGCATAGTTCAAAGACGACCATACAGATTAGCTCCCGTCGAACGAAAAAAGGTCAAAGAAATGATTGAAGACCTAAAAAGTAAAGGTATCGTTAGAGATAGCTGTTCTCCATATTCTAGCCCCATTCTTCTAGTAAAAAAGAAAAATGGTACAGATCGTCTTTGTGTTGATTATAGAGAATTGAACATGAATACCGTAAGAGACAATTACCTAGCTTATCAAATTGATACAAGATCAAATTGATAAGCTAGGAAAAGCCAAATATTTTACAAGTCTAGATATGGAATCCGGCTTTCACCAAATTCCCATTGAGGAGCAGTCAATAGAAAAAACAGAATTCGTGATACCCGATGGTCAGTTTGAATATTTGACAATGCCTTTTGGATTATGCAATGCCCCTTCCGTATACCAGCGAGCAATCAATAAAGCTCTTGGAGACTATAAAGATTCAATCGCTCTTGTTTATATGGATGATGTCCTTATTCCTTCAGAAACTATAGAAGAAGGTCTGAACCATTTAGATCTAGTTCTCGAACGATTATCTGCTGCAGGTTTCTCACTTAACATTTCCAAATGCAAATTTTTGAAGAATTCTGTTGAATACTTAGGAAACATTATTTCTAACGGTGAAGTTAAACCTAGCCCTAATAAGATTAACGTTCTTGTTAACTCTCAACCTCCAACATGCGTTAAGCAGTTGCGACAATTTAATGGACTAGCTAGTTATTTCCGTCGTTTCATCCCCAATTTCTCTCAGAAAATGGAACCCTTCTATCAATTAACAAAAAAAGATAGCACCTGGGAATGGACCTAAGCACACGAAAATATAAGGCAAGAAATAATTACCTACTTAACATCAGAGCCAATACTGTCCATATTTAATGATGAATTACCTATCGAAGTTCACACAGATGATAGTTCTCTCGGTTACGGAGCAATGCTAATTCAAATTGAAAATTCCCGTCGCAAAGTTATTTCTTATTACAGTGTCCGTACAACCGAACCAGAATCCAAATATCTTTCTTATGAACTACAAACTCTCGCAGTTGTAAAAGCTTTAAAACATTTTAGGAATTTTCTGTTTGGTAGACAATTCACGGTAGTCACTGACTGCAACGCTCTTAAGGCAAGTCGAACAAAAAAGGAACTGACACCACGAGTGCATAGATGGTGGTCATTTTTACAAAGTTTTGAATTCGACATTAAATACAGAAAAGGTGAAGAAATGACACATGTGGATTTTTTGAGTAGAAATCCTCTTGTTAATATGCTATCCAAAGATTTATCTTGGATTGTCGTGGAACAGAAAAGAGACTTTGATTTAAATAAAATAAGAGAATCAATAATTAACAACGAAGACCATGATAAAAAATACTCAATGAAAAATGATATCTTATACATAAAAATTCAAAATGAGAAAGGAAACTCATGTAATAGAATAATTATACCAGATGCTCTAGTACGTAATCTTATAAATGAATACCACCACACCCTTTTACACGCTGGTTGGTAACGAACTTTACATAAAATCAGAGAACAATTTTGGTTCAAGAACATGTCGAAAAGAGTCCGTAAATTTTGCGATAATTGTTTAAACTGTAAAGTCGGTAAAGAAGCATCAGGTAAAAAGCAAATAAATTTACATCCGATCGACAAAATTAACGGCCCTTTTCACACAATTCACGTTGATTTGATTGGAAATTTAACAGGAGGTACGCAAAAAGCTTACGCATTTGTTGCAATTGATGCTTATACTAAATTTGTCATCATCCAACCACTTAAAGATAAGACCTCAAGTCTCATTCTTAAATCTATCCAAGAAGTAATCAATCTTTTTGGTACCCCCAAACGCATTATTTCAGATAGAGAACCAGCTATAATGGGGAAGGAAATTCAGGAACTATTTACATCTGGGGGCATTGAACATCATGCTATCGCCAAAGGGGTACCACGAGGAAATGGTCAAGTTGAACGTTTAATGCGTACCATTAAAGATCACCTTAGTGCCACAGCTCAATCTCAAAAAAGGTCTTGGGTTACAAAGTTAGGCGAGCTTCAACTCTCTATTAATTCGGGACGGGATATTCCCCTTTAGAATTATTAATTGGTAAAATTTGCGCTCCACCCGGTATTGCACAATTTACACAATTACTTGAAACGAATACTAACCGTGATGAAATTCGCAAAGAAGCTGAAATCAGAATGACCGAACAGTCCCACAAAAATAGAGATCGTTTTAATGAAAAATGTGCGACAGTTATTTCTTTCAAATTAAACGACTTCGTCCTGTGCAAAGATACCCAATGGTCAAAAAATAAACTAGGTCCCAAATATTTAGGGCCTTACCAAATTATTAAATTACTTGAAAATGATCGTTATGAAGTGAAAAATTTAAGAAATAATAATGTTACAGTTGTATCACACGAACATATCAGACCAGTACCAAACCCTAATTTAGATAACCGTGATAGCATTACCGAATCAGAAGATGAACATCAATAGCCACTTGTCTGTACGGATCATGATTGTGGTTTAGTCTGACAACTGGGCAGAATAATGTTAAAATATGAGTGCCACTTGTCTGCACGGATCACGTCAATAAGTGATTTAGTCTGACAACTGGGCCGAATAAGATTAAATTTGTCACTTGTCTGTACGGATCACGTCAGTGATTTAGTCTGGCAACTGGACAAAATATATACATTTTGTGCGCCACTTATCTGTACGGATCACTTAAGTGATTTAGTCTGATAACTGGGCGACTGAAATATTTCAATAATTGAGTGACGATAATATATTCCTTTACATTTAATTATTTTATTGCACCATAACCAAGAAAATAATTTGTTTTAAAAACAATAAGTATTAATCTGCTCTCTTGTTCCCAGATTGAATATATCTCCGCTCAGAGCACGAGCTTTTAATCAGGAAGGCCGTGATAGCGTCTTATTAAATAAAATTAAACATTAGCATAGAAATGATTTATAAAGGAATTTTGAATGTTTGATGAATGGTTTGTTTGAACTAATGATAGTAATTAAAATAATAATTGTAATTTATTCAAATCAATTTTGTAAATACTTAATCATAATTAATTAGCTAGATTAATTTATTCGATTGTAATATAAGTCGATTAAAAAGTATTTTGATCGACTATGATACATATATGATATATACTACGCTCCCCTACCTCCCTACCATACCCTACCCACTTCTGTAACTTGTTTTGATCGGCTTATAAAACTGTCTAATGATAGTAATTAAAATAATAATTGTAATATATTCAAATCAATTTTGTAAATACTTAATCATAATTAATTAGCTAGATTAATTTATTCGATTGTAATATAAGTCGATTAAAAAGTATTTTGATCGACTATGATACATATATGCTATATACTACGCTCCCCTACCTCCCTACCATACCCTACCCACTCCTGTAACTTGTTTTGATCGGCTTATAAAACTGTCGGGCTGTCTGCAGTTTGATTCATTCGTGTTCGAATTCTAGTGGAATAAACACCCCTTGAAAACTACTCCGTCGTATTTATTCATGGATCGTCACCACGCGCTAATATGTAATTGAGTAGCCTACTGTTCTAGATTTTTTCTAGGACCTTTGATACCGCTGGCAAAATAGATATGGGTCTGTAATTGCTTATGTTGTCTCTTTCCCCACTTTTATACACTGGTATGATAATGGATCGTTTGAGGGCAGCTGGAAAAGTGAACACAGGTTTGTGACGTGAGTAATTATCGGTACAACTTCTTTATATAAATAAAGAATAAAAAATACGTATAAATGAAGACTTATTTTGTTATAGTTAGTGTATGTCTGTGGATCGTAATTGTGTTCAAATTTAGACATATTATTACAATAAGCTAAGGGAATAGGTTGACAAAGATGATTAAATTAATTCCATAGATAAATATAGGTACCCATTTTGTGACCCATTTCCGAATTCGAAATATTAAATAGACAGACTTTTCAAAGTCGTAATATACACTGGTAAGAAGGATGCCCTGTGTCGCACTCCTGGCTGCATGGGTACCACCATATTGTTTTCTAATGTTTACGCGAATTTCACTCATTATTATCACACAAGCAACCGTGACCATGGTTGCTGTAAAGTATCCGAAACGTCGGGCTTGTAAAAATCTTAATAAACCGCGATAAAATACGTAAAAAAGTGTTTCATTATAATGGGTACCACCATATTGCTTGTTTCTCCGTAAAACAGATTTGCTGTGTTTCGGAGAGGAGGGCAAGACAGACAGGGTCATTACTGGCACCGAGACTTAACATCTTGTCTCAGGATAGGCAACACATGAGTTGCTTGGGCTAATTCCAGGTGTTTATGTTCATGTTTATGTTCATGGGCGACGTCGACCACTTACCATCAGGTGGCACATCTGCCAGTTTGCCTTTTCAACTAACATATAAAATTCACAATCTATCTGAGTGGATCAAGTACGCATAAGTTGCCTACTGGCCACTAACATTGCCCATTCTGCTCTTCCACTCAGAGCACAGTAATGATAAAACATTTGGCTGAATAAACAATCAGAATGATGAAAATGACGGTCTGCCATTTAAGGCTCAATACTTTCGTAAATCTTACGAGAAAAAGTTCCTAACCTCACAGAGGGGCCCCACGTCCCCCTACCACGCTTGTTCCACTCGTCACCATTGCAGCCCACTACCGAACTAACTTAGCAAGTCCGACACAAACGACCCTTTGTATCGGGCGCCCCGGGCTACAGCCCCGCGGACATTACATTTCATACTAACTAATCCGGTACTAGCTAAGTATTGATTCATTAAATTGGTTTGGAGTAAAATTTATGTATACAAAAATGCAATATATTTTGTCGTTTTATATATTACTAGCTTCGCCCGCGTTATTTTACATGAACGAACGTATCCGGACCGATGATGATAATTTATAATATATTGTACAACTAGCTGTTGCCCGCAGCTTCGCCCGCGTTATTTTATATGAACGGACGTATCCGGACCGATGATGATAATTTATAATATATTGTACAACTAGCTGTTGCCCGCAGCTTCGCCCGCGTTATTTTATATGAACGGACGTATCCGGACCGATGATGATAATTTATAATATATTGTACAACTAGCTGTTGCCCGCAGCTTCGCCCGCGTTATTTTATATGAACGGACGTATCCGGACCGATGATGATAATTTATAATATATTGTACAACTAGCTGTTGCCCGCAGCTTCGCCCGCGTTATTTTATATGAACGGACGTATCCGGGCCGATGATGATAATTTATAATATATTGTACAACTAGCTGTTGCCCGCAGCTTCGCCCGCGTTATTTTATATGAACGGACGTATCCGGACCGATGATGATAATTTATAATATATTGTACAACTAGCTGTTGCCCGCAGCTTCGCCCGCGTTATTTTATATGAACGGACGTATCCGGACCGATGATGATAATTTATAATATATTGTACAACTAGCTGTTGCCCGCAGCTTCGCCCGCGTTATTTTATATGAACGGACGTATCCGGGCCGATGATGATAATTTATAATATATTGTACAACTAGCTGTTGCCCGCAGCTTCGCCCGCGTTATTTTATATGAACGGACGTATCCGGGCCGATGATGATAATTTATAATATATTGTACAACTAGCTGTTGCCCGCAGCTTCGCCCGCGTTATTTTATATGAACGGACGTATCCGGACCGATGATGATAATTTATAATATATTGTACAACTAGCTGTTGCCCGCAGCTTCGCCCGCGTTATTTTATATGAACGGACGTATCCGGACCGATGATGATAATTTATAATATATTGTACAACTAGCTGTTGCCCGCAGCTTCGCCCGCGTTATTTTATATGAACGGACGTATCCGGACCGATGATGATAATTTATAATATATTGTACAACTAGCTGTTGCCCGCAGCTTCGCCCGCGTTATTTTATATGAACGGACGTATCCGGACCGATGATGATAATTTATAATATATTGTACAACTAGCTGTTGCCCGCAGCTTCGCCCGCGTTATTTTATATGAACGGACGTATCCGGACCGATGATGATAATTTAT
This sequence comes from Helleia helle, assembly GCA_963853865.1. NCBI lineage: Eukaryota > Metazoa > Arthropoda > Insecta > Lepidoptera > Lycaenidae > Helleia > Helleia helle. The sequence goes on from OY971423.1 coordinate 381,872, forward strand.
AATATATTGTACAACTAGCTGTTGCCCGCAGCTTCGCCCGCGTTATTTTATATGAACGGACGTATCCGGACCGATGATGATAATTTATAATATATTGTACAACTAGCTGTTGCCCGCAGCTTCGCCCGCGTTATTTTATATGAACGGACGTACCGGACCGATGATGATAATTTTTCAACTTTTTTGTTATTTCTCTAAAGGGAATAAGGCTGCGTTTTTAAAGTAAGCTCCCAAGCGGCTAAAATTTTTCCGACTTTTACAATAACTATTTATCAATTTATATCTACAGTCTTTATAAAAATATACTATAACCTGCCTTAGGAATTTTCTGTAGGCATATTTAGAATAGCTGGTGCCCACGAATTCGTCTGCGCAGAATTGGATTTTGGATAATTCACACAAAATCTCTATATATAAAAGGCACAGGTGATTGACTGATGTATCAACGCCCAGGCCTAAACCCTTATTCTCCTTATGTCATAGGCATCCACTAAGTTAAGTAGTAAGAGTTTTTTAATTCAGCGTTTTCTATAATTCAACCCCTAAAAGGGGAAAATGAAAGTTTTAAATAAACGCAAAAAAATTTTGACTAAATAATCAACGTACAGGCCAAACCATTAAGGCTAGAAAATTGAAATTTCGCACACGTAAATTTCTCTTATGATGTAGGTATCCACTAAGGAAGGGTTTATCCAAATTCAACCCCAAAGGTGAAATAGGAGATAAAAGTTTGTATGACACTTTTAATAATATATTTTGTATGAAATTTCGTATGAATTGAGTTAACCCTTAAGGCTAGAAACTTAAAATTTCGCCTCTTATGACATAGATATCCACTAAGAAAGAAATTTTCAAAATTCAAAGGGGATATAAGTTTATATGGCTGGCTGGCTAGTCAAATTCCCAAACAATATCAAAACAATTTAACACTTACTAAAGGAATACACACAACAGAAACCTCAATCACTCTTTCACAAATGAAACCATGCACCACATACGAAATTTCAAAAATAATTGGTAGATTAAAACTAAATACTAGCTCCGGATTAGATGGTATAAACACAAAATCGAACAATTGCGTAAAAGACTTAATACTTACCGAACTTACAAATTGTATAAACAAACATTTAGAGCTAGGAACTTTTCCCAACAGTCTTAAAATTGCTAAAGTCACCCCCATCTATAAGAATGGAAGTAAATTCGACCCAGGAAACTATCGCCCCATTTCAGTGTTACCGGTTTTGTCTAAGGTTTTTGAACGTGTCTTATACAGCCGCCTAGATGAACATCTAAGAGCACAAAATTTCCTCTTTAAAAAACAATACGGTTTTAGGCCCAAATCCAATACGCTTTCGGCAACAATAGATCTCATAACAAAAATTAAATTAAGCATTGACAAAAAGCAGATTGCTTTAGGAATTTTTATAGACTTAAAAAAAGCTTTTGACACAATAAGCCACAACCTATTACTAAGGAAACTACATGACATTGGTGTCACTGGTTGCGCTTTTGATATATTTAAATCTTACCTGACAAATCGTTACCAAGTAGTTAAGATTAACGAAACACAAAGTAGTCCTAAAGCAGTAAATTTTGGAATTCCTCAGGGCTCAATATTAGGGCCCTTATTATTCCTGGTTTATATTAATAATATTCATGGTATTGGACTAAAAGGCGATATATCATTGTATGCTGATGATACAGCCTTATTTTACTTTGGACACTCTGTAGGCGCTGTTATGAGCGATGCTCAGGGTGACTTACAACTTTTAAATGTGTGGTTTCAGTGCAATTTACTCACCATAAGCATAGCCAAAACCAACTATATAATTTTTGCTGCAAAAAATAAAAAAATATTACATAACTCGCCCCTTACTATAAATAACCAACCAATAAAAAAAGTTGATCACGAAAAATATCTTGGACTAATTTTGGATAACCACCTGAACTGGAAACCCCATATAGAAAAGATTAAGTCTAAGCTGACGTCCCTCACGGGAGCCTACGGAGTGTAGTTCGATGTCTTCCTCGTCAAGTACGCTACAATATATATAACGCTCTTATAAAATCTCACTTAGATTATTTAATAGAAGTATGGGGTACAGCGGCTAAAACCAATATCGAAGCACTGCAAATAGCACAGAATAAATTAATAAAAACACTTTTCCACTATGATTACAGTACATCAACACAAAAAATTTACAGTGACACTAAGCTCATGAATATACAACAAATATACTTATATAAAACATGCATCTTAATAAAAAAAATATTAAATAAAAACATACACACACAAAATATACACTTTACAAAGAAATATCAAACATACAAAATTGGGCTTAGGAACGCAAATGATATTCAACTTTACTCAGCCCGCACTAATTATGGCAAAAAGAATGTAATGTACGAAGGTGCTGCATTATATAATAAATTACCAAACAATATAAAAAATGCACAGTCAATGACATTATTTAAAAAGCATTTAAAATCACATATTATCTTCAATCAATCGAGCGCACCTTAGTACATGGCACTTCTAGCTGTTAGTATTCCATGTATGTTTACGCTAAACAATGAAAATATTTTGTATCTACCCTCAGTTATTTGAGTGTGTCTTTTATTTTATTTTGTAACTGTACGGTGTCTATAATGTTTTGTAAGTTTAATTTAATGTTTCTCATTTAAGTGAATTGTATTCTTATGAGAAATAAATCTATCTCAAACCTCATATGGGACTTTATATATTCCGTTTAAAGATTCATAGATACATTTTTTTTATTTAACCTCAAGCTTTTTAATTAAGTATTTTGTTTTGTGTTTGCACGTTTATACTTATTCGTAAGGCTTAGGTTTTTCTCAAACGTATTTTTTTAAATTAATTGAAGTTTGAATATTTAAATTAAATTTCAACTTAGCTGTTGTTGTTGGCGTTCATATTATATTCGTAAGAGTTCCCACAAACTGACTGACACAGAGACTAATAATCAGGCTGCTGATGGTGATCAGTTGTTGGATTCATTTATTTATTGGGCATAATTTAATCATCTTTTACTGGCCTATTATTAAATAAACTATTTTTTGTTTAATTTTTTTTTGTTTTTACTTATTTAGTCGTGGAGTTCATTTATTAATCTTTGAGATAGGTAAATTAATATAATATTTCTTTTTCATAAATGTTAAGTAAGGTTCTCATTCACAGGCAGGTTTACCTAAAAGATATAATATAATGTCTCGCAGGATTAATTCCAATATAGCTAAGGCTGCTAGAATCCAAGAATCTGAGAAGCAGACTTAATTCTGTCAGGTTTTGGATGCTGAACCAATCTAATGAAGGGCGTTAATATAAATTTCTTAAAAATGCTCTATCCGTCACATAGGACCAGCGAAAAGACTTGATCTATTTCTTAATCTACATAAAGCGAGCTTAGTATTTTAGCTTCTCTTGAGTACTAAGAGAGTTTCGACATTTATAAAAACAAATAATAATAAACTTTATTCATTCTCACATACAACATCGTTATACAGAAAACGTATACTAAACGAAAACGTATAATATAGAAAACAAAAAATGCAACATTACCACCATTATCTAGGCATTGTGTACAAATTAATCTTCAACCAACACTTGACCAATATTAGAATTTTAAAATAAATCTCTAAGCAAAAATAAAGGCTAAAGGCAACCTTTGAAACTTTCTTTCCAATATATTATATCAAAATAAAATAAGACTGGACCACGAACTAAACGACAACCCTTACACAACAACTTTTTTTTCCCCATCGCGATTTTAAATACTGTCAACGCCATCTACTTTATTTAATACGAATTTATTTAACATGTAAGAATTGAAATCGATATAATAATATACTGGCATAGTAAACATACAATACTATTAGCGCCATCTAGTTGAAAATTATGCTAGACACTGTTTTTGTAATGTTTTACTTTCCCGCGGGAATTCGGCACTTTTATGGGAATACATTGTTTGAATACAACGGCAACATAAGGTATTAGCAAATTAAGTTCATAAGTTGCCGTATACAAAGCTGTTTTATTATCTAATTACAGTTTTTTAACTATCCCACGGGAAGTATTTAATTTACCGGGATCAAAAGTATCCTATATGTTGACCAGGGGTATAAGCTACCATCATACAAAATTTTATTTAAATCGGTCCAGTCGTTTCCCAGATTAGCCATTACAAACAGACAGACAAACAGAGAAACAAAAAAATCGAAAAAAATCCAAATTAGTTCTATTTCATTTCTTACATCCCCCTGACTCGGTTTTTAACATTTTTTTTCTTTGTACATAAATTAGACCTCTACAGTTTTATTATATGTATAGATGTATACATAGTCGTACGCAATCATGTCGCTTCGAAGTTCAAGTAACTTGACCTTTTTTAAACAGATTACGTTTACTTCTAACAGTGAACCGATGGTGATGATGATAATTTGTTTACGGCTGTAGTTGGACCCGTCACTAAAGACTTTACAAATACATTCATACTAAGATATGTGAGTGTTCTTCAGTATTTATTTCACACTTACTCGAAAGTTAATGTAATTAAAGGACTATACCATTATTTCTATAATAATATGTATTCCCGAATATATCTAGAGCTGAAAGTTTTTTGATGCCCTATAAATAGACATTGTCTATTTTCACCATCAAAACCATCAAAACCATCAAAACCATCAAAACCATCGATCTAAGGGCATACATAATAACCCTACAATAGACTCAATTCAAAAAGTCATGTTCAAAGCGCCGTTTCATTTAAATTGAAACACATGAGCGTATAAAACAAAGTAATGCGTTCAATTAAAAAGGCTGGCGCAAGCGGAGCTCCGAGCCATCCATCAGCCAAGAGGTGTATCAAATTACCTGAGATACCGGCGACGGGCGACGGGCGACGGTGACGCCGGGCGAGACTGACACGGCTCGTTTGGGAGGGTTCTGTATTCTAATCTACAAAAAAGATAGTTTTTAGAATCACGTTCATAATATCACATTTTAGGGTTCCGTGCCTACCCAAAGGGTAAAAAGGGAACCCTATTACCAGTCTGTCATCAGGCTCTATCTCATGAACCGTGATAGATAGTTGAAATTCAAAGATGATGTAACAAACTTGGGGCTGGATTTTTTTTTAATTAAATCATTCGTACATGTCATATAAAATTTTTCAACTTCAAAATAATTTTAATCAATTGCTAGTCGGTGCGGAACCCTCGAGCCGACCCGCGCTGGAGCGTTTTTTATTTCCTGATTGGGTTATATGTTAGCCGTCCTTTGATATTGCGTGGCCTGGCCTGGCGTGCGCTGGGTTTGTTCAGTAACGGGATACCTTTAGTAGCGAGCTTTGAAATAAGATGAGCTTTGGTTTCGACAACGTACGTCTCACGTTGGACATGAGCGTCTCATGTCTCACGTCTCACGTCTCACCATCGCTCTGTCTCACCACATTCTCGCGACTAGAGTGTTTTGTGCAACGAGATAGATTAAAAAAAGAGATAGTAAACCTTTTCACATTGTAGCTCTCTAGACCAAATAAATTGTGAACATGTTACATAGTTTGCATTCATAGGAAATACTTTTGCCTAAGAAAAGGCGCGACTTTATCCACTTATCATAGATTGCAGAATAAATCTATAATAAGCACGATACAAAGTACATCTCACTATTTACAAGACTTATTCTCGCTGTTCATGTACATTAACACATTACAAGGCTGTCCACTCTTTGCTCAGTCATTAGACAAGACAATGGGAGTTTGTCTTGCATCTTGACTGCCTCATCTCCCTAATGGAGGCACTGTTTGCTACTGCGAGGTCCCGCGCAAACACGGCCGAGCACTGTCTCATACTGTTTAACATTCATATTCAATATGTGCTGATTCAGGAAGTTCATTAGCTTCTACGAGGCCATTGATGTTTGCATTAAAAGGGTAAGCGGTAATAATTATTTTCTAAGTTTGTTTCGCCGGTTCTTCACTAGCTTTGGAACTGGTAATTGATACTTTTATCTACAATAATAAATATAAAAACACGTTGAATGACAACGTATAGGCCTTGTGTCTGAAGACAAGCGGCTCTTCAAATAAATTTCCTTTTTTGTCGAAAATATCGTTCAATAAAAAAACAAGATACATATGAACGTGGCAAAAATTTAACAAGACCTTTATAAAACTTTTAACTTTAATAAAAGCTGAAAACTTATAACGGTTAATATATAACAGAATATGTCCTTATATCCATTAAGCTGAATGAATAAGAGAGGACGGTATAAATAGTGAAGTATTACATTAACGGTTCGACGATTGACGGCCTTTTGTATTATAACGAAACAATTTTTACGGATTTTATCGCGCTTTATTAAGATTTTTACAATCCCGACGTTTCGGATACTTTACAGCAACCATGGTCACGGGAGGACTGAGGTGTCATACGTCTTAATGTTACAAAGTTACATATTTCAAACTATAAAGTAAAGTATCTGAAACGTCGGGCTTGTAAAAATTTTAATAAACCGCGATAAAACCACTAAAAGTTGTTTTTTTATGTCATAAGGGGGCAAACGAGCTGTCGGAGCCTTAGATGCCTATACATATCCGTACAACTATAGGTTATGTAGATGCGTTGGCTCCTTTTTCTCTATCCACCCAATGGGTCACCGGAAACTCACAAACCACACGAAACGCGACACTTGATGCCGGTGTGATGAGAGCGAGAGGTACCAGTTACCACCCCAGTCGTGCGGCGTGCCGGCCCAGTTCGGCTGCAATGCAGCATGGCACTACCTCTTAATTTTATTATAATGAGTGAAATTCGGGTAAACATTAGAAAAAAGGCCTTTTCTATCTTAAATATAATATATTATGTAGGTTAGTCTGTAAGGTCTATAGGCCATAGTGTCTGAAAATAAACCAAAACTCAGATTGTAGGTATTCGAAGTGATTTCAAACATAGTTTATAGAGAAATACCTTTTGACTCAGCCACAAGCACCTCACAACACACAGCAAGCGCAGCTCACCCCACATTCGAGCTAGGACTCCAATTACTATTCAAAAACAATGCAAAATATATCGTTTGTTTGTTTATGCGAGGGTTTGGAAACAATGGCCACCGCTTCATCGAGACGTATTGTTTTAGCACACTTTCATCGTGGACCACCTCATCCGTGGCCTGCCCCTGCTCGTGCGGTATCCTTTATTAGTTTAAAATAATTAAATAACTGGTTTATTTATACTATACCTATTGAGCGACGATAGGCCTCTTCAGAGAAAGGTCCGGGTTCGATCCTGACCTACAGGGGTCAGGATCGAACCCGGACCTTTCTCTGGTGCCTTGTGTGCCTTGTGTCTTGAAATGGGTTTTTCTAAATTTATACGTGCACCTGAACACGAGACCATCGCTTGCTCACTGATGAGATTAAAAGTCTTTGAGAGTGTGTGAAGTTCACCAATCCACATTGGGCCAGCGCATCGGTGAACTATGGCCCAACACTCTCCTCGCCTGATTTCGAAGAGGAGACCCGTGCCCAGCAGTAGGACATATTATGAGGGTTGATATTATACTACATACTGGTTTATTAATATAATAACCGATTGAAATGATATTACGTAGATGTACTTATTATTTATAATAATATTTTACGCGAATTTTAGTTATTATAATTTTAGTTATATATAATAATATCCATAAGTGTAATACTTATGGATATTATATTTTTAAGCCCCTATGTATAATGACGGGCTAATTATAATTATGAGTTTGATTGTTACGTGTGGTGGGTAGTCTTTGGCATTGCAGAGATTCGGATCATCTGTTCGAGCAAACCTTGATATTTAGATAAAAGTTGTTATATAATTAATACCACTACTCATGAAACACAGTTCAGTCAGCAGCCGGCTTTATTTAAATGTACCAGAATATTCGCGGTTCCATATTTACCCGATGCTAAACATCACTCAACTGATTGATAATTAATATATACCTAGGAAGTTATGTAAGAAGGAGTGCCATGCTGCTTAGCAGCCGAATTGGGCCGGCACGACCGGGTAAGTACCTCTCGCTCACATAACATAGGCGACAGTGACAGGTGTGCCGTCGTTTTTCGAGCGGCTTATGAGTTTCCGGTGGCCCATTGGGGGATAGGAAAAAGGAGGGTAACGCATTTATATGTATAACCTTGGTTGCGCGGATGTGTATGGGCGTTGGTAGACACCATAAGGCTCCGACTGCCTATGCCATACAAAATGGAAGACTATCCCTACCTGTTCAGTATCAACCCGAGTGACAGTGATTCACTTAGCATTGACCTCCTCATTAACCTCAAAGGTCGAGCCTCGAGCCTCGAGCCGGACAGTTGTTTATGCACTTGAACTTCGTATATTCATCATCATCATCATCATCATCATGGGGTGCCATCTTCATATTTAAGTTTGTAGGTCAGCTTTTGGTACCTACTCCGTCCGATCGAGGGATATTCTCTTGATCTGGTGGTAGCTTAATCCGGTCCTGTATATCGTCAAACCACTTTCGCCTTGGTCTTCCACGGTATTTTTCATAGGCGAAGAGAAATACCGTGAAAGAAACTGCTCGACATTATTAATCATTTTTGCGGTTGTGTGAAGAGAAGTCCTAAACAAACTCGACTCCCCGACAATACTCGTACATAAATCCAAAACGATGACTCAATTGAAATATGTTTTAGTTTTTGGTTTTACAATATTCATTAATTTACCTTGCCCATTATTCTCATTAAACAGCAATGGTAATAATAAAATGGAATTAATATTCCCTCCCCACGCAATGTGGTAATAAATTATTATTATATGGAATGCTTTATATTGGCTGATCCACGCCGGGAACAAACAAACGTCGAGGGGGAGGTTATTGTTTGGGTGTAAACTTTACACAATAATTGTCATGATTTTTTAAAACAAAGCCTTTGAATTAATATTATAAATATGAATTATTAAATTTAAAATAATAGAAGTTTTTATAATGTTGGTCATTGCAATAAAATTAAAATACAGTTTATAAATTTATTATTTGCTCGCATCGTCCCGCGGTTTCGCCCGCGTACTTCCCATTCCCGTGGGAGTACGGAGATAAATTGTAGCCTGTTTTATTCTGATGTAAAAGCTATATTATTGTAAAGTTTCATTAAATTCAATTAAGTTGCTTTTGCGCGAAAGTTATATAAAATTAAAAAAAAAATGTACTATGTTTTTTCTTAACATTTTTAAAATAATATTTAAAAATGTTGAAGTCGGCAATAGGCATATGAGTGCCCTAGTAGGTAATTAGTATATAAGATAATGTATGTATTAAATAAAAGGAGTAAAAAGTGAAGAGAAAAAGTAAAAGAATAACAAGTGAAGAAAACTGTGAAACCCAATGGGATATGTATGATACGAAAGTAGGAATTTACGGAGAATAAATAATGAGAATAATGATGATGATGAAATAAAGTACGAGTCTGAGGAATAAAAGGAACCAAAATATGAATTTGAATGTACTTATGTGTACTTATATGTATTATGAAAAAGTATCAAGTGATTGATGAAAATGATAATGTACGGGGACGTAAATAGAAGCTAGAGTCATTTGAAACTTTGTTATTACTTATCGTTGATTTTTGAAAAAAATATTGATGTATTTGATATCCTTACCTTAGGTTACGTATATGTAGCATGGGATTATTGATGTTTGATATCCGTACCTTATATGTAGCATGGAATTATTGATGTTTGATATCCGTACCTTATATGTAGCATGGAATTATTGATGTTTGATATCCGTACATTATATGTAGCATGGAATTATTGATGTTTGATGTCCGTACCTTATATGTAACATGGAATTATTGATGTTTGATATCCGTAGCTCATACGTAGCATGGAATTATTGATGTTTGATATCCGTACCTTATATGTAGCATGGAATTATCAAACTTTTGTCATCTCTTTACAACTTCCCAAGAAGTTGTCAAACTATAATCTAAGTTTTGAAATGTTGTTCAGTTCAATATTTAATTTATTAGTATTATGGGGTGGTAAAAATTATGGTCATTTGTCATTGTTAACATAAAATATTTAATCAAAATAATATCAAAATGTAGTGTTAATATATTTTAATGAATATTGTTAAAAAGAACAAAATATGTTTATTTTTTATTTTAGGAAGGGAAATGTAGTGCCTTAATAGGTAATTAGTATAATATAAGATAATGTATGTATTAAATAAAGAGCGTATCATATCGGCACCCGAGCTTTCCACACGCCACATCCTTATAATATATAATATAGTAGTAACTCATTCTATAACAAAATAATAAATACCTATATAACTAATAATTATGTCAGGTATAAATGTAAGAAGATAATATTTTCGAATGGTAATTCGCCACTTCACACTTATTTCATGTTTCTATAGTTTTTCGGTCACCAAATATAAGTAGTATTATATAATTAGTAAGTAGGTAGTTGAAAAGAAAGTTAGGCCACCACCAGCAGGAAGCCCCCGGCATTGCGCTGGTGGACCACTGCCTGCTTGTTCCTTCTTCCTTCCTTTCTTAATTGGATTCGATCCCGCGATCGGTGGGACATTTTCCACTGCATCAACCGGCCGTCAATACATACAATAAATACCTTCATTAAAGAAACAATACTACTTTGTCATAACAATTGCACTAAAATATTATAAATGTTATTCCCGATCCGGGGACTCCCCGTCGGAACAGGAAGCGGGGAGCGAGGAGGGAGCGCGGGAGGGGCGCACGTATCTGTTTCTGCCGCGCTTTTATTTTCCGTTTCAATTGCGATACAAAACTGATTGTATATTGTGTATGAGGTTTCTATTTTTTTGTGGAGGCATTTCTATCTGTTGTGGTTCCTTTTGTGTACAGAATGGAATAAAAATAAGAGTCATATCGACGATAATAATATACCTTTCATAGTATGTCGTCAATATTATTATTAGCTGGAATTTTGTAAAGGTTTAAATATTATGACTATCCTTCCCGTGACGACTTAGAAGTAAACCAAAAGACAGTGACAGGTAGACCGGCAGTCCGACAAGTTGGCTTTAGAATTAGAAGTACATATTTTACATGTTTTATACAAAACCCTAAAACTTAATACATGAACGTCAAGACGGTCGTTTCCCGGCACGCGCATCCCTCCAGGACCGGCACTGCATCGTCATGAGGTCACCGTCACATATAGTTGAAGGTCGACCGACCCTCCATCATCCCGAACGGGGCGTGGATCGTCTTCTCGGTGTTCATTGATAGAGTCCTAGTCCAGCAGTAGACGGACAAGGTTTATATTATTGATGATGATTATTATTGATCACCAAGATTTGTCCAAATAATATGTGAGTGCTGACGCTCGGCGCTAAGAATCCACTTTAAAGCAAAACTTACAAACGATTTAGCGCTAAACTTATAGAACGCTTACAGCAAACTTTGTTCTTTTGTACTTGATGTGGATTTAACGACAGCCGGCTCGAGTCTCCATTGCAGCTGGATTGAACCTGTTGCCGCCAATCTGTGTTCTTATTATATATATCTATAATATTTGCTTTCCCATACTTTTTCCAAATATGAGTAATATAAGTAATTAGGTAGAACAAATTTTTGAATTTTGTAACTGGATTCAAAAATATATTGAATCTTAACATTTCAGGAATATCATTCATATTACACTGCAATTTTATTTTATTTTAGCAGTTTATAAATTAAAACGAACATGCCAATTTTTTATCCTCAACTTTTTATCATATTACTTTTTTTTTTATTTCACTATAATACATACCTTCTGCTCAGTGGAACAATTCCATTTACAGAAGTTAATATTTGGGGCAACTTTAATTGCAATTTAGCTACAACTTTAAAATTTATACAAAATATTTGGAAACACAAACTTTTTAAAATATTCTCCGTTATATATTAGCAGTTACAAACTATAATAATTAGTGGTCACAAATCATAATGTAAACACCGTGGGCCCTCACCGCGGTACATTGAATGGCCAGCCCGCCCCCTCCCACCCCTGTGCAGGTAAATCATTTTAAACGAACAAACTTCGTGCACCGTGTCATAACAAACGCGCAACTTTTACGGAAAATGGCGGAGCTATACACATACTTGTAAAGTGTTATGATCACCCCGGGAAATAAATAGGCTTTAGGGGTATTTGGTAACAAAGTGTATTCATATCGTACTGTCATTTACCTCGTTTTCGCTATCACACTGATATTTTTCCTTCTAGTGGAGAGTCCAGAAGCACTTTATCTTCATTGCACATTCCATCTTCTTCGCCTCACCTAGTATAGCGAATAATTATAGATATTTCTTTAATTAGTAACAATATAACAACACAATGACGATGTTACAAGCAGACAAGCGACAAAAAAGCATTTCGCCCACATCGACAGCTTTTGATCCAAGATCCTTGTATATTACGGGCATGTAAGCACAATGCTAACATCTATTTACAGTTGACAGCCGCAGGTGGTCTGGGCTCTGGCTTTCAACTCGTCGCACTCAGCATCTAACACAGAGCGCCGTTTAAATTCAAAATCGTGAACTAAGATTTCAGAAACCCCTCCATTCCGGACGTTTAGTTTGGCTTCTGCCACTGAGTTGAATCGATGGCTCTATGTTTCATGCTTGTTATTTCATTTTCAACATTGGCACGTTCTTATACCGCTGTCGGTACCGTTGTTCGCCATGCTTACGATTGCCCTCCTCAAGTTCAGAATAAAATACGCCGCTTAGGCATTCGCTGTTCTGTCATTCGTGACACAATATGTCCCCACTCTATATCTCCTACATCGGCACTGCGAATCACTTCTTTGTTCCGCACGCAATCAGACTATCGTAAGATTTTTCGTAGGCCTGAGATGGAAGTGATCCATTATGACTTCTCGGGCTACGACAGCAAAGTACAATATGAACAATGTGGGCGCTTTGCTTCACCCTACCGTGCGTACGGGTTATAATAATACGAAGCCAAATTAAATAATTTATTCGAGATGCATAAAGTCTAAACGTTACTCTAAACAACAAGTTATACTTCGGTATTGGATACTAAAAGATATGTACATTAACAGTTCAATCAATATACTCTAATATAGATATTTAATGAAGGCTGTAGGTAGACTTTGATTTCTAGTACTAATATATTTTTCTAAATGAATAAAGAAAGGTTGATTAAATGTCTATAAATGAGTACCCTTGACACCCGAGCCGTATCAGTGTAGTAACGTAACTGACGCCGACCGAGACTCGCGGGCCCACGCCACGCCACTGCCAGCCTCAAGAGGTTCACGGCCTGGTTTACTTTTCAAGAAAACCACAAACTACATAATGCTAATGGCATTTATTTTATGGACCGAATGAAAATATAATTAAAGCGATTTAATCTTTCTAGACGTTCAAAGATTTATAATATTTTAATTAAAATTTTCATTTAAATACAGCGAGTTGTATAAAAAAAATCGCGACTCGTAGATAGGACGTCATAAAATTATATCTATTAGCACAAGTCTAAGTCATTAATTGGAATATACGATATACATGTTTCTATGTATATCGTATGTTCCAATATACGAAATACATGTTTATATAATACAGTACCTGTATCAAAACAAGATGTTTGTTAGGCTAACTAGCTCTTGTCCAGGTGTTCGTTACATAATTAAATTTCTGAGCATCGGTAATTGAAGTATCAGTAGAAGTGAAGGCGTGGCGTGGCGTGGCTTCTAATTTTTTTATAGCTTAGGTGGGCAAACGAGCAGTAGAAGCCTTTTGGCGTCACTGAACTCCTCCTAAGCGGCTGGACCGATCTTGATGATTTTGTCTGTGTTCAAGTGGATTCGAGAATGGTTTAGATTCACAAAAAAATATTTTGTACAGGACAACGTCTGTCGGGGCCATTAGTACACTATAATAATTTATCCCTATACTACCACGGGAATAGGAAGTGTGCGGGTGAAACCACTGGGCGCTGCTAGTGCTATAATAAAACTTAATATTGTTTCCTGATACGCGTTACCAGTCACGTGAACTTTAAGTTGCCATATCAAAATAAATTTTACTAAATTGTTAAGAGCAACTTTATCGAAATTAGAAAGGTCCACATTTTCCAACTCCCGTCCAATGCGATGTTGCGAAAACTTTTTATAATCCAAATTCTAATTACTTCAGCCAAATTAACTTCATTAATTCTTGGAGACGTTCTGTTTGAAACTCCAGCGGATAAAAACTAATTAATTTAACAACATTCCTCCGTCGTTATTCAACTTTGTTAAGACTGGAATATCGATGGAAAAGTTATAACGTCCCTTTGTTAACTTACCGATTTCCAAAATCGTAGATGACAACTGATTTCATAACATTACTTATCTTTCTGAAAGTTTCATCCACTGACATTAATAAATGTTACACTTGATCGGAGGCCGAGTTTAGACACATCCTAGTCCGGTGTTAAGTTAGCATGAAACAGAAACCAAATTGAATTATGACGACGAAACAATAAATACTAGTGTAAGTGTAAGAGGTAGTGCCATGCTGCTTTGCAGCCGAATTAGGCCGGCACGACCGGAGTGGTACCTCACGCTCACATAACACCAGCATCAAGTGGCAGCTATGCTGTCGCGTTTCGTGCGGTTTGTGAGGGCAGGACGCATTTGCATAACTTTTGGTTGTGCGAATGTCTATGGGCGTTGGTGATCACCATAAGGCTCCGACTGCTCGGTTGCCTCCTTGTGACACAAAAAAATATACAAAGGAAACAAGACGTAACCAAGGGATTCAAAAAGTCATATTATAATTAAAAAGTTATTAAAGGTTCGCCGTAACTCTCGCATGAGCTAATTCAATACTCAATTTGATATGAAATGATTAGAGAATATTCATTTGTCGTCGGGCGAGCGGGTGACAATAAGAAAGTGCACCGCGCTCATTACTGCCCTCGCCGGACAAATCCCTCACAAATCCCTCGAGCACTGTCCGGCTGGGCTTCCTCTACCGTACACAATTATAGTGCTTGTTAAAGTAATATTAAGAAGTGGCCAATATTGCTCGGGAACATGGTGTACGGGACACAAGTTGATGCGTGACCGACCCCATCACAAGATGACGGGGCAGTATTTCGCCCCTTGTTATTCACCGGTTCCATTGGTTCACCGGTGGGAGGGAAGCGCTGTGCCGCTTTCCTGGCTGCATGGCTACCACCATCTTGCTTATTTCTCCGTGTAACAGCTTTGCTGTGTTTCGTAGAGGAGGGTAAGACAGGCAGTGTAATTACTGGCACCGAGATTTAACATCTTATGTCTCAGGATAGGCAACATATAAATTAGTTGCCCGGGCTCGTTTCAGGTAAACTAGTTTATGTTCATGGGCGACGTCGACCACTTACCATCAGGTGGTACGTTTGCCAGTTTGCTTATCCAACTAACATAAAAAAATGTCCTTGTTTTTAAACAAAGGCTTAAAATAAAAATAACATCGATCCAATCTGTAGATTTCTATACATTCCATGTAGCAAATGCCAAATGTATTATTTTTATTGTTAACACGTTCACTGCAATACGAGGACTAAATCATCCCTCATGCAACTTCCCTGTGGTGCGGCAAGGAAAAACGTGAACTTCTCTGCGGTGCGAAGGGCATAACTTTGGTTTGGTCCAGTGTAGGAAAGCGATAAATATATATTTAAAATGTGCTTATGGTCACGGATTCGGTGGGATACCTACCTTGGTACCGGATGTTTTAGGCCTCGTGCCGCACTGAATTAATATAATTTTAATGCAGTGCGGAACGAGCCGAAAACGTCCTATATTCCCCCTAATCTCGTACCGCACCCAACGCGAGCTTCCCGCGACTAGTGTTGTGCGTCGCGTCGATAGGAGAGCATGCCGTTTACAACGCCGAACATTTCCTATAAACGATGTCGGAAGAAGTTAAATTAAAAAAAAAAACAAAAAAAAAGGAATTGACTTTTCTGACCAGATGCAACTCAGTGTATAGCACAGATTTTCAGCTTTAATCCAGATAAATAGGAAAAAAACAAAAACAAAACGGGAGTTACCCATACTTAGAACTAATTTTTTTTTTCAATAAACCCATACATGTGTGCGGAGTATCTATGGATAGTTCTCCAAAATGATATTGAGGTTTCTAATATCTTTTTTTAACTAAATCGTTTGTTGAGACTTCTAAAGTGGTAACAGGGTTCCCTCCCGTAACTTCTAAAACAAGAGAAATATAAAACTAAAAAAATATATATGATGTGATATGATACATTACCGAAAATTGGTCTGAACGAGATTTAGTAAGTATTTTTTTTAATATGTCATAAATCGTGAACCGCAACATACCTTTCATTAAATCAACTTAAATATAAAAATAAAAACATTTTATTTCATAAACATAAATCTTATGCATAAACCGTAAACCATAATTTTCTAATAATAAGTCTGAAATAGGTGCCTCTTAATCGTACGGAACGCTTCGTACGCGAGTCCGACTCGCACTTGGCTGGATTTTTTCTCTTTATGGCGCCATGAAACGCAATTTTGATTATAAAAAAAAAAATATGTATCCTTTGATAGCTTTGTGTTTTGCCCTCAAAACGATCTAATGAAATCGGAAATCGAAATAATTGATCAAAATCGGTCAAGTCGTTGTGGAGTTATGAACCAGTTTGAACACGTCGATATTACTTTTTCCATCACTAATCGCAGCGAAAATTTGCCCTATTTCAGTGCTATACGAGGTGTATAAGATCCCATATTTTGTTTTGCCTGTAGTTCCTAAACTAGCTTTCAGATCCCGGGACGACGGTAGATTAGGGTTCATCAATTCACTGTCTATATCAATAAAGACCAAAATTCTCATTTATATTTGATTTCGCGCCAGAAAATGGATTTTAGTCTGTTAAAGGAGGTGGGGTCTAATAGACCGCATGTCGCCATAACGTCTGGTCATGGTGCGGGCCGATAACACCTCGTGCCGCAGGAACGGAAAGTATGCAAAAATTGGTACCGCAGCGAACGTGTTAATAGGTACTAATAGTATGTATTTAATTAAGCATTTCTGTACGAACCTGGTCATTAGTTATAACCATGAACATAACACCCAAAGGGCGTCTTATGTTATATTCGGTGACTGATAGAAATAAAGTATCTTACGAACCTCACGACTTGTCCTATTGTAGCGTGTACATTTCCCGTGTCCGTGCGAGGTGCTTTTTGTTTTTAATTACGCGGTAATAAGATAAAGCCGAGCGCCGTGTAATCTGCTAAAACCGCCTCATACCGCCGGCTGCCTGCCGCCTACATTCTCTACCGTGTTACTTATGCCACGATAGCACCTGGCACGAATGTAATGGCTCCCTTTTTTTTTTCTTTTACGCCAGAAAAATGCTCTGAGGCATCCCACCGGTGAGTGGGTCTCCAGGCGTATGTAGAACTCGCTGCGCCCGAAAGGCGGTAAGGTGGACGTAGCTCTACCCACTAAAACCCGGCAGGTGCCACCAATGCCGCCTTTGTTGAGGTGCCCCGGAACTGTTGAGTATACTGGGCACCTCGACGGCTAGTCAGTCCCTTAAGGAACCGACGCCACCTCGACAGAGCGGTTGTCCCGCACCACAGAACAATCCCTCCCAACGTCGGGGCAGTGCAATGGGGTGAGGTTCCCATACTCGCCCTTTGTCCCCCTGCTCTGTTGTCCCCTTTTCTTATAAGAGGGGTACAAAGGGCAGCCCCATCGGTTCACTTGGCTTCACCCAAAATGCTGGGTTCACCTTAGGCTACTGAGCCCCACCACCACGACAAGGCTTGAACCGTGGTTAGAATGTAATGGCTCCCTCCGGTACTTCATGTTTGTCGATGACAATTTAGCTGGTGTATTATTATATTTTAAACTAATAAAGATTCTAAAAGACTTAAACGTTAACTTTTAATGACAATACTCTAATTAATTGAGCGTGTGAAGACGAAAGTCATCTTCGTCGATTCTAAGAAACATGCTATTTATGTAAAAGCGTGTATTAAGTACATAAAATATGATAAGAAATTGTCTGCCCGCAGCAGGATTCCAATCTGCGTGCGAGGCACCTATCATACCGGTCTAGATATGTGTAAAACAAAATGATATACAAAACATATACATACACAAGTTAAGTAAATTTAGTTCGGGTTCACGCGCATTATTCGGAGCTAACAATATTCCAGCTCATCTCATCTCCGAGCGCGGCAAATAGGCAATTTCGAAATTTCCAGATAATGTTACGCCGACCGAGCTGATTCTTTATAGAGTAATAATTTACCAAATATCGCTTACATGCAGCTGAAGTTGTTTGTAGTTCGGTGTTAATTAACTAAGTTGCTACTTGGAAGTTCATTCGTTTCGTGTGCGCTACATAAATGGCGCAGTTTGTCGCGGGCTCGGTCGTCATGTACGTGTTCGTCTAACTATTAGACACACGATGTACATAATACTCGCTATCATAACCAGACATTAAACTTATTATGCTTTTTTTTTTCTTTAACGCCGAGTAATGCTCTGAGGCATCCCCCCAGACAGGTATGTGGGACTCGCTGCGCCCGAAAGATGGTAAGTGGACGAAGCTCTACCCACTAAAACCTGGCGAGTACCAATGCCGCCTTTGGTGGGGTGCCCCGGATCTAATGAGCATCTCGACGGCTAGCCAGTCCCCCAAGGGACCGACGCCACTCCCACATGGGGATTGTCCCGCACCATAGAATAACCCTTCCCAACGTCGGGATAGTACAATGAGGTGAGGTTCCCGTTCTCACCCCTTGCCCTCTGCTCTTCTTATAAGAGGGGTACAAAGAGCCCCCTCGGCTCAATTAGCTTCGCCCAAGGTACTGGGCACACCTTAGGCTACTGAGCCCTACCGCCACGTCAAGGCCTGAAGCATGGTGAGGAAACTTACTACGCTGTTCGTTCTAGTAAAACCTATCATAAAACCTAAATGGCACTCGGGGACTGCCGCGTTAAAGCTATTGCATAGCATTTTTTATCAACTGATGCAATTATAATTATTTTTTATTTATACATTTTTGTTTTGTTTCTTTTGTTTTATATTTAAATAATATTATATATTTAATGGATTATCAACAATTCTATGATTTAATACGAATGGCCAATAATCAACAAAGATATCTTCTTATGACTATAATTCATCATTTACAAACTTCAATTCAAGAACCATTTTTTTTATATAATCAATAAATCATATTATATTCTCACTTTCTTCATTAATAAATGCACTTCGTTATTATTTAAAACACTTTATACACAAATTTTACGCGTACAGCAACTGCTATTCACTGTTGTATATAGGTACACCTATGTATAATATTATATACCTACCGTAAGTCTTGTATACATGTAGCTGTATACAAGACTTACGGGGCGCACATGCTGTGAGTGTGGCATTATAAATATATTATGATAGATTAGGTATCTATCATATATTTATAATGCCACACATACAATAACATATACCTATATTATACTTTCTCACAAACAGCTGCTTACGTATTCGTCCGATTTGGGAGCAGCTCGTCTCTCGTCGGGTGTTAGGTTTTTTTTCGTTACGGAATTTCTTGATTCGGTATTCGGTATTCGGATAAAAGCTATGCAATAGCTTAAAAATTTTATTTGCTCGCGCGTTAGTTTTCACAATGCGTTACTATTAAGTAAACGTTACTAACATGTTTATAATGAGATATAAGTGGTTCTTGTTCAGATCACATTTCGTTTTCTTATCTTAATTGTCCAACGACTTTATAGCCATACTTTAGCATGCTTATTCGCGGTGCTAGTTCAATTTGTAAGTAGTTAGAAAATGTCTTTCGTATGAACATAATATTGACGAACAAATGATGAAATAATTTAAAAAATAGTCGCTTCCGCTTAGAGGGAAACCCTAGTGCCTGTGGGCCGCTCTGCACCATCCTGTTTCTTCTGTGAAATAATTTTGTTGGGTTTCGGAGACAAGAGCAGGATATTACTGGCACCAAGACTTACCCTGGCAGACCCTGATAAACTTGTTTAAGTGTTCTCGGGCGGCGTTGACAACTTATCAACAGATTGATCATCTAGTTTGCGTATTCAACGTTCACAAACACTCATAACGTTTTACCCGTTCATTACTTTTGGTAAAACATAAAATGACATTGTATGATGTTAAGTCGTACGACGTTAAGTCCGGAGCGGGTCTGGCCATTAGCATGCACATCGGCTGCGCGCCGGGCGCCGCTCGCAATTACAACCGCGCTTATTGTGTTACCTGCCCACCTGCACACTCTGTACCTGGAAAACTTCGTTATATTTCGGGAGTTTAATTTCCCCTCTGTTATCATGCGCGTCTGACTTTGGACACGGTTGTAATTGGGGCTTCATCTTAATTAACCTTTTTAAAACGTCTCTATGTTTACTTTCTATTCATCATCAGTGTCTTCGTGAGTCTCCCTCCCACTCAATTACATTATGATTTTTAAAACTCTGAATCTTTTATTATGTGCGTGTTTGTTATTATTTATAGAAGAGGTTTGCATTAGCAGGTGCGTTGCCTTTTCAATATGAGTACGCTCTTTTCTTGAAGGTCCCTAAGTCGTATCGGTTCGAAAATACCGTGGGCGGCAGCTGGTTCTATATGGTGGTTGTGAGAGGCAGAAAATGCCGTAAAAATCGAGTTGTTGTGAGAGGCAGAAAATGCCGTAAAAATCGAGTTGTTGTGAGAGGCAGAAAATGCCGTAAAAATCGAGTTGTTGTGACAGGCAGAAAATGCCGTAAAAATCGAGTTGTTGTGAGAGGCAGAAAATGCCGTAAAAATCGAGTTGCTGTGAGAGGCAGAAAATGTCGTAAAAATCGAGTTGTTGTGAGAGGCAGAAAATGCCGTAAAATCGAGTTGTTGTGGATTTCCAGACATCGAGAAGGTATGGGTAAAACTTGGAATTTTGATGCGATTAGGTGGTGGTATTCTGCTGTAGGTATTATACCGAATAATAATAGTGTTCCTCAGAACGCTGACACACACCCCGTGGTAGATACGATAGAAGATGCAGAAAGATGTTTGCGTTTTGTTCTTACACATTTTGAATTATTCCCCCCAGCCTGGGCTTCCTATCTTAAAACAGCTGATGTAGTGGTACCTATACTCCTTGGCCCATGTTACAATTTTTCTACTTAACGATGTCCATTTTGTTCAGTAACTAATTAATGTAATATAAACGGTGACGATGATATATCGCCGTTTCATCTTCCCGCTAACTAGGCTGATTTATAAATCAAACCACACCTGCGACATACAATTATATGGTCTGTATAGTCGTACGTCTCAAGCGTGATAGGGTTTGAGTTAGTATTCATTCCAGGAATTCTTGTTCCAATTGCAAGATATGCAAGTAATTGACAGATTTATTACTTAGTTGGCAAATGATATAATCTCTAGTTTATCAATAATAATTTATAAGCAAGTTTACAATTTTAATTACAAATTGTTAAGGCGACGCATTGTTAAACAATAATTCTAATACCGGACACGCGTCCTGAGCGGCAAGGGCGTGAGCGTTTTTTACGTTAAAAACGATAGTTGGAGAAATTTCTTCTAATATTTTAAAGAACATATATAAACTTATCTACGAAGAAAGTTAAGAGGCTTAAACCGGTCCCATTTGCCCATAAGATATGAATCTCTTTAAAAAAAATGGTATGTTTGATATTTTTTTCTCTGTTGCAAAAGTTACCTCATGTTTTGAAAACTATCAAAATAAGGTTTTTATCATGAACTATTAGGCCTACAAGTTATCCCCACCATGGTTCAGGCCTTGACGTGGCGGTGGGGCTCAGTAGCCTAGGGTGAGCCGCTGCACCTTGGGCGAAGCTAATTGAGCCTAGGGGGCTCTTTGTACCCCTCTTATAATAAGAGGGGACAAAAGGGCAGGGGGCAAGTGGCGAGGACGGTAACCTCCCCCATTGTACTGTCCCGGCGTTGGGAGGGGTTGTTCTGTGGCGCGGGACAGCCCCTCTGTGGAGGTGGCGTCGGTCCCTTGGTGGGACTGACTAGCCGTCGAGGTGCCCTGTTTGTTTATTAGTGGATTTTAGTGGGTGGAACTCGCTGCACCCGAAAGCTGGTAAGTGGAGGCAGCTCTACCCACTATAACCCGGCCCCGGATCTAATGAGCAAACAGGGCACCTCGATGGCTAGTCAGTCCCCTCAACAGCTAGTCAGTCCCCCAAGGGACAGACACCACCTACACAGTGGGGTTATCCCGCACCACAGAACAACCCCTCCCAACGTCGGGACAGTACAATAGGGTGAGGTTCCAGTCCTCGTCCCTTGCCCCCTGCTCTTTTGTCCCCTCTTCTTATAAGAGGGGTACAAAGAGCCCCTTCGGTTTAATTAGCTTGCGTGGGGCAAATGAGTTACCTAATAATAGTATAATTAACCATATTTAAAGCCAACCTCAGATATTGTTAATTAATATAATGTATGTAAATTAAACTGAGTTATTGATAATTAGCTCTAAAACAATCGGACGATATTTAAAAGTTAATTTATACTGGCTGGCGGGTGGGGTAGCGAGTGTAGCGAGTGTAGCGAGTGTAGCAAGTTTATCTATTTTAAATATATTATTTGACCACCGTCGGTTTCCCAATTGAAACGAATATATTTGCGTTAAATTATAAATATAATTACACTAGGTAATGGGCTCCAGTGGTTCGGTTTGTTAAGTACCAACTTTAGTACATACCAATGTATGTAATGTAATGTTTTTTTTTATGTTAGTTGGATAGGCAAACTGGCAAACGTACCACCTGATGTAAAGTGGTCGACGTCGCCCATGAACATAAGCTAGTATACCTGGAACGAGCCCAGGCAACTCATTTATCTGTTGCCTATCCTGAGACATAAGATGTTAAGTCTCGGTGCCAGTAATTACACTGCCTGTCTTGCCCTTCTCTCCGAAACACAGTAAAGCTATTTCACGGGAAAAACAAGCAAGATGGTGGTACCCATGCAGCCGGGAGCGCGGCACAGCGCTTCCCTCCCACCGGTATAATGTAATGTATAGCTATTTCAGTCATCAGCATTATCAACTTTATTCGTCGTCTGCTGCACACATTAAGCTTCTTTCAATATCGTAATAATAAAACTACATCGTGATATTAGGATGTCTGACACTCCATTCTGCTCGTGACGACGTTTTGACGACCTCTGTGGCTGAATGGTTAACGCGTTGGCGCTCATGCCGGAGATGGCGGGTCGGGAGTCGAATCCCGTCAGGGAACAAATATTTTTCTGTGTTCTGTGTCATGGATCTGTATTAAATATGTGTATCATATAATAAAGATCTTAAATATATTTATGTATAGTATAAAAGTATTAAATATATTTCCGTTGTCTGGGACCCGTAACACAAGTTCCGAAGAACTTACCACGGGAACAGATGGAGTTGGTATAAAAACGTCCATAGATTATGGTTATTGTAAAGCATCCGAAATATCGGGAATGTAAAAATCATAATAAGCCGCCTTAAATTCGTGAAAGTATTTTTGGATGATGGTCACAAAAATAATGAGCAGAACCTAGTCACAGGTGCCCTCCGGAGCTTTTTCAAAGGGCTTTTACTTGAAAGCATAATTAATGAAACCCCCTTTTAAGTGTTTCTTAAAATTTCGGAAGGGTTAGGAACTGTTTACTTTGATGTTTTTTTTTTCTCAAAACTAATATAGAGTTTGTTATTTTGAATGGAAGTACCATTCATATTTGTAAATTCTTGCCTTCGATAACCTCTATTATACGATATATTTACTTAATATTGCGCTTAAACGGTTGGATCGACGTGGATGCGTTTTTTTGTTTACCTGCTGTCGTTTTTTTTATTTGACTATTGTATTCAGGCGCTACTTCTTAGACATGACCTATAAAAATCAGTACAGCTTGTTCAAGGTCATCAGCTCTTTTGTTATACCGTTTTTTATGTATAGGCTTTAGACATTTTTATGGCTCTATAATATGAGAGTGTCAGATCGAAGTTCCCGAGGTCCTGACCCTCAGAGTGAGGCCACCTGGCCGGCAGCCAGCGAGTCATTTATCGGCGATCCCGGTTATTAAACATTATTTTAAAAGTTATGAATCACGTTTTTTGTCGGCCATTTATTCGAGTGTCAGGCGAGATAAAATATTTTCATAAATAAAATGTGCCGCGCTTTTTTTCGTCCATCAGTTTATCTGCATCATGTACACGTATACTAGCTGTTGCCCGCAGCGTCGCTCGCGATATCTTTATTTAATCGTATGCGGGCAGATGATCATTATTTGTACAGGCTATGCAACTTAGTGATAAAGTATGCATCACATTTACCGGTGGGAGGGCCACGCTGTGCTGCACTTCCGTCTACATGGGTACCACCATCTAGCTTGTTTCTAGAGTAAAAGGCAGGACAGGCAGTGTCATTACTTGCACAGAGACTTAACATGTCTCAGGATAGACAACACGTGAATGAATAGGGCTAGCTCCAGGTTAACTTGTTATGTTCATGCGTGACGCTGGCCACTTACCATCATGTGGCTTATTTAACTATCATAAAAAATTGGTGATTTTTCAAATTTCCTAACTACAAATTTACAAAAATTACGTGTTCGTTATATTAGTAAAGATAACATCATTATGTTATACGTGTTGGATCTGTATTTAAGGGCAATTTAGCCTTTATCCAAATGACAATGAAATCATTAAGTCGCTCCCATTTAACGATGTTATCATTAACCATCTTAATTAATATCATTATTTTAAGCCATTGTCAGGAAACGAGCTCCGACAAATATAGAACTTTGGTCGTTTTAAAGGGTAGGTAATGTACCGCCATAATGTGAGAGGATTTATTTTAATTTCTGACGAGAATCATATAATTTGACCAACTAGATGGGCTCCGTGCATCAGCCGTCTTGGAGTTCATTAAATGGACGAAAAATGTTGATGATGATGCTATGCAGGTAGTATAGCAGGTAGTATGCTGGTGTAGTGGTGACGTGATAGACAAGTCGAGCAAAAGAAAATATTTTTATTAGTATAGTTATATAGGGAGGAGTGTGAAAGATGGGCTGTTTTGACGTTCACTAAGAGAGACATATTATCCAGTGCTGAAGGAAAATGTTGAAGATGATGATGATTAATATTTAAATCGTTTTCGAACGAGTACACTGGCAGAAGTAGCAGAAGCCGGATGTGACCCCGTTTATCTATGTAAATGCATCATTTAATATAATTGAAATTATAGACTTCTAATGACAAATAATAATTAAAACATACTTATAATAATTAGATTTGGTATAAAAGGACGCCAATTAGGGTCTTGTGATGCATTCTACTAGTATACTTTGTGACCCCACCATGGTTCAGGTATTGACGTGGCGGTGGGGCTCAGTAGCCTAGGGTGAGCCCAGCACCTTGGGCGAAGCGAATTGAGCGAGGGGGCTCTTTGTACCCCTCTTATAAGAAGACAAGGGGCAAAAGACTTACAAAAAAACAGGGGGCAAGGGGTGAGGATGGGAACCTCACCCCATTATACTGTTCCGACGTGGTGAGCGGTTATTATGTGGTGAGGGACAAGGTGTCCTGTTTGTTTATTAGATCCGGGGCACCTTACGAAAGGCGGCATTGGTGGCACTCGCTGGGTTTTAGTGGGTAGAGTTGGGTCTACTTACCAACTTTCGGGCGCAGCGAGTCCCACATACCCGCGTGGGGAGACCCACTCCCCCGCAGAGCATTTCCCGGCGTTAAAGAAAAAAAAGTATACTTTGTGAAGGGCGTTACTCTGCCGAAATATATTGCAATCGAGAAGATTCAATTGTTTTAATTTGACGTTCCTGCGGCGAGCTTTTAACATAAATTAAAATAACTGGAGCGTGAACTTGTACATCTACATGTAAGTCTCGAGGAGACGCGTATAGACAACGAAAGATCCCGTCCCCGTACTGTCTGACGTTCAAATGACATTAGCATACTGCTGTGCCCTGGGTTTGCTCGCCTTGCCACACACGAGGGTCATTCGCTCGAATTAATTGGTCCAAGTAAATCACGTTTAGGGCAATGAAGCTGATTGGGACTGAAAAACGGACGTCGTTTGTCAAATGTCGTATAAATATAATTCTTTTATCGTATGTAATGTTATAATGGATGGTTATTACAGGAGATGTGGAAAAATCTTGTAAATCTGTATAATGAGGTTTCAAAATTTTTGTGATCCAAAAAAATACTAAACCAATTTATGTCGAACGTATATTGCAATAGTGCATTTAATCATGGTCAGTCTGCATTTGTACGAACTAGGTTTATTAGAAGAGCATTTCGTCAATGAACAACCAAACAATTTTCAATAAGGTCAGATGTGTATTAAAATCTCAACAATAATCAATCTTTTTTTCTCAATCGTTTGGAAAAAAAATTTACTTTTGACTTCAGAGACCAATTTTCCACTAGACCACGTAACTTCCTCTTTTTCTCTTAAATTATGAGTGTTACAAAAATTTTGAAGTCACCCATGAACCGAAAGAGGTCACCCGAGCCTGGGCACGCCCTACATCCCGCACAGGACTAGATCAAGTTTAACATTGTTTATAATTAATTATGTATAATTAGGTTGTATGTATGTGTAGCCTGAAAATAAAGGTTTTATTTTTATTATTATTATTATTATACTTTTTTTGATTTTGATTTTCTCGGTTTTCACCGGCAAACTAGTATGTATACGGGCCAAAGCCAAGTACATACCAGGTAAGTCCTTTAAAATTTTAATGTTTTAATTGTGAGTATGTATGGAAGATGTGTCAGGAGAAGGATGTTGTATTGTATGATGAGGTTGTGATATGTGTGATGTATGCATATATGAATTTGATTGTGTTTGTCGTGTCTCTAGAGTTGTAAGTTCACCGTCTGTTTGCAAAAACTTTCTCACTATACGACGAGTGTTTAAGATTACCGCCTTTTGCATTAAATAAATTAAGTTGTGGGGTAGTTGGAGAGTATCAAGGGATTTAAATAACTGAATTGGGATTACACCTGTAGTAGATAATACTATTGGTACTATTGTTACCTTTTGCAGGTTCCAGAGGCGGGCTATTTCGTCTTTAAGTTCAATATATTTTGTTAATTTCTCAGCTATTGTAGTTTGTAAATTGTGAGTGTTGGGTATGGCTATGTCGATAAGATATGCAGTTTTGTTTATTTTATCTACTAGTGTAATATCTGGTCTGTTGTAGTGTGTCGTTCTGTCAGTCAGTATAGTTCGGTCGAAACAGAGTTTGGTAGTTGCGTTATCAAGTATATTTTGAGGTTTATATTTGTAATATGGTTCTAGGTCAGTAATAAAGTGTCGTTGTTTAGCTATTCTCTGATGGATTATGCTTGCAACTTGGTCATGTCGATGTTTGTAGTCGGTCTGTACAATTGCTCTACATGCTCCTGTAATGTGTTGAATGGTTTCCGGGTAACTATGGCATTTTCTGCAGCTGTCTGTCGTGAGTGTTTTAGTAATGTATTGCTGGTAGTTTCTAGTTTCTATTGTTTGGTCTTGTATTGCAATCATGAATCCTTCAGTCTCCGGGAAGAGATCTCCACGACTCAGCCACGCGTTCGACGCTTCCTTGTCGACATTAGTCTGGCATAAGTCGTGTAGATGTCTTCCATGGAGAGCTTTTTTAGCCCATTCAGAAAGTTTGGTTTTATTATCTGTTATTTTTAGTTTGTTGGTGTGAATGTCCTGTAGATTGAGAGGGGTAAAATTATTATCGTTTTTAACTATTGCTTTGTGGAGTGTAGAAAGTTCGGATTTAGCTAAGAAATACTGTTTTAAGTTTAATATCTGTCTGTTATGTAGGTTTGTTATATCAATAATGCCTCTTCCACCTTCATTTCTTGGCAACGTGAGTCTCTGTACGCATGATCGTGGATGATGTTTACGGTATTTAGTCATTGTAGTGTTAATTTTTCTTTGTATACTTATGAGTTCTGTTTTATTCCAATGAATTATCCCAAAAGAATAGGTCAGAATTGGGATAGCAAATGTATTTATGGCTTTTATAGTATTTCGGGAATATAATTTAGATTTCATTATTGCGTTTAGTCTATGTTGAAAGTTTTGTTTTAATTTACATTTAGTGTCTTAATTGAATTGGTTGCGATTGATGGTAGCCTAAATATTTATATGTTTGTCCTTCATCAAGAGGTTCTATCTGTTCCCCAGATTGTAATGTGTAAGTTTGTAAATATATTTTTCCCGCCTTTATTGAATTTATTTTAGTTTTATCTACCCCGAAATCCATTTTGATGTCATTTGAAAATTTTTCTGTCAATTCAATCAACTTGTATAGGTCAAACTCATTGTCCGCATAAATTTTGATATCATACATATACAACAAATGGTTAATAATCACAGTATGTCTGTACGTGTCATTATAATGTAAGCGGTATCCTGCTTCTATGGAATTTAGGATATTAGAGAGTGGGTTCAAAGCTAGACAAAACCACAATGGACTAAGTGCGTCTCCCTGAAATATGCCTCGTTGAATTTGCGAACATAATACATCGTTAATTATTGTAAGCTCTTCAGCTACTTCCTGTTTTATTGTATTTAGTCTTTGGTCATTTATGTACTTATTGTTGATTATTGCTCTTAATTGATCACTTATTCGTTGCTTGCTTAGATGTGCGAGTGTAGGAAAATTATTTACTTGCTTAGAGAGAAGGTTGCAATTTACAATAGCGCGTCTTTGGTCTCCTACACGTTGCTTACTCGCTTCCATTTCGTGGTATTCACTTGTAAATTGAGAATGTAGGTGTGTGAAATATGCTCTTTTCTTAGTTTCTAATTCAGTGATTATGAAATAGTGACGCATTATAAAGGTATTCATCTCTTTTGTCCACGTTTTACGTGTGCGTCGTGAACCGAGGGTGGGTGCAGTATTCTTGGCTGTAGTTGCCTCCTGCACAACATCCCCGGCACAGGTTGGTAATGATGAAGAAGTTGATGAAGTGGATGATCTTAATTGGCAGATATCATGGTAAGACGGAGGTGACGATTGTGGAGATGAAAATAGTGATTTAGTTGCTGAGATCGGTGATGAAGGATGGTGGATGGATGGAAGGAAGCATGCTGCAGCAGCTCTTGACTGGGCAGCTTGGTGCGACTCGTTGCCCCAGAATACGAGGGGCAGCCCGAGCCCGAAGGCCCGGGGCGGGATTCTCCATCGCGTAGAGCTCCGGTACCCGCCTGGGGTAAAACTCTATTTCGGAGACGCATTACATAAAATCTTAAATATTATATAAATGAAGAGTTAACCAAAAAGGAAAGACAGTACGAGAAGAAACAAAAGCGGTGAAAGATAGACAAAACAAAACAAAAACGGTGCAAATACAAGAGCTAACAAATAAAAAGATGGTGAAAACGATAGTGAATAGAAAGAAAGAACCGACGATCAGCCACGTGAGTACCTCACCCCGAAGATAGTGGGGTGGCGTATCCAAGTGTTGCCCAGGGACATCAACTAGGAGGAGCCGGCTTCACCCCCTTATTATTATTATTATTAATGAAATACGAAACCCCATTTACAAATACTTTATTTGATAGGTCTGCAATATGAAACAACTCCGCAGCACTGAAGTCCGATTCATCATCATCATCATCCTGAATCCATCCACTGCTGAAAATAGGCCTCCCTGTGTCTGATTAGCACAATTGAATCTCCTTGATCACCATAATATAATCCGGCAGAGTAACGCTCTTCACAAAGTATACTGGTAATCTACCAGCAACCGGTTCTGGCCCGAAGTCCGCCAATGGCGTCCATTTATACCAAATTAGACAAGCCAATAGGCAAAGCTACAACTACCTACACCCACAATTTTTTTACAATATTTAATTAAATTAACAAAAATCATGACATGATAAAATCATGAAGTACGTAAAATTTAGGGGCCTTAGAAATAACCATTCTTATTTTTGAAAGGCCGACAAGCATCTGCCAACAATCCGGTGTAGCGGGTGTCTATGGATGTGGTTGTCTATGGGTGTGGTTGTCTATGGGTGTGGCTGTCTATGGGTGTGGTTGTCTATGGGTGTGGCTGTCTATGGGTGTGACTGTCTATGGGTGTGGCTGTCTATGGGCGTGGTTAAATACTCTATTGGTATCGCCTAGTGGTGAGTGATCACCTGATACACATTACTTACCATAACACGAATCGCACACAACGTCAATGCCTTCTCCGGATTTAGCATTTTTATTAGAATTTTGTTTTAACTCGATCAAAAACATCGCAACCACAAAAGAACTTCAAAAATGTTTAGAAACGGAAATCACTTGCCACTTGAAGAGCCGCAAAATCGTTTGTAGTAATAACATTGTCAATATAGTAGCAAACGGAGCTTCATTCAGAACATAATATACTAAAAATAGTGCTTTTATAAGATTATAAAAGAGTCTTACGTAAAAGAGCGGCAGCGGGATTACACCGACCCAATTTGGAGACACTTTTGACCCTCCATTATCTTTAAAATTTCACTATATAGAATATTATTAACATATTATACGTCTGTTCACCTTCTCGCCCACTTCCTTTTTTACTATCGCCTCAAGATGTAAACTGGAAGTTAACCTATTTAAAAAAAAAATGTAACACCATTAACCCAATTTGGACAATAAACTTGTGGCTAAACAAAAGACTACACTACTAATTAATTTATGTAATACCTGATATTGAAAATTAACAAAAACAATATAATGTTGTAGAGCCATTTGTTAGTTTAGCGGACGCGATTTATGCGAATGGTTTTGTGGTGCGGAGCTAAAATAAATAATAATTAATATTTAGGTGTTCGTGTCCAATTGATTCAGTACTAATTGCAGGTGCACGGGTCGGTAGATATGACTCTATTATGATTGCACTGTTCATTAACATTTGTTTGGCTTTTTCAATCATACCCACAAATAATATTTGTTGTATTATATGAGAGTGAAAAACTGGCAAAAGCTGCTTCTTTTATAGACAGATGAGAGGGCATACGGACAGTCGGTTCACCTAGTGGTAAATGATCAGTGACACCCACAGACACCCTCTACACCAGAGCTAACACTTCCACATGTCTATATAGGTCTATCTTGAGACTTACATCATTCAGAACTAAAGTAAGACACTCAAAAGTCATTTGTAGAATTCAGTAGACAAGCTATCCCATCCCCACTATGGTTCATGCCTTGTCGCGGCGTTGGAGCTCAGGAGCCTAAGGTAAACCCAGCACCTTGGGCGAAGCAACTTGAGCCGAGGGAGCTACTCTTTGTACCCCTCTTATAAAAAGGGCGGACAAAAGAGCAGGGAGACAAGTGGCGAGGATGATAACCTCACCCCATTGTACTGTTCCGACGTTGGGAGGGGTTATTCTGTAGTGCGGGACAACCCCTCTGTGGAGGTGGCGTCGGGCCCTTGAGAGACTGACGTCGTCGCCATCGAGGTGCCCTGTTTGCTCAACAGATCTGGGGCACCTCCGAAAAGGCGGCATTGATGGCACTCGCCGGGTTTAAGTGGATAGAGCTACGTCCACATTACCACTCCACCGCGGGGTGCCTCAGAGCATTCCACGGCGTAAAAGAAAAAAAGACATGCTGCATGCAATAGTACATCTATATGTAGATAAGATAATCTATATTATGACATGTTCATGCACCAATACTTGTACATTAAACTCAAGCTTAATATAAAAAAATGAATAATTTATTTTCTTATTCTAAATAAGTACAAAGGTAATACAGGCTCTAGAGAAGCGCACGGCGACGGAGATGCCCCGAGAGCCTGCAGGAAGCGCGAGATACTGAGCAGGTTGGGGAGGCCAACGGAGTGAAAAATAAGCTTTGTGCTCGAACGGGAAGTGCTCTGTGATAACAGTGATACACCGGCTGGGGAAAACGATTGTAAATAACGCCAGTTGTGTCTTTTACGGAATCATCATCGTCAACACGTTATAATTTAATGTTATATGTCCCATACGTATGTCGCCGCTTCATTTTTTTTCTTTTTTATTAGGATAGCTAACAGCAGATATAACATAGATGGTTTAAGGATAATTTAAATGTCCAAAAGCCATTAAAAAGCTACCGCATGTGAAATTATTGAACGACCTTTTTGGGAAATCAACGATATAATATTATGTTTTACCGCTCGTAAGAGTGAAGTGCGCGTCCTTCTAAATAGGTATCTATTTTCTGACACTTTTTTATTATGTTCCAGAAAGATCTGATTACTGTCGCTGTGAGCCACCCTACTTCTCTGGATAACCAACACATAATAAAATTGTGCTTAGCGTGCGACTTGCCATCAAGTCCTTGTCTATGGCGTCATAAAAATATATGAAGAATATACTACAATATGTTCTTCTCATGCGCTTGATGAAGATATACACATTACGACGATATAAGGATACATCGCGGTGATACAATAAACTTCCCGCACCATAACCGTACGTCAGGAGCGTGTCAGGAATCTATTCCTCGCTTCAGGGCTCCCGGCTCCGCGTGGGGCTCCAGCGCAGGGCTCCGGGCTTGCTCGCACACGGCACGCAGGGCTGTATGGAACAACCACAAGTATAATATATCGCACCGATGGCTGAGGGCTGTGTTACGTTTAGATCCACATCAAATTTTGTTAAGTAACTATGTTTTTTTTTGTACAGCAATTGAAATAGGCCATGTGGTAAGCGGTCAACACCTCACGATGACAATTTTCCGTAACACAAGGCATGATGGAATAAACAGTGCCGTGTGGGAAATCCCAAAAGAAACGAAGCTTTATAGTGTAGTAGGTATAGCGTAGGAATTAAGCGTTAAAGATTACGCGCGTGCGGCGCGCGTTTAGTGTAACGGTAAAATCTGATACTTAGCATGGATAGAGTGGCCGCACGGCGAGCGCCTCTATGCGAGCGTCCTGAACGTCCGTATAGAAGCTTCGCTTCATAATAAATATTGTTACGAGTGCAGACGCTGACTCATCACGATAATATCTCTGGAACTATAAGACCTAGAGACTTGAAATTTGATAGGAATATTACTTTTGCCATGTAAAAGTCAGCTAAGAACGGATTTCTAGTATTTCATAAATTAAAACAAATAAAAGAAATTTTGACTGCGCATAACTGGCTTTTTGGCAATATCACAACCGTCATACTTATTTTTAATTTTTTAAGGGAGCTCCATTTTTTTTTACTTTTGTTTTACTTATAGGTACTATTTTATTTTAATCTTGACGCAAATTTCACTCATTATAGGTATTCAACTTTTACGGATTTAATCTCGGTTTATTAATACTTGTACATGTCCGACGCTTCGGATACTTTACGGCAACCAAAATCAAACAATTTTCATTTTCTTTTAAAACATACCTAGTGTTTTAATGAAAATACTAAGAAAACGTTTTTATTATAAAAAGAATAAAAACCTTTGCTTATTTTTTTATGTGTGTCTAGCTGTATCATCGATGCTTACATTTTTATGGGTCACGCACAGACTGGCATGTTTATGTCTTGTTCAGGTCTGAGCTACCGGCGGTTACCGTTAGCCCAATTTATTGTTAATGAAATTATTACAGGTATACCTCGCCGGCACGGAGATAAATATTAATTTGACGGTAAAAATGTCTAAGAATCTTTGCGTGCAAGAAATTATAGAAATAGATTTTACTAACTTATATTTATCATATTTTCTGGTTTGAAATATAATAGACCGCTGAGAATCAAATGTTAGACAACGAACGCACAAAGTGAGGATACCGTGAGATACGATGAATACTACGTTTTGTGAGAGACACTTCTGTTACATTTGTAGGAACTAGGAAGTCTGTTTCATATAGCGTAATAAACGCGAGCTGAGGATGATATTTTTGTAAGAAAAAGGCAATTACATACTTATAAGTGGCTAAGGTTGACATGAGCTTGACGAATTTAAATGGGGTAAAAACTTAAACTAACTTGCAATGATTTTTTTATTTTGCACCGGGAAATGCTCTTAGTCATCCTACGGAGGAGGTGTTCCCCAAGTGGGTATCTGGGACTCGCTGCGTTCGAAAGATGGTAATGTGGACGCAGCTCTACCTACACTCTACCTACCTAAAACCCGGCGAGTGCCACCAACCGCCTTTGCTGAGGTGCCTCGGATCTGTTGAGCAACAGCCCCGATGGCTAGTCAGTCACCAAGGGACCGACGCCACCTCCACAGAGGGGTTGTCCCGCAACAGAGAATAACCCCTCCCAACGCCGGGATAGAACAAAGGGATGAGGTTCCCATCCTCACCCCTTATCCCCCCTGCTCTTTTTGTCCCCTTTTCTTATAAGAGGGGTACAAAGAGCAGCTCCATCGGCTCAATTAGCTTCGCCCAAGGTGCTGGGTTCACCTAAGGCTACTAAGCCCCACCGCCACAACAAGGCTTTATCCATGGTGGGGACGTTGCATAACCTGTTTAATATGTCTCGATGCAAACATTTTCAGTTCTAATCCTGCAATCCAATACTTTTCTTAGCATAGCAATCCGTCGAACAAATAAGCATGGGTAGTAAAAAAACGCATCCATACCACCGTAATCCTCTCCTAACTTCCCTGAAGGGTATCCTTCATGTAAGTTACGCTACAACATCAAGGTAGGTGAAATAAGGTGCTGTGTGTAGCTGGCGGAGTGCCAGGTAGATCGACGCTGATGGAGATGTATCACGTGGGCGTATTTCAACCTCCAACTGTCGCGCGATTGTTTAGCTCCGATGATTAATGTCTGATGTGCGATAGTGGGGTGATGTATCGCCGTTTACCTGGGCGATGTCGCGATACGCGTATTGAATAAAAATGTTGGTTTAGGTAATACCTTTGTAGTTGAAATTTAAGCTCCAGTAAAATAATAAAGTACTGAGGGAGGGATGTGCTTGTGGGGCTCGCATGTCTTACTGTATAGAACCATCGCGATTATTCCTTATTTAAACAGCTTTGGACTGTTTCGGTATTAGGGATGTTGGACACATTACATCATCTACAAGAGTATATTGTTTATTATAAATTCGGTTTATTTAAATAATTTGTTTCTTTTGAATAATATATAAAATTAATTTCTACCAAATCCATTTTTATACCATGTCCTTCATATCATTTTAATCAAAATATTGTTTTCTTAGACATTGACATAGATTGACGACCTCTATGGCTCAGTGGTAAGCGTGTTGGCGCTCAAGCCCGGAGGTTGCGGGTTCGAATCCCGCCAGGGAACAAAAATATTTTCTGTATTCCTGGGTCATGGATGTGTATTAAATATGTGTATTATATAATAAAAATCTTAAATATATGTATAGTATAAAAGTATTAAATATATTTCCGTTGCCTGGTACCCGTAACACAAGTTCCTCGAGAACTTACCACGGGACCAGATTGACGTGGTGTGAAAGCGTTCATAGATATTATATTATTAGACGTTTTCTTTATACATACATTGACTTTTCGACTGTGGCAACACTAGAGTTAAGACGTCAAACTAAAGTTCTCCCAATTATAATATTCTAAAAATATTTTTTTAATGTAAATAAGCTTGCTCTAATAATATAAAAATAAACATTATCAGTGTAAAATTCAACTAAGAGATAAATATTGTGCCCACAACCAGTTCTTGTGTATTTGTAAAGGAATATATCCAACTTCATACCGACTGTCAAGGTAACGGTAACATTTTAAATTAAAAGTTTTTTACGCCTATTCACATTTAAATTAGTAGTACTTTATATTTAATTAGTCCTACCTAGTAGTATTAGACGTACCTAGTAGTTGGAAATATTCACTAGGTATAAATTTCCGTCATAAGCTTCAGTTCAGAATTGCACCGTAGATCTATATTGATTTATAGCTTGCGATATTGATACATCTCAGATTCATCCATTAACATCTTATTCACCCTACTCGAGCGTGCGTGACCACTATACACCGCGCATACACTTAACCATCTAAAAGTGTTGAGTAGCTGGGACTTATAGGGAGGACTGGGCTGTGTTAGTTGACGCCAGCTATTTATTTTATTATCTTTCATTATTTTCCATTGCCTGTTTCTTCTTATATATAAACAAAATGATGACCCGAGCAAACCTGGCCCGCCAGACAGAAGAACAACTTCGCCTGGCTCTCCAGGAATTAAAAAAATATAAAAAGCAATATGAACTGTTGCTCTCTGAACGGAACGATAACGAACAAGAAATGCTACTAGTATTACAAAAAAATACAGACTTGAAATTTGAATAAAGTAAATTAAGTGAGGATTATAATAAAGTCGCTCACCAAAACCAAGATCTACAAAGCATTGTAGACAGTTTTGACCAATGCCGGCATGAGTATGAAGAGTCACTGAGGAACTCGGCTACATTAAAATGCAGGCTGGAAGAAGCTCAGGACCGTATTACTGAATTAGAAGAGCTTACACGTCAGAAAGAAGTCACAACAACTCAAAACATATATGATGAACTGATTGGGAGGGAACCGTGCCTAGTAGCTGATATCATCACCCCCATGAACATTACCACTATAGATTTGACTGATGATACGGTGCCTTCCTATTCTTTTCACAGTAAAAATAAATTAAAAAAATATATTAAAATAAAAAAATCCATGAAAAAAACACAGGAACTTCTTTTAAAAAACAAAAGAATTATTAATAAAGTTAGTAAATTATCACAAAATAATATAAAAATAACAAACCAGTATTCCAATTCCTTAATGAATTGGAAAATGTTAAATGTAACTATGAGGCAGATGTTTGCAGCCTTCAAGCTGAAATCTCTGAACTCCATAGTCAATTACAAATAATATCCAGTAAATATGAAATAGCCCAGAAAGAAATAGCGGGACATATATCAGCTCTGAGTGGTTTGCTGGACATATGCCATTACAATGAGGACAGGGTTGAGTCTTTATTGAGTCGCAACTCTCAATGCATATGTTCAACTGTGAAACGCTCAGCGCAAAGTATAGGTCAAACTTACACGGGTCCAAGCTTGGAGGTGCATGCTGACCCCTTTAACAAATCATTTATAAAAAATGTACCACCAGCCTCTACAAATAAGTTTATTAGTTTATATAGTGATGAGATAGGCCAAGAGGTTGGTGTGTTGTTACACAGGTTGTACGAAGGACAAAAATTGACTAATACTTGTATGCCGGGGGCATCCTTTGATCAAGTTGTAAATAAGATTTTAAATGCCACACATTGTCCAAATACAACCATTGTAATTATAGTTGGGAGAAGGGGAGGTGTGAACGGGAAACAACTTGCTAATTATATAGAAAATCTTTCAGGTTTACCCAATGTTGAGAGGGTATTTCTATTCACATTTCCCTACATTAAATCAGACAAGTTGCCACAGGAGAATAAAATTAGACTAAAATTAAATAGCCTGTTACACTGTGCATGTAACAATAACTGTATTTTACTTAATGAAAATAAAAGTAACATAATAAATATAATTGACATTAACAACATTTTAAATGATAATAATTGTAACAATCTGACATCTGATAGGTATTACCTATCAAAATTTTATAAGCGACAAATAGCAGCCTCGCTATTATATTTTTTATCTTTAAGTCCAGCCAAGTATTTGGCTAATCCGACCACTGTTTTATTTGAACAGTGTGATAATAAAACATACAATTTTACAAATTTGGAATACGTTCCAAATAGTTTAAACTAGAGTATAAGACAATAGAGGAAATCTCTAGCCCATTAATTAGTAATAATAATAATAATATATTAAATAAAAATATTGAACAAATCAATGTAAAGAAATTAAATAAAAAATTGTACTCATTTAACCTGGTGCATCAAAACTTACAAGGAATGTTAGGCAAAGACTTGGAAATTGAATTATTCTTAAAAAACTACAATATAGACATACTGTGTATTACCGAACATTGGTTAAAAAAAAATGAAATTATGTTCAGCTTCAGTGAGCACCAGGTGGCAAGTTCGTTCAGTAGAGAAAAAGCCATAAGAGGTGGCTCACTAATAATTATTAAAAATGAAATAAAATTTAAGGAACGTACGAATATTGTGGGCCTCTCTGCTGAGCGTACTATTGAAATAGCCTGTATAGAGATGGAGCGCCTTATTATTGTAAGTGTATACAGACCTCCAAATGGATTATATGATTCTTTTGAGAAAATCATGGAAGAATTATTAACTAAAATATGTGGGTCTAACAAGCCCATACTAATTTGTGGTGACTTTAATATTAATTTACTAGAAAATAATTCCACCACAGTTAGATTCACATCATTGTTAAAATCATATAATCTGACTAATCTATTTTCAGAACCAACAAGAATTTGTAGTTCTACAGCTACATGTATTGATAATATTTTTAGTAATTTAACTCCTGTCCACAAAGAAATTATCAACAAGTTGAATTCTGATCACTGTGGTCAATTAGCTGAATTCCTTATAAGTTCTAATAGTAAAAATTGTAACAAAAATAATGTGTTTATTCCTGTGAATGTAAGACGTATTGAGAAATTTAGGAGTAGTATAATGGCAAATATTACATATTTGAAAGATAACAAAAGTCCAGATTTCGCTTTTGGTGAATTGTTTAAATTAATTAATACACATTTTAAAGCCATTTTTACTTCTAAAACAGTCAGTTCCACAAATAAAAAGGGCTTTAATGATTGGGCAACAGCAGGAATCCACAATAGTAGACGCAAATTATATGACCTTTACCAAGAACGCACATACAATCAAAATCAATCATTTAAGCAGTATGTCAAAATATATTCAAAAACATTCAAACAAGTTTGTATCGCGGCCAAATCGCTTTATATTAAGGAAAAAATTAAAAACGCAAAAAATAAAATAAAAACTACTTGGAACATAATAAAGGATGAAACTGGGAGAGTGGGTAGTCGTAGCTCTGAATTTAATTTAAATATTGAAAATAGAATAATTAAGTCTGACGAGGAAGTTGCGACAGTATTTGAAAAATACTTTTCTGACATCCCGATTTCGACTACAAAAAATTTAATCTCATGTCCTGCAATTGCCGAATCATTGCTTAAAACCAATGTTAAACAATGTGAAGCTAACTTTAAGTTTAAAGAGATAGGACCCAAAGATATTTTAAATGCATTTAACTTATTAAACAATAAAAATACCCCAGATTTATGGGGAATATCTGTAAAAGTCACTAAGCTCATAGTTGATGTAATTGCACCCCATCTAGCAACAATTTTTAATAAATGTATTGATAGTGGCGTTTTTCCTGACTTAATGAAACATAGTCGAGTCTTGCCTCTTTTTAAGTCTGGCAGTACATCAGATGTTACAAATTTTCGACCAATATCAATACTCCCCTCATTTAGTAAAATTTTTGAAAAAATTATGTTAAATCAGTTACTATATTACTTTGAAACCAATATGTTACTGCACAAAAAACAATTCGGATTTAGAAAGGGTCTCTCCACAACAGACGCTGGCGTTAACTTAATTGACCACATTTATGAGGCCTGGGAGGAGTCACGTGATGCTTTGGGAGTTTTCTGCGACTTATCCAAGGCGTTTGATTGTGTACAGCATGAGACCTTGATCAGGAAATTACGCCACTATGGGATAGACGGTACGGCACTGGATCTTTTGAATTCCTATCTTAAAAACAGGACTCAAAAGGTCGTGATAAATGGTAAAAGATCATCCGGGACTAAAATAGAGATGGGGGTCCCACAGGGGTCCATTCTAGGTCCATTTCTTTTTCTAATTTATGTAAACGATTTACCTTACCTAGTTAAAGATAGTCAAGAGGTAGTGTTGTTTGCTGATGATACTTCACTTATTTTTAAAATCAAACGACAAGAAACTAATTATGACGAGGTAAACAACACACTTTTGAGAATGGTACATTGGTTTAGCGTTAATAACTTGCATTTAAATAGTAAAAAAACTAAATGCATAAAATTTTCCTTGCCAAATGTTAAGCAACTGCAAACAAATGTACTCTTAGACAGTGAAAACTCGGAATTGGTGGACTCCACAGTTTTCCTAGGAATAACTCTAGATCTTAAGCTGCAGTGGGGTCCCCACATAGCTAAATTGGCGAATAGACTCAGTTCAGCAGCATATGCAGTGAGAAAAATAAGACAGTTTACTGATGTAGATACAGCGCGAATAGTATATTTTAGCTACTTTCATAGCATTATGTCTTATGGCATACTTTTATGGGGAAATGCAGCCGACATAAACAACATTTTTGTGCTGCAGAAGCGGGCTATTCGTGCAATTTACAAGTTGCCTCCCTATTCATCTTTGAGAGAAAAATTTAAAGAAATAGGAATTCTGACTGTCACCTCTCAATACATCTTAGAAAATTTACTGTATGTCCGTAAAAACATAAATGAATTTTGTAAGAAAAGTGATATTCATAGTAGGAATACACGTAATAGACACAGGTTACATGCACCAATGATTAGACTTTCGAAAGTAAGCAATTCTTTTAAAGGCAACTGTATACGCTTTTACAATAGGATCCCAGAAAACGTTCAAAAGCTCTCCATAAAAAAATTCAAAAAAGTTGTTAAAGAACGTTTGTGTGGTAAAGCATATTATAAAGTAAAAGATTTCATGGAAGATACCACACCCTGGGAATAAGGCGTTCCTCCCGGGCATTTCAAGATAAGATGTTAAAATTGTTATTAATATATATTATTTGAAAAGATTAGTTCCACTGAGTTTGTTTCGCCGGTTCTTCTCAGTGGGCTTACCTTGGAACCGGTGGTAGATTCAATTGACGTTCAAAAAGATACTGTATTAGTACTATTTTGAATAAAAAAATTTGATTTTGATTTTTTGATTGACATAAGTTAATATGTGGAATCTGAAAAAAATATTTCAATGAAATAATCAATATGGCACGAATGACGTGACAACATGAGAGTTTGACTGTTTGCGTTCAAGTGAAAAAACTCGTGTGATATC
The DNA here is from genome assembly GCA_963853865.1 of Helleia helle. Taxonomy (NCBI): domain Eukaryota; kingdom Metazoa; phylum Arthropoda; class Insecta; order Lepidoptera; family Lycaenidae; genus Helleia; species Helleia helle. The sequence goes on from OY971423.1 coordinate 422,955, forward strand.
GGGAATGTAAAGCATCATATAACTGCAATGAAATCCGGCCCAAGACCGTGTGAAGTGAAAATTCATGAAACAATGTGCACAATGTTAAGGAGGTAACACGTTAACAAAGGCTCGCACCTTGTCGTACACTGACCCACCGGTGTGACGACAGTGTGACAAAGGTGTGACGACAGTGTGAGGACACATTGTCGGACGGTGTGACGGAAGTGTAACGACAAATGAGCTAACAGGCACAAAGGCTCCACTCACGACTGCTTCGCGACGTCAAACTTACACAACTACTACATAATATTGTCTAGGTCTTGTTTGTCTAACTAGTAGAAACTGAATATCTGTCTTAACTAATTCATGTATAATAAATTATACATGAATTAGTTAAGACAATAACATTAGTTTGGCATGTAACATATTACAGCGACCTTTTTTCGTTAGCCTATATCTAATAATAGTAATGTGACTATTTGACTCTAAATTTGATTAGTATTAAGTCATTTTTATACTTGCGCTAACTAATTAAGAGTCAATTACATATACATTTATATACGTAGATTATCTCACGTGGTATGTGGTCGTAGGTATTTGACTCATGTGACCATTTTGACAACGTCTTATAATTCGATAAAGCCGGCTACACGCACGAACAAACATGACGCATGCGGCGTTACCTCGCTGTGAGGCGTTCCATTTTCTTATGATTATATGTTGTCACGTTCAACTATCGTCAGTAAACCGACTTTACAGACAACCGATTTTTTTTTCAGCGGTCCTTCCTTTAACATAATATATACCTAATAGTTTCTTTAATTTTCACGAAAACACATAGGCACGTTTTACAAAGTAAATATAACAGATGCACTGAATACGTATAAACATAAATTTTACCCAAATCCAGAGTTAAGTTATTCAGTAAGGAAACACCAAATCAGACAAGTTGCATTTCTGTATCGAAGTTATAAATAGAAACTTTAAAGTGGAGCGCGGAGTCCGTACAAATGTTAATCCACTTACAGTTTAAAACTATCGTCTGTTCGCGGTCGAATGGCGGTGGTGGTGGTGGGGGGTGGGGGTCGAGTGGACAAGCAAGGGTAGAGTGGACGAGTAGGTGGTCAAGTTCGACCAATTAGCGGCCGTCGCTCTGACGGATGCCTCGCCAAATTTAGATTTATTATTTGCTTTCATATAAATTGTCTCGCGAACATCAACGAACTTTCTGATGGTTTTGGTTCAAATTAAATTTGGTATGAGATAACCGGGACACTATCAAATCATTATGATATACGACCATTCGTAAGTGAGTTACGATTGAGGGTTACCAACACACTAGAGTGCTTGAGGTCATAGTGATGAAGACAATAATATGTTTGTAACAAATTAATCTCTGTGTAAGGACGTAGCTATTTGGGAGACAAATGATACAACTGGCTGATCGAACAATACTGTCAATACATAGGTACTTACACCTTACATCTGCTTCAAAATATATCTTTTTAAGAATTTAAAAAGTGTTGAATGTTTTTTTAATAAATCCCTTCTGTCTTCAACTACATTCAATACAAACTACATTCAATACAAACTGAATTGTAATTAGTAATTCAGGTTGTATGTGATCAATATTCGTGATCATTCATCCAAAGTTTCTCAAAAAACTAGTTTTGTAATGAACGCCATTACTTCAAATGGTTTATCTTATAAATTAATAAATTCAATCATACTAAAAGCCGATAACTATGACGATCACGTGAAAATAATATTATATTACTATCAGATATTATATTTTCTCACTAAATATCCCAACATCTGCAAATCCTCCGCTCAAAGGTTCCTAATTAATATCAATCAGATTTCAATTAGGTACATGACGTATAATATTATGTATTGTTTACATAATTTCAAATTGGTTTTTCTTATTAGTTTAAACTCTTTCTTTGTTTGTCTGATTCCAACGGCGTATATTAATGAGCAATGCGTTCTACCCATATTTCTGAGAAATAAAACCATTTCGGAATCACTAAAAATTAGGAAAACATTTTTTTTAAAGAATTAAATCTGACATCGTAAAATAAAAACCAAGAAGTAATAAAATAATTTTGTTCTTTAATTTTTGTGCCTACAACTTATAATCAATTTATTTTAATATAATTTAATATAATGTACAATCCTACTACTGCATTATTTTTACTTCTGGAGTCGGTGCTAGTCAAGACAGATACAGCAACAAATACGACACTGAGACAATGCAATTTCGTCGCAAACGTAGGTTTTTTTTTATCAACTCCAATTGTAAGAAATCAAAACCAATATCACTAAAACTATTTTAATAATAAATACTTTCTGATACTTAACATAACAATTAGTTTAAGCAGATTGTAAAACTATTCATTTAAAGACAATTTGAAGTTCAGTCACTTGAAAAATATGAAAAAATGTAAAATAAACCGTTCGCGTTACGAGAGCATTAATTCATTTGAGAATCGTCGGGTGTGAGCCGAATAGAAACGATTTAATACCGAGCACAAATGTAACACGAAACGAAACACAAATCCAATGACAGAGGACAGCTCACTATTTTACATTAGCGGACCCAACCAATGAGCGGACCCACTCGCGTTAACATTTTTCTAAATACTTTTAGAATATCATCATCACTCTATATGCGTCAGTTGCAAGTGACCACTGGTTCTTTATTGACTCATTTAAGGAACTTCTTTAAAATAGCAATTTTTTTCAGCTCTTAAATGTATTTTGTAGTAAGTAATTTACCGGTGGGAGGGAAGTGTTGTGCCGCGATCCCGGCTGCATGGGTACCACCATCTTGCTTGTTTCTACCTTGAAACAGCTTTGCTGTGTTTCGGAGAGAAGAGCAAGACAGGCAGTGTAATTACTGGTACAGAGACTTAAAATCTTATATCTCAGGATAGGCAACACATAGATGAGTTGCCTGGGCTCGTTCCTGGTAAACTAGTTTATGTTCATGGGCGACGTCGACCACTTACCATCAGGTGGCACGTTTGCCAGTTTGCCATAAAAAAGTAAGCTAAGCTTAACTTCATTTAAAATTTTTGATGACCATTTTGTAAATGCTAAATATATAAATACCAACTTATTCCTTGCCCCTTGCTCACCGGGCAGAGTTGCTTTAGTGAGTAGCTGTGCCAGACGGCCACAGGGAGCCGGTGACAGTGTGTCACGATTATGGCGCTAGGAGTAGTCTGGCCTTCGTCGGGGCCAGCCTGTCGCTGGAGGTGTTCATACTGTCTACAGATCCAGGTCGTGACGCTCGCAGATGGTATGTTGTAGTAGTGGTTCGAATAGTGCACTCTCCCGGGTAACGTTGCTACATGGGAAATGCATTTCCCTACGTTTTCAAAAATAAGGTTCATTAATTGTAAATATGACTCATGAAGGTAAGTTTGGCGGGCGGCGGCCCATTATTCACTCAGGATACTGAGTACTTCATTTTTTGAATATCCTAATGTATAGCTTGGATAGGCAAAGTAGCAAATGATTAATGATAAATGTTCAGCGTCGCCCATGAACACCAGTCACCGGTAGTCCGGGCAACTCCTCCACACGTCGCCCATGAACACCAGTCACCGGTAGTCCGGGCAACTCCTCCACACGTCGCCCATGAACACCAGTCACCGGTAGTCCGGGCAACTCCTCCACACGTCGCCTCGATGCCAGTACTAGCTACTCCTGCCCTTCTCTCCGGTACATAGGAAAACGAATAAGAATTTGATCGAATATTAAAATCGATTTTTACCAATAGAAGGAATTATTGTTCAACATCTGCATATATTTGGTTGAATAGGTATTTATTATATATTTATGGATGAAAACTAAATAATGTTGAGTGTTGTGTGATTTCTAAATAAAAAGCGATAGATAACAGTAGTTGAACAATCTACACAAATGAACAAACCTTGTCATAGTCAAACTAATATACGTACAGTATGTATAACAATCAAGATCGGTGTACGAGTTACTCTGTCCGTTCGCGTTCAATAAATTGTGAACACGCGGCTATTAATAAAAACCATTATTTTCGCTCAATCAATAAACTTGTGTTACTAAACCAGCTAAAGTGGTTTATCTTGCTCTACATATTAAGGATGTAATATAAATTATGAATTATTATTATTATTTTTGTTATTTTGTTAGAAGGACAAATAGCAGAGTGGTTAGAGATTCGAATCTCGATACGAGTGTTTCCAATTTCAATTCGTACTATTACTAAATGTTTTTGATTTTCATGTGCAGGTTACCGTCACTCGGTTTTCGTAAAAATAATGTTCAGAACTAAAAGTAAAAAGCAGCGAGTAAGGACTCAACTACTAAACAATAGTGGAAAGATTTTTGAATTGAACACTTCTTTAGGCGCGGTACGCATATTTTTAGATGAGATAAAATCTCTGGATTCGCGACACCGTTACCACCGTTATAAGCCGCTATGTGACGTTTATATTATGATTTTTGACTTATTTATATAAGATTATGCAATATTTGTTTACATAACCAATCGTCAAACATACTGAAATGTCAATGTCATGCGGCCATTTTGTGCGCCGTTTAAATAGTATAGGTTGTCATAATCTTTTACAGCCTGTATTATAGGTATTTGAATTTAATTGTTTTCTTTTTCACTTCTATCGGCAGTCCCTGTGACTGGTTGGGTTAGTTTTATTTTTAACTCATTATTTTTTAATTTCATTTATTTTAGGGTATTTATTCAGTTTCACAGCGGGTGAAACCACGGGAACACCAAGTTATAGAACAAAACTAGTTTGGAAAACCGAGTGATATAATTATTTATTAAATCCTATTACGGATTGATGGAAAATCGTACTTGCCATAGAGGTATTTAGCTGATGAACAAATTTCAATACAAACGCGGCGGCGGAGTTTCTGCCATTAATTGTAATTTAGACGGCAAATGTGTATTAACATCCTGAACAGTATAATTGTGAAGAGAATTTAACTTGCCAAATACTAAATGAATCATAGTATCTAGTTTAAAATAAATTTATTTCACAAAGCGATATACTAATGAATGTTGTATGTATGTAATGTACAATGAGCGTTTACTTTAAAACATTACTAACAATAACTGAACATAGCGACGAGAACCAAGCAAGTAATAATTAATATCTCTTATTTTTATTTTCCTTTTCAATCGTAACACATGTTTTCAATGGTTTGGTAATATTAGGGCTAATGTATGAAATTGACGATTTTTATTAAAAATTTAAATACCTTTTTTAATTTAACATATTTACTTAATCAAAATAATTACCATTGTCTGTACACATGTCACAATTCGATCCAATATTCCTTCATTTTTGTATCGAATCAACAAGGCAACACAAGTATCAACACGCGTTTCTTTAGCAAGTCAGTTAAATTATGAGGCACCCATTTTTCATTTTTTTTATTGATTTGACGCATATGAGTCAATATTGTTGGTAATGTAACGCAAATTCCTGGGTAGTTTGCCTTACGTTGGACAGAATCCTGCGGGTTCGCCGACTAGAGTAGGAGGCGCCAATGCGGTGGTGGAGTGAGGACCTGGTGCGGCAGCCGGCAAATACCTAACGGCTGCTCTGCGTCTGGTCCTCGAGTGGTGGATGCACCGTAAGCGCAAGCTTTTCATCTTCCGTCTAACACAGGTGCTCACTGGGCATGGTTGCTTTGGTGAGTTCCTGTGCCGGACGGTCCGCAGGGAGCCGTTGACAGTGTGTCACGATTGTGGTGCGGCGATGGACTAAGCCCAGCACACCCTCGAAGTGTGCCCCAGATGGGTGGTGAATGCTGCGTCGCGATCTGACATCAGTCATCGGAGGTGACTTGTCTCTGCCGGGCGTCATCACCGCGATGCTCGATGACGACTAGTCTTGGACGGCGCTGTTCTCCTTCTGCGAGGCAGTAATGTCCCAGATGGAGTAGGATGAGCTGGTGAGAAAGGAGCCCGCCAACGAGGCCTCCTCCCGCGAGCGACGAACGGAGGTGCGTAGGAGGCGCTAATTAATGCGCCTCCAGTAAAGCCCCTGCTGTGCTCGTGTCGGGTTCAGGTTGTGAACCTGGGCCCAGTATGACACGACATCACGGGGACTGCTTAGTAGCGGCCGAGCAGTCCCCCCTTACGAGGAGTAGTCTGGCCTTTGCCGGGTTAGCCTGTCGCTGAGGTACCTAATCCCGTTGAATGCAGATCCGTGACCCTCAAAAAGCGGCTTAAGGCGCTCGCAGTGGTTTTAGTTTACGGGTAAGGAGCTCCCAGGTGCAAGTCCCATATAGGGTCAGGATCCTACAGGAGAGGCTACATATACATGCGTAAAAAGCATTTCCCAGCAATAACAAAACGGCTTTCAATTCACTGTTATTCACCTGTGTGGGCGGTCTTCCACGTAGTTCGTTCTTCTAATCAAAGTTTCCGTCACGAAGGCCTTTAAACCAAAATCGCAGGTTGCATTCATTATCAGTCCCCTCTCCAAACGCTACATTGATATTGCGAGCTGTCTCTGCCGCGTTAGTTCCGCGTCGGAACTCGTATTCAAAAATCACTCGAAATTTCGAAGTATCCATCTTTCTTGTCTTAGCTGAATAACAAAAAAAAACAACTGAAAGTCGATAATCTAATTTCGCATATTTTTTAAAAAAGAACTACATAGGTAGGTACCATGTCAAAAAAGTTTAACTCATAAATCTCAAACCATGAAGGTTCTATATCAATTCGAAGTACCTATTGCAACGGCAATTTCATACTTTAACCCCTATTATTTTATTAATTGAATTGCATCAATAATTTTCTATCACTATTTACATCTGTATTCAAAACCTGTACGTAATCATAAAATTTCCGCTGACGTAACCCCGTATTTTTCCGCACTATATTTACACAGGACAAAGATTTCAAGCTAATGGGTGCAGCCTAGTAATTAAAGAGTAATCCAAGAGTACGCACGCACGCACGCGCACGTACACACGCACACACAAACACGTACAGCCATACATACTCAAAAAACGTACATTCAATAACGTGATATGAAAGCCGTAATTTTATTTTTTTTCCTCTATCAATTACTTATTGGGCTAGGTTTAGTACGCGACTGTACCCGTGATTAAAGCTATATTATGAAAAATGAACCTTTTTGAACCATATTTATGGTTTACACAGAAAGTTGGAACAAAATTTCGTCTCTATCTCAACGATACAACGCAATAATTTTGTATTTGACAAAATTATTGTCATTTAACAAGCTAATCTGCGAGCAACATACATTTAAAAGAATATAACCCACAATCTCTAACAAAAAGACATCGAAATCTTCGTGTGACACGACGAACAAGATGACATATCGCTGCCCAACTTACTCTCGTTATATAAAACTCATATGTAGGAGCACAACGAGCGTGCAGACGGAACAACTAACTCAAAACAAGCCTGAACGTAACCAGAACTTTAGCAGCCGTGTTTAGATTACAGCATATTCATCATTTCCGTTTAGACTAACTACAAATCGTGGGACAGTGCTGGGGTATTGAGAGCTCTATGGAGCGGCGATAGGGTAGGTTCTCGAGGTGTAGTGAATGTCGATCAATCCTCATTCAATTGAAACGGATGTGCAAGTGGAGTGACTGGAAAGTTAGATGAAATAACTTTGAGAAAAGCGCTCTGTTTGTTTGTCGGTGGGCGGGGGGCGGGGGGCGGGGCAGAGCGTGTACGGTGTAACATTATAACACTGAGTCAAAAGCTTTTGAACGTTCGTTCAAATAAATCTGTTTGTGATTCGCTTTAATCTAACTTGTGTTTTGTATAAAATTAGCTATCCATTAAAGTAAACACACGAGTGAATTTTAACACTGTTTATCCAGTATAAGGATTGTATATAATTACGTCTAAATAATAATTTGCCAAAAAAGATTTTTGATTCATTCTCTTTGAAGCGATATAAATAATAGAGATCGCAATTATTACTGACGTACAGCATCCATTTACATATATTTATATACATACAAGCTTTTTTCCGCAGCTTCGTCCGCGTTAGCTTAGATTTACAGCCATATCGTTATCATAAAACAATAAGGGTGGAACACACTTAACATTCAGAGGTATGAAAAATAAATATTGACCGATTCTTAGACCTTTTTTTTTCTTTAACACCGGGAAATGCTCTGAGGCATGAGTGGGTCTCCCCAGACGGGTATGTGGGACTCGCTGCGCCCGAAAACTAGTAAGTGGATGCAGCTCTACCCACTAGAACCCGGCGAGTGCCACCAATGCCGCTTTTGGTGAGGTGCCCCAGATCTAATAAACAAACAGGGCACCTCGACGGCCAGTCAGTCCCGCAAGCCACTCAAGTCGACGCCACCTCCACAGAGGGGTTATCCCGCACCACAGAACAACCCCTCCCAACATCCCAGTGAGGTTCCCATCCTCGCCCCTTGCCCTCTGCTCTTTTGTCGTCTCTTCTTATAAAAGGGGTACAAAGAGCCCCCTCGGCTTAATTAGCTTCGCCCAAGGTGCTGGGCTCACCCTACTGAGCCACGTCAAGGCCTGAACCATGGTGGGGACCGATTCTTAGACTTACCCAATATGCACACAAAATTTCATGAGAATCAGTCGAGCCATTTCGGAGGAGTTTGGTAACAAACACAACATGAGAATGTTATATTATATTAGATGATACATAATATTATGTACATAATAAACGTTCTCCTGTATGCAACGTCGGCACCAAAATAATGTTGATCGATTATCATTGCATGGCTAATAATTGGCAGTTATCCAATTTTATCATTTTTCTACAAAATATAAGACGACCTCTGTGCCTCAATGGTTGCATCGGCGCTCAAGTCAGAGTTTTCAGTGTTCCTGGGTCATGGATGTGATTATATAATAAAAATATTAAATATATGTATAGTACATATAAAAAGTATTAAATATATTTCAGTTGTCTGGTACCCGTAACACAAGTTCCTCAAGGACCCACCACGGGACCTGATTGACGTGGTGTACAAGCGTTCATAGATATTTAAAAAAAAATCAAAAGATAGTTTTAGTGGTATTAAATGAATGAGGTAGAAAAATAACTCTCAACTCATAACAATAAATTTATTTACTTACAAAATTAAAATACCATTTAATATTCGGAATACAGACCTGAACAATACGCAAATTCGTGCAAAATATACGCGAGGAACATGGTAAAGAGGAAAAGTAATATTTCTCGGCCACAATTAATATGTTCGTATGATAAATGCTCCGTTAAGACTGCAGCTCCCTCGGGAACCCGTATCCCGGCTAGCCCGTGATATAAAACCACTTCTGTAGAAATGAAAACTGGATCATCAGAGCTCTCTTCGACAGGCTGATGTAATGTGTCCGCTGTTTGTCGCTCATTTAAATGTGAAACGTATCGCAGTAAATTGTTTCAGGCATGTCAAGAGTTCGGTCTGTTGACCGAGGGCGGGTCTCGATGTTAAATATCATTTACAAATGTATTTCCCCAGCAAATTACCGCTTAACAATGATCAATTTATATTTATTTTGGCTTCTGTTTTAATGTATGTGTTTTTGTGTCTGTTTTTATCTAAATAGGAATATTTATATTTTATATGATATACGTTATATGGAACATTTTTTACGGATTTTATCGCGGTTTATTAAGATTTTTACAAGCCCAACGTTTCGGATACTTTACTTGAAAAAACTGTACTTCGGGCTTGTAAAAATCTTAATAAACCGCGATAAAATCCGTAAAAATTATTTCAATATAATGAGTGAAATTTGCGTAAACATTAGAAAACAATAGCGTTATATGGGATAAACAATTCTAAATGTACAGAGATATAATAATCTTAACGTTTTTAAACCTATAACACCGGTAACCAATACTATCTCAAGATATAGTCTTTTTGGACACAGTGTCGTATATTAAGCGTGATATATGCGTATGGCGACAGTAGTACTGTCCTTTCCAGAATATAGAAAAGCTCTTTGGGGATCGAAATAAGCAGCATATTTGACCCAGTTTTATCTTTCTCGTTCAATGTAAAACCATTCAGCTATCTGACATTCTCGGTTTCATATTACACATATCATCGTTTTCTGTTTAAATCCGCAATAGATTGTGCGATATTTTTTGCATCTGACATTCGCCGTCCTCACGTATTTTCATTATACAACATAACTCATTCGTTGCTCTCGTGCAAAAACCATTTCTACGAGCATCGAGAGCCGTACATCAGCTCACATCGGAACACATCTCAGGCACTCAACATTCCTCTCTACAATCATCGATTTGCATGTGCAATCATTATTATAATGTCTTTTTATCTGTGAGAGTGAAATCTGTAATGGCCGCTGCTAATGTCGCCGAGTAAAAAACTAAGTTATTATTGATATGAAGTGTCATAATATGGAAGCTATGTTATAAATGTTGAATAACTTTAACTTGAAGTAAAAGTTGTTATACAACTCACGAGGATATTAGTATTGGGTTTTACGTTTTGTTCTGTTTATTTTTAATCATTAATGTCGTCACCATTAGATACCTAATGGCTTTTACTATTAATGACTAATTTTAAAACACTTTCAATTCAAATTTCAATGCATAAAAGTTGTTTCATTATAATTTCAATTCAATACAAAAAATTGTTCGACAAGAATTGCTTTGCTCTTCAAATCAACGTCCGTTTTGATTTTGCTATTTTCGGAAGATCCAAATACACGTTAGAGAAATGTTAACCAAATTCGATTGAGGTTCAATAAGTACTCTAGAGTCCAGACTGCGGCTCGCATCACTAACATAATATGACTGTTATTACCATTATTTCATTTTGGTTACTACAATTTTTAAATAAAACAATAATATTTGGTGAATTGCAAAGACTATCATATTTCTTCACGTGAATTCAAACAATTTGCGAAATTGTATAAAACAATATGAATGTGAAAACAATTTCCAAAGCTATCCCACTGTGCGGTTTATTCGTAGACTTTCTCGGCGTGTTTGCTTTGTGGTTGGGGAGCTCGTTGGAACAATATGCAGCCTGCAGCGCCCGACGACTTCAATTCGCATACATTTATTTAAAACTAACATTATACATATTAAGAAATATAACAATCTAGGTTTGCATCATAGTAACCTTGACATATTCAAATTCAAATTATATAACTAGATCGTTCAATAAGTCCCGGGACTAACATAGACATGGCGGCTTATATTCAAAAATTTTCGAAAGCACTGGCCATCAAAATGATATGTGTAATTTTTTTTGAAAATCGAACGATAAAATATTGAGCTACACACTTTTTAGTGAGACTAGTTTAGTACATTTGTAAAAAATGGATAACAACGAGTTTTGCATGTTGATAAAACATTGTTTTTTAATGCAAAAAACCACCGTTCAAGCGCAGCAGTGGCTTAAAAGTGTTATTTAGAATCTGCTCCGTCTAAAACAACAATTTGTCGGTGGTATACTGAATTCGAACGTGGTCGTATGGATACAAATGTTGCTGAACGTTCTGGTCGTCCAAATGAAGCAGTGACTCAACAAAACATCAACCAAGTCCTGAAAATTGTGAAGGAAGATAGAAAAGTAAAATTGCTTGAGATAGCTGAGTTAGTGAAGATTTCAACTGGTAGTGTCTTCACCATTTTACATAAACATTTGCCCATGAAAAAGCTTTTTTCCAAATGGGTGCCGCGTTTGCCCACGATTGATCAAAAGCAACAGCGTATTGATGCTTCAGAGCGCTGTTTGGCTATGTTTGACAGGAATAAAAAGGATTTTTAAGTCGGTACGTGACAATGGATGAAACATGGATTCACTATTACACTCCGGAATCCAATCGGCAGTCAGCAGAATGGAGAGCACCCGGTGAAAGCCGCCCGAAGCGGCCTAAGACACAAAAATTAGCTGGCAAGGTTATGGCCTCTGTATTTTGGGATGCGCATGGAATAGTCTTCATCGACTACCTTGATAAAGGACAGAGAATTAATAGCGAATACTACATGGGGTTATTGGAGCGATTAAAGTACGAAATCGCGGAAAAACGGCCTCAATTGAAGAAAAAAATGTGATTTTTCACCAGGACATTGCGCCGTGTCACAAATCAATGGTAAGGATGGCCAAACTAAACGAATTGCACTTCGAATTACTTCCACATCCACCTTATTCGCCAGATCTGGCCCCCAGTGATTACTGGCTCTTTGCAGACTTGAAAAAAATGCTTCGAGGTAAGAAATTTGACACAAATGGTGAAGTAATCGCAGCAACGGAGGCTTATTTTACAGCCAAAGAAAAATCGTTCTACACTCATGGGATAGAAAAGTTAAAGAACCGTTGGAGGGAATGTATCGCAGCTGAAGGAGACTACGTTGATGAATAAAAAATATTTTTATCATAATATTAATAAATTTTTTTAGTATTTAGTCCCGAGACTTATTGAACCAAGTGTTAATTCTGTGTCTAAAATAATCTGATACAGAGTTCATTTAGTACTAAAATCAAAGGTTCTTAATATCTAATGATAACAAGTACATGAGAGATGATCATATGAATAAATCTACAATTACATCACCATCAAGTATAAAATACTGAAAATAAAAGAGAGATGACGGAAATTAATTTGATTAGAAAGGAGCACTATTGTTAGTATGATGCACTGATCTAAGTATTGTATGATGAACTGATCTAAGTATTGTATGATGCACTGATCTAAGTATTGTAAGATGCACTGATCTAAGTATTGTATGATGCAGTGATCTAAGTATTGTATGATGCACTGATCTAAGTATTGTAAGATGCATTGATTTAAGTAATTGCCAATTTGCTTAGCCAAGATAGGCCAATACAGGCTTTCCCACCATTTTTCAGGCCTTGTCGTGGCGGTGGGGCTCAGTAACCTAGGGTGAGCGGTGCACCTTGGGCGAAGCTAATTGGGCCGAGCGGGCTCTTTGTATCCCTCTTATAAGAAGAGGGGACAGAAGAGCAGGGACAAGGGGTGAGGATGGGAACCTCACCCCATTATACTGTCCCGACGTTGGGAGGGGTTGTTCTGTGGTACGGGATAACCCCTCTGTGGAGGTGGCGTCGGTCCCTTGCGGGACTGACTAGCCGTCGAGGTGCCCTGTTTGTTTTCTAGATCCCGAGGCACCTCACCAAAGGCGGCATTGCTGGCACTCGCCGGGTTTTAGTGGGTAGAGCTGCGTCCATTTACCAGCTGTCGGGCGCAGCGAGTCCCACATACCCGCGTGGGGAGACCCACTCCCCCGTGGGTAATAGAAATGATATAATAATGATAAAGAAAAAAAAAAAAGGCCAATACAGGCTTAGCGTAAAGTAAAAGAGGATTATGGATATCTTTTGTCTTGTGAGCAAGGCGTTCGTAATGGTACCGTTTTAACAAGTTTTTAATATTGTATATGTAAGTAGTATATGGCGATAAATAACTCATCGGAATCTGGATAGTAATATAACTTGATAATGATAACACAAATGCGATAATTTGAACGCGCCCGGTATCGACGTAAGTGACTCCCTATATCCAACGCAGACTAATGACACGGGAGAAATAAACGCCGCACCTAATTTGTTCGTCCTTTATACTCGCTCAAAAGGTGGACTCCATTGTTGTTCTCATATACCTCTACACCCCCAACACCTTACAATTACAAACAAACCAACTTAGCATTTACCACAATAGTTATAAAGAGCATTTTCCCTTCAACATATTTTGTAGTAGTAAATTTGCTTCATGTACTCGTATTAAAGTGTGTATTGTTCGAGCTAAGGGTTGGATGGTATAATTTTGTTTTAGAATTTTTCTGAGCCGCGAAAAAGAAAGTGATTAATAATAATAGGCTCGGGACTAACGTAGTTTTGTAAATACATAGCTTTGTGTAGAGGAAATTAATGGGGCCTTGACATTGTGTTTTATTTAGACACAAATAACTCGATTTTTACGTCATTTCCTGCCTAGCACGACCACTATAACCAGTTGCCACCTACGGTATTTCCGAACCGATACGTCTTTGGGAACTACAAGAAAAGAGCATACTCATATTTGAAAGGCCGGCCACGGACCTGCTAATGATGTGGCGGGTGTCTATGGATGTCAGTGATCACTTACCAACAGATGAAACGAATTTTACCTTCCAAACGTTTCGGATACTTTACAACGAACACGGTCACGGACGACTGATGGGTCAGATGTACTAATGTTACAAAATTATTCAAAGTACGCAAAGCATCATCAATAATTGACTGTTGATATAATTCAATGAAATATAGCAATGTTAAGGAGGAACAACTTTGAGAGACACTAAAATAAATGACGTGACACTTTGATAACTGATGTTCAATAATAATTCGATGTTCTATATCGGTCGCTCTCCGAACAGAAAGATCGTGTGAAATTGAAAGTGATGAACCGTGTAATGTTAGCTCCACTCGCGTCTCGTCTCTCAGTAGCAACTGATATTATAATATTGAGTGTGATTTCTTTATAAACTGGTATTTTTCGTGAGCTTCAGTACAATGGTAATTGGCCGTAAGCCTTACATAATGTACAACTACGCGACTACAATTGTCGTATTGATGGATCTTTATTGATACAATAATAATTGCTTCACTAACGAGTAGATAAGGTAAGAAAATAATCTGTGACATAGGTAACAACGGATGGCCGATGGGCCAATAAGGTTCAAAAGTGGAGGCCGCGTTCGGGTAGACGAAGTTTTGGTCGGCCATTAACCAGGTGGGAAGACGTTCTCCGTGCGGTGGCCGGTCCATGTTGGATGCGGGTGGCAAGGGATCGGCTGTCTTGGCGTTCTTTGAGGGTGGCTTATGTTCAGCAGTGGACGGATAGAGGCTGATGATGATGATGATGATGGTGATGATGATAGGTAATACGGCTTTAGCGCTCTGTTGCTGACAGATCTGAGGCAACCCAATTATGATGGCCGATGGCATCCGTGGGTCGTTAGTGGGCAGGTGTTTCTGATTGGGGGATCGCAGTCAAAGAGACAGTTTCTTGGTTACTGGGGCATAAGTAAAATCATTTTCCTTGTAAAATAACAACACTTTAAGGCTACACAGAAGAAATCAGAACCAAAAGCGAATTTCTTACAAAACTGTATAATTTACAAGGGCGTGATCTCAGTATATTGTGAGAATCTATATGTATCGGTGATCGACTGCTCGATTTACACTCTTCTTAAAAATTGATCCATCAAATTAGAGGCAGATTTAGAATTAGAGAGATGATAACCTAGCCGATTGAGCCTTTCACCTCCAAGCATGACGGATCACCCTCACTCACATCCTACAATGATCTGTGTGCGGTGGGCCACAAAAGAAGTTTTCACTTCAAAAACTATAATCATGTTTGTATGTACTTACTTCTTTATTCGAGTTTTATTTGTTACAAAAACAAGCCAATTATATTTTGTCTCGATGTCCTCGGCGACGGCAGTTAGCTTATAATGAAACGATTCCCTTTGATGTCAGATACTTTTTATTATGCTTGGGGTCATATCGATGAAATAACATTGTTTTATTAAATATTATCATTAGAATGACAAACATTGTATCTATTTTTGTCTTGGGGTTATTTGATTTCAGTTGGAACTTTCCCGCTTCACCATCATCATCATCAGCACCTATCCGTCCACTGGTGATCATAGCTCTTCCTTTCACAATGAACGCCGATCCCTCGCTACTCGGATCCAACACATACCGCCTATTACATAGTCCCGCTTAATAATTAATAATTACATATTATAATATATTATGTAAGAACTATTAATATACCACAATATAATATATCGGTAGGAAGCTCGCAAAAACACATAATAATAATATAATGTATGAGATAGATTAGAAATACAGTTTTGAAATACAGAATATACAGAAAATACACATCCATGACATCTTCGTCATCAAATAACTCATATAATTTAACTGCTGAATATAGGCCTCCCTCAATGAACGCCAAGATGGCCGATCCCTTGCCACTCGCATCCAACACGGACCGGCCACCGCACGGAGATCGTCTTCCCACCTGGTCAATGGCCGACCAACACAGTGTTTTTTCAGCAGTGGACGGATAGAGGCTGATGATGATGATGATGATGATGATGATATAATTTAACTACATAGCTTTATTTAGTGAGGTTTTGATTTATGTTGTATTCATCGCTATTTGAAATAAATGTAGCAAGTAGTAAGTACAACAACTGCTTCAGATTTCGCTACAAGTGATTATAAACTTTATATTCTACCAAGGTAATAGGGATAAAACTTAGTTTCAAGTTAAGCCGCTACTCCAAACTTCTCGATGTAAAATATCCCGTCGATCGCACTTGAAACGTGAAAGTATGACAAATGTGCTCAGCTCCTTATTTCTACTTTATCTATACAATAAATAAAAAGATGTGTATAATAATATGTATAATGAAACAACTTTTGAATGTTAGCTCGGTTTATTGATATTTTTTCATTCATGTTGGGACCTCGGCTGTTGTTTTTTTTTATCATTAGCTTATTGGTTGTTGCCATGAACACGGAAGGACTCAGCCGTGAAAGCGTTTATTTCCCGAAGTTCCTACATGAGAAATTAAAACCGCATGCCGCATTAGCTAGCCGTTTATAATAAATGTACCTAGTTAAATTGTACATTTAGAATTATGGTAATATTGATTGTATCTACAATGACCTGTACAAATGGCTCTGTACAATGGATGTGGTGTTCTGGCCGAGTGGCCCAGCATTGTCTAGCGTGATCCTGCGTGGTCAATCGTGGTCCAGCGTGGTCAATCGTGGTCCAGCGTGGTCAATCGTGGTCCAACGTGGCCCAGCGAGTTCTAGCTTGGTCCAGCGATTGCGGCGATTGTGACTAGGTCACATAATGTAAGCGGATGAAATTAGGCCCCGGAACAAATCCGCCGCTGACTGTACTTAAAATAAAGTGGACAAATGAACGGTTCGCCGGATTTACGTTGAACGTGAAATGAACAAACAATTATATTAATATAACCTACCTGCGTTTTGTGTCAACCGTCAACCTATTTAATAATTTTGCTGTGTTCTGAAAACAAGAATAGGATTGGTTTATTGACTGAAACAAGAATTGGATTGATGTATACTGACAACTAGGCTTGTCATCTAATGTCTCAGGGTACGCAAAGCATGGTTTCTGTACCTGGTAAGATGGTAAGATAGGGACAAGTCCTTAATGAACTTCTTTATATTCACATCCACAATCAGCTTATAACTATTAAAAACTGTCGAAAAAATATAAAAAAGTTCATAACCGTACCGTAGGGATTTTTATGATAATTATGTATATTAGTGCAAACTACTAAAAGAGTATGTTAGATATTATGTTATCCACTGACATGCATTTAGGATGCGTTATTCGGAATCAAATATTTCTCATTTATTCCACACACCTAAAATACTGAAGACGGTATACTTAAACAATTTCAAAGCACTCCCGAAGTTTCGCTCATCAATCCGCGGTTTTCTTAATTACGAAACACAATACGAGCACGTACAAAGTTGTAAAAAACTTTCGTAAATAAATATATTACGGGATAGGAGGCTGTGCTTATTGTGAGAGCGTTTTGGATTGAATTCTGTTTAGACAGGAGTGTAATAAACCCTTTATGGCACTTAGCCCGCTCGAGTTCAACTGCGGGCCGTAGGGCTGGCACCGTACCGTGCGTGGTTCGACAAACTAATTTACAGGTGGGAGATATGCACTGTGCCGCGCTCTTGTTTTTGTCTACAATTAGGGTACACTATCCTGCGTACTCCCTCAGTGAATAGTTTTTCTGTGTTTCCAAAAGAAGGGCAGATAAGGCAGTGTAATTACTGGCACCAAGACTTACCGTCTTGTGTCACAGGATGAACCATGATTGAGTTGCCCGGGCTAGTCTCTGATAATCTTGTTTTCTAATGTTTACGCGAATTTCACTCATTATAATGAAACAATTTTTACAAATTTTATCGCGGTTTATTAAGATTTTTACAAGCCCGACGTTTCGGATACTTTACAGCAACCATGGTCACGGGAGGACTGAGGTGACAGATGTCCTAACGTTACAAAGTTATTCGAACTACCCTATGATACATCAATATTTTGGTTAGTCCTATCTACGCAGAAAGTGCTAACTGTATCTTTAATCTGTGACATATTATGCTTGGATTTTGATTTGATAATATTAATAATGGGATCCCAAGCAGGTGGTAAGAGCCAGCCATCTTCTCTATTGAAATTTGGATGTTTTTTAATTTCAATAGCCTCACGGATCATCCTTGGTTGGAATCGGTGTTCTTTTGCGAGTATCTGTGGTTTATCAAATCTAATATAATGGCGAGCTTTGTCTAGACTATGTTCACAGATTGCAGACTTAGTGTAGCGACGGTGTTTTAAGTCAGCTATATGTTGCAGAGCAGTCTCCTCGAAGTCCTCCATGAATATGTCGGCAACAACGGGGGATACTGGGTATTATCGGTGAGAACATACCTCACCAATAACACCCAGGTTCTACAAGCGGTATGTAGATGATACTTTCACAATATTGCCATCTGATAAAGTAACCATATTCTTAAACCATCTCAATT
Organism: Helleia helle; assembly: GCA_963853865.1. Classification (NCBI taxonomy): domain Eukaryota; kingdom Metazoa; phylum Arthropoda; class Insecta; order Lepidoptera; family Lycaenidae; genus Helleia; species Helleia helle. Next base: position 441,588 of record OY971423.1, read on the forward strand.
CCATCAATACTAAAATTCAATTCACAATGGAATTGGAGGCAAATAATTCTTTAGCTTTCTTAGATGTATTAGTTATCCGTAATCCCAATAACACCTTAAGCCACACAGTGTATAGGAAACATACGCATACGGATAGGTATTTAAACGGCGAATCACACCACCATCCAACACAGTTAGCTACCGTGGGTAAATCTTTGTTACAGAGAGCACAAGGGATCTGTGATGAGCAGCACCTGGAGACCGAACTTCAACATGTCAAGCAAGTACTGCGTGACAACAAGCTTCGGGTACCGCGTCTCCGTCACAGTGAACGTGTGAAACCAGCCACCGTCGAGCGAGTACCTGCTGTGCTACCGTTTATGAAAGGCGTCACTGACAAGATTGGCTTCATCCTAAAGCGAGCTTCTATAAAAACTTATTTCAAGCCGCCTAAAAAGATAGGTCAATTCTTACCATCTGTCAAGTGTCATATACCCTTACAAGATGCAGGAGTATACAAGCTTGATTGTGATTGTGGCCTCTCTTATATAGGCCAAACCAAAAGATCAATTAAAACTCGCGTTAAAGAACATATAGCTGACTTAAAACACCGTCGCTACACTAAGTCTGCAATCTGTGAACATAGTCTAGACAAAGCTCGCCATTATATTAGATTTGATAAACCACAGATACTCGCAAAAGAACACCGATTCCAACCAAGGATGATCCGCGAGGCTATTGAAATTAAAAAACATCCAAATTTCAATAGAGAAGATGGCTGGCTCTTACCACCTGCTTGGGATCCCATTATTAAAATAATTAAATCAAAAACCAAGCATAATATGCCACAGATTAAAGATACAGTTAGCACTTTCTGCGTAGAGAGGACTTATCAAAATAATGATGTATCATAGGGTAGTTTCGAATAACTTTGTAACGTTAGGACATCTGTCACCTCAGTCCTCCCGTGACCATGGTTGCTGTAAAGTATCCGAAACGTCGGGCTTGTAAAAATCTTAATAAACCGCGATAAAATCCGTAAAAATTGTTTCATTATAATCTCTGATAATCTTTTCATCCCCACCATAGTTCAGGCCTTGGGTGGTGGGGCTCAGTAGCCTAGGGTGAGCCCAGCACCTTGGGCGAAGCTAATTGAGCCGAGGAGGCTCTTTGTACCCCTCCTATAAGAAGACGGGACAAAAGCAGTGGGTAGAGCTGCATCCACTTAGCAGGTTTCGGACGCAGCGAGTCCTACATACCCGCGTAGGGAGGACCACTCCCCAGCGGGATGCCTCAGAGCATTTCCCGGCGTTAAAGAAAAAAAAAGATAACCTTTTCATGAAAAGTGAACTACTTGCTGCCTCATTTGCACTTATGCCTATCTAACTATTAATAACTATAGCTAACTATAATACACACAGATGTTAGATGTTCAGGTCTGATCACGATTCAATACATATAACCCATGAAAGCCTCGCACTTCAAGTCGTCGGGTCCGGTTTCGAAGTGTAAGTTACGTAAGTGGTAAATTAGTTAAATAGGAATTAAGTTTAGGTCATAATTTAGTTTAAGTTTATAATCTATTAATATGTATTCCTACTTTGCTATTTACCTACATTCAAAATGTAGATACATTTCCAAATAAATAGTATATTATAAATAAACTTTAACACGAATATAGTGGTTTACTGAAATATCTAAATCGAAACGTTTTATACTGATATGAAAAAGTGACTTCAAGTGCGAGCCCTACCGCGTCGTAATAAAAGTTTAACACGCGTCTGAAGTTGCCGGCGTCTACCGTCCACCGCACGGCGCGCCGTTCACATTTTATCACGCTCTTGTAAAAGGCTATAATATGTGCGTTTTGATGTCACTTTTGTAGTTTTCATAATCATAGCATAACCCTTTTAGTTTAACAGTCTGGAAAGTAACAACTCCAATTTGATATTTAACTTTGCGTTAGTATTCGCCAGGAAATATTTACTAGCATTATATTTTGACATCAGTGAGCTGTAGCTGTGGCTGTATGTATTACTTGGGTTGCTTTTAACGTGAATATGTGGCCAACTTATAATGTCAACGTTTATTCTTCTGAATTGGAACATTTACTTAGAATTGGGGTTTTATTAAAAGGGGTGAACTATTTTCTCCTCTTTAGGGTTCCTTACCCGAAGGGAAAAACGGGACCCTATTACTAAGATTTCGCTTTCTGCCGGTCGTCTGTCCGTCACCACGCTGAATCTTAAGAACCACGATAGGTAGATAGTTGAAATTTTCACAAATGATGTATTTCTAATGACGCTATAGCAACAAATACTAAAAAACATAATTAAAAAACAAATATTTAAGGGGGCTCCCCTATACAACAAAAATTTTTTTTGCTACAAATTTTATTTATAAATTCAATAAATAAAATTGAAGTGTCTGTTTGTAATATTAAAATAACATAACATTAAGCTTTTTTTACAATTTTAGCATGTCTATCTGTCTGTTCCGGCTAATCTCTGAAACGACAGGGCCGATTTTGATGGAACTTTCACTAACAGATAGCTGATATTGTAAGGAAGATATTGTATTAAGCTATAAAAATAATCATCATCAATCCGGATACGACCATAAATCTAAGTTACGCGTGCGAAGCTGCGGGCAACAGTTAGTATATAATATGTATAATATATGGTACGGAACCCTTCGTACGCGAGTCTGACTCGCACTTGGCGGTTTTTTTTAATTATCCGATATATTACGCAGCTTTACCCGTGTATGTAATATTAACATAGCATGTTGTCAAAGGCTTTTAATATTGATATACAGATTTATTTAGGTCTACACTGCTGAATATTGACTAATGCTTAGTAAATATGAATTGGAAGTAAACTAGTACCAAGTGGAAATAGAACTTCAATAATTTGGTCTCAGACTTTAACCATTCGGCTATAGATGCTTTTGAATATTTAGAATGAGACAAAAACAAATGAAGATTGCGGTTCCAATCTTTACTTAACTTACTGTTAAAATATAACCACAATGTCGGTAACTGACTTTGTAAGTACTTGAGCCAAGATGATTACATGGGTCGTGACCTCCTGACGAGGCCTATAGTTGACGTCAGTGTAATGAGGCGATTACAAGCGGACCCTCTTCACAGGACGTACACGTGCCATTATACCAGGTATGAATGGATTTGATGTTTTACTGAATATTAAGCCACTGCGGTTTAATGTGTTTTAAATATAATATCGGTTCTGCAAAATTGGTAATCAAACAGTAAATGGTTAACATCGTGTGGTTAATGTCTGATACAACAATGTCATCTTGATGCCAATATTTGAACTTAAATGAAATCAAAAATATTTATTTATAGGTTATTGTTATACAGAACCTTAATAAAACCAAGCCATGGCAGAAGATAAAGGTTTTTAATATCTAGATTCTTATATTATAAAGCTGAAGAGTTTGTTTGAACGCGCAAATCTCAGGAACTACTGGTCTGAATTAAAAAAATCTTTCAGTGTTACATAGACCATTTAGCAATGAAGGCTATAGGCTATTGAACATCATGCTGTGACTGATAGGAGTTAAGTTAAGCAAGTTAACGCGAGTGAAGCTGCGTGCAACAGCACGTAGGTGGCGACGACCTCGTTTCCGACCGTCGGTCCCGTGATCGACAGGAAGGAAATTAGAAGCCCCGCGTTCACATCGATGCCCCGTCTCTTAGATGACGGGACGGGGGCCCCATAAGGGCCTCCAAACACACTAAAACTTAGAAAGGTTTGAGCCTCGTTGCCTCACCTATTAGACAGATGAAGTTAGAACAGACCTCAGTCTACTCTAGCTTAGATCATTTCAAAAAAAAAAAAAAAAAAAACAGTCCAAATAATAAACGGGTATAAAAATAACTACTGCAACGTTGAATAATAATATAAAAGTATAAACTTTTCTAGAGATAGGGATGTGATAGGCTCTCATGTTTATAACAGGCCTCCTATTGTATAAAGGTAGATCATGTATACCGCATACCAAGTGCAATCATTCACTGTCGATGATACACGATGACTACATCATTCTCCTGAGCCGACACATCCTCCGTCGCTCCCCCCTTTATACTCGACCTGCGTTCTCTTAGGACGGGAACCCTGTTATCATTGATTTATAAATACAGGGTAGTAAGTAAAATAAATAAAAACAGATTGACATACTTTGTATACCCAATTGTTCTTGAGAGTGACAAGTTACGGCTTATCTTATTAAATCTCATTCCCGCTTGAAAGTAGGTAAGAATGAACTACAGAACAAAGATTTGCAGTCTCCTACCACACGCATTACAATGCTTAAAAGGAGACTCCAGTCATCTAACCTTTATGGACTCTTTTTACGAAATGAAGATTTTTATTTATTTATTATTTATTTAATATGGCGCCACATTGAAGAGATCTTAATATATTTTTTCGTAAGTCCACGCGAGTGCAGCCGTGGGCTACGTCTAGTAATGAATAATGTATTTAAATTAATAGAAAATTTAATTCAATTTACATATTATATGAACAGATGAAAATATATGGAAATAATAATATAATATGGTTCAGTAATTATGACTACAGCAGATTTTATTAATTACACATTAAATTTAATCTTAGAATAATTGGTGTTTATAATTGAAATGCTGTTAACAAACCACAGACCGGGCATGCATTCAATATTGTGATCGAGGTACAGCAGGGAACTCGCCGGTAACGAACAAACTAACAAATTAACAAACTAACACGAACGTTTAGCCGCTGGTTTGGGTTAATTATTAGCGAGAATGAGTAATGCGAGGTTAATATAAACATTGTATCCGTGTATATTATGTATTCCATGTACCTATGTGTTCATTGTATATGTACAAATGTAACTATAGAGTTTTACACTCAAATCACTATCATCATTATCTTCATCATTATCATCATCATCATAATCATCATCATCATCATCATCATTATCATCCTTATCAATTTTTTTTTCTCCTCTAATGTCCGATACATACTCTTTTAATAGACAGGAGGCCGCCGACGAGGCCTCCTCCCGTGGGAAACAAATGGGGGTGCGTAGGTGGGGCCATTTAATGCGCCCCGAGTAACGCCCCTGTGTTCGTATCGGGCTAAGGATGGAAACCTGGGCCTGTATGGTACGACGTCGTGGGGACTGCTTAATAGTAGCCGAGCAGTCCCATCTTACGAGGGGTAGTCTGGCCTTCACCGGGGCCAGGCTGTCGCTGAGGTGATCCTGTTGCCTGCAGATCCGGGACCCTCAAAAATGGCCGAAGGCGCTCGCAGTGGTTTTAGTTAGGGTGGACACTCCCAGGTGCGAGAAAAAAAGTTTTTTTTAATAAACGCTAAGATCGTCCAAATAGGATCGGCTCCTGCACGGAGGTCGCCCCCCATTGAGGAGGTCTACCCTCTGTCTTCCCAATGATTTTAAAATTGACAAATGTTGCGCCGAATCACATAAAAAGCGTCTCGTTTACAGTTCTCAAATATTTTTTATTACCAAAGGACTGTAATAATATTACTAAATTGCTCTACTGAACTCTACCACTGAACTGGATGATTTGCATTTCTCATCTCGAAATCGAATCGAAGTCGGGCAGGAAAAAAGAATCTTAAAAAAAAACATACAGACGAATTGAGAACCTTCTCTTTTTTTTGAAGTCGATTAAAAACACCGAATAACAAAATTGAAATCGTTATCTCATTTAGATAAGACGGAGGTGGTCCCGACCCTCCGGTGGTCGACCGATCCTGCGTCTTCTGGAGCGTGGCCTCCACTCCAGAACCTCAATGTGACCCTCTGCCACTTCAGCGTACATCCCGTCGCCTGATCTCGGCTACTTTCCTTCTCTGAGGCATGACTTCATCTTATCTGATAGAGAAACCCCAAGTTTCGGCAAAGTGGGCCAGTTTCGCTGTGAGGCCACATTGCGGCAGTAGGTCACACTAAACATATAAATAAAATCACATAACAACATAATTAACTGTTTACGTAAAAATAAACGTAAAAATTAAAATTTCTTACAAAGAATATCGAAAAACAATTATAAGTTAGGGCATAATTAGTTCCTAGCGAAATAATTGTAGTAATAACAAGAGATTTATTTATATTAGGTTACCTATAAAATTGTCGTTATGTATGAAAAAAATTAAACGATTTTTTTTCATGTATTTTTATTTGTATTAATCGAAGTAATCAGCCATTCAATCAATGCATCTTTGCCAACGCAGAGGCAGTTTATTGATACCCTTCTGAAAGAAATCAGCTGGACGGGAGGCAACAAATTCTTCAAAGGCATTTTGTACTGCCTCTCGGGTATTAAATTTTTTTTCCCGCCAAGAAGTTATCCAAATTCTGGAAAAAGTAGTAGTCTGTAGGCGCAAGGTCTGGTGAGTAGGGCGGATGACGGAGAGCTTCCAACCCCAGTTCTTGTAACTTGGAGACCGTCTGCTGTGCAGTATGAGGTCGCGCGTTGTCGTGCAGGAGCAGCGGAGACGAGCGATTGACCACTGCTGGTTGGAGTGTCCCGGATTGGTGGCACTCGCGGGGTTATAGTGGGTATTCGGTAAACATAATATGTGCCGCGAGTCTTACATACCATTGGACCCCACCCAGGGCCGTTGACGGCGCGTAAAAACATTTCCCTAAAAAAATTAAATAAAGTGTCATATTATGCGTTCCCTTATAATTAATTATAGTTCGTGACTAAGCGTTATTTTAGTGTAAAGGAGTGAGTGCATGTGTAAGTGAGAGTGATTGGTAGAATGATTAAGTTTGATTTGGGGGTTCCAAATACTCAAAAGAATCTCAAATTTAAGACGTACTTAAAATCGTGTTGTCCCTCTTTTTTCTTTGAATCTCACACGTTGTAGCATGAGTTTAAGTACGTCTTAAATTTGAGATTCGTTTGAGTATTTGGGGGTAAGATTGTGAGAGTTTAAATGAGTGAGTGAGTGAAGGAAAGAGTCAACAATATCCTTAAACAGGTAACAAGCGCCGCTTCACAATGATTAGCGTGTAAACAATTAGAAGCATTTAATTACAAATGATGCCCCCGGCGATGCATTAATTATCTAATGACTAATTAAATTAACAAATTAACACAAAATCACTCGTAGTTTACAATTTTGAATAAGTTTACATTTACATAATTTTCGCGTCACGGGAATACATCGCGACATCATCATCATCATCATCACCATTATAATTACGGAACTTCCGTGTCACAATAATATATTATTATGTAAAATTTTGATGGAAAACGTTTTTAACATTGGCTTTCAAATGTCTGGCACCATAATGACTTTCCAAAAAAACAACTCTTACTAGTAAATATGAGTGAGTATTATACACATTTAAATGAAAGTTTTCTTTCCCGTGACAAGTTTTAATTAATATAATTAACAGTATTGTGCCTGATTGTACCACTCAACACAAAGATAGTTCATATTACTACGATAAGGTAAGGTGGAGGAATGTTACAATAAAAAAAAAAACTAGATTATAGTGACAAAAATATTATTATAATCAGCTTGTTTTTAGCATGTGAGTAAACTTTAACAATCTGTCTTTATTTACAATAACTCAAACATTAACATTATTAGCAACTAATTAATTTAAATTGCACTTTAAATGTAATTAAATAAGTCGATTGTAACACATAGCCCCGTATCTGGGGTAGTCTGTTACAGGTAAGGGGCACATAAAAATAATTGAAAAACTACCAATAAAAGAAAAAGTGTTTTAACTTCTAACAAATATTAAATTTCTTGGGAACGTATATAGTAATCGTTCTGACGTTTGGTCTATTCTTATTTTTTATGGTTGTATGGTTTTCTATTCTTATGTTTGACTAGTTGTTTTCCGAAAAATTTAACGACTACAAAATAGTTCTTTTTCGGTTTAACTGCTACAAGGTACTGGTTTTCATAATGTTAAATCCGTATGCCTTTTTCTAAGCCGTATTCCGAATTCCTCTTGAAATAGTACAAAAATATGTTCATTGGGATTGACTGTTACAGTGTCACACAGTGCCCCGTAATACAGTGCTATGTTAGAACAAACTACTTAACAGTAATTTGTAGCTAAATAAACATTAAATAGAGGAAAATTATCATCACTTACCTAAAAACAATACGTCCGGAAGGAAATAAATAACTTTGAAATTATTTTTTCGTCGTTTAATCGCATTAAAACCTATTTTGTTTGTTATTTTTTAAGAACGAGACAAACTGCTGCGAGGACAATTGTTTAAAGATGGCTGCTTGTGAGCTTGACGAACGTGTATACCAGCATCATAAAAGTAAAAGACAGGGACGAAGATATGTGCATTGTAACACTGTACCCCGTGTAACACTGTGCCCCACCTTACTCTACTTGAAGATCTGCAAAGTAGAGCAACAGACTGGTCATGCCATTATTAGAGACAGGCTACACGTATATGTCAAAAACAATGAACCAACGTTAAAGTGACGGAACCCAAGCGCCCGTGCAGCGAGTACAGTACAAAGGTATTCTATTTATATCAAAGCAACTTCTCGACTCACTTTTCAATATTTAAATATTAATCTCTTGTAATTATTACAATATTGTCACTGGGAACTAATTATGACCGACCTTATTGTGTTTAGATATTCCTTGTAACAAATTTTATTGCGTTATGTTGTTTTAATTTTTATATGTAAACAGTTAATTATGTTTCAACGTGATTTTATTCGTTGTAGTTGCTAGTGAAACGCGAGTTGGGTGCGGTGTCCGATTTGACTTACCGGTGGGAGGGATGCGCTGTGCCGCGCTCCCGTCTGCATACACTATCTTGCTTATTTCTCCCGTGTAACAGCATTGCTGTATTTCGGAGAGAAGGGCAGGACAGGCAGTGTAATTACTGGCATCGAGACTTAACTTCTTATGTCTCAGGATAGGCAACACATAAATGAGTTGCCTGGGCTCGTTCCAAGTTAACCCCCACCGGGAGCTCGACTTCTCATCTCATCTCAGAGACGGAGGTCAAGGTGCTTCGCCCGATGAAGTGGGTATGCTTGTCTGATTACGGACCGCGTTGGATGTTAGATCATTTTTTTATGTGACGTTTATTATCCAGGTATTATTCCGCAAATAGAAATTAACAGCTATTTTGAGAGAAACTTTTTGCTATATTTTATTATTTTATTATCTTGGAATGAATTTATTACATTGATATTTAATACTAGCTATTGCCCACAGCTTCGCCCAACGCGGGCAACTTACTCAACTTAATTGCTGTTAGTCACAGCGTGATGTTATATAGCCTAGCCTTTCTCGATAAATGGGCTATCTAACACTAAAATAATTTTTCAAATCATTCCAGTAGTTCCTGAGATTAGCGCGTTCAAACAAACAATCTCTTTAGCTTTATAATATAAGTATAGATTATGGCTTAAAAGATTAAACGCTGTTTTAAATTAGTGCAACCCACAACTGATGTATATATCTCGTCTCTAAAACCTTAAGGGACGTACGTGTCAACCAATTTAGATAGGTTATCCCCTACAGTGGGAGGAGGAGAAACGTGAGTGTTGATAAATTAAGTGAAGCCTTCGGCCGAGGCCACTTACTTTGTCCACTTTCATGACGCTTCGTGAGTACTGGTGAGTACTGGTGAGGCCGGACAAAGTGAGAGCATCGCAACATGCTGCAAAGGATAAATCAATTGGGCCTTGTGATGCATCTGAATTCAAAACAAGGGTTGATGAACTTGCTATGAAATTAATAACAAAAGAGTTTAAAATAGAAGAGGTCACAAACGGACAGTCGGTTCATCTGGTAGTAAGTTCAGCGACATATTAAGTTAAATTATAATATTGTGATGAGTATAATTTGTACAGAAAATTTATATAGAATTTAAGATTTAGCACTAAGGCAAATAGCCTATTTGTTAAATAATAAATCACAACACGTTATCTTTGTAAACGTTCATCAGTGAGAGTGAATGGCAGGCGGTCTTCTCCTTCTGTGAGGGAATGATGTTGCAGAAGGAGGAAGCAGAGCAGGAGAGGGAGTGCACTGGTGCTTCCTCCCGTGGGAGAGTGCGGCGGCGACAGACGGTTAAACCGCTGTGAGGGAGGTCCCTCACAGCTGTTTAACAAACGCGGCCGCACAGGTGTGCGCGGCCGCGTTTGTCCCGATCTATAAGGCACCCGTATGTGTACAGGTTTCCATAAGTGGAGAAGGAGGAGAGGAGAGGAGAGCACAGCTGGGGTTTAGTGGATAGAGTCTCCGTCCACCTTGCCATTTTCTCGAGGGCCCGGTGGAATGCATAAGAGCATTCCCCACCGGGAACAAAAAAAAAAACAAAATAAGACCTTGTAAACGTGTAAGAGCTTCTGACATTAGACAGACAAAAAATTCACCATGTTAACTATCAACTGCCTTTTGTTTAATTCAATTCCGTACCTGCACCTATTTTGCTGCCATCAGTACAATATCAACTCACAGAAACATATGCGTACCTATATATAATACGATAAATAACACGAACATTTATTACTCATGCGTACAAAAAAGATTACAGCCATTGAAGACACATGGAATTGAACCTCTTGTATGAAATCATTTATCTTGTTAACGAAGTACATGAATGTTTTTTTCCGGAGTATTGACATGAATAACTTTATTTCCTTATATCGCGACATCCGCGTACTACTATACCTCTCATAATGTCTGTTCGTATATTGTATAATACAGAAGATTGTTGACGATATAAATATATTATAGAGAGTAGAATATCACAATACTGGATGAACGTTTATGGGTATCACTTATCACATAATATCACTCATATCTTACCATCAAATGGCTCATCTGTGTATCTATAATAGCGGCGTTAGGGCATATCCTTAATATCATAATCCATTCGATGAACACCAAGACTCAATACATTCTTAAGTTTGTATTTAGTCAATCACTAATATAAATATAGCTTAAATGTTAATCTATACATATTTCTAACTGAAAAATAAAATATCAACACAATGCATGATATATTAAAACGATGCCCTCAATCGAATCGGAACAAGCCGCACTCCGCGGACGTATCGGATGCAGCGTCGGAGTACCAGTCTTCCGCCGGGGCCACGCCGGGAGGACCGGGAGTTGCCCCCTGTGCCCCGGGTGCCCCTGTGCCTCGCCGTGCCCCGCCTCACCCGGCGGATATACACGCTGACTCCGAACGCTCTTAGGTTTAGCCCCTATTGAAATATCTAGGCTTCCAGGTCACGGAATGTATTGGATTATAACGACTCGCACTCCAAATACTTGTTTTGTGATGGCGGTGTTCTGTTGTCGTATTGTCATGGGTTTGTCGTGAAAAGTACGCGACGTGTAGCTCGGTCATTAACAATGGGCCTGTCATGCGCTTTACCATTTCTTTCTTTAAATAACGAACTATTCAACATCGTCATCATCTTGTAACGTCTGCTGCAGGAGAAAGGTAATGAACTGCAAGACGGCCGATCACCCCTTACATATCCACCTTGGATCGACCATTGCATGAATTTTGTCATGTTGCAATAATAAAACTCTATACGAATTTTATCGCGGTTCATCGATATTTAAAAATTTCAAGATTACTTAATATGAAAGCAATTCACATAAGTATTAAAAAGCAACATAAACGATATCTATCATCACCTCGCTGCTAGTTATACTTGTACTTGCACGTTTTAAACAGTTAACTTTGTAAATTTAAATTCATATTCAAGCGACTCCGGCTTACGATTTTAAATATTAAAAAAGCGGTGAGCTTCCATTGAAATATGAATTTTAATGCACATAGTGATCGCGTTCATTTCAAAATGGAATTTTAAACTTTTACAACATAATACTTAAATTTGTAATGATGGCTTGTTAAATATACAAGTTTGTAATGATGGCTTGTTAAATATACAAGTTTGTAATGATGGCTTGTTAAATATACAAGTTTGTAATGATGGCTTGTTAAATATACAAGTTTTCTGTTATGTTTTATATTAACGTTAAATTACCCAGTTGTAAAGAAATGGCTTTTATCGAGGTTATATGCTGAAATTTTTATATTTTAGCTAGTATTTTTAATTACATAGTTCATTGCATAAAATATAAAACGAAGAATAAGCTCGTTAAAGTGGCAGTGGGCTGGTCATACACTCAGGAGAACGGATGGCCGATGGGGAAATAAGGTTCAAGAGTAGAGGCCGCGTTTAGGTAGACGAAGTGTTGGTCGGCCATTGTTGTTCATTGCGGGAGGCCTATGTTCAGCAGTGGACGAATAGAGGCTGATGATGATTGTAACAAAATTTATTGCATATAAGTAGTACTATGAGAAAGATGAGTATTGTCGTAATTTGGGTAGCATCAAAGAGCAAGAAAAGAGCCTCGTAAATGAAAAACTGTAAGTAGGTCAATCACAAAGCCTTCATAACTATACTCTTACTCTAAATGAAGTTAAAGTGGCTTGACTGGAATTGTAATACGGTAAAAATAGATAATGTCTCCGCGAAATATTGACGAAATATCGGTATCCGAAAACTATAAAAACAGTAAGCTTTCACTTTAGTTTACCATATTGCGTCTCATGCCACCTAACCGGTAACCCGATAGCTACACGTAAGTACTATATTCATGAGTGACGTTGACCACTTACTGCAAGGCAGTTTCCCTTAGGATTGCTTCGTCTACAAAACAGAAAAAACAATAGGTATAATTACCATCGTTAAAATATTAAAAAGCGAGTATTTGGCGACAAAAAGCGACAGACATCGACAGGATGCGCCGGACAGACGCCCTGGAATGACCAAACTCTACAACACGACGAGGTACAGGCGCTAGCGGTGCTCACCAATTTTATACCAAAGCATGAATAATATTGTTGCATACGGTTGGCGGTTATCGGCCGTTAGGGCGTTCATTGGTAGAGGTCTATGTTCGACAGTGGATGGAAGAGTGTTGATAATAATAATGACGAGCAAGCAATTTTTATTGTATTGTTATAATCATTGTAGTCATATTGGTTGGCATCCGTGACCTTCCACTCTTGGTTTAGCGTCCAGCGTCAGGTAGCATTCTGACACGATGCTGAACTAGACCATTTTGACCATTTGTTTGCACTTATTGTTTTAATTTTATTTTTTGTTTCTACGACCAAAAATATTTTTCTCCGTGTTATCTTTTTATATGTGTCTCTTGTTTATGTCGAATAATAGTTTCTTTCTTTCTTACTAATCTACCAAGCTACTTCTTGCTTGTCGTTTATCATAAGCACTCATCAACAGAGAGGAATTATTATGTACAGCTAGTATGCCCGCAGCGTTAACTTACTCAACTTAACTACTGATAGTCACAGCATGATGTTATATAACCTTTAGCCTTCCTCGATAATGAGCTATCTAAGACTGAAAGAATTTTTCAAATAGGACCAGTAGTTCCTGAGATTAGCGCGTTCAAACAAACTCTTCAACTTTATAATTACTAAAATTAATATATTACACAAAATATTTCGAATTCTTATTACGTTTTAAGTGATTATCATACATCGTTAAAGACGTACAGAGTTCAAATAAACATGATCTGGATATGCCTCCCTTACCCACACCCAGGCAATCACGTCAAGTCCTTCCCGAGCCCTTACTTGATGTAGTAACCTATATAGGTTATGTGTTTTATTCACTTTAGAGTTAAAATGCAACCTTTTTACGGATATGTGGTTTACTGTGTACATGAGCAGCCATGGTTACGGGAGGGATTTTCTTTCTGTTTTTTTTGTCTAACGCCGGGAAATGCTCTGAAGCATCCCGCGGGGGAGTGGATCTCCCTAGGCGTGTATGTGGGACTCGCTGCGCCCGAAAGCTCGTATGTAGAGTAGCTCTACCACTAAAATCTGGCGAGTGCCACCAATGCCGCCTTTGGTGAGGTGCCCCGGATCTGAGCAAACAGGGCACCTCAACGGCTAGTCAGTCACTCAGGGGGACCGACGCCACCTCCACAGGGTTGTCCCGCACCCCCTTCCAACGTCGGGACAGTACAATAGAATGAGGTTCCCATCTTCACCCCTTGCCCCCTGCTCTTTTGTCCCCTCTTCTTATGAGAGAGGTACAAAGAGGCTTGCTTGTTTCTCCCGTAAAACAGCTTTGCTGTGTTTCGGAGAGAAGGGCAAGACAGGCAGTGTAATTACTGGCACCGAGTCTTAACATCTTTTGTCTCAGGATAGGCAACACATAGATGAGTTGCCTGGACTCGTTCCAGGTATACTAGTTTATGTTCATGGGCGACGGTAACTACTTACCATCAGGTGGTACGTTTGCCAGTTTGCATATCCAACTAACATAAAAAAGAGCCCCCTCGGCTCAATTAGCTTCGCCCAAGGTGCTAGGCTAACCCCAGGCTACTGAGCCCCACCGCTACGACAAGGCCTGAACCATAGTGGGGGTTACGGGAGGGCTAGTCTTATTTTAGAATGACGACTATAAAAAGCCTTAAGACTATAAAAATGCTTCTTATCCATTAAAACATTTATTAGCCCCGTATCTCTTACGTGTTAGCCTTGCGCCGGCGGACGACGATCGCCGGGCGGTAATGGACGCGACAGAATCAACTTAATTACCCTCAGCTGTATTTAAAGGATGCCCCGCGATTTGTTCAAAATTCACTTTTAATGAAACTTTTCCTTATTTTATCTTGAGAACTTGCAAAAGCATTTATTTTCAGTTAAATAGGGAAGTTGGGAGTCACGTACTTCTACTATAGACGCATTAAAACTTGACTTTATCACTGCGTCTTGTGACAGCATGGAAATTGAATGCAATGTTTTTGAACACAACACACTATTGAGCATTGGTTGTTTCATTTATTATAAATGAGGAGAATGTTGGGAAACCATGACTATAGGTATAAGCATAATTTTGATAAGGGACTATACATTCCACGAGAACCCAGTCGGCCTGACTGGGTTCTCGTTCTCTCTTTAGGTCAAATTCCGCAATTCCAAAAGCAATCAGCAGCTACTATTTATCCTATAGCTATTTATTATACATCCATCTTATTTTTTTATGTTAGTTGGATAGGCAAACGTGCCACCTGATGGTAAGTGGTCGACGTCGCCCATGAACATAAACTAGTTTACCTGGAACGAGCCCAATTTATATTTTATATATATCCTAGCAACATATTGCTTACTAACCGCTAACAACATATTGATATCTTGCTTGTTTCTTCGGTCAAACAGCTTTGCTGTGTTTCGGAGAGAAGGGCAAGACAGGCAGTGTAATTACGGGCACCGAGACTGAACATCTTATGTCTCAGGATAGGCAACACATAGATGAGTTGCCTGGACTCGTTCCAGGTAAACTAGTTTATGTTCATGGGCGATGTCGACCACTTACCATCAGGTGGCACGTTTGCCAGTTTGCCTATCCAACTAACATTAAAAAAAAACCGAGAACAAAAAAGGTGTTCCTAAACGACGCCTTTCCCTTTTATATCACTTTTTAAAATACGCTACTAACTACTGAGTATGAAAAAGGCTAAGACGGATTAGATCTCGGCAACTATCTGCTGAAGAACATTTAATTAAAGCGATTTAGACTGAAAACTCGAAGGATGGTTGAATATTAACGCTTGGTTAAGTTCGTGGGAAAAGCTTACGAAAGTTACACTAGCCGCTCGGAGAATTTAATTTTATTATCAAATTTAAGTTTCATCCGTGAAACTAGTGAGACCACGTGCCATTTAAATAGTTTTACTGAATCCAATGACATCGTAATAAAAGTGCTTTTTATGGATTTTAACGCGGGAATTTTCTTCCCGTGAATTCGTTTTAGGAATTTACTTTATTTACGAAGGAATGTGAAGTTTAAATAAGCGGTGGTACAATCCATAGAAACTAGAATAATTACAATGTCATTAAGTTTAGTACATTGAATTATTTTGTGATATTTTCATCGCTCTATAACATAATAACACCGCAGGTTTACTGAGGCCGTGTCTACGTGAATATCTCTCGTTATAATAAAACATCCTCTAAGTATTTTATCGCGGTTTAGGTTATTTACGTGCTCAACGTTTCAATACTAGGACTAGGAGGACCATGTTCATGTCACGGGAGGGATTTCTCCCTAAACGAACCACAATAAAACCCCTTAAAGTTGTTACGTATATTACATGTTTTTTTTATTTATTTTTTATAGAAAAAGGGGCAAACGGGCAGTCGGTTCACCTGATGGTAAGTGAAAGCGACATCCACTGATATCTGCTACACAGCAGTTAGCAGGTGCGTTGCCGGCCTTTCAAATATGAGTACCTATGCTCTTTTCTTGAAGGTCCCTAAGTCGTAACGGTTCGGAAACACCATAGGTGGCAGCTGATTCCATAATATGCTCATCGTGCGAGGCAGGAAATGCCGTAAAAATCGAGTTGTTGTGGATTTACGATTATCGAGATGGTGTGGGTGAAATTTAGAGCATTTACGCGATGTCCGGTGGTGGAATTATTACTACATGCTAAAAGGTCTATGTTGTAATTGATTCGTGAACAATTCAGTATCTATAGACGTCGTATCTTGAAGATAACTCAAGGCTTTAGACCATACAATTATGATAAAAGTAATTCTTGATTCCATTACATACAATACATTGAAATATTGCAATATCAAATATTGTACTGAAATCAATTTTGTTGTTTTGATATAGCATAGATCAAAACGAATTTGATATTCCTGATGAAACTTTTTACTCATGTTACCGCTAGTCGGAATCAAATCAGTTCGTTCGTGTACGATGTGATGTTATTTAATAGACGAATAAACCTGCAGTTAGTTCTACCAATCACATTTTGTATGAAACAAATTAAATGTAAACGCAATAAATAAAATCGTTAACTCTGTTACCAAAGTTGTATTTTTGTGAACTCAGTTATGCCCGATGTGTAAGTGCGTAATTGATAATAATGCTTCGGGCCTCTATGTGTGTCTCTGAGACTCTGTGCTTCTGTGTAATTTTGCCTTGGTGCTTTTGTGCTCGAGTGTATCTATGTATTTGTGGTTATGTGCCTCCGTACTTTAGTGCCTAGGTGTACCTGTGTCTTGTGCTTTGGTGCATCTTAACCGTCTGTGCCTTGATTGTTTCTGTGCCACCCCAACTGATAATATAATAAATGTGAATATGAGTTTGTTTATTTATTTTCTTGCCACGATTAAGCGATTCGCCACGAATCGAAATAAATTTCTTTAGAAAGAATGGAGAAATAAAGAGGAGTGTAGTGTTTTTATCTATTTAATAGATACCTATACATTGTCTTATATATTACATTACATCAGAGAGGTCGTTGCCGTCGACCGACCGGAGACTGGTGCTAGACGCGGTGTGAGTCGGACGTGCGCTTGCGCTTGGATCTGGGTGTAGTAGTGAGCTAGTGCAAAAAAAGGTGTGCCCCTACGTGAAATAGTGATTATTACAAGGAAAAAACTATTTTTTTGTAAAAAATATCTATCGCCTCTGGAAAAATCGCCATTTGATAGAAAAATATGAAATATGAACTATTTTTATTCATTGGACAAAAATTTTGAACAGAAATCACAAAAACGAAATGTAGACTATTCATCAAATATTCAAATTACCTACCACTACATGTTCCATTGACATATCATGTCGGAGGGTAAAGTATATATGAATATTTTCGTGTTTTAATTCTCAGATATTTACGTTGGTTGCAAACAAATGAACGCGCTGGCGGCGGTGTTCGGGAATTTCAGGAGATTTGCATTTGGCGTGGGAACGTAAACCGGTAGCCGTTACACGGGCTTGTTGAGTTAAACTACCAGGCTACGACGGATATCACGAAAATACCGCCAGAATATAACTTTAAAAGTATTTCTACTAATACAATAAACCAGAAGTTCTTGTTTGTTTTTTGGAAGTTTCAAAATCTATGAATTAACTCGGTACAGTCAGATTTAAGAAAAAAAATTGTATTATTTCATATACTTAGTTATTTATAAAGGCTATTTATTTATTTTTTCAATTTTGGGTGGGCAAAGCGTAACTGATAGCCCTGTATAAAAGTGTAATACGGTCCTGAAATCTTTATTTTATGATCTCTTAGGTGTAGAGTCCAAGTGAAGGTAACTTAAAGAGGTATCCCACTGTGAACATTTATTATGAACTATTACTTTACTTTACTCAATAATGTATTGTTCAAGTTCTTGAAAACCTGAAGTTTGATGAAAAGTTTGCTTGTTCAAGAATATAAAAAAGTTTGATTCACATAAATTAATAGTGAAATTTGATCAGTTTATTCATTATATAAAGAAATAAGACAAAAAAAGATTTCTTAAAACCTTCAATATCCACTGTGCTCTGCGCTATTGTCACGATTGAATTTCGTTTGCGTTAGAAATTCTCCATTTTGTATGAATACTTTTTTGTGGAAATTTAACTCGAAGAAATATGGAGAAAGTTTTTTATCTCGTTAGGCTCAGCTCGAGTTTGGGGGACTAATTATGTTCTATTATAATGTGGGCGCCGCTTATGTTCCGAAAAATAAGTTCGGCTTTATAGAAGCTTTTTATGATAATCCTTGTTCTGTATTGTTTTAATTTCTTTTACTTTAGGATATTTTTACTGTAGACTGTTGATATGCTATTTTATGATGGTGAGAAATGAGTCAGTAAAGATTTCAACATAAAACTAAAATCAATAAATGAAGGTACATCTTGTCTATTCTAATCTAATCTCGTTAATTCTCAGTGTGTATTATAACAGTTTATTTATACAGTCTGTACATTCAACTGAAAGATAAGAGCCTTTTTACTTTTTATTTTGCAGATCAAAAGCAAAGTTTAACAAAGCGTAAAAATCTTTTGGATCTCATTCAAAATTAAAATTTCAAACGTTTTAAAAACAAAGATAGACTTAATTTTAAGTCTATCTTTGTTTTTAAAACGTTTATATACGTATATAACGTAATATATAATATAAAAAACACCTATTTAGGTGTTTTTTATATAGCATAGAAGAGCAAACGAACAGTCGAAGCCTTTTAACGACTATCGATGCGACATCCGCACAACCAGAGATTATGCAGATGTGTTGACCTTCTTTTCCCTATCCGTCCAATGGGCCACTTGAAACTCACAAACCGCACGAAATGCGACAACACAGCTGTAACTTGACACCACTGTAATATCATAAGTGAGCGAGAGGTACCACCCCGGTCGTGCCGGCCCAATTCAACCATGTTTATTGCTATTTTAAAATTCAATAATAATAACTTTGTATAAGTTTGGAGCATTTTGAAGGATAAAACATAGAAAAATAATATGCTTGTATACCATTATTATCAATAATATATTGCTTGATGATTTATAAAAGAAAGGAAAGCGGAGTTAATTTGAAAGTGACAGAGATTGGCGACCTGCAGCCATTAGCGGACGAACTATCCAGAAGAGCCGCAATCAAAATGAACCACATTACAACAGAACTTCAACCTTATGGAATACGAGTTAAAGATCCGTTGAGATCGCACGTGAAGTTGCAAGACTGAGTATGCCCAAGAGGCAAAAATGTCTAGCCATAAAATTGATGAGCGAATTGAATTTGAGCCATTGTCTGTCTTTTTGAGTTGGAATAATTTTAGCGCCAATACCTATAGTTATATTGGCGCGTTTAAAATTACCAGTGTAGGAGGCACTGAACCATGTAATACCTGTTTTATGGTATCAGACTATAACAAAAAAACTAAGCTCGGCTGAAGTGAAAATATCTATGTGTGTGGCTTGTACAACACCGAGAGAGAAAATATAATAAGGTTTTAAACGTAAAGTCAAATAACGTATGAATATTGTAACTCGTAACATATTACATCCGGCTTAAGTTGGATCCGATTGGTGGTGGATCGACCACTTACCATTCATTAAGAGAGGCCTGGAGTGAAGCTATATACTTATATTAATGATGATGACATTTAGGTTTCGAGGTCAATCTAAGTCAGATCTATATTAACTAGAAACTCTTATTAAGCACTAATGTCAAAATGAATAAGAAATATCATACTGAGACAACGTAAACAAAGAGGATAGTTTATGATTATCAAACACCCTTAGTGAGGAAATAATGAGCAAACGAGCTAACTTCTAAGTCCTCCAATTATCGCGCTGCAGAGAATCATGTCGATACTTCGCTCAGCTGCAACGAGAAATATACAAAGATAATTTTATATTATAGTAAATGTTGGTTATACATTATATCAACTTCGACATTCAGAACTAGTGCTCCTCACATAATTATTTATTATGTAAATACTCCTCTTGGATTGGTTTTGATTTAGCTAGTTGCGGGTCCGTTAAACAGTTTTTAGTATCCCACAGATTTTTTTTTTCTTTAACGCCGGGAAATGCTCTGAGGCATCCCGCGGGGGAGTGGGTCTCCCCACCCCCACGCGGGTATGTGGGACTCGCTGCGCCCGACAGCTGGTAAATAGACGCAGCTCTACCCACTAAAACCCGGTGAGTGCCACCAATGCCGCCTTTGGTGAGGTGCCCCGGATCTAGAAAACAAACAGGGCACCTCGACGGCTAGTCAGTCCCGCAAGGGACCGACGTCACCTCCACAGAGGGGTTGTCCCGCACCACAAAATAACCCCTCCCAACGTCGGGACAGTACAATGGGGTGAGGTTCCCATCCTCACCCCTTGCCCCCTGCTCTTCTGTCCCCTCTTCTTATAAGAGAGGTACAAAGAGCCCCCTCGGCCCAATTAGCTTCGCCCAAGGTGCACCGCTCACCCTAGGTTACTGAGCCCCACCGCCACGACAAGGCCTGAACCATGGTGGGGAGTATCCCACGGATAGAGAACCATATCAAAAGATCATTTGGTAGTTACCGCTGTCGATCTTGGTTACACAGAAGAAGCAGCGATACGGGTCTTGATTTAGAAAAATTGCAACGTCGAGGGGGGTGTTTCAAGTTGTCGGAATTCCTTCATACTAGGAGCAAGCCCGGTTAGCCCTTTTGAGGAAACCGACCGGTCGGGGGGGTCCTGTGTTAGTCACTATGGTTAGTCAGATCCGGGACACTCCTTCACGCGGGTGGAGGCAACTCTCAGTGGTTATTGTGCGGTATATTGGCGCCGGGTAGCGAAGAGGAAGGGAGGGGGGAGGTCCCCATATCCTCAAGGACGACCCATCCCCGGATGAATGAGCAAAGCATTTCCACTGCGTCAACGAAAGGAGAACCAGCTATCGGAACAAGTAGTGGGCCCAGACTATTAAATGATGTCAATCGTCATCGTAATCAACCTTGTCAACACATAAGAATCTTATAATCAAATAATTACATATAATGCCAGCAGTACACTCTCGCTCGACAGCTCTCGGTATGACTCGGCTGAGGCTTCTCGTTCTGCCTATTAATATAAATACTATAAATGACAGGCCGAGGCGAGCAGGCGCTACCATCTACACTCTCGCGCTCACCCTTCCTCAGACTGTCTCTGGGAGATTGTGGATCCGCAATAATATAATTTGTAGCCGTGGAAGAATACTGCTTGACATTGGCGATGATTAAATTTACAATATAACTACATTTTTCAAACATCATTATTAATGCAGCAGTCCTTAGTCCCCACCAAAGCTCAAGCCTTGGCGTGGCGGTGGGGCTCATTAGCCTAGGGTGAGTGTAGTGTCGTGACACCTTCCACCCATATAAGGTTATGTATAGCCCACATGAGTTAATACTAATGCTATGTGTCATAATAAGTATGTATGTGCGCCCCCCAAGCAGTTCAATATACGACGTTAAACAGTAAAGACGTGTCTCAATACCATCCAACCTATTTGCCTCATTACATGAGCCCACCACCTTAGGCGAAGCTAATTGAGCCGAGGGGGCTCTTTGTACCCCTCTTATAATAAAAGGGGACAAAAGAGCAGGGGTCAAGGGGTGAGGACGGGAACTTCACCCCGTTGTACTGTCTCGACGTTGGGAGGGGTTGTTCTGTGGTGCGGGACAACCCCTCTGTGGAGGTGGCGTCGGCCCCTTGGGGGACTGACTAGCCGTCGAGGTGCCCTGTTAGTTTATTAGATCCGGGGCACCTCACCAAAGGTGGCATTGCTGGCACTCGCCGGGTTTTAGTGTTTTAGTGTTTTAGCTGCGTCCACTTACCAACTATCGGGCGCAGCGAGTCCCACATACCCACGTGGGGAGACCCACTCCCCCGCGGGATGCCTCAGAGCATTTCCCGGCACTAAAGAAAAAAAAAAAAAGTAGTCCTTAGTCCTTCCGTAACTACGGTATCCAACAAGCCAGCGAAATGTCGCGACTATAAATAAATTTAGGTATCAACCGCTATTTATTCCGTGAAATGCAGTTTTATTTATAAATTTGTCAAAATACAAGTCTACGTATAACACTTCTAGGAACACCAAGTATTGCATGCAGCCCGAGCCACTGACTCTACTGTAGTATGTAGTGAACTATCACGCCAGGGCATATTTTAGGCGGTAACAAACGCGAGCTAACCGTGTTACTTACGTAAGTAGGCTTTTAGTGTCAAGGAAGATAAATGTGCAGATAGCTCGGGTAGCTCTCTCTGAGCCGTGTCGAGGGTACGGGCATTGGTAACCACTCGGCATACTGCGAGTATGTTACTAGAAAAATATAAGAGCGGTTTTAAATGAGTGAAGGTGAAGTTTTAGAAAATATATATTTTATATTTGTTCCGATACTCAGCTTTATGACTGACACTCCATTTTCTTATTATCTAATTACAATGAAAAATGATGAAATTCGCGTAGAAGTTAGAAAACAATCTATACAGATAAATAAAATTGGAGTGTCTGTTTGTAATATTAAAATTTACCGGTGGGAGGGAAGCGCTGTGCCGCGCTCCCGGCTGCATGGGTTCCACCATCTTGCTTGTTTCTCCCGTCAATTTGAAAAAAAAAAATCGCTTTGCTGTGTTTCGAAGACAGGCCAGAAGAAGGGCAAGACAGGCAGTGTAATTACTGGCACCAAGACTTAACATCTTATGTCTCAGGATAGGCAACACATAGATGAGTTGCCTGGGCTCGTTCCGAGTAAACTAGTTTATGCAAGGAAATATGCTAACACGGTGCCTGATGCCCATGTATGTTGACAGGCATATGATAATGATTTAAAACAGGTAACCTGGTGGAAGGCCGCGTTTAAGTAGACGAAGTGTTAGTCGGCCATTAACTAGTTAGGAAGACGATTTCCGTGTAGCTGTTCCGTGTTGAATGTGAGTGGCAAGGGATCGGTCGTCTTGGCGTTCATTGAAGGAGGCCTATGTGATGTAGTGGATGTATAGAGGCTGATGATGATGATGAATAAGTGATAACAAAATAACTTAGTAAGCGTTTCTGCATTGGGATCGGCGTTGGACAATTATTTTTAGACGTAAGACGCTAGCTTACCTCCAACCTCGGTACCAGTAATTACCTGTTACGTGTCCTATCGTTCACGAACTACAGCCAAGTGGTTCGACGGCAGGATTAAGCAGGATGGTGGTACTTGGTAACTATGTGGACTGGCACATAGGAACGTATACCCCCCTCCCCTAAACATAATCGCGTGTCACATAAATCAGTTCAATATCGGTATTTTGTCATTATAGTCAGCCCGCCATATCTTCAATGTCGCAACGCACAACAATATACAACCTCCCTTCCATTTGTACTCATTACCGTTTTAAAAATACAAAAAATTAAATAGTGATTTTCATTTTGTTTCTCTAATTTTTAAATCCAATTAAAAATGAAATGTTTTGCATTCTGATCACAAAAATATAAAACCAACAGAATTCACGACATGAAAATACTGCATGTGTTTTTTATTCAAATGGGAGTATACGCGAGGATATTTTTCATAAAAATATAAAAGTATTTGTCGCGCAAACTTTATACTTAATTGTTTTTGCTGGAAACAGAGCGGAGCACAGATAATGCATGCTGCAGCGAGACATGTTCATTTGTTACCTGCATGTATTCTCTCTTGACACTGTTGATGGGATAATACCCAATTCGCTGCACTCCCAGGGTGTGCATGTGTACCTGCTAGCGTGCATAAGTGTGTGCATGGGTGCGTGAATGCGTGCGAGGATGCGTAAGTGAATGCGTGCGTGCATGCAGTGCGTGTTTAAATCCTAGTTAATAAGTACATTGTTTTATATTTTATCCATCGAGGTATTTCCGTAAGCCATAATAAACCAAAAAAATATTATTACTATTTATACTTAACATTTTTTTGTTTGGTGTATCGTACTCATACCACGTATGGCACAACTAATATTCAGTTTTGACTCGAAGACCGAAGCTGGAGGCTTCGGTTTATACACAGACGGACATAACCTCAACGTGAAGACATACAAAGTACATCTTATCGCATTGTTACTGGGGTCCAATATAACATTGTAACACTAAACCGCAAAGTGGATAACAAAATGTGAACGAAAATTTGAGTTAAGAGCCGGGATCAAAGTGAGGGGGTTCGGGGTGGAGCGGGGCGGGAGGAGGGGCGTGTCCGGAACGAGATCAAACTCTTACAGAGTGTTACAAACTTCATTTGTCGGTGTCGTTGTCGAGAGCTTTGCATTTTTTTACTTACCTGACATTTTAATGTTTTAACTAGCTCTCCATGTAGCTATTCCCGCGTATGCGTACATGCATTTTAATAAGCCTTTCCTTCTAAAAACCATTGCATAAAATGAAGATATTAAAAGATCCGGTGGGAGGGAAGCGCTGTGCCGCGCTCCCGGCTGCATGGGTACCACCATCTTGCTTGTTTCTCCCGTGAAACAGCTTTGCTGTGTTTCGGAGAGAAGGGCCAGACAGGCAGTGTAATTACTGGCACCAAGACTTAACATCTTATGTCTCAGGATAGGTAACACATAAATGAGTTGCCTGGGCTCGTTCCAGGTAACCATCAGGTGGCACGTTTGCCAGTTTGTCTATCCAACTAACATATTCTTCTTCTTGGACATAGCTTATCCAAGAAGAATAATGTGTAAAAGATACAGGATTTGTAGAAAAGAACGGCACAAGAAAAAGAAAGGTAACTGAAACTGACCTTCAATGTAGCGGTATCAGTATAAGTTGGATAACTTAGTAGGCTTTTCTATGCCGGGAAATGCTCTGAGGTATCCCGCTGGGGATGGGGGTGTCTCTAGGCGGGTATGTGGGACTCACTGCACCCGAAAGATGGTAAGGTGGACGCAGCTCTACCCACTAAAACCCGGCGAGTGCCACCAATGCCGCCTTTGGTGAGGTGCCCCGGATCTAATGAGCAAACAGGTCACCTCGATGGCTAGTCAGTCTTTCAAGGGACCGATGCCACCTCCACAAAGAGGTTGTCCCGCACCACAGAACAACCCCTCCCAACGTCGGGACAGTACAATGGGGTGAGGTTCTCATCCTTGCCCCTTGTCCCTCCTTGCTCTTTTGTCCCCTCTTCTTATAAGCGGGGTACAAAGAGCAGCTCCCTCGGCTCAATTTGCTTCGCCAAAGGTGCTGGGCATACCTTAGGCTACTGAGCCCCACCGCCCCGACAAGGCTTGAACCATGGTGGGGAACTTAGTAGGCTACGTTGACATTCATTACCAGCTGACCGATCCTCACAAGTAATAATAAATATATTATAATGAACATATTTAAATTCATGAATTCCTCGCTAAAGATTGGGAAAGCATTTGATTAAAGAAATCGCGCCCGGTATTATAAGATTTATTTTATCTAATCCACGAGAGAGCTTTCAACAGAGACCGTCACCGACGTTGGCTTTATAACGCGGTCTCAATATGGATGAGGTAATCTTACTACAAGTTAAATGACCCTAGGGGTTTTGTTTGTTATCAGGTAAAGGCTCTGAAGTTACTCTGAGACAAGATGGCCCTTCTGGTGCTGGGCAACGATACTAAGACATACTTGTACTTAACCCGGTAATTGGTTCAGTTAGTTCAGGTAGTACCTACCCTGGCTAAAGCAGTTTGGTGGTCAGGTACCTTCACGTTTCACATATTGGTCGCGGGTTTGAATACTGTCAAAACCAGACAATCAATATCATGAATATAGAGATCTACATTCGGTTTACGGACGAGTGTATATTATTTATTAATTTTTTCTTAAATTTATTTCCGTTCCTACTAGTATCTAAAAATAAGCTATGAGCTTAACGCGGAGCTAGGCTGTGTGATTATTATCCTTTAAAATAAATACATTAAAATGGCATTGCCCACATAATATCTGTTATCTTAAATAATAAGAACCTTTTGGTCGAAAGGGTTGAGTCTTTTTAATAAATATAAGGAAACAATCCTCAAAGGAAACGAATTTAATTGAGATTTATGCAATAAACCCTTTGTTATATAAAAAGGGGTAATGAGGCTGGCCCGGTGGGACAGACAGACGGACGACACATATATCACCGTAATGAACACCAGGTGAAGCGACAGACCTGATCTAATTTGTAACCAAAAATATATTCATGATCATCAGGCGAGGAGAGTGCTGGACCATAATTGACCTATGCGCTGGCCCAGTGCGAGGAGGTGAATACACCTTCAAGACTTATAAGCTTATCAGAAATGCAGGTTATCTTGCGATGTATTCCTTCGGTGTTGAGAAAACAATGTCTTATTGTTTGGGTACACATAGAAATTTAGAAAAAAACCACTCGTTCATCTAATACATGAGGGCTGAGCATCATTGCCTGACTCGACGTAATACCTTATGGGGATTCCCAGCCATTACTCCTCTTTATAATCTGTCAAGATCCATTTACAGAACCTCGCCATGACTTTGTGGCGGAAGAGTTTGTGAGTTTTTATATATATTAGGAGAGAATAAATAATAGTCGATAAAGACTCCCTAGGTTCACCCTCTAGGTGAAATTATTACGTTTGAAGAATGATCGGAGCTACACAAAATTAAACCCAAAAAAGTGGGATTCTCTAAACATGAGGTATAATAATTTATCTAGACAAAAACGCGACTCAGTATCAGTTTCAAGCAGCTCATAATAAGTAACAGAAAGTTAAGATTCCCAGTGATCTCCAAGATATTAGCTATGACAGACATGAAAGGTTTAATTTTGCTATTATAATATAGCAAAGTTTTACAAAAGTTTGTGTATTATTTCATTTGTAACGCCTGAAGTTCGGAAACTTACTTCGTAGCAGCTACGGCACAGAATCACGTAGACTCGTAGACGTAGAGCTGTGATTTCGTAGCGATAGGTGTCAATTTAATCATAGAGTGTTTCGTCTCATTGAACCCAGTATATAGAGAGGGAAATCTCTAATAAAACGAATATTAGAACTAATCTAATTCCATTATAGACTAAATAATTTATTTTGTTTTCAGATGTGTATGCGATTTTCACATTTCAGACAGTAAAAAATTTAAAACTATTGAAAACCTATATAATAGATCTAATGACGCAAGATGGCTGAACCGATTTCTATTATTATTTTGTGTCTATAAAAACCGCATCCTGATCGGTTTACCCACTTCAAGACACACAGACAGCATGCAGGAGCTAAAACTATTAACAGTCCTTTTTGGCGTCGGGGCTCCAAAATTTGCCCTCCTTTTCTCTATCCCCCCAATGGGCCACTGGAAACTCACAAACCGTCACGTCACAGCATAGCTGTCACTTGACGCCGGTGTTATGTGAGTGAGAGGTCGTGCCGGCCCAATTCGGATGCAAAGCATCATGACACTATCTCTTACAAAATTTCGAATACAAAGATTCAAAACACGGTCATTTAAAGTTTATTGACCCCAGCTGATTACCCAGTCGTGTCGGTGACGTCACATCATTAGTGTCACGTGGCGTTAGAGCACGTGCGCGAGCCGCGTCCACAGCTGGACTCATTAATTAATACAAGTCAAATAACTACTGAAACATACACAAATATAGGATTGAACATGTAATACTAATAAAAAAAATCAACGAAGAATAATTTACTTTAAAACTGGTTTTACTATTTATTATGTGCAGTGGTGATTTAAAACTTCGATTAATTTGCGTAAAAATATTAATAATTATGAAATGATGATCGGCGCAACTGGTACTAGAATTCTACATTTATTTCATGTCAATATTTCTTGAAACGTTGTTGGTCTTTATCCGAGCCATGTGTTAAATGGGCTAAAACTGAAAAAGAGGGCCATTGACACGACTGTCACAGACGAACCGATACGACTGAGGGACCTTCAAGAAATGACCATACTCATATTTGAAAGGCCTGCAATGCACTTGCTAACACTCTAGTGTAGCAGGTATCAGTGGATGTCGCTATCACTTACTATCAGGTGAACAGACGGTCCGTTTACCCCCTCTTCTATAAAAAAGAACATACAAGAGACTATTTGGTTTGTTTTATTATGTCACTAACATAATAAGTTAAACTGTGTCGGTCAGGAAACCTACAAGACGGTGAAACGTACTAATAAATGTGGAGCTTGTGAGATAAACCAGCTTCTTCGATAGCCGTCGCGGCGAGCTCGAGATACGGAAGATTGATGGCGGTCTAACCTTATGATCTCTACATTTCAAAATTCCCAAGAAATACAACTCTTGATAATATTTGAATGTTCATTCAGATAGGCAATTGTGAAGAATTAATTTAATGATAAGTAATTAATGTTACTGATTACATTAATTTATTCAGTAGGTCTTTTTTATATATGTCTATAATGTATATATCTATATTTTGGTATTGTGTGCTGGTCCAAGTCCCTCGCCGCAAAACAATCGTGAATTCGTGACAGACTGTCTACAACTCGGCGACGGAAGGTGAGGGGTTGCGCTTACGGTGCATCCACCACTCGAGGACCGGTCGCAGAGCAGGCGTTAGGTTTCTTCCATACGGCTGCCATGCCAGGTTCTCCCCACACCTCCACGTTAGCGCTTCTTGCCCTAGTCGGTGAACCAGGATCCCGTCCAGCGTAAGGCCGAGACATAGTTCGCCTCGGCAAGAACTTCCGCCACGAAACTTGTTCAGTAGTCATATTGTACCAATTCCCAGTAACCTATCCATATCTGTCTTCGGAATCAGTGTCTTTACTCGCTGTCTTGACTTTTTGGAAACAGTGATAAGGTGATATTACCTATATTACTGTTACTATAAACTTCATTTTTCCGGGATACTCTGTAAAATATTCCTCGTTAAACAATACAATCTGCAGCGATAAACTGGTCCAAAATATGAAAATATGAGTCTGCAAATATTTTTAAGCTTCGAAAATTCGCATTTCGTTTTTGGTCACACGGAGGCTGCATTGTCCCGAATAAGACATGCATGTAGCGACAAGTGCCGGTCTGTTAGTGTATTGTTAGCTTATAATAAGACATGCATGTAGCGACAAGTGCCGGTCTGTTAGTGTATTGTTAGCTTATAATAAGACATGCATGTAGCGACAAGTGCCGGTCTGTTAGTGTATTGTTAGCTTATAATAAGATAATGCATGTAGCGACAAGTGTCGGTCTGTTAGTGTATTGTTAGCTTATAATAAGACATGCATGTAGCGACAAGTGCCGGTCTGTTAGTGTATTGTTAGCTTATAATAAGACATGCATGTAGCGACAAGTGCCGGTCTGTTAGTGTATTGTTAGCTTATAATAAGACATGCATGTAGCGACAAGTGCCGGTCTGTTAGTGTATTGTTAGCTTATAATAAGACATGCATGTAGCGACAAGTGCCGGTCTGTTAGTGTATTGTTAGCTTATAATAAGATAATGCATGTAGCGACAAGTGCCGGTCTGTTAGTGTATTGTTAGCTTATAATAAGATAATGCATGTAGCGACAAGTGCCAGTCTGTTAGTGTATTGTTAGCTTATAATAAGATAATGCATGTAGCGACAAGTGCCGGTCTGTTAGTGTATTGTTAGCTTATAATAAGATAATGCATGTGGCGACAA
This sequence comes from Helleia helle, assembly GCA_963853865.1. Classification (NCBI taxonomy): domain Eukaryota; kingdom Metazoa; phylum Arthropoda; class Insecta; order Lepidoptera; family Lycaenidae; genus Helleia; species Helleia helle. The sequence goes on from OY971423.1 coordinate 471,541, forward strand.
GTGCCGGTCTGTTAGTGTATTGTTAGCTTATAATAAGACATGCATGTAGCGACAAGTGCCGGTCTGTTAGTGTATTGTTAGCTTATAATAAGATAATGCATGTAGCGACAAGTGCCGGTCTGTTAGTGTATTGTTAGCTTATAATAAGATAATGCATGTAGCGACAAGTGCCGGTCTGTTAGTGTATTGTTAGCTTATAATAAGATAATGCATGTAGCGACAAGTGCCGGTCTGTTAGTGTATTGTTAGCTTATAATAAGATAATGCATGTAGCGACAAGTGCCGGTCTGTTAGTGTATTGTTAGCTTATAATAAGATAATGCATGTAGCGACAAGTGCCGGTCTGTTAGTGTATTGTTAGCTTATAATAAGATAATGCATGTAGCGACAAGTGCCGGTCTGTTAGTGTATTGTTAGCTTATAATAAGATAATGCATGTAGCGACAAGTGCCGGTCTGTTAGTGTGTTGTTAGCTTATAATAAGATAATGCATGTAGCGACAAGTGCCGGTCTGTTAGTGTATTGTTAGCTTATAATAAGATAATGCATGTAGCGACAAGTGCCGGTCTGTTAGTGTATTGTTAGCTTATAATAAGATAATGCATGTAGCGACAAGTGCCAGTCTGTTAGTGTATTGTTAGCTTATAATAAGATAATGCATGTAGCGACAAGTGCCGGTCTGTTAGTGTATTGTTAGCTTATAATAAGATAATGCATGTAGCGACAAGTGCCGGTCTGTTAGTGTATTGTTAGCTTATAATAATGTGCTATTGTTTGTCGGACTCGTATTAACGTAATATTTAACATTTGGTCCATGATATTTTATTATGATACTACTATTGCCCACAGTTTCGCCTGCGTTAACTTAGATTTAAAACCGTATCCGGATTGATGATGATTATTTTTATAGACTATGTATAAGCCATCGTCTTTTAAAGTTTCAGGGAAATCGGTTGAGCAACAAACAAACAACAAACAAACGGTCGAGTCTCGTGAGGGACCGGTCGTCGCGGCGTTCATTGTAGGAGGCCTATGTTCAGCCGCGGACGAATAAAGGATGATGATGATGAAAATAATAAGCAAATTGCATATGCAACTGCTAAATTTCGAAAACAAAGTGGACGTGCTTATAATTATAATTAAAACCCGCTCAACAGATGAGCTTAGTGGGCTACCACGAGATAACATCTCAGGTAAGATACGGGTAACATAAGTCACCGGGCTCAAGGCAGGTTCATTTCCTTACTACCGTACGACACTTTATTTATCATTTCCTTTTTGCACAACCATAACAAGAAACACTTTATAGACGGTATTTTACTTTCAATTGAATATGTTTGTTAAATCTATATTTGATCGTATTGTTATAGTTTCTTGAAGTCGACCTCCACACACAAATTATCATCATATTAATTGGCTCGCATTTTCACTTTTATGATTCAATGAGATTATTTTATAATTCATTTCAGTATATTTTTAGGACACATTTCTCAGAAACTATTACCTTCCCAATGCTAAAGCAAATTCTGAGAAATTCAAGTTTTATTGGGAGCTTATATCTAGCCTTTTTTATTATAATTAATAAAGGAATTCTGAGAAAATAAGCCCTCCGCGGACAAGTTATTTTCGCTGTCATCTCTCGCTCCGGCCCACCACTTTATCCATACACTAACAATTTAATACATTTTTTCTTATCCTGACCGTAATTACACACTAAACGTGATTCAGTTTTAAATTTTCCTGATTGAATAAGATGTTTTCTGGGCCGTTTCCAGTAACAAGTCTTTGAAAGTTGTGGTATTTCAAGAATTTTCAGTTTGAAGGCAATCTGTCTGAAGACAGTTTTTATCCATAGAAAAACGGGCTAACTCCGAGCCGGACTCACGCGCCATTATCTATACAACATTAGACACCTAAACAAAACATCACGTTTGTTTTGTTAATGTAAAGAACATAATATACGGCTATTAATATTTTAATAAAAGCTGCATCTAGTGAGGTGATAATTGATTGATTGTCTGCTCGGTTGCAATAATTTCTATGATAATATACTAAAAGGTGTCACTTATAATACCATTCATGATTTTTGCATGGGAGACCCCCTTAAGTATTAATTTTATTTTAATTCAATTATTAATTTTTAAAATTTTATATTTTATTATTTATATTTAATATTATTAGATAACTAAATATTCTGAGAATATTTCAAGCGTTTACCTGCTGCCGTTATTAATACCGGATAGAATTTACGTAGAATTTATTGCTTTCTTAAGTTTTCCTTGTATATTCGTATATTAGCAGTGACTTTTCCATAAAATTGGTTGTTGTTAAATAAAGTATAAATTAATATAAAATTAAGACCTAGCGTAGACCATTTGGATTAACTAACTGACTTTTAAAAAAGGTGGAGGTTCTCAATTCGGATGTTTGTATGTTTTTTACTTCTATTATTGGTAATACCATAATATTCAGTTATAACGCACTTTTAGAAATTTCCAATTGATCATAATTTCAGAATAATTTACTGGAAAAATAAATTTGTCTTTCCGTGTAGAAGTCGGTTAGATAAATATAATAATCCTTCGTCTCCAGCTCGCTACTTTAACATCTCGTTGGGTTTATTGTTTCATCAGCGAGGCGTGCCTCTGACTCGGGCTGGTTCAAACGAGCCGCAATCTCTTTTATTTGTCACGGACTTTGTGCTCTATTACCACTTTAAATGTCATATTTCTTTGAGTAAATGTGACTTAATCGTGATATTTTCACGGTCGTATAAAAGACATTGCGTATAAAACTTTTTTTTTTGTTATCGCAGGGAAATGATTTTTACGCATGTAGCCAGGATCTCGGGTAGATCCTGACCCTATGTGGGACTAGCAACTGGGAGTGCTCTACCCGTAAAATAAAACCATTGCGAGCGCCTTCAGCCAGGGTCCCGGATCTGTATTCAACGGGATAATCTCATCGCGGGGACCTCCCGGCCGCTACTAAGCAGTCCCCGGGACGTCGTGTCATACTAGGTCCAGGTTCCTATCCTGAACCCGACACGAGCACAGGGGCCGTACTGGAGGTCTATTAAGTAGCGCCTCCTACGCATCCCCGTTCGTCGCCCGCGGGGGGAGGTCTCGTCGGCGGCCTACTAGCCGATTAGCAATAGCACAGTAACGGCACTGTTTAGCAACCAGTAATACTACAGTAACGTACCACTGTTAGAGTTAGACACCTAACAATACTACAGTAACGTACCACTGTTAGAGTTAGACACCTAACAATACTACAGTAACGTACCACTGTTAGAGTTAGACACCTAACAATACTACAGTAACGTACCACTGTTAGAGTTAGACACCTAACTATACTACAGTAACGTACCACTGTTAGAGTTAGACACCTAACAATACTACAGTAACGTACCACTGTTAGAGTTAGACACCTAACAATACTACAGTAACGTACCACTGTTAGAGTTAGACACTTAACAATGCTATTGTAACATAAAACTGTGAGACACCTTTTTTCCGCTGGCAAATGCAAGAGCATTGGTCTTATGAGTCTCTCCCCTCGTCCCCAGGCGGGTATGTGGGACTTTCTGCGCCTAAAATATGGTAAGGTGGACGCAGCTCTACCCACAAAACCCAGCGGTGTTCGCTTCATCGTGCTGACCCAGTGCGGGAACTATGGACGTACGCACCGGAGATGGTGTGCCTGGTGGCACTCTCCTCTGGAGGTAGGGGTGGTGACGTCCCCTCTAACTACTCCACTTAAGGGATCCTAAGCAAATAAGGGTGTCTTATAGCCCTAACATAACGCGCGCGTAGCGGAACCCCCGATCGGCCTTCTGTGACACCAATATCTCGCACTGGCTGCCATGCGCTCACACTGTTGGTTATCACTCGGATGACCGAAGGGAGCGACAGATGTCGCCAGGGTTTGCTCTGTAGTGTCTTCCCTGCTGCCACCTTCCACGTCAAGTTATTTTGCCATTATTATTGATCATCGGCTATGTAGGTTGTGAGCGGCTGCGAAGGGCAGCACTTTACGCCTCGTCAAGCGCTGATCAAGCGCTTCATGTATGAAGCTGCTCATTTACAATTCCCACACTGTAGCGCTGCCACGGACCGATGCATCTTTTAATATTTTTGCTCAAATGAAACGGATACTTTTATCATAATACTAGCTGGTGCCCTCAACTTCGTCTGCGCAGGATAAGATTTTAATTTTTTTTTATAAAAAGTATCCTATGTTACTTCTAATACCTCCCAAGAATATGTGTACAAAGTTTCATGATGATCGGTTAAGTAGTTTTCTCGTGAAAGCGTAACAAACATCCACGCTTTGACATTTATAATATTAGTAAGGAAGTAAGGATTATGTGAATGATATTAATTTGTATGTACTTACTATTGAGTATACTTTTATCTCTATATTTGAAATTATGGATACCATCAGAATTGTGATACATATTCTGAACATGCCAGGCGCTTAACAATCGCTTGTGCACTAATAGCGCTTAATAATTTCCACAGTAATTTCGGTCGGAACATATTTTTGCACTCGAAAAGGGAACATATCGGGCACTCGCTCCGCTCGAAGGCCTCGCTAGTCATCTCGTGTACGGAGGAGTGACACGCTAATGCGGGGTAAATTTTATATTTTTGTGTTCCCTTTTATCATTCGGGAACAGACGAGATGTACTCATTTCGAACAAAAAACGTGACATGTGAGGTTTGTTTGATCCCGCATTGCAGACTTAAATGTATTATGAAAGTGATTTCGTAACTGTAGTGTATTAAGTATATTCGAGATTTATTTTCTGAATATTTTTTGTTTTATTCGTTTTAAGCTTGGAATACTTTATATTTTTGTTAACTCTCTTCTCTCTCTCTTAGTTTTTTCGTCTCTTTTAGTTTTTTCTGTGCCTTTTTCTCGTTTAGATTTATTTCTTCCATTGTTGAAAATGTTCTTAGCTCTTTTAATAATAATATGTAAAGAACTTATTATTTTTGTAATGACGCAGGTTTAATGCTTTCGCATGATCCATTTTTACCTCGGGTAAGGCTCCTGGTCCTCGCACTTGAAAATGCAACTACCCTGCGACCTTTAGCCGCTTTTTGAGGGTCCCGCATCTGCAGGCAACAGGTTCACCTCAGCGACAGTTTGGCCCCCGCGAAGGCCAGACTACTCCTTCTAAGGGAGATTGACCGGCCGCCACTAAGCAGTCCCCGCGACGCCTGCCATACTGGGCTTTATAGGTTCCCAACCTGAACTCGACCCAAGCACAGGGGCGTTACTGGAGGCGCATTTAGTAGCGCCTCCTACGCAGTACGCACCCCCGTTCGTCGCCCGCGGGGGGAGGCCTCCTCAGCAGCCTTCTCTCTTACCCACTCATCGGCCTCCTTCTGGGTCATTATAATATTGCCTGGCAGAAGGAGATCATCGCCATCCAGGACTGGTCGTCGCTGACGCTCGGCAGAGACAAGTCCCCTCCGATAACCGACGTCAGATAGCGACGCAGCGTCACCCACCTGGGGCACACCTAGAGGGTGTATTGGGCCGAGTTCACCGTGGCACCATAATCGTAAATTACTATCACCGGCTCCCTGTGTGTCGTCCGGCACAGGTAATCACCAAAGCAACCATGCCCGTGAGCAGCTGTGTCATACGGAAGGTGAGGAGTTCGCGCTAACAGCGCATCAAACGTTTTTTTTAATGCTGCCTGCCAGTGCCCACTGTTTCATATTGAACATATTAATACATAATATATACAATAATTATAATTAATTATAATAATAATTATAAAATATTATCACTACATAGTATAAATCAAAGTCACTTCCCGCGTATGTCTGTATGTATGTATGCTTAAATCTTTAAAACTATGCAACGGATTTTGATGCAATATGTATAATACTTGCATAATAAAGTAGATAAACACTGATAATTTTAGAAGTTTCTAATGTGATATCGTAAATTAACACATTTTTTGCGCTTATAATATTGCAAACGCTAGCTGAACCCTATCGGATAAATCAAAATAATGTCTTACATTATTGTACAACTTAAAAAGGTCTACAAAAAAGTCCGCGATGGCATATGTCTATCTCTTAAGGATAACATACTACCTATATCCATTTTAATATTTAAAAAATTGGCAATTATAAAGCGGTAATTGAAAAGGTATTTACACAAATGCGGTATTAATCCCTATCATTTTAAATGCATTAGTTAGCTTAAAAATTTCATGAAGATTATTTTTCCCTATACACCATGGAAATTAAATGAATACCTTAGTCCTTAAGAGATATAGCAAAATAATGCGTCGCCGTGAGTCGACCGAGCCGCGCGGGCGCTCCATGAAGCTGCGCCTCGTGTCCGAGCCGGACGGAGTTTCCGTCAGACAATGTATGGTTGAATTGTATATCCTAAATATGCCTAATACGGTTGTAAATCTAAGATAACGCGGGTGAAGCTGCGGGCAACTACTAGTATTATAAGAGATCCGGTTTGAATTCACGGCGTAGTTTCACGGCACTAATGTAGAGCCGCAGTAAGAATATTTTGACATTATGGTGCATTGGTATTGGCCATTATGTTTTATTTAAGCAATAAATCGAAAGTAAAGATCCCACAAAAAACTGTTTCACTGTAAAATGTCGCGCCAAGTACACGTCTAACTATATACACGTATAGCAAAAATAAAAAAATAAACTAATCTTTACAAAAAATATGAAATAAAAAAACCAAGTACACAAAACCTCTCGGATTAAAAGAAACACTCATTAAAAACTGTGAAAATTGAAAAAACAATTGGTGCAGTATATTTACAAAAAAAAAAGAAAAATTTGCAATCTACAAAAAAATATAAATAAAAAAAAAGTAATCATTGTGATTTTCAACAATTGCAAAATTTTTGTGGGAAATTTTACAATTGGAAACAATTTTTTAAACGTACTTGGCGCGCGTCATTGAGTACCCCAAATTTTTTCATGGCTAATCTAGAGCTAGGGTAATATTATTCTGTGATCTACAGCCAGGAAATTGGTATGGAAAAGGAGTATAAAAACAACAATTGTTGCAACCCTTCTACGCCATGTAGTTGGCCTCACTAATGATTATTTTAATGTCGTCAATCAAATCTATTAGAATTAAAATTCAAGCTCGTACCCATTTCTTTATATATTTCTTATTCCTATTACATTTATACTGATATATGAATATGACGCTTTCTTGCCTTTTAATTGAATCAAGAAATAAGGAAATGATTTTATTACTAGTAAGGTAAAGTACCCAGTAACTGCTCAGAACCACCTTTCCACTCTTTTTATTTGTATATCTGCATTTTTGAATATAGATATACAAATGCAGAGAGTGGGCAGGTACTGGCTCCTGAGCTGATATACAAATGCAGAGAGTGGGCAGGTACTGGGTACTTTACCTTAGATAATGTTTATTAAATTGCGCGTAAAATTTTAATATATTAAAACGCGCGCCAAGTACGTTTAAAAAATTGTTTTCAATTGTAAAATTTCCCACAAAAATTTTGCAATTATTGAAAATCACAATGATTACTTTTTTTTTATTTATATTTTTTTGTAGATTGCAATTTTTTCTTTTTTTTGTTGTAAATATACTACACCAATTGTTTTTTCAATTTTCACAGTTTTTAATGAGTGTTTCTTTTAATCCGAGAGGTTTTGTGTACTTGGTTTTTTTATTTCATATTTTTTGTAAAGAATAGTTTATTTTTTTATTTTTGCTATACGTGTATATAGTTAGACGTGTACTTGGCGCGACATTTTACAGTGAAACTGTTTTTTGTGGGATATCTCTTTTTTTTGTAAAGCATATATTAATTAACATAATTACATTTCAAATATTTTAATATTTTAAATATTTATACTTCTTGAGTAATTCATTTCAAATACTTTAAAATTTTAAACTTAAACTTCTTGAGTAATTCATCAAAATTTTTATTCATAAATTTTCTCAAATAATTTAATAATAAAAGAGGTTAGTACTATTACAATACTTTTACTTTAAATGACGCTTGTGACTGACCAGTGACCAATGCAACATCGTCATATTTTTTTAAATGTTATTTTGATTTTCAAAATTAACATAGAGCATGCGTTCCTGTTATTCCTCCTGTTTAAATATTTAGAGTGTAAAAGGGAAAGTTAGATACCAGATGGCGCAACATGCAACTTGACCGGCAGTTCAAATCAATAATTAAATTAAAGTCAAATATTATATTTGCTTATTAGTAAATCATGTAATAATAAGCTCAAATATGTAATTAAAAAAATTAATATTTTTTGTTCTTGTCCAATATATGATTCATTATTATCTACCCAGAATTTATTAAGTTATAGTTGAACACTACCATGCCTTCAGAATAAAAAAAAATTCAAAACTTTAGATGTATTACTTTCTTTATTGTTTTCTTAAGAATAATTCAAATCCAACTCCATATGAAGAAAGTCATATATTTACTTGATACCAATGTACTTATTATTATGTTTATTGTCCTTTAAGGCCTTTAAATATTCTCCTTTCCAGAAGCTAAAAAAATGTAAAACAGTAAGGAAATAACTTCAAATGAAAATAATTAAAATTAAGAAATACTACACACATAATGTCTCGCAATTTTTGTTTACAACCAGCTCTTTTCGCTTAAAGTTTTTTTTATTGCACGGTCTGTAACAATGGGAAAACAAATTGTATTGACAATAATAAAAGTATGACAAGTCAGAAATTTGAAGTAAAATTACTTACATAATATCATAATCAATACTGAAATTAACTTGTCTGTATCTATTTGATTATTGGAACAAATATAAGTCATCAACATATAATGCTATAACAATTTTTACATCATTATTCATTTTTGTAAAAACACATGCCTCTATACGACTCCTTTTGAAACCTAACTCACATAAACATTGCTCCACTCTCTAATACCATGATCTAGATGACTGCTTTAAACCATAAATCATCAAGTATCAGCACATGTGGTGGTGCAGCGAAAACGCTACTGATATCCGTCGAGAGAGCGCAGAGAGCAATTCTCAAGGTGGCTACATTTCGCCCTTTCCTATTCCCTACTAACCTTCTTTATAAAACATGTAAAGTCCTAACAGTCAGACAACTTTTTATACTAAACATAGTACTAAAACAGCACGCAGCTCTTGCCTACTGTACTGAACTTACTAAAAAACGAAGAAAAGATATAGTTTGCTCCCAAAAAATTGCAATAAAACATACATTTATAACTAAATTTTATATATACCTAGGCCCTTATCTCTACAACAAATTAAATGCTTTGTTAGATATTTATCGACTAACTTACCATAAATGTAAAAAAAATCTCCAGCTGTCGCTACAAAGTAGGTCGTACGAAGAGACAGATAATTCGTTAATTAGGTTAGATTAGACTTTACCTATTTATACTTTTATCTTATAAGTTATATATAGTTTAATATAAATGATAAAATATGATTCGTGAAGCGAGTACACTAGCCTAGCTAAAAGAGCCTGAAACACAGGATTTCCTAGTTCAGGCAGTCAGTACATATATTGTAAATACCTAAGAAACATTGCATTGTAATTATAGATTTTATTGTACTTAATATGTAAGTTTCTGAAATAAACATATTATTAATTTTTTTTTATTATTATAAATTACTTTGTTTAACAATCTTATTCTTATTTGAATCACAATTAATAACTAGTTGAACCTTATAAATGTCCTCTTTAAGAAAACCTTTTAAGAATGCTGTTTTAACATCTAAATGAGTGACATCTAAATTTAACTGAAGAGATAGTGCGAACAATAATTTCAAAGTAGAATGTCTGACATCTGGTGAGAAAGTCTATTCATAATCAATACCAGGCCTCTGTGTAACCTTGTGCCCTTAGCCACTAAACATGCTCTGTAACATACACTATTTAATTTCCTTTTATATACCCACTTGCACTGTACTAAAGTTTCATCAAAAGGTAATTCACTCACAGGAACCCATGCATCATTTTCTTCAAAAGCTTGCATGCAGCTATTCCTCTATTGCCTGGTTCCTCATTTTCTTCTTCAGATTGCTGTCTGTGTATGATATTCCCGTAACTGCTCCATCTTTCATTTTATTCTGGTCATTTATATTCAAATGGCCAATCTCCTAGATATCCACTTTGTTAAATAATTTTGTTATTTCTCGAAAATTAATTAGACTGTATTGTCATTTTTCTTTCCAATTTGCATTTTCTGTTGGAACCGGCTAAGACCTGAGGCCATGCTGCCATATCTGTTGTGTTAACAAAAATATCTTGTCTGTGCTTTGGAATAACGGCGGAAAATGCCAAAAAGCGCGGCTCTGCCCCTCTAGCACCCATCAATCAACTATCACTTCCCATTCTATTCACCCAGAACAGTTCACCATAATATTCGCCAACGAATCACATTACATATTACACAGATTAAGTTTTAAAAACAAACACTATAGAAAACCATCAGAACAGTTCTACAATAGAAAACCACTCCAGAACAGATCTCCAAAATATTCGCCAACCAATCACAATATATACAGTTTTTAAAACAAACACTAGAAAATCACTCAGAATGAAGAAAACACAAAATAACAATTAATTATCTGGAAACTGGGAAGAAACGAAGAAGATTGAGCTCTTAACAGAAACGAATATATGAAACAAAAGACGTTTATCAAATAAAAAATACGACAGAAAAAATATATTATACGAAAGACGTATAAGTATATAATACAGAAAAAATAAATAAAAATAAGTTATAGAGAATACAAGAAAAAAAACGAAATACTTAATTTTTAATACAACACCGTATATTGATAACGATAGGCAGCATGGCCTCTAGCCTTTGCCTGTTCCGATAGGATAAAACTAAAAAACAAGCAACCAACTTCGATGTCAAAACTCAAAATTCTCACTGTAACGTCATATAAAATATTTTCTCTAAACATCTTTAATCGGAAAACGGCGCAAGCAATAATTTTCATGTTTGAAATGTATTAAATAATTGCTGAGACCCAATAATTTTTTGTAATATGTGTAAAATTCGTAAAAAGAAACTTATTAAAAATAGTGTGAAGTCTTAGTGTTTTCGCAATAATAACAAAATTTAGCCCCAAAAATATGAGGAGGTTATGTTTACATATGTCTCGAGAATATATACACAGTGCCTCACGCCTAACTACTTGGATGTGTTCTTGGCGCTAGACACTAACGTGTCTCCTGATAAATGCCTATATCGTAGTTTTCGGAGTAACCTCAGAAAAAGGTTGAATGGAATATGGACTCCATATTACTACTTTGCTTGCTTTTTTTATCTGGTACAAACATTTTTAATTAGTTACTTGACCTCAGATAGCTCCAATATTTCAATACAGTATATATATAAGTATATATATATATATATATATATATATATATATATATATATATATATATATAAGTATATATATATATAGTGAAGTGCAAGTTTCAGATAAAACGGTTGAAATAAATGTTTATGTATACAAATTTTACAAAACTATCCACTATTATTTACTTTGGATACTACTTCCTCATTCAGCATAATATAAACTGTAGTTCCGGAATATTAGGTCAACCTAAACATCAGAACAGTTACAAACGAGTTAGGACCGGGGAGGGGAGGGGGGTATGTAAACTGCATTGTCGACTCCAACCTACTGAAAATTCTATTAATTGAAGCAATCATTGTAATAGTATGGCGACATGAATGATATACACGTTTTTTTTTATATTTCATAGATAAATACATGCTAAATGTGTTTGCGCTGTATGAGTGCGTCTGGCATAAGTTATTATACTAAACAACAATAAGTTATCCATGCGCCACCGATTGCCGCGAAATTATAGGTTTCGGTGTCAGTAATTTTTCTGTCTCTTCTATCAAAAGCACTGCAAGGTTGTTTCAAGGTAAAAGAATGTATAGTAAACAGACTGAAACTGACGGACGCGCGGCACAGACAGTATACCTATGATTTATTATCTCTCAGAATTTTAGAGGCCGGCGCAGGACATATATCAAAATACTACTATCAAAATATTAAAATATTATATCTAACATAAAACGATTTTATTCATAATTACAAAGAAGGCTTCCATGTCGATCGATGTACAGGTGCGTCTATCTTGTCCGCCCACGAAGGTGGTGCCAACCTTAAATCATAACCCGAGAGGTGGGCGGAACTTATCGCCTTGTGAAATATTTTGAAGTTTATTTAAGTTAAAACATATACTATATAAAAATATTACCTTTGCGTAGCTGTCTTTTTTGTTATGTAAGCAATCGAAAGCCTATGAGTAATATTTTGGTTTTAAGCTAATACACAACATACAATTTCAAAAGGATACTCTAAATTATACATAATATTATGAGAATTAAATTAACATAACATTAATCTATACTAATATTATAAAGCTGAAGAGTTTGTTTGTTTGTTTGAACGCGCTAATCTCAGGAACTACTGGTCCGATTTGAAAAATTCTTTCAGTGTTAGACAGCCTATTTATCAAGGAAGGCTATAGGCTATATCACGCTGTGACTTATAGGAGTTGAGTAACGCGGGCGAAGCTGCAGGCAACAGCTAGTATAGTACTAGATATAATATTAGGTCTAGGTACTCTTACTGACTATATGCAGTAGCATTACTGAGTCATTTCATTCATGACGTGACAAATATTATAATTTTATATATGATCCTTATTTTCATACAGACTACATTTTTCTCTATAAAATTTAAGACTTCTGTAATTACAATTACAATTCAATAATTTCTATTCATTTTCAAGGCTTTGTATTGTAATTGTACAATAGTATGAATCCACCTTACAACACTGCAACTACTTGAGGTGCAGGAACAATCTTCTTCGAACTTGTTTGTTGTGAAAATTGTTGTATTCCCGCTTATGAAATGTGTCGTTTAATATATCATGTATTTACACCAGTTCCGATTGTTACGTGTCATAATTATGTATACTTAAAGGTGTCATACAATAGAAATATTGTAAGCAAATTTAATCACTTTGATATCTTAGCAATCACTTCTTCTGTAAATTTGTAAGATTTATATAGACGCGACAGTCAGAATACCAAGTTTTATAGCAGCTTGTAAATTGCAAGGATAGCCCGCTTCTGCATCACAAAATAATAATTTTACTTAAAAGCAGTAAAAAAGAATATATTATGTTTTAAAAAAAATGTATCGGAACAATTTAAGCATTATAATAAAAAATAGGCGACCGCGGAAAAATGCTAATAAACTCATTTACCGTAACACCGGCCCTTGGTTTGGTGAAAGTTACGAGACTATTTGAGATTCTTTTTTCTTTGAAGATAAAAACGAAGCGGACATAATTCGATTTTGACTTCATCAAAACAAAATCTCTTACACAAATGATTTGGTTACGATAACGTCGTAGAAGTTTATAAAGACCAAACATTTTAACTAATTTAAAGGGATTATTTACAAATGGATTTCTGACTTGACTTGTGGCATTAGATTTTAATATTGTATAATATACCTCACCTGTTCGTCACAATTATTATTATGCACCATTTTTCGTCCACCGCTGTAAAATAGGCAAATTTATTTGAACGTAAAGACGGCCGATTTCGCGTGAGTTAGGACCAGCCAGTTACATACAACTAGCACCGGCCATATTGTTACATACAACTAGGATCGGCCAGTGCACAGAAATTGTCATCGTATTTGTAGTTTCAACAAAATACTAAACACATTTCTAAACAGTGACAAAAAAATCATCTAAGCACGAAAATCTGGACAAAAAATATATAATTTGTACAGTAATTTTACGGAATACTTTACTGCGTTTGCGCATCTTTGTAGTACCTTTAAACTAAAAAAGTCGCTTGGTGTGTTGTGTATCGATATTTTCTAAATTATTCGACTGATTTTGATACGTTTTCCACTGTCCGCTTCGATATGAACTGGGGCAGGTTCCTAAGTATGATGCTTGTATATTTCAAAGAATACAGAGAAGCATACAATAGTACAAAAAATAACAAAATAATGTACTACTTATAATTCTTCGTGCGTGTGTATGTCACTGGCTCCTAAAGAGCTTTACAATTTGAACAAAAATAGTTTGTACAGGACGACGATAGTAGAATCCGCTAGTATTACTTTAAAAAACTGTCAACAGATTTCATACAAAAAGAAATCCTACTCTGAATTCAGAAATATACACCTGACAAATTTTAGTGTTGGACCAATTTGTAAATGATAAACAAGGTACATTTTCACTGATAATTGTATTTCAATTCGTAGTGAAGCGTGGTCGATCTGTGTGCTGAGTCAACAGCCCGCGCAAACAGCGGGGTGTGGGTTCGATGCCGCAAATACGGGCGGACAAACAAACATACAAACACGACAGATGATTAATTTATTGCTTGCTCTGCTCTCCATGTGTCTGTCGTGTTAGTGTTTGATAACTTCATTAATTATGTTATGGGTTTTGAGTTATGCGGTATCGCGACACACATAATGGGACAAACATTTGACTTATGATAGATGAAAGGCATGCGTTGAATTACAACATAATATTATAATTAAATATATTAGTATTCTATATAGTATAATATAAACATAATTTACTTGGCTATTGGCGTTTATAGAAGGAGGCCTATGCCAAGTGTTCGGGGGGTATCCTGTGTTAGTCAGATCCAGGACACTCCCCTTCAAGTGGCTGAAGGCAACTCGCAGTGGTTTTAGTACGGTATACTGGCGCCAGGGATAGTTGGAGGACGCCGGGAGTACCACATTTCCCCGGGGACAGCCCATCCCCGGGTGAATGCGCAAAGCATTTCCATTGCAACAAAAAAACGGCCTATGCCAAGTAGAGGAAGAAAAAAAGTGGATAGAAATGAAGGTAACGGCTGGTCCAAACTTTATTGCAGGTAAACGCAAATTTGACAAACAGATGCCAACATATCTCTCTGACTATCGTCTGATAATATATCATATGATATTATGTAATTTTCGTGGTGTGTTTAATTTGGCTACACAGAAGTCGAAGCGTGAACCTGTAGTAAAAAATGTTATGGCAAATGTATTTTGGATATTCTAAGAATTACAAATAGGTATTTAGTTTGTTTTGTTTTAGGTAGGCTTAACCTACACGTTAACTCTGTTCGCTACGTCCCCACTATGGTTTAGGCCTTGAGGTGGCGGTAGGGGTCAGTAGCCTAGGGTGAGCCGCTACACCTTAGCGGAGCTAATTGAGCCGAGGGGGCTCTTTGTACCCCTCTTATAAGAAGAGGGGATAAAAGAGCAGGGGGCAAGGGGCGAGGACGGGAACCTCACCACATTGTTCTGTCACGACGTTGGGAGGAGTTGTTCTGTGGTGCGGGACAGCCCCTCTGTGGAGGTGGCGTCGGTCCCCTGAGGGACTGACTACCCGTCGAGGTGCCCTGTTTGCTCATTAGATCCGAGGCACCTCACCAAAGGCGGCGTTGGTGGCACTCGCCGGGTTTTAGTAGGTAGAGCTGCGTCCACTCACAAGCTTTCGGGCGCAGCGAGTCCCACATACCCGCCGGGGGAGATCCACTCACCCGCGGGATGCCTCAGAGCATTTCCCGGCGTTAAAGAAAAAGAAAACTGTTTGCTACGTCATTGTTTTTTTCGGTGGTAATCATTAGTTGACGTAACGCAAGACGCGACAAAACACATGACGTCGTAACGCAGACGCGAAGGTAGAGCAGACGCAACGTAGCGCATGACGCGACGTGACGCAAGATACCACGTAACAAAAGACGCGATGTAACGTACGACGTAACTAACGCACAAAGCTTGGACCTGCGTGACCACAATTAACAAACTCTACGCCCAGGCGTTGTTCGTTAATTTAAGAGGTATATTTTGGTTGTTCGTGTTTCTTTTTATTCTAATTAACGAGTAAACTGGTATTATTGTGACTATTAAATACGAGTTGGTCTGTTAGCTGTAGTAAATTATAATTAGTGTTATTAAATGCGGTGAGTCATAAATTTTTTGGGGTTCCATAGCTAATGAATACAAATGCCAAAATTTAAATAGAAATTAAATGTTTAGAACAATATAATTACGGATGAATTACATTGTGTCTTAAAAATGTATAGTCTTTAATTTTCTTTAATAATTTGACTATCGAATGCAAAAATGATTATGAAACCTGTCTGACAGTTCCAGAGATTAGTGCAGACAAACAAACAAATAGACACTTCAAAATTTGCCCTTCTATAGGAGCAAATCTGCATGCAGTAGTAGCATTTGAACCAAAAATTTAGTGTAAAGTTTAGTACGATACATCACTATAGTGTACAACATAATATCGTGTCCTATTAATTATATGAAAAAGCTGAACACTCATATTATCAAGAACACTGTCGTCCATTATGTGGAGTACCGGACCCCCTCTCCCATCGCCCCGCACCCCTCCCCCTCGCCAAGATCATCCCGGCGTCGGTAGCCCGTGACGGGGGCTAAAAGGCAGCCAGCGGTGTTAAGCTACGTGGATGTAGAATAAGACGTAGACTAATATTATCGAAACCTAAGCGAAGCATAAACATTAAAACGAAACCGCACAACTAATATATTTTTGACTATCAATAAAACTTACCTATATTGAGCCATTAAGGCCGAATTGAAAACATGCGACTTGAAGAAATAAAATGAAATCCGACCTTCCATAGGGCAAAAGATATTTATTCAAAGCAGTGAATCGTATCGCATTATAAAGATAAACTTAAATCTCATGACTTACTACGTGTAGTTATAGCAAACATAATATGGTAGGTATATATTTACTACTAGACATGTATTACACTAAACATTCACTCGACATTTAGGTAGGGTAATTGCAGAGAGTTTGTTACTGTTAAAATACTGTTACTACTATAATCTTCTACGATACTGCAAAAAATAACTTGTTTTAACAATAATGCAGGAAATAAGTACATTTACTAATTCATTAGGAAAGTGTGTCTATGTATTATTTTACATCAACCCTTGTGTAACGTCTTAATTTCAAGTAGGCGGCGAATACTAAGGGTAATTTTAGGAACGATTAATGAGACGTGAGGCGTGAGACGTGAGACATGAGACGACACGAGTGGGAGACGGTAAACAGGGTCGGGATATGAGGAACTAACACCACGTCAAAATGATCGTATTACATCTAACCCTCAAAGGAAGATATATATTAATAAAATATAATAAAACTAGACTGAATGTCGCCCATTAATACGCTCCTAGTAATCAGTTGATGAAGATTCGTATTGTTAATATTTAGTAATTTTTTGTAGATTCGCCAATTTCACAACATACTTACAATTACTTCTGTTGTTTATACTCGTTTTATGAAACAACTTTCACGGATTTTATTGCTTATGTCGGTCATGAAAAACGCTCGATCAAGTGTTGTCATGTCATAGTATAAACAATTAATACTTTTTTAAGAATTCCTACCGAAAATGATTTTTAGTTTCTCACATTTTGTATGTGAGAGATGGTGGTCTAGTGGGTACGGGCTCGGTCTCTTGAGTGAGAGCCGAGAGGTCCGGGTTCAATCCTGACCCACTGTGATACCTTGAAATGGGTTTTCCTTAATTTCTACGTAAACCTGAACATGAGACCATCACTTGCCCACCGATGGAGGAAACCTGCTGCCTGATGAGATAAAGCGTCTTTGAAGGTGTGTGAAGTTCGCCAACCCACACCGGGCCAGCGCATCGGTAAAAAAACCCTCCTCGCCTGATTTAGAGGAGGAAACCCGTGCCCAGCGGTGGGACATATAAGGGTTGATATAAGCAATAAAAGTGTATAAACTATGGAGATAGCGGGCTATTTATGTGGCGGGCCGCGACGTTATGGTGCTCACGCTACGTGATACGTGACGGGTCCGCAACTGTCATCTCTGATGCCACTTTATGGGATGCTGTTGTTAGGCTTTGACACCCACTGGTAAGGATTACAGGTTTAAGTCAAATGGATTGAATTTTGTTTTAAACTAGCAGCGCCCCGCAGTTTCACCCGCGTACTTGCCATTACCGAGGAAGTACAGGAATAAATTATAGCCTATATGTTATTCTGATGTATAAATTATGTTATTATAAAGTTTCATTAAAATCCATGCAGTAATTTTATTCTTACAAACTTTCGCGTTTATAATAGTAGAATAGTAAATAATAGTACTACTAGTAGAATAGGACTTCAGTGACTAGAACTGCTGACACGAATAGTGTAGTATCAGTTCGTAATGAGCTCAGCAGATTCTTTGGATCATATTAGAGCTTTAAAGAGCTATCTCTTTGAAGGTCAACGAATCGTCCATCTTCCACTTGTATAATGGTAGTAACAACAATCAATTAAAAAAACATAGGTACTAAAAATTCTGAAAATAAATCCAGTTAAAAATAAATAAATCGTTGCTCTATAAAGTAACGAGATAAAAAGCTAGTAAAGACGACAAGATGTCATCACGACAAGGAATTAACAGAGGCGAACTCGGAGCCGGTAGCATCCCGGCGCGGGCACATCAAAGAGTTCGCAGAGGCAATATTTGCACGTCCACTACTGATGTCGAATGGTCTCAGCCACGAGCTTATGGCGAATAGTTAAATGTCTTTTATTATTTGGTGATTGTGAAAAAGAGTCCGTTTCAACGAGCTATTTTGGAGGAATAGCTTTATACCTGGGGATATTCTACTGAAACTGCCGCGAACGTACGTGTCTGGTACTCCAGCAGAAACCATTCCTTGTTACGTCGTAGATACACTCTCACTTCGCAAAGCTGAGTCAGTAAGCAGAGTTAATATTTCATGAAACATGCTCGTTGCTAGATTTTCTAATTGAAAGAAACTATTTTTATCGGTGACGATTTTTTTTTTACTACTGTCATTTGTGTTATAATAATCTTAATTAACTATAGATTTAAAAGATATATATATATATATATATATATATATATATATATATATAATATGTACTGTTGGATGGAATAGAAGTCCTGGGTTGGGAAGATAATGCAGGACCTTCTTTTCAAATAAGATAAGAAGATAATGGTTGTTAGTGTCAGCCCGCTGTCTCCCGTCCCCTGCACCTGGGATTTACCCGGTGCCAGAGCTTCCCGCGTCCATTACCATCCATACTCCGGCCCTCAGCTGAACCTCCGATCGAGAGCTCTCATAACACATATACGACATGTATATGTGTTATACTTATTTAAAAGGCAGCCTCAGCAACAGATATACAAAATATTTGTGGCTGAACACATTTAAATATATTTATCATAATATATAAATCATATTGTTTACTGATGTTTACTAGATTTCACCCATTTTAATAAAACAACTTTTTACTTCTTTTATCGCGGTTTATTAACATTTTTACATGCCCGACGATTCAGATTGGTACTTTACAATATAATTATTATAAAAAGTCCGAGGGGAAGGGTTATATAAATATTTTAATGTGAAATATGTGTTGGCCTGCCGGCAATACAATTGACTCGAACGCCGAGACGACCAACGGTATGACGCTGTCATGGCGCGCGTTTGGTTTATTTTTTATTTTCGTCTTTTTTATACTCTTTATAAACTAATAGTTATACATTTTATTCTAATATTATATAGATGTTTCACATCTACGGGGTCTCATGACGACCGATTTTTTTCTTTTGCCATAAGTGTAACAACTTTAGATATTCAGACGATTAAAGCGAGAAGTTTTCAATTGTTTGAAGTTCTATCATTTGGACTTTTAAAATTTCCTGAGGAAATATTTTTAATGGAATAGTTTTCTTGTTGATTCGTTTTATAAAGAAAGTCAAGCTCATGTTTATAAGGTTATTTATGATTCAGCTTGCGACAAACTACACCAGTAACTTTCCGAATAAAGTTATTCATTTCAAGCATCATTTTTACGATAACTTTTATTCGCCATAAACATTTTGTGCTGCTAACCGAATTCGGCATGCGATGAAGTATCGTGTTGTACTTAAATAAACTGTAACTTTATGCGGTTTACCGCATCATTGTGATCCGCATTAACATATTCGCCTGACTATAGATTATTAGACAGTAAATAATGCCCCGGAACATGCGGCTGGCAGTACGTAATAGCCCATTAATATCTTGTACAAATTGTTATTACGTTATTTAGCATTAATGCGGATTCAAATCGATGGTTATTTATTTAATTGTATTTTGGTGAGGGAAACACTAGTTTTAGGCTCGGTCTCGATCCAGTCGAGATATTAATTATGCTTGCAACAACATTGGTAGGTCAGCGGTGAAGAGAAATGTCACAAGGAATACTTCTTCTTCTTTGGTCTTGGCTCCCTAATGGATTTGCCAGTGTCAAAGGAACACTTCATTTCTGATGAAATTTAAAGTATTACTTACAAGGTGTGTAAAGTTCAGAATATATAGGACCACAAACTGTGGTCTAATCTTCTCCTCGTCTGATTTCGAGGGGGAAAGCCACGAATGCGTTTTGTATGTAATAAATAAAATTATATCTCAATTTTGAAAATGTTTCATGGAGATAAAATGGTACTGAATACTCGGGGATTTTCTTAGGAGCGTGTTGAAATTTATTACTGGGCCGGGGAGCGTGGAGCAGATAGAGTCGTTTCGTTACAGATATCTGGAGTATTTTCAGATTGTCATGACCATTACCATAAATAGCTCCTTAGCTTCCATTATTAATCGATGAAAAAGAAGTCTTATATATTTATAAAATGTTTTTAGTATAGGCTATATCTTATAAAAAGAAAGGTTGTTTTTCAATATTTAGGAGGACGAAACTACGGGAACAATGAGTGAAAATAAAATACACAAATTGCGTCACCTCGTCCATTTACAAACGCCAGATATATTCCAACTAAAATGTCTAAATCTGAAAAAGCAATAAATAGCAAAATCCAATTAAACTGTGATTGAGCGGCGTGATGAAATTGGGCAAACAATAGTGAAATCACGGCGTGACCCGGTCGGACACACACGACATAAACGAGCGGAAATGGGGCGGAAAACGCACGACAAACGAGAAACAAGCGCGAAACGAGTAGGAACCGAGCGTGAATCGAGCGGTTATTAGATGCAGATTTGTAAGTTTTAAGTATTTGTAAAAGGTAGTGCCATGCTGCTTTGTAGCCGAATTAGGCCATCACGACCGGGTGGTACTTGACGTGAGTTTCCGTTGCCCTATGGGGAGGGG
The DNA here is from genome assembly GCA_963853865.1 of Helleia helle. Taxonomy (NCBI): domain Eukaryota; kingdom Metazoa; phylum Arthropoda; class Insecta; order Lepidoptera; family Lycaenidae; genus Helleia; species Helleia helle. The sequence goes on from OY971423.1 coordinate 492,813, forward strand.
GGAGGTAGGTAAAAGGAGAGCAACGTATCTTGCATAGCCTCTGGTTGTGTGGATGTCTATGTTCGTCGGTAGTCTGTGGTAGTCAGCATAAGGCTCGTTTATTTCTTTTTCCATTACACAATTCTACCAGTAGTTATTTTTATATAAATTTACTTCATTTATACCATCAACATCATCATAAACGTTTATACCTCAATGATCCATCATCATCATCAGCGTGGCCAGACGTGCAATATCTGACACATAGTAGGTACAATGTATAATGATTTTCTTCACATTGGTGTGGTTATAGTTTTTCTCTGAAGCTTATCTATTTCTGTTGCGTATTGCCTCATGCAATAAAATATCACTTAAGTGCTTCGGTTCGAACTTATTTCTATTGCTTATTATAATAATATAATGTCTGAGAACTACATGAATATTATGACGTTACATCAGATAAGTCCAATATCGTTCAGTACACGGTATACAGTGAACGTCGTACCTTATTGCGTTAGATCGATTTCAATATCAAATAGTAAACGTTATTTTTTACGACTCGTCCTTCCATGTATTCGTCGGTATTAAACACTATTAGGGTCGCCGCACACTAGCCGTATACGCATCCGTAACTTAATTTATTGGTAATATTAATGTTCGTCTAAATTTCGTTTAGTGTGAGAGGTTCTGATGCCTTGGCTTTTATAGCTCTTTTTATTTGATATAATACCAAAGCAATTTATGTATTTGAAGCGCCTTTGAAGTAATAATGACTTTGCGAAATTATATTTATTTTATAATTAGTAGTGAATACACATAATTTAACTTTTAGAGTATTTCTAATAGACTATTATTGACTTTGATCACTGCTTTGATCATATACCAGATGTTTATCATAAACGGTACGATTAATATATATTTTACTTTTCATGAAATTTCAACAATGACAAGTTAAAAAACCGGCCAAGTGCTAGTCGGACTCCCGCACGAAGGGTTCCGTACCATTACATAATATACAACATTAGACACTTTAACACAAAATAAGGTTTATGTTTATGATTTTTTTTTTATATTTGAGTTGATTGCATGAAGGTAAATTACGGTTTACGATTTATGACGTATTAAAAAAAAACTACTTACTAGATCTCGTTCAAACCAATTTTCATTGGAAGATAGGATGGTAATGTACATCATATTTTTTTTTTTGTTTTATCATTCTCTTACTTTTGAAGTTACAGGGGACACACACACATTTTACCACTTTGGAAGTGTCTCTCGCACTAACTATTCGGTTTAGAAAAAATGGTATTAGAAAACTCAATATCATTTTTGAAGATCCATAGATGGGTCCACGTATGGGTTTGATGAAAAAAAAATGAGTTTCAGTTCTAAGTATATTTTTTTAGATTTTAGATTTATAGATTTTTTTCTACTTTTTTGTAAAAATCTGAATGCGGTTCACAGAATCCATCTGCTTACCAAATTTCAACAGTATAGTTCTTATAGTTTCGGAAAAAAGTGGCTGTGACATACGGACGGACAGACAGACAGACAGACAGACATGACGAATCTATAAGGGTTCCGTTTTTTGCCATTTGGCTACGGAACCCTAAAAAAGACTTTCTTTGTGGCTTTCAATAACGGCACATAACAAAATATGACGCTTAAAATATTTAGTTAAATATGTAATACATGTAAGTTAAAGGTGACGATTTTCGATCATCTGTATCTTAACTATTTTTTTTATTCTTATACCCGCTTTATATTTCCCATGTACTTGGTTTAATTAAATGTTTCTTTGAAATTCAAACCATGAAATATTCGACTATTTGTCAGCCCTTTGTTTTACAGTGACGGTAGGTGTCACGCCTGACCTAATCGTAAGGGTCATTGAATAAGAGCCCTTGACAGCGTCTGAATTCACTCAATACAAGCGATTAAAGGACTGAATACCTCTAAGAGCATATTAATCAATAGTGAAAGGCAAATTCTATCAAAGGCCCAGCCAGCAAAATACGAGGCCCTTTATCTGCTACCAAATCTCAACGTAGGAATTCGCACCAATCAGTTACAGTTGACTTATCGGCAGGGCTGTAACAGGGTATTTATCAATTGTAATATAATAAACAATATTTTAAAAATATTGATACTATGCTACGAATAAATAATAAGTCAGGAAGTCTAACTCAGAACAATTGACACATAAAAAGTGGGCCTACTTCAAACCAAAACGACGTATGATTTAAAATACCAATCACTTTCGAGGTTACAAATAGACGTCATTGGTGATTTGTTTAATTTCAGAATAAATGCAGGTATTGGTCGGCGCACATGCTGCAATGTCACCTATGACAGTCGAATGATAGCTGCGTTGACGATGACATGCAATAAGTGAACCAAGTCAATAATAAAACAATATTATTTAATATTTTACAATGATTTCTTTCGGCCGAGTCCACCGACGCGCCACAATCGTAACATACTGTTACTGACTCCCTGTGGGCCGTCCGGCACAGGTACTCACCAAAGCAACCATGCCTGGTGAGCACCTGTGTTAGACGGAAGGTGACTCGAAGACTGAATGCAAAGCAACCGTTAGGCTTTTGTCATACGACTGCCGTGCCTGGTCCTCCCCCCACCACCGTATTAATGCTCCTGTCCTAGTCGGCGAACCCGTAGGATCTAGTAAAACGTAAGGTTCTCGCCGGGAGCCCTCCTAACCAAGACATATGAATGCGTCTCGGCAAGAACCTCTGCCACAAATTCCCACAAGGGGTCACCGGCTAGGTCAGTGGCTGTCACCCACGATACTGTTCGGTACCAGCTGGGTCTTATCCCTCGCGGTAAGGTGACCCGCCCAAATGGATGCACCATACATCGCCATACTCCGGAGTATAGCTGCCTGCAGGCGGCGCTGGTTCCTTCGAGTTTCGGCAGGAGTCTGCCCAGCGCACTTGCCACCTTCACGACCTTCAATCCCAATATTGACAAATGTAGGCCAAAGGTCCACCCTCCGTCTCCGTCCCTTGATCTGGGAGCTCATCCTGACCCTCCCCCCTCGGATCTGGAGGGTAGCTCCCGGACGGTGTCCTTTACGGCCGGTCCCGCGGAAGAGAAGGACTTTGGTCTTCTCAACTCTGACCCGAAGCCCTAACCTCTCTATGCGGCTGATCACGAGGTCGAGCCCAACTTTGGCCAGCCGCACCGTCTAGCTCCTTATAGGCTCTTCCCCGGGATACCCTTGTCTTTCAAGCTTAATTGCAGCTAACTACTTATTTTGCCGAATTGGATCGGCTGGGATACTAAAAGAAAACAAAGCAAGCAAAATGCACAATCATTTTTAAAATACCTCAATTATATCGATATACATTTAAATAATGATAAAAATATAAACATATTAGGTATATTATACATTTCATGAAGAATAAATAAAAATACCTTCTACATTGGTTCAAAAATTGACTGACTTCATTTTGCATAGTATTGACCATCTCGGTTTGCTTATTACATTAACGTATTTGAATATAATATAATTTTACTACTATTTACTAGTGAGAAGTAATCCCTGGAGGTTTTGATTTTGTATGGCTCCTGCACCACTTCACTACAAATGATGGCATGATGATTAGCAGCTGCAATTGATAATGAAAAAACGCAAACGTATGCGTAAGTTTGACGTGTGTTCGCTTGCAAGAAAAATGTCCGACTGATGACGCGCTGGACACGACTTTTAAGCCCCGCCTACTTGGGCACGACTTTTGTTGGGTCATTTTTATAACGCAGTTACATTTCCTGACTTATTATTTATTCGTAGATACTATGGTAATAATGCTGTGATTTTGTTGATTCGTCTACGTTTATTTAAATTTTTACTACATATAAAAAAATAAACAGTTGTAATGTTAAAAAAAGACATGAAAGTAGCGGTTATTTGATGACGGAATACGGATAAAAACGTTTCTTGTGTTTTATGATAACTCTACGTTTATTTGGTAAATAATATACAAATGGTTTTGTTTAACTCAGAAGCTACAAAACAACTAAAGGTAATTTAGATGACGAAAAGTATCAAATATACTTGTTAATTAAAACTCTTAATACTTTATAGTGTAGGTTCAAAACAATATATTGAGTGATTGGTCTTACATTTTTTTCAATACAACTCATATTGCGATGAAACAGAATACCCACTCACAGTACAAGCTAAGTCTCAATCCGGCCCAGCAAACTCCAGTGTACGCCCTTCCTTATCCGCACGTGCTATCCCCCTACACCTTTATTTGAAACTGTTATTGGCTCAGTCTAGATTTTTTACCTCCACCCATAAAACCTAACACGCATATTCTTGGTTATTAGATCATGTTTTACAGCTCGTAAAAATATGTTCGCGAAAATTCTCGTGAGAATCTAGATAATAAAGATAAATAAGACTGGTAATGTGGGAGCTTATATCTAATATCTTGCTTGTTTTATAAACGAATATTCATTATTTTATACTGGATATTCCCCGCAGCTTCGCGTATAGCTTTCCTCAATAAATGTTTTTTAGTTTGGCTACTTTTGATACCTCAATAAAAAAGAAAAAAAAAAGAAAACAAACTAACTCTTCAGCTTTATGATTATTAAATATGGATATTTGTTAACTAAATCACTTAAAAAGAACATACAGACAAACATAGAACCTCATCCTTTTTTAAGTCGTTAAAAAATGCAAAGCATTTTTAGATGAAAATTCACAGCCTGATAGTCCAAGAACTATAAGTATTATATTGCTTGTCTGAAGCCGATCTAGTTTGACTGTAGAAACAAATAGTCTATTTTTGGCCTCTATCGCCGCGCTGTACAAAGCTGAAACAAAGGGACCGTCGGTAAGGCGATGTCTAGTTCGTGAAGTTTGCGCAAACAAAGTTTTGAATAAAGTAGCTTTATTTGTATCCGGCACACCTCATCGACGAGGCTTCAGACACGACTCAAAGATTAATTTCTAACAAGCGTAGCAGTTACCACACAGACTTTGTGTTAAAGTATTCAATTAACTAGTTGAGAACATCTGGACATCATAACATTTATTTCAATTTGTAGGGTTCTGTTCATCAAAATAACAAAAACTAAAGAGTGGTGACAAGGGACACCCGGATGGAACGAAGTTCCTTTCGATTAATTAGTGAAGGAATTGTAATAAAAAACAAAAAAAAGGTGTTAGGAAAATAATTATTCAGGTAGGTATAATTTTTTTATCGATAAAACTCGGAGCATCTCCCGGCGTAAAAAAAAAAAAAAACACAAAAAGTCGCTGAGATCAGTAGGATTTGAACTGGGGTTTTTTACTAAGCAGCCCCAATAGTGTAACAAAATCAGCTACCGACGCAGTGATGTGTCAATCAAAAAGCCGCACGGCTTACAACTATAACAAAAAGTGTCATTCCAACTTTTCATCTTATTTTTTTCCGTCTAGCCCCCTTTCGTAACGCGCGATAAGGAACTACTTTCCAAAACGGAACCTATATAGGATCACTCCGTTCTCCATCTATCTGTCTGTCAAATTAAAGCATAACATAAGTAATGGGAATAATTTAAACCCTTAAATTTGATTTAAATTATGAAATAAAACACATTTTTTTGAAATCTTGGCGAATCTTGGTCTTTTTAATATGTTATATTTTTATATCAGATACGAGGTAGGCAAAATCGCTGCATCCGGAGATTCGCCTAACCATCAGATTCATGCGTTATCTACCCTAAAAATTAAATTGTAGATTTTGGCCCCAGAATTCATTCTACCTGCAATATTCTCTTTTCCGGAACATAGCAAATCTGCCTCAACGACCAAGCGGGATAACCAACGCGGACGGCATATAGCGGCCCATTTGCATCGGTGAATTTTAAGTAGCTGTCATTAACGATGACATAGGTTCAATACACATCAATCCATTCTTTCAGACTACGGCTTTTTGCTCCCAAACAGCCATTCAATCTCTTGTCCGCTATTAACTTCCAAAAAGGCACAAAACTGTCATACGTGCAGGAGGTCGTGTAAAAAGTGATAAAAGGCCGGCCATTGAAACGAATTGCCCGGGCGTCGGTGGGGCGCGGCGGTATGTGGAGGACGCGGGGGAGGTGGTGTTCAATAGTCGGTAGGGCTATTGTGTACGCGGGCCGTGAGAGAAACAAAGGTGACGGCTGCCTCCGTACACTTGCTCGATCGCGTCAAGGCCCGGAAATTGTGCTGCGCTTGCATTGGGAGTGGTAGCGTTAGCGTTTTGTGCTATCTAGATAAGCAAATGGGCAGAGCTATCTGTTAGTAAGTTGTCAGCCTATAAAGATAAACAAGTTTATCCTAGAATGGTACAGGCAGTACATTCACGTGTTGCCTATATTGATACCAAAGATTGCCATAATACCAAAGAAGTCTCAGTGCCAGTAATTACACTGCACAGTCGTGCCCTTCTTTCAGAAGCACTGCTAAGGTGTTGTGGTGGGTACCACTATCTGATGAAGACGGGAGCGCGTTACAACGCATTCCTCCCACCGGTAAATCAAGAAATGATGTTGGAAACGGAAAAGAACATGATGTTAATGACATACTTTTTTTAAACATATTTAAAGTGAATAATAATAACTTTATCCTTTTCAGTTCTACGCGAGCGCTTATAACGAACGCGCGTGTGCCACTTCGCTCAACTGGTGCATAGTATTTTGTTTACGCGTAGTGATAACAGGTAAATTTATTCATACAACGTAAACAGGGTATCTCCTGGCAACAGGGGACCCTTAAAATTATAATGTTAACCAGCCCAACGTCTCAAAACAATCCAATGTCACAACCTCCCACAACGTCTCAGCTACCTACCATGTTACAACAAGCCACACCTTCTAGTTATGCCAACGTGACGTCATCAAACAAGTACCCCACGAAAGATCAAGCTATAATATTGGACTCAATAGAAGGAATAACACTCAAGGAGTACCTTGTTGCATTATCAACTGTTATACCATCAACGTCTATTAGATTTGTATCACGAATTGCCAATGCCCGTATTTGCATATATCTAGATTCAAAGAAAACTGCTGATAGTCTGATTGAAGGAAATAAAAAAGTTATTATTAAAAATCATTCTTTGGAAATAAAACCATTAATAACAAGAAACAAACGAATTGTTTTATCCAACGTCTGCCCTGTTATCCCGAATTATGTTATAGAAAATTTTGATGAAATATATATTAAAATTATGTCCCAAATAACATTTATGAAAATTGGAGTGACTGAACCAGGATTTTCATACATACTCAGCTTTAGAAGGCAATTGTATATCAGACCAGAAGACGAAATAAACCTCCCTGAGTCCTTCCAATTAAATTTCGAAGGAATAAATTACTGGATATATATATCTTCTGATAATTTAAAATGTTTTACATGTAACGCAATGGGCCATTTAGCTAAAAATTGCACACAAATTATAACCGAACAAGCACAACAAAAAGAAACAATAAAAGAAATAACTACTACATTTGAAAGAAATGATGACCATGTACCAGGCCCCGTTTTTATTCCGCCAACTATTGAAGATCCCCCACCACAGTTAGAAGGAAATTTAAAAGGTACAAAAGGTTCCATTCCCCCTCAACTAGTAACGCTTCTAAAATGGAGATCATAAAACCGGATGAAAAAGAGGACAGCGATATAATGGAAGTTGAATCTGAGTCCAGTAGTAACATTTCAGTGGAAGATTTAAGAGTTAAAACCAAAAAGAAGATAAAAAGGGCTGATTCCATATCTGAATAACAAGTTTGGAGAAATATAGAAGAATGTATTACAGAACTAAATAACGAAAAAACATTTCCTATTAGCTTAGATCAATTTATTAGTCTGTCAGACAATACACGAGGAAAACAAAATATAAAGGAGCTAGTTTATTCATATACGGACAATATTAAATAACTTATAAGAATGTGCAATAAGTTACACTGTAAAATGAACAAAAGTCTTAAAAATAGATGCTCACGTTTGGCGCGAAAATTACATGAAATATTAAACTACACTTCTAATATAGATTCTTAAAAGATAAATAAAAATATATAAATCTAATCAAATAAAAATCGTATTTACAAACATAATATATAAAAGTAATACCTTATTCTTATTGTGATTATGGACATTTTACAGTGGAATATTAATGGTTACTTCAAACGTTTAGAAAATATTAAATTACTTATTAGAAGAGTATGCCCAACTTGCATTTGTTTACAAGAAACTAACTTCACTGCTAATTATTGTGCTTCGCTCATAGGATACGATCATTTCTTTAAAAACAGGATACACACTAATAGGGCTAGCTAGCTAGCTAGCTAGCTAATTTTATAAATATAGTAACTATATTTATAAAATCTCATTCAAATTCTGAAGAAATACAAATAATTACAAACTTAGAAGCAATAGCGATAAGAGTTAAAGTACCTATTTCTATGACTATATGCAAAGTCTACCTTCCGAACAGCAACCCTCTTAATACACAGAAATTGGATGACTTGATTAATCAACTTCCAACGCCTTTCATTATTTTAGGAGATTTTAACAGTCATCATTTTTACTGGGGCTCTGAAAGATGCGATACTAGGGGTAGGATATTAGCCGATTGGCTAGACAATCATGATAACCTATTAATATTAAACAATGGCCAACCAACTCATTTTGACAGCAATACCGGTCGAACTAGTAATATAGATTTAACCTTGGCTTCACAAAATATAAGATCATATTTTGAATGGAACGCCTTAGAAGATTTGTATGACAGTGACCATTTTCCTATTTTAATTAAATCTCAGATTATACATGACATACCCAAAAATATTACATTCCCAAAAAAATGGAAATTTGATAAGGCTGACTGGCTGATGTTTCGAGAAGAAATTGATAGAAATATTAATAAATTAACCGCTTTAAATTGTACTACTTTAGAATGCTCTGTAAATGAGATAGTCGAAAATTACACACAATTAATTCTCGAAGCTGCTAGTAAAACAATACCTAAAACATGTGGTGTCTTAAGAAAAACTAATTTACCTTGGTGGAATGATGAATGCTAACTTGCCGTTAAAGAAACTAAAAAAGCATTTAAATTGTATAAAAAAATACGCTAACCATGACCCAAACTCAGTATACAAAATTGAATACAAAAAAAAGAGATCTTACTGCAGGAGACTTCTAAAAAATAATAGAAAGAAATATTGGGAGAATTGGGTTTCTACTATAAATAATACGACCTTAGTTAGAGATATGTGGAATAAAATACATAAGCTCAACTACCGAAATCTTAGCATAGGCAACATTGTTCTTGAAAGGGAGGATGGTACCTTTTCATATAGCCCTAGTGAATCTTCTAACCTCTTAGTACAAACTTTTGCCATTAATTCGAGCTCAACTAATTATAGTCATCAATTTATTGAATTTAAAACCAATCAGGAATCTAAACTTGACCTTGATATAACTGACAATTCAATTGAAATTCAAATGCACGAGTTACAACTGGTTCTTTCTAATATCGGTAACTCTAGTCCTGGACCTGACAATATATCAAATACAATAATTAAACACTTACCCCTCAGTGGAATTGAATAATAAGAAAATAAAAAACTTCAATTGTATTATTATATATGGAAAAAACAAGTACTTCCGGCTGGTTGGAAGGAGGCATTAGTAATTCCAATATTAAAACCGGGAAAAATGTCCATATTACCAACTAGCTACAGACCTATATCTCTAACATGTAATCTATGTAAAATTCTCGAAAAAATTATCAGTAAAAGGCTAAGATGGTATTTGGAATCAAAAAGGTACTTTTCCCCATTCCAATATGGATTTCGACAGTTTAGATCCACAACGGATCATTTAATGAACATTGAATCTGAAGTACTAGATAGTTTCGCTAATAATAATTATACAGTCGCTGTAGCCTTAGATATCGAAAAAGCTTATGAAATGGTTTGGAAACATAGGGTATTAAAATTGTTGCAGGATATTGATATAAAAGGAAATACACTAGCATTTGTCAAAAATTTTCTTTCGGACCGACTAATTAAAGTAAGAATAAACGATATTCTATCTAATCCTACTTCCATAGAAAATGGTTTACCTCAGGGTTCTGTGCTTAGTGTAATTCTATTTTTAATCGCTATTAATGATGTTCTTTCTTATATTCAGAATCCAGTAAAAGGATTTTTGTTTGCTGAAGACTTAACAATTGCAGCAACTTGCAGTGGTAGGACTTTGACACCAACGTTAAAACTTGTGCAAAATTATTTGAACAATCTCCAGGAATGGTCAAATAAAACCGGTTTTAAATTTTCCATAACTAAAACAGAATTTATTATATTAACTAAAAAAAGAAATAAAACCAGAAATATTCAATTAAAATTAAATGGACATAGTATAAAAGAAGTAAATAACTTAAAAATTTTAGGATTAACTTTTGACAAAAAGATGTCTTGGGTAACTCATGTAAATAAACTTAAAACTGAATGCCTTAAAAGGTTAAATATACTAAAAGTTTTATCATCAACTACATGGGGAGCTGACAGGAAGTGTTTATTAAATACTTACAAAGCCTTAATAAGATCAAAGTTAGATTACGCTTGTGTTATTTATGATTCTGCAAATAGACGTACCTTAAACACCTTTGAATCAATTCAAAATCTGGCCCTTAGGCTTAGTATAGGTGCGTTTAAAACTAGCCCTATTATGAGTATCCTAGCAGAAAGCAGAGAAATGCCTTTGGAATTTAGAAGGAAAGAACAAGTAATAATATATTCTATAAAAATATTATCTAGACCTGAAAATCCATCTTACAATTATTTTACCAAAGTTACAGCTGTAGAGACTGAATATAACTTACAACCTAAATTATCAAAGCCTGTGCGCATCAGAGCAAACATATATTTAAACGAACTGAACTTTAATATACCACCTATTTTTAAGGAGAGGTTACCTACATATGGTCCATGGGAAAATTACGAACTTCCCATTAACCTTGATCTAGCTAAATATAAAAAAGATGATACACCGCAATACGTATATAAAAAATTATTCAATGAGATCAGTAATAAACACGTACAATATAAAACCCTCTACACTGACGGTTCGGTTATGAACTCACGATCTGCTTGTTCAGTAGTATTTGGCAATAATAACTACCGTTTTAGACTATATAATTTCTTCTCAATTTTTACTTGTGAGGCTACTGCTATTTACAAAGCCTCAGAAATTATTCAAAATGAATCTAATTTAGGAAAATATGTTATATATACTGATTCCAAATCATGTCTGACAGCATTAGCAATAATAACGCCCTTATTATGGAAATCAAATTAAAAATGATAGAACTGCTTAAAAATAATTACAAATTTGAAATAGTATGGATCCCAAGTCATGAAGGGATAGTTGGCAACGAAATAGCGGATGATGAGGCTAAAAATGCTACTAATGAAAGTAATATATGCAGTTCAATTAAATCAACAATAGCTGAATTACAGAAATATATAAAACTTAATATTAAAACACTTTGGAATGAATATTGGAAAACAGGAAACACATCAAAACTATCGAGTATTAGAACTTCAATATTTGACAAGTCTCCCATTTCATTTAACTGTAGGAAAGATCAAGTAGTTATCACGAGACTGCGAATAGGCCACACAAACATAACTCATATCCATTTAATAACTAAAACTAATAAAAAACAAATGCAAGTGTGGGTCTGATTTAACTATAATTCATCTTCTGGTAGAATGTTCTGAATTTGATGATAAAAAACGTTTACGTAATTTACCTAATAATTTAAAAGACTGTTTGAAACAAGACGGATGTATATCCACACTCAATTTTTTGAAAATGATTAATATTTACAATCTAATCTAATTTACCTACCAATGTTATTAATTTAAGTGTGGTCGTTAATGACCTGAGTTGTTATATAGTGACCTTAAATAAATAAATAAAAAAAAAAACTTTATCAGCAGGTGACATAAATTACCTAAAATAATAATATAATAATGTATTTTATACGTAAAATATACCACTGATGTAAATTCTGAAACTCCGTGTAGTAATAAATTATTATCCAAATTTATTTAACATAATTGCTTTAAGAATAGGTTTCTATGGGCTCTCTATTATGATAAACAGATATTATGGTAATACGCTATAATATCTGTTTAATAAATCTCATTCGTCTAGTTGAAAAACGGTAGTGGAACTATTAATAATATTATCGCTGGATACACTTCTTACTAAAAAAAATTGGTTGCTATTCGATGAAAATGCTTGTGTGAGCTGTGGAGAGATACGAAGTACTGATCACGAAAGCTAAGCTAATAATCATATTAAGACTTATTTCTTAGAACAAAACTGTATTAAAAATCTGCAGTAGATTCCGAAACTTGAAAAACTATTATGTCAGGCCAGGCCCAGCCCAGGCTTTGGTCACTTGATTCTTTAGAGATTAATTTTATCATGGATGCAAATGGCTGGAGCATGGATACAAATTTGAAATAGATAATTAAAACGATCTTAAATGCAGGTGCAAATAAGTGCACCACATCAATGTACACGATATCAAAACCAACAACACTAGTTGCAGATTGCTCGGAAAAATATTTATAGAAAAATCAACGATTAATTGTGTTATGCTAAATGTTACCGTAAACACATAAAATACAGTAAAATTTAGATAAACTGTAGAATGGTGCTTGCGATATTAAAGGAGACAACAGAAAGGAGGTTTATGCCTAAGGAGTAGTAGCGGCGAGGTGAAAGCGGCAGTTCTAGGCGCATCAAGAGGTTCTAAGCGACACTAGGTGGCACTAGGCGGTTCTAGACGACACTAGGCGACATAAGGTGACAATAGGCTAGGCCATGGCTCGGCGATATTGTGGCGGCGTAAATGATTAAGCCGAGTGCCCGCAGCGCCCGGCGCGCCCGGTTAGCTTTTATTGCATAGTAGCTCGCCTCCACGGATTCTCCGCAGCATTTGATTAAATTTCCAACAATACAAGTCAAATATATTCCACTATACAAATCATTGTTATGCCTTAGTCACTGGTGTACAGTGGATGTAAAAGACGAGGATCGAATCCTCTCAATAATAAGGTTTAATGTTACGAACATGAACGTTTTGAGCAAAGAGTTAAAATATTTTTATTATATTATATCTCTATTAGTTTTAAATGTATTTCTTTATGATAAATTCTCAAGCTGAATAGGCGAGGCTTATATCGTTTTTTTATGGTTTATATATTAGATGCTAAGTACAATTTTTAGGAGTAGCAGGTTATGAAAATGACCCATCCTTGTTTTCTGTTTGTAGGATCCGTGCGGTTCTGAAAGTTTATGGAAGAAAATTTAGCGGGCCATAGTCCGATCTCCTAAAAAAATAAATCATTGTGTTATTTATATGAAAACAAATAGTCTTCTTGCTAGCAATCACATTATCTTGTCTGTTATTTTATATAATATATATTTTAGAGAACAAAAAAACAAAGTTCTCCAGGCAAAGGTAGATAACTAAACAGATCAAGAGTAAAGTTTTTGTAGCTTTTGCACAAAAATGCGTTGCTTTTTATGAGATAGAAACTCTCTAAGTGGGAATAATCGACATTACTGATAAACTTTGTCACCTTTATTTATGAGCAGATGGCAGCTACTAATAAGTTATCTCTACATAGCTATCATTTTTCAGTACTAAATAATTTCGCGAGCATTACAATATGGCGGCACGTTAGAGAATTAGAATTTACCGAGCCTCTCACTACACTCAGTAACTACACTCAGTACACCGGTTATTAAATTAATATTTTACTCGAGAGCGGATACGCCGCGTGCTGCCGTTGTTTAATATCAAGTACCACTAACTTAGAGGGTAAGAAAATTTCAACACTTAAATTTGTAAGAGGCAGAGCCTATATAACATGGGAAGCATATTTTGCTAAATGAGAAATAGCTATAAGCTTAAACTTATAAGAGTAACTAGCCGCTGTCCGCAGCTTTGCCCGCGTTAACTTAGATTTAGAGCCTTGTTCAGATTGGTGATGATTATTTTGAAGCCTAAAGTAGTTACTCCTTTACTCCTTACATCAGATAAAAAACTTCAGTCAGTGAAAGTCCCGTCGAAATCGACCCAGCCGTTTCAGAGATTATCTGAAACAAATAACAAAGAGCAAATAGCAACTAGCGAATAGCGAATAGCGAATAGCGAATAGCGAATAGCGAATAGCGAATAGCGAATAGCGAATAGCGAATAGCGAATAGCGAATAGCGAATAGCGAATAACGAATAGCAAATAGCAAATAACAACTTTTCTGTACGCATATTTAGGATACACAATCCCACCATACATTTTTACACTACCTAAACTTTCAGAAATGTCGGCTCGGACGCGAGTCACGAAGCGCCCGCGCGGTTCGGTCGAAATCACAGCGACACATTAATTTAATTTTGCTACATCTCCTAAGGTAATTGTTTTAATTTAATTTGCAAGGTGTAAAGGTAAAAAAAACTAAAGAGAGGTGTCAAGGGACACCCGGATGGAACGAAGTTCCTTTCGATTAATTAGTGAAGACCTATTAATAAAACACATTACCAAAAATTTTAGCAAGTCAAATTAAGTCAACTGTAGGTACGTTAAATGTGTTATAATAAAAACTACTTACATATCTAATTTTTCAAACATGTTTAAATTGTAAAATTCTTAAAGCATTTATGTAAACCTGCCAATAGATGGCGTGGTACATTTATATGTAATGATTAAACGTTTCCGTGAATTCATCAATAGATGGCGTTGTTTACTAATTAAATCGCGCTGTAGGTGATATACTGTTAATAGATAAGGTTTCAAACTTTTACAAAACTATAGCAAAAACATACAAAAAGCCAATACGCGAAGCGCAATATACTCGCAAAAAGTGTCGTGACAACTTTTCGTAAGATTTTTTTCCGTCTAGCCCCCTTTCACAACGCGCGATAAGTTCCAAAAATATTCTTCATGAAATGCTCAAGCCAAATAGGTATGTAACGTATTTAAAATAATAAGCATTCATACTGTATTTGAGTTAAGAGCTTTCCAACTATCGCTTTATAATTGCCATATTTTAAGTATTGAAATGGATATAGTATGTTATCCTTATCAGATAGAAATATGCCATCGCGGACTTTTCTGTAGACTTATTTACGATACACAATTCCAAAATACATTATTTTGTTACATCTCAAAGAGTAAAGGCAGCGTTTTCGTTGAAAGCTCCGATTATTTTTTCCGACAGTCCCGCGGTTTCACCGGCGCACTTCCCATTCCCGTGTGGTAACATATTAAATATGTTTATGGATTTTTTTTTTTATTGTTTATCGATATATATTATATCATCATTCATACAAACTTTCACATTTACAATAATATTAGTAAGGTTAAGGATTTGTATTTTCAAATCTAATTCCATTGCAATAAACATTTAAATGGTCGGCTGAACAGGTTTTTTAACGAATGTTGCCTACAATATGTGTCATTTGATTTCCGTCAGATGATAACCGTTGCACTGATTTTTTTTTATAGAAGAGGGGGCAAACGGACAGTCGGTTCCTATTTAGTTTTGTTCTTCTGGATTTCAAACGAAATTTTTATCATCTGTACCATTTTTTTTTCTTTAACGCCGGGAAATCTCTGCTGTGGAAAGCTCTAATTCATCCCGCCTAGGGAGTGGTTCTCCCCAGGCGGGCATGTGGGACTCACTGCGCCCGAAAGATGGTAAGTGGACGCAGTGCCGCCTTTGATGAGGTGCCCTGGATATGTTAAGCTGTCAGGGCACCGATGGCTAGTCAGTCCCGCAAGGGACCGACGCCACCTCCACAGAGGGGTAAGATACAATGGGGTGAGATTCCCATTCTTGCCCCTTGCCCCGTGCTCTTTTGTCCCCTCTTCTTGTAAGAGGGATACAAAGAGCCCCCTCGGCTCAATTAGCTTCGCCCAACGTGCTGGGCTCACCCTAGGCTCCTGAGCCCCACCGCCACGTCAATTACAATACTGACATTCACAATTCACGTTCTTAAAAACGTTATTCATCTTACTTAACATAAACCATTTAGCGTTTTTAAAATCATTTTTATCCTTTTTATGTTCAACGATTCCTGTAGTTGAGTCGTGTCTGAACAGAGGACGGTGGCACAAAGCCGTTCAAATAAAACAACAGCCGCCGAGCGAGCGCCGACAGTCGCTACCTCTGATTTCTGTTAAATCGTGTAATGTTGTCGACTATAAATGTCGTTTATAGAGCGGGACAGGCGTTCTTCCGTCCTGCTTTAAATATTTAAAATCAAACAGGCTTAATATTAAGGCTGAATGATTTCACTTTGGCAAACGTTATTCAGTGAAGTCTTACTAAATTCAATATCAACGTTTATCACGGATTTTACCGTACATAATATATTTTTAGGTAGGTAGTAGCGTACCGAATATATATAGGTGCAAATAAGGCTTAAAATATATAAATAATGTAAAAATATTTGTATTTATAGGTACATTACTTATTTAAATATTTTAATTTATTTAATTCTAAAAAATGCTTAACCATAATAATCACTTCACAGGCTATATTTAGCTTTTACTATTGAATGTGAAGGTGGGATCCTCTAGAATTTAGATGTCGAATGTCAATTTTAGAGCTCTGCTTAAGGCTAAGATATATATATATACAGATTGTCCCAAAACTCAACGATAATCTAGGACCGGATGGCCAAGTTACACCAGTTTCGGGAAAAATAATATAAAAATTCCATATCACTCAGTTCAGCGATAATAGACAATTTTGTAAAAAAGTCAAAATTGACATCCTATATAACTTGGCCATTCATCCGGTCCCAAATTATCGTTGAGTTTTGGGACATCCTGTATATGTGTCAATAAAATTAAAAGCGAAGTATATAAAAAATGTAGAGCAGCTGACATAAAGCTCGTTCTACCGTGATATTTTCAGCGTAATCTTTCAAACCTTGTTAAGTAGGTATTAGTATACATAACGTGTATTTTGACTACATGTAATGGAAGAGTCAGTTGATATGAACGTCACGTGGAAGAGCTAAGTAAGTCACGTGCGGGGATGAGCCACGACTGTAACGAGGTCGTGATTCATAATAATTAAAAAAATAACCTTATCAAGATGACTGATTGTTCCCCGTGGTTTCACATGCCCTATATTTAAAGTAAAGCTTTCCGACAGGTAGTTTAGAAGATTAACGGGTCCAAAAATTAACTGATGAAACAGTTCTAACATCATCATCGGCCTTTTTTTCTTTCTTTTTTTTTCTTTTTCGCCGGGAAATGCTCTGAGGCATTCCGCCTGGGGAGTAGGTCTCCCCAGGTGGGTATGTGGGACTCGCTGCGCCCGAAAGATGGTAAATGGACGCAGCTCTACCCACTTAAAACCGGCGAGTGCCACCAGTGCCGCCTTAGTGAGGTGCCCCGGATCTGTTAAGCTAACAGGGCACCTCGACGGCTAGTCAGTCCCTCCACCTCCACAGAAGAGGGGTTGTCCCGCACCACAGAACAACCCCTCCAAACGTCGGGACAGTACAATGAGGTGAGGTTCCCGCCCTCACCCCTTGCTCCCTGCTCTTTTGTCCCCTCTTCTTATAAGAGGGGTACAAAGAGCCCTCCCGGCTCAATTAGCTTCGCCCAAGGTGCAGCGGCTCACACTAGGCTACTGAGCCCCATCGCCACGTCAAGGCCTGAAACATGGTGGGGAACATAGGCCGCCTTCAATGAACGCCAAGACGACCGATCCCTCGCATCCAACATGGACTGGCCACCGCACAGAGATCGTCTTCCCATCTAGTTAATAGCTGACCAACACTTCGCCTACCTACACGTGGTAGTTTTTTTTTAAGTAAAAAAAAAAAGAAACTTACTCTTTAGCTTTATTTTATTGGTGTTGATAATTATGAATTAAAGGGTGCTTTAGGGTCAATCTTCTAATATTTTATCGTAATAAATATCACGAATAATGTTATCGTTTTCAATATTATGATATTTAAATATTATATTTTTCAAAAGAAACTTATTACTATAAATCTGAAAGGTAAGATGTTCTTCGAAAATTATTTTTCGTTAATATTGTCCTTAAGATCTGAAAATTGTGTTTGTTAGTTTAAATATTATATTTTATATTATAATATATTTTATAGAAACTTTGGTGTATAATTAATATTGAACAAAGTTTTCATTATTTGGCTTTCTTATAGTTGTAAGGATCGTAGTGTAAACATTTTATTAGTAAATTAGCCACGATAAATAACAATATTAGCTATACTACATAAGTATTTTTACGATATTTACTCAAAAGCTTTTAAAACTTTTAACTTAGATTATTTTCTGATTAAAAAAAATATATTTCGAAGCGAACCCTTGCAAAGGTCTTCAGATACATACATACAAGGACTATCTTTATCTAATGAAATAATATAATGTACCTTATGTATGTAATCTTATGTTCGTAGAAACAACGAAAATACTCTATTCCTTTTCAGTCCATCAATGTCAGCCCTTATTATTTTCTAGTTGGTTTCGATATAGACCTGCCCCGCTCCCGTGTACCACACCCCGCACCCGCGACGCCCGGTGGCCATTACAAGTAATGGGGTGCTGCCGCAACTGATACTAGTCACATCCCACTAATCCACGTACCCATCAGGCTAGGTTAAACTATTACTAAAATCCTTTAATAAAATCTACTACATTATTATTATTAGATCCTGGAATATGATCAGTAGTCTGCCATGCCGACCACACTTTTCATATCACATGCTCCGAATTAAAAGGATACAAAAAAGATGCTGTGGCACCTATATGTAGTGCAATTAGATATGTCATGCTTTTATATTCATATTTGTTAGTATTTATTGTAACTATAACTGGTTGTCCTTAATAAATAAATAAATAAATAAATAAAGATTTATTTGGTATTTAGCTTATATAACAGGATAAGCTCTAATTAGTAAACACAATAAATTCAATATGTTCTGTTTCGATAAATATCCTTAACTTAATGTTTATCTATTATTTTTATGTTACAAATAAACTAGACTGTCCCCAACTACTAAATGAATTTCACTTGAGAGTTTCATGCAGATATCCACGAAAATATAATAAATGTTTGTTTATGGTAACATTTCGTAGAACGGTTTTGGGTCAGAGTTCTCCAGTCCCACGTCTTTGTAAACTCTACAATAGGTTTTCCAGTGAATGTGACGTCTTCCACGATTCAATATATATAGTTTTAAGAAGTCTATAACTGAAAATGTAAACGAGTAAATTGCTATTAATATATTTGTATACTTGTGAGCATTTCAGAACACATTTTTTTTCTTGTTCATGTGGTTCATTCATGTGGTTATCAGTAAGTGGTTGTGCAATTATATTGTCTATTTTTGTATTTTCATATTTGTTTTTATACAATTGTAACAACTGTTGGCAATCCATAAATAAATAAATACATTGCTCTGTACATGAACCAATCGAGTACTGAGACCGCAATATGTAATTCCGTAAGTCGCGTTCCCTAAATTGACTGCCAACCGCCGTGTCCCGGGGGACTCTGCCGGGAAGGTAATCCGGGACGTCGCGGGCCCGGTACTGCCGCTGACGTACAATTACAACCGCTTCCTTCCGAACCACTTCTTTTGAGAGACTTTTTATACGTCTGGATCTTAGTGATAATTATTTATTAGTGATAATAATTATTAATTAATATTGTAATGTAACATACTTTTAACATTAAAAGTATGTTACATTACAATATTAATTCAACCCAAATTTTTTTTTCAACCCAACATTTTTTTTCATGTTTCATATAGCATCGTCTTGGATTTTATCTGTTATGGTATTATGTTTCTGTTGTCTAATAAATAAATAAATAAATAGACTGTATTTCAATCGTTTAAGGTTACATTTAGTAACCTAGTAAAAATAAAAATACGAAATAATCTCTGGAAGGTTGTATGTTTCTCCCGTGACGTCATCTTTGTTGTGTTTCAGAGAGAAGGGCAAGAGAGGCAGTTTAATTACTGGCACCGAGACTTAACATCTTATGTCTCAGGATAGAAAACACATACCTACTAGTTTACCTGGAACTAGCCCAGGCAACTCATGCCTAGGATAGTTCCAGGTAAACTAGTTTATATTCATGGGTGACGTCGACCACTTACTATCAAGTGGCACGTCTGCCAGTTTGCCTATCCAACTAACATAAAAAGTACCAGGTAAATCAATGTTAGGGTTCCGTACCCAAAGGGTAAACCAGGAATCCTATTACTAAGACTCCGCTGTCCATCCGCCCGTCCGTCGGTCCGCCCGTTTGTCCATCAGATCCGTGATAGTTCAATAGTTCAATAGTTCAATAGTTGAGTTTTTTGCTCGATATTAATAACGGTAAAAGGTAGACGATTGAAATATTCATAGAATATTTAGTTATAATATTAAGTTTAAACATAAATAATTAAATAATAAAATATGGGGCTGCCATACAAAAAACATATATTATGGTATAAGCGACACCTATTAGTAACGTATTAAATAGGATAAATCGAGATAATAATCAATAGTAGTTCAATCATCACGCCACTAGATGCTGCTTTCATTTCATTAAAATATCAAAAGCTGTACATTACTTTACTGTCACAAAGCAAACGTGATTTTTAAAAAGTGTCTAATGTATATATTATAACAGTACGAGACCCTTCGTGTGCGAGTCCAACTCGCACTTAACCATTTTTTATCAATTTTATACATTTTTAAAATTTGTTTGTGCTTGTGATGAACGAGCCCCTCGTCCTCTAATAATTCTATCAGCTCCTACAATCACGACGAATACGACATGGAATATGACTTTTATATTTATTGTTATCAAAGAGTATAGATATTATATACTTATAGAGGCTACAACTAATGTACTTTTAAGAAGTTTATTAAATACTTTTACCTGAATTATTAGACTGTCAAAATTTAAGTTATTTATTAATGTGCTGTAAATAATAATTATTTAATCTTATAATTACAATAAACCGTTACTATGATGTAATATGTATGTATGTGTGTATTTATTATTTTGTAAGTTATTATTTAAGACTAGCTGGGACAGCTAGTCATAAGTAATAACTAGATAGACAAACGTAGTCCTGTCTTAATTATGAATATTGAATACGACAATTATTTCTAATCTAGCCTTATCTAAAATGTTATATGGTGTTTAAGTATTTTTACTGTTAGATACTTAAGCAGAGCGGTACACGTCAATCAAACAAGCTAGTTAGTTGCACACTGTTTTATTCACACCGATGCACTCCCGGTGCGCCGTAAGCGCATACACAACATCTCTCCCTCTTATAGCAAGTATTACATAAGCAAAAGTTTATTTACTTAAGCCTAACTAAACCTATTAAGTCGGTGTTGAGAAAACCGGACTTATTGCCCGACGCCTGGAACGGACGGTACAGAGAGGTGTAGAGGTGGTACCGGCTCGTTATTCGCTTCCTCCGACGCAGACGACTCCTGACATGGTTCCATCGGAGGCTCTCCTCCACACTCTGAATGAGCGATAACTTCGGAGTATGAAACGTCCCTTGCTAAACTACGAGTTGTAAACTTACTCTAACTGCGAGTTGCATAATCGTAATCTGATTTGGTCGATGTGTCTTGTTATCACACAGTCTATATATTGTATAATATGTATATATATTTTGTATAATACTTGTCCGACTTTTTCCTTAACTATTCCTTCAATCCAATTTTTTTTTATTATTTATATTTTTTGTGACCCAAACTGTTTCGTTCTCTTTAAAGTCCTGTCTCTTTGTACCTTTATAATGTTTAGCCTGTAAGGACTGGTTGTGTTCGACGGTTCGAGTGAGTGCTGTGGGTGAGGGAGACGATGACGAGGCAAATGCTGTTGGATTCAAGAGGTCCAGCCGTGAACGCAACGTATGTCCAAATACTAATTCCGCGGGCGACTTCTCGTTGGTACTGTTTTTAGAGTTTCTATAGTCGTATAGAAATTTAGCGAGCTTTTCTGCAATATTTTTTTTATTACAACCCTGTACAATTATACTTTTGAGCCCCCTTTTAATAATTTTTACAAAGCTCTCGGCTTGCCCATTGCTAGCGGGATGATATGCAGGTGACAAAACATATTTTATACCATTAACCAGACAAAAATGATTAAATTCATGCGAGGTAAAAGACGTACCATTGTCACTCACCAATGTATGTGGAACTCCGAACCGCGACATAAAATCGTATAATTTAGTAATCACAGCTTTTGAATTGTAAGTAGAAGTCATATCGTAACACTCGACCCATTTACTGTGAGCGTCTACAATAACTAAAAACATATAACTGTTAACCGGTCCCAGAAAATCTAAATGAATTCTATAAAATGGAAGCGGCGGCAGCGGCCAGGATGCAAGCGGCGCGTTTTTCGGTGCGGGGCGCAGCTGTGCGCACACGCCGCACGCCGCCGCAAGCTGCTCCAGCGCGCTGTCCACACCCG
The DNA here is from genome assembly GCA_963853865.1 of Helleia helle. Lineage (NCBI taxonomy): Eukaryota > Metazoa > Arthropoda > Insecta > Lepidoptera > Lycaenidae > Helleia > Helleia helle. Next base: position 515,370 of record OY971423.1, read on the forward strand.
GGAACCATAGCCGCTTGCGAGCCTCCGCTTTCATTTTCACAACCCCGACGTACTTCACCTTTGCGTCGTTTGGACACATTTTATGCAGATGACCTTTGTTGTTACACTTTTTACACTTGTAACTTTTATAGCGACACTGGTTAGATTTATGATTTTTAAACCCGCACACACTACACTTTTCCTTCTTGGAGATGTTGAACACACCATCAGGAACCATCACGGAGCTGCCATCGACGACGCCCGGCGCGCACAGCGCACGCTCTCTGCCAAATCTATGGCTTTCGCCAAGGTCAGCTCCCGCTAATCCTGGGCGAACAACTTGTCCCGCTCGTGTCCCGCTGCCATGCCCATGATAAACCTGTCCAGCAAGGCCTCTTCCAAATTCTTGAAAGCACAGTGTACTGCTAATCCTCTTAACCGGGCCACCCACTGAGTGTGGCTTTCCCGTGCGCTGAGTTGCGGAGTAGAAAATGGATTTCTCCCCAAACCCGAACCTTTTCGGTGTAAAATGCTCGTCGAAGAGTGTAATTATTTCCTCGTAACGCAATTCTTCCACCTTACGCGGTAGCGTCAGGTCACTTTAACCTAGTTTAAAACTTGCTTCACTTAACGCGCTCAACAAAATGGCCCGTCTCTTGATAGTTAATTTGTCATTTTCGTTATTTATTTCATTCGCTATAAACCATTGGTTTATTCGGCATTTGTAGCTTTTCCACTCTTGTGCCAGGTGGTCGAATGTCGAAAGAACACCAAATACTCCTCCAGTGGTCATTTTCAACGTCTACGTGAGTTCAATCGTCGCCACGTGTTAGATACTTAAGCAGAGCGGTACACGTCAATCAAACAATCTAGTTAGTTGCACACTGTTTTATTCACACCGATGCACTCCCGGTACGCCGTAAGCGCATACACAACATTTACATTTTCTTTTTTCACGCAATATTCTAAATATTTTATTTCATAAGAACCTTCTCCCGACAGTAACAAACACAACAAAAAAAAATAATTAGCGAAATCGGTCCAGGCGTGATGGCGTGACCAATGGAAATAGGGATTCATTTTTATATATACATATATATATAAGATTTAATATGTAATTGTTATTTATATGCACAATAAAGTATGAGTAATAAATGTATGAGTGAGCATATTTCTATGTGTTGACATGACTGTGCGACGAAATACGCTGAAGAGTTGGTGGAGGGATTAGTTAAGTTCTGGACTGGTGGTTACGTTCGTCTACAGAGTGAACCTTTAACTAGATGGCATTTAGTTGCAAGGAAATAAGCAAAATAAATAATGATAATAATGATTTCTTGTACATAATATACACAGGTGCTCCTCAAACCTAGAGTCAAGCTTTGATGATGAATGTAAATTTTAGGCCCTTTTCAGGTCTCACAATTAACTGAGGTAGTATCTTTACGTATATTTTTGTAACGTGAATTTTTTAAAGTTGACTACAAATAGTTATGGAATGGAAGTGATAGTTTTTCAATTACAGACGACATGTGACATGGGCGACGGCGGCCGGTTGTTTATAACGTTCGTCCACAATCCACCACAAATTGGACTCCGGGATTACTTCATTTCGTGTAAACCGCAAATTGTATTTTTATACAATCAAAAAACTAAAGAAAAACACGCTTCTATAGAATACTACATAATACTCTTTGGTTTGGTTTTCTATTGAAACGTGTTTTTTACTTTGATTGATCGCTACAGCGTGCTCCTTAGTTTTTTTAACAACAATTAATCACGAACATCGTAAGGCATGTTAAAAAAATAGGACAAACTTTTTAAATTACTGCATTGCTTGTCAAGAGGTGCTTTGCTTCCGAATTAGGCCGGCACGACCGGGGTACCTCTCGCTCACATATCACCGGTATCAAGTGGCAGCTATGGTGTCGCGTTTCGTGCGGTTTATGAGTTTCCGATGGCCCATTGGGCAGCATAGGAAAAACGAAGGCAATGCATCTGAATAGCTTTTAGTTGTGCGGATGTCTATGGGCATCGGTAGTCACTAAAAGGCTCCAACTACTCGGTTGCCTCCTAGTGACATAAAAGAAATATATGTCCTTGATACGTTCGCATTTCAAATTAATCCGAACTTTTGAATTGTGATGAATCGGAGTTCATAGATTAGCAAAGCAAAACTAATAAATGCGTGTTAAAAATATATAAATATAAATTATTATTTATTATATATATATATATATATATGAATTATTATTTATTATATTTAAATTATAAATAAATAAGCCCTTTTTTAAACTAAGTTAGAAAAAATACACACGTAAAAGATATAGTATAACATTCTACATTGGTCAATTACAGAAATGTGGGAACTGTGATAATAAATGTAAGATAGTATAAGAATGGGAAGTACTAGAAACCGCTTGCTTCATACCCTTAGGAAGGAGAAAATGTAAATTAAGGGTGGTACAAGAGTTATGGGGTGCGGCTTTGGTGTGCAGAAACACAGCGTACGCTATTTCATGGCAGTTTCAAAAAGTGTATTTCACCGTCGAACACGCCCAGATCGGCTCCAGTTTATTTATGGGTAGGTCGTAAGCCTACTCTTGGAACGTATTAAATACACTTTTCCATCTCATTACATCTTAGAAGGTCTCTTGATACTTCTGTTGTGTTCAAGAGAATCCGGGAAATGCTCTGAGGAATCCCGCTGGGGAGGGAGGACTCCCCAGGCGGGTATGTGGGACTTACTGCGCCCGAAAGATGGTAAGTGGACGCAGCTCTACCCACTAAAACCCGGCAAGTGCCACCAATGCCCCCTTTGGTGAGGTGCCCTGGATATGTTGAGGGCTAGTCAGCCACCAAGGGACCAACGCCACTTCCACAGTGGGGTTGTCTCGTACCACAGAACAACCCCTCCCAACGTCGGGACAGTGCAATGGGGTGAAGTTCCCATCCTCGCCACGCGAAAATCTTACATCAGCCATCTCACGGGTGGATAGAAAACATTTAATCTTTGTAAAATCGATTACCAGAATCTATCTACATTTCAGTAATGATACAAAAGTCTCAAATGAAGACAGAAAAGTTCCGTGCATTTCGTGTGATTGTCTCGATATTTTAGAAACACGAGTCTTATAAATCTCAAAAGCCTCCTGCAATATGTTCAAACGACTCCGGAAATGATATCAATCGTACAATCACGTCACGGGAGTGTAACCTTTCACACCGGGTGACAGTGGTGTATATCCCGTGCAGGTTTCTGGTTATTTTTCACGCATTTTCCCCTCGGTGACACGACAAATGTATAGTTATGGCGACGTTTATGAGGTGGACGACAGTGATTTATCACCCGACTTTGCTCGTCTTTGATTCCTCGGCTATTCACTATAAATAGTGAAGGCTTGAAACGTTTAGTGTGTTGTGTTTATAGTGCATTTCAAGAACGAAACTATTTATATAAAGAGTTCATTTACTAGTTTGAATTCTTTGGATTATTCGTTTTGACTTTAATGGGGCGTTCTGCCACGTTCTACTGAATATACAAATAGAAGAATTTATACGGAATTGATTATTACTTTATTGACTGAGTTTGTTTTGCTGCTTTGTGGCGGACCAATCAGCGCTACATTCCTGAATCACGCTATCGAAGTTCCACAGTTCGTCGCTATACATAAAACAGCAGAATTGAGCATTGAAATGAGCAACAGGGCTTCGGCCTGGCCGAGCATTCCATCTCTCGGTCGGAGGTCTCCCTTTGGGACTTTCACTCTTTCCCCACATTGATGACCCCAACCTGATACGCCTCCTCATGGATATTCATTATCATCACTCTCCTACCCCTCCGCATCACGCCAGCCAGCTTTCAGCCTCATCGGATACCTCGACCAACCAGCCTAGCATACCGCTGCCTTGATCGAAACCTTATTGGCTTCAACGGACAATCTCACTACATGGCCGGTCAACAAGCGGAGCACATCTCTCCTGGTCAGCACACAGCATCGGCCCCGCACGGCAGCACCTCCGACTCACTGAAGCTCGTGTTGCTCAGCACAGTTCCGACTCTCTGAGCCGAGCATTCCACCTCGCTCGGTCGGAGATCTCACTCTCGGGGCAAACGAATAGTCGGTTCACCTGATGGTAAGTGAAGAGCGACATCCACAAACATCCGCTTCACCAGTGGATTAGCAGGTGCGTTGCCGGTGCATGCCTTTCAGATATGAGTATGCTCTTTTCTTGAAGGTCCCTTAATCGTATCGGTTCGGAAACACTTTTTTGTTCTTTGTTTTTTCACTTTGTTCAGTGGCAGCTGATTCCATATTATATTAGTCGTGCGAAGCAGGAAATGCCGTAAAAATCGAGTTGTTGTAGATTTCGGGACATCGAGATGGTAGGGGTGAAATTTGGAGTTTTTTCGCGATGTCCGGTGATGGAATTCTGCTGCAGGTATAAAATTAGTCTGAACAATTCCTCAGAACACTCCCCGTCCGACAGATCCGACATCTCTACGCCGCGCCAAAGAGTCAAGCCGATTGGAGTTAACATTATCGTCGACGATTCGAGCCGCCCTGCCCGGCGTTGAATGTGGTCAAATGGAAGGAGCTGATATTGGGGCGCTCCAACCCAGAGTCGAGAGCAGTATTCCAGTAGAGGCCAGATCTGCGCTTTGTATAATTGAAGGCGTTATGAAGGCATGCAATACTGCTTCGCCCTACTGAGCACGCCGAGTTTCTAAGAGGTTTTTATTTTTATTTATTTTTTCTAAGAGGTTAGTTTAGCCTTTCCTTTCAAATGACCACGAAACTGCACATCTCTGGATATATCGACGCCAAGTATCCCAAAGCTGGTTGAGGCGGTTAGGGAAGTGCCTTCAAATTGTAGAGGAACGACGAAGGGTGATTTTTTAGTGGTGGCTTTCACCCTTTCCCCCAGCTTCTTTTCTGTGAACTTGTAAATTTGATTTTTTTTTTGTTAAATAAAAAAGGGAAATTGACTTTTGAATAAACGTATTCAAAATGTATTTTCCTAAATGAAATATTGTTACCTTATCAAATGTCTTTGTTGTAAATGATCGTCATTCCGCTTTCCTGTTGGAGATCAAGTAACGTCAAAAAGCGTCGTTCCCAGTATTTTGTATATCACAGAATTTACTTTAAAAAGTAAAATCCAGAACGTACTAAAATATCCTCACATATTGAGCACATTCGTATCGAAATACAAGTTGAATATTTTTCATTTAGGTTTCTTTTATTAGAGAAGTACGTCGAAATTATGCGAGGAGGAACGCTCCCCTTTGAAGCCCTCGACGTTTCAGACTTGTGAATGCTCGACGGGGCCGTAATTGAAATTCATTATCAAATACTTTGGAATACGTGTATTATGTATGTACCTGTACTTGTATATATGTGTTCGGGAATGTTCCGTTGAAACCTAGAACAATTCCTGAATTGAGTAGGAATGATTGAGTCATTGGAAAAGTTCTTGAGTGGAAAACATTTGCGGAGTCAATAACGAAGGTAAGAAATGTTATACTAACTCGTAGATCTACTATTATATAGTTTTTTTCTACGTGCTTATATACCTAATGAAATATGGTCTAGAAACTATATTATGTGTTTTTAATGTAAAAAAAGTTTGCTTCAGCTCGACCGTTTTGACCACAACATCAGGCAGTCATTGACAAAGTTAGAAATCTAGACGATTAATATATATCTAAGTGCGACTTAATCAGGTAATAGCTTCGGCGAGCGCCGGTTATCTGGGCTAATGAAAAACCGCTCGGCTTGTCAGGCTCTGAGCTCTATTTGATTATACCTCTCGCTCTAATGCTGGCACTTTTCATGGCTATTTGTGTTTGGGTATTTGGCAGATTTGACAAACAATTACCATGTCTGGAGAGTATATTTGACAAGTGTTGTCCTTATTCATCTATTTGAAAAATAAGACCCATACCAAATACGTTACATCACATTACGTTTTGCTACCAAATGTTCGTAAGCCATAATATATCTATCCGAATACAATAAACAACCAATATCGACCACAAATAGGTAGCCATGTGAAGTGCCTGCATTACACGGGCACATAAAACATATTGACCACTATGTACGTGCTAAGTATTTTTAAGGTGTTAATGACAAAATAGAAGGAAACAAATTATTGTAGCCCATTTTAAGTCAACGTGGCCCACAAATTTCTCGCATTTTAAGACCTAAATTACTCGTAAGTGTTACAGTTTATTGGAATCAGAGTCAATAGGACCTCTCCATGTCTGATTTTATCCGTGATTGAAGAAGAATTATAGTACCTATATAGACATGTCCTACAACCATATTACCATATCGATACTTCTTCTTCTATCGTGTGGCAACTGGTAGGCAATTGTGAAATTTAATTTAATTTATTTTTTGCGAAATGTAAACATTATATATTATAAAGGTATTAAACCGTAAAGTCATAAAATTTCCCAAATAAATTTATGAACCCTGGAGTATCCAGGACAATTGAGTCGCGTGACTAACACAATGGCGCTCGGTTCGGTAATTACGGGCACTAGCAGGTAAGAGCTGGTAATAGCAGACACCATTAAGGGGGCGTCGTTGGCCCGCAGCCAGGCAGCCGGGCGGCGGGCGGCGGGCGGCGGGCGGCCAGGATCCCGCTCCAGCAAACAAAACCCTAAGGAACTGGGTTTGCTCTGATTGATGAGATGATTATTTATGATGATACTCTTTGTGATTTTGCGGCGATGGTATTGTTAATGTGGAAAATACATATATGTTGAGTAATGTAGTTAAATAAGTGACATATATTTTGGTCATCGTCATCATCAGAATCTGGCCACACCCCACCACGGTTCAAGCCTTGTCGTGGCGATGGGGCTCAGTAGCCTAAGATGAACCTTGGGCAAAGCCAAGTAAACCGAGGAGGCTGGTCTTTGTGCCCCCTTTACAAGAGGGGACAAAAGAGCAGGGGCGAGGATGGGATCCTCACCCCATTTCACCGCCCTGACGTTGGGAAGGTTTGTTCTATGGTGCGCGACGACCCCTCTGTAGAGGTGGTGTCGGTCCCTTGAGGGACTGACTAGCCTTCGAGGTCCTGCGAGGAGCCCTGTCTGCTCAATAGATTCGGGCCCCGGGATCTCCCAACGTCGGGACAGTAAAATGGGGTGAGATTCCCATCCTCGCCTCTTGTCTCCCCTGCTCTTTTGTGCCCTCTTCTTGTAAGGAGGGTACAAAGAGCAGTCCCCTCGGTTCACTCGGCTTTACTTTAGGCAAATGAGCCCCACCACCACGACAAGACTTGAAGTGAGGTGGGGAAGTGAATGAGTTGTCTAGACAAGTCTCTGGTTTTCTTTTTTATTCGGTATGTACTACATTTTGTACTTTAGATTAGTTTAAGGATTTATGAATAAAAAATCAATGTTTGATTACTGTAAGTTTAGAGACAGGCAAAGAAAAAACCAATGACAAGACAAACAACAAGACAAAAAGATCTAAGTACATAATATCTTCGTTTACTGACAAACTCAACCTAACACGGAACAACCAACACATTTACATAAAATTGAATCTTAGAATATATAGATTCTTAGAATATAGAGAACCATTCTCGACTCTCGACATTAGACATCCAACGTGACGTCTATATCGAGTCGAAATAAACACATGTCAGGAGACGTGAGCGGGGTACGGACTACGAAGATCACTGAAACCGCGGCCCGCGGAGAGTGAAACAGTCGCGACACCGAGGTGCGTCGTGTTGTCATCGGTGATACTCATTTGTTAACATTTACCTATATATTACTTATGCTAGTTGGATAGGCAAACTGGCAAACGTGCCACCTGATGGTAAGTGGTCGACGTCGCCCATGAACATAAACCAGTTTACCTGGAACGAGCCCAGGCAACTCATTACACGGCCTGTCTTGCCCTCCTCTCCGAAACACAGCAAAGCTGTTTGACGGGGGAAACAAGCAAGTTGGTGGTACCCATGCAGCAGGGAGAGCGGCACAGTGCTTCCCTCCCACCGGTTAAATATAATAATAATAGCAACCCTTAGGGCGTAGTTCACAGATGCGCCGGCGCAATGCGGGTTGGTGAACTTCACACACCTTCAAAGACTTTTAATCTCATCAGGCATTCAAGTTTCCTCACGATGTTTCCTTAACCAGTGAGCAAGCGATTGTTTCATATTAAGGTGCATGTAGACATTTAGACAAACCCATTTCTAGGCATTAGAGGCGGGTCAGGATCGAACCCGGACCTCTCGGTTCTCACTTAAGAGGCCGAGCTATCGTCTACCCACTAGGCTCACTCACACTTTTGCCACTTTTCAATATGGTTTTAAAATATAAAAAAAAGAAGCTGAATTATAATTTATAAGTTGGCTTATAATGAGAAAAATTCAGAAATTACGAAAGTTACGGAGATTGGCGTGTTCAAACAAACCAACTATTCAGCTTCATTATGTTATCAGTATAGATATTATTCGCAATAAATATGATAATCGATTATTTTAATATATTATATTCCTCACGGATTGCAAAACAGCAATGCTATTTTCAACCAATCAATTTAGGCAAACTGGGTGGTCTTGTTAAGCTCGGTAGCCATTGTGTTTGTCATATATACTAGCATTTCCCGAGCAAATACGGGTTGGTTTACTAATGAAACAATAAATATTGCTAGAAGACGTGTGGGCCGGCCGTGGAAGATTTAAGCTGGAAAGTTGTCCTCCGACATAAAACACGAGGATCTTACGAATTCGATATGCATGAAATAGGTTATTTTGTGACTCTATTATAATATGGTTATATCGTTTTGTTTTGTTTTATCTTCATCATCATCATTATCATGCATGATTTGGGCCTCCACGTTGACCAGATGGTTTATCAAACATATATATAACAACAACAACAGTATAACATACATATTCTTCTCAACTTGTGAAGTATTTCAGTTACGCTGCTCTTCAATTAGTTGTTACAATATTCAGTTTTTCTAAAACAAACTCGTCTGTGTTCGGAATGATGACGAGGGAAGTTAATAAACGTACGGAAAACTCCTAAAACATGGGATGAGTTACAAAAAATGGAATATTTTTATACATTTTCCGATAACCTTCGAATAGATTTTTTATTTAACTTGACCGTCAGTCGACATACAATGTACAAATTTATATTATTTAGCGGGTTCGAATCCCGCCAGGAAATTAAAAAAAACTGTATTCCTGGGTCATTAATGTGTATTAAATATTATGTGTATCATTTAATAAAAATCTTAAATATAATATGTATATTGTAAAAGTATTAATTATATTTCCGTTGTCTGGTACCTGTATCACAAGTTCTTCGAGAACTTACCACGGGACCAGATTGACGTAGTGTGAAAGCGTCCATGGATATTATTATTTAATACTACTCTCGAACTTCTATAATCATTAAATAATTAATAAAATAATAAAAATACATTGAACGCGATAAACTCAGGTTGTCAGTCACATTGACATATTTTTTGTATTTGATAATAATATAAAAATAACTTATTACAGAATGCTACAGGCTTTTTAGAGGAAAGTTTGTTTAAGCTAGTCATAAATAAAAGTCGCGAAAGCAAGTGCAGGAACAAACATATTTGCCAATAACGGTTGCCTTTCATCGTATCCTAATATTTTTCCCGAGCCGCATGGAAGTTATCACCCCGACTGAGGAATGGATTCTAGAATTCAAATTTGTATTTTATATTCTGATAAATTTATCGACTTTATGAGTTAGTTTTTCGATTTCGGATTTATCGTATATTCATCGAGAGTGATTTAGTGTTGAGGACTCTCTAGTTCATTAGAGTATTGTGATGTGAGTGATGACGGTCTAGACTCTAGACGGTCTAGACTCTAGACGGTCTAGACTCTAGACGGTCTAGACTCTAGACGGTCTAGATAGTGAGAGTGAGAGGTTCGAATCTTGTTGTTATCTTTTTTCAACGGAAAAAGAAAAGATTTTGAGAATTATTACGTCTGATAAGTTTGAAGGTGTATTGAGTGCACCTTTTTTTTCTTTAACGCCGGGAAATGCTCTGAGGCATCCCGCGGGGGAGTGGGTCTCCCCACACGGTTATGTGGGACTCGCTGCGCCCGAAACATGGTAAGTAGACGCAGCTCTACCCACTAAAACCCGGCGATTGCTACCAATGCCGCCTTTGGTGAGGTGCCCCGGATCTAAGGTGCAAACAGGGCACCTCGACGGCTAGTCAGTCCCCCAAGGAACCTACGCCAACTCCACTGAGGGGTTGTCCCGCACCACAGAACAACCCCTCCCAACGTCGGGACAGTACAATGGGATGAGGTTCCCATCCTCGCCCCTTGCCCCCTGCTCTTTTGTCCCCTCTTATTATAAGAGGGGTACAAAGAGCCCCCTCGGCTCAATTATCTTCGCCCAAGGTGCAGCGGCTACTGAGCCCCACCGCCACGACAAGGCCTGAACCATGCTGGGGGAGTGCACCTACCTACGCTTATCCATTGAATAGGCTAACTGTGACCGATTCATTTGATTTCATTTGATTCGATTCAAATATTTCGAGTATATACGATCGAGTATTTATAAGGACAGAGGAGATTGGCAGAAATTCAGAAAAAAGGGAGCCCTATACTCAGCAGGGGGCAATAACGGGTTGATGATGATGATGATGATAAAGTATATTGGAAGCCAAAATAGTTTTAACTGTACTGCGAAAATTAATATTTTCTTGAAGGCTCAAACAGACATAGTTGTCAGGGTTTACCGGGTAATGTACATCATAACGGAATAATCTATTGTCAAAGACTCGCCGCAACACCGCTCACAACAAAAGCAATTTCACACGCCCGACTAAATCACAGGAGAGTGGATTAGCGCCCCGTGCTAAATGGGTCACACCCGTGATTGACGCTAGGGACGGGACGATTCACGTATCACGACACGTGACTTAGAAATATCACAATCACGCGTGATGTTTATGTCACCAGTGACTTATCACGTGAATTATTTGGTACAAGTATGATTCTTCAATCGCGCTCTTCTCGTAATAACATAAGACCTTTAGTAAGAGGTTTTTTGCTTCCGAATTGGGCCAGCACGACCAGGGTGGTACCTCCCGCTCACATTAAACAAGCGTCAAGTGTCAGCTATGCTTTCGTACGTTTACGTTTCGTGCAGTTTGTGAGTTTCCGGTGGTCCATTATATGGAAAAGGAAGACAACGCATCAGCATAACTTTTGTTTGTGTATAATAATAACCACCAGGAAAACTGTTTACAAATTAAAAAAAAAATGCATCAAAATTGGATCGCCCATTCAAGCACTATATTGCTTGATGCCATAGATTTACGGGTTTTTTCATCGGGGTTTAACAAAATAAACCAAATTTTTCATGATAGTAAAAATAAATGTAATACTTAGATGGTAATTAAGAATCTCGAATCGTGATTTGTCACACGTTATTTCATAGTGATGATATATTATCGTGATAATGCTACTACAGCTATGGTTCCCATCCCTACACGTATCGGCGCCAGTAATAACAGCCCAGGTGAATGAGGCGTTTACTTTCCTGGGGTGGGAGGTCCCAGGGACGCACCTCAAGGCTGTCATTAGTGTAATTGCACCTCACTCGGTGATATGGAGCTCTATTGTTGATATAACAAACAAGGCACTAAGCCTTACTTATTCAAAGCGATTATTAAAAACAACTTATACGGATTTTATCGCGATTTATTAAGATTTTTACGTCTGAGGACTCGGATACTTTACCACAACCATGGCCATGGCCACGGGACGACATTGTGGTCCAAAAAATTGTTTCATTTATAATGAGTGAAATTCGCGTCAAAGGATACAATAGAAAGCGATAATTTAAAATTATAAAAAATGTAGATTGTCAATCTGGCAGATTGGGTAATTTAAGGTCAAGTGATGAATACAAACAAGCAGTATCAGGTCAGGGACTAACCCATATAAATATAACTCAAAATATTAGGTGTAACATTTCTTATCCTGAGTGTCAAATATCTTGCTCAGTGTGAAAATGACAAATGAAAGAAGAAAAAAGAAAGAGAGAGATTTCTCTCTTTCTGGAGATTACAGAAAATGAATTGTACACAAAAGGCGGCCTCATCGCTATGGTAGCGATGATTTAATGAAGAACCAAACAATTAAATACAGAATATAGTTTCCTTTTTGATTGTCTGATGTCGTCTGAATGTTTGTCACAATAAAATATTTACTTTCGCAAATTTAATCAGCTACCCATTGCTTTTGAAAATAACTTTATAGATCGTCTCGGTAACAGGGGTAGTCCTTCGGGGGAAGACCTCTAAAAACTGTATCTTTTACTTTAAGTGTATGAGGCTCGGGAGAGTTGAGACGCAAGTAGATCAGTCACAAGCATCAATGATCATCAGAGCTATGACATTATAAAAAATATGCTGTGGTAAAGTTGAAGGTATACTGGGTACTTTGACTTCTCTTTAGACGTCTAATAAATCGACGAACGCCGGCTGCATGCAATAACATGTCCCGTTATGCTCATTGTCCCGTTGACCTCATTCTACGCTTGCATGTTGTTATATAGTTGTCACGTCAAACTATCGTCCATAAACCAACTTTACAGACAACCAATTTTTTTTATCATCATCGTTCTCGTGATCTTATCTTTCCTCCTGTTAAACGCCGAGCCTGTAGCATCAAACTATGTCTGGTTTTCTTTCCGATGTCTATCAAATTATAGTCTGAAACTAAATATTAAATAGTATCTATAACATACGTCCTAAGCAGTGCTTTCGAGATCACCTCGGAGTTTTATATTTATGAGACCACTGTAATGATCATCAGCCCATATGATATTATAGTTATCGGCATCGTCTTTAAGGAAACATATTTCATCATCATCATCATCATCAGCCTCTACTGCTGAACATAGGCCTCAAGGAACGTCAAGACGACCGACCCCTCGCCACTCGCATCTAACACGGACCGCCCACCGCACGGAGATCGTCTTTCCACCTAGTTAATGGCCGACCAACACTTCGTCTACCCGAGCGCGGCCTCCACTCTTGAACCTTATTGGCCCATCGGCCATCCCATCCCATTTACGACACAAGAAATAAAAACAATAATTTGACCGGCCGATTACACCAGCGTTCACTCAACATTTACTTTCATTACTGATATATTGTCTAATACAGAGTCCACCAACCGAATACCAACCTTCACTTAATACCAAAGAGTTTATATTCCCTTCGCAAGAAAATGTCGTTATGGGATACGTGCTAATAGTTTTAATGTGGGGAATAAGCGATATTATGTTCGTATTTCTTTATTATTTCACTGTCGTATATTTAAGCACATTTGGGAAGAATTATTGTCGGTCTAATAAATACGTATTCCGTTACGAACAAATACATCTCGTTAATCTAATCGGTTGGACGTTCATAAGTCGACTGTTGATTTACGAATACCAAACCGTGAAAATAGGGTCAACCCTACAAAAAAGTTACAAAAAATTAACCAATAATTGCGACTCGACATTTTATTTATTTTATAGAATAATTAGTAACGATGATCGATCGACAACCTTTATCTACATGAAATGTTACTCTAATAATATTATGAATCAGTATTTGCTTGATTGAACCCCGCGATACTTCGTAAAGTAACACCGCTCTATACCAGGCGACAAAACGGGATAGAGTAGAAATTCTTGTCGAGCTGTGATTGATCTGTAACTCGATTAGCTGAGGTTGTGATTATGATCAATACGAGCGAATATGGAGGCGTGATTAATTATCAGAATGTCACATCACTGAAATGTTTTATTATTTATATTATAATATGCCCTTGATAAATTATAGAAAAATAATTTTGAGACTTATTTCTAATACCTATCTTCTTCTTTTTTTTTCTTAACTCCCTGAAGGATTTGCCAATATCACAGTAAAGCTTAGTTATTTATACATACTAAAAGTCCTATGAAATTGCCGTTCTGCAGTACTGGCCATTTCAAATCAAAACAATTTTTGTTTGGCTAAGAATTCTAATTTCAAATTAATTTTATTTTAAAAACATGAAATTCTTTTTCCAAAAGTAATAATTTGTTTATTGATTAGTGTTACATTTTCATCGCATTTCAATCTTTTTCGTCATCATGGATACGTTAAAAATTCGAGTAATTATGGAATATGAGTACCGTCGTGGCAGCAACGCGGCACAAGCGGCACGCAACATCAACGACGTTTACGGAGCTAACACTACAAACCAACGCACCACCTGCTATTGGTTTGGCTCGCTTCCGTTCTGGAAATTTCGACCTGAAAAATAAATCTCGCGGTCGTCCGAAGACTTTGGTCGGAAATGACGAATTAAAGGCGATTGTGGAAGCTGATGATACACAATCTAAGGCTGAATTAGCAGCTTTCGACGTTAGCGTCAAAACAATATTGGTCCATTAGCGTCAAATTGGCAAGGTAAAAAGCTTGAAAAATGGGTGCCCCATGAACTCAATGATTGCCAGCGCGAAGTACGCGTCGAGACGTGCCTTGCACTGCTTAACAGACTCACAAATGAAGGAATTTTTAACTGCATTGTTACCTGCGATAAAAAATGAATTCTGTTTGATAACCGCAAGCGCTCAGCAAGTTAGTTGCATCCTGGTTCAGCACCTAAACAATACCCTAAACGAAAACTTACCCTTAGAAAAGTGATGGTCACTGTTTGGTGGTCTAGCGCCGGTGTGATTCATCACAGCTTCTTACCAAACGGGGTGAGCATTACTGCAGATATGTACTGTGAAGAACTGAACCAGCATTGGTCAATCGCTCGTCTCCGCTGCTCCTGCACGACAACGCACGACCTCATACTGCATAGCCGACGTTCTCCAAGTTGCAAGAACTGGGATTGGAAGCTATCCGTCATCTTCCGTCCTCACTAGACCTTGCGCCTACAGACTACTTCTTTTTCCAGAATTTGGATAACTTCTTGGCGGGGAAAAAAATCAATACCCGAGAGGCAGTACAAAATACCATGGAAGAATTTGTTGCCTCCCGTCCAGCTGATTTCTTTAAGAAGGGCATCAATAAACTGCCACTGCGTTGGCAAATATGCATTGATTGAATGGCTGATTACTTCGATTAATACAAATTAAAAAGTACATGAAAAAAATTCGTTTAAAATTTTTCATACAAAACGGCAATTTCATAGGTAAAGACCTAATATTATTTTATATATAAAAAAAATGTACGCGATCCAATCTATTATAAACAGTTTTAATAGTCAAAATAACCGTTTGGCGAAAATTTTATAAAAATGGTAATATTATGATGCAACAAAAGCCACTAATTTCCCGATATCACAGACTAGTTGTACCTAGTCAATTATAGTAATTAGTATTCCCTCGAGCCCGGGCACAATCCAAATGGATTGTGCCCGGGCTCGAGAGAATACCCGGGACCTTCAATGCCCGCGAAGTTCCTGTCGCCCGTGACGTGAATTATAAACACCTTGTAATTGTTTCATAACACATTATTGTAAGTTATTTAAAACCAAAATAATTTTGGTTAATACAATTTAATTAATTAAAATTAAAATTTTCTAAAACAAAATAAATTGGGTTTAAATAAAAACTAGACATAGTGACTGATTATCGTAAAACATCGTCATCGGGAATGTATGAAATAAAATCGGTACAAAGGTTTGTTACAATAAATAAAATAGAGGCTCGGCCGTCTTGGCATTTATTGAAAGATACCTTTTTTATTCTTTATCGCCGGGAAATGCTCTGAGGCATCCCGCGGGGGAGTGGGTCTCCCCAGGCGGATATGTGGGACTCGCTGCGCCCGAAAGATGGTAAGTGGACGCAGCTCTACCCACTTAAACCCGGAGAGTGCCACCAATGCCGCCTTTGGTAAGGTACCTCAACAGCTAGTCAGTCCCGCAAGGGACCGACGCCACCTCCACAGAAGAGTTATCCCGCAGAACAACCACTCCCTACGTCGGGACAGTGCAATGGAGTGAGGTTCCCATCCTAGCCCCTTGTCCCCGTGCTCTTTTGTCCCCTCTTCTTATAAAAGGGGTACAAAGAGCACCTCCCTCGGCTCAATCAATCACCCTAGGCTATTGAGCCTCACCGCCACGACAAGGCTTGAACTATGGTGGGGTATTGAAAGAGACCTTAAGTTCAACTGAGGAAGGTTGATAATAATAAGGGCGAGGACGATGAAATAGCGAAAATCGGCATCGCCGACGCCTATAAACATTCGCACAACCAAGGCTACGCAGATGCGCCACCCTCCTTTTCCCTATCCCTCCAATGGGCCACCGGAAACTCACAAACCGCACAAAACGCGACAGTATAGCTGTCAATTGTCGCCGGTGTCATGTGAGCGAGAGGTACCACCCCGGTCGTGCCGGCCCAGTTCGGCTGCAATACAGCATGACACTACCTCTTACAAGCATTATTATTAGCACTACTAATACAAAGAGGCACTGCATACTTCGATATTCTTCTTCTTCATCGTTCCCTCATTGCTGAGGATCGTGACCACATATCATCTTCCACTGGACACGGTCATGGGTCAAGTGGACTGCCCGGTGCAAATTGCAATATACAATTTTTTTTTATTAAATTCAAATACCTATAATACAGGCTGCAATAGATTATGACAACCTATACAATTTAAACGGCGCACAAAATGGCCGCATGACATAATTTATAAGCAACACAATTTCTAAAACAAATATTGCATAATCTTATATAAATAAATCAAACGTCAAACTGTGTCTCCAGCGTTATGCGTGCGGTGTCGCGAATCCACGTCATATAAATGTCAAACTGCGTCTCCAGCGTTTCGTGTGCGGTATCGCGAGTTCAGAGATTTTATTTCATCTAAAAATATGCATACCGCGCTAAAATAAGTTTACACTTCAAAGTAACTAAAAACTGTGTCATTAAAATTATAATTAATACAACACCCTATCGTATTTAATCAACGAAGTTATAATGATAAGTAAACTATTTCAAACGGTGCTTAGCTATTGTATTTTATGACACTGATAGCCGCTATCTCGCGACTATCCGTAGCGGGTGCACAAAGAAAGGTCACCTCATAACTTAGGATAACCAAAATTTACACTTCAAAGTAACTAAAAACTGTGTCATTAAAATTATAATTAATACAACACCCTATCGTATTTAATCAACGAAGTTATAATGATAAGTAAACTATTTCAAACGGTGCTTAGCTATTGTATTTTATGACACTGATAGCCGCTATCTCGCGACTATCCGTAGCGGGTGCACAAAGAAAGGTCACCTCATAACTTAGGATAACCCTCGGAGGCCATTGATAAAGACCAATATTTGGATCTTAAGGTTGAGGCTAGCGTTTACTATCGGATAACGTATGGATTACCCAGATACCCGGGGTGGAATTTTTATGACCGTTAAGTATTAGACATATTATCGCTCGAGTAATATATTGTGTAGGTACTAAAGTTCATAGTCAAGCACTAATGTCGTTCTAATGATTTCTGGAATGTTCTCAATAAACCACTAGTGAATAGAACGGGATTGTAATGTTAATAAACTACGATGAATTCGGTAAAGTTTTTGGGTTTTGTCTATTTGATAATTGCGGGTGTGTTGTGTTTTTGTGTTGGAAGCGCGCTGATTCGGACTGCCTACTACAATTTATAATATTTTTGCCACATAATACTGGTACACTACATACGCTGTAAAGTTTAGAATACTCTAGAAGATTTTAATTAGTTCATTTGATTCAATTTGCATTTTTAATATTAAAAATCCTCAACATCATCAGCCTTTATCCGTCTACTGGCGACATAGGCCTCCTTCAGTGAACGCCTTGACAACTGACCCCACCTCACGTATTCAATTAGTAGCCTCACTATTTTAAAATTCAATTTACGAAAAGTTAAACGTTTGACCTTCAACTATACGTACCCGGGTAGCTCGAGCTATCTTGACCAGCTGCGGTTGATAGTGATCCTCTTATTAAAGGAAAATAACGATCTCTGATTTGTTATCCACTTCAAGTGCTCTGATAGAATCACATAACGACCGTCGAGTAATAAAATGCTACCGAGAACAAGTTTATATTGCTTAAGTTCTCACAGTGGAGCCCACTCGCCGTCACAATAACTACTTATTCTAGAGACCGTCTCAGATCACAATAGTCTCAGATGTTTCAATAGCAGCCTGGATTTCATTATATTTTGATAATTAGAAACTAGTGAAAAAGCTTTAGGTATCTCCTCTAGAGCCTAGTATTTGCTAGACCTATAGAGTTGAAGTTTGGGTCTTATGGCGCTCGAAGTGTATAAAACCCTGCTTTTTTTTCGTGGAAAAAATGCCTTTGACGCATACCAGCAGTACCCAGATGGAAACTGGTAGTTAGGTGGGACTTGTCTTGTGACTCTGACAGCATCATGCAGTCAGAAACCCCTACCCAATAACGACTTCGCGGATGCCATCGGCCGCCATTATCCCAGATATGTCAGCAACAAGGCACTTCGGCGAAGTATATACAACCCTAGCAACTAGTTAAGAAATATTTAAACATACTGGGAAACAAGCTGTCAAAACAAGTGAATACACAAAAAAAATGATATTATGAGAGTAACGCTAAACTTTAACCCGAGATATCAGAACCTACTTGCATTAGGTCGTGTAGACATTTTATAAAGTATTTGTATATTAATTCAACTTTTATAACAAAAACATCAAATTGTCACTCATTCATTTTATTTACTCTCTGATTTACTTACTCGGTATTTAGCAATATTTGGCTGGTAAATATTTTTAAATAATAAATAATTTCACAGATAAACTCTCAACAAATCGTCCCTTAAAGACCCAGAAGCACTTAGCCGCAGGCAAGTTTGATATCAATAACGGTAAATATATTCCTTAATCCAAAACAAACAATACATATTGTCAAAAGTTTTGATATCGTCTTGGGGCCCAAATATTGGCTTAGGATCAGCCGGTGCGACCCGCCGTGTCGTGTCGTCTCGATACAACTGTTCCGCGTGTTTGTTTTAAATTTATCGAGATAGTGACCGTCAGTAATAGCTAAAACAACACATCTTATATCTGATATAGATATTATATGGAGTTTTTATACTTCTATTCCGTATTATAAAGTGCTATGTAAATAGAGACAATAACTAACTAGCTATAACCGAAAGAGCCATTTCATCTAGTTGGCGGTCAATATATATACTGCGCCTCATTAAACTTTCATAGGCCTATTAGGCACCATTCTCTACCTTTTTTTTACGGTGGGTATGTGGGACTCCCTGAGTCCGAAAGATGATAAGGTGGACGCAGCTCTACCCACTAAAACCGGGCGAGCTCCACCAATGCCGCCTTTGGTGAGGTGCCCCGGATCTATTGAGCAAAAGGGCACCGCGACGGCTAGACAGTCCCTCAAGGAACCGACACCACCTCCACAGAGGGGTTGTCCCGCACCACAGAACAACCCTTCCCAACATTGGGACGGTGGAATGGGGTGAGGTTCCCGTTCTCGCCCCTTGTCCCCCATGTTCTTTTGTCCCCTCTTATAAGAGAGGTACAAAGAGCAGCTCCCTCAGTTCAATTTGCTTCGCCCAAGATGCTGGGTTCACCTTAAGCTACTGAGCCCCACCGCCTTGACAAGGCTTGTACCATGGTGGAGATACCACTCCCCAACTTATAACAATCCCATTGGAATATTTCACCCTGAAATCATTAACGTATTCAGATACAGGAAAAGTATCAGACAAGATATTGTTTTCTAATGTTTACGCGAATTTCACTCATTATAATAAAACAATTTTTTACGGATTTTATCGCGGTCGCGACAAGATTTAAGCGTGCCTGTAAAAATGTTTGTTAACACTCGAGCTAGCAGCACAAAACTGAAACCATAAAAGACTAAATCCAATTTCAACCGGAACGGGCATCAGCTTCCATTCATAAGAGCTTCAGATCTGATCGGATCTGATCTGAGCAGCTTTTACACTTGCTGCGCCGACGGAACGGTTACCTTTCACTTTTACACTTGCTGCGCCGACGGAACGGTTACCTTTCACTTTTGACCCAAACCTTTTACACTTGCTGCGCCGACGGAACGGTTACCTTTCACTTTTGACCCAAACCTTTTACACTTGCTGCGCCGACGGAACGGTTACCTTTCACTTTTGACCCAAACCTTTTACACTTGCTGCGCCGACGGAACGGTTACCTTTCACTTTTGAACCAAACCTTTTACACTTGCTGCGCCGACGGAACGGTTACCTTTCACTTTTGACCCAAACCTTTTACACTTGCTGCGCCGACGGAACGGTTACCTTTCACTTTTGACCCAAACCTTTTACACTTGCTGCGCCGACGGAACGGTTACCTTTCACTTTTGACCCAAACCTTTCAAATCACTGACACGTTACCCGACATCAAAAGAACATGGAATTTTCATGGATCGTGTTTCCGAAATGGACGACTTAAACGATTCTCGTTGAGTGATTAAGTGGGCTAGTGTTAATAATGTTGTACCGAGTTTGTTTCGCTGGTTTTTCTGTATGGCCTAGCTGAGGAACAGGTAATAGACTGAATTTGTCGTTTAAACCGTCCTAAATAGTATATCAAGATAGTTGACCTGGAGGATTACTTTTAATCTTTAATATAATAATTAATAATACACACTAAACTGATAATAATAATTGAATCAAGTCAATTGACTTTATTCAATTATAAATTGGGAAATCTACTTGCATAATTAATAAATTATGCAATTAGATTTCCCAATTTTTAATCAAATACAGACATAAACAATATTTTATAATTGTTGTACATAATTATTTCAGCATATTATATTATATGTATATCATTATTATTATATCTCGAGAAAGTTCTAGCCGTAATTATTGACATTGAAGTGTCCTCAAGATGAAAGACAACTAAACTCGAATTTCAACCGATCGTCACGAGCCTTATGAAGCTTATTAACCTTAATTGCTTTCATCTTGAATTAAGCGACCTATTAGCTTCAAATGAACTGAGGTGAAGGGCAAAAATACCTCCTGCGCCATTAAGGGGCCCCTGGAGTATTGAGGTCCCACGTTTGTTTTGTAGATTTTGAAATGATTGGCAAACATAATATTATACGCAGAAATAAGCTGGGTAATTATATGTTTTGTTATGTTTGTCTTATTCATAGTGTAGTCTAAAAGTGTGTGCGACGATGGCCTCGTGGGTGGTTGGTGGGTGTGGGCTCGGCCTCTCGAGTGAGGGCCGCGAGGTCCGTCCGAAGCGCTGTGCCGCGCTCCCGGCTGCATGGGTACCACCATCTTGCTTATTTCTCCCGTGAAACCCCTTAAGACAAGACAGGTAGTGTAATTACTGGCACCGAGACTTAACATCTTATGTCTCAAGATAGGCAACGCATAAATGAGTTGCCTGGGCTCGTTCCAGGTAAACTAGTTTATGTTTAAGGGCGACGTCGACCACTTACCATCAGGTGACACGTTTGCATAATGCATCTGAACATGAGACTATCGGTTGCTCACCGGTAAAAGAAACATCGTGAGGAAACCTTCATGCCTGATGAGATTATAAAAGTCTTAGAAGGTCTGTGAAGTTCGCCAACCCGCATTGGGCCAGCCCAAAACTCTCCTCGCCCAATTTCGAGGAGGAGACCCGTACTCAGCATTGGGACATAAAAGGGTTGATATTATTATTTTATATAACGAGTGATTTTGAAGTCTATGAATGAGGTGTTATTCGATTTGGAATCGCATGACATGATAGTTTTTAAATGAAGATGCGCTCGCAAAAATTACAAAAGTTAAAGGAATTAACTGAATAAACGGGTTTGGTTTTTGCTGATATCTCAAAAACTATTAGATATTAAGACAGGCGGATAGTGACGGATGATGACGATTACTTACATAGTTTCTCAATTTTTGTTTTTAAATACTTTTTTGAAGCGTAAACTTCTTTTATCGCGGTAAGTGCGCATATTTTAAGATGAGATAAAATCTCTGAACTCGTGACACCGCACACGAAACGCTGGAGACGCAGTTTGACGTTTATTTCATTTATATATGATTATGCAATATTTGTTTTGCAAATTTTTTTGCTTCTAAATTATGTCATGCGGCCATTTTGGGCGCCGTTTAAATAGTATAGGTTGTCATAATCTATTACAGCCTGTATTATAGGTATTTGCATTTAATTGTTTTGTTTTCACTTCTATCGGCATTCCCTGTGACTGGTTGAGTTATTTTTTTTAATGCTAGGTCTAAACCTTACATTAAAGAAAATAAAAGAAAGTAGATAGATATTGTTTTATCTGTAATATGTAAGGCTTATTTTATATTTACCTTCGGGACAAGACTTTGTCCAACAATGTGTTTGTCTGTGACTTGGGACGAATATTGTATTTATTTTATACTTGGTAAGCTTGTGCAGAAATATATTTTGTATTTTTTCACATTTTCTGAGTAAAATGAATAGGTCTTATCATTTCAATAAAAGCTCGAGTGATTAAGTTCTCACAATATTTTGTTTATTTACTAGAAACATGTTAATAAATACTTTTTTATATTTATACAGGGTTATAGGTAATTCGATGTATTCCCGTAAGCAGGTGATAGGGGTGACTATTTGCTATAATTTTAACCTCGATCGATTTATTTTTAAAAAGATAAAAAACATGATACTCATAAAATAGTTCACTTTTGCATAATGCACATGGGGGTAAAACTATCGCAAATAGTCATCCTTTCAGTTCCTAATGGGAAAACGTCAAATTACCAAAAAGCCTGTATAGATCTTAATTATGCTTGAATTTAAACCCTGACTAGCGAATACATAATAGTTTGTTCTAAGCAAACTTAGTAATGAATTCTAAATTCTGGACCTAATGGGGTTAAAGCCAGTTAGTTTCATGTTCAAAATATGAGTAGCGAAGCGAAAGAAAATTGAAATCAGCTGACACCTACGGTGTTTCCGGACAGACACGACTTTGGGACCTTCAAGAAAAGAGCATACTCATATTTGAAAGGTCGGCAAGGCACCTGTTAATCCACTGGTATAGCGGGTGTCTGTGGAGGTCGCTTTTCAACTACCATCAGGTGAAGCTCGCTCTTCTATAAAAATATACCTAGCCCTTAAATTTATTTATATATTATTATTTTTACAATTATAATATGTTCGTTCATATTATTATAGTATACTTTATAGAAGACGAGATAATGTTCTCACTTTATGAATGACCACATGAATGACCAATACCATCTCTCCACTATATTGTATGTACGTCAATTATTGTTATCAAAATCAATTAGTAGCTTATCGCTCGTACAAATGTTTGACAAGAGGACAAGCTCCATTTGGTGCAGTTGACAAATACACATGTAGCTGTAGATGTGGGACACCAGACACTGATTTATGATCACCGGGGAGAAGTGGAGGGGACAAGGGGGAAATGGTCTCGACGCATAATAGCGTTGCAGTAACGACGTGGAACAAATAGATATTGCTAACGAAGAAGGTTCGAAAGGAAGTTTTGTTTTAGAACTTTCTGCTATTTTATTAGAGGGGTCAATGGTCAGTTTATCTGATAGTAATATGACTTTTAATTTTCCCGTGCACCTGAACATGGCAACATCGCTTTTACGCTACTGGTAAGCAGTAAAGGGAAATATCACGAGTGGATCAGCTGCTTGATGAGCCAGCATATACTAGCCAGATTATACTTTATTTTTTAGTTAACGCCGGGAAAATATGCTTTGAGGCATCCCGCGGGGAAGTGGGTGTCCCCAGGCGGGTATGTGGGACTCGCTGCGCCCGAAATATGGTAAGTGGATGCAGCTCTACCCACTAAAACCCGGCGAGTGCCACCAATGCCGCGTTTGGTGAGGTGCCCCGGATCTAATGAGCAAACAGAACACCTCGACGGCTAGTCAGTCAGATTATTAGGTAGTAGTAATAAGCGAACTATGTGGGTTAGATGATTCCACAAATCACGAAAATGTTTGGTTTAAGAACTTACACAACATAACAAATAAGTTTGGGAGGTTCCTTGAATTCCGAAATGCTCAAAACTTTGCTCACGAATAACGCCATAGAAGCAGAATGATCCACATGCTTAAACAATTTATATATGATAATATAATATAATAATATCTATATTTTTATTATATTATAAATACATTCATGACCCAGGAATACTGAAAACTGTTCCCTGGCGGGATTCCAACCCGCTACCTCCGGCTTTAGCGCCAACTAAAAAAATCTCACCATTGAATCACAGAGGTCGTCAAATATAATAGTTATAAAGTTATAATACGATTAAAGACAAAGGAACAATGAAAGTGTAAAAGTATCTCTTCACAAATAAAGGGAATCCAATGACATAGGTATTATTGACAAAATATACACCCACAATCATATTCGAACACATCAAAAGAGCCACAATTTCATAACTTGACAAAACAAGATCACAGCTCAATGAAAACCAACTCTGTATATATATACTCTGTAAAACCAACTCTGTATAAACCAACTCTGTATAAACCAACTCTGTATAAAACCAAATCTGTATAAAACCAACTCTGTATAAAGCACAACGGATCGACCCGAACTTAACATTTGCGTGAAGCTCAATTTCTTAAAATTGGCGTGTAATTGAATTTGACGAGCGGAGCGGTCCCAGCCTCGCAGTAACGTTATTACGATGTTCGGGCCTCATGTCACTCACAGAGGATGCCTAAGTGATTGGAAACAGAATTTAGACGGTGATTATAGGGGAATGTGATGTAGCCGAGTAAACACAGGTAATTTGGAACAACAGGATGTTTTTGTAAGTGAAATTATAAGATGTTACACTTTTAATAAAATATGGTCAAATATATTTTTCTTGTTTAACGCCGGGAAATGCTCTGAGGCATCCCGCGGGAGAGTGGGTCTCCCCACGCGGGTATGTGGGACTCGCTGCGCGGGTATGTGAGAAAAGCTGGTAAGTGGATGCAGCTCTACCCACTAAAACCTGGCGAGTGCCACTAATGCCGCATTTGGTGAGGTGCACCGGATCTGTTGAGCAAACAAGGCACCTCAACGGCTAGTCATAGCCTCTTCTTATAAGAGGGCTACAAAGAGCCCCCTCGGCTCAATTCGCTTCGCCCAAGGTGCTGGGCTCACCCTAGGCTACTGAGCCCCA
The DNA here is from genome assembly GCA_963853865.1 of Helleia helle. Lineage (NCBI taxonomy): Eukaryota > Metazoa > Arthropoda > Insecta > Lepidoptera > Lycaenidae > Helleia > Helleia helle. The sequence goes on from OY971423.1 coordinate 540,596, forward strand.
CCGCCACGAGAAGGCCTGAACCATGGTGGGGGTGGTCAAATATATAGGTAGAATTACTGTGAAATATAATAACGCCGATATAGTTATATTTTAGTATTTTTTGTCATAAGAAGGCAACCGAGCAGTCAGAGCCTTATGGTGACTAGGTACCGACGTCCATAGACATCCGCACAATCAAAAGTTATGCAGATGCTTTACCCTAATTTTTCCTACAAATGGGCCGCTGGAAACTCTCAAACCGAACGAAACACGACACCACAGCCGTCACTTTACACCGGTATTATGTGAGCGAGAGGCAACGCAGCCTCTTACATCTTATTTATGATCAACTAAATTTAAATAAAAACTATTGTTGTAAAAGTGTGTTTTACAACTTGTTTCTATTGCGCATACCAGTCGAAGAAATGTCTTAATATTCTTTAAACCCCTTCAATCTAATCTTTCCAATATCATAAATTAAATTAAAGGCTCTATATATTCACAGTTAAGTGCCGCTAAGAGTGCACCTTCCCGACTTTGAATACCGCTTTACATGTGAACTAACATGTGACTATTTTAGCACAGTAAACGTATTCAAAAATAATATTTATCCACTCTCTGACAGCGCCAATCCTCTGCGACTCGTCAATATTCTCACAAGCCGGTCCTATCTCCAGACCGTCGCTATTTTCACGATATTCCTTCCGCATGTTTTATTCAGGCGCGGCGGAATCGTTTATGTAAATCTCGCGAAAAGTCGGGACAATTCGTTGTGCCTTAATCGTTGAGCTGTTTATTCCGAACATAAATTAACAGCTTGTTTAGCTTCAACGAGAAATATTGTTTCAAGAGATATTCCGGAATTTCGCCGTCTTACTCTAATAAATAAGCTATTTGAGTACTTTCACGATTATGTTGTTTTTGAATACATTTGTTTTTTAAATGTGGACAAAGTCGTTATCGCTGGTACTGGATTTATGAAGTAGGTTTTAAAAGAGATTAGTATGCATAATCAGTTTATCTCACTTTTGCTATCTGTACCTGCAGCACACAAGCGCATTTTTGTTCACACATAGGTACATACACGCATCTTGCCTGTGCAGAGCATATTGTGCAGTAAAAAAATATATAACAAAATATAACCAATCTCACGGAATGCTATAAGGAAAAAACATTGTACAAAAAATTTAAACCGACTTCAAAAATACTAAACTAAAAAGTAATAAAATAACAGTTTGTTTAATTTTTGTGCTTACAACATATAATCAACTTAATATTCTACTAATGTACAAACTTTGCGTTTACCACGTCATTATAGTTACTTTTGGAGTTACAAAAAAAAAAAACATACAGACGAATTGAGAACCTCCTCTTTTTTTGAAGTTTTTTTTAATTTTCTTAGTAGTGAGAATTTTCGACACGAGGTTTTTGTTATAAATACATAAATTATTTCTCTTATCTTCTCTCTTCTCATATCTTAATAAACCGCGATAAAATATGTAAAATAATGTTGTTTCACTATAATGAGTGAAATTCGCATTTTCTTAAGTTAGTTGGATGTGTCTGAAGATAAACTAGATTCGTTTATGGAAATAATTATAATTTTCTAAATATAAAATTAATTCAATTATTCAAATTAAATTAAATCAATAACAATATAGAATATCTCTCTTCCCTTCGAAGGGTAAAGACCTCCTCCATTTTTCTCCACTTGCTTGTTTTCAGCTTTTGTGATCCAGTTGGGGCCAGTTTTTCTTATGATTTCATCAACCAATTTTTATTTTGGTCTACCCGTTTTTTCTTTTGTTTGTTGGTACTTGCCAGATAGTTACTTGACTTTTCTTATTTCTGTGTTTCTTATTCTGTCTTTTCTTTATGTGTTTAGCAAACTCCTTTCCATCGGTCTCTGGTATATTAGTATTTTGTTTATAGTGTTGTTATTTATTGTAAAACCATGTTTGGCAGCCAGACAAAGTAGCAAACATGAGTCCATTATTTTTTTCTAAGGTATAGAGATAATTTTTATTTTAGCGTTTTTTTATTGATCTAATATTTATTCCAGGTTATGGTCTCTTCTAAAAGACCTTCTTCTTCAACCATTGTTTTGGAGGAAGATACTTTTGTCCCAGGTAGACTTGGAATATATTATATATGTCTTTTTATTGATCCTTATTGGTATGAAACGGTGGATCTTCATGACCTTAGTCTTGGTGACATTTAGTTCAGGCCTAGAACTAAATGTAATAAATCGTTTTGCTTGCCTCATTTAGTTCATTGATTTTTTCCTATAATTGTAGCCTAATCGCAGAGAAGAGTATGATGTCATCCATAAACGAAGATTCAGTAGTTTCCCATTTATATTAATTCCTTCCTTTTCTCAGTTAAGAGATTGAATTATACTTCGGAGAAGAGCTATAAGAATTCTAGGTGACATAGGGTCGCCTTGTTGACCTTGACTCCACAACTTTACACTACTTTTGATTTTATAGTATATATCGTTTATAAGATTTATAGCTTCTGATGGTACTTCACAGTCATTCAGAGCTTTCCACATGCTCTTATATGATATAGAATCGAAAGCTTTGGCGTAGTCTATAAATGCCAGATGTTCTGTTGTGGTCTATATATTATATATTTCTCTATAGTCAAGTTTAAAGTGTAGAATATGTGATTTGTTCTACATAAGTTTCTCCTGAAACCTGCTTGTTCTAGTCACCGTTTTTGAAACTGAAAAAAAATGGTTTGGATTTTGTTTTAAAATGACTCTATATTTTCATTATTTAATTTTATTTTTATTTGTCCTTCCTTCTAAAGCATTCATTTTTCATACTGGCATTAAGTCGACTATCATTAACTTAATTTAACCTTTAACTATGGAAATTCCATTCTTTTTACACTACTATGGACGTGCGGCCTTACAGACCGCTATCTTTACGGGCTGGTTTCTATCTTGATGAGTAAGTATTGTATGAGTTTTTGTTTTTATCCCTTAGAAGAGTTACTAAATTTAAATAAATGATGTAATTTTAATGAAAAATGTATTTTATTTTAAACTAAATCTAAGGATATAACAACCAAAGGCACTTTTCAGACTTTTTAGCTTGAGATCACTTTATAGGTATATTACCACCGGAAAATTATTTTTTTAGTTGGTATAACTTCTTTTACAATAAAATATAAAGAATAAAATATATAAAAAACTTAACATAATCTTTTGAAAAGTAAACATAAAAATTTCGACAAATGCCCAACTTGGTCATATTTATTGACAATCTTTGCACAGCCGCTTAGAGCATTGCATTCAGAGCAACAACCAATATGCCTAATATTAGCTGTTTACAGCCTACACAAATGGGTCGTCTTTCCTTTTATTGGTGGGCCTTTTGGTTTTCCTGCCGTCGTTGGTTGATCGTTTTTTGACATTTTAGTTTACAAAATCTAAAACAAACAAAATCATCGTCAGCGTCAATTTATAACACACACGTGGACGTGCGGTCTCACGGACCACTCTCAAAATATAAAGCAAAATTACTCACGCAACATCTAGCCGGCGACGTAACCTTCACTCTCAACGGTCGTTTTAAAACCGAAGCTACTGAGGCTGACATACCCGTGGGATACGCGGTAGGAGGGGGGCACGAGAATCACAAACTGCAAGCGGCCTGTGAGACCGCACGTCCATATTTAAAGGTTAATTAATATCTAATATCTATGGACGCTTGGCCATAGATACTGTAACTCATGTAATATACATGAGTTACAAGTAAATAAATATAAACGATATCTTTACTTATACGTTTAGAACTGGCCAGTTAGAAACATTGAAAATGAAAACTTTTTTTGAATTTCAATTTTAGAACTCTTTGATGGCCTAATGTAGTATATTTCATTCATTTGTCATTTGTTTTTGTGAATTGGCGGCAAATCTAAAACTCTTGTTACACGTGAAAATGAACATAACGCGAGAAAATTTTCGGTCAATGATTTATTATGACTTTCGTTGTGGGCTTACTCAACAACAAATCTATGATAGGCTGCGATTAGCACCTTTTAATGAAGCCCCATCTCGTGCCACTATTTACAATTGGTTTAACGAGTTTAAGCGTGGACGTAGCAATCTCAGTGATGATCCGCGTGAGGGACGTCCTTTAACAGCGACTACTGAAGATAACATCAGTGCTGTGCGACGCATGATAGAGGAAGATAAGAGAGTGACCTATCAGCAGATACGGGCAAGCCTAGGCATTGGTATGAGTCAAGTTCAAAAAATATTACACGAACATTTAGGCGTCAGGAAGCTTTGTACCAGATGGATTCCCCATACTTTAACCGACGACCAGAAACGCCTCCGCATGGACTGGTGTCGCCAAATCTTAGATAAGTTCAACGGAGGTAACTCAAATGCTGTATTTGATATCATCACAGGTGATGAAAGCTGGATATATTGCTACGAACCCGAAACCAAAAGACAATCAGCTCAGTGGGTGTTTCCTTTCGAGGATCGGCCAACTAAGGTAATGAAAGGAAGAAATCAAGGAAAAAAGATGTTTGCCTCATTCTTTGGTCGGAAAGGTCAGTTCGCGACAGTTGTGCTAGAAGATGGAAGGACAGTTACTGCAGACTGGTATGTCAATCGCTGTTTGTCTGTTGTCTTGGAAAAAATTCGACAGCAGCGCCCTCGAAGCAGGATCCTCCTTCACCACGACAATGCTTTAGCGCACTCCGCAAAACGGACTGTTGAATATTTGACTATGGCAGGTGTCGAGATAATGAGTCATCCGCATTACAGTCCTGACCTGGCGCCCTGCGACTTTCATTTATTCCCAAGAACTAAAGATAACATTCGAGGTATTCGCTTTACGAGCCCTGAAGATGCGGTGAAAGCGTACGAAAATGCCATAGAAGAGACTCCTAAGGAAGAATCGGCCCACTGCTTTTCTCAGTGGTTCCATCGAATGCGACGATGTGTAGAAAGAAACGGAGATTACTTCGAAAAACAATAAAAGTATGGGCAACTTTCTACATTAAGCCGTTTTTCATTTTATAAACATTTTCAGTCATAAGGCGCTACTTCGTATAAACAATGACAATCTCAAATTACTTGGTTTCTTATAATAACATTATGAATAGGTAATTTACTTGTTTCCATTGTATCTCTGAGCGTAAAATCCAAGTGTGACAATGGAAACCGAAATATTATGTTTTACATTTAGATAATGAAGCTAATTATTATTGTTTACATGAACTTTGTAAATGAAGTGTACTAACTAGGTCAGTGTGCATTTCAATAGATACTACTTTGTAACACCAGTGAGATGCTGTGAAGACCAAAGTGGGGGGAAATTTGCACCGGGCAATCCACTTGACCCATAACTGTATCGAGTGGAAGATCAAATGTGGTCATGATCTTCAGCAGTGAGGGAACGACTAAGAAGAAGAAAATTTGTTAAAATGGATACAAACCTGAACCCATGTTATGATAAAATACAAAGTGTTGTACTACTTTATATTTTATCATAACACGGACTACCTATTACACAGTTACAAAAACAATCGCGTGAGCATGGTTGTTATAAAATATCTAAAACGCAAGAAATGTTATTAAAATTAAAACCTTAGAAACTGCGATAAAATACGTAAAATTTGTTTTATTACTACTCAATTCAAGTACTTGAGTTAGAAGGGGTATTTAATTATGTCCTGTGTAGCATATTAACAAAATTAAAAAAAAAAAAAAACTGTATACTTGCTTTCTGTCTCATTCTCTCGCAAGCTAAATCGTATTTATGAATAATGTGTCTCTTCTTGGTGTCACTTTTTTGATTCATTGAATTTTCGCATCACAACGCTATTTAGGAATTTTAGTTCAAAAGTTTATTCAGGATTATAACAGTAATAGATTCATCAGAAAATCCCGACTTGACAAGTCGTTAAATCATCCAGTAAGCGGGCCCAAATCGGCACTAACAATTTTAAGCCTTTCGCTACACTTCCAAATTGTTATACCAACCCTTTACAACAATCAAATGTTTGAAGTGGATGTTAACTGGTCATTATAACCGAGTCGGCGCGATGTTACCTCATTAGGAGGCAGTGCTGCCATAAACACCTAGTGATAACGCCAACACTGCCCATTCACGGGCATAACGGTAATGTAGGCCAATGGTACGTGATGTTAACAAAATATAAGATACCATTGTTTAATAAGAAAGACAAAGGGTTGCTTACCTTTTGTCGGTGCTGAAAAGAAGAAATTATGCAAAGGCATTATGAATGAGTTGTAAAAGAATTCAGGATATTTTATCTTTCATTGCGATCTGACATCCGAGTGGGTCTATTGCCAACACTAAAAAGTATGTATTTGGATTTTGGTACCTAAAAATACTTGCACAACAATTAGTCTTTTCTTTCGTAAAAAAAGGGTATGCGTTTAAAATTTCAATTATACTATAATGGTTGGTTAGCAACTATCGAACAATAAAAACCATGCATGAGCCAGTCTGACTTACGCGTTGAAGGTTCCGTACCTTTTAATCATTGACATAATTATTGTAATATGTATACTCTGTCGAATTTAATATATTAGAGAGTACTGTGTATTGCACGCCTCATAAGCAATGCGTTGAAAGTGCTCTACTCCCGAAAAAAGTAAAAACAAAGCAGTTTTCTAGAAACCGATTTTTTTTTTGTTCATTATAGGTTATCCTAAGGGTAAATTGAATATGGGGGCATTTATATCAAGTCAAATAATCTGTCCCCCACATAAAATATATTTCAATAAGTTAATAATAACATTAAAATAATATTATATGGACGTCCGTGTTTTCTGTGTGTCGACTAATTTCTCGGTCACATACAGGTGTATCAGGGAAATTGGTCGAAAAATATCATAGGGGAATTTATATTTTTTATCGAATATAATATTTAATTAATATGAGCATTCAATTAACTGTCGTTTAATTATTACTATTTATAAACACTAAGATATGACTAACATGTGTGCATTCATATCAGACTGTTTATTCGTTGCAACTGACAGACTTTTACAAATAATCAATGAAAATGAGATTATGAGGGACGCACTTTTGGATTGTCCAAACTATTTGTTTCTTTTTAAGGATCTTTTACTACACATTTGGATTAATTTTTGTATTTATTGTAAATGTAAAGTAAAATAAAATTTTCTAGATTGCCTGATGTAGATCTAATTTAAGATCGAAACGTTGCAAGAATTTAAAATTTGGTATTTTGTTTGGCTCGTTAGGTGCACTTTCCTGACAACTAAAACATTACTTTATATTATCGTCTATCGTACGAATTTCATCAAACAGTTTAATAAAGTTAGCGATGTAACTGATGTAAGTAATATCGTTTTAGACAAATAGTAACATAGCGTTGCTTTGAGGATAAACCAAGAACAAGCGGCGAGTGAAACTATAAATTTACAAACTAAGTGGATAATGTAAGACAACGGTAATCCTAAGGGTAAATTGAACGTGGTATGCTCAGTAAAGAATTCATGAACGAAGATTTAGAGCCGCCAACCGTTATGGAGGTGCTAGGCTAGCTTCTACTTGACGAATATTATCTTATATATAAAATTCCAATGTCACAATGTTAGTTACCGTACTCCTCCGAAACGGCTTTACCGATTTTTACCAAATTTTATATGCGTATTCAGTAGGTCTGAGAATCGGCTACTAGCTATTTTTCATACCCCTAAGTGATAAGGGTGGTCAACCCCTCAAATTTTAAAAGTTAACGCGGGCGAAACTGCGGGCAACAGCTAGTTTATATTATAATCTCTTAGTTTTCTATAATAGCTCCATGCATCTTTAACATATTATATAAAATAATTTTCACAAGTTTACACAATTAGTGTGGTGTTGTGTGTGAAATTATAGTGAGCGGCGATGGTCTAGAGTCTAGACTCTAGTGGGTCCCACACATACTTGGTTTGTCCGTGCTCTTGACCATGAGATCATTTTTTGCTCACCGGTGACGGAAACATCATGAGGAAACCTGCATGCCTGATGAAATTAAAAGAAAATTAGTTAGGTATCAATAATAAAATCACCAAAATCACAAGTAAGGCTGAAAACAGGCTCTTAGCAAATTAATAATTCATCAGCCGTTTCCTTGACACTGATTACAACTGGTGCCAAAAATTTTTTTTTACGGGCTAGGCCCACCACTCGTTCCCACCACTGCTACTCCTGTATAGCCAGGATCGACAGCGGTAACCACTAAATGACCCTTTGATACGATCTCAGGGAGCCCGAGGGATACGTTAAAACTGCCTTGGGACCCGCAACGAATTTAATCAGAAGTATTCAGGAGGAGTAGGAAAAATTTCCAGTTTCTCTCCCCGGTAAAAGCGGGAGACAGTCCAAGAATGCAATGACCAACAAAGGTCAAGAAAAGACAGCAGCCACGGGAAGCCCAGCTGCAATGCACCACGGAGAAACTTTTATGTTTACAAATATCTGCATAGTATGATTAATATACATATTGTATATCAACTATGAGTTATTATGTATAACTTAGTGATTATCATGGTTGAAACTTGAAATAATAATTGTTGTTTGAAAGTTGGTTTGTATTTTTAAGTCAACTAATATCTACATAGTGAAGTAATATACTAGTGTATATTAACTATGAGCTATTTATGTATAACTTGGGGATATGTTATGTTTCCAGTAATAGTTGTGGCAAAATCGCTTGAATGCACGGAAGTTTTTCACGTCGTCCACGAGATCGCTGTAATAAGTTACTCCCGATTTGCTACGGATGTTGTTGAGCATTAATGTTCGTTCATTTTGCCAAAGACTGCACTCCCAAAGAATGTGATGTGCGGTATGTTCCTGTTCATTGCCTTCCGTCGAACAGCCGCATAAGGGAGACGGTACGAGATTAAAGCACAAATAGTTTACTTCTAAAGTTTCCGTGGCCGGTAAGGAACTGAGCGACACAGTGGTCAACCTCTAACCAATCCTTTGATAAACGATCGAATACAGATGGAAAGAAGTTATAAAGGTGACGTCCTTTAGTTGTATTATCCCATCGGGATTGCCATTCTTTAATTAAATTTTGAGTGGTTATTTCTATAGGGTCAAAAAGTTTGGTAATTTTTTGTCGGTCTTGTGGTCTTAAGAAGTCAGCACTAGAAATATTTCGCGAATGATAATACAAGGCAGCGCGGCGCTGTATCTCTAAGTCAACTGGTAGTACTCCGGCAAGAACTGGTAACGCCTCTGTACTAACTGTCCGATAGGCTTTACATAAGAATATTAGTTGACATATGATATATGAGTTATATACATATGAGTTGACAGACGTTGGCTTTGTAATAATTTACGACGGGCTGCTCCAATGGTGGACCTATCAGCCCACACGGGTGCTCCGTAGCATATACTGCCTAAATATGTTGCGGAATAAATTAATTTTAATGTTTTAAAAGAAAGACCCCATGTTGAAAATGATATTTTAGTAAATGCATAAAAATTTCGTTTTTCTCTTTCTCCTGTCTGAATTATATGTTCAAAAAAGGAGAATTTATTTTCAAGTATTAGTCCTAGGTAGCAAAGAGTTTCCTTCCGTTTAACCGATATATTGTTAAATTTGATACAAGGAGTTGATTGTAAAGAGCCCTTTAAGAGGATTTGATAAGTTTTTTGGGGGGCAAATTCTAGCCGATTTCGTTGTCCCCACTTATATATTAAACTGAGACATCTATTTGATTTAATCTCGATTTCAGATCACGTGTTGACTTGTATAATAAGTAGTGCATCATCCGCATAACCGACTAATTCACATGAAGCTGGTAGAGGTAAAGAAATCAGGTCATCGAAGCCTATATTCCACAAAAAGGGTGATAAAACCGAACCCTGAGGGCACCCGCGCGTTAGATTTTTAGATTGGGTGTGGTGGCCAAAACGGAGTTTCGTTGAGCCATTTGTGAAGTAGGAATGTATCAAGGAGTAGATGTTGGAGTAACATCCTCTATTTTTCAGTTTTAAAAGCAACATCGGCCACCAAGCGTTGTCAAAGGCACCTGTAATATCGAGAGACATTCCTACTACATATTTAAATTTTGACAGGTCCACTGTTTTTCTAACTACCATGACCGCATCCACCGTTGAACGACCGGCTGTAAATCCAAATTGTTGACTATGAAATTTAGGGCCACCTGGAGTCAATCGCGGTACGATAAGTCGTTCAAGCAGTTTACCCAACGATGGTAGCAGCGTTATAGGACGGGACGGGACGATTAAGATTTTGGGTCGTCTGGTGGTTTATTACCTGGTTTAGAAATTAATTTGATTGTGCCGTTTCGCCAGATTCTAGAGAAAATGCCCTCGGAAATACACCGGTTCAGGACAGCTAAGACAGAGTGGCCCGCCGCTATGCATGCGTGTTTAATCATGTTATTCGATATTTTGTCTTCGCCAGCTGATTTTTTAATTTGTAGTGAATCAACGATTAATAGTAATTCAGTTATGGTAGGTAAGTCAGGGGTGTTATAATAGGATTTAAAGAATTGAATCTAATTTCGCGGTGGTAATCGCTATCGGAATCCGGCGTGTCGTCGGGGATCAGGGCATCAAGATAGGCCTTACTGGTATCTTCTAAATTCTGTGTGTAAGAGTTGTTAATTTTAATATTTGAGAAAAAGTGCGGGTTGGAATTCCTAGTAGGCTTCAGCTCATGATAAAGGGATGACCACGGGCCTTCCCTGTCTAGTCTATTGGCAGCGTTTTTTAACATATTACCTTTAGCTAATGAGACAGCTGCGCGATAACGGGACCTGGCCGTCCGAAGTTCTGCAAGAGCCGTTAAATAGATGTTATCAGACTGATCCATGCCTGTTCTACGGACTCTCTTAAGCTTGCGTCTCTCTTCGAAATTCCCTACGGATTGAATAAAGTCGGTCATTCCACCACTTACAGATAGGCGACTTAGGAAGCGGCTGTCGACCCGAGGCAACGTCGGCGCAGTATACGAAGGTGTTAGTCATTATTTCAGCACTTTCATTAGCATTTAAATCTAAGCGAGTAAAGTCTTTGGCGTGTGCGGAAAAGAGAGACCGAAACAAATTCCAGTTTCCGTTTTTGTTGTTGTATCTATAATACACGTTCACTCGAGGACGTATTGTGTGTAAACTCGTACACAATCAAGCGATGATCACTACATGACGCGTCAGGCAAGACGCGCCAGTTACATATACGGACGGACGCGCTAGAAAGCGTGACGTCAATAGAAGACTCACCCAAAGGGCAACTATAAGTAGGTGGTGCATTTGGCAAATTATGAATAGATAAGTTTAACTCGGCTATAAAATCCTCTACAGCGCATCTACGTTCGCGGTCGGTATATCGTAGCTTACCGTGCCACAAGGGGGAAGAGGCATTCACGTCCGCAGCTATGATAATTTTATTACCCGCTAGAGTTTGCAAAACACGACGTAGATGATGTAGGTGGGGGGCTACATGGTCGGAAAATTGAAAATAGTAGCTAACCAAGTAAACTCTAAAGTAAAGACAGGAAACCTCCGCTACTGCACAATGACATGTTGATAGGTTGGATAAAGCCGTAACTGTAAATTTAGAGTTTGGTAGGTAAATGCCGGCGCGAGCTTGATTATTAATCTGTATAATTTTTGATCGTAACCGCGGACTTTGATATTGTTCCTGTACGAGCACTATGTCTAAGTTATATTCAGACACAAACTTTTCTAGTTCTAACGTCGCGTGCTTATCGCTGTGAAGGTTTAATTGTCCTATCACTAAACTATCCATATCGGGTTGTTAATATTAGTTGTTCCATTTTCGATTTGTAAGTGGGACAGTCGGGAGAGCCGGTGGGATGATCGGCAGGTTTTTTGTATCGCCTACAACTGCCACATGTTGGTTTAAAACCGTCCAACTCTTTATTTGGGCATTTAGTACTGCTATGAGATCCCGCGCAGTGATAGCAGCAAGGATTATTTTCGCGGCAGAATTTAGAGGTGTGGCCATACTGTTGACAGTTGGCACAGCGTACGAGTTCAATGTCGTCAACAAAACGACAAGACGTCCAATCGATAAAAACTTTTTCTTTTGTATTTATTAAATGTTTACGAATTTCTGGCTCAAGTTCGATACCGATCCATTTACGATTAGACGCGTTGTTATGTAAGATTCGACGCCGGACTATTTTGGTGGTTTTAATGAAGTAATCTTGCGACACCTTGATCTCGTCTTTAATATTTTGGTTATATAGCGATAAAAGGAAGTTTTCGTCTGTGACGTGTTGTGGCACGTCTTTTATTAAAATTCGTGGATTTCGTCCTTTTGGCGTTTCTAAACGGAGACCCGCGGTTTTTAATGCTTCGACGGACTTTAGTTTTTTAACTTGCGACTCGTTAGTTAATCTAAGGATTACACCCGAATTAACGTTTTTTATGACGCCACGAAATTGGAATCCGTCCGATGGATGGCTTTCATGAGGGCCTGCTTAGTTTCCGTTGAAGATGTTAGTTCAGAAGTTCCTCTGTTGGATACGCAATGACGCACGGAAGGGGGGCTCGTGTTTCTACTGGTGGTACGGATTTGGCCAGCTTCAGCTTTAATGCCTTACAATAAGATGATGGTTTGGTATTTTTTTGTGAGGCTATGAGGTCGCATTCTGCGTGGGTAATTTTATTCTCGAGAGAAGAGTTTTTAATGGCTAGTAAAGATACAATTGCCGTGACTTTTTGTGTCATGTCCATGATGCCCGCTTTATTGGTGATATTAATACGGGATCCTGGATCGTTGACTAGCTCGTTGATTTTAGATAGATATGCCGAAGCTTCGCGGACGAGCTCGTAATAATCAGTGTCATCGCTAGGTCGGCTTAAATCTAGTGCTGATTGATTTGACGATAGTGAATCATTCAAGGCGGACTGATGACGCTTGCCCTCTGGCGACAATGAAGAAGGCGACAGATCTGAGAGATTGCGCTTACTGGTAGACATAGGAGGCGAGCGCGGAGTTTTGTGACTTTTTATAAATGGGTTAGATTGCTTATCTGGTGGCACATTATTACGCCCTGACATATTCGCGTTTATGCCTTTTAGCGTTTAAAATATTTATAAATGTTGTGTGTATGTATTAAAAAAAAAAAAAAAAAAAAAAAAAAAAAAAAAACTATTAAACAAAAGTAAATTAATAGTAAACAATGTCAACGCAGAAGCACAGAGTCAGCTGTTATCGGCGCGCAAGCCGAGCGACCGGTGAATAACGAACGTGTTCCTACCTTATAATGCTAAGAAAAAAATAATAACAAAGACACTTACCGATTGGTTTCTAAATAATTTCGCATAAATCCGATAAAAAAAACTTACAGTAATCGTGGAGTGCACTGTTACCTAGTTATATAATACCAAATTATAACGCAATTATAAGATTAACCACAAAAAAAATATTTAAAACTCCGGAGCGTACGTCAGACGTGTGTGTATCGAACGACGGCGGCGGGGGGAGGGGATATAATAATATGAATATATAATATTATATTATAGACTCAAAATATATTTTTCCTTGGGAGTTATGAGACATTTGAGATTAAGTTAAAAAAGACAGAGCAAGACGATCTGAGACCAACAACTACAACCATAAATCAATTCTGTTTTATGGTTGTCGATCTTCGCAAAAATAATTTCATCAAAAACAAGTGGAATTTAATGTAGAAAGATAACGTCAAAGCAAGTATAGAAAATAAATATTTTCGTCTTCAATACATAAGGTAATAAGTCATTTATTTCACAGAATGTGTTTAACAATGGTGGATACAATAGCTTCATCAGTTCTTACACATCCTACCATAGCACTGGTGTGTGAATATGTCAACAAATTATTATCATTATTTAACATAGAAAATATAATAATATATTTATAAAATAAGGTAATAATATATAAATATATAATCAGGTAATCCTGATATACAAATAATTAAAATTTTTCTACAAAAATTAAAGGTATCATTATTTATTTATTTGTTACTCTTGGATTTTCATGGGATGTAATGACGAGGTGAACTTTTACCGTGCTGAATGAAAACAAAATCTGCGATTAACCATATGAATTTAAACTAAAAATATTGGCAATAATTGAGCTTGCTCGGTGTTATTAATTAGGCCTTAACGTTAACCTAACAGATGCATGCATGCTTGCATGCGTATTTGCTTCTACAATCCCTAAAATTATATCAAGAGTCGGTATTTTACGTTTCACCTTAGAAACAATTTAGGCGGGTGATGTTATCGGATGATTCACGGCCGGCGTTTGGGCGGTTGCTTTTGAATGTATGTAGATTGCTTTGTACACGGTAGCTCGCAGGGAAGTTAATTCAGTAAAGAGATTACTGTCAGACGGAACACCACTCCCACTCCCACACAGGGGGTGTGGAAGTGGGAGTGGGAGTGGTGCCCCAACCACACCGACATCAGACTTACCGCAACCATCAACTCACCCACGGAATTGCCCATTTACAACATTATTCAAAGCTTTACAAAATTCTAATTAAAATTCGCCATTTTTAAAGTTATCTTCAATCTTTAATTTATCTTGGAGATACTTGTATATAATTTAGTTTCCAAGATAATTTGGAGACAGTTCAATTAAAAGCCTTTAGGGATGTCTTAATTGAAAATTATCTTTCTTTTTACGGAATCCATCCTGTAGTATGTTATATTATTTTCATTACAATAATATCCACTATTGACACTTCAGAACCGTAACTGCCGAAATATCTTTGATGCTACTTTGCAGCCGAATTGGATAAGCACGACCGAAGTTGTACATCTCGCACACATAACATTGGCGTCAAGTGACAGCTATGCTGACACATTTCACGCGGTTTTGTGAGTTTCACCCATTGGGGATAGGGTAAAAGAGGGCAACGCATTTGTACAACTTTTGTTTGTGTGGATGTCTATGGGCGTCGATCTTCACCATAAGGCTCCGACTGCCCGCTTGCCTCCTTATGACATAAAAAATAACCAATTAACAAATATGGATGAAAAATTATTTAGTGTTGGCTGTAAAGTATATAAAAACCAAATAGAAAGTTTATTCGTTTGGCTGAGACAAACGGCCAGCACATACAAATGTAATAATACTCAAAACCGTTAACGTATGGAACCCAAATATGAAAAGGACAAATGTAACAAGAATAAGTACAAAAAGATAACTTAAGTGAGGAAAAAGGCGACTGAGACGTTTCTTTTGAGGCGTTCGGGATGTCGTGAGGTTCGGGGAGGACATTCCTCGCAAGGAATGTTCTCGACAAACGATACCCACGCTTTGTCTTGTTTATTTTCCTTCACATAATGACATTGTTACGGAGTAAAATTGTTTGTGAATGTATGTTTGATGAAAATGCTTAATTTATTTGATCTTCCTAATAATAAGGAAAGTATGATCCTTTGAAAGTATAATCATACATTCATAAACTATAGAGAAATCCATAGAGTTTTAGTGTAATGCGTGAAGTGCATAAACAAAAGAAGCTGCAGTAAATACTACACAGTACACGCGGGTCACCCGGGTGAACCGCGTGTACTGTGTAGTATTTAGCATTTAAATAAATTACAGCTTTTTTCTCTTTTTCTTTAACGCCGGAAAATGCGCTGATGCAACCCTCGGGGGAGTGGGTCTCCCCAGGCGGTCTCGCTGCGCCCGGAAGCTGGTAAGTGGACGCAGCTCTATCCACTAAAACCCGGCGAGTGCCACCAATGCCGCCTTTGGTGAGGTGCCCTGGATCTACTGAGCAAACAGGTCACCTCGACGGCTAGTCAGTCCCTCACGACCAACGCCACCTCCACAGATGGGCCGTCCCGCACCATAGAACAACCCCTCCCAACGTCGGGACAATACAATGTGGTGAGGTTCCCGCTCTCGCCCCTTGCCCTTTTGCTTGCTTTTTATCCCCTTCTTATAAGAAGGGTACAAAGAGCCCCCTCGGCTCCATTAGCTTCGCCAATGGTGCTGGGCTCACCCTAGGCTACTGAGCCCTACCGCCACATCAAGGCCTGAACCATGGTGGGGAAATAAATTACAGCCTGCTCTTAGCTATCCTAGTACTTTAGTTTTGACATGTTTTAAATGTCAACATTTGGTGCGTTATTTGAGCAAGAAACATAACGTTCTATAACATTACTTTAACTCATCACGTGGACTAAACTAAACTTTTAATATACATTTGGTCCGTGTAACACGTTATATAAGTTTGTCCACGCCTCGACTCGATACAAAAGTATTTCGTCTGGATGCGAGTTCCGATAAACTTTAAGGAATCCCATCAGCGCTGTTCAGATGCTATTCAATTGAGTTTAACAGTTCGCTGCTTTAAAACCAAAGGGACACAAATCAAAAAAAATCAAAATCTTTTTTATTGCAAAAATCGATGTGTAATCGGTCATATTTTCATGTTAAAAAAAAACACCCGTTAATTTCGCATGTTTAGTAATAAAAAAATTACGAAAGCCCTTGGTTTTTAAGCCTTTGGTTTTTAAGTGGCAACATTTGAACAAAACCGTCATTTTGTCAGTTGCGACCTAACAATCGAAGAGAACACACGTATGTTAAATGCTAAAGCGCCACTTCGCAAAAAAAAACCTCGATTATTAGTTAATTTTATAAATAAAAGTGCCATATTGTGGAATACGTCGGTTTTTCATATAAAATTCATGTAAGTATCATACGTTTTTTTAAATTAAAAGGGCCACATTATAAAAACGTCCATTTAGTTTATAATAAATTGTAAAGGTTGCAATAATAATTAAGGACTAAAGTGCCATAATTCTAAATACGTTTGTTTTGTATAGAAGATAAATTTAAGTATAATATTTCATTCGGGGCATGTTAGGAATACGTCTTTTTTGATGTTAAATTATTGAAGTTTATAAGTAAATATTAATGAATTAAAATAACCTATTTTGATATACACCTGTTTTGCATTTTTATTTTGAAGAATAAAGTAGTATATTTTATGAATCAAAATGGATTTTTTTGGTCGTTATTTTTATTATAACTAGTTTTGCAAGTTAAGGGTTCATTTTATGTAATTTAATGCTCGCTATTTACTTGTTACAGAATGTACAATAGATCGCATAGAATACTCGACATGCTAAAGGGGAAAAAGCAGCAGCTAGATGACGAGCACAAAACGACATCTGCATCAAAAGACCTTAAAAGTGATCGCAGTCTTAATAAGGTACTATTGGATGATTCAGCCGCAATTAATTATTCTTCGGGCAGTGATTCTATTCCTGATAGTCAACACAATTTCGGACAAGAGTTTGAACCAAATTGTTCAGAAAAAACACCGAATATAGTAATTCCAGAGACCGATTATGATAGTGACACTTTTGATTCTACGAGTTCAAACAGCAATGCAGACTTTTCTTCTGACGATAGTGTTCAGGATCCAGATTTTAAAATTAGGGATGACTTAATATTAACTGATTCGAGTTCAGATGATGATACCTATATCGATTGTCAACAATTTTCACCTAAACCCGGACCATCTGGTTTGAATAAAAAGTTTGAAATCAATCAGTCCACGTTAGTGGTACACCCTGATAATGTCTGCTTGAGCCAACCTTCTGAAACAGTTATTGTTCAATCACCTAATTTCAATTTAGAACCAAATATTGACAATATTCAGATACCTAGCGTTCATACAATATCAAGTGTTAATACGGCATCTCCTTGTGTTGAAAATGAAAACGTTGAGAGAAAGGGTCGCAAAAGGCAAGGAAATTCTAACTTGTAGCGAAGAAACATAACAAAATTACTCAGAAATAGTGGTAAAGCATATACCTCCATGTCAAAAACGAAGAAAAGGATGGAAGAAAAGACAATGGGGCCTGTTTGTTCTGAAAAATGTAAGTTACAATGCTATACAAAATTTACAAACCAAGAAAGACTTCACATTTTTAATGAATTTTGGAAGAGTGCTGACTTACAGGTACAAAGACAATTTATTCATAGTAATATGACTGAAATTGAACCTAAATATCGCTACACTCGTGTGGGCAGTACTCGCAAAAATCTGAATCATGCCTTTTATTTGCCTTTAAATGAAGCCCGTACAAGAGTATGCAAAGTTTTTTTTATGCATACGCTTACTGTTTCTGACAGGAGCATTAGAACTGTCGTAAAAAAGCACAAGACTGACCTCAAAGACTTACAGCTCAAAGACCTTAGAGGGAAACATGGTAATCAGCCAAAAATTGATGAATCTTTGAAATCTGGAGTCCGGACCCACATCAATTCAATCCCGCGTATCGAAAGCCATTATTGCCGTAGTCAAACCAAACGTGAATATATCGAAGGTGGACTCACTGTAGCTGCATTACACCGTGATTATGTTGTGAAATGTGAATCTGAAGACAAACCATATGTTACTTACCAAAATTATTTTAATATTTTCAAGAATGAATTTAATATTTCGTTTTGGCAACCGAAAAAAGATCAGTGCGAGGACTGCACTGTTTTTAACAATTCTGAGGACAAAACTAATTTACAAGAGAAACATGATAAACATTTGCTGGAAAAGTCTCTTTCAAGAGCAGAAAAAGATAAAGATAAGGAAAATATTAGCGATAACTTCAAAGTTGCAGTGTATGATTTACAGGCGATAATGCCTTGCCCACGGGGAGAAGTATCTAGTTTTTATTACATTTCTAAAATAAATCTATTAAATTTTACCATAACGGAATTAGGCTCTAAAAATACTAATTGCTTTGTTTGGCATGAAGGAGAAGGAGCCCGAGGTGTAAATGAGATAGGATCATGTGTGTTTATGTATTTGTGTGACTTAAATGATAAAGCTATAGAGGTATTTGACGTAGTTTTTTATAGTGATAATTGCTGTGGTCAGCAGAAAAACAAATTTATGGTGTCAATGTATCAACATGCCGTAAATGCATTGCCAAATTTGAGAAGTGTAACCCATAAGTTCCTAATTAAGGGGCATACGCAAAATGAGGGAGATGCAGTTCATTAAACAATTTAAAGAAATATTTCCAGAGCATTAAAATCATCACCTATTTATGTACCAGACCAGTATATCACTTTAATAAAGACAGCAAAGAAGACTGGTTCCCCATACTTAGTTAAAGAGCTTACACATGAAAGTTTTTACGATTTAAAACCTCTAGCTGTTGGTAATTATACGACTAATGATGATGGAGAAAAATTGAAATGGTCTGATATAAAGGTAATAAAAATTGACAAGCAGTACAAAAATAAGATTTTTTATAAATCTTCCTACCAAGAAAATGAATTTAAATCTGTGACAACTTTAAAAAAAAAAAGCCACAACAAGGTAATATAATACTAAAACAGCTGTATACTCGCAAACTCAATATTCCGCAAACAAAGAAACAGGGTATTCTTAATATTATAAACAAAAATGTCATCCCTAAATATTATGAAGCGTTTTTTTCTAACCTTTAAGGTTAATGTTAAAGAAATAAAGACTGAATTATCGGATAAATTCACTTTTAAAGTGTTAATTAGTGTAATGTTAATAACGACTGTGATTCATTTGAGTTGCTAATTACTCTTTAATTATAGTTTATTAATAAGGTATGCTCTGTGCTTATATTTTTATATTTTATTTTGTTACTTAAACATTTTTTTAAGTAACAAACTGTTTAGATTTGTTTTTGAAGTTAATTACTTCAGTTATTAAGTTTATTAGTTAAGTAAAAAAGCTTTTCTGAGACGTGGAAATGCCTGTTATGTGAAAATGTACATGACTGATTTTTTAAATTAGTGAAAATGTATAATTTTCACAAGTACGTACTGATTATGTGATATTACCCATTCCAAATTACGTCATAATCATTATAACTTGTGCTAAACACTTATTTTGAAGTTTATTTTCTTTTCATAAGAATGTTTTTTGAGTTTCCTACAGAGTATTTAGTTTTTTCTTGCATTTTTTGTTATTTTCCAGGATGAAAAATAGTGTTTAATAATTATTTCAAATAACTTTTACGCGACATGGTCACCTTTATTGTTATCAGTCACATTTTTTTCTAATTAACGTTAGTTTGTGGCAAAATAGTTTAATAATACATTTATTTTTTCAAATTTGTGGCCGTTTTATTAAATTTTTCCTATAACACAAACAATATCTTCATATACAAAAGGGACTTATGTGCTCATAGAAATTTTCAGCGTAAAATTTATCCATAACCTCATACATCATTACATGCAGATTAAAAATATCTTTCAAACGGTATATAACACGTACTTGTCTGATATTAAATGACAGAGTAATTGAAAATAATAATAAAATAAAACTATGAATAGCGCTCCTGTAAAGTTGGGTCTGTTCGATTTGTGGCCCTTTTGTTTTAAAGCAGCGAGTTTATCACTTCAATGCCACGCATTTGGAGTGCGTTAAATGTATTTTATATCTTAACTAGCTGTTGCCTGCAGCTTCGCCCGCGATACTCAACTCCTATAAGTCACAGCGTGGTGTTATATAGCCTATAGCCTTCTTCGATAAATAGGCTATCTAACACTGAAAGATTTTTTCAAATCGGACCAGTAGTTCCTTTTTTTTTTTTTCTTTTGTTCTGCAGCGGAAATTTGCAGACCAAACCGTAACTAGGACCGGGGTGAGTTTTAAACCTAGCCGTGTGTGGGGTTCGCACTTGGAGATGCGTTACCCACTAAAACCGCTGCAAGTGCCCTCAACCGCCTTTTATGAGAGTCCCGGATCATGCAGGCAACGCAGGACCCTCGGCGACAGGCTGGCCCCGGCGAAAAGGCCAGACTCCTCCTCTAAAGGGGGACTGCTCGGCTGTTCGTTTGTTTCGATACTTTTAGCAGTCCCCGACGACGTCGTGTCTAGCTGGACCCAGGTTAAAACCCCATCCTGGGCCCGACACGAGCACAGGGGCGTTACTGGAGGCGCATTAGATAGCGCCTCCTACGCACCCCCGTTCGTCGCCCGCGGTGGGAGGCCTCGTCAGCGGCCTCCTCTCTCACCCGCTCATCGGCCTCCTTCTGGGACATTACTGCCTCGCAGAAGGAGACCATCGCCGTCCAGGACTCGTCGTCGCCGAGCATCGCGGCGATGACACTCGGCAGAGACAAGTCCCCTCCGATGACCGATGTCAGATCATGACGCAGCGACGCCCATCTCGGGCACACCTCGAGGGTGTGCTGGGCCGAGTCCACCGCCGCGCCACAATCGTGACACACAGTTACCGGCTCCCTTTGGGCCGTCCTGCACATATACTCACCGAAGCACCCATGCCCGGTGAGCACCTGTGTTAGACGGAAGGTGAGGGGTTTGCGTTTACGACGCATCCACCGCTCAAGGACCGGGCGCAGGGCAACCGTTACGCCTTTGCCATACGGCTGCCGCGCCAAGTCCTCCCCCCACCTTCGCATTAGTGCCTCCTGCCCTAGTGGCGGACCCGTAGGATCCCGTCCGGCGTCACGTCCTCTCCGAGGGACCTCCTATCCGAGACATAATAGTATACCTCGGCGAGAACTTCCGCCACGAGTTCCCACGGGGGGTCGCCGGCTAAGGCAGTAGCTGCAGCCCATGATATCGTATGATACCCTCGGATCACTCTTACCGCGATCACCCGCTGCGCCGAGCGCAGCTGGGCCCTACTCCGCGCGGTAAGGCGATCCGTCCAAATCGGAGCACCGTACGTCGCCATACTCCGGCAGACACCGGAGTATAGCTGCCTGCAGGTGGCGCTGGGTCCTCCAAGGTTCGGGAGGAGTCTGCCCAGCGCACTCGCCGCCTTCACGACCTTCGGACCCAATTGTTCGAAATGTGGGCCGAAGGTCCATCCACCGTCAAGGATGAGCCCCAGATATTTGATGTGAGGGCTCATCCTGACCCTCACCCCTACGATCTGGAGGGCAGCCCCCGGTGGGGGTCCTTTCCGCCCGGGGACCAGTAGTTCCTGAGATTAGCGCGTTCAAACAAACAAACAAACTCTTCAGCTTTATAATATTAGTATAGATATAGTCTAATTACTTGTAGCTTAGTTAGACCTGGACCTAAAATAGCGTTATCTCCCGTATCCAGAACTATTCTGTAGGTATATGATAAACTTGTCAAACAAACTGCAGCGTGTAATACTTCAATAAAATGGGCTAGGCAGGAGACCATCGCAGACCAACAACGTGACAATGAGCTTGCCAGTTGCAGCATTACGTATATCATTCTTATTTCTTTCGCCAAAAAGCTTATTTTATAGAAGTAAAAGCGGCATCGATCTTAGCTTGCGTCTGTAGCCAAAGTGGGCTTCGTAAATAAGCGCTTTGTATAAAAAGGGCTTTGTATAATAAGGGCGTGTCCTATGTAAGCGAATTGATTTGTTTCCTTGACTAATACCAGACATAAACAATTTCTACAGTAAATGTAATATAATATCTAATATTAGCTTATTAAAAATAAACTGTACCTAAGTACCCTTGTTAAAGAAATCAGCTGGATGGGATGCAACAAATTCTTAAAAGGCATTTTGTACTACCTCTCACGTATTGAATATTTTTTACGCCAAGAAGATATCCAAATTCTGGAAAAAGATATAGTAGTAGATATAGCGCAAGGTCTGGTGAGTAGGGCGGATGATGGAGAGCTTCCAACCCTAGTTCTTGCAACTTGGAGACCATCTGCTGTGCAGTATGAGGTCGCACGTTGTCGTACAGGAGCAGCGGAGACGAACGATTGACCAATGCTGGATGGAGATGTGCCAGCTTCTCATCACACATCTGCAGTAATGCTCGCCCCGTTTGGTAAGAAGCTGTGATGAATCACACCGGCGCTAGACCACCTAACACTGACCATCACTTTTCTAGGGGTAAGTTTTCGTTTAGGGCATTATTTAGGTGCTGAACCGGGATCCAACCAACTTGCGCAATCGCCTTTCATTCGTCATTGTCGACCAAAGTCTTCGGACGACCGCGAGGTTCATTTTTCAGGTCGAAATTTCTAGAACGGAAGCAAGCAAACCAATAGCAGGTGGTGCATTGGTTTGTAGTGTTAGCTCCATAAACGTCGTTGATGTTGCGTGCCGCTTGTGCCACGTTACGCGGTACTCATATTCCATAATTACTCGAATTTTTAACGTATCCATGATGACGAAAAAGATTGAAATGCGATGAAAATGTAACACTAATTAATAAACAAATGACTACTTTTTGGAAAAATAATTCCATGTTTTTAAAATAAAATTAATTTGAAATTGAACTCTTAGCCAAACAAAAATTATTTTGATTTGAAATGGCCAGTACTGCAGAACGGCAATTTTATAGGTAAAGACCTATTATAATACTCTATGACAAAACATGGGTCTTCAAATTGTGTGTGCGCTTGATAGAAAGATAAACGAATCCAAAAAAATCACTTCTATGCTAACATAATGAAAAGGTAATATGTGTACACTTGGGTAGTTTTTTTGATTTAGTAAATTCCTTCATCAGTACTACTGCCATCAGTTATCTACGGCTATAAATCCTCATAAACGCAAGCAAAACTACGGGCAACAGTTAGTTGATAATAATCGTAAGAGGTACGATAAGTAGGATAAACATAAATCTTGTTCCTCAGAGAACGAGCGGCACAAACGCCAACAGGACGACACCGAGCGGTGGCGTTGTTGGCGTTATTGGCGTTGTTGGCGCTACAATAAAATATAATTGCCGCTCCGTACAAGATCACGGAAATGCTGATGAGCGACGAGATAAAACGGCGCTATTTTTCAGACTAGTTTTTGTTCAATTTCTGTTAATTGGGCAAAAACTAGTACATAGTAATTGTCATAGACAACAGTAATTGTCATTTATGGTTATTATGAAATATCTTAGATTCGAGTCCCGAGAGTATAATATATCAACAATTACACCACATTAATCTAGTACGGTGGTAAATTATAAACGTAAGCTATTTAGCATATATTGATATAAGAAATGTTAAACAATTCTACAGACACAATACATAATATTGTTAGCGCCTGCCAGGATGCAAACTCGTCCCCGCCATGGTTCAAGCCTTGTCGTGGCGGTGGGGCCTAAGGTGAACCCAGCTCCTTGGGCGAAGCCAAGTGAAACGAGAGGGTTGCTCTTTGTACCCATCCTATAAGAAGAGGGGACAAAAGTGTAGGGGGTACTAGGGGCGAGAATGGGAACCCCGCCCCATTGGACTGTTCCGATGTTAGGAAAGGTTGTTCTGCGGTGCGGGACAACACCTCTGTGGAAGTGGCGTCGGTCCCTAGGGGTCGACTAGCCATCGAGGTACCCTTTTACTCAACAGATCCGGGGCACCTCATCAAAGGCGGAATTGGTGGCACTCGCCGGGTTTAATGGGTAGAGCTGCGTCAACCTTTCCATCTTTAGGACGCAACGAGTCCCACAAAACGATGCAAACTCGTAACATCTGTGTCATCACACGTTTCTCGTTTTTGTGATGTAAGTTAAGTAATTTATTTCATCATACATTTAATATCGCTCCTAAGTCATCCTACAAACTTTTAATGTTTTTGTTAAATCCACCACAATACAACAAACAACAATTTTTCATCGTAATCCTAAAAATCTGTTAACACAAAAATCCGACCACTGTTTTAATCTGTTAGTCTTTTATTTGTTTATTTCAGTGGAGCAAATCGGATCATCGATGGTCGTGATGTACAAACGGACAAACAATTTATCACAAACAGCGATACAAGTACAGAGGAACATTAATTATTGAATATAATATATTGTAGATTCATGAATTATAAGCATTTGGTACGACTCTTTAATTTAGTGGCTTCATTGTGTTTTGTATTAACTAGCTCAACCCGCGGTTGTACATGGCACGGTGTTATATAACACACTAGCAGGCCCGACAACGTCCCGTACATAGCACTTTGTAGCGGAACGAATTGTAAATCCAAACCATTCTGGCAGAGTCTTTAACACAAACATATTCTCAAAATCAGTCCAGTTATTTAGGAGTTCAGTGACGCACATACATACATAAAAAATAAACTTAGTAAGGAAACTTGCACGTCTGAAGGATTCTTTGAGGTTAAGTCGATTTATAACGTGCATTACTTCTACTTACTTCTATACTTATATACTGCTATCGCCTATTTGTAATAGTAAATCGGATTTAAAGGATTAGTTTTACTCTTAGTGAACTAACTTTGGAACCGGTAATCTTGAGTTTTTTGACGTTCAACAAGACACTCCGATGCATATTATTGAATTTTTTTTTTTACTTTACTCCAATCTTTTTTTTCTTTTACGCCGGGAAATGCTCTGAGGCATCCCGCTGGGGGGGGGGGGTCTGTTCCCCAAGCGGATATGTGGGACTCGCTGCGTCCGAAAGTTGGTATGGTGGACGTAGCTCTACGTGCCCAAGGTGCTGGATCCACCTTAAGTTACAGAGCCCCACCGCCACGACAAGGCTTGAACCATGGTGGGGCCATTTTACTTCACTCTAATTAATAAACCAAAAATACCTTCTGTCCTTAATTTATCCTTAAACCCACTTACACATGTCTTTATATAAAAAATCTAGAATCACGAGGCTAATAAAACTATATTTTTATGAAAGGGAGAATGCTAACGAAAACGTTTTATTTGACGACATTTGGGGCATGAGTCCCGGGGCAAATCGTGTGATAAGGATTTATCGGACCTTCCCGGTGACGCACTGCGCTGGAAGGGCGGCCGGGATCCACGCGACCTACATGGTCTATTCACAACTAAGCCATCTGTTCATATCGCCATACCCGTTGTTATTGTAACAAAGACGCTTTGTCGATCGTGTTTATTCTTATAATGCGGTTATGTGTAAAAACCTCTCGGACATGTGACATTTCACAATGTTACTATGGTCACGCATCTTATAGCGTTTTTTGAAACTAGTTGTTATATTTTTTTTTGATATTTAAATAAAAATCACGTCGCGATAATGTCATATGTTTTAGTGGGTTAACGCACTGTAGGCTACAGCTCCGTCGCATTAGTTTAGGTTTACAGACGTGCCCATACTGATAATAATTATTTTACAGCAGTCATTCTAAACGGAGCATGAGTCATATCTGAAAGGCCGGCAACGCACCTGCTGATCCTCTTGTCCATCTGTTCCACAGACACCCGCTATGTGTCTGTGGATGTCGCTATTCACTTACCACCAGGGGAACCGACTGTCCGTTTATCCCCTCTTCTGTAAAAAAAAAGGTGTGAAATATAATGAATTTGAAGATCACCGCCTACATCGTAAACTCACAAAAAAAGTGTTTTTATGTTATAAGAAGGCAACCGAGCAGTCGGAGCCTTATGGTGACTACCGACGCACATAGACATCCGCACAACCAAAAGTTATGCAGATGCGTTGCCCTTTTTCCCTATCCCCTCGAATGGGCTACATGATACACACAAACCACAAGAAAAGCTGTCACTTGACGCCGGTGTTATGTGAGCGAGAGGTACTTCGGTAGTTGAGCTCAAAGCGCCTCTTTATTAGTACATAATATACAATATAGATTATAATATAATAAGCGTACGCGAAATCTTAACAAAGTGTTCATATAAATGAGGGTCGGGTGAGTGAGGATATTATTAAAGCGGATTTAAGGCAGTTCTGTAGTTGGCCCATCGGCCGCAGGTGGCCCGACCTCGCGGACGGATCTGGGCCGGTGTTATGTGTTTTAAAGTAGCGCCTATGACTAATCTCCCACTTTATATAAACTAAATTGTGACAGTGACATGGCTAGTATAGCGGGCCAATGTTCTGTTATGTTTTTAACACACTTTTACTAGCTAAGCCTTTATTTTTTCTTTAACGCCGGGAAATGCTCTGAGGCATACCCCGGGTATGTGGGACTCGCTGCGCCCGACAGCTGGTAAATGGACGCAGCTCTACCCACTAAAACCCGGCGAGTGCCATCAATGCCGCCTTTGGTGAGGTGCCTCGGATCTCATGAGCAAACAGGGCACCTCGAAGGCTAGTCAGTTCCCTAAAGACCGACGCCGCCCCCACAGAGGGGTTGTTCCACACCACAGAACAACCCCTACTAACGTCGGGATAGTACAATGGGTGAGGTTCCCATCCTCACCCCTTTCCCCTTGCTCTTTTATCCACTCTTCTTATAAGAAGGGTACAAAGAGCCCCCTCGACTCAATTAGCTTCGCCCAAGGTGCTGGGCTCACCCTAGGCTACTGAGCCACCGCCACGTCAAGGCCTGAACCATGGTGGGGTACTGGATAGGCCTACACAGCAGGCGTAGTATTGCTGGTTGCCCGCAGCCCGGGTTGCGGGAGGCCTTACTTGTCCCCAGTTAGAAAATTTTAATTTTAATGGTAAAAATAATGATAAGAATATTATTTTTAACAAAGTTTTGGCTATGTGACCCGAAGAATAAAGTATTACTATTATTATATAACGGACATTTCGGACACAAACACGTGTTTTAGTCCTTAAAAACATAGTATTCACTGTGGTATTCATTTGAAATTTTGAAAATTGTAAATAATAAGATCACAACATAGATAGTGATTATACCCACAGACGCCCAAATGATAAGTTGAGATCACGTGACATGATTCACGTAACCTTCTTGGTTAATCGTGAAGGATTCCATTTCACGGTCAGTCCCAGTCTAATTTTGTCTTTATTAAAATACTAGCTGGTAACCACAACTTCGTCCGTGCAGAAACAGATACACATACAGAGAACAGAGAAACGCGACAGCATAGCTGTCACTTGACGCCGGTGTTATGTGAGCAAGAGGTACCAGCCCGGTCGTGCCGGCCCCATTCGGTTGCAAAGCAGCATGGCACTACCTCTTACTAAAATTTTAGATCCAATGTCTTTTTAAATTAAAGGCCATAATATGTTCTGATATATTATTGTCAAGTTTAATTAAAATTCATTCAGCAGTTTTTGTGTGAAAGAGTATCAAATATTCATACAAAAACAAATTTATACACATACAAACTTTCGCATTTACAATATTATGGTAGGTATAGGATATATTAATACATGAAAATATATTCATTTCTAATCAGCATAAAAAAAGAGTTTGATCTTCTTACGACTGTGTGCTGTTTCAGGTATATAGCAAATTACGCGCCGTAAAATTTTGTGTAGTGTTCCAAAAGAGTTTTATCTGTTGTTTTTTGAACGTTGTTAATGCGGAGGGAAAATTACTTTTGTAAGGATAATATAAAGTTATTTAGTAGTCCTAGGCTGTCCAAGGGTCCCTTAACGACCATACTACACGACTAGCTGTTGCCCATGACTACGTACGACAAGAATTTTAAATGTGTTACAAATTTCCGTTACAAATGAGAATCATATCTGTTATTTACTGATTATGAATTAAGGCGTTCTCTTACGGTTTTTCGATATTCAAGTTATAAATTCCAGGTAATATCTATATATGTCCCAAATTTAAACCTGAATCAGACGCTCCAAATTGATTGAGCAACAAACATCAAAACATTCATAACTTCACTGATAATATTGAGCCAAACAACAACAATTAAGAAAATATATTTCTCGAGAAATATTGCAATGAAATCTTATTCATAATTTGATTATGTGGTGAAATAAGATGAAGTGCTGAGTTGACAAATGGTTGAGCAGTTGATTTGTTGCCAACCCAACGGCGAGATATTTACGATAAAATGAAAGAAGATAAATAACGTCTCAGAATTCATTGATAATGTTTATTTCTATGGTGACTGGCAGGCTGGAAAGCGATTATTGTAATCAAATCTTATCGTTCAACTGAATGAATGTATGAATAATGAATTTATTTATTTCTATTCAAGGATAAATATAACAAAATTAACTGTATTAGGAAACCCTTTTTTGATGATGCATGTTAATTCTTTCGCATGATTCAGGCTTTCCTCGGGTAAAGCTCTAAGACCTCTGTGGAGACTAGCATTTGGGAATTCACTAACCACCTGCGAGCGCCTTCAGCCGCTTTGTGAGAGTCCCGAATCTACAGGTAACAATAGCACCTCAGCGAAAGACTGGCCTCGGCCCTCGGCGAATCCTAGACTACTCTTCGTAAAGGGGGACTGCTCGACCGCCACTTAGCATGCGACATCGTGCCATACTGGGCCCATGTTCCCATCCTGAACCCGACACGAGCACAGAGGCATTATTCGAGGCCCATAAAGTAGCGCTTCCTACGCACCACCGTAATTCGTCGCCCGCGGGGGAGGCCTTGTAGGCGGCCTCGTCTCTCATCCGCTCGTCGGCCTCCTCCAGGACTCGCTGATATTAGAGAACCCTGTGTTAAATAAACCCAGGCTCTCTAAATTAATTCTGATTATTAAATATTGACTGACCGCTTAGAAGAATAAATGTTCTTGTATTTGAAGAATGTCTAATGGTGAAAGATGTTGGATTAGAAAACTCGATGGTTTTTAAAGGCCCAAACATAATATCAATGTACTTTTTATCGACTGGTACCGGCCGATAATGACATCATTTCGACATCCATTCACTGCTGGATAAAAACCTTCCTTAATGAACGCTAAGACGGCCGTTCCCCGCCAACCGCATACACGGACCAGCCACTGCATGGAGATCGTCCCATGTAGATGGGAATCCATTTATCACCTGCCTCCTGAATTAAACGTTAATTTGAAGTAACCTTAACGAAGAAGGAAGGTTGTTTCAGTTGTGGACGGATAATGGCTGATGATGATGATGATTTTGAGATGATAATAAACGTAAGATATAATTTCCGATCTTTCCACAAATTAATATTCATTGATTTTAAAATAAATACAACATTCGTACAATAATAATGTTAATAAATCTTCTGTCGCTACCAGGGCAATGTGGAAAATAAAAATCCTCACACAAGCAGCACGCGGATACTGAGCCTGTATCGGATAAGCGCCCAAATACAAGATCATTTTCATTACGAAACCTCACTGTATTGACTTACATTAATTAAAATACAAAAACATACACATTAAATTTAATTCTAAGTCCCTTTTGTAGGTTTTTGTTGATTATTCAAACAAGATATGAATTTATTGTTTTCTAATGTTTACGTAAATTTCACTCATTATAATAAAACATTTTTTACGGATTTTATTTTTCGCGGTTCCACGTTTCGGATACTTTACAGCAAGCATTGTAACTTAAGGTAAACCTCAGTCCTCCCTGATTTTGAATTGAGTCTGATCCTTCATAACCTTACCAAATAATTATAGGTAAAACATACATGTTCCACAGCTGAATATATATCTTATATATAAAATTTCCATGTCACAATGTTAGTTACCGTACTCCTCCGAAACGGCTTTACCGATTTTTACCAAATTTTATATGCGTATTCAGTAGGTCTGAGAATCGGCCACTATCTATTTTTCATACCCCTAAGTGATAAGGGTTGTTCACTCTTAATTTTTTTTTTTTTTTAGTTTTTGGACTATTTTTTTTAAATTTATTTTTTTATAATGTGGCATTAAAAAATACATACAACCCTAAATTTTTACTTTTTTATCACCAACCCCTATTTTTTATAGCCATTTTAGTAATTAAATCATTTTTCATCCCGCTCGATAACTTATCAATTATCGTGTTTTTAACTGTACTTCGATTAAAATTTCCCTTAGTTTATGGCAAATCTAATTTTTTTTAATGAAAATAAACATTTATTCCAATCTTAGATTCTTAAAATTTGCTGCGCCTTTACTGGTGAGAGAAATGCCACACTATACCGGTGTCACTTCTAAGTACACAGCACGGAGTAGGGATGAGACTGAAGCCGGTCTCCTGTTTCACTCACACAATAAGATTTCTCTCACTCTCTACACAGTTTTCGGCCATCATTATAGTTTATGTATCAAGTGTAGTAGTAGCGTTTACTATTATCATATTGCTATCTCAGTGTAACTCTCATATTAACTATTAATTATTACTATTTTATTCATAATAAAAAAAATATTAATTTTAAGTGTATTTGGCACGATTAGTTCAGTTAGTCAAGTTTTAGTTAATCAATTAGTGATTTACATAACCTTAAAAGTTCTCAACACGTGTCATGAGCTCCCACCAACAACGGCTTTTGTGTTGTAAGTATACTTTTTTTATATAATTTTTTGATATAATTATGACAATTTTTTTTTAAATAAAATTCAATTTTTTACAACTTTTATTTCAATTTTTTTTTCATAAAACTAATATTTTCGCTATAATCCTGGCCCTAATTATAACTATAACGTTTTCCATCAAAGTAATGTCATTAATTCTATTTATATGTGTTTTGTACAGTGAGCAATGCCAAGAAAACGCAAAGGGGCTGATTTGCACCGTAATACAAGTAGGTCCAGAAGTATTAGAGATAAAAGATCCCAACGAACCGAAGAACAAATCCAGCAACAAAATGCTGATGCACGTGTGAGCATGGAGCAATTGCTTCAAGAACAATCTGAAACACGAGCTGAGCGCAATGAAGTTATAAGATTAGAACAACGACAATCACGCCGTTTCACGGTTAATAGACGCAGAAAATATGACCAACAACGCCAACAGGTACATCGTGAATTTACATCTGATTCATTTTTGCGTCTAGCATTCCAGTATGAGCCCGATATTGAATATTATGCTCATTTAAAAGTAATTGGTGCTATGGATAAGGAATGTCCGCATTGTCATGCTCTCAGATTAAAAAATGAGCCACCTGGGATGTGTTGCGCGTCAAGAAAAGTGCAACTACCTGAAATTGAAACACCACCTGAACCATTGAACGGTTTACTTATCGGCACGGATCCAGATTCTAACATATTCCTGAAGTCAATTCGGACATTCAATTCATGCTTTCAAATGACATCGTTTGGAGCAACAGGAATAGTTCGAAATACTAATGCTAATGGTCAACAATACAAATCTACATTCAAAATGAGAGGCCAAGTTTATCATAAAATGGGGTCATTGCTGCCAATGCCAAACGAACTACATACATTTTTACAAATCTACTTCATGGGCGGCGAGGATTCCGGAAGCGCACTTGCCAATCGCGTGAATGCACGTTGTGACTATAATAACCTTGATTCATATTTTGCCAAGCGCATCGTCAGCGACTTGGACGCTCTATTGAATGAGCACAATGAATTGTTGAAAATATTCAAATCACACATGCACAAATTACAAAGCGATAATCACGCTATTGTTATTAATCCTGATAAAACACCAGCTGGAGAACATATTCGTAGATTCAATGCACCTGTTGTTGAAGACGTTGCTGGAATCATGGTTGGAGATCATACAGGTACACGAGAAATTGTGATTCGTAGAAGAAATAATAATCTTCAGTTCATTGCTGATACACATCGTTCATATGACGCTCTCCAATATCCGCTAATATTCTGGAAGGGGCAAGACGGATATTGCATAAACATAAAACAACGAGATCCCGTATCAGGTACTTCATTTATTATGAACTTGATCATTAACCATTTAACAAAACAATTAAATTATTGAACGTAATATATTCATAAATATATAATTACAGGGGCTGAAACAAACAAGAACGTTAGCTCGAAAGATTATTATGCGTACCGATTAATGATTCGGCGCGGCCTGGACAACGTCATTCTACGATGTCGTGAGCTTTTTCAACAATTCATGGTCGACATGTACGCGAAGATAGAGGGCGAACGACTACGATACTTACGATATAATCAACTCAAGCTGCGTGCGGAAGAGTACATTCACTTACGAGACTCTATTAACAACAAAGCCGACGTCGCTGAAATTGGTAACTCTGTCATTTTACTATCATAGTACGTGTCATATGCAAGGCATTACTAAATTACATGTATTCGGTTCCACACGTTGCTGGCTGTATTCAGTTGAGTGGCAAAAGCGAGGATTACCTTATGCGCACATTTTGGTTTGGTTAATCGACAAAATCCGTCCTGAAGAAATCGATAGTATCATTTCTGCGGAAATTCCAGATCCGTCTACTGACCAAGTGCTGTTTGATATTGTTACAGCAAACATGATCCATGGTCCATGCGGTACTCTTCATCGTTCATCGCCTTGCATGGCAGATGGAAATCCCAAGGCCAAACGATGTCTATTTGTGGCTTAGATTTGAGCACACCATGTTTTTCACACGGGCAATTGTACGTAGCATGCTCTCGAGTGGGTAAACCATCCAGTTTGTTTGTGCTCGCTAAAGATGGGCTAACAAAAAATATTGTTCACACTATAGCATTAAAAGATTGATGTTGTTTGTTAGTGTTACTGTCGTAATTAATGAGTCATATGTAATTTTAAGAAATAAACTATAATAACTTAAAAATAATATTGTTTGGCGTTTGTTATTTTTATATTCCCATATCGTTCATAGCGCTCCATGCCTATTTCACGCATATACCACATACTTACACACTTATAATAAGTAAGTTACTTTTTGTCTACACTAGAATTTATCTAGAAACTAGAAATAATTTATATGGCAAAACAACGTTTGCCGGGTCAGCTAGTATATATATATATATATATATATATATATATATATATATATATATATATATAATGTTTTTTCTCACAAGAAATGGTAAAGCCATAGTTTGTCCATCCGCTAATCCAATGTGAGTTGGCATATTTTACATGATATCCTCTAAGGAAACATAATTCATCAGATATGCAGTATTTCCTTATGTTTCCTTTATCCGCATATATAAATTTTTTTCAATCTCATCATCATATTTTTCTTTCGTCACGCTTGGGTCGATCCACGAGCCTAACAAATGGTTTACACACAACACGTACCAATCGAAATTAGGAATATCTAACGTTACACATAACCGTTAAAGATAAAGACCGACAACAATTTTCGGTTAAGGAAAAATAAATAAGTGTTTATCCGGGGCTGCATCAGCCATAACGGTGATCGCGACAGGCCGTCAGCTCGGGTTTAAATTGCCCCGGGATGGGAGGAACTATACAACGTATATTCTAAGATATTATGACGCTGAGATCCATGGAGATTTTTTTTAGGTTGGCATGGATTCTTTTTTTTTCTTTCGAGTAATAAGTCGTTTTAGTAATTTGTTTCTGTTAAAATCAGGGTTTTAAGTGGTTTGTGCCTTACAGTCTACTGATTACAACCATCGCTGTATTCCTTTAGTATCTTTCATATTATGTTCCCAAAAATTGTAGTACAGGCAGTGTAATTACGGGCATCTAGATCTGCTATCTAGCTTTATAGCATAATAAGAT
This sequence comes from Helleia helle, assembly GCA_963853865.1. Classification (NCBI taxonomy): domain Eukaryota; kingdom Metazoa; phylum Arthropoda; class Insecta; order Lepidoptera; family Lycaenidae; genus Helleia; species Helleia helle. The sequence goes on from OY971423.1 coordinate 574,847, forward strand.
TTTAGCATAATCAATAGCTTCGAGTGAACTCTATAGGTGACGTTGACTATCTATCAGAGTTTGGTATGCTTATTTCGAGAAATATAAAAAACAGATATTTGAAGGTGAATATCTAATTGTTACCCTACATTTTTCCCCTTAGAATTGATTGGTTTCATAGTTTTATTCATAACGAAATATACACAATCTTCCGGTAAATTTAACCCACGCAAATATAGTTACGGTCCCTACAATTTCACATGTCACAGTTTCTTAACAAAGGTCATGATATTGGGTAATTCATCTGTGACCCTCGAGAGGGTCCCCTCGTGACCTTGCTGGGTGCTAGTCTATTTGTATGCGCCCCTCCGCTTTACCCGGCTCAATTGGTATAAGTAGTGTCCAGTTGTTGCTGTGATTTCTCGCTCCGGTGAGCTTCATATAAGGAACACGCAGACACAATAATTCTAGCTAAATCGCCAAGTAGGGTAGACTGGGTATGATTGAAACGGGTCATGATTGAAACAACTCAAAATTTTCGAAAACCGTTATACTTACGCATTACATAGAACTATAATAAACTACAGTACTTCTGAAAACGGTGAAAGTACAGCGCACGAGTTAGTTATTATTAGTTTCGTTCAGTATACATTTATTTTTCAGATGCCCAGTAAAATTAAGCGTGTCACAAACAGAACTGCCAGAGGTATGTTATTCTTATATAAGCCGTCATACGAGCAGGTGTACGATACAATATAACGTACAACCTCTCATGTCACAAACAATTAAAAAAAATGTGTTAGGTTATGATTGAAACATTGTTGTGATTGTAAGAAGCAGTTTTGTATGAAACATAATAATTTGCATTTTACTATAATTTTATGCTGTTTATGCTTGTTATTACTCTAAAACTACATATATTACCGTACACGTTTAAAAACAGTGTAACTCAAATCTCTTTAATTCTTATACTTTAAAAAATATTTACTTTTACTTCCTTAAGAAAATGTTTGCTTCACGAATTTTAAAATACTTATACTATGTTTACCAAGTTTTCTTGATCTCATACGACTATGTCAAAGTAACGAAAATGATTAAGACTGATTATATAAATTCAATTATTCCAAAGTTTTTCAATTTAGCCCATTTATACATATAGGTAAAGTAAATTTGTTTCAATCGTACCCAGTCTACCCTACGAGGTCTACGTGCGCCCGATGTAGGATCTTAACTGTGTAATATAATGCGTAAGACACTATTACCACAGCTATTATTGAGTTAAAGTAGCAGTAGATTGCTCGTTACAGGCTCAAGTCCTGGGGTGAGTTTTCGGAGTTCTATGAAGAAATGTTTTTGTTTGAAATGAATAAAAACTAAAAAACTAAATTAACTTAAAACTAAAAATAAACTAAATAAACTTTTAAACTTGATCAGTTTTATTTGCTCTGCGGTGTCCGAAAATATTCTGTGTAGTTAAATTCATGACAAGACTTATAGCTGATGCCCGTGACGTGAATTTGGACAATACACACAATATCTTTATAAAATTATAATGTATTTTTCTGATGTATAAGCTATAATATCATTGTAAAGTTTCATCAAAATACATATAGCCGTTTTTGTGTGAAAGAGTAACAAACATTTTTACATAAAAAACTTTCGCATTTATAATATATTGTATTATAGTAAGTTTAAATGTCATGTCAATGTCAAACGTAATATAGGCAGGTAGGCACGACCGAGGTGGTACCTCTCGCTCACCTAACACTGGCGTCAAGTGACAGGTATGTTGGCGCGTTTTGTGCGGTTTGTGAGTTTCCGGTGGACCGTTGAGGGGATAAGGATATATAACATACTAATATACTTCATGCCTTACTATGATAACGTGCAAATAAAGACGTTTTGCTTTCAATTCTAAAACTAGAGAAATACGAAACTTGGTGGAACAATGACCCAAGCCTCAGAAATTTCATATATTTTCAGCAGTGGTTAGTACCGGTGATGATGATAGTAACGCACGTAACGCGAGTATCAGATACAAGTAGCCGCATGTAGTTTTCAGAGCACGTACGGAGTCATCAGAGCGATTAGAAGTTGCGGCCGATTTCGCCTTTCATACAATTTGTTTCATTAATTGCTGATCTTTATCTAACTTTCGGTAATTGCTAGTCCCACAAAATTAATGTTATTTGGGTTACTGTTGTGGTATTTAAATGTGTGCTGGTTTGCCGCTGGCTATACAGGGATTGATGAAAGATCGAGAGGTAAATGACATTACACGGGGTATTCGTATATTTTCACATTTGGGCTATATGAACGTAAATGTCTTTTATAGCCTCTCTACACGTAAATAGATGCCTCGGGAGACGCGTCTGCTGACGTGTAGATAGGGTGATTTGCTCGTCTGTCGTAGATATTCAACGTCGGCAGATGCATCCGCCACAAATCTATTTGTTGTCGGTTTTTGTGACACAGATCAAAGAGTTTCAGCGCGAACGTGTGGCGTCCGGCGTGTGGATACACGTCGACAGTTGCATCGGCAGACGCCAGCGACTGCATCTGCCTATATCTGCAAGGCCGTTAGAATAATAAAAATACAGAGGCTAACGAATTACATTAGTATTATGGTTTAACACACTCCACACTGGTGATTTGGGGAAAACGCGTGTCTAAGACGTACATCGTTTTACTCCCGATTCCTGACATCATAATATTATATGCGATTTATATAACAAAATTAATTTTTTATGCTATTAGTTATTGCTTTACTACCTAACTATTGTGTTGCCTGGACTCGTTCCAGGTATACTAGATTATGTTCATGGGCAACGTCGACCACTTACCATCAGGTGGTACGTTTGCCAGTTTGTCTAACTAACATAAAAAATAACTTACTTACTAAGTTACTTATACACTAAAGATATTTTTGTGTTTATTTAAAGTCATTTTTTCTCTGTCACAGTCAATAATATAATTAAGGCATAAAACCTTATTTTAACTGCAGCTTTGATACGTTACTATCAAAGCTGCGAGTAAAATAAGCGCCGCGCTAGCCCGACTGACCGCGTGTACGGCCGTAACCCACCTCGTTAGTTTGTGTGCGTGGGCTCTCTTTGAGCTCATTAACCCATCGACTACGTTTGAGCTCATTGGACTAATTTTAATCCGCTTTGGTGGCAGTTGAAATGTAGGCACCCTACCTACACATTATAATATTAATAATAAATTATATTTATTGTAGACATACATTACATAATTAAACAATAATTATATACATACTTTAATTATATAATATATACAGTACACATATTTATACATAAATACACTATATTACAATTATATACATAAATATACATTTACACATTTTCACGTATATCGATATCCTATCGACATATCGATGCGACGGATATCGATAGTCTTTACGCTCCGCACTACAGACAAAACCTGTTTGGCCGGTCGGAGAACTGCGTATGCGCCGGCCAGCAGTGACCAGTCACGATCTCACTCTGACGCGGAACGCTTATATCTTTTACCTTTTCGCTAACGCATATCATTTCGCGCTTATATATTATTATATTCTGCTTCTGCTTGCTTAACTACCTATATGTATCTTTCTCGCTATATGTGTCTGACTTTCTGTGCTGAACTTTCTTCCGTGCTCCTTCTGTATAAATGTAGCGTTGTGTAATGTGTGGACAGTAAATATAATATTAACATCGGACTATTACTTATTTATTCCCGGTGAGTGCACACATTTGAACAATTATATAACATATTGTTTTCTAATGTTTACGCGAATTTCACTCATTATAATAAAACATTTTTTTACGGATTTTATCACGTAATAATATCTTTTAGTTTGGCCTATATAGGCCAAACTAAAAGATCTATTAAAACTGGCGTGAAAGAACATATAGCTGATTTAAAACACCGTCGCTACACTAAGTCTGCCATCTGTGAACATAGTCTTGACAAAGCTCGCCATTATATCAGATTTGATAAACCACAAGTCCTCGCAAAAGAACACAGATTCCAACCAAGGATGATCCGTGAGGCTATTGAAATTAAAAAACATCCTAATTTCAATAGAGAAGATGGCTGGCTTCTACCACCTGCTTGGGATCCCATTATTAAAATTATCAAATCAAAATCCAAGCATAATATGTCACAGATTAAAGATACAGTTAGCACTTTCTGCGTAGATAGGACTGACCAAAATATTGATGTATCATAGGGTAGTTTCGAATAACTTTGTAATGATAGGACGTATGACACCTCAGTCCTCCCGTGATCATGTTGGCTGTAAAGTATCCGAAACGTCGGGCTTGTAAAAATCTTAATAAACCGCGATAAAATCCGTAAAAATTGTTTTATTATAATGAATTATATAACATTTCTACAGAAATATGTATTTCAATTTTTTTATATTGACTATGATAATATTATCTAAACCTTTTTTGTATAATAAATATGACGGCGCATATAAAAATGTTACGTCGGAACTAGACTTGACAGCTGTCAATTGTCTAGCGAAACGTCGTGTCGATGGTGCGCGGCTATGTTGGAGCTCAGTCTATGATGAACCAACAGCGCGAGCGCACCACGTGTTCGACGGATCGCTTTCGTTCCTCGTAATCACGCAACAATTAGTACTACAGACAATTGATTGTGAAAGATAAAGAGGCTATTTTATTTGCAGTGAAGTTATTTCTAATTATAATAATTTGTTAGTGATCGTAATTGATTATACGAGATATTCAGACTTGCTTATTTCATTTATCTACACGCCCACATAAAAGAAGACATTGGCCAGCCCTGATAAAGACAGACAAGAGCCTTTATCAGAAGTAGGATGTGAACCATAGCAACAAAGGGAAGAAAGAAAGAATTGTCAGATGAAAATAATGCGATGAAGTTACTGAGTGGTATGCAGGAGCTGCATACACGAGCTTTTGAAATGACACAGACGAAAACCGCCAGCTGTGAGTGAAGCTCTAGTTTCATCCAGTTTATCCCATTCGACCCCGATGATCCTGAGGCTGACATCGAAGGCAGAGTTAAAGAGTTGTTTGTTCAAAATAAGGGTCTTGAAGGTTTTGATTTGCTTGTGGCTCTCACCAGCGCCCTAAAGGGTCGTGCGGCGACATGTTGCCGTATAACTAAGCCCAATTTAAGAAAATTGTCATGGAGCGTCGTGAAATAGACCTCATCAGCCAAATTTTCTGAACCAAAGTTACCTCAAGATAATTTTGATGAAATATTGTGTTTTTAAATTAGTCCAAAATAAACCGCTTCTGAAGCTGCTTTAAGGTTGTGGAACATGATTAAAAGTCTTCCTCAGACTAAAATGCCGGAAGACGTGATATCTGGCTTTGTTATTTCTGTGCTAAGTCAGAGGGATGACATAATAAAACCCTGGGTGGAATATCAATGAAACGACGAATTGAAGGCCTTAACACTCACGGACCCGAGGCGAAGCGAGCTCGCTTAAACGACAGCTACAAATTTCCTGGCAATCTTCATTGGTGTGGAATATCTGGTCATCGGATAGTCTACTGACTGTAAGAAAATGATAGGCAGTGTTGAAGCCAGCGCGTCGACACTGCGAGCCCCTATGAGATCAATCCATTCACCACAGAATGTACAGTAATGTACAGACTACATGCTTTTCCTATGGCAAACCTGGTCACATAGCGACTGTCTTCCCTTATAACAGCGGTGGTGGTAATAATACTGTCAACATCTGCGAACAACGACTGTCGAGGGACACCTTGAGGACGTTGTCTGGCATTTGTTTATTTTTGCAGATGGTGAATAAGTCATCACGGTATTGTGTGGCTATAACATGGTTCTAGTAACTGCTGCATGGATGCTGTATGATGCTGGGAGTAGCCGTATACAGCGTGTTATACCGCAGTCGAGGTCGTTATGGTTATGACCACTCGACGCAATTCAGTGCCCAGTTACGTCACGATCGTCGTGGAAATGGTTTTGGAATAGTACAGGTCGGATAATACGAGCTGGTATGTTTATGTTATACCTCCTATAGCTGTTGCCACTGAGCAAACTGTGAAAGCGGTTAAATTTCTTCACTGTAATTAGTGTTTTTGTGTCTTTTAATTATTTGAGTGAGTGTTTGTGGCGCGAAACAACCAGGTGTTCATTTCTTAATTTAGCATTAAATTTTGTGTTGTTTCATCAACATTATCAATCTTTTTCCATTCACTGCTCAAGTGAACTTAGTTTTCTGTTTAAATTGTGGTAAAGTAGTTTACTTAAACTCATGAAGTATACTGTGAAAACGGGCATTACGGGCATAATATATTGAGAGTTATTGTAGAATTGTTTTCCAATGTTGCAGATAGTGACTAGCAACATCAGCGTGCAGTATTCTGGCACGTTGTCTACAGTGCAGCTCGTCTTGAATATGGCAGCGACTCGCACCTCGCCCTTGCAGCTGCAGGCTGGCGTGGTGGGTGTTGCACCGATACTGAGGTCTCGTATGCGTGACATCGCGCTGCGTGGCTCTTGCTCCTGTCGTAGGCCCAGTGTATCGTAAGTGAGCCGGCGTACGTCAAGGATGCCTCGCAATCAGGTGATATCATTTAAGAGAGATCGGGACTCGGGAACACCTGAACCCCTATAAAACTGAGGTCTTGGTTAATCCGCCGTAACCATCTAACGTAAGAAACAATTGTTGAGTGTGTTTATTTTCAAAGTTACGCGTATTGCTACATTTAGCAATACTAAGTTGGTATCAAGTTCAAAATAGTAACTTATTGTACCTCTCTGAAATTGATCGTAGAAAGACATGTTACTTGCCTGCTGGAAGGATGCCACAGGAGTCGGGACCATGTTCAGAGTAAATTAAGACTTACTAAGTGAATAGTTATACGTAGAGGAGGTATAGACTAGTGAATTATTGCACAAATTATGGCTATAGCTTACCAATGAGAAGGACTGTGTATGTCTATTGTGTTTTTGGGGCTTATCAATGAGGACTGATACTGCCTACTATAGCTTGCCAGTGAGAAGAACTAGTACTTATCTCATGTTTTCGGGCTTAGTGGCCATTGCTAGTAATGTCTGTTTCTGTTATTACTTGGTGCATTAATTACTACCGTAACTTTATAACGTCAATTACTACTTTGATTTTGTAACGTGTAACGTTAATTTGACTTCAAATGAAATTTGTGGTATCTTTCCTGATATGGCCAAAATTGTTAGAAGATTTATTGATTCTTGTATAATTTGCAAAGCCTGCAAGGGTCCGTCGAGAGCTCAACCCATTCAGCTTCACCCAATCCTAAAGGTTTCGATTCCATGGCATACAATTCATATAGATCTTACTGGAAAGCTGAGTGGGCAGAGTGACCGAAAGAAATACTGTTCGGGTTTAATTGATGCGTTTTCAAAATATATTTTGTTGGAGTATGCGTCTTCAGTGGACGCCGCTATTGCGGAACCGCTATAAGAAACGCTGTTTGTCTTTTTGGAGCACCGAAGCGTATCATAGCTCAATCAATCATGAGGAAGACGAGATGGTACCAGACAATGAACAGACAATGAAGAACTCCATATCAGCCGCCCTAACAGACCGAGCAGTGTAGCGTCTGACACATTAACCGCTGAATCTGATACTATAGCAGCTACGTCAGGAACCATGACGGCAGATTCGGATCTTAGTTCAGCTACACTTAGTATTTCTATTGATCATACAGACTTCCAATTTTTAGTAGGTATAAATCGGGATAAGCAGGACAAATTAGTAGGTAAGGATCTGAGCGCCTCACGCTTTTTGTATTCCGTTATACTTCGATGTCGTACCGGGCAAGGCCGGGCTTTGTTCTGGCTGGTTGAGAGGACACATCGATTTAGAGGGATGATGTCATCAGGGCCACACCGCGCGGTTGGTTGAAATGATACATCCGTCCATGATCTTAGTTTGAGATGGTCGATATGACAGTGTCATCCGGGCCATTCCGTGCGCGGTTGGTTGAGAGGATATACTGGTCCGGGCCATGATGTTGGGCATTTACGTCTTTGTCATTCGTTCAAGTGAATACATTTGTTTGAGATTAAATTGTTAGTTGAGGATACTGGTATATGTCAGGATAGACGAGCGGCATGCTGATGTGACAAAAGACCCTTGATGCTTGCTCGGTTGTTACAGGATCTCATACAAAAGCTCCCGAGGACGGTCGCAAGTCAGTCTGGCCGTGACGGCGCATATAAAAATGTTACGTCGGAACTAGACTTGACAGCTGTCAATTGTCTAGCGAAACGTCGTGTCGATGGTGCGCGGCTATGTTGGAACTCAGTCTATGATGAACCAACAGCGCGAGCGCACCACGTGTTCGACGGATCGCTTTCGTTCCTCGTAATCACGCAACAATTAGTACTACAGACAATTGATTGTGAAAGATAAAGAGGCTATTTTATTTGCAGTGAAGTTATTTCTAATTATAATAATTTGTTAGTGATCGTAATTGATTATACGAGATATTCAGACTTGCTTATTTCATTTATCTACACGCCCACATAAAAGAAGACATTGGCCAGCCCTGATAAAGACAGACAAGAGCCTTTAAATAAATACATAGAAATTTACATGCATTTCATCATCATCATTATCAACATTTTTCCGTCCACTGCTGAATATAGGCTTCTTACGATGAACGCTGAAACGGCGAGACATCCCGCCGGGGAGTGGGTCTCCCGAGGCGGGTATGTGGGACTTGCTGCGCCCGAAAGATGGTAAGGTGGACGCAGCTCTAACCACTAAAACCTGGCGAGTGCCACCAATACCGCCTTTGGTGAGGTGCCCCGGATCTGTTGAGCAAAAAGGGCACCTCGATGGCTAGTAAGTCCCGCAAGGGACCGACGTGACCTCCACAGACGGGTTGTCCCGCACCACAGAATAACCCCTCCCAACGTCGGCACAGTACAATGGAGTGAGGTTCCCATTCTCGCCCCTTGTCTCCCTGTTCTTTTGCTCCCTCTTCATATAAGAGCAGCTGCTCTTTGTACCCCTCTTATATGAAGAGCAAGAAAGCAAGTTGAGCCGAAGGACTCTACGCCACGACAATACTTGAACCACGGTGGGGGGAAAAAGAACGGCGATCCTCCGCTACATATTATGCATAACGCCACGCCAACCCCCTTTGGTAAGCTGATAAGTCGCTACGTTGTAAGGCACAGAAATATAGTGCCTTAGTAATCTTCACCGCGGAGTCAGCACGTCACGAACCTGAATCTTTTGGCTTCAAGTTGATCCCCAATCACTCAGCCGCTCAATTCAATTATAATAATGAAAAGCCTTTCGAAAGTTGCAACGCAGACGAACTCGCAACCCGAATCCAGCTGAAATTTATTTAAAGTAATTTGCTAAATTGAGTCCCAATATGTTAGCTTTAATAGCGGCCATATTTCATAGAGCGGAGGGATGTCGGTCCGTCCAACACTAATTTATCCTTGGTAAAAAAAATTGTATAGTTAATCGCAAAAATGATGAGTAGAGCGAATTTCGTAAGCTCAAAATCCCATGGCAATTCACTTTAATAATGACCTTCTGTTCAATATATTTTTTAAATATTTTTATTTCTGTCTGAGTGGAATTTTGTAACTGGTTAAAAACTCACTTCCTCATGAGCTTGAAATTAAAATTGGCGTGAAGCTTAGACTATAGCTAGTAAAACATAGATGATAAAATAAAATAATATATAATATGAAACAAAAAATATGTTTAAGTTTTTTTTATTACAATAAACTTAGAGTCTATCCAGACGAAGCGCTTTGTGCGCCAGGCAGTCGCGAGTGGACGCTCACGTGTTCCCGAAATACTAGAGTTACATATATATTACACATACATTCATAATCACACAAAAAACGCGTAAAACGCTCTGGACTCTCGATTCACCTGTTTACGCGCAAGGACCGCGCGAGTTAAGATACTCTGGCGCCAGTAGGAACCTACAGTAGTATGCGCGTGTCCGCGATGAGTGGACAGTTTGACACCGAACTTTAATTGAAGAAGTTGAAGAGATAGTAGCAGCATGGAATATGGAATCTACTGATTATTCAAATAGACTCATTAAACGTAGGTACTGAGAAGAAACAGTACATCACTCTGTCACGTAGAATTTCGTCGACTATCTCTTCGTTTACGTTTCCATCGACGGTATGCAAGTTTCAACACACTTTATCGAGCGCTATGTTTAATACTGGCTGGATCCGTCTGCGACGCGCGTATAACGCCGCATCTGGATGCAACATAATATATTGAAGCGCGCGAGTGTCCGCGCGCAAAGCGCTCCGTCTGGACAGTATTGCATCCGTTATAATATGATACGATGATGATAAAAAATAATGCAAAATAAACCTCTATTAAGGCGACCCATTGTGAAACCATAATTCTAATACCGGACACACGCTAAACGCGTCGTGAGCGGGCGTGTAACTAAAGGACGTAAACAAAAAAAATGTTTTTTGTTATTTTATTACGTTAAAAACGATGATTGGAGAAATTCCTTCTATTATTTTAAAAAACATGTATAAAGACTCATCTATGAAGAAAGTTAAGAGGCTTTAACCGGTCCCGTTTGCCCATAAGATGTGAATCTCTTTTTAAAAAGAAGTTACATGTTTGATATTTTTTTCTCTGTTACTAAAGTTAATTAATCATTTTATTTTGAAAACTATCAAAATAAGGTTTTTATCAAGAATTATTAGGTCACCCACTTATATTTTCGTTCGTTTTGGAATTACTAAAATAAATTGAAATTATTGATGCAAAAATTTCCAATGCGTCCTCTTAAAGATAAAACGTCTAGCTTAACTACTACTACCTTCATTACACTACAACTACTAACCTTCATTTTCTTTCATATGTTTGTGAAAAGAAAATCGATGACAATGAATTTGAAAAGTAATAAATTTTAAAATAAATAGTATTAAGATTAAATGTAACCCTTTGAAGGTGATACAAAAGGGAAACTTGGCTTTTCTCTTAATCGTAAATCAAGTCTTTACAGATTTTATTATCTTTGTTTTACTGCTCGAGCATCTGACCCAAAATAATCCAAATAATCAATCAATAAAGGCAGATAGCGAAATACAATGAAGTGAATAAATTCAATTTAATTTTATCCGGCACTTCATTTTTTTGTATACTTTATTTTACAACCTCATTTCCAAGACACACCAACTTGCCTTTAAGCTTTTGCAAAACTGACTATAACTCAAATTCAAACGCTGTGTTAATATTGTAGGAAATTAATTAGATAAAATCTTTGCTTGGAGGAGCTTGCAGAAACTTACAAAGCCTCCAATCTAAACTAAAGTAAACCAGTTTTCTTTGAGCGCTACTTAGTAGTTCAGACCGTCAAGTCGACGTCAAATGTAAACGTCAGATCGGTTGTGTTCCCAAACCGTATCAACAGATTTTACGAGAAAATTGGATTTCAATATTTCTGGTATGAGGAGTATGTTCGGGATCGATGTTGTTGGGTATTAGTTGGGTAGACTATATTTTCTGGGAGCTAGTTTCATTATTACTAACTAAAAACTAAAGTATTGCTAACTATTAATATTCTGTTAATGTTTTATTTTGATGAAAATTAAAACATTTTATGAAACAACTTTAACAAATTCTATCGCGGTTTATAAAGTTTTTTACAAGCCCGACGTTTTGGATACTTTACAGCAACCATGGTCACGGGAGGACTGAGGTGTCATACGAGGGCGGCACTGAAAATTTCGGGAATCAAGGAAATGACACAACATTACTATTTAAAAATGTATTTATTGCTTTTCGATGGTTCGATGATTCTCCGCGAAATTTGACACATTTTTCCATACGATGGAACCAATCATTGAAGCAACCATTCCATTCGGAAGTTGGGGTCTCCAAAATGACCGTTTTGTAGGCGTCCACAGCTTCTTCAGGCGATGATTTACCGGTGGGAGGAAAGCGCTGTGCCGCGCTCCCGGCTGCATGGGTACCACCATCTTGCTTGTTTCTCCCGTGAAACAGCTTTGCTGTGTTTCGGAGAGAAGGGCAAGACAGGCAGTGTAATTACTGGCACCGAGACTTAACATCTTATGTCTCAGGATAGGCAACACATAGATGAGTTGCCTGGGCTCGTTCCAGGTAAACTAGTTTATGTTCATGGGCGACGTTGACCACTAACCATCAGGTGGCACGTTTGCCAGTTTGCTTATCCAAGTAACATAAAAAAAAAAAAAAAAATGAAAATCTCTGACCACGCAATTTATTCTTTACAAGCTGTTGCCTGCAGCTTCGTCCGCGTTACTCAACTCCTATAATATGTCACAGCGTGATGTTATAAGTTGGTGCTGTTTGAATCATCAGGGAGCACATAACCGACTAGCTGTTGCCCGCAGCTTCGCCCGCGTTAACTAACTCAACTTAATTACTGTTAGTCACAGCGTGATGTTATACAGCATAAAGCCTTCCTCGATAAATAGGCTATCTAACACTGAAAGAATTTTTAAAATCGGACCTGAGATTAGCGCGTTCAAACAAACAAACAAACAAACTCTTCAGCTTTATAATATTATTAGTATAGATTTTAGGGAAAGTATAGAAATCATTAGGGCTTAGGTCGGGGCTGTACGGCGGATGGTCTAATAATTCTATGTTTTCTTGCTCTAAAAACTCTTTTGTTCTGTGCACGGTGTGAGAACTCGCATTGTCGTGATGGAGGATGATGCGGCGGTTGCAGTTCTCTTTACGGAGTTCAGAAACGACCTGTGGCAAACAAATGCTAGCATACCATTCTGCATTAACCGTTCTTTGTCCCTCAAGAGAAATAGTCGCAACATGGCCGGTTTTGGAGACAAACGTGGCCACCATTTTTTTTGCAACACTCCGTGAACGAACAATTTTTGTTGGCTTTAACTCATTTTTGAACACCCAAACTCGTGACTGGTTTTTTGTTTCGGGTTCGTACGCGTATATCCAGGATTCGTCACCTGATACGATGTTGTATACAGCATTTGAGGATCCTGCGTGGAATCTTTCGAGAGTTCTGACGCACCAAGTAACGCGAGCCGCTTTTTGCTCTTCACAGAGCAAATGCGGTATCCATCGGGAAAACAACTTTTGTACACCTAATTGTTCATGCAAGATTATTTGTCTCATACCAATATCTAAAGTTGTCTGAATTTCGCGGTATGTCACATGTCGATCTTCCTCAATCAGCTTACGCACAGCATCAACGTTTTCTTGTGTGACTGCAGTTTTTGGACGACCTTGACGGGGATCATCACTGAGCTTGACACGTCCACGTTGAAATTCAGCAAACCAGCAATAAATTATGGTTTTGGATGGGGCTTCATCACCAAATGCAGAAATCATCCGGTCAACACACTGTTTTTGTGTTAAACCACTTCGAAAGTCATAATAAATCATCGCTCTAGAATTTTCTCGAGTCAATTCCATTTTCTCAACGACTAAACAAGTTTGACAAGACCTTGTGACAAGACCGAGAATCTTTTTTTAAATAAATAAATGGTATTCGATTTTTAAAATCAAGGAGTTTTCAATTAAAAAGATTTTAATATGACAGGAACAGTGGAAATATTCCATTCCCGATACTTTTAGTGTAGCCTATGTACGTCCGAATGTTACAAAGTTCCTATGATACATCAATATTTTGGTTAGTTCTATCTACGCAAAAAGTGCTAAGTGAGTCTTTAATCTGTGACATAATGTTATGCTTGGATTTTGATAAATCATTTTAATAACGGGATCTCAATCAAGTGGTAGGAGCCAGTCATCTTCTCTATTGAAATTAGGACTTTTTTTAATTTTTTTTTACTATTAAAATTACAATCTATTAAAATTCGCATCAAAGAACATATAATAGCTGATTTAAAATAAATTAATGAAATGCTATATCTCCAATGGTACTACAAGTTACATAGGCCTACCTATTTAGGTATAATAATTATAAATAAAATACTAAATCTCAATAAAATTTATGCTGACACAATGCTTATGATTTCTAAAGATCAAAACTACACACAAAATATAAGTGTAGCAAGAACTTCGAACAAAAACTTGGAGTTGTAGGTGAAGTATTGTATCAGTTAATATGAGCTAAACGGCACATAAAAATTGTGAAAAATTACCACGTTTAATACAAACTTAGAGCGTGGCGTGAGTTATACCGCCGTGTTTGTGAACAGCGGGCTGGAAATTTTAATGTTTGGGATTTATCGCTTCCTCAGAGTTTATTTTTAATATATGCAGGTGAAATATCTCTCGCTTTTTATTTATTGACTCCACCATGTTCTGCTGATGTACTCAAACTGATTATGTATTATTAGCTAATTATTTATGGATGGTAAGTTTATTTATTGACAAGAGCAACACATTCAAGTCACGCAACACACACAAGATGATACTTCACACAGTATAATATGATGAATGTCAATGTTATGATGCATCAAATATGTATTTTATAAATAATATAATCCTGCGTTACTTTTGGGAAAAACGACTGCTTGTGTTCCTTACGACTGCTACTAACATTGTGACTAGGGCTTAGCGAAGGGGTGTAAGGTTTTTCATGAAGACTATAATATTTTGAGACTATACTTAATGCCTCGGTGTTGAGGCGTGTGTGTGATTGTAGTCTTTCTTATGATATGTGGTATTGAAAGGGAACGTATTCGAGTGTACGCATATTATGTAGTGTTCTTTTTGCATGCGTATGCGTGCACTCACATATTTATTATAAAGACTCTATATTTTATGTAATTTACTTAAATTTGTGTGCCTCATCAAAAAACACAGAATTTGGAACAAACACTAGTGGCCTGAGCAGACAGTATACAGGAGAGCGTAAGTTGAATTTGAATCTATGTGTCTTAACTAAGAAATTAATTTAAACTGAAAAGCGACAAAGGAAAATAGAGAAACACTCGAAACAAACAAGCATTTATTGTAGTTTTGTTCAAATTTAACCCCAAATTCTGGTATTACTGAAGTTGTAGCGAACATTAAAAAGTTATAAAAGCTGGTTAACGGCGCACGGTGTTACCTGCAGGCTGCGGCAGGTAAGCCCGCTACAACTGCGCACTAACACTTAACCAAATAACGTCCGCGGTTCACTCGACTATTGTAAATCCCTCCGCGATGTAACTCGCTAGATTCTCAATTAAATTGCAAATACATATTACAATATGAGAATGTCTAAAATGTGTCGTTCTTCACCTGAACCGTTTTATGATTCATACCAAGCTAGAAGCAGCCTTTGAGTAATCTATCCTATATACTTATCTTCCCTAACAAGGCCTTTATTGCAGAAACTTTTTGGACTTTGGTTTACCGAACATTGGGTCAATTTACTTCTACTTTAGAGCTTCCTTACCGCTTATATTTTTTTACGTTTGTCATCATCCCCAGTCTAATTGCATTTACTGCTAGATACCTAAATTAACGCCAAGTAGACTGAATTATTTCCAATTCAATTGGCCAGAGCAGGTAAATTGTAAACTTGTGAAGCTTAAATCAATCTTGCCTCTTCCTAATGGGTACAACTTTTTCGTATTTAGTCACATGCAAACTAAGGTTTGATGCAGTATTTGCCAATTATGTGCACACAACTTCTGTGTCTAGCCTCACTATATCGGGTGCCCCACAGAACGTTCGGGAAGGCCGTGCGGTGATTGCGTCATTAGCAGTAATTTGCGGGCACCCATTATCAACTTCTGTCACTTAGCGGCGCCTATGATTTATACCGACCACTTTTATGAGTTCTTGCCAGAAGACCTTTAATGCCTTTGTATTCCAAAGCTTACTGATAATTAATCGATTGGAAACAAAGGGTTTAACTGTCATTATTTTTTTGTTATTTACCCTTCACACTTACTTTTTAAGATAAGACAAAAGTTAACAATAAAATCATATCACTTATTATAAAAAGCTCAAGTCCCTAGTATTCATTGTTAACATATTTCTTCATAAAATATTTCTAAAAGTGAAGTTAGTATACAACTTAGTACAAACTACAAAACACAGTAAGAGGAAGTGCTATGCTGTTTGCAGCCGAATTGGGCCGGGACGACCGGGGTGGTACCTCTCGCTCACATAGTACCGGCGTCAAGTGACAGTTATGTGAGTTTCCCGTGGTACTATTTCTTTACTGTGGAAAAAGAGCAACGCATATGCATAATCTTTGGTTGTGCGGATGTGTATGGGCGTCGATAGTCGCCAAACGAGTTGACTGCTCGTTTGCCCTCCTATGCTATAAAAAAACACCACACGCTTTTGTACAAAAAGTAGCTAATATCATTTTTTTTGGTAATCCATTTAATTCTTGTATTGAAATTATTTTTTAAATTTTTTGTTTGGTTTGCTATATTAAAGCGTATTTTTTAGTTATTTTTTTAATGATAATGTATTTTTTACTTTTTAGTATCGATTTTTTTTATTAATTTACACTACTCAACTTATGGCAATCTATTTGGAATGAGTTAGAGACTAAAAACCAAATAAGTGATGTGGGTAACTTACGCGCATTATGCCTTCCGTGGATATAGGAACAAACATATTAAATTATTGTATTGTCATCGGTCCTCGATAAATCTACAAAGTTTGAACGAAATCTGGCCGTATAAAGTAGGTCAAAATCAAGTTCAATGAAGTCGGTTACAAACATACAAACATACAGGTGAAGATAGTAAAACGCGTGTAATAGTGGCGAAACTAAAATATAACCTCCTCTTTTTTGAAGTCGGTTAAAAAGAATCCTTTTTCATAATATTGTAAAAACAAGTTATAATCGTTGCAAGTTTGTCCGTAATAATGTTTATAAGATTACACGTTACATTGATAGAAAAAAATCGGTTGTCTGTAAAGTCGGTTTATTGACGATAGTTGAACGTGACAACGTCATAAGAAAATGGAACGCATCCCAGCGAGGTAACGCCGCATGCGTCATGTTTTTTCGTGCGTGCAGCCGGCTCCATCGAATTATAAGACATTGTCACGTCAAAAAATAAAATAAAAAAAACAAGATTCCGACGAATTGATAACCTCCTCCTTTTTGAAGTCGGTTAAAAATAGAGCATGATAAGTGTTTTTGATGATGACGATCTTAAACAATGTAAATGTAATATTATGACATACTTAACATTCATTAATATTATAAAGCACACCGTCTTTAAAACTGTAGAAAATCATTTTCAAATAACAACGCAGTATGATGTGCTCTTAATGTTGTTGGGCACATCTTCAGACAATGGCGTCTCCTCGATTTTTTCGAGGTTTCCGAGGGTTGGGGTCCAAATGTGTAATCACCACCGCGGGCGCTCGTTTTGTAAAAAATACGCAATATCCGACCTCCGGGGTCTATACTGGCAATGTGGAACCTTTGTGCTGCCTAATATTAGGACGAACTGATATTATTGCTTTTGTGTTACAAGTTAATCATGGTTTCTCTAAGAATTACATATAATTAAGAACTCAAGCATTTATAAAAATGTCGGACATTTGCCTATGCCATAATGCTTGTATGGTCTAGCCAAAATGTTGAGACAACGCAACAACTCTTTTTTGAATGAAAGAAATGGATGAATATGGAGCTCCGCTCGGCACTGAAGCCGCGACGAGCGCTTTCGCAGCGAGTGAAAACACAATATTTATTTGTTTGAAGGGAGGGGTTTATATAAATAAAATATTATATATATATATATATATATATATATAACATAAAGAACTTTATGACGATCGTTTTAAATCACATTCTCTACAAGGTTTATTAAAGTATAAGTTTTATTGTACAAAATTTGATATTACTCAAATAAAATGGCTTTTTCATCTTAATTTTGACATATCATTGCAATTTTTTTAATGCAGAAAAATAAAGTAATCGTGTATCAAACAAAATTTAATGATGAAAGAGTGTTAAATGACATAATATATTAATTGTTTCAAAACTTAAATCGGCTTAGTTTCTAAATAAAACATAATTTAAAATGCTGTTTATCGGGAAAGGCCCGCCTTAACAGCCTACGCTTATCTCGCCCATCAAAATAAATAAAATATTTCACCTTTTGCCATATTATATTCTTATGTGTTGTATTCCAGATAAAAAAGGCATTTATTTTAAATATTTGATATTATTGTCATTCACTACTCTGTGCCACAATATCTGTTTAACATTAAGCGATGGTGACCTCAGTGGCCGTGGGTATAACGAGCGGGAAGTGGAAACAGAATGTCGTCAGTGTTGCCAAATAAAATTACTTTGAGTTAACAAACGGGGGAAATAAAATACCAAATTGTATAATGGAAGCAACTTTTGTGAACGCAATTGTAATTACAGGACGAGTTTTATGCCTGTTTAATGGTAATATGAGTACATGTGAATAAAATCCAATTATATTTTCGGTATATCTGCACATGCGTCCGGGGACCTGTATTATGAAAGCCTTTTCTTCAGTCTTGTGGGATTATAGGCGTCGACGTGATTTAAAATCAGAGGAAGCGCGTGAATACAATATTTTTGTACCGGAATATGTGAAAAAGGATAAGAACAACCTCCTTTTTTAAATTGATTTAGGTACCGTGATAGAAAATTGAAAATTCTGGGCCTAAAAGTACGGTGACTTCTTTGCCGCAATTCCACTTGCTAGGGCAATTGAGCTTTAGGAAGCTTAATTACAAAAATCTCTAAATTGAATACCTAATTTATGAAATAATATTGCGAAATGAAATAAGGTATTTTTTTATTCTAATTGTAGTTTCTGAGATTAGCGCTCAAACAAACATTAGAAATTAATAAGTTAATCAGTTCAAGTTTTTTTTTCACTTACATATAAATATTTTGACTTTGTAAAAGCTATCGTCGCTAATCCGCTAATGTAAATCACTAGGAACAAAAAACAAAGTTTGTAGTAATATAATTCCCCCCAAGCCGTGAGTCATAACACTTAAGGGTCCACCTGTTGTGAATGTTTCCTCGCCGCCCCAACATTAAGCACATATTTTGTTCTAGATGAAAATTTCGGTGCTTGATGAAAATTTTATATTAGTTATACAAAAAATACTGGTTTGTACATATCACACTTTCTTTTTATAGAAGACGGGGGCAAACGGACAGTCTGTTCACCTGATGGTAAGTGAAAAGCGACATCCACAGACACCCGCTACACCAGATGATTAGCAGGTGCGTTGCCAGCCTTTCAGATATGAGTATGCTCTTTTTTTGAAGGCCCCTAAGTCGTATCGAATAGTAGATCGTGGACATTTTAACTTAATTACTTCTAAAGGTTTTTAAAAATATCTCCACATATCTCCATGATAACGCTGTGTATTCCGCCACTATATTTTATTTAATATTGAATATTTTTTGGGACAATAATATCTTTCGTTTCTTAAAATTTACGATTCATTGATAGAACTTTTTGTGTCACAATAAACAGTACAAACACTCATGTACATTCAGCAAAGACTCAAACGAAATAAGAAGAGCAAATAAGTTTAAAAGTGGCTGCTGCAGCGTCGTGTAGCGTCGTGTAGCGCGCCTTCACGGTTGAGATGCGCATATGTTTGAACCGGAGTTTCTTTGAACGCTCTGAGAATATAAAGGATAACATGGTTTTTGTCACAAAAATGAGACAATGTATGCTTTAGAAAAGTTCAAGATTTTTTACTAGCTTATTACATTATTAGATATTATGTATATATCTTTGTATCATGTTTTTGCAATTGCTTATTCATCGTTATTAATAATTATCCGAGCTTATACTCGCGAAATGAGAATGATCAAAGATCCACTAATTCCAGTTTTTTTTATTTATATTATTTAATACCTAACTCAATTGTTATTGTAATTTGGTTTCTATCGTTCCATTTTTCTGGTGGTGGCAAATGTCTAAAAATAAAATAATCAGCAACACTACGAGACCATAGCACTGGGTCAAATATGTGTAGCAGGATTACTGCTAAATAATGTTATCTGAGGAAAATTATAAAGTTTGAAGTTCGTCCGTATTGGGGACGTACATACGTATGATACAGTATATTCGACTATACGATTATAACACTTCTCGCCATATTTTGGGAGCCAGCGGTACGTAGCGGCGGGATACCCTGTTTCTATATGTCTGTCCGTGTCGAAGTAACACAAAAACGTATAAAGGACGCTCATGATTACGATGAGATAAATGTATGTACAAAGTTAACCTGCAATATAATATCTCAGGCGGTTAGAGGTCCATTTCTTCTGTAATAACTCCAGGGCCAAATTGACGCACCAGCCGAAACGACGCCCCCGGGAGCGGGACCCGCTGTAGTCTTACGTTACGTTTTCATAAATTGTAATTGTAATATATGAGGACATTAGAAGGACCATTAAATGTTTACAGCTGTAGTCCTCTCGTTGGACATTAAAACATAAATAGTAATGTTAAGGTTCATTTTAATATTCGTTTAGAAGCTTGAAACGCAACTCTAGTTGGAGCACTAGCGACATGTTTCGGAAACCGTTGTACCGTTAATTGTTGTGGTCATGAAATTGTTAATTTGTTATTTGACCTTCAGGATAATGTTTAAAAATTAATTTCTTAATCCGTTTTTACAGCTGGGAGGGAAACGCTGTGCCGCGCTCCCGGCTGCACCATCTTGCTTGTTTCTCCCGTGAAACAGCTTTGCTGTATTTTGGAGAGAAGGGCAAGACAGGCAGTGTAATTACTGGCACAGAGACTTAATATCTTAATATGTCTCAGGGTAATAATAGTTGTTTTATTGTTTATATATGTAAAATTAGTTTCAGTCGTTATCTATCGGAAAGGGATGTTGATTTCTTACTAGATAGGTCCAACCCGACGCCAGGAGGCCATGTGGTCGCAGACTGCACGGTTGGCGGGGGGAAACCACCCCCACTTTTACAAACCAAAAGTGAGCCAAATGGGCTCACACTAATCCGATGTAGCATTAGGGCCCGGGCCGTTAGCATAGATCCATCCGAAAAAAAAACTAGATAGGAGAATTGTCTACTTTCTGTACTCGGTTATAAAAGATTGAACGAGCGAATCCTTGCGACGCTTGTTGAAAATCTATGTTATCGCAACTGTGTGCATAACAGAGGGAGTAGGATACTACTTTTAAATCTAACAAGATGAACTCGGCAAACGTTGTTCTGCCCTTATCCAAATGTTTAGCGTCTTTTTTATACAAACCTTGTCCTGGAATAACCAAAACAACAAGAAAAAACTATCTAATTTGGTGCAGTGCAATCGTTTGAAGTTACTTGCGTATATAAATTTTGGCGATTCGTTTTATTTATGTAGATAGATTTATTATATTCCGAAAGCCTTTGTTGGTGTACTGGTCGTGATGAATTAGAGCGAATCATATCCAATAGTGAGCTAATTACAAAATGATTAGTGTATTTGCTTAGTGAGCTGAACGAAGTCTGATATCGAATCCAGCCTTCAGCGGGTCCGCTCCAGTGGCCACAAATAGGGCCGTAATTGGTCCAAA
Organism: Helleia helle; assembly: GCA_963853865.1. Classification (NCBI taxonomy): domain Eukaryota; kingdom Metazoa; phylum Arthropoda; class Insecta; order Lepidoptera; family Lycaenidae; genus Helleia; species Helleia helle. The sequence continues at coordinate 596,346 of OY971423.1, forward strand.
GAGCCGAAACAATGGGCCGAGAATAATGGAGACTTTGGTTTAAAATTTTCTTTGATGAGAATATTATTAAAGGAAAAATTTGGGTAAAATCTTTAGAAACCAATACAAGTCCTATGCGAGCCAAATAAGAATAGTCCTGTCAAGACGCCATTTTGGTATGGTTTGCAATAAATCAAAAAGGAAAAATGGTGTAATAAATATGGTGTTTCCGAACCGATACGACTTAGGGACCTTCAAGAAAAGAGCATACTCACATCTAAAAGGCCGGCAACGCACCTGTTGATCTCCTGGTATAGCGGGTGTCTGTGTATGTCGCTATTCACTTACCATCAGGTGAACCGACTGTCCGTTTGCCCCCTCTTCTATAAATATATATATATATACTCAGTTTAATAATCAGTGTTCACTTTTTTGGTATATCTAATCAATTTTACAGCAAATTAATTATCCGAGAAGGATTTGAAAAAAAGCATGTAATAAAAACTGTTTTTGTAATATTCACTTTTTATTTTCTGTGCAATGATTTATGTAAACTAAAGTCATCGTCTTCGAGCCCTTTAATATTAATTAACGTTAATACTAACTATATAATATTGGGTATATTTAATGCATAGACATATAATATAAGTTTAATGCATACTGTTTCTATATATATATATATATCTAGATTTTCCAAAGCTATGTATTAATGGAATTCAAGAAATAATATGTTCTTAAAAGGAATAATAATATATTAACGAAATCTATGAATAAAAATATAATGCTTCTTTTTCGCAGTTTTTTTGCTAGCAGTAGTAATTTCACAGCTATCGTGTGAAGTTGGTAGCAAGCGCGATCCTATTCCTAGTTGGCTCGCATAATACTTTCATATTTACGATATCTCTATCGTGTTAAGTATTCCAATAGGACTAGGTTAAGTTTATAATATGATAAATGGTTATTACAATGGAGTTGTGTATGTATTGTCATGGAGAAAGGATAAACGGGACACCAATTAACTAAAACTATGTGATTACTGATACTAGAAATAATGAAATGATTTTTAATACATTAACCATCACTTAAAAAATACTAATAGCTAGGATAATACTAACGTACCTAAAACTCAAGAACCTTAGCGGTATATCATTAAAGTCGCTGCTCATTTGTCAAAGTATGAAAAAGGCGCGTAAATTATTCGTAATGGCGGTCAAAGTTTCGCGCGTAAATGCTGCGTCCTCGCCGTCAATTAATTTAATTATGTTTGTTATTGTCTTCCCAAACGCCCGTAAATAAGGTTTACTTAATTAAATCGCCATTGAAATGTGTATCCCGTATTTAAATAAGATCTCGATATTCTGTGGGACTGTTTCCGTCCGTACGTTAGCCTACTTCAGTCCGTAATCCATTTTACATATTATTATGACTAACCTCGCTTTGCTCTAGCCTCACGTACTCTTGACTGAATGTCTTTTATTAACCCCATTGGAAAAGATTAATGGGGCTAAATTTCCGTGGTAAGCTAGTAAAAATTTGTGGCAGGTACTAAATTACTATTTTAAGGCCGCCAGAAACAGCTTCGCTGTTTTTAATAGGCAAGATACGCAGTGTAACTACCAGCATCGAGACACAACATAATATTTTGTTTTAAAATATCCAACGCATGAGTTTAAGGTTGGTTTCGATGATCATTAACGTTCATGGCGCAGTGAAACACTCGCTAAGCCAGCATTTATTATTGTTACCAAGTGGAGCTTTGAGAGTATTATAGATAAATAATGTACTCCTTCGTTTCATAAAACATATATAAAAGCCACACAAACCCTCCGTATAATACAAATACTTTTTACCTGCAACTGGTGAGTGGAAGCGCTAAATAAATCTGTGAACGCATCTCGCTGGTTAAATAATTGTACGGTCCATTTGCCGAACACGCTGTATAAGTGAAAATGAAAAGTAAATGCAGCTATAAATACACGGGACCATGGATTTTAGTTAATCTGGGCTTAATCGTAATGTTCAATCGATGTTTTACTTTTAACAAGTTTTAAACTTTAATATGATGAAAAAACTATTAACATATAACTGATTGATTGTACTGATGGTTCTTGGTGGAATTTCATGTTTCATAATAGAACTATTAACATGTTTTGTAGAAAACTATTAACGCCTTCTCTTTAAAGTTGGCTGAAATGTGGTCTATACTCTATGTGACCTCATCCATCCAAGTCCAATAAGTAGCGTATGAAACATACGCAAATGCAATTATACATAGACTGCTTAAAGTGGAACTCTTTTATTTCTACAGAATAAAAAACACTAGATAAGCTAATTCTTTTGAGGGCACAAAAACAAAACGTTTCGAAAGGAACCAATTTTTTTAAAATTATATAAATATAATCTAAATTACTATAAATAATCGTAAGTTTCCAAATAACAAAATAATTTTCTCATCAAAAATATTCTTAACAAAAGTGGAACAACAAAAACAAGTATGACCTAAAAAGCTCAAGTGCGACGTTGGCTCGCAAAATATTTATGCTCCGTTGTGGAACGCGGCCCGATATTTTTGAAACATTTCCACTTGAACTGCGAAAGCCTCCTGTTGATTCAAGTATTATTTTCATATTCGCGGCCACAATTTAGTTTTATTTCTATTTTATGTATAGGTAATAATAAATAATACACAAAATCTGCAACTATTTAGATGGGGCGATGATCTCCAAAGTTGTATGTGTGTGTGTGTGTGTGTGTTTTGTTTTTATGACCATTTTCTATTCTCCCGTGGTGCCTTCAGGCATTACTTCGTGGAGGCAGGCACTAGCTAATGCTCCTCCTGCCTTTATTTCAAAGGAATAAAAAAATCAAAAGGAAGGAGGGAAAAAAAATCATGACATCTATTTATTTATTGGTGTTTTCATTTTTCTCTGTAATGTATTTATCTGTTGCCCAACTGCAGTATTATCATGATTGCTTGATGTAGAAAAAAAATTATGGACTTTATTTATTACAAATAATATATATTTGGTCACATTGTCACTAATTTAAAGGGTTACAATATATTATGTTATAATCTAATTAATATATTAACTAGCTTTTATATCATATAATTTGTGTGATGACGTTTTATGTTGATAATTAAAAGTTTTGAAGGAAAATTTATTTTATTAGTTTAGAACATTTAATTATAAGCACGTTTTTTAAAAGTTATTTTATTTATATTTTACTTTTCAGTTATCACTGGACCTGTTTCTCAGTCTGTTCAACTTATTCAACGTACAGACTCGAACAATTCCACCTAAATAGCATGATCGAGGACTCCAAAAAACCTAGTAGGTAGGTACTAGGTACGCCAAAATTTCAGATGGATTGAAGCAATGGAATTTGACTCGCATTAATTGTATTCTCAACAATTCCTTTCCTTTGATACCTTTATTGTACGAAGGCATAGAAAAAACGTAGTTCGCCATCTTTCGAAGTCCGCCGTGCTGGATTTAGAGTGACGTCACTTTCTCAGCAAGCTCTTTTATTTGATAGGTCCATATTGCATTAAAATAACAATTTTGTCATCTTGTGTGTTCCGCCATGGTGGGTTTAGAATGACGTCACACAGTTAAGGTCATATCACGTGATATTATTTTGAAAAAATGTGGATTTTCTATTTCGTGTACCTTGTATGTGGAATAGAAATTTAACATTTTGGTATATGTTTTTGACTACACTAGAGCGAAAACAAATCACGAACACTTCCCGCTGTCCACTTGAAGCAGGAACATTCTCTTCCGTCTTGTTGGTTGAATACCAGAGGGCTTGCCGGAGGCCGAGCGGTATTTCCCACGAGCGTGCTGTTCCGTGCGCATTGCAGGTAATACGAGGAGGATTTCGTGTTAACTCAGTATGTCTGTGTGTACATTAGTATTCGTATTACTTGCGTGGGTACTGTTTAAGAAAGTTCATGGTCAAATAATAATTGAATTATCATTATCAGAAAATACTATTCTTCTTAGAGCAGGGTTGCCAATTGTAAAATTTACTATATTAATTAGTCGCATTAAAACCCAAAAAAGTGGTTTGACTGTTACACGTAAGACTGTTACACGTACCACGTGACTAAAGCTCGCGTAAAAATACAGCCTATAATAATTCTGTATTAATTTTTATTTCTGTATTAAAATTCTTAACCGTGTCCCGCATATAAGGTTCAAAAACATAGTAGGTACTTTAGTTGTATTAAAATATGTAAAACATCATACTGTTTGTGTCTTTAATCTTAATAATACATATTTAATTGACACGTAGTCCATTGATTTACATTCTACATGTCTTCAATAAATATAAAACACGATATCACGACCCCCAACCTAAATAAAATTAATAGCACATTAAAATCAAAAAGAACGTTTTAAGTTAGCAAGGATTCTAAGGGCCTGTAATTTAGTACATAATGAAGTCACCGCGAGCAAAAATATCGCCCTCAATCTCGCGACTTCGTGGCAAAACGAATTGTTGTGAGCACTTTTGACTCATACAGTTACACGCTACTCACTGTGGAAGTCGTTTATCTTGTTGTTATTGAATAACTTCATGCTAAATGAAAGGTTTTTTTTGTATTTAATTTTATTCTTAAGTTTATTTTTAAGTTATTTTCACCAGGTTGCACTAGAAAGGTATCGCATTTTTAAATTATCTTAGAAGAGTCTTTTTTTTTTTTTCTTTTACGCCGGGAAATGCTCTGAGGCATCCCGCCTGGGGAGTGGGTCTCCCCAGATGGGTATGTGGGACTCGCTGCGCCCGAAAGATGGTAAATGGACGCAGCTCTACCCACTAAAACCCGGCGAGTGCCACCAATGCCGCCTTGGTGAGGTGCCCCGGATCTTTTAAGCTAACAGGGCACCTCGACGGCTAGTCAGTCCCGCAAGGGACCGACGCCACCTCCACAAAGGGGTTGCCCCGCACCACAGAACAACCCCTCCCAACGTCGGGACAAAACAATGGGGTGTGGTTCCCATCCTCACCCCTTGCCCCCTGATCTTTTGTCCCCTCTTCTAATAAGAGGGGTACAAAGAGCCCCCTCGGCTCAATTAGCTTCGCCCAAAGTGCTGGTCTCACCCTAGGCTACTGAACCCCACCGCCACGACAAGGCTTGAACCGAGGTGGGATCTTAGAAGAGTCCTTCCGTAACCTCGGCTGTAGTCTCTTTTTGAATTCGAACAAACAAACCTTACATTAAAAACCGTTAAAAATTAAATCAATCTTTTGAAAGACTAAATAAAATAACAACTCTATAACGGTTAAGTTGATGCTAAGGGCTCTCTTCCAATAGATACTGGCCATTACTCTGTATACCCTTTTTTTTTTTTTTATGCAGCGGAAATTTGCAGACCAAACGATAACTAGGACCGGGGTGAGTTTTAAACCTAGCCGTGAGTGGGTTTCGCACTTGGAGATGCGTTACCCACTAAAACCGCTGCAAGTGCCCTCAGCCGCCTTTTATGAGAGTCCCGGATCATGCAGGCAACGCAGGACCCTCGGCGACAGGCTGGTCCCGGCGAAAAGGCCAGACTCCTCCTCTAAAGGGGGACTGCTCGGCTGTTCGTTTGATTCGATACTTTTAGCAGTCCCCGACGACGTCGTGTCTAGCTGGACCCAGGTTAAAACCCCATCCTATGCCCGACAGGAGCACAGGGGCGTTACTGGAGGCGCATTAGGTAGCGCCTCCTACGCACCCCCGTTCGTCGCCCGCGGTGGGAGGCCTCGTCGGCTGCCTCCTCTCTCACCCGCTCATCGGCCTCCTTCTGGGACATTACTGCCTCGCAGAAGGAGACCATCGCCGTCCAGGACTCGTCGTCGCCGAGCATCGTGGGGATGACACTCGGCAGAGACAAGTCCCTTCCGATGACCGATGTCAGATCATGACGCAGCGCCGCCCATCTCGGGCACACCTCGAGGGTGTGCTGGGCCGAGTCCACCGCCGCGCCACAATCGTAACACACTGCCAACGGCTCCCTGCGGGCCGTCCGGCACAGGTACTCACCAAAGCACGGGGGCGGACGTTTCACACGTGGCATGGCCGCTCCGTAGACCGCAGTGAACGCGTCGCAGAGCCGGTCAGCCGTCTCGTCCACCCTAAGCTCCGACAGCGGCGGGAGGCTCCACCGGCAGACGATTGCCGCCTCCTCTGCCAGTTCCCGGTCGAGCTTCGTGAGCGCCCAACGCGGAAACTGGCTTCGCCCCCTTGATGTCGACGACGACGACGACGCCTGATGGACGGGAGTCGGAGACACCTCGAACCTTATATAGCGGTGGTCCGAGAGAGTCTCCACTCCCACCTCCACCCTCCAACCCTCCACTCTGCGTGCGATGGCCGGCGTGGCGAAAGTAACGTCCACCACGGAACCTCCTGACCAACGCACGCACGTCTGGACTGCCCCTCTGTTGAGCAGGGACAGTCCGGCAGCTAGCGCCCACTCCTCTACTTCCCTCCCTTTCGGGCTCGTGACCGGGTTACCGAAAGCCGTGGACTTGGCATTAAGATCCTCGGCCACGAACACCTGTAGGGGAGCTAGCTGTCCCACCAGCGGCCCTAGAACGTCGAGAAACCGTTCCAGGGCCGCCAAATCGCGGTTCGGTGAGAAGTATACTCCGACGAAAGCAACCTCTCCCCGAACCGCCGCCACGTACCCGCGGCCCCTCGCTTTCACAGCGAGGGGGGCGCTAGCTCCAGGCCTCACCACGATCGCTACCAATTCGTCAGTGTCCCCCGCCCAGTTTGGGCTAGAAGGCACAGCGTACGGCTCGGCAACGATCGCTGCGTCAACACCCCACTCCACCATGGACTGCAGGAAAAGGTCCCGAGCCCCGGCGCAGTGGTTGACGTTCGCCTGGAGAACGCTGAGATGCCTTGACATTACTCGGCCATCTCAGCGTCTGCCGAAACCACATTGTTCCCCTTCTCTTGGGAGGGGAACTTCCCGCGGGTAGATGGGGGCTTGCAAGCTTTGCCCCCCATCACGTGGCCTGCCGGCCTTCCAGCATCCGCACACACCGCACAGCGTGCGGCGGCCGAACAGCCGGCAGCTTTGTGGCCAGGTTGACCGCAGCGGTAACAGAGGTTGCTGCGGTCAACCTCACACTCGCACACCCCAGCGACATGCCCCATTCCAAGGCACCGAAAACAGTGTCTCGGGCGCGCCTGCAGGAGGTGTACGCGCACACGGCACCACCCCACTGCAATACTGCTGGCTTCCAGTAACCTCTTGGCCGCCGCCACTGGAATTTCGATGTGGGCTGTACCGGAGCCACATACATACACATACAAATGCAGTCCACTCCGGGGCACTTGTGGCCTTCCCCTTCCCTTTACCCTTGCCCTTACCCTTTGAAGCTTTGGGCAAGGCAGGGAATTCGGTCAGACTCGGTCCGACCACCGTTTCCTTGACGGCCGCAACCGCCGCCTTTTCCTTCGCTGCCGCAATGGCGGCCCTCATGGCCTTCGCTACCTCCCCACTATCCCCCGCCAATGGAGGGCGTACGGGTGGAGCGGCTGGTAACTGCAGGGCCGCCAGGCGGCCGTCGAGCATATTGCCCACCATTTTCGCGACGGCCTGCATCGCCTCCTCGTTCCACACGCCCCCACCGCTTTGAGCCGCCTTCTTGCGGCTCTCTTCAAATTCGCGCCTATAGGCGCGAACTTCCTCCCTTACCAGCTCCAGCTCGCGCTGGAGTCTGGAATTGTCAGCTCGCAGTTTGCGAGCCTCTTCAGTTGAAGTCCGGACCACCAGGGACTCCATTATCTCCTTGATGGTTCCGGCAGCCTTCCTGATTTTAGAGGCGTAACCCCCTCTTAGGTTAACCAATTTGCCAGTCAGACCGAGGATCATATTCAAGTTATCCTCGGCTGCCAGCCTCAGCTCTTCCGCACCCAACTTATCCGGATCCCCGTCGAGAGGGCGTGCCTCCTCCACCTCCACCACATCCGCCTTCGGCCTTTTAAAGGCACGCTTCTCTAGATCCGCCTCAATTTCGTCGTCTCTCTCCTTTTCGATCCGCTGCCTCTGAACCGCTCGCGCGTGAGACAGCGAGATCGCTTTGCCACGCTTAGCGGCAGTCTGCAGCCTCCTCACCACATCCGTCCCCGTCTCCGTGTCGGATCCAGATCCCCCCGACACCCCGGAAAAGAGACGTTTCCTCCCCAGCTCACGTCACGCAGATGTCTTCCAACACCTCCAGACTTCCCACCCCCTTTGGGCGACCCCCGCCCCCCTCGTCCTGCTCGTCCCCCCTCCTCTAAAACTGTCTCCCCCTGCCATCTAGCAAACCAACAAAACACAAAACGAAAACAAGGCAAAACAATCCACCTACTCTCAGATTTTTGTTCCAAGCTAAAAATAGCCCAGAACCCTAATCTAACGATTAGGCGGACACGCCCACAAGACAAAACATAAAACCAGCAAAAAAAAAAAAAAACCACCTACCCTCAGATTTTAGCTCCGAGCTAAAAATAGTCCGGAACCCTAATCTAACGATGAGGCGGATACGCCCACAAGACAAAACAACACCCACGTAAACACAAAACCCCTGCGCACACACTCCCGCCACACACTCGCCCAGGCACCACAACACTGGGACCGCACGGTCAAAACCAGTGTTGGTTCACCTTGGCGACTGTGTGCTAACAGGTCCCAAGACAGGTCCCTGCGAACTCCCGAACACAACGATATAATATTACGTAATACCGATCGAGCCTGCACTGTTCGCGACTGACACACGTCCGTACAGAGCGGCAGCGTACGCCTCACTTACTCTGTATACCCTAATATCCAGTAGACTATTAATCAATGTGAAAGATTATAATTATATACATAAAAAAATAATGTCTAAGCTCTGCTACCGATGAATCTTATATCTTTATCCGAATAAAACAACTCCGGATAATAAATAAACAAATATTTATTTCAAACGAGATATTTTTATTAAGCGTTTAATTTTTCAAGTTTATTAATAAACATTTTGCTTCTAACATTATACTGTGTAATAAAATACGATTTATTAAATGTACCGCGAGTGATACCTCGAAGACTCCATATTACTTCGTAGTTCGTACACGCATCAAACCACAAATTTAATGTGCACAATTATTGCCGAGACTTCATTATTTTTTTGCATCATGTAACATTAGACTTTATTGAAAGATTTCTTTTACCTAACTTCGTTAGGAGGATCATGTTTTTTTCTATTAATATGAAGTAATTTTACATACAGCAAGGCCCGATTCCTATCGACATATTATCTCGGTAATACAGGTTGAAATGTTAGAAAAGTCTAGTCTTGTTGATTCGTTCCATTCATGATAATTTCAGTTTTGACTTTAGTAAAGCTAGAAGGATTATAGTAGTATCTATATTCTATGGTCCTGTTCATTTTATATGTAGCGCCTAAACTACTAATTGCATTATTATTAGAGGAGGATATTTAAGGTGTCAATCGATGCCACAATATAATCTGAATATCTATATTTCTGACTTCTACACTCGTGTCACAGTTTTTGAAGTGTAAACTTCTTTTAGCGCGGTACGCATATTATTTTTAGATTAGATAAAATCTCTGAACTCGCGACACCGCACACGAAACGCTGGAGACACAGTTTGACGTTTATATGAAGTGGACTCGCGACACCGCACGCGAGCCGCTGGAGACGCAGTTTGACGTTTATATAATGACGTGGACTCGCGACACCGTACGCGAAACGCTGGAGACACAGTTTGACGTTTATATGAAGTGGACTCGCGACACCGCACGCGAGCCGCTGGAGACGCAGTTTGACGTTTATATTATGACGTGGACTCGCGACACCGTACGCGAAACGCTGGAGACACAGTTTGACGTTTGATTTATTTATATAAGATTATGCTATATTTTTTTGCAAATTGTGTTGCTTCTAAATTATTTCATGCGACCATTTTGTGTGCCATTTAAATTTTATAGGTTGTCATAATCTTTTCCTGCCTGTGTTATAGGTTTAATTGTTTTGTTTTCACTTCTATCGGCAGTCCCAGTGACTGGTTGGGTATTTTTTATTACTTTTTACTTATTCCACAATGTTTATCCCTTTGGGTCAGATATTCGCAACAAATACCTACTAGCTACCATTACACTAAGGTACTACATAAATATGAATAATCCTTTAAAATATAGCTCATAAAAATATATCGGCCATATTTCACGACAGAAAAAAGAGAGCTGTCGTTTGTCGATAGGATTAGGGGTTTATAAGTGATATATTCGACAAGTATCGCCCTGAGATCATAATTTATTTTCGTTCGTGGCCTGAAAGAAAAAACGTTCGAGTGATAAACACTGAGGGGAAGAATCTAGAGTAAAAGAAACACTTGGACTATAAATTATTTCGTACGTGTTTATAGGTGTGGGAGTTATAACCAAATGGGTATTATTTAACGCTTGAGTAGAATGTTTTGTGGAATCTCATTAGAAGACACAAATATTTGCAAATAATAAAGGCTTAGATTGGAAAAATAATTTTACATTAAATTAAAACCGACTTCAAAAATACTTAACTTAAAAGTAATAAACGACGACGAAATTCGTCGTCTTGGCGTTCATTGAAGGAGGCCTATGTTCAGCAGTGGACGGATAAAGGACGATGATGATGATGATAATGATGATGATTACGATGACTGCGACATACTATGGTGTGCTACCAAAGCAATTGTTACATCGACAAGTAATAAAATGAGCACATCAGCATATCGTCGAGGTAAAAGGAACCAACCAAATAGGCATTATTGGGAATAACTAAAAACGGCTTGTCAGATCTTAATAAAATTAATATGGGAGCAAATTGGAAACACCAACTTTCAAACAAAAAAATAACCATCGAAATCCATTCACAAACGGCGGAGATATCGTGTCACATACATACTCTCCTCTTTTTTTAAGTCGGTTAAAAATATCATCATCATCATCATCATTAATAAACTTTGCTCCTGAATAAGGATGTATTTTTAATAAACGCCAAGAAGATCAAAACCACTAGCTTTCAAGTAAAGTAGGTACTTAATTGTTTTCTTTCTGTGATAATCATCAATTATATTTGTCTTACAAATTTTTAATTTTTAGCATTGGTGCTAGTGAATCTTGCTTATTCCTTTCACTCTTGCAAATAGCTTTGCTGAAATTATACTTATGGTTAATAAATTACAATTATTACTACATTATATAGATAATGAATTTCCCTTATTACGTGTGAACAAGCAGCGGCTCATGTGTAGGAAAATGATTACGCCCAAAGAGGCTAACTTTGAAAGTTTTAAGTGCGTCGTTTACTTTTTATTGTGACAAGAAAAGGAAATTTAAGGGACAAGAGTTAAAGAATAGGATAAGGAGCTGTGGCTAGATTCTTGACTAACGATAGTTTCTCGCAGTTTACCAGATCGCCTTTGGATTAAGAAGCCTTTTTTTCTTCAGTATTCATAATTTCATATGGAAAGCTAAATCTCAAGATTTTATCAAACATAATATTTGAAAAAAATATTCATCATAATATTATTATTAATAACTTTCATACGGATTGTATTGTATTGTTGATGTCCCTTCCGTGACCATACACGTCATCATCATTATCACCATAAGACCGTTATTGCCCACTGCTGAGCATAGACCTTTATAATAATTCTAAAACTCTTTTTTCACTCTTTTTCCACTTTTATAAAAGTGTAAAAAGTTAAAAAAGAGTTTTAAAATTATTATAAAACATGAATTTCCACCAAGAACCATCAGTACAATCAATTATTTATATCAGAGCATAGGCCTCCCTTTTTTTCTGCCAATCTCCTTTGTCCCTTGCCTGCCTGCCTCTATGAGATGTATTCGTTTATGTGAACATACAATTTACATAAAGATATCAGTGTCGGAACGGACGAGCGGAAAGTATGTAAATTGTAAATAGGTAATATTGATAGCAACTGTCGAAGATGGATCCGCATGTCAGATGTTGAAATAGGAGGGTCAAAACAGATGTTCGTACATTGATGTGTTTTGAATAAATATCATAAACCTATAAGAGTTATTATTATTTTAGTACAACCCTGTATTAGTATTAGGAGCATTCTTTGTACTTGATTTAGTCCCAAAATACTGTTATACACTTAATTGAAATTACTTACAATAATCCAATTTTCTAGATATTATTTTGTTTAGCTATAGATTTTTCGAGCGACGATGGTCTAGTGGGTTTAGGCTCGGCCTCTTGAGTGAGGAGAGGACCGGATTCAATCCTGACCCGTGTGATACCATGAATGGGTTTTTCTCAATCCATCCCTCCATCCCATCCATCCCTCCATCCCATCCATCCCAACCATCACTTGAACACCGGTGAATTATCGTGAGGAAATGTGCATTCCTGATGAGATTAAAAGTCTTTGAAAGTATGTGAAGTTCACAAGCCCGCATTGGGCCAGTGCATCGGTGAACTATGGCCCAACACTCTCCTCGCTTGATTTCGAGGAGACCCGTGCCCAGCAGTGGGACATATAAGGATGTATATTATTATTATTGATTTTTTGTAATATTAATATTGACACCGTTTAATGTTTTTTATATAGGTATTTTAGGTAAGTGTAATAAGCGCGTCACGCACAAAACAAATATTATTAAAATAATATCGATTTGATTTCATAATTTCATTATCAGGTAGCGCCGGAGGTGCCAAGATGGTCGATCCCTCTTGCATTCATTGAAAGACCATGAACTGTATCCAGCGGTCGGCAGGAAGAAGTGGACGATGATAATGGCATCTATTCTGTAAGGGACAAATAAGTATAAGGCCTCACTGATGCCATACGAGAACATCTAACATCGTAACTTCAAAATAATGGGAGTGATCTTTTCGGGTTCTTTGAAGAATTTGAGATATAAGTAATAATGGCCTAAATAAATAGGATTGGAAAGAAAAAGTTGTCGAATAAGAAACTAGCTCGCCCAAATATCATACATATTTGAAAAAGCTATTTTATTATAAGAAATTCAAAGTTTCCTGTATAAAGTATGGAACAGTAAATGTTAAATTTATATGACTTATCTCTAATCAAAGAATAAGAATAAGAATGTGATACCACTTCAAAATAGAAAAAATAACAATGAGAACAATAATCACTAGATAGTATAAAGCAAAGTCGCTTCCCGCGTCTGTCTGTATGTATGTATGCTTAGATCTTTAAAACCACGCAATGGATTTTGATGCAATTTTTTTAATAGATAGAGTGATTCAATAGGATAGGATGTATAATAAAATACATGTATTATACATATAAACCTTCCTCTTGAATCACTCTATCTATTAAAAAAATTGCATCAAAATCCATTGCGTGGTTTTAAAGATCTAAGCATACATACATACAGACAGACGCGGGAAGTGACTTTGCTTTATACTATCTAGTGATTATTGTTCTCATTGTTATTTTAAGTTAATTTAAGTAGATAAACACTAATAATTTTTGAGGTTTCTAACGGGATAGATCAAAATAATGTACTACATTATTGTACAATTTAAAAAGGTCTACAAAAAAGTCCGCGATGGCATATGTCTATCTCTTAAGGATAACATACTATATACTATTTTAACATTAAAAAAATTGGCAATTATAAAGCGGTAATTGGAAAGGTATTTAAACAAATACGGTATTAATCCCTATCATTTTAAATGCGTTAGCTTGAGAATTACATGAAGATTATTTTTTCCCTTTACACCATGGAAATTAAATGAATACCTTAGTCCTTAGGAGATATAGCAAAATAATGCGTCGCCGTGATTCGACCGAGCCGCGCGGGCGCTCCATGACGCCGCGACTCGCGTCCGAGCCGGACGGAGTTTCCGTCAGACAATGTATGGTGGAATTGTATATCCTAAATATGTCTAATACGGTTGTAAATCTAACATAACGCGGGCGTAGCTGCGGGCAACAGCTAGTTCTGAATAATTTAATGAGGGACCAATAAGATTCAAGAGTGGAGGTTGCGTTTAATTAGACGAATTGTTGGTCTATTAACCAGATGGGAAGACGATCTCTGTGCGGTGGCCGGTCTGTGTTGGATGCGAGTGGCAAGGCATCGGCCGTCTAGGCGTTGGGGGAGGCCTGTGTTCAGCAGTAGATGGATAAAGACTGATGATGATAATGTTGATGATGATGTTGATGATAATGAAGTTAATGATGAATGATTAGGTCTCTTAACTATTTTCACCAAAAACAAATCACAACCATAATACTTACTTATAGACTGATCAGTTTAGGCAGTTATTTAGCTGTCTACTGGTACAAATACGAGACATATCAATCACTGGACCAAGCGCTCGTGGGACACAAATGGGAAAATGTTGTCGGCCGGGCCCACAATATCACGGACTGTTTATGTAACACGCCGTGCAAATTGAACGAGTTTGTTTATACATGAGCGACGTGTATTTGGTGGTATACCACTGAAATATTGACATCTGGTAGAAAACATCGTTAGCAACCTTTATACGTGATATGAAAATCCTTGAAATTTGCTTAGCCCCAGATATTGCTATTTTAACTAACTTGTAGAAGCAATGTATGTTATTTTATATGACCTATCAATGTAGATTGCTGCAGTGAACCAGATGCATATGAGTAAAGTATTGTGAGTTGTGACTCCATCGTGTTAGTCAAAATGATTAGTAAAACTTCTCTATGGTCACTAGGAGCCCAAACAAGAGCTTATGGTTAGTAAGAACTTAAGCGTATTATGATGAAACAAACCGAAAGAGCTTACACTCGAAGTGACTTCTCATTTCACTAACAAATGCATATGATCATGATGTTTTATGTAGTATACCGTCATGATAAACGCTGTCGTTTCAAAATACCCGACCCATACATTAACATTTATACATCCAGACACACACATACCATTGCCCACATGAAACAGCTCGTTTATTATTCTCTGTACTACGTTATATTCACGCAGGAAAATATCACATCCCCACCATGGTTCAGGCCTTGACGTGGCGGTGGGGCTCAGTAGCCTAGGGTGAGCCCAGCACCTTGGGTGAAGCTAATTGAGCCGAGGGGGCTCTTAAAAGAAGAGGGGACAAAAGAGCAGGGGGCAAGGGGCTAGAATGGGAGCCTCACCCCATTGTACTGTCCCGACGTTGGGAGGGGTTGTTCTGTGGTGCGGGAAAACCCCTCTGTGGAGGTGGCGTCGGTCCCTTGCAGGACTGACTAGCCAAAGGCGGCATTGTTAGCACTCGCCGGGTTTTAGTTGGTAGAGCTGCGTCCACTTACCAGCTTTCGGGCGCAGCGAATCCCACATACCCGCGTGGGGAGACCCACTCCCCCGCAGGATGCCTTAGAGCATTTCCCGGCGTTAAAGAAAAATAAAAAGGAAAAATTCGCATGCGGACTCTTCATTAATAAATACAGTATATATTTTTGTAGTTTATTGAAATTATATGAAAATAATCTGATTTCAAACAGCTTATGTTAGAGAACATATAGAATATATTATATTATACCTATACAAAGTATTTGTTCGAGTGTCCGAAAATACGTACTCCAAGTTACTGATACTGACAGCAACACCTACTTATTTGATGATTTGATGTGTTTATTAGCTTTATTTCCAAAACACATAAATTTATCCCGTGGTAAGCACCTAAGTAATTATCCAACATATTATACTGACCTAATGAAATATTGAAACGTACCGCATG
Organism: Helleia helle; assembly: GCA_963853865.1. Lineage (NCBI taxonomy): Eukaryota > Metazoa > Arthropoda > Insecta > Lepidoptera > Lycaenidae > Helleia > Helleia helle. The sequence goes on from OY971423.1 coordinate 612,073, forward strand.
AGTCTCACTCAATACAGGTCTGTGTACATTACGTGCTACAAAGGCGTCGAGGGGAGGCACTCGCGTCTCCGCATTCGAATCGAAGTTTCCACCGCGCATTGGGTAGCGTGTCCCGGGAATACTGTACACGCTGAATGCGTTACTGTTATCAGATTTATGGGCTTCTGAAGTGGGTTTCAATGTTACAACATTTATACTCAAAAATAATACGTTGCTATTAAACTAACAGACATTAATCAGGTGGGAAGACGATCTTCGTACAGTGGTTGGTCCGTGTTGGATGCGAGTGACCAGGGATCGGTCATCTTGGCGTTCATTAAAGGAGGCCTTTGTATTGCAGTGGACGGATAAAGGCATCAGCCTTTATGGTGATGATGTTTATGATGAAACTAGAGTACCTACCGACCACTCGATGGTACGTGGTCAATTTCACGCACGAACATGTTCACCTAGGAATAGCCCAGTCGATTCATGTGTCACCTGTCCTGTGAAACGTAAGTATATTTCGGTGTCATTGACTACACTACCTTTTTCTTTTTCCAAAATGAAGCAGTCTTTTAACGGAAACAAGCACCATAAAGCGGAGAAATACTCGGCCCAAGGTCAGCCGTCCTATCTTATACCTTTTTTTTTTCTTTAACGCCGGGAAAAGCTCTGAGTCATCCCGCGGGGGAGTGGATCTTCCCACGCGGGACTTCTGCGCCCAAAAGCTGGTAAGTGGATGCAGCTCTACCCAATAAAACCCGGTGAGTGCCAGCAATGCTGCCTTTGGTGAGGTGCCCCGGATCTAATGAACAAACACGGCAGGGCAAAACCTCGACGGCTAGTCAGTCCTCCAAGAGACTGACACCACCTCCATAGAGGGGTTGTCCCGCATCACACAATAACCCCTTCCAACGTTGGGACAGTACAATGCAATAGCAGGGGGCAAGGGGCGAGGACGGGAACCTCGCCCCTTGCCCCCTGCTATTTTGTCCCCGCTTCTTATAAGAAGTCCCGTTGGCTCAATTAGCTTCGCCCAAGGTGCTGAGCTCACCCTAGGCTACTGAGCACCCACCGCCACGTCAAGGCCTGAACCATGGTGGGGGTCCTATCTTATACCTTCGAAATATAACAAATTTAATCTATGAATAAATTAATTATTTTTGAATCAATGTGACGATTGGTTATTGAGTCAATATACAATCCTATCTGGATACTAATTAGGTTTGGTCACCACGCCTATTCTATTTTACATACAAAAGTATGTTCGAAATTTTCTACAAAAACAGCCTTTGTAATAGTTTTTTTTTTAATTTCTTCGCAAAGTGCGTTGTAAGGATGAGAAAATATTTTCTCTAACAAAAGCCTCGTTTCTTTTTAAATTTCTATTGTTTGGAAACGTCTGGAATAATCTAGATTATTCTCAAAGGATTTGAATGTATCGAATACTATACAGATATTTCTTTATTTTCTTATTACTTTCGTTTAAGATATTCTACAATTTATACTGAAGTACTAAATTAGGTCAAACATACAAATAATCCAATATTCTCATCATCATCATCATCATCATCAGCCTCTATCCGTCCACTGCTGAACATAGGCCTCCCTCAAAGTTAATATTCTCATACTACACTATATTATTTAAAACATTTCATGTCTGCATATCTAATATTATACCGAAGCTTTGTCACTCGCAAAATATCAAGATAGTCACTTGATAGGCGATAGACATTGATAAGCACCGTGCATGAACAAAAACGGTCTTACAAGGTATTTATATAATTCGGTGGAAACTCTTGACTAAAGAAATAAGCAGGATTGCTTATATGCACACCCGCCCGCGCTGATACCACAGACAAAAAGAAGGTCGACCTACAATATTGATCACCACTGGTAGAGAATTACTTAATATTATCGGGAGGGGAAGGAGACAACAACACTTACCATGTAACGTCTCGACCCATAAAATATGCGTTGTCTGGGCTAGTTCAGGCGACTCTGACCACTGTACGTCCTTTTTTTTTCTTTAGCGCCTGAAAGCTGTGAAGTGGTCGCAGCTCTACCCACTAAAACCCGGCGAGTGCCACCAATGCCAACTTTGGTTAGGTGTCCCGGATCTAATGAGCAAATAGGGCACCTCAACGGCTAGTCAGTCCCCCAAGGGACCCACGCAGAGGCGTTGTCCCGCACCACAGAACATACCCTCTCAGCGTCGGGACAGTACAATGGGGTGAGATTTCCGTCATTGCTCCTTGCCCCCTGCTCTTTTGTCCCCTCTTCTTATAATAGGGGTACAAAGAGCCCCCTTGGCTCAATTAGATTCGCCAAAGGTGCTGGGCTCACCCTAGGCTACTGAGCACCCACCGCCACGTCAAGGCCTGAACCATAGTGGGACCACTGCACATCTGCCACGTTCCACATCGAAGCAGCGGATAAAAGATTTAAAAATAATTATGGTACAAAAGGCTCCAAAAGATGAGGGGAGTCTGGTAACAATGTCAGGATCCATATTTAAAAAATTACAGTACACGCGTTAGAATCCGTTCTCGACCTCGAATATGAAATAAAAACCAAATTCCTATTCATAAAACAATTACATAAAATTGGTGCTGAATATATTAGCAATTACCGATAAGTTAAATTCAATATCTGATATCGAAACGACAAATAACGGCGAATTTACAAAATTCACCAATTTCCAATATTATTTGGTTCCATGCGGTCTTTTATCGGTAAAGGGATTGTCGAATGAATACAAATGTATGGATTAACTGAAACTATCGCCATTATAATCGCCTTGCGGTTCAGTGGAGGAAGGCGTCTGGTTGGAAGGTTTCTTTGAACAATTCCGAAAACCAGAAGAGCAATGTAATTACTGACTTTCGCAACGCATGGATGAGCCTTGAAAAAGAAAGGCTTGGCTCAGGTAAACTTTGACCACTCGAGCTAGCTGACAACTAGTCGTATACTTAGCTAATGAATACTCTGAATGATAGAACCATAATCTCACAGACAATAAGGGGCCGATTCTATAAGGTACTATTAGTTTTCCGATCTTCGATCGAATTGATGCATTAACTTATTACAAAGTGAAAGTCGTATAACAGCGAGCGCAGCGAGTCCCACATACCCGCGTGGGCAGACCCATTCCCCCGCGGGTTGCCTTAGAGCATTTCCCGGCGTTAAAGAAAAAAAAAAGCTATTAAAATAATGATCATTAGTCCGGTATCGGCTGCAAAGTAAGTAAGCGGGCGACGAACAGCTACATTTTATAAATTATAAGGTAGATGGTCGGAGTTTGCTCCATGCAAATAGATTTATTATATTTTTACAGATTTGGACGTGGGTTTATTGCTACTCCCTGGAAGTTATTCGCTCGGGGGTGTATTAATAATTCTGGTCTGGGATACAATATTGCTCTAAAACTTTCACGCAACTCACCCCGAAACCATTTCGCGAGTACCGTGCTAAGAGATTTTTACGTTTTTACGAGCGATAATAAAACTCGATGGACCAAAAATGCTAGGTTGACCCGTATACGCCCGTTGCGTTTTATGAAATGTCCTCGAAAATAGGCGAGGAAAACATATGCTCGAGGAATAACCACGCGGATGCATCTGTCTCATAATTTTTTCTCCTTTAAAGTAAACAACGTGAAAATTGACTACTTATATTTTTGGTAGGTGGTGCTCAGAATACTATGAACCGTACGTACCCGAACCCTAACCGAAGTAATTTAGCCTATGTTTAAGTAGACGAATAAATGCTGATGATGAAGATGATGATGACGTTTGCAAGATTCAAATGCGTTAACAAGATATTAGAGGCTTTTTAGATCTTACAGCTACGATTCTTTTGCATAATCTTATTTTCACGCAAATGAAAAGTTTTGTACAAAGAACAGACGGTTGGACGGGACGGAAGAAAGGTCTTGTACCTTCCCATAATTTTAATTTAGATAACTATTGTAAATAACACTCTATGGGCGTTTTTATTTTTGACGTGACGTCTTATAATTCGATGGAGCCGGCTACACGAACGAAAAAACATGACGCATGCGGCGTTACCTCACTCTGAGGCGTTCCATTTTCTTATGACGTTGTTACGTTTAACTATCATCAGTAAATCGACTTTACAGACAACCGATTTTTTTTTTATTTCAACTCACGTAAAACATATCCTACTTAAATGAAATAAAGTGACATATAGATATAATAATAATAATATAACAAATCATTTATTTTCAGGCACTATGGCCCATAGATTACACACACCTTACAGACTAACATACATAATATTATATTACATGATTAAGTGTTAGTATAAAAACCTTAAAATTATGTTAGTAAACTTCCTAGCGCTACGTAGTCGTGCGTTCCGGTGGTACTGTTCCGCGGAAGCGACGGAACACCACTAACGTAACACGTCCTGCAGGTAGCAGTTCGGTACTCGCAAGACAAACGCCTTGAAGTTGACGTTGCGGCGCGACTCTTGCTCCTGCACCCTCGGACAGTACTTCAACCTCCGGCGCACGTATTCGGCGATGCTCTCCGCCTTTGTGGTGTAATGAATGCGGGAGATATACACCGGCGTGTTCGGCTTGGCGGCCCGCACGAGCACGTTGGGCTCCAGTGGGGCTTTGCCGCAGCGATTCTGGACGGTTCTGGGATGGCGCCTCTTCCTCTGCACATTTACGTTTTGAACGCTTAAAAAAAAGATTCCGACGAATTGATAACCTCCTCTTTTTTGAAGTTGGCTAAAAATACGTTCATATGCTTTATAATATTATAATAAATATATTAAGTACAGAATATGATAATACAAACAGTAAATACATAAATATAAACATTAATATTAACGATATTAAAAATATTTCATTTAAATTTCTTGCGTCTTAATCAGCGTGAAAGAGGCATTCCCGAGGGAGAGAATAAAAGTCCATGAATACGAAGTCTAATACGGGAATATTGGGAGCGCTTCAGAGTCCCCGAAAGTCGATGATATGAATAAATTATAGCCGCCGCTCGCAACCTATTTATTGTGAATTTTGGATGGGTTGAATTTTGAAATATTTGATAAGATATTAAATGCTCTTAATGGTTTTTACTATGCGATAAAAATGTGCGTGTGGCAGCAGGCTGGGAAATAAAAAGAGTAGGAGCCATACTTATTTTACGGGAAAGTTAGTTTTTATAATGTCTAAATTAAAGACTAAAATTAAATTACAATAAAGCCCTAGGACATTTTTTTAATTTAACTGCTAAATTGTAGTTAGAGATTTGTTTAGTCATAACATCACACTTAGCTTAATTATATATATTTTTTATCATTTTAACTTACTAGACACGTGTTGTTAATAAGTTGAAGAATTACATAATAAGTAAATAAATAGGTATTCAACAATCACTATTGATATAATACTATTTGTTTAGATATTGATCTTATTAATTATTGTCATTACGATGTTTCCATTAACTCTACATTGTCTATAGTAATAACTAATAACTAATCATCTTTTCTGTCCTTGCTGTAAAATATAAACGACATGTTCGTAGTGAGACATGGAGGGATCAATTTGTATCTGTTTTTCTGTTTTGTGCTACACTGTTATTCTTGTAATTGCTTCTGTCCGTTCTCCAAACAAATAATTTACACCACGTTAACCTAATCTCGTGGTAAGTACGTAAGAACTTGTGTTACGGGTACTAGAAACGGAAATACTTTTAATAAATTTATATTAACACATATTATACACGTCCACGACCTGGTGCAGACATTTTTCTCAGAAAAAATATCCTAATTAAACTTAGTGCGATTCGAATCCGCGACCGCTAAGTAAAGTGTCCAGTAGCCTGACCACTCGACCAGCCGGCCCTCAAACGACAAAAAACACAATATGAAAGTGTATAGACGAACCTCATGACGAAAAACACATAATATGAAAGTGTATGATTAGAAGGCTACTAGACGTTAAGATGACCTACATCTAGTCACCGATATAGCCATAGTACACAGTAGACACTAAATGAAAGTGTTCGGAGATTCGGATGATGATAATGAATCAGTTTGACCAAATACACTCTCCTTGAATAGATAAGAAGTAAAATCCCAACAAACTGCAAAGCTTCCAGTAAAATACAGTATTCACAGCGCTGCCGTATTTAGAACTGAGGTTCCGGAGAACTTGGATGATTCTTCCGAAGTTTCCTCGTCCCGTGGACTGCGGCTGGCTCCACATATAATACTATATCTTATGTAGAAACTGTAAGATAATAATATTCAAAATACATATCTTTATCTAGCGTAAGGTTTATTTTAGTTATTATATTTCGTTGACTAGATGGTTAAGACATCGTGATATAAGAAAGTAAGTGGTTTGGCTGTCCCTGTTGCTCCAGAGTTATGATTGATCAACAATCTTATCAGTAATTACTAGAAGAAGATATTTCCTCCTCTTCAGAATAAAGAGTCGCTGTTTAAAGAAACAAGGAGCCAAGCAGACGGACACAACTAAGTCATTTTAAGCCCTTATTTAATTGTATCTCGTTTCACCCACACATTCCACATCCCACTTACTTCATTTACATACAAAGGATCTGGGTTGGATGGGAATGGCAGAAAAGTCTTGTCGTTGAAAGATGCCTTTTTTATCGCAGGGAAATGCTTTTTACGCATGTAGCCAGGATCTTGGGTAGATCCTGACCCTATTTGGGACTCGCACCTGGGAGCGCCCCACCCGTAAACTAAAACCACTGCGAGCGCCTTCAGCCGCATTTTGAGTGTCCCGGTCTTTAGGCAACAGGATCACCTTAGCGACAGACTGGCCCCGGCGAAGGCGAGATTACACCTCTCAAGGGGGACTGTTCGGCTGCTTAGGCAGTCATACTGGGCCCAGGTTCCCATCCTGAATATCCTGATAGCGATGACTCCTACGTAAACTGCCCTAAGTGAAAAAATCAAACTTTACAGGAGAGCAATTTTAAGTTGCCGAAACTGCTTTTTATGTTATATCTCGTACACTACTGTAACGATCTTTGTGAAAATTTGCAATAAGCATTAAAACGCCTTGTTATTTATAATGAAGTTATATTTTTTATAATATTTTTATTATATTTCGCGATATTGCACATCCTACTTTTTACGTAGTTGTTTTTTTATGATCAATACAATTTAATATACCAGGAACAATATTTATATACGGTGACATCTTTATTTCATATATTAATAACAATCTGTTATTATTACTGGTCAACATTAGTAGAACCAACTAAAACTACTATCTAATACGTTTTAGTTTTATTTTAAAGCATATACGCCCTTATACCGTATACAAATTTATAGTTAGGTCCTTGTGTCACATAAAAAATATGTATCAGAAATAAAACAATTTCGTAAGTTTTATTTACAATTGGGTTTTTGTATCACCATTCACCACCTTGTATCGCAACCATTATTGTAATAAAATAAAGTACTTTCGTATAAGTAATTACTTTTACAAATACATTTATTTATTTCAATAATTATAAAAAAAATAAACATTTATTTCAGTAATTTACAAAAAATAAACCTTATTAGCAATTAATTACGATATTGCAATATTTACTATAAAATTAATATGTCTGAGTCAGTGGCGGATTTACCAGCAGGCTGAGTAGACTGGAGCCTAGGGCGGCAGATTTTTTGGGACGGCAAATATGGGGACGTACTGTATTTGGGGGAGCAGCAAATGGGATCAGCTGCAAAAACTTTACAGCTTGAAAGTGTATTAAATCCGCTAAACCACTGCCAAATTCTAGAGAATTAATGTAAGCAAAACTTTATGTATGAAAATTTAGAGGCGGCAAAAAATGGTCAGCTAAATTTTACCTATAAAAATTAAGAGGCGGCATAAATTGAACAGCCTACAGGCGGCAAATCTGTAAGTCCGTCACTGGTCTGAGTATTTAGACAAAAATAAAATCAGGTAAAAATCAGTGCGTGTTTATTAATTGAATGATGTGACACTGATTTATAACTAATATATTTTATGTAAATGACTAAAAATTTGAGTACAATTGCACATATTTTTACCTAATTAGAATTCACAATAAACAAGCTTTTGTTCATAAAAATATGCAAATAATCAACAATCAACATTAATGACAACTAAACAAGAAATTAAACTCAAAACTAACGTTACCAATAGTAACAAACAAAATAAACTTATTATGTTCTTACAACAGCTGCATTATCAGTCAGTACCTAAATATCTTTGGTATCAGTATTAATTACGGAGAGAATTTAGTCTTAGACTGGCTCTTAAAACAAATAATAAAAATAAACAAGATTTTAAAGGCATGAGATCAACAGAAATAAAATATCACAATCAATAACTAAATCATTCAAATTCCTACTATCTACTCATCACCATTGACTATATCTTTGATTTGGTCTACAGCCGATACTGTTAAATTAGAAAAAAATGCGTGATATGCTGCTGGAATGACTTTAGCGCTGCACATAGACATTAAATCTTTTATTTTATCTTCTGTGATTGGTAACAGTTCATTGTAACATTTTGTTCAGCTAGGCTCTATTGATATGTTAGTCTGCTTACTTAATCTAGTAAGTCACCTCGTACTGAGTACAACGGCGGAAGCGGTACCTCCGCCCCTCCACCGCTACCCCGACGCGGTTACTCTACACCGTACATGGACCGATCGTTCGATTGGGCTGTATACGTGACTGATGTGTGCTATTTGCCTAAAATTTTACTTTCGATCTAGCAAAAAAAAAAAATTTTTGTTTTGTAATATAATAGAATACGCTAAAATAAACACATTGTGCTAATAATTGGAAAAAGGCTTAAGTGGCAGTTCCGCCCCTATACGTAGGAGCCATCGATAGGTTCCCATCCTGAATAGATGCCTGATCTAGTGCACGGTGAAGGTTGATCACGATGATGATGATAATGATACCGGACTACTTACTATATAAATTAGTGAGAGCCCAGCAGTGGGTAGAGGAACTCACGAGATCCTTGCAATAATAGATCAGGGAGGCAGTATTGATCGATGAGCACTCAGCCTCGGCGTGATTTACGCCTACCTATGAGGTACGCTGTTAGGGCAGACCCTCTCTGATTTATGTCCGCTGGCCCAGGATTTAGTTTCACTCACAAAAGAAACAAGTTGTGATTTAATGTTTAGTGGCGCTACGGCTTACGGTTTTGTTTTTACTAAATGCAAACTTGAATTAACATTACTTTTCTTTGCTTTTGTCCTGGTACAAGTCATTTAAAAATATTGATGGTAAAATATTTATAATGTTCAGTGAGGATTAGTATAAAGGTACAAAAAAATATTTATTTTTTGCGATAAAAAAAATTCTACAATTATGTTAGTAATACGTACTGCAAAATTATGAACATAGTCACCATGCGGATCAAAAGTAAAAATTGATAGGTGGGAAGACACAAACGTTAAAAATAATGTTTATTTGGCTATGTTGAATAAATATTCAACATAGCCAAAGTGGTGCGTTCTCGGGCAGCCGGTAGCGCGCCGACGCACTCTGCACTCGACATGTTAAATAAATTGTTAGCTTCGGAACCACAGTTGACATGTTCGCAACCAGTATGACTCACTTTATTAAGTCATGTTCAAAAAACTTTGAAAATACCTCCGAAAAATAATAAATTTATATAATATTTAAAATCTGTCTGTAAATTTGTTAATTTTAATTTTTAAACTAGATATTATGTGTACGTATTGGCGCAGTAAGTACAGAGAATTGTATGATTGAAATATATAAGTTAAACAAATAAATGAAGTATGGACTCTTTGTAACATTTTTATTTTGGTAAATCTTGGTAACCTGCGAAATTATATTATTTGATTGCGCGTTACATCGCTAAATTTCTCATCAACTACGCTCATATTATACAATCGCATGGGAAACGCAACAGCTATAATATAAAGTAAATTCAAATTATAAACACAGGCTAGGAACATTTTCAATAAATACAAGAAAAGAATACTTGACCTGCAAACTAAATTATAATAAAGCTAAGATTAGTTTAACATTCACAGAACGCATTCTAAAGTTTGTAAGGAGCTTCGTCGCTCGAGTACAATTATGGAAAAGCTTCCTCTGTTTCTATCTCTACCTGTTCGGTTATATTTAAATTAATTTTACCGCCAGGGAGGACGTATACTGCACTTATATAAAAAAATATTACTTACTCATGCCATTTTACAGTTTTAAAGTTCCTGCATTCAAATCACTTTCTTACTTTTATTTGGTCATGTTTAATAGTACAGGCTATTTTGAAAGTTTCGAAAATACTACAGAAAACATAATGAATTCATTAATTGTATGAGGAAGTGCCATGCCGAATTGGGCCGGCACGACCTGGGTATGGACCTCTCGGTCACATAACACCGGCGTCAAGTGGCAGCTATGCTGTCGCGGTTTGTGTTTACGGTGGCTCATTGGGGAGATAGGGAAAAGGAGAGCAATGCATCTGGTAGTGTGGATGTGTATAGGCGTCGATAGGCACCAAAAGGTTTCGACTGCTCGTTTGCCTAGTCTTGCCAAAGGGAAATGACAAACCACTGAGAGATCCTAAGGCCTACAGGCCGATAACTTTGCTGCCGATTTTGGGAAAGATTTTAGAAAGGCTCATAATCGCTTGCGCTGCCTGCCTGTACACATATCAACATGGATTCGTGAAGGGGCGGTCAACCCTGACCGCTCTCCGAACAGTGTTCACGCGCGTCGATAACTCTGCGCAAAAGTACGTTCAGCTGGTGTTTCTGGACATCCCGGGTGCGTTCGACAGCGCCTGGTGGCCGATGATCTTGTTGAAAGCGAAAGCCGCGGGTATCCCACAAACATCTATCGGATTTTGGTGAGCTATTTTAGCGGCCGACGAATAGGCATGTCTATCGGCTCCCGGACGCTGTGGAAGACCTCAACCATGGATCAGTTCTGGGTCCAACGTTATGGAACCTCCTCCTGGACGATCTCCTGCAATTGCCAAAGCCAGATGGGGTTAGCATCGTGGCATACGCAGACGACGTGACGCTTGCGATCGAGGTGTCGTCCCGCGCTTCGATCGAGCAGAAATGCTCCACCGTTCTGCATTCGATCTCCGAATGGGGGACTCGTAATCGGTTGTCATTTTCGCCAGCCAAGTCCCAGACTATGACGATCAAGGGTCGATTCAAACGCGCACCTATTGTTAAGCTGGACGGCGCCACCATCCCGAGCGTCACCACTGCTAAGATACTCGGCGTATACATCGATGATGCTAGGTCCTATGCGTCGCATGCGTCTTTTAGGGGCGAGAAGGCCGCTAGCTCTTTCGGGAAGGTCTGTCCGTTCCGAGTCTCTACCTCGTATTGGGGTGTGAAGTACCGGGCGCTTAGGTTCCTGTATCACGGAACTTATGTTGCTATCCTGACATACGCTGCAACCATATGGTGCCGACGCTCTCATTTGTATGTCGTTCAGAGCGCGGTTCTGCGGAGCCAGAGACCAGCTTTGGTCCTACTAGCGGGGCGCGTGCAGGAGGAGTGCGAGAGGCTCGCGAGCGGGGAACGCAAGAAGAAGAAGAGCGAGATCCTCAGCGATGTCGTCTCCGCTTGGCAGACGCGCTGGACTGCGAGCGGAGATGGGAGAGAGTTGTATAGCTTTTTCCCTGAAGTTGCTTCGCAGTTGGCGCGCCGCTGGGTGGAACCGGACTACGTTCTCTCGCAGAATCTCACCGGCCACGGATGCTTTAGGGGTCGCCTGCACAGGATGACGTTGTGTGACACACCATCCTGTTACTGCGGTTACGATAGCGAGAACCGTGACCACATTCTGTGGGAGTGTGACCTGTATAAGGAAGAGCGTAACGCGATGTTGAACGGAATCGAGCGGACGAAGGTAGGCCCGGTCTATCACGAGGACCTGACTGCCACGGATAACAACTTCAGCTATCTTCGGATGTTCGCGCACAGTTGGCACAAACGAAGGACTGAGATGACATCGTAGCTGCAACTTCGACACACCCGGACTGCCGTGCCGTCACCGTCGTGATGTGAAATCGTCAACCCCAGAAAGTGGAGAGTGACGCCAGGGACGTATTAAAGCACTCTCGCAAGAGGTTGCTTTTGATTTGTAGGGATTTATAGGAGTGAAGAATTGTACGGGGGAAGAGACCGTATAAGCAGGTGTACCCCGTACATCTCCCGCGTTTCGCTCCGTATACCGAGAGGTGGGTAGGAGCATGGGAAGGTTGGTGGGTTATGCTCGTTTGCCTTATTTAATATGTACATAACAGCATATAGTTATCTTTCTTTTGTGTACGTGTAATTAGCTATTAATTTATCTCAACTTTAGTTCGTATATTAACTTACATCCTAAATTGTATTGAAGTATTCAATAGTACGTCTTTAGAAAAGTAAGATGAAGGCTTTTATATATCTTCAGATCAATATTCGATATCTCCAAAAGTCCGTTAACGTGTAACCTTTAGCGTTCCAACAGGGCCGTAAAAACAGAAAAATACAAGCTAACGTACCTAAGGGACACCTTTACGGAAATTGCTTTTAAAGAGATCTTATATAATTCAAGTTACTACAAATAAATTCGTATAATTGAATTCAAAGAAATAAGAAAAACAAGCAGGTTGAGCGACGATGGTCTAGTAGGTTTGGGCTCGGCCTCTGGAGTGAGAGCCGAGAAGTACGGGTTCGATCCAGACTCCCCCCCCCCCCCCTGTGATGCCTAGAAATGGGTTCTTCTAAATTTCCATGTACATTTCTACACGAGACCATCGCTTGTTCACTGGTAATGGAAACATCGTGATGAAACCTGCATGCCCGATGAGATTAACAGTCTTTAAAGGTATGTGAGGTTCACCAACTCGCACTGGAGCAGCGTATCGGTGAACTATGGCCCAAAACCCTCCTCGCTTGATTTCGAGGAGGAGACCGTGCCCAACAGTGGGACATACAAGGGTTGATATTATTATTATTAAAAGCAGGCTATCATCATCACCATATTTTCGTCCACTTTTAGACATAGGCCTATTTGAATGAACATTAGAACGATCAATAATTGCTCTCATCCAAGCTGCTCACTCTCTCCCTCAACTAATGTACCAACCAAGTAATGGCAAGCTTGAGTCACAGTAATACAGACCTCAGACAGAATCAAGTCAATCAGTTCTATTAATTGTGCCCTATAATTATAGGGCATGTATATTATGTAATCTAGGATTAGCCAAACTGAAACAGGATATCTAGATTTGTTGAGGCTTACGAGAGTGGCTTAGTAGATATAGGCTATAAGAAATGGAATTATCTTGAATGCATGCATGCACTAGTATACCGCCATAATCATCTTTTACTGCGTTTCAGTAAGAGTGGTTAGGCAAATTATTGCAAATTTCTAATCATTTTTCTAATATTATGTATTTATATTGATATTAAATAAACTCTACTAAAACGCGCCAACTTTAGGACATGCAAGAAAATGTAAAAAGTAATAATTTGGAATTTCTTTCTAGTAAATGTAAGGAAGTTGTATAGAAATTATTAACAACAAATAATGGGAGTTTAATGTAGCCGTAGTCCCAAACATGACATAACCGATGTTTCTGGCAGACTTTACTGGCATTACTGAGACGTGTCCAACCGTCGGGAACGACGCTTAAACCGTTGTTTGATGATGGTTCAACCGTCACAGATGGCCACTTTGTATTGGAATATTTTGAGTTCACCAATATAATTGTCCTAGTTAACATTTATTATATTTGTATTTAGTTAAGCTAAGATTAAGTGCTATTGTTTTTAAGTACACATTTTTTTTAACAACAAAACAGTTCAGGGTAATCTGGCTGAAAATAAACTACACTTTATTATTCTTTAACGTTATTAGTTTAATATATAATATACATATTGCTTGCTTTTATTACTTAATGCGTGATTTTTCCTTTTTATTAAAATTACGATAGTTTAAAAGTAATATGTATAAATTATAAAATACTTTTCTAGTATTTATGTAAGTGAAGTAATACTTTAAAATGGGAGAGGGAAAAAATGATTTGTAATAGCCTGGATATTAAGATTTTAACAGGATAGCCCTTCGGAAGTTTGTGAATAAATGGAAATATTTATTGAAAAGATAATCGAGTCGAGTATATCGTAACTATAATATTGCAGCGTGCGCTCGCCCTTAACAATGTTGCAGCCGGTCTGAGATCTGTACTTTGATATTAACATCACAAAGCAAAATATTAATTTTGCTTTTAGTACAAACTTTATTGTTACAAACTCCGTTGTTAGTAGCTTCGACGGGACTAAAGAATAATGTCTTATTTCAATAATATTACTTGAAGACGTCTCACAACTTTATAGTGTATATAGTTATCGCCCATTTTTTTCATAAATCCTACATGAATAATGAAGTAGCATAGAATTTATTATCATATTAGCATACAAATACTTACAGTACTTAAAGACTTAGGTTTAAGTAACATACAATATTTGTATAAAAATATTGAAATAATTGAAATCATATTGTTTTCTAATGTTTGCGCGAATTTCAATCATTATAATGAAACAATTTTTACGGATTTTATCGCGGTTTATTAAGATTTTTACAAGCCCGACGTTTCGGATACTTTACAGCAACCATGGTCACAGGAGGACTGAGGTGACAGATGTCCTAACGTTACAAAGTTATTCGAACTACCCTATGATACATCATTATTTTAATAAGTCCTCTCTACGCAGGCTTGTAAAAATCTTAATAAACCGCGATAAAATCCGTAAAAATTGTTTCATTATAATAATTGAAATCATTTAAGTCATTATTTATTACACTTAATATTTATATAATTTAATTCAAATTTAAACAAATTGCGAAATAAAGAAATAACTCCAGTTAATGCATCATCCAACTATCAGAGTACTGATGGGGCGGGGCTGCCCTGCCATTGAAGTGCCTCTTCGCTGAGGCACAGATTGATAGCTTCGCAGCCATCATAAGGAAACTGACTTTGGTTATGCTGTGAGGAAACGGTGTGATTCTGCGTTAAACCACCTCCGCAGCAGCGCCAATGTTATCCTGACTGTATTCTCAGATAGGTGGGATTCCCCTCTCCTGTGGAGATGGGTGCAACTCATTTGTAGTATTTTAAATGTTTGTATAATATTAAAACTACTAACACTAGAATATTAGCTATCATTGTTAGGTACTAACCCGATATGGAACTCTCTTTCTGAAAGAACATTTATAAATAATAATTACGATTAAAACTAAACAAAATAAAAAAAAAGTGTGTGTGTGTGTGTCAGCTCCGACGCACGATTGGAGTTTACTCCTTACGAACAATAATTATGATATATATCGAGTAGAAAAAAAGGGTAAATGAACGCATCTGCTAATATGATAAGAGAAACAAACATATATCTGTAATTATTCGGATTATTTATATTACTTCAATATAGCGTATTACATAAAGTATGTTACAAAATAAAATAATAATAATAACAAAGAGGAGGCCCCGAGAATAAGATCAGGGAGGATCAGGGGCATTTCACTTAGTACATTTGGTTTTTTGTAAGAGATTAGAAAGTCATTAATTGCGTTAGATGTCGCTATTTTAGTTTTTTTTTATGTCTATGAAATTTTTACATGTTTTATGTTGAAGACTAGTTATTCTTATATAAAATATACGTGATTTATTTTTTAACAATTATAGGTACCTATTTAATATTTTATCGAAATTAAATTCTTTACATGACAAGTTTGTACAATTAAACTTGAACCAAGTGTTCAATGGTCACACCAAATAATATATTTAGGGAGGCAACATTAATATTATAAAGTTTCTGATTGGTTAATTATCAAATTGAAGAGGTTCAATTTATTGTATTATTGTTAGAAATAAATTGCAAATTATAAATATGATTTTGAAAATATGAAAAAGAATATTTGAAAAGAATAAATATATATTAAAATTATTACTAGACTTTTCTGGGCTGAAATTTAAAATAATTTTAAAATCGCCGCGAATATTGGAACGTAATGACTTTTTTTAGTCTGTGCTAACATTTCTCAATTTTGAATTCATTTTTGTTATTACGTAGTATTCCCTAGTTTGTGTTTTTAGTTATTCAATCTTGAACGTGCTCTAGTTGTTTTATTTTCTTATCCACTCATGTTTTAAAAAACCATTGTGAGTTGTGACTATGATAACGTAAGAAATTACATGAAGACAGTTTTCTATACGGAAATTAATACAATTACATAAAAATCAAAATTGTGATTTCATATGCAATTTGGTTAGTAATTTTTTCACATACATTAGTGGTGGAAAGATATAAATAATATATTAAGAGGACGCAGAAAAGACACAGTGATAGTGATACAGTAAAAATTTACCTAGTCAATATTTTAATAATAGACGAAAAAATAAAATAATAATTAGTCCCTACACATTGTTTTATTTAAAATCCTACATAATAACGTCACGTCAATTTTAGCTATAGGGATACTTATTTGTCATGCAAATCATTGCAACGAAATAAAGTATTATTCCCATTTTTTTTTTCATCATTAGCTAAAATTGTTTTTTTTTTATTTTTATTTTTATTTATTTTTTATTATTTTTTATAGAAGAGGGGGCAAACGGATAGTCGGTTCACCTGATGGTAAGTGAAGAGCGACATCCACAGACACCCGCTACACCAGTGGATTAGCAGGTGCGTTGCCGGCCTTTCAGGTATGAGTATGCTCTTTTCTTGAAGGTCCCTAAGTCGTATCGGTTCGGAAACACCATAGGAGGCAGCTGATTCCATATATTAGTCGTGCGAGGCAGGAAATGCCGTAAAAATCGAGTTGTTGTGGATTTCCGGACATCGAGATGGTGTGGGTGAAATTTGGAGTTTTTCCGCGATGTCCGGTGGTGGAATTCTGCTGCAGGTATTAGACCGAACAATTCCTCAGAGCACTCCCCGTGGTAGATGCGGTAGAAGATGCAGAGCGATCCGACATCTCTACGCAGCGCCAAAGAATCAAGCCGATTGGAGATAACATTGTCGTCGACGATTCGAGCCGCCCGGCGTTGAATGCGGTCAAGTGGAAGGAGCTGATACTGGGGCGCTCCAGCCCAGAGGTGAGAGCAGTATTCCATGTGAGGCCGGATCTGCGCCTTGTATAATTGAAGGCGGTGTGAAGGCATGAAATACTGCTTCGCCCTATTGAGCACGCCGAGTTTCTTCGAGGCTAGTTTAGCCTTTCCTTCCAAATGACCACGAAACTACACATCTCTCGATATATCGACGCCAAGTATCCCAATGCTGGCTGAGGCGGTTAGAGAAGTGCCTTCGAATTGTAGAGGAACGACGAAGGGTGATTTTTTAGCGGTAAACGCGCAAACTTGTGTCTTGTTGGGGTTAAATTGGACTAGGTTAAGTCGCCCCCATTCCCAGACTCTGGCCAGCAGAGACTCGATTTCAGACACAAGTTTGTTCCGACACTCATCGACTTGTTCCCGAGAAATATTAGGGCGGCCAGTGTATAAAGCATCTCCAGTGCTGTCATCCGCATAGCAATGAATGCCGCTGGTTTTCAGCATATCATTGATATGCAGAAGAAACAGGGTTGGAGATAGTACACAACCTTGGGGAACACCAGCATTTACAGACTTGAGGTCCGAGCATGCACCGTCGACAACGACCTTAATGCTCCTGTCTGCCAAAAAACTGGTGATCCACCCACATAATTTCTCGGGAAGCCCATAAGATGGTAGCTTTGCAAGAAGTGCTTTATGCCACACCCGATCAAAGGCCTTCGCTATGTCCAAACTAACCGCCAGCGCCTCCCCCTTGCTCTCAATTGCCTCCGCCCATCGTTGCGTTAGGAATATTAGAAGATCACCAGCTGAGCGATTCCGTTGAAAGCCGTATTGGCGATCGCTAATCAGCTGGTGCTCCTCCAAATATCGCCGGAGCTGGCAGTTGATTATGGATTCCATAATCTTTGAGAACAAGGTAGTTATAGCTATTGGTCTGTAGTTGGACGGGTCTGAGCGGTCCCCTTTCTTAGGGATCGGGTGTACCAAAGCTGTCTTCCACGAGCGTGGGACGACGCCTAATGAGTAAGAGTGCCGGAAAAGACGCGTAAGGACGGGTGTCAACTCAGGAGCACAGGTTCGTAGCACTAACGGAGGTATGCCGTCAGGCCCACTCGACTTATGTCCAGCGAAAAGAGTGCTTTGCGTACGGAGCTCTGTCGGAAAATTATTTCCGGCATTGAAGTATCACACCGAGGGATCGTCGGTGGTATTTTTCCCTGGTCATCCAAAGTCGAGTTGGAAGCAAAAAGAGTGCCTAGAAGATCGGCCTTCTCCTTCGCGGTGTGGGCCAACGAGTCATTCCTCATGTGCAGAGATGGTAGGGATGGCTTACAAAAATTCCCTTGAACAGCCTTGGCAAGAGACCAGAATGCACGAGTTCCCGGAAGAAGTCGAACCAATCTCTCGCCAATTCTGTTCACGTACTCCGCTTTTGCCTCAGCAATAGCTCTTTTGTTTTGTTTAAATATCTTATAATATTGCATTTAAAATGGTCGTGTGATTGACTTTTAGTGCTGTAATATCGTGTTAGATAGCGTTGGCGGCATTATTTTAAGATACGCTGTGTAATGTATTCCATCTCATTCTTTTACACGTTCAATCCTATAGATATATATGTTTGTCTCTTTCTACGTTACGCCTCAACTTTTGTGTTACACTTGATTTTGCTCCTCATAAAATTTCCGTACCGGGCCGTATAACTCAAATCGTTTCTTAAGGAGTAAACTCCAAAAACAAATATAAATTAAAGTTTAAACCAGTTTTCAATAAAATAATACGGTTCAGTAAAAGCCTAGCACCGAAACAATTATAGAAGTACATCAATAGTGTTATCCAATTAATGAAAAGGCGGTTGCGATTAGTTTAACTCCGTCGCGCGTCGTTTGAATTGCAAATGCTGGCGGCGCGCGCCTTAGGCCTGTAATCTCTCCATTACAGCGCCATCTACCGGTACAGAGTCTGACTGGTTTAATGATGCTTCATTTGTGTAATTTGTGTAAGTAAACGTATGTTCTTTTGACAAAAGAGAAACCCCAATTTTTTTTCTCGTTTTTCTTATGGGAGCCTGCATTTTAAACGGATTACACATACATTTTGCGCACATTTTTATTGATAATTATAATAAATATGTTTATTTTAATGTTTTTCAAGTATTCGAAAGTGGGATGATTTGATTTGGTTCAATTGGATTCGATTCGACTCGAGTCAATTCGATTTATATGGGATGGTTTTCGTGTCATATTTTGATCTTCGTAGATTCTCAGATGTACCTTTATGGTATATTATAAGACAACAGGAAGACTTTCAAAAAAAAATTACTGCTTTTTAATATGATCTGTAAACCGCCTAACAAGCCACTGGGCAGGAAGTGATGCAGTTTCGAATTTGAGACTTTTGCTCAGTAATGACTCCTTTTAATATGATTATCAAAGAACCCTGAGATCTCTATAAACTTTATTTAACTACTAACTTTATCCAAATTCGTTCCAAACAGCAAAAAAGTAAAAAAAAAAATCAGCAATTTCCAATGCTTCAGTTTAAGAATGTGTGAGATGAATCGCCCTGCATCATGAGTCGCCTATTTAATAATGTGTGAGAACGCTCGCTGGTGTTGTGTACCGACGGACAGTCAGTAAATGCATTAATCTGTGCTTCACCCTTTACTTTTTTTAGTTGTAGCATGCAAGTATCATGATATTTGCATGCTACAACTAAAAAAAAAACAAATGATAGTCGCTTTACGCCGACTTATATGGTTTGTCATTGTTTCTAAATTTTGCATATTAATATATAATTAACAGGACACACGACACGCAGTTTAGCAACCGCGCTCGAGTACAATACAGTTCATTAAGCCTCGTCATCCGCTGATTCATGTCGCAGCCGCCCGCCCTACCACCCGCCCTAACTCCCGCCAGCCCAGAATGAACATTCAGTTGAAACACACCTAATGATGCACGTCTTCACCGAGTCAAACGGCAACTAGTAGTAATCAAAAGACGATGAATTAACTTTGTAATTCATAAGATTTTTTGTTCGTTTTCTTCTTTTCCTTGATCCTTTCTTGAATGCTGTGGACCGTGACTCTTCTTAATCTTGCGTCGTTTGGTCGTTACTTACAGGTTGAAACTCTTGGTTTTTATGAAAGTTGAGTAAAGTACCTAAATACTTTCATGGATATTAGAAAAGTTAGATAACGTAGCATAACCCGTAAGTAACGACCAAACGACTGACAGACAAGATCATACACATTTAAAACTCTCTATCGCCTTTACATTATTCGTTAAGAAACATTAGTTGGGATTAGAGTTTAGAACAACACAAACTCTACTAAGCCTTCTTGTAAATTAATAAACACGTATAAATAACAGCAATTACAACAATATGCAGACGCCCGCGAATAGGGTCACCATTAAGGCAGACCTCGATGGGACATCATCATCGACCCTTATGTCCCACTGTTGAGCACAAGTCTTCTCGAAATAAGTCGAGGAGGGTGTTGGGCCGTAGTTCGCCGATATGATTATAATTAGATTTATTTATGCCTCATAAATCAAAGTCGGTGCTTCTTGAAAGATACATATATCCAGCAGGGGACGGGAAAAGGCTGATAATGATCATGATGAATTAATGATCAATCGTATTGAGTCTCACATTAAAAGCAAAAGCAAAATAAAACAAACAAAGCGTAATTGTATTTGTCGCAAAGCAATTTAATTAGATTATATCTAGAGAGCTAAATAAAACTCTATTTTAATTATTTTAGTATAATTAATCTAGTCTATCTCTACTAATTTAATAGTAAAAAATCGCGTAAGCTTTCGAAAACTATATGTAACTTTATACATTTAGACCGATCAAAGTTGTTTTTTTATCTCGTCGAGAACTGACATTTATAAGATTATACGGTGTCTGGTGTATTTATTGCGTGGACTGTATATTCCTGCACCTGTAGGATGAATTTAGAAGTACAATGGTCAAGGATATATAATATTTCAGTACCTCAATACAAATGGTTAACAGCTTAGTAATTAATTTAACGCGGCTTTATAATACCTACTAGACTTACTAACATTAAAAGTTTTTAAAATTAGAAAAGGCAAATTCTTAGAAGCTCTAAAATACCTAAAATTTTGTCTCACCTTATTAGTAGTAGATGGTGATCCTACTCCAAATAAGTTCTTGGTTTAGGGTTTGCTCAAAGTAACGTAAGTCACAATAATACCGCGTAATCTATTAATTAATTCCAACTGCAAGCTCGTGCGGCTCACGCTAGGTTTCACGACAACCTTTATTAAATATTTGTTTTATAAGTTAATATTTTTTCTAAAGACAGTAGGATGTATCCTACTTCAAAATATTCCCGAAATATGGTAATTTAGTGCCAGTTAATTTAGCTCTATGGCGATGTATTTAATAATGATAATGTTACTCTTAATTACACCTTTTCTGCAGTCTGTACTGTTTCTTCTTATTTATTGTGTATCTACTACCTATACTAAATGGCAATATGATCAATATGTGTTGAAATACTTCGAATCTGAAATGCGACTTAAGCGCCGTTATTCATATTTTTACGTGATTCATTCAAATATCTGTTTTCTACATTTAACAGCTTTGGCCTCCAAAGCTCTTAATGAAGGATTCTAAGCATTAACATAGTAGAATTTCATTTTTCTACTGATACGATATACTACGATACGATACGATACAAATCTATAGTCTACCAAAAACTTTTAAGCCCCGTCACAAATTCTTACTGCAACTGCAAAAGCCGGTGGGGTCTAATATAATCGTGCGTGATGACGGCGCAATGCGGCAGCCACTTCAGTCGCGTGCACCGGTTTATGTTAATAGGCCTTTTTCAATTCCGATGCTAATTGCTTTGCGCCATATTCACAGTTTTTGATGGTACACTCAATAATTGCTTTCACGCTTTTAACTGCATATTTCGAAAAAGGCATTTCAACGTTCAAAATTCTTCACCGATTTCAAAATGTCATTCTAACCTTCGGTGGTGTATTAAGTTGACATGTCCATTGGTATTTTGAAAAAAAAAAACGAAGGAGGTTCTCAAGTCGACGCGTATTTTTTTTCTGTATGAAATATGACCTCGCACAACTTTTTACAGAGCAGTCCAATCTTGATAATTCTTTTTTTTTTGTTGGAAAGGTCAATTTCAAGGGTATTCATAATATGATAAGGACACCAGGATCTGATGATGGCATAACAAAGAAATCGAGGAGTACTCTCGAAAATCGTAGGGGCGTTTTCTAATGTTTACGCGAATTTCACTCGTTATAATAAAACGTCGGGCTTGTAAAAATCTTAATAAACCGCGATAAAATCCGTAAATATTGTTTTATTATAATCGTAGGGGCGACTAGTGCATTTGTTAATTTTTTCTTTAAGTATTTTAAATGTCGCTCTGATGATGGAGCTGAAAGACAGTCAAGGGAACTCCTCGACGATTTACAGCAGTATCCTTGTGTTTGGACTTGATTAATTAGTATTGATGAGAACTTTATATCTAGATGGGTTGTGACTGTCATTAGAGGTCTGATTATGAAGACGAAGGACAAGCTCCTCAGAAGTAAAAGACGGAAATCAACTCAGCAAGTTCCATTTATCTAATGCTAATAAACGGTCAATGCATAAACACTTCGTTTTTTCCTCTTAAATTTTCCAGTTCGTATTCGTGAAATACAAGTGCTATTTATTATGCAACAAAACAACGTAGTGGCCGAGCTATCGACAGTGACACTGATGTTTCTATAGCGTAACGTCTGGCGGTGCAGCGTGGAGAATTCTAGAACAGCTACACAATGAAGTGAAGTTTTCCAGCCTATTGACTATCGATCACCTCAGAGAACCTCTCCAGGACCTCTCCAGGACTTTCACTTATGTCTTGCTCACATTTTTAGATGATGCCTGAATATCGAGCCCCAAAAGTGCGAAAACGTTAAGAACATGAACAATATCCAATTTAAAGTTTTAAAACTGTCGGAATGTTAAATACGAGTATGCGAAAGTAAGCATCGACAGTTTTTCAAAAGGGGGGAAACTATTAGGCCATATTTTATACTGGAGCTATGATGGTTGATTGGATGGCGAACTTTACCCACCTAAAATGGTTCCTAAATATATTTTACTTCAAAGCTGAACAAGTGATGTTTATTAAGCGCATTGGGAAATTCAGATGAACCCTTTCTCAGAACGAGCTACTTTAAAATTCGAGTCAATACCAACCAGACAACCTCACGCACCAGTTCATAGATATTCCTACATCAGTAAACAAATTACATTTTATTATAGCATTATATTTTTTTATATCACGTAACGACAAATACATCGTGCTTAATGAACGTAAGAGATTCATTATTAACTTGTGATATATATGGACATTATGACATTACTACGTGGGTAACACTGAAAATGTTTAGAACTGGCCAGTTAGAAACATTGAAAATGAAAACTTTTTTTGTATTTCAATTTTAGAACTCTTTGGTAACCTAATGTAGTAATATTGCATTCATTTGTCATTTGTTTTTGTGAATTGGCGGCAAATCTAAAACTCTTGTTACACGTGAACATGAACATAACGCGAGATTAAATTTGGTTTAGTGTTCTTCAGGTGAGCCAGCCGGAGCATCCAAATAGGCAGCATCATAATAGTTCTTTGGCCATAGCCCGAGTCTCCTAAAACATATAATTATTGCAATATAATATTAATGTATGAAACAAATGATCACTTTCTTATGATTTTAACTTAGAATTAACAAGTAAATAAATAAGTTCCCCAAAATTTAAAAAGGAATGAACACATTTTAAGATTCCTTTATAATGTTTATGTTATTTGCCAATTTAAAGGTATTACTAAAAGGATATACCTATTAATATATATAATTAATTTGTTTAAATTGTATAATATATTATATCAATATAATATATATACAATTTAAAGGTATTACTAATAAAAGAAAAGGCATTATTAAAACTAAATTATACATTTACAGAATCCAAGAGTCAACTTTATATAGTATACATTACTGTGGTCAATTTTATCAGAAAATGCAAAAACACGAGTACGAAACGAGAGAGAGTAAGGCCCAGACCCTCCTAGCCCCTTCCCCACTTCTCTATGAAATACGTTTTGATGGGCTAAAATGTTCCGTAGGTCACTCAGGTATATAAGTTATCTCAAAATAGCAATAAATAGGCATCTACGCATATTGTTTCGTAGGGTCTAGGGCGGTCTGGACCTTATTGTCTCTGGTATCGTAGTCATTTTATTGCATTTTCTGAGAAAATTTACCATAGTAATGTATATTTTTTTTACACCATTAGAAAGTAGAGATTTCACCCAACAGAATACACACCAACTTTTTGAAGAAAGCTGATATTTTGACAGGAGAATTTTAAAGTGAAAATAAGGCTGTTTTTTCGATATTAAATCGATATAAGGTGAAAAAATAAATATTTTAAATTTAAAAAAATACAGTGTGTTTGGAACATAAGGAGGTAAGTTTACACCAAATTTCGTGAGCAAACATTTTTTTTTGTAAAAGATAAAAATAAAAAACCAAAAACTTGGTTATTTGAATTTTTCACATACATTTTGAGGTTATGTGAAAAAATTGTAAATACAAAAGTTGTAGATCTTCTTATTACCTACAACTTTGCTATTCAACTTTTTTCCATGAGACTTGTAGATTTGCCGGAAATCGAGATAAACCGTTTTTTACCCTTAGACCCCCCCCCCCTCCACTTTCCCGCCGTCAGATCGCCCGTAAATTATTTTTCCTTTCATTTCTGTTATATTCTCTTCCTTTTCCAATGGGTTTCATTCTACTATAATTTTGTTTCACTTTTTGCCATTGTCAAAGGCTTCGGCACTGGTCTATAGGCCGTAGTTATAACTTTATAACATTCGAACTACGCCAACGTGCTAGATCGTAGACGCTAGACGTTATAGTTTATAGTTTATACGTCAGTCAGCGTCGAGCGCGCGCTCGCGCTAGATGTGTTGTGCGCTATCCCGGCCGGCTCACGCGAGTTACGTAATTCTAGTCTTGCGACTACATTATAATATAGTCTATAAAATAGCGCGCTAGAAAAATATAGTTTATAGTCCATAGCACGTTATCATAAAATAGTTTATTTGCACACCACTAGTCAAGAGTACGAATTATGGAAATATGTATGAACAAGATCGAGAAATCCCGATGTCAATTAGTTACATAAAATTTCACTGTAATCGAGTCAAATTGTGCGCTAGTTGTAGCGTCTTTTCGATCCCAATCCTAAATTTCGATAGGATCGAGTGTTAAGAGTAGGCCGGCTGATCCTAAAGCATCCAGTTTGCTTCATGTTACGAACTTTAATTAGAGGGTATGTTAACTAAACTTCGTATTAAGTTTAAATGTTTACAACTTTAATACGTTAGTGTGTCTAGTTTTAATATAAACTTGTTTACTGTGATTTGAAATTTAAGGCAACTCTAATAGGAGATAAACATACATAGTCAGCGTCACCCATAGACAAATTTACCTAGGGCGCCCACGTGTTGCCTATTTTAAGACGCTAGAAGGTAAGTATTGGTGCCTGTAATTACACTGTCTGTCGTATAGCACAACTTTGCTGTATTTCGAAAGGAAGGGGTGGATAGAATAGCTTACGGATTAATGAGCTGATAGTGGTGCCCATGCAGATGAGAGCTCGGCACTAGCGTTTTCCTCGTACCGAAAGGTCCGTTCGGATATACCGCAGATAGCAACTGGTTCCATATAATCGTATGAGTCTAAAATGCCTTAAAATTCGTGCTATTATGAATTTCAGGTCATCGAGGTGTTATGGGTGGAATTGTGACGCGACATCCAGTGGTGAAATTTGGAAATTCTAAACAATTGCATTAATTCGATTAATTTTAATTTGATTGCTTTGTTTTGCTAATTTGGATGGTATAAATAAATGGCGAATCAAATTGAAGCTCAGGTGAAAAGCCGGGCTCAGATCGATAAATCAATGACATGACGAAAACAGCTCGGTAGGGTTGTCACCTGCCGCTAAACACGTGTAGCGGATTACCGACAATGCCCGGCTTAACTATAATTAGTTAACGCTTACGAAGTCATTTTACTGGTTATTTCGATAATAAATTTCGTTCAAAATTTTTACAATAATAAATTAACAAAAACTATTAAGGAACGTTTGTGTGGTAAAGGTTATTATTAAATAAAAAAATTTATTGAAGATACCATACCCTTTTAAGGTTTTACATGATATATTATGTATAAACTATGTGTTTAATTTTTCTTGACATAAAAGCAACCCATAAGGCTTTATTCCCTATTTTAAGTGGGGGAGGGGGCTGCATTTCAAACGAGTTTTTATTGCCTCCTTTTTATTGATTACTTTTGACGTATTTCAAGTGTACAAGTTCTTATCAACGAAATAAAGATATTTTGATTTGATTGGAGTTGTATCTTGCGATTCAAATACATATTGTATAGAACGTTACAATCATGAACGAAAGTTAAGTCTAAAATACTGCTGAGATTCTTATTAATATACATTCAAAACCTAGAACCCTTTATAATAGAAATTCTTTATAAAAAATAAAAATTGTTATTTGTTAAAATTTACAAAATTTTACAAACTACACAACATCTAATCATTTTTATAGATGTAAACGCGTCAGCCCTGTATATTGGTACATCTGCAAATCCGGGTGCCCATTTGTTACGTCTCGTTACGCGTGCCCCATTACAAAAGTTGCCCAAATCCGGGGCCGTTATTTACGGGACCCGCTCATTTTTCATACAACACACGCTAGCGACGCCCGAATTAATTCCCGTGTTACATTCTTCCCTCCGCCTCACGTGGAGACGGTTTGTCCGACAATGACGAATAGTGTGCTTGCTATTGTGTTAATGTTCGTTAGCAAATCGTACGTGATCATCATCATCGTAAATTGTAAGACGCAGTACCATGCTGCTTTGCAGCCGAATTGGGCCGGCACGACCGGGGTGGTACCTCTCGCTCACATAACAGCGGCGTCAAGTGACAGCTATGTTGTCGCGTTTCATATGCAAAATCTCTGGTTGTGCGAATATTGTGTATGGGTGTTAAGTCGCCAAAAGGCTTTGACTGAACTGAACTAAAGAAATCATTATCGATATTTTCTCGTCCACTGCTGGACAAAGCCATTTTCAATGAACGCCAAAACGGTATTTCCCGCCACCTGCATCCAACTAGGACCAGGCCATTGCACAGAGATCGTTACAATATCTAGTTAAAGCAAACCCACCGTCTTGCCGATGGGTTAATAGAAAAGTGAAGGCAAATCATAAATCAAGTTAAAGGTAGAATGTGAACTTTATTTAGAACATCATAAAATTATGAAATGATAAAATATAAAAGTACTAGCAGACCCGGCCACGCGTTGCAGTGGCTAAGATATATAAAGTGTGTAAGGTATTATAATTAATAAACTAAATTCGAAATAATTGCTTATAATGATGACCATAACGATATAGCCGGTTTAAAAAATCAACGGGATTGAGATTTTAAATTGAGCTCAAAATTTTAAAACAATTGATAAAAAATATGTAGAGTTGATATTAAGCTCAAATAAACTTATTTTTTATTTTAATTAACATCACTTATCAGTGCTGAATAATATTGGTTAACCTGTTTCTGCTAACGCAAATAGATAATTTGATGCTTTTCCCACATGTGAGCATGCAGCGTATTTAGTACGTAAAGTTACCCATGGGAAAAACATAGTAAATTTCAATCAGTTGACGAACGTTATTCGTCAACTTTCATGCTACGTCCCAATGGTTATCTTCTTCTAACAATTGCAGTTCGTGACATCTTGGTATGTATTGAATACTCGGCCATTTACTGCTCGCAAAAAGTAAAAGATTTTGGTCCAGGAGCATGCTCCAATAACAAACGTAAATAAAAGTATTCACGTTATTTTGGATGTACCGCGTAAAGTCGTTCCAATATGTTAGCTTTGAATATACGTGGACTATAATGGAAGTAGATATTTTATTAAACGAATACTGTAAAATTATAAATACTATTTTAATAATAATAATATCTATGAACGCTTTTACACCACGTCAATCTGGTCCCGTGGTAAGTTCACGAAGAACTTGTGTTACGGGTACCAGACAACGGTAAATATATTTAATACTTTTATACTATACATATATTTAAGATTTTATTTTATAATACACATCCATGACCTAGGAACACAGAAAATATTTTTTGTTCCCTGGCGGGATTCGAACCCGCAACCTCCGGCTTGAGCGTCATCGCGTTTACCACTGAGCTACATAGGTCGTCAATTAATAATGAAGGTCTAATACGTCATCTCTCTGTCTAAATGAGTTTTGGATTTGACATCATCTTGAGAATTTGACATCTGCATACAGTAACAAAATATAAACATTTAATTTGCAATAACAAATATTCAGATCAATAATTGAGATAAAAACTACCCTATCTCCCAAGTTGGACCAAATTACAAATGCTTACAAAATTTGATAAAAATTGGTTCAGTAGTTTAGGAGTCCATCGCGGACAAACATCGTGACAGGAGATTTATATATATTAAGATTAAGAAGATTACATAGTAAGTTATACAACATTTTATTCTTTTTTTTTGTTCATTTTTTTTTCAAATTGTATTAATATGGGAATATATTTTAAGCTTAAAAAATCTTTATACAAAAAATAAAAATGAAGATGTAAGTGCGACTCTACACTCTCTCCGAGACGGTAAGAGGCAGGTAGTGCGAGAGTGTAGATGCCTAGATGGTAGCGCCCGCCCGCCAGTTGTCCCGCACCACAGAACAACCCCTCCCAACGTCGGGACAGTACAATGGGGTGAGGTTCCCATCCTCACCCCTTGCCCCCTGCTCCTCTGTCCCCTCTTCATATAAGAGGGGAACAAAGAGCCCCCTCTGCCCAATTAGCTTCGCCCAAGGTGCTGGGCTCACCCTAGATTACTGAGCCCCACCGCTACGACAAGGCCTGAACCATGATGGGGGTGCTCATTTCATCCTGTGTATATTATATCGTTACATTTATAATAAAAATGTAATGCATTTAATTAATGTAACATACAGCACCCGTGTACCAATAACAGGTGCTAAAAATATCATTACTACCAGGACGATCAATAAAATGTAACAAAAATACACAACCCGTATTAACTAACACGGGTATAAAGAAACAATAAAGCAGGACGGGAGCGTCGCAGGTACGGGACATAAAACCAGGAAAACTCCCATCTCGAACACAATACGGTATTATCATATCTTTACTGCCGATTTTTATGTCGGGCAGTAAAAGTGCAGTTAAATTGTAATAAAACGTGCTATCAATGGACATAAAGTTGTTGTGTAGGGGTTTTTGGGCAGAAATCGAAGGTAGGGTGTTATAGGATTTTGACGGTGAATCTTTTATAATATGTATTATAAATCGATGGTTAGTATAGTTGCGTTCTGTTATAATATATTCTCGTTGTATGTACTAATCTTGTAAGATATTGTCTCCGGAGTCTGCCGTAGTATGGCGACGTACGGTGCACCCATCGGGGCGGCTCACCTGGTGTCACCGAGGTGTCTCGTCACCTGGTGTCACCGAGGTGTCTCGTCACCTGGTGTCACCGAGGTGTCTCGGCGAGAGCCTTACTAGGTTCGGGGACTAGGGCATGAGGCGTTAATGCGGAGGTGGGGGGACGACATGGCGCAGCAGCCGTATGGCAAAAACCTGACGGTTGCTCTACGTCTGGTCCTTGAGCGGTGGATGAATTCCACCACCGGACATCGCGTAAGAATTCCAAATTTCACCCACACCATCTTGATGTACGGAAATCCACAACATCTAGATTTTTACTGCATTTCCTGCCTCGCACCACAAATATATGGAATCAGCTGCCACCTATGGTGTTTCCGAACCGAGACGACTTAGGGACCTTCAAGAAAAGAGCATACTCACATCTAAAAGGCCGGCAACGCACCCGCTGATCTCCTGGTATAGCGGGTGTCTGTGAATGTCGCTTTTCACTTACCATCAGGTGAACCGACTGTCCGTTTGCTCCCTCTTCTATATAAATAAAAAACCCCTCACCTTTCGTCTGACACAGGTGCTCACCGGGCATGGTTGCTTTGGTGACTACCTGTGCCGGACGGCCCGCAGGGAGCCGTTGACAGTGTATCACGATTGTGGCGCGGCGGTGGACTCAGCCCAGCACACAATCGAGGTGTGCCCGAGATGGGCGGCGCTGCGTCACAGCCTGACATCAGTCATCGGAGGGTACTTGTCACTGCCGTTCATTTCATACAATATCACAAAAACGATTGACGGCCGTCTGGTCGAGTGGTCAGGCTACTGGACACTTTACGCAGCGGTCGCGGGTTCGAATCCCGTCAGGTGTAGGTAAATTGTATGTCTGCACCGGGTCATGGACGTGTATATAATTATGTGTTTACTCAAATTTACCCGTAACACAAGTTCTTACGAACTTAGCCCGGGGCTAGGTTAACGTGGTGTGATTGTTGGTGATAAGTATTTAGTTATTATTTATTTAAATATTATGTCACACAATCATAAACAATTACCGGAGGTAGGTATGCGCTTCTACCGCGCGCTCGTAATTCTAATTGCTGTTTCGGAGAGAACAGCAGGACACTGTAATAACTGGCACCGAGACTTAAAGTCTTATGTCTCAGGGTAGGCAGCACATAAATGAGTTGCCTGGGCCTACCTATCTTATGTTCATGGGCGACGTTGATCATTCATGAAGAGGTCCATCTGGCAGTTTTCCTTTCTAACTAAAAAAACCTATAATATGTAACTTTATGCCCTTATGTACATTGTTTAAGCTGTAATGACTATGAAATCATTATTCATTAACGCAGCTCCGAAATTAAAATGTGTATAATATGAAATATAAATTAGTTATCTGCGTTAATGTTGCCATGATCATCATAGTGGATGCTGTCGGGGAATATTAATATGGTGAATGCGATCATCTATATTGCATAGACAATAAAAATAATTTATTCCTCAGGTGACATAATGATACCTCCGTCCTCCCGTGAGGTTGCTGTAAAGTATGTTAAGCGTCGGGTATGTAATGTTAATAAAACAACGATGTGATAATTCTTAAAATTTTGTTTATATTACGAAGTGTGAAATTGATCTAAGCATTCGTAAAACGTAATATAAATAATAGTGTATGTTACCCTTAAATATTAGATATTATTATTTTTTATGCCATAAGGAGGCAATTCCAGGCAGTCGGAACGTTATGGTGACTACCGACGCCCATAGACATCCGCACAACTGTCACTTGACTCCGGTGTTATGTGAACGAGAGGTACCACCCCGGTCGTGCCGGCCCAATTTGGCTGCAAAGCAACATGGCACTACATCTTACTAGTAATAACATTATATATAGGAGCTGATATCCTAATGTGGACTCCGGCTAAAAAAAATAGGCCAAAAATACAATTAAGGCAACTGCAGGATGGTGGTACCCAAGCAGCCGGGAGTGGGGCATAGCACATTCGTCCCACCGGTATAGGAACAAGCAGGATGGGGTACCCAAGCAGCCGGGAGCACGGTACAGGGCATCCCTGCCACCAGTATAGAAACAAGCAGGATGGTGGTACCCAAGCAGCCGGGAGCACGGTACAGCGCATACCTCCCACCGGTACAGAATAAAGCAGGATAGGGGGACCCAAGCAGCCGGGAGCACGGTACAGCGCATCCCTCCCACTGGTATAGAAACAAGCAGGATGGGGGTACCCAAGCAGCCGGGAGCACGGTACAGCGCATTCCTCCCACCAGTATAGAAACAAGCTGGATGGTCGTACCCAAGCAGCCGGGAGCACGGTACAGCGCATTCCTCCCACCAGTATAGAAACAAGCAGGATGGTCGTACCCAAGCAGCCGGGAGCACGGTACAGCGCATTCCTCCCACCAGTATAGAAACAAGCAGGATGGTCGTACCCAAGCAGCCGGGAGCAGGGTACAGCGCATCCCTCCCACCGGTATAGAAACAAGCAGGATGGTCGTACCCAAGCAGCTGGGAGCACGGTACAGCGCATCCCTCCCACCGGTATGGCAACAAGCAGGATGGGGGTACCCAAGCAGCCGGGAGCACGGTACAGCGCATCCCTCTCACCGGTATGGCAACAAGCAGGATAGGGGTACCCAAGCAGCCGGGAGCACGGTACAGCGCATCCCTCCCACCGATATAGAAACAAGCAGGATGGTCGCACCCAAGCAGCTGGGAGCACGGTACAGCGCATCCCTCCCACCGGTTTATTAATATATATAATATATATAATAATAATATCAACCCTTTTATGTCCCACTGCTGGGCACTGGTCTCCTCCTCGAAATCAGGCGAGGAGGGTTTTGGGCCATAGTTCACCGATGCGCTGGCCAAATGCGGGTTGGTGAACTTCACACACCTTCAAAGACTTTTAATCTTATCAGGCATGCAGGTTTCCTCACGATGTGTCCTTCACCGGTGAGCAAGCGATGGTGTCATGTTCAGATGCACGTAGAAATTAAGAAAAACCCATTTCTAGGCATCACAGTGGGGGGGGGGGGTCAGGTTCGAACCCGGACCTCTCGGCTCTCACTCAAGAGGCCGAGCCCATACCCACTAGGCCATCGTCGCTCATTCGGTCGTCGGTTTATTAATATTCATGATGATATATTTTTGTTTGTGTATCGTCCGGTAAATGGACTCATTATGGATCTCATTAAAGTGCATTCATTATCACGGGAATATATAACGTGTTATATAACGTGATATATAACGTGTTATATAACGTGATATATAACGTGATATATAACGTGTTATATAACGTGATATATAACGTGATATATAACGTGATATATAACGTGATATATAACGTGTTATATAACGTGTTATATAACCGTGATATATAACGTGATATATAACGTGTTATATAACGTGTTATATAACGTGTTATTAACGTGTTATATAACGTGATATATAACGTGTTATATAGCGTGTTATATAACGTGATATATAACGTGTTATATAACGTGTTGCCGAATTTTTTTTTTTTTTTTTTTTATGTTAGCTGGATAGGCAAACTGGCAAACGTACCACCTGATGGTAAGTGGTCGACGTCGCCCATGAACATAAACTAGTATACCGGGAACGAACCCAGGCAACTCATTTATGTGTTGCCTATCCTGAGACATTAGATGTTAAGTCTCGGTGCCAGTAATTACACTGCCTGTCTTGCCCTTCTCTCCGAAACACAGCAAAGCTGTTTCACGGCAGAAATAAGCAAGATGGTGGTACCCATGCAGCCGGGAGCGCGGCACAGCGCTTCCCTCCCTCCGGTAATCTTATGATGGAGCGGTTTAAATGTTCAATGTGTTTTAATTACTATTTTAATGTGAGGTTAAACTAATTAGCCACCAAGTAAAATGCTGTTGGAAATTACGGTAAGAAATATAAGTACAGACGAGAAGACTTACGGAAGCTTTCTTCATTTTGCGTCTAGCCATTTCCCAACTATGTTAAAGGTGGCTTCTAGTCAGATACCAGGTCTCCCTAGGTGGGTATGTGGGACTCCCTGCGCCCGAAAGATGGTAAATGGACGCAGCTCTACCCACTAAAACCCGGCGAGTGCCCCCCGTGCCGCCTTGGTGAGGTGCCCCGGATCTGTTAAGCTAACAGGGCACCTAGACGGCTAGTCAGTCCCGCAAGGAACCGAAGCCACCTCCATAGAGGGGTTGTCCCGCACCACAGAACTACTCCTCCCGACGTCGGGACAGTACAATGGGGTGAGGTTTCCATCCTCACCCCTTTCCCCCTGCTCTTTTGTCCCCT
Source organism: Helleia helle (assembly GCA_963853865.1). NCBI lineage: Eukaryota > Metazoa > Arthropoda > Insecta > Lepidoptera > Lycaenidae > Helleia > Helleia helle. The sequence goes on from OY971423.1 coordinate 646,083, forward strand.
CTTCTTATAAGAGGGGTACAAAGAGCCCCCTTGGCTCATTTGGCTTCGCCCTAGGTGCTGGGCTCACCCTGGGCTACTGAGCCCCACCGCCACGTCAAGGCCTCAACCATGGTGGGGAAGTGAGATATCCCGTGGTGAGACTGGCTGTCCTACTTTCGGGCTTCTGACGACCCTTAACGACTGTCAAAAATCCACGAATGACAGCAGAAACCAACGGCTTAACATGTTTTCCGAGGCCCGAGTCTCGGTGTGTAAAGATGGTCACCCATCTACGGATCACCACGACAAGCGTAGCTTAACCTGATGGATTGATCAGTGCGGCTGTTATTACTTAGCCACGAAGCCAGAAGCATCAAATAAAATATTTTTATAGTGATGTATGCCTGATATAATAAGTTATTAGCAGGCGTTAGGTCAGAAGTACACACTAAACACTTGACTATGCTTTCTTGGAAATATGGCCAGCGATAAAACGCATTTATAATATACAAAAAATCTTGTCCAACTCTAATCTAACTTGGAATTTAAAATATTGCCTTAGGACAGTATATCTAAAACCAATCAATTTATTCAATCATAAAAACAAGTAAGAGGTTCAAAAAATTTTGACTGGGATCAAGATAACTTTCAAAACTTTGAGTCGCAGTCCCTCTCTTTTCAATTGAATCAACATTTTGTATTAGTATAAAGATATTATTTATAAGTTATTGTTTGTTCTAAAGAAAGGAAACAACTTTCTACGGATTACGGTTAATTAAGATTTTTACAAGCCTGACGTGTCGGATACTTTACAGCAATCATGGTCACGGGAGGACTGAGGTATCCGACGTCTTAATTTTGGGGCAAGTGAAGCCATGGGGCACAGTTAGTTTTTATTAAATTGAGTTTAACCTATTAAGTATCTTTTAGATATACATACTTATACCCAGACAACTTGGATGTATAGCTTGACCAGAAAAACAAAAACCATGAATAAGACCATAATAAGACGTGTTGACATAAAAAATATACAGTGGTGACACCACGCAGCTTATATATTGCTGGTCAGGCTTTTCCTACTAGTAGAGCAATAATTTAAATGATTGACTAGCAATGTTATTAACTTAATGTCAATTAGGATTTAACACTAGATTAGCCATTATGATAATAAATGAATTGCAAATACGTTTACGTTATCAATTAAAATAACAATCACAAACACCATTATCTTAATATGCAATCTTACAATACAAAATACAACAATGTCCCGCCAGGGAACAAAAATATTTTCTGTGTTCCTGGGTCATGGAAAGTGTATTAAATATGTGTATTATATAATAAAAATCTTAAATATATGTATAGTATAAAAGTATTAAATATATTTCCGTTGTCTGGTACCCGTAACACAAGTTCTTCGAGTACTTACCACGGGACCAGATTGACGTGGTGTGAAAGCGTCCATTGATATTATTATTATATTTCAAAAAACTAAAATTGCACGCTTTATTAGCCAACTGATATAAAAATTTGAAAGTGCTATCCTGATTATCCTGATCAAGATATTGGAACAAACTTATTAAATTATTGTATTGTCATTGGTCGTTAAAATGTGTGTAAAGTTTCAATTTAATTTTACGTCTTAAAGTGGGTCAAAATTATGTTCAAAGTTTCCTCTAAATAGGAACATACGTCTGAAGCTACTAAAAGCATGTTAATTAAAATCGTCAAACTGACATCTGCTGGGTCAGGAAAAAGAATTTTGAGACAAGATAGAGGTAGTGGGTTAAAATCCCGCTAAATGGCCTATGTATGGCTAAAAATTTCTGCCTCCCGTCTAACGTGACTCGGGGTAAGATTGACGCCGACGCCGGAACTTTTTTTCAAACAGACAGACAAAAATAGTCAAAAATGCTATTTTTGTATATGTACCGTGTATACATCCATATGCATTTAGTAAAAAGCACTTAGGATTTTAATATTACAAACAGACACTCCAATATTATTTATCTGTATAGATTTAATTTATAAATATAAAGAATAGAATCAGTGTTATTCCAGATATATGACGCCTTTTTTTAATTTATACAGATTCTCATTATGTATTGGAATAATTCCTGGAGCAGTGGGTTGACCGACGGCACGGGATGCTGCTTCGGAAGGTATCTGTGGAAGGTGGCAGGGGCGGAGGACTCACCAGGGTGTCATCACTGCGACAGCAGTGAAGAGTGTCCCCGCCTCCAGAGAAGAGTGTCGGATGGCACACCGTGGAGAACACCGCTGGGGTTTAGTGCGTAGAGTTTGCGCCCACTTTACCCAGAGAGTCCCACATAACCCCCGGGCTCCCCCGGCCCCGGTGGTATGTATAAGAGCATTCCCCAGCGGAAACAAAAAAAAATGTATTGGAATAATAAAGTAGCACAAATATTTTTAAATCTCACCCATTTCCCAAAAATAGCTCGCTTCAATTTATAGTTCCAACTCAGTTATAAAATTGGAAAACTTTCCCATCATAAAAACTGGAATCCTGGAACGAAATGTACTTTCTTAATTAAGTTCCAGTTGCTGATTGGATTGCTAAGTAACAACAACGCGACTGGAGTGGACTAAGAAATCTGTTATTGTAGAAAAACTTGTCGACAGCTCTAGTATTAAAATAACTTCCAATCTTAACATCGTTAGTTAGTTTTACTTTACTATCTATAGAAATAGAGAGTTAGTTATAAAACTAGTTTTTATGATTAGTTGTAAAAGTATTTCTTATGATTAATTTATATTTTATAATAATGTTTCACCGGTGGGAGGGAAGCGCTGTGCCGCGCTTCCGGCTGCATGGGTGCCACCATCTTGCTCGTTTCTCCCGTGAAACAGCTTTGCTGTGTTTCGGAGAGAAGGGCAAGACAGGCAGTGTAATTACTGGCACCGAGACTTAACATCTTATGTCTCAGGCAATACATAGATGAGTTGCCTGGGCTCGTTCCAGGTAAACTATGTTCATGGGCGACGTCGACCACTTACCATCAGGTGGCACGTTTGCCAGTTTGCCTATCCAACTAACATAAAAAAAGAAAATGTGAGTGACGGGAGGCCTCTGTACAAGCAGTCATTTTATTGTTCTTACAAAGTAGGTAATTGAACGTCAAATTGAGTCTACAAACGACTCCAAACCTAGCCTACAGGAAAAAACGGGTAAGTATTTAGTAGACAGTGTGATTTTTAAAATATCTAACAAATATTTAATATTGAAAAATGAAAAAAGCCTTGTTGTGACGCCTAGCTTGTTTTTTTTTTTTTTACGTTAGTTGGATAGGCAAACTGGCAAACGTACCACCTGATGTTAAGTGGTCGACGTCGCCCATGAACATAAACTAGTAGACCTGGAACGAGCCCAGCCAAATCATTTATGTGTTGCCTATCCTGAGACATAAGATGTTAAGTCTCGGTGCCAGTAATTACACTGCCTGTCCTGCCCTTCTCTCCGAACACAGCAAAGCTGTTTCACGGGAGAAACAAGCAAGATGGTGGTACCCATGCAGCCGGGAGCGCGGCACAGCGCTTCCCTCCCACCGGCTTGTGGTACCAGGACGATCATGATCAATAATTTTCTAAAAACACGAGGGTTCTGACCTCTGTGGCATAATAAGTAGATTACACACCGCATAACCCCAATACCCTGTAACTAGCTAATCCTGACATCGCACCGAATTACGAGCGATTGCAGGCTCCCTTTGTCGCTACGACAATAATAGATAGATAGAAATTCGCGCAAACATTAGAAAACAATAATAGATCGAATTTAATAAATATACCTCTTTGGAATCAACAAATCTATACTGATAAACTAAACCTGAAAACCTGTTAATTTGAACGCGTTAATCTCCAGAAGTATCCTATCTATAGAATTTGAAGAATTATTTTGAATTTGGAATTATTAAGAAAGGCTTTTATGCTATTTATTTTATAAAATACTTTTATCAAGTTTAAGGCGAGTCGAGCTGTTATCTAGTAAATTATTAAGATAACTTAAATGTTACCTTTTTTTTTCTTTAACGCCGGGAAATGCTCTGAGGCATCCCGACTGGGGAGTGGGTCTCCCCAGGCTGGTATGTTTGACTCGCTGCGCCCGAAAGATGGCAAGTGGAAGCAGCTTTACCCACTAAAACCCGGCGAGTGCCACCAGTGCCGCCTTTGGTGAGGTGCCCCGGATCTGTTAAGTCAGATCAGTCCCACAAGGGACCGACGCCACCTCCACAAAGGGGTTGTCCCTCACCACAGAACAACCCCTCCCAACATCGGGACAGTACAATGGGGTGAGGTTCCCATCCTCGCCTCTTGCCCCCTGCTCTTTTGTCCCTCTTCTTATAAGAGGGGTATAGAGAGCCCCCTCGGCTCAATTAGCTTCGCCTAAGGTACTGGGCTCACCCTAGGCTACTGAGCCCCACCGCCACATCAAGGCCTGAATGGTGGGGAACTTAAAAGTTACCTAGCCTTCTACTGCCTTGATTCTTGTTGAACCGTAAATGTTTGTATGTACAAAGATTCTAACCACAATTTGTCTACAGCTTAGACAACAACATAGGCTTCTATTCCATAGTCCAAAGATCTAGTTGTTGTTTTTTTAGATTGCATTGCAATTAACACTTTACATAAATATTGACAAACCCTCCTTCTTCTCTCTCAGTGGTTATTAGAAAGACAACTAATTTTAAGATAGTTAATAGAATCAGGCGTTACCTTGCGGAAATCCATTATATAAGATATTAAATTAATTATATTAATTAGCAATTATCCCGCGAAAAACGCAGTCTTTACAGCAAATGTGTGAGTGCACGCATATGCATGCATATAGCACCGCCCTCCTTTCCCACACTACATATGCGTACACTCGCATGCACCACCACCCCACATGCACCACAACCACAGTAAAAGACCACCACCAAACAATCTACGTACGTTTCGCCCCGACACCGAGGCATCCTCAGGATGTAGACTCTACGATTAGTAATCGTTAAGTGACTTGCAGGCCCAAACACCCGCCTTATATTAGCTGGTTCCCCCAATACCCCCACCGAATAACCGTATTATGGGAGAATTCGTTAAATCGGTTTAGCCATTCAACAATGCAATCGATTTATTATTTTTATGTTTTATTATTTCGAGTTGTTCCAACACACTTAGTCGAAATCCCTTGTCGCATTTATGTAAAACCTGGAACGTATGGCCCCTACTAACGTTATGTCCTGTCTCTAGTAGATGTTTTGCGAAATGGGATTTTTCCCATAACAAAAAGTATATGATACTTTTTGTGAACCTCAATGGACGCTAATTCTCGGGCTTTTTCATCTAAACAATCAAAGTCAATATTGTGCAATTGAAAGGATAATTCTGAATATAGCACTTTTAAATGTAGTTTAAGATTGTCTCTAACTGTGAACGAGTGCCGCGCTTCTTCGTTAAGCCAGATGATCTCAGCCTTTGTGTTGTTTTTAATATGAAAAAAAAGTGTTGGTTTTAATATGAATATCATTAGGAATTACATTTAAACGTTTGCATTGTTGATTGAACCAAACGTTTTGGACAGCCACACGATGTAATTTTGTTAATTTGATGTAGAGTCGTGCCTGTTCGGTCATGCTCACCGTTTTAAGATAGTTAATAGAATCAGGCGTTACCTTGCGGAAATCCATTATATAAGATATTAAATTAATTATATTAATTAGCAATTATCCCGCGAAAAACGCAGTCTTCACAGCAAATGTGTGAGTGCACGCATATAGCACCGCCCTCCTTTCCCACACTGCATATGCGTACACTCGCATGCACCACCACCCCACAACCACAGTAAAAGACCACCACCAAACAATCTACGTACGTTTCGCCCCGACACGGAGGCATCCTCAGGATGTAGACTCTACGATTAGTAATCGTTAAGTGACTTGCAGGCCCAAACACCCGCCTTATATTAGCTGGTTCCCCCACTACCCCCACCGGATAACCGTATTATGGGAGAATTCGTTAAATCGGTTTGGTCATTCAACAATGCAATCGATTTATTATTTTTATGTTTTATTATTTCGAGTTGTTCCAACACTAAGTGTGTTGGAACAACTCGAAATAATAAAATCCCTTGTCGCATTTATGTAAAACCTGGAACGTATGGCCGCTACTAACGTTATGTCCTGTCTCTAGTAGATGTTTTGCGAAATGGGATTTTTGGGGCTGATCGTTCCTAAACGCTGAGATATGTTCTTTATATCTAGTTTCGAAATTGCGCCCAGTTTGGCCTACGTACAAGCCGTTACACTGTGAGCATTTTAATTTGTAAACACCAGATAAATATTTGCAGTCTATTTTGTCTTTGTTGTTACAAATATTTCTTACCCCCAAATACTCAAACGAATCTCAAATTTAAGACGTACTTAAACTCGTGTTGTCCCTCTCTTTTCTTTTGAATCCGACACGTCGTAGCATGAGTGTATTATTAGTCTTGTAAGCAACATGGACATCATAATTTCTCAGCGTCTTAGCTATCCGTTCAGATACCGGTCCCATATAGGTCAGGCTGGATTTATAATTATTGACTTCTTTATTTGGCGGTACTGCATATAAATATTTCATTGTAAGTTTATTTTGTGTTTTATTAATTATATTCTTAATGACCTGTGAACTGTATCCATTAGCGTGAGCAATATGGTGAATTATGTCCAGTTCTTTTAGATAGTTTTCTTTCGTAAGTGGTACGGACATTAATCTATGAACGTAACTATGAAAAGCCGCGAGCTTGTGTTGCCAAGGATGACATGAAGATATAGGTATGGTTGTATCGGTATAAGTCGGCTTACGGTAGATGCCAAAAACATGCTTGTTATCATGTTTAGTAATCGATAAATCGAGAAAGTTTAAAGTGTTGCCCTCCTCCAATTCTACTTTAAACTTAATTTTCGCATGTTTTTTGTTGAGATCTCTTACGAATATATCTGTCTTTCCGTACCTCGCCAACATATAATACAATCATCCACATACCTATAGTAGTATAATAAGTTTTTATTCTTGACAATGTACTTGCGTTCAAAATCGTCCATGAAAATTTCCGCCATCAAGGGACTTAAAGGTGAACCCATTGCTAAGCCATCCTTTTGTATGTAAAATTGGTTATTAAATCTGAAATAATTTTGTTCCATGCATACACTCGTCCGATCTATTAATTCCCTGCATTCATCAGGAGGTAATGATTTTTGTTCTAGAGAATGTTTTATAATCTGCAGTGTTTCCTTGCATGGAACATTTGTGAAAAGACTGTCTACATCAAGTGATATTAATTTTGTACGAGATGGCAAATTCAAATCTTTGATTTTATTCACTAAATCAATACTATTTTTAATAGCATATTTTGGCCGAAAATGTATTTTTTCTTTAATAATATTATTCAGTAATTTGGTTAAATGGTACGCGGGTGATCCAATATATGACGAAAGAAAACTATCTAAAAGAACTGGACATAATTCACCATATTGCTCACGCTAATGAATACAGTTCACAGGTCATTAAGAATATAATTAATAAAACACAAAATAAACTTACAATGAAATATTTATATGCAGTACCGCCAAATAAAGAAGTCAATAATTATAAATCCAGCCTGACCTATATGGGACCGGTATCTGAACGGATAGCTAAGACGCTGAGAAATTATGATGTCCATGTTGCTTACAAGACTAATAATACACTAAGAAATATTTGTAACAACAAAGACAAAATAGACTGCAAATATTTATCTGGTGTTTACAAATTAAAATGCTCACAGTGTAACGGCTTGTACGTAGGCCAAACTGGGCGCAATTTCGAAACTAGATATAAAGAACATATCTCAGCGTTTAGGAACGATCAGCCCCAAAAATCCCATTTCGCAAAACATCTACTAGAGACAGGACATAACGTTAGTAGCGGCCATACGTTCCAGGTTTTACATAAATGCGACAAGGGATTTTGACTAAGTGTGTTGGAACAACTCGAAATAATAAAACATAAAAATAATAAATCGATTGCATTGTTGAATGACCAAACCGATTTAACGAATTCTCCCATAATACGGTTATTCGGTGGGGGTAGTGGAGGAACCAGCTAATATAAGGCGGGTGTTTGGGCCTGCAAGTCACTTAACGATTACTAATAGTAGAGTCTACATCCTGAGGATGCCTCGGTGTCGGGGCGAAACGTACGTAGATTGTTTGGTGGTGGTCTTTTACTGTGGTTGTGGTGCATGTGGGGTGGTGGTGCATGCGAGTGTACGCATATGCAATGTGGGAAAGGAGGGCGGTGCTATATGCATGCATATGCGTGCACTCACACATTTGCTGTAAAGACTGCGTTTTTCGCGGGATAATTGCTAATTAATATAATTAATTTAATATCTTAACTAATTTTAAATAGAAATCTGCGTGTAGAGATTTTTGGAAACATTTTAATTATAAAATAGATAAGACGACGAAAGCTATGGTTTTCAGGTATACCTTTACAGAATTACTGTTGGAATCAAAGTGCAAAAAGTACCTGGTAAATGATATTTAAAAATAATTTAAATTTATAATATATTTAAAAGACAATTCTATTGTAAATTAAAACAATTAAAAGATTTTTATTGTAAAGTTGCTATCAAATCTCCTAATGAAACAAATTTAGCAATCGCTTCTGAAAACAATTTGTACTTCGGTGTCTTTTCATTTGCAATTGAATTTGAAAGCTATAAAATGTAGATTACTAACTTAAATTTAAATTATGAAGCATTTATAATAAAACAAGTGTTTGATTCTAAACAGGACTGGATCAGGTCCAATTTTAGATTTCCGATCATAACGAGCCTCTCGCGACTTCATGTCAGGAGAAACAGTTTTTGACATCAGATGTGCTACCGGAGAAGTTTAATTTAGAGATCTTGAAACAGAAAATTTATGAGACAAGAGAATTTTATACGAAACGTATTTAATGAAATAACTTTGGGGAATTAGATATTTAATTAGAAAATACAAAATTATTCCAATATCGTTTCGCGACAGACTAGTGAATTGTTTGAAGCGTATTAAATTAAATTGACTTAGGAACTTATTTGAATTGACAGAGTAATTCGTTAGATTCGGCTCTTTTCTCTCTTGAATTTTGTCTTATAATAATGTGTATTTAATTATGTGTTAGTTTTGTTTGTTCGTGGACGCTATTTTCTACGAATTTCAGAGATTCATATTTGAAAAAGATTTATTGTAAAAAAACTTTTTTAAATTTATATGTGGGGGAAACCGCAGTGTTCAGGTAGTTACGTAACTAAGCTAATTTAATTAAATCTTTTAACGGTGTTTTTAACTAATTTTATCGCAATGGATATTTGTAAAAGCTCGAAGAGAAGATAATTTTGAAATGTTACGTGAAAAAAAATAATAGATTCTCTATTTTTTTTTGGCTGATTCTCTTTGTCTTTTTAACCAACTTTAAAAAAAGAGGAGGTTCTCAATTCGTCTGTATGTTTTTTTTTTGTACTTATGTGACACGATTACTCCGCCGTTTGTGCATGGATTTCCATGGTTATTTTTTTGTTTGAAAGCTGGTGTTTCCAATTTGGTCCCATATTAATTTTATTCAGATCTGACAAGCCGTTTTTTAGTTATTCCCAATAATGCCTATTTGGTTGGTTTCGTTTACCTTGATGATAATATGATCATTTTATTACATGTTGATGTAACAATAATTATATAGGATGCTTTGGTAGCACACCATAGTATGTCGCGGTCATCGTAATCATCATCATCACCACCATCACCATCATCATCATCATCATCATCATCCTTTATCCGTCCACTGCTGAACATGCCTCCTTCAATGAACGCCAAGACGACGAATTTCGGAATCACTAAAAATTAAGATATAAAAACATGTTAGAAAAAATTAAAACCGACTTCAAAAATACTAAACTAAAAAGTAATAAAATAACTGTGTTTCTTTATTTTTTGTGCCACGTTTACCACGTCATTATAGTTACTTTTGGAGTCGGTGTCGTATTTGTTGCTGTACACTACCTACATAGCTACCTTGGCTGACACCGGCTCCAAAAGTAACTATAATGACGTGGTAAACGCAAAGTTTGTACATTAGTAGAATATTAAGTTGATTATAAGTTGTAAGCACAAAAATTAAAGAAACACAGTTATTTTATTACTTTTTAACCGACTTCAAAAAAAAAGGAGGTTCTCAATTCGTCTGTATGTTTTTTTTTAACCGACTTCAAAAAAAAAGGAGGTTCTCAATTCGTCTGTATGTTTTTTTTTTTTTTTTTTTTTTGTATGTATGTGACACGATATCTCCGCCGTTTGTGAATGGATTTCGATGGTAATTTTTTTGTTTGAAAGCTGATGTTTCCAATTTGGTCCCATATTAATTTTATTAAGATCTGACAAGCCGTTTTTTAGTTATTCCCAATAATGCCTATTTGGTTGGTTTTGTTTACCTTGATGATATGATTATTTTATTACGTGTCGATGTAACAATTGTATAGGATGCTTTGGTAGCACACCATAGTATGTCGCGGTCATCGTAATCATCATCATCATCATCATCACCATCACCATCATCATCATCATCATCATCATCATCATCATCATCATCATCATCATCATCCTTTATCCATCCACTGCTGAACATGCCTCCTTCAATGAACGCCAAGACGACGAATTTCGGAATCACTAAAAATTAAGAAATAAAAGCATTTTACAAAAAATTAAAACCGACTTCAAAAATACTAAACTAAAAAGTAATAAAATAACAGTTTCTTTAATGTTTGTGCTTACAACTTATAATCAACTTAATCTTCTACTAATGTACAAACTTTACGTTTACCACGTCATTATAGTTACTTTTGGAGTCGGTGTCGTATTTGTTGCTGTACACTACCTACCTACCTACCTTGGCTGACACCGGCTCCAAAAGTAACTATAATGACGTGGTAAACGCAAAGTTTGTACATTAGTAGAATATTAAGTTGATTAAAAGTTGTAAGCACAAAAATTAAAGAAACACAGTTATTTTATTACTTTTTAGTTTAATATTTTTGAAGTCGGTTTTAATTTTTTCTAAAATGTTTTTATATACACAAGCTTGATTTTTTTTTCTTTTATAGCATAGGAGGGCAAACGAGCAGTGAAGCTTTTTGTCGACTATCGACGTCCATACACACCCGCACAACCATATAATAATAATAATAATAATATGTTGGGACAACTCACACACGGCCATCCGATCACAAACTAGAGCCTGTTATTATGGTAACCACTAACCAGACAACTGATATATACTTATATATTTCTAAATACATACATACTATAGATAAGCTACACCCAAACACTGAACAAATGATCATGCTCATCACCCATGTTGGGACCGAAGGTTGTGAAGGCGGCGAGTGCACTGGGCAGACTCCTCCCGAACCTCGGGGGACCCAGCGCCGCCTGCAGGCAGCTATACTCCGGAGTCTGCAGGAGTATGGCGACGTACGGTGCACTCATCTGGGCGGGTCACCTTACCGCGAGGAATAAGGCCCAGCTGCGTTCAGCGCAGCGGGTCATCGCGGTAAGAGTGATCCGGGGGTACCGTACGGTATCGTGGGCGGCAGCCACTTCCCTGGCCGGTGACACCCCGTGGGAGCTCGTGGCGGAGGTTCTTGCCGAGACGCACTCCTGTGTCTCGGATAGAAGGTCGCTTGGTGAGAACCTTACGCTGGACGGCATCCTGCGGGTTCGCTGACTAGGGCAAAAGGCGTTAATGCGGAGGTGGGGGGAGGACCTGGCGCAGCAGCCATATGGCAAAAACCTGACGGTTGCTCTGCGTCCGGTCCTTGAGTGGTGGATGCGCCGAAAGCACAAACCCCTCGCCTTCCGTCTGACACAGGTGCTTACCGGGGATGGTTGCTTAGGTAAGTACCTGTGCCGGACGGCCCGCAGGGAGCCGTTGACAGTGTGTCACGATTGTGGCGCGTCGGTGGACTCGGCCCAGCACACTCTTGAGGTGTGCCCGAGATGGGCGGCGCTCCGTCATAGTCTGACATTAGTCATCGGAGTGGTCTTCGCCGGGGCCAGCGTGTCGCTGAGGTGATGCTGTCTGTTGCCTGCATATCCTGGATCCTCAAGAAGCGGCTGAAAGCGCTCGCAGTGGTTTTAGTTAGGGTGGCCACTCCCAGGTGCGAGTCCCATATTGGGTCAGGATCTACCCGAAGATCCTGGCTGCATCCATAAGGATTTCCCTGCGAAAAAAAAACATCGTGCTCATCACACAAACATTTGTCCTGTGTGGGGATCGAACTCAGGACCTTCCGGTTTAGCTGTCAGGGTCACTAACCACTAGACCAACAGGCCCCCCACCATGGTTCAGGCCTTGTCGTGGCGGTGGGGCTCAGTAGCCTAGGGTGAGCCCAGCACCTTGGGCGAAGCCAATTGAGCCGAGGGGGCTCTTTGTACCCCTCTTATAAAAAGAGGGGACAAAAGAGCAGGGGGCAAGGGGTGAGTATGGGAACCTCACCCCATTGTACTGTCCTGACGTAGGGAGGGGTTGTTCTGTGGTGCTGGACAACCCCTCTGTGGAGGTGGCGTCGGTCCCTTGTGGGGCTGACTAGCCGTCGAGGTGCCCTGTTAGCTTAACAGATCCGGGGCACCTTACCAAGGCGGCACTGGTGACACTCGCCGGGTTTTAGTGGGTAGAGCTGCGTTCACTTACCATCTTTCGGGCGCAGCGAGTCCCACATACCCACCTGGGGAGACCCACTGAGAGGCAGATCATGCACCGAGACTTACTGTCTTTCGTGTCAGGAGACACATGAGTGAGTTTCCTAGGTTAGTCTTAGATAAACTCGTTTCACTAATGCAACTAACATAAAACAAATAAAAAACCTGCCTTTTCATACTAAAGCTGTTCAAAACCGCACTTTTTGTTTTTCCCAAAGAGCTTTAGTGACCTATAAGCAACAATGTTATAACGCGCTTTTAAAACTCGACTGAACTTTCCGCACGGTCGAACTTGCGCTGGTAATGAGCCTAAGCTTTTTTAACTGTATTCGAGCTTTTTGCTACTCGTTTCACACCTGCTCCCAGTTTTAAGCTTAATATTTAAATAGCTATATGACGATAATGAATGGATTAATAAATAAAATAAAATTAATTAAATTACCAATAATTATGTGAAAGACAAAGCCTAGTCTCTTCCTAAACTTCCTAATCTCAAAAGTCACTCCTCATTTAATCCAAATCCCGGTTAGCTAATATGAATCAGGGAATAGAGTATTGTATAAATAATGAAAGTGACGCAAATGGACGTTTGTCCGGGTCATCCCGGCATTGGGGTGGAGGGGAGGGGGGAGTATGATTTATTAGCCCCGGGAGGAACAATAACGACGGGGTTTAATGGCTGTACCGGCCGAGGTTTGTCAAGGAAAATCACTTAGGGGTGCGCACACTACGGGACTAGTGATACATGTGGTACACACAGTAATTTATCTGGTTTTCTATCGTCGATATAACTATAGGTCTAAAGGTAGTCATATTTCCAAAATTTCTAGTTTGATACAAGTAACACTGTAAAATTAACGAAATCAATAGTAATTACTGTATGTTTATTTTAACACAAAATACTTATGCACTTGCATAATGCATGAATTTGATGATATCAATCATATTTAGTTTACAAAGCTTCATTGTAAATATACCAGAAGAAACCATTCATCATCATCATCATCATCATCATCATCATCATCATCATCACCAGCCTCTATCCGCCCCTCCTGAACATAAGCCTGTCTCAAACAATCGCGCACATTAAATTATGAGCACGCTTTATTTAAAATTTTCGAAGAAGTCAAAAGTTGAGCAATAAATATAATGATAATTGGATTGTTATTAGAACTTTGAATGATGATGATGTAACTGTCATTAATTGTTCTGATCAGTCACGATGGTATAGTGAGCGGCGAGCCTAACGTTTCATAGGTATTCATTAATATCAATAAGCGGGCGGTTACATTGGAATTAAATTTGAGGTCTGCCAGGTGGCGTTAGGGGGCACACGGGGCATCGAGGGCACAAGGGGCATCGGGGCATCATCCGGAGCTGGTGAGTCGGGGGCATTAAAGCCGACAGCTGACATCAAACCTCGCAATTATGTCTGTCTCGTTTTCTATTTATTGAATTAATTAGAAAATTATATTACGTCATTTTGTGATAGACACAATATAAAGGTGTCCAATTGTAAAATTGTAATTTGTTTCTTGGTGGATCAATATACGATATAAAAACAATTGCCACTAATAGATTATAATACACTGTAAGTTATCTCACTGACACTTCAAATTATAGTATTTACATCTGGGACTATGTCTATGAGCACACTTAGCCCCTTATGATTTTTGATCGACAAACAAACGGACAAAGAAAATTTTTGACATTTACCGGTGGGGGGAAGAGCTGTGCCGCGCTCCCGGCGAATGGATACCACCATCTTGCTTGTTTCTCCCGTGAAACAGCTTTGCTGTGTTGCGGAGAGAGGGGCAAGATAGGCAGTGGCAATTTCTGGCACCGAGACTTAGCATCTTATGTCTCAGGATAGGCAACACATAAATGAGTTGCCTGGGCTCGTTCCAGGTAAACTTGTTGATGTTCATGGACAACGTCGACCACTCACCATCAGGTGGCACGTTTGCCAGTTTGCCTATCCAACTAACATAAAAAAATTGTAATACAAGTACGATAGTCCGGTTAACATTGAAAGACATTAAAGTTCATAAGTGATTTCGGCATTCTGCTGCCAATGTCCAGCAGTGGACGAGTACGGACTGATGATGATGACAGGAGCCATCTAGATAACTGTCACGAAATATATTTGATTCTCAACGACATAACCTGGAATAATTTATGCTTTACATACATCTTGGGAAATTGAGATCGTAAAGACGGCGGCGTAAATCTGAGGTGAGAGGAATCACAATGAGGTGTCCTCGAGTGAGGTGGTGAAATTGGTGCGATATTGTAACTGACCAGTGTTGTTTGGACTCTCGTCTAATACAATGTAATATTTCATTATCTATAAGCTAGTAAGTGGTAGTGCCATTTTGCTTTGCAGCCAAATTGGGCCGGCACACCAGGATGGTACCTACCTCTTGCTCACATAGCATCGGCGTCAAGTGATAGCTATGCTGATAGTGGCGTCATATGATAGGGAAAAGGAGGGCAACGCATCTACATAACTTTTGGATGTGCGGGTCTATAGATCACGGGTGCGGGTAATCACCATAAGGCTACGACTGTTCGGTTGCCTCCTTGCCACATAAAAAAAATCACCATCATCTCTTGCTATCACCACTACCACTGCTAGACCACGAACAAATCACTCGCGTTCAACTCTGATCGAGAGAGAAATTTCAAAAATGCAAAAAAAAATCACCTTGTCCGGTTTTTCTTTCATCGAATAATTTTAATGTACTTGGGTTATAATTCCTAACAAACAGAATTTTTTTTAAACAAAAGCAACAAATTCTCCAATATTCATAGACCTGTCTACAATGAGACACCAATTTCTTTCAAATATTTCGTTTTTTTAAATCTTGTATCTGCTTAAACTATTCTTTACTCATTTGCTTAGAAAATACATACCCTATTTGTTTGAAATAGTCAATAGAACAAAATTCATCCATAAACCTATAAAGTAACTTATCACCTATTACCAGGTCCACAGAATAGGCGAGGAAATAGCGTTTCCCCTGACCCCATAACTCATTAGCCGTTGCAATGATAAAGTAAAATCTCGCCGGGACCCAATATCCGTGCAGCGATGCACTTCCGACCCACTGCGACCCACTGAGACCCACTGCGACCCGCTACAACCCATTCCGACCTACTAAGACATATGTACTCTGACATTTATTCATAATACATTTAACATTGCAATAATAATTTGACCTTATTATACTATAGTTTATTGATACCCACCGTGGTTCAGACCTTGTCATGGCGGTAGGGTTCAGTAGCCTAGGGTGAGCCCAGCACCTTGGGCGATGCTAATTGAGCCGAGGGGGCTCTTCTTTTATGAGGGTACAAAGAAATCTCATCCCATTGTACTACCCCGACGTTGGGAGGGGTTGTTGTGCGTATTTTTTTATAGAAGAGGGAGCAAACGGATAGTCGGTTCACCTGATGGTAAGTGAAACCGATATCCACTGACACTGTCGTGCGGGATAACCACTCCGTGGAGGTGTTGTCGGTCCCCTGAGGGATTGAATAGCCGTCGAGGTGCCCTGTTTGCTCAACAGATCCGGGGTACCTCACCAATGGCGGTATTGGTGGCACTCGCCGGATTTTAGTGGGTAGAGCTGCGTCCACTTACTAGATTTCGGGCGCAGCGAGTCCAACATACCCGCCTAGGGAGACCCACTCCCCCGCGGGATGCCTCAGAGCACTACCCGGCGTCATAGAAAAAAAATAGTTTATTGAATTGAACAGTATTACTATACTGCTTAATTCAATATCGAAAGCATATCCCTGTGATAAAAATCAACTTAATTACACTTTTGATACAACACCAATAAGGGGTTTCTTCTCCAGTCACCAAACAATGCTAAGGGAGCACAAGAAAGTAAAACAAGTCTCTTTATTCATAGTTCAGGATTGAACCCGGACTTCTCCTTCAAGTCGAGCATTAAATCGTCGACATTCACAATAATCATGGAAATGAGATTCAATTTGAAAGAGCTCTATTCACGAGCCTGCGATCGGTACGGCGCGACGTACGTAAATTCAATTACTTCAATGCCCTATTGTGTGGCTCAGAAAATACTAACGAGTCCTTCAAGGTGGAATTATACGAGAAAAATAATTTATACCATCATAAATGGAAGAAATAAACTTTAATAAAAATAAATAAATGTATTAATCAACTACACTACGTCAACGTAGCCCGTGGTCAGTTCTTAGGACCCCACCATGGTTAAAGCCTTGTCATGGCGGTGGGGCCCAGTAGCCTAAGGTGAACCCAGCACTTAGGGCGAAGCCAATTGAACCGAGGGAGCTGCTCTTTGTAATAATATCTATGGACGCTTTCACACCACGTAAATCTGATCCCGTGGTAAGTTCTCGAAGAACTTGTGTTACGGGTACCAGACAACGGAAATATATTTAATACTTTTATACTATACCTATATTTAAGATTTTTATTATATAATACACATATTTTAATACACATCCATGACCCAGGAACACAGAAAATATTTTTTGTTCCCTGGCGCGATTCGAACCCCCCGGCTTCAGCGCCAACGCGCTTACCGCTGAGCCACAGACGTCATCAAAACCCCGTTTATACCCCTCTTATAATATGGGAGGAAAAAAGAGCAGGGGGACAAGGGGCGAGGATGGGAACCCCACCCCATTGTACTGTCCCGACCTTGGGAAGTTCTGTGGTGCAGGACAACCCCTCTGTGGAGGTAGCGTCGGTTCCCTGAGGGGGTGACTAGCCGTCGAGGTGCCCTGTTTGCTCATAGGATCCGGGGCACCTCACCAAAGGCGGCATTGGTGGCGCTCGCCGGGTTTTAGTGGTTAGAGCTGCGTCCACTTACCACCTTTCAGACGCAGCGAGTCCCACATACCCGCCTAGGGAGACCCACTTCCCCGCGGGATGCCTCAGAGCTTTTCCCGGCGTTAAAGAAAAAAAACACTGTTCAACGTCGAGCGGCGCTGCTAGTAATTACTATATATTTTATTTCTATCTTTAATACAAAAAAAAAATATTAAATAAATAAGCATTTCATTGGCAATTTCATGAATCTAATAAATTAGTATCTCTAAAGAACTAAAAAGAGTTACAAATAGCTAATATACTTAAGTTAATGAATTTACGATCCAGACACATTAATCTTAGAAGTTTTTACAAGACTAGAAAGCAAGAAAACGATCACGTAAGACTAAGTACTAGAGTGATTTCAAATCAATTAGTCAGTCCCAATGGAGAGCGGTAGATTGGCTGCAATAATTCAGGGCATCTGGCAGCGGCCCAGACGGACACGTGCCGGGACGAATTAGGGACGATATTCAGATGCCTGCGTCTGTTGTGTACAACTAGATTTATATTAGTGCTTTGTATGTACATAGAAACGACTGTATTAGGAAAACCGGTGAGCAAACATCATCAGCGTATTGATTTGTGTACTGTTTTTCAATCTTACAAACAACCTGCTAAATGCAATTAAACTACACCACACTATAATCACCTTCCGTATGTGTTCATAGAAACGTCTTGTTTAGATTTTTTTTTCTTTAACGCCGGGAAATGCTCTGAGGCATCCCGCGGCGGAGTGGGTCTCCCCATGCGGGTATGCGGGAACTCGCTGCGCCATTGGTGAGGGACCCCGGATCTGTGGAGCAAACAGGGCACCTCGATGGCTAGTCAGTCCCTCAGGGGACCGACACCACCTCCACAGAGTGGTTGTCCCACACGACAGTGTCAGTGGATGTCGGTTTCACTTACCATCAGGTGAACCGACTATCCGTTTGCCCACTTTTCTATAAAAAAACACGCAGAACAACCCCTCCAAACGTCGGGATAGTACAATGGGATGTCAACGCCACGTCAAGGCCTGAACCATGGTGGGGACATCATCAATCCTGTAAATCTAAGGCAAGGCCTAAATATTGTTAAAGTAATATTTTGTGATGTCATTTGCGGAGGTGTAATGCTCCAAGGCATTATACATTCCAGCCGGCGCGTGATGACCAGACGCTAGCCTTTAGATAACGGACGAGAAAATAAGTCGCTGAAGTTTTGCCTAACACAAAGTTGTCTTTTATTACAAGTTAAAATAAATAAGAGTTAGTTAATCTCGCTTTTGTATCGCGAGCTACAAAACGAATTTAAATGAGGAAAATGCTTTGTACACGTTTTAATATTCACTAGAATTGAAGCGGAAAAAGTGCCTTGAATATTCGCGGAAAATTGAAAAGTTTCTTGCGACTAAAACGGAGTCGGACTGCGACTGGCGGCCACGGAAACCACGACTTTGATTTACTTAGTTTGGAATTATTTTGTTGATTTTATTAGTAATGCTTATTGTGACATTTTTATGAGAAAGATTTATTGGCGGGCTTTGGCAGTAAAATTGACTTTTTTTTTATTGACTACCATCACGGCAGATGTCAAACGGCTCCCCCGGCGTGCGACGAACGGGGATGTGGAGGAGGCGCTACTTAATGCACCTCCAGTAACGGCCCTGTGCTCTTGCCGGGTTCAGGTTGGGAATCTGGGCCAAATATGGCACAACGTCTTATCTAACTATAAGAATTATTTATATAAAAAGTTTACTTATAATATATTAGTAATTTTATAGCTTATAATATGTCTCTTTTCTCGTAATAAAATTACTGAAACTATTAACTAACTAATTACCCTAACAATAAATTTATTGTTTAAAATTTACTTATTCATATTTTGGATGATCCCGTACAAGTACAAAAGATTGTGTTGTGAAGTCGAGACAGACGACTTATTTGTATTTTTATACTTCATTTAAAAGTTTTTAAGAAAAACTAAGAAAATGTTAATGAATGTAGCGATAAAAACTTTATCAATAAAATTGAATAAAAAAGGTAGCGGAGCCTTTTAGAATCAGTACGATATTGTTTACACAATATTGTATTGATTTTATTTTTTATAAAATGATAAATATTGAAATGATTATTTTTTTTACCCAATATGCATGGTCTAGGTTTGTGTATATTTACTAATTTTAACGAAACACGTATTCTTACAATCATCATCATCATCATCATCAGCCTCTATCCGTCCTTTGCTGAACAGTCCTCTCCCTCAATAAAAAAAATATATCACCAAGACATAGCCGATGCATCCGCTAGTTTCGTGGCCACATACTAAAGTAGTTAGCAGTAGTCAACGCCTATAGAACTACTTGAGTGTAAGTTGTTACTCGCTAAACTTCTCGCATAATTTCAAATAATTAACGCTCGTTTATAAACTATAAATATTTGCAATTTATTCACAAATTAAATACGATTTCAAACAAATTCACTTTTGCTTTATTTAATAAAAGCTGTGCAGATCTTATTTACGTTTTATATTTAACGTGCGGCCCGTTTTAAAAATATTAAAGTTGGTTTTTATTGTAGCCTTGTACTAATTGCTAATCAAAGCTAATTGGATGCTAAAAATTTAATTAACTAATTTCCTCCGAATATGACATTAATATACTGTAATAAGCATATGTTACAGGTATTAGATGATGAAAATAAATATATTATCATTGTTACACAATCCTTTTATCACAAGGGGCGAGGATGGGAACCTCACCCCATTGTACTGTCCCGAAGTTGGAAGGAGTTGTTCTGTGGCACGGGACAACCCCTCCGTGGAGGTGACGTCGGTCTTTTGAGAGACTGACTATCTGTCGAGGTGCCCTGTTTGCTCAATAGATCCGGGGCACCTCACCAAAGGCGGTATTGGAGGTTGCCTCCTGCTCTTTTGTCTCCTCTTCTTATAAGAGGAGTACAAAGAGCCCCCTCGGCTCAATCAGCTTCACCCAAGGTGCTGGGCTCACCCTAGGCAACTGAGCCCCACCGCCATATCAAGGCCTGAACCATGGTGAGGATACTAACTTAAGCCTAAAAAAAATATGGATTTACATTTACTTAAAGTCACAAAAACTTCCATTTCCTCAAAAAGTAAAAACTCTGTGACCGATAATTAGAGGCGAATCCATTCAAACCGGCATTACAAGAACAAGCTCGTTTTAATTATAGTTTCAATTTCCAATGCCCGGTTCAGCCGCTGCATTTCCCGGGAAATTCCCTGACTCGGTCAAAGTTCCTGCCGATTGCAAATGAACTTAGACGGAGTTCGGATTTCTTTTAAAACAAAGTGGACCAATGTTTTTCTTGGCAAAAAAAATGTTTGAATACAATCAGCGATTTTCTTTGAGAAACCCCGAATAATTAGCTGAGGGAGTCCGAATTAATTAGTGGAATCTTGGCTGACTGTGCAAAACATTCGGTAAAAATACTGGTTAGATTTTTTGTCTTTTGTAAAAACAATGATTTTTAAATTTTTGAACGAGAGGTCGGTTTTAGTATTATTAGAAATATAGGTACATAATAGGTTAGTATTTGTCAATACTACGTGCATCGTCTGCGAACAAGACCACGATATCTTCATCAAGAACAAGATATTATCAAGATGTAACATAAGAATTGTACCAAAAACAAACCTTCTTCATATATTAATTTTATTTATCCCTAACATTGAACTATATAATATATTACTAGCGTATAGAAAAGACACAACGAACACCCCACCATGGTTCAGGCCTTGTCGTGGCGGTGGGGCTCAGTAGCCTAGGGTGAGCCCAGCACCTTGGGCGAAGCCAATTGAGCCGAGGGGGCTCTTTGTGCCCCTCTTATAAGAAGAGTGGACAAAAGAGCAGAGGCAAGGGGTGAGGATTCCGCCGCGAGTTGCTGCCAATTGGCATCAACTCATTTAGTCACTCGCCGAACGCTTAAGCGAGTGCATGTGTATTGCGTGCCGAAATTGTGACTAGCAATAATCCAAAGATAGTGGTGTGTGGCTTATCATCGTTAAGTTAACACAACTATTAATTAAAACCAATCAAAACTAATTTTATACAATATTTTCTACGGCATCAGCCGCTCGGTTTAGCGGTGCAGCGCAGGCCGGAGCTCCGCCGCGCTCCTCCCGCCAAGCTGCGACACGTTTTTTGTTTGGTATAGCTTCTCTATACGTACCTAGTAATTGCAACTCACTGAGCTTAAAGTGAGAAAATAATTCGAGTCCTACAACTCTATAGAAAGAATCGTAAATCTAAAAAGATCGATAAAACTATCATATTATATAACCCGGCGTCGCTTGAGATTCGTCGCGGTGGTAAATGGTGTATTGGTATTCCTGATCGTCCATTGTATTTTATAATAAATATTAATCAACCCCTATATGTCCCACTGCTGGGCACGGGTCTCCTCCTCGAAATCAGGCGCTGGCCTAATGCGGGTTGGTGAACTTCACACACCTTCAAAGACTTTTAATCTCATCTGGTATGCAGGTTTCCTCACGATGTTTCCTTCACCGGTGAGCAAGCGATGGTCAGGTGCAGGTAGAAATTTAGAAAAACCCATTTCTAGGCAACACGGGAGGGGAGGTCAGGATCGAACCCGGACCTCTCGGCTCTCACTCAAGAGGCCGAGCCTCTACCCACTAGGCCACCGTCGCTCACTTATATTATAGACCTTCTGTAAATCCTTATTCCGTAAACAAATGAACAGACAAAATGTATTACTATTATTAAATTTATATAATGACATTAACTTAAGCACATAATAAATGGTAATTAAAATGCACTGTCTACGCAGGAGAGTTATAAAAGCGTTTGTTGTCAAAAAATCTTATTAGGACGACGCGTTGTTCGCGTCTTGTGGGTTCCTTACAACATTAATAGTTATGTATGTATAGGTATGCATATTTATTTCTAGACTATTTTTTTAAAGATTAATGTAAATAACATTATTCATAATTATTTTTTATAAAGCGAGTAAGATACTAATTGTCATTACAATAATTTTGCAATACAACCTTTAGTGGGTAATCACATTACTTTGCAAACAATTTCGTGCAGTTGCTGGATTAGTTTTAACAGAGAAGATAGAGGTCTTCAACGTATCCAACGTTAGAGACCTTCAGAATGTGTTTGTAAAATTAGATATTTTTTTAAGAGACACAAATCAGACTACAGTTGCACACTGTAATTCAGCTTGTACGTCAATGCGTTTCATTTTTTTCCGTTCTAAAAGTTTGTCGTAAAACATATTTCTGGTATAGTGGAGCCCGATATTTAGTAACCAGCCTGAACCAATTACCATTAATCAATACCCCAAAGCAGACAAACAAAATAAAAGGTAAATACCTAATTTTATATTTCTAATACGTGTACCAAGCTTTGAAGCAATAAATAAGCGCATAGCTTAGTTAATGGAGTAAATATTTATGTGGAGAAATGTACATACAAATAATTATTACTTTCAGCTAAGCACTTGAAATAAAATATGTGACTCTTATAAAGGTAAAAAAGGTTGTACCTTTTTATGTGCTGTAAGTTTTATTTGCTTCGATGGTATAGTCGGCCTGTTGAGTGAGACCGGGTTCGAACCCTGTGGTGCCATGAAATAGGTTTTTCTAAATTTCTACGTGCACAATAAACATGAGACCATCGCTTGAAGGAAACATCGTGAGGAAACCTGCATGCCCGAGGAGATTTAAAGTATTTGAAGGTGTGTGAAGTTCACCAACCCGACTTGGGCCAGCGCATCAGAATACTACACCCTCCTCGCCTGATTTGGAGGAGAAGATCAGTCCCAATAGTGGGACATAAAAAGGTTCATTAAGGTCCCGATATTTCGGCTATGTTTCAATCGTCATGATCACGTGGATCAACCGAAACATGTTATTTAAATATGAATAGTGATCGCGTTAGTTTAAAACAATATATGACATAAAAAGGGATATTATTATTCAATTAGTATTATAACCTAAGTTTTTATTTTATTTTTATAATACAATCATTTTATCATTTTTATAATACCAATAGAATAAAATATTATGTTTGTTGAGAAAGTCATTTGCCTTCCTTTTCGCCACCTTCCTACTAAGTTTCATAAAGGTTTTTCAATCAGCATGTTTTACTCCAACTTGACTTTTAAGTGACGATGCAAAGACCAGTTATCATTTTCAGATACAAATTTGAAATACACAACAAGGTCCAATAAGTAGTGAACAAATTATTTGTGTCAAAAAGTTAGAAACGAGTATAAAAGTGACCCCAGTTCGTCTCCGGCCGTAATGGTTCCCAGGACAGCAAGTTTTGATGCCCCTAAATTAGTTACAGTTAGAGCTGACGACAAAATGATGTCCACTCCGCCATTAGGTGGGGAAACATTCTGTCCCTCGAGTTCATTACTGAGGGTATGTACAGTTTGTCATTCTTTATTCCATCATCATTATCAGCGTATCTATTTTTAACCGACTTCAACAAAAAGGAGGAGGTTCTCAACTCGGCCGGTATTTTTTTTTTAATGTATGTACACCGATTTCTCCGTCAATTGTGCACCGATTTTCAAAATCCTTTTTTTGTTTGAAAGGGTATACTTGCCATTTGGTCCCATGATAAGGAAACCAGGATCTGATGATGGCATCCTAGAGAAATCGAGGGAAACTTTCGAAATTTGTAGGAATGACTAGTGAGCTTAATATTTTTTTAAATAAGCATTTTAAAGCACTACAATTTAATGAACGTCTAGAGTCGATCTGATGCTGGAGCTGGAAGACAGTCGAGGGAACTCCTCGACGATTTACTTCAGTAACCTTGTGTTTGGGCTTGATTAATTTGTATTGATGAGAACTTTACACCTAGATGGGTTGTGACTGTGATTGGGGGTCTGATGATGAAGACGAAGCTCAGTTAAGGAAACTCCTAAATAGTTTAAAGTAGCTACGTTGTGATTGGACTTAATTAATTTATACTGATGAGAACTTTGCACCCATATGGGTGATACATGCCATTACAGGTCTGATGATGGAGACCATAGACAGTCGAGGGAACTCCTCGACGATTTACAGATTTTTTTTGAGCTTACTTCATACGGTTCAATATGCCAAAATGTCTATCTCTGTATGCCTTTCTTTAATGAATCACAAAAAATTAAGAAATAAAAATTTTTAAATAAAAATTATAACCGACTTCAAAAAATAAAGTAACTAAAATGTTATAAAATAATCGCGTGTACAATCTTTGCATTTACCACGTCATTATTGTTACTTTTGGAGTCGGTGTCAGCCAAGGTAGATAGGTAGGTACCTAGAGCAACAAATACGACAATGGTGACGTATTTGTTGCTGTAGGCACCTATTTAACTTAGCTGACACCGACTCCAAAAGTAACAATAATGACGTGGTAAACGCAAAGATTGTACACGCTATTATTTTATAACATTTTAGTTACTTTATTTTTTGAAGTCGGTTATAATTTTTATTTAAAATTTTTTTTAGTGATTACTAGCCCGTATCTGTCTATTGGGACTCAAAGTTCCCAGGGGTCACTTATATTGATTGCCAAAATGGTTGATATATACTCGTTAATACTTTGTGGCTGAATGCGTGTATTATTGATACTAGCAAGCTTGGAAAATGACAGGAGCGATAGTGAGCGACATCGAGATATATGCCATTTTGTGTGGTAGGCAACACTTTTTTGTGTTTGATAGCCAAACTGGCAGACGTACCACCAGATTGGTAGGTAAGTGGTCGACGTTGCCCATGAACATAAGCTAGTTTACCTGGAACTAGCCCAGGCAACTCATTTTTCCCCATCGTGGTTCAAGCCTCGTCGTGGCGGTGGAGCTCAATAGTCTAAGGTGAACCCAGCACCTTGTGCGAATAAACCGAGGGAGCTGCTCTTTTACACCTTTTACATAAGTCTGACTTTGGGAGGGGCTGTTCTGTGGTGCGGGACAACCTCTCTGTAGAGGTGACGTCAGTCCTTTGGGGGACTGACTAGCCATTGAGGTGCTCTGTTGCTCAACAGATCCGGGGCACCTCACCAAAGGCATTGGTGACATTCCTCGAGTTTTAGTGGCTAGAGCTGCGTCCACCTTACCATCTTTCGGGCGCAGCGAGTCCCACATACCCACCTGGGGAGTCCCTCCTCCGCCACGGGATGCCTAAGAGCATTACAAAAGAAAAAAAAAGATAGGTGCTCTATCAAAATAAAATTTTACCCGAATGTGTATCGTTATCGTACGTATCTTTACAAACTTTGCACTTACTTTTCTCTTAGCCGTATTCAGTTGAAGCACAATTCGGAACAAAGCCGATTTTTGTCTCGAGATGAATGCCTCGGTTGTGTTTTGAGACTCACTGGAACTGATCAATCGTTAGAATGAAATATTCAATTCAATTGAATAATGATATTATATCATTATTACATATCACAGCTTATTTTATTATGGTACCATTTATATATTTTGTCACAACGTTGGAGCTAACTAACCCACAAGATAACAAAGAGGACGGTAAACGCGGTGTCATTATTAGTTAACATACTTACGATGGTTGCTGGGACGATGGTAAAACTGGCAGCGAAGCCATCTGATGGTGGGTGGTGGGCATCGCATTTTGTCAGAGGTAGTGCCATGCTGCTTTGCAGCCGAATTAGGCCGGCACGACCGGGGTGGTACCTCTCGCTCACATAACACCGGCGTCAAGTGACAGCTACGCTATCATGTTTCGTGCGATTTGTGAGTTTCCGGTGGCCCATTGGGGGGATAGGGAAAAGGAGGGCAACACATCTTTCACCTTTTGGTTGTGTGGATGTCTATGGGCGTTTGTAGTCACCTTAAGGCTCTGACTGCTCGGTTCCCTCCTTATGGCATAAAAAATCGCCCTTGGACATAAAGGATTTCACCCGGAACTAGGTCAGGCTACTCATTCAGTCGGCCTTCAGGATGGGAACATGAACCCAGTGTGGCACGACGTCGCGGGGACTGCTTAATAGCGGTCGTGAAGTCCCTTTTACGAGGAGTAGTCTGGCCTTCGTCTGGGCCAGCCTTTTGCTGAGTTTATCCTGTTGCCTGCAGATCCGGGACCCTCAAAAAGCGGCTGAAGGCGCTCGCAGTGGTTTTACCTTACGAGTAAGGCACTCCCAGGTGCGACTCCCATATAGGGTCAGAATCTACCATAGATACTGGCTACATGCGTCAAAAGCATTTCCCTGCGATAACAAAAAAGGCTACTCATTCAAGTGTAGGCATCACTTGAGTCGTAAGATCATAATATGACGACACCAGTAGTTACGCTGACGCCTGTCCAACGATGTATCCAAAACACAGTAAATCTGTTTGATCGAAGAAATAAACCGAAGAAAATCGAAGAAAAAATAACCGTCCGTTTACCCCCTCTTCTTTTAAAAAATAAACAAAAATAAGTGGAAGGTTGTACCCAGCGGGAGCGGATACGCGAGCGAAGAATAAGACATATTTTCTCCTGTAACCGTACCCGTAACGGATAAATTTATGTGGTTGTTAGTTGGTAGTCAGCGCGATATAAAATACTATAGTAGAGTCAGCCTTGCATAAATATCAAGAACTAAAAGGCAAAGTGAATGGCTTCAAAACAAATTGGCTGTCCAGGCGATAATATCTCCAGTAGTAAATCAACGAGCAGACACGAAATATACGAGGTTTTCCGATGCTTCTAAGTGTTTTCCATATTCACGATGCAGGCCAGTCAAATATGATGTATTGTGTAAACTTTTAAATATGAACCAAACCGATATCCAGTTTAACTTTTGACATAACTTTGAAACAAATGTTTCACACTTATACAGGTTTAAATTGAAATCATGAGCATCATTTTAAATTTAGACACTGCCCATGTAACTACTACTACTACTACTAATGTTAGTGTGAGGCTCCCATCGTCGCCCCTTGCCCCCCCCCCCTCCCCGGTATGATAAGATGGGGTATAAAGTGAATGCGCTCATCTTGGGTACGCAAGTCGTGTTTTTTTTGCATTTGATAGAATTATTCAGAAATACTTTAGGCAAATTTTGGTCGTTTATTTATTTGATTATAGTTAAATGCGAGGCAGGGATTAGCCATCTTGGCATTTCCCAAAAGAAGCCTACATACAGCAGTAGATGGAAAAAGGTTGATCAAGACGACAATGACAGGCTAATTATTTTAGATATTGGCGAATGTAAAGCTGTGGAAATAGCTAGTTATTAAGAATGTCTGCTCATATGTGAACCCTGAGTTACTAATGCCACGGTCGTACAGCTCTAGACCACTCACATTATTCATTCATTACCAAACATGTACCTTGTTCAGGGACCAGACATTTAGTTTTCATTTTAATAATAAATTTCCTTTTAACGAAAAGGACTTGGATAGTTGTGGTCCCGCTTAGTCCCAAACAAAAGTTTTCCCGAGCGTTTATAACAAAGCCTTTTTTCTTCGAGATATTTTTTTATTCGTTGAAAGAAACAAAGGCTTAGCAGACACTTGTAGCTTTGTGAAAAGTATTACGAACGAATATAGAGGAAAAGGCTATTGTCGAGCAGGGGTTATACTGATCCCCACCATGGTTCAGGCCTTGACGTGGCGGTGGGGCTCAGTAGCCTAGGGTGAGCCCAGCACCTTGGGCGAAGCTAATTGAGCCGAGGGGGCTCTTTGTACCCCTCTTACAAGAAGAGGGGCAAGGGACGAGGACGGGAACCTCACTCCATTGTACTGCCCTGACGTTGGGAGGGATTGTTCTGTGGTGCGGAATAATCCCTCCGTGGAGGTGGCGTCGGTCCCTTGCGGGACTGACTAGCCGTCGAGGTGCCCTGTTAGCTTAGCAGATCCAGGGCACCTCACCAAGGGCGGCACTGGTGGCACTCGCCGGGTTTTAGTGGGTAGAGCTGCGTCCACTCCACGTCCTCACATATTTCGGGCGCATTCTTCCCACATACCCACCTGGGGAGACCCACTCCCCCGCGGGATGCCTCAGAGCATTTCCCGGCGTTAAAGAAAAAAAAAGGATTTATGATGATGATGATGATGATTACATAATGTTAAAATTTTGGATTTTTAAAGATATTGCAACTTTACTTTGCTGTGGACGACTTTTTACTCGTAAGCTTATTATTTATTCGTAGCTCGTAAGTAGTTATTGGTGACTCGCCTAATTTAAATATTAGTGACACAATCAACTGCGTGTCATCTTACTCACTATGATAGCCGAATTCTCGATTGACCCTAAGACTATGTAACGATGACGATTATTTTTATATTATCGGCCCAGCCGTTTCAGAGATTAGCTGGAACAAACAGACAGACTGACATACGAAAATTGTAATAAATGCTACTTGGTATGGTTTGGTATATAATATATATTATGTACCGTATTACACTATGCATTTAATACAAAGCGGTTATTTTAATACTACAAACAGACACTCCAATTTTATTTATCTGTATAGATAATAATAATAAAAAAGAGAGGTATCAAGGGACACCCGGATGGAACGAAGTTCCTTTCGATTAATTAGTGAAGACCTATTAATAAAACACATTACCAACAATTTTTGCAAGTCAAATTAAGTCAACTGTAGGTACGTGGAATGTGTTATAATGAAAACTACTTACATATTATTATCTAATTTTTCAAACATGTTTAAATTGTATAATTCTTAAAGCATTTATGTAAATCTGCCAATAGATGGCGTGGTACATTTATATGTAATTATCATAGACTTAGAATATACATAATAATATGTTTATGGTAATTATTAAACGTTTCCGTGAATTCACCAATAGATGGCGTTGTTTACTAATTGCATCGCGCTATAGTTACACGAGTGCTTACACACACATGCGTTACGTCGCTTGTAGTAGTGCAATCGATTCGCGCGGTTGTATGAAGCTTTGCCTCTGTCCGTTTATTTACTCATGTGCTATAGGTGACATGCTGTTAATAGATAAGGTTTCAAACTTTCATAATAAACAGTGAACACACCAAACAGCCCAAAGTGTCGCACTGTCTTAATTTTTTCCGTCTACCCCTCTTTCGCAACGCGCGATATTAACTATTAAGGAACTACGTTCCAATAGACTTGTGCTTATTCGGACACTTAAAACTTAAAAGTGCGCACCGTAATAGTACAATGTGAATAATGTACTAGTAGTACTAGTACACCTTATTAGTACTATTAGGACCATTAGTACTCGAACTGTACCTAACCAAAAGACACCTTAATACAATATTAGCACACAGCGCAGGTACAAATTGTAATATAAGCGAGGGCTAAATATCAGTTACGTCGACGAAGCAAGCTCGTATGAGATTTTTTATCAATATAAATTAAACTGTCTCTAAGTTCAATTTCACGTTATGTAAAAATTAGATTGATTTGGGTTGGTTGATTTCTTGGCAGAAGCGTTTAAGTTTTAAATCACCAGAGTGAATCGATTATTCTATTCTGTATTATTATTTATTAACACAATGCATAAAAAGCAGCACAAGCGCTGAATAAACAGTGTTATTGTATGTAGAAGGCTTTAAAGCACTGCTACGCTTTATTTCAAAATACCAACTCCAATCGCCACTGTCTCGCTTGCTCTTATAATAAACTGTATCGCGCTTGTTCATTCTCGGACAGTAAGTCACGTGAGTGAAGTTAGACCAGTGTACTAATAGTCCGACTGTCCTAATAAGAATTTGCGTTCGGTAACGTTACCTTTCGGACAGTGCCGAGTTCCATCACCTCGTATATACATCACCAATAGTACATCGTACATGTACTACACAAGACTACGTTCCAATAACTTTGTTAGTTATATTGTAACAACATTTTGATATATTACTCTACTCTTTGAATGTATATTGAAAAATTGTATACATACATAAATTATTGTAGTATTTGATACATATTTTGCTATGTCGAAGAGATGTCGCTTGGACGTAGCAAACCCGTTTTCGTCTTCTACCGGGCCAAGAGGGCTGCTTGAATCACTTTCAATTTAAGATTTGTGTCCAATCTTTACAAACACAAAAATCATGCCTGATTTCATGTGATTTTTTAACTGTTCTAGAAATGAGTAGGTTTATTTTTTTATTTTTTAAATTAGTTGGATAGGCAAACTGGCAAACGTGCCACCTGATGGTAAGTGGTCGACGTCACCCATGAACATAAACTAGTTTACCGGTAGTTTTTTTAGTTTCCCTCCCACCGGTAGAAAATATTCCATTCCAAGCACAAAGACGCGGTAATGATAGTAACAAACGTTTCTCGGTATCGCTCATCTGTCTGTGGCGTTCGTGATATTAATTAGAAAGTCGAGCCGCCAAGAACGGTAATTAAATTTGAATTGGCTTGTAATAGTTTGTGCTCCTGAATATGTACACCTTTGACATCCCGATTTCCGATCCCGGCGCGATTAATTAAATGTTCATATAGCTTAAGGGCTCACTCAGCTCAGTGTAAGAGCGGTTAACTAGTGTGTAATTGTAATGATGCTATGATACTTTAGAGGGAAGCTTAATTAAAGTGTTAAATGATTTATTATTACTTCTACGGCAGACTAAAATGAGTCCCCACCATGGTTCAGGACTTGACGTGGCGGTAGGGCTCAGTAGCCTAAGGTGTGCCTAGCACCTTGGGCGAAGCTAATTGTGCCGAGGGGGCTCTTTTTACCCCTCTTATAAGAAGAGGGGCAAGGGACAAGGACGGGAACCTCACTCCATTGTACTGCCCCGACGTTGGGAGGGATTGTTCTGTGGTGCGGAATAACCCCTCTGTGAAGGTGGCGTCAGTCCCCTGAGGGCTTGACTAGCCGTGGAGGTGCCATGTTTGCTCATTACTCATTAGATCCGGGGCACTTCACCAAAAGCGGCATTGGTGGCATTCGCCGGGTTTAAGTACAGCTGCGTCCACTTACCAGCTGTCGGGCGCAGCGAGTCCCACATACCCGCCTGGGGAGACCCACTCCCCAGCGGGATGCCTCAGAGCATTTCCCGTCGTTAAAAAAAAAACTAAAATGAGTGAGATATATCTGAATATTTTATCGCATGTATCCGAATAACTTAACACCCAATTGATTGGTTCAGAGGGTAATCCAACACATAGATCCACACCATT
This sequence comes from Helleia helle, assembly GCA_963853865.1. Taxonomy (NCBI): domain Eukaryota; kingdom Metazoa; phylum Arthropoda; class Insecta; order Lepidoptera; family Lycaenidae; genus Helleia; species Helleia helle. Next base: position 677,818 of record OY971423.1, read on the forward strand.
TCACCGGTAGAACAACGGAGGTGCTCACACTTCTGCTTGTTTCACTTCGTTTGTGGATCATCTTGGTGCTTATAATCTGCGAAACATCTTTAATGTGTGTTTTGTAAATACGGTTATGTTACTACTGACACCGTGACGAACGTCTACAGTCATAAATGAGTTGACTTTCTTTTGCTCAAAGCATTTCCACTGCATCCGGGGATGGGTTGTCCCCGGAGATATGTGAAGATATAGACTCCCGGACCTCCCCTCTACCCCAGCGCCGGTATACCGCACTGAAGCCAGTGCGAGTTCCCTTCAGCCGCTTGAAGGGGACTGTCCCGGATCTGACTAATACAGGACACATGAATGTTTTTTTTTTTCGAAATGTCTAAGCTAATGGTCTATTGGCTCTGATGCTACATCGGCTTAGTAGTGAGCCTGTTGGCTCCCCTATTGATTTTATATGGGGGGGGGGGTTATTTAAATTACAAAGAAACTTATTCGTCTTTACTAAAGATTCATAGTGAGCATAGCCTAAATATTATTGTATTGGTCCGACTGGTCTAAGTCAAGCATTGGTTGCTTTTGTATTTGCACAAAATATGTATTATAACGTACAGGCAAATATCCAGATAAAAATAGTAGTATGTTTAACAACACTTTGTCACCATAGTGTGTGAAGTCTGTCTGAATGAAGTGCCAGCATTAAAACAATATTTGAAGTTAGAAAAATATTCATTGTAATGGTGAGAAACAGAAAAAGAGGTCTTATATCAGACGTGTGAATATCAATACTCAAAGACAGAACGTCGATTGTTTTCGCTGTCTCCATTGTATCGGGTGTTGCATCATTTTGCACGCCAACACTCGTATGCAGGCGCCAGGCAGTATGTAAGACGAGGGAAGGTTTTGTACTGACACAATTCTTGCTACTTTCTTTGAAAATATAATTAAGACAATGTAGATCATATTAATAACTGGTAGAAGGACGTTTTGTTGTCGGTCTGCGTAGAGCCTTAAGTTCTAACGCTGGAAGCCCTAAACAAAAACATTTCAAACAAAAACCAAAGCCAATTTCAATATAACACTTTAATTTCCACCACAACGTTCCCGTTCATTATAAATACAATAAAATTTCCCCGATGCTCACCTTTTTGCTCGTATTTATAATTAAAATAAACGAGGTAACATTGTGCCAGAAAGTAATAGAAACTCGTTGTTCAGCTCGCTATAGGATTGTGTTTTTGGTGCAAAGTTAGATTAGCTTTAGTTTCGGACAGAGCACCGCATTTCGCCGGCCATCTTGTGCACTGGCCGCACCGACTATTACATTTTATTACAATGTCTTTGACATCAAATAAGGAAATGCGGTGTTTATGGTAACATTCTCGCTTGGTCACTTTTATGAGAGTTTTAACGATATCGAATTTCCTATATAAGATAGTGTTCGAAATTTAAAATTTTAGCTGCGCCATGAAAATGCAGTTTATGCAGTTTCAGAACTATTTTTTTTATGATCTAAGCTAGTAGAGGTATTTTCTAACTTCATCTGTCTATAGGTGAGGACACGAGGCTCAAACCCTCTAAGTTTTAGTATGTTTGGAGGCCCGTATGGGGCCCCCGTCCCAAGATCTAAGATACGGGGCATCGATGTGATTCTAATTTCCTCCCTGTCAATCACGGGACCAACAGTTGGAAGCAAGGTCTTCGCGGCAATATCGCACTTTACTTGCTTTTGTAAGTCACGGTATGTACGCCTATTGTCTTCTGTGAGGTATCTATGATATAAGCGGCCGCATTTTTTCGTCTAAGCAGGTATCTGAGCTACTCGGGAAGCCCAGCGCCCTTTGTGAGTTTTAGGTATCTTGTGAGTGGCGCTTTTTATGAAGTCAGTTATGTGCTTATTTCTCCCGTGAAACAGCTTTGCTGTGTTTTGGAGAGAAGGGCAAGACAGGCAGTGTAATTACTGGCACCGAGACTCAACATCTTGTCTCAGGATAGGCAACACATAAATGAGTTGCCGGGGCTCGTTCCAGGTAAACTGGTTTATGTTCATGGGCGACGTCGACCACTTACCATCAGGTGGCACGTTTGCCGGTTTACCTATCCAACATAAAATAAAAAAAAGCTTAGTAATGAAGTGGCGTCATGGGCCACCTCGGCACTATTTGATCAGAGATTTGGTCCAATTTTTTCTCGTGTAGAGTCTTCCAGTCTATTATTGTCTTTGTTGGTGGAACTAATGGACTGACTGGTCCGAGACGGATGAGGACCGGTCTGTGGTCTGAGTCTAATTCGCTCGTTGTCTCGATCGAGTGTATCTGGAGAGATACATTCTTCAGGAGAGCTATGTCGAGTATGTCCAGTTAATGGTTATGGTTACCTTCTAAGTGAACCGGGAGGGCTTCGGAACTGCTACTATTCCGACACCACATAACTTGTGGTCCTTTGATCATTATCATTATTGTCAGTAGTTTTCCGGACGGAGGATACTTTTAATGAACGTCTAGATGGCCAATCTCACGTAACCTTTACTATAATGAAACACAAGGGGCTATGTGTGGTGTAATAAGTGATGTATGAAGAATTGTTGTGTATTTTTGAAGACCGATGAAGCAATGATACAGCGGAGGGGACTAGTCTCTGTCGAGCGTCAATGAACCCTGGAAGATCTTCTCCTGTGAGGCAGTAATGTCCCAGAAGGAGGCCGTTGTGAGGGTGAGAGCTCGTGTCGGGCTTCAGAATGGGAACCTGAGCCCAGTATGACGCGACGTCACAGGGACCGCTTAGTGGCAGCCGCGCAGTCCTCCCTTACGAGGAATAGTCTAGCTTTTCGCTGGGGACAGCCTATCGCTGAGGTGATCCTGTTGCCTTGCAGATCCGGGATCCTCAAAAAGTGGCTGAAAATGCTCACAGTAGTTTTCGTTTGGGTATACATAGCCCAAGTGTGAGTCCCACATAGGGTCAGTAGCCTACCCCAGGTTGTGGCTACATAAAGCATTTCCCTACGTCAAAAAATAAAAAGGCAACGAGAATTTGGATTGGTGATATTCAGTATGACTTAGGGTCGGCTAAATTTGATGATGATGGTTCAAGAAGAATCCGACAACTTGACCGGCCATCTTGGCATTCTTTAAAAGCAGCGTATATTCAGCAGTGACGGTAGTGATGTAAAAATCAAAACACCATATTATAACTACCATATTAAAGCTCTCAATGGAAATCCTACAATACATAAATTATTTACAATTCCATATTCGTGCTGCATGGATTGAGAAATTCGCGGAACTTTACGAATAATACAATATTTAACATGATATGTTATTTCCACAGAGGTTTACCTGTCGATTGTCTCGTATATTCTGCTCCACAGTAAAATACGTTTGATATTATAGATCCCGCCAGCATTACCCCCGGTCATAATTTATCCGGCCTTAGGATCCGGTCATTTAGATCTATTAATCACCGAACGAATGATTAATTATAGACAAAATCTATCGAGATTTTCCGTTTTTCCGCCATATCTCGGGATTGCACAATACTATCGATCCTTATTCATTAATGAAAGTTGCAGGTTTTTTATGAATTTGGATGCTTTACAGTCTACAGTCATCAGAAGATTAAGGTCATAATGACACAGTTATAAATAAAGCGTAAATGAATGAACGCACTGTCTAAGGTAAAAAACACGAGTTTCGTTCACTCAACCTATTCTCTCTAACAGCTAACTCAACGTATTCAATAATAAATATTCAATAGTATAATATATATAATATAATATATGTAATATAATATATGTAATATAATAGTATTAAACTAGCTGGTACCCGCATCTTCGTCCGCGTGGAGTTTGAAAAAGTAGCTTATGTATTGCCATGCTAGAATGAAATAAAGAAAAAACAAATAAGTAGTGTTTATCCCTAGTAATATTATAAATGCATACGTGTGTAAATGTAACACATCTCTATTACTATACCTATTGAATGACTTATTGTGTTCGGCCAGTACCTACATTTAAATTTTATGCGTTTGAAAATTATTACCTACGTCGGTTTTGACATTTCAATTGACGTAATTGAAAATGAATTACTGATAAAAATAAGACAAATGTAATTCCCGTAGGAACTTTAGATTTTTCAGTATAAAATGTAGCCTAAGACGTCCTAATCAAAGGTATAAGCCATTACCATTTCAACTTCTAGACAAATCGGTTGAGCCACGGCAAAACGCTGTGAAAGAGCAACAAACATCCAAAAGACATAATATGACGACCTCTATTCATATAATTATTATTATTAATATTACTTATTGAATATTTTGTCGCGGTTTATTAAAATTTTTACGACGTTTAAAAAACTTTTCGCTGTAAAGTTTTTTAAATCATCATTAATAATAGATCTTTACCTATGAAATTGCCGTTCTGCAGTACCGGCCATTTTAAATCAAAATAATTTTAGTTTGGCTAAGAATTCTAATTTCAAATTAATTTTATTTTAAAAACATGGAATTCTTTTTGCAAAACTAGTCATTTGTTTATTGATTAGTGTAACATTTTCATCGCATTTCAATCTTTTTCGTCATCATGGATACGTTAAAAATTCGAGTAATTATGGAATATGAGTACCGTCGTGGCAGCAACGCGGCACAAGCGGCACGCAACATCAACGACATTTACGGAGCTAACACTACAAACCAACGCACCACCTGCTATTGGTTTGCTCGCTTCCGTTCTGAAATTTTGACCTGAAAAATGAACCTCGCGGTCGTCCGAAGACTTTGGTCGACAATGACGAATTAAAGGCGATTGTGGAAGCTGATGATACACAATCTACGGCTGAATTAGCAGCAGCTTTCGATGTTAGCGTCAAAACAATATTAGTCCATTTGCGTCAAATTGGCAAGGTAAAAAAGCTTGACAAATGGGTGCCCCATAACTCAATGATCGCCAGCGCGAAGTACGCGTCGAGACGTGCCTTAAACTGCTCAACAGACACACAAATGAAGGAATTTTGAACCGCATTGTTACCTGCTATGAAAAATGGATTCTGTTTGATAACCGCAAGCACTCAGCAGGTTGTTTGGATCCTGGTTCAGCATCCAAACAATGCCCTAAAAGAAAACTTACCCCTAGAAAAGTGATGGTAACTGTTTGGTGGTCTAGTGCCGGTGTGATTCATCACAGCTTCTTACCAAACGGGGTGAGCATTACTGCAGATGTGACTGATGACTGTGAAGAACTGAACACAATGATGGAGAAGCACATCTCCAACCAGCATTGGTCAATCGCTCGTCTCCGCCTATCCTGCACAACAACGCGCGACGTCATACTGCACAGCAGACGGTCTCCAAGTTGCAAGAACTGGGGTTGGAAGCTTTCCGTCATCGGCCCTACTCACCAGACCTTGCGCCTAAAGACTACTACTTTTTCTAGAATTTGGATAACCTCTTGGCGGGAAAAAAATTCAATACCCGAGAGGCAATACAAAATGCCTTTGAAGAATTAGTTGCCTCTCGTCCAACAGATTTCTTTAAGAAGGGCATTCATAAACTGCCACTACGTTGGCAAAGATGCATTGATTGCATGGGTAATTACTTTGATTAATACAAATAAAAAATGCATGAAAAAAAATCGTTTAAATTTTTTCATACAAAACGACAATTTCATAAGGTAAGAACTATAATACAGCCGATAACTTAGAAATACGTGTTATAGAAAGTTAAAAATTTCTTTTACAGTTTTTTTTTATGTTAGTTGGAGAGGCAAACTGGCTAACGTGCCACCTGATGGTAAGTGGTCGACGTCGCCCATGAACATAAACCAGTTTACCTGGAACGAGCCCAGGCAACTCAGTTATGTGTTGCCTATCCTGAGATATAAGATAATATTAAGTCTCGGTGCCAGTAATTACACTGCCTGTCTTGCCCTTTTCTCCGAAACACAGCAAAGCTGTTTCACGGGAGAAACAAGCAAGATGGTGGTGCCCATGCAGTCGGGAGCGCGGCGCAGCGCTTCCCTCGCACCGGTGAACTCAACTAACGTTTTCTGTAGAGACTGCATGGTTCGCGAAATACTGAAAAAATGAAAGGGCAATGCCCACTCTCCTTAGTGCCCTAGGCCCAAGATGGACATCATGTTTTACTATAAAAATATATTGTTCTAAAATCTTAATAGTATTATAGAAATATAAATTTTAAAATAACATTTTGAGGTTTATTTTCTATCTGAAAAAGTATGGGGAGTTAATTCAAGAACTTTTCTTTTTTCAGTGCTTAATTCCAGAACCTAAATAATTATCATTGGAGGTGAGAACGAAATCCATAAAACAAAGCTAAAGTCGTTGATAAAACTCCAAATCAAGTCCGTAAAACAAACTCCACATTGATGACTGATCCCACAAGAAACACAAGCAACAAGGGAACCAACAAGGGAAATGTCAGTAGTAAGTAGTAACAGAGTCAGAAATCAAAAACTTCTTGGTATTTCAATAGAATTCCTTTTTTTTATCGAATTGTTGTAGATTGTAGTGGCGCTTATTTGGAAAAAAGTAAATATATATTTTTTATGGCAAAATTAATGCATAAAGTATCTTTTCTCTAATGTCCACTGAGGGCCTGAAATGGGCAATCGCCTTTAAGTGTCAATATATTGTTTTCTAATGTTTTCACGAATTTCACTCATCATAATGAAACTATTTTCACGGATTTTATCGCGGTTTATTGTAAAAATAAAAATTTTAAATTGAAGAAATCTTAATAAACCGCGATAAAACCCGTAAAAATTGTTTCATTATTTAAGTGTGAAATTTGGAAAAAAAAAAGAAATTTAAGTCAAGCATGGTCGGTTGCTTAAAAGGATCCGAAACGTCAGGCTTGTAAAAATCTTAATACCGCGATGAAATCCGTAATGATTGTTTCATTATATAGATCGCATAAATTAAAACACAAACCTAACAATGAACAAGTAGCCAAGTAGGTCACAAAGGCGGCCTTGTCACTTAAATAGTGATTTCTTCGAGGCAAGAAAATACTGACAAAATAAAATTTAACAAATATACCAAAATTTCGTATAGCAATCATGGCCGCGGGAGGACTCTCCACTCAACTTGTTTGGGGGTAACCAGGGTTGTGTAATCAGTGGTCCGGGATAAGATGGAGGTCCATAAATATTAAATAACACAACCAGGAGACACTGGGACGCCGATATAATCGGTTTATACAGATCTCGTTTGGGATTAAGCTGATTTGGATCCAATCATGGGATGTGCGAGGACATTCACAATCATAACTCACTTGTGTAACCGCTTTGTGTGTATGACTTTGTTTTCGTGTATTATATTGAATAGGATATTTAAACTTTTTTTAAAACAAGAATTAAAAAACAATGTTATGTATATTTTACTTATTATGTACATAAATATTATTCTTTACTTTATGTCCTTCATAAAAAATAAGTCTTTGGATATAAGCTGTATTACACCTATAATAAATAATTAAGGCAGCATTTAGATATAATCAACTTGTTACATGTGCAATTTTAGCTTTGAACAATGTTTGTTCCTTGTTGGATTACCAATAAATAAATAAAGAAATAACTACAAGTGGCTATTATGTATAGGGTTTTTTTTCTTTAACGCCGGGAAATGCTCTGAGACATCTCGCGGTGGAGTGGTTCTCCCTAGGCGGGTATGTGGGACTCGCTGCGCCCGAAAGATGGTAAGTGGACGCAGTTCTACCCAATAAAACCCGGCGAGTGCCACCAATTCCGCCTTTGGTGAGGTGCCCCGGATCTAATGAGCAAACAGGGTACCTCGACGGCTAGTCAGTCCCTCAGTGGACCGACGCCACCTCCACAGAGGGGTTGTCCCGCTCCACAGAACATCCCCTCCTAACGTCGGGACAGTACAATGGGGTGAGGTTCCCATCCTCGCCCCTTGTCCCTTGCTTTTTTGTCCCCTATTCTTACAAGAGAGGTACAAAAAGCCCCCTCGGCTCAATTTGCTTCGCCTAAGGTTCTGGGCTCACCCTAGACTACTGAGCCCCACCGCCACGACAAGGCCTGAACCATGGTGGGGATTACGTACCTATATAGGTACCGTGTTCAACATTATACATATTATTTTAAGTGAGCAACGATTGCACATCTTAAGCGTAATCAATGCATCATAAAAGGGAATTATCATTTTTCTGTATTTATACACCGCTTACTGTCCGGTAAAGGAAAGTATAGTGAGGATGCCTAATTAGATAAAAACTTTTTGAAGATGTGTGAAGTCTTTATTTGAAGGTTTTATTAATTAACAGTGTCATACACCTGTAAGGGATATGATTGACTAGTTAGTATGTCTTAAGGCGTGGTAGGGTTTACACGCACGCGCAATAATATATAGTAATCAGCGCTCCTCTCAAATGTGTAATCTATATCTACAGTGAATAAACTTTAATATATTTCTGGGTCTTGTACTTTCATTAACCAAACCCTTAGGGCATACTCATACACCTATACCAGTGGGAGGGAAGCGCTGTGCCGCGCTCCCGGCTGCATGGGTACCACCATCTTGCTTGTTTCTCCCGTGAAACAGCTTTGCTGTGTTTCGGAGAGAAGGGCAGGACAGGCAGTGTAATTACTGGCACCGAGACTTAATATCTTATGTCCCAGGATAGGCAACACATAAATGAGTTGTCTGGGCTCTTTCCAGGTAAACTAGTTTATGTTCATGGGCGACGTCGACCACTTACCATCAAGTGGCACGTTTACCAGTTTGCCTATCTAACTAACATAAAAAAACTGTAAAAGAAATTTTTAACTTCCTAACATAAAAAAAACCACTGGCAACATTCTGAATCGATTTAGTGCTTCATTTTTGACAGAGCGCTTGTATGAAGAATTCTTGTATATATATATAATTGGAATCTCGGAATCGGCTCCATCGATTTTCATGAAATTTAGTATATAGGGGGTTTCAGGGGCGATAAATCGATCTAGCTAGGAATCATTTTTAGAAAATGTCATTTTATTAAAAAAAATAAAATAATCGGGTACTTGTAATTATTCTAAGTAAATAACGTATTGCGAGTTCGGGAAGCGACTTTTGAATTTTGAAATTTTTTATGCTAAAGTATTGTTTGTTATCAGCGCGTTATCAGTGAGCAGCGTGCGCGATGAACCGCGCCCCCTGCGGGGCGCGGACGGGGGCGTCCCCCTTTCGAATATTTCTTAAGTGAGACATATGCTCATTTACTGTACCGATTGAGCTTAAAGGCCATCAGGCCGAAAAGTCTAGCCCTTCCGAAAACAAATTGTATTTTACATGTGCTTTTTTTAAATAAAAATGAAAAATATCATGAATTTTGTACAGGAAGGTAGGTATATTTTGTCATTTGCAACAACTTTGTAAACTTGTGCACGTTCTTGTTGTGCAAATTTTGTAATAAGTTAGAATTTAAAAAGAATTTTGTTAAATTTTAATGACGGGCAAAATAATCTGGACTTCTAGCCAATATTGACCACGTTGATTTTTTACCAAAATATAACTCGTATAAGTACGTCATCACCACCTCGACCAGAATTTGTGGCAATCTTGGCTTAGATTTCAAAATGATGTATGTAGTTTATACGTATTTGTAAATAAATTACTGGGTAATGTTACCCAGAGATTTTTGCTTTTTCCCATTATTATGTTACGCAAGTAACAATTTAAAATGTTAAGGGTTGTCACATCTTAGTAAATTATGAAATGTGAATAAGAATATAGAGACTTTTTTATTTTATTAACGATTGTACGTCTGGGGACGCCAAACTGTAGTTTGGCGTCTCTCGATGATGTTTGTTTTGAAGAAACTGATTCACACGCTAGCATTTTCACCTTTCTTCGATACAGTTTTTATGAGCGCAAGATCCTATTTTGCAAGTACATTTTTTTAAATTCTAGATTTGTGTTTGTTTGTCTGAAAATAAAAATAAAAAAGGTATGTAAACAGAATTTTGATTTATAAGCATAAATGGTTTAAAAATCAAAAATGAACTTTAAGACACGATTATCGTGATTAACCAAATATTAACATAATATATACAAGTTTGTAGATAACTCTCAGTGCGCAGTTTTAACCTCGCATCTGCACCATTAACGTCATGTTCATATAAGTATTTATCACATATCCACGTAAATAGGTATTCGTAGTTTTTACATTCATAGAGAGGTATTCTCAACTGAGGCCATTATTTTACAGTTTTACAATATTGTGTACTAAGGATTTAACAAAGTTATGTAGTTACTTAATTTTTATGTTGGATAGACATGAATTGAGGATGATTATAAAATATCTTAAATTTATTTTTTAAGTATTTAATGAAGAGTTGAAGACTTTTATTTATAAATTCAACATTGTCAAAATATGTACAAAGTGTAGTTAAAATTACATTTTGAGTTTATTAGGATTATTTACATTAAACATTGTATAAAGGCAAAATCTTAAACAAAGTACCTATCTAAAGATGACAACCTTAAGCACTTTTCAATGACGGGCAATGTTGGCAAGTATGAGTCTAAACAGTTTATGGTAACTTTGCCCATCGTTGGAAATTTCGAGGAATAACGACAATAACATTAAAACTATAATTACTATACATATATAATTAAAATACTCAGCAATTGGTATTCTATAATAAACTGACAAATAAACTTAACTGGGGTTTAACCATGATGAACCATTCATGGAATCTTCGATCAAGAAATTTGCCCGCCAAAACACATGCCACATTCGACAAGTTCTAACAGCCAACTGAAGGACTTTGAAAAGAATTACGTTACCTAGTGTTACCACAAATATAATCTACTTTCCAAAAAACTTCTAAATGTTGTTATAAAATTAAAATATTTTCACATGGTAATGATATTGTATAGAAACTGCATTTAGGGCAAAGATACCTTGATTGGCAAAGTTGGCTAGTTTCACGGTAAACAAAGAGTGTTGCGAAGTTGAGGATTGCGTAAGAATTGTCGACACGTGCTAAAACATTGACAATAGATAAAAGTATATTATACATTCGATTCTCTTTACAACTAAATATTAATATTTAAAAAGGTAAAACACCAGTAATTGTAAGACATTTTATTTTTAATTTTACAACCTATTCATTTGGGAAACAAACAATGATACAAAAAACTTTATTACGTGTAACTAGCTACAAAACATGCCTAATACCTATTGATATTTGATTTATTTTCGTTCTGTGAGTAACGGGACGATTTGTAGCATAAACAGTCATAGTAGCAGTATAAAATTAAACTATAAAAAATAACTAGTTTCGAAACAGGTTACGCGAAACAAGTAACTAGTTTCGTGAAAATAACGTATATATTATATCGAATAGCCAGTTAAAATATTCTTTATAAAGTCGTCAACCAAAACAAGTGGATTAATTATTATTAAGTTATTGCACACCAAGTACACCAATTTCTTTTTATATTTTTTGAACGTATTTTTTTAAATTTCGATTTATTTCAGGTACTTGGTTATTTGTTCAGGATTTCATTTTTTTTTGTAAAGAATTAAAATCATTTTTTATTTTTAATAAATGTTGAATGTGTACTTATTTGTATTCTCTAAATAGAGTTATTCAGTTCTAGATACAGGAGCTCAGAGTATCGTTTGTTTAAACAATCTAGGATTCTGAGGCAAATATAGATACCCTCACAGCTTGTATGAAATTGAAGTCGGGATTTTCGACCGACTATCAGCTTTACATAGTGATTGAGTTTAACATTCACGTTCTCACTAATATAATATTTCGTAGTATGTAAGGTAATAAGATTCAATATTATTATATATTAAGCTAACTTTAACTTGAAAATAGCCCTTAGATATAATCAAAAATTAAAGTTAAGGAGGACACCGTGCCTAATCCTGGAGCCGATCTGGGCGTGTCTGACTGGCCTCGATCCCTACTACCTACTTGAAACTGCTGTGAAAAAGCACATGAGTAGGATATGTCATTGCTTTTGTTCCCATCGCGGTAATAGTGATACGGGGGTACCGTACAGTATCATGGGCGGCAGCCACTGCCCTAGCCGGTGACCCCCCGTGGGAACTCGTGGCGGAGGTTCTTGCCGAGACGCACTCCTATGTCTCGGATAAGAGGTCTCTTGGTGAGAGTCTTGCGCTGGACGGGATCCTTCGGGTTCGCCGACTAGGGCAAGAGGCGTTTCTGCGTAGATAAGACTAACCAAAATATTGATGTATCATAGGGTAGTTTCAAATAACTTTGTAACATTAGGACATATGACACCTCAGCACATGAGTAAGTAAACGGACAGAGGCAAAGCTTCATACAACCACGCGAATCGATTGCACTACTACAAGCGTCCTTACGCATGTGTGCGTTAGCACTCGTGGCTTGTCACGTACGAGTAAAAACCGGTTGAAACCGGTTCGACGAGTGCTCGAACGCAGGGATGTGAGTGCACGTGTTAAGTTGAATTGTATATTTGAAGTTTTTTTGGCTTGGCGGGTATTTCGAATTATTATCATCGTTCTTAAATTTTTGGTAATTAAAAGTAAAAAGTGTCAATATTGTATACTGTACTGTAATGTATGAACAATAATAGAGCAAATAAAACAAATCATATTTAAGCTATAGTCCGGTCAATTTAGACCAAAAAATGAGAGTGAAGTTACATAAAGTCCCAACAAGCTGAATTTCAGTGAAATTGTTCAAAATATAATTATAAACAATGTCTACAAGTTCCCCATCATTCCCCTGTAAGGAAAAAATTTTATTCAAGGTCAAAGGTCAAAAAAATGAGTTTTTCGCGATTTTCAACAAAACGGTAAGTTTTATCATAAAAGTACTTCAGACAAAAATTGTAGATCATAAAATTATCTATAAAAAATGTATCAATACTTTTTTTCTTACGAGCCACCGTTTCTGAGATATAACGATTCAAAAAGTTATAAAAGTTGTTATCGTCATAATATGCATGAGTACGCCACGTATATACATCAACTCAACAAGAAGTTATTACCAACGGCATCCGCTTTCTTCTTTCTATGTACGGAGCTCCTAAAAAAACTACCTGTTTAGATAAGCATCGATATGCATGTTTCGTTAAAATACTAAAAATAAAAAACAAGTTCAATTAGCTTGTCTTCCTCCAACCTCAGTTGCTGCTCACCAACATCTTCTTCGAGTATATTACCAAGTTCAAGTGTGGCTTGGTTATCAGCTAGACCCTACAGACTGGGGTTGGAAGTTGGTCAACAATATATTAGAGCCAGTTCAAACTTTACTTCCACCTGCGCCGGAAAAACTGCTGAACACTATTTTTTGCAACTGCAAAAAGGGATGCAGTGCTAAATGTGGTTGCAATAAAGTCGGACTGTCTTGTTCTTTGGCATGCACAAATTCTCAAGGCCGGTCGTGCTCTAATATTGAATCACAAACAATAGAGGATTCGTTTGACTCCGACGAAGTATCATGCGATACATCGCTATTGACGCAATTTACTTGCATCCAAAATGAAGATGAAGAAGAAGCAGGAGAAGAAGAACAAGAAGAAGATCAAGAAGAAGAACAAGAATTTGAAACTTACGAATAAGACGAATAAACTTCAACACTTTTTTTTAATTTCACGTTTTTATCTTTCCCAATCTTTGAAAATTTCCGTTATTTTGCAATAGTTTTACATTAAACAGGATCACAACTGACCCGTGGAGTAGTACTGGGGAAACCACGTTAAAAAAAACGCGCTAAGTACACTACCTCATAGGTGGCGTTTACATTAAACAGGATCACAACTGACCCGTGGAGTAGTACTGGGGAAACCACGTTAAAAAAAACGCGCTAAGTACACTACCTCATAGGTGGCGTGGAAACGTGTGCATATTATGACGATAACAACTTTTATAACTTTTTGAATCGTTATATCTCAGAAACGGTGGCTCGTAAGAAAAAAAATATTAATACATTTTTTATAGATAATTTTATGATCTACAATTTTTGTCTGAGGTACTTTTATGATAAAACTTACCGTTTTGCTGAAAATCGCGAAACACTTATTTTTTTGACCTTTGACCTTGAATATTTTTTTTTCCTTACAGGGGAATGATGGGGAACTTCTAGACATTGTTTATAATTATGTTTTGAACAATTTCACAGAAATTCAGCTTGTTGGGACTTTATGTAACTTCGAATGTCTAAATTGACCGGACTACTATCCCAAAGATTTTAATAGGTAAGTTGTATCTTATTATTTTATTTCTACTAATTATTATAACTTTTGTACACAAAGTTTTTATGGATGTGCCTAAAGTCTAGTTAGGGAAATATTGACCCGACATTATATCTTAAATCTTAGCTAAACTTTACAGTAAAAATACAATAAGTATAAGTACAGAATACGTAATTAGGAGACGATTCCTGTTCGGAATAAAAATTATTATAATAGTTATGTTAAAAACTGATATGCAATGAGAGTGCTTTCCATTAGAATTTACCACTCTATTAAAAGGTACAACAGATTATTGCAATTAAAAAATATAAACACAAAATATTTAGAAAAAATACGAGGGGCGATCAAAAAGTAATGATAATGAGTATAATAAAACAACGATTCTAATTTAAATTTAATTTATTTTTCTACGTAGTCTCCTAACAAGTCGATACATTTAGTCCAACGTTTCTCTAAACCTAAAATACCCTTAAAAAAAATCTTTATCAGAGCTCTCCCAAAATGCCTCTACAGCAGCCATCACCTCGCTATCATCGTCAAATTTCTTGCCCCTGAGGTGTTCCTTGAGCCGAGGAAACAAATGAAAGTCGCTGGGGGCTAAATCTGGAGAAAAGGGCGGGTGTTCGACCAGTTCGAAGCCCACTTCTCGAATGGCAGCCATCGCAACTTCGGCTTTGTGTGCAGGAGCGTTGTCCTGATGAAACAGGACTTTCCCTCGGAGTTTGCCGCGTCTTTTTTCCTTTATGGCTTCTCGCAGTCGTCTTATTTGAGTAGTTCAGCGTAGTAGGAGCCCGTTATAGTAGCTCCCTTTCCAGGTAATCAACCATTATGATTCCCTCAGCATCCCAGAAAACGGACGCCATAACCTTGCCCGCCGAGCTTGAAACTCTGAACTTCTTCGGCGTCGGTGAGGATGGCCTTTTCCAAGTCATCGATTGTTGTTTGGTCTCAGGATCAAAATGATGAATCCATGTTTCGTCCATGGTCACAAATCGAGACAAAAAATTTTCTTTGTCAGCCTGGAACTTTGCAAGATTGGCTCTTGAAATGTCAACTCGCTTTTGCTTTTGTTCGTCCGTTAACATTCGCGGTACCCAACGAGCGGAGACCTTTTTCATATTCATTTTGCTGGTCAAAATGCTTTGAATGCTGCCATATGAGATCCCTGTGACCTCAGCTAAATGTCTGATGGTTACTCTTCGGTCTGCTAATACGATTTCTTCGACTTTTTTCACGTTTTCCTCAGTGAGGGACGAGGTTGGGCGTCCCTCGCGATGTTCATCTTCTGTGGACGTTCTACCCAGCTTAAACTCTTTGCACCACCGTGCCACCGTAGAATATGGAGGAGCAGAGTCCCCTAATGTCTCCACCAAATCAGCGTGTATCTCTTTGGTAGACATTTTTTTTCAAACAGAGGTACTTGATGACGCATCTCACTTCGTGTTTCTCCATTTTCGTGTTGTCGCTCCGAATGAATGTAGCTCCTGCAAATGATGTCCTATTTATACAATTTTTTAGCTGGGTAGTCATGAGGGACTGAGGAAGTGAAAAACATTTTTAGTTTTTTTTTGGATTTTTATCTTCTTTAAAAATACCTGTTTATCATTACTTTTTGATCGCCCCTAGTATTTTGTAATAAAGATAGAATATTTAAATAGTACTACTTACTACACAATAAAAAAAATCGTTTTGTTCGTTTAATTTTATCCACCTGTGACAACCCTACCATAATAGGTAACAATTTTACGCGTTGTATAGAAGCTTTTTCTCTACTCTCTGTCCGTTTTCTCACTCATTACTCATTACACACAAAATAGGCGGGTTTAACATTCCTCGCCTGATTTCGGGGAGGACACCCGTGCCCAGCAGTGGGACATATAAGGGTTGATATTATTATATTATATTATATACAAAATAGATATAAAATAGTATATAATTACATACGAAGATAAATACATTCATGCTAAGGTATATTTAATTAAAGAAACATCGAGCTTTATGTTTGACAGTATAGAAAATACTGCTTCACCATAAATATGAAGTTATTTCAATTTTTTGCGCATTTATTATGAATAGGTAAATTATTCCAAAGTATATTTTTTTAAATAATTTTTAATATTATCAAAGATGTTTAATATCTGCCTAGCATCCCATGACGGGCAACTTTTTTCCCTTAGTCATGAGAAAAAAAGGCAACGAATCTCATACTTAAAGTTTTGGATGATTGTACGTGGCGCTAATCACTTTTCATATCGTGGGAAGCATACCATAAGCTAGAAAGAGGGAGAGAAGACGGAAATATAGTCCCCAATATGATAAATATAGAACTGCTAAGATTTTAATCAAGTTTATAGGAGGTGTTCTAATTTCTCTCACAGAGATAGGGTAGACAGTGCTAGATTACAAGGACTTAGATAAGAGAGATATATTAATAGCGAGATGAAACCCAGCGAGGGTGCTCATTTTAATGCTACACTTTATTAAATGTTATCTTATTTTATCAATAATTTAATATTTAAATATTAAATTATTGATAGCCGCAGTTTTTTTAGAAGAGGGGGCTCACCTCGGGCTAACGGACAGCCGGTTCACCTGGTGGTAAGTGATAAACGACATCCACAGACACCAACAGTGGTTAAGTGTCTTCAAGTAATCACTCATGTGACAGAAAAAGGTTGCACGTTCAAAGGTACAAGTTCCGACAGTCGTGTGATAACTTTTTTTTTAATTTTATTATTTTTGGGATAGCAACAGCGTAGATTTACATTATTAAATAAAGCTAGAAAAAAACACATATAAACCAATAACGGCTATCCACTAAAATAATAGACAGTAGGTACATGTATTCATCATTCGTTACAGTGTTGTGAGTATGAGAACAACAAGTAAGTATAATAACGAGAAAGTACAGTACAGTAGTTATAAATTAAGTTAACAAAAAGTTATAGTATAGTTCTGTTTGTTTGCACCCATTTATCTACGGAACAACCATCGGCTTCTTATTTAAGAGAAAATATTAAGTTTTCCTTTTTTTATTTCTTCTTCTTCTTCATCATTCCCTCACTGCTGAGGATCGTGACCACATATGATCTTTCACTGGACACGGTCATGGGTCAAGTGGACTGCCTGGTGCAAATTGCCCCCCACTTTGGTCTTCAGAGCATCGGACCATCTTACCGGTGTTCTTCCTCTAGCACGTTTTCCGTCCATCTGTCCCAAAATGAACGTCCTCTCCAGAATGCTTTCGAGAACGATTTATTTTTATTTTTGTCCTCTTAATTATTAATTTTTTACGAAGATAATTTTATAATTTTTCGATCATTATCATTAACTCCCCACCATGGTTCAGGCCTTGTCGTGGCGGTGGGGCTCAGTAACCTAGGGTGAGCGGTGCACTTTGGGCGAAGCTAATTGGGCCGAGGAGGCTCTTTGTACCCCTCTTATAAGAAGAGGATAGAGAAGAGCAGGGGGCAAGGGTGAGGATCGGAACCTCACCCCATTGTAATGTCCCGACGTTGGGAGGGGTTGTTCTGTGGTGCGGGACAACCCCTCTGTGGAGGTGGCGTCGGTCCCTTGCGGGATTGACTAGCCGTCGAGGTGCCCTGTTTGTTTTCTAGATCCGGGGCACCTCACCAAATTGGTGGCACTCACCGGGTCTTAGTGGGTAGAGCTGCGTCCATTTACCAGCTGCCGGATGCAGCGAGTCCCACATACCCGCGTGGGGAGACCCACTCCCCCGCGGGATCCCTCAGAGCATTTCCCGGCGTAAAAGAAAAAAAAAATAATTAATTCGAAATCATCCAAAAGTACATAAGACTATCAAGAGTTGCTACAACAACAGTGACATGTACATTTATAATATTATATATATATATATATATATTTATAATACCAACGACGTTCATGTTATATTTTCTCTCACGACAAATAAGGAACAAAACTAAATCAAAATCACATTAATCTCTTCAAGAAAAATAAAGATACAAAGTTTGTTTCACTTAGCACTTACAAATAAGTACATTTGTAACAAATAAAAGAACGCTCGTAAATCAGCGGGAGTGTGTCAGTACTCAGCGGAATGCGATCGATTCGCTCAGAACATCTCTCTTGAGTACCACCGGTGAAACATTCACAGCTGTATGTCGATTGTGTGGTCAATTTATATTACAGAGTTATAAGTATAAATTGATAAAAATAACATTGAAGGTAATTTCATTGAAGTATTTGAAGTGCAACTTCTGTAGTGTCGTTGTGATTGGAAAATTCACAACTAACCTAACGCTACTACTATTGCAATTATTTCTACGACGATTGAAAGAATGAATGAAGAAGAAGTAGGCGTTAAATAATATGTTGAAAGCAGCCCGGTAGATGACCACAGCTTTTTAAACGTATAATTCATTTGTTCAAAGTGAAAATTTAGAATATAAATAATATGTAATGTATAATGTTGATACTCATGAAAATTGTAATATTTTGGAATGAATATTGAATGGAAGCTACTATTCTGAAGCTTCACTTCTGATGTATGTCAATTGTACAAAGTGTATGTTTATCCTTATATATCTTCTCTAATCCTGCGTTTCTTTATTAAAATAAACTATATTTTTAAGTACCAATCACGGAGCAATTACAAAGTGGAGATGTTGTAATCAATGTAGTCTAGCATCCACCAAAGTTACACCGTAGTTGATCTACTCACCACCAGTTGTTGCTTTCGTCAGTACAGCTTTGGTTGCCGGGCAATTAACTTGCTCTCGTGACTAGCTCTTTTTTATTTATTTAAAATATAATCTCGACCCGCGCACGTTGTTAACATGAAGTGCTGTGTTGTATCGTGCAGTACTTACACGAACAAATCAAAATCAAATGGAATAAACATATCTTTTCACTAGTAAATAATATTTATATTAAATAAATTATTTATTTTGTCTAGAAAGTTCGGTGATTACCATGCCTCTATCGGCAAGTAGCAAACCCACTGGTCTAAGCCAGGGCCGTACTTAGAATTTTTTATTAAGCCAGACACTGACGACGAGTTTATTGGAAGTCGGTAAATATGTTTTGATTCTTATATTTATTATTATGATAATATTGTAATTTTGTGTAATATTTTTTAAGATTTCCATTGAGTGACTGTTTGAAAAACAAGTGGATTGAAAGTATAAATAGAAAGGATTGGTCATCTCGTAATGTACATTTCAGGATATGTGATTGATAACATCATTTAATTCGAATTAAATGTGAAACGTGTCTGTTACGAACACGACACACCGGAGAAGGCTCAAGACGTCGCTTAGGTAATTGAACAATTTTTTTATAGCTCCGTGATATAACGCGGACCGTTCTTCCCCCCTTGAATTCCGGATATTCTATAAGAGCTTCCACTGCCTTTCCTGCTGAATCTGGAAACGGGAATGAACAGTGTCTGACTGCTCTTTATGCTGACAACACTAAAGATGATCATTTTTATTCAAAATCTATACTAATATTATAAAGCTGAAGAGTTTGTTTGTTTGTTTGAACGCGCTAATTTCAGGTACTACTGGTCCAATTTGAAAAATTCTTTCAGTGTTAGACAGCCCATTTATCGAGGAAGGCTATAGGCTATATAACATCACGCTGTGACATATAGGAATTGAGTAACACGGGCGAAGCTGCAGGTAACAGCTAGTAAAAAATAAAGGTGGCCTGATTTTTCCTTCAGATGACGTAATCAAAATTTGTTTAAGCACAGAGTGTAGCATAAGAATATTTAAATTACATAAAGAGGATTCATCAATTTTTGACAAACATAGAATAACATCACATACATTAAAGACCCTAATTGGACAAAATTGTTTTAAAATGTAGAACGATCATATAAAAGAGCAGTCGTCGTTAAATAATCACATTACACTTTTAAGCAAATTCATAATTGCGAAAAGTATACAGACAAACGTTTTAAATATTTTGCGACCTGCAAAAACGTTTGAGATACTAAAAGACAGCAACTAAATAAAACTGTACTTTTTACGGGAGATTAGTTTCTAACGCTTAAAAATTACGGCACGATTCATCATCATCATCAGCCCGTGTCGATCCAACGTTGGACATACGGCACTATTACTTAGTTTATTTTAGTTACTGTTAAATATAGGGCAGGGGTCGCCCGCTTTACTCACCGCTGTCCTCGGCAACGTGGTCTGCTCCGGAGACTCTGTAGGTGACGCGAACTGTTCCAACCCTCGTATCCAACACCACCATAGGGACACACTGATTCGGATCTCCAGCGTAGGATGAATGATGTTAATCCTCGATCGAGTTAAACGGGTTACGGGAGGCCTCCCGGTTTGTATGCGCGCGCGGCAGTGGTTGAGTTTGTACTGACTATAAGCGCACACTAGAGGGCGCATTCACGATCGCATTCGGATGGCGGTATATCGCAAAGCGACCCCTCAGTTCAAAGGAAAAAAAATAATAATATGTACTTAAACGATATTGTCCAATTTATGCTACCTTGCAGATGTACGAAAATACGAAATAACTCATATATCTATTTTAGTTTAAGCAAATTATTTGTTCAGGTACGGAACATGCCGCCCACCTTAAAAGCACGTAGTGTCTTTTAAAAGAAGAATAAAACTTATAAAGAAAATCATATATTAATTAAAACTAAACTTAACTATTAATATTGGTTGTATACAATCTGACTATTGTAGTGGAAGGGGACAAATTTTGACAACAGGGCGTTTGAAAAACGTATTGCCCATTTTTTATGTTACGACTCGCACAACCTGGTCGGAGCCGGGATGAAGCGCTTGAATGCGTGCGAGCTTCCATTGAAGGGGTGGTAGGTTCTCATCACGCACCATAACAACAGTGCCCTCACGAAGAGTGGAGCCGCGGTCTTGAAACCATTTATTAGTTTGTTGGAGTTCGTGAAGATACTCCTTACTCCATCGTTTCCAAAAATGTAGAACCGACTGTTGAATCCAGTTCCAACGAGTAAGTCGACTAGGATTTTCGTCTACCAAGGCGACGTTAGGCACCGCAGTTAGGGGTTCCCCTATTAGGAAGTGAGCCGGAGTCAAGGGAAGAGGATCCGAAGCATCCGAACTCAATACGCAAAGAGGTCGCGAATTTAAAACGGCTTCTATCTGACACGTAAGAGTGTGCATCTCGTCGTACGTCTGAATTCGCGTACCTACCACGCGGTGAAGGTGATGTTTAAAGCTCTTTACGGAGGCTTCAAACAATCCGCCGAAATGGCTAGCATAAGGAGGTTGGAAATGCCACGTAAGGCCCTGCCTTAAAGTTTCTTTGTTTAAAATATTTAGAACTGGATCGCTACGTAAAAACGCGTATAAATCCTTTAAGTAATTATTACAACCAACAAAATTCCTTCCACAATCTGAATAGATATCCGTACAATAGCCACGCCGGGACGTGAAACGTCGCAAGGCGGCTAGAAAAGCTTCTGTAGATAACTCGGATACGAGTTCGAGATGTACGGCCTTAACTGACATACATACAAAAACTGCAACATAACACTTC
The DNA here is from genome assembly GCA_963853865.1 of Helleia helle. Lineage (NCBI taxonomy): Eukaryota > Metazoa > Arthropoda > Insecta > Lepidoptera > Lycaenidae > Helleia > Helleia helle. Next base: position 699,564 of record OY971423.1, read on the forward strand.
ACTACCTTAGCATTCCGAACCTTGTTAGCGCGAACATAAAAAGGACCCGCAAAATCCACCGATGTCTTTTTAAAGGCACGAGTTGGACGTAGCCTGGATTCAGGGAGCTGTCCCATGCGCGGTTGCATACACGCAGGGCGCGCCCGGAAGCAACGTACGCATCGATGTATTCGCTGACGCACGATATCACGACTCGATAAGATCCAATATCGCTGTAGAAGCGAGTATCGTACTAACTGAGGTCCCGCGTGTATCTGGGTCAGGTGAGCGTCGTCGATTATAAGATCCGTCAAGGGATGTCGTTTAGGCAAAATCAATTGATGTTTAGAATTAAACGGTAAAAGAGACTTGTGAAGTCGTCCTCCCATGCGTAAATATCCGTCACTATCCAGAAATGGCGTAAGACGGCGCAAGCTTAACGAAACTAATTTATTGTTAGAAATATTTCTTATATCCTCATTAAAAACTGAATGTTGCGTCAAAAGTATAAGGCGATTAAGTGAAAAGTTATATTCAGGAACCGTGATGTAATTTGGAAGTGACTGTTTAATATGTTTATTTTTACATTTGTTGTAAAAACGAAAAATGAAAGCGGTCACACACACAAGTTTATTTAACGACGAATATCGTGTGATAAAACTATCCGTATCGCCAAGGGGATACGTCACAGCTGTGTGGGAATACTTAGCAAGCCGTTCCTTTGTGTTACGCTTTTCTTCGCTGGTATTTAAAATTTGTTTTTGTATAGGCCAAGAGTCGGGATCTTGTTGGAGCCATGCGGGACCATGGTACCACAAGCCACTCCTAACCAATGCGGCCGGCAATAGGCCACGAGACGCTGCGTCTGCGGGGTTATCAGCAGACGGAACGTGGCGCCAACAGCTTGCGGGCACACGGGTCAAGATCTCACTGACGCGGTTAGACACAAAGGTCTTCCATTCATGTGGAGAAGAACGAAGCCAAGCCAATACGACCGAAGAGTCGGACCAAGCCTGAATTTGACCGGGACGGATCCTGTCTCCGTATATGTGGTTCACCCTCTCAATTAATTTAGATAACAAGAGTGCTGCCATCAGTTCAAGGCGAGGAATAGTAAGACACACACGCAACGGTGCGACACGAGTTTTTGCCATTATTAAATGTGTCTCACAATTACCACTCCTGCCTATGTGTCGTATATAAACGCATGCGGCGTAACCGATTTGAGACGCATCCGCAAAACCATGTATTTGAATAGATTCTATGTCGTCAGTATTAAAAATATAACGAGGAAAAGAAATCGATGATAAGAGCGGTAGCTCCTTACTAAAATGCATCCATGAATTTAATATATCAATAGGCGGCTGCTCGTCCCAACCAATGTTCTCCAACCACATCAACTGAATTAAATGCTTAGCGAATAATGTTACTGGCGACAATAACCCGAGAGGGTCGTATATTTTTGCTATATCGGATAATATAGCACGCTTGGTACAATCGCGCGAAGTAACGTGAACCCTGAAGTTGAATGAGTCCGCTCGGGGGTCCCACTGTAATCCGAGAACATTGACACCCCTATCGCCCTCCATCTCTGCGAAAAGGACATTCTCACACCGCCCACCATGAAACTCTGATGGCTGGACTGCAGCGAGAATCGCGGGCGAGTTGCTATGCCACTTGCGCAGCTCGAACCCCGCTGTCGCGCAAATAGCAATCAACTCCCGCTGAAGAAGAAGAGCCTGGGCTTCGTCGTCGGCGCCCGTAATGACGTCATCGACGAAGACATTATTTAATAAAACGGCCGCGGCCAGTTTGAAACGCTCGGCCTCATCGTTAGCCAGTTGTCGGATGGTACGAAGTGCGAGATAGGGAGAGCAGTTGACGCCGAATGTGACTGTATATAGCCTGTAGTCACGTAAAGGTTCCTCTGGTGATCGACGCCAGAGAATACGGTGAAAATCTCTATCACTTTCACGTAATAATATATTACGAAACATCTGTTTTATGTCTGAACAGAAAGCAACACGATGCACACGAAAATTTAAAAGAACATCAACGATATTTGGGGAAGTTTAGGACCTGAGAACAGCACGTCATTCAATGAGTACCCGCTGGTCGTACGACAGCCGGCATCAAAAACAACTCGGGTGCGTGTTGTCTGGCTTGAAGGCTTAATCACACAATGGTGTGGGATATAGTAGTTGGCACCAACTGAAGACTCATCATCAACAAGCTCCATGTGATTGAGGTCAATGTACTCCTGAAGGCAAGCGTGATAGTCGAACTTCAGCTGGGGGTTAAGTTCCAACCTATATTCCAGCTTATGAAAACGAGCAACTGCAATTTGTCTCGAGTCGCCGAGGGGCGGGGCGTTGACCTTGAAAGGCAAAGCGACCACGTATCGCCCTGTGATATCTCGATTATGCGTTCTTCGAAAAAAGGATTCGCATAATTCGTCATCGGGAGTGTAACTCCGCTTCTCTGGTACTGACTCCAGCTCCCAAAATCTCTGAAGGTTGTCGTTGTCAAACGAGCTATAACAAACTTGGAGTGGAGTCGAAATGTTTCCATTAAATGTAAGCTTACCTAACAGTAAATAACCGAAGACACTACTCATCGCAATCGGTGTACCGGGTGGACCCATAATAGTGTTATTTAATAAAATGTGGGATAGTATATCCGCTCCTAATAGCATCTCAACCGGTTGAGGTGTGTGAAAATGAGGATCGGCCAAGGTAAGGCCCTTTAAATGCGGCCACTCAGAGTAAGGCAAAGACACACTAGGCATTTTTGACATTAACTTAGGCAAGATTAATGCGTCAACCGGAATAACGGGATGATGTTTATCCTTTGGCGTAATCGAGCATGTGACCATACCCTTAGGCACCAATGGTTCCGTATCACCTATGCCAAGTACCGGTACTCGAACGCCAGTGCGCGGCAAACCCAGACGCTGTACGCACGTCTCGCTTATGAACGAGGCCTGACTCCCGCTATCAACCATACACCGAACGGATGAAATTTTATTATCTCCCATATATAAATCTATTACAGCGGTAGATAATAACACCGTAGAATGCGACGAACGCATTTTTGTCGCGTAATTATTATGTATGCGAGCGTCCTGTCTATCCTCCGTAGGAGGGAACGAGACAGCGCTAGCAGTAGTACTGTTTACAATCGTTAAAGACTGCGGTGAAATTAAATGAATAAGGCTATGATGTCTTTTTTGACATGTACGACATACAAAATTCGATTTACAATTTCTTACATCGTGTCCGACGTTTAAACAATTGTAACAAATATTTTTGTTTTGAATAAAGTTGTACCTATCCTGCGGAGAGAGATTTAAAAACTCGGTACATTTAGAAATTAAATGCTGACCTGCGCATTTCAAGCAAGAACGATTCCTATCACGTGTATTATAAGGTCCAGTTTGCTCTGTGACTGACGCGACGCGTGCGGTGAATGAATTACGATGTACATTTAATTTCTCGCTACTTTTCTTATGACGCTTATTATTAATATTTTCTGGATAGTTTTTTATGGACTGTGTATATGAAGCCATAGCGATTTCGTCGGCTGAGATTTCGCGTTCTAAAAATTCAATTAAAGTATTAACATCCGGTATATCGGACGGTCTTGACAATGAACGTTCATAATTCTTTCTCAAACCTGTGGGTATTTTACGCAGTAATAAGTTAAGTAATATAAAACTCCACTGATCAATAGGAAAATCCATAACCTCAAGCGCCCTAATGTTTTCCTGGTAGACATTTAATAAATTTCGTACACTTTGATAAGATCGCTCGGAACATGTTTCAAGGTCGAGTATACGATCCATATGTTTAGATGCGACGATACGCCTATTTTCATATCTATATTTTAAAATATTTAACGCGATAGTATAATTATCACCTGTTATAGGGAGTGATTTGATCAAGTTATATGGTTCATTTTTAACCGAAAGTAGAAGGTATCTTAATTTTTCCGTCTCCGTGTAGGCTCTGTTGTGATGGACTAATGAACTAAATAAATCAAAAAACGATTGCCAATCGGTAGGATCACCGCTAAAATCGGGTAACGGCAAGACGGGTAGATTTCTTTTATGACAAATGTCGTCCTGATAAAGTGACCGACGCCGATTCAGGTCGTCATTTTTATGACTATTTATGTACGAAACAATGGCATAATATACGTCGTTAAAATCATTGCGTATTTTAATATGCTCGTCTTTATCAAAAACCTTGTGCTTTATGAGCGTTTTTTCAATTTTAGATTGAATTTTATTGAATTTTCTTTGATGTGAACTTAAATCACTAGCTCGCGAACGAAATTGTTGATCATTTGTGGTTGCAAGCTGTAAAATACGTTTAAGCTCGTCGAGGATCAAATCTCTTTCGAAAATATCTTGTTCACACAATATTTCTAATTGTAATTCGTCCAGCATTTTGCGTAGCAAAGATGGCGGCGAGATAAAATGCGAAAAGAAATACGTTTATTGAAAAATGAGTACGTAGTACTGCTATTAAACAAGATAGCACAAGCTGGACAATGATCCGGCTCGAAGGACCAAAAATTTATGTTAAATATAGGGCCGGGGTCGCCCGCTTTACTCACCGCTGTCCTCGGCAACGTGGTCTGCTCCGGAGACTCTGTAGGTGACGCGAACTGTTCCAACCCTCGTATCCAACACCACCATAGGGACACACTGATTCGGATCTCCAGCGTAGGATGAATGATGTTAATCCTCGATCGAGTTAAACGGGTTACGGGAGGCCTCCCGGTTTGTATGCGCGCGCGGCAGTGGTTGAGTTTGTACTGACTATAAGCGCACACTAGAGGGCGCATTCACGATCGCATTCGGATGGCGGTATATCGCAAAGCGACCCCTCAGTTCAAAGGAAAAAAATAATAATATGTACTTAAACGATATTGTCCAATTTATGCTACCTTGCAGATGTACGAAAATACGAAATAACTCATATATCTATTTTAGTTTAAGCAAATTATTTGTTCAGGTACGGAACAGTTACTTTCACAGTGTTATGTCATACGGCATACTTTTGTGGGGGAATGCTGCCAATGTAAATAAAATTTTTGTGCTGCAGAAGCGAGGTATTCGATTAATTTAAAAGCTAGCACCCAACACACAACTAAGACACAAATTTAAGAAAAATGATTGTTATGAACCAAATGTATCGAGTAGCACCACACTACGGTCTTATTGACTTTCGTTCACATCCCTACGGACGCGAGCCGCGCCCGCGCGGGTGCGTCGGCGCCTGGGCGGTAGGGCCCGCCAGTCCGCCGCGAGCCGTACACCGCGTCAGTCCATCGCGAACAGCCTACTTGAATCGCTCCTTTTGTTGCCACTTGACGTGACGAGCGCTATTTGTTTCGTGACTCTTTTGTTCGCCTATTTGAGGCGTAGTCACGTAGATTGATTAATTTGAGTATAATGGACTAATATAAATATTGTGTATTGACTATCGTGAACACTTAAGTGCCTAAAACAAGTTACCAGTGAAAAGGTGTCGCCGCCATTTTGTCTCCGCTGCGCATCGTGTTCATTTGAGGCTGTCTCAGATAAGTATAGATCAATTAGCATTGATTATCCGATTGGCCAATTAGGGGTTAGAGTTATATTATATTAGATTAATATTATGAGGCATCGACACACCGGAGAAGGCTCAAGACGTCGCTGAGGTAATTGAACAATTTTATATAGCTCCGTGCTACCACAGAGCGGCTTATGTACATTTTTTGGTGACAGAGCCTGGTTTGAACAAATTTTTGGTAGCAATTTTTTATACCTACCTGAACAACATTTTGGTAGCAGGCGTGGTTGAAACATTTCTGGTAGCACAGAGTCTGGTTAAAACATATTGTTTTAGCACAGAGCGGCTTATATACTCCTATATACTGCTTATATCCTTATGTAAAATATTTATATACTTGCTTAGCGCTTTGCTTTTAACGCTTGATCGAGTCTTGATATTGTGTTGAAGCGTATACGGCCTGTTCGCGTATTGAATTGTATTGAGTATATTGTGTTTATTATAAATATTCTAATATTACGTTGATAGAAAAGTATACGCTCGTTTCTTTGTTAAATTCATTGAATTATAAATATTCTAATTAAGTTGAAGGCAAAGTATACACTCGTTTCTTGTTAAATTCATTGCGTAATTATTTATATTAGATGTGCGGTCAGACGCAAATCTGTCAAGTACAGTTGGAATAAAAAAAATGTTTTTATTTTATTATCTATTTAAGATATTTGTTTATTGATTTATTGTTATAAGCCTTTATTAAATTTTGAAACTGGTGTTTGAATCGATAACAGCTGTTGCGCTATTTGAAGGATAGCCTTATTATTATTATTGCTTTTGTACTTGTGTTTAAATTGATAACAGCTGTTGCGCTATTTGAAGGATAGCCTTATTATAATTATTGCTTTTGTTTTGCGATTGTTTGTACGCTTGTGCTTTGAAGATGGCGACCGCCGCGTTTGCTATTATTCGTGAATCCTGTGCCGGGATCACGTCGCAGCTGAGATGGTTAACTTCCGCTGCCGCATTAGTTCAAAGACAGGATCGCACAGAATCATTGTTAGACAGGCAAGAAAAGTGCCCTATGCGACTTCAGGAGTTGGAGACGCTTTACCGGCGCTTTATCTTATATGTTGATGAAGTGCCCCTTGAGTCGTTCCCGAAGGAACGACGGGACCAAGTCCACGAGGACTACGTCCAGTTTATGGACCTGGCCGACGCCATCGCCCAGAGCGCGCGGGGGATCTTAGCCTCGCGCGCTGGAGTACCGCCCCATAGGTCCCCCTTGAAGACTCCCGTGGGCCTTTTGGCTAAGCTGCCGAACTTGGACCTTCCACATTTTGATGGTCGATTAGACGTGGATGGGGTTCATCGGCCTTTTTGAGAGCCTCGTAGACTCAAGGGAAGATTTAGGTCCTTCTCAAAAGCTGGCCTATTTGCTCTCCGTGCTTGATGGGGAGGCACGGGGCCTTGTGCAGCACCTCCCGATATGTGACGGGAGCTATGGAGTCGCGCGGTCATTGCTCACCAAGCGCTATCAAAATCAGCGATGTTTGGCGGATGCCCATATCGATGATCCATGATCTGCATGGACCTCCCGGTCGTGAGCAACGCCGCCCAGTTGAGGACCGAACTGCTTAACCCCCTTTTGATTGCCACTAACGCGCTCAACCGCTTGGACCTTCCGGTCGCCCAGTGGTCTTATCTTCTTGTACGTATTGTGCTGAAGCGGTTGCCGGTGTCTTTGAGGGCAGGTCGTTTTGAGCAGGAGCATGCTAGGGATGAGGCATCTTCTCTCCCTACGTTTGATCAGCTCCTGTCGTTTCTCGAGGACGAGTGTCGCATGGGTGACATTATGGTCGCCGATGCGCCGGTTGAGCCATCAGGGCCCACGCCCTCTAACCAACGACGCGCCGCCCAAATCTCGCCAAAGCGAAGAGCGAGACCTCGCTTTGCTGTCGCGCAGGCAGCGCGACCGGACTGCCGTTTTTGTAAATCCCAAGGGCACCGAACGGCACAGTGCCCAGACTTTGCAGCGCTGCATGTGGCCTCTCGTAGGCGGATTGCACGGTCCCGAGGCTGGTGCTTCACCTGCCTCGGGGACCACTACCAGCGCGCGTGTCCCGACACGCGACCGTATCCGATTTGTGGAGGGCATCATTTGAAATTGCTGTGCGCTAACGCGAATGGCCGCCGCGACCACGCAGGGTCGCCCTCGGGCGGGTATGTGAGCGGAAGTCGAGTTGAGACTCGCAGTTTGAGGTCTGACTCACCCCCCTTACGCCGCGCAGATTATGCTGGCGTCAGCCGCCGACATGTTCCGGCGCGCAGCCCCACAGGCGGGTATGCTAGCGGGCCCCGGGTTCAATCCCGCACCTTTGTATCCCGCTCCCCCCCATTGTCCCCACGTGACCATGCAAGGTCACCTCCAGTCGTGTACCACGACAAACGTGGAGCACGTACGTCGCCATTGCCGTCCCCCCCTCTGGCGGAACGTCCCCGTTTGGAGTCGCGCAACCCTCGGCATGGACGTTCTTGGCGCTACGAACCGCCGTCTATGGCTCGTAGCAGTCGTCACCGAGCGGAGGAGGAGTCCCTCCCTCATTTTGACGTGCCATCCCGGGACAGCGGCCGTCGATTGTCGCCACGTCAACATTAGGATGTTGGCGTCTGCCCCCGCTATGCACTACCCCCTTTTGAGACCGTTCTCTTACCCACGGCCTATGTCAGGGTCTGGGGACGGACGGGCACCTCGGTTGTAGTCCGAGCTATCTTGGACACAGGCTCACAAGGGTGCATAGCCTCGTCTTGGTTGGTGGGGCAGACTGGCCTAAATATAAAACAGTAATCTGATGTGATAAGGGGTGTTGGGAACGCCCCTGTAGCTACTGTTGAAGGCCGCGTTTGGTTTGAGTTCTCCCCTACAAACTCTCCACGCCCGACGTTGGGGTCGTCGGCTATTGTGATGGAAAATATCTTGGGCAGTCACCCGCAAGTACGGTTGTCTGCGGATGCGGTAAAATTGACCGCGGATTTGAACTTGGCTGATCCTAAGTTTGACTTACCTGGCACGGCTGATTTATTGCTTGGTGCCGACGTTTTGGGAAAAATATTACTAAGGAGAAATCGTGTTTTGCAGCCAGGTGGCTTAGTGGCCCTCCGGACCATATTTGGGTTTGCATTGATGGGGCCTGTATTGAACTTGCCGAACTTGGAACGGCCTTAATGGTGGGCTCCGCCCTCTCTGACGCTGTGCAGAGATTTTGGGAAGTGGAGGAGCTCCCCGCTCTGATCCGGAACATGAGGAGTGTGAACAGTTCTACCAGAACCACACTACCTACCTCCGTTCTGGCCGGATCATGACAAGACTGCCATTTCACGCAGTACGGCCGCCTCTTGGTTTCTCGTGACCTTTTGAGAAGCGTTTGTTGGCGATGGAGCGCCGCATGAGCAGGGACCCTTTTTGGTTAAAACCTCGACCCTCAGGAACAGTAAAACGGTCAAGGCTTATTTGTGTGTCTTTGTTTGCCTGTCCACCAAGGCGGTACATTTGGAACTCGTCTCAGCCCTCTCGACAGAGGCCTTCGTTGCGACGTTAGATAGTGTTGCCGCAATCCGAACGAATCAAGGACTACCGTCCTTGATTCGTTCGGATTGCGGCACCAACTTCAAAGGCACAAGTAATTATTTAAAAGAAATATATGATTTTTTTGTCGTCTAATGAGACTGAAATAAATTGCGTCTAGACTAGCTAGTCGCCGAATAACTTGGAAGTTCAGTCCTGCATCATGTCCCCACTGGGGAGGTATATTTGAAAGCGTGGTAAAGGTTGCTAAGACACATTTGCGACGAGTAATTGGCGAGTCCGTATTGATATTTGAAGAGCTCGCAATTGTGTCTTGCAAAATTGAAGCCGTTTTGAATTCACGCCCTTTGTGCTCGATCTCTTCAGACCCTAATGACTTTGAAGCACTTACGCCGGGCCATTTGATTGGACAGCCACTCAACGCCCTGCCGGAATACCCCTTAGTTGATGTGAGACCCAATCGTCTCTCTCCTTTTGTTGCCGCTTGACGTGACGAGCGCTATTTGTTTCGTGACTCTTTTGTTCGCCTATTTGAGGCGTAGTCACGTAGATTGATTAATTTGAGTATAATGGACTAATATAAATATTGTGTATTGACTATCGTGAACACTTAAGTGCCTAAAACAAGTTACCAGTGAAAAGGTGTCGCCGCCATTTTGTCTCCGCTGCGCATCGTGTTCATTTGAGGCTGTCTCAGATAATTTATTTATTTATTTATTTATTTATTTATATTTGGGAAACAAACAATTATAATATTACTCATAGGTTAGAAATAATAAAAAAGTACAGAAATCAGTTAAGTTTCCACTAACAAGTAATACATATAAAACTATTATAAGCACAATATCACTATTTACTAAAACTTAAAACAATAATGAGAGGTTACACTTTTTTATTATATATTTCCATGATTTCACGTCTAAAATAATTAAATTTATCGTGCATTATGTCCAATTTATCACAATTTTCATTATATATTTGGCATGCACGACAAATAAATTCATTTTTTGCATAATTGGATTTACATGGGGGTACCAAAAACAAAAATTTTCTTCTTACACTAATAGTCCTAGGGCATTTAAAATTGATATTACTCATAAGATATTTAGAGTCTACTAAATTATTAACAATTTTGAACAGAAACATTTGATCTCTTATTTGTCTACGCTCTGTTAGAGTAGTTAAATTAGAAATGATGTCAGAATAACCGGTTCTGAAATTAAGATGTCTTATAAATTTGTTTTGAATTTTTTCTATATTCTCTATGTGAACCTTATATTGAGGATTCCAGACTGTAGAGCAGTATTCCAGGATAGATCTTACATAAGAATTAAAAAGAAGCATAAGAGTATCGCATTTTAAAAAATCTTTACTCACTCTCAAAATAAATCCAAGCATTCGGTATGCCTTTGATATTATATGGTCAACATGCCGAGTAAATGTTAACTTCTGATCTATGTATACACCTAAATCTTTTTCTTCAGACTTACTTCAGAAACTCTGGTTAAAATATTATTTTTTATCAGTATAATTTTTTATCAGTATAAGTATATATCAATTAGCATTGATTATCCGATTGGCCAATTAGGGGTTAGTGTTAATTAGATTTATATTATGAGGCATCGACACACCGGAGAAGGTTCAAGACGTCGCTGAGGTAATTGAACAGTTATATAGCTGCGTGATAACGCGGACCGTTCTTCCCCATTTGAATTCCGGATAATTATATATATAGCTTCCACTGCCCTTTCCTGCTGGTCCGGATGCGGGAATGAACAATGATATTCTAAATTGTTAAATTCAGTGAAATTTAACTGTTTCTTCTCAGTATATTTTAGAAAATGTTATGTACATTCGTAAAAATATTAATGAATTTGTAAAAAAAAAGTGACGAGCATAGCCTAAATACTCGGAATAAGCATAAGTTGGATGTACCAGTGATCAGACTTTATAAACTAGGTAATAGTTTAAAGGTTTTACCGGTGGGAGGGAAGCGCTGTGCCGCCCTCCTGGCTGCATGGGTACCACCATCTTGCTTATTTCTCCCGTGAAACAGCTTTGCTGTGTTTCGGAGAGAAGGGCAAGACAGGCAGTGTAATTACTGGCACCGAGACTTAACATCTTATGTGTCAGGATAGGCAACACATAAATGAGTTGCCTGGGCTCGCTCCAGGTATACTACTTTATGTTCATGGGCGACGTCGATCACTTAGCATCAGGTGGTACGTTTGCCAGTTTGCCTATCCAACTAAAATAAAAAAAAACTAACATAAAAAAGGTGAAATGTATCACTCTACAATACGATCCCAGATAATGTTCAAAAGCTTTCAATTAACAAAATGTCAATGAGCGTATGTGTGATGAAGGTTATTACAAAATAAAAGACATTATTGAAGATAGCTCACTCACTCAACGAATTATGTGTTCTTCCGAGGCGATTTCAGTCGAATTATTGTAGTGAAAATTCTAATGATGTAATTTTATATTCTAGGCTAAGGTTCGAACCGGTAGTAGTTGGTTTTGATGTTCAACATTTGAATTTGAATAAGCTGATGTAATAAAAAAAAATATTTCTTGCTATAATAAGAAAACTATTAGTATCTACAATTTATAACTGTTGTATAAGAAAATAAAAGCATGTTATGTATCATATTACGCAGCATTATTCCATTTTATTTACACCACGCCTGGCTTGGGAAAAGGTTTACAAGTTTTGGTGTTCTTTCCGTTTTTTTTTTAAATCACTCCGATGATGAAATCTTTATGGCATATGCAAAACTAACTGACTTTTAGTACGCAATTATCGACCTTTTTCTCAAGTCGATAGTACACAATATGGCTACATAATATCAAGCTTTAATTTTCCAGCATAAGATTTCCTCTCATTGTACGATAATCGTAAAATGCGAAATCAGCTTGTATTGAAATAGTAAATTATGATAATATTATGTAAGCCGTGTGTACCATCCAACTTCAAATTACATCTATGTTTAAGAAAAACATCTGAGTACGGCCCTGACATTTGCGCTAGCAGCACCTAGTGAAATATAATAGAACTATTAAAACGTCTGTCAATGTAATCAATTACTTGTTTTGGCTACAGCTGGTCGCTAGATGGTTTGCTGCTATTTGAAGCCCGCCGTAGCCCCGCACAGTTGCGACACTACATTATAATATTATGAAGAAAGTGTCTTATGACATCTCGTCTTTGTAATTGCTCTATGGTACCAATATAGTTTATTTCAATAAATATTATTATGAACTGACAGTCGTGTCAGCAAGACATTAATTGTAGGCCATACAGGGCCGTAGCCAATGACACGAATGCTGTTACTTGTTACTGTCATAATGTGAAATGTACTAAGTTTTTTTTTAAAATTAATTAAAGTTAAACTGCCAGCAATTTAGAATGATTAAAAATGCGTTTATTTAGAACAGTGCGTACAGCAACCACCACGGGAGGACTGTTCCAAAAAGTTATTTCTTATATAATATGTTAAATAAATGTAAACATTAGAAGACATTAGTGGAAACACTACCATAGTAGTGAAAGTTTGCACATTATAGCGCTAACAATTGTTGAGAAAAACAGGGGACAAACAAGGAAGTAACTAAGGATAAGTTAGTTGTAGTATTGAGGGTATTATTAAACTTAAATAAGGACTGCTTTAAATAACAAAACATTTATTAATAAACTAATACTTTTTTATTGCACGCAAAAATATACCAAAAAAAACATTAAACAACGACGAAGACCTCTGTGGCTCAAAAGTAAGCGCTAAGCGCTCAAACCGGGGGGTAAATAAAGTAAGGAAAATAAAGTTATCTGTAATCCTGAGTCATGGATGTGTATAATTAAATATATGTATTTTATACTAAAGATCTTAAATATATGTATAGTATCCCCACCATGGTTCAGGCCTTGACGTGGCGGTGGGGCTCAGTAGTCTAAGGTGTGCCCGGCACCTCGAGCGAAGCTAATTGAGCCTAGGGGGCTTTTGGGGGGCACCCCATTATACTGTCCCAACGCTGGGAGGGGTTGTTCTGTGGTGCGGGACAACCACCTGTGGAGGTGGCGTCGGTCCCTTGCGGGACTGACTAGCCGTCGAGGTGCCCTGTTTGTTTATCTGATCCAGGGCACTTCACCAAAGGCGGCATTGGTAGCACTCGCCGGGTTTTAGTGGGTAGAGCTGCGTCTACTTACCAGCTTTCGGGTGCAGCGAGTCCCACATACCCGCGTGGGGAGACCCACTCCCTCGCGGGATGCCTCAGAGCATTTCCCGGCGTTAAAGAAAAAAAAAATGTATAGTATAAAAAACATTAAATATATTTTCGTTGTCTGGCACCCGTAACACAAGTTCTTCAAGAACTTACCAGATTGACGTGGTGTATAAAAGCGTCCATCGATATTATTATCAAACAAATTTGAAATTATAAAGTCGACTTTGTTATAAATAATCCGCATCTTAGGCTGCCCGCCATATTGGATTTAAAAAACCGCCACTCACATAATATTATTTAATAATACGCATTGTCATTTATACTAAACGTATATAGATTTCATCTCAATCGGACGATAACTGATTTAAAATGTTTTACTTTCTCTACGTTTATAATTCAATTGACGTGATATTTGATCCGAACATACATTTCACGTTAATTAAAAGCTATTAAAAAGCGAAGCGATTTATATTGCCCTGGTAAAAATATTTATAATTACCACATTGAAATAAACAATATTTTTCAAGCGGCTAAACATATAACATAATATTGTATGTATGTATCACATACATCTCACAATTATTATTAAAGGCAAACACATCGGACGTAGTCTGCGCAAAACCAACGTTTCTTTTTGCTTTTTTTCCGGAATGATCTATGCTAACGGCCCAAAGGCCCTAATGCTACATCGGATAAGTGTGAGCCGATCCGGCTCACTTTTGGTTTGTTAAAGTGGGGCGTCACCCCCCGCCAACCGTGTAGTCTGCGACCGATCGCCCTTGTGGCGTCGGGTTGGCTCTTTTTGCTTCCGTGTTTTTCATGAACGCCAAGTGTGGTGATCCTGTTCATACTGGCTTTTTTATATGTCTCATATTTAAAATCAAGTTTGGATTTTTAAGTATCAAATTTCAACTGAAATTACAAGAAGATTTGTCTAGAGTATGCTTAGAAATTTCCGAAAATAATAATAGTAATCTGTTTGTAGTGGGTAGAGCTGCGTCCACCTTACCATCTTTCGGATGCAGCGAGTCCCACATAGCCGCCTGGGGAGTCCCCCCTCCCCCGCGGGATTCCTAAGAGCATTTCCCGGTGCAAAAGAAAAAAAAATGTATTTATCAAAATATATTACTGGTAGAGCCTAGGATATCAACCGATACGACCAATTAAACACGTTATTTGTCGATGTCGATACATGGACATATTTAATTAGCGTATCTTATATCATCTGGGCAAAACTAGGTCAAATATAAACTAAATAATTTAAAGCAAATAGTATTGATGATATGGGAAACTAAAACACAAACAAAAACCTATTCACAACATATCGGTTTGAGTATCGAAGGTAGACGCCGAAGTTATAATTAATATCGGATTTCCTTCGCACTCCTCGCCCCGCTTGTGCTCCCCTCATATGCCCGTACCCCTCCCCCGCTACATCCGCGCAGCACGCCCGCAACTGTTTAACTTTCTTGTTTACTTTCAAACGAGAAAAATTCATACCAGGTGGAACACATGGAATAATATTTGATGCGTAATTAATAGTTGTTTTATAAATGGGAAAATAGTTTACTATAGACATAATCACCATGTACATCGACATGTACATCGACATGTACATCGACATGATGGAACGTCTATATAATTGAAATTCACTAGTTGGTTGAGGATTCAGTTCTAAGGTAAAGTATAATGTTTTTTTTTACGCCGGGAAATGTTCTAAGGCATCCCGCGGGGGTGTGGGGACTCCCCCGACGGGTATGTGGGACTCGCTGCGCCCAAAAGATGGTAAGTGGTCGCAGCTCTACCCACTGAAACCCGGCGAGTGCCACCAATGCCGCCTTTGGTGAGGTGCCCCGGATCTATTGAGCAAACAGGGCACCTCGACGGCTAGTCAGACCCTCAAGGGACCGACGCCACCTCCACAGAGGGGTTATTCCGCACCACAGAACAACTCCTCTCAACGTCAGAACCGTACAATGGGGATCCCATCCTCTTTTGTCCCCTCTTTTTATAAGAGGGATACATAGAGCAGCACCCCCGGCTCAATTTGCTTCGCCCAAAGTGGTCTGGGTCCACCTTAGGCTACTGAGCCCTATCGCCACGGCAAGGCTTGAACCATGGTGGGGAAAGTATGTCTCGGAAAAGTCTTACGCGTCATCTCATAACACACAACATTTGGAGTCATCAAATTTTCATTTCAGTAAAAGAAGACAAGCTTCACTTCAAATATATCCATATTTACACATTCTATTTGCAACATAAAGGACACGATAGGATTAATCGAAGCTGAGTGCTGTCCTAATTAAAAACTGTAAAATGTAAAGATGGAGAGTGCTTTGACGTCTCGTTGAATATTCCCTCGGGAGCATACGTAATGTATCCCGGAGCGGGCATGGTGACCGGCCTCAGTGGTTCAGTTTTAACATTACAATTTTAATATGAAACTTTTGACATCTTCACGGGAGACCGTGAGAGCCGCGAACTAACCGAAAGTAAAATTTGCGTAAACATTAAAAACAATACATATTACATCTCTAAATTAAAATTATTATTTTTGTTTGTATTTTATAAGTTATTATATTACGCTGGATCATATTACTGACACTGCCAATCGAATTATCCTATTAGAAGATAATAATGCAAGCAATTTAAGTAAACCCTAAATTTAAGTAAAAAAAAATTTGGCATAAAAGTCGAAGAAGGTATTAAAAGTCGGATCGTACAATATTAAAACCATTTAAAATGGGATATTTTTCATGTTTTATTCATTTTTTTTTTGTTTATTTTTTTCATTATCATCACACAGAGCTCTATATTTGGCATCGTATACGAGTGCCATGTTCACGAGAGCTGTATATTATATAGTTTAGTATTAGTTTAATAAAGCAGTTAAGTCGAGGTACTTAGTGTTGACTCGCCCGAGCTGTGGGATAACTGGAATATTGCGCTCTAAACTTATGCATTGCTCCCGGTGGACGGTTAAATATAACGTTTATGTTTTATTTTCTACACAAAATATAATAGAGAAATTATAATATGTTTGTTTGTTATACTTTTACGGCTTAACCACTTTTAATATTATTATTTCACGCATTAGAGATATATTTTATATTCGTATTCGAACGACAACTATATGGATAAACAGTGGGAAACTTACTAGTTCTGATCTAAAAGTAAGTTTACAGTACCATATTTCAATCAAATTAAGCAAGGGTACATTATATCCTAAACCACAAATGAAAATAGCACGAAGAAAAGGATACAGCTAGCGTTAAGTAACGAGGCTTCTGTCTCAAAGTTTTAAGTATTGTACTAAAATCCATTTCAGGAAAATCTCTCAGGGTCCAAAAGTAATGACAAGTTTTGCAGTGTTCTATATTCGTACTATTGCGTTTGTAAAGAAATACAAAATTGGATACAAAAAAGAGACAGCTGTGATTTAGAGTAAGAATTGAGACTTTTTTTTTCTTTAACGCCGGGAAATGCTCTGAGTCATCCTGCGGGGGAGTGGGTCTCCCCACGCGGGTATGCGGGACTCGCTGCGCCCGAAATATGCGAAGTAGACGCAACTCTACCCTATCTATAGTGGATATATAAACTCTGTATAAACCCTCCCAACGTCGGGATAGTACAATGGGGTGAGGTTCCCATCCTCGCCCCTTCCCTCCTGCTCTTTTGTCCCCTCTTTTTATAAGAGGGGTACAAAGAGCCCCCTCGGCTCAATTAGCTTCGCCCAAGGTTCACCCCAGGCCTCGCCTGAACCATGGTGGGGAAGAATTGAGACTGAGTTTGGTAATAATGATGATGATTAGTAACAAGCTTATGAGAGCTTGTTATTAGATTAGGATAACATAATATGTGAAATTCAATTACAGTTTGCTTTCAAGTCTAAAAGGTTACATAGCTTAGTCTTCTGACGTAATAAAACCGCAACATGTGACATCACGTAATACCTCCTTTACGATAAAAGTTAATTATAATTAGAATGGATCAACATTTACAAAATTTAGGTAAAAATATAGCGTGACTTAGAATTAGAGGTCATCTAATATAAGCATTTCTGCAATTATATAGAACTGCTAATAAGCATATAAGTGTTACATAATCCCAGAAATTGTTACAATCTCGTAGCAGTGCTACGGATATTTTCGTCCACATTACGCGTACTCATAACCGTGACTAATAACTTTACCAAAGTAAGTAAATCACTAATAAGCCTCTATAAGTCCTTCCAAACGCGTTTTATAAGCCCGTTTGAATCTTAATTTATGTTCGGAGTATAAAATCGATCTTTTGTATGAAACCTTTAATAACTTTTTCGTGCGTTGTGGAGATTAAAAATCCGATTGTATTTTTTGCTTTTTGTATGGAAATTATGTTTTGAGCTCATGATCGTTGCTCGATAAGTGATCTGTATTTTTACAAATCATACAAAGAATTACTTAGTATACTTCTTCTAAAACTAGCTCGTGTCACTTGCATTCTGTTTATTATAAGTATATTATATATAAGGTTTGGTAAAATCAATAACGGAAACTTTGGGCACGTGATCTACTGCTTGTGTAAAGACGTTTAGGCAAAAAAAATGAAATACGAAAAAAAATAAAAAAAATTTGCAATAAATGAAATCTATTGCATTAAATCGTCCGCCCGCAATTCATACATACAAGAAAGGTATACTAAAATAAATTATATTGCAAGAAATAAAGTCTATTGCATTAAATCAACAGCGCGCAATAAATAAACTCAAGGTCATCGGGTTCATGTCTCGATAGCTGATCGACTTATGTAACGGGGTTTTAACGATTTCATTATATATTTTTTATCATATATTTTTTTTTTTTTGATCCCGCTGGGGAATGCTCTTATGCATATTGCCATACCACCGGGTCAGGGGGGAGCCCGGGGGCTATGTGGGACTCTACGTCCGAAAAGATGGTAAAGTGGGTGCAAACTCTACCCACTAAACCCCAGTGGTGTTCTCCTTGTCGTCTGGGTGACCCATCGAGGGAGCTACGGACGTCCGCACCGGGCCACCGGGCGGCAGATCCCCCGATCAGCCGCGCACAGGTCCCTCGCGGCGGTGCGACCACCTGTCGCCGCCGTGCTCTCCTGCGGGTAGGGGCAGCTGTGCGCTAGAAACACTAAAAATAATGTAAATAATACTCATATTTAATAGTAATTTAACTAATTATGTTCCTACAAGTCTCGGCAAAGGATAATTAAGTATTCAATCTTACACTACATACTACATATTATACACTATAGTATGAAACAAGCTTAAAGCAAAAGTTTAATATGTGCTCTTCTATACTAACAGATCTTTATAACTTTCCCTTTGTTAGCGTTATACTTGAACTTAATTTTTAATTTAGGCCTTAAAAATATAGTATGAAAATTACACACCAAAAATTTATCGCGATTAAGTATAGTGCGGTGGAAGTGGGCAGGACGCCAAGCGGTTGTAGAGCCGGAGATAAATCGTGTAGCAGGTGCTGGCCCAAGTGTTCTGCCCGTTTCTTCCCACCTAATGAACGCTGATGATATGTCAACTCGTTAGACCACAGCTGGATTGAAGTAAAAACTATCGACATCTGAATCATAATTATCAAACTTTTTCCGACGATCATTGGACACGGGCTTCTTGAACCCTTTTTTTCCTTTAACGCCGGGAAATGCTCTGAGGCATCTCGCTGGGGAGTTGGTCTCCCCAGGCGCGTATGTGGGACTCGCTGCGCCCGAAGATGGTAAGTGGACGCAGCTCTACCCACTAAAACCCGGCGAGTGCCACCAATGCCGCCTTTGGTGAGATGCCCCGGATCTAATAAACAAACAGGGCACCTCGACGGCTAGTAAGTCCCCCAAGGGACCGACGCCACCTCCACAGAGGGGTTGTCCCGCACCACAGAACAACCCCTCCCAACGTCGGGACAGTACAATGGGGTAAGGTTCCCGCTCTCGCCCCTTGCCCCCTGTTCTTTTGTCCCCTCTTCATTAGCTTCGCCCAAGGTGCTAGGCTTACCCTAGGTTACTGAGCCCCACCGCCACGTTAAGGCCTGAACCATGCTGGGGAGGCTTCTTAGACCCATCATAATCAACATCAATTTATTTTTCATTTCCAATGAACCATGAACTTCTCTCAATAAACATGTCTGATCCCTCAACGCTCCCTTCGGCAACATTCCTCCAACAAACCTCATAAACGTTCACAATCATTCATTTAGATCTCAAAAGCGCCAACCTCAAAATGATGCCACTGTTAAAACACAATAAAAACTTGAATTTATTTCGAGGCGCGATAGCCGCCGTCATAATGCAGTCGGTCTGATTCCGATGGAGTGATCGTAAACTAGCTGGGGCAGGCTGTATTTTGGGCCCCGTCCAGAGTTACGCGGGCTATCACCGGACGTATGGGCCCCGGGACAGGATTTATTGCGCCCCCGATGCGAGCCTAAATGCCTTTTTACACGTACTCGCTCGCGTGAGGTGCCTACCTAAAACAAGTCTCGCTTTAAGATGCAAAAAGCGAATTTAAGGCTCAAATGAGTATTAAATATGGATAAGTCTTTACTCAGTCCGAATCATGCATTAATTTAAATTAAATAAAAATAAATAAAATAAAATATGAATCATCGATATCAATATCAAATAAAGCTGAACTTAAAAATACATGCGTCAGCTGCTTCGCAGCACACAGTTATACAATTTATACATACACATTTCTAAAAGGTAAAAAGTACGCACGATAGGTTACGTACAAAAATGTATCGAGTCCATTCGATATCACTAAATTTTGTTCTTCTTTTTTCATACAGGGCGCTTTATATGAAAATCGATTCTTAAGGAGTCAACTCTGAAACCAACTGAAAACAATGCATAATGTAATGTAAAAAGTGTGTATCTAAATAACCCAGAAGAAATTTCAATAGAATTCGAAAGATCACCAGCAACGATGGCTTGGTGGGTAGTAGCAGTGGTGGGTGGGTGTGGTAGTAGCAGTGGTGGGTCAGTGGTACTAGTAGTGGTGGGTAGGTGGTAGTAGCTGTGGTGGGTGGGTGGTAGTAGCAGTGGTGGGTAGGTGGTAGTGGCTGTGGTGGGTGGTTGGTAGTAGCAGTGGTGAGTGAGTGGTAAACTAAACCCCAGTGGTGTTCTCCTCCCTCAGTGGTGGTAGTAGCAGTGGTGGGTGGGTGGTAGTAGGCTCGGCTCAATTATAAAATACTCCCGTACACATAAATAAATAGTAAATTCATACTTTATAAAATATTACGCATCTGATCTCACAAATCACATGCGTGCACGGTGTACACAGAAGTAACAAGGTTTTTGTTATTCATTCCATGAGATTACAGAAACACGCGACGTGATACATTATTATGTATGGCGCCCCAGATGGCGACACGCACAATTGGGACGGGACAAAAACGTGACCGCCAAGACAACCACCGTGACTGCCGCCGTGACAAGACTTACCATTATACATTGTCAATCCGTGTAATTTAGTACTGCCTGAACATACAGACTACTTGTTACTACGGCTTCGTTGCTGTATAATTTTTTATGTATGTTAATGTTTACGCAAATTTGGGTTAAACAAAACTACTTTTTACGGATTTTATCGTGGTTTATTTAAATTTGTATATCTGACAATTTAAATAATTTGTAACTATTGTTTACCTTATGTAAGTACGTTTCGTAGAGCAAAATAGTAATTTTTTCAATGACCTTTATTTTAGTTATTAAAAAAAGTATCAAAATATTATTATGTGCTATTGTATCTAAATCTTCGTGGATTTCATACCTATATACATATAAATAATCGAGTACTAACAAGAAACAGTAACATAATATTAATAACAACTTTACAAATTCACAGAATGGGATTCCTTTCAAATGAATTTAACTAAACTTGGTTAGGAGTTAAAGATATTACTCTAAGGGCTAGCGCGCATAGGTGACTTTTGTCACCGTGACTGTTTCGTCACTCTTATTAAGTCCTTGGATATGTATGGAGGTGCGCGCACGTTACGACGTGACAACAACATTATTTAAAATTCCATACATTCCATTGAAGACATTTTAAAAGCATTAAATAATTATGAGTATGCAACAATTTTAAATTTTCCGTAACGCAAAAAGTGCTCACAAAGTTTTTAAGTCATGAATTGTATGCTCGTTACGTTAGAGATTATGGTCATAATTTTTTAACATTAGGTTTATATTATACTAGTGGCCCCGACAGACGTTGTCCTGTACACTGTACCGGTGGGAGGGAAACGCTGTGCCGCGCTCCCGGCTGCATGGGTACCACCATCTTGCTTATTTCTCCCGTGAAACAGCTTTGCTGTGTTTCGGAGAGAAGGGCAAGACAGGCAGTGTAATTACTGGCACCGAGACTTAACATCTTATGTCTCAGGATAGGCAACACATAAATGAGGTGCCTGGGCTCGTTGCAGGTATACTAGTTTATGTTCATGGGCGACGTCGACCACTTAACATCAGGTGGTACGTTGGCCAGTTTGCCTATCCAACTAACATAAAAAAAAAATTGTGAATCTAAACCATTCTCGAATCCACTTGAACACACACAAAAAAATCATCAAGATCGGTCCAGCCGCTTAGGAGGAGTTCAGTGATATACACACGCACAGAAGAATTATATATATAAAGATTATGTTTACAAATATATCATATTACGTGTTATTTTTCTGTAATATAACAACCTATTTACAGTTTTGAGATTTTTCTTTTACTTATGTTGTAAGGCCTAGCTTCTTATCTAATTGTATTATCCTATGTTAACGGGAAGTATTAGCCTAGCGGTTTTGGTTTGACAGACCTACAGAAAGACAGCAAAGTGGTTCTATAAGGGTTCCGTTTTGTCATTTTGAGAAATAGAAGCCTGAAAAATATAATCACTAGCGATCTTTTGGCGTGTCTGAGTGGCGGCTCATCTGGGAGTGGCTTGAAGCCTGGAAGCATGACGAATAATAATGTCTCCTAATAAGGAATGGTGAGTGGCGCCTTCACATGAGGATCGCGGGTTCAATTTTGCTGAGAACGATTCGTATGATGAATATGTATATCAGGACCCTGCTCAAATTATTTATTGTTATTCTCGAATGTACTCTTCTGTTAATCCTTCTGGAAGCTAGCCATTTTTAAAAGACTTCAGAAAGGAGGAGGTTATGATATGTTCGTGTGTTTTTTTTATGTATGTTCACCGATTTCTTCATCAATTGTGGACCGATTTACAAAATTCTTTTTTTATTCAAAAGAGTGCACTTCTGAGGTGGTCCCATGATAAGGAAACCAGGGTCTGATGATGGCATCCCAGAGAAATTGAGAGGAACGTTCGAAAATCGTAGGAGTAACTAGTGTGTTTAATATTTTTTTATTTAAGTATTTTAAAGCACTACAATTTTATGAAGGTCTAGAGTTGATCTGATGATGGAGCTGAAAGACAGTCGAGGGAACTCCTCAGCAGATTACAGTAGCTACCTTGTGATTGGACTTAATTCATATGACGAGAACTTTGCACCCATATAGGTTATAAGTGTCCTCACAGGGCTGATGATGAAGACCATATACATTCTAGGGAATTCCTCAACGGTTTACAGTAGCTACCTTGTGTTTAGACACAATTCATTTATATTGACTAGAACTTTTCACCCATATGGGTTATAAGTGTCAATACAGGTCTGATGATGGAGACCATAGACAGTCGAGGGAACACCTCACGGTTTACAATAGCTACCATGTGTTTGGACTTAATTCATATATATTGACGAGTACTTTTTTGTTTTCTAATGTTTACGCGAATTTCACTCATTATAATAAAACAATTTTTTTACGGATTTTATCGCGGTTTATTAAGATTTTTACAAGCCCGACGTTTCGGATACTTTACAGCAACCATGGTCACGGGAGGACTGAGGTGTCATACGTCCTATTATTACAAAGTTATTCGAAACTACCCTATGATACATAAATATTTTGGTCAGTCCTATCTACGCAGAAAGTGCTAACTGTATCTTTAATCTGTGACATATTATGCTTGGATTTTGATTTAATAATTTTAATAATGGGATCCCAAGCAGGTGGTAGAAGCCAGCCATCTTCTCTATTGAAATTAGGATGTTTTTTAATTTCAATAGCCTCACGGATCATCCTTGGTTGGAATCTGTGTTCTTTTGCGAGGACTTGTGGTTTATCAAATCTGATATAATGGCGAGCTTTGTCAAGACTATGTTCACAGATGGCAGACTTAGTGTAGCGACGGTGTTTTAAATCAGCTATATGTTCTTTCACGCGAGTTTTAATAGATCTTTTAGTTTGGCCTATATAGGAGAGACCACAGTCACAATCAAGCTTGTATACTCCTGCATCTTGTAAGGGTATATGACACTTGACAGATGGTAAGAATTGACTTATCTTTTTTGGCGGCTTGAAATAAGTTTTTATAGAAGCTCGCTTTAGGATGAAGCCAATCTTGTCAGTGACGCCTTTAATAAACGGGAGAACTGCAGGTACTCGCTCGACGGTGGTTGGTTTCACACGTTCACTGTGACGGAGACGCGGTACCCGAAGCTTGTTGTCACGCAGTACTTGCTTGAAATGTTGAAGTTCGGTCTCCAGGTGTTGCTCATCACAGATCCCTTGTGCTCTCTGAAACAAAGATTTACCCACGGTAGCTAACTGTGTTGGATGGTGGTGAGATTCGCCGTTTAGGTACTTATCCGTATGGGTATGCTTCCTATACACTGTGTGGCTTAAGGTATTGTTGGGATTACGGATAACTAATATATCTAAGAAGGCTAGAGAATTATTTTCTTCTAATTCCATTGTGAATTGAATTTTGGAATTAATGGAATTAAGATGGTCTAAGAATATGGTTACTTTATCAGATGGTAATATTGTGAAAGTATCATCTACGTACCGCTTGTAGAACCTGGGTGTTATGGGCGAAGTTTGCAGAGCAGTCTCCTCGAAGTCCTCCATAAATATGTCGGCAACAACAGGGGATACTGGTGAGCCCATGGCCACTCCATCTACTTGCTTGTAGAAATAATTATTCCACAACATATAGCCAGATGTAAGGCAATGTTCCAAAAGGTCAGCATATTCCATTGGCATGTCATTTTCTCTTAGCTTTCTTCTTACTATTGTTATGCAATCTTCCACAGGTAGGCAGGTAAAAAGAGATTGCACATCAAAACTAACCATTGTTTCATTTTTTTATGTGATCAGAGGGCAAACGAGCAGTCGGAGCCTTAGGGCGCCGACGCCCATACACATCCACACATCCAAGGCCACGCAGATGCACCACCGTCCTTTTCCCAATCCCCCCCAATGGGCCACCGGAAACTCACAAACCGTACGAAACGCGACAGCATAGCTGTCACTTGACACCGGTGTTATGTGAGCGAGAGGTACCACCCCGGTCGTGCCGGCCCAGTTCGGCTGCAATTCAGCATGGCACTACCTCTTACCTCTTTGCACCCATATGGGTTAAAAGTGTCATTATAAGTCTGATGATGGAGACCAGACAGTCGAGGGAACTCCTCGACGATTTACAGCTTAATTTTTTGGGTTTACTTCGTACGGTTCAATATGCTAAAATGTTCAGCTCGTACAAAAAAAGTAGTAGCGAATTATTTATAATTTTATTACTTGTCGATATAAAAAAACAACTGTATGGAATGCTTTGGAAGCGCATCATAGTATTTCGAGATCATCGTATTATCTATTATAATTTGATGATATTCTTTATCTATATAACGGAATTATTTCATTAATGGCAGTAAATCTGTCATTTCAATTCAATCAGCTAAGTTTAATAGTTCCTGTACAGCACCAAAACCGTCGTCATTCACTGTATCGTATTTGTTGCTGTACCTACCTACCTGTCTTTGCTGACACCGACTCCTATAGTAACAACAATGACATGGTAAAGGCAAAGATTGTAATTAGTAAAATAACAAGTTGATTATAAGTTGTATGCACAACAATTAAGGAAACGCGATCATTTTATTACTTTTTAGTTTATTTTTTTATTTTTTGAAGTCGTTTCAATTTTTTTTCAATTTTTTTTATCTGTGGAACTGTTTAAACAGTTCAGTCATTGTTCTAGTGATTGAGTCCATTTCATAGATTTGTAATTAAGGCAGAATAAAATGGATTTACTTTACCTTATGGTATTTTGTTTAAGAGGAAAATATGTTGGGTAGTAAAGACAGATTATTATACAAGCATCACAATTTGGGATATGCTAAGTTTAAACTGTTTAATTTTAAAATTCATCTTTTATTACGTGCATTTCATTTAAAAGGCTCTATCAATCCAATGTTAAAGAAAGGTTTTAAATAAACGCTGGGGCGGCGGATTCCCCGCATTAATAAAGATAATAGTAGTACTATAATTATCGAGTTTATTTTAGTTTCGTTTGTTCTAGAATAATTGTAAGTTATTAATTGGTTTATTTATCTATTTATTCGTTTCAGTCAAATATATTGTACTTCTTGAATCTAATGAAATATATAAAATGCTAGTAGTAAGTAGCCCGTTCAAACGACGTCCATTAACAAACAACACCTACTGCGTGTAAAACTATGATGTCTCAAAAATGTGTACAATTTGTCTAATATTTGTTCAATAGTTTGGCAAATGTGTAAAGATAGAAATCTAATAAGCATTTCAAACTAGTTACCATATTTCAACCGAAGTATCCGTGAAATGAGAAGTAACTGGCGAGATTTGCATCACTGATGATGACGAGGGATTGAAGTTCGCGCGATTTTTAGAGTGTCGATTATTCAAATGACCACCGACGAGAGACTCACAAAGTCAGCTAGACAGCTTCTTGAAAGTGCTTGAAAAAGTAGTATTTTTGAATTTAGATGTTATAGTAGACATAGAGTTATGGAACTATTTATAACTGAAACCTCAATGGCTTAGAAGTAAGGAGCCATTTAATATGCGAGAAGAATGAAAAAGTGTAAATTTAATTAAAAATAAAACCGTCTTAAATTTAAAAAAATGGAGCTGAGTGGCCATGATTTGCCCACAAAAATGTTATTTGTAATACTGTTTTTTTATTTATACTATTTTTATTTTTTATATTTATATTTAGTTTTTTTATTTTTATATATACTTATATTTAAAATTTTGTATGTATGTTTTTATTTCTGTACTTTTCTTTTGTGTGGCAATAAACCATTATTATTATTATTATTTAGTCACTAGTGGGTATGGGCTCGGCCTCTTGAGTTTTGGTTCGATTCTGACCGGTGCCATTAAACGGTTTTTGTAATTACTTCGTGCACCTGGATATGAGAACATCGCTTGCTCCCCGGTGAGGGAAAACATCGTGAGGAAACCTGCATGCCTGATGAGATTAAAAGTCTTTGAAGATGTGACTTTCACCAACCTGCATTGGGCCAGCGCATCGGTGAATTTATGGCCCAACACCTTCCTCGCCTGATTCCAAGGAGGAGACTGCTTTGGAATAAGTAACAAATAATTATATACAAGGTTAATAATTTTCTAAGTTTTGTTTTACCCTTTATAAAAATCAAAATCATTTTTTTTATACAAAATAGTACAAACGGAGTATATTTTATAAAAGTCAATTGAATCTACCGCCGGTCCCAAAGCAAGCCCACTGAGAAGAACCGGCGAAACGAACTTAGTGGAACTAATCTTATTAATCATTATTATTATATTTTAATTATTTTAAATCAATATTTTACTCGTACTGGACAAACGCCTCGAGCAGAGTACCTCTTTCGACCTCGCATCCAACTAGGGCCACGACACGAGGCCTCTGTCTATTAGTACTTTTTTATGTTACTTGGATAAGCAAACTGGCAAGCGTGCCACCTGATGGCAAGCCCATGAACATAAACTAGTTTACCTGAAACGAGCCCAGGCAACTCATTTATGTGTTGCCTATCCTGAGACATAAGATGTTAAGGCTCGGTGCCAGTTATTACACTGCCTGTCTTGCCCTTCTCTCCGAAACACAGCAAATCTGTTTCACGGGAGAAACAAGCAAGATGGTGGTACCCATGCAGCCGGGAGCGCGGCACAGTGCTTCCCTCCCACCGGTAGAAACAAGCAAGATGGTGGTACCCATGCAGCTGGGAGCGCGGCACAGCGCTTCCCTCCCACCGGTAGAAACAAGCAAGATGGTGGTACCCATGCAGCCGGGAGCGCGGCACAGTGCTTCCCTCCCACCGGTAGAAATAAGCAAGATGGTGATACCCATGCAGCTGGGAGCGCGGCACAGCGCTTCCCTCCCACCGGTAGAAACAAGCAAGATCGTGGTACCCATGCAGCCGGGAGCGCGGCGCAGCACTTCTCTCCCACCGGTACTTAGAACAAAGTTGATAATTATTATGATGATTGTAACAAAGTAGTCAACGTTATTGAACGTCAGATCGAATCTGCCACGAAAAAAAATATCCTTGTCCTCACACTTCAATTACGTTTCAAAGGATGTCTCTCAACAATATTAAAGAGAAAGAAAAATGATCAATCTCGTTGTCGCGAGGGATTCCAGAAATAAGTATTTATTTTATTTACATCTTGATGTTCGGGAAAAATCGCTTTTAGCGATAAGTCCGGGTTTATGTTTTTTTTTACGGCTTATTCTTCACAAAGAAATATTCGTTTTGTTATAGTGTTTGCGAGATTGTAGTTTCTGCGAATGGCGTTTATTTAATGCTGCGATTGTTATAGGCTGGGAAGTTTCTTGTAAGTAAATCTGTTTCCGACTTAAATATTTCAAACTATTGCAGCTACAAGGTGGAATGACATAGACTTTTATTACTTTAAATGTAGAGTCGCAGTATCTAGCCCTACCAAGGGTACATGTGCTGTGCTATTTACCAAAATCGACAACAATAAATGAAAGTATTTTTTTTACAAGTTTACAAACCAGTTACGCCATGTCAACGGGGTTTGTAATCATTCACTAATGATAATAGTAACAACTCTTAACAATATATTTACAAGGTAGGGTTGCCAAATGCAACCATTCTTTTAAAATTATCTGCAACCTCGTAAAATTTGACTCCTGACAAATACATAAATCCAAAGTTATCTGCGCGTGGGAGGGTCCGATGAGTGGGTCAATAGCTAGTGCGTTACGTATTCATCCCACCGTGACCCAGTTCCGAGGTCAACAACCCGCCGCAACAGGTCTAATTATATATTCCTTTCATCCTGATTTATTGTTGCCCTGTCAGACTTTGTTTTACCTTATTTATTGTATTTTACGAAAATCAAATAAGTTTGTTTTTAAACATTTTTGGTAAATCTTCAGGATTTAGAAGTTATAAAAGCGTTTGTAATTATTGACAGTAATAATTGTAGACATAATTAAATTGAGTTACTTATTTGTGCTCGAATAAATGTAATTTATTTTTAGGAACTTTTACGGATAATATTGAGTTTATTACGATAAATGATGTTGTATTACTAATAAATAAAAATATTACAGTCTGGGCATATCGAATATATTACCTACAGACCGAGTGAACATGACAGTAAAACGTTATAGAGAAATATTTACAAAAAGTAGTTAAAAACTAATTTATTTTTTGGTCAGGACTAAATTTATCTGAAACTATCTTTATTAATCCGATTTATTAATCCGATACACTCCTCACATCAACGTAGATAGATAACTTGACAGTGGAGCTATCTGGTGTTAAAGAATTACAATTACAAATTTTTTGCTTGTCAGAAATATAAAGTGCATGCACCCACAAGTCAAACGCAAACGAGAAAAATTAATTAATGTTCAAAAGTAATTTTATTCTGGTGCAGTACCAGGCTATAAATTCGCAAGAGCAACTAATTACTGAGATAGCTTCATCCATCGGCCGAGGTGCGGTCAGTATCACTGCAAATACATTACCGCACACACACTAGAACATCGCTAACAAACAATGTTTTCTATTAAAATATTGGTAAAACCTTAAAAAATAGTTCTAGCATGGTAATGTAAAATATTTTTATGTAGTAATTTTGCAGTTTTCATAAATGTAATGGCTATTTTACACTATTTGCCACAGTAATAAAAAGAAAAATAGGAATTACGTATGTACAGCCCAAGAACACAAACAATTACAGAAATATTAAAAATAAACTCAAATATTCTATGCTAACTAAAACTAATTAAAACGGGATATTTACCATGTTACTGTCGTTTTCAAATAGTTTTTACAAAAATTCAACTAGTCTATGAGAAAAAAAAAAACTAAGAAATTTCATATTCACAAAGACACCCCTAAATTAGGGGGCGAGTTCACCTCAAAACTCGAAGCATACGGGTCAAATATATAATTAATTACTAGAACGCTTATTACTTTTGCAGCTATGCTGATAACCTTGTAGCAGTGCTACGATACTGTAGCACTCATATCTAAGTAACAATGCATAGTCTACGAAGCATCTACGTGGTTTCTACGCATAATCTGTAGTTTCTACGAATCGTCTACGTAGTTTCGAATCGTTTACGTAATATCTACGATTCGTGTACGTTGTTTTCAGAAAACATCTATGTACAATGACTACTCAATTCGCAATGAATTTATTCCGAACTAATTCTGACAAACTAGACTTCGACACAGATGGTGGGGCTTTACATACTTCGTTGACTAGTTGTTAGAGAATCCTAAAACTTTCGCTCTAGCCTCAAGTCTCAATGCATTATTTACAAGGCAGACAATGTATGAACTATGAACTTTGCAGATGGCCTTAAAACCTAGAGCTTATCGAAGCCAGGCATGAATTTTATCTCAAATACGTACAATTTACGTATTCCATTTCTGAATCGCAGCGGAATTGTGGAGCGACTATGCACCGAAACTGTTTGCTATCGATATCAATACCGAATAAAGCTTTCCCAAAAGATACATCTATTACCATCATCATCTTTTGGCTAGATATGTATTTATTTAAATTGCAATGCGGAGGCGGGGAATTAAATAGCTATCTTATTTATAGTATAATAATTAAATAGCTATTCTTTTAATTAAAAATAATAATTCGGTTAATTTTTTTAATCTGGAACAATTGGAATTTAGAGTTCATTTGAGAGATTCGACTCGAATTGTATTTAAGACTTATAGACTAGAGTCTAAAATATTATACCTGCGAAAATATACAAAGGTTTTGTCGTTCTGTCCATCTATAGCCATACTTAGTCATTTTATCTCAATAATATTATATAAATTAAATCATTAACCTGGGGCAATGTTGATAATGTTTATTTATGAATAGTTTAATAACGATATTTATGTAAATAATTTACTGAACGTGTAATTAGCTATTATAATTAAAACGGCCATCAAATCAGGAGCCGTTTAAATACGAGCGAGGGTAAACGCTATAACTCTACCAAAATAATGCTAATTTATTAATTGGATAATAATATTTAGTTATTAAATACCGTTTGATAATATTTATTAGCATAAAATAGCTTAGTTTAAATTAATTAAATTTGTTTGTTCCATTCCACGATTTAATAGATGGCCTTATTGTTTGCACTAAAATAATTTACTGTAAATGACTAGAATTTTTTAAATCCTAATTGAATCTCAGTATTTATATTGATATGAAAGTATCTAATTATAGATGACACTTCTTTAAAATACACTTTATATTATCTGGTGTAGCGATAAAATTACACCTAAGCACGTGTTAGGGTTCGAATCCCACCATGGGCAGCAGTGTGATCTTAATCCCGTATCCAGTACCATAACACTGTATGGTCTTGAGTAGGATAGGGTTGCTGTTGAAAAGTACCGGCGGGGTGCTTCAGGTGGTCGATATTCCTCATACTAGGAGGAAGCCCAGTTAGCCCTTTTGAGGGAACCGGCCGGTCGGGGGGGTCCTGTGTTATGTCCTGCGTTAGTCAGCTCCCAGATAAGGTTGCTGACTCAAGAAACATTCCAAATACTGATAAAACATGTATAACACGTAACAAAAACATTAAACACAATTTAAAAATTTGATTACATAGTATTTATTTATTTGGACAAACAGTAGTTGATACATTACAACTTTCACATAATAACTATACTAAAAATGAGCATAAATGCACAACATTTTAAGTTGTCACAACATGCACAAAAAGAAATGTAACACCAGTATACTAAAAAAGATTATACAAGTGAAAGATAAAAATAATTAAAAGTAGACACACAGTAGAAAATAAAAACTAACAGCAAAAAATACCAAAAAACTTATAAAAGCAACATCATCTATAATAATTGATCCCTCAACAATCCCAAAACAACTTTCTTGAAGGCAGGTCATTTATCTACAAAAACATCCACGTTCTCACAGATACTATTATATGTCCTGGATATACGGGTTATGGCTGAGAATTTTTTTAGGTTAGTTCTGGAAACGGCTGATGCAACAAACCCAAATTTACAAGTCCACGCCGAGGCACACGACGTGGAACACGCATTTCAAACGAACTCAAGAGGGCTGGACAATTAAGTTTATTATTTAGTATTTTGTAAAGAAATAATATGTCGTGCAGCTTTCTACGCATCGATAGGCCGTCCATTTTGAAATGCTCCAATCTTTTAATATAGTTTAAGTATTATAATATCTTGAAGCTATCAATTTAATTCTATATGAAAACCGTTATGCGCTATAATCAAGTACAACTCGGGCTCGAAACTAAATTCAAACGGAGCTTTTCATAAATAGTTTAAAACGAAATCCTCTCAACTCATTATTCGGAATAAGCCGCGAGCGCCCCCCGCGGTAATTAACGTAACTAAAACGGTTATGTTCCTAACTGGTAATAATCCTGGACATAAATAGACCAGCTTGAGATAAGATTAATAACATAAGCTATCGTTTTAATTAATAACATAAGCTATCGTTTTAATTAATAACATAAGCTATCGTTTTAATTAATAACATAAGCTATCGTTTTAATTAACGCGAAAATGACTAATGATCTAACCTAATGGAAATAGTTTTTCAAAAGACGACTGACGCTGATGCATAGATATCATCTAGTTTATCGACCCACCAACATGGCTCATACATAATATAGTAATAATATCAACCCATATATAATGTCCCACTGCCGGGAACGGGTCTCCTCCTCGAAATCAGGCGAGTAGGGTTTTGGGCAATAGTTCAGCGATGCGCTGGCCCAATGCGGGTTGGTCACACACCTTCAAAGACTTTTAATCTCATCTGGTATGCAGGTTTCCTCACGATGTTTCCTTCACCGGTGAGTAAGCGATGGTCTTGGGATGATGTGTTCAGGTGTACGGAGAAATTTAGATAAACCCATCTAGGGAGTCAGGTTCGAACCCGGACCTCTCGGCTCTCACTCAAGAGGCCGAGCCCGTACTCACCAGGCCATCGTCGCTCACCAGGCCGTAATCTCAGCACCAGAACGGTGGCAG
Source organism: Helleia helle (assembly GCA_963853865.1). Classification (NCBI taxonomy): domain Eukaryota; kingdom Metazoa; phylum Arthropoda; class Insecta; order Lepidoptera; family Lycaenidae; genus Helleia; species Helleia helle. The sequence continues at coordinate 732,353 of OY971423.1, forward strand.
TTCTTCATCGTCTGGTACCAGCGCACAGTTATTTTAGCACGTGCAGCGAGTTCATCTAAAAGGCTGCAACTTTGTGGTGTTCCGAGTAGGCGGACAGGACATGCGGTTAAATTGAAGGGCAGCAATAAATGAGTGAGTTATAGATACTTGCTTTACTTCTGGTTGTCGTGTGTATATGTCATGGTATATACACACTGTGGTAGTGTGCATGTGACGCAACCATGGAAATCTAAACCTTATTATTTCTGTGGTCGCTACCTCGTGGTCGCGACTGACCGCTCCGTCAAACACGCACACTACCACAGTATGCATATACACGACAACCACAAGTGAAGCTCGTTATCTATACCTGGAATTGGCACAACAAAAACAAAGCGTACATTCTGGGAAAATAACAAATACGAACTTAGATTAGCATGTCTATAAACTGTTCTTTTACAATTTTATTGCTTTTATTTTTTCATATTTATGCATATTTAGTATCGGCCTGTCTATCTGTATACATCATTACATTTTAATTACCGCCGGCGACGATATCAATCTGCATATAGATGGGAAATGCAAAACACCCATTAGCTGTGCGCGAATGAATTCCTGTTTTTATTAAACATTGTGGTGGGGACGTTTCTGTTGACCTCCTTGACGTCATTTATTTTAATTAAGGCTTCATCTAATTTATGACTAGCAATTGCCTGGAATTTTTGATAAGATAATGAGAAGAATATAATGAATTAACCTTGAAGGATTTTATCGCGTAATGGTGAGTAATCTAAACGTGGGGCATAAAAAATTCATAAATCGAGATAAAATTTGTCCTAGCAATAGGGAATTTGTTGTATTCATGTTCATAGAGAGACTTGATCCAGGGTTGGACAATTATAATGATAATAATAACCCAAGGTTATGCGTGGACTTTTAATGGCTACAAGTGATCAAGCTTCAGGCAAAAAAATCTTCAAAGCTTACATGATAAATATTCGTAAAAACTCGACTGTTGGATAAATATTTATATTTAAAATACCATTGAGGGTAAATAGACATTGATGGATCGCTAGTCTAGATAGATGCATGTTCTAATAAATTCTTCCACTAAACAGCTTCGATGTGTCCCGGATAGAAAAGGCACTGGCTCGTAAGTTGATAGATTTTATTTAAAATCGTCAGACGACTCCAAAGGTTAACCAAAGCATACAATAATTCAAGAATATTGAAATGATATTACCATACAATAATAATATTATTTTATTCACATAAGTAACATTTAAATTGTGTTCCACTGCCATAGGGGTTTGAAATGATATTACCATACAATAATAATATTATTTTATTCACATAAGTAACATTTAAATTGTGTTCCACTGCCACCAGGGGTTTGAAATGATATTACCATACAATAATAATATTATTTTATTCACATAAGTAACATTTAAATTGTGTTCCACTGCCACCAGGGGTTTGAAATGATATTACCATACAATAATAATATTATTTTATTCACATAAGTAACATTTAAATTGTGTTCCACTGCCACCAGGGGTTTGAAATGATATTACCATACAATAATAATATTATTTTATTCACATAAGTAACATTTAAATTGTGTTCCACTGCCACCAGGGGTTTGAAATGATATTACCATACAATAATAATATTATTTTATTCACATAAGTAACATTTAAATTGTGTTCCACTGCCATAGGGGTTTGAAATGATATTACCATACAATAATAATATTATTTTATTCACATAAGTAACATTTAAATTGTGTTCCACTGCCACCAGGGGTTTGAAATGATATTACCATACAATAATAATATTATTTTATTCACATAAGTAACATTTAAATTGTGTTCCACTGCCACCAGGGGTTTGAAATGATATTACCATACAATAATAATATTATTTTATTCACATAAGTAACATTTAAATTGTGTTCCACTGCCACCAGGGGTTTGAAATGATATTACCATACAATAATAATATTATTTTATTCACATAAGTAACATTTAAATTGTGTTCCACTGCCACCAGGGGTTTGAAATGATATTACCATACAATAATAATATTATTTTATTCACATAAGTAACATTTAAATTGTGTTCCACTGCCACCAGGGGTTTGAAATGATATTACCATACAATAATAATATTATTTTATTCACATAAGTAACATTTAAATTATGTTCCACTGCCACCAGGGGTTTGAAATCGCTTTTCCATAATTTGATATATTATAATATTATGAAATATAAAAATACAACGTGCATAAATTTATAATAAATATATTTCATCAATTCCTGAGAGATATGAGCCTTTTAGCTCCCAGAAGCCAGGTGTGTCATTAAATAACCCGTAAAACCAAAATATAACGTTCTCAATTTCCTGGTAACAAAATTTCTTGCGAAAAAATCATTTATGCGATATTTTTCCAAAGTGCTTCACAGGATAAACTTTTAATCACGTCCTTTGAAAAAAGCTTAATTTGTGTAAGATCCTCTGATATACTCTACGAGCTAATAAACTTGGACTTTTTTGTGTTAAGCTTTTTGTATTTTATTTTTAAAGCCAATTAATTGAAAACATTCTTTTTCACTTACACTATTTATGGCGGAGTAGTTCGAATCTTTTTGTAAGTGCTTCTATTTTAATTCTAATCGTGAACTATTGAAAATAAATATTTTTAATTCCTGTGGTTTTATTTTCAGTTGAACGGAACAGTTTCGTGTCGCGTGTTAATGTCCGTATATACTACTGTTCATCTTATTTTCTCTGTGCAGCAAAACAGTTTTCTGTGTTTCAGTCGTAGGCGAAACATCTTGTGTATTGTCATAGGCAGCGCATGAATCTTTTATATAAACCAAGTATTTAAACCATCTTTATTTCATAAAGGCCGGGAAAATCTCTGACGCATCCCGCAGGGGAGTAGGTCTCTCTACGCGGGTATGTGGGGCTCGCTGTGCCCCAAAGCTGGTAAGTGGACGTAGCTCTACTCACTAAAATCCGGTCGGCCCGCCAATGCCGCCTTAGGTGAGGTGCCCCGGATCTAATGAGTAAACAGGGCACCTCGACGGCTAATTAGTCCCTCAATGGACCGACGCCACCTACACAGAGCGGTTATCCCGCACCACAGAACAACCACTCCCAACGTCGGGACAGTACAATAGGATGAGGTTCCCCTCCTCGCCCCTTTCCCCCTGCTCTTTTGTCCCCTCTTCTTATAAGAGGAGTACAAAGAGCCTCCTCGGCTCAATTCACTACGCCCAAGGTGCAGCGGCTCACGCTAGGCTACTGAGCCCCACCGCCACGTCAAGGCCTGAACCATGGTAGGGGGCCGAGCATAACCAGCGCTAGTCTCAGACTAGAACTTGAACTAGAACTTGAACATAATCTTTTACTAATGACGGTAAGGATTTATCAAGATGCTTGTTTGCCAGTCAAATGAATATTAAACTATAGCTAAAATAGATATAATTTCAATCCATGTTAGCTATTTAAGATAGACATAGCCCAGACACTTCAAAATGTCCTTAACGTTTTCCAATGAACGCTTTACGTCGATGGGAGAGTCAATTTTATTTCGCAACTTTTGAGACCATTGAAGCTGATTCAGCACATGTCGCAGGCTCTGCAGGAACGCGGGAATAAACCAATTCCCGAGTTAGAGCACCATTATGGTCCACACCTGGACTCTCAGAAATCAATTGGATGTCATACTCCGGGAGAAATGTTTTAGTGTTGAGAGAAACGCTCGATAAATAAGTATATTTTCCTACTAACAGTAAATTTTATCATATTTTTCAAAAGGATACACTTTGTGGAGTCTGTCTCATATAAATCAATCATTTTGTTTATTTTTTACAAGAATTTTACTTTTGTAATGAGAGAGGAGCACGAAAAGCAATGTAAACACAGAAAACGGTTACTTTGGGTTCACACAGGCAAGAGTTTAAGCCCCACCATGGTTCAGGCCTTGTCGTGGCGGTGGGTCTCAATATCCTAGGGTGAGCCGCTGCATCTTGGGCGAAGCGAATTGGGCCGAGGGGACTCTTTGTACTCCTCTTATAAGAAGAGGGGACAAAAGAGCAGGGGGCAAGGGGTGAGGATGGGAACCTCACCCCATTGTATTGTCACGACGTTGGTAGGAGTTGTTCTGTGGTGCGGGACAACCCCTCCGTGGAGGTGGCGTCGGTCCCTTGCGGGACTGACTAGCCGTCGAGATGCCCTGTTTGTTTACTAGATTCGGGGCACCTCACCAAAGGCGGCATTGGTGGCACTCGCCGGGTTTTAATGGGTAGAGCTGCGTCCACTTACCAGCTGTCGGGCGCAGCGAGTCCCACATACCCGCGTGGGGACCCACTCCCCCGTGGGATGCCTCAGAGCATTTCCCGGTGTTAAAGAAAAAAAAAAAAAGTAAGAGTATAAGCCAACATTTTCATTCAATATTCTACTTAGAGACTTATCATCGTACATCATAGGAATACCTAAGTAAACTAGTTAGTGTGCGATTCTGTCTACTTTCCATCGGGTGGCCCGGTGTCAGTTTACCTATCCAACTAATATGAACACTACGTGGCTTGCCTGCAGTGCCTATGTATGTCTACTAAAAGAGATAAAATAACAATATACTATATATTCAACGAGTGCACCCGATGTTATATATAGGGAGTTGATTGATTAAAGCTGCATGTTAGCGGTGCCGGTGCAATCAAGTAATGGCCCGTCATCTTGGAACTGAATTATTCACGTCGACTCATAAACCAGATCGTAAACTGCACATCAGCTCATTGGGAGGATGGAGCGTCATTTTCGTCGGGGGAATTGCCGTCAGGGGGAGATTGGCAGTCAAACGTATGCACGTTTTAATATAAAAAGATAACATGCATATTGAATATTACAGTTCCTACGGCGTGCTGTGACGGGATGATTTATGGTTTATTTTATTATTGAAGAGGAAAAGGCAAGTGATTATTGTCGTCCTTGTATATTGGCTTTATCGGAGGTTAAACGGTGCATTTGAGAAATACTTAGGCTCATTTTAAGTAATTTGTGGTCCTTTACTTGGTTCTCAATTTGAGTGCATAAATCATATAACTAACATAAAAAAAAACATACAATAAAATACTTTCAAAATTTAGATTCATACAGTGCAATAAGATATAAATGATCATGTTCAATTTTCTTTCTTTCTCATTTAGATTACCTTAATTGTTACCAAAATTACATATTCTATTTAACTATCGACAAATATCACAAATTTGGACCCAGTTAAACCCAAAAAATTAAAAATCATATTACATTAAGAAACTCTTATCATACTCAAACATAACTCGAAAATAATAGACCTATTAAATAGATGAATAAAGTGTATAATTGAAAAGGCTATCCAAAGAGTTAAAAAGGCATTGCACAATGAAGAATACATTCACAGAGGAAGAAGTCCTCAGTTGTGAGGGGCGATTGAGTGTAACAAATGACTTGGCGCTGGGCGGTGTCTGTGCAGTGGGACGCGAAAACGATTCTCAACGTTATAATATTCAATATCCCCGACTGAGTCAGTAGCCCCTACTTCCGTCCCCACTATCAATGCACTGAACGCATACACACACACAACACACGAATTAAAAAAATTTACTCCAAATGTTAAGCAATAAAAAAAAATGTACTTATCCATATATATTTGCTGTTTGAACTACAACTTAATATATTCTAATAAGTAAAAACGAAAATTAAATGTAAGCAGATGCAAAAAAACTTAACTGATTTCTCTGATAAAGTAAAACTCGTCGATAAACCTGTTTGCCCGATGATTCATTATGGACGTGTCTTAAGGTTACACAAGTCGCTCATCTTTCCACACAAACGCAGAACAGTAATTACTACAATGTTTGACGTTGACCATGAAAAACTAAGTATAATATAAATTGATCTCGTCGTTATCTATGTGTGTATGTTCCCAAAATCGTAAAAAAATATACATTTCAAAAATACAAGCTTCTAAACTTTCGTATTTCAACACTGATTTTCGCCCAACTTTGGACGTAAATAAATTGCACGAAAGCTCAAAAATAAAGCCCGCACAGATATAGTTTAGTTATTCAAAAGATAAAATAAATTTATTTTGAAAAGATACACTTATTAGTTTTTCTATAATAACGCTAAAAGGACATTTTCAGAATGAATCATTGTGCATTTCATTCTAGCACACATGTTCGCGCACTATGCCAGGTGAGATAGCAATCATTTTGTTAGAGTTGGCGCCGTCGACTAGTTCAACCTTAAGTATGTGTTACCTAAGTATTTCTTGCATTTTTGTTTCCATATAACTTCTACAGTGAGTGTCCTCCTAGTACGGGTACGCTTACACGGTCCTTCGAGCAGGATGCACCGCTCAAACAACATGCATCGCCGTTTAAGCACTTTCGTACAATGTTTATTGTATCATTGATTTGCTTCTTGTATGTTTATTCTTATTTGTAATTTATATTATCACAACATTCCTGTTTTACTAACAATTCTTCAATTGGCAGCTGTTTAAGTTCCCCCACGTATTTTAATCTTTATTAAATTAACTAGCTGTTGCCCGCAACTTCGCCCGCGTTAACTAAGATTTACAGACGTATACGGATTGATATATATATATATATATATATATATATATATATATATATATATATATATATTAATTTCAATAATAAATTAAGTGCCGACCAAAGCTTTTAATCTATTATGTTCTTAAGTATATGGCTATTATTTCCTGTTTATATTATTCTATTAAACAAAATATAGTATTGATAATAGATGTAACTTTTTTCCGCCGGAATATGCTCTTAGGCATTTCGCAGCGGAGGGGGTACTCCCCAGGCAGGTATCCCACATACTTGCTGCGCCCAAAAGATAGTAAGTGGACGCAGCTTTACCCACTAAAACCCGGCGAGTGCCGCCAATGCCGCCTTTGGTGCCCCGGATCTGTTGAGCAACAGGGCTCAACCTCGACGGTTAGTCACTCTACCAAGGAACTAACGCTACCTCCACATAAGGGTTTTTCCGCATCACAGAACAACCCCTCTCAACGTACAATGGGGTGAGGTTCCCATCCTCGCCCCTTGTCCAACCTACTCTTTTGTTCCCTTCTTCTTATAAGATGGGTGCAAAGATCAGAGGTTTACAAGGCTTTTTATTTGATTAGTAGATAAATCTTTAAACCGAGCTCTAATTTAATTATGTTAACCCAAATCCCTCCCATTCCATAAATCCCTGACGAATATGCTAATGGGCCCCTTACTAAGAACACTACTTTAATTATATCAGATCGGGATCGCTGGTGGGATGGGAGATTATTACATTCCCCTCCTCCGCCCCTGTAATATCCCTGAGCGCATTTAAAGTACCATTTGCTAGTTATATTTGCAATTCCAATGCAAACAGCGCGGTGTCTTTTGTTAAAGCCCACTTTTAATTTATCGTAACAAACAAAACCCGCAGCATTAAACGCGTTACACACGAGACACTACGACACGAGCTTTAAACGATGCATTTGAAAATGACTATACGGTAGTAGAATACAAACGCGCAATTTGAATTTATTTCAAGCTGCTGGCTTCGCTCGCGGCTTACACACTCAATTGGACATAAAGAAATATTTACTTAATTTATGTAGTATGGCGTAGACAATTACTATTTTATAAAATAATCTATAGAATATGCTAATAATTATTATTTACCAAACACAAACTAATATAATGAGGTTATAATTGGGTTCAAAGTGCTTTTCCCTTTACCTATATTTTAAAATTCCATCCGTATAGTTAAAAAAGAATTAAATCTTTACGCATTTATTATTATGTATATATAGAACACTATTATTATATCCCCACTACGGTTTAAGCTTTGTCATGGCGGTGGGGCTCAGTAGCCTAAGGTGAACCCAGCATCTTGGGCGAAGCCAATTGAACCGTGAGAGCTGCTCTTTGTAAGAGCTCTTCTTAAGTGGAGACAAAAGAGCAGGGGGACCAGGGGCGAGGAGGGAACCTTAATCCATTACACCGTCCCGACGTTGGGAGGGTTTGTTCTCTGATGTCGGACAACCCCTCTGTGGAGGTGGCGTCAGTCTCTTGAGTGACTGACTACCCGTCAAGCTGCCTTGTTACTCAATAGATCCGGGGCACCTCATCAAAGGCGGCATTAGTGATACCTACTTGCCGGATTTTAGTAGGTAGAGCTGCGAACCTTACCATCTTTCGGGTCCAGCGAGTCCCACATACCCGCCTGGGGAGTGCCCCTCCTCCACGGGATGCCTAAGAGTATTTCCGGCGCGTAAAACAAAAAGCGTCAGTAAACTACAAATAAAACACCTTGTGTCACCGTCGCATCGCTCCATAATTCCCAGGCCACCAGCACGGCCCCGGGATCACCGCCATATCCACAGTTCAGCATCCTCACGTCCTATTTTCACATTCACCAATTTTCGCCATATTGTGTATTTTACAACCTTGAGAAAGGAATAAGAAATCCGCAGTGTTAAATATACTTCATCGATGAATAGTATGTATAATGAAACCACTTTTAATGATTTCATCGTTTATGAAGGTTTTTACACTCCCAAAGTTTCACATAGTTGTCAGCAACCTATTTCGAAGGGACTATTCCCATTATGTGTAACAATCTTATAAGCCGCCTCAATATTCTTAAAATGTTACATGAGAAGTAGAATGAGAGAAATTCCCGTAAACATTAGGAAACAATATTGATCAATATGGTAATAAATTTGAACTACACGAAGGAGCATCTTCTGTGAGTAATAATAGTACCGTGGCTGGAGTAGGCTTGAAACAAAATTTGAGAGTTGCATCTTCAGTCAAAGAAAATTAAGTTTACTACGTGTTTACTACATACCACTGGTGACAAGTACCCACTCAAATCTAACATCAAAATAGATAACCTAATTTTTTTTTTAAAGTAAAAAAGTATTTTTATGTACCTTATATTCTCTTTTATCAATTTAAAACTTCAATTGTCATTCGGTATAGAGCAATAACAATAGAATTTCATATGAGACTTTCACTGTACTACTTCAATGTTCCCATATTATATTGTCTGGCATCTCTATTCTATTTTTTTATTTTTTACAGATATCTCTAGAATTCAATATATTTTAAATATTTCCTTACACGTACATTTGAAACGCTTTCATTGATTCTGCTTTTGCAATCATGTTTTTTTTTTTGTTTTTGGATCGAAGGGCAAACAAGGAGTCAAAGTCTTTAGGTGGTATTGATGCCCATACATATCTGCATAACTAGAGATTATGCAGATGCGTTGCTCTCCTTTTCCCTATCCCCCTCCAATGGGCCACCGGAAACTCACAAACCGGACAAAACACGACAGCGTAACTGTTACTTTACGCCCGTACTATGTGAGCGAGAGGTTACGGCCTGTCTACCCAATACCGCTGCAAATCGGCATGGTACTACCTACTATAGCTTATATAAAATAAAAAACTTCCTTAAGTAAAAGAAAATCCGGCTTGAAGGACTTGATTCACAAAGATTAGCACACACGAGTAATCTAAGCGTATATAAGAAAAATAGCATCATATTTTAGCATAAAATAAACAAAAGAAGTATAGGCTAAAAATGTCACATAAGACAAAACTTTTTTTCCTTGGCTAATAATTAATTCTATCGAAATCGTCGCTGCTAACTAGTAATTCTAGTCATACAATACCTCAATTACGTAGATCTAGTGTTATTATTCAGGGCGAGTTGGAGCGATCATTAATATGACAAATTGCCGATTGTCCCAAGCACCAGGTGCCCGTAAATCTTCGCTTCTAATTATTGCAATCCTTTTACGAGCAACTTTTTGAGGCCAGATTTTTAAAACAGTTTCATAAGTCTCAAATGGCACTTAAAAGTATTACTTTCAAGTTGTTTTAAGGTTGTAATGTTTATTGTTACTACCACAAAGCTAGGAAATAAATGTCTAACTAGTTGTAGTTTCTACGAAGATTTACGTAGGTATTAAGAGGACACATCCGCGGATGTGTCCTCTTGTGTATTTCTTTTTTTTATTAAGATGACTTTACATTCGGAGGGATTATAGACAAGATACTGCTCGCGTTAATTACGTTTTATCGGCTCCTGGCTGATGTTTATAATTATTATATGTAATATAGGCTATATTATCAATTCACGATAGAATATTATTTGTGAAGCTAAGATCCATAAGCAAATAATTTATTTGGCAAACAGTATAGAAATATGAGTTGAGAGTTTTAAGATGTGTATTGTATTACCAATTCATAACTAGTAAATGCACTGCAATGTGCTTCTTCTTTTTAGTGGCATTGTAAAAAAAAAAAACGAAATATGAAAGATGTATAAAGCTTTGACTGACTGAAATTTAAAATGAAAAATTCCCACCAAATTCATATTAATGTACAAAGTCTTTAAACTCGCTCATAGTTTCTTTGGCGAATAATTAAACTATAACTCTAAAGTTTCGGAACAATGAACTTCAAAGGAAGTAGGCCATTTCAAATTCTGAAGAACAAAGAGATAAATAGTTTTAGTTGTTTCAAACTAATGATCATGACTAAAATTGTGAAAAAATCATAATTAGTCGATCAAATAGCGACTAAATTGTCACATTAGTTAATTGTTGGTACTTGGTACAAGTAACGCAATATTGCGGTTGGTGGCGCTGCAAAACGTTTGCCAATTCAATTAATCTACAAATTGCTAAGATATTGGCTTTCGCAAACGAGTTTTATAGGTATCAAGTGCCAAAAGTTAATGCAATATTACTCTTTTACTCTCATATAATATTTTATTCTCAAATATTATAGAGGCACGTTCTGCAATGCTTTCGACTACCTGAATCGTGCTTATCTTTCTAATATCTAACCTGTTAAGCTCCATCCTTTTCTGAATAAAAAAATAGACAACTACTTTACCGGCCATAATATCAACGCTCTTAAATGAAGGGAGAGAGAGAGAGCTACAAAATCAAAAATCAAAATCATTTTTTTTTTATTCAAAATAGTACTAATACAGTATATTTTTGAACGTCAATTGAATCTACCACCGGTTCCAAGGTAAGCCCACTGAGAAGAACCGGCGAAACAAACTCAGTGGAACTAATCTTTTCAAATAATATATATTAATAACAATTTTAACATCTTATCTTGAAATGCCTGGGAGGAACGCCTTATTCCCAGGATGTGGTATCTTCCATGAAATCTTTTACTTTATAATATGCTTTACGTTCTTTAACAACTTTTTTGATTTTTTTTATGGAGAGCTTTTGAACGTTTTCTGGGATCCTATTGTAAAAGCGTATACAGTTGCCTTTAAAAGAATTGCTTACTTTCGAAAGTCTAATCATTGGTGCATGTAACCTGTGTCTATTACGTGTATTCCTACTATGAATATCACTTTTCTTACAAAATTCATTTATGTTTTTCCGGACATACAGTAAATTTTCTAAGATGTATTGAGAGGTGACAGTCAGAATTCCTATTTCTTTAAATTTTTCTCTCAAAGATGAATAGGGAGGCAACTTGTAAATTGCACGAATAGCCCGCTTCTGCAGCACAAAAATGTTGTTTATGTCGGCCGCATTTCCCCATAAAAGTATGCCATAAGACATAATGCTATGAAAGTAGCTAAAATATACTATTCGCGCTGTATCTACATCAGTAAACTGTCTTATTTTTCTCACTGCATATGCTGCTGAACTGAGTCTATTCGCCAATTTAGCTATGTGGGGACCCCACTGCAGCTTAAGATCTAAAGTTATTCCTAGGAAAACTGTGGAGTCCACCAATTCCAAGTTTTCACTGTCTAAGAGTACATTTGTTTGCAGTTGCTTAACATTTGGCAAGGAAAATTTTATGCATTTAGTTTTTTTACTATTTAAAAGCAAGTTATTAACGCTAAACCAATGTACCATTCTCGAAAGTGTGTTGTTTACCTCGTCATAATTAGTTTCTTGTCGTACTACTATCACCGTACCTTACTCTTAAGAATAGGCAACGCATGGACTAGCCAAACAGGAACGGCCCAAAAAGGCTAGTACCAATATATTATCTTCATGAATAGCTCCGATCACTTATTCACCATTTTGTTATAATTTCTTTATGAATTTTATATCTAACAGGTGTTTAATTTAAAGAAGCGTTTGTACGAAAGATGCTTTGTTTATCGTGAAGAAAACAGAATGTAATATAGTATAATTAAAAGCTACTGAAGACAAGGTAATTGACGGGGCGAGTAGCGTGCTTGAATAAGCGATATCGTGCTACACATAAACACTGTACACTCAACTGAGGATATGCATGGAAGAGGGTTAATAGGTGTATTAGTTTATTATTTAGTATTCGAGAACTTACCACGGGATCAGATTGACGTGGTGTGAAAGCGTTCATTGATATTATTATTATTATATACCAGTTCACATTTTCACTCCTGGTGCTTATACGTTATAACATAAAAATTTTGATATTTTTTACATGACACTAATAACTTTTGGCACCTGTGAAAGAAATGCTCTACTTGTTTCCTTTTATGTAATTAATCGATCTCTCACGACTGTCATAGCTACAAAAATTTTACTGAGATTCCTCATTAACCTTACCAAAGTATAATTTATTTATATTAACCGTTTAACATCAGACGTTGTAACGTATGGTAACTATCGTTATAATATTTTATACCGATACCTTTTGTCGCCGCTCGGAACGAGGTATGAGAGGGTGAAACGTGAGACGCTCCCGCTCAGCTAGGGCTTTCCTTGATCCTTCTTTTCGCGTTCAGCAGCCGAACAAACCACACGTGGCATACTTTAATCATTTTGGGGGAGTCATTATTGAATTAAGCATTTTAAGTATTAAGCTCGAACCAAACGAACCGTAGGTGGTTTGGGACAACAAGAGGCTACCCGTTCTCCTGACCTCGTCAAAAAGCATCATACCGGTCACCTCATGCGTGCACGTAGTCTTCTATCCTCAACTCTGACAAAGGATGAAACTATAGCTTAGTGGACTTTCTAATTGCTCCCAGCTTTCTACCAGGAATATAGCCCGATCTTACCATTCACATTTAATTCGATTAGTACAATTCTTATTAATTTAACTCGTAAATTTCATGTTCTAAATTATTTAACCTAATTTTTAATAGTCGGCCTTATTATTTATTATTTTAACTACTTATCAATAATATCATTTCACCAATCTATATTTATGATAGTATAATATAACTTATAACTAAATAATCTACAATTTATTATTTTCTCCTCAATTATACGTATCAATTGGTTCTGACGTAAAAAATAACTAAGAATTATAAAAATATTCGTAAAGTAGGATGTTATTATTGAAAACGAGTGTACAAGGAAGCAGAATAGTGAACTTCCGCAGGGTAACGTTACCCACTAAATTATCGACGAGCACCGCCGGGATTGCAGCTTAGTGTAATGACTACTATGTAGGCCACGATGGGGGCAACGACCTCAGCTACTGGTTCAGACCACTTACAATGATCTATGAATTCGAGGTTTATTTTAAACTCACTGTTTATTTAAAGTAGCTTCTGAATTTGGTCATCTCGTGCAAAACGTTCAGCTTACATACTGCATAAGTTACACATTAAATGGCAAGCATTTGGTTACAGTCTAGAAAATACAGCTTGAAAATACATCCAAATAACGGAATATATTTACACTGGATATACAGATGTATAAGTACTTTGCCGAGAGCTTGCGATATCGGATTCTACCAAGGCATACGTAATAAGCATTCTCTGTGCCGATAAAGAAGGATATGCTTACTATGAGAGATGCATGGGTACCACCATCCTGAAGATATGGGTAATAACTGGCATTCAAACATAATCTCACGTCACAAGATAGATCAGTATATGACAATGAGATCAGGCCCCGGGGAAGTCTTATGATCACGGGTGACGTGACCACTTACCATCAGATGTATGCACAGTTTGCCTATCCAACTAACATAAAAAATGTAGTGTACAAATAAATATTATTACGACAAAAGTATAAAGCTTTTAATAATTGCACTAGATTCAGAAAAATAATTATTTTGAAATCGCGAGCAGACAAAACCATTTCATTTATATCCAGGTTGCGGAACTTGGCGGGGTTTCTAAGAACCCATTCATTTGTGGTCCCCATCTCGACAAAGCTGCTTTTGTTCTAAACATCGGGTCAGGCTTAGATTGAACTCGACGAAGATCGCTCAGAAAAGCCTAGAATGGATTTAAAGAATAAACGTCAAGAAATATAACATTTATTCAGGCAAGTATCTTTACTTATTAAAGTATTTTATTTAAAACTGGAAATAAATCAAGAGGAATTGCAACGAGAAGTCGTATTGTCGATTTATAAAGATCACTTATTTATAATAATAATGAATAAATAAACTTGTACATCTTCAGCAGTAGCTAGACAAAAAAGTACACATCTGGAACAAAGTCCACGAAAGATATTAGATTGTATGAATATGATGATGATGGTGACGATGATAATGGTCTTTTTTAATGGTCCTATCAACATATTATCACCCGTTATATATGCCAAAATAGTGCGACATAACTATTTTTCTATTACGTTTACCAGATTTTTATCAGTATCCCTGTCCCTAAAATGCTCTACCATTTTTAGAATAGCACAAAACGAACTAATTTTTATATAAAGACATAGATCTTCCTGATGATGAATATCAGCTAGTAGCCCTTCAGATCACGGTCCAACGACGCGCAGTATAAAGACACGCAATATGAATATTGAAGCGGCGGCAAATTGGGATTAACTTGAGCTTCGCACGAAATTCACCGCCGTATTTACGTTCCCCGAATATACAGAGAATAGTTTGGAAATCACTTGTCTATGAAATTGAGAACCGTCAGCGTTTAGGGTAACTTATAAATAGGCTAATAAAAGCGTTATGTTCTAAAATCTTCTGTTTTAATACTGGCTACTGTTATCTACTTATTTATTTGCTTATACATTCATTATCAGTTTGTCTACTGTCTATCTACTTATAAACACCCATACGGTAGTAATCCCCAAGTGTAAGGATGGGAGAGATTGTCACCCCATCTTGTCTTAATGTAGGAGAGATTGTCACCCCATCTTGTCTTAATGTAGGAGAGATTGTCACCCCATCTTGTCTTAATGTAGGAGAGATTGTCACCCCATCTTGTCTTAATGTAGGAGAGATTGTCACCCCATCTTGTCTTAATGTAGGAGAGATTGTCACCCCATCTTGTCTTAATGTATGAGAGATTGTCATCCCATCTTGTCTTAATGTAGGAGAGATTGTCACCCCATCTTGTCTTAATGTAGGAGAGATTGTCACCCCATCTTGTCTTAATGTAGGAGAGATTGTCACCCCATCTTGTCCTAATGTAGGAGAGATTGTCACCCCATCTTGTCTTAATGTAGGAGAGATTGTCACCCCATCTTGTCTTAATGTAGGAGAGATTGTCACCCCATCTTGTCTTAATGTAGGAGAGATTGTCACCCCATCTTGTCTTAATGTAGGAGAGATTGTCACCCCATCTTGTCTTAATGTAGGAGAGATTGTCACCCCATCTTGTCTTAATGTAAGAGAGATTGTCATGTTATTGGTCTAAAGATCTTCTATTGTCCCGAACGCCTCATCACTTGCAGATCTGTATTTTCGCCTCATTCACTTGCTAGCAGAATAATTCTTCATTTATACATCTATCGTTATAAAAATAATCACTTTTCAAATGCAAACTAATGAACTTTTAGTTTTTGTAGAATAAAAAAAAATGACACAGTTTTTATTATAGCTCAATCAAACTATCAACAAGATAGTTCCGACATGCTTCATGAGAGATCCTCGTGAACTCATCACTCTTCATTTAATCATGTTGAAAAAACACTAATATAATCATCATTATCATCATCAGACCCTATCCGTCCACTGCTGAACATAGGCCTCCCTTAATGAACGCCAAGATGAAACCAAACTAATATACCTACTAATAATATCTGACCCCAAATGAGCTTGTATTTAACTTAAAATATAAAGTATGGAACCATGCAGACAAGAGCGTTGCACAAAACGCAACGGGCGGGAAAAATTGAGTTGTTTGTTATTATTATACTTCTTTAAAAAAAAACTTAACATTATATCTGGCCAACTTTTGCCACACTGTTTCCGAGCGGACGAAATCCGGCGTAAACCATTTTACGAAGATGAAACTGGTTTCTGTTGCTATTTATTTCCCCCTCGACTATTTCATTGTCCTTCGCTTCAGCTTTGTTTTCATTGTCAGTTTGTTCTTCAATTTTCAATATCATTCATAAAACTATTCCGTCATAACTTTTTACCTTTACATACTTAAAAGTATTTCATTATCAATGTATTGCTTATTCTAAGTCTATGTTTGGATTCTTTCTATGAAATACATAATAATGGTAACATTGTAAGATAATTTATAAATGGCTTTGCGAGGACTAAACAATTTTTTTTTCAATCTGGGCTTGGCGAGAATCTAACCTCGAACCTCTGCATATTCCCATATTGCCTTATTATAATGTATTATTGTATCACTCCTTCGAAACATATGTACTCTATTTAGTTTACCATTTGGTTTAGAAATCTGATGGTCTAACTGTGATTGTAGTGCAATAAAGTTGAGTATATTACCAGCAATCGTATCAAATACAAGACAACAGTAACGGCTGGCTGCTGGCCCAATAACCTTCATCTAAAGATGTCTCGACACTTACGTGTAAGGGATGCACGATGTACGTCGATATCTTTACCAATATTATAAAATTGTTGTGTGAAGTTATCTTCGAAAAATTACATGTTACATAAAATATAGTATAATTATATAGATATTTGTTTATGCGAGTAGCTGGAGGGCTTGCAGGAGATGCTGCACGGTCTAAATGATTCCTCCTTTGTGGGCCTTAGGATGAACTTGGACAAGACGAAAGTCATGTTCAAGGAACACGTCCTCTCTAGACTTGTTAACGTCGATGGCATAAGTCTCAAAGTCGTACAATAGTATCTCTATCTTGAGCATACATTGCAGCTAGGTCGACATAACTTCGAGAATGAAGCCGATGGGAGGGTTCAATTGGGATGGGCAGCATTGAAGAAGCTTAGCTATATTCGCACGTCGTCTATACCGTAGAGTTTTAAAATGAAAGTTTAAAACCAATGCGTTGGTCCCGTGATGATCTACGGGACCTAAACTTGGCCTTTAAAGTTACGACTGGTCCAAAAGTTTGCCGTAGCTCAACGTGCTATGCTGGGTGTTTCTTTAGCAGATAGGATTCAAAACGAAAACATCCGCCAGAGAACTAACGTTACAGATTACACGTTCATGTGGCAGTGGGCTGGTCACACACTCACGAGAACGGATGGCAGATGGGGCAATAAGGTTCTAGAGTGGAGGCCGCGTTTGAGTAGACGAAGTGTCGGCCGGCCATTAACCGGGTGGTAAGACCATCTCCGTGCAGTGGTCAGTCCATGTTGGCTGCGAGTGGCAAGGATCGATTGTTTTGGCGTTCATTGAGGAAGGCCTATATTCAACAGTGGGCTGACAGAGGCTAATGATGATGAGATATTTTTAAAATCAAGTGAGTGTTCATTCGATTTTTTAAAATATTTCACTCGTATATATGCTACGTGATTACTGTGTTTCATGGGCTATAAAATTATTCATCAGTGTTACTGTAAATCGAAGTTAACGCGGCCGAAGCTTCACGACATGACAAGAACATGGCCAAGGAAAACCGTAGATTGATCTACCATACTGATAAGACACGTCTCAGCTCATTAATTTCCGGATCTCCACACATGTAAAAAAATTAATGACAAAAATAATTTGGGTTATTGCTTTTGTTAAGTACTATGTTAATATATTTTTGAGTAATAGATCTGATATGATCACAAAAAAGGTAGTTAATAGAATCAGGCGTTACCTTGCGGAAATCCATTATATAAGATATTAAAATATTTTATATTATTTAGCAATTATCCCGCGAAAAACGCAAATATATGCATGCATATGCGTGCACTCACACATTTGCTGTAAAGACTGCGTTTTTCGCGGGATAATTGCTAAATAATATAAAATATTTTAATATCTTACACAAAAAAGGTAATTAGATTCCTATCTCACCTAACTTGAATCGACAAAGATATAGCAAAAAGGTAATTAGATTCCTATCTCACCTAACTTGAATCGACAAAGATATAGCAAAAAGGTAATTAGATTCCTATCTCACCTAACTTGAATCGACAAAGATATAGCAAAAAGGCTTTTTTATGTTTTCATCTACACTGTCCATCCCTGGGCCACATCGAAGCGCTCTGAAGACATTTAGTACAAACCGTCGCTATAAAACTGCAGTTACACTTAAATCTTATCCGACGTTACGGGACTGCTCAGTTAATCCGCCAGTTTTACGAGCGCCTACTTTTTACACCCGGCTTCGCTCGCCTTTATACCTTTTTTCCTTTTAAATTCGTTTGAGTGTAAAATAAAATGTTCCGATTTCGACTTTTATTTCACTTGGAGTGTTCAAATCAGTTAAGCTGATTTTATGTTTGGAGAGGCCCTTGACAAGGAAAATTGAGTAAGAACAATTTACAAACGGGAAATGTTTTGAAATCGTAACGATTTAGAAAAGTATATAATATAGGAAAGGCGATTCCATCCCAGTGCTCTATGTATGTATATATGTATCATGGGAACAGAGATAAAATACATATCCATAAGCATGGGATAGATCTATGGAAACTTATCCTAAAGTTTTCCCCACCATGGTTCTGGCCTTGTTGTGGCGGTGGGGCTCAGTCAGCCTAGGGTGAGTCCAGCACCTTGGGTGAAGCGAATTGATCTGAGGAGGTTCCTTGTATCCCTCTAATAAGAAGAGGGGACAAAAGAGCAAGTGGCAAGGGGCAGGGACGAGAACCTCACCCCATTGTACTGTACCGGCGTTGGGTGGGGTTGTTCTGTGGTGCGAGATAACCCCTCTGTAAAGGTAGCGTCGGCCCCCTGTGGGATTGACTGTCGAGGTGCCCTGTTTGCTCAACAGATCCAGGGCACCTCACCAAAGGCAGCATCAGTGCACGCCGGGTTTTAGTGGGTAGATCTGCGTCTACTTACCAGCTTTGGGCGCAACGAGTCCCACATCCCCGCGTGGGGAGACCCACTGCCCGGTGGGATGCCTCAGAGCATTCCCCGGCGTTAAAGAAAAAATCTTAAGTTTAAGCATTATAACTGAACTTACTCTTGAAATAGTATCTTTATTTCTAGAATGCATTGTATTAAACGAAACAGACTATTTGAGAATATGGAAATAATGAATTACGTAAATTAATGGAAAGACCTAAACAGTAGGTTGACTCACAGGTAATTCTCTATCCACATGTACCTGTGTAATGTAAACTTAAGAATGTCAATTCAATTGGGATCTCATATTATATCCTAAAAAGCTCATAATATCTCTAATTGATAAATCAATGAATCATTCGTTTTTACCTCAACAGAAAAAAAACTTTTCTCTTACTCTTCTTTCATTCAAAACACTGCATTTTCATTTTAATTCATTACAGAATTTTGAAACTTCTACAAAATTGAATAATCATGTTAGATTTAATCGTCGGAATGCATTACAAAGTCGTTAAACTGGAATCGTAAACGGGGGAACATCGGGCTTCATACGTTACTGGAATTCGTAAGGAGCTTGTAGCTAATTCGACGAAGGAAATTAATTAAATTCTTGGTGTGTGCTGTAATGATGGGGGATGTAAGTTGATGTGGGGCTTCATTGCCGAATTACAATTTCAAACAATTCAAATATGTTATAATTTTTTAAGAAAATTAATTTTATAATTATTTTTTATGTTTTTAGCAATTAGTTTTTAAAATCTTCATGTTTTTGGATTTAATAATTAAAGTGAGAAAAATTGGTGAATAAACTAAAAGTTTAATTAAATCAAGACACAAAATAATTAAATTAGGGTTTACGTATTTGCTATGAATGCACTATTTAAAAATACAGTCTCAATATCGTCATATAAACAAAGTACAAAAATCCCTTATACATCTCACTACTCTCTTTCTCGAAATCAGGCGATAGGTCTTGGTCTAGATCTAGGACTAGATCTAGGACTAGGACGTAGTGCGAGCTTTTCACACCTTCAAGAACATATACTGCTCAATAGGGCGAAGCAGTATTTCATGCCTTTACACCGCCTTCAATTATACAAGGCGCAGATCCGGCCTCACATGGAATACTGCTCTCACCTCTGGGCTGGAGCGCCCCAATATCAGCTCCTTCCATTTGACCGCATCCAACGCCGGGCGGCTCGAATCGTCGATGATAATGTGATCTCCAATCGGCTTGATCCCTTGGTGCTGCGTAGAGATGTCGGATCGCTCTGCATCTTCTACCGCATCTACCACGGGGAGTGTTCTGAGGAATTGTTCGAATTAATACCTGCAGCAGAATTCCACCACCGGACATCGCGGAAAAACTCCAAATTTCACCCACACCATCTTGATGTCCGGAAATCCACAACATCTAGATTTTTACGGCATTTCCTGCCTCGCACTACAAATATATGGAATCAGCTGCCACCTATGGTGTTTCCGAACCGATACGACTTAGGGACCTTCAAGAAAAGAGCATATTCACATCTAAAAGGCCGGCAACGCACCTGCTGATCTCCTGGTATAGCGGGTGTCTGTGGATGTCGCTATTCACTTACCATCAGGTGAACCGACTGTCTGTTTGCCCCCTCTTCTATATAAAAAAAAACATATGATCTTATCAGAGTGGAACCCGGAACACACATCAGACTCGAACTCAGACCACTTACTTCCATGTAAAGCCGTTACTAATTATTAGACTATCCTCGTTTTTCCGCCCCGTAATCACCCATCCCAACCATCTGTTTTGTAATCAAACAATAAAATAAATTTGACTATTTTAATAATTCATATATCCTTTTTGAATTGAAAACTTTGTTTATTTATTCAAATTTATTTATTGTATGCATGCAATTGCGTAATTATTTTCCATTGTAAATGTGAATATTTTTTTTGTATTTTCACTAATTTACTTGTAAGTAATTTTACTGCACTAGAAGAAGTCAGTCAATAACATGAGAAGCATTTACTAGAAAGAAGAGTCAAACTCCTTCTTCGTTAAAACATGTTAATATTAAAATTAATTATCAAAAATCTATATCGTAGGTAAAATGAAATAAAGGAATGACAGTGGCATGCCGTTTGCCATCACGGCATTTGAGTCGATTTAGATAACGATCAACGTTAATGTACCTTCCTAATTGTAGGTTGCACTACAACGGCTGATAGTGTATTAGTCAGGCGAAGTACGGCTGCAAGTGTGCCTGGCTAACGGCATATAATTTCTATCAGTACGCATAACCAGTTCTTAGGAACTTACCAAAAACTTGGATAAACGTCAAATTAAGTCTCCTCCTTCTTGTATAATGGCTCCCGAGAGGATAGTCGTACTGCGTCTATTACCGGTTCCTTGAGAAGAACCGACGAGGCCAACTTAGTAGTAATTTTAATCAACTATTGCTTCATTATAATTTTAGTCAAGTCTAAAATTATGCTTTCAACTATCAGTAACCACGCAGGGTTATAGGTATTTTTAGGTTATACCCCATCTGTTTTCTTCACCATCTATAAGATTTCACACTCCTCACACACACACGTAGGTGGCAAACGACTATCATGGATGATATCACGTCCATATCACCCATGATAGTCCTCTGCCACCTACGGTTGTGATTATATCATGTCCATTTCACAAATACCTACAAAATGCCCGCAATTGGAATAGAATTAATCAATTGAACGAAATAATTAGTTTGTCCTTTCGTGTCTAATTACCATCCCATGCTCGCCTACTTTTGCACAGTCACGCGCGGATTCTTAACAACTTTATAATGCAATTATGGCACCATCAGGACTTTGTTTTTTAGTAACGAAACGTTATTTACTGCGAAGGAATAAAAGAAAATAATATATTAAATTAGATAATCTCTCATAATTTATTACTATCAGTAACGATTTAAGTGGTGCAGAATATGACGATGAAGAAATAAAACGATATGCAACGATTGTAGCATCTACAGCGAGCGTAGCGCATACAACGAGTGTAGAAAATGCAGCAAATGTTTTTTTAAAAAGTACTCAAAAATGAAACTCATGTTAAATATTGATAAGCAATAAAGCCTGTCTACGCAATGAGAGTAGCACATGCGATAGGGTAGCCAAAGTAACCAGTGTCAAAAAGTATGCATTGAAGCGTAGACGTCACACGTGCTACGCTTGACCCATGGCGTCGGCGGATAGGCTGAGCGTAGCACGTGTGACGTAATTTCCCAACTCAAAGGACGTAGCGCATACGTGCTACGCTCGACGCTTATCGTAGCTCTTAGGATATAGAAAAAGTCACCTTTGAGCTCTCTTGTCCTATTTGCTAAATAAATATAATATGCTATGAATATTTAAATTTGGTTTTATCTATATTTAATTTTTTTTTGTCTAATTCACATCTAATATTTCACCACAAGTAAAGTAATATCAAACTTTTTGTATAACGAACTTTTAAAATATTTGATTCAATAACTCTGAAATATTGAAACTAGATACACAAATGTTAATAATTCTCTTACCTTTTCTCGACGAGCCAGTATTCAATAGCTAAAAACACAGATAGCGTCTATCTTATAATCTTAGAGTCTAAATCTTTAAATCTAAAAGCATTATTGTACTCCGTATTTTGTCAATATATTTTTGCCTTTACATAAGCTATATCAGATAACTTGATTGAAAACATAAGCCTAAGCCTCTCAACACGAGTTCAAATAACTTCCAAAGTTCGTTTTCTATTGGATTTTATTTTATTTTTAGCACATTCCATCATTGAGCTTATAACTTTATATTAAGATTAAATTCCTAATAGGTATCTTGTCTTTCAGGTCTAAGACCCCCAAAAAGAGTCTAATGGCACTCTCAGGTGATTTATTTCGGGTAGTGCAAGAGCGAGTCCCACATAGGTCCAGGACTCTGCCCGAGTAATCAATCAAAAAAAAAGATTAGTAACTTACATATCATGAAGAGATGGCATGAATAGTACTTTGTAGTACTAAATTACATTACTATATTTTAGTATCACAGAATATCAAATTTTGAACAGACTTACCCAACAGGAGTCGACTATAGTAGCTGTGTCATGAATTGTTATTGTCATATACAGGTAACTGGTACACACATGTCATAAACTATCAAAAGCAAAAAGCAGCTCTCGGTTCCAGTAATTACAGTCTAATTTGTAATTGTTATTGTCATATACAGGTAACTGGTACACACATGTCATAAACTATCAAAAGCAAAAAGCAGCTCTCGGTTCCAGTAATTACAGTCTAATTTGTAATTGTTATTGTCATATACAGGTAACTGGTACACACATGTCATAAACTATCAAAAGCAAAAAGCAGCTCTCGGTTCCAGTAATTACAGTCTAATTTGTAATTGTTATTGTCATATACGGGTAACTGGTACACACATGTCATAAACTATCAAAAGCAAAACGCAGCTCTCGGTTCCAGTAATTACAGTCTAATTTGTAATTGTTATTGTCATATACAGGTAACTGGTACACCCATGTCATAAACTATCAAAAGCAAAAAGCAGCTCTCGGTTCCAGTAATTACAGTCTAATTTGTAATTGTTATTGTCATATACAGGTAACTGGTACACACATGTCATAAACTATCAAAAGCAAAAAGCAGCTCTCGGTTCCAGTAATTACAGTCTAATTTGTAATTGTTATTGTCATATACAGGTAACTGGTACACACATGTCATAAACTATCAAAAGCAAAAAGCAGTTCTCGGTTCCAGTAATTACAGTCTAATTTGTAATTGTTATTGTCATATACAGGTAACTGGTACACACATGTCATAAACTATCAAAAGCAAAAAGCAGCTCTCGGTTCCAGTAATTACAGTCTAATTTGTAATTGTTATTGTCATATACAGGTAACTGGTACACACATGTCATAAACTATCAAAAGCAAAAAGCAGCTCTCGGTTCCAGTAATTACAGTCTAATTTGTAATTGTTATTGTCATATACAGGTAACTGGTACACACATGTCATAAACTATCAAAAGCAAAAAGCAGCTCTCGGTTCCAGTAATTACAGTCTAATTTGTAATTGTTATTGTCATATACAGGTAACTGGTACACACATATCATAAACTATCAAAAGCAAAAAGCAGCTCTCGGTTCCAGTAATTACAGTCTAATTTGTAATTGTTATTGTCATATACAGGTAACTGGTACACACATGTCATAAACTATCAAAAGCAAAAAGCAGCTCTCGGTTCCAGTAATTACAGTCTAATTTGTAATCTCTTCCGGAATACAAAAAATCTGCTTCCAGAAAGAAATAAATAAGATAATCTCCATTACTCCTTGATCTGCTGATTCTCTGATTTTACGATCTGACCAACTAAAGTGCCTGACTCTTACTGATTTTTCAATATAATTAACATCCATATTTAATAATTTGCGGTGTTATTTATTATAAATATTTAATTTTAATAATATTTAATATATATAAAATAATATTTAATTATTATAAATAAATAACAAAGTGGTCCGATATAAGTTGTGTTCTAAAACAAACACAAACGCGACGGTTATAACAAGTTATCAGCGTGAAAGTGCAATTTAGTTCTCAATTTCTTTGCACAAAGAAGAAATACGTTTAAAACTGAAATAACTAGTTTTGCTTTGATTCCGCTGTGGTTTGTTTCAAATTTATTCCTTGTATTTTGTTCCCTTAATTTATAGTTGGTTTTGTGGTCGGACGTAAAAACTGGTGCAGCTGGATCACGCTGAAGATACTTTGGTTCTTGAAAAACTTTGGTTGCCCGCCAACTGCTTAAATATCCCGTAATTTGATTTATAAAGTACGCTTAATTAGCTTTATTATTAGAATAGAAGAATATCTTCTTTTTTGAGATAATATAGTTCTCATCAAAGAAACCTTAGTAACATTGCTAAGGTTGTTTCTGTAGACGAGGGGGAAAAACAGATAGTCAGTTCACCTAATGATAAGTGATAACTACACATCGGTACGAGTAGACCTACTACACTTCCCCACCATGGTTCAAGCCTTGTCGTGGTGGTGGGGCTAGGGTAGGCCCAGCATCTTGGGCGAGGCAAATTGAACCAAGGGGCCTGCTCGTTGTACCCCTCTTATAAGAAGAGGGGACAAAAGAGCAGGGGGGACAAGGAGTAAGGGTGGGAGCCTCGCCCCGTTGTGGACACGGTTGATAATAATGACGATGAGGATCCCGAAATAGGCGACAGACGGTGACTTCCTAAGACCAAGACTGACAGAACATTATAAACTTTTGACCCTATAGAAATAACCACTCACAATTTAATTTAAAAATGGCAGTTCCAATGTTATAATACAACATCAAAGCATTGGCTAGAGATAGACTATGGTCGCTCAGTTTCTTGCTGAATCTTTAGAATTAAACTATTAGGTTTTAATCTCGTACTGTTCGGCAGAAGGCAACGAACACGAGCATACCGCACATCACGTTCTTTGGGAATGAACGAACATTAATGCTCGACAACATCTCTAGCAAACCGGGAGTATTTTGTTACAGATTTGTTTGTTACGACTACGTGAAAAACTTCCGTGCATTCAAGAGATTTTGCCACAATTATGTATTAGTAAAAATATAACATATACCCACGTCATAGGTCTTGACCTATGAAAGTGCCGTATTGTTTTCATGCATTTTTGAAGTGAAACTTATTTATCGGGGTTGGAAAAAAATTTAGTGTAACATTTTTTCGTTACGCGTCACATTCTTCCGTTACGCGCCATCTTTTTCTTATCCCTACTTATTTGAAAAATAACGTCATAAAGAAGTTTCACTTCTTACGAGTGTACGCTAGTACACACACACACTTTTTTATTTGTATTAACGAAGTAATCACCTTACAGTTTACATATATAAATAACTCATAGTTAATATTATATACATCTATATTAATCTTACAATGCAGATATTTGTAGACATTATAATAATTTCTCAGTGATGCATAGCAGCTGGGCTTCTCTTGGCTGGTGTTTTTTCTTGCCGGGGAGAGAAATTGAAAATATTTCCTACTCCTCCTGAACGAAATAAAAAAATTAAATAAAATCGTTGCGGGTCCCAAGGCAGTTTTAACGTATCCCTCGGGCTCCCTGAGATCGGACCAAAGGGTCATTTTGTGGTTACCGCTGTCGATTCTAGGTAGGAGTAGTAGGAGTCTAGGTGTCAGAGTAACAGCGGTGGGAACGAGTGGTGGGCATAGCCCGACGAAAGTAATATAAGTCCAAACTATGGGCTGCTTGCTTTTTATGCTTTTTAAAAAAAAAATTACATGGTGACATATTATTGCTTTTAAAGCATTCCACTAATATGAAAGTGCTCAAGCTAGTAAAATTATAATAGCAAAGTTATACTCCTGAAGCTCGGGCAACATGTTGCCGGGATGAACTCGTAAAACTTATATCTCGTCTTCATAATATTGTACAAACTGTTATCTTAAACTTCTTAAATAATGCTTTATTGCTTTATGCTCGTTTATAGGAAATTGAAATTAGAATTAATATAGCGCCATCTCTGGTTATCTTCACTGATATCTTTATAATCCAGTAATCGGTCCACTCCATGCGTGAGCATGTACAAGTTGGATGTGAGTAGCGGGGTCCTGGTGGTCATTAGATGCTCTATGTCTGTACATAATTTTTAACAAATTTTCTATGTCTGCAGAGGCTACTAGAGCCCCACCATGGTTCAGGCCTTACCGTGGCGGTGGGGCTCAGTAGCCTAGAGTGAGCCCACCACAGCCTTGTTTGCTCATTAGATCCGGGTTTGAGTGGGTAGAGCTGCGTCCACTTACCAGCTTTCGGGCGCAGCGAGTTCCATATTATACTCGCCTGGGGAGACCCACTCCCCCGCGGGATGTCACAGCATTTCCCGGCAATAAAGAAAAAAAAATAGGCTACTAGAGATTTCATTTATACTTACCCGCGGAAATAAAATGTTTCTGGGAATAAAACAAGTACCCACAGAGGTACCACTAACTAAATGTAAAATATATTAATTTTGCTGGTGAAAAGAAGAATATTATAAATATTATATGTTTAATGATATTGTAACAAATTTATATTTGTTATGCTAGATGTATTTCTGTTTTCTATAAAACGAGTGGTTCTACTGAACATTAATAGAACATGAACTAGAAAAAGACAGACACACTACCATCATTACTTCCTTAAATATCGGACGAAATCGAGAGCCTCGTGCCCCAACTTTATAATATAGTATCAGTAATTAATTATTTCTTATAAAATGTTGAAGGACTAAAAAAGTTAAACAAGAGCTGCGAATGACGGCCGTCACTTACTTCCACAGAATTAAATTTTTATTTTCCGCTAAATAGCCTGTACACCCACTTCCATATCGATGAGGTCATTATCATCGACCCTTCCGTCAACCGGCACGAGTCTCTTTCTCTAAATTAGTACCTCTCTCTCACATAACACCGGCGTCAAGTGACAGCTGTGCTATCGCGTTTCGTGCGGCTTGTGAGTTTCCGGTGGCCCATTGGGGAGATAGGGAAAAGGAGGGCGGCGCATCTGCGTGGCCTTGGTTGTGCGGATGTGTAAGGGCGTCGGCGCCGTGAGGCTCTGACTGCTCGTTTATCCCCTGTTGACAAAAAAAATTGGGCAAGGAGGGTATTGGGCTATAGTTCACCTGAGCCCTGGATCTCACACCCTCAAAATATATTAATGTCAACAGGCATGCAGCTTACCTTACGACGTATTCCTTAGGTTAGGACAAAGTATTTTACGTGCACCGGTCGGACACGAACCCAGCATCACTTCGATGCCGAGACCCAGTAGACCATCGTCACCCTAAATGAAGTAGGTAATGGAATCCGCCATCAAGAAGGTGTTCTATCTGGCGGATATCGGACTCGGTGCGGATGCTGTGGATGGTGCGGATGCTGTGCGGATATGACGTGGATATTGCCGGGAAATTGTGCCCGAGGTGCCGCGTGACGATTTCGGTATTAACATACGATATTAAAAGTCGCGGAAATTGAATGTGCGACTAGCAAATGACATCTTTAATGGTGGGGAAATGGTTAGGGTGCGATCACAATTTGAATTTAATTCAAGTTTTACTTGAAGTTATTTTTTTAATAAATCATTTATTTTTTTAGATCATTTTTTCTGCGGTATTGGGTAGATATTATTTATGCTTATCAAGGATAGCACAAGAAATGGTTAATTTTAGGATAAAATTTATAAAACACAATTGAGATAAAATTGAGCTAATTTGATCACTTACATTATACCCCTCTGTGGAGGTGGCGTCGGTCCCCTGGGGGTCTGACTAGCTGTTGAGATATCCTATTTGCTCATTAGAACCGGGGCACCTCACCAAAGGCGGCATTAGTGGCACTCGCCAGGATTTAGTGGGTAGAGCTACGTCCACCTAACTTCATTCGGGCGTAGCGAGTCCCATATACCCGCCTGGGGAGTCCACCCTCTCCCGCGGGATACCTAAGAGCATTTCCTGGTGCAAAAGAAAAAAGAATGCCTTGTTCACGAGACATTCAAATTACTGACTATTCAGAATTCCGTAATGTAGATATCCACAAAATCTTTTATCGTATAGTTAATATACTATAGTTAAAAATAATCTCATTAAAATGTTTTACCTTGGGACAATTATTTCTACTTATTCATACACTACGGAATTCACTTCTCTACTTAAATATAAAAGTCCTCAATACTTATGTTAAAGTTATCGTTTAAATGTTAAACTTAAACACGGAGCGAGTCGGGCCTCTATTTCGGTATACTCGTGGCACGAGTTTGTAGTGGCGTTTCGTTTACTTACTAAGCAATTACTCGTCTGGCCCTTTACTTAACGTCGCTTACAATTTATGTTAATTTTAAACTTGTGCTCTAAATGTACAAATAAACGGTTTTCCTTTATAAAGTAAAAGCCATTAAACGTATGTTAACTCCGTTATCTTAAATGCCTGTTGAGAAAGTAATTCTTTAGTAATTCTTAGAACGTGTACGAATATCGCTCAACTTTAAAGTAAAGCGTCTATGATGATCATCAGCCCTGCCTCTGATTCCCACCATGGTTCAGGCCTTGACGTGGCAGTGGGGCTCAGAAGGCTAGGGTGAGCTCAGCACCTTGGGCGTAGCTAATTGAGCCGAGGGGGCTCTTTGTACCCCTCTTATAAGAAGAGAGAACAAAAGAGCAGGGGCAAGATATTAATATTAAGGCATTGTACTGTCCCGACGTTGGGAGGGGGTTTTCTGTGGTGGGGGACAACCCCTCTGTGGGGATGGCGACGGTTTCTTGGATATCATCTTATTTCTTCGGTGAAACAGTTTAACTGTGTTTCGGAGAGAAAGTCAAGATAGAAATTGGCTATAATATAAGAATATAGTGGCACTAATACTACTTACCTTACATCTTAGAATAAGCAAAGCATTTGATATTGCCTCGGGCTTAAAAAAACTCCCGATTAGACTTATTGAAAAGTTCACCAATGGAAGAATCGTCTTCTAGTTTTTATAGGCAATAAAAAGAACAATAGCTCTAATGTATGTACTGTCATTGGTCACCTATTTTTTTAGCTTTTAATTTTTTATGTTAGTTGGATAGGCAAAATGGCAGACGGGCCACCTGATGGTATTCATGAACCACCATGAACATAAACTAGTATACCTGGAACGAGACCAGGCAACTCATTTATGTGTTGCCTATCCGGAGCATAAGATGTTAAGTCTCGGTGCCAGTAATTATACTGCCTGTCCTGCCCTTCTCTCCGAAACACAGCAAAGCTGTTTCACGGGAGAAACATGCAGGATGGTGGTACCCGTGCACCGGGAGAGCAGCACAGTGCAACCCCCTCGCTGGTTTTGAGATCGGTGTAGTTTATAGCCTTGTCTTATTCCTATCATTTGTTATATCTTCTTTATTTTCTTCTTATTCACATCACGCCACATCAATATTTTCTCCTTCGTCTTTCTAATTACTGTCGACTGTCCCGTCCACATTTATGCTTTACTTTTGAATGATATGACAATCATTATATATATATCATTATAGATATATCATTCCGCTTAAAAGTCTTCGCCGTGCCAAAATATTTTCAACTACCGCTGCTACTCCTGTGTAGCTACCAAATGACTATTCGATACGATCTCTTACGGTACCCAAAGAAGACGTTAAAACTGCCCTGAAACCCCTACAAATTAAATCAGTAGAATTCAGTAGAAGTAGAATAATTATCTACTGATCATAAAAGTAAAAAACTACCAAAGTAGAGCTTTTTCGTGTATATTAATAAGCGCATATTAAAGTTGAGACGCGACTAAGTTTTGGCGAGAGCTTAAAACACATCCCCATATAAAATGCAATCTCGAGGCAAGTTCGTTGATAGGGCAGATGTGATCTTAAAGTTTGTACATGAGGCGCTCGTTACATTTAACTCCGACCAACCCCAATTCCAAACTTATGTTGCACTAAATGGCGAATCCATTTTGGGGTATAAAATGAATTTTGAAATTTGATTAACCATAAAAGCCTCTTGAAATAACTTTTTATCGTTTTTATAGCCTCGTATATTCATCTGATTACGGACTGATTTATTTTATGGACAAAATGTGGTTAATGTTGTTTTTTGTTCTGTTAAAAAGGAAATTTTGTGGTCTATAAGTAATAATAAATAATAATAACAACCCTTATAATATGTTAAACTGCTAGGTCGGGTCTCTTCCTAGAAATCAGGCGAGGAGGGTTTTAGGCCATAGTTCACCGATGCGCTAGCTCAATGCGGGTTGGTGAACTCTACATATCTTCAAAGACCTTAAATCTCATTGGGCATGCAGGTTTCCTCACGATGTTTCCTTCACCAGTGAACAAACAACGGTCTTATGTTCAGGTGCACAAGAAGATAAAATCATTTCTAGGCATCACAGGGGCATCGGGATCGAACCCGGACCTCTCGGCCCTCACTCAAGAGGCCGAGCCCGTATCCACTAGGCCATCGTCACTCAAATGTTTTTGTTTTGTTGAAAAGAAAATTTTGTAGTCTATAGATTGAGAACCATAACCACGGACTTTATATAGTCCTAATATAAAGTCCGTGATCGTGGTAGTTTAGATAGAACGTATTAGAAGTGTCAGGTAAGCTAAAATCTTAACAAAAACTGCTTAAATACGAAACAAATATTAATGAGTAAAATCAAGTTAAAATAAAGTTTTTCCAATAAGTACAAATATAATATCAAGGTACATATTATTACGCTCCTCCTGACTAGATTGATTGAATGATCTCTCTTTAACCGGCTGATGGCACACTTGACGCCTGTTGGTCACATCGGCTTCGTCCAGTAGTTTGTGATACGGTTATGACGTAATTTTTATAAAATAATATACTTGTCCTAGCAAATATATAGCTAGTATAAGAGGTAGTGCCATGCTGCATTGCAGCCGATTTGGGCCGGCACGACCGGGATGGTACCTCTCGCTCACATAACACCGGGGTCATGTGACAGCTATGCTGTTGCGTTTCGTGCGGTTTGTGAGTTTCCGGTGGCCCATTGCGGGGGATAGGGAAAAAGAGGGCAGCGCATCGGCGTGACCTTGGTTGTATGGTCGTCGGAGCCATTAGGCTCCGACTGCTCGTTTACCCCCTGTTGACGAAAAAAAAATTGGGCAATGAGGATATTGGGCCATAGTTCACCTATGCCCTGGAGCTCACACTCTCAAATTATATTAATGTCAACAGGCATACAGGTTGCCTTACGACGTATTCCTTCACCAATGAGCTGACTGAACTATCTGCTCGTTTATCCCCTGATGACATTAAAAAAAAAATTGTGAAAATGAGTTTGTTTATTCTCGTCGTTAGTAAAAACATAAGAAAGTAAGTAAAATGGACAAAAATAACGTAACCAAGTGAAGAGCACTTAGTTATGTAAATCGCTTTGGCAAAACGAAAAACTATTCAATAGTGTTACTTTATATCAATAACTATTATTAAATGATCTTCTCGGACTCATGACGCAGACAAAGTCCAAAAGACCACAAAGACCCGAATTATTTGAACACTTATTAAGATAATTTACAAAATTCCCAAAAAGGATCACACACACCCTTAAAACATTTTGTTTTGACTTTGGGTAAAATACTTAAAAACCACAAAAGAGGATCGGAGCGTGCACTTAAAAGTTTGGTCCCGGCCCCGAGAGGTCTGGGGCGAGTTTATGACCAGGAACGCAACTTAAGCCGCTTTTTATGTCACCCAATTAACTTTGTGAAAAATACGAAAGTTGTTCACGAAATATTATAATGGCTCAGTGGTTAAAGTATTGCCATTAATGTGAAATAAATAACGTAGGTCAATTTGAGGGACTGTTATATTTAGTAATACGAATTAATAATTGGATCTATTGGTGTTTTTTCCACTTTTTTTCAGGTAATAAATGATAAATGTATGATTGGATGTCAAAATTTTGTACTGTCCTGAAGTTGGGAGGGGTTGTTCTGTAGTGCAGAACAACCCCTCTGTGGAGATGCCCTGTTTGCTCATTAGATCCGGGGTACCTCACCAAAGGCGGCATTGGTGGCACTCGCCGGGTTTTAGTGGATAGAGCAGCGTCCACTTACCACTTTTCGGGAGCAGTGAGCCCCACATACCCGCCTGGGGAGATCCACTCCCCCGCGGGCTTCCTCAGAGCATTTCCCGGCGTTAAAGAAAAAAAAGCCTGGCCTACTAGGGTATTTTTGTAACCCATAACAAAGCTAGTAGAGAGGATTGTTGAGTAGTAACCAAGGTTTGTGGCATAATTTTTAGCATAGAGTTTCCGTCGGCCGAACGACAAAAAAACGAAGAAATGCATGCACCTTTACTCAGATAGCCTGTGTATACTAATGATGATGATCCCTTATTCAGTGATAATGAACGTGTATCCCACATGAATATCTCAATATGATCGGACATTGTTCCCGGGTAGCCCGGAGCGGTCCGAACACTTACAATATTCCGGAGCAATCACTCCCTTTGTCCGAGAGATATCGATTAGAACATGCAGTATCGAGCGTTCGTTTTCAATCTATGTTCGTCTATTATTAAGCTTCGGTCACGCGAACTTCAAGAGGAATAGAATCATTAATTGTTTAATATACATCATAAAATAACATATTATGCTAACATCTTTCGCTTTTAGCATTAGCGTTTTTTAAAATATTCATCCGTCACGGGTGCAGACTATTATTCTTCTTCATCTCTCTTTCAACACCGGGAAATGCTCTGATGCATCCCGTTGGGAGTGGGTCTCCCCAGGCGGGTATGTGGGACTCGCTGCGCCCGAAAGGTGGTAAGTGGACGCAGCTCTACCCTCTAAAACCCGGCGAGTGCCATCAATGCCACTTTTGGTGAGGTCCCCCGGATCTAATGAGCAAACAGGGTACCTCAACGGCTAGTCAGTCTCTCAAGGCACCGACGCCACCTTCACAGAGGGGTTGTCCCGCACCACAGCGTCCCCTGCCAACGTCGGGACAGTACAATACGGTGACGTTCCCATCCTCGCCCCTTGTGCCTATAAGCTCTTTTCTCCCCTACACCTCAGGCTACTGACCACTACGACAAAGCTTGAACCGCGGTAGGGTTTTTATGATTTTTCTTAACCTATTCACCCTTATACGTAATAACACCATTACTATTGATAAGGTCTTCAATAATTATTAGACAACTTATAGAAATGATAATTTTATACTGGATTACTCGTCAAGCAATCCTAAAATTGTTAATTTCCTCATAGGAAATCTTACTTTAAATGTTACTAACTGTTGCCCGCAGCTTCGCCCGCGTTAACTTTTAAAATTTGAGGGGTTGACCACCCTTATCACTTAGGGGTATGAAAAATAGATAGTAGCCGATTCTCAGACCTACTGAATACGCATATAAAATTTGGTAAAAATCGGTAAAGCCGTTTCGGAGGAGTACGGTAACTAACATTGTGACATGGAAATTTTATATATTAGATAATCTTATTTCTTACCGTTTTCTCTTACCCCTTGAATTCATGTCGTATTTACTAATATAAAAATTAAATCCCTTTTTTCACTTACACAATATTTGAATAATCTAACAAATTATGAGTAAACGTGTTTTTTATAAAAACAATATTTGTGAAGAAATGTAATAACGGTGAGGAGATTAGCCTGTCAATTTACAGAGGCTTTGCGACTCACCACCCAATACCTACAACGAGGAATATAGGCTTATCGGGGATTACCGCCCATATTGGAATCGTTAATTTTCAAAATTGTTTCATTTCAACGTTAATTCGCTTTATGTTTCCTGTGTAACATAAATAATCAAATTTATGGGAATAATACATTGAAATACTAAATTTGGCTTTGTAAAGGTGATTACTTTTTAAATCTATTACATATTTTATTGCTTGTAATTTTTCGAATTAACCTGAGTTGATCCTGCCTGTTGCCTGCATATTCGGACCCTTAAAAATATTAATATGGTTAATTATTATGTTTATTTCTCCATTTATGCCACTATTTCTTTATAATCAATATTCCGATCTTTATAGCTTTATATATATAGGTATGTATACCTTTTAAATCAGCATTTCGCTCCGGAAGACTTGTATCTACGTAATCCTGTGATCCGTAACAGGATGGTTGTCCGTAACAGCTTGAACAATATAGTAGACTAAATATATTTTAGTGCCGTCCTATGTACCTACCACAATGATGAATAAATATATAAATAAATAAATAACCAAAAATAAAACTTATATCACCAAATGCAGAAATCATCCGGTCAACTCACTGTTTTTGTGTTAAACCACTTCGAAAGTCATAATAAATCATCGCTCTAGAATTTTCTCGAGTCAATTTCATTTTCTCAACGACTAAAAAAGTTTGACAATACCTTGTGACAAGACCGAGAATCTTTTTTTAAATAAATAAATGGTATTCGATTTTTAAAACCAAGGAGTTTTCAATTAAAAAGATTTTAATATGACAGGAACAGTGGAAATATTCCATTCCCGATACTTTTAGTGCAGCCTATGTATATATCTAAGGTGGATGTTCAAGCTTTGTAAGCACGTTTGGAATAAAAAAGATAGCTATTTTTATTATTTTCACGGATTACATACTCAATTTACAATCTTTTTTATACCATATATTTATACCAAGAATTTTGAATTACAAATTTAAAAATCTCATTTTTTATAATTTTCCTTAAATAATAATTAATATAAGTAATAGATTATTACTACAATATGACCTATGAGGCAAATTTAATACTGTCTCAAATTAAATATTTCTCACAAAAATATAACAGATACTTACCATGTACTTATACCAATATTGTGTGTTACATACTAATATTATGTAAAAGTTCTCAATTACGTAGACCGCTGCAGATAAATTCGTAAAGATACTTTTATGCTTAATTAACATTCACTGAAAAGAGAATATTTTTAACAATACAATTTAAAATATAACTACAAAGACAAAAAAGATATTATGCTATTTTCAATATTTTTATATTTATTCATTTGACGACCTCTGTGGCTCAGTGGTAAGCGCGTTGGCGCTCAAGCCGGAGGTTGCGGGTTCGAATCCCGCCAGGGAACAAAAATATTTTCTGTGTTCCTGGGTCATGGATGTGTATTAAATATGTGTATTATATAATAAAAATCTTAAATATATTTCCGCTGTCTGGTTCCGGTAACACAAGTTCTTCGAGAACTTACCACGGGACCAGATTGACGTGGTGTAAAAGGCGTCCATAGATATTATTAATATTAATATCGTAGCCCCAGGCTCAGCCCAGGCCACACGAACCATTGACACATAACTACATTTTAAGCTTGTCACCATTTAATTCAGAATTAATCGAGTACTGAAGTTCGAACTTAACCCACAGCCCACGCTTCACTCGTGGGACGGAGAACTGAACAAACAATGATTTATCCCAGCAGTGCTCTGGTAACTAAATAGAGCCGCTCTGTTTGTACCGAGTCAACACGGCGCTGTGTCTAGGGGCTTAGCTTAGAACAGATTTCTAGATAATCGAAATAGTCTAGATAATAAGAGGTAGTGCCATGTTGCTTTGCAGCCGAATTGGGCCGGCACGACCGGGGTGGTACCTCTCGTTCACATAACACCGGCGTTAAGTGACAGCTATGCTGTCGCGTTTCGTGCGGTTTGAGAGTTTCCGATGGCCCATTGGGGGGATGGGGGAAAGGAGGACAACGCATCTGCGTAATCTCTGGTTGTGCGGATGTGTATGGGCGACGATAGTCGCCAAAAGACTTCGTCTGCTCGTTTTCCCTCCTATGAAAAAAACATAAATTGATCTTAAGGTTGAGGGTTAGAATCCCGCCAAAGGCAGAAATGTATATTGTCGTGTCCAGCACCAAGTTATAATGATCTTACTACGCAGCTAGTGGTCAGATTGTTGATAGTTTTAATTTTTTGCTTAATTTTTAACTAGCTGTTGCCCGCAAGTTCGCTTGAGTTAATTATTTTTATAGTTTACTAGCTGTTGCCCGCAGCTTCGCCCGCGTTAACTTTTAAAATTTGAGGGGTTGACCACCCTTATCACTTAGGGGTATGAAAAATAGATAGTAGCCGATTCTCAGACCTACTGAATACGCAAATAAAATTTGGTAAAAATCGGTAAAGCCGTTTCGGAGGAGTACGGTAACTAACATTGTGACATGGAAATTTATATTATATAACATATACATATAGTATTAGATAACACTCACAGATAATAAGGTTTTTTTTGGTACAATTCAGTCGATTCAGAGATTACCCCCTACAACCTGTCAACATCACACACTTTTTTTTTTTTTTTTTTTTTTTTTTTAATGCAGCGGAAATTTGCAGACCAAACCATAACTAGGACCGGGGTGAGTTTTAAACCTAGCCGTGAGTGGGGTTCGCACTTGGAGATGCGTTACCCACTAAAACCGCTGCAAGTGCCCTCAGCCGCCTTTTATGAGAGTCCCGGATCATGCAGGCAACGCAGGACCCTCGGCGACAGGCTGGCCCCGGCGAAAAGGCCAGACTCCTCCTCTAAAGGGGGACTGCTCGGCTGTTCGTTTGATTCGATACTTTTAGCAGTCCCCGACGACGTCGTGTCTAGCTGGACCCAGGTTAAAACCCCATCCTGGGCCCGACACGAGCACAGGGGCGTTACTGGAGGCGCATTAGGTAGCGCCTCCTACGCACCCCCGTTCGTCGCCCGCGGTGGGAGGCCTCGTCGGCGGCCTCCTCTCTCACCCGCTCATCGGCCTCCTTCTGGGACATTACTGCCTCGCAGAAGGAGACCATCGCCGTCCAGGACTCGTCGTCGCCGAGCATCGCGGGGATGACACTCGGCAGAGACAAGTCCCCTCCGATGACCGATGTCAGATCATGACGCAGCGCCGCCCATCTCGGGCACACCTCGAGGGTGTGCTGGGCCGAGTCCACCGCCGTGCCACAATCGTGACACACTGCCAACGGCTCCCTGCGGGCCGTCCGGCACAGGTACTCACCAAAGCAACCATGCCCAGTGAGCACCTGTGTCAGACGGAAGGTAAGGGGTTTGCGCTTACGGCGCATCCACCGCTCTAGGACCGGACGCAGGGCAACCGTTAGGCGTTTGCCATACGGCTCCCACGCCAGGTCCTCTCCCCACCTCAGCATTAACGCCTCTTGCCCTAGTCGGCGGACCCGCAAGATCCCGTCCAGCGTCAGGCTCTCGCCGAGAGACCTCCTATCCGAGACATAGGAGTGCACCTCAGCAAGAACTTCCGCCACGAGTTCCCACGGGGGGTCGCCGGCTAGGGCAGTTGCTGCTGCCCACGATATCGTACGATACCCCCGAATCACTCTTACCGCGATGACCCGCTGCGCTGAGCGCAACTGGGCCCTACTCCGCGCGGTAAGGTGACCCGCCCAAATGGGAGCACCGTATGTCGCCATACTCCGGCAGACACCGGAGTATAGCTGCCTGCAGGCGGCGCTGGGTCCTCCGAGGTTCGGGAGGAGTCTGCCCAACGCACTCGCCGCCTTTATGACCCTCGGACCCAACTGTGCGAAGTGTGGGCCGAAGGTCCATCCTCCGTCAAGGATGAGCCCCAGATATTTAATATGGGGGCTCATCCTGATCCTCACCCCTCCGATCTGGAGGGCAGCCCCCGGTGGGGGTCCTTTCCGCCCGGTCCCGCGGAAGAGAAGGGCTTCGGTCTTAGATGGTCTGACCCGAAGCCCTAACCTCTCTATGCGGCTGATCACGAGGTCGAGCCCGACCTCGACCAGCCGCGCCGCCTCCTTGTAGTCTCGTCCGCGGGCGTAGACGAGGGTGTCATCCGCATAGCAGATGACACCCATCCCGGGGAGGAGACGGCCTCGCAGGACCCAGTCATACCCGATGTCCCACAGGATCGGACCAAGAACCGATCCCTGCGGGACACCGCAGCTGACTCGCCACCACTCTACGGACCTACACCGGTTCTCGCAGCCCACCCTCCTGTCGGAGAGGTACGCCTCCAACAGCCTCCCGAGATAGGGAGGCACACCAAAGTAGTTCAGTGCCTCCCGTATCACACTGTGCGGGAGGCTGTTGAAGGCGTTCGCGATGTCCAGGGACACCGCGACCACCACCTCCCCTCTGCGTTCCGCCTCACCCGTCACCGCCCGCAGGCGTTTGAGGGCATCGATGGTCGACCGGCGTGCCCGGAACCCAAATTGGGACTCTGAGAGTCCCGGTCCCGGGCCCTCCTCCAGGTGCTGAACGAGCCGGGAAGCTACGACTCTCTCCAGAGCCTTCCCAGCCTCGTTCAGCAGCACCACCGGTCGCATCGACGAAGCCGAGTCCGGGGGTCGCCCTGCCTTCGGAAGCAGACAGAGCCGACCCTCCTTCCATGCCCTCGGGAACTGTCCGGACCGCAGGCAGCGATCGAACAGCTCCCGAAGGCTGTCGCCGAGGTGCTCTAGGGAAAGGGCCAGAACCTTCCCGTGCACCCCATCTGGACCCGGCGCCCTCTTCTTACTCTGGAGGCGGGTCAGAACTGCCTCCATTTCAGCCTCCGTCACGGGTGGCGGAACACCCTCCTCGTCCGGCGTCTGCCGAGCCATCCTGGGGGGCGTGAAGCCCCCAGGTGTGTCGGGGAAAAGTTCCCCGACAATCCTCCTCAGTTGACCCGGCTGGAGCGTCTCGGTAATAGGGGCCGACTGGGCGCGGAGCTTGTCCCGCGCCCATTTGTACGGTCGGCCCCAGGGGTCCCTTTCGAGACCATCAACGAGCTCCAGCCAGGCCTCCTCCTTGGCTCGGCAGATGGCCTGTTTCAGGGTCTTGACCTTGTCAGTGTAGACCCTGTACAGGCCGTCGTCTCTGTTGACATCCTGGGGGCGCCGCCGCCTGCTCCGAGTATATTGCCTCCTTGCCCGTTGGCAGGCGGCCCGGAGGTCGGCTAGTTCAGTCGACCACCAGTAGAGCGCCCGCCGCGGGGGCGGACGTTTCACACGCGGCATGGCCGCTCCGCAGACCGCAGTGAACGCGTCGCAGAGCTGGTCAGCCGCCTCGTCCACCCCAAGCTCCGACAGCGGCGGGAGGCTCCACCGGCAGACGATTGCCGCCTCCTCTGCCAGTTCCCAGTCGAGCTTCGTGAGCGCCCAACGCGGAAACTGGCTTCGCCCCCTTGATGTCGTCGACGACGACGACGCCGGATGGACGGGAGTCGGAGACACCTCGAACCTTATATAGCGGTGGTCCGAGAGAGTCTCCACTCCCGCCTCCACCCTCCAACCCTCCACTCTGCGTGCGATGGCCGGCGTGGCGAAAGTAACGTCCACCACGGAACCTCCTGACCAACGCACGCACGTCTGGACTGCCCCTCTGTTGAGCAGGGACAGTCCGGCAGCTAGCGCCCACTCCTCTACTTCCCTCCCTTTCGGGCTCGTGACCGGGTTACCCCAAGCCGTGGACTTGGCATTAAGATCCCCGGCCACGAACACCTGTAAGGGAGCTAGCTGTCCCACCAGCGGCCCTAGAACGTCGAGAAACCGTTCCAGGGCCGCCAAATCGCGGTTCGGTGAGAAGTATACTCCGACGAAAGCAACTTCTCCCCGAACCGCCGCCACGTACCCGCGGCCCCTCGCTTTCACAGCGAGGGGGGCGCTAGCTCCAGGCCTCACCACGATCGCTACCAATTCGTCGGTGTCCCCCGCCCAGTTTGGGCTAGAAGGCACAGCGTACGGCTCGGCAACGATCGCTACGTCAACACCCCACTCCGCCATGGACTGCAGGAAAAGGTCCTGAGCCCCGGCGCAGTGGTTGACGTTCGCCTGGAGAACGCTGAGATGCCTTGACATTACTCGGCCATCTCAGCGTCTGCCGAAACCACATTGTTCCCCTTCCCTTGGGAGGGGAACTTCCCGCGGGTAGATGGGGGCTTGCAAGCTATGCCCCCCATCACGTGGCCTGCCGGCCTTCCAGCATCCGCACACACCGCACAGCGTGCGGCGGCCGAACAGCCGGCAGCTTTGTGGCCAGGTTGACCGCAGCGGTAACAGAGGTTGCTGCGGTCAACCTCACACGCGCACACCCCAGCGACATGCCCCATTCCAAGGCACCGAAAACAGTGCCTCGGGCGCGCCTGCAGGAGGTGTACGCGCACACGGCACCACCCCACTGCAATACTGCTGGCTTCCAGTAACCTCTTGGCCGCCGCCACTGGAATTTCGATGTGGGCTGTACCGGAGCTCACTTGTCCCGTGCGGATGTTCCGCACGTGAATCTGGCCCGGGTTACAGCCCCCCTCCCTTGCGAGGGCGGTGCCCAGGCGCTCCGCATCGACGGCGTCGCTCAGGCCGGAGACCCTCATCTCCGCCTTTTTCTCCGGCCTGAGCACTTCCGCCTCCTCCGCGAGCACCTCCTTAAGACGGGCGGCGAGAGCGTCCGCCTTACCCCCGCTCGTCGAGCCAGGTACCTCAATGAGCCGCGCCCCGGTCGCTGATTGGCGAATCCGGAGCGGACCAATGCCCAGCTCCTCCATCTTAATTTGTTGCTCGGCCTTCAGGAAGACCGAGCCATATGTTGCCCCCTTTGCAGCTGCCTCCGGCCGTAACTTTAGAATTACGGCCGTGGAGCGCGGGAGCACCAGCCTAGGCTTCAAAGCCTCCTTCGATTTCGGCGGCTCAGAGGTCGCCGGTTTTTTGGCTGGCGGCACTGACGCCGCCGGTTTCTTTGCCGCCGGTTTCCGGCGAACAACCTCCGTCCAAGTATCCACCGGACGCGCCTCTTGTTGGGCCTTAGCCCCCTCTTCGGCCCTCTTTTCGGGGTATGCCTCTTTCGAGGTGGAGGGACCAAATGCAGTCCACTCCGGGGCACTTGTGGCCTTCCCCTTCCCTTTACCCTTGCCCTTACCCTTTGAAGCTTTGGGCAAGGCAGGGAATTCGGTCAGACTCGGTCCGACCACCGTTTCCTTGACGGCCGCAACCGCCGCCTTTTCCTTCGCTGCCGCAATGGCGGCCCTGGTGGCCTTCGCTACCTCCCCACTATCCCCCGCCAATGGAGGGCGTACGGGTGGAGCGGCTGGTAGCTGCAGGGCCGCCAGGCGGCCGTCGAGCATATTGCCCACCATTTTCGCGACGGCCTGCATCGCCTCCTCGTTCCACACGCCCCCACCGCTTTGAGCCGCCTTCTTGCGGCTCTCTTCAAATTCGCGCCTATAGGCGCGAACTTCCTCCCTTACCAGCTCCAGCTCGCGCTGGAGTCTGGAATTGTCAGCTCGCAGTTTGCGAGCTTCTTCAGTTGAAGTCCGGACCACCAGGGACTCCATTATCTCCTTGATGGTTCCGGCAGCCTTCCTGATTTTAGAGGCGTAACCCCCTCTCAGGTTAACCGATTTGCCAGTCAGACCGAGGATCATATTCAAGTTATCCTCGGCTGCCAGCCTCAGCTCTTCCGCACCCAACTTATCCGGATCCCCGTCGAGAGGGCGTGCCTCCTCCACCTCCACCACATCCGCCTTCGGCCTTTTAAAGGCACGCTTCTCTAGAGCCGCCTCAAATTCGTCGTCTCTCTCCTTTTCGATCCGCTGCCTCTGAACCGCTCGCGCGTGAGACAGCGAGATCGCTTTGCCACGCTTAGCGGCAGTCTGCAGCCTCCTCACCACATCCGTCCCCGTCTCCGTGTCGGATCCAGATCCCCCCGACACCCCGGAAAAGAGACGTTTCCTCCCCAGCTCAGCCTCGGACATAGATGTCACGCAGATGTCTTCCAACACCTCCAGACTTCCCACCCCCTTTGGGCGACCCCCGCCCGCCTTTTCCCTCGTCCTGCTCGTCCCCCTCCTCTAAAACTGTCTCCCCCTGCCATCTAGCAAACCAACAAAACACAAAACGAAAACAAGGCAAAACAATCCACCTACTCTCAGATTTTTGTTCCAAGCTAAAAATAGCCCAGAACCCTAATCTAACGATTAGGCGGACACGCCCACAAGACAAAACACAAAACCAGCAACAAAAAAAAAAAAAAAAA
This sequence comes from Helleia helle, assembly GCA_963853865.1. Classification (NCBI taxonomy): domain Eukaryota; kingdom Metazoa; phylum Arthropoda; class Insecta; order Lepidoptera; family Lycaenidae; genus Helleia; species Helleia helle. Next base: position 775,099 of record OY971423.1, read on the forward strand.
AAAAAAAAAAAAAAAAACCACCTACCCTCAGATTTTTGTTCCGAGCTAAAATTAGTCCGGAACCCTAATCTAACGATGAGGCGGATACGCCCACAAGACAAAACAACACCCACGTAAACACAAAACCCCTGCGCACACACTCCCCCCCACACACTCGCCCAGGCACCACAACACCGGGACCGCACGGTCAAAACCAGTGTTGGTTCACCTTGGCGACTGTGTGCTAACAGGTCCCAAGACAGGTCCCTGCGAACTCCCGAACACAACGATATAATATTACGTAATACCGATCGAGCCTGCACTGTTCGCGACTGACACACGTCCGTACAGAGCGACAGCGTACGCCTCACTAACATCACACACTTTACCCAACCCTGTATAATATTAATATTCATTATTTTAATTCCTTGGTTTTTAAGTTCGAGAAAATAGGGACGTAGATTTATCTTTGTATAAACTCTTAACTATTCCAAATCTTATAATAATACGGATTTTCACATAAAGATCTAAGACTTGCTTCAATAAAATCTGCACCAATTCAATAACTTCCTTATATTATTTTGTTAAATTAACTCCATAAACCAACGGGTTTCAGTGGATATTGTTTCCTATTTCAATCCCTCTATCGGAGCCTCCAACCTTACAAAGCATTATTCCACTTCATCTAGTCCGCAGTTCTGCATCCACATCTCACGTCTCACGTCCCACCAGACATCTAACGTTTCCTATCTCATCCTTCCGCAACCTGTCTCTGGTTGTGAATGTTTAATCATGTTCATTCATTGTTAATGGGAACAAAACAATTGTCCGTGCAGGACAATACTAAGGACATATCTTCATGCACAGTCCATCTAAATGGAACCCTATTTGATTATATTTAAGTTTATTTCCCCATTAATGTGGTGGTGGATGGTACCTTTTGGCATAGTATTGTGGGACAGTTCTGAGTCCTGTACGAGTGACACAGCCATTCGCTACAATCAGTCCTTTGTTGAACTGAAATGATAAAGTAAATATTAATAATGCAGGTAGTAAATAATTGGTTCACAGAGATGTATGTTGATGTGATGGAACTGGAACGTAAAGCTCCTGAAATAAGTTAGCGCGTTAACATTAACGACTTGTTTGAGACGGATTGATATTATAGCCACTCGTTTTGTTGAATTGTTTGTTAAATAAATGTTACCAGAATATGGTTATTGATACAGTAGAAGTTACATCTATACAGATAAATAAAATTGGAGTGTCTGTTTGTAATATTAAAATAACTGCTTTTTATTAAATGCATATGGATGTATACATATGGATGTATACACGGGACATAATATTATGACCAAGCAGACGAAGGGCATAGTGCGGCCCCCCACCGGTAGATCAATATTAAAATCATTTTTTATTGACTTTTGTCCTTTCTTGACGTGTTTCTAATAAAAACTAATTTAAACGGGTTTTTTATGTTAGTTGGATAGGCAAACTGGCAAACGTGCCACCTGATGGTAAGTGGTCGACGTCGCCCATAAACATAAACCGGCCCACCCGGAACGAGCCCAGGCAACTGATCTGTGTTGCCTATCCAGAGACAGGATGTTATGTCTCAGTGCCAGTAATTACACTGAATTTACATTTTCTTCGATTGTCGTTGTTGATGAGTCTCTTGAACAAGATATTGGAGTGGAAACAGATACATATACCTTTCTAAATAGTTTAAGAAGTGATATTTAACATTAACATTGCATAATACCTATTAATGTTTACAAATAAAATATCTTTATCTTTTATCTTTACTACTTTAAAATCTTATACGTGTCACGTGCTTTAAACTCGTTACCTACAAAATAGAAATACATTGATTGTCAACACTTGCTTTTAATCGTCACATTCGATTGTAATAATTGTTCCCGTGTGTTGATATTCCCGTGTGTTGTCGGTGAGGTATTGACAAGTAATTATGAAGACAGCTGCACCGCGAGTTAGTGGCCGATCTGCGGTCCATCGATCTGATCAAAGCGATCACTGTATCGGTGTGGGTTTCTCTGTTCAATTACAGTTATTGGTATTGATTGGGAGAGTACATTACATTATCATTGCTAGCCTATATCCATTACGTATACATTTATTATTATATCTACATCACTACATAATTCTACTTACTTCGTTGGCTTAGCGACCCGAAGTGGATCTTGGCCTTCGACACGAAATGGCGATTCGTGTCTTGTCTCATGCGATTTCCTCCTAGGTTCGGCGTCCGAAAGTGTTGGTACTTCATGTCCCCAGTCAGTCAAGCCCTGTCTTGTGAATATAACTTTTACATGTATCTGTAGAGACAGTAATTATTGATACCTAGTTTCAGAGCGCTGGCACCGTACAATTTGCTCAAATTCTATCCAAGGCTAGTTTAAAAATTAAGCAGAGGCCATAACTCCTCCATCTTTCCACCGAATTTGATAATATATGAAAGATTAACTTGGTCCCATATATTTTCTTATGTTCATGAGCGTTGTTGGCCACTTAAAATTAAACCTACCTACCCAGGACCGAATAAAATATAAAAAATCGGTTGTCTGTAAAGTCAGTTTACTGACGATAGTTGAACGTGACAACGTCATAAGAAAATGGAACGCCTCAGAGCGAGGTAACGCCGCATACGTCATCACATACGTCATGTTTTTTCGTTCTTGCAGCCGGCTCCATCGAATTATAAGACGTTGCACGTCAAAAAATCGGTTGTCCGTAAAGTCGGTTTACTGACGATAGTTGAACGTGACAACGTCATAAGAAAATGAAACGCCTCAGAGCGAGGTAACGCCGCATACGTCATCGCATACGTCATGTTTTTTCGTTCTTGCAGCCGGCTCCATTGAATTATAAGACGTTGCACGTCAAAAAATCGGTTGCCTGTAAAGTCGGTTTACTGACGATAGTTGAACGTGACAACGTCATAAAAAAATGAAATGCCTCAGAGCGAGGTAACGCCGCATACGTCATGTTTTTTCGTTCTTGCAGCCGGCTCCATCGAATTATAAGACGTTGTCACGTCAAAACATTTTCCCCCATCTCTTCAATCAGAACAAAGCTTATTGTTACTTTAACTGGGGATTCAATCGCTCGCCTCGTTCAGATCAACAAACGGCAGGAGACATAATTGTGTCGCTGCTTCTGTAAAGAAACGAAATGGAACCAATTCCGGAACGCATTTCGATGTTATCGTCAAATAAATATTGGTTTTTGGTTCTTCGCTGTTTTTAAGGCGTGACTGTGATTTGTTAAGTGATTTTATTTTGTTGATAACTAATACATATGATAAATTTGAGGAGTTTTTTTTTGGTTCTTATGCTAAGCTCCATAACACTGTCAGAAAGTCGGTTTCAATTTTTGTTTTCATAAAGATAGTTATAACGGTAGTTGAAAGCTATTTGCATTTTTTTGAATATTTGTAGATAGAAAGTGAAGAAGTAACAAAGTAGGTAATATATAATATGTATCACTCCCCCGGGTACACAGATTCACATTCAATGTGACCAAATGTGACGTTTCACGGATAACAAAATGCACGGTCTTTGTTTTAGGATTTTCCATGTGGTATGGTAAAGTCCTTTTATTCTATCTTTCGATTCCGATGTAATAAAATTATAACCCCAAAAGATGTTATAAACACTTATAAATTATTAAACAATAAAAATAATCTGATATATGGGGCAAGTCTGTAGAAGTTACTAAGTTCATAGTTGATGTAATTGCACCCCATTTAGCAATAATTTTTAGTAAATGTATGGAAGTGGGCGTTTTTCCTGACCTAATGAAACATAGTAGAGTCTTGCCTCTTTTTAAATACTGTACATCTGATATAAACTCGTCTGATATCGATACTCCCCACATTCAGTAAATTTTTTGAAAAAATTATATAATAATCAGTTACTTTATCACTTTTTTTGTTATCGCAGGGAAATGCTTTTTACACATGTAGCCAAAGTCTCGGGTAGATCCTGGCCGTATGTGGGACTCACACCTTAGAGTGCCCTACCTATAAACTAAAACCACTGCGAGCGGTTTCAGCCGCTTTTTGAGGGTCCCAGATCTGCATTGAACGGCAACCTCAGCAACAGGCTGGCCCCGGCGAAGGCCAGACTACTCCTCGTAAGGGGGGACTGCCCGGCCGCTACTAAGCAGTCCCCGCATCGTCGTATCATACTGGGCCCATGTTTCCATCCTGAACCCGACACGAGCACAGGGGTATTACTGGAGGCGCATTAAGTAGCGCCTCCTAAGCCGGGGGTGCTTACCCGCGCTTCGTCACCCGCGGGGAGAGGCCTCCTCGGCGGCCTCCTCTCTCACCCGTTCGTCGGCCTCCTTCTGGGACATTACTGCCTCACAGAAGTAGAACATCACCGTCCAGGACTCATCGTCACCGAGCATCGCGGTGATGACGCTTGGCGTAGACAAGTCCCCTCCCATGACTGATGTCACACTGTGACGCAGCACCACCCATCTCGGGCACACCTCGATTGTGTGCTGGGCCGAGTCCACCGCCGCGCCACATTTGTGACACACTATCAACAGCTCCCTCCCAGGCACTCACCAAAGCAACCATGCCCGGTGAGCACCTGCGTCAGACGAAAGGTGAGGGGTTTTCGCTTACGGTGCATCCACCGCTCGAGGACCGGACGCAGAGTAGCTGTTAGGTTTTTGCCATACTGCTGCCGCATCATTCCTCCCCCCCCACCTCCGCGTTAACGCCTCTTGCCCTCGTCGGCGAACCCAAAGGATCCCGTCCAGCGTAAGGCTCTCACCGAGAAACCTCCTCCTATCCGAGACATAGGAGTGCGTCTTGGCAAGAACCTCCGCCACGAGTTCCCACGGGGGGTTCTTTATCACTTTGAAAACAATTTGATACTGCAGATTCTATCTATCCATTCTAGGTCCATTTCTTTTTTACCGACTTCCAATAAGGAGGGGGTACTTCTGAATGTATCTTTTTTGTGCATGTTCATCGATATTTCTGCTAATTGTGAACCGATTTTGATGTTTCTTCTTTCGAAAGGAGATATTTCAAGGGTGGTCCCATGACAAGGAAACCAGGACCTGATGATGGCATCCCAGAGAAATCGAGGGGAACTTTCGAAAATCCCATCCTCGCGCCTTGTCCCCCCCCCCCCTCTACTCGTTGGTCTTCTTAATTAGGGGTACACAGAGCAGCTCCCTCTTTTCAATTGGATTCGCCCAAGGTGCTGGATTCACTTTAGGCCACTGAGACCCACCGCTACGATAAGGCTTGAAGCATCGTGGAGTCCAAGACTATCTACACTAAGTATGACAAGGTGCACACAGTAAGCAAAATTCCATTTAAAGTTTATTAATTTACAGTTCATCACGGACAAACGAATTGACTCCAAATTCATATTAATTATATAAATAAAGATTTGATGTATAAAATAAACAAGATTTAAATAGCAAATATTATATAGCATTTCCTATTTGCAAGAGAATTCTAAGCACAGTCTATACAAATATAGTTCTTTAGTGGCTCTCAAAGAGCACCCTGGAGGCTGCGGGATGGTGGATGCACGTCAATGCAATTACGAGATGGTGGCAGGCGCCGGCCACAAAGACTCCATTACACCAAGCCTTTAATCTTGACAAAACGTCGCATTCCTATTCGTACACAGAAACAAATTTCTACTGGATGTGGTTTATAAACGGGATTTTTGTATAGGTATAAGATGTTAGAAATGCTTAGCGGAAATATGAGTAGTCCCGTCATGGTTCAAGCCTTATTGTGGCGGAGGGCTCAGTAGCCTAGGGTGAACCCAGCATCTTGGTAGAAGCTAATTGAATCGAGTGAGCTGCTCTTTGTGCCCCTCTTATAAGAAGAGGGGACAAAGGAGTAGGAGAGAACAAGGGATGAGGATAGGAACTTCACCCCATTGCACTATTCCGATGTTGAGTTGTTTTGTGGTGCGGGACAACCCCTCTGTGGGCGAAGGTGGCGTAGGTCCCTCGAGGACTGACTAGCCGTCGAGGTGTCCTGTTGCTCAACAGATTCAGGCACCTCTCTAAAAGGCGGCATTGGTGGCACCCGCCGGGTTTTAGTGGGTAGAGCTGCATTCACCATCGTCTACCATCTTCCGGGCGCAACGAGTCCCACATTCCCGCCTGGGGAATCTCCCTTCACCCGCGGGATACCTAAGAGCATTTCCCGGCGCAAAAGAAAAAAAGGCTATAAAATGTTTACCCGTGCGTCCTGTTCCCTAACAACCAATAATACTCTACAGGATTACTTACAATGACTCCTATAAGCATTAACTTTATTGTTTCACTCATTTAAAGTAAGTTTTCATTCTATTCCCTTATTCATATATAGTACAGCGGCATATCGATAAAATATCATGATAATCAAATAAAAACTGGAACACAAAGTACAAAAGTTTTGGTATTAGTAAATTCAATTTGTATCTTGCGCCACTGTCTGATTGTGCAAACTTCATAAAACTGCGGATTATAACTTATAGGTAGTCTCTAGATTCATATAAATAATAAAACTTGAATAAAACTTCGCCTATGACTCTTCTGGGATCTATGAGATCGTAACTAAAAGTTGTTGAAGTAATTATGTAGCAAATTTAATATTAATCATATTATCTACTTTTTTTATGTTCGTTAGATAGGCAAACTGGCAAACGTGCCAACTGGTGGTAAGTGGTCGACGTCGCTCATGAACATAAACTAGTATACCTGGAACGAGCCCAGGCAACTCATCTAGGTGTTGCCTATCCTGAGACATAAGATGTTAAGTCTCGGTGCCAGTAATTACACTGCCTGTCTTGCCCTTCTCTCCGAAACACAGCGAAGCTGTTTCACAGCGCGGCACAGCGCTTCCCTCCCACCGGTAATCTACGTTTCAATAGTCTTCGGATGTGTAATCTTGTGATCATCATCACAAGATAGATTTATGTGTGAAACTGAGATTGGGCACATGACATCATATATCCGGACACGAAAATAGAAGAATATCCTTTTTCCTTTTTCAAAGATGCCAAAAATATGAATGGGATGAAGATCAAGAAATCGGCTTCTTTTATATAAATCTTTATAATACTAGCCGATGTAGCTGGTGCTGCTCTGTGCATTCTTTTACGAAAAAGAAGAGAAGGAAGAAGAGGCTATTCTTTTCGAGTGTATGTTTGTTTATTTTTTTGACAGTTTATTATATTAAAACAATATTCTTATATATTATGTTATTATTTATAATAGCCAGTTCTAGTAAAGCAGTACAGTATAATGTAATGCAACCAGTGTCGGTTCGACCTACAACTGACGCGTGACGTACTTTACCAGATGAGGAACGGACCAAGTAATCACATCTCACCTTATGTGACAATCCGTGCCGCTCTAAGTTTGACAGAGATTGGACGTCTTGACGTCCATTGAAAAAGGCCAGTCTCTGGAAAATATGGACTAATGCATAAAATGATCGTGATGAAATTTAAAAATGCTTCAACTGCTTTAACTTCATTTTATATAATTAGATTTTTTGACGTGACAACGTCTAATAATTCGATGGAGCCGGCTGCAAGAACGAAAAAACAAGACGTATGCAATGACGTATGCGGCGTTACCTCGCTTTGAGCCGTTCCATTTTCTTATGACGTTGTCACGTTCAACTATCGTCAGTAAACCGACTTTACAGACAACCGATTTTTTTATAATTTCTCTCCCACAGAACGCCCGGCTCATGTGAAGCATCTGGCTCATATAAGTATTCATAGTTAATAAAAATGTATAACAAAAGATGCAATAAAAAAACGAAACAAGTGTGACAGCGGTTCCCATTTGCCATTGCGGCTTTCGAGGCGATTTTCTTGCCAAGTACGTTCCTGCCTGGCAATAAACGTTTCAGATTAAAAAGTAATTGCAAAATAAAAGCGGCTGAATTCATAATTTAAGATTAAATACTTTCCACTACTCCATTCCTACCCAAACTCCCATTGTCAACATCAACCTTTTTTAATATGTAATCCTAAACTCCATTTTGTAATTACTCAAAACTTTTCCCACTCGCCAAAGCTCTTTACAAGCTCACAAAGTTTAAACAGCGGATAATTTTTACCGCAAAGTAAAGTGAACGAACTGGAAAATGACTTTGTTAACTTAATATAGTTCAAAACATAAACACGGTCACAGTGTTGTGGGAATAGGTTAACTTTTAACTAAATTGACTGTTGGATGAAGATTTACCGCTGGATGTATTTCAGTAGATGGTGTGATAGTTGAAAGTTTTTTAAAGTCCTAATGGGACCAATTGTTTTATACTTTTATATATTTGGCAATTCTGAGATTTTGATATATTTTTTTCGTGACGTTTCAATGTATTTTACATGTTAGTTGGATAGTCAAACTGGCAAACAAACTACCTGCTGATAAATTGTTAACTTCACACGTAAAGAGGTTTACCCAGGATCTAATTATATTAGGCTCTTGAAACCTATTCATAGTTTAATGGTCCTTTTTTTTCTTTAACGCCGGGGAATACTCTGAGGCATCCCGCGGGTGAGTGGGTCTCCCCACGCGGGTATGTGGGACTCGCTTCGCCTGAAAGCTACAGGTAAGTGGACGCAGCTCTACCCACTAAAACCCGGCGAGTGCCACCAATGCCGCCTTTGGTGAGGTGCCCCGGATCTAATGAGCAAACAGGGCATCTCGACGGCTAGTCAGTCCCCCAAAGGACCGACGCCACATCCACAGAGGGTTTGTCCCGCACCACAGAACAACCCCTCCCAACTTCGGGACAGTATAATGGGGTTCGCGTACTCGCTCCTTGCCCCCTGCTCTTTTGACCCCTCTTCTTATAAGAGGGGTATATATAAAGAGCCTCCTCGGCTCAATTAGCTTCGCCCAAGGTGCTGGGCACTCCCTAGGCTACTGAGCCCCACTGCCACGTCAAGGCCTGAACCATGGTGGGGATAGTTTAATGGTCCAAAAATCAAACCTTTCCTTGATTTTTTAAGTTAGTTGGGTAGATGGGCAACATGATGGTAAGTTGTCAGCATCGCCCATGAACATAAACAAGTTTACCTGCCACTAGTCAGGCAGATCACTCACGTGAGCATATAGTACACCACGTACTCGGCCCAGCACCGAGATGCTCGGTAACGAAGAGTCCTGAACGGCGATGGTCTCTTTATGCGAGGCAGTAATATCCCAAGAAGGAGGCCGACTAGCGGGTGAGAAAGGAGGCCGAACAGGCCTCTCCCCGCTAGCGATAATTTAAAAAAAATGCGATGCCGCGGAGGAGACTGTGCCTCCAGTAACGTACTGTAAACCTCCAGTAAAGTCGTGGGGACTACTTAGTGGCGGCCCGGCAATCCCCCTTACGAAGAGTAATCTGGCCTTTCGTAGGGGCCAGCCTGTCACTGAGGTGCTCCTGCTGCCTGCAGATCTGGGACTCTCAAAAAGCGGCTGATGGCGCTCGCAGTAGTTTTAGTTTAGTAATACACATTGGGCTGTGTCCGCTGTGAGTCCCTGGGTCAGGAACTACCCAGGTACCTGGCTACATGCATTTCCCTGCGTTACCAAAAAAGGGCAACTCATTCACACGTTGCCTATCCTGAGACATAAGATGCCTCGTAGTCTCGGTGCCAGTAATTTCACTGTCTGTCCTGCCCTTCTTTCGGAAACATGGGAAAACTAGATAAGCGGGAGATGTAGCAGGTATAGTAACGCCTAACGGGTCCCAAGGCAGTTTCAACTTGTCCCTCGGGCTCCGTAAGATCGTATCAAAGGGTCATTTAGTGGTTACCGCTGTCGATCCTGGATACAGGAGTAGCAGCGGTGGGAACGAGTGGTCTAGCCCGACTAAACACCTAACGAGTTTCCTGGAAAAGTTAACGCTAGGACCAAACATATTTATTTTCTTACTATCACTTAATCCGTCTTGTCTCATATTAATTTAATTAATTTCAATCCCCCATTATAAAGTTGTTATGTCCTTGTAAAACCATAAAAGATTTAATTAATGAAAATGTATGCGGTCGTAAATTATAATTTATGTAACGGTTAATAAGAATCCTTAGCGTCACGGTTCGCGGCTCCTAATCAAAATTTATGAAACGCTAAGACAGTGCCATTTAAATTGATTTATGTTCGTTAAATAAAAAATATTATGGTATTTTAGTTTCCCGCGTTAATGGACTCTTATTTTATTAAAAGAGATAAAAACATTTTACAAAAAATTAAAACCGACTTCAAAAATACTAAACTAAAAAGTAATAAAATAACAGTTTCTTTAATTTTTGTGCTTACAACATATAATCAACTTAATATTCTACTAATGTACAAACTTTGCGTTTACCACGTCATTATAGTTACTTTTGGAGTCGGTGTCAGCCAAGGTAGGTAGGTAGGTAATCCCCATCATGGTTCAGGCCTTGGCATGGCGGTGGGGCTTAGTAGCCTAGGGTGAGCCCAACATCCTGGGCGAAGCTAATTGAGCCGAGGGGGCTCTTTGTACCCCTCTTATAAGAAGAGGGGACAAAAGATCAGGGGGCAAGGGGTGAGGATGGGAACCTCACCCCATTGTACTGTCCCTACGTTTGGAGGGGTTGTTCTGTGGTGCGGGACAACCCTTCTGTGGAGGTGGCGTCGGTCCCTTGGGGGACTGAATAGCCGTCGAGGTGCCCTGTTTGTTTATTAGATCCGGGGCACCTCACGAAAGGCGGCATTGCTGGCACTCGCCGGGTTTTAGTGGGTAGAGCTGCATCCACTTACCAGCTGCTTTCGGCCACAGCGAGTCCCACATACGAGTCATCTGCGTGGGGAGACCCACTCCCCCGCGGGATGCCTCAGAGCATTTCCCGGCGTTAAAAATACGACACCGACTCCAAAAGTAACTATAATGACGTGGTAAACGCAAAGTTTGTACATTAGTATAATATTAAGTTGATTATAATATGTTGTAAGCACAAACATTAAAGAAACTGTTATTTTATTACATTTTAGTTTAGTATTTTTGAAGTCGGTTTTAATTTTTTATAAAATGTTTTTATTTCTTAATTTTTAGTGATTCCGAAATTCGTCGTCTTGGTGTTCATTGAAGGAGGCATGTTCAGCAGTGGATGGATAAAGGATGATGATGATGATGATGATGATGGTGATGGTGGTGATGATGATGATTACGATGACCGCGACATACTATGGTATGCTACCAAAGCATCCTATATAATTGTTACATCGACACGTAATAAAATGATCATATCATCAAGGTACAGACAAAACCAACCAAATAGGCATTATTGGGAATAACTAAAAAACGGCTTGTCAGATCTGAATAAAATTAATATGGGACCAAATTGGAAACACCAGCTTTCAAACAGAAAAAAATTACCATCCAATTCCATGCACAAACGGCGAAGTAATCGTGTCACATACATGCAAAAAAAAACATACAGACGGATTGAGAACCTCCTCTTTTTTTTGAAGTCGGTTAAAAAATAAAGTGGTAAGCGAGGCAGCTGCAAGCTCTATTAAAATTATACTTAAAAAAATCTGCCAACTTAATAACAAAAAAGCTTCTTTTAATAGAACCTGGCAAAGAACCATTCGTAGAAAACTTGCTATGAAAGAAGAAAACCGCATTAAATTTGTGCACCCGTTACGAACTACGGCGCCACTCACACTCCGACAGTCATAGCGTTAAGAATTATACACCTGCCGTCTTTTTGGTGCAAATTCGTTTTTGAAGTGAAACTTCTTTGCTGCGCGCAAAGAAGTTTCACTTCAAAAACGAATGAGGGTAAAATTTTTACTGATGAAACATCACGAAAATGTGCAACGAAGAGAGAGAGAATGATTGAGAACGATTGAGAGAGAGTGAGGAAGGGCAAACGTAGCATGAAGCACATAGACATGGTGTGAAAGTAGGGAGCATGCGAGTGAGAAAGATCGAGAGAGATAGTGAGATAGAGCGAATGTCGTATCGAATGTCGCCTCGGAAAAAATCTTAAGATTAGTATAAACGAGATTTAAAATTATTTTCGAATGTTTATGATAGTATTTAAGTTTTGGTATCTCATAATTGAAGAAAACAGAATAAAACTTTTTAGGGTTCCGTAGCCAAATGGCAAAAAACGGAACCCTTATCCCTTATTATATTCGTCATGTCTGTCAGTCTGTCCGTCCGTATGTCACAGCCACTTTCTTCCGAAACTATAAGAACTATACTGTTGAAACTTGGTAAGTAGATGTATTATGTAAACCGCATTAAGATTTTGACACAAAAGTAGAAAAAAAACATTAAATTTTGGGGTCTCCATACTTAGAAGTAAAACTCAATTATTTTTTTTTCAATAAACCCATCCGTGTGGGGTTTTTATGCATGGGTCTTCAAAAATGACATTGAGGTTTCTAATATCATTTTATTCTAAACTGAATAGTTTGCGCGAGAGACACTTCCAAAGTGGAAAAAGGTGTGTGTGTGTGTCCCCCCCCCCCCTGTAACTTCTAAAATAAAAGAATGATAAAACTAAAAAATATATATGATGTACACTATCATGCAAACTTCCACCGAAAATTGATTTGAACAAGATCTAGTAAGTAGTTTTTTTTAATACGTCATAAATCGTAAACCGCAATTTACCTTTCATTCAATCAACTCAAATATATAAAAAAAACATTTAATTCCATAAACATAAACCTAAATTTTTGTTAAAGTGTCTAATGTTGTATATTATGTAATGGTACGGAACCCTTTGTGCGGGAGTCCGACTAACAATTGGCCGGTTTTTTTAATATAATTACATATTGTTTTTAAATACTAGATGGTTAGTAAGAGATAGATCGATTTGGATATCAATACTGGACTCGTCGTGATGATATTGAACTTGATTAATGCAATAACTAAGTTTTAGTACGGGACCCTCGTTAGTCGGTATAAGTTTCATTAATTGGCTATCGACTATAATGGGCAACGAGCTCGCACGGGGCAACTGGGGCAACAAAGTAGTTTGTTACTTCAATTATCTATTACAGGTGATCTTATACAATTAATGTTTCCTGCAGTTTCGTTCTCAACTTAGATTTACAATCGTAGGTATATATACTGATGACGATAATTTTTGTATTCTGCTTGTCAAATTATATCGAAACTCTCTTAAACTCTCTTTGAGGTAAGATTGGAAACTCTATCAGATTAGAAGTAATTAAAAAAAATTAAAAACCCCCAACGCAAATAAGCGAACGTTTAAAAAGTCAATAATAATAACCTTACCTAGAGCTATCAAATTCGATTGAGTAAATAAATCGAGTTAATAATAATATGTACTCATATCTATGGTACCCCACCGCGACATCCTTATAGGTTCATACCATCCATCAATAACTTTTATAATTAATATAATATACATATTCATAAAACAATTCTATTCGAAAATAAGAATCCATTTGTTCAACGTTTATTCTAGCAAAAATGACGCAAATATTCCAAAGTTAATAAGAAACAAGATGGCGTACAAACACAGATTGTCCCTACGGTACATAATTATTTCGTATCTCGTTTCGGAAGAGCAAACACTGAGCCATTCAAATACGCAATGAACTGACGCAGCTATCATGTTTACGTCACAAGTAACACGCGATACCGGTTCGTGGAAAATTTACTTGTTACCTACATATTTATATGAATTTGTATTAATAACAATCATCGTCATCATCATCGGACTTTATCCGTCCACTGCTGAACATAGGTCTCCTTCAATGAACGCCAAAACGGCCCATCCCTTGCCATTCGCATCCAACACGGACCGGCCACCGCACGGATATCGTCTTCCCACCTGGTCAATGGCCGACCAACACTTCGTCTACCTAAACGTGGCCTCCACTCTAGAACCTTATTGCCCCATCGGCCATCCGTTCTTCTGAGTGTGTGACCAGCCCACTGCCACTTCAACGAGTGTGACTAACTTAGTTAACTTAGATAACTAACTTCTCTGGCGGATGTCTTCGTTTCGAATCCTATCTGCCAAAGAAATACCCAGCATAGCTCTCTCCATAGCACATTGCGCTACGGCAAACTTCTGGACCAGTCCTACACTTAGAGGCCACCTTTGGGCCCCGTAGGTCATCACAGGACGAATATATTGGTTGAAGATGTTTGTCTTCAAATTCTGTGGTATAGACAACCTAGGCTAAGGCTAAGCCTTTTTTATGCCATAAGTAGACAACCGAGCAGTCGGAGTATCCACATAACCAAACAATCGAACCAATTAGAGATCTATATTATGTACGTCACATAGGCCAATCATCCATCAATGGCCATCAGTCGGCCAATCAGAGTGTAGAACCGGCGCAGCGTCGCAGCACAAATTTGGCTGAATTTGTTTTCATACAAAACACATAACATAACCGCTCTATTCCGATTAAATACTCGATGCAAATCACTGACCAATTTCGGAATATTATGGCTCAGTAGTTTTATTATATCAGAGTGGGTAAAGTATGATGAAGCTATATAATATAATATAAGATTTTAAATTAACATACATTAACAACATTTTTATCGTTAAAACTGTTTAAAATGGGATATTTACTATGAATCGAGGCAGCACATTCAAAAGCTCTCGAAATATCGAGCTCCGCGAAATAATATGTTATATTAATTCATTTTTACATACAAATACAACAAGTGTTATTGCTAGTGTTTGCAAATATTTTTTCTGCAAATAAATATAAAGCTTGGATCATTGTCACATGCATACGCATGCTGAAGAAGGCATCATGATAATCTTGAACTATTCACTTCTGATGACTGATAGTCGATAGAGTTTTTGAGTTAGCAATAATCGGTAAGAGGTTGTAAGATACCATGCTGCTTTGCAGCCGAATTGGGTCGGCACGACCAGGGTGGTACTTCTCGCTCACATAATACCGGCGTAAAGTGACAGCTAGGCTATCGTGTTTCGTGCGGGTTGTGAGTTTTCCTTGGCTCATCTGTATAATCTCTGGTTGTGCGGATGTGCGTGGGCGTCGATAGTCGCCAAAAAGCTTCGACTGCTCGTTTGGCCTCCCATGCAATAACAAAAAATCTTTAAGAAGGCAGTTTTATTTGACTTTCTACGGGATGATGATCTCGATACAGTGACTATCGGTCACTGTACTGAGATGTAGCGATGGTATCGCCCACTCTCGATCACTACTTCGATCCTTCGATAAAGCCTGCTGATAATTCATATCCATCCCAAATTTGAAAAATAATCATACTGCGTTGAACATCAAATACCGCAATTTAATTAATATAAAAATTGAGTAAAGCAATATGTTCTCACCGTTACAAATAGGAGAGTGCTCTGAAACTGGAGTAGAAAAAAAAACGGCGGATATGCGGAGCTACACCAGCTATTTAGCCTGCCCGCTGGCCGCAATATCAATTTCGCATTTCACGGAAACGCCTCTTCAATCGCTCGAGGGTCGTGTACTGAATGTCCTTTACATCTTTCGATTGTATTCTCGTGATGGTGATAGTTGTGGGATAAGAACACGAGATGCCAGGACGCCACTAAACCAAACCGGACCAAAGGGAAATAAAAGAAGTCTTTACGATGCGACGAAATCGCTGTGCCGCACGCCCGTCAGCATGGGGACCACTGACCAATATCCTGCTCATTTCAGGTTTCAGAAAGAAGGGCAGGACAGGCAGTACAATTACTACCACTGATACTTACCATCTTACGTCTCAAGATAGGCAAAGCATAAATGAGTTGCCTCCGCTAGATTCGGGCTCGTTTCTGTCCTCGTTCTGGGCTGACGAATACACAAGTTATCTTTAAGCCCTAATTTTATTTTTTAAGTTTTCTTGTTCATTCCTCTTTTTATCAGAGCTGGATCAAAGATTTTAAGGCATATTGACGCGCCCTTATTACTCGTAAATGTTAAGGTGAAGGATACTATCTAAGTGCTTTTCCTGTACTGGGTCACGTTCAGTAGTAACCAATAATAAAAGGATTCACTTAAATTTAATCTGAATATCTACATTGCAGTAACCACAACCAATCGATCCAATCCCAATACTAGAAAATATGAACCTAGAGAGATTTCCTGCTCCGTTACCGCTGTTCATACATACGAAATAATTGCAACTTCAGCCATTTTCAATCTGAGAAATAGAGATTCAGGAATGTCAGAGTAATCAGATGATGGAAACGAATGTAGTGTGTAAGCTATAATAATAATATACAAATATATTTACAACTACGTCGGGGTGTATTTTACGGATTCAGATCGGATATAGTGCTAAAAGGAAACTTAAAAATCTTTAAAAAAATGTTATTTTGAGAATTCATATCATCCGATTTGTCGTGAGTCATAAAATTGGCATTAATATGAAGTAAGGTTATTCCATTAGCGGGCGTTTGGATGCAGCGACCTGGAGCTTCGGTCCACTTTTAAAATGACCTCTGCGCCTCCGTCGGTCAGCTGTGATTGCTAATTGAATCTTTATGTCTATGTTACTTACAAAGCATAAATTAATTTACATATTCATACTTTTGATGTTAGGTGATGGTAATTTTTAGTAGATAAATGAAACGCCTATGAACATAAACAATTAGTTTACCTTTTTTGCGCCGGGAAATCCTGTTAGGCATCCCGTGGGGGAGGGGGGACTCTCCAGGCGAGTATGTAGGACTCAGTGCGACCGAAAGATGTTAAGGTTGCCCCACTAAAACCCAGCGAGTGCCACCAATGCCGCCTTTGGTGAGGCGCCCCGGACCTGTAGAGCAAACAGGACACCTCGACGGCTTGTTAGTCCCTCAAGAGACCAACGCCACCTCCACAGAGGTATATTCCTGTACCACAGAACAACCCCTCCCAACGTCAGAACAATTCAATGGGGTAAGATTACCATCCTCGTCCCTTGTCCTCTATTACTCTTTGGTCCCCTCTTCTTATAATAGAGGTACAAAAAGCAGCTCCCTTGGTTCACTTGGCTTGGCCCAAGGTGCTGGGTTCACCACCACGGCAATAAGGCTTGAACTCATTCATGTATCCTATCCTGATACGCAAGATGGTAACTGCTCCAGTGTTCATCTTGCCGTTTTTTTTTTCGAAACAACGAAGTTGTTTGAAGGAAATAAGCACGATGTTTGTACTCATGGAAAGACGCGTTACAAGTACACTGGTAAGGACCATATATAACATATATAACATATATAACATATTCCAGCAGATCACCTGCACATGATACTCTTGATAAAAGTAGTCAACTACGCCCAGCTATTTTTTTTTTATGTTGGACCCAAATAAATATTACATGCTTTGCCTACCTTTAACCTAAGACGGCTAGAATACTCTGTGCTTTATTGGAAAATAAATGATTCAGTTAATAACGAGCCGTGAAAAGCATTTTTAGAATAGGTTGGGTTTTAAGAGAAATCATAAAACGTATTTAATATTAGGGAACTCATAATTATTTGTTGGAATCCAACAAACCTCCAGGTTTGTATCTTTATTACTTTTCCCGTATTTATGGACGCCTTGCTCGACGATATTAAAGTTTCCTGTGAATATAACGAGGATGTACACTACCTGTAAATGGATATTATATTTACGGTAAGATATTAAATATATTATAAACAAATTTTAAAGAAATTCAACATTCGTTTTTAACCTAGTTCAAATGTTTGAGGTTTATAGTTTTTTTTTTTACAATTTATGATATGAATTGTTTAAAAAAGGATATATTGTACCTACAGATTAGTAGTAGAATTTTTGAACGCCAAGTAGAATCAACCACCTCTAAAGCGTCTACTGAGAAGAACCGTGAAACAAACTCAATGGTAGGTACCTTTGCTGATGAATCAAAAGATCGTAGGTACGAAAGAGAATAAAAAGGTTTACTAACCTAAAAACCTGTTAAAAACTAGTCTCGCAATTTGACTAATCCTTAAAGCTCAACATTGTAAAGTATTCGTGTAGGCAGTATTCGTAAGCGGTTGCAGTTTATTCCGTACTTTTACGTTCTGCCTTAAGTGGGCAGTATACACTTTATAGACCCTTAAAACACCCAGCAGTAAACAGAAACAAAGACTTTTTATTGTTCTCTATTATTCATGAGGCAGTAACCCACCTGGTGGTAAATTAAACTAAAGTGCTAAGAAAAATAGTATCGTCGCATACCTACATAAAACGTCGTTTACTAATATTATTATAAATAGGACAGATTTCATTGTTTGTTTGTTTGTATTGAATAGGCTCCGAAACTACTGTACATGCCCGTGAACTTAGCAGATCATTTTCCAGCAGATCACAAAATTATTGGAGTTCTGTTCGCATGCAGCATAGTTCTATAGTTCCTGATACTTTTTACAAATAGTTCTGGCGCGTTTGCTTCAAAAAATGACACTTCAAAAAACAAAAAGTTGTTGTAAAAAGTATGAGGAACTATAGAACTATGCTGCATGCAGACAGAACTCTAATTTATTTTCGATTTGGTGCAAAATGATCTGCCAGATGCGTGAAGTTAGCAGATCATTTTGTTGTTTTTTTAAAGTGTCATTTTTTGAAGCAACCGCGCCAGAACTATTTGTAAAAAGTATCAGGAACTATAGAACTATGCTGCATGCAAACAGAACTCTCGTTTTTTTTCAATTTGGTGCAAAATGATCTGCCAGACACGTAAACTTAGCAGATCATTTTGTAAAATATTCATGTCATTTTTGAGGTGGAAACACCAAAAATTGTTGTAAAAAGTATGAGGAACTATAGAACTATGCTGCATGCAGACAGAACTCTAATTTAATTTCGATTTGGTGCAAAATGATCTGCCAGATGCGTGAAGTTAGCAGACCATTTTGTTGTTTTTTGAAGTGTCATTTTTTGAAGCAACCGCGCCAGAACTATTTGTAAAAAGTATCAGGAACTATAGAACTATGCTGCATGCGAACAGAACTCCAATAATTTTGTGATCTGCTGGAAAATGATCTGCTAAGTTCACGGGCATACTACTGTACCGATTTAAAAAATCTTTCATCATTAGAATCCTAGGCTATTTCTGGTGAATATAGGCTATAGAATATTTTCAAAAAATTTGGATCCGAATGAAAACTTTGATAACTATAAATTATCTAAAACTATAAATATTTTAAAAAAGCAAATTCAGCCTATTGCGTGCCTATTCTTACAAGGAACAATATTCTAACTATTGCGTCATTGTTTCAATAATGACAACTGACAACAGGATTATTTTCAAATAACACATTACTGCTACTGATGTTGTAATAATGACCACCAATAGAGTCAATGTCAAAAAATTAAGTACCGCGCGGCCCACTCGCGAGGTGGGCTCTTGGGTGGGCTCCCTACGCAGCGGTCGTGTGCAGAATAGAATAATTTTCGCTTGAAAATATTTTTATTTTCCAAACAAAAATTTTTTTTTTGCATACAATACATACAATGGCGCATTTTATTTTGCGCTACCTGCTTAAAAAAAAGTGCGTGCGTACAAAGTACACAATATGTCATAAGTGAAAGTTATTTGGCAAACTAATTTTTAAATCTCGTTTATAATATTCATACTAAAGCTTAAAATTTCCGAGACTCTATCTCACTCTCACTCTCGATCTTTCTCTCCATGGCTATGTGCTTCATGCCACGTTTGCCCTTTCTCACTCTCGCTCAATCGGTCTCAATCACTCTCTCCATCTTCTTGGACAAAAACATTGCACATTTTCGTGACGTTTCATCCGTAAAATTTTATCCTCATGCGCCCAAAGAAGTTTCACTTCAAAAATCACATCTAAATCGGTTTACCCGCAGGAGCAACGCTGCCACGGACACACGTAGTGGTCAATCTTATAACACCCCTCTTTTGAAGTCGGGGATTAAATAATAATGAGAAATCTAACGAAAACAATTTCTTTTGTTCTTTTGTGATTTGTATTTATGTAAAACAAACTATATTATTCAAGACCTTACTTCGGATACAAGAAATAATTTGTTACGCTGTAATGAGATGGGACAGGGAAACAGTATTGACAAATTAGGGATAGTTCCCGGGCGACGGCAGACGGAGACCGGCTGTCTGTCTCGTCTGTCTCATTTCATCGTACAGTAGTTTGTCTCGTACAGTTGACAAGGAAATTATATTTATAAGTCGGTTTGGTTCATTGTTACACAAAATATTTTTTTTTTCTTCTTTAACGCCGGTAAATGCTCTGAGGCATCCCGCGGGGGAGTGGGTCTCCCCACGTGGATATGTAGAACTCGCTGCGCCCGACAGCTGGTAAATGGACGCAGCTCTACACACTAAAACCCGGCGAGTGCCACCAATGCCGCCTTTGGTGAGTTACCCCGGATCTAGAAAAGAAACAGGGCACCTCGACGGCTAGTCAGTCCCGCAAGGGACCGACACCACCTCCGTAGAGGGGTTGTCCCGCACCACAGAACAACCCCTCTCAACGTCAGGACAGTACAATGGGGTGAGGTTCCCATCCTCACCCCTTGCCCCCTGCTCTTCTGTCCCCTCTTCTTATAAGAGGGGTACAAAGAGCCCCCTCGGCCCAATTAGCTTCGCCCAAGATGCACCGCTCACCCTAGGTTACTGAGCCCCACCGCCACGACAAGACCTGAACCATGGTGGGAACACAAAATATGTTAACGATGATGTCGTTATTCTATCATTTCTATTCAGATTATGGCATATTATATCAATCGTTATTTTTTGCGAAGGATTATAAACATTCACACCGTGACCCGCGGTAACCTAATTATATACTTTTTTTTTACTATATATTATACTAGCGGTTGCCTGCAGCTTCGCCCGCGTTACTCAACTCCTATATGTCACAGCGTGATGTTATAATATAGCTTATAGCCTTCCTCGATAAATGGGCTATCTAACACTGAAAGGATTTTTCAAATCGGGCCAGTAGTTCCTGAGATGATGAACTCTTCCTCTTTATAATATTAGTATTCTTCTTCTTCTTGATCACTCCCTCATTGCTGAGGATCGTGACTCCTCTTTATCTTGTCTGTCAGCTGTTGCCAGCGGTTCCACTCCGTCGCTTGATGTAGTGCAGCGCTGACCGTCAATCCAAGTTGTTCAGGTACCTGGTCTGACCATCGTGTGGGATTTCGGCCACGAGGTCTTTTGCCCTCAATCTTTCCCGTCACCATTACTCTCTCTAGATTATCCGTACATCTACGCCCCACATGACCGAAGTATCGTATTATCCGTTGTAAGCAGACACATGACAAACGCTGTGCCTTCTCTATTTTGAGTTCTTGTAATACAGAGATGTTTGTACGATGGGCTGTCCATGGTATCTTCAATAGACGACGCCAGCACCAAAGCTCAAAAGCATCAACTCTTTGCCTATTAGCCGCCTTAAGTGTCCATGTCTCTGCACCATATAACGCGATGGAGAAGACAAGTGCGCGTACCAGATGGATTTTGGTTCTGTTGCTTATATTTCTGCTTTTCCAGACTTTACTCAACGGGGTCATTGCCGTCTTGGCCATTCCAATTCGTCGACGTATCTCGGTTTCGCAGCCGCCCTTGTTTGTTATTACGGAGCCAAGGTATTGAAACTGGTCTACGGTTTCGTATGCTTGCAAAAGGCCAGTGCGTTGGATGGTTTCGAAGCGGTCTATCACCATGAGCTTGGTCTTGCTTTTATTAATGGATAAACCCATGACCAAGCTGACATGTTCCAACCGAGTCAACAGCTCATTCATATCCGCTTCTGTTGATGCCAATAGGGTAGTATCGTCTGCATACCGGAGATTAGATACTCTGACCCCACCTACACACTTACACCACCTTTCCAGTCTTCGAGTGTCCGCCGCATGATGTATTGGCCGTAGATATTAAACAGGATAGGGGAGAACACGCACCACTGTCGAACGCCTTTACCAAACTTGAAACGGCTCGACGTAATTTCTCCAATCGTGACGGTACCAAACCCAGATTCATAAAGTCTGCGAACAATGAATATAAGGTGTGGTGGGACTCCCATCTCTGAAAGGACCTCCCACAGTTTTTGCCACTTCACATAGTCAAATGCTTTTTGATAGTCAAAGAAGCACATGAACATAGGGGAGTTATATTCATAACACTTTTCTATCAGCAACCGAATGTTTAGAATTTGTTCTCTGGTTCCTCTTCCTTTGACAAAGCCCGCCTGTTCCTGTGGTATCTGCCAATCTAGAAAGGCCCGCAACCTTGCATTCAAGACGTACAGAAGAATTTTGCTTGCATGAGATATTAAGGCTATTGTCCCGTAGTTGTTGCAATTTCGCACTGTACCTTTTTTATGAAGCGGAAGAATAGATGAATGTACCCAGTCTGATGGCCACTGCCCGGTTCTCCATTTACCGTTACAGATGTTATGTAAACAAGCTATTCCATTTGGACCTAATCCTTTCAGAACTTCTGCAGTTATGCCATCTGGTCCTGGGGATTTATTCTTCTTCAACTTTCGGATTGCGTCATCAATTTCCGATCAGAGTATTGTCGGTTCAATGTCAAATGTGGTGTTTGTTTGTTGGGTCGATTGAGGTAGATCTTGGTAAAGTTCCTCACAATATTCCCTCCATCTCTCCGCAGATCCCTTGACGTTGTTGATAGGGTTGCCATCTTTATCGTTTATTGTCCACGATGAAGGTTTAAACTTGTGTGTTATTTTTTTCACCATCTTAAAGAGATCAGCAGGTTGGTGTTTTTCTGCGTGGCGCTCTATTTCCGTACAGATATTTTCCAGGTACTGGTTTTTATCCCTTTTGCACTCGGTTTGGTGAGTTTGTCGTATTGTTCTTCGCAGTTAGCTGATCTATTTCCAATTTATAATAATATTAGTATAGATAATAATAATATGTACTCTTATGTTTTTTTCTTTTCCGCCGGGAAATGCTCTAAGGCTTCCCGCGGGGGAGGGGGGACTCGCTGCGCCCGAAAGATAGTAAGGTGGACGCAACTCTACCCACTAAATCCCGGAGAGTGCCACCAATGCCATCTTGGGTGAGTGCCCCGGATCTAATGAGCAATCAGGGCACCTCGACGGCTCGCCACCATGGGGTGAGATTCGCATCCTCGCTTCTTGTTCCCTCCTACTCATTTGTTCCCTCTTCTTATAAGAAGGGTACAAAGAGCAACCCCCTCGGTTCACCTGGCTTCGCCCAAAGTGCTGGGTACACCTTAGGCTACTGAGATAACATACGCATATAACATCATTATAAATTTACAAATTTTGGCCCGCAGCCCCAAACTCACGACGCGACGACGTGAATGAGGTCTCGCGCTCTGTTTTGAGTGGGCACACGCCTTGGCTTGATGGCCTTTAAGCTTCACCATTATCTCTATGTGAGCTGACGGCTCACCTAAGAATTGATCTCGAGCTGATACAACTTAAAAAACCATTTGAATTAATCTCCTTTATCTATCCAGACTAATTAGATTGGTTTCATTGATCTTATAAGAATTCGTTAATATTCTGTAAATCTGATTACAAAAACTATAGTAGGTAGTGATGACGATTGACGACCTCACGAATATATTATGTATAATATAATAAAAATCTTAAATATATGTATAGTATAAAAGTATTAAATATATTTCCGTTGTCTGGTACCCGTAATATAAGTTCTTCGAAAACTTACCACAGGACTAAACTGACGTGGTGTAAAAGCATCCATAGAAAAAAAAAGAATATTTGTTCAAATTTATAAGCAAGAGAGAACTATAACAGTGATAAGTCACAGAATTATAATGACGAGCCAACAAGGGGGTCTACTTCGATTGCTTTATACACGATAATAATGATCAATTCAATAAGTTCCCATCACCTCGGCCATACCCATCGGGTCGTTTCCGATGTGATGAGCGTTTTCTGAAAAACCTTTCCTTACATCGAACCATTTCATGTTTTTGAATTATATTCAAATTTATTTCGATTAAATGAATAAACATTTCTTACATTTGATAAGGTTTGAAAATGATGTGATTATCGTTTATTTATTTTCATAACGTTTTAATTTTATTGTTTAATATTATAGTACATTTTGTGAAAGGTCGTTCTATTTTTATAACTATGCAAAGAAACTGAATCATCTGGTAATATTCTATAATTATTGGAAAAGCGTATTCGTAACTGACTACAAGAAATTAAAAATAAATGTTACGTAAAAAACTGCCACAGTACCTACACATTGATCTGAGGTATGGTATCTACTAAGTAAATGAATAAAAATTAGCCAATAATCACCCCTCGGGTAAGCTCGTTAGAACTTGTGTTACAATATATTAGGTATATACTCGTACACATCAGTGA
Organism: Helleia helle; assembly: GCA_963853865.1. Classification (NCBI taxonomy): domain Eukaryota; kingdom Metazoa; phylum Arthropoda; class Insecta; order Lepidoptera; family Lycaenidae; genus Helleia; species Helleia helle. The sequence goes on from OY971423.1 coordinate 799,407, forward strand.
CCCGGTGCAAACATCTATATTCATCATACAAATTATCTGCTCTTGGCGGAATTCGAACCCGCGACCTCTGCGTAAAGTGTCCAGTAGCACAGCCTGACCAGTGCCCATTCGACCAGACACCGTCAAATACACGACCAAATATTCAAATTCACAAATATTCGCATTTATAACGCATATTTTTTTATTTAATATGTAGGTAGCTTTTAAATTTTTATGTATCACCTTAGAAACTGACACTTATACTAGCTGTTACCTGCAGCTTCGCCCGCGTTAACTTACTCAACTTAATTACTGTTAGTCACAGCCTATAGCCTTCCTCGATAAATGGGCTATCTAACACTGAAATATTTTTTTCAAATCGGACCAGTAGTTCCTGAGATTAGCGCGTTCAAACAAACAAACTCTTTAGTAAGTAAGATAAAATACGATTCGTATTCAAATCCTGCCGCCATGGAAATTCTAGAATTGAATGGAGAATTATAACATAAAGCCTCATTTTGAGGCTTACATACCGCGGACGGCGGCGGGTTGATGATGCAGCCTGTGGCCGTAATAACGTGTAAGGTCATTAAAGTAAGTTAATAGTTAAACACTTAGGCGCTCGTCGCAACTAACATAATAATATAATATACTGTTTATAGCTCAAACCAGTCGAACACTTTGTAGCTGAGTTGGCAAACTCACAACGTTTTGTTGAGTTAATTCCCAAGGGTAAAAATAAAAGCATATTTATTGGTTTTATTGTTTATTACGTTTATATATACATTCAAAAAGGGAAAATTGTAGTTAAAAAAAATATTGAATAACTAGTTTACATTCCGCAAAATGTTGCGTCTAAGCAACGTTGGGATTACTGCACTTCAATGTTACTACCAAATGTAACAAGGCTAAAGTATTAGCGGGAGTGAACTATTTTAAAACAATCAACATGAAGATGTACTTGACATTTTTTACACATATAAATTGTTGTTCTTCTACACTGTCGACATCTCCTTCGTTTACTTTCGTGCTCTTCTATGACATGACCAATATTATCGTAACGAATATTGGAAGGTAACGCGTTTTTGGATGGTCTTCCTAGATTTGTGTTTGAATTATCCAAAAAATGTTAATTATCTACAAGTTGGGCTTGGCCAACGGTACTTCATATTTATCAAATGGGTCATTTGACTATAGTTATGACCATTTCTCGTCTAATTTTTTTCGTATTCATCAGAGTTGAATTTGTCATTTTGATCCAGGTCAGCATTATCACATAAATGAATATTTTTCTTTATAGAGTCATAATATTCGTTACGACTCATACAATTTCTTACAATTGATACATTTTTGTCTTCATCTTTTGACCAGTATAACTACCAGTATAATAGCAGCAGGCAAAGAATGATAACCAGTCAGTAATAACATGGCAAAAATAAATATATAATATAAGTTTAGCAGCCACGAGGGTAAACAAATGACGATTATGGACACGAGCATATTTTTTTAAAAACCCTAAAATCAATTCCCAAACTTCATCACTAAAAAATAGGGAAAATACTTCAAAAGGTGTTCCCACCTACACGTTCTTTAAAACTCTGTGTCATTGCTGATTTCGTCTATGTCTTCCTCGTCTGTAAGATTGTCAACCGTCGGGGGGATGTACACGGCATCGATTTGATTTCCACCTTAGTCCTCTTCCTCCTCTAATATACTAAGAATTTTTTGAGAAGATAATGCTCGTTGCTAAGCCATAATGGTTCAAGTTTTTATCACTTATTTGTGTACTTATCGTTTTTTTTAAGAATTACTTTTTAACACGGTTAGTCTGACGTTCAATAACCGACTAATTAATAAAACAAAAGTGCCTGTACTCTTAGAATACCGAAAACCCATTGTTTATAATAAATTTCTAACAACAATGGCAAGCTGTGTATCGATAACAACTCACCATCATTTCTCCCAACGTTGCGCATACGCAACGCTTCCTGAAACTCTCAGATAAACAAACCCGTGTAAGTAGTTTTGTCCAACAAAAGTGTTTATATCATAAATAAGATATTGCTGAAGCTTTATACCGTGTAAAAAGTATAGCTTTATATCAAATAATATTTTTTAGGATAGGATGAATCTGTCGATCTTTGGATGACTCAATTAGCAGTTATTGAAAAATAAAAATAATATGTATTTGTATTTAAAAAACCAATAACAAATTTTTTATCGATATTTTAATTCTCCTTCTCGAGACTGGCTTACATGATATAGATTTATTTCCTTATTTTTAAAACAAAAAAAAATCGAATCTGAAATGTTGCGCTCACGCAACGATGGGTTAAGGTGGTATACAACTTCACAATTATAAATTAACTAGCTGTTGCCCGCCTTAGATTTACAGCCGTATACGGATTGGTGATGATTATTTATCTATGGACGGGCGTAGGATTTTATTTTATAATATGTAGTGATTAATACCGTATTTTTGTAAATAGCTTTTACATTACCGATTTATAATTGCCAATTTTTGGATTTAAGTAGGTACTATGTTATATTGAACATAATATTATAGACATAATATTATGCCATCGCGGACTTTTCATTAGGCATATTAATTAGGATACACAATTCTACCATACATTGATACAATAATAATTATCCTTTCTTTCTTTTAGTTTCCATCCATTTTTTAAGTAATTAAATGGATATAATATATTGTTATCCTTAACAGATACACATACGCCATCGCGGACTTTTTTGTAGATCTTTCTAAGGTGTACATTAATGTAGTACATACGTTATTTTGATCTATCTGTTAGGGTTCATCCAGCGTTTGCAATGTAAGTGCAAAAAACGTGTTTATTTACGACATCACATTAGAAACCTCTGAAATTATCAGTGTTTATCTACTATATTATGCATGTATTATACACATAAACCTTCCTACTGAATCATTCTATCTTTAAAAAAACCGCATCAAAATCCGTTGTGTAGTTTTAAAGATCTAAGCATACATACAGACAGACGCGGGAAGCGACTTTGCTATATACTATGTTAGTCAATAGTGATCCCACTGTTGGGCACGGGTTTCCTCATATTATGTTGTCATAATATGTTGTTAAACATCGTAAAAGTGATAAAATGATTCTATTTGTCGTTAATAAAAAATGGGTTCTAAGTTTTATATGTGTTGTACGGTGCCTATGTGTGTGTACATTGTAAAAACGCCTGAAAATTTGTTTTTACTATATGTATGTACTGCGTACGGAAAATGGTGTATAGAAGTACCTCAATATATAAACTTCCGCTTCCGCTAAATAAGAACAAGTGACGTCATTTCCGTTAATTGCTATCAAGTGACCTTTATTAAATTTTGTTACATTTTATTTATAAAATATTAATTTAATCAAATAAAAATAAGGTAAAATATTGTATTTGTTCAGAATTCTATCATATAAACTACCAATTACCGGGGAATTGGGTGAAATGGTCCCGTTAATGAGGACTGATCACCCGTCTGGCCTTGCTGGCGTCCCCAACCCTTAAATAATAATTAAATAACTACCAATTAACATCAAAATTATAATTTTACATGAATACTGTCAACATCTCTATTGTCGCCCTTGTGAATTATTTATCGTGTATACTGAGTTTATATTATCCTTGAATATCTTCACTCAGTCTCTAAGTGAATAAAAGCCGACCTACCCACTCCTGATCGCATAATTATAACTTTTCTCGGTAAAATTTATAATAATATTATGATCAAATCAAATTATTACTTATAAGTCTTAGATCGATCATGTTGAATTATGTATTAAGTACCATAAAATATTTATTTTGTGGTATTACTAGCTGGTGCCCGCGACTTCGTCTGCGCAGGATAAGATTTTGTTTTGTTTTTCATAAAAAGTATCCTAAGTTACTTTTAATAACTCCAATAGTATCGTGTACAGAGTTCCATGATGATCGGTTAAGTACCTAGTTTCCGCGCGTACATTTATAATAATAATAATATTTTCATATTGCATCCCAATAAACGCCATCTGCCTCGACGTCGTCATACTAATTATTGGTTTAAAGAATATTCGTTTCTTTCAAACATTATATTAAAATTCAATTGTATTTTATTTTAAGTGAACGAAGAAAATTTTAATTGAGTTAAGCGTGTGTTTAAATTCATTAAAGTTTATGTTGTAGGTATATGTTTTATAAATATCTGCAGAATCCAAACGATGGTAGAGATTTCAGAGCTTGATACATAATATTACTAATCTGTGCTCAGAGTGTCAGAGGTGGTCAGAGATCTCCGACCGTAGGTATACAGAGAATACTAGTATTCTCTGTATACGTCTCCGACCCATCCGACCGCGGCGTGCAGTGACAGCAGAGTGACAGTGACAAAACGTCAAAGGCGAATGTCAAACTTGAAAGTCAATACTCAAATGTAAACAACACTGGTAAACACTAAACAGTATAATTCTGCTGGAATTTTAAGTTTCTGAAAGTCTTTGGATACTTATTTAATAATATATTATGTAATAACTAATAATATGAGTTTTAAATGTGTAAATTGTGGTGCAAAGGCAAGTGCGTTGTATAAAACTTATGGACCGTCAGTCTTGAAACTCACGAAATGCGTAAGTTCAAAGCATTGACTTAACTATATACGTATTTACTTGAATATATAATAAAAATAATTGATATCATTCTATATGTTTAGCAAAAGGACTAAAAGATGAACCCACTGCCTATTAAAATAGAGTACAGCAATGCCTATTCAAATACAGTATGCAGACTTTTATTGGGGAGCTGAACTGTTTCTGTTTTGTTCACATAAATGGAGAAACAAGAGAAATATATGTAATGGGCGTTTTTGGAAGCAAACATGTATGAAAATATATGGCGCGTTATTCCGTGTGCCGTTTCCGTGGCTGCCAGACACGGTCAAGTAAACTCAAGTTTGCACAAAAATTTTTACTTCTACAAGTCATAAATTTGCGCAAGTACTATCCAATACATGTTACTGTATAGTTTACACTTGTTTACAAGTTAAAACTTGCGCAAGTATACTGAAACGTGTGTAGCTACCATAATAGGTCATTTTAAACCTGAAACATATTTTTTTATTCTTCAGGAGAAATGCAAGGGCATTGTCGATAAGTATATAGAATATGATCCAGTTATAGTCACGATTGACCTGGTCCTGATATCCAAAGAAGCTCAGAGGCATATAATTTACAATACTGAATTTAAGGTAAATATTTTATTTTATAAATCATCTTTGTCATAAGTACTGTTTATAGACAAATCCTATCATATCACAATCGTATTAAAATATAAAAGTATAACTTACACCTCTTGCTGTTGCTGTTTATAGCTTTATTTAAAATAATGTACATTCACAGTTTACTTCAAGAAAAACTGATAATATTAATGTTTACAAATTTTCAGTCATATTGGAAGCTGCTGATAATCCTGGCAATGCTGGAGACATATGGTGTGTGGCACAATGACAGCTTTTTCAGTATAGCCGTCAATAATATATGTGATATAAAAAATAACAACACCATTAACACTACATATTTGTGAGTATAATCTTGTCTATAATATTTTCATGTGTACACTTTTTTTGATGCAGAGAAATCTTTATGGATGTACCCAAGTATCTGGGGTTCCTGACCCTACGGGAGATTCACACCTTGGGCAGTGCATACCCAAACTAAAACCACTGCGAGTGCCTACAGCTTTTTGAGGGTGCCGGATCTGTAGGCAACAGGAGCACCTCAGCGACTTCATGTGTACACTACTCTACATAAAAGTAGATATGATATCATAATTTAGCTGTTTTCTGACAAAAGTTATTTCTATAGATAACACAAATATGTATATCTTATGGCAAACAGGGCACCTAGATGGCTAGTCAGCCCCTTCCAACACTGGGACAGTACAATGGGGTGAGGTTCCCATCCTCGCCCCTTGTCCCCCTGCTCTTTTTTCCCCTCTTATAAGAAATATACAAAGAGCAGCTCCCTCGGCTCAATTTTATTCGCCCAAGGTGCTGGGCTTACCCTAAGCTACTGAGCCCATCCACCAAGACAAGGCTTGAACCATGGTGGGGGAACATCACACACTATTAACTACAAAGGAAAAGATTTCTAAATGGATCACCTTGATACATAAACACTGTAGTTAATATTCATTTATTCAAAGTAGAATCCTTTCAGGATTAAATATTTCGTGGATTGCTTTTCCAGATCCCTACCTCCCTACCTTGCACCAAAACAACGGTGGAGTAGCTGTGATGGCTGGAGACAGGATGAAAGAGAAGATGCGGACCTCTTCATATGGGAGAAGGACTTCTACATACAGTTCCTCGCTACTGCTGCCGGTATGTCTGCATATTTCAGTAGACTTGACAGAAACAAAATTTTCTAATGGTTATGAGAATTTCACTTTTTTGTCTACCTTTCTTTTGATGTGATAACATTTTATAAATCGATGAACGCCGGCTGCACACACGAAAAAGTGTCACGTTCCGCCTGAGCCAAGAGTGTTTAATGCTTTTAGAATTTGTCTCCACAATATTTTCACTGCCTGTAGACAAGTCCAGTCTATTTTATGGTTATACTAAGGTAGTATCTTTTCCAGGTACTCTAGTGTTCCTGTCAACGGTATATACTGTAATGTCTTTGACGATGACACATCTCACACATAAAGGTAAATTCATTTGTAAACTACTAATGATGGACGTTTTGTTTTTAGATTTTGCTAATCTCGACAGTTTTACATCTTGGTTTAATGTGATTAAAGAATTTATTAACGGATGCCAATACGAACAATTTATGTTGGCCATATTGAAGATTTATAAGAATTCTGTAGATTCAGAAGAGTTCTAAGATACATATACATAGAAAAATCAGTGCAACAAACCAGTCACAGGGACTGCCGATAGAAGTGCAAACAAAACAATTAAATTCAAATACCAATAATAATACATACTGTAATAGATTATGTCAACCTATACTATTTAAATGGCGCACAAAATGGCCGCATGACATTGACATTTCAGTGCGTTTGACGATTGGTTCTTATATAAATAAATCAAACGTTATATAATCGTCAAATAGCGTCCCTTAACGGTGGTAACGGTGTCGCGAATCCAGAGATTTTATCTCATCTTAAAATCCATCCATCTCGATGTTCGTAAATCCACAACAACTCGATTTTTATGGCATTTTCTGCCTCGCACGACGAATACATAATATATGGAATCAGCTGCCACTTACGGTGTTTCCGAAACGTTACGACTTAGGGACTTTCAAGAAAAGAGCATACTCCCATTTGAAAGGCCGGCAACGCACCTGCTAACCCTCTGGTGTAGCGGGTGTCAGTGGATATCGCTATCACTTACCATCAGGTGAACTGACTGTCCGTTTGCCCCCTCTTCTATAAAAAATAATGCGTACCGCGCCTAAAAAAGTTTTCACTTCAAAACATTTCTTTCAATTTAGAACTAATAATTAATTATATATTAGTGATAAATCTATTAAACTATGTAGAATAAAATAGAATGTCATAATATTCACCATTACGTTCCTAATACTGTGCCGTCACGATCCTGCTTCAGTGAAACAACTTCTCTGTGTTTCGGAAAGAAGAGCAGAACAGTCAGTGTAATTGGTAGCGCCGGTCTCCGACCTCACGTCCCAGGATAGACTTATATAAGTTGGCTGGGCTAGTCTCAGATGGAGTCGATTGCGTTGCTGGGCGATGCCGACCACTTGCCATCTCGTTGTTCATCTACACGTTCGCCTATCCAACTAACATATAAATACGTATGTTTTTCCCGTGATTTGATTGATCTGTGTTATCCTAAGACTTCATTATTACCCCACCATGGTTAAGGCCTTGACGTGGCCGTGGGATTCAGTAGCCTAGGGTGAGCCCAGCACCTTGGACGAAGCTAATTGAGCCGAGGTCTTTGTAAGAGGAGGGGAAAAAAGAGCAGGGGCGAGGACGGGAACCTCGCCCCATTGTACTGCCCCGACGTTGGGAGGGGTTGTTCTGTGGTGGTGTGGTGATCAACCCCTCTGTGGAGGTGGCGTCGATACCCTGCGGGACTGACTAGCCGTCTGACCAGCTTTCGGGCGCAGCGAATCCCACATACCCGCCGGGGGAGACCCACTCCCCCGTCGGGAGATGCCTCAGAGCATTTCCCGGCGTTAAAGAAATAAAAATGACTATTATTAAAAATAATTTGAGGGTAGAGAAAGTCATAGCGTAATTGCCTATTAATTATTAAAAATGCGATCAGTAAAGATTAGGCGAAGTATAAATATTTTAAATCTGTTAGCAGTTCAGATCCTTCGAATACTTATTAGTAATTAGTAATTTACAAAAATTCCATTTTATTTAAAAAATATATTAAATCAACTTACCTTTTTTGGTTTTTTGATAAGCATCAGTTGCTTGCTTACGAGCTTACCTGGAACTAGTCCTGGCAACTGAATGTGCCTATCCTGAGACATAATATGTCAAGTCTCGGTTCCAGTAATTACACTGCCTGTCTTGCCCTTCTCTCCCAAACACAGCAAAGCCGTTTCACTGGAGAAACAAGCATGTGTATACATGCAGACGGGAGCGCAGCACAGCGTAGGTATCCCACCGGTAAATGTACTAAAATTGAGTCTGTTTGTCCAGCGCACCTGGTGCGGCTACTGAAGTCGTTCTCGCTGGCACACGCGTGCGCGCTGCTGGCGCTGCCGATGCTGGTGTGGGGCGCTGCGTCCCCGCCACCCACGCGCCTGCTGCACTACTCGCTGGTGTTGATGTACGAGCTGCTGGTCTCTTACCATGTGTTCACCGGTTAGTCACGCATTGTTCAATTACATTAAGGAAATATGTATTTTCTAACATTCTTAAATATTTTGATGTCAGGTAACATAGAATTTACCCACCATGGTTCAAGCCTTGTCGTGGCGGTGGGGCTCAGTAGCCTAAGGTGAACCCAGCACCATGGGTGAAGCAAATTGAGCCGAGGAAGCTGCTCTTTGTACCCCTCTTATAAGAAGAGGGGACAAAAGAGCAGGGAGATAAGGGGCGAGGATGGGAACCTCACCTCATTGTACTGTCCCGACCATAGAAATATTAAGAACAGGAGAAGTGGTATGGAGGCGTGTCCACGTAGATTCTGCTTGAGCAAACCGGGCATACATTTCAAAAATGACCGGCAGCGCAAATCAGTATGATGTCGCCCGCAAAGGAGAAAACATATACCAATTCCGTCGTGTTCAGTGGTTTGTTGTAAGAACAGAAGTGAAATCAAACATTTAACAAGTTATGGAATCTGGTTGGTTATGGAATCATATCTAAATATTACATTGTTAGTATATTTTACTTAAAAATCTTAAAAAACAAGTATACGTAAAATATTTGTAGCGCAAAATATATTGCTTTTTAACTACTACCTTAGTATGTTGCGGAGTGACTATACACGCAATGTAAACGATACTGTTTTTGTCGTCGGGACAGTGATGTTCATACATAGCAACTGATTCAAGCTATCGTCAACACGTCGATTATCGATTGACTTATTTCTATTGCAGTTAATTATACATTTTGTGTGTATGTACCTACTCGTTTAATTTTAGTTATAATATGTTATGTATTTTTTATAAGTGTTCAACTGATTAGTGCATTATGAGTTAAGCGTCTTTTTACATTGCTATTTTATTGTATGTTTGTTTAACGAAATAATATATGAATTATAGCCAAATTTGAATATTTGTCAATCGTATAATTCTACAAATAGTTTTTTTTACTAATTTCTATCATTTTACTGTACAGTTATGAGATATTCGGATAAGAAGCAATATTTACAATTATGACAATGAAAAGTAAGCAAACTAAAACATTTTACTTCATTTTATTTCGTGCAACATATTTTTTATTAATAATAAATTATGTTCTGATCATTTTATTTTTATAATATCTGACCATAATAGTCTAAAAATACAAAAATAAATCAAAGTACCGACATCCTTCCGATATAGTACATCACTTTTCAAGAAAGAACGAGAGATAGAGAGAGTTGTTCCTGTTACTAAGATTAGTTCTTTAATTAAATTTTAAATTTGAATGCTTAGAAAGAGTCAGAGCGATCCGTATCTACAGTGCGTGTTGGATGAGCGCTGTGTAAGATAGCATAAGGTTTATTTTTTATTCTTTAGAACATTATGATTTATGTATAGCTATGTGTGTGCGCGACCTTGCGAAATGTGGAAGGGGAAAAGTGACGACATGAGTCCACGCACATTTTGAATAAAATAACATATCTCCTTATTTCAAATATATGTGGTCCCGACGTTGAGTGGGTTGCAGGACAACACTCTGTTGAGGTGGCCTCGGTCCCTTGAGGGACTGAATAGCCGTCGAGGTGCCCTGTTTGCTCATTAGATCTGGGGCACCTCACCAAAGTCGGCATTGGTGGCACTCCCCGGGTTTTAGTGGGTAGAGCTGCGTCCACCTTACCACCTTTCGGGCGCAGCGAGTCCCACATACTCGCCAGGGGAGACCCACTCCCCCGCGGGATGCCTCAGAGCATTTCCCGGCGTTAAACAAAAAAAAACATAGAATGTAATCTGGTGAAGAAACATATTGTGAAGAAACCTGCAAACCAGATGAGTTCTTAAAAGTGTGTGAAATTTACGCACGCATTGCGACAGCACAGGACCGTTTTAGAGAAGGAGACCGGTGCCCGTAGTGGGACATATAGGGGTCGCTTATGGTGATGATGATGATGAACATTGTATGGATTAATGACCCGAAACCATTCCGAAACAAACGATTTTTATTACATTGAGTATTTCGTATTCCGAATCCGGCCCTGATTAGGAAATGTACCTATGTATGTCACAATTATTTTTTGTTGTGTTTTTACAAAACGACCGAATTGTAGATAAACTATAGGTATTATTACTTTTTATCACACATACATATTTTCTTCCTAAATTTATTGGAAAACTATAATTAAAATTCTATTTTTGAAAAGGACACTAAGAAGTTTTAATATCACATATTCAAATACGCTAACATTGCTCCTCCCATTTAAAAGAATTATTTGTTTCAGTGTTATACGAGGAAACGAGGCTGGTCACCATATTGGTGTTGGTTGCCAGCAACCTCGGCAAATATCTGACCATATTCCACATCACACCATTCATCAGGAGAATCCTGAGGTAGCCCTGCACGGTACTGGATAGAAGGAATATTGAAAGAAGCTGAGTAAGAAGAAGTGTGGGTACTTAGATAAATGTCAGAATAACTAATTCATTGTAAAGAACAAGCCTAAATGTTGTTCAAATAGACAGATGGTTGCATGTTTGTGACAGTGATTGTAAGATAAAAAAAAAAAACTGAAAAAATTGCACAATATTTTGTGTCCTATTTTACCCACAGAAAAAATAGCTATTGTAGTAATCAATGATGTTTTTCAACTCTTCTTTAATTAATAATACAGTTGTAGACTCATATTGTTAAATAAACATTCTTTATTTGTGTAGGTGTCCATGATTAGTTCATTTAAGTTCACATGAAGCAAGTATTTAATAATTAATTTAATTCTTGAAGCCTGAATTGTTTGCGTATGTTGAAAGACCTAGCATTTAGTATTGGACTAAACTTATTGTATGAATTTGAGATTATTGATATATTTGAATATTACAAGATTACAGATAGCAAACGAGCAGTCGAAGCCGTTTGGGGACTATTGACGCCAATACACAACCAAAGATTATGCAGATACATTGCCCTCCTTTTCCCTATCCCCCATTGGGGCACCGGCAAACTCACAAACCGCACGAAACGCGACAGCATAGCTGTCACTTGACGCCGTATGTGAACGAGGTACCACTCCCTGTTGTGCCGGCTCAATTCGGCTGCATAGCAGCATGGCACTACCTCTTGTCTGTCCTCTTTCTAATGATGTAGGTATGTGTATTGTACGTTGATACTCGCCATCATGTGTACGGGATTGCCTTAACCTACCACTACAAACAAAATGATTTAATAAAAAGTCCATACAATATCACAGTATTTATTTAGTAAATATATTCTTTACCTAAATTACTGATTTTATTTTACACTAATGTTTATTATGTTTTTGATGTACATTTACAAAGATTACAAAATGAAACAAAAACTCAAGAATGTTTTATTCCCTCTCCGAGCCACATTATTACTTACAAAACATGAATAACATATTATTTTCCTTTTCCATTTTAACTGAGTGGACCAAGGAAAAAATAAATGCTACTGCAATATAAACATCTAATATTATAATCAGATATTATTTATTGAATACTAAAACTATCATGCAAAAAAATGTTACAAAAAAACATCTTCACAAGTTACTGTACCTGTGTATAATAATAAATATTGGTTTTCATATAATCTATATCCAATGACTTCTACAAATGTCCCAACAAAAACGTTTACTGGATAAATGCCAAATTGTATTTTTATAGCTAAGTAACCAGAAAAACATCAAGTGAAAACAAATTGGTTGAGGATAACAATTTTAGTAATAAAACATCGCTCTACATCACAGGATGAATTAAATACCTAAAGCGTGATAGTGGTGTCGGAACATAAACAGGTCAACACTTTATAGCTTGCTCATTTAGTTCCGAGATGTCTTTATAATAAAATCACCCCCATCTTACTCATGTAATAGACATTATAATAGTCTTTTATCATACATTATTTCGTTTACATTTTTACAGCCTAAATGTTACAACCTTTTAAAATTGATGGCATTTGATATTTTGATCTGTCATGGAATTGTAGTAAGGTTTTGAAATTATGAGTTGCTAACAAATAACAATAGTGATGCATAACATAGAATTAGAAATTATCACAAGGAACCTTGACTGGCATAAATCTAATAACAATATTAATGTATTAAGATTGTGCTTTATGACTACCCAATAATAATATGTAAATGTTTCTTCGATTTCACCTCGTTGTTGAGTACCAAAGTTTTGTATTGATTTTTGCATGGTTAGAATCTATATTAGAACTTATGTCTGATTAACGTAGAATATAAAACCGAAACATTATAGGCACTCTCAAAAGGCCATTTATTAATTTTACTATTACTGCTGGAGATTTATTAATTATTGATTTGGTTACCATAGCACTCACAAACTTCTTATAACATGTATGTTTTATTTATTCTAAAAGTAGTAGGCTAGTTTTACTATTGTAAACTAGGCTGTATGTGAAGCATGATATTATATGATATAGCAGCATATTTCTTACTGAAATCCAAAGAGAATTTTTCTACACAGACTGAATGACTAGCACTATAAATTATACATTTTTTTTTTTTTTTTAATTTATCTAGAGAGGGATTGGCCAAGGCAGTAGATTAATATAGGCTGATGATGATTATTTAATGTGACATTTATCAGATCAATGCCTTCCTTGAAGTAGTGTTAATAAATCTTTAGCAATATCAGTAAACAGAAATCAGAAACAGGACAAACCAACAATTATAACTTACATAGATTGAAATAGATTAATCTACAACCAGTTTCATCATAGATTTTAAAGATTTTTCTGAATTATATACTTCAAAGCATAATGATCTGCTTGTAAGGTCACATATTCTAAAATATATTTAAAAAAGTAAAAAAAATATCTTTGCCTTAGTATAATTCAGTCTTTGGCGAAATTGAGCTGAAATAAATAATACCTAAATTTAAAATAAATACCAATGAGCAAGGAATAGCCAATTTAAATACAGGATGTTAAAATTTTATTTTTTACTAATGATATACATAATTAATTGAAAATATAATTAATTAAAGATTTCCAATTTGGTTCTCCGTACTTTTAATATTTGTAAGTAAAAGTAATTATATTTCAAATAACAAGTTATTTAGGTATTCTTATATTTCGCAGAGCTTGATATTTTAGCACTGTCTACAAATGCTGTGTTTATAAGACTGCATTTGTAGTAAAAGTGAAAAACATTAAATTGTCCCATTTAAAGTTTCAATAGAAAATTGTTTTTCAAAATTCACATAAGTAAGTAATATTATATTTAAATTATCACATAACCACCATAGATCTACTTATATTACAGCCATTATATTTTATAAAAAAAAATGTATTAGTCACTGATTAAAGTCAATTATTTATTATTAAGGTTTGGTCTCATGTGCATACTTATCATTATTTTCAAAATAGCACTTTATGAACGAAAATAAAATTTTCTACCTTAACAAGAGCCACAAAAAATATGCATACATTAGCTTTACTACAATCAAATATTGATAATCTTTATCATTTACTTTATTATGAGTATTAAAATTTGGTACAGAACTTCTTAAATAGAAAATGATATACTATTACAAATGTAACATTTAACAATGACTGTACAAATAAATAATATGTAACTAACTAACTATGGAACTAGCGGGGGATCGTCTTGACCAATCATTACATCTTCATACATAACATCGTTATTTCTTCGCAAATTAATTTTTCGTCGTATGTACTCTAATAAACTGTATTTCCTTATGACTAACACTAAGCCAACCACTACTAGAGATATTGTGAAGATGGAGATAACAGCTGCGGTGGTATCGTGAACTATGTATGGGTCAGAATCGGAATCCATACACTCTCCATCCTCCATGAAATAGCCATCGAAACAAACGCATCTTTGCAATGTTGTGTTACACATTTGATGCTTCCCGAGGCACATACCTATTCGGCTCCCATTGCACGGCAGGATATTCTCTGTTAAAAAGAATGAAGCTCTCGAATAAAATTGCCTGAACAAATTGATTCAATTAAATAATTGTCTACTTACCCGAGTAGGCGCAGTGTACGAAATTTAATATTACAATGGCAATGATTTCGATAATTTTGATACCCATGTTTCTAATTTATTCGTACTTCACTGAATCACATCACAAAATTCAAGTGAAAGGCGAATTTACAGACAAAAACGCTACCGAAAGTTCTTTATTCTGTTTCAGTTACGCCAACAAAACACAAATTGCTATTGAAATTTGAATGTCAAATGTCATGTGAGATGTCAACAACTGACAAGTGACAACTGATAGGTGGGTTGCAACCAAAGAATAAGACGTATCAAATGGAATTGACATTCGCTTATACCCGAAAGGGGCAGGCATATTTTTGCAGGGATAGCACATTCATCCAGTCATCAGTCCACTTATTTTCTTGAAACAAGTGTATTCAAAATAAAAAATATACTGGAGTCATGACTACAGGCATGAGCCCTACCCAAACATTTATTGTAATTTAAGACAGCTGCATTGTTCATGATTATCGAATTTAATATTATGTTTTTTTTTATATATCTATGGACGCTTTCACACCACGTCAATCTGGTCCCGTGGTAAGTTCTGGAAGAACTTGTGTTACGGGTATCAGACAACGGAAATATATTTAATACTTTCATACTATACATATCGACACCTCCGGCGCATAAGGTCGTAACGCTTTTTTAATGAAAATCCATATTTTACATTATCGTAATTACGTATATGAGTTTTATAAATTCCTGAAATCAGAATCTCAATATTACTTTTAATTAACGAGTTTTAGAAACGCTTATCGTCGTATATTTAGGCACCGCGCATATAGTTGTATTTACAGATACGATGATAAGCGTTGTGCTATTGGTTCGTTTGTGACCAATCAAGGTTAGTTACCACCGTCGTATGTCACTAACAGTCCACGCGATAAAGTATGATATTTAAATAAGTAAATCACGAAAATAATAAGAATTTTGAAGTGTATTGTGATTTGTTGATTGTATTATATTATTATTATCAAAATGAACCACTTACGATCAACAAGAATTTTATAATAAGCACTTATTGAAAATGAAAAAATAGCTCATAATAAATCCAGTGTAATTGGTAAATTTTGGTCAATAATTGATTGTTATTTTATTAAATAGTTAGAAATCATATCGCAATTCAAACTTATTGGACTAGATTTATTTATTATTATAGTTAAGTGTTTTTGAAGTGAAACTTATTTATCGGGGTCGGAAAAAAATTTAGTGTAACATTTTTTCGTTACGCGTCACATTCTTCCGTTACGCGCCATCTTTTTCTTATCCCTACCACGCGTGATTTGAAAAATAACGTCATAAAGAAGTTTCACTTCTTACGAGTGTACGCTAGTACACACCCTCTTTTTTTTATATTATAATTTTAATCTAGTCCCACGTATAACGACGTAATATTAAAGTTACGACGATATGCGTTATTATTTCTTTTAAGCTAAGGGTCGTAACTACAACTTACGACTATATGCATCGTTATTAAATAACATAATCAGTGTTCTTAGAGTCGTATGGAGAACATACAACGTTATGCTTCGAACTCAATATTAAATATGACTATGCCATTTTTTATTTGCTAAAATTATAAATAAATTCATTATTTTGTCCCATTAAGAAGTTGTGCTGGTAAATAAGAAGTCATTCTGTCTTTTTAGAGTTACCTGTTCAACTGGAAACCGAGCATAACTGGAATTTGTACGAGTCAATGGTCGAAAAATTCCTGACTAGGAACGGTAAATGTAATGATGCCAGAACGATTTTTTAAAATACTAGCTTAAATCAAGACTTAATCCAGTAATCATGTATGAAGACTTTTGTGCCTATCGAAGGATATGGTGAAATAAGTGCGGCTTTGGAATCCGATGTACTGTACGTAGGAGATAGCAATCAATCTCTTTTTGATAAAACACCTGTTCCTTATTGGTGATCATACTAGACAGTGGGATTACATAGCTAAGTATATTAAAGTCTATAATACTCCATCCAATCCATGGTGCTTCAACTGGATGAAATTGATGGATGGTTTATTTATTATTTAGTTTGTACATCCTTGTTTAATCTCTTCTCTAGGGAAATAGATCCACCACCTGAACATCACTTCGACACGGCCGTATTAACTTGTCGCTATCCTATAGAGAGACTATTGAAGTACATAGTTTTACACACCAAAACAATATTAGGCTTATCTGAATTAGGCTCTGTTAATGGTTGAGTATTACAGACTTCAATATACTTAGCTATGTAATTCGAACTTCTGATGACATTTAAGGCGATATGTTGAAGCACCGGAAGTTTAATCACATTACCATCTCTATAAACGCCGTCTTTTTTGCTTATGTAAGCTTTACTTAAATTCTTAAGACTTTTCGTTTTGTATCTTTCCACTCATCTCATTTCTTGAGCCGTTTCCGACTCGAAGATGGGATTCCATCAACAGACGAACCAGGTGAAGAAATAAAACAAGAGGCGTCACTATGCAGAGGTTTGTTCTGACAGAAAAAAAAAGGATTGACAATCAAGAAACCCTTAACAATTTATATCGGTTTTATTTAGATGATTTGCCAATAACAACTGCAAAATATGAGGATTTATAATTAAATGATTGTAAGTAATTGTAAATCATTGAGTGCCAATAAAATTAAAAGCATCATCTTGACTGATTAAATAAGTTAATACATCAAAATAAATAAAAATATTTAAGGCTAAATAATTTTAAGCAAAACTGATACTTTTTCTTATGGAAAATAGGTTAGTTCTTTTCCAAAAATGTAACTTTAACCTTATTTTTTATAAGTAAGTATGTCTAATTTTTACATCTGCCGTATATGGTGATCAAATATTGTATGTTTTTCTATCAATATTAACGTCGTAACCATTTTGCAACTTGACGGTATGTACATTTCCAACCACGCATATCGTCGTAACTCGTCATAACTCAATAACATAACTTGCACCCCTACGCATATAGTCTTAAGTGTGTAACTTCAGTATTTTTCATTAAATTGCAATTCATTTTATATCAGTGGTGTTTATTTAAAGATGACTTAAGGGCACCACAAATTATAAGCTCGATTTAACTTCGAATTTCCTTCCCATTTTCGAGTAATGACAAAAGTAAACTTTAAATGCACATACTGTAAACTTGTCATAATTTGTATATGACCTTATGCGCCGGAGGTGTCGATATATTTAAGATTTTTATTATATAATACACATATTTTAATACACATCCATGACCCAGGAACACAGAAAATATTTTTGTTCCCTGGCGGGATTTAAACCCGCAACCTCCGGCTTGAGCGCCAACGCGCTTACCACTGAGCTACGGAGGTCGTCAAATTTATTATGTAATAACAAATTAACCGCTAAATACATAAATGACAAAAAAGAAAGCCAACGCCCTCTTAATATGTATGATCTGTAGTATTTAGCCTTTTATGATAGAAATAAACATATTATTATATTTGTAATGGTTTATTTCAAAGATTCCAGTCACCCTTTTACACAATACCATATTCTTGGGTAATCTGCCTATAAAAAAATCGGTTGTCTGTAAAGTCGGTTTACTGACGATAGTTGATCGTGACAACATCATAAGAAAATGGAACGCCTCAGAGCGGAGGTAACGCCGCATGCGTCATATTTTTCCGTTCGTGTAGCCGGCTCCATCGAATTATAAGACGTGACTTCAACAAATTAGTACAAGAATATTGTAGCAATATGTTATATATTATATCAATACGATGTATACAGATTGTGACATTTATACTATACGCAAATTAAAAATGTTATTTTTTCAAAAAAGACTGCATAACTACCATTTGAAACTGTTTCTGTAAGAACTAAGCTGGCAACATTTTTTAAATTGGCATCAGCGCCATACCTATGTGCAGAGTTAACGTTGCCGTCCAGCCTTCCCACGTCATCGGTCCATTCCAAGTGTTGAAATCACATAAAGGTGCAAGTTTTGCTGTTTCAACATATTTATAAGATTATTGTTACCCATTTCCAACATATAAAACTTGTACGACATTAGACGAATAGTTTGACGAGTAAGTTTACTCAATTTAGGCGCATTTTTTGAAAATACTTTTAAAAACACCACAAGCGAACACCGTCTGACAGCGCATCTACCACAAAATTGGAACATAACATGGCGGCCAAAGAGTATAATATAAACACTACATGTTACTAGCTATGTGATGGCGGCAAACCTGCACTAATTTAGCACCCCATCGAAGGATTTTTTTAATCAAAATGGGTCTTAGTTCTGTATAGATCCACCATCATTTTTTTAGGTCGCTTATAGTTTTGTAATAAATTTTTTTTTAATTTTGCAAAAATAAATGCATCTAAGCATCTCTTAAAACGGAAACTGATTAATCTTTATATTTCTGCAATCTTTATCGTTAGGTCAGTATTGGTCAGTTTTCGCCTGTCGCCGCCGTGCTCTCCTTCGGAAAGAGGCGCCAGTGCACTTTCTCCCCCATTCCGCCTGCTTCTTCTGCGACATCCCTACCTCGCAGAAGGAGAGGACCGCCTGCCATGCGCTCTTACTGTCAGTCAGCGCTCGGATGACCGCATGGAGCGACAGATCCGCGATGACCCGCACTCGGGCTCGTCCAGCCGCTCCTTCCACTCGCGGAACACTCGCCTTCTCATGCGCCTCCGGCAGCTCTCCTCGTCTCCCTCGGCCTCGTCACCATTCGACACCTCCTCCTTGGCTTCTCCTCTCCTCCTCCGCCAGGAGTGCGCCAGGGCACCTGCCACTAAGTCCCATGGCGCTGAGTCCGCAAGTACAGTGAGGTCCCCGGCGAACAGCATGTGATCCAAACGAGCTCGCCCCACCAGAGTGCCGATCTGAACAATAAACCGAAATTTTGAATTCAGCGATGTTCTGGTTGGGCGAGAAATTGGTCCCGATCACCAGGACGCGACTGAATTTGGCCACAACGTAGGCGCGCCCCCTCTCCACGACGCCGAACGATGGTGAGCCGTTTAGGGTTGCGATTGTCACCTAGCCATCCTCGTCCCCGACCCAACTTGGCGAGTCGAGGATGCTGTAGGGCTCTGCCTCTATAACCACCTGCACCGACCACTCCGCCAGTGCTTGAAAGAGCAGATCCTGGGCTCTGGCGCAGTGGTTGGTCCCAGTACCCCACAGCGCTTAGCGTCTCGATCTTATCTGGGGCTACCTCCGACCCCGACGAGTCTTATAGGCGGGACGGGACCAGGTGGCGCGGAAGCGCGAATGCACCGTGATCTGCCTCCACCGGTGGGAGGGAAGCGCTGTGCCGCGCTCCCGGCTGCATGGGTACCACCATCTTGCTTGTTTCTGCCGTGAAACAGCTTTGCTGTGTTTCGGAGAGAAGGGCAAGACAGGTAGTGTAATTACTGGCACCGAGACTTAACATCTTATGTCTCAGGATAGGCAACACATAGATAAGTTGCCTGGGCTCCTTCCAGGTAAACTAGTGTTTATGGTAATGGGCGACCTCAACCACTTACCATCAGGTGGCACGTTTGCCAGTTTACCTATCCAACTAACATAAAAAAAGAAAACCTCCACGGCTTCCCTCTCCGCATCCGCCAGCTCACGCTGTGTTCGCTATGGTCGCGTGGGTTCGGGGTTGCGCCGAACCTACGAAGTTTGCCCCCCTACGTATTACACGGGGCCTCAGTCCTAGGACTGGCGGTATTCGCGGTACCCGCGCGGACAGTGTACCTACTCCTTTTTGGTACTAATTTTTTAACCATACTTTTCCCCCCTGGTGTCTCCACCTTCGGGGCCAGGGAGACGAAGCATCATGGGCAGAACCCTATGCACTAGGATGGCGTACATTTGTATCCCAACCGGGGGGGCCTCAGGTATTCCGATTGTGGGTGCGCTAACGACTGGAGACCCTCCAGCCATTCATGATCTCACCGTGCACCAAAACTTAAGATTAGGGTATTTTTTTAGTGGTTTTCTACTACGTAGTTCCCAACCCAACGTGGGATGCGACCACCAGCTGAAGCCCCACCGCCGCGTCAAGGCCCGGATCCGATGGTGGGGACACATTGTCACCTGTATATTGGTTTCATATTTACCATAAATATCGAGGAAAATGAAAGTAAGAAATCGTTTAAGTGTTATGATTTATTTTTAATCACACAATATTATTAATTAAATGTATTAGATAAGTATGACTACCTATTTAATTTATCTTGCAATAAAATAAAAGAGTAACCAAACTAAAATAAAAGCTAAATACTTTTGCTAAAGACCGCTAATTAAGTACTTATTGTCTACGTAAGTCTTTAAAAATATCACCATTAAAATCATCAATAATAAAAAAGTGAGTAAGTACCTATATACTATGAGAGTAGCATTGTCAGTGCCCAAAAAAATGATATTTATCGTAAAGAACGAGGCTTCCTTAGATCTTTTGCGAAGCAGGTACAACGTACCTGCCTACATAAAACTAATGTTAATTTCAATTGTAATTTAATTGTTTTTTTTAATAATATAAAAGTCACATATTTTATAGTTTTTATCTATATTAGCCGAAGTTTTAGGTTTTTTACTTTTTATTATTTCTTTGTTTTAAATACAATATGATGATGTCAAACCGAAATATACTTTACAAACCCTCAGTAATGTAATTAATGTTTTGGCTGTTTAGTTAAATTATATCAGTCATTTAACTTTACATGTCTGTAAATTTTTCAAGATAAGTTTTTACGAGTTTTGTTCTTAAAAGTTATACTCTTCTCCAGATCCATATGTGTACTTTTCAGGCAGGGTGTAGTCTGCGGGGTCGTGTCCGTATGCTTCTTTCCCCCCATTGCCGTCACCTTCACCCTCCCTGGAAATTATTGTTTATGTATTACTTGCAAATAAAAAGTAGATAAACGATGATCTTCGTGCAGTAGTTGGTCCTTGTTAGATGCGGGTCTCGGTATTCTTGGCGTTCATTAAAACGGGCCATGTCCTGCAGTGGGCATTTCCATTTACTTGCGAAACACAACTAAGGTGATTCACGAAAGAAATAAGTATGAGGGTGGTATCCACAGACATATGTGGTATCCATGCAGACGTTTGCGCGTCACAAGCGCAGCTTTCTCAGTGGTATAATTTATACCTTTCCTAATTCACTGACTAATACAATATTACTAGCTGTTACCCGCATTTTCGCCCGCGTTAACTTTTGTCACAAAAATGAAAAATGAAAAATAGATGTCGACTGATTCTGAGACCTACCCGATATGCACAAACAACGTGACACAATATTTTTTTCTATTCTATTCTATTCTATTTTATATATTAGATAAAGGCGAAAGTTTGTAAGGTTGGATGTTTGTAGACCTTTCACGTCAAAACGGCTGAACTGATTTGGCAGACAATTGAAATGGTGTTGGCTAAGGTGATGGCTTATACCTTGGATTAGGACATAGGCTATAAAAATAATTATCATCAATCCGGATACGGTTGTAAATTTAAGTTAACGCGGGCGAAGCTGCGGGCACCAGCTGGTATTGTTATAATGTAAAAGATTTGATTTCTTGAATGTGTCAAGTCACCGCATGAAAGTCGCATATATTTTTGCAAAATAATGCTTAATTCTCACCTCAACTCTCCGTGTTGCTCTTGAGGTTTTTCTTCATTTTCATGCTCACCATCACGGTCGGTGGGCTCCTGGTATCGCTCAGCTGTAAAACAGAGTATGGATTAAAATAAAACAAATCGTAGCGTCAATACTATATTTTATTGTAATAAAATATTATACTAGAGACATAAATAACTCTTTGCATAAAATTAATACTAAACAGTTCAATATTTTGCGTATTATATTCTCAAGTTGGCATACATACGACAATAATTGCAGTGTTAACTTTGTGTGAGGCAGATCTCTCTCTTTTAAAATACAAAATAAGACCAGCCCACGCTATCGTTCTACATTTTTCTATAACTAGTGTATTGAAGTTAAAAACTAAGATATTTAAATTGTTTCCTAATGTTTAATTTCACATTAATGAAACAACTTTTATGGATTTATCGCGGGTTTCTAAGGTTATTAGCACGTATAAGCCACCATGGTCACGGGAGGTCATTCCGTAACGTATTCGAAATATCGGACATGTAAAAACTTTGAAAACCACGATATAAACTCCGTTAAGGTGTTTCGCTAAAATATCCATCTAAACAACCTCCTAACGAACTTCAAAGGTCGCTTAATAAGGGGTCTCGCTCTCAATTCACCTTTTCTCTCCTGCTGATGACTGTGAGCGGCGTCGTGACCCTCGTCATCATGGCCGAAGGAGTCCTGCTTCTCGAACTCGTAGTTGTCACCGGCCTTCTTGTGGTAGGAGTCGAAGTGCTGGTACCCCTTCTTGCCACCGCCCGCCTTCTTCCGCGAATACCCGATTTCGCCGTCGCCGTCACTCTGGTATGATCTGTGGTAGTTCTCCGGCTGGAATATTTTGTAATGAGAAGATAATGTTCTGTGTAAGTGCAATAATCTCGCTTAGCACGCTTTATCTAAAAGCTTACACCTGATCGAAACCACTACATCAAGGACCCTCTCTCGATAGTGCGCCAACGTTTACCCGGATTTACTCACTTAGCTTACCAGGCAACTTTGGGCTAACTTTGATTTGTCTATCTGTGCGTCTGTCTGTGGTACGGTTGTGTGACTGAACTGATTTGGATAAGGTTTTTGATATGGAAGCAGGTTTTCTAGTGGTGGTTCGTAGACATTTTTCTAAATCAATATTATATTTATATTTTATTATATGATATTTATGGCTACCGGCTCATTTGTTATTTACACTGGGTATTTTTAAAGTATAAGGTTTTCATCATTATCATCATCATCAGCCTTTATCGGTCCACTGCTGAACATAGGCCTCCTTCAATGAATGTTAAGACGACCGATCCCTTGCCACCCGCATCCAACACGGACCGGTCCCCGCACGGAGATCGTCTTCCCACCTGGTTAATGGCCGACCAACACTTCGTCTACCTAAACGTGGCCTCCACTCTTGAGCGTGTGACCAGCCCACTGCCACTTCAACGAGCTTATTCTTCGCGTGATATCGGTAACGTTAGTTCTCTTCGTTAAAGCTATAAAGTTTTACTAAGTTTTAAATATTTAATATATAAAATGTATTATGTAACTCACCGGAGCTGCCCTGACCTCCCGGACGTAAGAGCCGACGGAAGCTGTATCGTCAACCATCATCAAGTCCTCGAGAGTGGTCGGCATCGCCGTCGCCACTTGCAGAACCCCCAGCGCCAGTACTATTACCTTCATTCTGTTCTGTTACCTGTGAGCCTTGAGTATCGGGACTGGATTAATGTTATCAGTCGAGTCACATAGTAAATGTTTTACGTCAAAATCAAAATAAAAAAATATATTCGAAATAGTACCATAGTATCTTTTTGAACCTCAATTGAATCTACCACCAGTTCCGAGGCAAGCCCACTAAGAAGAACCTACGAAACAAACTCAGGGGAACTAATCTTTTCAAATAATATGTATTCTATAACAATTTTTACATCTTATCCTGAACTTTACCTGGATCCAAAATTATGTTTGTTTCTTTCACAAAATAATAACTAGAGTTCGAAGGTTATCAGATAAGTCACCTAATAGTAAATGGATAAAGTTACCCCTGGAAAAGTCTACCTAGACTCACAATACTTGTTCTTTCTTTCATGAAATGAAAAACTTAGCGATTTTCCGGGAATATATGATCAGGAATTGCAGTGCAATTACTGATATTAAGTTGCGACTTTGCAGAGTCAACACATAATTGAAGTTTCTCAAGATCATCCGAAGTATTTTTATAAAATATACATTCATTAGGACCACTGCATGGCAACGTTTCCATCTTACCGTCAGTGTAATTTGGTAAGTGTATAAGACCAGCAGTAACTGTACTTTGGTTAGATCAGCTTGACCATCCTTTATCGATCCTGGCCTCTCAAACAATTGACCCTGTTGATCATCTTCAACCTCGTCCAATAATTTAGGGTTGTTATAGCAGGGAATTAGATTGAATAAAATCGTTTACCTACAAAAAACCTCCTGACCTGTCGCACCAAGAGAACTCGCGCCATATTTTCCCGCCAGTATTTTATATAACCACCGATTGCGACTGCTCTCTTTCACAACCCGCGGCGGACTGTACGGTGTACCCAGCTCCTATCATTGTTCGGAGACAATTGGTGTTTTTTGCGTACCTCGCAATTATTGCTAATTCATTAAGAAATTGAATTTCTTGTCGGAGTGTGAAAAGTGCTAAACTTGTGCTAAATTGAACGTTTGATGATCGTGGGAATGAATTACAAATCCCATCAGAGTACCCCTTCTATCTTGGCTTGGCTTCAAAAGTACATATTATACCTATGTTGTTGATGTGTTTTGGTCATGGATGTGCGTGATTTTAATAGTAAGTGCGAATAAAACATACGTCTACCGTATACCTACCTTTAACACGTAGATACCTACACCTACGTGTTAAAGTTTAAATAGAATTGTTTTCAGAAGTACAATAATATTATGTATTTTAGCTTATCACATTCAATTTAAGGCTAAGAATTATGTTTTGATATTATTATCTAGCAATTGGATGGATGATCGATCTTCAGTTTACTGTAAAATTAATAACTAGTTAGATACGGAGCTTCAAAAGTGTTCAAAAGTATGTAACATCAAGATACCGTTCTCAAAGTAAGGTAAGACAGGCATTACATTTTAGCAGGTTTTGTGGCCAGATTCAAAGAGATACGTTTTGTGTGTAACGTAAGCCCAGGTATTTCTTCTAACTATGATGTTGCTGTTTTATCCAAAAAAAATCAGAGGCAGTGAATTAGGTACCAGCTTTATAACCATACGCCAGAGTAGTCGATGCATGGAACTAGATCGAACAAAATAAGTACTTGTTCCTGATAAACTCGTTTAGTAATGTTGTTACGGTTTACCACCAGGTTCACGTCCATCCAGGTATACCTTCCAGAATAGATGATCCTCATATTTGAAGGGCCGACAACGTACCTGCAAACCCTCCGCGAATGTCTATGGATGTCGGTGACCACCACGCGTCGTTTGAACCGACTGTTATTTGCCTCCACTTCTACAAAAAATAGCTTTGGATTGCATAGAAATGAACAAAAACAATCACACACATCATATTAAAATAGATAAACCCAACACACATGCACATAATGAAATAAAAACCGACCAAGTGCGAGCCGGACTGGCGCACGACGGGTTCCGTACCATAATTATCGAACGACAAAAATCACGTTTGAGACCCCCTTGATTTATTTAATTTTAATTTATTTATTTACTTTGATAGTGAATAGGTACTCAACTATTCTATGAATGGTTCAAACGTCTAGGTACCTGTTGCCCTTATTAATATCGAGTATAAAACGGCAAAAAAACTCGTTAGTTGTATGGGAGCTCCCCTTAAATATTTATTTAACTTTTAGTATTTGTTGTTATAGTAGGAACATAAATACATCATCTGTGAAAAATTCAGCTGTCTAACTATCACGGTTCATGAGATACAGCCTGATGACAGACGGACAGAGGAGGCTTAGTAATACGGGTACCCGTTGGGCACCCTTTGGAAACGGAACCCTAAAATGATACAATTACAAAATCAATCAATGAAATCACCAATATTCAGACACTTTTATAATGTCGAAATGCTGATTGAATTTCGCGGTGAGACGTGGACAATTTGCAGTGATTCAAGAAAATATACGAAAAAGATTATACGTTGATACATTTTGTAATTTTCGTGAATATGGTATCGCAATTTGTATGAAAATATAGGTTATAGTTACAACATAAAAATATTATATTTTGTGAATGGCGCATATTTATTCTTTTACGTTGTGATTTTTCTCTCTACAAATAGTAGCAATGGGTGAACTCGTTTGACCACTTACCATCAAGTAGCTGGTCTGTCTGTTTGCCTATGTAACTAATATGAAAAACATCAATCGGGTGACTGATTGTCGTCATCAAAAACGATACAAATATCATCAGACATATTATCCTCATTAAACAGCGAATGATGAAAATTAACATTTTTTTGGCATTTTTACTAAATTTAGTTTCTAGAGAATATGAATATGCCTCCTGCATTGAGACGCGATGGCTTAATTCACTCGCGGACCAGGTTCTCCTTTAAATGCTCTGTCAATCCTATGTTCTGTCAAGGTCCAATAAATACAAATTCTAGCTATTAAAGGACCTACATACAATAAAAATCCAATTCCAATTTCTCTCTTTATTAGTTGTGACGAAGACATTACATTGTTGTCAGCCCTTTTCTCCAGTTCTGTTTTGTCCAATTTAATTTCATCGTGTAAAATCTATTCACTTTTGCTTTATTTTGTTTTTCTTTGATGAAACGCAGTACACAGAGATATTATTTTTCCTAGTATTATTATTTTCTTCTCCTGATTTTGTTTGTTTATTATACAAGTTCACAGATATTGGATTTTTAAGAATTTCATAGTCGGATTCCCATTCCTTCTTCAGTTTTAGATCGCTCAATACTTTGTTGCTGTGAAACAAACATAAATAATCAGTTAATATAGGTAGAGAAGAAACCATCATCTCAAATTAATAATCATCTTCTTTGCTAACTTGGCTCATATAAGTAAGTGTCTGTATGTTACAATAAAATAGGTAGGGTCATGTAATATTCTACATTATTTTTACCATTAAAAAGGTTGAAAACGGGATATCTGTTTTCGGACCATGTTTTTACCTCATATCACGTGGACCTTGATGTTTTGGCATTCTCAATAAAAGTCTAAGACAGAAATTCAAAAGATATGTTATCTTTTATATTACTACTCGCTCACTCTTTCATGAGCTCATTAATTGTCACCTAACGCAATTGGCAACAGTTGATACCTACACCAGGTCAGACGTCACATCGAAGCGCAGCACCTCGAAGCCCACGTCGTGCCCACGCTGAATGGACGTCTTGGTCAGGAGGTGGGCGATCTCCTTCGCCTTCGGAGTGTCTGGGGGTACCATCAGTATTATCTAGAAAAGATACTGAGTAAGGCTCAAATACAAACCAATTTCCTTCACAGACGCGAACTTGACATTTTGTGATAAAGCAGCCTCTTACATTAAGACGACATCCCTCACTGGTAAGATACTTCTCTTCACATTATAAAAATAATGATTCGTATCCGTATGGTAATATTAAAAAAGTTGTCAAAGAATGTTGGTGTTGTAAAGGATATTTTAAAGTAAATAACCTTGCCTTGGGAGCAGGGATCTTTTTCCATTTCATTTTTTTAGTACAAAAACATGTAGAATTTATTGTAAGATACTAGAAAAAATAGTTTTACCAGTTCTTCTTAGTAGGCTCGCCTTGGAACCGTTGGTAGATTCAATTGAGGTTCAGCTACTATGATAAAAAAGATTTTATATTTGGTTCCGAAGGCATACCTGCAGTATGTTATGTACACGATGCTTATCATGCAATCCCGGCGCTCGCAGGCAGTGCGCGGTGAACAGCATCAGTTGCCTGAACTGGGCACACTTGACGCACTGGGCCCATTTCTCCAACAACAACGCGTCCCAGGGGCACACGGAGGTATTGAGCGCAAGGCCCCGGATGTGTGGCCAACCACGAGTCGAATCTTGTTGCTCGGCCACCATAGAATGACCTGAATATTACATCTCTTTACATTTTACCGGGCTTAGAATGAATTGGGTTCTATTCGCGATTCAGGCCCTAAGGGCCTTTTCGCTGTTGATCATGAAAATCCGATGATGGTAATTTAAAAGCCATATTTTATACTGTCCCTAAAAACAAGACAAAGAAAAGGTCAGTGCTATTAGATGAAATTGCAAACATCTGACAATGGGCCGGGCTGCAGCTTTGATACAATCATACGCCTTAACTGATTAATTATAAATAGGTACCATGAAATATTTACAGATAAAATTGAAATTTTAAAAATATACCTTGGCAAAGCGTCCTGGAGACAAAATCAGCGATCAGTAAGTTGGTGTTTTGAGCTGGGGAGGGGTAGATGAGTCCTGGCCAGGCGTTGGAAGCATTTTCTCGGACGAAGCGGAGCACCTTTGGCACATCAAATGGCCTCGCTCGGCGGACTCGGAAACGCGCTACATTGTCTGAACCTTGCACCTAAACGAAAAAAAAATTACAATTTTTTTTTACTATTATGGCAGGGTTTCTTAAACTGGGGTCCGTGACATGCGAGGAAAATATTCAATCTATTTATAACAAAAACGTTTGTTGAGGGATAAACTCCTACAACTTCTAGGTTAAAAAAAAGGTCAGCAAAATCTTTACATCATACACCTTTTTTAATAAATCCGCCACTGCCACAAACCTAATTCTAGAATAAAAAAAGGTCAGCTCGCAGGGGTCTTAAAAATCTGTTTCAAACTTCATGTTTTTTGGCTATACGAGTAGAAATTTAATGTGGATTATTTCATTCACATGCATTTCTTGCGGCGAAAAGCGGAATATCAACTTGAGGAATAATTCTAATGTAGGCATTTAAAGAAAAACCTTGTGTATTTGCGTGTACTTATTTATTTTCCATACTTTTTAAAATTTGTTTTCGGTTGTGAGGTGCGAGGCTCTTCGCACCGCCCACATCGCCTTACGCCGCTTCTGTATGTGATATACCTTAAAATTTTGATCAACCAAGTACAGTGATTTAAATAAGTTAAAACTAAATATTGATTGGCTCACCGCGACCTGTTTAGAAGACGAATCATTTGGCATTTTCGCATAATGTCTCCAAATTGCACAAAGGCCGTCATTGCTTCGCATGGTTTCTATATGACGTTTTGAATGAAGCAAAAGGCTCTTCAATATAGAAGACATCACTGCGATGGATTTTATGAAAATGGTTTTTTTTATTTACAAATCTGTATATTCATTTTTCTGTTTTTTTTGTTTACTTCATTGTAAAATTTAATATTATGTGGTGGTTGAAACCGCCATTGCGGTCTCAGTAAGTCAAATTGAACGTTGTCAAAATTATGTGCGATTATTTAATGTCTCTTTTTTCTAGTAAGGTTATATATGTTTTTATATTCATTGAGCTTCACTAATATTGTGTATATTAAAATATAATTATCTGAAATATATTTCCTTGACTCCATGCATTATATTGCATTACAAATGTAATTTTACAGACATCTACGTATAATGTGAGAGTGCCAAAAAAATATCACTAAATTAGTCTCAAATAGGCTACGGAATCGTACCGAATCTATCTTAAAGTGGCATTTAAGATAACTCTTAAAATTGAGTCTGTAGATCTGTCTCGTAACTCGAGTAGTAGTTTCGACTCTAAATAAGAAAATAACTTAAACTACTTAATAACGCAATTCCTTGATGTAAAGTTGTCATTTATATACTTACATAATTGTAAACCTCGGTGGTTTTTAGGCATATATTAATTAAGAATTATTTCGAAAGAATGAGAATCATTCAGAATTATTGGCATTAAAGAATGAAGGAAAATCCATGTGGAAGCTTTTTGCTTTGCCATTGTCAACTTGCTCAATATTGTATGGCGAAATTTCTCTGAAGGCTGTCTGCTACTAAATACTTACAAGATTTTTAGTAGACTCTCGCTTGATTTCTCACCCGTTTACTGATATACATTAGCTAGAAAACTAAAAAAAGAACTAATATTGGTTATGAATTCAATTAAGTTTTGAAACACAGTAATCTTCTAATATCTGACAGCGAAATGTCATTTTAGAAACACAATAGACACAGAAATGAGAATAAATTTTAGTTAATATAAAAATGAAGTAACTGTAATAATATGAGTCTAAGTTCGGTCCGAAGAAGTGCCTTGATGTCAAGGCCTTTTCTGCCAAATCTTAATTGTTCTGCCAAAAGACAGAAGAGAGATTCATTATGCGATATATGTCTTCAAGCGCCTCCAAAAAAACCGGTAACATACTGTGATAGTATTTATAAAGCTATAACTTTAAATGTGGTGGTAAAAAGTGGTGGCAATTTTTAGAAGCATTAGTATAATTTAAGACAGTACTTTTGTAATAGATACCCTGTTTACTGACGAAGAATATAGTAGTGCCTGCCAGAATATGGTAAGTCTTTCACCAGTGCAACACTGTCAGATTAAGCACCACATGGCAATTCGGCAGACTTTCAGCTTTAAGAAACAGATTGAGAATTTTTAATGTAAAAAATATTGAAAGAGTTATTTTGCTACTCAACTAGAGCTCGAACGATTGAGTGCTATGCGCGAAGCATTTCCGTTCTTAGTTCTAATGAACTTGAGTTCGTGTGAGGTTCGTCATCTAGCCCAACCTTGTTTCTCCACGTGTAACCATTTGCAGTGCTTCGACCACCGTAACCTGGTGATAGAGCAGGCCCACGCTAGCCAGGCGGCGCTCATCAAGTCGTTCCTGTACAGGCACTACTGGCCGAAGGAGCCCAGCGTGGTGGGGCTGTGGATGTGCCTCAACAGCGCCTACCTGGATATACTCTCCGATAAATATTCTAGATCAGGTGCATTTTGTCAGAACTTTTTTATGCGCACACTAACTGTTGCATGCAGCTTCGCCCGCGTTAACTTAGATTCACAGCCGTACACGGATTGATGATAATTATTTTTATATCCTAAGTTACTCCTTATAACCTCAATTATCTGCCAGTTAGAGTCCCATCAAAATCGGCCCAGCCATTTTAGAGATTAGCCGGAACAATATTGCAGACAGACAGACAAAAAATTCTATTTTGGTAAATTATGTACCGTTCTTATTGCATTTAGTACAAAGCGGTTATTTTAATATTACAAATAGACACTCCAATTTTATTTATCTGTATAGAAAAAGTCTTTCTCATGACCCTTTATAACTGTCGTGGCCAATCCACGACAGCTACTTATGAACTGGGTTAGAATTAAGGAATGCGCTATTCTTCAGATTAAATGTCAGAAAATAAAGAAAAGTATGGGAACGAAACAGACTACGACCAAAGGCTGCAGAAAAAAATTACAAACGGTCAAACGCTGACCAGGGATCTTATATGAAAATTCCACTGACAGGTGACCGGTACTTGGCATTTGAAGTGGACCCGGAGACGAAGGAAAAGAAGCTGGTGGGCGTAAGTGTGGCCAATAAGGTGTTCCCGCTAGCAGCCCAAGAGCTGGAGGACTGGGCCAACCGCACCGCGTCCAAGCCTGAACAGTACCGGATGCGGTTCTCCGCACACTGCCTCAAGACTCCAAATCTCTTTCGAAAGTACAACGTCGGTTTTGTTTATACTGTAAGTCACTTGGTAAATGGTAAGCAGAAATGTTGGGCGTGTGCTAATATCATGTAATGAGTACGAAGGAATTCCTACCGGCCTAGCATGCGCGCCAAGACAATATTTTGTCTACCCTTTTTCTCGTGTTATCTCTCTGTCATACGTTTTCAATATTAGAGACAAGATAAAGTAATCTAAACTTATAATCTATATAACCGGGTGCCTATTTTTTGTAGGCTGTTGCGTTTCCCTACTATAATGATATAATTTCGGTATACGGAGAGTGTTCTCGTAGTAGCATTCGGATAATCGAGAAAATACTCGATGTAGACATTATCTTTCTCTCTCTCGTCAAGATATATCTCGTTGTACGCATGCTAGCTCGGCTGGAGAGTAAAAAATTGAACATGCTCGAGTTATGATGTTCCTAGCATAAGCCCTAACTAACTAACCCTTTCATGTTCTAATAATGGAAATGGGTTTTTCCTCGGTACTGGGCCTATATGCACCGACCATTATTCGCATATTACGGTGGCCCAATGCAGATTGGCGAACCTAACGCCTCGAATACTTATCACGCATGCACGCTCACAATATTTTCCAGCGATGTTGACTAGATCAGGAGTGTAAACAAAAATCACGGACCTCTTGACGCCGAGCCTATACTCAATAGACCGTCGTCGCTCAGTGATCAATTTACATTATAATGACTATATGTACTTCCCCCGAGTTCTCAGTATCACTCTTACCACAGCCGTCTATCATAGTTATTGCTGTTCAGGATGTCTTAGTCTTAAGATAAAATCATGATTCCATAAAGAAAACTTGTTCAACAATTACTAAATCAATTTTCATCCATTAAAGGTGTGAGCGACGACGGTCTAGTGGGTTTGGGCTCAGCCTCTTGAGTAATATCCGGGTTCGATCCTGACCCCTAAGGTGTCTTGAAATGGGTTTTTCTTCATTTCTACGAGCACCTGAACATGATACCATCGCTTGCTCACCGCTGAAGGAAACATCGTGAGGAAACCTGCATGATGAGATTAGAAGTCTTTGAAGGTGTGTCAAGTTCACCAACCCGCATAGGGCCAATGCATAAGTGAACTATGGCCCCTCCTCAGCTGATTTTGAGGAGGAGCCGCGACAAGCAGTAAGACATTTAAGGGTTGATATTATAATATATTATTAAAGGTGGACATACTGGGGACGGCAGCGGAGGTATCAGCTCAAGGTGTCGGAAAACGTCTTCTGCAGAACGTACTGGACTGTGCCGTAGACTTCCGATATCCGCTGGTTCAAGTGGTTTCCAACAATAGTTACGCGTAAGATATTTTTATAAAACTTTTTAAACTATCAAGTAGAATATGAAATGGTACATGATTACTAACGTCCACTTGCAAGCAGTTCATGTCGGTAAGAATTTAATTTGGCTGTAGTTAGGTTAGTTTCAAAGAATTTACTTCAAATACTTAAAGAGTCGCTCAAAACCAGGGCCCAATGTGTTACATACCTCGAAACACAAGATTTTTGGCCTTGGTAAACGACAGCCTATTAAACTTTAAGCACCCCGCCATGGTTCAGGCCTTGACGTGGCGGTGGGGCTCAGTAGCCTGAGGTGTGCCCGGCACCTTGGGCGAAGCTAATTGAGCATAGGGGCTCTTTGTACCCCTCCTATAAGAATAGGGTACAAAAGAGCACGGGCAAAGGGTGAGGATGGGAACCTCACCCCATTGTACTGTCTCGACGTTGGCAACCCCTCTGTGGAGTCGGTCCCCTGAGAGATGACTAGCCGTCGAGGTGCCCTGAAGCTCAACAGATACGGGGCAACTCACCAAAGGCTGCATTGGTGGCACTCGCCGGGTTTTAGTGGGTAGAGCTGCGTCCACTTACCAGCTTTTCGGGCGCAGCGAGTCCCACATACCCGCCTGGGGAGACCCACTCCCCAGCGGGATGCCTCAGAGCATTTCCCGGCGTTAAAGAAAAAAAAAGGAAAGAAAAAAAAAAGATTAAACTTTAAGCATAAAATCCCTTCGATTGTCTTTTAACTCACAAATATATGTTTTTGTTTTAGGTCTAAAATTTGCGAGAAATGTGGCATGACGCGCGAGTGGTCCATGGAGTACGAGGAGTTTGTAGACAATGCCGGTCACAGGCTGTTTTACCCTCGTTCCCCCCACCGGCAGGTAGGAGTTTACGTCAAGTATTTCGACCTGACGCGGCGGCGATAGGAGCGAGGGTGAAGAGCCAGCTCCATAACATATGTAAAATTAGTAAAAGATAAACTTCCACTATAAACCAATTAATTTGATTAAAAATATTTTGAAACTTGTTGTTTTAATGGATGAATACGGCGGAGGACATTGAAGTGGAGTCGTCGTAGATCATATTATGGCCGATGGACTAATTTTGTTCTGAAGTGGAGGCCACGTTCGGGACGACAGTTACCGATCGCCACGCGCTTGGCAATTTCAGTTAGATGTGAATTCGAGGATCAGCTGCCTTAAAAACATAATGTGCATCTGATCCACAGTAGCGGCAGTCCTTCCATTACTGGAAATTATATATTACTAGCAGCGGCCCGCGGTTTCCCCGCGTAGATCCCATTTTCGTGGGAGTACAGGGATAAGTTATAGCCTATATTCTATCCTGATTTGTAAGCTATAATATTACTGTAAGGTTTCATCAAAATCCATTCAGTAGTTTTTGCGTGAAAGAGTAACAAACATACATCCACACATTCCTATATTCTTACAAACTTTCGCGCTTATAATATTAGTAGAATTATATTCTATACTTCCTTATTTTCTTCCATTACTGGATAATATTAAAAATCTCGATACGCGAAGTAATTATATTTTTAGCATATCATAATATTTTCTTACTGAATGACCTGGACTGCTGAATACAGAGCAACTATCGCCAGACTTGGTACAGGTTTTTAATAGATTTTCCTAAAATTTTTAAATAACAGGTAGTTTAGGTAAGTAAATAAAAACAAAGAAAACCAAAATATATTTACATTTATTTCTCAATCTCGTTTCCAAATCACAATCCTGGTGTAAAAAGCGAGGTAAAAACGTAGGTCATTGCTATCAAAATCAAAGGTTCCGACATCTTTGGCTATTAAGTTTTTCTTCAGTCGGTCGGGCGACATCACGAATTAGTTGCGGTCACTTAACACAATAATGGCTTTTTCAATTACTTTTTGCGACGTTTGAAATTTTGTTTAATTTTCTAATGCACTGTGAAATTGAAGTTTGCTATTGAGAAATTATGGCTCCGTTTTGTTTAACCGCAAAACACTTTGATGGTAGTTAAGTGAACTCTGATCGACTTCTAGAAATACGTGTTCAGGTTTTTGTTATAAAAGTTAAGAATAAATAGACAACAGTGAACCTTAAGCTTGAGTTTAGACAAATTACCAAATCCAATAACGTATTTTATAGAACTATAAATAAATTATAATTGTCTCGTAATTTACAAAAAATGACAATAAGGTTTAGATCATTAACTGATACCGAGTGATGTTGATGAAAGTCTTAATAATTTTTAATATATCACATTAGATTACGCATCAGCTTTTAATAAGAATACAGTACTTGTCTGGAAGAAATTACTCTGTAACCTATCCCTAATTCAGACTCCTAACAAATATCTCCTTAACTATATTATAAGTCACAATATAAATTGCATTTGGTGTAAAATTATAAATATTACATTTCGTATGATATACAGTACGCACAAGTAAACTTGTCCAAAGTGAAGTTAGCTGAGAAACACAATTAAATTTTAAAACGCTTTTAGCTTCTGTATGAAATCTTTGAACTTGTATTGTACACCTAGTCATAAACGTCGGATAGGATTTATTTTTTGAACACTTACCAATGAGCGATGACAGTACAATTTACAAATAAAAAAATACGAAAAAAAAAAATTTTGTTCTTTTTTTTTGACGCACATAAAAATTCTGCATCTTCAATCTGTTTAAGTTAAATTGTACGTCCTGTATACTAGTAACCTAAACTAATGGTTAGCCTACACTAATAAATGTAGCCTAAACTAACGCTAATTTTTCTTCGCATGCTCCCAGTGGGATCCGCCTTCTCTAGCACCCTTCTTGCCATGCTGCGAATGATTCTCACGATGTTCTTCATGACCGCGCTTGCCGTTGTATCCCTTGTGGTCGGCATCGACGTGCCCTTTATTACTGTAAAAAACAAGTTTATCTTAGTATTTCAGGTACGTGAATAAATAACTGGTTTCTAGCTGCATGAACGAAGTCAGTGGTATGGGTAAAAATCATTTTGCCCAAAAAGAACTATATGAGTTGCCCTGCTCCCTGATCCTGTTGACGATAATGAATCAAGCATGACTGTTTGGTAAACACTTACAAGAGTATTATTTTTGAATAGACTTTAAAATATTTTACATTTAAATATTTGTAGAAATATAATTACATACTTTTGGT
Source organism: Helleia helle (assembly GCA_963853865.1). Taxonomy (NCBI): domain Eukaryota; kingdom Metazoa; phylum Arthropoda; class Insecta; order Lepidoptera; family Lycaenidae; genus Helleia; species Helleia helle. The sequence goes on from OY971423.1 coordinate 836,045, forward strand.
AAAACAAGGTACACATTCGCTAAAGGCTGGTATTGTTAAGATATTAAAATGAGTAGGTATGATTGCCTGCTTCAGATTTTATGAATGTAACAGGGATCTCAAAATTCTCTGATAATTTTAAATGTGTGATTTTGTACACTCCATAGCATAGCAGCTAATATCATTGCTAACGCAATATTTCCTTCACATGTCATGCGTTCTATTTTAAACAATTCTAGTTATAATGCAAACTAAACTATTAAATATTTATAGTTTGAAAGTAAAGTATTCAGCGTTTAGTGTCTGAGTAAAAAATACAGTAAAACTATAAAAATGAAAGTCATACCATGTTTCTTATCTTGAAAGTAAAGTCAACTAGGAGCTTCAATTACGTTGCAAACTTTCAAGTATCAAAACTGCTAAGTTATTAGTATAGCAGTTACATACATCGACCATAATATAACCGGATAGAGAGTAGTAATGTCAGCCATACAATTCCGAACTTGGTCATTTGTCACATAATAGCAATTCAATCAACCAGTTATTTTTATGTACGTCCCATGGGCCAATCATCCATCAATGGCCACCAGTCGGCCAATGAGAGCGCAAAATCGACGCAGCGTCGCAGCACAAATTTGGTGGAATTTGTCTTCATACATGTTATGTACATTACCGCTCTATTCCGGTTATATGCTCGATGCAAATCACTGACCAATTTCGTAATTTTATGGCTCGCACATTACTACACTATCCGGTTATTATATTATGCTCGATGGTCTATACAAATAACATAAAAAAGTAGTCGTTCCTCACCTGTATCCTTTCTTTCCTTTTTCCACAAAGTCGTGTCCCGCGTTCACGTGGTGTGCCTTCTTCTTGCCGCTCTCGTTGCTGGCGTGTTTGGCGTTAAACTTGCCGTACCGATGGTGCTCCCCGCTCTTGTGGTAGTCGTCGTAGAACTTGTGCTCCTTGTGGAATTCGTCCTTGTGGTATTTGTTGTGGAAACCTGAAAGAAGGTGCAATAACATTTTATAGACGGTACAACTATAGCTCACAACCGTAAGATTGTATCGGTGCAATATTTATAATATATATTATATGTTATTATTGTTTACGCGAGTCATGTAGCCTACCAAGTGATCAACACCGCCCATGAACATAAAAATCTGTAAAAATAGTATTTAACCTATCCAGAAAAATAAAATCTTAAGTCTCTGCCAGTAATTACTCTGCCGGTCTTGCGCTTTCCTCCGAAACACAGCAAAGGTGATGGAAGAAACAAGCAAGATGGTGGCTACCCATGCAGACGAGATCGCGACACAGCGCTTCCTACCACCGGTGAAGATTTTTTAAATCCTATTGGTATATTTCTTGTAAATGTTTCATATTTGGGGCCTTGTCCAGTACCAAGATACAGGGCTTGATACGGACTAGGTTGAAGCAGTGTGATTGTCAAAAAAAAATACATATGGCTGATTTGTGAACAATAAAGGCATGAATATATAAATAATTAAGTTTTTTTGGCAATGTATAAAGCTTTGAAGCATGTAAAAAAAGTATAAAAATAATTGCGTTTTTTTTTAGTCTAGTTGTTATTAAGTTTTAATGTATATATAGTATCAAAAGTCTTGTGGATATTCAAATAAAAATCACGTCACGGTAATATGTTATATTCAAATATTGAGAATACAGTTTTACATAATTATTAGCTTAAGTCGCGTTTATACAATACCGCGGTTACAACTAGACTGTTCTAATGATCCGTAATACTACTATATATACTAATATGTTACCGTACATTACTGTATATAATAATGCTGACTCAAAAATATAACACGTTTCCTTAATTTTTGTGCCTAGAACTTATAATCAACTTGTTATTTTACTAATTACAATCTTTGCGTTTACCACGTCATTGTTGTTACTATTGGAGTCGGTGTCAGCAAAGACAGGTAGGTAGGTACAGCAACAAATATGATACCGGTGACTGACGACGGTTTTGGTGCTGTACGGTCTATTTAACTTAGCTGACACCGACTGTCCAAGTCCAAACACAAGGTAGCTACTGTAAACTGCTGAGAAGTTCCTTTAACTGTCCTTCGTCTTCATCATCAGACCCCTAATGATAGTCACAATTTATCTAGGTGTAAAGTTCTCATCAATACAAATTAATCAAGCCCAAACACAAGGTTACTGCTGTAAATCGTTGAGGAGTTCCCTCGACTGTCTTTCAGCTCCATCATCAGATCAACTCTAGACCTTCATAAAATTGTAGTGCTTTAAAATACTTAAATAAAAAAATATTAAACGCACTAGTTACTCCTACGATTTTCGAAAGTTCCCCTCGATTTCTCTGGGATCCCATCATCAGATCCTGGTTTACTTATCATGGGACCACCTTGAAAGTGCACTCTTTTGAATAAAAAAAGAATTTTGAAAATCGGTCCACAATTGACAGAGAAATCGGTGAACATACATAAAAAAAAAAAATACACATGAACATAATATTATAACCTCCTCCTTTTCGAAGTCGTTTAAATATAAAATTCAAATAAAACATTTTCATACGGTGTATTCGAAAAGGACGACTTGGTTCGCCTTTAAGTATACCCAAAGGTGGTGTTTTCTATAATAAACTTTTAGCGGGCAGTAATGAGTTTTTAATTCTCTTTTATCTTCGTAAACTGTGCGCCGCAAATATCTTTGCTGCGCACTTTTTGAATGTGGAACATCTTAGTGTTCAGCGTCAAAGAAATCGAACGAACGAAATTTTCATAGTTGCGAAAATGTCTCAAATGTAAATACCTCTATGTTTTTAGTTGTTTTATTATTAGTGTTTTTTTATGTTATTTGGATAGGCAAACTAGCAAATGTGCCACCTGATGATAAGTGGTCGACGTCGCCCTGGTAAACTAGTTTACCTGGAACGATTTTTTTTCGGAAACTTTTCGGCCTGATGGCCTTTAAGCTCAATCGGTACAGTAAGTGAGCAGATGGCTCACTTAAGAAATATTCGAAAGCGTCCTCCTTTCGAATATTTCTTAAGTGAGCCATCCCTGCGTGGCGCGGTTCATCGCACGCGCTGCTCGGGAGAGCAGGATTTGGACTAGTCAAATCCGATACGGTTGAAGAATCTTTTACGGTTGAATTTAACCTATCATCATGAGGGCCGGCCCTCATCTCTCCCTCTGTAGAGGGAGGCGGGCCACGCGCGGTGCACAAGCAATCTAGGGGTAGCGTAGTGCTACCGCTGTTAGCGCGATCTGGTTTTGTGTCTACTCGTATCGGATTCGAACCTAAGCTTTCGCGATCGGTCCGGAACGAGCCCAGGCAACTCATCTATGTGTTGCCTATCCTGAGACATAAGATGTTAAGTCTCGGTGCCGGTAATTACACTGCTTGTCTTGCCCTTCTCTGCGAAACACAGCAAAGCTGTTTCACGGGAGAAACAAGCAAGATGGTGGTACCCATGCAGCCGGGAGCACAGCACAGCGCTTTCCTCCCACCGGATACTATTTAATTTCAATTTAGTTGTTACTCTTATGTTTTATTAAATAATAATATTACATTAAAATATGAGGCGCCTTTTATTTTATCATAGAGGTTCACTCGGGCGCAAAATATATTTTTGGCTCGGGTGACGTACTTTGAATGCCTCGCTACGTTCAGGATTCTACTAAATAATTTTTCGCAGTGCTCGGGATTCTACTCTAGAATCCCTCACTTCGCTCTGGATTAAAAAAAAGCGACCTCGCCGTAAAAATATTGTTTTGCTCCTTTATGATACAATCTACTAATATATTAAAATATTGTATTAGTTAATGGAATGATAAACGTGACGTAATACTCACAGTAGTTCAATAAAACGAGACTTGCATTTCTTAATTCAATCTATGCGAACTTAATTGGAACTTATATAGACGTTATTACTAAACTATAAACGTTTATGTTACATGAAATTCAGTAACAGTGCAACACATGATGTAATAGTATTTGTACCTAGTGTTACTGCAGACTCCATTGTAGAGTCGGTATTGTTCGAGAAATGCTTGCGGTTGAGAGAAAGCGGGCCGCTTACATAAACTTATTCGGCATAGAGTTGACCTCAAACTAATTACGCTATGCTCTCTATTGTCAATAATTATATGAGTTATGGTGTTTCTGTGGAACCGTGAAATGCCGTATTATGGTGAAAATCAACGGATTCCGGATACCATTATGGTTTAGGTAATTTGTAAAAGGTAGTGCCATGTTGCTTTCCCGAATCGGCCCGGCACAACCACGGTGGTATCTCTCGCCCAAACAACACCAGCGTCAAGTGACAGCTATGTTGAGTTTCGTGCGGCTTTTGAGTTTCCGGTGGCCCATTGGAGGGGATAGGGAAAAGGAGGGTAGCGCATCTACATAACTTTTTGTCCCCTCTTCTTATAAGAGGGGTACATAGAGCAGCTCCCTCGGTTCAATTTGCTTCGCCCAAGGTGCTGGGCTCACCTTAGGCTACTGAGCCCCACCGCCAAGACAAGGATTGAACAGTGGTGGGGAACGAAATAGACTAGTAATTATTGTGATTAGTCTAGATAGTCTTAGAGTCTGTAATTACACTGCCTCTTATAGCCTTCTTTTCGAAACGTATGAAATCTGTCTACGGGTCCTTGGTACCCATACATAAGAAAGCGCAGCACAACTTCACGAAACTTGAGGAGCAGCCCACCAAATTAGTTTTATTGTAAGTGAAAAGCTTGTTAGTCAGTGGTTTGATGGTATGGTATAGATATAGGTGGGGTGTATGACGGTTATGAGAAACAATTGAAAAACAGTGAAATATCTCCCGTATTTGAATGATTGTGATGGTTGTCGAAATGCACTTAAAAAACTAAATAAACCGCGATAAATTCATAAATCATTTTCATCATCATGTTCATCATCATCATCATCGTCATCATCATCATCATCATCATCATCATCGTCATCATCATCATCATCATCATCATCATCATCATCGTCATCGTCATCATTATCATCATCAGTCATTATCCGTCCCCTGCTGAACATAGGTCTTTTTTTTTCTTTAACGTCGGGAAATGCTCTGAGGCATCCCGTAAGGGACCGCTGCCACCTCCACAGAGGGTTTGTCCCGCACCACAGAACAACCCCTCCCAACGTCGGGACAGTACAATGGAGTGAGGTTCCCATCCTCGCCCCTTGCCCCCTGCTCTTTTGTCCCCTCTTCTTATAAGAGGGGAAAAAAGAGCCCCCTCGGCTCAATTAGCTTCACCCAAGGTGATGGGCTCACCTTGCCTACTGAGCTCCACCGCCACGTCAGGGCCTAAACCATGGTGGGGGCTGAACATAGGCCTCCTTCAATGAGTGCCATTTTCATTATAATGAGTAAAATTCACGTAATCATTAGAATATAATATGAAATACACACCTTTGGTTTTGTGACCCTTCTTGTGTCCCTTCTTCTCATCGAACTTGGCTCCTCTGTGGCCGTGGGCCTCCTCTTCATGACTGCCCTTGTGGTCGGCGTGGTCGTGGTGCTTCTTCTTCTGGCCAGCAGCCTCTTCGTACTCCTTGCGATGAAGTTCATCGGTCTTGTGTCCTTTGCCTCCTTTGTCTAGGTGATGGTCAATTTTGAAACCCTTGGTCGTCTGAAAAGTTATTGAACCATCAACTTCACTCCAATGGTAATATAAGCTGTTTGTTCTGCCTTAGTCTAAGAGACAAATTTTATTAATAAGTATAATTTGATTTCAATTAATGGTGTCCACCACCATTAATTGAAATTAAATAATGTATAAAGTGGAAGTACCGTGACATAGTATTTTGGCCTCATGACTTACGTCACATGAGTAAATAAACGGACAGAGGCAAAGCTTCATACAACCGCGCGAATCGATTGCACTACTTCAAGCGTCCTTACGCATGTGTGCGTTAGCACTCGTGGCTTGTCACGTATGAGTAGAAACCGGTTGAAACCGGTTCGACGAGTGCTCGAACGCAGGGATGTGAGTGCACATGTTAAGTCGCGTTGTATATTTGATTTTTTTTCGCTTGGCGGGTATTTCGAATTACGTTTATTAATTAAAAGTAAAAAGTGTAAGTATTGTAAGTATACTGTACTGTGTGTATGAACAATAATATAGCAAATAAAACAAATCATATTTTAGCTATCCCAAAGTAAATTGTATCTTATTATTTTATTTCTACTAATTATTACATATTACTTTTGTTCACTAAGTATTTAATTTTTATGGATGTGCCTAAGCTCTTGTTAGGGAAACATTTGACACGACATTAAATCTTAAATCTTAGCTAAACTTTACAGTAAAAATACAAGTACCTACAGAATACGTAATTAGGAGACGATTCCTGTTCGGAATAAAAAATATTATAATAGTTATGATAAAAACTGATATGCAATGAGAGTGCTTTACATTAGAATTTACCACTCTATTAAAAGGTACAACAGATTATTGCAATAAAAAAATATAAACACAAAATATTTAGAAAAAATATTTTGTACTAAAGATAGAATATTTACATAAAATTAATATTTACATTTATTTACACAATAAAAAAAATCGTTTTGTTCGTTTAATTTTATCCACCTGTGACAACCCTTTTTTTTTTTCTTTTTTTCGCAGGGAAATCCTTATGGATGCAGCCAGGATCTTTGGGTGCTCATGTGCTTACGTGCTTATTTTTTTTATTTGATAAGTTTGCAAGAGAAAAATACGAAAACCTAAATTATTAAATGGGTAATGAATTGCATTTGACTTTATTGGAATGGAAAAGGTCAACGTTAAGGCACGGCTCCATCGCAAGTCGCAACGCACGTAGTGGCTATGCACGTGTGACGAGAAACACAATGACGCTGTTTACTGAAGAAATAAGCAAGGCTTGACGTGGCGGTGGGGCTCAGTAGCCTAAGGTGAGCCCAGCACCTTGGGCGAAGCTAATTGAGCTGAGGGGGCTCTTATAAGAAGAAGGGACAAAAGAGGAAGGGGCAAGGGGCGAGGACGGGAACCTCACCCGGTTCCCATTGTACTGTACCCACATTGGGAGGGGTTGTTCTGTGATGCGGGACAACCCCTCTGTGGAGGTGGCGTCGGTTCCCTGAGGGACTGACTAGCCGTCGAGGTGCCCTGTTTGTTAATTAGATCCGGGGCACCTCACCAAAGGCGGCATTGGTCAAGGTCATCATTTTCAAAAAATCAACAAAACCCAATTTTATCTAATGACCTTAAAAATCTTATCACGTGCTTGTACAAAATAAGCTATTCAGACAATTATCGTAGAATGTTGCCGAAATACAAAGTAAACTCCTGGCAAATACCCAAAATTGCTGTTTTGGGAGTTCATTGATATTTATGACGTAGGTACATACGCGGGAATGAAATTATTATTATTACGATACGGTTTTTAGATATTTGTTTGGTTTGAATCCTGAAGGAGTTGATGAAACAAGGAAAAATATGAAAGCGCGTCCGCATGTCAGGGCCTAGTAGCGCCCTGCGGTTTCACCCGCGTACTTACTTGCCATTCCCGTGGGAGTAGTATAGCCTATGAGTTCTTCTGATTTAAAAGCCATGTCATTGTAAACTTAATTAAAATCCATTCAGTAGTTTTTGCGCGAAAGAGTAACAAACATACATCCATACATACCTACATTCTTACAAACTTTCGCGCTTATAATAATAGTAGAATCATTTTAATAAATCTAAGATTCATCATAATCATCATCATAACATAGGCCTCCCTCAATGAACGCCAAGATTACTTTAAAATTTTCAAATAAATTAGTATTTTAGGTTTAGTGCAGACTAGAGATAGCAATTAATATATTTTTATATAAAACCTTTCTTATCTACTATATAGGTAGGTTCTTAAAGTTTTACAATTTTTTTAATAAGAAGAAATTTTTGCTATTTGACTGTTAATATGAAAATTGTTACTATCTGTAGACATAAGGTTTTGGGGTTTGATTTAAAATAGTTTAATTATACAAGGATATTAAGATATGAAATTCTAACGCAGTTTTGTTATCTGATTAAAATTATTTTTTATAATAATTTTTACTTATTAGTTATTATTTTGCAGAAGCTTTGCAAGACACAGACACACAGACAAGACAATATTATAGGTATTAAGCACTTTTTTCCTTACTAAAAGAAAACCTACATTCAGAAAAGAATGAAAACGAAATAGGATGATATTAATATAGTTATATATTATGATATTAATATAGTTATATATAGTTTTTAGACTGTTGTTGATTTTACACTGGAGAGGTTATCGGTATTTCAAATGAGTAATGAATATGCTGTTTTCTTGAGAGAAATGATAGAAAACAGTAAAATTATACAATTTTGAAATAAAATTAATTCAGAAGAATATTTCTGTAACTGGTCACTAGGTTATCTTGATTTTTATTTCCGAATATATGTTTTCTAAGATCTTACCTTTGCTCCATGAGCGGCGTGATGATTAGCATGGTGCTGGTGACCACCGCCTTGAGCGTGACCATGAGAATGTGGATGATGAACGGTCTGATGATGACCAGCAGCCGGGGACGAGTCCTCGGCAAGTTCCGACGACGTTAGGCCAATGGCTTCTGTTTGCACGACCGGATTAATCTGGTGAGGTGGATTAGTCAAGTAATGAGGCGAGAGGACTGGAGATGCGACAACCTGGATGGGCTCCGGCTCGGGATGGACGCCGAATGTAAGCGGACCGGCACTCACTTCGGGGTTCAGGTATCGGGGTCTGGGACCGGGAGCGGCGTACACCCTGTGGTAGTGTTCAGCGCTAGCCGCTAGCATCTCCTCGTACGGCGGTAGCGGAGCCGAACCGTCTTCGGACACCTCATGCACCTCGTATTGATGCACCTGCCGTGGATTCCTCACGTAGTCTGACCGCTTCAATCGCTTGTCTTCGTACCTTTTAACCCTATAATGCTCCTCTAACGGTCCCGGGACGTACGCGTCCCGTTTGCTCCTCTCGTGCTCCTCGTAATCTTTGTAATGCTCCTCCAAATCCTCTTCTTCCACCCAGGGCTCGTCTGGCGCCTCGGCGGCCGCGAAGACGACCACCGTCAGCAGACAGATCACGAGTCTCATTTCGTACTGAGCTGGATGTAAGTGTTTTTTGTTATATAGTTCCGACCTTTCACTGTTACCACACAACAACAATGGCTCGTGCGGCGAGCGGCGCGTTATAAGGCGGAGTGAGCAAATATTACGTTCGCGCGGGGTAAACGCGGACTGATAACTGAAAGCGTTCCTAACTGTTTTCGAATAGAAAACGCTCGTGAATTTTAAGTTTTACGCCAAATTGACGGTTGTCGTGGATGCGTCTCGCTAATTATTATTGAGTCTACCTTCACATGGGCGGCTTAGAGATTCATAAAATCTTTTTTTGTACAATAAGATTGACACTGGGCTAGTTATTATAGGATTTAACGTCAACGTCAAAAGTTCGAGCATAATCCTAAAATGATTTATTTATGGACCCCGTGCAAACAATTTGGTCAACATTACCGTTAAACCGTTAACATAACGATATTATAGTGGGAAAAATTGCGTATTTGTGATTTTGCCCAAACCAAATTGGATTAATGTTTAGGTTCATAAAAAACTCTTAATTAGGTGAGGAAACTATTAGATAATATTGTAGCGTTGATTCAATGAAGGTTGAAAAACTTTATATGCTTTGAGGAGTTTAAAACCTTATAAAGAAGGAGGAATTACCCAGCGAGAGCCAATAATTAGTTAATACTCAATTAAAAAAGCTTTTAAGAAATGTAGGCATTATGTCTGAGAATAAGCGAGAGCAACAACGTTGCTAGTATTTTAACGTCCTAACTTAGCGTCAATCACCAAAACACAATATATACATACTTACGTAAATATATTTATATTAAAGTGAGTTTATCTTAAACAGCCGTAGACTCATAACGACCTAGTTCCCTGGCAAATAGCCAGACTTATTTATATTACGACTGTTCTAAGACTTTGTATCGGCTATTATTATTATTTCACTATCGTCAGGAAGCCTACTCTTAGACGTAGCCCACGTCTAAGAGTAGGCTTTTTGAAGAACACCAAAAAGTAATTCTTTCGGATATTCTTTATGTACATTTAATTTTATTTTCCTTGATTAAAACCATATTTATTAATTGAATCGGCTGGCTAATGTAGTTGATGTAATTGATGTACAATTGATGTAGTTGTTGGGACTGGGTTTATCAAGAGTCTCAGGTTCGAATCCCACCAAATTCAAGCAATTTGCATTGTGACTGTCTATCGAGTTATAAAATATATCTTAAATTCATGACAAATATTAATTCATAATATTTTGTAACTACTCGTGACGTAAGTTCTTTCAAGGTAACTAGGTGAACGTGGTGGGATTTTACGCTGATTCTCCATTTATGGTAGCGGTGAAGCACCAGAAACGTTGAAAACGTGAAAATATCTTAAAAAACAGCGATCAAATCCGTTTTCATTTCAAACATGATTTTATTTTCTTGGTGATGACATTCCGCAAGAATCCTTGACCGGCCCTACAGGTGGTGTAATGAGGTTTTGTCTTTCAATCACGAAGTCATGGTCACGATTTAAGAAACCAAATCGTTAATTAAACTTTTTTCAGTGAAGGCTGGTTGATAGGCGACATTAATAGGAAGCTATTTGTTTGCGTCTCGTAGATAGAACTTTTCAGAATCTTGTGAGATATATAGGAAATCTGGCTGACGAGCCATCCGTGGTGTCGATTTCACCAATGGATGTGCCAAGCCTCAGAATTATGCGTTGCTTGAATGCAGTATTTGCACTACAGTCCTCCTTTATCACAAGCAAGGGTCACAAGTTCCTAAGCAATCTATGATTCTACTTTCCCATATTCTTCTTACCCTTACCAAAAAAAAAACACAGCGTAATATATGCGTTTGAGAAGATGGAAATCATAATAGGATGGGTTTGGATTTGATTGATGTTATTAGATAGGTATTACGTTGTACTCACCAGAGGGCATAGCAGCAAACGTTTTTTGTACAATCCAATGTTGCCATTTTTCTCCTAAACAACTATTCTAATTTTGATGCGATTTTCAATGATGGGTTTGGGTTTGATTGGTGCATGTTCTTATATAGGTGTTACGATTACAACTTACCAGGGGGCGCTGCAGTAAACATTTGTTTTGATGCGGTTTTTCATTTTTCAATCGACTTTTAACCGTCATGGGTTTTTTCAAAATTTTCAATTTTGCTTTTATGTCACATTGTTTTATTCTCTATAAAATAAATTTCATTAAAATCGAAGTTTTTTTTAATACCGTGAAACTAGCCAATTTTGCCCATTTTTTTAATAAAAATGAAAAAAAGTCATAAATTTTGTACAGGAAGGTAGGTAGGTATATTTTGTCATTTGCAACAACTTTGTAAACTTGTGCACGTTCTTGTTGTGCAAATTTTGTAATAAGTTAGAATTTAAATTTTACGTTGATTTTTTACCAAAATATAACTCGTATAAGTATACATCAACACCTCGACCAGAATTTGTGGCAAACTTGGCTCAGATTTCAAAATGATGTGTGTAGTTTATACGTATTTGTAAATAAATTACTAGGTAATGTTACCCAGAGATTTTTACTTTTTAACCGACTTCAAAAAGGAGGAGGTTATCAATTCGTCGGAATCTTTTTTTTTTTTTTTTATTTATTTTTTATGTATGTTACCTGATTACTCGAAGATGGCTAGACCGATTTGAAAAATATTTTTTTTGTTCTAAAGGGTATACTTCCCAAATGGTCCCATGATAAGGAAACCAGGATCTGATGATGGCAACTCAGAGAAATCGAGGGGAACTTTCGAAAATCATAGTGGCGACTAGTGCGTTTGATATTTTTTTTATAAAGTGTTTTGAAGGACTACAATTTAATGAAGGTCTAGAGTCGATCTGATGCTGGAGCCGAAAGACATTCGAGGGAACTCCTCGACGATTTACATCAGTAACATTGTGTTTGGGCTTGATTAATTTGTAATGATGAGAACTTTACACCTAGATAGGTTGTGGCTGTCACTAAGGGTCGGATGATGAAGACAACTGACAGTTAGGGGAACTCCTCAACAGTTTACAGTAGCTACCTTGTGTTTGGACTTAATTAATTTAAATTGATGAGAACTTTGCACCCATATGAGTTATAAGCGCCATTACAGGTGTGATGATTGAGACCTTAAACAGTCGAGGGTTCGACGATCCTCGATAAAAGCTGTGAATCGTCGAGGATTCGACGATTTACAGCTTTTATTGGGCTTAGTTCATACGGCTAAATAATATACCAAAATCATGTAATTTTGTTTAATTAATTTAATTTAATTTTACTTGTCGTTGTTAAATGAACAAAAAACAACTGTGCCTTGGAAGCGCATCATAGTACATATTTCAATGTCATCATAATATCCATTCTATACCTATACATTGGTGATGGTCATGTTCTATACCTATATATTATAACTGAATTATTTAATGAATAGCAGCAAATCTGCCGTGATTGCTTTCAATTACATGTATATAAAGTTTTACACAATTCCATTTGGGTTTTTTCATATTTTGTTATGTAATGATTTAAACCCTTTCTACGTTCATCACCTCATTAATACAGCGCTATCTAATCTGAGCAACGTATTTAATAGTTCTACCCATATTTCAGACAAATAAAATCAGTTATTGAATTTTGCAATCACTAAATATTAAGAAATAAAAAATTTTTAAACAAAAATTTAAACCGAATTCAAAATTAAAAAAAAAACTAAAAAGTAATAAAATAATTTCCTTAACCTTTGTGCCTACAATTTATAATCAACTTGTTGTTCTACTAATATACAATATTTGCATTTACCACTTCTAAAAAACTTCTAAATGTTGTCATAAAATTAAAATATTTTCCTACGGTAATGATATTGTATAGAAACTGCATTTAGGGCAAAGATACCTTGATTGGCAAAGTTGGCCAGTTTCACGGTATTAATTTGACGATTATTGTTTATTCATCTGCTTGTCTTGTCTATTTATTTTCTACATTATAACGTAAATTTGTATTAATTTATGTTTATTTTTTGCATTTGTCACACAAAAATTTAAATTAAAATAAAAAACTCAATCGTTGGATTCAGCATAGACTCAATCCAACTCGGCCTGACTGAAGTTCATCATCATCATCATTAGCCCCTATCCGTCCACTGCTGAACATAGGCCTCCCTCAATGAACGCCAAGACGGCCGATCCCTTACCACTCGCATCCAACACGGACCGGCCACAGTACGGAGATCGTCTTTCCACCTGGTTAATGGCCTACCAACACTGTCTATCCGAATGTGGCCTCCACTCTTGAGCCCTATGGGCCCATCGACCTTCGCACTTATTCCGTTAAAAATACACTTTGCGTGGCCACTCATAGCCAACCTCAGCTCGGTCGAGTTAAATGTCGCATTTAATGTCATTATTTCCGCGAAAGCTTGTCAGGTTTATCGACATGTCGTAATCTTTTCATTTCGATCAATCCAATAATTAACATTGCACCAACGCATAGTAATATACAATGTAATCAAGTTGCCAAATTAACGCTTTTCACGAATTGATCTCGTAATTACAATCTTGGTGTTGCTTTATTTGCAAGTTTTTTTTTCCTTTACACCGGGAAATGCACTAAGGCATCCCGCTGGGAAGTGGGTCTCCCAGGCAGGTGTGTGGGACTCGCTGCGCCCGAAGGTGGTAAGGTGGACGCAGCTCTACCCACTAAAAGTGGCGAGTGCCACCAATGCCGCCTTTGGTGAGGTGCACCGGATCTATTAAGCAAACGGCACCTCGACGGCTAGTCAGTCCCTTAAGGGACCGACGCCACCTCCACAGAGGGGTTGTCCCGCACCACAGAACAACCCTTCCCACCGTCGGGACAGTGCAATGGGGTGAGGTTCCCATCCTCGCCCCTTGTCCCGGTGCTCTTTTGTCCCCTCTTCTTATAAGAGGGGTACAAAAAGCACCTCCCTCGGTTCAATTTGCTTCGCCCAAGGTGCTGGGCACACCCTAGGCTACTGAGCCTCACCGCCACGACAAGGCTTGAACCATGGTGGGGTTTATTTGCATGTTGTTTTGAGACCTTGAGCAGAAAAAGTTTTGGATATGCACATAATACAAATAATAATATTTATGGACGGTTTTGCACCACGTCAATCTGGTCCCGTGGTAGGTTCTCGAAGAACTTGTGTTACGTGCACCAGGCAACGGAAATTATTTTATACTATACGTAATTTTATTTAAGATTTTTAATAAATGATACACATATTTAATACACATCCATGACCTAGGAACAGAAACAGAAAACTTTTTTCCCTGGTAGGATTCGAACCCGCTTCCTCCATCTTGAGCGCCAATGCGCTAACCATACAGCCACAGAATATGTCATCTAGATTTTATATAAGCATTCTATGCTTAGCAGCTAAACTTTAATGTCCCGGGCAAGGGTAGTATCATCTAAATAAATTGAGGAAGAGTGTACTAGTTTTTAACCGACTTCAACAAAAAGGAGGAGGTTCTCAACTCGGCCGGTATTTTTTTTTATTATGTATGGACACCGATTTCTCCGTCAATTGTGGACCGATTTTCAAAATTCTTTTTTTGTTTGAAAGGGTATACTTGCCAAATGGTACCATGATAAGGAAACCAGGATCTGATGATGGCATCCCAGAGAAATCGAGGGAAACTTTCAAAATTCGTAGGAACGACTAGTGCGCTTAATATTTTTTTAAATAAGCATTTTAAAGCACTACAATTTAATGAAGGGCTAGAGTCGATCTGATGATGGAGCTGGAAGTCAGTCGAGGGAACTCCTCGACGTTTTACTTCAGTAACCTTGTGTTTGGGCTTGATTAATTTGTATTGATGAGAACTTTGCACCCTTATGGGTGATACGTGCCATTACAGGTCTGATGATGGAGACCATAGACAGTCGAGGGAACTCCTAGACGATTTACAGCTTTTGGTTGGGCTAACTTCATACGGTTAAATATGCCAAAATGTCTATCTCTGTATGTCTTTCTTTAATGAATTACTAAAAATTAAGAAATAAAAAATTTTAAACAAAAATTATAACCGACTTCAAAAAATATAATAACTAAAAAGTATTAAAATAACCGCGTTTCTTTAATTTTTGTGTCTACAACTAATAATCATCTTGTACCTCTACTAATGTACAATTTTTGCGTGTACCACGTCATTATTGTTACTTTTGGAGTCGGTGTCAGTCAAGGTACTAGGTACCTTACAGCAACAAATACGACACTGGTGACGGACGACGGTGACGTATGTGTTGCTGTACCTATTTAACTTAGCTGACACCGACTCCAAAAGTAACAATAATGACGTGGTACACGCAAAAATTGTACATTAGTAGAGGTACAAGATGATTATTAGTTGTAGACACAAAAATTAAAGAAACGCGGTTATTTTAATACTTTTTAACCGACTTCAAAAAAAAAAGGAGGTTCTCAATTCGTCTGTATGTTTTTTTTTTTTTTTTTTGTATGTATGTGACACGATATCTCCGCCGTTTGTGAATGGATTTCGATGCTTATTTTTTTGTTTGAAAGCTGGTGTTTCCAATTTGGTCCCATATTAATTTTATTAAGATCTGACAAGCCGTTTTTTAGTTATTCCCAATAATGCCTATTTGGTTGGTTTTGTTTACCTTGATGATATGATTTTTTTATTACGTGTCGATGTAACAATTGTATAGGATGCTTTGGTAGCACACCATAGTATGTCGCGGTCATCGTAATCATCATCATCATCACCATCATCATCATCATCATCCTTTATCCATCCACTGCTGAACATGCCTCCTTCAATGAACGCCAAGACGACGAATTTCGGAATCACTAAAAATTAAGAAATAAAAACATTTTACAAAAAATTAAAACCGACTTCAAAAATACTAAACTAAAAAGTAATAAAATAACAGTTTCTTTAATGTTTGTGCTTACAACATATAATCAACTTAATCTTCTACTAATGTACAAACTTTGCGTTTACCACGTCATTATAGTTACTTTTGGAGTCGGTGTCGTATTTGTTGCTGTACATTACTTACCTACCCACCTTGGCTGACACCGACTCCAAAAGTAACTATAATGACGTGGTAAACGCAAAGTTTGTACATTAGTAGAAGATTAAGTTGATTATATGTTGTAAGCACAAACATTAAAGAAACTGTTATTTTATTACTTTTTAGTTTAGTATTTTTGAAGTCGGTTTTAATTTTTTGTAAAATGTTTTTATAAGTTATTATATTTTTTGAAGTCGGTTATAATTTTTGTTTAAAATTTTTTATCACAGACAGGCTCAACGCAGACCTCTAATTTCGAAGCTTTTTCTTACATTCGTCGCTCACTCTTTAGTTACTCCACTACACTGCTAACAGCGCATAAATAATACAATTATTTACTTAGTACCGTCCGTTATACTCATTGCTCAAAGGTAAGCAACGCCAAGCTCTCTAATATTGCAGGTTTATGGGCCTCTGTGATTACTTCCCAGCAGGTGGCTTCGCCTCTGTTACAAAAAGTGCAACAAATATGGTTAATTCACTTGTATCTTTTCCTTGCCTTCTTCGGGCCAGGGGATTTTATTATTTTTTATAGATATTTACATTTTTTTACTACTTATATGTATTTCTAAACTTCAAGGGACCTTCAAGGAGTATACTTATATTTGAAAAGCCGGCAACGGACCTGCTAATGATGTAGCGGGTGCCTAATGTCACTTCTCACTTACCACCAGGTGCACCGACTCTCCGTTTGCCCCCTCTCCTCTTCTATAAAAAACGGCATCGAAATACGACCTCCTCGATTAATATCGAGGAGATGAATGAGGATGGGGGTCAACTAGGGATCAAGAAAATAAATTAGGTAAAGTTTATTATTGTTTTATTAGAAACTTAAACGAAGTACATGTAAAGCGCTCGTGGGCTTACTTTAGTAGGAACACGATACAAATTAAAGTGATCGTACAGCTATATACACGCCGTGCTCTTCGGCTTTGCTTGTGTCTCATCAATGACCACCCGCGCTTATAAACTAGACACTAAAAAAGTTAATCTCAAAGGTATTTATTTCGTTAAATATAAAACTCCCTTAAATAATATATAATTAATAAATATTAACAAGAAAATAAGTCCCGTAGTAAATAGCATAATCCTTAAAATAATAAGATAGTGTAGATCTTTCAAGGCGATAAAAATGTAGGGAAGTTGATTACGAAAAACGAGCAAAAAACTTCTTTATTTAATACATATATTTTATATTATAGCATATTTGAAAATATTTGAGCGGTCTTTGAAACTACATCAACTTAACATTTTTAATCCTTTCTACCTATATAAAGCATCTTAAGATATATTTTCTCCAAATAAGTGATATTTTTTTTTAACATAACCTATAAGTTATTTATATAAACTTAATAAAAAGTAGGCAATCTTTTAAAATAATATTTAAGCGCGGGTTCCAATTAAATAAAATTTACTGTTTTAATATACAAGTGTTCAATATAGCCTGCAAGCTATTTACAAATATATATTGTAATGATATGCAGCTACTTTAACAAACTTCTTGCACGTATCCGTTCGCAGGACCAACTTTTTTTAATCAAACTTGCGTATTTCTACATCCTGTATTAAAATGTAGATTGACAACGAAATATAACTAAAAATCAAGTAATTGAAGAATATTTGTTTCTCTTAACAACTATTTGTCGAGTACAAACTTAATTCTAATATTTATTTACAAAATGTACAGTTTTTTGATACGTAAATTTGGCCACATTTTTATTAGTATAATGACTGCAAATAATTATGAGCGGATATATTATGTCAAGTAATTATATTATAATTAATTGTAGTTTAAAAACATGTCCTTCGGCTAGCACCTTTTTTACAAATGAAATAAGATAAACGTTAACATAAATTTGAATTGAACAAATAAGAAATATTATTACATAAAATGGGTATATTATTCGACAAATTATTTATTAAATATGTAGGTTGATATTATTACCAAATTTAAATTTTAACAAAATTAATGGCTTAACTGTTAATACTCTAAGCTTAGAAAAAGTATTTCTCTCCTTGATTTTAATTCAAAATTAAACCCCTATATCAATGACAATTCCATAACTATTAGTTAAATAAATAGATGGTGCTACACAGAAAAGAGAAAGCTATTGTTTCTTATATTATGTAGTATATGAATAATCTCTTTTTATTTAAATACTTATAGCCGTGTTTATTATTATTACTCATAGCACTTCTATAGGCGCCTAACTATTCACTGACCAGACGTAATTAAACAATATAAAATGTCTTAAAATAAAATCTCTTATTAGTAACAAATTAGGCCTTGAATTTCAAAGAAATCTAGACTAGAAAGTCTGCACGTTTAGTAACTAATGCTTTGTAAACACTTGTCGCCTCGTATCGTAGTTCGAAGCTCCATAATTTGTTATAAATGGTAAGTTATTTGCTAGCGAATACAGCAATTTAAAAATAACCAAATATAAAAAAAAATGAAAAAGGAAACACGTCAACTAGTGATCAAAAGTGACGCGAAATGTTTCGTGTGAAAATACACACTCCCAGTATTAGGTAATTTCTTGCCTTTGCCGTGCACATGAATCAGTATTCAGTACTAAGTGTAAGTAAAACTATAATATATCTTTATATATATATTTCTCGTCTTTATATATATAATTCTTCTGTGCGTGTGTATGTCACTGAACTCCTCCTAGACGGCTGGACCGATCTTGATGATTTTTTTATGTGTGTTCAAGTGGATTCGAGAATGGTTTAGATTCACAAAAGTATATTATATATTTAAATATTTTGTACAGGACAACGTCTGTCGGCGCCACTAGTGTAATAATAATAATTTCAACCCTTACGGGTCTCGGTCGGTCGGAGGTCGGGTTTAGGGCCATAGTTCACCGATGCGCTGTGGCCCAATGCGGGTTGGTGAACTACACACACACATTTAAAGCGATGGTCTCATGTTCATGTGTACGTAGAAACTAGAAATTTAGAAAAAAACCCATTTCTAGGCAATCTCAGGGGGGTCAGTACCGAACCCGGACCTCTCACTCAAAAGGCCGCGCCCATACACACTAGGCAATCGCCGCTCATAAACAAGATATAAATATGTTCTAATTATTGAAGTCGATATTTCTTAAGGACGCTCTTGTGCCCTCAAGACTGGCATTCTTGCACCAACCTCATCTTTTCTAAGTGACAAGTATTACAAAATATACTCAGCATTACTTACTAATTTCGTCTAGACTATATAAAAATGTGTCAAAGCATTCCAATGTGTATGAAGTTTTAAAAAGTCTTTGTTAAGTGCTCAGATACGAAAGGGGTAAAATCTGGATCTTTGATTTTCTTCTTTTTGTGTAGAGGACAACTCTTCTGTTTTAGTCCACTCTCTGACTTATTGTGGGTGGGCTTGTATTGGGTAGATATGGACACACTCTTTTTGGGGTTGACGGAATTCTTTTGGCAACTAACAGTTTGCACCTGGTCTATACTGTCTATGACAGGTACTATGTTTGGGATTGTTCTAGAATCGATTTCCACGTTATTCTTCTCTGGCGACACTTCCAATTGCTTGTGGTCTAAGCATGTGGATGTCACCTGAAATTTAAAATATTTATTGTTGTGTAAATAAATGTCACAGATATTTTACATTTTGTAAGCTGTGGACGGCTTTCTCCTGATAGTTGAAAATGTTAAACTGACACTCAAACTGTCGTCCTACTAAATTATGCTGTCCCAAATCTAAGCCACTTTCCGATGATCAAAGTTTTAGATCTCGGAGACAGAAATTATACTCTCAGTCTTACCTTTCTTTCTGGGGCGATGGTTGCATTTTTCACAAATGGGCCGTAAAACGCATCCCTCTCATGGAAAATACTTATGGTAGTGATGTTCTTCATCAAGGGGGATGAAGAACACCATCGACAAGACCTGTGGGAGGGGTGCCACGCTCCCATCTGCATGGGTACCACCATCCTGCTTACTTCTTTCGTGAAATATCTTTCCTGTGTTTCGGAGAGAAGGGTAAAACAGGCAGTGTAATAATTACTAGCACAGTCTTAACATCTTATGTCTCAGGCGACAAGTTTCCTGAGTCAGTTCAAGGTAAACTCGTTTGTATCATATACCATCAGGTGGCATGTTTGTTTGCCTATACAGCTAACATAAAAGGAGGTAATATGAAGCACTTACAAGCGGCGCCCTGGCGTATCTGGCAGCTCGGCCGGCCAGCTCACTGCGCAGGCGCCAGGCCGCCTCCGCCGCGCGTCGACGCTGCCAGCCCGCTCCGCCGTCGCCCACTCCCTGCCACCTGCCACACATCATCACATGAATCATGTGTCACTAACCTGATGCTGCCTATCTACTACTGCGTCGGAAGTATCATCATCATAATTCATAAGCGCTATGTCCCACTGGCTGCGTGTCCCAGACCTGTCTCTTTGAGGCCGAGCTTCCGCTAAAGTGTAGTGATTAGACCATCGTCTAATTTGTTATTAAAACTTTGCCGATATATGGAAGAACTATAACACAGTACACGCGACGACTGATCAAACTAATAAACCAGTTTATACGGATCTCTCATTATACAGAAACTATATACAAAGTGAGGCCACGTTATACTGTTTGTTAAAGCTTGACGTGGCGCAGTGCTTGCTTGCTTACGAACATGCTTACAAAAATACCGTAGGACAACCGCCAACAAG
Organism: Helleia helle; assembly: GCA_963853865.1. Lineage (NCBI taxonomy): Eukaryota > Metazoa > Arthropoda > Insecta > Lepidoptera > Lycaenidae > Helleia > Helleia helle. Next base: position 856,867 of record OY971423.1, read on the forward strand.
TCTTCTTCAAAAGTACTTCGTAGTTTGAATATTGGCGGGAGATAACGTCTGGTGTTCAATGACAGAGACCTTGGAGCACTGGACGGTAACGGAGCATGTGAAAAGTGATACGTTTAGATAAACAAAATAAGTACCGGGTGAGTATCTGCAGTAGCCGCGCATGCTGCCCCGCGCTCCGCAGTAGCAGCGCCGCTGCCCGCAGCGCCGGTAACGCGCCCCGCTCCCCGAGTGACAACGATAGCCGGACACCCGTCGTATAGCGGTCCAACGCGAGCGGCCACAGACCTGGCGAGAATATAAAATAATGCTCTTATGGTATATTATGACGACCTTATAGGTATATTGTGGCTTAAAGCCGTCTGTCTTCCGCCTGTGTTCGTCTTGGTTAGAAGCTAGGTCACAACATTTATCGTTATTTTGTTGTTATATTACATAACAACGCAGTATTCAAAAACCTCAGCGCGCGAGTCGAATTCGCACCTGTCTGGGGCAAACATTGGTTTATTAGTGGACCAGTCTGTCTCCGATCAAAAGACTTCTCAAATAAAAATATTACAGTATTTTTGCTGTAACAATAAAACAGGATAGGCGTATGGAGCCAAAACATGTATTATAACTTTCTTGCTATCGTTGTTACAACGAAGTCCAACAGACGATAACAAATACACACCTTTCCTATTGAACCAGTTGCCGTACAAGTAATGGTGTTCCCAGTTGTTGGGCTCCAGCTCCAGTAGCCTATCCAGGGTGGGTCTCTTCTCCCCCTCGGGCGTGACCAGCAGCAGCTCCAGGTGCGCGTGTATGAACCGCGGCTCCAGGGATATGCATCGCTGGAGCATCTTTAGGGATTCGGGAATACGGTTCTTTTTTCTGTAATTATTACATATTATTAGAAAAGCATCTGGAGGTTTGAAATCACCAACTTCCAGCCAAATTGGGCCGGCACGACCGTCGTGATACCTCTTGCTCACTGAATTATAACGGCGTAAAGAGACAGCTATGCGTGTGATTCCAGTGACCCATTGGGGGGATAGGGAAAAGGAAGGCAAAGCATCTGCATAATCTCTGGTTGTGCGGGAGTGTATGGGCGTCGATAGTCACCAAAAGGCTTCGACTGCTCGTTTGCCCTTCTATGCTATACATAAAAAATGTGAGTATACTAGGGGCCGTTGGGAACGGACAGTTGGGTACGGAACTCTTATATCTTCCCTTACTATATACATATTGTATGGTATATGTATGTAGGTATATGACCATTATAGCTTGGTGTCAGTTATCAGTGAGTGACCCTGCACCCTGACTGACGTCAATACACAGACAGACAAATATACTTGACGCTATGATCCATTGTTCCTTCAAGCAAATATGTTGTGGGACAACATTTGTTAAGCTCTTATGAGACTGAGTAAATAGATGAAGAAATAGCTACCTGGATATATCTTGTAACTCTTGTGTATTAAACACACCCTAGGGTGCATTGTACTATGATTAACGAGGTACGCGTAAAGAATACCATTTCTATGGTACCGTATTAATAGACATCACATATATACCGTTCCTTTTATCATATCATCATCATCAACCTCTATCCGTCCATTGCTGAACGCTAAGATGGCTGATCCCTTGCCTTGAAAATACAGTTTTGATTAAGGCTCTTCCAGAGTAAAGGTGTTTATGAAAGTACCTATATATTCGATTATTCATTCTATATTTTGATATCTTTATATTTTTTTAATCCTTTGTTTCTAGATTATAATAAAAATAAATAAAATAAAAGTGGTTTAATAATAATTAAGTCTCAAGATCTATATTGATATTTCATTGGAAAGGCGTTAGCGTTCATTAAGAAAGAGGCCAAAAGAGGTCTAATAGTTGATTAGTTCTATAATTTTAATTTTACAAGTGAATATGCCTCCATTCATATTAGATTTAATTTTAAGTAACTTCTTAGGCGTTTTTATAATGTACAGTACAGTATTTACCGGACGGTGATGCGACACAGACCCGCTACAGAAACAAACCCGACGCCAGGAGGCCGTGTGGTCAACACATCTGCATAATTTTTGGTTGTGCGGATGTGTGTGGGCGTCGATAGTCGCCAAACGTTTCGACTACTCGTTTGTCATGTGAAAGTAGGTACCTGTAGAGTTTGGCGAGGTTGTAGTGCGCGTTGACATGATCCCGGTTGTATTTGAGGGCCTGCAAGAAGTGGTGCTCGGCGCGGCCCGACGCCAGCACCAGCGTGCCGAGGTTGTTGTGGGCGCTTGCGTAGCTGGGCCACAGTCTGACAAGGGAAAATATGGGAAATTTGGTTCCAGCAGAAAACTCTTCTTCCTCATACTACTAAATAATTCCTGGCTTCAGCAGAGTAAGATTCCTAATACATTTACTCCTCAGTACGCTTTAGTCTATACCTACTCCCTGGGCATAAGACTTTTAATCTAAGATTCTTAATTAAATTATATGAATCACGACCGGGATGATACCTCTCGCTCACGTTACACCGGCATCAAGTGACAGCTATGCTGTCACGTTTCATGCGTTGTGAGTTTCCGGTGGCCAGTTGAGGGATGGGGAGAAGGAGTGCAACGCATCAGCATAATGTTTGTTTGTGCGGATGTCTATAGGCGTCGGTAGTCACCATACGACTCGGTTGCCTCGCTATGACATAAAAAAATCATTTTGACAAAAGCCAACCCCAAGTTTTGCTATCGCTTGTTTGCGTTCATATTTTTTTACATTTTTATTTATGTTTGTTCGGCATGTTTCCAGGTTTTCGAATTTGTTACGACATAAATATATTTGCAATCGATTCTTTTCTGAACTATAAGTATTTTTTAAATATGTTTAAAGTGAGTCTAGTTGTACCACCAACCAAAACAAAATTCACAGTTCTTTTACCTACATCCCTTTTTTTTACATCCCTATTATTTTATTGTCTTCCATTATTGTTATTATGATTTAAATCATTACGATGAATCATTTTATAAAGGTTTTGTATGATGCCTTACCTTAAAGCCTCTTTATAGTGTTGTATAGCGTTCTCCTGTTGGTCGATGTCCTTTAGGAAGTTCGCGAAATTGTAGTGTAGTTTGGCGTTATGTGGGAGGACGGCGAGGTCGGCTCTGCAACGATCAAAGTTTGTTATCAGGTCCATGTGTCGCTTCTGCCTGTCGAATTAAACTGCTATGTAAAATGCAACGATTTAAGAGAGAATTCGCGCCCAGGTAAACGGCTTAGGTAACTCCTTGCCTACCACATTCCATGTACTGACAGCATATATGCTACGCACAATACGTACCGATGTTATGTACATTACGCAGCTTGCACACACTACGCAGCTTGCACACGCTACGCAGCTTGCACACACTACGCAGCTTACACACGCTTCGCAGCCTTCACACGCTACGCATATTGCGTATTCTACTCGTTTGGCATAATATGCTACGCAGTTCACGCACGCTACGCAGTTCACGCACGCTACGCATTCGCTTTAAATTATAACGATCTTAAAAAATCTTTAATTTATATTTAAAGGAACATATTTTGATTAGCACCAACATTGACAACACCGGGTCTTGGGAATAAGGTAGCTGCAGAGCCCCCACCATGGTTCAAGCCTTGTCGTGGCGGTGGGGCTCAGTAAAGTGGGGTGAGCGGTGCACCTTGGGCGAAGCTAATTGGGCCGAGGGGGCTTTTTGTACCCCTCTTATAAGAAGAGGGGACAGAAGAGCAGGGGGCAAGGGGTGAGGATGGGAACCTCACCCCATTGTACTGTCCCGACGTTGGGAGAGGTTGTTCTGTGGTGCGGGACAACCCCTCTGTGGAGGTGGCGTCGGTCCCTTGCGGGACTGACTAGCTGTCGAGGTGCCCTGTTTGTTTTCTAGATCCGGAGCACCTCGCCAAAGGCGGCATTGGTGGCACTCGCCGGGTTTTAGTGGGTAGAGCTGCGTCCATTTACCAGCTGTCGGGCGCAGCGAGTCGCACATACCCGCGCGGGGAGACCCACTCCCCCGCGGGATGCCTCAGAGCATTTCCGGGCGTTAAAGAAAAAAAAAGAACAATACCTATATTGATAATTATTTGTGACATTACATTGTTTATAGCCTTTCTTCTTGTTTGACTTGATTTAAATTTTAAAATTTTTTACGAAACTCGCGAAGACTTTCATATCACTTAAAAATATTTATACAGATCTCGTATACTAAGCATTATAAAGTTTGCGTACTGAGTAAGTAATACCTCAGCAGCGTCTCCCTCGTCCGCCAATCCCCGTTCCTCAGGTATGTCCTGGCGGCGCTGGCTGCCACCAGAATGGCCACTCCCACCATCACCAGTCTCCGACCTCCCACTCCTCGCTTCCACAGTAGTTGGACGCCGTAAATCGTGATCAAGGATGAACCGATACTGGAATACATCAAATGTGATGTGGATTGTGTATAAAGACTTTTTTTGTTTTGTTTTTATGTTAATTGAATTGAATAGGCAAACTGGCAAACGTGCCACCTGATGTGGTCGACCTCGCCCATGAACATATATATATGGTTGGAACGAGCCCAGGCAACTCATTTATGTCTTGCCTATCCTGAGACATAAGATATTAAGTCTCGGTGCCAGTAATTACACTGCCTGTCTTGCCCTTCTCTCGGAAACACAGCAAAGCTGTTTCATGGGAGAAACAAGCAAGATGGTGGTACCCATGCAGCCGGGAGCGCGGCACAGTGCTTTCCTCCCACCGGTACCAAGACCACAAGGACAATAATCTCTAAACGAGTAAATAGGACATTCAATATTACGTGAAACTAATAATAAAAAACCTCTAAAATAATGCTTTCTTCGTATTTTACTAGGATTTCATGTTATTAAATTATACTTAGTGTATACCTTGACCAGAAATATATAAACCCTGCATTGGTGTCGCCACTGTACCTTTTATACGGTAACATAGTAAAGTCCATACTGAAATTAGTTCTAAAATTTTCCGCAATATGGTGAGGGTTTTTGGTTAGGCATAGAGTAATAATAGGATTCTCAGTCTACGAATAATATTATAATTATTTAAATATTTGAGTAACATTCTGATGTCTCTTTTAAATGTTGCAACATTGTTAAAATTTGTTCCTGTACTCGAACGTCAGTAATAATAAGCAAACAGCGCCATCTAGTATAAACACTCGTACTTTGGTAAGGGAATAGGGTCCATCGTAGTTATACTGTCTGTATCTAGATGTCAGTGCTCTAAATATGTCAACTTTTATTTATGTGAACACAAGTTTACGATCAATGACAGTTGACACTTGGTTGACACAGATAAAGTTTGTCAAGTGTACATCATAGTATAATTACATCCTAATTATAACTAATATTACGAATGTGAAAGTTAGTTTAGTTTGTTTGTTTTCAAATCTTAACTAGGTACTTAACTGATCATAATTAAATTTTTCTAACAATTATTCAGGGATATATAAAAGTTGTCCGTCGGGACACCCGACAGATGTGAAACATCTCCGTTCATATTAAAATTAATAGTCAATAAAAAAATTAACGAAAGAAATGATATAAAGGAGAATTCCAGCGAGAGAGACTTTGGCGTGCCAATAGATGTTACCATGATGTTACACATTTAAAAAAATCGGTTGTCTGTAAAGTCGGTTTACTGACGATAGTTGAACGTGACAACGTCATAAGAAAATGGAGCGCCTTAGAGCGAGGTAACGCCGCATACGTTATGCTTTTTCGTTCTTGCAGCCGGCTCCATCGAATTATAAGACGTTGTTACGTCCATTTTCTTGTGACGTTATCACGTTCAACTATCGTCAGTAAACCGACTTTATGGACAACCAATTTTTTTATATCATAAGGGGGCAACCGAGCAGTAGGAGCCTTATAGTGACTACCGACGCCTATAGACATCCGTACAACCAAAAGTTATGCAGACGCGTTGCCCTCCTTTTCCCGGTCCCCCCCACCCAATAGGGAAACCGGAAACCAACAAACCGCACGAAATGCGACGGCATAGCTATTTTTTGACGCTGATATTATTCGAGAGGTACCACCGGCCCAATTCGGCTCCAAAGCAGCATTGCACTACCTCTTACGATTATCACTTCGACTTAACGCGTGCTAAGACACGGATAACAACTAGTTTGGTATAATTTTGATACGGTGGAGTAACATGATTTGTGTATGATATACTAACTTGTCTTACCTGGGAATATACAGAACCCTCTCGGCGACCACGAAGCCGACGGTCACCAGCATGTTGGAGGCGGGCAGGTACGGGATCACCAGCAGCAGCAGCCCCACCACAAGGGGAGTGTGTCTTTGGAGCTGGAAGGTATATACGTCTTTCGTGTATATAGCGCAATAATGCTGGGTTAACTACCATTCTCATAGAAATTATATCAGAATATAGGTAGGAGAGGACTGGAATGGTTCACGGGACTGGAATCCCGTGAACAAGGCAATAGGCATTCGAAAGACAAAACAAATGAAATATTATGTGGATAATATCGCGTTTAAAACAGCTTTAGGTATTACATCAAAACCTAACTCGTTATTTTTTTGTGGAGTTAACCACTTCCATGAATACGAGCCAAACGAGCACAGGCGAGACTAAGTCTTAGTCTAAAATGATTAATGCATTGTATTAATTTTAATAGATGAGACGGAATTAGTATAATGTCCTAAACTCTTAACACTCATTACCTATGGCTATGGCTGCTCTTTATTTATCCACGACTACTTTATTCTCCTCTGATCACATTCATGAATCTCCTATTGCTACTACAAATACTATTTGTCTGGTCTCTATACTACTGCTATTTGTAAAGTACCTCTAAATCCATGAAGCACCTATACGAAATAGCAATTAGGGTTATCAAGGCGGCGCAGGTGACCAGGTTGCGGGAGTCCCAGCCGCTGGTGACCAGCGGGATGGAGCCCATCTGCCAGTCGTGGCTCAGAGTCCAGGGGCACAGGAGCAGCCACCAGTTGAACGCCGCCAGATAGCAGAACGTCATTAGTCTGGAATTTGTGAAAAGTTTGCACAAATAATTTTAGTTGTCGAAATTATTGTGGGAACAAAGTTCGCTTAGAATTAAGAAGTATTTGTCGGCCTAGTACAAACCATCTAGATACTTTTTTCTGTGGACTCTTGGGAACTTGGTAATGCGATGTCTTCCTTAAGACGAAGGGCTAAATATTTTCAGTACAATTGAGATTAATGTGACGTAAATAGTGTCAGACTAGAAATAAAGGAGGGATAAAGATTAATTTTATAAAAATTTGATATTAAAGTAGATCTTTATACTTTTAGTCCAATGCAAAAACTCTCGCACACAAGAAGATAGACGTAACGCCGAGTACCGCTGCTCTGTTGTCAAGCCCCAAAAAGGAGAGTTAACATTTATTCTGATGGGACTGAACAAATTTTTTGTGAGGAGTCAAATGCCCATTTTGGAAAGAGCTCTCGCAAGTACCCCGTAGACGTTACATTTTACTCCTTATAGATGTGGGCCCCTAGCATAGGAGGTGGTCAATAATGCTAGCCCGATCATCAAGTTTTGTATCACCAACGAGATTGTATACCTGACGGCGAACGATGGGTGGAACGCCGGCGGGTTATCCTGGGGGGAGAAGGCGGGCAGGGAGCCCTGCAACAGCGCCAGTCTCATGGCCACCAGCAGCACCAGCACCGCCAGCCCCCGGCCCACCCGCGCCCACACCGTGTCGCCTTTCCACCGCGACTTTACCGGCCATCTGGAAATATTACTGTCTCAGTTGCATGCAGCATGGAGTTGCTGGGCTAGTCCCGGGTAAACTCCTTTCTGCCCATAAGCGACGTTGACCAGCAACAGGTGGCTCGTCTGAATGCTTGCCTATCCCATTAACATAAAAAAATAGTAATCTAAGTATCTAACCTTTACTATTAGATACTTTATAATATCCAGTAAAAACCTCGTATTCGTGTTTCCTTTATTCGCATTTTCACTATTCGCAAATAAAAAATTGCGACCCAATTCCTATACTCGTGGTTAAAGATTTTTTAATCGCGGATGTAATCGGTACGTATTGTTACCTATGTTATTAAAAAGGAATCGGTATCCTTTGTAAACGCATCGGCAAATACACTAATATAAAAGTGAAACAGATCTTATCACAATCACGCCTAAATATGTTGCCAAATGCTATCGCCGCGGTATAAAAACGTCTGTAGCACACTTCACTATCAGCCAAAATTGTTCGTGATCCAACAATAAAAAAAATGAGAGTGGCTTTGTCATTTGGGATCGAGGATCAAACAAAAAAAATGTGCCCGTGAGTTGAGCCCCAGTGGTCCTCTGGTCCGCAAAAAGGCAGTGTCTTTATGCATTTGTGTAGCCTTAAGAATGGCAAACAAGCTTTGCGATTTCTTCATGAAAATTGGACCTTATGTCTATCGAATGGAGTCTTATTTTTAAATGGCACATTGCTAATGGTACTGGTCACTATTAGTCTGAATTGGAGATTTGTTATGTTTTTTAAATTATCGTCATTTCACATACTTTAATAATAATAATAAAATGCTTTATTCTGTACCAATACAATCAAAATTATATAAAGTACAGCTAAAGTTTATAAGCTAAGTACAAAAAGGTGGTCTTACCGTTCTAAGCGGTATCTTCCAGACGATCATTGATGAAGAGATAGTGGAGCAGGTGAGGTAGGAATTAGGTACGAGCATTCTTTTTTAATATTATTGTGTTCAGTATAATTATAAAATTTATATTATATTACATACATTACATTAATTAGACAATAATGTTCAACTTATAAACTTTACAGCGACAGCGTCCATGGAAATACGGATATAGTAGGCGTACTAATGTATAAAGTAATTCCTAATTACATTAATGTTCTGAATCTCAAACATCGTTAAAAGTAGACGTATTATTACAATGAGTGAAATTTTGGTCGACATTAAAAAATCTGTTAAATTATTTCATTTTATAAGAGAACGAATTTCAAGAGACTGAATATATTATTTCTTTTGTAGAATATTAATGAATAAAAAAATTCTATACAGTCTTTCGTGTTCTATTTTATCCATTTAATTTTCCATGTCCTTGTACCAACCCTTTTCAACCCCTACTAAAAAATTCTTATTTATAACCCCAAAGAGAATAGTAAAGTAGCGAGTCCTTTATATCTACTAGCCACGGCGGGGACGGAACGTAATTTTTATTTTTATTCTGCAAAACTATAAGTAATAGGCCTGTATAAGTCGAAATACGACTGTAGTTTATTAGTTTACATTGTAATAAAAACTTATAACTCAGAATGTGACATGAAATTTTAATATAATACAAAACATTTGAAATTACATAATGTTGCCAAAATTAGCATGTCGGTGTCGCAATCTTATAAGATTTTCCCTACCAAAAAATGCTCAAAGCGAGTTTTGACTTCAAAAATACATAATATTACTTCTCTCTCGGATTGCTCATTGAGTGCACGTAAACTGGTGGCACGAAAATTTAAATGTTATATCTTCAATTTATGTCAAGTAAGAGATAATATTATTCTACACGCGGACATTTGCGCGAGTCTTGACAACTTGAACTACGCTCCGCTACGTTTTCGTTACGAAGAACATAGCGCTACAGATTGTCTACCGGTGTTACAAGCGTTCGGTGACCATGTCGCGAGATCCATGGTTTTATTTCACCCAAGAAGTGCTCAACCCGCCTAAAGAAGTTTTCACTTCAAAAATTAAATCCAACTAATAGTTACGGGGAGTAGAATGTTTAAACTAACAAGCAAACTCTTCAACTTTATTACATCACTTATACACAACCTATTTATCATTATCAGCCTATTCCTATCCATTGCTGGGCATTCACCTCTTTCGAGACGGCTGGTCTCCCGCCGCATGCATCATGCGCATGCGCATCTAACCAAGACCTGCGTAAGTACGAAAACCGACCTCCCATCAATCGGAGGTGGACTATTACCCCATATCCTCCCATCAAGTCGGAGGTGGACTATTACCCCATGACCTCCCATCAATCGGAGGTGGACTATTACCCCATGTCCTCCCATCAAGTCGGAGGTGGACTATTACCCCATGTCCTCCCATCAATCGGAGGTGGACTATTACCCCATGTCCTCCCATCAATCGGAGGTGGACTATTACCCCATGTCCTCCCATCAAGTCGGAGGTGGACTATTACCCCATGTCCTCCCATCAATCGGAGGTGGACTATTACCCCATGTCCTCCCATCAAGTCGGAGGTGGACTAATACCCCATGCCCTCCCATCAATCGGAGGTGGACTATTACCCCATGTCCTCCCATCAATCGGAGGTGGACTATTACCCCATGACCTCCCATCAATCGGAGGTGGACTATTACCCCATGACCTCCCATCAATCGGAGGTGGACTATTACCCCATGTCCTCCCATGAATCGGAGGTGGACTATTACCCCATGTCCTCCCATCAATCGGAGGTGGACTATTACCCCATGTCCTCCCATCAATCGGAGGTGGACTATTACCCCATGTCCTCCCATCAATCGGAGGTGGACTATTACCCCATGTCCTCCCATGAATCGGAGGTGGACTATTACCCCATGTCCTCCCATCAATCGGAGGTGGACTATTACCCCATGACCTCCCATCAATCGGAGGTGGACTATTACCCCATGTCCTCCCATCAAACGGAGGTGGACTATTACCCCATGACCTCCCATCAATCGGAGGTGGACTATTACCCCATGACCTCCCATCAATCGGAGGTGGACTATTACCCCATGTCCTCCCATCAATCGGAGGTGGACTATTACCCCATGTCCTCCCATCAATCGGAGGTGGACTATTACCCCATGACCTCCCATCAATCAGAGGTGGACTATTACCCCATGTCCTCCCATCAATCGGAGGTGGACTATTACCCCATGACCTCCCATCAATCGGAGGTGGACTATTACCCCATATCCTCCCATCAATCGGAGGTGGACTATTACCCCATGTCCTCCCATCAATCGGAGGTGGACTATTACCCCATGTCCTCCCATCAATCGGAGGTGGACTATTACCCCATGACCTCCCATCAATCGGAGGTGGACTATTACCCCATGTCCTCCCATCAATCGGAGGTGGACTATTACCCCATGTCCTCCCATCAATCGGAGGTGGACTATTACCCCATGTCCTCCCATCAATCGGAGGTGGACTATTACCCCATGTCCTCCCATCAATCGGAGGTGGACTATTACCCCATGACCTCCCATCAATCGGAGGTGGACTATTACCCCATGTCCTCCCATCAATCGGAGGTGGACTATTACCCCATGACCTCCCATCAATCGGAGGTGGACTATTACCCCATGTCCTCACATCAATCGGAGGTGGACTATTACCCCATGTCCTCCCATCAATCGGAGGTGGACTATTACCCCATGACCTCCCATCAATCGGAGGTGGACTTTTACTCCATGTCCTCCCATCAATCGGAGGTGGACTATTACCCCATGTCCTCCCATCAATCGGAGGTGGACTATTACCCCATGTCCTCCCATCAATCGGAGGTGGACTATTACCCCATATCAACTTACTTGTTTATGACACTCCAGCTACGGTACAGGTCGAAGGTCAGGTTGAGCAGCAGCACCGTGAAGCCGGTCTCCTTGGCGAGCATGCTGAGCGCAGCCAGCACCACACTCGACCACACACGCTGTCTGCCTGAGGAGCTGCAAGAGACGCAGATAACAATATTGCTCAAACATTTTATACAGGCGCAATATTATATATGGAGACCGGGTTTAGAACCTGTTTTCTTTGCTTACTTCCTTCCTTGACAGATTTTTGCCGTTATCATATCTGTGAAAAATCGTTCCATAATCAGCGTGTATCTTAGCATAACTGGACTGTAATCGGACTTAGTACAACGAAGTCAAGGCGGTCCATCCAACGCCGGTCACATCTAACTAGCGTCACTACATGGATTCATTTAGTTAGAGGTCGACTGACCTTCCGTCACTCCGGTCCCTATTAAAACAATTCACTAGTTTGGCTGGCGTTTCGGTTGCAGTTGGCCATTGGAAGCAAGTGGAGCATAATATTTTACGGTGCAATAAATATTAAGTGGTGTATTGCAGATTGAACTTTTAACTAACCTGACCCAGCTTTTTAATATTTTATCGCCGCCCTAATATCAATTTCATTATAAATTATGTTCCATTCGGGGATGTTATAGGAGAGTTCTAAAACAAAGGCAGAGGCATCTTTGAATGAAGACATAATGCAAATTGTATCTTCATTTTAACATCAGCATTCATCCACTATTTAGCATAAACGTATTTAACTGCACGGCTACCATAACAAGTAGGGCAAGGATAAGGGTTTGTTTGCATAGTTATTGGTTCTTAATTATTTTTACCTTGAAGCTTAGCTGCATTTCAGAAAATAGGACAGAATATGCACTGTAATTTCCAGCATTTGACCTTAGAGCTATTAAAATTTAGTTCTAGGTGCTAGTTATTAAAGCCTTTATTTTTTATATCATAGGAGGGCAAACGAGCAGTCGAAGCTTTAGACTACCGACACCCATACCCATCTGCGTAACCAAAGATTAGACGTGTTGCCCTCATTTTCCCTATCCCCCCATGTTCATAGGTTTTCATAGAAGAGATGGCAAAGAGACGGTCGGCAGACTTGATGATAAGTTATCACTGAGAGCCATAGACACCAGATAAACACTAAAGGGCTTGCGGGAGCGTTGCCGGCCTTTTAAATATGTGTATACTATTTCATAAACTCTCCTTAGTCGTAATCTATACAAGTAAATAAAATTGGAGTGTCTGTTTGTAATATTAAAATAACTACTTTTTATTAAATGCATATGGATGTATACACGGTACATATACCAAAATAGCATTTTTTACAATTTTTGTCTGTCTGTCTGTCTGTTTGTTCCGGCTAATCTTAGAAACGGCTAAGTCGTTTTTGACGGGACTTTCACTAACAGACAGCTGACGTTATAAGGAGTAACTTGGGTTATAAAAATAAGCATTATCAATCCGTACAGCTGTAAACGCGGGCGAAGCTGCGTGCAACAGCTAGTTTATAATCAGATAAGTTTCTTTTATCATTAACCTATCAAAACTGATATATAAAATATTAATTCTTCCATACGTCGTCGTCCGATTTTTTTTATGTTAGTTGGATAGGCAAACTGGCAAACGTGCCACCTGGTGGTAAGTGGTCGACGTCGCCCATGAACATAAACTAGTTTACCTGGAACGAGCCCAGGCAACTCATTTATGTGTTGCCTATCCTGAGACATAAGATGTTAAGTCTCGGTGCCAGTAATTACACTGCCTGTCTTGCCCTTCTCTCCGAAACACAGCAAAGCTGTTTCACGGGAAAAACAAGCAAGATGGTGGTACCCATGCAGCCGGGAGCGCGGCACAGCGCTTCCCTCCCACCGTACGTCGAGTCGTATATTTGTACAAATAATATTATATCAAAAAGATATAACTTTAAATAGGACGGCTGAAAATTTGTCGAGCGTCCTTGTTTCTAACTAAGTTACACTATCCCTAATATTCCAGATCTTACTAAACAACGGGAACTTGCTAACACTATTACAGAAGTACGCGCGAGAAACTCGCATAAGTTTGTTTAGGAGGTACGTAACATACGTACATACGAGGGGTCTCGGACGTGCGCGCTACTTAATAAATGTTAATTGTATTTGATTAGTTCCGGTACAAGTTAACGGTTGAGCCCTATACTAGCTTTTGACTGCAGTTTTACTCGGTATCTTAGTACTTAGTAGAATAATTTTCATACTCTTTTTCATAACGTGGTAACATTATTTTTACCAATGAAAGTTTTTTTAAATTGGATGAGTAGTTGCGAAGTATACCTTTTTTTTTCTTTTACGCCGGGAAATGCTGTGAGGCATCCCGCCTAGGGAGTTGGTCTCCTCAGACGGGTATGTGGAACTCGCTGCGCCCGAATGATGGTAAGTGGACGCAGCTCTACCCACTAAAACCCGGCGAGTGCCACCAGTGCCGCCTTTGGTGAGGTGCCCCGGATCTGTTAATCTGACAGGGCACCTCGACGGCTAATCAGTCGCGCAAGGGACCAACGCCACCTCCACAGAGGGGTTATTCCGCACCATAGAACAACCCCTGCCTACGTCGGGACACTAAAATGGGGTGAAGTCCCCATCCTTGCCCCCTGCTCTTTTGTCCCCTCTTCTTATAAGAGGGGTACAAAGAGCACCCTTAGCTCAATTAGCTTTACCCGGGTGCTGGGCTCACCCTAGGCTACTGAGCCCCACCGCCACATCAGTGTCACGCCACATGATGTTGTCAGTTCAGTCCTTGGACTGAACCATGGTGGGGTGCGAAGTATACCTACAATATCCAAACTTACAAACATTCTTTAAAATATTAGTCTAGATGTCAGACGACGGCTGATGTAAGGTCACACTGTACACATAGCTCGTGGGTTCCAATTTCGTAGTACGCTAGTCTACCTTAGAGCGGCCAGTATGGAGTTTGCAATGGTCATCGAATCCATGAGTAAATGCATCTTACCCGTGGTAGAGCAGGAGGGAGGCCAGGAAGAACACGCACGCGATGACATCCGCCCTTCCCACCACACCTGCCACCTGAGAACAAATAAGCATCTTTAACACACTGAGGCAGTCAGCGCTTGTGCGCATCTTTTTCCTATAAATTAAATTGTTTTAAATAAATATTGACGCTTTTGAAAACATTGTTCGCGCCAATAATAAATTAATTAAGTACATTATTAGTGTATTTAATCGCACATTTTAAGCACATTAACATTCCTGATGTTTCATATAATATGTATGTACTTTAGGTGCAACGTGCCTTGTTCTCCCGTCAAAAAAGTTCCTGAAACAGATGTACATCCTTTCAACTTTTATAAAATTCATGATAAGCATAGATACTTTCTTTGAAATTAAATATAGCCTTTGTTTCATAGAAATCGAACTGTCTTTACAGAGATTTGGTCTGCATATTGCATACAATTTTTGTCAGCGACAGATTCTACCACCATTCTCTATATTAACCTATCCCAGTTATACATAAATAAACCGTGGGAAAACAGCATAATTTTACAGTATAATTAAAGAAAATATTATGTCTAAGGGTGTCCCTTGTCCTTTGGATGGGCATCGTTGACCTTCTTTTCATACATCTCTGCATTTTACTTTAGCACTTGACGAATCTGTGATTCTTTCGTAAATTTATACGCAAACTAGTAATTACCAGAAGCTATATAAACTACGTATTATCCACATTCAACAACTGAAATTGGGTATATGATATTTTTAATTACCCGCCTAGTTTCAGTTTAGTTTGGAGTGCGCCGTGTAAACCATTACACAGCATCACTCCAACCGAAGCACCGTATGATGCAAGTTATATTATAAAATCAGTACAAGAACTGTTCAACTCGGGAATCACTATTTCAACAATAATAACATATTACCGTGCATGTAATATATACACACCTACACACTTGTAATATATACCGGAATACATACGCGAGTATACATAATATTATGTAACTAGCTGTTGCCCGCAGCTTCGCCCGCGTTAACTTAGATTTACAGCCGTATACGGATTGATGATGATTATTTTTATAGCCTAAGTTACTCCTTATAACATCAGCTATCTGTCAGTAAAAGTCCCGTCGAAATCGAACCAGTCATTTCAGAGATTAGCCGGAACAAACAGACAGACAGACAGACAGACAGACGAACAGACAGAGAAAAATTCTAAAAAACACTATTTTGGTATATGTCCCTTGTAAACATCCATAATATGCATTAAATAAACAGCAGTTATTTTAATATTACCAACAGACACTCCAATTTTATTTATCTGTATAGATGTATAATATAATATACCAGCCTGTTTTATCATAGTCCCGGCAAGATTCTAATAATCTTCCTCCCGTGACCATGGTTTCTGAAAAGTACTTCTATACGTCGAGCATGTAAATAAACCCCGTTAAAACCGTAGAAGTTGTCTTATTATAATATACCCGGCTAATATATTATATACCCGGGTAATATATACCCAGATGTAATGCATACCCGGGTGTAATATATCCAGTTGTAATATAACATATACTTAAACGCAATTAAGTCTACAATGACTTTATTGTACAGCTTCCAAGTTGGGCCTAAACTTAGATTAAGTCAAATATGAGGTTATGTCCCCCGGCCAATTCTGCTAGTTTCGAATTGGAGTCTAGCTCAAACTGCACGGCTGGTTATTAAGTTTGAATTTCTAGGTCTAATACTAGGTGTATGTGCATATAGCATCTCTATTTCAAAAGACATGTAGGTCTGATGACTTGTGTTAACGCGCCTAGAAAATAGCTTTCGCCTGTGCACTTTACTCATCGGTTCTGGAAAGAAATACTGTTCTGGGAAGTTGTTAATTCGATGCGGTGTTCACCGAATTTATACCTCGGATAATTTCGAGATATCCTCGGATAATCGTACGCAACACAAAGAGTAAGGTTCGCATATGCTAGCATGGCCATACGAAATAATGTATACTTGCGGTGACAACACAGAACTTCTGTAATCCCGTGATGGAATTAGTGCTAGAGTGTTATTTCATGAATTGGGATCGTTAATCAACATATCCATCCTTCTTATCGTACACGTCAGTTTCTATTTTTCGTCCTAGCTTTCTAAAAACGTCGTACTCTTGACTCCTAGACCTACTGTAATCACTTTCCACCACGTTAGTCACATGCTCGTTATCCTAGTTCCAGCTATTAGAAATCAAATTTTATGAATAAAATAAAGATGGCGCCACTTTTCTCTACTTTTTCCCAAGGATTATTGGTTTAGCATTAAGTGATTTTCGTTAGCCTGTCCAAAATTCCTGTTAAGGCTATTGTTATATTATTTATTGTTAAACAATAAATAAAAAATAAAAATAACGGACACGCACAAAAGAGGACTGAGCGTCCCTAGCGGGGCGAGGATACGCGCGCAAGCTAATAACTAAAGGACGAACAACGACAAACGACAAAATGGTTTTTATTTATTTATTTATTTATTTATAATAAGGACAACCAATGGTATACGATAAGTTTTAAGTTGACATCTTAAAGCAAGTAAATCCAATAACAGGTCATCACGGCTAGTTATTAGTTTATAAAACAGAGGTTTTTAAGAGCACTGACAGTGGCATCAAGTACATAATAATAATAATTTCTTATGGTATACAATGCAAATGAATATAATAGAGAAACTTGACTAAATAAAATTAACTTATGAAAAAACTATCACTCAGTTGCTTCCTAACTTGCGACACGCTTGCACAATATGGATCAAGTGAGTAATCTTTACAAACATTATTAAAGTCTCTAATTGATCGCACTATGTATGAGTTTTGTCTATAATTAGAAGATGAACTTGGAGTATTTAATGGGGGATTATACCTAATTCTCTTCGTTAGGGACATTAAATTCTAGTTTACTCAATAGATCCGAGCAATTAATTTCATTACGCATGAGCTTTATTAAAAATGTAACATCTGCGATTCTGCGGCGGTTAGTAAGTGGTAAGATATGTAGCTTTTTACACATATTTAGGTAGTTCCCCGAATGATAAGGCAATTTTAACTTATAACATAGGTATTTTATGAATCTCTTCTGTATGTTCTCAATTCGATCAATATATCTCGCATAACAAGGATTCCAAATCTGTGAAGCATATTCGAGATGACTCCGAACAAATGTGCAGTACAAAATCTTAAGGGTTTTAGCTTTTGTAAAACCGGTAGAGCACCGCATAATAAAGCCGAGTGCTTTGGAGGCTTTAGCCACAATGCTATCAACATGCTCATTAAATATCAGTTTGGAGTCGTGGAATACACCTAAATCCCGCATTACATTACGTCTAGATAGCGGTAGGTCATTTATTTTATATGTGGTAATAATATTAGAAAATTTGCGGCTAAATGTGATAACAGAACATTTTTGCGGATTCAGATCTAGCATATTGATTTTACAGTAGTTGTATAAACGTGACAAGTCAGCCTGGAGCAGACCCACATCAGCCTTCGACTTCACAGTAGCAAAAATCTTCATATCATCAGCAAAGCATAGGACGTGAGATGAATGAAAACAGGAAACTATGTCATTTATGTAAATCGTAAACAATAGAGGACCTAACAAAGACCCCTGAGGAATCCCACTAGGAATAGTTACCCAGGAAGATGAATAATTATTTAATACTACAGCTTGGGATCTGTTGCTGATATATGAAGAAAACCATCTCAAGAGGTCACCTCTGATCCCTGTATTAAAATGCTTGTCCAACAAAATATTATGGTTTATCCGGTCAAAAGCCTTGCTGTAATCCGTATATATGACATCCACCTGCTCGCCCAAATTCATGGATTCAGTCAGGAAGTCATTCAACAGAATAAGATTCGTGGTTGTGGATCTCCCCTGCAGGAAACCGTGCTGGGTTGGATTAAACGAGCTCCCCAAGGCCGCATAAACTTGATTATAAACAACACGCTCGAGTATCTTCGCTATAACACATAGTTTGGATATAGGTCTATAATTGAGTATATCAGTTTTGGAACCCTTTTTATGGACAGGTGTAATATATGCAGCCCTCCAAATCTGAGGAACAACGCAAGAAGCAAGAGATTTTTTAAATAATAAGAAGATGGGTATAGCAACCGTTTTAGCACAATTTGTCAAGAGTTTAGGGGAAATTAAATCAGGCCCTGCAGACTTGGAGGGGTCTAGGCTAAGTAAACATTTTTCAATAATGTTAATATTAAATTCTATTGCAGATATATCAGACATGATATTAGGATTAGGAATGTATGAATATCTATTAGACGCCTTATCATGATTAAAAGATGAATAGAAAAAGGAAGAAAAAGCATTACAGACGGTCTCACCAGAATTTACAGATGTATTTCCATACTTTAAGCTGCTAGGTATTGTATGCGATGTAGAACGCTTTTTTATATAGCTCCAAAAGTGTTTAGGATTCTTCTCAATAAATGATTCTGTAGATAAAATGTAACAATTATAGCAAGCTTTTTCAAGGTTTGAGATGTCCTGTAGAAGTTTAAAAGTAAACTCATCAGAAAGCCTGCCATACCGCTTAAACTTACGAATAAATTTTGATTTTTCTTTGATTAATTTTATAAGAGGTAAACTATACCATGGTGGATAAAGGTACTTAGTACATCTTTTTTTTACGGGTATAAAATTACTTTGCAAATCCAATAATTTATTACAGAAGAAAGCTGTAGCTTCATCGGTTGATTTAGAGGCAAACGCGCTTTCCCAATCGATACTCAATATTTGTTCGTTAATTGAGTCAAAGTCACCCTTATCAAACAAGTATCTATCACACAACGGCTGTTTGAGTGGCGCTAGCTCAATAAAGTTAGTATTTATAGAAAGAGCAGGATGATAGGCATCGACAGGAACAAGAGGATCGCAACACTCGCTTACTGTGACTATATCGGTGGAGAAGACTAAATCTAAAATTCTACCAAACCTATTACGAATCATATTAAACTGCTTAAAATTTAATAAATGCATCTCGTCGACGAGAATGGTCTCATCGAAAGTACGAACATTAGTTGGTGCTAAACTATCATCCTGTGAAACCCATTCTATGCCGCTCATATTAAAATCACCTATCAGCAAAAACTTATCCAAATAGCAATCTAGAACTATATTATTAAGTTTGGTTATAAAGTTCGACAGTTGAGATGTGAAAGAGTAGCCTCGATGTTGTTGACAAAGGTATAGGACACAGACATGAAGTTTAATGGGCTTCCCACTGGTATGCTCGCGGAGTGATAGTGTGACCCACAGATCCTCCGCAGATGATTGAAAATTAGGTTGCGAAGTAGTCGAGATGTCTTTCCGCGTCGCTATAAGCACACCCCCTCCGCGAGTCTGTCCAGTAATGTTATAATCACGATCACGGCGGAATATGATGTACTGATCATGAAATAATTCAGAGTCCAATATGCCGTCCATCAACCATGTCTCCGTTAACAAAATAATATCTGGACTAGTAAGACAGATTTGACGATAAAAAGTATCTGTTTTTGTACGAAGTCCACACACATTACTGATAATACATTTTGATAATACAAATTAAGTTTATTTTTTAATGGAGCTATTTTGCAATAATTACCAAATACAACTGAATAGCTAAAGTCAATGAATTAATTATTAACACATTATTTAAAGGCATCTCGCATGGATAAATTTTGAAATCAAGTTCAAATAAATAAACACAAATAATTATCCGTTTCGTTATAAGCGTATTGTATAAGATATATAGAAAACAGTGCAATAGATATGACAGCAACTGAGGGTAGTTAAACAGGCAGTTATATTTACAAATCATGCGAAAAGAATGGTTACATTGCGGAGTGTATATAAGTGCGAACGAGACATATAACATACTCACTGTTGTGCGATCAATCAGAGCAGTGCGTACACAAAATAATGATGCAACTATAAGCAAAGCATGGATTGTAAACATTTTATGAATTTTAATTAGTTGAAAACTTATTTTGACAATAATTATTAACACCAACCAAAATATCAATAATGATGCATTTCGGCATAAGAAATAGTCTATGTTAGTTTGTTCAAATCGTTATCTTTAATAATAACAAATGATTTGGACGTGTCATCCTTACGAATATGTAGCTTTCCATGCTTAACCCATACATATTTGTAACATTTTTGTTTAGCTAACAACTTTGTCTTGTTCAGAAGTGTTTTGCTATCTGCATTGAGATGATCGTTAACGTATATTCGAGTAGATGTTCCTTGAAATCCCAGGTCGAGAGTAGACAGAGTCTTGCAGGCTCGAGCAGCAGCAACAAAATCTTCCTTTATATAGCGGTTAAGAAAACTGACTATAATCGCTTTTTCCTTTGATTTATACATGGGTATTCGTGAAATGTAGTTGATCTGAGTCGTCGGAAATGAGAAATTTACTTTTCTACTAATTGTCTCCACAATGGTAAATAAGTTTGCGGTTTTGCTTAAGGGCACGCCTTTTATTTCTACATTATTTAGTCTGGATCTCTGATCGCTGGCTGTCAAATCTGCTTTAATCCCCTCCATATCACGCTGAAGAGTATGAACGGTGGTTTGCAGGGCTTCCAATCCTTTCATCCTCGACTCGAGATCTTTAATTTTATGTGAAAATTCTTCTACAAGGCTGGAATTATATTCACAACATTGCAGTAAATCTTTAATTTCATCTTTAATGCTGTGAATATCCTTCGTAAGTGATGGCAAAATGGATAACTGTCGTTTTAAATCTCTAATCTCATTATACACGACTTGAAGTGAAACCTGCTCCGTAGTTGAAGATGAAGGAGATGTAATCCGACACGATGGACACTTCCACGCTGCTCTTCTGTCAGCACCTAGCTTCCTCCAACCGGCTTCAGATATGCTTGCACAGCGGAAGTTGAAGTTGTTTTTTACAGGAAGCACACTGAACACCATCATTAAAATTGTCGTTACAGAGAGCGCACTTCATTGTGCGCTATATCAATAAATCTTAATACTATGTTGATTGATGACCAAAGGTTGAGTACAACTGAGCAAGGTCACGTACGTCACGTTGATGCGTGTTTCGTTGTCAAGCGCTCACAGCAGACTGTGATTTTATTCTGTTTATTATTTTATTACGTTAAAACGATAATTAGAGAAATTCCTTCTATTTTTTTTTAATGAACAAAAGAAAGTTTAAACCGTTTGCCCATAAGATGGGAATCTTTTTTTTTTAAAGAGTATGTTTGATATTTTTTTCTCTGTTACAAAAGTTACCTAATCATGTATTGAAAACAAAAAAAATAGGGTTTTTATCATGAACTATTAGGTCACCAAATTATATTTTCATTCGATTAGGAACTACTGAAATAAATTGAAATTATTGACGCCAAAATTTCCAATGCGTTAACATCTAGCTCAATGCAATGTCAAAGGCCTTCTGGTGTAGCGGCTGTCTATGGATTACGATGACTATTCTTTTTTTTTTTTTTTTTTTTTTTCTTTAACGCCGGGAAATGCTCTGAGGCATCCCGCGGGGAAGCGGGTCTCCCCACGCGGGTATGTGGGACTCGCTACGCCCGATTAAGCTGGTAAGTGGACGCAGCTCTACCCACTAAAACCCGGCGAGTGCCACCAATGCCGCCTTTGGTGAGGTGCCCCGGATCTAGTAAACAAACAGGGCACCTCGACGGCTAGTCAGTCCCCGAAGGGACCGACGCCACCTCCACAGAGGGGTTGTCTCGCACCACAGAACAACCCCCCCCCCCCAACGTCGGGACAGTACAATGGGGTGAGGTTCCCATCCTCACCCCTTGCCCCCTGCTCTTCCGTCCCCTCTTCTTATAAGAGGGGTACAAAGAGCCCCCTTGGTTCAATTAGCTTCGCCCAAGGTGCTGGGCACACCTTAGGCTACTAAGCCCCACCGCCACGACAAGGCCTGAACCATGATGGGGACGATGACTATTCTGACCAGTCTGTTTGTCACCTCTTCTAAAAAAATGTGAAAGAGTAAAAACTAGTTCTAATACTACATTACCAAGACCTTTACAACTGTGCTCAAATACAAGTCGATAATGTTTGATTAAAGTCCTTTAAGCAATTTTAGTATTGTCCTCACAAATTCTCATTTATACACTGTACATAATATCCAAAGCACGTTTGACAAATGAGAGGCATTTTGAAGTTGTTTACGCGGACATCTTTACCGGCGATAATTAGTATAATCAGGCGAATAAATTAATTACAAGAACACCCGAACCACTCGCTTTTGTTGACAAAAATATGAATGTGAAGTGCTGTCATTAACAAAGTGAGGGATAAAGAATGCGGTTTGTATGACTACTTTTAATGTGTTTAGGTAACTCTGAGAGAGGAATTCTAAGTGTAGGCAGCCCGTCTTTATATTATGTAAGTCTTTTTATAAGCTTTCTTGGCTAGTAGTATTGAGCAACTTGATGGATAAAATCCAGACCGGTTTAGGATAGGCAGGAAGTTTTATCTTTAATAGGCTAAAAAAGGTCGATATTTAAGGGTTTAAGAATAATTTTTACTAAATATTAATTCACAAACTGGAACTAAACTAGTTTATCAATAAGTATCATGTTAACTGTTTGTCTAAAGGTACAAATTGGTAGCTGACCGCACGCATCACTGCTGCGTGCGGTCCGCTACCAAAGCAGACGTCGTATGATTGATTAATGTCATCGCGACACGTCGTTGCGTCCTGTCGCTGCAGTCATGATTTCAAACCCTACTGCAGACGGCAACAGCAGGTGACATTTAATAGTGTTTCCAACTTAGTGGATTTTCGAATCGTCTTGCTTGAATTTGCTGTGAATTAGCGTATGCTGTATTCACTTGAGTGGAGCCAGAATTAATCAGTATTCTCTTCTTAAACTTTTGTCCCTAAATTTCCTTCTTTCTATCCTTACCGAATCCTGATATAAAAAGGTAGTTGAAGAGCTTTTAACGTTCAAGCTTGTAGTCACCGATAATCACTAATCGTTATGTGAGGTAATTTACCTTATCTTAGATACGTTGTGATGATAGATTTAATAAAGATATCGATTGAAAATGATATTAACTTGAATATAAGTTTCCGATATAAATTGCACGGCAACTTTTCAAATTAAGGCTGAGCGGGAGACAAGTCCTGCAATCAGCCGGCTAATAGGAAAACTTTAAGATTATTGCCTTCCAATAGTTTCCATTAGGAGCCTCTATTTGTTACCTCCGTTTTTATGGTCCTCGATATACCTCGCGTAATAAAGATTATCTTGATTAAAACTTTAGATGCTTCCTGCATTTTAAGTGGCATTGTAGTTTCTTCTATTTTATCGTAGGCCATAGCTTTTGTAAAATATGTTTTTGGTTGCTGATTATTGCAACAAGTCAATGGATATATTAGGTATGTACACCTCCCTCACCATGGTTCAGGCCTTGACGTGGCGGTGGGGCTCAGTAGCCTAAGGTGAACCCAGCACCTTGGGAGAAGCAAATTGAGCCGAGGGAGCTGCTCTTGAGCAGGGGGACAAGGGGCGAGGATGGGAACCCATTGTAGTGTCCCGATGTTGGGAGTTGTTCTGTGGTTCGGGATTATCACTCTGTGGAGGTGGCGTCGGTCCCTTGAGGGACTGACTAGCCGTCGAGGTGCCCTGTTTGCTTAATATAATTGCCGGGTTTTAGTGGGTGCAGCTCTACCCACTAAAACCCGGCGTGTGCCACTAGTCCACCTTACCAGCCTTTCGGGCGCAACAAGTCCCACATATCCGGCTAGGGAGACCCACTCGTCCGCGGGATGCCTTACCTATTACCGGCGTGAAAAAAAAAACATAAATCATCTAGCATAATATGATTTTGTATAGGTAAGTCGATCTGTTTATAATTTAAGCTGTGAGGTAGCGGGTTCAAATCCCGGCAAGGAACAAAAAGTTTTCTGTGTTCCTGGGCCATTGATGTGTATTGAATATTATGTGTATTATATAGTAAAAATCTTAAGTATATTATGAATACCTAGTATAAAAGAATTTCTTCGAAAACTTACCACGGGACCAGATTGACGCGGTGTAAAAGCGTCTATAGATATTATTACTATAATACATAATACTAAGGCAAAGCCAAAAGGTATAAGATTTTACATATCTGTAAAAAATAATTCGATAAAACTTTGCTATTATTTTTTACGAATACCCGAAAAAACACGTAGAATTTTGGTGAAATTGCTTTATTGCATGTAGTGGAGGTACCAGAGAGCTTAACGTAACGTATCTACGGTGGTTTCTGTCCACGTATAAAAATATAAAGGCCACAACGACTGGCGCGGAAACTCACAGCCTGTGTATATTGAAAAAATGTCCTCTGTACCTCGCGGACCTTTATTTTAAAATACTTTTTGGTTGTACAAAGATATTTTGTTATGTTGGTATGATAATTAATGATATAAGATTTTAATCTTAGTTATTTTCACTAGACTATTTAGGACGGCATAATATTTACTATGTTTTTAGTTTTATTTCGCGAAGCAATATTTCGGAATTGTTTACCAATGCCTTGTTCATTAGAATGGAATGTCTGGAATCTATACTAATATTATAAAGCTGAAGAGTTTGTTTGTTTGAACGCGCTAATCTCAGGAACTATGATCCGATTTGAAAAATTATTTCAGTGTTAGATAGCCCATTTATCGAGGAAGGCTGTGGCTGTGACTAACAGTAATTGAGTAAGTTAACGCGGGCGAAGCTGCAAGCAACAGCTAGTATAAAGATATAGCTATAGATACTGATGAACAGTCACACCACGACCACCATAGTAATTTGATAAACTCCTACTTGTATTTCGGATGTGATTCATGACCTGCCTACATATATATTATTTAATAGAATACAAATTCACGTGGCGGAACTCGAACCGGCGACCTCCGCTTGTAGGTCACTTATCTATCACCTAAGCACACACGCCTAATTAGCTAATTTCCTAATGTTTTTTGCAAATTTTTGTTATAAATTATTTCTTTGACTTTGCCAAAAGCTTTACCTTCGACTGAAATTCCGAATGTCTTTAGAATAGCAAACCATTATACCGTGTAAGTTATACAACCCGTTACACAATATGAAATATAGTGATGCTGGAACAACAGGCAGGTAAGAGGAATGTGTTGTGTCACGTCGCGGGTCAGACTTAATCTAACTTCTTAAAGGTCTTGGCGGTCGGACCCCTCCCCATAATCCTTTGGTGATGGAACCTTATAGATATAATTATGGTGTACAGAGATATGTCATCAATAGATGATATGATTCATGTAAACGCATCTTCTCGAAAGATAACATATTGCAGAAGAAGAAATCAGTGAACGGATTTCCTCGAAAATAGGTGAGGAGGAAGACTCAGATCTTGCAAGCACTAAGGTTACAATCTTTAGTCGCCTATTGAAATGTATTTTTTTTTTATGTTAGTTGGATAGGCAAACTGGCAGATGTGACACCTGATGGTAAGTGGTCGACGTCGCCCATGAACATAAACTAGTTTACCTGGAATGAACCCAGACAACTCATTTATGTGTTGCCTATCCTGAGACATAAGATGTTAAGTCTCGGTGCCAGTAATTACACTGCCTGTCTTGCCCTTCTCTCCGAAACACAGCAAAGCTGTTTCACGGGAGAAACAAGCAAGATGGTGGTACCCATGCAGCCGGGAGCGCGGCACAGCGCTTCCCTCCCACCGGTTCTTTGTAGAAATGTATTTATTGCTATAAATGTACAAGTTACAAGTTCCTACACCATCTTCTATCACGAAAACAACGCATCACACAAAACGAAATCTGTCAATCCTCACAAACAAGTGTACCCGATTGAATGGAAAATTGATAAATTGTGTTCATCAATAAACACTATCGCCTTAATTCGTTTTCACGAAGTTGGTGTGACGTGGAACTGTAAACACGATTACTGGAATGTTCCAGCACAGTCCAGAACAGTCTGGAACATTCCATATCATTCGAGAACTCGGGCCGCCAATTAACGGCATCTCAAAACTTGTTACAATATTTCAGATGACGCAATCAAATATGCTAATTTTGTTTAAATAGACGCTACTTCTTACACTATTTGCTTTGTTTACTGTCAGGGTTTTTGAGTTATCAGACAATTAAGGTGGTAGATTTTATTCAGTTCTGTATGCTGTATATATTAGTAATCCAGGTGGAATAGGGCTCAAATAGGAAGGGCTTATGGAACAGAATTTAGTATGTCTATAGGACTTATACTTCCACATGGATGGCAACTGTATAACATCTTGATCCTATTATAAAATTTCTGGTGGGAGGGATGCCCTGTGCCGCGCTTCCATCTGCATGGATACCAACATCCTGCTTGTTTCTCCCGTGAAACAGTTTTGCTGTATTTCAGTAAGAGCGGAATGATAGGCAGAGTAATTACTGGCACCGAGACTTACCATCTCACGTCTCAGGCCAGTCCCGGGGAAAATTATTTCTTGGACATGGACCACTTACTATCAGATTACACGTCTACTTATTTGCCTTACTAATATAAAATAAATTAATAAAAATACCTGATAGAAAAAATAAATGGAGTTTAAATAAATAAACATACCCAGGTCCCGCTGCAGACTTTTATATTCATCATACCCTCGACCGAATTCCCGGGCCTGAGGAAGCCACTTTACCCCTTCACCGGTCACCGGACAAAGAGGCTTCTTTAGGCCGAACAACATAAAAAGACCCTGAGAATTACTTGTCATTCCAACAATGATATCTATCAAGAATATTATTAACGACTTTAGAGAAGAACTAAAATCCTTAATATCATTCAAATGCCTTCTAATAATAAAAAAGGTTAAAAACTGACCCTACTACAAATCGTTTGCCGCTTTCATTAAAATCTTATTGAAAGTTATTATAAAATAAGACAATAATACGACTTTTATGTACGTCAATACAAACACATCGTACTCGGCTGAAGAACCAGACTTAACATCAACTAGATTGATGATTCAAAGATTCTTTATTATTTTATAATAATAATATGTTGGAACAACTCACACACGGCCATCTAATTCCTAACTAGGCATAGCCTGTTCTTCAGGTAACCAGAAAACTGATACATACTTATATATTTCTAAATACACACATATTATAGATAAATTACACCCAGACTCAGAACAAATGATCATGTTCATCACACAAACATTAGTCCTGGGTAGGGGTCGAACCCACGACCTTCTGGTTTAGCAGTCAGAGTCACTAACCAATAGACCAACAGGCCAGTCATCATCAGTCAAATACATACAGTCAACATCAACTGTATGACTGTATGTATTTTATATGGTAAGTAAAATACTTATAGATAGCCTCCTCGGTTGTTAAATCATATTATAACTAATTAACAAACATAATATCGTATTAAATGTTAATATATAGTTCCTATGTGTGTATTATCCGTGTGGTTGTAGTTCAGTTTTTTAAGTCATCATCATAATCATCATTAATATCGACATTTTTACGTCCAATACTTGACTTAGGCCTCTTTCAATGAACGTCAAGACGGTCGATGTCGACGGGCCACTGCCCAGAGATCGTCCTCTCACCTGATCTGAGGTCCCTCCGAATCCCGAACGAGGCCTCTACTTCAGAACTTTATCAGCCCACCGGACATCAGTATTTCGATCTTTTAATCGTATCAGTAACGTATCAGTAACAACGTTATTCCTCGGATTTTTTTATAAAACCTACATCACAAACAAATACGAGATCAGTTTACGTTCCCCACTATGGTTTAGGCCTTGACGTGGCGGTGGGGCTCAGTAGCCTAGGGTGAGCCGCTGCACCTTGGGCGAAGCTAATTGAGCCGGGGGGGCTCTTTGTTTCTTATAAGAAGAGGGGGCAAGAGGTGAGTGTGGGAACCTCACCCCATTGTACTGTCCCGACGTTGGGAGGGGTTATTCTGTGGTGCGGGACAACCCCTCTGTGGAGGTTGCGTCGGTCCCTTGCGGGACTGACTAGCCGTCGAGGTACCCTGTTAGCTTAACAGATCCGGGGCACCTCACCAAGGCGGCACTGGTGGCACTCGCCGAGTTTTAGTGGGTAGAACTGCGTCCATTTACGTACCCACACATACCCACCTGGGAGACCCACTCCTCAGGCGGGATGCCTCAGAGCATTTCCCGGCGTAAAAGAAAAAAAAAGATCAGTTTACGTTAGTAATAATAACATTGACATAAACACAATTATTACATACTTTTACTACAAAAGACGATTGAGATGAAATCACACATTACGAGAGAGAATATAGTGCATTTCAAAACACGTTATTTCCAAAGTAAATTGGTGTAATAAAACTTATATCGGTATAGTTTATGTTCCTTCATGTGACTTCGCATTATCTGGATTGCCCGAGAGGTCATTGGCAATATTTCATAATGGACCATCAAAACTTTATGATTCAGAGCCTACAGCCTACCGATAAGACTTCGATACAAATCGTAAACTATTTTACAACCCTACTTTCATATATTATATCGTACTAGAATACAAGAATAATATACAATTTTAATACTGTCTGTCTACATCATTTATT
Source organism: Helleia helle (assembly GCA_963853865.1). Classification (NCBI taxonomy): domain Eukaryota; kingdom Metazoa; phylum Arthropoda; class Insecta; order Lepidoptera; family Lycaenidae; genus Helleia; species Helleia helle. The sequence goes on from OY971423.1 coordinate 886,078, forward strand.
CTCAAATTGTAAGGCACAATGTTGCTTCGTCAAAAAGCTTGTTTCTTCCCAAAAGATGGTAAAATATGCATTTAATGTTACCTTTGGAGCTTTTATGAGTTACCGGTTTCGGAAAGTAGGCAACCAAGTTCTTAAGGTTAGCTTAAACCGAATTTCTTATTACACCAAGACCCGTCTTCTCTTAGCACTTCGAATCCTATCTTAAAAACATCATTGCTTTGGTGGGTGAGCGATGATGGCCTAGTGGGTACGGGCTCGGCCTCTTGAATGAGAGCCGAGAGGTCCGGGATCGATCCTGACCATCAGGTCAGGATCGATCCTGACCATCAGGTCATATTAAGAATCATCATAGAAATTAAGAAAAACTCATTTCTAGGCTGATGCCTAGAAATTAGTTAGAAAAACTCATTTCTAGGCTGATGCCTAGAAATTAGTTTTTCTTAATTTCTACGTGCATCTGAACATGAGACCATCGCTTGCTCTCTGGTGAAGGAAACATCGTGAGGAAACCTGCATGCCTGATGAGATTAAAAGTCTTTGAAGGTGTGTGAAGTTCACCAACCCGCATTGGGCCAGCGCATCGGTGAACTATGGCCCAAAACCCTCCTCGCCTGATTTCGAGGAGGGGCCCGTGCCCAGCAGTGGGACATACAAGGGTTGATATTATTATTATATTATATCAATACGATTAGATTCCAGCGAAGTGTAGATTATTGCTACGTTTATAAAGCAGAACCAAAACATGCACAGTAAGTTTTCTAATAACCTGGCATACAATCCCGTTGACAAAAAACCAATTTGTTTGGTCCAGCCAATATCGCGACAGCTTATTACGTAGTTCCGATGATGGTTGGGCACTTTAATACAACGCCGGTCATCAGAGTACTGATTCGTTTTTGCTCCCTGCTGCCGGGGCTGTCTGGGGTGATTGATCGGTTCATCTTAGCACCATCAGGAGCGTTTTCCTTAAGTTTTTCTTTGTAAATCACATTGGTTAAAGTTATATTTGATAGGTGTAATCTAATGAGAGAGCTGGTGGTTATGACCCATTTGCAAATATTTCCCGTTTTTTTGTAGGGGAATAGGAAAAGCTATATAAATATTTGGACTAAAAAGGGAGGTCACGACCCTCAGCACTGAATAACACGAAGCGAGGAAGAAAGGTGCATGGTGGAGACACGGAACGTAAGAGACTTAAAAAAGGATATTCAGTTTCAGGTCCAGGTGGTGTTTGATGTCCATTGACAACTTTTGTCGGTTTAATATTGCTAAAGGATTGCGGCACTCTCATGATAATACTCGCTAAATCAACCCAGCTGCTATAGAAGATCACCACCGAAATAACATTCTCGTTTCCAGAGATACAATTGATGACATCACCAAGGGAGCAAAAATATAGACAAATAATGAAACAAAAACTAATATAAGTACTCGAGAACGTTTTTAATGAAACAGCAAAGAGCACAACTGAAGCAACTAAAAATACACCAGCTTAAAAAGAAGGACTAAAAAGAAGCCAAGGAAGAGCAATAGAATTTATATTTACCCTCGACAGACAAACGAACGACGCGGCGCTATTGAAGAATTTATTTTTAAACGGAAAAGCTTTTATACTGGCTATTAATAATATGTTTGTATTTGATGTTTGTGCCGCATATTGGTACGTGATGCTGGGGACTTGAAGTTATGTGTAATCTGAACGTGATACATAAGGCAGTGAGAGAAATGTAAAAGAAATACCATAGAGGTATTTTCAACTACCGTTTTATACTTATAAAGCATTAAAACGTCTACCGGTGGGATGCTCTTGTGTTCCGTGAAACAGCCTGCTGTGTTTAGGATGAAGGGCAGGTCCCCACCATGGTTCAGGCCTTTACGTAGCGGTGGGGCTCAGTAGCCTAGGGTGAGCCCTGCACCTTGAGCGAACCAAATTGAGCCAAGATGGCTCTTCGTCCCCTCTTATAAGAAGGGGGGACAAAAGAGCAGGGGGCAAGGGGTGAGGACGGGAACTTCACCGGTTTGCTCATTTGATCCGGGGCACCTCGCCAAAGGTGGCATTGGTGGCACTCGCCGGGTTTTAATGGGTAGAGCTGCGTCCACTTACCAGCTTTCGGACGCAGCGAGTCCCACATACCCGCGTGGGGAGACCCACTTCCCCGCGGGCCCCCCGGCGCTAAAGAAAAAAAAGGCTGAAGGGCAGGACGGGCAGTGTCATTACTGGCACCGATATTTACCATTTATGTCTCAGGATAGGCAACGCCTGGTTGTCTGGTTAGTCGCAGGTGAAACCGCTTGTATTCATGGGCAATAATAACCAGTTATCGTCAGATGGTACGTCTAGCAGTCTGCTCACCCAACTTACATAAATAAATGTCAATTTCCTATAGTTACTTCACAAGTTTACACAACAAGCCATTGTTCTCCAATACATTGAAGTAACCGCCAATAACATTACAGAAGTGTTTTACTCTCTCAGATTTCACGAATGTATTCAGAAGTTATAATGAATACTATAATAGAGAAAGTTTCGATGTAACGACAGTTGATTTTAATGGACGGCCCGTGTGGTCCAGTACCTATACCATGAGTTTTGTTACAAGCGTAAATGACACAACTATAGTAGTTACGTAAAACGCAATATATAACTATACCATACCTTAGTACCATACCAACTAAGGTATGGTATAGTTTTCTTTTGGTGTTGCGTTTTTACGTTAACATTACGTTACGTATATAAATAGTTAACGTAAAAACGCAACACGAATAGAAAACTGAGGTATGATATAGTTTTCTATTCGTGTTGCGATTTACGTAACTACTATAGTTATGTCATAATTACGCTTGTAATAAAACTCATGGTAGAGTTACAGTACTTATGGTGAACCTGGGTCTCACAGTCCCAATGACACTAGAGTTTCGGGCTAGATTTTTTATTGTTGTTTATTATTTTAAAAAACACATTTATGGTAACGTTCAAAGTTGGAATGGCTTTATGGAAGTAATATTTAACTTGTTATTCGCTAAGTTTTCATAACTGTTGTGTTGTAAGTGAATTATGAAATTATGGTTTATATTGTTCATAATAATTGTTATTTGGTTATAAAATTAATGGGATTATGAGATGTAAGTTTTTTATTTTTTTATTTTATAACTTTACAACACTACGATCTCTTTGGTCCGTGTTTTTTTTTGTATTAATTTATTATTGTTAGACTTTAATTAATTTTACATCGCTATTCATAGATAAGGTGGAGTCCGTCCAGATTTGTTAATTGTTAGTATAACTTACTTCTATTTATTTTTATTGCTGTACAATTTTCAACCGAAGAGGAGATGTAGATTTAGTATATGTGATTTTTAGAGACATACATAAATTATTAGAATTTCAATTACAAAATAATAATGAACAATACAATAATTATTTAAAACACGTGGCATTTCATAAGTTTTTTTTTTCGGATGGATCTATGCTAACGGCCCGATGGCCCTAATGCTACATCGGATTAGTGTGAGCCCATTCGGCTCACTTTTGATTTATAAAGTGGGGGGTTGCCCCCCGCCAACCGTGTAATCTGCGACCACACGGCCTCCTGGCGTCGGTTATGATTTCATAAGTAGGTATAAAAATACAAAAGCGAACAGGTATCCGAAACTTTTAATAATCATAAATAAAATAATTAATTAATTTGAATACAAAGATCTGAAGTTAACACAATATAAAAAAAATATAATCTGAAAAAAGAAACTGGAAATAATGAATGAATATCTATTACATCCATTATTTATTTTATTATTTCACGTAGAATATATTATTTATTATGTCGAAATTTAAAAAGCCCGAACGTTCTACATACACTACTCGCTCAATACACAAGTCGAACCATTTATATCTCCGTTCACCGACGGAGCCGGAGTGTTCTTGTAGTGGAGCTTGTATTGCGGACACTGGATGCTTTGTCAAATTGTTCATTTTATTTTTATTAAATTGCCCGTTTTATAGTTTACGTCTGCTGCCGTCGAGGTCGTGTGTATGAGTGACGATATTACTTGTGTTGTTATTAAATGTATGTGTATGAGTGACGATATTACTTGTGTTGTTATTAAATGTATGTGACTCCTACCTTTTCTCACGCAGCGATCATTTTTTTTGTTATGGTTGTCTGATAGCTAGACCGCTTAAAGCGGTAAGACCGCCATTTTTGTGCGTACTCCTAGTCATAAGTTTGTTGTTACCTGTTAATAATTTTATGGTACAAAATAAAGCATATTATTATTATTATTATTATGTGTATGAATGACGATATTACTTGTGTTGTTATTAAATGTATATGTATGAGTAACGATATTACTTGTGTTGTTATTAAATAGGTTATGACACTCTACTTTGATTTTCTTTATTACAGCAAATTGGCAGAATTGACCTTTTGTCAGCTTTGCCCATTTGTCTGTTTATTGACTTTTTAAAGCTGAAAATTTTGATAAATATCGTTTCTACTTCATTTACTTATCTTCTTCTCTCATAGCTTTATTGACAGTATTTTAGCTTAGTATTTTTTTTACAATATTTCATGTTACTATTACTGAAATTGTAACAAAGCAAATCGCTCTTACTGATAAAATGTGCTTGTAATAATATCATTCGTTGTAATTTGCTAGTTTATTCCAGGAGTTTTATCATTTAGAAAAATATTCAGTCAAAGTTACATTTTTAGGTAGGTATATCTTTAGAATTAAAAACCGCCTCAAACACATTGTTGCAGTCTTTACAAATTAATATTTAAATGGAACCAATATTCTATCAGTCCTTGATCCCGTATTCAGCACTCAGGTGGAGGACGGGAGCAGTCTAAAAAGCGGATTGAATATTCATAGAGCGGGTCGCAGGTACAAGTGGCCCGCGTTTGTATAGTTTCACTTAGGTACGGTAGCATCCATTTAGTGTTGCCACTTCTGGATGTAAATAGTTCTATGATTTTATCGTATGATATGGGTACGTGATGACTGTGTTTGAGTGTTGGAAAAGTGGTTACTGTGCTATTTTAGTGGCCAATAAGGAAACATAAAGGTACCATAATTTGTGGGTAAATACGAGTGACTTTTTTATGCCATAAGGAGGCAACCGAGCAGCCCGAGCCTTATGGTGACTACCGACGCCCATACACATCCGCACAATTAAAAGCTATGCAGATGCGTTGCCCTTCTTTTACCTATCCCCCCAATGGGCCGACGGAAACTCACAAACCGCACGAAACGCGATAGCATAGCTGTCGAGAGGTACCACCCCGGTCGAGCCAGCCCGATTCGGCTGCAAAGCAGCATGGCACTACCTGTTACTAATTTCTAATTTGATTATTGTATAGATCATGGTCACGCACTACAGTAGTTGAATGGAAAAATTTTAAAATAAAATTCATTGCTTTCCACTAAAAATACACCACACAATGTTTCTTTAAACAATGGACCCGAAGGCTGATACAAACATAAACCATCACCATATTTGTTGATGACGATCACTGTCATCTTCGTGGACTACGCAGAGATAATCTTAAAAACCGATCCTTCAATGCACCCATCTCAATTTTCGTTGCCAATCGCCGGAGATGCCCCTAATTTGCCCACCGAGAGCACATTCGGGTCACGTTACAATTAGGGGCCCCCGGGGGCGAAAGGAAGCCGTTAAATGACTTAAAACTTGTATTGTTAGCGCCCAGCTCGAGTTTTAGCCCATTTTGAGTCTATTGTTAGCTCAAATTTAAGTTTATTCAGGTCTCGCTTGTTAGGGCTAACCGGTATTAACTGTATCTTTTGTTAATGATTTCGGGGATCTTATTGTATGTGATTATTCGTGATCATCAGCGCGTTATTGTTATTTTCTTTCTTTCTTTAGTAGTAATAATATTAAGTGACATGAAATAATTTCGTGTAATAAAATATGACGCTTTGAGAAAATTGCATGACAATCTCATGTCTATCGATTCCATTGCCGTACGCAGCTAACGCTGATCGCAATGAAGTCATTTCCCAATATTTTGTTTCTATTCGACTTTGTCGTGACGACTTTTAGAACTTTTTGAATTAAAAGGTTTTAAATTCTTATTCATTCTAGAATCCATTGACAAAATAAATATAGAAACGAGAAAGAAACATAAAATACCTATACAATGAGATATATTTTTTTATTTAGAGAAGAAAGAAGAAAATTCTTATATTTTTCACGAGCTTTTACCATTGATTTACAGTGTTATCCTAATTGATAATGATTATTTTTATAGCCTAAGTTGCTCCTTATAACATCAACTATCTACCAGTAAACGTCCCGTCAAAATTGGCCCAGCTGTTTCAGAGATTAGCTAGAACAAACAAACAAAAAAAAAACAGACAGACAAAAATTTTTAAATTCATAATTAAAAATTATTATTATTATTATATATTATTATTATTAATCTCAATTTATAGTGTTCATAGTTTCAACCATTAGCCTCCCCATTATCATAAGCTTCCCAAAGATTCCCTTCATTTAGGCGTACTTGAATATTCCGCGTCTGCTCCGCGCGGTACCCGACGTGCCACATACGGTCTCGTCTGAACGCCCATTGTTCAAGAGTAAAATGCGTTGTCGTTTATCATTTACCTAGCTTTGAATTTAGAGTCTTCAGTATATTTAATGTTTTAGTCGAATAAGAGTTATAAAAATCAGTGAAACTATTTAAAATAAGATTACACGCGGGAAATTTGACATGACAAGTGATACCTAGACGGTGCGGAAATATCGCGCCCCGCGAGACAAAAATAAAAGATAATAATATAGGAACCCCGTTTAAATGAAAACAGTGAAAATTATCAATTTTGGAAATGAGTAAGGGCTTGGGTTGGTAAGGGCTACTTTTGGTTACAAAACCATAATGCAATCAGTGCCTTCATCTATAACTTTTATTTTATCAATTCCCTTATTATAAAAATTGCTTCAAATTCAATTCATTGCTTAATGTAATAATCCGCTTAGAAAAGAAACCATTGCCGTCTAGGGGTGCCCGAAAGAAACGAATCTTTATAGTAGAAACTATAAAGCGTAGGAACTACGTGTTGAAATGTCGCGCGCACGCCGCGCGTTTAGTGTAACCACAAGTGTAACGGTCTGACGCATAGCACGGATAGAGGCCAAAGGGGCCGCGCAGCGGCGGCCGGCGAGGCGCTTGCGTATGCGAACGTCCGTATAGAAGCTACACTTCAAAACAGCTATATGTGTAATTTTTGAGATTCATCGGATATTAAAAAGCTCAACATCAACTCAAAATACTTTTTCCTTTTTGAAAGTAATTTTGATTCAATTGCGTTCCACATACGCTCTGAACATGATAATGAAACAACTTTTCACGGATTTTATCGTGGTCTATTGAAATTTTGTACTTAATATAATATATCCGAAATTTCCAACCATGATCACAGAAGGAATAACTCGTGTTCAATGTTCTTATCATAAAGATAAAATGTTTTGAATTAGAAACTCAAATTATCGAACGAATAATAGCACCACCCTATTATATAAAAAAAAACAATATAAATTGATGCAAAGGAATCAGTTCTCACTAAGAGATTTTTTTTATTTTTTATTATTCTTTTTTTTTTGACTTTTATACTACATGTATATGTCAGTCCGATTAATCTTATCCTAATTATCACAACCTACTATTAAGTACCTTAACTTAAGATGCCAATAGCTTAAACAATACACAAGCTCCTTCACTGTTAGGTTTTGACAGTAATGAATTTATAATACCGACTTGTAATATGTCCAGACTTAATTTTTCCCATAATTCCTGTCTCTCTGCATGAAACTGAACACATTCCATCAACAAATGGTATACATCATCCGTTACTCCACAAGTATCACATTTAGGAGAAGCAACCTTCCCCATTAAAAAGAGAAATTTGTTTGATGGAATATGTCCGGTCCTGATTCTGTGCGCTATAATAATTAATTTCCTACTTAACTGAATATATGAACACCAAGGTATACGAGGAGGCTGACATTGGATAGTTTTATACCATACACCTTTTTCTAATGATCTCTGATCGAAATACTCCTTTCATAAATTATAACATTTTCCATTATATTTCGTTAAAACTTCTGAATAATATGGTTTCACAAAAAATTCTTGTCCTTCTGTACTGCCAACTTTCGCCAATCTGTCCGCCTCCTCATTACCACGTATCCCAATGTGCGAAGGAACCCACTGCAACCTCAGAATCACTCCTTTCTCCGCTAGTTCTTCGATTTTAGAGAGTATCTCGTATGCTATCGGTATACCTCTGCGACCAGAGGCGCATCGAGCTATATGATATAAAGCACTCTTACTATCTGAGCATATTACAAATCTATAGCCAGCAATGGTATTGATGTATGATAGTGCTTCTGAGATCGCAATAAGCTCCAACGACATGATACACACATCTCCAATTACTTTAAAGCATCCACTAGAGTTTTCTTGTGACCGAACATAAAATGAAGCTCACCTACCTTTCTTGCTCATAGATCCATCTGTGTAAATTACTATCCAATCAGCATATTTCGCTATTAATTCTTTTATTACAGTGTGTTTCAAAAGATTTACTTCGTAACTATCTTTAGCTCGATGCATACTATCCAAATCGACTGCGATTATATTTTTCGTATCAATGTAAGAGACCCATGTTTTTAATGTATACATCTCCAATGGCGATGATGAGGCTACCTGAACATCTTCAATTTCCTTTATGACATTCGCAAGTAATGGAATCTTTTTGCGTGTCCAATAGCTGTTGGAAATAAACGTGTTTAATTCTTTTAATAATTTTATTGTTACATTGTTAGTCCAAGACAGGGATTTTAAACAATATTTGTAGGCTAGGAATTTTCTTCTTATGTGTAGTGGTGGAATACAGAGTTCACTCTCCATGGTGTGGATCGGAGTAGACTTTACAAAACCACCTATGATTCTTAGTGCTTGATTCTGTATTTTCTGCAATTTATATAAATGTGAATTCGCCATGTTATCGTAGATAAAACAGCTGTAGTCTATACGACTCCTGACTATCGCTATATATATTCTTCGTAAATGTTTGGGGTGTATACCCCAAGAAGTACCTGCTAGAACTTTGAGTATGGATAAGTATTTCTGTGACTTTAGAACTAACTCATTAATATGACGTCCCCATCGTAGTGACCTGTCTAGCCATAAACCTAAATATTTGTAACTATCTACTAATTCTAAATCAATATTGTTTATTTTCAATGTAATATTTTGTCTCCTAAATCCCCTGCTAAAAATACATTATTTTGAATTACTATTCGATAAACATAGCCCTAATTCACTTAAAGAAGACGAAAATATATCTAATGCTTCTTGTAATTTAGATGTACTGTCTGAAAGATTTTTGTCTGTACATTGTTGATTTTGGAGAATAATTTAGATGTTACAATGTTAAATAATATTGGAGACATAGGGTCACCTTGGGCTAATCCTAAGCTTGTATATCTAATCATAGTGTCATTTTCATTAAATTCATCAATAATTTTAAGGTGTCTTTCATTCAAAAACGTCCACAAATAGGAACATATTTTTTTACCGATCCCGATTTCATTTAATATCAATAACATTTTATTAATTAATACATTGTTGTATGCACTTTCTACATCTATAAAACATGCGACGGTATACTTTTTCGAGAAACCTAATTGAATTTGTGTAGTCAATCTCGATAAACAGTCTTGACATGATTGCCCTCTTCTAAATCCCGACGTAAATGCAGACAAAATCTTATTTTTCTCTATAAACCATTCAATGCGTTTTGTCAATATGGAATGAAAAATCTTACACAAGCATGATATTAGGCATATAGGCCTTAATTTTGGATTGCTATCTGAATGTGTAGCTGGTTTAGAAATAGGCATCAATACTATGTTACGCCACTGTACAGTGAACATACTAGTATTTAAAATAACATTATACAAATTTACCAAAAATATTTTTCCAATGTCTGGTAAATTAAATATCATTGAGTAAGAAACTCCGTCCCCACCAGGTGTTGTATCCTTAGATTTTAAAGAATTACACAATTCATGCAATGTCACCGGGAGTTCCAGCTGTAAATTTAATGAATTAAATGTTGGTTTCTCATAGCATACATAATCAGGAGCTAAACCACAAATTAAGGATACTTTTTGGTCCCTTGACGGGTAAGATTTAGTAGAGCTATATCCCTTCAACCATCGCATTCGCTTCCACATTTCTGACACCTTTGTTGACTCATCAATGCTGGTATAAAAATTACGGCGCTCATTTATTCTGGCTTTACTAATAGCTTTCTTAGCTATTACTGTCTTTCCTTCTAGAATGTTTAGATTGTGGGGGGTTGGATTTGACCTAAAAATACTTAAAGCTAACCTTCTTTCAGCTACTAATTTAGAAAGCGTTTCATTCCAATAGGACTTTGGTTGGAAACCCGGTCTACAGTACGTGACCTGTTTTGTATATGGTATATATTTATCAGCCGCATTATTTATAATGTTTAGGAAATAGTCATAATTTTGTTGAGCATCTAACTCTCCACAGTATGGTAACATAACTTCTTGTATAGTTTTGGTATATCCCTCCCAATTAGCCGATTTATATTTACGTTTTTTAGTTATGTATGTAGCTTCCCTATAGTTACTTTTAATTTTAATGCACATATGATCACTGCCTAGATTTTCGCTTAATACATGCCACTGAAATTTACAAGCTAAGTCTGTGGAAACAAATGTAATATCAGGGGACGTTTTTTGTAGGCAACCATTTACCATCTTAATACGCGTGTGCTCACTTGTTCCTTTGTTAATCGAGATGTATCCCGCATCCAAACTAGCGTCAAATATCATCGTACCTCTTGTATCTGCTTTACATGACCAATTATAGTGATGTGCGTTAAAGTCACCCGCGATTAAACATTTACTATTAAATTTTGTGAATATTAGATCCCAGTCAGATTGAATAGTATGTACCGAGGAAGGACAATATACCAAGATAATATTCTTAATCTCCTTACAATTTAAAAGTTTAACACATTTTATTTCTATTCCTGAATTACTGGGGTTTAAAGGTTCTACCTGTACTCTAATTGATTTGTGTATTATAATAGCGACTCCCCCATACGAATCGCTACGGTCATTCCTAAAAATATTATACCTATTTATATTCAATGATGAATTAGGTTTCAACCAAGTCTCTGATATTAAAGCAATATGAATGTTTTCCTGACTTAATAAAGCTTGAAATTCTGAAATTTTGGGTCTTAAACTCTGAGCATTCCACTGCAATATGTTTATATATATATATATATATATATTTCTTGTGTGCGTGTCTATGTCACTGAACTCCTCCTAGACGGCTGGACCGATTTCGATGAAATTTTTTGTGTGAGTTCAAGGGGATTCGAGGATGGTTTAGATTCACACAAAAATATTTTGTACAGGACAACGTCTGTCGGCGCCACTAGTATGTTTATAAAATAAGAACTGCTATTAAAATTATCCACTAGTGGAGAACAAAATTAACTGAGTTAAAAAATCTTTACCATTAATTATTTTCAAACATAGTGCAATGCAATCCTGAACAATTATGTTGATAATTAATTTTAACTTATTAGAAAAGCTATTTCTCGATATACATACATCCTTAATTTTTTGATATAGTCCACACCAGTAATCTTTGCTTTCACCAGATTCCCTTTGTTTATCACTTTTGTTATTGATGTTTTGAACCTCATTCATATTTTTTTGTGACTGTTCCTGTCCATATAACTCTGCTTTTGTTTTTTTACTTCGTGATTTTTCAGACTGTTTATTAGTTTTATTATCGGACTTCTGACTGTCTTCCGTTTCCGATTCTTCAGACACAATATTTTCCTCATGTATAACGGTTTTTATACCAACTACTTCTCTATATGTTCTTCTTGATCCTGTGTCCTGAGTGTACTCTCTTTGTGACAACTGTTTATTTTTTTCATTATCCACATTATGTATTGTATATTTTTCCTGCATTTTTCTTTTGGTTTCATATATATCTAATCCTTCCCGATAGCTGCAATTCTTGTCCGACATAATTCTTCTAACTTCTTTTTCTTTCAAAAAAATAGGACAATTTTTATTCATTGCCATATGTGTACCTTTGCAGTTTATACATTGAAAATTAGTTGTTTCACAGTTAGCGTGATTATTTCCACACTAAGGGCATATAACTTTTTTTGAAGGACATGTCCGTGATAGGTGTCCGTATCGCCAACATACTGAACATTGGGATACAGGGAAAATGTAGGGTTCTACTTGGAATCTGCACCCAAAACCATATACATATGAAGGTAGGTTGTGATTTTTAAAACATAGACGGATTGTTTCAGAATTTACCCATTTACCATAGTTATCTTGTCTTTTTAATCGTTTTGCCGATATAATCTCGAACTCACATCTAAGGTTTTCTAATATTTCTTTATCTTCCATTTCTAAGTCCACTTGCCGAAGTATACCATAGCATAATGATGATTCACCTACTATATTGATATTATATTCCAAGTTGTTTAATAATTTCTCACAATTTACCATCTTTAATGCATTTTCTTTATTATCAAAATATACTAAAGCCCTATAAGGGTTTTTGTATACTAATTTAGTTATATTTCCTAAATTACGAGATCTCAAAAGTTTGGCCATCCCAAACTGCCTCGGTAGTGTTTCTTTGGCCGTAATACACAAAAAAAAAACACAATATGTTCTTTGGGTTTTACGTTATTACTCGAAAATCTCAATTCTAAATCTTCACAATTTTCTGAATTTCTTCGTGTTGGTCGTTTACTCCCACGCTTTATGGTTATGAATCCATCATCACCTTCAATTGTTTCTTCATCATCATCCTGTCTCCTTCTCTTCTCCGGTACTACTTGTTGCTCTCTATTTAAATCTGTATTTTTCTCACTCTCCATTCTTAAATTAAGTTGTTGCTCGCTCTCTAACTGCATATCCTCTTCCGTTATCTCATTTCCACTTGAGTCACAAAATTCTACATTTTCACTCATCAAGTAGCATTAATGATAGAAATGAAAAAAAAAATACAATCGCGTAAGCGTCACCAGCTAACTCGACCGCTCGCTAAGACTGCGCGCACGTAACTGCACTAAGAGATTATAATCACAAAGTATTTGATTAACTTATTATTATAATCACATAGAGATAAAATCAATAAACTTTTTTCCAATTATGCTCAAACAAATGTCAAATTAGCGAAAACCAAACACGCAAATGCAGGGCAAAGTGTCAACAGGCCTCTGTAATGTAGTGCTTAATTCAGTGGACGGGTGACCGGTAGCAGTTGTATGGAGTTGTATGAGCGGCCATTTGTCAGCGGACCAGTATCATGATTCATGGTGCATGTGTACAGCAATTGCTGTCAAACGTGCCATGAATATGCGGGGATTCCAATGAATGAGGATAAAGGACAAGGTAAATCTAGATCTTCTTGCCTCATTGGTAACGTTTTGTTTAATTGTCAATATTATTAGTCTTGATAAAATTACCTTTAAAAAGTATTAAAGTCGTAGACGATCTCCGTGGAGTGGCCGGCCCGTTTTGGATACGAATGGGGAGGGGTTAATCGTCTTGGCGGGCATTGAGGGAGGCCTATTTTTAGCAGTCGACAGATAGGGGCTGATTGAAGCTGATGTTGACTTTTTGAAGCTATATCTAATGCCGTCTGTTCATTTAATATGTAAGATAGCTCTTACATATTAAATGAACAGACGCATATTATGAGATTAGCAATATGTTTTTAACGTCCTCTTTCTTGTTTTTCTCTATAAATACTCCAACCCGACGCCAGGAGGCCGTGTGGTCGCAGACTGCACGGTTGGGGGGGAAGGCAATCCCCTACTTTTACAAACCAAAAGTGAGCCAAATGGGCTCACACTAATCCGATGCAGCATTAGGGCCTTCGGGCCGTTAGCATAGATCAATCCGAAAAAAAAGCGTTAACCTTATTGATTACAATTCTGTAATAAATTATCGCAATGTTTTAGGTGAAGAATATAACACTTTTCATTTTTATACACTTTACGGATTTTTACAATACCAAATCATCATCATCATCATCAGCCTCTATCCATCCACTGCTGGCCTCCCTCAATGAACGCCAAGACGGCCAATCCCTTGCCACAATACAACCAAAAAGTATTTTATTGTCATATTGGTAAGACATTCGGAATAGTTATAATTTTGTTATCAATTATTGTTCAATTGATAAATATTGATAATAATTTATGAATAACCTTAATAAATTCTTGCATCCAATTCCAACAATTTTGAAACCACATGCAAGCATAAAGTCTCTGTATGAACATATAATTGTATACGAATACGAAACCCAAACTTTTTAGTGTAAAATTTGTAAAGAAAAGTCTGTACATGATATCTGAACCAACTATCTGATTCGTAGCTAACTGTATTGTTGCCGAAGTAGCTCTACAGTAGCCCACTTTCTGTTTGGAGTATTCCGAGGGTTTAATAATTTCGAGCGAACAACTGTAACTGTAAAGTTATGAACCGGGTACAAATTTTACTAAAGTTATACAACTACGATCACGCAATATATCATTATATTTAGGAAGTTGTACAACACTTGTTATTTCATTATAATCGTATATGATAAAATTAGGAAAGTGCAATTTGATTTACATTTGAGTGATAATATGTAAATAAATCTTATTTATTTTAAGACTAGCTAGTGCCCACAGCTTCACCTGCGTTAACTAAGATTTACAACCATAACCGGATTGATTATGATTATTTTTATAGCCTATGTCCTTTTTTTTTTTTTTTTTTTTTTTTTTTTTTTTTTGCCGCTGGGGAATGCTCTGATGCATACCTCCGAGCCCGGGGGTTATGTGGGACTCTCTGCGCCCGAAAAAAGTTGGTAAAGTGGGCGCAGACTCTACCCACTAAACCCCAGCGGTGTTCTTCTAATCGTGCTGGCCCGGTGCGGGAACTATGGTATGGTCCGCACCGGCGACGGCGTGCCTGGAGGCACTCTCCTCTGAAGGCAGGGGATGGCGTTCCCTCCTTCTACTCCACTTAAGGCACCCCGAACACCTAAGGGTGCCTTATAGCACGAACCTTACGCGCGCGAGGCAGATCCCCCGACCGGCCACGCACAGGTCCCTCACGGCGGTGCGACCGCCTGTCGCCGCCGCGCTCTCCTGCGAGAAGGGGCACCAGTGCGCTCCCTCACCCGCTCCGCCTCCTCCTTCTGCGGCATCACGACTTCGCAGAAGGAGAGGACTGCCTCCCATGCACTCTCACTGCCGGTCATCGCGCGGATGACCGCAGGGAGTGAAAGGTCGGCGCCGACCTCGGTCACGAGGTCCGCCCTTTCTGGCGCCCAAGCAGGGCACTCCGCCAGGGTGTGATCAGCAGTGTCCTCTTCACTGCTACAGTGATGACACCCTGGCGATTCCTCCGAGCCTGCCACCTTGCACAGATAACTCCCGAAGCATCCGTGCCCCGTCAGGATCTGCGCAAGGTGAAAGCTAATAACGCCATGCCGCCGGCCAACCCACTGCTCCAGGATTGGTCGGACGGCTGACACCGTGCGATGGCCAGCACTCGGCTCCTCCAGCCGTTCTTTCCATTTTCGGAGGACTCGTCGTTTAAGACGCCTCCGCCAGCTCTCCTCTTCAACTTGTTCTGTCTCGTCCGAGACTCCCTCCTGGTCCTCTCCACGTCTCCTCCGCCAAGAACGCGCGAGGGCACCTGCCACCAGGTCCCATGGTGCAGAGCCAGCCAGTACGCACGCAGCCTCGTATGAGGTAGTGCGATACGCACGGACGGCCCTGATTGCCATGACTCTCTGCGGACGTCGCAAGAGAGCCACGTTTTGTCTCGATAAATTAGCCGCCCATATCGGCGCGCCGTACAGCCCCATGGACTGCAAGACACCCGCATATAGGCGGCGGCAGCCAGCGCTGGGCCCTCCCATGTTAGGGAGAAGGCGGCTCAGCGCCCGTGCAGCTCCAAGCAACTTCGGCGCTAGGCGCCGGAAATGTTCCTGGAAGTTCCATCGACTGTCAAGGACGAGGCCCAGGTACCTCATGGTCGACTGGACAGCGATGGAAGTTCCCCCACGATCAGGTAGGATCCGGCTGGAGGAGCCCGACGTGGCCCGTGGAAGTATATAGCTTCGCACTTCTCCAGGGCCACTTCGAGCCCGAGACGTCTGATCCTCGCAACCACCTGCGCAACACCGGCTACCGCACGTATGCGGGCCTCCAAAAAGGAACCTCCGCGTGCAGTGACAACAGTATCGTCGGCGTAACAGGTAACGCCGACGCCTGTCAGATTCGCACCGCGGAGCACCCAATCATAACCGATGTTCCACAGGAGCGGCCCAAGTACCGAGCCCTGTGGAACACCGCATGCCACCTCTCTCCTCACCCAACCGTCTACCGTTGGGTAGGTGACGGACCTACCTGAGAGGTAATTCTCCACAAACCTCCTCAGGTAGTCCGGTACCCCGTGGTACCTCAGCGCCCCGCGAATGGTGTCAAAGGGCAGGGTGTTGAATGCATTGGCGATGTCAATAGACACCGCCAAAAGCACCCCTCCCCCCCCAACCACCTCATCGGCAAGGGCACCCACCCTGGTCAGAGCGTCCAGAGTTGACCTGCCCCGCCGGAACCCAAACTGGAAGGCGCTGAGGTTAGGCCCCACATTCTCCAAGTGATCGACGAGACGGGCAGCTGCATCCGCTCCAGCAGCTTGCCTGCCTCGTCGAGCAACACGATCGGACGATACGCCGATGGCATGTCTGCCGATCGTCCCTCCTTCTGGATCAGGATCAGCTTCCCCTTCTTCCACGCCTTGGGAAACTGGCCCTGCGCCAGACATGCGCTAAATAGGCGCTGCGCCTGCGTCCGAAGCGGGCCGAGGGCCAGAACCAACGCCCGCCCGGGGACGCCATCTGGACCCGGGGCGGTGTTACGCGCCCTCATGCGGGCCATTGCTACGTCCAACTCCGCATAGCCTATGTCCTAATCCAAGGTAGGCCATCACTATTTCAACTTTCAGCCAAAGAAGTGAAAGATCAACATACATCCAAACTTACATACCTTTATACAACGAATTTGCCTTTTATAATTCGTTGCCTTTATAATATTAAATAAGATTTTTTTAAAAGTATAAATTGTTTTTAACTATTAGGGTAGAAGTGTATATATTCCTTTCCTGAGATGAAAAAAAAAGTTGTGGAGTTTTTTTACAATGAAACTGACGTACCGCCTGTTTTATTTTATTATTTATTTCCTAGCTGTTGCTTTTATAGCCTTAGTTATAGCATCAGCCCAGCTGTTTTAGAGTTTAGTCGAAACAAACAGAGATACAGACAAAAATAAAAATAAAATGGTATTTTGATGGAACTACCGTATTAATTATACGTTCATAATATTATGGTCGTGAAAAGCTGTCACTTTGAAATTACAAAAAGATACTTTAATTTTATTTATTCGTATCTAAATTAAACATGCAAAACACACATCAATTTAGGCGAACAAATATTGCCAAGATTAGCTTCAGTCGAGAAAAATGTTGTTACGAAAGTTTGAGTGAGAGAATTATTCGAGTAGTGCAATATATTCGTAATATATGTACTGGTACACTAGTACCTCTAAATATTAAAGTCGTAATATACATAATTCATGATGAGAGTGCGAGGCGCGGAGGAGTCGCTAAAGATTGTACCAACATGCACAAATCGAATTGAATGTCAAGTGCGGGCTTATACAGTACTAGCTGTTGCCTGCAGCTTCGCCCGCGTTACTTAACTCCTATATGTCACAGCGTGATGTTATAATATAGCCTTCCTCGAAAAATGGGCTGTCTAACACTGAAACAATTTTTCAAATCGGACCAAATGTATATAACGTATTTCTTAAAAGCACGGGACACAGACATACAAGGTTGATAAAAGCGAGAGGCATTAAATTAAACCACGTATACTATGTACCAATTTCAGGCTACACACCAAAACTTAGACCAATAGAATCAATAGTTTAGTCACAGGATATTTTTAAAGTTTTAAAGCCGCTCCGGTTTGTTCGACCCGGTGAGACGCAACGTGCTGTGTGTCGTTGCCTTTTAGATTCGAAGAACATTTTACAAAGGTTTACAAAGAGTTTTTACGTTTTACTTTGACTATTCACGTATTTAAGTTCTTTGAAAAACTTTTTTTTTATTGCTCTCAAACTATTTCTTTATAGTTTCGGATTAACCGTAAGCATATTGTGTAGTATATGTAGTTTAATTTAATGCCTCTCGCTTTTATCAACCTTGTATATCAATAAACTGGTCCTCAAAAATAATTCAGTTTCTAGTTTTATTCTATTTTTTAATACGAAAATTAAATTATCATTAAATTGAAAAAACAACGGGACACTTTACACTACGTTTTGTTTTGTGTAATATACTTATGTTGAACTATTAATCCATTTTATTGCTACACTAGTTAGGTACCTTTTGACGTGACAACGTCTATTAATTCGATGGAGCCGGCTGCACGCACGAAAAACACGACTCGTGCGGCGTTACCTCGCTCTGAGGCGTTCCATTTTCTTATGACGTTGTCACGTTCAACTATCGTCAGTAAACCGACTTTACAGGCAACCGATTTTTTTTTACATTAATTACAGAAAACGCACGAGATTTTGAAAAAAAACCGCACAATTTTGCGTCCTGGAGTTTTCTATTGGGACTACGGGACAGATTACCGAAAAACGAGAGCGCCCCGCTTGTAACGGGAGATTTGGTCACGTTAGACATATATGTACCATGTTTACCACGGGAGATTTTTATTTGCGCGGATCTCGTAACTTGGTATTGTCTACAAATTACCTTTACGAGACGAGGCAGACCTAAGAGAATAGAATTAAGATCGAATTCTATGTTACCTCATTAATCTCTTAGGATATTTTTGAGTAGTAAGTAGTATTTGACTCCGTAAACAAATTCGTAAGTACCAAATACTGAGTGAACTCGCATTTACAGTAAAAAAATTAAACTCGGTTTAAAAGGGGACATTTATATGTTCAGGACAGTTTGCTATGAATGGGTCATACAAAAGTACTTACTATTTGAAATAGAAAACTTCGTAAAGTATATCCTTACTTAATATTATAAATGCGATAGTAACTCTGTCTGTCTGTCTCTTCTTCACGCCTAAGCCGCTAAACAGAGTTGGCCGAAATTTGGCACAAAGATATTTTGAAACCCGAGAAAGGACATAGGATAGTTTTTATCCCAGATATCCCACGGGACCGGGATTTATGTGGGTAAAACCCCGGGACTGTCTATTCTGAACCACGGACAAGATTTGGGTGAAATTTGATATGAAGGTACTTTGAAACTTAATGTACGACTTAAAATAGTTCTTATCCTGAAAATCCCATGGGAACGCCATATCTGTCTATCTTCTATACCACGGCACAAATTTGTGTAAAATTTGATATGAAGATACTTTGGAACTTTACATAGGTCTTAAAATAGTTTTTATCCTGAAAATCCCACGGGAACGGGATCAATGAGGGTAAAACCCCGGGTCTGATTATCTTCTAAATCACGGAACAGATTTAGGTGAAATTTGATATGAAGACACTTTGAAACTTAACATAGGATTTAAATAGTTCTTATTCTGAAAAACCCACGGGAACGGAAACTATGTGTGTAAAACCCCAGGACTGTCTATCTTCTAAACCACGAAACAGATTTGGGTGAAATTTGATATGAAGATACTTTGGAACTTAACTTCGGACTTAAAATAGTTGTTATTCTGAATATCTCACGGGAACGGGATCTATGCGGGTAAAACCCCGGGACTGTCTATCTTCTAAACCACGGAACAGATTTGGGCGAAATTTGATATGAAAATACTTTGAAACTCAACGTAGGGTATAAAATAGTAGTTATCCTAAAAATTCCACGGGAACAGGAAATATGCGCGTAAAACCCCAGGACTTTCTATCTTCTAAACCACGGAACGGATTTGAGTGAAATTTGATATAAAGATGCTTTGAAACCTAACGTAGGACATAAAATAGTTGTTATCCTGAAAATCCCCCGGCAACGGGAACAATACAGGTGAAACCCCGGGACTGTCTTTCTTCGAAACCACGGAACAGATTTGGGTGAAATTTGATTTAACTTAACGTAGGGGTTAAGTTACCACCATCGGATCCGGGCCTTGACGTGGCGGTGGGGCTTAAGCCTGGGGTGCGAACCCCGGGTGAACTAATCGGATCCGAATCGGGCGGCAGTTGGTTCTGGCCACTGCCGGCCAAGCCGCTCCCCGGTCCATAGGACCGGGGGTGGTGGTCGCCATCCCATGTCGGGATGGGGACCGCGAGGAAGAAAACCTCTCTAAAAAATCACCCTAATCCCAAGATAAGCTAGTGCGCGGCGAGGGGATGAATGGCTGGAGGGTCTCCAGTCGTTAGCGCACAACGTTTCGAGATGACTACGGGTTTGCTCAACCCAAATGAGTAGGAAAAAAAAAAAAAGGAAAACAAGCAAACAGAAAATAGTCCCCGGATTCCCCCGAAAGGGGGAATCCCGCACCACGCCAGAATCGGCGGAGGTCTGCCCCACGTATTACGGGGGGGGCACAATTTGCTTAGAGGGCTCAAGCTCTCGTGACCTGGCTTACCCAACGGACAGTGATGCATGCGACTTGGCAACTGAGGAAGTGGAGGAGATGAGCGCGAGCGACTCCGCTTGCAGCTTGAGATCGACGCGTTCAGCTCATCTTAGGAGTAAAGGAAAGAGGACCCGATCATCGTCGGAAGAGGAGGAGAGCAGCGAATCGACGCTAAGAAGAAACGCTGCGGCGTTCAAAAAGACGCCACCCACGAAGCGAGGAAGGGGCAGGCCGCCAACAACCGTCCACTACGTGGGATTAACAAAAGCCCAAAAAGACCTACCCACCCTGACTGATTTTGAGACGGCGAGCGCTCTGGGTTCGAGCATTACAAAGGCCTTGGAGACCATAACTGGGGTCCGTACCAGGTCCAAAAACCTGAAGGGGACCATGGTCAAAGCCCTAAATGACGCGACGCAGACCATCCAGGAGGCTACGGTGGCCCTTCTGGAACGTACGTCCTCCACCGAGACCCAAGCTCTGGAGACACAAAATAAACGGTTGTCGGCGGAGGTGGCAGAACTGCGTTAGGAACTGGCGGCACTCAGGAGCGAGCTCGCCTCCTCCCGCCAGCAGTCGGCCGTGCCCGTAGCGTCGCCAGCGCCTGCCTCGTCTAATCTGGAGGAGATTGTCCTGAGAGCTGTGGCGCTCTCGACCGTGCGGCTTAACGCCAGGCTGGAGGGTCTCGAATCCAGACTTCTACCCGAGCCACGATTGCGGCTTTCTCTTGCGGTAGACAAACGGGCAGCAGCGTCAGCAACACCAGTGCCAGCAGCAATCCCGGGGCTCTCAACCGCCCCGAAGAAGACGCCAAAGAAAAAGAAGACATCAAACGAAGTGACGACTCTGATGCTGCTTGCGAACTCAAGGCCATCAGCGGCGCCTAAGAAGAGCCAAAAGAAGAAAGCAGCGGAGACAAAGCGTGCAGTTGATTATGACGGATGGACAACCGTCACCAAGAAGACCAAACAGGCCCCAAAGGGTAACAAAAAGTCCCAGAAGGCGCCTGCAAAGAGAGGCCCGCCTAAACTGCGGACACCCAACAGCTCTGTTGTGGTACTGCAGGTGCAGCCGGCGGCGGCTGAACGTGGGGTGACCTATGCCGACATACTGGGTAAGGCGAGAACTGAAATCCGCCTCTCCGACCTCGGCATTGATCCGCCCCGCTGCCGAAAAGCGGCCACGGGCGCCCGCCTATTAGTGTTGCCCGGTAGGTCCAGCGGGGCCAAGGCAGATTCCTTAGCCAACAAGATCAGAGGGGTGGTAGGGGAAGACATTGTCCGGGTCTCCAGACCCACGAGATGCGTGGGCGCTCGCATCTCGGGTCTAGACGACTCGGTATCCAAGGAGGACGTTGTCACGGCTGTCGCAGAGGCAGGTGGTTGCCCCCCCGATCAGGTGCGGGTGGGGGAGATCGGCTGCAGCCCCTCCGGTCTTGGAGCTGCTATCGTTCCCTTGCGAGGCGGCGAAAGCGATTATCGAGAAGGGCAGGCTGCTGGTGGGCTGGGTGTCGGCACAATTCCGACTGCTTGACGCCCGCCCACTAAGGTGCTTTCGCTGTCAGGAGCAGGGGCACGTTTCAGCGGTCTGCTCCTCTGCAGTGGACCGGAGTGATCTGTGCTTCCGCTGCGGGGTGGCGGACTGCTCAGCGGCGGCCCCGAAGTGTGCACTCTGCACGGAAAAGGGAATACCCGCCACCCATAAAATTTGTGGTGCAGCGTGCGTCGACCCGCGTCGTGTCCGGGCCGGGCGAAAAGAGACCGGGAAAACTAGCTTGGGCCCTAGTACTCGCCCTCGCAGCCCATCTGCCCGACCGCAAATTCCTTCGCGGCCCTGGGCGAGGAGGTCCCCATAGCCTTGGAGTGATGGCACGTCTCACCCAAGTACTACAGGGGAACCTCAACCACTGCGACAGAGCCCAAGACTTGTTCTTTCAGGCTCTGGCGGAATGGTCAGTGCAGGTGGCTGTGGTAGCCGAGCCGTACCGGGTCCCCAACTCTTCAAGTTGGGTCGGAGATGAGGATGGTGTGGCGGCCATCGCCAGCCTGAACGGCTCGCCATCGTTCAGCGTCGTGGAGAGGGGGCGTGGCTTCGTTGCGGCCGAGATCGGACGCGTATTGGTGATCGGGGCCTATTTCTCGCCCAATCGGAGCGTTGCCTACTTTGAACTGTTCCTGGTTCGGGTCGGTTCTCTGATGGGGCGTGCTCGCCTCGATCACGTGCTGGTCGCCGGGGACCTCAATGCCAAATCAGTGGCATGGGGTTCTCCCGCAACAGATGCGCGTGGCGCAGTTTTAGAGGACTGACTGGTTGAGGCTGGGCTGGAGGTGCTCAACGTGGGTACAAGGCACACGTGCGTGCGACAACGGGGTGGAAGCATCGTTGATGTTACATTCGCCGATGCCGCCCTAGCTCGCCGCGTGCAGGGCTGGGAGGTGCTTGACGTCGAGACGCTGTCGGACCACCGGTATATCCGGTTCCAATACGGTGTCTCCGTCCCCTCCCCAACGCGCGGCTCGAGTGCAGACTGCGGCCCACGTTGGGCACTGAGGAGGCTAGATAAGGAGGCCCTCCTCGAGGCAGCCATCGTCCAGGCATGGGGACTGGACTCGCTCGCGGACCAGAAAGAGATAGACGGGGAGACCGACCGCATGGTCGCCGCGATGTCGCAGGTATGCGACGCGGCCATGCCGAGGATCGGTCGGCGTCCCCCGCGAAACAGGAGGGTGTACTGGTGGTCGCAGTATATAAAGAGCTCGCAGAGCTGCGCAGGAGGTGCGTTGCGGCGAGACGCCAGTACACGCGAAGTCGAAGGCGAAGGCGCCGTGACGAGGTGGAAGAGGGGCGGCTCTATGACATCTACAGAGCCGCCGCCGGGGAACTGAAGACGGCTATAGGTCGAGCCAAGGAGGCTGCCCACGGGGAGATGCTGGAGTCTCTGGACCGAGACCCGTGGGGAAGGCCGTACAGAATGGTCCGCAACAAACTGCGGCCCTGTGCCCCTCCCCTGACGGAGAGTCTCCAGCCCGACCTCGTGGCCCGGATAGTTCCGGCCCTGTTCCCCGGTCGGGAAGAGCACATGCCCCCGTCTATCACTCCACCAGGCGGAGAACCGTCGAGTGAAGAGGTCCCGGAGGTATCAGAGGCGGAGCTCAACACAGCACTGGCTCGCATGAGGGCACGAAATACCGCACCTGGTCCGGATGGGGTTCCCGGGCGGGCCTTGGTTCTGGCTCTTGGCCCGCTCGGGACACAGGCGAAGCGCCTTTTTAGCGCCTGTCTGGCGCAGGGCCAGTTTCCCACGGCTTGGAAGAAGGGGAAGCTGACCCTGATCCGGAAGGAGGGACGACCGGTGGACTCGGCATCGGCGTATCGACCGATCGTGCTGCTCGACGAGGCGGGCAAGCTGCTGGAGCGGATCGCAGCTGCCCGTATCGTCGACCATTTGGAGAGCGTGGGGCCTAATCTCAGCGCCTTCCAGTTTGGGTTCCGGCGGGGCAGGTCCACCCTGGACGCTCTGACCAGGGTGAGGGCCCAAGCCGATGAGGCGGTCGAGGGGAGAGGGGTGCTCTTGGCAGTGTCTATTGACATTGCCAACGCGTTCAACACCCTGCCTCCTTTTTTTTTGAAGTCGGTTAAAAATTTACTGTATGTCCGGAAAAACATAAATGAATTTTGTAAGAAAAGTGATATTCATAGTAGGAATACACGTAATAGACACAGGTTACATGCACCAATGTTTAGACTTTCGAAAGTAAGCAATAATTTTAAAGGCAACTGTATACGCTTTTACAATAGGATCCCAGAAAACGTTCAAAAGCTCTCCATAAAAAAATTCAAAAAAGCAAAGAAAAAGTCAGCTCATTTGAAATATAATTAAAAATATAGTCTTGTTGCAGAAAACTATTTGAATAAGCTAAGATTTAGCAAACTTATGCTATGTATTTCATAAAATGTTAACCACGAGTTAGATATTCTAACCGAATTCCATTCTAATTAACTGAACATTTTCTGGTAGAATTGCTCAGTAATGAACGCTCGTACTAAGTTAATATTTAAAATTAGAGAATATATTTATGCAAAATATGTAAAATAGTTGTTTGCTTACTGAATGGCGTATAAATGGAGATTAGCGCAAACTTCAGCATCGCACAAAAGACTCGAAGGGCAGCCTTAAATAACATTAACGCGGAGAGAGGCTCCGCATACAAAAGCGACAATTAGAACTTGTGTACTTGAAAGAAATCCATTTCGGCTTTACGGCACCCCGCATTGTTTCCAACCTTTGTCCTCCTTACTTAGAATAACTTTGTACAATGCCTTGGGTATTATGAGTTAATGCCAGGTTTTATGGGAGAATAAATATAAAATAAAGGTACCTAAGTGCAAAGTTTAAAAAAAAAGTTTCTGGAAAAATGTTGGAATGCGTGCTTGGAAAAATGTTTTAGAGACGATGGGTAAGATCATTAATGAAAATTTTAAAGTAGCTTTTTTCGTATGCATTGTGTGTTAATAGTTTAATAAAAACAGATAACAGATATGAGTCTTATATAGATTAGATTAAACTTTGGTAATCATCACAAAGTATCAAAAATATTATACAGCAAGTTAACTTTGATCATAGCTATATGTGTGTTGAAAATCACGTTAGAGTATCGATAGCATATTATATTGAATATAATACTATTAAGAGGATGCATTGGAAATTCTGGCGTCAATAATTTAAATTTGTTCAGTAGGTAATTCCAAAACGAATGAAAATATAAGTTAGTGACCTAATAGTTCATGACAAAAACTTAACAAAAACCTTATTTTGTTAATTTTAAATACATGATTAGGTTACTTTTGTAACAGACAAAAAAATATCAAACATACCACTTTTTAAAAAGAGATTCACAACTTATGGGAAAACGGGACCGGTTTAAGCTCATCTTTCTTCGTAGATCCGCCTATACATTCTTTAAAATAATAGAAGGAATTTCTCCAATAAACGTTTTTAACGCAATAAAATAACAAAAACCATTTTGTCGTTTACGTCCTTTAATTAGAGAGCCTCGTGCCGCTCAGGACGCTCAGTCCCCTCTGGCGCGTGTCCAGAGAATTATTGTTAAACAATGCGTCGCCTTAATAACTGTTATCTCAATTCTCCCCTGTCTGTCTCAAGTAACTAATATTAACGGTTGAACTAATGTTTCATGGAAACTAGCATTATCTTACGGAAATCCGCTATATGATCTGCTTAACATAATATTTTCTTAGTAACATTTCGCAAATGTAATCTCTATTAATAATATAGTACTACTAATATCCCTATCATGGTATAGCCTTGTCGTGGCGGTGGGGCTCAGTAGGCTAAGGTGAACCCAGCACCTTGGGCGAAGCAAATTGAGCAGAGGGAGCTGCTCTTTGTACCCCTTAAAAGAAGAGGGGTAAAAGAGCAGGAGGGAGGATGGGAACCTCACCCCATTGTACTGTTCCGACGTTGGGAGGGGTTATTTTGTGGTGCGGGACAATCCCTCTGTGGAGGTACCCTATTTACTCAACAGACCCGGGACACCTCACTAACGCGTTGTTCAGCAGCGGACGGATAGGGGCTGATGATGATGATGATGTTAATGATGAATGATTATATTGCCTGCCCTTTCATCCTTCTGAAACACAAAAAATGCGACGGTGAATTAAGGCTCTACTCTAATTATAGTTGTTACTCATTGGTTCAGAAAATAATTTAAGATTTCTAGAAACAGAAAATATTTATCATTATTGATTGAGAAATAAATGACAAAATTTAATTTAAAGCCTTCTGGATTGGACCACGAGTAAACTTTTTGACGGTTTAACTCCGGAACGGATCTCCCAATCTTGATGGAAATCATGGTAACGGATAATCCTTTGATTAAACTTAGATCTCCCAAAGTTTATTTTACATAGAATCGAAATTAATTTCTAAAGCTATTAAAGCTAATGCTGACTTTAATTATTTGTGCTAAATTTGGTAATTATAAATTCCATAATTAATTACAGTCTAAAATGCAAAATAGAAGACGTTTGCTAAGTTATTATGTTTACTATCTTGTAGCTTTTTGGTACTGCCTTTAACTGAAAGTAATTGAGACTGTTATTGATCTTAAAGACAGTCATGATTATTGCAAGACATGGTTAAGATTTTTTTTTTTTATTCTACACCAATTTATATAAATTCCTACACTAAACTAAAACCACTTTTTGAGTGTCCCGGATCTCCAGGCCACAGGATCACCTCAGCGACAGGCTGACCCCGGCGTAGGCCAGACTACTCCTTGTATGGAGGGACTGCTCGGCCGCTACTAAGCAGTCCCCACGACGTCGTGTTATTCTAGCCCAGGTTCCCATCCTGAAGCCTGACATGAGCACCCTTCTGGGAAATTACCGTCTAGGACTCGTTATCATCGAGCGTCGCGGTGATGACGTTCGGCAGAGAGTAGACCCCTCCGATGACCGACGTCAGATCGCGACGCGGTGCCGCCCATCTCGGGCATACCTCGAGGGTGCGCAGGGCCGAGTCCACCGCCACGCCACAATCGTGACACACTGTCAATGGCTCCATGTGGGATCTATTTAGATTATAATATTATCATCATCTGTAGTAGAAAATTAAACCAGTCTACGTAAAATTGGTATATTTCCAAGGAATGCCGAAATTTCTAACTTCTACCATGAACCAACAATGAATATTTATTTGTACACATTTTAATTAAATTTCACAGTACACACAAATCCGACATATTTAAATTGTAATTGTAAACAGCGGTACAATTCTGTTTGTACAAGTATCAAAGAGAATTTTCCATCAGACGAGCTTACTGACTCCATAAGCAATTTGATTTAGTGAATGTAAACACTGATTTACTTATTACGTCGTACGCTTATATTGCTTCGCTTACACGTATTTGTAATTTATTGGATTCTCCTTCCCCTTTACCATTCGTGCCAGGAGTCTGAGGAAAGCCGTTTAATTAACACATGACGTGATTTATTCCAATAAGTAATTAGGTGAATCACTTACTTTTACCTCAATCTCTGGATTCTCGAAGTGATCTATTAAGTCGTCTATAATTGAATCTGTCACAATTTATGCTCATTTTGCTATTAAACCGCAGTTTAACTTGCTGTCTTAAGCCAAATTGATCAAGTTTGTTGTTTAACATTACCCAAAAACGTGCATATAGCTAACTTATTGTCTTTTGGAGAAGCATAGACAAAGCAAAGGTCAACCGTTGTGATTAAGCAAAGTTCCTGAACTCTAAAAATCCTTTATCTATTTTGAATAACTAGGTCAACACATGACCTAGTATTTACCTAAATTTAAATAGAAATGGACCATTTATTTATCGGTATGTATTAAGTTTACACAAGTCACTCATCTTTCCAGACAAACGCAGAACAGTAATTACTACAATGTTTGACGTTGACCATGAAAAACTAAGTATAATATAAATTATTCTCGTCGTTATCTATGTCTGTATGTACCCAAAATCGTAAAAAAAATTACATTTAAAAATACAAGCTTCTAAACTTTCGTATTTCAACACTGATTTTAGCCCAACATAAGGCGAAAATAAATAGTATACAAAGCACCAAAGCTCAAAAATAAGCCCGTACAGACATAGTTTAGTTATTTTAAAGATAAAATAAATTTATTTTAAAAAGATGCACTTAATAGATTTTTTATAATAACTGTTTTGCTAAAAGGAAATTTTTGGAATGAATCATTGTGCATTTCATTCTAGCACACACGTTCGCGCACTATGTCAGGTGAGATAGCAATAATTTTGTTAGAGTTCGCGCCGTCGACTAGTTCAACCTTAAGATTGGGAATTTAATCTCGCAGAAAAAAAAATAGAATAATTTAGATGCACATAATATACTTAAAATTATAAAAAATATGATTGTTGAATAATAGGTACATGATTCACTCTGATTTATTATTTTAACGAATCCAATTTTTTTTTTTTTTTATGTTTTTTTTTTTTATGTTATTTGGATAGGCAAACTGGCTAACGTGCCACCTGATGGTAAGTGGTCTACGTCGCCCATGAACATAAACCAGTTTACCTGGAACGAGCCCAGGCAACTCATTTATGTGTTGCCTATCCTGAGACATAAGATGTTAAGTCTCGGTGCCAGTAATTACACTGCCTGTCTTGCCCTTCTCTCCGAAACACAGCAAAGCTGTTTCACGGGAGAAACAAGCAAGATGGTGGTACCCATGCAGCCGGGAGCGCGGCACAGCGCTTCCCTCCCACCGGTATTAATGCCTTTAAGTTATTTTCATTACTAAAATTATTTTAAACAGGATATTTGCCATGTTTTTCACTTTTCGCGGAGCTTGATATTTCCAGATAATATACGAATTTCTAGTACGAGAAGCCATCGAAATTACTAAATGGAAAAAATATGGGTTACAACCGTCGAGAGTGTGGAATCCAGTGATTAGGTTATGCAAACCCTTCAAGAATAATAATATTAAACATTTGCGAACTGATAAGATGAGTTTCATCTATCTAACACAGGATCGAGTGTCGAATGTACGTATAACAAGTGACAATAGTAGGGGTGAAAGTGACAATAATAGTGGTGACCGGTGTTTACGCAGCAAATTTACGAGAAAGGAAATCTACCCGCATACCTCAGTGTCGTGAGCAAGACATTCGTATGTATTGTCGAAATATCGGGCTCCGCGAAATAAAAGTGAAAAACATGGTAAATATCCCGTTTTAAATAATTTTAGAAATTTCATTAAGCCTGCAATACAATGTATTTGCAAATAATTATTAAAGTAAGTATTAATATTTATTGAATATTTACAAGTAAAATGTATATTTACACATTGATTAAACATTAACGCAGCACATTCATAGGATTAAAAATTGTGTAACCAGTATATTATGTATTAAGAAAAATCTAAAATCAAGCCCTCTGCGACATTTTATTTGCAAATCTGACAGAATCTAATAAATATGTAGAATCAACGCGTCCCAGTTGGCGGCTTGCAGCTTCTTGGAGCCGAAGTGCCGGTAAGAGCACGCTATAAATATCGCGATTCGCGAGGCGCCTCAAAGAGCATTCCCTTGTTCTCATTATGTATTTGCGTCGTATCATAAATATTTGTTGGTAACTTTTAAATTGTATCCATAGCGGACTCTTAATCACGGTAATGGAACTAAGGAATAAAATATGAGCAAATAAAAGCGAGAGTCGAATGTCCAAGTAATTTGCAGATTACTTTGGCATTTTGCAATTCGTTTTTCGGTAATCCAAGGTGCCTGTAAGGACCAACAAGGAAATCTGCATTTTTTTCACTTGATTTTGTTCATACAGCCAATCACACTTATTAGGTATTTTTGTAGATGGTATTGTTTTTGGTCGTTAAGTAGTTTGGCAGCTTTGAAATAATATTATGTCTAAAGTTTTTTATTTCTATTGAATATTTTATGTATATAGTGACAACTAAATGAGTTACCTAATTAAGCCTTATTAGCTTGCAAGTATTTTAATTAAGTAAACGTTAAAAATCAAATTAGCTGTTGGGTTGCAAAATGTGGTATTTAATGAAACTGAAGATTTTGATCTCGATTGGGGACTATTTCAATATAGAAAATGTCATAGTGTTATCATTTATTGACATGTCAAAGAATTAATAATAAATTAATCATATCAATTCTTGGATCGGTTATCTACCGCACATTTTTATAAGTCTTCAACAATGGAATTGGCAATATAATAAGATCTTAGCGGAGATATTAAATCCTAACGTAATTAACTTTTCTATTTTCTTTTCGCGCGGACAAAAATAACCGCAAGGTGGCGCACATAGTTTAAAAAAAGGTTGACATGAAAATATCGTGTGTTACCATTTCCATTTTAGTTAATCCTAAAACACCCAAGCTATGTTTTGTTTCTCAAATAAAGGACACATCATTTTGTACCCATATTCCAAAAGGTATCACACCAATTAAACACCTCAGGTCTTATTGACCCGGGCCTCGCTGAACCGGAAAATAAACATTGTTTTATCATAACACACGTACGTATTATTCAGATACAAGGGACAAATTTTATTTCGTCTTTGGGACAAATGCCATCGACTCTATTGTTGCCAGTTCATTCAAATGCAGTTTTTCATCATAATCTTCGCGATTGCTATTCACGGGGAACAAAGAGACATTACGCGTTATCAGCAGTTATTTATCGGCTACGGTGGCACCGAACTCGTTAACACGGTTACCTGTCCCGCCATAACTCACCGCGGTCCTAACGACCGGTTTGTTAACTGGCGAATTAATGTTTAAACCACCCTGTGGCCATCCATCTCAAGGTCTGGTTATTTTGTTATCTCGTTTCGCGGCTCGCGTTTTTATGATCATTAAGATCTTTATCATTAAAAACGTAGTTAGACCAATTAGTATTACATTGGATACAGCGTGTTATTAAGTTCGATCGGTTTAGATTGATTCGGAGCTTTTTAAAGCTCTAAACTAAACTCTAAAGGAAAACAAGAAAGGGAAACTTTTATTGAACTTTATACGGTTACTCTCGCAAATTTCGCTTCCTATTGACGTGCATTTTTAAATTCTCATAAAAGCTATTTTGTGTGAAGCGAAACAATTGCATTGCTAGCCAGATTGCATGGAACCCGTTAAAGTTTAAATAGATGGTTCGTTCTCTTTATATCATATGGTTTAAAGAAACTTGTATTAAATAACTAGCTGCCCGCAAGACTTCGTGATGTCAAAATAAAAAATAATATTAAAATGTATTAAAAGTTCAAATTGACTTTTAAGTATTATTACGAATCTTTTGTATGGGAGTATAGAAAAGTGTTGTTTTTAGACTTTTTCAAAAATTTTTTTTGTTCAGCTGCTCTCGAAATTTGCGCTTAGAAAGACATTTAGCGATTCATTTTTATATTATAGATAAACAAATACAAACTGGAAACAAATTATAAATCGTATTTAAATGGTATTTTTTAGTATGGGCAATATTTGTTATTATAAACCTCGTGATCATCTTTTATCCTAACTAAGTAATGATTAATTCAAAGTTAGCATTGAAAAATTATCAGCAGGTGGTCCATACACTTGCTGGCCTAAATCACTATCAAAATGTATTTTTATGAAACACATTTTACCAAAGAGTTTTATAAAAAATAAACTCAAAATGAATGTCACTGATCAAACTCATCGCACACAAAACGACCTTGACAAACGGACTCATACCAAATTCAAATACGAGATAATTAAAATGTCCGACAATCACGCTCCGCTGATTGGCTGAATACAATATCAGTTTTTCGGCACACCAATGAGAATGCGCTTGATCGTTTTGCTATTAACGGTATTAATTAGGCTCGTCCTTTGCCGCCTGATGAATAACTTATAAATTGATTTCGTTACAAAATTAACAATTAATTTTGGATAGTTTAATCTGTTTCATGTGAATACGTAATATGCGGTATTACAGTTAGTAATTATGTGTTGCGTTTAATTAATTACTTTTATTACTCGTGTGTTCAATATTATACTGATCTGTAGTTTGGATAATAAATAAAAAGTTTGTTTTAGGATTGTTTTCTGTTTGATCTGTTTTATATTCTTCTTCTATTTATATCTATTTATACGATTCTACAAACCCGATGTTTTATATCTAATTTAATCATATTTCATTGACATTGATGAATTATGATGATGTAACTTTACAATACCCTATTATAAAATATTATTTCTGTTAGCGAATACCTTAACTTAAAGTTTAAGTTTACTTTATGTTTCTTATCATTTTTAACGTTCCAAGATTTGTTCACAATTTTCAACAAAGAATGTATAAAAATTGCAAACATTATAATGACAACAACTTTGTTTTTTTGTCACAAAATTTTTCAACATCTGTTGACAAATTTTTACCTAAAAAACAGCAAAATAAAGAAATAAGAGAGATAAAATTAGTGCAAGAGTGATTTTGATATTCCGTTCGATCAGTGGCATCGACTAGTTCTAGACTAGACAAGTTCACTACATTGTCATAAAATTGTTTTGGCTCTTACCATTTATTTTGTGTATTGTCATTGTTTTTTAAAACTAAATTAATAATTGCTACATTTGTTATATCCTCAAATCAGGATCCTCCGAACGTAAAAACTAAACAGATACGAGATGGGTCTCGTTAAATAATTAAAATGTTCATTCAAGAATCGACGGCTCAATTTATTTATAACGTTACCAGCTGCTCATTACGTGTGATAATTGAAGCTTACCCTGGTCCCTAGCTCGGATTCAAAAGGAAGAGAGATAATGAAAACGATGCTTCTTTTTCCGAGTAAACCTTTTTGCGAGTACCAGAGGCAAATTAAATGGCCGTGGAAGCCCCTGCGGTTTCGGCGCTATCTAATTTAGTTTCAAATACGAATTTTAATTGGATATTCCTCTTTATACGTGCTTGAGGTTCAGAATAAGGATTCTCGGTTTTATTTTGTTGTAATTAATTTGTTTACTTGACGGTATTTGTAAATCATTTTAATTTTCGAAATGTGAATATATTTGTAGCTTCCGGTTCCGGAGTGTCCTTCATTAATCAGAAATTGTCTTACGGTGCTATTAGCAAGATCCGTGGCTGCAGTGTAACTGATATAGCCCACTTGGGTTTTAATTGGATCGTTGTAGGTTGCTTGACTATTAATAGTACTGACAATTTTCATAAAAGTAGTTTGACAAACAAAACACAAGGTTAATTACTTAGATTCAGTAGATAAAATAGTACCATTTTTGACAACAAATAATAATTTATTATAATAGTTATTTTTTATAAAGTGCAAAAACAAAGAAACGAAACTGGAACTAACATTTGTGTGTGTGTGAGTTGTCCTAACATATTATTATTATTAAACCCTTAAACACACCCTTAAACAAAAAGTTTAAGGGTGGTATCTTTAGCCTATCGCTAAGATACCACCCTTAAACTTTTTGTTTAAGATAAATTGCTAGATAGCTTCCTAGAACTCAATAGATTTTTTTAATTTCATAGTATCAAAGATAAAATAAGACTAAAATTAGGAGAAGTGAAATTAAAGAAAATGTTTCAGATATTTCAGCCGCCATAAAAATTATTCTCTATGACTAACAAATCAAAAGAGAGTGGAAACATCAAAATTACCCCGGCTTTGCCGTAAACTTCTTTACTAATTATCAAAATTACTTCAAAACAAATGTATCTCTAGTGAATCATTGAAGAGGTATTTAATTATAATTTGAAACTTTGTAATTTCCGTTATAATTCTAGATTAAATCGGATAATTACCGTAATGGCGATACGCGGCGCTCGCACGACAACTGTTTAATAATTCCCAACGAGCCGGATAAACTTTTCTCCGGATATATCTCAAATATTAAACATCGTCTCGGTTGGAAGTTGAGAATCTGGTTGAAGAGTTTGGGGTCGACTCGCTAAATTAATATATGCTCTTACTTATTTATTTGCGTTACAGCGATTCGGTTAATCTTAATGGGGTTACAAGGTGTTGCGTCTGTTATGGGAAAGTTTTTACGAGTAGAAAATTGTATTAAAGCTATATATGGACTTCGGAGGTACCTTTTTCTTTCGCATAAATCGCATAGATACCACCGGGCCCAGAGGAGCCAGGATGGACATGTGGAACTCGACGCACTAAAAACCCAAGATGGTGCTACTCTTCGTGCTAGCCCTGTGCGGGAAGTGTTCCCAACGCCATGGGAACCTCCTCCACCACCAGGACGGCAAAGGTATTTGTCGGGCAGTCATGCTAGACGGGAGCCGTAGGGCCATCGCCAACCTTATTTTCCGCCGGTTTTTCAAGTCCCTTTTGGCATGGGGCAACTACGCCCCGACGCCCATTCAGTGGGAGCATATTTACCTTGGCCTTATGCTCCTCATCTCCGTAACGCTACCGTGGCTCCAGTTCGTATTCGGAGGTACTTAAGTTAAGAACTTGAACGACATAATAATGTTACTAAAATTATAAAATTACCGAATAAAGCTAAAACTTCAAGTTTGATCCCGTTTTTTTAAAGTTTTTTTAATGTCATCAGGGGGCAAACGAGCAGTTGGAGCCTAACGGCGCCGACGACCGTACACATCCGCACAACCAAGGCCACGCAGATGCGCTGCCCTCCTTTTCCCTATCCCCCCAATGGGCCACCGGAAACTCACAAACCGCACGAAACGTGACAGCATAGGCTCTGTCACTTGACGCCGGTGCTATGTGAGCGAGAGGTACTACCCCGGCCCAGTTCGGCTACAATGCAGCATGGCACTACCTCTTACAAATTCCGATTAATACGTCTATTAAATTAATGACAGCGGCCACCACAAACGAGCCTACGTTTCTGACATTCTGAATATGGGATATATAATAATAACTGCCTAGAGTCCTGAGAATATTCCGTTGGCGAAAACATAAAAAAGTGGAAAGTAATTTAGTATCATGCAAAATGCAACTTTTCATGTTTTATGCTCGAACGTTTGAAAACTATACGTACTTCTGCTTTAAATTCTTTCCGAATTCAACGTAAAATTTTCTTAACGAACATTTAAATCATAAAATAATTGAGTGTAGATATCCACTTTTATAATAATTGACACACTTGCTCAGGTCTCAACGTAGGAACAATAATTATAAAATATATGCTAGAACGCCATAACCATCACCGACAACGATCTAATGATGATACCAACTCACATTGAAAATGTGCAAATGAATTCAATAGATTTAACAATTTGTGAATAGAAAATCCACTTAGCTAAAACAATAGAGTCGAAATTACCATTTCTAATTGCAATGGCGGGAGTTGGACCGGATTAGCAATAAAACAACAATAAAGGCACGGCCATAATATTATTATAGTGAAATATGTTCCGGCTGCGAGTTATAACCGGCTTTGAACTTGCTGCCTAAAGCAATAAAACGGGCACCGGCTGAATGAATGTTATAATAATAATTGGTTCCAAGGAAGGTCCGTACTTCAAAAGATGTCCATTGACACTGCAAGAATTTTAGATTCGTAAATTGTTGTAATAAAACTAATTCGGCGATGTTGGAGTCTTATTTAAATGTTAGTATTTATTATTATTAAAGTGTTGACACCCATGCTTTAAACCATTAGGGTGTCGGATTTTCAATCCATCAATATTTATTAAAATACCACATCTCGTCCAGGTCGCTTGTAGGAGCATGAGCTACCGATACCATATAACTTGAATAGTTTAAGTTATACAAATATCTTAGAAAACTTCTAACTTTTGACCGTTTTCTCGCTTCTAGTTCTTCTCAGTGGGCTAGATCTGGGACCAGTAGTGGCAGTGGTCTGAAATGTAAGTAGTTCTATGTTGAAAAGATTTTTTTTTACTTTGAAAACTTGACTGTCTTCAATTCCACCTCAAATTCAAAGAGGAGATGGTATCCGCGCTAGTTAGAGTAAATTGTATCCAGAATAAATGTTGTTTCTTCTTTTTCAAGGCTATTCGGCATAGTAACGTGTCTATCGATCGTTACCCGTATTGACTAATGCCTGCCGGCTCAACGCCTACATCTTCATAGAATTGGGATCGTTTCTTATGAGATTACTCGGAAAGTAATTTATTTTAAATATATTTTAATAAATAAGTAATATTTATTAAACTTTATGCCTGTTTGAGCGACGATGGTCCAGTACCTATGGGCTCCCCACCATGGTTCAGGCCTTGTCGTGGCGGTGGGGCTCAGTAACCTAGGATGAGCCGCTGCACCTTGGGCGAAGCAAATTGGGCCGAGGGGGCTCTTATAAGAAGAGATGACAAAAGAGCAGGGGGCAAGGGTCAAGGATAGGAACCTCACCCCATTGAACTGTCCTGACGTTGGGAGGGGTTGTTTTGTGGTGCGGGACATTTCCTGCGTTTTACAAGATTCTAGAATAAACTAGAACCACACCTTAGATTCTAGAATATGATTTTATTTCCATTTCAATGCTAGCTATTTTTCACACTTCACCCGTTCTGAATAAAAAAAATATTTTCTTCCAAAACAAATAGCCTAACAAATCGATTTCAAAATTTTTAATTAGGTTCGAAACAATCAAGATCTTTCCGTATGACAAGATATGGCGGTCAAGTACACGGGTGCGTGGCACGACCCCACCATGGTTCAAGCCTTGTCGTGGCGGTGGGGCTCAGTAGCCTATGGTGAACCCAGCACCTTGGGTGAAGCAAATTGTGCCGAGGAAGCTCCTATTTGTACCCCTCTTACAAGAAGAGAAGAGGGGACAAAACCTCATCCCATTGTACTGTCCCGACGTTGGAGGGGGTGGTTCTGTGGTGCGGGACAACCCCTCTGTGGAGGTGACGTGGGTCCCTTGAGGGTCTGACTAGCCGTCGAGGTGCTCAACAGATTCGGGGCACCTCATCAAAGGCGGCATTGGTGGCACTCGCCGGGTTTTAGTGGTCAGAGCTGCGTCCATCTTACCACCTTTCCGACGCAACCGGCGTAAAAAAAAGAAAAAAAGCGTGGCACAAGCGCACCCTTTCCATCGTTAAGATAATTTTTAGGAGGAATTTGAATTTAGGGCCTGTTTGCGACTCGTATGCACCAGAGTAGAATTCCAGTGGCCAATATCCCGTACAGCCGTTCATATAAAACGATAGTGTAATTATACCGTTAACGGTAACGCAGCAGACAGGTACGAGTGTTTGTCGTGCACTCGGCGCACGTAGAGACGGCGACGGGCGAGCAAACACCGAGGTAACGACTTGTATTGAAACGTCGGTAATTGTTTGTGTTGGTAGCTGAACTGAAATATCTGGCGGTTTAGCGTTAAACATCTTTATTGTCTGTACGTCACAGAAATATGAAATGTGTCTGATTGTGAAGAGAATAGTTCCAGCCCTCAAACAGAAGAAGATTTTCTTCTTAACCGTGGTAACATGTCAATTGATACAACATCATTCTTCTGATTTTAAATATATTATTATGTATATCTGATGCAGTAGTTATCAGGGAAGTGGACTTAAGGTGCCAAACAAAATACCAAATTGTAAATTCTTGCAACGTTTCGATCCTATATTGGACCTTCTTCAGGCAATCTATAACATTATATATTTATTTTAAATTCACATAAGGCTGAAGAAATTAACAATAAATACAACAAAAGTGGACTTAAGGTGCCAAACAATTTTATTTAGCACCTTGAGTCCACTTCCCTGATAACTACTGCATCATAATATAGGTATATTATTAATGGACGCTATGGGTAACATTCATGTATATCATTTGAATTTGTCTTGGTGAGTTTGTTCTTCTCGATTATTATATATACTTAATTGATTATTCAATGATACAATTTTTTTAAATCATTTAGTTTAGGAAAAGTTCCTTTTGGTTTTTTCTACAAGTAGTATTGAGATTTAACAACACAAATAGGTACTACTATTTATTTACTTACGGCTTCAGTGTGTATAGGATGTACTGCGAACAGCAGTGCTGCTAGCGCCGCGAAGGGTCGCTGCAGCCGCGCCACCACTGCACCCACGCGGGCCACCAGCACGCAACACGCGGCGTGCAGCGCCACGTTGCACGCGTGCCACCACCACGCTGACAAACCACACAAGGCATAGTTCAGTCTGAAACAAAGAAAATATTCCTTCTGTCTAGATTATTACTGGTATAAGAAGACTTGGTCAGTATTGGCAACCGTTGACGAGGACCTATGGCCATCATTGGCTCATCAAGATATGTGAGCTTCACCGTTTTAAGATAGTAGCAGTGTATGCATGGAACAAAATTATTTCAGATTTAATAACCAATTTTACATACAAAAGGATGGCTTAGCAATGGATTTACCTTTAAGTCCCTTGATGGCGGAAATTTTCATGGACGATTTTGAACGCAAGTACATTGTCAAGAATAAAAACTTATTATACTACTATAGGTATGTGGACGATTGTATTATATGTTGGCGAGGTACGGAAAGACAGTTTGATATATTCGTAAGAGATCTCAACAAAAACATGCGAAAATTAAGTTTAAAGTAGAATTGGAGGAGGGTAACACTTTAAACTTTCTCGATTTATCTATTACTAAACATGATAACAGTTTGGGTGAAATGGTCCCGTTAATGAGGACTGATCACCCGTCTGGCCTTGCTGGTGTCCCCACCCCTTAAATAATAATAGAACATGATAACAAGCATGTTTTTGGCATCTACCGTAAGCCGACTTATACCGATACAACCATACCTATATCTTCATGTCATCCTTGGCAACACAAGCTCGCGGCTTTTCATAGTTACGTTCATAGATTAATGTCCGTACCACTTACGAAAGAAAACTATCTAAAAGAACTGGACATAATTCACCATATTGCTCACGCTAATGGATACAGATCTAAGGCCATTAAGAATATAATTAATAAAACACAAAATAAACTTACAATGAAATATTTATATGCAGTACCGCCAAATAAAGAAGTCAATAATTATAAATCCAGCCTGACCTATATGGGACCGGTATCTGAACGGATAGCTAAGACGCTGAGAAATTATGATGTCCATGTTGCTTACAAGACTAATAATACACTAAGAAATATTTGTAATAACAAAGACAAAATAGATTGCAAATATTTATCTGGTGTTTACAAATTAAAATGCTCACAGTGTAACGGCTTGTACGTAGGCCAAACTGGGCGCAATTTCGAAACTAGATATAAAGAACATATCTCAGCGTTTAGGAACGATCAGCCCCAAAAATCCCATTTCGCAAAACATCTACTAGAGACAGGACATAACGTTAGTAGCGGCCATACGTTCCAGGTTTTACATAAATACGACAAGGGATTTCGACTAAGTGTGTTGGAACAACTCGAAATAATAAAACATAAAAATAATAAATCGATTGCATTGTTGAATGACCAAACCGATTTAACGAATTCTCCCATAATACGGTTATTCGGTGGTGGTAGTGGGGGAACCAGCTAATATAAGGCGGGTGTTTGGGCCTGCAAGTCACTTAACGATTACTAATCGTAGAGTCTACATCCTGAGGATGCCTCGGTGTCGGGGCGAAACGTGCGTAGATTGTTTGGTGGTGGTCTTTTACTGTGGTTGTGGTGCATGTGGGGTGGTGGTACATGCGAGTGTACGCATATGCAGTGTGGGAAAGGAGGGCGGTGCTATATGCATGCATATGCGTGCAGTCACACATTTGCTGTAAATACTGCGTTTTTCGCGGGATAATTGCTAATTAATATAATATAATTTAATATCTTTATAACATCTGCTAAGTACTTATTATTTGCGGACGATCTCAAGCTCCTTCTGGCCATAGAAAATGCTAGTGATTGTCAGCGCCTTCAGCAGGATGTTAATAGACTGGTCGAGTGGAGTAAAAAAAAAAAACTCGAATTCAACGTTTCGAAGTGTTCAGTTGTCTCATTTGGTCGGGCAAAGACTAAACTGGACTACAACTATAGACTAGGGGAAGCGTCGTTGAGAAGGAGCCAATCGGTGCGAGACTTGGGCGTCCAGTTAGATGGGCAATTGACATTCAGAGAGCACATACTTGAGATATGTAAGAAAGCTTACAAACGTCTGGGGTTTGTGCTTCGCAGAGCGTCTTCTTTCACCAACATCAGAACCGTAAGAGTTCTGTATGATGCTCTTATAAGGAGCCAGCTGGAGTATAATGCGTCTGTGTGGGCTCCACATGAGACTAAATATAATCTTATGTTGGAGCGCATACAGAACAAATTCACTCGATACATATATTGGAAACTTTACGGTGTCTATCCATCTTATCCATTGATGTATCCAACCTTGTTCGTTTAGGGCATGGTTGGATACAACAAGTTGGAAACCAGAAGGGACCTCGCGCTAGCCTCCTATATTTTTAAAGTGTTTCGGGGAATAATAAGCAATCCAGGTTATATGTATATATATATATATATATATATATATTATATGGTTGAGTTTGAGTGTCCCCGACCGGTACGTGTGGCGGCGGCGGCGCCCGGGTCTCTTCGCAATTCCGCGCGCCAAAACCAACCTTTTAAATAACACTCCTGTAGTCAGAGCAATGAGGACCATAAACGCCATCAGCGAGAGAGTTGATGTTTTCAGGTGTTCAATGAACGAGTTCACAAGAGCGACATTGCATGAGCTTAGTAATCTGGGCACGTCATGTCATGGTTGATTTGATTGCTTTTAATTTAGTTTCTACTTTTAATGAATTTAATTTTTATCTATTTGACATATTTAAATGTTTATATGTGTAATAAGTATAATTTTATGTATATTTTAAATTTTTGTATTGTATATGTTTAACTATATTTTTACGACACTATCGAATTGGTTAATCTGTAATGGTAGTGTAATGAAAGATATGAAATAAATAAATAAATAAATCTTTTAAGTGAGCTTCATTTATAGGGTTTTTTCTGGTCTCTGCCTGAACGCTGTGGCGATAATTCCTTATCAAAATCATCACGTAAAATTAGTCAATGCTTTTTAGAACGAGTGCATTATTATAATGTCATCCAAAGTCTATCCAGCTTTTCATATTAACCGACCTACCTTTAGCTCTCTTCAAATTTTACTGGTGAACAACCAATGTAAACTTTCTGCATTTGATTTATTTAGTGTCGAGGTACTTTTAAATTTTATTCCTTACTCCTAGGATTTACTAGAACAAATTCTGCCTCCTGAGAGTACCTACCTTCACAATTATTATTTATATTATTATGTCTAAATACCAAAAGTATCAAACTAAATAGTATTAGGAATAGTAATCTTAAAGTTTTAGAAAAGCATAAATTTTAACTCTTTGAAACCACTGCAGAAGACAATGCGCCGTCAAGATAGGTATACAGCTGTATTTAGGACACGAAGGCGCTGTAAGAGTTATCTCCCAGCAAAGTAGGCGAGACAATAGACTTGCTGTAAAGATGTTATAAAGTATATACATTATGTTTATTCTCAAAGGTTTTCTGAATACATGATATCATCGTCCTTCTAAAACTTTTTCTTGGTCGCGAAATTAACCATATTGGCTTTTGGGGAGGAATCTATGCTAATGGCCCGAAGGCCCTAATGCTTCGTCGGATTTGTGTGAGCCCATTTGGCTCACTATTTGTTTGTTAAAGTGGGAGGTCGCCCCCCGCCAACCGTGCAGTCTGCGTCCACACGGCCTCCTGGCGTCGGATTGGGCCGAGTGGAGGAATTGTAATAAAGATGACTCACCAGGGCCAAGAAGTAGATTATTTAGACTTTAGAGTATTGGATCACTGAGGAGGTTAATTAAAAAATAGTTATAATGTTTTATGGATTTAAGAAGAATGGCCAGAAACAAAGATAATAAGGACTTTCTTCGCCTTTGGCAATAGCGTTAAAGATTAACATCCTTAACATGTAGGTAAGCGCCATTTTCAACCAACATAATATTTCACAAATTCGCGACAGAAACACGTACGAAGTTTGCCGCAAAAATTTCGTTTGTATCGTTTATTAGCGGGTAAGTTCTGGTATATTTTCTGCTCCCCTTTGAGGTGCTCTTTTGATAACTTTTACGTCTCATCAAAAACATTCTCGTGTGTACCAAAAATCCCACAAAGCTGTGATTCAAAGGAGAATTCCAGTTTAATATTTTGTTCGCAACCGCCGTGACACGCAAAAGCCAGGTTTTCTTGAAGCTGGACAGATTTTTAATTTTCTTGTGAAAATTCACGATCACCAGCTTTTTTCTCTTTTTCTTTAACGCCGGGAAATGCTCTGAGGCATTCCACGGGGGAGTGGGTCTCCCCAGATGGGTATGTGGAACTCGCTGCGCCCGAGAGGTGGTAAGTGGACGCAGCTCTACCCACTCACGGGCGCCTCGACGTCTAGTCAGTCCCGCAACCGACGCTACCTCCACAGAGTGGTTGTCTCGCACCACAGAACAACTCCCAACGTCGGAACAGTACAATGGGGTGAGGTTCCCGTCCTCGCCCCTTGCCCCCTGTTCTTTTGTCCCCACTTTTTATAAGAGGGGTACCAAGAGTCCCCTCGGCTCAATTAGGTTCGCCCAAGGTGCTGGGATCACCTTAGGCCACTGAGCCCCACCGCCACGTCAAGGCATGAACCATGGGGGGATCATCATTATCGGCCTGGCTGTAATCTTCTGGATCTAATGGATA
The DNA here is from genome assembly GCA_963853865.1 of Helleia helle. Taxonomy (NCBI): domain Eukaryota; kingdom Metazoa; phylum Arthropoda; class Insecta; order Lepidoptera; family Lycaenidae; genus Helleia; species Helleia helle. The sequence goes on from OY971423.1 coordinate 929,023, forward strand.
TGATGGTCACGACGGTTGCCTGTCTATCTCCTTGCATCTATTATGAATAGGCCAATGCTCGAGGATTCGTTCAGCTATTAATTTCATTCTCTTTACTCCTGAACAGAATAGAACAAAATTAAGTGTCTAAACTTTTTAATTAATAAAAAATCTAGTGCATGCAAATTTCAGCCTTCCATGGATCCCATGCTATAATCATTTATTTATACATGTTTTTTGTTGTGACTTGGGAAAATATTCTGTTATTGAGTGATTACGATTTAATCATCATGTAAGAATTAAATACGTCTTTAGTATCTTTTATGTAATTTAATCCACAAGGTGAAATGTAAAAGATAAAACGCCTACATTTAACACGTAAAATGCGAAATTTCCAACAAAGAGTGCATATCGGGAACTTTAGCAATATTTAACGTTTGATACGGGGATCCTTTGTCTGGCACGTCAGATGCTTAGCTCGCCTTCAAAGTGATATGAGATAGCGGGAGACAGGCCTCGAGATATTCTCGTTTAGCGCCGAATGTCAGATTTAAATCATTGGATTTTCTTGTTTTCTTATTGGCTTATATGTTTCGTGTAAATTCGTAGTAATTGATTATAGAAATATGAACTATATTATAGAAATAAAGTAAAGAAAAAATATTGAATGTCAAATTAACACTACTACCGATTCCAAAGCTACAGTTACGGCTAAGTATACTGACAAGAACCGGCGAAACAAACTCAGTAAAACTAGTCGTTTTATGTACACGATATATATTTTGTAAGAGGTAGTGCCATGCTGCTTTGTAGCCGAATTAGACCGGCACGATTTCCGGGGTGGCACCTCTCGCTCACGTAATTAATACCGGCGTAAAGTTACAGATATTAAGTTATCGTGTTTCGTGTTTTGCGAGTTTCCGGTGGCCAATTGCGGGGGGGGGGGGGAGGCAACGCAAGTCTGCTCGTTTGCTCTCCTATGATATAAAAAATATAAAAGCCTCGTAGCGAACGCCTAATCCCGAAGTTATGGTATCTTCAATAATAATAGGTTTAAAACGAAAAAAATAACTAAATATGTACCGGAAACTATCCGAAATACCGGTAAACAATAATAACACGTAAACGTATTCGTTGGTATCGTAACGTATAGTCCTAAACTGAGTTACATGCTCAGTGTAATGTTATTTTTGTTTTACTTAACATAAATCTCTAATAAAAAGTGGAATTTTAATTATTATAATTTTTAAATAACATGCTTAACGTATTTATAAATAAATAATAAATACTTAAATTATTTAAACCGGGATATTTACCATGTTTTTCACTTTTATTTCGCGGAGCTCGATATTTCGACATTATCTACGAATTTCTTGTTCACGAGATTGACAGTGTATATACTAAATAATTTTAGTACTAAAAATAACCATTTTAACTAAAAATCAAATATTAAATAAACTGCAGAAGAGATTCCATTGGAACCTAAAAATATTTTAGCAATGCTACGACGTCAGATTTCAGCGCATGTTTCTAGAATTTTCGGACATTTTTATACTTAAGGTCTAAATTTTCATTTCCTAGAGAATTGTCGGAATTTAGAACGTATTCGCGAGGCTATTGAAATTAAAAAAAACATCCAAATTTCAATAGAGAAGATGGCTGGCTCTTACCACCTGCTTGAGATCCCATTATTAACTCAAAATTCAAGTATAATATTATGTCACAGATTAAAGATACAGTTAGAACTTTCTGCGTAGATAGGACTAACCAAAATATTGATGTATCATATATTTTCGGTTCATAGGTTTCGAATAACTTTGTAACATTAGGACGTATGACACGTCAGTCCTTCCGCGACCATGGTTGCTGTAAAGTATCCGAAAAGTCGGGCTTGTAAAAATCTTAATAAACCGCAATAAAATCCGTAGACATTGTTTTATTGTAATCTAGAAAGAAATAAAATAAATGAGAATAAACACATATGGTCAAAAATACACGATATATTTGGAGAATTTTCATTCCCCAAAGAAAGATATATTTCTGAGAAATGTACCCGAGAGTGTATATTATGATCTAAAATATATTCCGAGATAGTATATCAGGTTCTATGTAACATTACTCCATATATCCTAGCCCCACCATGGTTCAGGCCTTGACGTGGCGGTGGGGCTCAGTAGCCTAGGGTGTGCCTAGAACCTTGTGCGAAACAAATTGAGCCAAAGGAACTGCTCTTTGTACCCCTCTTATAAGAAAAGGGGACAAGGGGCGAGGATGGGAGCCTCACCCCCATAGAAATATTAAGAACAGTAACCTTTGTAACTTTTTGGTTCTCGAAGATGTAGATGTTGCAAGAACATATTATTCAACTCCCTATAAACTTAATCAATAACCCTACAAAATCCATCTACTGCACTGACTCACTAGGGGGCGGCTCTGGTGAGTCGTCACCATAACACATATTTTAGAACATTCACCATATTTAAACCCGAACCTAACTATCTAAAACCGCATCCAAAACGAACTTATAGTTTTGGTTTTGCACAAACAAATGTTTAAAAATGTTTTGCTACAGCCCCCTGGTAAGTCGTCACTGTAACATCTATCTATTAACATGCACTAATCAAATCCAAGCCTATCATTGAAAACCGCATCATAATTAGACAAGTAGTTTTGGAGAAAAATGGCAACAATGTTTAATGCAGTGGCATCTGGTGAGCTATCAACGTAACACCTATCTAAAACATGCACCAATCAAATCCAAACTCATCCCGGAAAACCGCATCAAAATCGGACTGGTAGTTCTGCAGATAAATGGCAAAATTATATACAGTCTCCATACCGTCACGGGTAAAAATAAATGTGAATCGACAACTTTGCAACACACCTATACCATAGTACATCACTGTTCGTACTTCGTAATTGTACACAGAAAAAGGTAATAAGTGAGTGTGAAAGTAGGAATAAGCGCTATTTTTAATAAAATAAGGTTTATATTTGATTGGTTAGAAAGAGAGGTAGAGAGTTGTTCCGCTGTTACTAAGATTGAGCACTTTGAGTAATAAATAAGGTTTAAATTTGATTGTTTAGAAAGAGACCGAGCGATCCGTTTCTACGGTACATGTTGAATGAGCGTTGTGTATGATAACATAAGGTTTATTTTTTATTCTTTAGAACGTTATGAGTGGTTACGATTTATGTGTGTTGCAAAGCGTGGTGGGGACAAACTGACGACACGTGAACCTCCTTTGTTTTCAATGAAACGCCATATCTTCTTATTTTTAATATCTGTGCTCACCCCATATTTTTTTTTTTTTTTCGGAAGGGCTAGACTTTTCGGCCTGATGGCCTTTAAGCTCAATCGGTACAGTAAGTGAGCAGATGGCTCACTTAAGAAATATTCGAAAGGGGGACGCCCCCCTCCGCGCCCCGCAGAGGGCGCGGTTCATCGCGCGCGCTGCTCGGGAGAGCATCATTTGGACTAGTCAAATCCGATACGGTCGACGAATCTTTTACGGTTGAATTTAACCTATCATCATGAGGGCCGGCCCTCATCCCTCCCTCTGGAGAGAGAGGCGGGTCATGCGCGGTGCCCAAGCAATCTAGCGGTAGCGTAGTGCTAGCGCTGTTTGCGCGGTCTGGGTTTGTGTCTACTCGTATCGGATTCGAACCTAAGCTTCCGCGATCGATCCGGATCGATGTGGTTTCCATGTGTAGGGTTCGACGTCGCTTACGACCCCGAGGCACAAGCGGTGTGCAGGTGTACCTAGCACCGTGTGTGTGTCTGTGTATGCTGTTTGTTTGTTTGCCGCGCTCACGATGAGCGGGTTTGGGTGAAGGAGTGCCTTTTCAAAGTGACGTTCTGACGTCATTTTGAAGTGGCCCCTAATGGACTCTAATCTGAAGTCCCTTTGCAGGTCAATGTTTCTTACGTACCACGGGCAGCCTGTTGCCATGCGTAAAAAATTATTTTGGACTAATTGTAGTGCATTAAGTCGACTTTGTGGCACATGCGCGAATGCGACACAAGAGTATGACATAATGGGTCGGATACAAGTTTTATACAGGGTAAGCTTATGCCTGAGGGGCATTTTGCTGTTTTTGTTAATTAAGAAATATAAACGGCTCAAGACGAATTTGGCCTTTTTGGTGACTGACTCTATGTGTGGTCTAAATGACATCGACCTGTCAAGGGTGACCCCCAGGTATTTTACCTGATCTACTCTGGGTATTTCTATATTGTTTAACCTTATCGGTTTCATGGTACGATAAGGTCGTCTGTTTGTGACCCTCCTACGTGAGAATTTTATGGAGGCACTTTTTTCTGGGTTTATATCAATCCTCCATTTTGCGAACCATTCACCCAGCTCGGTGACGGCACGCTGGAGGATGGTGGAAGCCCTTGCGGCTGAGGGGTGGGTGATATACAGAGCGGTGTCGTCTGCAAAGAGAGCCCGTTTAACCGCCGGGTGTTCGGGGATGTCGGAGGTATACAAGTTGTACAAGGTCGGAGACAAGCTCACCCCATTGCACTGTCCCAACTTTGGGAGAGGTTGTTCTGTGGAGCGGGACAGCCCCTCTGTGGAGGTAGCGTCGGTTCCTTGAGGGACTGATTAGCCGTCGAGGTGCCCTGTTTGCTCAATAGATACGGTGCACCTCGCCAAAGGCGGTATTGGTGGCACTAGCCGGGTTTTGGTGGGTAGAGCTGCGTCCACCTTTCGAGCGCAGCGAGTCCCACATACCCGCCTGGGGAGGGCCACTTCCCAGCGGGATGCCTCAGAGCATTTCCCGGGGTAAAAGAAAAAAAAAGCTAAAAAGAGGGGTATTTATCATCTGTTGGTTTCTAAAGAGTTTTGGTCCAGCGTTTAAATGTCTCTTCAGATCAAATTATCCTGCTATCAAAGCTTTACAGATTTTTCTTGCGTCACAACTACAGATTTTTCCTATGTCAAAATAATTACTGCAGATTTTTCCTATATAGATACAACCGCAGATGGTTTCCACTTCAAAACAATAGATTTCTCTCTCTTAAAAAGCTATGGGATTAATCAGTAACGCTATTACCTACATACTGAGACTTACGCCCGTACTAAATAACTCCAGCCTCCGGAGACAGCCGGGCAGATCCCTCGGTGCGTTGTTATTATTTAAAACGAACGCGGGGATTTTATTTATTAAACGTTACACGGTATAAAAAGTGCTTCCTTTATTTTCCACAACAAATTCGGAGCGTGTAAATTGTGGAAAGGAGAAACAAAGGGGGTTTAGGGGTTAGGTTGATTTGTTGCTTTTTTACATAATATAATGTATGACGTGTTTTTATACTCAAAATATAGAAAGAAAAAAAGAAAATATCCGACATAGACAAGTTTAGTAGTCTTGTCTATGTCGGATATATTCTTTTTCCTTCAGGATATGTTTTATTTTTGACATGATATATTAAAATATATATTTAAGTGTGCGCAAGGTTAAAAAATTTAAAGGTCAACGGAATCTCATAGTTTAAAACAAATAATAAAAATTCTTATTTACAACAGAATAAGATTGATTTAATATATAAAGAACATATTTTACTTGACTACGATAAAACCAATAAAGGAAGGAAGAAAGGGTATTTATGTATGTTTTACCGTAGCGCCTAAACTACTTGAATGGATGGTGTTAACCGATTCGTTGTTATGAATCGGTTGACACCATAGTCATCATCATAGTCATTATTATTATCAATATTATCATTATCATCGTCCTTTATCCGCCCACTGCTGAACATAGGGCTCCTTCAATGAACGCCAAGACGAACGGCCTTGCCACTTGCATCCTACATGCACCGGTCCACTGCGTTGACATAGGTTTCATTATTTTCCCCAACATTGTTCAGGCCTTGACGTGGCGGTGGGGCTCAGTAGCGTAGGGTGAGCCGCTGCACCTTGGGCGAAGCTAATTGAGCCGAGGGGGCTCTATGTACCTCTCTTATAAGAAGAGGAGACAAAAGAGCAGGGGGCAAGGGGTAAGGACGGGAACCTCACCCCATTGTACTGACGCGATGTTGGGAGGGATTGTTCTGTGGTGCAAGAGAACACCTCGGTGGAGGTGGCGTCGGTCCCTTGGGGGACTGACTAGCCGTCGAGGTGCCCTGTTTGTTTTTTAGATCCGGGGCACCTCACCAAAGGCGGCATTAGTAGAGCTGCGTCCACTTACAAGGTTTCGGGCGCAGCGTGCACACATCCCCGCGTGGGGAGACCCACTCCCCCGCGGGATGCCTCAGAGCATTTCTCGGCGTTAAAGAAAAAAAAAGTTTCATTATTTTGAAAAGGTAAATTTTTTGTAGGTAGGTTAATGTTAAATCTTTTTTTTTTTTTTTATAATGAATCATTATAATTGACCTACAACATAATAAAATAATATTTGATAAACATTAAATGAAGATAGTTATTAAGCTCTCCTAGATTAATTCTGTATAGGATGGTTTATTCTGACTTATCTTCTATAATGTGACCTAATTTTTAGATTATAAGCCTTAAAAGTTATTACCTGACGAGTCAAGTTTTCAAAGGATCTCTTTTGAAGTGAGTCGAGTAATTCCAAGGTGCATGGCCGGATGAGATTCTTTATAGAGATTCTTATAGATTTCAAGAAAATTTTGAACATTACTTTTATTTACAGTTTTAACTAATATCCACGGATTCTCATAAATTATAATCATCATCATCCTCTATCCGTCCACTGCTGAACATAGGCCTCCTTCAATGAATGCCAAGACGACCGATCCCTTGCCACTCGCACCCAACACGGACCGGCCACTTCACGGAGATCGTCTTCTCACCTGGGTAATGGCCGAACAACACTTTGTCTTCCTAAGCGTGTCCTCCACTCTTGAACCTTATTTCCCCATCGGCCATCCGTTCTCCTGAGTGTGTGACCAGCCCACTGCCACTTCAACGAGCTCATTCTTTGCGTGATATCGATAACTTTAGTTCTCTGGCGGATGTCTTCGTTTCGAATCCTATCTGCCAAAGAAACACCCAGCATAACACACTCCATAGCATGCTGGCCTACGGAAAACTTTCTATGTTGGCTATGTCTAAATTTACGACTGGTCTAGTCGTAAATTTAGACATAACTTCGAGATGGAAGCCGATATGAGGATTCAATTGGGGTAGGCAGCATTCAGAAAGCTCATATTAATTTAACGTCGTCTGTAACGCAAAGTTTGAAGACGAAATTCTTCTACCGATGCGTTCTCCCCGTGATGACCTACTGGACCGAAACATGGCCTCTAAATTTACGTCTGATTCTTAAATATATCTGAGAAAATCATCCAACATGAATTTACTATTTCTCGTATCCTTTGATGAAATATTTCATATTTGCCGTTTCCATAATCCTTAGCTCTTTTAGCACGCATCAAATAGCAAACGGCATGGCGCCGTCATACCGCGCGAGTATTTATTTCCAACTTTTATTATATTTTTTTATAAATTTTGAATTCTTATACTACATACTTATAATACATGTTTCATCCCGTGACGTTCAATCTGTTTATCATAATATTTATCGACATCTATAACTAATAAGGTTAATACCATATTAAACATATATGACCCTTATATGCGCAGGTTTACGTGTATCCATTTCCGTTGCACCGTTTCCGCTAATTCCTTACTGTACTGCACGTGATGTGAAACATAATTTCTCTTAAGTTGAAACTATCTGCAATACGTAGTTGGGTCTCGTACATTGAAACTTAAGTCTACGTAAAATATATAATATATATATATATATATATATATATATATATATATATATATATATATATATATATATATATATATATATATATATATATATATATATATATATATATATACTACAGCTGGAGAGTTTGTTGCAACTCGATAATATCCGTATTACCTGTTGGATTTGCAAAAAACTCTTTGCATTATTTAGCCAAGAATGGTTTTTAGGCTATGATGTATATTGAGGAATAAATTTTAAAGGAAACGAGCACCTTATAGGAAGTGTCATCGTGATTGTTGAATATCCAAATGTTCACCCAGGATTGTCTCTTTTATAAAAGATTTAAGTCACTCATCCATAAGATTCAATGTCCAGGTCGCAGTACTTCACTACACCTCCGGTCCTTCCCACGACAATGTTTGGTGGAAGATACAAACAGGATACACTGTTGTGCCTCGCTCCTGTCTGCAGTATTCATTGGTACCAAAACTACCCTCAGACGCAAGATGATTAGCTTCCTTGCCAAATGTTCTTGACAAAGATACGCTTGTACCAAGCTCTCGTCTGCACGGGCATCTGCCTTATTTCTTCCATAAACAAGTTAGCTGTGATTTGGAAAGAAGGGCAGGATTCTTCTTCTTAATCATTCCCTCACTGCTGAGGATCGTGACCACATAATATGATCTTTCACTGGACATAGGGTCAAGTGGACTGCCCGGCGCAAATTGCCCCCCACTTTGATATTCACAGCATCAGACCATCTCACTGGTGTTCTTCCTCTAGCACGTTTTCTTTCAATCTGTCCCAAAATGAACGCCCTATCCCAATCATGCCTTGGAAAACGCATAATGTGACGAAGAAGCCCAGAATCCTTTCTTGGCATATTGTTGAGTGCCGTTTTTGATGTCAAGTTCCTCAAGTACTTAAGGAACTTAAGGGCAGGTAGGCAGTGTGATTACTGGCACCGAGACATCATTTAACATCTCATAAGTTGCCTGTGCCCCTCCCAGGTAAACTCTGTCATATCTAGCGCTGCCGATCACTTAAAAAAATCATCGCAATTATTAGTTGATACATTCACTGAGATGGTGTATCATCTCAGTGAATGTATCAACAACAACGATCGCAGCATCTAATACACAGTAACGCTAATGACAAAATACAGGAACGTCCATTAACAATAATGCATATCATATCATATCCCTAATGATGAATAATAAACATTTGGCAGACATGAGTAACTAATTGTGAGGAAAATAATCTTGCTGCCGTTATTAGGTAAGCGGCCATTCCATTTCGGGAGTAGTGCGTTAATTTCACGACCCCAGTCGGGCCTGATTAAATTAGACCCGCTATTAATATGTTACTCGATGGTTCCGGGACTTGGCACGTGGGGTAAAGGTGTAGTGTTGGGTTTTATCTTTTGATACGCAAAGGTTTGTATCCGTAAAACTAACTGGTAATAGAAGCAATTCGTGCAAGTCTCTTTGTTCCAGCTTTATCCGTGTGACTTTTATTTAACCGCCATATTTTGGTTTATAAAAATGTATAGATGTTCTGCAAAATTGGAAGTACCGGAGATTAGCGCGTCCAATAAAACAATATCAGGTTTATTATATACGATTTATGTATATTTATTGTTATATAACAACAACATACTAATATTATATAGGCAGACGAGCAGTCTCAGCTTTATGTTGACTACCGACGCCCATAGACATCCGCACAAACAGAGCGTATGCATCTGCATCCGTTCTGGTTCAAGCCTTGTTGTGGTGATGGCGCTCAGTAGCCTAAGGTGAGCCCAGCACCTTGGGCGAAGCAAATTGATACGAGGGAGCTGCTCTTTGTGCCTATTATAAGAAGAGAGGACAATTAAAGAGCAGGGGGATAAGGGGCGAGAATGAGAACCTCAACCGATTATACTATCCCAACGTTGGGACGGGTTGTTCTGTGGTGCGGGACAACCCCTCTGTGGAGGTGGCGTCGGTCTCTTGCGGGACTAGCCGTCGAGGTGCCTTATTCGCTCAACAGATCCGGGCCACCTCACCAAATGCGGCATTGGTGGCACTCTCCAGGCTTTAGACGGTAGAGCTGCGTCCACTTACCACGTTTCGGACGCAGCAAGTCCCATATCCTCGCCTAGGGAGTCCCACTCCTCAGGCGGGATGCGTCAGAGCATTTCCCGGAGTAAAAAAGATGCGTTGCACTCATTTTATCTATCCTTCATATGCATGCACATACATGTAATTTACAATATTTTTCAGGGGTTACTTTTTCCATAGTATAAAAGTATTTCAAAATAGAAGTAAGTAATTTTATTAATTGGTAAAGTTTATATATGTAACAATTTAAAATAATAAATAAAACTATATTAATTTGAATTTGTATTAAAACACGAAAAAAATACTATTTAGCTTGTTCTTAAACTGAATCCATAAAGTCACATATATTATCATCACAGGTCAATTTTCAATGTACAATATGAGAAACGGAAATACGCCTAAATATTTAACGGGAAAAAGTTTCATATTCTGATACAGTGCGCTTCTGGGTTTCATAAAAAATGTACCGAAAATGCCGCGCGGAATACCGAAAATACGGAGGTTATCGGCGGAAAAACGAGAACGTTTTAGCCCGAAATGAATGGCTCGCATATGCGAAAGGAACCCGAACTCATGAATATATTTATGTCGAATTAAATCATAGTTTTCTATCTATGTTTGACACCGTAAGGATGGGAACGTAAGAAATAAGCAGGGTAATGCTATTCTGCTCATTTCTTCCGTGAAAAAAAAAATACACACAATCATACGGTGCTAGGTCGTCCCTTTTTCTTTAACGCCGGGAAATGCTCTGAGGCATCCCACGGGGGAGCGGGTCTCCCCACGCGGGTATGTGGGACTCGCTGCGCCCGAAAGATGATAAGTGGTGGCAACTCTACCCACTAAAACCCGGCGAGTGCCACAAGTGCCGCCTTTGGTGAGGTGCCCCGGATCTCTTAAGCTAACAGCTCTTAACCTTGACGGCTAGTCAGTCCCGCAAGGGACCGACGCCACTTCCACAGAGGGGATGTTCCGCACCACAGAACAACCCCTCCCTACGTCGGGAGAGTACAATGGAGTGAGGTTCCCATCCTCGACCCTTGACCCCTTGCTCTTTTGTCCCCTCTTCTTATAAGAGGGGTACAAAGGGCAGCTCCCTCGGCTGAATTCGCTTCGCCCAAGGTGCTGGGCTCACCCTAGGCTACTCAGCCCCTCCGCCACGACAAGGCCTGAACCATGGTAGGGCTAACAGTCGAACCTTATATCACAGACATAAGGCACGAAAGTCGTACAAATTGACATGTCATTTACAATTTTGCTTGTGCCTTAATATAATAATAATTTCGTGATGTAAACAACCCTTGAAGGGTCTTATTTAATAATCAATCTTGTTCCGCACAAAAGTCTGTCGTCCAAAAAAGTGAAGTTTCGGAATCATGTTCAAAATTATTCAACCTTGTGTTCTCTCGGAACTCGAGATATGTTTGGTTTTTATTCATTTAAAACTCGGAAGCGAGCTTGACGGGTCCTCAGTTGAATGGCGTAATGGTGAAGTTCTTGAGAAATTCGAGGGTGATTCAGAAACCTACATTATCTTACGCGCCATTCAGAGTGATGTCAAACTTGGAAAATAATTTATTATATAGTACTGCGTGTCGCCCTCGAGTTCTACGGATAGACCTTAACCGCCTTATTACAAAAAACTTATCTAGTACCAGGATTAAACCAAGACTGAAAAGTCCAGGTTTGTTACGGTATTAACGTTAGTCCATGGACTAAAATTCATTCTTATTACAAATCGAGGACCAACCGAGGTCTAGGTAGTACCAAAGATCGTCCCTGGTTTAATTGTATCCACAGATTATTGAGCAACATATCATTCATTTTGTTCGTTCAATATTTCATTAGTTCGGTACACCGTTCCTTTTTATGCAAAGCTCGCTAATTTATAATTAAATATAATGTGGAAAATACATCAATATTTTGATAATAAATTTTATTGTGTTATATAAAATATCTGAAATCTTTACTACTTTGTACTTTGAGGTAGTGTGATTTAAATTCTTGTTTATTACACACAAATATTGTAATATTTCGCTGTTAAGTTGTTTATATAGCTAGCGTATAAGGGAATGAAATACAAATCGCGCGTAGTTCTAATGTCATCGAAATGTTTATTGTTTAATGTTTAGTTATTGCAATGTAAGTCGAGTTACCAATAGTTACAATACAGCCATTATTGTTCTTTGATTCTAAATAGACGGTATGTTGTTCATAAGAATAGTATAATATTTTTTGTTGTGAATTTGTGTGCCACGAACATTACTTATGTTGTAAAATGTATCAACAAAAGAAAAAAGGGATGATAATTGGACTTCTCAAGAAAAGGTTAGTGTTTATTTAATCCAAACATACATGAAAAATATCAGAGTTAATTAGAATTATTACATATGATATAAAATAGGTATGTATATCAATGACAAAATACAATACAACAAAATTACAGAATTGCGCCCGAATACTCAAACGAATCTCAAATTTAAGACGAACTTAAACTCGTGTTGTCCCTATTTTTTCTTTGAATCTGACACGTCGTAGCATGAGTTTAAGTACGTCTTACATTTGAGATTCGTTTGTGTATTCGGGCGATAGAATGTTAAATTATATAAGGATGTCAGAATAATTATTTTAAATGTTAGTCCAATTCCATAATTTTGTCTACATCGAGTTCATTTAATTACCTTTCAATACAATTAATACGAAAAAACGCAAATTCAACGCATAAGACATCTGATAATTTAAAGTTTTGAGGTTAGTACCGAAGTTAAACTAGGGGTCACGGTGTTCTAACTTTAGTACCATAGATAGTCCTGGTACTAGCGTTAAACTAGTTTTTGTAATAACATTTATATTAGACCATGGTTTAAAGCTGGTATTAAACTCGGTACTATATTTAGTCTTCGTTTTGGAATAAGGCGGTAGATGTGCTGCTTATATTTGTTACAGATTCATTCATTAATGTAAAATAGATAATTATTGGTAGTTCACTAAGGAACGTTTTTTTTTTGGAATAACGTATTGTGCTAGACTCTGTAGTTTTCCATTTTTAACACGATTTCGTTGGTTTAACCTTCATCATACATTTTATTTGCATATAATATATCTAATATTATATGCAAATAAAAATTTTTAAACTTTATATTTTACATAAGGTGGGCCTAATTTACCTTTATTTTTACTCATGTGGTTTTTATTAGTCTCTCATTCATTCTCAAGTGATTGCCATAAGTCACCCATTACGCGAGTGAAAGAGGATTAAATAAAATCTACTATAATACATTGATACTGAAGTTTAAGAAACTAAAAAACAAGCTATATTATCAAAGCGAACTAAAATTACTTTATTTACTTACTTTTACAATGGTATCATTTTTTGTTAATCCATTTTTTTTTGTCACAAGGAGCCGTCGGAGCCTTTTGGTGATTATGATTATGACGGTTAAAGCTATGTTGATGCGTGGCTCCTTTTCCCTATCCCCCCAATAGGCCACCGGAAACTCACAAACCACACGAAAAACGACAGCATAGCTGTCACTTGACGCCGGTGAAAGTTCACCCCGGTCGTGCTGGCCAATTTGGCTGCAAAGCAGCATGGCACTACCTCTTAGAAATTTACACAATTAATCCAAATTATTTTCTAATTTTCTATAAAATAATAAAACATTATGACAGAAATGCTTTTTAAAATTATCAGCTTGGAAGAAGCTGATGACTATAATATTATAAATTAGTCGCCGCATTATTTAAATCGCATTAAGTCCAGCGATCGGTTCTGCGGTCACCCGACGGGCCCTTCTGCGGCCTTCGGCATTAGTCGTTCATTTCTCCTGAGCCTGTTCTTTACACATTATTTCAGTTTTGTGGTTTTCTCTACACATGTTAGGTAACAGACAAAATGAAAACACTAATAGTTATACGTGGGTAACACTGAAAATGTTTAGAACTGGCCAGTTAGAAACATTGAAAATGAAAACTTTTTTTGAATTTCAATTTTAGAACTCTTTGGTAACCTAATGTAGTATATTGCATTCATTTGTCATTTGTTTTTGTGAATTGGCGGCAAATCTAAAACTCTTGTTACACGTGAAAATGAACATAACGCGAGAAAATTTTCGGTCAATGATTTATTATGACTTTCGTTGTGGGCTTACTCAACAACAAAGCTATGATAGGCTACGATTAGCATTTTTTAATGAAGCCCCATCTCGTTACAATTGGTTTAACGAGTTTAAGCGTGGACGTAGCAATCTCAGTGATGATCCGCGTGAGGGACGTCCTTTAACAGCGACTACTGAAGATAACATCAGTGCTGTGCGACGCATGATAGAGGAAGATAAGAGAGTGACCTATCAGCAGATACGGGCAAGCCTAGGCATTGGTATGAGTCAAGTTCAAAAAATATTACACCAACATTTAGGCGTCAGGAAGCTTTGTACCAGATGGATTCCCCATACTTTAACCGACGACTAGAAACGCCTCCGCATGGACTGGTGTCGCCAAATGTTAGATAAGTTCAACGGCGGTAACTCAAATGCTGTATTTGACATCATCACAAGTGATGAAAGCTGGATATATTGCTACGAACCTGAAACCAAAAGACAATCAGCTCAGTGGGTGTTTCCTTTCGAGGATCGGCCAACTAAGGTAAAGAAAGGAAGAAGTCAAGGGAAAAAGATGATTGCCTCATTCTTTGGTCGAAAAGGTCAGTTCGCGACAGTTGTGCTAGAAAATGGAAGGACATTTACTGCAGACTCTTATGTCAATCGCTGTTTGTCTGTTGTCTTGGAAAAAATTCGACAGCAGCGCCCTCGAAGCAGGATCCTCCTTCACCACGACAATGCTTCAGCGCACTCCGCAAAACGGACTGTTGAATATTTGACTATGGCAGGTGTCGAGATAATGAGACATCCGCCTTACAGTCCTGACCTGGCGCCCTGCGACTTTCATTTATTCCCAAGAACTAAAGATAAAATTCGAGGTATTCGCTTCACGAGCCCTGAAGATGCGGTGAAAGCGTATGAAAATGCCATAGAAGAGACTCCTAAGGAAGAATGGGCCCACTGCTTTTCTCAGTGGTTCCATCGAATGCGACGATGTGTAGAAAGAAACGGAGATTACTTCGAAAAACAATAAAAGTATTGGCAACTTTCTACATTAAGCCGTTTTTCATTTTCTAAACATTTTCAGTGTTACCTAGGTATATCATTTTAATTTGAACATTCAAGTGCTATATATACCTATAATATCACTACTAGTTTGATAATGTAGTGATTGATTTGAAGACAATATTAAAGAACTTTGAGAAAACTGAATAAAGAAATGTGCCTATCAAACACAAACAAGAAAATACGAAAAAAAATACATATTGGGAATAAAGAAAATCTATAAACCACAATGAAAACCCGTATAAAGTAGATCCATTACACTTAAATAACTTTTTTTAATGTTAGTTGGATAGGCAAACGGACAGACGAGCCACTTGTGGTAAGTGGTCGACGTCGCCCATGAACGTAAACAAGTTAACCTGGAACGAGCCCAGGCAACTCATCTATGTGTTGCCTATCCTGAGACATAAGATGTTAAGTCTCGGTGCCAGTAATTACACTGCCTGTTCTGCCCATGTCTCCGAAACACAGCAAAGCTGTTTCACGGGAGAAAAATGCAGGATAGTGGTACCCATGCAGCTGGGAACGCGGCACACTCAACCCACCGGTGATGACTTTGGAAATGGAAAAAACATCAGAAATAATTGCAAATCATTTGGTCACCACAACATTTTCATCAAACTTTAAATTCAAAAGAAGCCTTTACCTGTCTCTATTGAGGATTTAAAACTCCAAGATTAATTGGCTCCGAGCTGCCTTCCCGTAGCGTATAATTAATATACTTTGAGAGCCTTCATCCCGGTCAGCCAGGGGATCTCTTTTAATGCCTCTATAATCAGGGAGAAACATTAAGAGGCGAATACGTTATGGCGATTAGGGACAGACGATAAATCCTTTCTGTTGAAAATTTCACGCTCCATTTGAGGCTTCTAATGGATTTTGACCTTTGGAAGTATTTTAGCGGTCTTAAGGGTATGTCGGAATCGGATTTTAAAATCCTTTCAGCTCTCTATGACACTAGTTTTGTTATGCCAATTAGATACAAGTTAAAAAGTTTAATCGTCAAATTGGCGCGTGAACCTGTGCTACGATCTTATGTAATTCTTTTAGCAAATATTTATTTTGTGTTCTGTCTATAATTGACCACCTGAAAAATACTCAAAGAATAATTAATAAGCAAGTCTTTAAAATCTGTTTTATGGTAACGGTCACCTTAATATGTTAATATTAAGGTCACCTTCTGCGAATGCGATAATACGCAAAGTATTGGTTTCACAGGAGGAGGCCGCGGAGCAGGACAGAGAGGACGACGCCACGTCCGTCCCGCTCCATCGACGTAGGATGGGAGTGCGGAGGACGCGCTACGCCCACCTGCCTTCTGTCTAACGGGACTCGAGGTTGGATACCAAATGGACGCAGCTCTACCCACTAAAACCCGGCGAGTGCCACCAATGCCGCCTTTGGTGAGGTGCCCCCGATCTAGAAAACAAACAGGGCACCTCGACGGCTAGTCAGTCCCGCAAGGGACCGAGGCCACCTCCACAGAGGGGTTATCCCGCACTACAGAACAACCCCTCCCAACGTCGGGACAGTACAATGGGGTGAGGTTCCCATCCTCACCCCTTGCCCCCTGCTCTTCTGTCCCCTCTTCTTATAAGAGGGGTACAAAGAGTCCCCTTGGCCCAATTAGCTTCGCCCAAGGTGCACCGCTTACCCTAGGTTACTGAGCCCCACCGCCACGACAAGGCCTGAACTATGGTGGGGAGGTTGGATACCTGTCCCCTTTTTTTTTTTTTTTCGCAGGGAAATCCTTATGGATGCAGCCAGGACCTTCGGGTAGATCCTGACCCAATGTGGGACTCGCACCTGGGAGTGCCCACCCTAACTAAGAAGGCCAGACTACTCCTCGTAGGGGGGGGTGGGGACTGCCCGGCCGCTACTAAGCAGTCCCCACGACGTCATGCCATACAGACCCAGGTTCCCATCCTGGGCCCGACACGAACACAGGGGCGTTACTGGAGGCGCATTAAATATAGTCTCCTACGCACCCCCGTTCGTCACCTGCGGGGGGAGGCCACGTCGGCGGCCTCCTCTCTCACCCGCTCGTCTTTCTCCTTCCGGGACATTACTGCCTCGCAGAAGGAGATCATCGCCGTCCAGGACTCGTCGTCACCGAGCATCGCGGTGATAACACTCGGCAGAGACAAGTCCCCTCCGATGACCGATGTCAGATCATGACGCAGCACCGCCCATCTCGGGCACACCTCGAGGGTGTGCTGGGCCGAGTCCACCGCCGCGCCACAATCAGGACACACTGTCAACGGCTCCCTGCGGGCCGTCCGGCACAGGTACTCACCAAAGTAACCATGTCCAGTGAGCACCTGTGTCAGACGGAAGGTGAGCGGTTTGCGCTTACGGCGCATCCACCGCTCAAGGACCGGACGCAGAGCAGCCGTCAGGTTTTTGCCATACGGCTGCCACGCCAGGTCCTCCCCCCCCTACCCCAAACTAGGAGGAATCCCGGTTAGCCCTTTTGCAAGTGGCAAGCGGGGGGGGGGGGAGTCAAACATATCCGGAGACGACCCATTCCCGGGTGAATGGGCGAATGGGCATGACAACACCGCTGTTGATGATAAGTTTAGTAATAAACATCGTTTGTGAGATATTTGCAGAATGCGAGTCTTCTCAAACGGGTAGGAGACGATAAACAAGGCATTAATTAAATGCCAAAAACGCAGTGACCCGTGCCAGCGGAGATAGAGGGACATACAGGGAATATACAGGATCTTGGGATACCCTACATACATGTATGTATATAAGGATATATCTTGAGTCTGTGTTCATAAATCTGAGGTCAGTATGATGTTTCAGCAAATGATGAGTGCCTGTCATAGTATATTTTATTTTAGTCCATGGTAATTGATCTTAATATATAATTTAATAGTTCAAAATTCGTCAACAACGAAGGTGCCAAAAAACTTATAATGATGCTAAAGATTGTTAATATGCAATTAATGATTTATTGTGATGTCAATGATTGTTTTTCGTTAAAATGTACGTCAATAGAGATAACAATAATATCAACAAACGGAAAAATGAGACATATAAATTTAAACTTTATCGCCCCTGGTGTAATTTAAACATATACAAAAATAACGCATACATACAGGCTATATATGTATTTAATCAGTTGCCCAATAAATTTAAAGAATTACTATTTGAACAATTCCAAAAAAATCTGACATTATGGCTAATGGAAAATTATTTTTATGACTTGAATGAATATTTTATTATACGTATGAAGCAACGACTTTTATGTTAATAACTATTTAATTATTTTTTTTTATATTAATTTAATTTTTTGACATGTAACCATTATTATTATTATTTTTAAATATGTATCGGTATTAAAATAATTATTATTCTAACGAAATTTTTGACTGCGTATTATATTGTTTATTATTGTTATGATTGTACATACTACTAATTTTTGACTGCGTATTATATTGTTTATTATTGTTATGATTGTACATATATATGTACTACTAATTTTTGACTGCGTATTATATTGTTTATTATTGTTATGATTGTACATATGTACTACTAATTTTTGACTGCGTATTATATTGTTTATTATTGTTATGATTGTACATATGTACTACTAATTTTTGACTGCGTATTATATTGTTTATTATTGTTATGATTGTACATACTACTAATTTTTGACTGCGTATTATATTGTTTATTATTGTTATGATTGTACATATGTACTACTAATTTTTGACTGCGTATTATATTGTTTATTATTGTTATGATTGTACATACTACTAATTTTTTATTTTAATTGCTTAAAATAATTTAATATTTACCTTGACAATGTAACACTTTGAAAAACGGACTTATAATCTTTGTAATTATTATTTAATGAAACAGCTTCGACCGTTTTCTATATCTCTATAGTACCGTAGCAGTAATAGGACATTATCTTGAATTAACTAATTAATTAATTACAAATAGGACATTATATACAATTAAAATAGCATTAAATAATATAGCTAATATTTTAAAACAGACAAGAATTATTTATCATCATTATAATGAATTATTGTACACCATAGTGATGGTAAGATGTAAGGACTGTATATTCTTGTAAGACCTATAATTTGTTACTGCATCTAACAATAAATAATTTTGAATTTGAATTTGAACGATGATATTAACAGTGTAAAACATATTGTTTTCCAATGTTTACGCGAATTTCACTCATTATAAGGAAACAAATTTACAATTTGATGGCGGTTTATTCAGTTTTTTACATTTACGTTTCGGAACATCGGAGACTGTTTACGGGCCCAGTTATGCAACGAATAAATCCATGCATTTACAAACCAAAAACCTGAATTGATTGTCCCAATGTTTGCCAAGCAAATGGAGCAGCCTTCAGCAATTTGGTACGGGTCACGAATTTACAACGAAATTCCCTGATGTTTAGAATTTCAATATTTTATTAAGTTCCTCGCATCTATATCTTGGAGTTCATGAGAAGGAAGTTTGACCGTATGTCGAGGTAGAAGTAAACTTGTATCTACAAATTGATGTTGTAAAATATAGTTATTGACTATCGCAATGCAATATATAAAAAGACCGCATTAGCCGTTAGGCAGTATCACATACTGCCTACAGGGGCTCTAGCCCCCGTCAGCTAGGTGGTCCGAGCCTGGACAAAAAACAAAAAAATATATTTCAAGAGATTAGTAAAGTGTAAAAAGGATCACAGGCGCGCATTACTAAGGGTACTCGATATGTTTTACTAATATACATCACAACTAGAAACGTGTTCACGACAACTGAAATATAGGTGAGAAAGTAATAGTCTTTAACATAATATGTTAATTATTAAAATCATTATCATCATCATTAAAATAATCTAGGATTATCAACCTAACGCCACTTGCGTGTATGTCTTCATAATATCAGCTGAGAATAATATAAGATTGTTATTTTATAAAAACAAAATTGTAATTTTAGTAGCCTAATGTTCTTAAGCAATAAATCTGTAACCTAATAATCATATAAAAAAGATACAAGTCTCTGTTTAGTCAATATTTCCACTCATCCAAAATGCCCAAAAGCTAAAGCATTTCACGGGAGATGTGTCCGGCACTTGAGGCCTGACGTGCATGTTTCGTGAAATAATTGATGCTGCGAATGTGAGAGGAAAAGTGCCTCGTAACCTGATTGACGCCGGAGAAATTGTTAGGGGGTCGCTGGAGGGGATTTGATTAATTCGTTTAATTAAAAAGGGGGTGGGTATCGGAACGTGTGCTATCGGAATTAATAATTTTTTAACCCGCGGCGGCTGACAATGTAATTAATGACCGTACATTATTTCAGCTGGATTATTGCATGTTTTGGTTTTTAATATTGAACCATTAAACATGTGTGGAGGTGGACGAGTGCGATTATTTAATTTATTTGCCATTTTTATGAGGATAGAAGGACTTGTATATATACCTAATAATTACCAACTAGTAAGTAACGAATCGTTCATATTTAGGACAGTTACACAAAATATTGCAGCGAAATTTTTGTTTTAGATCGATGAAGAAATTTTTGACTAACAGAAAACAAAGAGCCATTTTCATGATAATAATAATTGATATTATTGTTATCATATTGTTTTCTAATGTTTACGCGAATTTCACTCATTATAATAAAACAATTTTTTACGGATTTTATCGCGGTTTATTAAGATTTTAACAAGCCCAACGTTTCGGATACTTTACAGCAACCATGGTCACGGGAGGACTGAGGTGTCATACGTTCCATTATTACAAAGTTATTCGAAACTACCCTATGATACATCAATATTTTGGTCAGTCCTATCTACGCAGAAAGTGCTAACTGTATCTTTAATCTGTGACATATTATGCTTGGATTTTGATTTGATAATTTTAATAATGGGATCCCAAGCAGGTGGTAGAAGCCAGCCATCTTCTCTATTGAAATTAGGATGTTTTTTAATTTCAATAGCCTCACGGATCATCCTTGGTTGGAATCTGTGTTCTTTTGCGAGGACTTGTGGTTTATCAAATCTGATATAATGGCGAGCTTTGTCAAGACTATGTTCACAGATGGCAGACTTAGATAAAATCCGTAAAAAATTATTGTTATCATTATATTTTACTTATCGCGCTATGAAAATGAAATACATTTTATTATTAATTAAACCATAACAAAGTAAAGGAGAATTATATTCACTCACAATTCACTCAATGAATTTAACCTAATTCATTGAGTGAATTGTGAGTGAATGAATAGTAATTTGTGATACCATTATCTATATTAAACAATAGAATTTACACCAAAATCATGAGAAAATATGAATTATAGTCTCTATTACAGTACCAGTAAAAAGGCTGACAACATCATAAAAGGCATTATATTAACTGTTACTAAGCCTAAACTTAACTAAAGCGACCTCAAATAAAGCCTAGTACTAAAAAGGCTAGATCTAGTTCTTGAAGTACACAAATACTTGAAATACTGACTCGAGCTTAGACGTATAAATTGGTTCTTCTTCTGAGGGTGCCATATCCTACCGGAGGTCAGCTATCTTTAAGGCTATTTTTACTTTTGTGTGAGGAGATTTTTAAAGCAAGAAGTACGCCTTATTCCAGGTGGTCTTTTCCTTTGGATTTTCCCCTGCATGATAAGTTGGAGTAAGTCGTATTTGATATTGCGCATTATCTGTCCAAGGTACAATAGTTTGAGTTTCTTTACAGTTTTCAAGACCTCTACTTCTTTGTTCACCATTTGCAACACTCTTGCATTAGATATTCTATCCGTCCACGATATTTTCAAAATCCTTGTGTACACCCACATCTCAAAGGCTTTCAGGCGGTTGCTCATATTCTGGCTTTAGGTAACTTAACGCCGTACAAAAGAACCGAAAACACGTAGCATTGTGCTGCATCTTCAGAGACCGATCACAAAAGAGGTGATTGAGCTTAAGAAATGCAAGATATTAAATTATATTATATCAATTAGCAATTATCCCGCGAAACACGCAGTCTTTACAGCAAATGTATTTTATTTGTATGCGTACACTCGCATGCACCACCACCCCACATGCACCACAACCACAGTAAAAGACGACCACCAAACAATCTACGCACGTTTCGCCCCGACACCGAGGCATCCTCAGGATGTAGACTCTACGATTACTAATCGTAGAGTCTTCTAATGTGGTTGTAGGGTCTTTTACTGTGGTTGTGGTGCATGTGGGGTGGTGGTGCATGCGAGTGTATGCAGTGTGGGAAAGGAGGGCGGTGCTGTATGCATGCATATGCGTGCACTCACACATTTGCTGTAAAGACTGCGTGTTTCGCAGGATAATTGCTAATTAATATAATATAATTTAATATCTTATATACCTAATGGATTTCCGCAAAGTAACGCCTGATTCTATTAACTATCTTAAGAAATGCGTTACGCGCCTGCACTATCCTGCATTTGATCTCAACGCTATGGTCGCACTGATCATTCATATATCGTCGTATCGTATTTGTATGAGCTCTTTGGACTACTCACAACCAAGTCGGTCGATATAGCATGTTGTGATTTGCCGATGATCATGATCTTTCTCTTTTTTAAGTTTATGTTAAGACCGTAACTTGCACTAATGCTATACACACACTGGAGCAAACTCTGTAAGTCGTTGAAACTGGACGCCAGTATCGTATGCATATATTGTTCAACGCATGACCATTTACTGTAATTCTTTCCTCCGCGTTGTTTAAGGCTTCAGCAAAAATTGCCTCCGCATATATTATGTTAAATAACATTGGCGTGAATATACACCCTTGTCGGTCTCCACGCATGATGTTAATCTTTTCCGTCAATTCTTGATTCACCCTTACACTCGCCGTCTGCTGTTAATATAAATTTCTTATAATCGACAAGTCATTGGTGTCGAGTCCTATGTCATTAAGAACTTGAAAAAGCTTATCGTGCTTTACTCGATCGAAAGCCCTTATAAGTCAATGAAACAGATGAATTCACATCGACTCATACCCCAGTAACATTGTAATAACACGGTAACCAAAAAATGCATCTCGAGTTCCAAAACCATTTCTGAATTGGTTACCCGGTGAAAAATAACGTGCTGAAAGTTGTGGGGTTGAAAACTTTGTAACTTCTGGTTATCAGTATTAGCAGTATTGCTTTATTATGATCGATTGATATAATCTATATTGTTATAAATGTTGAAATTCAGAACTAAATGTAGATGTATAAACGGAATATAGGAGTATGTACAAACGTGATGTAATATGTACAAACGTGACTTCAACGTTGTAGACGTAATAAAACAACATAATATAGAGTCTAACTACGATGGAACAATTAATATTTGAGATGATTAAGAGTCAAAAGCATGGTGTCATATTGGTGCTTTAACTGTTAAGACCTAAATAGATTATGCCGCCACTAATATCGACTCGCTGAGTCTCTTAGCTAAAACATACCGTTACATACGTGACCTTAACGATATGAACATCTATAAGTATGTGACAAGCAGCGATCTTGTCAAGACAATCATAGTTTTTTTTTATGTTAGTTGTCTATGCAAACTGACAAACGTACCACCCGATGGTAAGTGGGCGACGTCGACCACTTACCTGGAACGAGCCCAGGCAACTCATTTATGTGTTGCCTATCCTGAAATATAAGATGTTAAGTCTCCGTGCTAGTAATTACACAGCCGTCTTGCCCTTCTCTCTGAAACACAGCACGATAGACGAATTATTCTCAAATACTTAAAAAACACGTACTTAAAAGTACACCAACGATTATGATGTTCAACAAAGTACATAAAGCACTGGCAGAATATTATCTTAAGCGACCCTTATAATATAATTCGCTTCTAGACACATGTCTCCTCATAGAAATCAGACGAGTGTTGGGTCTTAGTTCACGCACTGGTCCAATGTGACCCCACATTATTAAAAGTTACTCATCATCAAATACTTTTAAACTCATCAAGCATGAAGGTTCCTTCAAGGTGTTTTTCTTCGCCGGTGAGCAAGCAATATTGGCATGTGCACGGAAAAAATCACAAATACTTATCTTAGGTGAACCGTATCTCGTAAGTCTAGGACCTCTCAATTTATGCCCGTATCGTCTAGAATCTAGACCATCGTCGTTCAGCTCTAGCACAGCTGATAAAATGATATACCACATAATAGCCCTTTAAACTCTGTTATTATAAACATATAGCTGAACGCTAGAAGAATTTGCCAAAATTGTTTCGGTGCAATTAATTTAAATTTTCAATTTGCATAGCATAATACCAGTATTTTGCGAAAAGCAATTTGCGACTGAGTAGAGCAATTTATTTCAAAACACGAAGCTAGATAATGGCTACTGTATAGGTGCATCGATAATTTGGCACGGCCTCTCCGAACGAGTGCACCATGCGCTCTAACAAGCACAACTGAATATACAGTTTAAATATGATTGCTGATTTGACTTTTTGATCAATAAGAACTATTGCTATGCATTTGTGTATTTGAATTAGTTGCACGGTAGCTTTTGGATATTATTTTAGTTTGATCTCTATGTTGTAACAATTAATACCCTCCGTATTTGTAAATAAATTATAATACAACCGTAAAAATAGTAAAGATGTTGGTAATAAAGGAAAATGATGTAGTTTTTCATCTTGCTCCAATATCTGTTTTCCAACACCTTTTGCGGTGCTTAGATCATTTACACACTGAAAAACAGTCCAATCTGAACTCCAGAAGTCAGAGTGCCATATTTAATTTTAGCAACTACAAAATTAAATGAAATTCTTAGGTAAAATGTATAACAGATTTCTCAGGAAAGTTCTAAAACAAACTGCCCCGGGTGAGATTTATATTGTTTGCTATCTTGTTACTAACCCCCTCCCCCTCTCAAATTTCCCCTCTTCCTCGTGTGATGTGCTCAAGGATATTTTCACCTCGCTTTTGTTTTGCTGTTGTATTTGGAATTGTTTCTCTTTTAAAGTAGGCAATTAGCAATATGAATTTTTGGTGAGTTAAGCTATAATAACAACATTTATATTTACGTATATTTATTATTAATACGATTTCTCATCAATAAAATTAAATAAAATTGCTTTTGCTCACTTGGATTTGAGTTCCATTAACGTTAATTTAATTATTAAAGATGAAAAGCTATCCATATGCAATATCATATACTGTTTATTTTATATGTACAATGTTATAAATGGTTGCGTTACAAAGCCTGACACCTAAATCTCCTTATGCCCATTGTAGCAGCTGTAAGTTGCTGTTAAGTAAAACGTCAAGAATGTCAAAATCTATCAAACTTCGATAAAATCCGCTAATAATAATGGTTTAGTTATAACTATTTACATGTAAACTTCGCGTATTTATATTTCTAATACCCGTAATACAAATGTGGGGACTAGGCTTACTATACGTGGTGCGATACTGCATTAGTAACCATCAAATATATACAATAAACTAGATGTTGCCCGCAGCTTCTCCTGCGTTAGATAAGATTTATGATGATTGTCTTAGTTTGTGCACTCAGTGCTAGTACTATATGTACTAAATACTTTTTGAAGTGAAACTTCTTTACGCGCACGAGAGAGAAACATCACGAATGCACATAACCATGGAGTTAGAGTAGCAAGCGAGTGAGAAAGATCTAGAGAGAGAGAGAAAGAGTGAGATAGAGCGAACGTCTTATTTAGAGCTTTAGATTAGTATAATAATTAGTACAAATATAAACGAGATTTAAAATTTAGTTTAGCGAAATAAGTTGCACTTCTGATATGTGTACTTTGTACGCACGCACTTTTTTATTAGATCACACATCCAAATTTACGAACGCATTCTAAGGATAGAATGTTGGTATAGATGTAGCTTGTAGCATTAGCTAAGCGTTTTGCCGTGTATCTAGCACCAGTGATACAACCTAATATTCTCGCAGGCTGTTGTGCCGCTGCCTGGGAAACCGCAACCACGTATGACGTAGCATTAGAGACATAGCAGACACAAGTCTGTGCTGGACAGGATGCGGTCTGCCTCAGATGCTGTATACATTCAAGAACAATAGCGGGTAAGGGTCATCATCATCAGCCTAGTATTCCCCAGACATAAACCTGTTTTAATAAAAGTTATTGTAAGTGCGGATGATTCCAGATACGGCCTGCCTATTCCTAAAGACAAGTGAGAATATGTTTCACCAAACACTTTTCATCTTATGGATAAAAGTTCGATTAAATACCTCAAACTTTGTGTTGTGTATGCGCAAGGCGCACCAGAGTGCATCGGTGTGAATAAAGAGTGTGCAACTAACTCGCTTGTTTGATTGACGTGTACCGCTCTGATTAAGTGTTTAACACTTTGTTTATCAGAAAGTAAAAGCTTTATTAATGGAATGTAATTAATATGAATTTTATGAAGGTCACCCTAAAAATTTGAACACCGAATAAATTTCGAGTTTTGTTATTTCTAGTTATATATTAAACTAAACAGATTGATTTTCATTCCAGAAAGATGTGGCTGGTAAACCGGAAATCTAACTAATAAATGATTTGTCGGATGAACTTATTTTGTTTGTTCAAACGAAAATATTCAATGACCAGAAATGTTTTTGATTTCAAAATTATTATCAGACGATATATTATTATGTAATGTATAAGAGTATTCTTTTATATATAATATATATAAAAAATACTCTTTTCCGTGGTTTCGTCTGCATTTTGCAATTTGTTTGTTTGCAATTGAATAAAAACTTTTCATAAAATAAACAAGCCAATTTTATTGATTGTGAGGTACCTACTGCAAATAGATTTTTTTAAATCTCATTAGTAGTTCTGAAATTATCACATTCAAATAAACTAATAAACTTCATTATAGTAACATGGATTATATTAATATAGATAATCGCAAAAATATTGTTTTTCCTTTTTTGCGTCATGTCTCTGTAAGGAAAAAACTCCGTGAAACAAACCGACGAAGTTAAATTAATTTCCTCTTCTCAACCTTCTACATGTAATTAAACTGGCATACGAGACAAATCCAGGAAGATGGTGGGTCGACCTCCAAAGTAATTGGATGATCTCCGTTCAGGGGTCGGTCTTAGTTTGCGAGGGGCGGAGGATTGGCCGTTTTGACGTTCATTGAAAGAGACCTATGTCTAACGATTGATAATGTATATTAAGATGAATAGCAAGATGCTATATCGATGGCTCCTACGTATAGGGGCGGAACTGCCACTTAAGCCTTTTTCCAATTATTAGCACAATGTGTTTATTTTAGCGTATTCTATTATATTACAAAACAAAAATTTTTTTTTTGGCTAGATCGAAAGTAAAATTTTAGGCAAATAGGCGTATAAGCACACATCAGTCACGTATACAGCCCAATCGAACTATCGGTCCATGTACGGTGTAGAGTAACCGCGTCGGGGTAGCGGTGAAGGGGCGGAGGTACCGCTTCCGCCGTTGTACTCAGTACGAGGTGACTTACTAGATTAAGCAAGCAGACAAACATATCAATAGAGCCTAGCTGAACAAAATGTTACAATGAACTGTTACCAATCAAAGAAGATAAAATAAAAGATTTAATGTCTATGTGCAGCGCTAAAGTAATTCCAGCAGCATATCACGCATTTTTTTCTAATTTAACAGTATCGGCTGTAGACCAAATCAAAGATATAGTCAATGGTGATGAGTAGATAGTAGGAATTTGAATGATTTAGTTATTGATTGTGATATTTTATTTCTGTTGATCTCATGCCTTTAAAATCTTGTTTATTTTTATTATTTGTTTTAAGAGCCAGTCTAAGACTAAATTCTCTCCGTAATTAATACTGATACCAAAGATATTTAGGTACTGACTGATAATGCAGCTGTTGTAAGAGCATAATAAGTTTATTTTGTTTGTTACTATTGGTAACGTTAGTTTTGAGTTTAATTTCTTGTTCAGTTGTCATTAATGTTGATTGTTGATTATTTGCATATTTTTATGAACAAAAGCTTGTTTATTGTGAATTCTAATTAGGTAAAAATATGTGCAATTGTACTCAAATTTTTAGTCATTTACATAAAATATATTAGTTATAAATCAGTGTCACATCATTCAATTAATAAACACGCACTGATTTTTACCTGATTTTATTTTTGTCTAAATACTCAGACCAGTGGCGGACTTACAGATTTGCCGCCTGTAGGCTGTTCAATTTATGCCGCCTCTTAATTTTTATAGGTAAAATTTAGCTGACCATTTTTTGCCGCCTCTAAATTTTCATACATAAAGTTTTGCTTACATTAATTCTCTAGAATTTGGCAGTGGTTTAGCGGATTTGGTACACTTTCAAGCTGTAAAGTTTTTGCAGCTGATCCCATTTGCTGCTCCCCCAAATACAGTACGTCCCCATATTTGCCGTCCCAAAAAATCTGCCGCCCTAGGCTCCAGCCTACTCAGCCTGCTGGTAAATCCGCCACTGACTCAGACATATTAATTTTATAGTAAATATTGCAATATCGTAATTAATAGCTAATAAGGTTTATTTTTTGTAAATTACTGAAATAAATGTTTATTTTTTTTATAATTATTTAAATAAATAAATGTATTTGTAAAAGTAATTACTTATACGAAAGTACTTTATTTTATTACAATAATGGTTGCGATACAAGGAGATACAAAAATCCAATTGTAAATAAAACTTACGAAATTGTTTTATTTCTGATACATATTTTTTATGTGACACAAGGACCTAACTATAAATTTGTATACGGTATAAGGGCGTATATGCTTTAAAATAAAACTAAAACGTATTAGATAGTAGTTTTAGTTGGTTCTACTAATGTTGACCAGTAATAATAACAGATTGTTATTAATATATGAAATAAAGATGTCACCGTATATAAATATTGTTCCTGGTATAAGGACGGAAGGTCACTAAAGCCCTTTTACATCGATTAAATTGTATTGATCATAAAAAAACAACTACGTAAAAAGTAGGATGTGCAATATCGCGAAATATAATAAAAATATTATAAAAAATATAACTTCATTTTAATAAATAACAAGGCGTTTTAATGCTTATTGCAAATTTTCACAAAGATCGTTACAGTAGTGTACGAGATATGACATAAAAAGCAGTTTCGGCACCTTAAAATTGCTCTCCTGTAAAGTTTGATTTTTTCACTTAGGGCAGTTTACGTAGGAGCCATCGATATCCATTTCTTGATCCTTCTTCCACAATCCGTAAACATAAAATATATAAATCAAAATGGACGTATTTTTTATACCACAAATGCCGATACACGGAGTGCACTCAACAGTGATTAGGGTCTGAGAACCATTAGAGTCCGGCCTGTGAGGTCAACAGCGCCCAGAGTGGGCTCGCATAATAAACCAGGTTAATAACATTATACGCGTGGGTTATTCCGGGATACAATTATTAGATAATATGTTATCATACATTTATTTGGATTATTATCGTGGTTAAATGCCATGGATATGCATGGAGTTCTTTATATTACTTTAAATGGGATGTTTCTGTTTTTTTTTAATCTCTATTTCGCGGAGCTCGATATTTTGGCATTGTGTGCAGTGTCCGGAAAAAAACATGGTAAATATTAATATTTATTATTAGGATAAATATAAATTATTATTAGGACACTCCGTGCTGTCCTAATACATATATTTAATGTAATGTATATATAACCACAGGCTACGTGTTGTCCAGCTTCAGGGAGAAGGTGGCGAGCCCCAATGGAGTCCCAAATTAGAACATGGCCCAGCTATTTGTCGAAGAAGTAGGATGATTATTGCCGTTCTGAAATAAATAACTCTGAAACTTATTTTTATTATTTAATTGCTATGTCTATATAATTTTATTGTTATTGTAGTAGTGTTTTTCTAAATCTGAAATGGTTATTCTCACTATTAAAACTAACTAAACGAATGTCTTGTTTTCCTTGACAATGCCATTGTAGTGATTTAAAAATTGCCATTAGGGCCGAAACACATAACCGCGTTGCGGCGCCGCGCCGCTTAAAACGGTAGTAGTGCGTTGCGGCGTTGCGGCGTCGCGAAAAAGAGCGTTTTATTGTCCTACGGTAGGGTAACCAGTTCCTCGTGATTTTTGATTGTGGATAGACGTGTCTCTGCTCATGGATCGTAATAAACTTATTGCTTATTAAGCTATTGCATAGCTTTTATCGCGCGCCTTGAGCGCGGCGACCGAATCAAGAAATTCCGTAACGAAAAAAACCTAACACCCGACGAGAGACGAGCTGCTCCGAAATCGGACGAATAAGTAGCTGTTTGTAAGAAAGTATATAGGTGTGGGACAATAGTAGGTATATTAATAGTCTTTGGGTGTGGGACGGTAAGTTCTCCTCTCAAATTAAAGAACGTATAAATAAATGTTCCGAATCGACAACATATATCCAGAATATTCGGACAATGGCGTAAGTAGTTTCGATAAAAAAATGTAAATAATGAAAAAGAATTGACATATTATAAGTAGGTACAATAGTTGTCAAGTTTTTATGCGTGTGTCACGGAGCTTATATAGAAAGGAGAGCGATCGACATAGGCGTTATCTTATATATCTTATATATCTTATATATATATCTTTAAATGAGCAATTATTGTATATATATATATATATATATATATATATATATATATATATATATATATATATGTATATAATTGGAATCTCGGAATCGGCTCCAACGATTTTCATGAAATTTAGTATATAGAGTGTTTCGGGGGCGATAAATCGATCTAGCTAGGAATTATTTTTAGAAAATGTCATTTTATTAAGAAAAAAAAAAAAAACCGAGCAAAGCTCGGTCATCCGGGTACTATACTATAAATTGTCCACTGAAAGATCATCACTGGCAACGATGGGTATATGTTACTATTTGCGGTTGTTGCTGGAAAATGTTCGTGGGCCAACATTATTTGAATTACTACGAACTATTATGTAATGGTATAGTGGGCCGAGAGTGCGCCCAACATTTCGTGTAGCATGTTTTAAGAGCTCAATTTGCTTGAAAACGAAATTCACATGGACACGACAATCGCTGAATCTTTTGGTCTCATTATCTTAATAAAGTACTGAACTTCTTATTTATTTTGCAATCATTGTCTTACTTTCATAAAATCATAAATTACATTCAGCTAATCTTGTAACGTTAAATTTTGGCCCATCGGATATCTGTTCTCCTGAGTGTGTGATAAGCAAATTTATCAGGCAAAGGCACAAAGTGGCAGTCCACTTTAGCAACGTGTCTATTATTTGAATGATATCGGTAACCTTTTTTTTTTTTTTTGGTTTCGCTGGGGAATGCGTTTAGGCATACCACCGGGTCCGGGGGGGCCCGGAGGTTATGTGGGACTCTCTGCGCCCGAGAAGATGGTAAGGTGGACGCAGACTCTACACTCCACTAAACCCCAGCGGTGTTCTCCTCCTCGTTTGGGTGACCCGGCGCGAGAGCTGTGGACGTCCGTACCGGGCCACAACGGTGTGCCATACGACACTCTTCTCTGGAGGCGGGGGGTGGCATCCCCTCCTCCTTCTCCGCTTAAGGCACACTGAACACACAAGGGTGCCTTATAGCTCAGACCTTACGCGCGCGCAGCAGATCCCCCGATCGGCCGCGCACAGGTCTCTCACGGCAGCGCGACCGCCTGTCGCCGCCGTGCTCTCCTGCGGGAAGAGGCGCCAGTACGCTCCTTCTCCCGCTCCGCCTCCTCCTTCTGGGACATTACGTCCTCGCAGAAGGAGAGGACAACCTGCCATGTGCTCTCACTGACGGTCATCGCTCGGATGACCGTAGGGAGCGACAGGTCCGCGCCAACCTCAGTGATGAGGGGCGCCCTTGCCTCTGCCCAAGCTGGGCACTCCGCCAGGGTGTGGTCAGCAGTGTCTTCACTGCTGTCACAGTGATGACACTCTGGCGATTCCTACTGCCACCTTCCACAGATACCTTCCGAAGCATCCGTGCCCCGTCAGTATCTGCGCAAGGTGGAAAGGATATTGCACCGCCGGTCAACCCACTGCTCCAGGATTGCACCGACGGCCAACACCGTGCGATTTCCCGCGCTCGGCTCTCTGAGCCGCTCACTCCACTGGCTGAGCTGATAATAATAATAACAATAAAAGCCTTTTATTCCAGAACTTATAACATCAATTAACACTATAACTAGTTTGAATAAGACTTATAAAAGATCCCTAAGTTCGGTGTGCCTTTTGGCATAGGCCTCCTCCAATTCCTTCCAGTGGACCCTATCTCTGGCCACTCTCGACCAGAGTGGACCTGCTGTCTGCTTTAAGTCATCTTCCCACCTCTTGACTTGACAACCCCTGTTTCTTTTGCCATCTCTTGGATGCCAAATGGTAACCTGCTTACTCCACTTGTCGAACGGATGACGTAGCATGTGCCCAGTCCATCTCCATTTTTGCTGGTCTATCCGAGTTAGAATGTCGGTAAGTTTATTTTTGTTCTAATGTCTATTTTTCTGACTCTGTCCTTTTTCTTTATACCTAACATGCTTCTTTCCATGGCCCGTTGACATCTTGCTAGTATTTCCCTGTGATGTTGGGTTACTGACCAAGTTTCACATCCGTACGTAATAACTGGCAGGATGCATACATCAAATGTTTTCCTTTTTATATGGTTGCCATGTTCCTTGCTTTTCATTATTTCTTTTAATGACCAGTATTTCTTCCACCCTAGGGCTATTCGTTTGTTTATTTCCTTCGTTGTTTGGTCGGATGTCGATATTATTTGACCCAGGAAGACATATTCTGAAACATATTCAATTTTACTGTCATCCACCATTATCTCTACTTCTTTCGAGTTTGTCATTAATTTCGTTTTACTTGCATTCATTTCCAATCCAGCCTCTCTGCTTTTGATTGCTAGACTCTGCATCATTTCTTCTATTGCAGTTGGATTCTCTTCTAGAAGTACCAGGTCATCAGCAAATCTCAGGTGATTTAGGCGAGCTCCGTTTATTTTCAGACCTAAGTGGTCCCAGTTTAACTGTCTAAAAATGTATTCAAGTACGGCAGTAAATAACTTTGGAGAAAGAGGATCACCCTGGCGAACGCCTTTGTTAATTGGAAATGGTTCACCTTTGGATTCTAGTTTGACACGGGCGCTGCTAGATTCATAAATATTCTTTAGTATTACAATGTAAATGCTCTGTACCCCTTGCTGCTCGAGACTCCGCCATATATGCTCATGTCTAATGCTATCGAATGCCTTAGAATAATCTACAAACGCCAGTTAGTTATGTTTATTGTATTCATTATACTTCTGTATCAGCTGTTTTACTGTGTGTATGTGATCTATTGTACTAAAGTGTTTCCTGAACCCTGCCTGCTCAACGGGTTGGTTTTCATCCAGCGTCGGTGTTATTCTTTCCAAAATTACTTTTGCAAATACTTTGTATATGTTTGATATAAGTGATATTGGCCTATAATTCCCTATTTCGTCTTTAGACCCTTTTTTGTGCAGTAAGATTATGTGGGACTCTGTCCATTCTTTTGGGATTTGCCTTGTCTGTAGGATCTCATTAAACATTTTTGTCATTACAGGACTAATTTCATCTAAGGTTCCTTTTAAAATTTCGTTAGTTATATTATCTGGCCCTGGCGATTTTTCAGATTTTTGGGACTTTATTGCTCTAGTTACCTCCGAGACCAAGATCTCTGGCACCTCGGTTACTTCCATTTCATTTACTACGTTTATTTTCGAAATTTTGGATAGTGTTGAAACGATTTTTTCTGTGTACAAGAGGCGGTAGTAGTCTGTAGCTAGTTTTTGAATTGCGTGCCGATTTGTTATAAGAGTCTCGTTTTTTCTTAATTTTGATATCCATTCTTTACCACGTTCGCTTAGTAGTCTTAGAGCCTTCCTTGTGCCTCCTGTTTTTCTTATATGCTCTTCCAATACTTTTGTTCTTTTCTCTTTGCGATCATTCCTCATATTCGCCTTAATTTCTTTACTGATGTTTGCAATATTCTCACGTCTTTCTTTTCCTTTTGGAGTTGTTAAAAGTTTTTTTCGTTCATCAATTAAATCCAGTGATCGTTGGCTTAAGTAACTTTCTTTACTTCTAAGTTTGGTGATTGTCATATCTTTCAGTTTGTTCTGTATTTTCCTGTATTTTATTTTGGTTTCCATTGTGGAGTTTACAATTTCGTTAAACCATCCAATCGTGTAGGAATTAATATTTATATGACCAGTACTGTATTCTGAGGGGTGATTGAACTTATTGTTACTTGATATTAGTTTCCTTCTGGCTGCTTTGTTTTGGTTTGGTTTCAGGCAACCTCGTACCATGCGGTGGTCTGTGTTAAAGTTAAGGTTTTTTATTATGACGGTGTCTGTAAATGCTCTTACTTTATTGGTTAAAATAAAGTCGATTTCTGTCTTGTATTTACTATCTGGGGAGGACCAAGTCCATTTATTGTTTCTTTTTTTACGATACACTGAGTTCATTACTGTGAGGTTGTGTTCCAGCATGAACTCTGTTAGTTTTTGACCGTTTTGACTTCTTTTCCCATGTCCATATTTTCCAATAATATTTTCTTCCCCTCTTCCTCTTTCGCCACCTGCGCGTTGAAATCACCCATGACTATTAGATTGTTGTTGTGATAAGGTTTTATTGCTTCTGAGATTGTTTCATAGAAGGACACAGTGTCTGTTTGGCTCGCTTGTTCTGTCGGGGCATAACTTGAAAAATAGTCCATTTATTCTTGTAACCTGGGAATTCTAGATGGATTGCCGCAATTCTGTCTGATATTCCTTCAAAATCCAAGATATTCTTCTTCAATTTTGACTTAATTAGGAAGCCAACTCCTTTATGGCCGGTTGATTCACCTTTGTGATAAATAATATAATTATTCTTTTCTTCTATCCTTTTTCCAGCTCTTCTCATTTCACTTATGCCTAGGATGTCCCACTTTATGTTGGAGGTGGCTATTTCTAGTTCTTTTAAACTGTTTTCTGTCCTCAATGTGCGAGTATTTAAGGTGCATACATATATATAATCTTTCTTATTTTTGTCTTCTTTCATCCAAGTTGAAGATTTCATTTTATGATCGTTTGTGGTAACAGTAAGTGATTTTGGGGGTTGTGTATTGAATGGAGGGTGTTTGTCATCTTCCCCCACGGTGACAAGCCGGCTTGGGGTGCAATTTATTAACGTTGGGTTAAGTAGTGTTGGTTTAAATATTTTGTGGTACCGGTTGTCGTTCATTAGTTTTTTGGGGGATTAGATAGCGAAGCTGATCGTCCACGCTCTACGTATTTCTCTATATTTGGTTTTATTGTTTCCTTTATCACATTCTCAGAGAAGGCGTTATTTAGTTTATTTTGAGTGTTGCAAGCGTTAACTTTATTTTGTGATGGTGCTTTTGGTGAGCCTGAATTTTCCCTTTTCCTCTTTTCTCTATTGTTATTGCGTGGTTTCATTGTTATCAATTTATCATACTTTATAAATGCTACGTTTCCTTTCTTTTTTTCCTCTTCAACCTGCAGCCGCAACTGTTTACGCTTTTCTATTATTTCCTAGGATAGTCCTCCTTGACGTTGATACCTTCCGGGAAATTGGGTCTGTTTCGCAAAATTATGTGTTTTTTCCACAGTGTTGTGAGACGGATTGTGTGACAGGGCGATTTTTGTCTTGAGTTTTTTGGCCAATTCTTCAAGTAGTTTTAATTTCAGAGACTTCAAAATGTATTTCAGCTCCTGTTATGATATCTTTTATGTGATTTACTAACTCTGCTTCAGTTTTTGCTTCTCCTTCTTCGATTCCGAAAAATATAAGGTTGTTTTTGCGTTTATCCTTATCCACGGATTTTAGTTTTAGTTCTAGTTCTTTTATTTTATTTTTAAGTTGGACATTTTCGTCAGTGATTGCTTTTAGTTTTTCGTCCAGTGCCGCCATGACATTGTGCGTTACTGATGTTATTATAAGTTTAGTTTGTTGGTCGAGCATTTCATCTAACTTTCCCAATAGTATTTCCATTCCCTTTTCCATTGTGGCTAATTTTAGTTTTTGGTATGGTAACACTACTTTTGTTCTGGTCACACTCTTGACTGAAAGTTTTTTTTTTAATGGCAATATTGACGTTGACACTTGACAGTGGCACTTGATTGTTTTGTGACTACCCACGATAGACTATGTCAATAAGAGCTTAGCAAATTACACCATATTAGTGGGTTAGAATACAAAGAAAAAATTTGTATTTTTATTAATAGTTCAACTGTTTTTGTTGTAATTCTTCATTAATCACTATTTTTATTTTTTATTTAAGTGGCACATTGATGCAAAACTCTTATCTGACACTATTTTGCACTGTTTGTCTATATTTTTCGCGGAGCAATATAGCGTACGTGTTGACAATTTGACTACCGGAACCGGAGAAAAGAGGCAACTAGTGCGTTTGTAAATTTTTTCATCAAGTATTTTAAAGCACTTTAGTTTAAGGTCTGGAGTCTATCTGAGAATGGAGCCGAAAGACAGTCGAGGGAACTCCTCAAAAATTCTGGGCCTGATGATGAAGACGAAGTTAAGGGAACTTTTCATCAGTTTACAGAGCCGTAGTATAACCGACAAAAATGTCTTGGATTTTTTCGAATTCTATAAATAATAAATTAAAACATAAAATAAAAATCAATCATCCTAAAGCACATTTTTTTGCAAATGTTATTTACTGCACAGTAGCGAAATCACCCCTAACGCTCTAAAAGACTTGCAGGACTGGATTCATCAATTGACTAAATTGTATTTTTTTACAATTTCAACTTGCCTAAGGCCTCCTCAAAATTCGTCACCAGGTCTCAGGCTATAGATAATTCAGATAGATTCAGATGGATAATAATATAGATACAGATTGATTAATTATTCAATACGGTGTTCACGAAGTTTTCTCACACATCTATTCACCGAAACCCTTTCTTTTTTTAACGCCGGGAAATGCTCTGAGGCATCCCGCTGGGCGTGGGTCTCCCAGGCGGGTATGTGGCACTCGCTGTGCCCGAAAGCTGATAAGTGGACGCAGCTCTACCCACTAAAACCCGGCGAGTGCCACCAATGCTGCTTTTGGTGACGGGGCACCTCGACGGCTAGTCAGTCCCTCAAGGGACCGACGCCACCTCCACAGAGGGGTTGTCCCGCACTACAGACCAACCACTCCCAATGTCGGGACAGTACAATAGGGTGATATTCCCGTCCTCGCCCCTTGCCCCCTGCTATTTTGTCCCCTCTTCTTATAAGAGGAGTACAAAGAGCCCCCTCGGCTCAATTCGCTTTACCGAAGGCGCTGGGCTCACCCCCTAGGCTACTGAGCCCCACCGCCACGACCTGAACCATGGTGGGTATTCTCCGAGACCCATCATAAAGGCAATTAGTAGGCCTTAACCTAGTCGTGACGTCATTTCACTACACTGCGTTCAACCCGTCCTTCGAGTACAAACTGTTCATGTGTACATTGAAGTATTTAATCCGATATATTTTTAATTAAATTCCCTCTACCGTTTTGAGCGATAAAACTCGTTATCTCGCCTTTAATGTCAAGTTTACAACAATCAAGAATTTAGCGAGGTACTTCATTGGAAATTTCAATAAAGAAATGTTCGGGATTCCATCAAACGTACTTCCACCAAATAAAATCGGCGAAATGAGATGCAAATATTTGTGTAATCCGGAATATCATCTGACGAATGATCAATGCCTCCCCTCGGTCCTCTTTTTGGGGTTCCATACTTTATTGAGTGATAACGGAACCATGTGGTAGAACCTTGGTGCTTATTTGTCCATGAATATGTATTTTTTTTAT
Organism: Helleia helle; assembly: GCA_963853865.1. Lineage (NCBI taxonomy): Eukaryota > Metazoa > Arthropoda > Insecta > Lepidoptera > Lycaenidae > Helleia > Helleia helle. The sequence continues at coordinate 966,848 of OY971423.1, forward strand.
TATCTACAAGATTTTATACAGCATGTTTTCTTCCGTAAGCAAATTGACTGTTCACGGTTTTATTTCAATCATAGAATAGCGCAGAGTATCATGTTCCTATCTCAAAAAACTCACATAATTAATGTTAATTCTGAATGAATTACTATTTAATTTAGTTTACTATTTAAAATGTGGTTACTACTACCATAAAGAAAGAAAACAGATACAATATATTATTACAATAAACTTTAAATATTGTGAAAAACATATATAAAAAAGCTATTATTCACATGTACAGAATCCTCGCATCGACGAAATACGCACTGGCGTGGTTTTTTATGTTCTCGTACATGTGCGGGTCACAAATCAGGGATTTTCCGTTGTTTAACAAACGTAATGCCAGATAATGGCAGAAATATGTTTCCCCGCGTTTTCCTCGTGATCAATGGAAGTATTGAAACACTTTTATTGTTTTCCTTATCGGTAATAAGCGAATGTGAGCCGTTATTGAGATATACCGAGGTAAATAATTGTAATATCGCTTAATGTTTCATGTTATTGTAGGTAGTTTATTGAGCGGCTGTATAATATGTATACTCTAAGGGCTATCTATTAAATACATAACTTAATATTTATTTATTTCTGAAGGCCGGTTGGTCAGGCTCAAAGAGTATAGAACAGCTATTGGAAATTTCACGTATTTGCGAGTCCAATTAATCCCTCCAAGTATAGATAATTTGTATGTTATTTATTTTTATTTATTATATTAAATAATGGCTCGGTGCATGAATGAGTCATGGTCGTGTATATTTACCGGTGGGAGGGAAGCGCTGTGCCGCGCTCCCGGCTACATGGGTGGCCCGTGGGAGGACCGTGGAACAGCTTTGCTGTGTTTCGGAGAGAAGGGCAAGACAGGCAGTGTAATAACTGGCACCGAGACTTAACATCTTATGTCTCAATATAGGCAACACGTAAATAAGTTTCCTGGGCTCGTTCCAGATATAGGTACTAGTTTATGTTCATGGGCGACGTCGACCACTTACCATCAGGTGGTACGTTTGCCAGTTTGCCTATCCAACTAACATAAAAAAAACTTAAATTTCTTAGCGCTCCTAGTACCCGTAACACAAGTTCTTACTTAGTGGTGTGATTTTTGGTTAATATGTATATATAATATATATGCCGTGTTGGTTTGTTCCTTTAGGGTGTAGGGAACACCAGACAATATTTGGACAATCGGCGCCGTTACCTAGCACACCTGCGGTAGATAAATATAATAGTAAAAATAGAAAGTACCAACATAACACAGCCATGCGCATTGCGACTTGGAATGTCCGTACTATGAGGACAGGCCTCCCGAACACCGGTGGAGGTTTACAGAACACACAAGATCCGCGTAAAACCGCAGTGTTAGATATAGAGCTCTGTCGGTTAAATAACGACTTCTGTAAGAGCTTTCAATCTTGCGCAGACACGGGTAACTTTGCTGGCGTTTACTCAGCAATTAAAACCGCTTTAGGGCCAGTTCTTAAGAAGGCAGCACCACTAAAAGAAGCTGACCAACGAGCGGGTTCTTGAGATTGCACAGCTGCCTAGCTTCACGGCGTTACTCATGCAGAAGCGGTTGCGCTGGCTAGTTTTTGCAAGCGTTCCAAATTCACCCGGTATATAATAATATAATATATAAAATATATCGTCAATACAACGCCATCTAGTGGCAGATTAATGGAAACGTCATTAAGAATTAAAATATTAATAAGAACTATACAGTGTAGATCTAAGTGATTGCCATAAGTTGAGTATTTTAAATTAATAAAATAAATTACTCATTATTTGTATGTTATGTCTATCATAACACTTATGAAATTTTACTATGTATTTGTATAACTTCTAACGCGTGTGCATAAGTACACACAATTTATTATTTATCTGTGTATTTATGTTCGTTCGAAAGACAAATCAGCAGACCAGCTGATATATTGTCAACGCATATACACATAAATGAATTTATAAGGGACTGGACCAGGCAGCAACTTAATTATCCGTTATTTTTATTGAGAGTCTGTGCCTGTCATTACATTCCCTACCATTTTTGAGGTGAAATTTTTATAGTTCATATATAACGGACGTACGAACGTCCGTTATATAAACGCTCGGATCGCTCGCTCACGCGCGCTATATCCGCTCTAAGCGTCAGATATTCTGTCTCGCTTTCACTCATGTCAGTTTGCGTGGCTGGCATGCCTTTCTATCTTTTTCTCTACTCATTCATCCACACCTGCAGTATTGCCAACGAATGAATTTTCCACTAAAATTGGTGGTTTGAACCACCTTAGCGGAAAAAGGTTGATAATAATAATATAATATTTAATACAAGTTTCTAAAAAAATATATAATTTAACATTAGAATTTCATGCGTGTTTTAAAATTTCGCCCAAACTTTGATTGTATTACAGAGATATCTGAGATAAAATAATTTCAATCACATGCCAGAGAAATTTATGTTTTGTGTGATCGTAATAAGGTCGGTAACAAAATTGGACGTGTTAATAATATTTTTATTAGACCCCGCGGAAGGGAAATGGGGCGTATGATATGTAGATGGGATATCTTGGAGGTCGTACCCGGTACGTGGTAAGATCGGGGTCATATTATACGTTTTAAATTCAAGTCAGATTGGCAACAACTGTATTATAAAAAATCATTAAGGCACTATTCAGTTCAATGCTGACCGTCCACCCGTGGAGGAGGGTCAGCGTCCGTCGCGAATGAATTTGTCGTTCAGTTCTACCCGGATCATAATTAAGAGTGGTACACCCGCAAGACCGTCCGTCAAGCTCTGAACAACTACTTTAGGGCCAATAGGCGTCTGCTCGCGGATACCAGCGGCGCGGCGTGGAGGAGCGACGCGTAGGTAATCCTTTACGCGCGCGAATAGCTCTACGCGATGCAGGCGATCCGCATCGCAATGAATGGGCTTTATAATATTAAGCTTTGACAGTCCCTAGAACTGGCCACTGGAAAAAAAAATAGGTTTACATTTTGAAAATAGAACTCTTATTGTGTATGTTTTACATTATTGTATTTTTTTTTTCTTTAACGCCGGGAAATGCTCTGAGGCATCCCGCGGGGGAGTGGGTCTCCCCACGCGGGTATGTGGGACTCGCTGCGCCCGACAGCTGGTAAGTGGACGCAGCTCTACCCACTAAAACCCGGCGAGTGCCACCAATGCCGCCTTTGGTGCGGTGCCCCGGATCTAGTAAACAAACAGGGCACCTCGACGGCTAGTCAGTCCCGCAAGGGACCGACGCCACCTCCACAGAGGGGTTGTCCCGCACCACAGAACAACCCCTCCCAACGTCGGGACAGTACAATGGGGTACGGTTCCCATCCTCGCCCCTTGCCCCCTGCTCTTTTGTCCCCTCTTCTTATTAGAGGGGTACAAAGAGCCCCCTCGGTCCAATTCGCTTCACCCAAGGTGCAGCGGCTCACCCTAGGTTACTGAGCCCCACCGCCACGACAAGGCTTGAACCTTGGTGGGGTGTTTTACATTATTGTGTATGTGCAGTCATTTGTCATTTATTTAACGATTATAATGCGGAGGCGGGGGTCGACCTGGCAGCCGTATGGAAAAAGCCAACCGGCTGCGCTGCGTCCGGTCTTCGAGCTGTGGATGCCTTGTAAGCGCAAATCCCTCACCTTCACGTCTGACACAGGTGCTCACCGGGCATGGTTGCTTTGGTGAGAACCTGTGCCGGACGGCCCGCAGGGAGCCGTTGACAGTGTGTCATGATTGTGGCGCGGCGGTGGGCTTGGCCCAGCACACCTTCAAGGTGTGCCCGAGATGGCTGGCGCTGCGTCGCGGTCTGACATCGGTCATCGGAGGGGAATTGTTTCTGGCGAGGCAGTGATTTAATCTCCCAGAAGAATGCCGACGAGCAGGTGAGGGAAGAGTATAGCCCTCCCCCCGCAGACGACGCACGGGGGTGCTTAGGAGGCGTGGGGTTCAGGCTGGGAACCTGGGTCCATTATGGTACGACTTTGCGGGTCTGCTTAGTGGCGGCCGGGCAGTCCTCCCTTACGAGGGAGTAGTTTTTACCGGGGCCAGCTTGTCACTAAGGTGCTCCTGTTGCAGATCCGGTACCCTCAAAAAGCGGCTTAAGGTGCTCGCAGTGGTTTAGTAAGGGTATACACATGACAGTCCAAGTTTGAGTCCCACATAGGGTCAGGAATCTAACCCGATCCTGACTACACGCATAAAGCATTTCCCTGTATAATATAATATTTTGTGCGGCGTATGATACAGACTGACAAAAGAATAATGTGATGTTGTTCTATGTTTTGTTATATTATAATCTTACATAAGCTTAGGAATACTAGATAATATGTCAAACGGTCGATATGCCACAAAAGTGATAGGTAGTAAAGATTAGTAAAGATTTAATAAAAAATATTTGTTAATTTGTTAATGTTGTTGTAGTATTTTTACCTTTTACACTTTTAATATACATTACTTTTTACTATACATAATATATAATAATACTTCGTGGTTCGCCCAATAGTGCTAACACGATAACGAAATAACGCAATAACGAAATATCGAGAGGTATTATCTAATAACTTTATAATATGAATGTTGCTAAAGCAAAGTATTAAGTAAGAATAAAAATATGTATAACTCTCGAAGTCGTGCAAGAGTATGTCTATCTTGGGCACACTGTGCAGCTAGGTCGACATAACTTCGAGAGAGAAACCGATAGGAGGATTCAATTGGGATGGGCAGCATTCAGGAAGCTTAGCCATATTCTCACGTCGTCTATACCGCAGAGTTTGAAGACGAAAGTCTTCGACCAATGCGTTCTCCCCGTGATGACCTACGGGGCTGAAGCGTGGCCTCTAAATATAGGACTGGTCCGCAAGTTTGCCGTAGCTCAACGTGCTATGGAGCGTGCTATGCTGGGTGTTTCTTTGACAGATAGGATTCGGAAGGAAGACATCCGTCAGAGAACTAAGGTAACCGATATCACGCAAAGAATCAGCTCGTTGAAGTGGCAGTGGGCTGGTCACACACTCAGAAGAACGGATGGCCGATGGGGCAATAAGGTTCTAGAGTGGAGGCCACGTTTAGGTAGACGAAGTGTTGGTCGGCCATTGACCAGGTGGGAAGACGATCTCCGTGCGGTGGCCGGTCCGTGTTGGATGCGAGTGGCAAGGGATCGGCCATCTTGGCGTTCATTGAGGGAGGCCTATGTTCAGCAGTGGACGGATAGAGGCTGATGATGATGATGATGAATTACCGCAGTCATTGCTATCATAATATTGTTTTACCGCTCTCATTTCTATTGCTTTTATTTCTTGTTTTTCAAATTGCCTTTTTATCGGATTTCAGACGTGTCAAAAACATATGAATGGTAATTATTTGTTAGAGGTTATTCAGTGTACATAATTTTTTAATTATTTATCGAGATTAAGAGAAAAAAAGAGAACGTGGTTTTAGGAGTCCGTGTTTTGCTGGAGCGCGACTACTCGCACATTACTCGATGAAAGAGGTTTCTATGGTCCAGGTAGCCATTTTCCTTTGATATTGCCATTTTCATTTGGTATTTACCTAAAATCCCCAAATGACGTAAACATTAGACGAGGGGTTGATCGACCTCGTAATGGAAGGGATCGGTGTCTCGGTCGGTCTTAGTGAATGCTAATGGTGGGGAGCGTCGTGACCACAGACCGCAGAAATGCCGTAACGTTCGTTGAAAGAGGCTCATTTCCAGGAGCATGAGAAAAATGGTTGGTGATGTTGATGATGACGATTAAACATAAAAAAAAAGTTTTCTTAGTTTCTGGAGAGAGTTAAGCTATTTTGACGTGACAACGTCTTAAATTAGGTTGCGGCTGGGAGTCACTTATGAAAAAGTGTAACGCTCGGTAACGTTACGATGAGTCACCGAAACGATGTCACGTAAAATCTTCGCCCGTAAAACCGACTTTACAGGCAACCATTTTTTAGCTTCAATAGTCAACGGGGCAGATGAGTCACGTGATAGTAAGTGGTCAGCGTCGCCCATGAATATAAAAAGTTCAGACAGCCCAGCCCAGGCAACTTATTATTGTGTTCCTTCCTGAGACATAAGATTGTAAGTCTTTCAAATCAAATCAGAATCTTTATTTGCCTGAATAGAGTTAGTAGATAAGTTGTTATTAATTATAGTGTCTCATTATATTCTGCCTTAAAATGGCGTGCAAATTTTTGTTCCATTTATAATTGAATTATTTTACATTTCAAAAAAAGAAAGTGCGTATTATTTATCAAGAAACATTTTTTTTTACAAAGGCTGATCATTTTATATTTTACATAAATCTCACTATTTAAGCATTTTTTTTTTTAAATTAATATTAAATTAAGGTAATGTCAAGTGATAGGTATGTCAATAAATTAAATTAAAATATGCCAATATGTAGTTAAGATTGTGTCCATTTAGATACATTTTTGGTAAAGAAAGTCATTAATATTATAATTTTAGCTTTACTTTACGCCAGCAATTACACTGTCTGTCCTACCCTTCCTTCCAAAATACAGTAAAGTTGTTTAAAATTAAATGGTTATTTTTACTATATTGTTATAATTATATAAAAGGGGAAGTTTACTATACTATCCACTTTTGTTTCGCAGAACTCGAAATATCGTCAATAAATTGGACGAGCCAGTGTCTGTTTGTTTTAAACAAGTTATTTTGATAACCTGGCTGGCTGCGCGTGTAAACTTACTGTTTATCTCACGTCAGGTGATGTACAAGCCGAACTTGGCCATATACTGGTGAAGTAAATACACTAACTATCTTAGTCTAAACTTCAGTGAACTCAGTGAACAGGTTCAGTTGGTTAAACAATACACGCTGTAATTTAAGTAATTTCATGTTTTGTGTCCCTAAATGTCATATTATAAAATAAAATTGGCAGTTATTAGGAATATAATAGTTCATATTATTATATTACGTCATATTGTTATCTAATGCTTACGCGAATTTCACTCATTATAATGAATCAATTTTTACGGATTTTATCGCGGTTTATTAATATTTTTACAAGCCCGACGTTTCGGATACTGTACCATGGTCACGGGAGAACTGAGGTGTCATACGATAAAATCCGTAAAACTGGCGTATAATCCCTTACATCAAGTATTTGCGAAAAAATAAAACCTCCTTTTGTGACTTCCTCGGTTGTTAGATGGTTAGTTTTAATTACAAAAATTTGACGGTTGAAGTAAAGCATAGGAAGGGGAAAAAGTTTGGTACAATCTCATTAACGCAGAGTATAGTACCACCGTCTGTGGTTGATGGCACCGTGGACGCCCGAACATAGCAGAACGGACGCCCGAACATAGCAGAACGGACGCCCGAACATAGCAGAACGGACGCCCGAACATAGCAGAACGGACGCCCGAACATAGCAGAACGGACGCCCGAACATAGCAGAACGGACGCCCGAACATAGCAATTTTTTTTTGTATGTTTTTCTCAGCTTGCTTTGTAGTTTTATTGTTACTTTGTTTTATTGTTATTTTGAACCGCGATAGAATCCGTGACCTTTCACCTATAACATCAATAGTATAACTGTAATATCAAAGTTTTTTTATAATTATTTCAATAATTTCACACACTTTCATGTGTATGTTACTTATGCAGCGGATGTAAATAAGAAGGACTCGTTAGTCACAATAACATCTGAATAGAATGAAATAATGACCATTGCCTGTCAGTTTACGGAGTAAGGCTGATGAGGATAATACTCATGAAGATCATCGATCCTATTTCACAATAAACAATATCACAGGATGATTCACTAAGCCATTATCATGATCATCTGTCTGAAGCTCCAACAAAAGCTTGTAAAAATGCAATTCAGATGAAATTAGATAAAATTGGAGCGAATTGTACGCTAGATAAAGAAAATGGGTCACGAAGACAATGGCTGACAAACGACGCGGTGATGAGTCGGGGAACTGGAAATTAAAGTGATGATAAATGATGGACACTTGGCAGGAAAAATGTAATTTTCTCTAATACACCGGAGAATGATGCCAGCTTTGTGAACGTAGAACCCTCCGCTGAGGAATGCCATTTAATGGAAAAAATACTTCAGATTCAACATCATATTGTGTCTTATAGAATAACTGTTTTTGTATATCTACTAGTACTCTTAAAATTGTGAACGTTGAAAGCTGACAACATATTATGTCAGGCTTTCCTGACAAGGTATAATCATTATATTGTTTAATATAATTTTTGTGCGTGTCTATGTGACTGAACTCCTAAACCACGAGACGATTTTTTTTGTGTGTGCTCAAGTGGATTTGAGAATGGTTTAGATTCACAATTCGGCCCACAATTTTGCAAATTCAGTTAATTATTTAAGTTACTATTATTTTATGTTTCGAAACGAAGACATCCGCCAGAGAAGTAAGGATATCGGTATGCCCCTCTTCTATTAAAAAAAAATTAATAGAAGAGGGGCATACCGATATCACGCAAAGAATAAGCTCGTTGAAGTGGCAGTGGGTTGGTCACACACTCAGGAGAACGGATGGCCGATGGGGCAATAAGGTTCAAGAGTGGCGGCCACGTTTAGGTAGACGAAGTGTTGGTCGGCCATCAACCAGTTGGGAAGACGATCTCCGCGCGGTGGCCAGTCCGTGTTGGATGCGAGTGGCAAGATATCGTCCGTCTTAGCGTTCATTGAGGGAGACCTATGTTCAGCAGTGGACGGATAGAGGCTGATGATGATAATGATTTAAGTTACTTAAATAATTCATAATTCAGCCCACTATAAAATGTTTTGTACAGGAAAAATCGTTTTGTTTGTCGGGGATAATTAGTTAATAAATAAAGCTGTTGGTCATAATTGGTCGTGTTAACTAAGATTTCTACATTTTCAAGTGCGATACCCCACATAGGTCTAGAAGCCTTATCCGAAGTAAACCTGGATCATACGAAATCATTAACATGCGTCAAAAAAAAACCAAGATTTACGACAATATAATAAAAAAATATTAAACCGGATTAATAGTAAGCCAATCCCACTCGCTAATAACGTAGCATGATACTGGTGGCAAATTTTTAATGTTTCCAAGATCACAGTATAATACATACAAACTCACAAACATTCCTTTAATAATAATTACAGAAGTGTTTTTATTGAGCGTACCATGAACTAATTGTAGAGTATTTCACCGGTACCGCAGTACCCAATATAAAGCTAATAAACGATTTAGCGAAAAGAATTACAAAAGTTCGCGTGCAACTACCTTATTACCGCATTGCGATTTTCCAGCGGATCTCAGATCGTTTTGCATTACTTCTCACGGAACGTTCACTAACAGGATTTTATTGTCCGTGTGTACATAAATATGAATAATGCTTGTGTTAAACAATTAAAGGTATAAATATATATAATATATAAATATATATAATATAAAGGTATAAATATATATAATATAATATAATATATTATTTCATATTAACATCTTTTTTTTTGATAACCGGGGTAGGTTCCTGACCCTATGTGGGACTCACACTTGGGAGTGTCCTACACAGATACCTGCGCCTTATGCCGCCGCTTTTCGATAACCTCAGCGACAGGCTGGCCCCAGCGAAGCCGAAACTACTCTTCGTAACGGGGGACTGCCTGGCCGCCACTAGTCAGTCCCCGCGAAATTGTGTCTAACTGGGCCTGAACGACACGAGCATAGGGTAATCATTGGAGTAATGTTTTTTACGCACCCCCCGGGGGGGGGGGTCTCGTCGGCGGCCTAAAAAAAAAGATAAGTCAATTCTTACCATCTGTCAAGTGTCATATACCCTGATTGTGGCCTCTCTTATATAGGCCAAACCAAAAGATCAATTAAAACTCGCGTTAAAGAACATATAGCTGATTTAAAACACTGTCGCTACGATAAGTCTGCCATCTGTGAACATAGTCTTGACAATGCTCGCCATTATATCAGATTTGATAAACCACAAGTCCTCGCAAAAGAACACAGATTCCAACCAAGGATGATCCGTGAGGCTATTGAAATTAAAAAAAACATCCTGATTTCAATAGAGAAAATAGCTGGCTTTTACCACCTGCTTGGGATCCCATTATTAAAATTATCAAATCAAAATCCAAGCATAATATTATGTCACAGATTAAAGATACAGTTAGCACTTTCTGCGTAGATAGGACTGACCAAAATATTGATGTATCATAGGGTAGTTTCGAATAACTTTGTAATGATAGGACGTATGACACCTCAGTCCTCCCGTGACCATGGTTGCTGTAAAGTATCCAAAACGTCGGGCTTGTAAAAATCTTAATAAAACGCGATAAAATCCGTAAAAATTGTTTTATTATAATGAGTGAAATTCGCGTAAACATTAGAAAACAATATATTATTATTGTAAAGTTTTATTAAAATCCATTTAGTTGTTAGGTACCTATTGTATGGAAGAATAACAAATATCTATACATACAAACTTTCGCGTTTATAGGTAATATTAGTAGGTGGTAAGGTGAAAGAAATTTTCAAATCGGTCCAATAGTTTTGGAGGCTCCAAATTCATTGCAAACAAACTTTTTTTTTCTTCCTAATAGTAGTTTAAATATAAAACGAACCGCACTTATCATTTATTAAAAATTTCAAAAATTATAAATTTTAACACACCTATACACATGAAGAAAGTTTGGAAATTATATTTATTTTTCTTATAATTAGTTTTTGTTATATTCGACTTACGCGCGCGTACTTGAGAGGTTCTCAAATTATATTTATTTTTCTTATAATTAGTTTTTGTTATATTCGACTTACGGGCGCGTACTTGAGAGGTTCTCAAACTTAACATAACTATTTCCACTGAGTTTGTTTCGCCGGTTCTTCTCAGTGAGCTTGCCTTGGAACCGGTGGTAGATTCAATTGACGTTCAAAAAGATACTACTGTACTTGAATAAAAAAATTGATTTCATTTGATTGACTAGTGGTTGACCCTATTGATCGTAATATATAAAATGTCTAAAATAAAATACTAGATAATGTAATTGACTATAATATTATGCCCTTTCGTCGTGTATTCCTGCCCAAATTTGGACGGGTAAGGTTACGTCAAAGTTCCCTTGGGAAATGTGCTGGCTTGTTAGTAAACTTCACGCGTCAAAAACTCTTTAACCTTGTCATGATGTTTTCCTTCATCACAAAGCAAGGGACTATGTGTATAGTCTGAAGTTTGTAACATTTTGTATAATGTTAAATGCTCTTTATTAACATTTTATTATCAATAATTTTTACTTTTTGATGTCAATCATCTATTCGCACGTCTTGGCAGGAAAGTCGACTCGATATAAATTTTTATTGATTACTAGCTGTTGCCCCAGCTTTACCCGCGTTAAATTTGATTTATAGCCGTACCCGGATTGATTATGATTATTTTTATAGCCTTAGTTACTCCTTATAGCACCAGCTATCTCCCAGTGAAAGTCCCATCAAAGTCGACGGAGCCGTTTCAGAAGCTTTTTTCTTTTTTTTCATGTTACTTAGATAGGCAAACTGGCAGATGTGCGCCGTAGTAGTAAAAGGTTGCCGTAAACATAAACTTTTTTTTTTTTTTTCTTTAACGCCGGGAAATACTCTGAGGCGGGATGCCTCAGAGTATTTCCCGGGGAGTGAGTCTCCCCAGGTGGGTATGTGGGACTCGCTGCACCCGAAAGATGGTAAATGGACGCATCTCTACCCACTAAAACCCGGCGAGTGCCACCAGTGCCGCCTTGGTGAAGTGCCCCGGATCTGTTAAGCTAACAGGGCACCTCGACGGCTAGTCAGTCCTGCAAGGGACCGACGCCCGCACCACAGAACAACTTCTCCCAACGTCGGGACAGTACAATGAGGTGAGGTTCCCACCCTCACCCCTTGCCCCCTGCTCTTTTGTCCCCTCTTCTTATAAGAGGAGTACAAAGTGCCCCCTCGGCTCAATTAGCTTCGCCCAAGGTGTTGGGCTCACCCTAGGCTACTGAGCCCCACCGCCACGTCAAGGCTTGAACCATGGTGGGGATTTATGTGTTGCCTATGAGACAAGATGCTAAGTCTCGGTGCCAGTAATTACACTGCATGTTTTGCCCTTCTCTCAAAAATACAGCAAAGCTGTCACGGAAGAAACAAGTAAGATGGAGATATCCATGCAGCTGGATGCGCAGCACAGCGCATCCCTCCCACTGTATAGTCCACAGTGGCAATTTTCCAGTAAAGTAGAATTTGTATGTTTGTTGTGCAAGAATCAACTCCAGATTCTTGCACAACAAACATACAAATTCTAATTTGAGTCTTTTTGAACTTTGCATAGTAATTGTGGTAATAGAAGTGCATTCCCAGCACGTGCCTATCAGCAGAAGCCACTACGCCCATGACTCGACGACATTTTGATTTTTGATTTGATTATGATCATTGTTCTTAAGGCTATGTTATGTACCAGTGATTGGATCTATTGAGTACTATTGACGCAGGCATATTGTGATCCCCACCATGGATCTAAGCCTTGACGTGGCGGTGGGGCTTAAGCCTGGGGTGCAATCCAGCATCTTGGGCGACCAATCAAATCCCAGGCGGCAGTTGGTTGTGGCCACTGCCGGCCAAACCGCTCCCCAGTACATAGTGCAGGGGGTGGTGGTCGTCATCTCACTTCGAGACGGGGACCGCGAGGAAGAAAACCTCTAAAAAAAATTACCCCAATCCCAAAATAAGCTCAGGTGCACGGCGAGGGGATGAATGGCTGGAGGGTCTCCAGTCACTAGCGCACCCTGTTTTGTGATGGCTACGGGTTCCGCTCGACCCTACCCTAATGAGCAAATAAAACCATGGATAAGAACAGTATTGAATATGGTCCCCGGGCGGGGACGGCCGATGCCACGGCGGAGATCTGCCCCTCGTACTACGGGGAGGGCACAAGCTGTTTTAGGGACGAGCATTCTGCTCGTTCCAGCAACAACGACTCAGGCAAGAATACGGACTCTATTGCACGCAATTTGGTGAGGGAAAAGGATGTTAACTCGGAGGCTAGGATAGAGGATCCATCGCCGGTGACACGGCGTGTGACACGCCAATCGGTCGTTCGTGCAGGGGTCACCCTGGATGAGCTTCTAGGGACGGAGTCCATACCGTCTATCTCGGAGTCGGACGTCTGCGGGAGCAAGCGGAGGTCTCCGGCTCGGACACGGATGTGGCTGGAAATTCGAAGGCGGGGCGCAAAAGTACCGCAAAGCGTGGAAAAGCGCGTGGCGTGGAGTCTAGGCTTGCTGGTGCTCGTCAGGCGTCAGGCTCGCGAGGCCGAATTCGTGGCTGCCCTAGAAAAAAGAGCATACATGAAGGCTGCTCCCGAGGCGAAGAGTTTGGAGATTCCTCCCGGCCCACTTGACCTGGACGTCGATGGAATGGGGGCCCCAGAGCCGGTTGAGGCGGCGCATGCCAACTTGGAAGAGATTACTGGCATAGCCAGCAGGTCTACAAACCTGAAAGGCGGCTATGCCAATAAAATAAGGCGGGCGACCGGGGCAATAAAAGTGGTCCTGGAGGCGCTAGAGTCACGAACGGAGGCAGAAGAGACGCGCCGCCTTCGTGCAGACAATGGGAGGCTACAGCGGGAGGTCGCAATCCTCCGCGAAGAAGTGCGCGCATACCGACGCGACTTCGAGGAGGCCAAGGCTGCGGCGGCAACGAACAAGATGACCGCGAGCCCGATGTCCAGCGAGCAGTTGGGCATCTTCGAAAGCAACGTGGTCAAGTTGATTGGCAACGTGCTAGATGGCAGGCTCGCGGCCCTAGAAGATAGGTTGCTACCTCCGGTCATTTCTCGGCCTCCACTGGCGGCGGATAATGGAAGGATCGCTCAAGCGACCCGGGCTGCCATTGCAGCGAAGAGGGGATCCGCCGCGCAAGCCGCCCAACAGGTGCAGCCAGTGGTGCCACAGCGGGCGCAGACGGAGGGGCCGACAAACAACAGAGCGTCGGCACAAACAACAGTGGAGTTCCCACCGCTACCTGCTCATCCTGTGGCGCGGCCGGCACCAGCTTCAAAGAAAGGGAAAGGAAAGTGGCAAAAGGAGGTGGCGTGGACCAGTTTTGGACCGTCCACCTCAAGGACGAGCCAGGGGTCTCAGGCACAGCAGGCAGGAGCTTCTGTCCCTGATGTGGCCCCCGAGGACGGTTGGTCAGTGGTTGTACGGCGCAAGGCGCCGAAGAAGAAGGCGGCGCTAACAAAGCCAGCACCCCAAGTATCAAAAGGGACGGGAGCTAAGGGTGCAAAGTTGGTGCTGCCGAGCTCTTCGGCGGTCGTTATAAAATTGCGGCCGGAGGCGACCCAAAAGGGGGTCACTTACGGTGAGGCCCTCACAAAGGCCCAGGACCAAATAGGTGACGTGCGGGAACTGGGCATAGGCCCTCTCCGTATTAGGAGTTCGGCCACAGGAGCCCGACATATTGAGGTGCCAGGGCGAGCTAGCGGGGAGAAGGCAGACGTCCTGGCAAGCAAACTGGCGGAGGTGTTAGAGGGTGTCGCGGAAGTAACCAGGCCTGTCAAGTCAACCGACTTCAGATTGACGGGACTGGATGACACCGCAACGCAGGATCGCATACGATCTGCAGTCGCGGCTGGGGGGGCTTGTTCTCCCGAGCAGATATGGGTCGGGGAGATCTATCGCGGCCCACGCGGGGTCGGGTTTGCCCGAATGGCGTGCCCCCTGACGGCAGATAAGAAGCTGCTGCAGTTGGGACACCTGGTCATTGGGTGGAGTAGGGTCCAACTGCAGCACATCGGAGCTCGTCCCAGGCACTGCTTTAAGTGCCTAGGCCTGGGGCACGCTGCTACTGCGTGCCCATCGGAGAAAGATCGCAGCGATTTATGCTACCGCTGCGGGCAGCCTGGCCACAAATCGTCCGGCTGTGAGGCCGAGCTTCGGTGCGCTGTGTGTGCCGACGCCGGACGTAAAGCAGACCACGTGATGGGGGGCAGATCGTGCAGCCCCCCACCTACTCGCGGAAAGGTTATACTCTCCCCACGTCCATCGGGGATAATGGCGGCGCCTGAGGCTGAAATGACCGAGTAATGCCAGGACATCTCAGCTTCTTACAGGGGAACGTAAACCACTCCGCTGCGGCACAGGACCTTTTCCTTCAGTCTATGGCGGAGTGGAGTGTTGACCTCGCGATCGTATCAGAGCCTTATTATGTGCCTCCCCAGCAACATTGGGCTGGAGACGACGCGGGCTCCGTCGCGATAGTCGCGAGGCCAGGCGCAGGACCCCCCTCATACCCAGAGTGAGAGGGCGCGGGTATGTGGTGGCCGTTCGGGGAGAGGTTGCGATTATCGGCGTATATTTCTCCCCGAACCGCGATCTGGCTGCCCTAGAACAGTTCCTTGATGTTCTGGGGCCGCTGGTTGGACGACTGGCTCCTCTTCCCGTGGTTGTCGCTGGAGACTTCAACGCCAAGTCCTCGGCGTGGGGGTCTCCGATCACAAACCCTAAGGGAAGGGAGGTGGAAGAGTGGGCGCTAGCTGCGGGACTGTCCCTGCTGAACAGAGGGACAGTCCTGACCTGCGTGCGACGGACGGGCGGTTCAGTGGTGGACCTGTCGTTTGCCACTCCCACCGTCGCGCGTAGGGTGGAAGGGTGGAGGGTGGTAACTGAGGTGGAGACACTCTCGGACCATCGCTACATACGGTTCGAGGTGTCTCCAGTCTCCGCAATGAGTCCGGTGTCAAGGTCCCGGGGGCACAGCTGGTTCCCGCGTTGGGCGCTCACCAAGCTTAACCGGGAAATGGCGGAAGAGGCGGCCATCGTCAGCCGCTGGAGCCTCCCGTCGAGTGAGGATCAGGGAGTGGACTAGATGGCTGATTGTCTCGGCGACGCATTCACTGGCGTCTGCCGAGCTTCCATGCCTAGTCAGAGGGGTTCTCCCCCTCCTCAACGGGCGGTGTACTGGTGGTCGGCAGAGTTGGCTGACCTCCGCGCTGCCTGCAACGCAGCACGCCGCGCCTATGTTCACAGCAGGCGGCGCCGCCCCCAGGACGTGGAGCGGGATGACCGGCTGTATAGAGTCTACGGAGCGAAACGTAGGATCCTGCAGCTGGCCATCAGTCGGGCCAAGGAAGCAGCGTGGCTGGAGCTGGTGGAAGGTCTCGAAAGAGACCCTTGGGGCCGACCATACAAAAGGGCGCGAGACAAACTTCGTGCACAGTCGGCCCCATTGACAGAGACGCTCCAGCCCGAGCTGCTGGGGAACATCGTCGGGGATTTGTTTCCCGACTACCCGGTAGGCTTCGTCCCTCCACGGATGGCCCGACGGACGCCGGACTCAATGGAGGAAGAGGGTGTTCCGTCACCCATCACTGACGCTGAAATGGAGGCGGTTCTGTTCTGCCTCCGAAGTAAGAAGAGGGCGCCAGGTCCAGACGGGGTGCACGGGAGAGTTCTGTCCATAGCTCTCGTGCATCTCGGAGACAGCCTTCGGGAACTCTTTGACCGCTGTATGCGGTCCGGTCAATTTCCGAAGGCCTGGAAGGATGGTCGGCTCACCCTACTACCAAAGGGGGGCCGACCAACGGATAGCGCGTCGGCGGTGCGACCGATCGTGTTGTTGAACGAAGCGGGGAAGGCCCTGGAAAGGATCTTGGCCTCCCGTCTCGTTCAGCATCTGGAGGAGGGTCCTGGGCCTGGACTGTCGGAATCTCAGTACGGGTTTCGGGTCGGCCGGTCGACCGTCGACGCCCTAGGGCGCCTTAAGTCGGTGACGGAGGAGGCAGAACGCCGGGGAGAGGTGGTGGTGGCTGTGTCGCTGGACATTGCCAACGCCTTCAACAGTCTTCCCCACAGCGCAATACGGGAGGCCGGAAGTATTTCGGCGTGCCTCCGTATCTCGGAAGGCTGTTGAGGGCGTATCTCTCCGATAGAGAGGTCGTGTACGAGGACCGGTCGGGGTCCTTAGTGAGGCGGCGAGTCGAGTGCGGCGTCCCGAAAGGGTCGGTTCTGGGCCCTACCCTATGGGACGTCGGCTACAACTGGGTCCTGTGGAGCGGCCTTCCCTCCGGGATAGAAGTCATCTGCTATGCAGATTACACTCTAGTCTTATCCCGGGGACGAACGTACATGGAGGCTGCGCGGCTGGCCGAGGCGGGAGTAGCCCTCGTTGTCAGCCGCATAGAGCGACTGGGGCTTCGGGTCCGTTTTGACAAGACCGAAGCCCTGCTCTTCCGCGGACCTGGGAGGAAAGGGCTCCCACCGGGAGCACGACTTCTCTTTGGAGAGTCGGAGGTCAGGGTGAGCCCCACGATGAAGTATCTGGGACTTACCCTCGACGGGAGGTGGACCTTTGGCCCCCATTTCCAACAACTGGGGCCGAAGGTCACAAGAGTGGCGTCATCGCTGAGCCGACTCCTGCCAAACATAGGAGGGCCCAGCGAAGCCTGCAGGCGGCTGTACTCCGGAGTCTGTCGGAGTATGGCTACGTATGGTGCCCCTATCTGGGCGGATTCCCTCCGCTCCGTCGACGTAGGACAGGAGTGCGGAGGAGGCGCTACGCGCACCTCTTGCCTCTTGTCTAACGGGACTCGGGGTAAGGTTGGGTACCTGCCCCGGTAAAAGTTCCGGCGTGTGTGTCCCGGTAAAAGTGGGGGTGCTCCAGGTTGTCAGAGCTCCCCCATACTAGGAAGAAGACCGGTTAGCCCTTTTGAGGGAACCGGCCGGTCGCGGGGAGTGTTCTGTGTTAGAAAGATCCGGGACACTCCCCTTCAAGCGGCTGAAGGCAACTCGCAGTGGTTTTAGTGCGGTATACTGGCGCTGGGGTGGGGAGCGCCGGGAGTCCCACATATCCCCGGGACGCCCCATCCCCGGGTGAATGCGCAAAGAATTTCCACTGCGTCAAAAAAAAAAGAAAAAAAAAAAAGGCACATTGTGATGTTCAAATTTCGCTTATTCCCTGTCTGTTAGTGGCCATGGTTAGTGTATGGTGTAATTGCTGCTTTATCCTATTACCAGTATTACCATCGTCATTATCATCATCACTATTATTACTCTCTTTATAAAAAAAGCCCATACATTACTTCTAGCCAAATGCACTTAAGACTTTTTTTTCGGAGGGATCTATGCTATTGGCCCAAAGGCCCTAATGCTTCGTCGGATTTGTGCAAGCCCATTTGGCACACTAGGTTTGTTAAAGTGGGGGGTTGCCCCCCGCCAACCGTGAAGTCTGCGACCACACGGCCTCCTGGCGTCGGGGTGGAACGCACTTAGACAACTTAGAACTGGTAATAAAAAAAGATTTTTTTTATGAAAAAAGAAGATTGTAAAGAAACAAAACTTTTTACAGATTTTATGGTGGCTTATTAAGTTTCCTACATGGTCTGGAGAAGGACTTAGGTGTCAGACGTCCTAATATCTCAAAGTCATTGTAGTCCAGTCGGGGCAGACATTTAAATAGAAAAAAATCCGGGGAGCGATTTTATTTTTTTAAACGTCGGGGGCGATGGTTGAAAATCTCGATTTTCTAACTAATCCCGGTAAAGGGTTCGCAGCTATCTTGTTTTAAAGTTCAATTTTTTAGTTTTTCTGAAATAACTCATTAATTTTCAACTTTATAGCAAAAATGGCAGTATCCAAAGTTGTTGGAAATTTAATTTCTCACAAGTTTGGTCATTATCATTTTTACGCTAGGATCAATATCGTACCCTTCCTCCAGCAGGAGATCCTTTGTTTGTTACATTTTCAAACGTCTCTCCGCTGCAGTGCAGACATAAGACAGAGCACTTGAGGAGCAAAGACTCCGGTGATGGGTCAGCGATGGTTGTAATCGGTTCCAACCCACGATTTGTTTTCTTCCGACCCCAGTCCGTTGCGAACATCAAGTGCGAGAACCAAAAGTTGAAGAAAATTAAATTCCACCCATTTTTAGATTTATACTTCCAACACCCCCCCCCCCCCCGACGTTTTAAATAATAAAATCGCTCCCCGGATTTTTCTTTCCGGCTAGTTTTATGCCTGCCCCGACTGGACTATTGGAAACTAATATGATATTCATAAATAATTGAATTTGTGCGAGCTTCGCAGAATGTCTTATGTCATATTAAGGTGCAGTCACACTGCTGTTTAAAAATATTTACTAACGTTTGTAAACATTTTTAAAGATTTTGTTAACAACCAATAATACGAATAGTAATGGTGTTCCCACACTGCGGCTGTTTGAAAATGTTTACTAATATTTGAAGTCATTTAAACTGTAGTGTGGTAGCACCACTAAGCCTGAGTGACAGATTAGAAAACAATATGAAATACAAGAGTTCTATTTTTCTTGTTAAGTAAGTTTAGTAGACCAACCACATTATTGTATATTTATATTATGCTTAATATAGTCCGTATGGTCTTAGCGTTCGTTGAAGACTAAAGAGGCCTACGATCAGCAGTGGACGGATAAAGGTTGATGATGATGATCATAGTTCGTATTAATTTAAGCAATAAATATAAAAAAGTTCATCTACTGTCTACTGTAAGACACAATGTTAGAAACAGTTACTAAAAATTAAGTGAAACAATTAGGTGGAATAAATAAGCAATATGGTAGCGTAATATGGGGTCGGTAATGCATTATGCTAAACTTTTTTTACGTTGAAATATGATTGTTATAATGGTTCTAGTATAATTAATCAAAACTTTTCACGTGTTCATGCACATGCTGTATGACATGTTAATACGGTTTTAAAACGTATTTCTCTACACGTAGACAGATATATCGGCAGACGCGTCCGCCGACGTGTCCGGCGATTTGCTCGTCTGTCGTAGGTATTCAATTGTCCGTTTTGGTGACACGGATTAAGTCCCTTTTCACACGTTCCGGTTGCCGGGTAGCCGGTGCCGGGTATCCGGTAGCGAAATGTAAGAAAATTACGCCGGTACGTGTGAAAGCTGCCATACATACCCATACACTACGCTACCGGTTACCCGGCGCCGGCTAACCGGCAACCGGAATGTGTGAAAAGGGGCTAAAGGGTTTCAGCGTCATAATCTAGACATCAGTTGTCACATTGTCAATATCAAATAGTTAAACATTATTTTCTTGACTTTACGTATTAGTCGTCCTTAAACATAAAGACTAAAAACTCATTCATTGTAAATCCTGAGACATAATTATTTAAGATGTTAAGTCTCTGTGCCAGTAATTACACTGTCTGTCTTGCCGTTCTCTCCGAAACACAGCAAAGCTGTTTCAAAGTATAAATGAAGTGAATGGAAAAAACCTATACAATCGTGCGGAACAGTGCATCCTAATATCGTGACCTCATCTATGGACATATGAAGTTAGAACAGATCTCGGTCTTCTAAACTAAGCTAGTAAGTAAGCTTAGGAACTGAAAAAACACAAACACATTATATGGTAGCCTTTAAAGTATCAAATAAGTGAGTCGCCTAGAAAAATGGTTCAAACTTAATGCTAAAGCGATTTTTCTTGAAACTTTAAAACCTCGTTCCAGTTGCACTCCATACGGTGATGGATGAGCGTCCATCAGAGCTGCACGTCATCGTTAAATGCCCTCAGAAATTGAATCCTGTGTCCCGTGTTCAGGTTGGATATTTCTTTGACAGCTCTTTGTGGTCTGTTTATTTGACACTCGAATAGGAGGGTTTAGCGCGTAGGTATAATATGGAAAGTTTTTGGTATCTTATTCATGAGAGATGTATAGTATACATGAATTAATTATAGCCTATATGCTATTCTGATGTATAAGCTATGTTATTGTAAAGTTTCATTAAAATCCATTCAGTAGTTTTTGCGTGAAAGAGTAAGAGATGTTGATTTAATGAATATACTCAAAGTAATATTAATAGAATTGAAATAATAAAGTGAAGATTAGGTACCGTCTACATACGTAACATTACCTGGTTATTACTTCTTAAAACCAGCTTATAAAGAGGCAGTGTCATAGGAAGGAAATCACTTCTACTTTGCGAATCTGAGTAGGCAAAGGCTACCTAAGCTTGATTCTGATTATATTTGAGATCTAGTTAAACTGATGCCTTTTTATTGGCGTCGTCAAAAAATGACATTTATTATTTAAACAAGCCAGTCCCGTGTATTATAATCATTATTAACTATGGTCCAATACCTCGACAAATTTCGAGGTTACTGTAAACTGCGACGGACGGAGTTGACTTATAGTAGGTATTCTAAAATCTAATAATAAAGAAACATTTGTTCTATCAAAATATCATCATCAGGCTGATGCTCTGCTCGTTGCACATAAAATGTACATGAAATATAAATGCGAGGCGAGCACCTGGGGGAAATCACCCGATCGACCGGACTCGTGTTAGTAAGAGTAATGGATATTCTCACCATCTGTGAGCGTCTCTTGTTAAATACTATTATTAATATTTATTAACAGTCACACCAAAGAAGTATGCTAGTAATAATCTGAAGATAAAAAACCGTTACGGAATACCCGGCAGTGGAACAACTACGGTAATAGAATTCATCATTAATGACAAAAGTTGGAATCATGACATGACAGTGTAATGTTGCTGTCGCAACATTCGAGTCCATTTTACTGAAAATCGCGCCAATAGATATTTCACATCTAACATAATATTTCCTTAGTGTAATCACTAAAGGAAATCATTTCTGATACGGCTGTAAATCTTAAAGCTGGTGAAACTGTGGACAAAAGTATGTTGCCCGCAGCTTTGCCCGCATTAACTTAGACTTACAGCGCTGTTCGGATTGATGATGATTATTTTTATAGTCTTATAAATAAAAAAATCGGCCAAGTGCTAGTCGGACTCGCGCACGAAGGGTTCCCTACCATTACATATATACACACATAGTATACAACATTAGACACTTTAACAAAAAATATGGTTTATGTAAAGGTAAATTGCGGTTTACGATTTATGACGTATTAAAAAAAAGTACTTACTAGATCTCGCTTAAACCAATTTTCGGTGGAAGTTTTAATGGTAATAGACATCACATATTTTTTTTAGTTTTATCGTTCTCTTATTTTAGAAGTTACGGGGGACGACGACACATTTTTCCACTTTGGAAGTGTCTCTCGCGCAAATTATTCGGCTTAGAAAAAAATGGTACTACAAACCTCAATATCATTTTTGAAGACCTATCCATAGATACCCCACACGTATTGGTTTGATGAAAAAAAAATTTCGAGTTTCAGTACTAAATATGGGGAACCCCAAAATTTATTGTTTTCTTTTCTACTTTTGTATCAAAATCTTAATGCGCTTCACAGAATACATCTACTTACCAAGTTTCAACAGTATTATAGTTCTTATAGTTTCGGAAAAAAGTGGCTGTGACATACGGACGGACAGACAGACAGACAGACAGACAGACATGACGAATCTATAAGGGTTCCGTTTTTGTGCCATTTGGCTACGGAACCCTAAAAAGGCATTGAAAGTCCCGTCAAAATCGGCCTAGCCGTTTCAGATAATAGGTTTTTACCTATGAAATTGCCGTTCTGCAGTACTGGCCATTTCAAATCAAAATAATTTTTGTTTGGCTAAGAATTCTAATTTCAAATTAATTTTATTTTAAAAACATGGAATTCTTTTTGCAAAACTAGTCATTTGTTTATTGATTAGTGTAACATTTTCATCGCATTTCAATCTTTTTCGTCATCATGGATACGTAAAAAATTCTAGTAATTATGGAATATAGTAATTATGCAACATCGACGACGTTTACGGAGCTAACACTACAAACCATCGCACCACCTGTTATTGGATTGCTCTCTTCCGTTCTGGAAATTTCTACCTAAAAAATTAACCTTGCGGTCGTCCGAAGACTTTGGTCGACAATGACGAATTAAAGGCGATTGTGGAAGCTGATGATACACAATCCACGGCTGAATTAGCAGCAGCTTTCGTCGTTAGCTTTAAAAAATATTGGTCCATTTGCGTCAAATTGGCAAGGTAAAAAGGCTTGACAAATGGGTGCCCCATGAACTCGATGATCGCCAGCGCGAAGTACTAGTCGAGCCCGCCGTTTGGTAAGAATCAAACGGGGTGAGCATTACTACAGATGTGTACTGTGAAGAACTGAACACAATGATGGAGAAGCTGGCACATCTGCAACCAGCATTGGTCAATCGCTCGTCTCCGCTGCTCCTGCACGCGAACGCGCGACCTCATATTGCACAGTAGACGGTCTCCAAGTTGCAAGAACTGGCGTTGGAAGCTCTCCGTCATCCGCCCTACTCACAAGACCTTGCGCCTATAGACTACTACTTTTTCAGAATTTGGATAACTTCTTGGCTAAAAAAAAAATTCAATATCCGAGAGGCAGTACAAAATGCCTTTGAAGAATTTGTTGCCTCCCGTCCAGCTGATAAAGAAATCAGCTGGACGCAGAAGGGCATCAACAAACTGCCACTGCGTTGGCAAAGATGCATTGATTGCATGGGTGATTACTTCGATTAATACAAATAAAAAATACATGACATAAATTCGTTTAATTTTTTTCATACAAAACAGCAATTTCATAGGTAAAGACCACAGTAAAGACCTAATATATCCATTCATTCTTACAAACTTTTACGTTATAGGGAAAGATAGACAATGTCTGTTTTTCCATAAACAATGTATATTCTAAGTCTATGTGTTTGTCTATGTTTATCTTGCTTTCACGCACCAACGACTACAACTATAAAACTACGATCATAGACTCAGCAAAGAGTTTTGTTTCACATTAAATAGTTCGCGTGGAAAATATTATGTTTTTATAATATATTTTCATGGGGGTAAAATTTTGGTTGAGGTTATGCATATAATATGTTTGTATGTGATTGCGATGTTTTGGGGCGGGAATGTGTTGTGTAGGTACAATAGTTATAATGTGGTATGGGAACTATTTTATTCCCAACACGTAGAATTTTAAACGACTAGCTGTTATCCGCAGCTTCATTAGCCTTAACTTAGATTTACAGCCGTACCCGGTTTGCTGATGATTATTGTTAAAGCCTATGTCACTCAGTTAATGGCGAAATATCTTTTTTTTTGCAGAGATGAGAAATTTGCTTTTTTTTAATTCCATCATAAAAAATCAACAAAATAAAATGTTAGTATGGAAGTATAGATTTATCGGAACCTATGTAATAATAGGCTTGTTATTTTTTACTTTCTTACAACTTATAATTAATAACATAATAATGTACTCCTTATATGTAATAATAATTCATGTGCTCTGTGCGTGTGAACCTTATTGCCCCATCGGCCACCCATTCTCCTGACTATGTGTAGCCTACTACCTCATCAACAATCGTATTCTTCGCGTTATATAATAGGTAAGGTTAGTTCTCTGGCGGATGTTTTCGTTTCGAATCCTATCTGCCAAAGAAACAACAAGTGGTGGTGGTGTTGTATGTTACCGATTTGCTGAATGGCGGGACCGATTTTGATGGAAATTTTTGTGTGTGTTCAAGTGGATGCGCGATTTAGATTCACAATTCGAACAAAAATATTTGTACAGGACAACATATGCCAGGTCGGCTAGTACATTATAAATTATTAAAAATATAACAACTTTACTTGGTACTTGGTTTATTAATGTATCATAGTTTCGAATAACTTTTTAACGTTAGTTAATTTTTAACGTTGCTGTAAAGTGTAAAGTATCTGAAACGACATGCATGAGTGAAATACGCGTAAATAATAGAAAACAACCTTTAAATTTATGTGAACCAAAGTCTAAATACTACTAGCTTACCTGAAGGACAGCGTGGTGAGCGGCCTATATGACTTATGACTCGCCGCATCCGACATGGGCGTGCCCCAGAAGTCATTCTTTAGTATCCTGTACACAGGATTAGCGCCATTCACGTCCCGATTGGTCACAATCGCTGGGATATCATCGTGCACGAATTCCCCTCGCAGACTATTGGAGTACGTCAACGCGCCCACCAACGCCACCAGCGCGTACACCGTCCACTCACTGTTCATGTACCACTTTCGGGTGGCCTCTTCACGTACCGTCGGCAACGGACGCTTACGCATGATAACTTCGCACTGTTTTACACTATAGCACTTTTATATTTTACGTCACAGTTCACTGCTGTATAACCGTCATAATGAGCTGTATATACTCGATGTCCATATTGCCTATTTTACTCACAATCTATGATTATATTACTGAGAGTAAGGATAAATGGGAGAGTCAAATGATTTTCATACCAATAGTTGACATTCATATTATGTCCAATATATGGAACGTTAATGGTTTCCATACAAAAGAGTAGATATAATAAGTTATTAGAGTTTATTGATTCAGAAACCTATTAACTCCATAAAGAGGTATTCTTGTGATATAAAGACAATTAGCGAGTTCTTACTTCAACATTTTCAAAACTTACACTACTGTGATCTCCACAAGACTGAGTGGCAGGTATAATTTCCTGATATTTGAAATTACTCAAGTACCCCATTCCTGATTTTTTAAAAGAAAATAGTTTTATTAAGACTCATATTGTGTATGACATTAAAATGATATTAACGGATATTCCAAAAGTTTTATGACTCTTCCAGTGTAGTGATTCAAACTCGTTAAACGTGTGTCTGTCCGTGTGTGGGTGATGGATGGCTGGTATACATCAACATCCCGGAGCATGTCATATTCAAGAGGGTAAGCGATGGCCCTAGTGAAAGATGACCGACCCTTTTCTTTATTTCGTTTTTGGGATTTCACTTCAACGTTTTAATTTCCTTTTGATTTAGCGATGTTATCTGTAACAAAAAATGTTTATATTAAAATTTGGTACATGGTTTGTGTTTTACTAAGTGAATAACGGGAGGGGTGGTCAAATTATTGTCTTCTATTAATCATAATAAAACCTAACTTACATAATATATTTGGAATGATAGACTATAGAAATAAATAAAATTGAAGTTTCTGTTTTATAATTATTAAAAATTAACAGATGTTTTACTAAATGCATAATTAATATAATTATAATATAATATATATTGTCGAAATAATGAGATCCGCGAATGAAAAGTGAAAAACATGGTAAATATGCCATTTTATTTTTTTAGTTTTACCAATCGGAAGTAACTTGAAAGATAAGTACTTTCACTTTCTTATAAAATAACGTTTAACGTTCTCCGATAGTTAATTAAATTGTGACAAGTAGTAACTCTATAAAAATCTTACTGTGAGTATGTCAACTCAAACGAAAATTACTTCCTCGCAAACGAAAATTATAAATTTTCATTTAATTATAAAATAGAATAAAGATAAAATATCTTTATTCGAATGACCTAAAAACAATGTAACATACCTACTATAGATACCACAAAGAAACCGATCAGATCTTCATAGACTTTTTTCCTTCAAATCAAACAAAAATCTCGTTAGAGAAAAGGAAAATATTGAATTTGATGAGGTTATGACTTTTGAGGATTATGATTTTGTCGATTACCTGATGTGATTTCCAGTCCTCACGCTAGTTCATACAAGCGGTAATATTCACAAAACGAGCGTCGTAAAGCCATTTACATAAAATCCGACATAAGTTATATTCCGTATAATTAGTATGTAGGCGGACCGACGTAATTCACTCATTTCTATGTATTCTTGTCTGTTGGGTTATTTTCGCTATTTTTTGATTAGACGACACGAAAGTGTCACTGGTTTAAATCGAAGGGCACTTTGTATAATATTATAAAAAAATGTAATATAAAAAGTGTATGCGTACAAAGTTCACACGTCAGAAGTAAAACTTATTTGGCGAACTAATTTTTAAATCTCGTTTATATTTATACTAATCTAAAGCTTTAAATTTCCGAGACTTGCGATGCGAAATTCACTCCATCTCACTCTCTCTCTCGACCTCGCTTGCTCCCTACTCTCACTCCATGGCTATGTGCTGCCCTTTCTCACTCTCTCTCAATCGGTTACAATCACTCTCTCCCTCTTCTTGGACAAAAACGTTGCACATTTTCGTGACGTTTAATTCGTAAAAAAAATTGTCCTCATACGTGCAAAGAAATTTCACTTCAAAAATATGGATCTATTGATGCGCTTTGGCAATAAACCGGTTTTACCGGTGGGACGGAAACGCTGTACCGCGCTCCCGGCTGCATGGGTTCCATCTTGCTTGTTTCTCCCGCGAAACAGCTTTGCTGTCTTTCGGAGAGAAGGGCAAGACAGGCAGTGTAATTACTGGCACTGAGACTTAACATATTATGTCTCAGGATAGGCAACACATATATGAGTTGTCTGGGCTCGTTCCAGGTAAACTAGTTTATGTTCATGGGCGACGTCGACCACTTACCATCAGGTGGCACGTTTGCTAGTTTGCCTATCCAACTAACATAAAAAAAATCTACTGAAATGCCGTGACAGCGAACGGCATGACGGTGTCATGCAGTGATTGCATAATTTGTTTTTTTAGTAATTTTTTTTAGTAATTATGAATTCCAATACTACCTGTATTCGAAATCATAATTAATTCGAAAATTCGAAAATTTAAATTAACACATATGTTTTTCATCTACCGGGAGTCCCAACAGCCAGACACAGCTAACTCGTTTCTGTTATGAACGTACATAATGACCATGAAAACGAATTGTCCTAAAATTATTCCACTCGGCATTTCATAATTGGAGTCGTGTCTAATATTGCATGTCCCAATCGTACAGCGGATCGGTGACACAAAACTGCAACTCTCTAGCCGCTAATTAAGAATTTTTGATTTTACAAATTATTTTTACTAGCAATCCGTCCCGGCTTCGCACTCGTAAACAATTTATAGCCTTTTTTTGTTTTGAAAATATAGGAAAATACATTGCGCATGTACCAGGTTACCCCGGGGTCCTGACGCTATGTGAGACTTGCACTTCAGAGTGCACTACACAAACATTTAACATAGGCATTAACGCCTCCTGTCCTGATCGGTTACTATACTCGCTGATAATATGACTTTCTAAATGAAAGAATTTTTCTTATCGGTCCAGTAGTTTCGGAGTCTATTCAATGCAAACAAACAAATAAATCTTTCCTCTTTACAATATTTGTATAGATGAATGTAAAGTCTATAATACTTTATTACAACCGAAACGAGTAGATTTTGATCTGGATATAACACCATCAACATCATCAGCCTCTATCCTTCCACTGCTGAACATAGGTCTCCCTCAAAGAACGCCAAGACGGCCGATCCCATGCTACACTGAAAATTGTTTTTTTTTCATTCAATTTTGGTCTTAGTTCATGGAGGAATCATCAGCAGCGGATGTGTAGGGTCGGATCATTAATATAATGATGATAAAACATGAATCATTAAAACTAATGATAAATCGTGATAATCAAACAATCCGGTAATCCGAAAACAAAATTAACAAGGACAACTGTCGCTAACAAATATCCGATAATAAATGATTGATTAGAACAAGTTGCGGGACTGTTCCGGAATGTTCCAGAATTTTCTGGAATGTTCCAGGGCTTCACTAATAAATGTCACTGTACAGCTGCGGTCCTTCGGGATAATTACAGGAAATTAGTGAGGTGTTTTTATTTTCACATTGTGGAGATGCTTTGGATAGTTGAAATTTTTTATTTGACCGGCAAGCAATGTGCGTGTGTGACTCGATAGTTTTGCGAATTCGTATCTCTTGATTTTTTTATTAAATATAGATTTCTGAATGAAGAGGTCAAGGTGGTACACACGTAACGGTGCATAGGTTCGAATCATACATGTCAGATAATGTTTGTGATAAATATATAATTGTACTCGGTTTATGAAATTTATTTAAGTTGTTTCCTAGTACCACCAATTTACTAATAAGAGGGAATGCCATGCTGCTTTGGCTTTGGGGTGGTACCTCTCGCTCACATAGAACCGGCGTCAAGTGTTAGCTATGCTGTCGCGTTTCGGGCGGTTTGTGAGTTCCCGGTGACCCATTGGAGGGATAAAAAAAGGTGGGCAACGCATCTGCATAACTTGGTTGTGCGGATGTCTATGAGCGTCGGTAGTCACCATAAGGCTCCGACTGCTCGGTTACCTTCCTATAACGTAAAAAAAATATGTTTCTATGTCACCGTGGGACGTTAAACTAGTGTGTTGATTTATAAATATTTATCTACTAAACTGATTAAAATGATGTTTGATGATATTTCCTTTTAAAATTAATGTTTTAGATTCACAAATAATATAATAATAATATCTATGGACGCTTTTACACCACGTCAATCTGGTCCCGTGTTAAGTTCTCGAAGATCTTGTGTTACGGGTAGGTACCAGGCAACGAAAATATATTTTAATACTATACATATATTTAAGATTTTTATTATATAATACACATATTTAATACACATTCATGACCCAGGAACACAGAAAATATTTTCGTTCCGGGATTCAAACCCGCAACCTCCGGCTTGAGTGCTAACGCGCTAAATATTGAGCCACAGAGGTCACAAAATCCGTTGGAATTCGTGGATTTCCTCAGCTGCTTAACTTATCAGATATCCTATCTTTTTCCATTGCAGAGACGGACCCTGGCTAATGGTATGCATCAATCATCCTTGGACCTTCCGTCAAATGATAAGACTTGTGAGGTTTAGGTATAAGAATTAAGTTTATAAAGATCATAGGATTTTTAATATTAAGTGGATAAGCGAAGCTTTCTATTATGAAAATATGATTTGAATTGGTTAAGAATATAATTAAAATGTAATTTTTTTTTATGTTAGTTGGATAGGCAAACTGGCAAACGTGCCACCTGATGGTAAGTGGTCGACGTCGCCCATGAACATAAACCAGTTTACCTGGAACGAGCCCCGGCAACTCATTTATGTGTTGCCTATCCTGAGACAAGATGTTGAGTCTCGGTGCCAGTAATTACACTGCCTGTCTTGCCCTTCTCTCCGAAACACAGCAAAGCTGTTTCACGGGAGAAATAAGCAAGATGGTGGTACCCATGCAGCCGGGAGCGCGGCACAGAGCTTCCCTCCCACCGGTTTGGGGTCGTCGCTTCGGGGGAAGTCAGTCCTCGCCAAGCTGATCTAATTTGGCGAATCATTCTGTCTAATCTCTAATGAGATTAGACAATGCAGGCCAAGTAATAATACAGTATGTAATACTAATTTTGTACATGACAGAAAGCCATTTGGTCCGTATGGTAATTTTACTTGGCTTCTTTTTATAATTACTGTAAGAGGTAGTACTATGCTGCTTACATAATAACGCCGTAAAGTGACAGCTATGCTGTCGCGTTAAGTGCGGTTTGTTAGTTTCCGGTGGCCCAGTGGGGGGATAGGGAAAATAAGGCAATCTGAATAATCTCTGATTGTGCAGATGTTTATGGGCGTTGATAGACGCCAAAACGCTTCGACTGCTCGTTTGCCCTGCTATGGTATAGAAGAAAATACAAATAACTTGTAAAGTTATTTTGATCTAATACCACGTATAAAGATGTCAAGGGTCTTACAAGTTCAATATTCATATTCAGTATTTGTTTTAATACTTGCCCCTCTATTTTAAAGGTATGTCGATGTCGGTGACTTTGACAACCTCTATAACTATGTTTCACTAGCTGGTGCCCCGCAAGAGGGAACAAAAGTGCAGGGGGCAAGGGGCGAGGATGAGAACCTCACCCCATTGTACTGTCCCGACGTTAAGAGGGGTTGTTCTGTGGTGCGGGACAACCCCTCTGTGGAGGTGGCGTCGGTCCCTTGTGGGACTGACTAGCCGTCGAGGTGCCCTGTTAGCTTAACAGATCCGGGGCACCTCACCAAAGGCGGCACAAGTGGCACTCGCCGGGTTTTAGTGGGTAGAGCTGCCACCACTTACCATCTTTCGGGTATAGCGAGTCACATACCCGCCTGGGGAGACCCACTCCCCGCGGGATGCCTCAGAGCATTTCCCGGCGTTAAAGAAAAAAAAGCTAGTGCTCGCGACTTCGTCTGCGCAGGATAAGAATTTAGTTTTTTTTTATTAAAGTATCCTATGCTACTCGTAATACCTATGTACAAAGTTTCATGATGATCGGTTCAGTAGTTTTCGCGTGAAAGCGTAACAAACAAACTTACTGTCACATTTATAATATTAGTACGATTATTCATCCTCAGCTTTGAGAATTTTACAATCTTGCATCTTTTAAATAAAACCTACTATATTTTATTACGATTTCTACATTCTCGACGCTTCAGATAATTTACACAAATGGTAATTTTTTGGAACGTAGTTCCTCATCTAAACGCTACACGGGCTAAACGGAAAAAATTAAGATAAAAAGTTAAAACGACACTTTTGGCTATAGTTGTAAGCCGTGCGGCTTTTTGATTGACACATTACTGCGTCGGTATCTGTTTTTATTACACTATTGGGGCTGCTTAGTAAAAAACCCCAGTTCAAATCCCACCGTACTCGGTGGCTTTTTTTTACGCGGGAGATGCTCTGATTTTTATCGATAAAAAAATTATAAAAAATGTATAATTATTCGGGTAGGCCGAATAATTATTTTCCTTACACCTTTTTTTGTGTTTTATTACAATTCCTTCACTAATTAATCGAAAGGAACTTCGTTCCATCCGGGTGTCCCTTGACACCTCTCTTTAGTTGTTGTAGTGGGTTCAATGCAGTGCTTGAAATTTTTAATCATTTTATTTATTATTATCAGCGGTAAACTGTTAACCACAAGCCGCTTTTAATGTACGTCAAGACTGTCTTGCTCGGCCACGGGCCACCCTTAACTGGATCGGCTAAGCACGGCGATCATCATTGCCATCGATTCATAGTCTTAAGCAGAGACCAAATTATATACAAGCGGGAGGACTCCAGATGCCAGGCACCATGGTTACTATTCAGTTTCTGAAACTTCAGGAATTTATTAATATAAATAAACCACAAAAAGGTTTTCCAATGGAACTACCTAGTTTAGGTGAAATATCGAACCTATTACCAAAATAAAACCAACGCTCACGCTCAATATCGACTATTACGAATTTTTAATCAAATATATACTATCATTATAAAGCTGAAGAGTTTGTTTGTTTGAACGCGCTAATCTCAGGAACTACTGGTCCGATTTGAAAAAATCTTTCAGTGTTAGATAGCCCATTTATCGAGGAAGTCTATTGGCTATATAACATTACGCTGTGACTAATAGGAGTTAAATTAACGCGGGCGAAGCTGCGTCCAAAAGCTAGTATTATAATATATCAATACAAGCAATTTCTCGTAAACAAACATATTCATGTGCAATATGGCTTTCAATCGGAAATTAAGAACTCAATATAAAGAGCTCTTTGACTGAAACGCGGACTGATTATGAATAAGCTATTTAACGTTTCAAAGAAATTTCATTTCGATTTCGTCTTTCATGTTTTGGATTGTTTTAGTTATGTATTTTTGTTTCATCAATCCGTTTGTTAGCAACGTTATTCGTTATCTGATCATATTAATTCACGCAGAGAATATTTTGTAATTTTTAAGCATAATATGAAACAATTTTTTCGAATTATTAGCGGCGCGCACGGGAGGATCACGGTTGGTCATTCCTCGTGTGACCATTGTCGATTTAAAATATCTTGAATTACCAGTGGGAGGAATGTGCTGTGTCACGCTCTCGTCAGTATGGGTACCACCATCTTGCTTGTTTCTCCCGTGAAACAGCTTTACTGTGTTTCGGAGAGAAGGGCAAGACAGACAGTGTAATTACTGGCACCGAGGCTTAACATT
This sequence comes from Helleia helle, assembly GCA_963853865.1. Classification (NCBI taxonomy): domain Eukaryota; kingdom Metazoa; phylum Arthropoda; class Insecta; order Lepidoptera; family Lycaenidae; genus Helleia; species Helleia helle. The sequence goes on from OY971423.1 coordinate 999,583, forward strand.
TTATGTCTCAGGATAGGCAACACATAGATGAGTTGCCTGGCCTCGTTCCAGGTAAACTAGTTTATGTTCATGGGCGACGTTGACCACTTACCATCAGGTGGCACGTCTGCCAGTTTGTCTGTCCTTTTACAATATCTGAAACGTTGGGATTTTGAAAATCCTAATAAAAACCGCGATAAATCCGTAGATCCGTTGAAGCTGTTTCAGTAGAATGAAGTGAAACATTAGAAACAATACATTTTTAAGAATTTTGCGCTAGTGTGTGAGATTTATATAATAATAATAATATCAACCCTTCTATGTCCCACTGCTGGGCTCCTAGAATTCAGGTGAGGAGGGTATTGTGCCATAGTTCACCGATGCGCTGGCCCAATGCGGGTTGGTAAACTTCACACACCCTCAAAGACTTTTAATCACATCAGGTAAGCAGCTTTCCTCACGATGTTTCCTCCACCGATGAGCAAGTGATGGTATCATGTTTGCAAAACCCATTTCAAGGCATCATAGAGGGGTCAGGATCGAACCCGGTCCGTGTGTGAGATTTGGTAGAGTTCAATTCTTATGAATAAAATTAGCCTGGTTCTCTAAAGTCTCAGTCTCAAAGGCTATATTCTTTCCAAAGTCATTCCTTGAATTATTTCCGACTTTTTATCATTGTTGCTGCACGGTGAAGACAAAAACAAAATTAAATAACACAAGATTAAAAGTCCTTATGAGAACACAATGTTTGCCAACCCGAGTATTATTTTAAAATGCTTTTCTTTACCGGCAAGCGACAATTGTTGACAGAGTCAGATAAATGAAAGAGTTTTTCTTTAATTAATTTTAACCCCACATCACCTATTTGCTATGCTGGGTGTTTCTTTGGCAGATAGGATTCGAAACGAAGACATCCGCCAAAGAACTAAAGTTACCGATATTACGCGAAGATTAATCTCGTTGAGGTGGCAGTGGGCTGGTCACACACTCAGGAGAACGGATGGCCGATGGGCCAATAAGTTTCAAAAGTGGAGGCCGCGTTCGGGTAGACGAAGTGTTAGTCGGCCATTGACCAGGTGGGAAGACGATCTTCGTACAGTGGTCGGTTCGTGTGGGATGCGAGTAGCGAAGTTGAAAGTGATCGGTCGTCTTGGCGTTCTTTGAGGTAGGCATATCTTCAGCAGTGGACGGATAGATGCTGATGATGATGAAGATCACCTATTTACCTCTGTTTATATACATAATAAGGTATATGTACTATCTCTACCTCATAAAAAATATTTAATATCTTTAAAAACCCTACTAAGCGACTCCAGCCGGTAACAGCTCCATCTCTCCATTCGATGTCGAGCTTCAACTTTTCTCATCAGCCTTATTTTTCTTAAACTTTGAACACTATCAAAATAATTGACTTACAAGCCATTAGCAAGGAACGACTTATTTAAGTTAAAAAATCATTTAAAGTCAAGACGGTTACTTGCCTTCCGCTAAGCGACAATCCATCGAGTGACTCAAAACTCTAATAGATATAGGAATAGCTATGGAGTTTTTTCGGGTGTGTTCTACTCATGACGAGTAGTTCGTCTGCCACTCTCCGATCTTTATAGATTTGTTTAAATGATTTATGTATAGTTTTACAGCCATATGTGGAACTTGTGAACCTGCGAGTGCGCTACCCTAATCTAAAACCACTGCAAGTGACTTCAGCCGCTTTTTGCGGGTCCCGGATATGCAGGCAATGGGTTCACCACATGGACTGGCTGGCCCCGGCGAAGGCCAGACTGCTCCTCGTAAGGAGGGTCTGTCCAGCTGCCACTAAGCAGTCCCCACGACATCGTGCCATACTGGGCCCAGATTCCCATCCTGACCCCGACACGAACACAGGCACGTTACTGGAGGCGCATTAAGTAGCACCTACGTACTCTCATTCGTTGCCCAGTGGGAAGGCCTCGTCGGTGGCCTCTTTTCTCACCCGCTCGTCAGCCTTCTGAGACATTAATGCCTTGCAGAAGGAGACCTTCGCCGTCCAGGCGTCGCGGTGATGACGAATATGGTTATCAAACCATCTTTGTCTAATTTAGTGCCAGAGTCTTTGGCCCAGCAGTAGGTCATGTTCGTGTTTGTTCTGAGTAACATATTAATATAAAACAATTAAAAGTTGATCAGATAAGAACAAGTAGGTATTATTATGTCGTTATACCTTTAAACTTAACTATTTTCTGTCTAGTTGAACAATTTAAATGTTCAACACTTTTTAAAATCCCAGGTCATAACTAAATAGCTTCAGTACTTCCAAAAGCGCAGTATTGCCTGAACGACCAACGAGGGGGGAGGCTTGTCGCTCATTCCACGCCGATGTAACCGTGTCAGAGTTAATCTTCGTCTCGTGATTCGATTAAACTTTCAACTAATTATGTTTTTGCATTTAATTTATACTTGCTGTTACATCTTCGCGCTAATTTACGTTTACAGCAATATTTGGTCTGATAATGACTTCTTTATCAATCATTGCCAATTTTTACCTGGAGGGATCCGCTGTGCCATGCTCCCTTCTGATTTCCCCACCCTGTTCATTTCTTTCGTCAAACTGCTTTGATTCGAAAAAAGGGCCTGGGCAAGCAAATGCAAAAAAATAATTAGTGGCACTGAAAATTACCACATGATATATCAGTATATTATACCATTTTCCCCACCACGAGGAAAGGTTCACGCCTTGACGTGGCGGTGGGGCTCAGTAGCCTAGGGTGGGCCTAGCACCTTGGGCGAAGCTAATTAAGCCAAGAGGGCTCTTTGTACCCCTCTTATAAGAAGAGGGAACAAAAGAGCAGGGGGCAAGGGGCGAGGACGGGGACCTCACCCCATTGTACTTTCCCGAAGTTGGGAGAGGTCGTTCTGAGGCGCACGACAACCCCTCTGTGGAGGTGGCGTTGGTCCCCTGAGGGACTGACCAGCCGTCGAGGTGCCCTGTTTGCTCATTAGATCAGGGGCACCTCACCAAAGGCGGCATTGGTGGCACTCGCCGGGTTTTAGAATGGTAGAGCTGCGTCCACTTACCAGCTTCCGAGCGCAGCGAGTCCCACATACCCGCGTGGGGAGACCCACTCCCCAGGGGGAATACCTCAGAGCATTTCCCCGGCGTTAAAGAATAAAAAATTAGGATATACCATTTTATAAATCAGGATATACCATATTATAATAAATTTATTTCTGCTAAAGGGCGACTGATGACTTAGGTATCATCATGAGGCTCGTCTTCCCAAACCGATCTAACAAAAACATCCACCTGGTTCTAGCCTAATGGAAGAACAAACAAACAAAATACTTTTTCGTATTAATTATTTGCAAGGGTGAATATTAACGTAAATGCCTCTACGATTAAGAACTCGGTTTTATGTTGCAATAAAGCAAACTTTGATGAGCTTATTCAATGTGTAGTGGAAGGACATTAATTAATAAACATATAAAGTGCTCTGTCATAATTACCTTTGTTATCCTAAAATAGCGAATTTTTTATACATATTGCGTATATAAAATAAATGTACAGTTAAGAGACTAAAACCAGTGACATTTGCCCATAAGATGTGAATCTCTTTTTAAAAACTGTGTTTGATATTTTTTTCTCTTTAACAAAAGTTACCTAATCATGTTAAAACTAACAAAATAAGGCTTTTATCATGAACTATAATAATTAGGGCACCAAGTTATATTTTCATTCGTTTTGAAATAACTGAAATATATTGAAATTATTGACCCCAAAATTTCCAATGCGTCGTCTATATTATAAACTTTTGTCCAGTGGACGGAAAAAGGTTGATAATGATGATTAAAATAAAAAGTAAATTACGCAGAATCGAACCGTTTAAGATGAAACATTAGACTGCCAGTCACAAGAGACTGTGGGAAAATAAAAACCATACTGTAAGTAATATTCAATCAATTAATCAAAGGAACGATTATTTATTCCCGAATCATTAACGTCGAAAAATGGACGCCTTGTTAAACTGTTGGAACTATGTCCGAAACAACATCAATCAATGTTGAGGCTATCGGAAAATACACCATACATCTTCGATATACTCATGATAGGAGTGTCGTCTAAAGGTCTCTAACAGGCCGATTGGTTTGATGAATAAATATCCTCTATTGTAGATTGGTGCTTATCGATGAAATATCGCGATAACACTTGTTACTACACAAATTTAAATGTCCTAAGTTATTGTGATAGAAATGGTTTTCTTAAAATAAAAAAGTAAGATAATGTGGTAGGTAAAAAAATAGTTGTTGTTGTAGTAGCTTGCTTGTTTCTCCCGTGAAACAGCTTTGCTGTGTTTCAGAGAGAAGGGCAAGACAGGCAGTGTAATTACTGGCACCGAGACTTAACATCTTATGTCTCAGGATAGGCAACACATAAATGAGTTGCCTGGGCTCGTTTCAGGTAAACTAGTTTATGTTCATGGGCGACGTCGACCACTTACCATCAGGTGGCACGTTTGCCAGTTTGCCTATCCAACTAACACAAAAACAAATAGTTTCTTTATATTATTATATTTCATAGCCACTACCAATCTTTTTCCGTCCGCTGTCCGTACACTCTCTCTATCAAATACTACTATTGTACAACCAGAAAGGCTGTATCAATAAAAGCCGCCACAAGCCAATCTCCCGCTACTCACGTCCAAGTAACATCGGCAACAAACACAGAGATCGTCTTATCTGACCGTCGACATAGCCTCATATATTTCTCGTTGTATTAAGTGAATAAAATGTATCAGATACTGAAAGGTTAATTAAAGACTCTTTAAATTTCAATTCACTTTTAATGAAATATGTTTAATTATATTTATTTTAATTTTAGATCTGTGATTGATATTGTAATCTATGGCGTGCTCAAATGTTTGAGTACGTTGTATGTTTAGACATCCTAAAGTTATCATGTACGTGTGGAAACTTCTGTATTTTTTTAGAGCTATAGAGCTTCAGACGTCGTGACTTTGTAGGTAAAATCGCTTTTGAAACTACATACCAAATACTAAACTAATGATTGTCATTAGATACTTCTTTAAATCAATAAATAATTATTGTATCTGATATTTATATTTTAAATAAAATCGCAGAGAATCCATAAGGTAATATAACAATGAACACTTTTCAGAAAGTTGTTACGGTACGGAAGGTTATTACAGACTTATTTTATTAAACATACGCCCCGGAGCACGCCCGGAGCACGCCCGGAGCACGCCTGGAGCTACATCTCGGTTACAATTTGCGTTCCTTTACTCTCGAGAAAGTGTGAAATTTCAACTAGAAATATACATTTTTTGCTTATATTATTTACTCTTTATTAAATGTCACGAATCCTTTCAATCTTTTTTTGTTTTGCAATGTAATGTTGGAATAAATTGTGTAGAATATTATACACATATTTGTTTTGATACTAACTTTAATATTTAAACAACGTTATTTAAATGTCTACATTTTTTCACACTTTCTATACATCTACATACATATTATGGCGGGGTTAATATTATAACTGGTGCTCTTAGTGAAAATGAAACTTGTTCTGTAAAATTAACTATTGGAGATATTGGATATTACTAAATTACTAAGATTATTAGGGCGAAAGTTTGTAGGCTAGGATGTTTGGATGTTTGTTGATCTTTCACAGCAAAACGGCTGAACTGATTTAACTGAAAGTTGAAATTATGATGACTTATCTTGGATCAAAACATAGGCTATAAAAATAATCATCATCAATCCGGATTCGGTTGTAAATCTAAGTTAACGCATGCGAAACTGATGCCATTTGCTAGTATATAATAAGGGGTACAGTAAGACATCTAATCCCTATCAATGATGAGCAATCTTGAAACCTTTAGCAAAAATGAGCAATATTTAAGCCCTTAGACAATCTTGATAACGCTTACATCATCAAGGTACACGAAACATAGATTTCTATTTAAGATTATTTACCTTCAGTAAAAGGTAATGGAATAACTTTATAACTCGCTAATAAAGTATTGAATGTTATTTCGAACCCAGCTCAATCTGTTCATCGTTCAGTTTGTAAACACCATTATCCTGTTTCTTCTCTTACATTTTGTCTTTAACATCTCCATTTCACTTTATATAACGTGATTAGATCGTTTTAGTAAATAAATTGTTTTCTTGTTTATCGAAATTCGGTTGAAAATGTTCTAGAAATATAATACTTTCAGGGTCTATTTTAAGAAAAGGCTTTCTTAATCATCATAATTGCGAATAATACTGGTATTTAAAAAGCTTAGGTATAAGTGTTATGAAATTTTCATTTTAATGCGAGATTTTTTTGTAATTTGGTTGTTACTTGCCTAATCTCTTTCTTTCTTCTTTCTTTCTTTCTTTTTGTCCATATATTTGTCCTTAAAATTGACAGAACAAGTAGTACCTATGTTCCTTTATATTTTTTTATTTAAAGCTATTTTGATTGGGTCATCTCAATTGCTATATTTAAGGACAGACAAACGCATTAGATTAAGTGCTCTTCACGATCTCAACATAGGCGTAAATATCACAACGAGGGGAAGTGGGGGGAGGTTGGGGGAAGTCGGAGGAAGTGGAGATGTTACAATATCGCAGCGTATACATCGTATTTGTAATATTTATTAGTTTGTATAAAACCACAATATTCAATACTCGGCCGCCTCACAATAACGCTTTTGAAATTCGAGCGGCTTTGTGTGTGCCAAGACTCCAGATCTGAAGATAATATTCAAAATACTGGATATTGTATCAAAGTGGGATTTGCAGGATGATAAAATATAAAATAGTAGTTGAATTTGAGAGACGTGGAAGAAGTATTAAAATATATTTCCACTGAACTAAAACCAAGTGAATGTACAAAATCAATTCTTTGTCGCTTAAAAATGCTTTCTCAATTTTTACGTGGACTTGTCTTCAAAAAGTGGCTGTGACATACGGACGGACAGACAGAAAGACAGACATGACGATTCTATAAGGGTTCTGTTTTTGCCATTTGGCTACGAAACCCTAAAAAAGTAGTAAGTGGTAAGTAGAACGAATTACATTTTTTATTGAAAACATTACAAGAAAAAACAAAAACGTCGAACTAAAAACCTCCTTCATTTTGAAGTCGGTAAAAATAAATGTCCTAGTGTCCAAGTGTCATACAAGGTTGATAAAAGCGAGAGGCATTAAATTAAACCACGTATACTATGTACCATTTTCGGGCTACACACCAAAACTTAGATCAATAGAATCAATAGTTTAGTCACAGGATATTTTTAAAGTTTTAAAGCCGCTCCGGTTTGTTCGACCCGGTGAGACGCAACGTGCTGTGTGTCGTTGCCTTTTAGATTCGAAGGACATTTTACAAAGGTTTACAAATAGTTTTTACGTTTTACTTTGACTATTCACGTATTTAAGTTAACTTTGAAAAACTTTTTTTTATTGCTCTCAAACTATTTTTTTATAGTTTCGGATTAACCGTAAGCATGTGTAGTATATGTAGTTTAATTTAATGCCTCTCGCTTTTATCAACCTTGTATAATGTAAGACATTGAAAATATTAGTGACACTGAGTTTTTTTCGCCGGTTCTTATTAGTGGTCTAACTTTGTAACCGGTCGTAATGCTAATTAGGCGTTTATGAAGATCTTTTAAATATGTGAAGAAGAAATATTCCTTGGATTCAAGATGCAAAAAACATACAAAACAGTTGAATAAAAAGATGTTCATTAAATACAAAGTGCTTAGAGTCATTCAATTAGACTGAAAACGAAACTTTAATCAACTAGTACGTACATAAAACGTACAAAGATTCATCTTGTGATGAATCTACTGAAGCTGCCCAACTCGAGCTCCATTTGAAATGCTAATGGCAAAAACTGGATCTCCCGTGTTAATCGCGACATTCTGTTACGGTACAGGTCTTTTGAATAAATGATGGTCAGAATGTTTTAAGACCTGTAGATGTTTCTGGATATTTTTACATGGCTATATCTGTTACTGGATAGGCAAAGTGACATACAAGCCAGGGTAATAAGTGGTCAGTGTCGCCAATGAATAAAACGAGTCCACCAGCGACGAGCCCAGGCAACTTATTCATCCCCACCATGGTTCAAGCATTGACGTGGCGGTGGGGCTCAGTAGCCGAATGTGAACCCAGCACCTTGAGCGAAGTCAAGTGAACCGAGGGCAGCCCCCTCGGTGGCGTCGGACCCTTGGGGGATTGACTAGCCGTCAAGGTACCCTGTTGCTCAACAGATCCAAGGTACTTTACCAAAGACGACACTCCGTCCCGTGGTAAGTTCTCGAAGACCTTGTTTAACGGGTACCTACCAGACAACGGAAATATATTTAATAATTTTATGCAATACAAATATTTAAGATTTTTATTGTATAATACATAATATTATATTTAACACACGTCCATGGCCCAAGAACACAGAATACTTTTTGTCCCCTGGCACGATTCGCACCCGCTACCTCCAGCTTGAGCGCTAACGCGCTCAAGCTGTAGGTAGCCACAGAGGTTGTCATTTATTATTGGTATAATTTCCCGACACATGGCTAGATAATTTTATTTATGACATATCTAGACTTAATTAAGTTCTGTCTAAATAGGACCTAGTGCTTGTTCAAGTAATATTTACGAGTAAACAACTCACCGTCAGTTGCTTCATCTTCCAGTTACCTCAACTTACATGAAAACCATTTTCTGTTTGTTAACTATTTCTATTAATTTATAATATAAAGGAATATAAATTACGATTTCTTTTTATACTTCCCACGCACTTATCAAAGGTCACAGCCCAAAATGTAGGTCAGCTCATAAGCCCTGTCGCTTGCCCTGATACTTTCAAACTAAAATAGATATCAGGCTCTGCAGCATTAGCGGCGTGAAACATTTCCGGATATATTGCAAAGGAGCGGTTTCTGACGGCTTCACTGGCGCGAAAATCAAAAAACTCTCTTCTAAAGCAAGCCTCGGTGAGTAAGAAAATCAAAAAGTTTGATTACTTAGATTGCTAGTTCCGTAGATTACTACATCCAAGCATACAAACAAACAAACTCTTGTTTATAATTTAGTAGTAAGGACTTAGACCATTTATAATTATGGAAATACAAAAGAAATAACCAAAATACCATTATTAATAATTCTGTGCCTAATATATGAGATGACGATATGTGTCGGTATTGACGCGAGTGGCAGTGGACCGATGGCCAGTGGCCACCGGCCTGATGATGTTTTTTTTTTTTTAATGTTAGTTGGATAGGCAAACTGGCAAACGTACCACCTGATGGTAAGTGGTCGACGTCGCCCATGAACATAAACTAGTATATCTGGAACGAGCCCAGGCAACTTATTTATATGTTGCCTATCCTGAGACAGAAGATGTTAAGTCTCGGTGCCAGTAATTACACTGCCTGTCTTGCCCTTCTCTCCAAAACACAGCAAAGACGTTGTTTCTCCCGTGACACAGGGAGAAACAAGCAAGATGGTGGTACCCATGCAGCCGGGAGCGCGGCACAGCGCTTCCCTCCCACCGGTGAACCTATGACCTAGCTTAAGAGCCACGTGCACTAGCTAATGGTTAATAAATTTGTATAAGTCCATAATGTATAGCGCGGTTCTGGAGCAGAACACATTTATTTTCATCCAACAATGAGGCTTAAAGTCGAGGCCTTTACATTTCAAAATACTGCATTTTATGGTATTCTTGTAAAATATATTACACAGTATACGATTATAGAAATAATATTACTTTTATTATTGTTGTTAAACTTTTGAAAACAAAAATGATCCTACTTGCGATGCACAGAGATTGCTTCGCATTTTGTTTTGTATTCATACACTCAAATTCATATTTTAAAGGTTTTTATCATATTTGATTGATCTACTGCTATTTTGATTTGGTCTACTGCTATTGCTACATTTCTTAGAAAACGCCAAGATGTATTGCCTACCATACAAACATTACCGACCGAATGTTACACTTCTGTGTATTATTGAATTTACACATTCTCTGTTGCAATCACATATTCATAACAATCACCCCTTCGCCTGAATATACAAACATTAAAAACAATCTTTTTCCCTCGGGTTCACTCCCTACAAAATCATTATTTTTCTCTGCTATTAACCAACTAGATTTCTTCTAGAATTAGTCCTTCCGAACAATTTGATTATCAAATGTAAAAAAATGTAATCCGACATCCATCCGGAGATAAGCGCTTTATAAAACGTGATGATGATGACAATGACAGATTGCGGCAATAAACCATTATACGAAAGGAAATCGTCAATTCCATAATGGTTCAATCAACTTGAGGCAAAACAATTGTTTGTTTTAACGAAGGCGTCGATCAAAGAGTATCTTTTTACATCTCAGTAATTGTCCTCTCGGCCCCAACGCCCCGATATTAAGACTCATATTTCCTTATCAACATTAAAAGCTTACTCAATTAATACAAATGATTGCTGTCCTGAAAGCATTTCTTCAAATTATGCCAAATACAATTGAGTTTTTATTAAAATACAAAGGAAAGGTAATGTTTTCATTATTTTTAAGACATCATTAACACTTCCATAGGCAATGAGGAAAATGGATTTTCGAACTCAAATAAGTCTCAAAAATTGGATGACTTGTTAAAAAGAAAACATTTAAGGCTGTGTACTTAAGACTTCATTATTAGGAATGCGATTGTTTGTGAGTTTAGAAAATATATTAAAACCCGAAGGTAGAAATAATATAAAAATGAATAATATTGAACGAATTATTAATAGACTTGTATACTTCAGGTTTTTTTTTAACGCCAGGAAATGCTCTGAGGAATCCCGCTGGGGAGTGGGTCTCCCCACGTGGGTATATTGGATCGCTGCACCCGAGAGCTGGTAAGTCGACGCACCTATACCCACTAAAACCCGGCGAGTGCCACCAATGTTGCCTTTGGTGAGGTGCCCCGGATATAATGAGCAAACAGCTAACGGGGCACCTCGACGGCTAGTCAGCCCCTCAGGGGACTGACGCCACCACAGAGGGATTGTCCCGCACCACAGAACAACTCCCAACGTCAGGACAGTACAATGGGGTGAGGTTCCCGTCCTCACCCCTTCCCCCTGCTCTTTTGTCCCCTATTCTTATAAGAAGGACACAAAGAGCCTCCTTGGCTCAATTAGCTTCACTCAAGGTGCTGGGTACTCCTTAGGCTACTGAGCCCCACCGCCCCGTCAAGGCCTAAACCATGGTGGGGATACTTAAGGTATGCTCATCGGCTAGTTAACTATTTATTTTATTACATATTACAAAGAGCTAAAGAAGGAGAGGACGTTATAACATGTATTGTATATTAATTATATAATGTAAATTTTTTAAATATTAATTTGTAATTGTAAAATATTTCTATTGGTATTTCATTTTAGTATTATTATTTGTGTCATTTAAATTTTAAGGGTGAACCCTAAATATTGTTTTTTTTTTATTACGTTGATACGGTCAATTTCTTTCATTTTAAGGCTTTAATGTCAGGGTTTTGACCCTCTCACTCGAAACCCGAGTCTAAAACTACATTATAATCCATCGTTACAGCATTTAAGGAACTATCCTTTTATCGATGTCTCGTTAAATATTATATGCGTTTGTGAACATAAAGATAAACATGAAAGTATCGGACCGGTGTTTGTACAAAACAATATCATTACGGCTGATCGCTCTGCCCGGTGGATGTTGCAGGTAGCGCCGGTAAGTTTGCAATTCAAACTAACTCCATATCAGTCATTCGGACGAATGGCTTGACTTCTGGGATCATGTAATGTTAGAGACAGGCGATTTCACGCATATTTTTTTCTTCGTTTTTGAAAATTCGTCTAATTTCTAATTTGTTAGTATTCTTCTTGGAGTAGAAGTGCCCATGGATTTAGAGTGTTCAGGTGCGGCTTTTACGAGACTTCTGCATCTGTTTCTATTCATGGCAGTGCGTACATATTTATAAATGGACCCCACCATGGTTCAGGCTTTGACGTGGCGGTGGGGCTCAGTAGCCTAGGGTGAGCCCAGCACCTTGGGGAAAAACATTGAGCCGAGGGGGTTTTTTGTACCCCTCATATAAGAAGAGGAGACAAAAGAGCAGTGAGCAAGGGGTGAGGATGGGAACCTCACCCCCTTGTACTGTCCCGATGTTAGGAGGGGTTGTTCTGTGGTGTGGGACAACCCCTCTGTGGAGGTGGCGTCGGTCCCTTGCGGGACTGACTAGCCGTCGAGGTGCCCTGTTAGCTTAACAGATCCGGGGCACCTCACCAAGGTGGCACTGGTGGCACTCGCCGGGTTTTAGTGGGTAGAGCTGCGTCCATTTACCATCTTTCCGGCGCAGCGAGTCCCACATACCCACCTGGGGAGACCCACTCCCCAGGCGGGATGCCTCAGAGTATTTCCCGGCGTAAAAGAAAAAAATATATTATAAATGGAACTTCTTAGTATTTATGCTACAACTTACCTTGCTTGATTTTTTTTATATAATATCTTTATATTATAGACGATATTTAAAAAAATAATAATAATAAGTAAGTAGGTAGTGTAGAAATAGAACAAAACCTTTTCTATGTGAACCTGTTCATATTTACCTTTTAAACTAAAGTATGATGGTTTTGAGCGTAAAACTATATTTTTAACATAATATAAAAAATCCTGTTACGTTGTCTGCTTTGTACCTACATTAGTGTTTTAACAACAACAACGCATCTCTGGTTGTGCAGATGTCTATGAGCGTCGGTAGTCAATATGGCTCCGACTGCTAGGTTACCTTCTTATGACATAAAAAAAAATAACAGGAAATGTCGAGCTCTGCGAAACACACATGAAAAACTTTGCAACACCCGTAAATAAATGACATAAATTATTATCGTATTCCGCTACCTTCCGTGTCTTACTTCCAACACATGATAGAGTCGTTCGGTCCACTCGAAAACTTCCACATTACAATACATACCTATTGGAAATGTCCCCAATTCATACCTCAAAGATGTTTGTTGTTCAGATATGTACCGCGACTTTGGCTGTCGTTTTTTTCTTGAAGTGGAACTTCTTTATAATATTTGTGATTTCAAACCGAATGCAACGGAAAAAACGACAGATACAAAAATGTGCGGCAAAGAATGAGACAAAAATATACATATAATCCATTTTTTTATGTTACTTTGGTAGGCAAACTGGTTGGCTTGCCACCTGATGGCAAGTGGTTGAAATCGCCCATGAACTTAAACTAGTTTACCTGGAACAAGCCCAGGCAACTTATTTGTGTGTTGCCTATCCTAGACATAAAATTTTTAGGCTCTGTGCCAGTAATTACCAGTGTAATTACTGGCCTTTCCCGCTCTTCTCTCCGAAACTTAAAAAAGGTGTTTCACGGAAGAAACAAGCTAGATGGTGGTACTCAAGAAGTCGGAAGCGCGGCACAGCGTAACCCACTACTCGGATATGTATAGAGTGTATGATCACTCTTCACCTCAGTACTCCCGCGACCATATTTGCTGTAAAGTATCCGATACGTCGGGCTTGTAAAAATCTTAATAAACCGCGATAAAATACGTAAAAATTGTTTCATTATAATGAGTGTATGATCGTTATCATTATAGTAAGACTGATTTCGGAATACATCCGATCTGAATCCGAAAATTCTCCTGCCATTATCACTCTGTTCATACAAATAAGACTATGACTACTTACGTCCGTCTATATATCTATGAAATGGAGATTCACGAATGACGGAGAGAATGATGGAAATGGATCTAGGGCGTAAATAGTTGTACGACTACTTCGAAACGGATTTTAATGGATTCGTATCAAATGCAGTGCGAAATGGCCCTAACAGTTTTAATATATCGAAAATATTACAGTAGTATAAAGTAGTCTTTGTGTTCTATAAATCCCATTTACTATTCAACTGATGTAAAGAAAGGACCATATGAGAAGAAATACGTGTAATTTTCATTATAAAATATGCGCTGGAGTTGAAATTAATGCTGAATTTGGTAACTGAAAAGCAATATGTACTTTTCAGAATAAATTTAATTATACAAACAGGAATACACTTGCCAAAATAATTTTATTTGCCGACGAAATTAGATTTTATCATAATATCTCTACATGAAGTATACTATGCATTTAATTTAACTTAATACCATACACGATTCGTGTCTTCATAATTAAGATGGGAGTCGATTATAACGAACAAATCTGGGACCCGTAATAAGGGTCTAATATTAGAAAACGTGCTGGGAATACATGCGCTGTTAATACGGATTACAAACTTATTATCAAGATACGCTTTGGGATAGTGACGCTGTAACAAGGAGAAGAGAGAGAGATGCCTCTCTCTCTTCTTATGTGATGTGATATGATGGTGATGATAGTCAACTTCGCCTAGTCAGTTTTGGGACTAGTTATACGACCACCACAAATAAACCTTTATCTGATCAGAGGTAGCCCAAGGATATGATAGACTAACTCCCTCGGACAATTCATTTTACTCAGAATACTACGTGTTGTGAAATATCACCAACAAAGTATATAATATAATTAGGAACAGTGGACTCTTGAATCACTTATCTTTATATATATAATTGTTCTGTACGTGTGTATGTCACTGAACTTCTCCTACGCGGCTGGACCGATCCTGATGATTTTATTTTGCAAGTAAATAATCCTTCTTCCTACTAATAGTATAAACGCGAAAGTTTGTAAGAATATATGGATGTATGTATGGATGTATGTATGTATGTATGGATGTATGTATGGATGTATGTATGGGTGTATGTATGTATGTATGGATGTATGTATGTTTGTATTATATTTGTTACTCTTTCACGCAACAACCATTTTTGTAATGGATTTTGATGAAACTTTACAATAATATCGCTCACACACACAAAACATTATTGGCCCATCGGCCATCCGTTCTCGTGAGTGTGTGACCAGCCCACTGCTTCAACGAGCTTATTCTTCGCGTGATATCGGAAACCTTAGTTATCTGGCGGATGTCTTCGTTTCGAATCCTATCTGTCAAAGAAACACCCAGCATATCACGCTCCATAGCACGTTGAGCTACGGTGAACTTACGGACCAGCCGTAAATTTAGAGGCCACGTTTCAGCCCCGTAGGTCATCATGGGGAGAACGCATTGGTCGAAGACTTTCGTCTTCAAACTCTGCGGTATAGACGACGTGAGAATATGGCTAAGCTTCCTGAATGCTGCCCATCCCAATTGAATCCTCCTATCGGCTTCCCTCTCGAAGTTATGTCGACCTGAGTAAAATCTGGAGCCTTTATGGACACAATTCATGATACATACTACATAATATAAGTACACAATAATATTATCGAACACCTTAGTAATTTCATAAAACAACAGACGAAACTGACACCTCCAATATGAACGGTAAACGTTTACCGACCACTATCCCATGATATAATGTTTATTGGATGAACGCACATTCTACAAGGAAATTTACTTTGTCAAAAACATAATTCACACGGTCACGTGATTGGCTGAGGTCGCGTGTTCAAATCCCGCAGATCGATTGATGAATATATTATGTGTTGCGATGTGGATTTCTGTTTTATTTCGTAACAGTACTTCTTGACTTTGCTTAGTAAATGAGGTCAGATAACAGATAGAAGTATTATCCAGAATGATTCGGAAAAAAGCCATATCTGAGCAGATTGTCATATGTAATCTTTAATCATCAAATCAATCCATCAAAGACAAGGCTACTGACTTCCAGCCCCGAGATTGTCATCCTATCTACATGTACTTACAGATCAACTTTAGTCATCACTAGCGGTCCGCCCCGGCTTTGCACGGGTAAACATTTTATAACATAAGTTATTCACTGATATGTGGCTATAGGTAAAAGAATTTTAAAATCAGTCCAATACTTCCGGAGCCTATCCAATGCGAACAAACAAATAATTAAATATTTTCCTCTTTATTTCAAATACTTATCAATAATAATAAAATATATAAAATTGTAATAAAACATTTAAATAGACTGTAAATCATAAAACTAAATTTCTAAAGACTATTCAGAATTATTAAACAAGCTTATTTATATATAATTCTAAAACAAAAACAAAGCCCAAAGCCTTTTCACTTTGAAAGAGACTAATGAATTGTAAGTTAATGAATTTCCGAAAAAAAACTCTGTATAAGCTACCTACCTACTTTTGTGACCTTTGCGAATTTTTTTCTGTTAATTTCATTAAAAGCTTTCCGCCTTTGCCTTAAAAGCTTTCAAATGAAATGGTTTGTCATTTATAATATTGTAATTAGAGATTTCGTTATATATGTAAATGGCTCGTATAAATGATAAGATGGAATTTTTATTTGATACAAGAGATATGCATTTAGATTAGGCGAGCATATTTCGCAGAGAATATGTAATGACAGTATTAGCACAGGTATTAGTGAAGGACGGTGGGGCTCAGTAGCCTAGGGTGAGCCCAGCACCTTGGGCGAAGTTAATTGAGCCGAGGGGGCTCTTTGTACCCCTCTTATAAGAAGAGGGGACAAAAGAGCAGGGGGCAAGGGGTGAGGATGGGAACCTCACCCCATTGTACTGTCCCGACGTTGGGAGGGGTAACATCGTGTGTTCCACCTGCATCTCTGGTGAGATTAGGTCTGTGGGGGCGTGCGAAGTTCGCTGCCAGGCTTTGATTATTTTAAGGAGACTTGTGCCCAGCAGTGGTACATATTAAGTTCGCTTAGGCTATAATTATGCTATACTTAGGCTATACTCATGCTATACTTATGCTATACTTCTGCTGCATTTATGCTATACTTGTACTATATTTATGCTATACTTAGGCTATACTTATGTTATACTTAGGCTATACTTATGCTATACTTAGGCTATACTTGTGCTATACTTATGCTATACTTATGCTATACTTCTGCTATATTTATGCTATATTTATAAAGAATCCCAGATGACAGTGTGTTTCTCACGTATGAAAAATTACTACTTTCCTTAACTATTACATGCATGATAAATAAAGATGTCTGTAGGTCAGGGTCATTATAGATCTATGTATGATTCTGTTTTTATCTATCCTTAACACCTACCTAAGTACTAACGAGTTTTAAGGACTAAGTTAGCATTATGTAATTGTTCCATAAGTATATTGTGTTACTTATTATAATATTATGTCTGTATACCGAATTATTATTTGACCAATTCAAGTCAAATAATAATTCGTTAATCTCATTAGAGCTTCATCTGAATGGTTCGCAAAATTAGATCTATTTTAACGAAGCTTGGCGAAAATTGTCTTCTCCCAATGCGACGAATCCAAAAATATTGTAAGAGATAATGCTATGCTCCTTTGCAGTTGAATTGGGCCGACACGACCTGGGTGGTACCTCTCACTAACATAACATCGGCGTCAAGTGACAAATATGCTGTTGCGCTTCGTACGGTTTGTGAGTTTCCGGTGGTCCATTGGGGGGATAGGCAAAAGGAGGGCAACGCATCTGCATAATCTCTGGTTGTGCAAATGTGTATGGGCGTATATAGTCGCCAAAAGGCTTCGACTGCTCGTTTGCCCTCCCATACTATAAAAAAATGTTTATACGGGCGAGGTGCGAGTTAAATACTCTATCGACATCGATCAGAGGTGTGCTGTTGTAAAAGCTTTGTACGTCAGAACCATTTATTTTTATTGGTGTATTTTACTTCAGCGCCGCGGTAATGGTTTCTGGTTGGCCCGTTGATGGTTCGCTGATGACCGCAGACAAAAGGTGCAGCACAATAGACAACCTAATGGGAATGGAAACGATAATTACGTTTTGTATCGATTGGTTCGGCTGTTGTAATAGCCATGCTGAAACCGAAATATCTTTATTGGAATCATATTAATATTATAGATTTGCCTATTGGGAATTTTTATTTTGATGTAGAATATAATATTATTATTTATGAGTATGATATTTGTTATCATTACAATGTTAATCATTCCTATAAAACATATTTTTTATAGAATATGTTTTAGGGGATTTTTAATTTCAATATGGTCGTTTCAAAAACATGGCAGACGTTCTGATGTATATTTATTTCTTTAACGCCGGGAAATGCTCTGAGGCATCCCGCGGGGAAGTGGGTCTCCCCTCGCGGGTATGTGGGACTCGCTGCGCCCGAAAGCTATTAAGTGGACGCAGCTCTACCCACTAAAACCCGGCAAGTGCCACCAATGCCGGATCTGCTGAGCAAACGAGGCACCTCGAAGGCTACTCAGTCCCTCAGGGGACCGACGCCACCTCCACAGAGGGGTTGTCCCGCACCACAGAAAAACCTCTCCCAACGTCGGGATAGTACAATTGGGTGGGGTTTCCTGTTCTTGCCTCCTGCTCTTTTGTCGCCTCTTCTTAAAAGAAGGGTACAAAGAGCCATTACACAATACATTCGTTTATTCATCATCAGTTCACTAATCGTGTTCAATTACTATTACGGGGGTATACCCATTTATATTTCAGCCTAAATAAAGCATAATATGAGATATATTTGAAATGCACATAACGTTTTGGTGATATCATTCATATGAAAAATTATTTATATATGAACGTGTAAAAATCCGTATAACTCTATAAGCCAGTATTGGAGGCGAGACCGCAGCTAAACCAATCCACCGGACGTAACTAGTCCGCCGCACACCGCCGCCGCCGCCGGACTCGATGAAATTATACTCAATGTACTTTAATGTACTGCAACGAGAATTGTACGAAATGGAATGAATTGTTAAAACTTTAATTATTAAAATGTTACGTAAGTGTTATGTAAATAGTTTTATATTTGTACTTTTTTCTTTAACGCCGGGAAATGCTCTGAGGCATCCCGCGGGGGAGTGGGTCTCCCCACGCGGGTATGTGGGACTCGCTGCGGTGGTAAGTGGACACAGCTCTACCTTTGGTGAGATGCCCTGGATATATTGAGCAAATAGGGCTCCTCGGCTAGTCAGTCACTCAAAGGACCGACACCACCTCCACAGAGGGGTCGTCCCGCACCACAGAATAAACCCTCCCAACTTCGGGACAGTGCAATGGGGTGAGATTCCCAACCTCGCCCCCTGTCCCCCTGATCTTTTGTTCCCTCTTCTTATAAGAGGGTAACAAAGAGCAGCCTCCTCGGTTCAATTTGCTTCGCCCAAGGTGCTTAAGGTACTGAGCCTCACTGCCACGACAAGGCTTGAACCATGGTGGGGTACATGTACTTGTATTTACGTTTATTAGATACTTAAATCATAAAATTTAGATTTCAACCCGCAACCGTCCCGTAGTGACCAGTGTTACAAACCACAGGCAGCTCTAGCCGGATGTGACGCCGCTTACACATCTAAATACATTAATTAAGTAGTTCAAATTATAGACTTCCGGTAGCATCAAACGGATATAGGTATGTGAGAATTCATGAAGATAATGTGGATAATAATTAAAGTATAACATTAATAAATATAAATAATCGTGATTAAACATGCTTTAATTTATAATGTATTTACAATAATTAGTTATAATATTATGACGATATTTATAATAATTTTAGTAAACATGCAAATACTTGTATTTTGATTGTATCAATGTAGTACTTCAATACTGGTCCTGGGGGCATTCTACTTACAAATATTTTGGTCTTCTCAATATCTGTGATTCTACTAGTATACTAGTAGATTCTCCTGCCGGAATAATATATTGTGATTGAGGAAATGTAATTTTTTTAATCTGACGTTTCTGCGGCGAGCATTTAAGTTATTGACCACTAGTCGAACGGGTTGACAAGTGTTTCTATGCTGCTATGAGTTTCAAGATGCTATCTCCAGGTGCCATCAATTACATACCATGAAACTGTTCGGCTACGCCAGTTATGACTAAAGTAGCTGAAGGAAAAAATAATCAAGGTGATGATCAAGTGAATCAAGGTGATTTATTTAAAATAATGTTGTTAAAATATCAACTCAAATTAGATACATAGAAATAAACAAAGTTGAAAACATAGCACACTTGCTGCAGTAAATCATAAAAGTTTTCCTACTTGATGACGTCACAAACATGGCGATCGCGACATATTGGTGCGTCACTTGTCCCGATATTGTCCAATAAGTCTCGTCTGTCGGGCACACGCGTGACGCGGCAACAAATTATGACACCTCGGTGTAACATACTACCAGTATACTACTTATATTTATCCTATTTGGATGTCCCTTTTATTGTTCTGTCGTTGAATAATTAAAATATTATACAAAAGCATCACTACCTTTATTAGTAGGAGCGATGTACTTTGTGCATCACACTTTGGTCATCACACAAGCAGTCGAAGCCTTTTGGCTACTATCGACGCCCATACACATCTGCACAACCAGAGATTTTGCAGATTTACCTCCCTATCACTATCACACTCAACGGGCCACCGGAAACTCACAAACCGCACGAATCCCTTGACGCCGGTGTGAGCGAGAGGTACCATCCCGGTCGTGCCGGCCCAATCCGCCTGCAAAGCACTACCTTTTACAGATTATTTTATAGCACCTACTTAATTATTGTTGTTTAATTTCTTGAGTCTGATAAGATAGAAAATAATCCCAGCTGAACTTATATATGCTCATGGGTGCCGTACGACATACTATCTAGTGACTTTTCCTATAAAAATTTTTCCTAACACTGAATTATGAGTTTTTTTTTGTCAGACATTTATTATTTAGGCTTATTAATGTTTAAAGGCTATTGTCAACATTTAACATATTTTTATATATAAGCTGTTTTGTATGAAAAGGCTATAAATAGATAAGCAGATAGAATTACTTTTTTTCACCTATTCCTCACAGCTTTTCACGACTTGCATACTAATTATAATAATTATTATTCGTCGCCTAGGTTCTCAAACATCATCTAAACTGTGACCTAATAAGAAATCGAAATGTGATCGGCTGTTTTAAAAGCTGTATTGTAACAAACTACTTTCGCATATCGCAAATGTTATCAAGTACAACTAGGTATTTTAAAATGTAAATAGCTAAATAACAAACAGACATGTGAGGGGGCGTCGATTGACAAACGATGCGGGCGCGCCCCGGCCCTCGCTCCCGGGGGGGTTGTTTTACAATTCCACTATCGATAAACACGATATACCATTTGTCACAACACTAACTCGATAAACATATGCGATACTCGATAAACACGACATTCGATTCTCGATATTCGATAAACACAACGATTTTATTACATTTAGTGAAGGGTTTTTATGTTGTGATACTGTATACTCAAGCTCCCTGTTCCTGACTGTTAGACACAGGTCTCATAAGACTAAAGTTCGACCTTCCTTTAGTTAACCGTCCACCTTTAAACGAATTTAAGGAAACTTCTTTAGTCTTCTTCTTTGAAATTCTAGCGTAAAACTATCAGAATAACATTACACAGTATTAAAGAAATAAATGGCCTTAAATACATATTTTTGGGTTTTACTGCTCAAACATTACTGATTTTGTAATTCCATTTCCAATAGAAAGTATAGTTACGACCTAACACCAGTACTGGTATTTAAAAAAATATATCGATATACCTAATAGAAAGACCACTTATCGTTTCCAACCTTATCGCACCCGCATAATGCATAGATAATGCGTTTACTGAAGAGATGCATTTTGCGCAGCGTCCTACCTTTCCAAAGAACCATTAATTATTATTTTTGACCGCCTACTGACTTGTGGCTAATAAATATGAATAAACAAAAATGCCTGCTCCACGGTCTCCAACCGACGCCTCACAGAGGAGACCTTGTTAGCTTCCAACCGTGTAGACTGTGGTTTGCTACCAAATTTCGCTTGACTTTCCAACGACTTTGGTCATAAGAGCTACTCTACCTACCAAGGGCGAATAAAGGGAGTCTGGTTGGCTTCCGACCGTGTAGAAGGCGGTTGGTAATTCCGAGCATGTTAGTCGCTGTGAATCGTCGTATCAGTTGCACGCGTTTTATCATATACTATAGACATTTTAAAACTTGATGTTTGTTAAAGTAATTTTGACAAATTCGCTGCCATGACACGTCTTCACTGCTCGAATATCACAATGGATTGTTGGTGGCCATGTAGTTGAAAAAGACGTTCAAACCAGTGTTACCTCTATCAGGCGTCGGTAGTAAACCGTTAGCAGACGATTAAGGCATCTTAATATTATGTCACCAAAGATGCATATTACCCCATAATGGCACGTAACAAAGGGTAAGTCAGTCAGTGTAATTGCTGGCACCCACTCACAACATCTTACGTCTCAGGATAGACAATAAATGGACAGTAATTGCCTGGATGACGACGTCGCCCGCTTACAAGGTGACTGACAATTTGCTTATTCATCTAACATAAAAAAATATTTCTAAACAGCTTTGCTCGAAAAAAGCTAATCAACCTCAACTCAACCTAGAAGGCAATGCTAAATCTGATCTGAAAAAATATAGCTAAACCCTTATGGTGGTTGATTTAAACCACACGTAAACTACTCATAAAAATCAAGACTCGTTTGCCACGACCTGAACTAACAGAATATTATCATAAAGCCGCGTTACATTTAAAAATATCTCACAAATATGTCACACTAAACCAAACGTATTTGTCCCTCCAAGTACATTAAATGAGAATAATATAAGTCGGGTTCCTTAAGTCTTATTTATGGGCTACTTATTATTTAATAACTCCCGCCGGATGACTGATGGCTTCTTAAATATTAAAATGTAAGACATATTCAAGATTACTTCGGCATAAGTAATGAAATTGTGTATTTTATTGGGGAGCAACACGGAATGTTCAAAATGTTTGCGATTTAAGAAAAACATAATATACAATATTTACTTCGTACAAGATGTGGTTGTGGATTTGATGAAGTAGACATTTATTTATCTTTCACGAGTTTTTGAAAATTACTAACTAACTAGCCATAGAGCTAGATAAACGTGGTGTTCCCACCACGGTTTAAACCTTATCGTGGCGGTGGGGCTCAGTAGCCTAAGGTGAATCCAGCAGCTTGGGCGAAGCCTTTGTACCCCTCTTATAGGAAGAGGAGACTAAAGAGTGGGGGGGACAAGTGGCGAGGATGGGAACCTCACCCCATTGCACTGTCCCGACGTTGGGAGGGGTTGTTCTGTGGTGCGGGACAACTCCTCTATGGAGGTAGCGTCGGTCCCTTGGAGGACTGACTAGCCGTCGAGGTGCCCTGCTGCTCAACAGATCCGGGGCACCTCACCAAAGGCGACATTAGTGGCACTCGCCTGGTTTTAGTGGGTAGCTCCACCCACTCCGTCCACCTTACCATCTTTCAGGCGCAGTGAGTCCCACATACCCGTCTGGGGAGTTCCCCGCCCTGCGGGATTCCTTAGAAGTTAGAGCATTTCCCAGCACAAAAGAAAATAAAAGACCTTTATTTATACAACTAGCTATTGATTGAAAAACAATATCGTAATATACGCCAATGCCTGATAGAGATTTTTGCCTGAAAAAATATTTTTTCAAAGCCCTAAGTAGTTTTGGAGATTAGCTAGTTCAAGTGAACAAACAAAGAAACTATTAAGTTTTATTATATAAGTTTACATAATAATAGATTCAATATGATTATTTAAGGGTGGGGACACCAGCGAGGCCAGACGGGTGATCAGTCCTCATTACCGGGACCATTTCACCCAAATTCATCATTTCATTCAATATGATGCTGGCACGGTTCTTAAGACTTGAAAATATTAGTGTTATCCGATTACTTGGATTAAATTTGTATGGAATTATGCAGATGCATTGCCCTCTTTTTCCCTATCCCCCCGCCCTCCAATTTAGTCTTTTTAATGTCATCAGGGGGCAAACGAGCAGTCAGAGCCAACGCTCATACACATCGGCGCAACCAAGGCTACGCAGATGCGCCGCCCTCCTTTTCCCTATCCCCCAATGGACCAACGGAAACTCACAAACCGCACGAAAAACCGCATATCTGTCCCTGGACGCCGGTGTTAAGTGAGCGAGAGGTACCACCAGGATCGTGCCGGCCCAGTTCGGCTGCAAAGCAGCATGGCAGTACCTCTTACTGTACTTTTACAGTACTTCGTCTTGTATTTAAATAATTTACTTAATAAAAATAGTCATCAATGTTCTAAAAGTTTTGAAACATTATGGCTATTGGTGTTATAAGCTTCTAGAGTGACGTCAGTGCCCGGGACTACAGTTGGCATATCTCCAACTAGACTTCTCTGTTTTAGTCCAAGTTGCATGTAAATATTGTCGTCTTGACGTTCATTTAAATATGCCCATGTCTACAAGTGCGAATTAGTCATATGATATTCATACCAAAAACATTCCATTTTATAATTAAAAGACACAACATCTAGTTAAGCATATCCACTTAGTGCTATTTTAGTTCCTAATTAAAAATCTTGTTAATATAATTATTACATACAGTACAACCTAATCCCAACCTTATGGACTCAAATTTAAAACTTAATTTAAAATACATATCTAATTAGTGCATTCAACTCGCTCTTAATTTTAGCTCAATTTAGTATTTGTAAAGGTTTTCACTTTACATAAACGGTCTATTTATCTTCTGTAGGATTCCATTGTTCTGCTTTCCTTGGCATTAAGAGCTTTCATTTTAAATTACCCTTTTATCTATGTTTTTGTGTTACATACTTTTTCATTCTGTAATTATTCTAGCCTTCTTTTCAGAATTATAAATTGGTTTAGTAAGAATAAGCAGGATGAATAAACAGGAAGGTGCCTAAGGACAGCTACCTGCTGTCATATCTTGCTATCCAGTTAAATAGTTATGAACGAGGTAAGTTTGATTTTACTTTGTTCTTAAAACATAAATACAACTTAATAGTCGCACCCGGACTGATAATTATTATTGTGGTAGCCTATAAATATAATCAATTTATCGGTAAAGGACATCCTTTGCGAAGGTACAATCTATTATACCAAATTTTACAATGAATGTATCTGTCTATACTTTATATTATACATATTATACAGTACTGGGTAAAAGATCCTAGTAAAATCGCCTGTTGTGCACATAAAATATTGTAAATCTTAGTTTTTTGTTATGTCATAAGGAGGCAACCGAGCAGTCGGGACCTTATGGTGACGCCCATAGACCGGTGGGAGGGAAGCGCTGTGCCGCGCTCCCGGCTGCATGGGTACCGCCATCTTGCTTGTTGCTCCCGTCAAACAGCTTTGCTGTGTTTCGGAGAGAAGGGCAAGACAGGCAGTGTGATTACTGGCACCGAGACTTAACATCTTATGTCTCAGGATAGGCAACACATAGATGAGTTGCCTGGGCTCGTTACAGGTAAACTAGTTTATATTAATGGGCGACGTCGACCACTTACCATCAGGTGGTACGTTTGCCAGTTTGCCTATCCAACTAACATAAAAAAAGACATCCGCACAACCAAAAGTTATGCAGATGCGTTGCCGTCCTTTTCCCCATCCCTCCCAATGGGCCACCGGAAACTCACAAACCGTACGAAAAGTGACAGTAGACGTACCACCGCGGTCGTGCCGGCCCAATTCAGCTGCAAACAGCATGGCACTACCTCTTACAAAATCTACCTCTTAGTGCAGTTAATAATTGATTGTTTGTGTATGCAATTAAGTATAGATCATTTCATTACTAGAGTTTGCTATAAATAATAAAAATTGTAAGAAAATCCCCGCCGCAACAGGCTCAAAAGCTCACCTATATTTTGATTGTGTCTTCGATCACGACACCGAAACTTGAATGACCCTTCCAATACTCGGATCAGTTACGGAGTGATGTCGACAACTTCTTCCAAACTGCTCGGGTCAAGAAGATATATATATTGTTAATTTTGTGTTTTGAAAAATTAGTGATTATTTTACTTTATGATGCACCACAGATGAAAGAAATTCGTTTACCTGGACATCCTGTTTACCTTTTTACCTTGTTTATCTGGATATCTTTTTTTTTTCACTTTGAAGGCGTGGGTACGAATCACTTTTGACAGACTTACCCCCAAATACTCAAACGAATCTCAAATGTAAGACGTACTTAAACACATGCTACGACGTGTCAGATTCAAAGAAAAAAAGAGGGACAACACGTGTTTAAGTACGTCTTAAATTTGAGATTCGTTTGAGTATTCGGGCGTTACCCCCAAATACTCAAACGAATCTCAAATGTAAGACGTACTTAAACTCATGCTACGACGTGTCAGATTCAAAGAAAAAAAGAGGGACAACACGAGTTTAAGTACGTCTTAAATTTGAGATTCGTTTGAGTATTCGGGCGTTAGACATCTACTGAGATTCTAAATACAGATAAAATATACATCATTATGATGTGTATCATATTGATTTTAGTTTAGTTTAAACTATTTAGTAAATTAAATATAAAAAAAAAACAGATAATATAATGAGGTAGAAAATAGAATTCTATTGGTGGGACGTTTCAGTGTGCCGCGCTGCCGGCTGCATGGGTCCGGTACCCATTCCGGCATTCCACCATCTTGTTTGTTTCTTCCGTCAAACAGCTTTCGTTTATTTCGGAGAGAAGGGCAGGACAGGCAGTGTAGCTACTGACACAGAGACTACCATCTTACCTTTCACTAATGACAGCACTGAATGAGTTGCGTGGGCTGGTCCTAGGTAAACTTGTTTATGTTGATAGGCGACGCTGGCCACTTACCATCAGGTGGTTCGATGCTCGTTTGCCTATCCAAGTAAAAAAAAAATAAGCCGACGTTTAACCGTGGGCGATGGCAAAAAAATATGCGAGTCCTTAAATTTTGGGCTAAAAATTCATCACGAACAATGTTAAATTAAAAAGCGTTAACCCATTTTATGAATATAAAATACACGGCAACGAAATTTGGTACTTAAACTAAAAAATAAAAGCTGTGAAACTAAAACCCGAAAATTTTCAAACTACCACGCGGCCATTTTATAGTTTTCCAACTCCCTAGGGATATTGCACGGCGGGAGTGTGACAATATGGTTGAAGTACTGATATACTGATAACATGGCGAAATTTGCTATGCTGCCATGTGTGGGGGGCCACTAGCTTCCAGTTTTCTCACGAACCGAACGCTTTGGAATTAGTTAAAATTAAATAGTTAAGATCAAAGGTGCTCTTTCTAAGCTTAAACAAGAAAATTGCCTTCTTCTTTTCCTGGTTTAAATTACTTAGACTTGGAGTTCGGAGACGACGGTTTATTTCAAGAACCCGTTATAATATAAAATTATGTATATAATATACACTAATAATTTTAACATTTTTATTTTATCCACTCATAAAGAATAGGTAAAAACGGACGAGGTCAGGACGGGTCAAAGCGATCGTATTTTGATTAAATCGAGGACCTTCTTAGTAAGTGACTTACCGGCCCAACTAGCTCGGGGCCCAAGTAGCCCGCGGCCCTTACGTCCATTATACCAAAACAGGTACAGACAACAGATAAGTGTCTGAAATGAAGAAAGAAAAATAATTTCATTAAGTCGAAATTCGTTACAAAAGAATGAAGACAGAAGAATTGATGTTTTAAATTAAAATGTTTTAAATTAAAATTGCTCCATTTCTACCGGACATAGTCTATAACCGCTAAGACAACCATTCCGTCTACTTGGAGATTCACTATCTTTCTTATTTGAACATAGCTTCCACTTTAGAACTTCATTGGCCCTTCAGCGTAAGTGAAGATTTTACCGAAATGTATAAGATTTGATAATATTATAATCAAATCTTATATATTATGAACTCAAGCTACTTTATTTATAGACTTAACTAGCTGTTGCCCGCAGCTTCGCCCGCGTTATTTTATATGAACGGACGTATCCGGACCGATGATGATAATTTATAATATATTGTACAACTAGCTGTTGCCCGCAGCTTCGCCCGCGTTATTTTATATGAACGGACGTATCCGGACCGATGATGATAATTTATAATATATTGTACAACTAGCTGTTGCCCGCAGCTTCGCCCGCGTTATTTTATATGAACGGACGTATCCGGACCGATGATGATAATTTATAATATATTGTACAACTAGCTGTTGCCAGCAGCTTCGCCCGCGTTATTTTATATGAACGGACGTATCCGGACCGATGATGATAATTTATAATATATTGTACAACTAGCTGTTGCCCGCAGCTTCGCCCGCGTTATTTTATATGAACGGACGTATCCGGACCGATGATGATAATTTATAATATATTGTACAACTAGCTGTTGCCCGCAGCTTCGCCCGCGTTATTTTATATGAACGAACGTATCCGGACCGATGATGATAATTTATAATATATTGTACAACTAGCTGTTGCCCGCAGCTTCGCCCGCGTTATTTTATATGAACGGACGTATCCGGACCGATGATGATAATTTATAATATATTGTACAACTAGCTGTTGCCCGCAGCTTCGCCCGCGTTATTTTATATGAACGGACGTATCCGGACCGATGATGATAATTTATAATATATTGTACAACTAGCTGTTGCCCGCAGCTTCGCCCGCGTTATTTTATATGAACGGACGTATCCGGACCGATGATGATAATTTATAATATATTGTACAACTAGCTGTTGCCCGCAGCTTCGCCCGCGTTATTTTATATGAACGGACGTATCCGGACCGATGATGATAATTTATAATATATTGTACAACTAGCTGTTGCCCGCAGCTTCGCCCGCGTTATTTTATATGAACGGACGTATCCGGACCGATGATGATAATTTATAATATATTGTACAACTAGCTGTTGCCCGCAGTTTCGCCCGCGTTATTTTATATGAACGGACGTTTCCGGACCGATGATGATAATTTATAATATATTGTACAACTAGCTGTTGCCCACAGCTTCGCCCGCGTTATTTTATATGAACGGACGTATCCGGACCGATGATGATAATTTATAATATATTGTACAACTAGCTGTTGCCCGCAGCTTCGCCCGCGTTATTTTATATGAACGGACGTATCCGGACCGATGATGATAATTTATAATATATTGTACAACTAGCTGTTGCCCGCAGCTTCGCCCGCGTTATTTTATATGAACGGACGTATCCGGACCGATGATGATAATTTATAATATATTGTACAACTAGCTGTTGCCCGTAGCTTCGCCCGCGTTATTTTATATGAACGGACGTATCCGGACCGATGATGATAATTTATAATATATTGTACAACTAGCTGTTGCCCGCAGCTTCGCCCGCGTTATTTTATATGAACGGACGTATCCGGACCGATGATGATAATTTATAATATATTGTACAACTAGCTGTTGCCCGCAGCTTCGCCCGCGTTATTTTATATGAACGGACGTATCCGGACCGATGATGATAATTTATAATATATTGTACAACTAGCTGTTGCCCGCAGCTTCGCCCGCGTTATTTTATATGAACGGACGTTTCCGGACCGATGATGATAATTTATAATATATTGTACAACTAGCTGTTGCCCACAGCTTCGCCCGCGTTATTTTATATGAACGGACGTATCCGGACCGATGATGATAATTTATAATATATTGTACAACTAGCTGTTGCCCGCAGCTTCGCCCGCGTTATTTTATATGAACGGACGTATCCGGACCGATGATGATAATTTATAATATATTGTACAACTAGCTGTTGCCCGCAGCTTCGCCCGCGTTATTTTATATGAACGGACGTATCCGGACCAATGATGATAATTTATAATATATTGTACAACTAGCTGTTGCCCGCAGCTTCGCCCGCGTTATTTTATATGAACGGACGTATCCGGACCGATGATGATAATTTTTCTACTTTTTTGTTATTTCTCTAAAGGGAATAAGGCTGCGTTTTTAAAGTATTACAATAACTATTTATCAATTTATATCTACAGTCTTTATAAAAATATACTATAACCTGCCTTAGGAATTACTCTATCTCATGTTGAAAACAGCATTAAAATCAATTTAGTTGGTTAGTATGTAGTTTTTGAGTTAATCTCGCACAGTCAGACGGACGCGAGGAATTTGTTTTCTATTATGTAATGATGATAAGGATTAATACCGTTTTTATGTAAATAGCTTTTACGTTACCACTTTATAATTGCCAATTTTTTTAAGTATTCAATTGTATATTGGATATATTGGGAATTAAAATGGGCGCATATAGGTAGTATGTTATCTTTGACAAATAGACATAATATGCCATCGAGGACTTTTCTGTAGACATATTTAGAATAGCTGGTGCCCACGAATTCGTCTGCGCAGAATTTGATTTTGGACAATTCACACAAAATCTCTATATATAAAAGGCACAGGTGATTGACTGATGTATCAACGCCCATGCCTAAACCCTTATTCTCCTTATGTCATAGGCATCCACTAAGTTAAATAGTAAGAGTTTTTTAATTCAGCGTTTTCTATAATTCAACCCTAAAACTTTCTTTCCAATATATTATAACAAAATAAATTAAGACTGGACCACGAACGAAACGAACGAAACCCTTACACAACAACTTTTTTTTCCCCATCGCGATTTTAAATACTGTCAACGCCATCTACTTTATTTAATACAAATTTATTTAACATGTAAGAATTGAAATCGATATAATATTATTTTGACATAAAATATACTGGCATAGTAAACATACAATACTATTAGCGCCATCTAGTTGAATGATAGAAGTATGCTAGACACTGTTTTTGTAATGTTTTACTTTCCCGCGGGAATTCGGCACTTTTATAGGAATACATTGTTTGAATACAACGGCAACATAAGGTATTAGCAAATTAAGTTTATAAGTTGTTGTATACAAAGCTGTTTTATTATCTAATTACAGTTTTTTAACTATCCCACGGGAAGTATTTAATTTACCGGGATCAAAAGTATCCTATATGTTGACCAGGGGTATAAGCTACCACCATACAAAATTTTATTTAAATCGGCCCAGTCGTTTCCCAGATTAGCCATTACAAACAGACAGACAGACACAGACAGAGAAACAAAAAAATCGAAAAAAATCCAAATTAGTTCTATTACATTTCTTACACCCCCCTGACTCGGATTTTAGCATTTTTTTTCATTGTACATAAATTAGACCTCTACAGTTTTATTATATGTATAGATAACTACCCGTATCAATTCGCTCTACGCACTTCACTATATTGTAGTACAAGTATTTTTTTACTATTATACTAATAGTGTGTAACAGTGTAATAATTTACCTAAATATTTTTTCTTCTATTCTATTTTAAACCAAGAATCACATATTAAGTTATTTCCCAACTCACGAAATTATGTTGATGATAGTGATGATGCTAGTGTAACTATTACGTCATAAATTAGTGTTAACTGTATCAGTGGTATAACGCTACAATCCTGCTACGGTTGCTACGATCAGTGCTACAAAAATGCTACAACTAGAGCTATGCAAACTACGGAATTTGGGATTTTAAATGAACAATCTAGTTTCGGAGCCTTCATCTAAGTGATAAGATTGCGGTCTTATATTATGCTCTCGAATTCAAATCCCGACGAAGACAAACATTTGTATGGTGAATACGGAAATTTTATCGGAAATTAAAATTGGTATATTTTCGTAATTATTTTTGAAGTATTTAAAACAAATGATGCATTGATGATGATAATATTGATGAGCATGGACCTATATAACAATAGAGCGAGCGAGATATATCATACACAATAGCCACAACTAATTCGGTTAAGTCAAATGGGAACTATATTATAAGTTGCTCGCATCTATCACAGCGAAACCCTTATCAACCCCTCCGAACCCGCAACCCCCTTATCTTATTAATTTCCTCGTGAACAGTTCACTAACATTAAACTTTAATCGTTTATTAACATTATAGGAGTTGAGAGTGATTCGACGTAAACATCGTTATTAAATTTACAAAATTTAAATTGAACCTTTGCTTAAAGGTGAATAAAATGTCTTAGTTTAACAAAGAGAGACATGATCTACTTATTATACATGACAAACAACTTCAATAATTTATTGTATTAAACTTTAAAGTAGTTCAAACTAATTGATGTAATAACAAATAACGTGTTATATATGCTCGTGCCCGTGTCCGGCGGCGGTTGGCTACAGGCCGATAAAAAAAAAAGTGTGTGTGTACTATGTACACGCGTTAGAAGTTATACTCTTTAAAGAAAAATACATAGTACAATTTCATTACACTGTAACTTTTTGCTTATTGTGTAGTTAAAAACTATTTCTTCGTCTATACTGTCGCTATGTGAAAATTGCTATATAGCTAACTTCACTGTCGGTAATTTTCGTGACGGCTCCGCGGTGAGCGCGCGCATCGTAAATATTGACTCTCATCATTTTTCCCTAACACGCCAAAAGAAGTATAACTTCAAAAATTAACAAATGAAAATTGTCTATGAATTTTAGAACTTTGTGACATTAGGATGTAAAACATCTCAGTCTTTTTATGTTAGTTGGATAGGCAAACTGGCAAACGTGCCACCTGATGTTAAGTGGTCGACGTCGCCCATGAACATAAACTAGTTTACCTGGAACGAGCCCAGGCAACTTATTTATATATTGCCTATCCTGAGACATAAGATGTTAAGTCTCGGTGCCAGTAATTACACTGCCTGTCTTACCCTCCTCTCCGGAACACAGTAAAGCCGTTTCACGGGAGAAACAAGCAAGATGGTGGTACCCATGCAGCCGGGAGCGCGGCACAGCGCTTCCCTCCCACCGGTATAAGTTCCTTCACCATCATCATCAGCCTCTATCCGTCCACTGCTGGTATACTTAGGCCTCCCTCAATGAACGCCAAGGCGACCGATCCCTTGACACGTGTATCCAACACGGACCAGCCTAGACAGAGATCGAGTTTTCTCTCTTTCTACAGATTTCTCATAGTTTTATCATCATGTGATTGTTGTAAAGTAGCTGAAGCTTTAGGAATGTAAAAATCTATACGAATATTATAAAGAGAAAAGATTTGTTTATTTGTTTGCTTTGAAAAGGCTCCGAAACTACAGGACCGATTTGAAAAATTATATCACCTATTATAGAAAGCCATAATATCAGCGAGTAACATAGATTATAAATTGTTTACTCGAGCGAAGCCGGGACGGGCCGCTAGTCTTATAAAAAGACGTTTCATTATATAGTTTCATTATGTCCCTTTATTATTGTTACTCTAAGACTTTTGACAACCTCTGTGGCCCAGTGAGAAGCGCGTTGGCGCTCAAGCCGGAAGTTGCGGGTTCGAATCCCGCCAGGGAACAAAAATATTTTCTCTTTCCTGGGTCATGGATGTATATTAAATATGTGTATTAAATAATAAAAATCTTATATATATGTATAGTATAAAAGTATTAAATATATTTCCGTTGTCTGGTACCCGCAAAACAATTGACTTGGTGTGTAAGCGTCCATAGATATTAATTATTAATAATTAACTTGCTAAAATAGAAAATACATTTTAGAACATAGCTATTATGGTATTTCACTAACTTTTTGAGTTCCGTTTTTCAAAATGACAAAGTGGAACCCTGATAGGATCACTCAGTGACACAGCGCCAAAGAATCAAGCCGATTGGAGATAACCTTGCTATCAACGATTTGAGCTGCCAGCCGTTGAGCGTGAAATGGTAGGAGGAGAAGAGGAGGAGAAAGAAGGAGAAGGTATCTATGTTCGCACATCTTTTCAACATTACTCGCTAAACAGATTGACACACTTTACCCGCATATCAAAAAAAAATTGGCAGGTTTTTTATCTTCTAGTTTAATTGTATACAATAATAACATAAATTTATTACAATATGTATTTTTGCACTTGAGCATTGCCCATTTCAATAAATTTGATGGAATCGTGTATTCCGTCGTCCGCATTTTTACTGCGCCGCAATATACGGCGCGGCGTTAGGAGAGTCTCGGTTTTCGACAAAATATGCGGCGCTCTGGTGCGTTCGTTCTCGTTCTCTTCGGAATAAATTTGTAAAAAAAATATGTGAATTTATATGGTCCTATTCAGAGGTCATTTCCACTATCATTAAATTTCTAATTTATTTTGTATTATGACATTTTCATAGAGGTCTCAACTCTGATGGACGTCCCGTGACGGCTATATTTAGGCGCTGGAAAAACCATGTTTTGGCGTTTTTCGTTCACACAATCGGCGATTATAAAGACAAGTTTTCTAGAACTAGCCCACATTCATTCCTTTCCATACGCAGCCTTCGATCCACAGCCTTAGTCCGACATTGGCTTTCGGCCTACCTGACTATGTTATAAGTAATAGGTAACTCAATATTGTAAACAACACACGTTATTGATACGAGCGGCGGTAACTAGTAACTGTAGCCGCGCCGTAAATGTTATTAATCGCCCACATTACGATGATAATTATTGTTATATAGAAACGCGCTTGACACACACGCACTCACGCACGCACGCATACATGCAAACATACTCACACACACGCACACACACACACGCACACTCGTGTACACATATCCTCTCACAAATACCTACACGCACGCACACACTCAATTTATTTTTTATTTTTGATAATATTAATTATATTTTCTAACTTTCAGTGACGATCTGGACGCCTTATTAGCTGTCACAGGACCATGATAGGTGGAGCGAAGCAGGGGAGGCCTTTGCCCAGCAGTGGGATCAAATAGGCTATTAAAAAAAAACTTTCAGTATGTAAAGATACATAAGAACGTATTTTTGCTTTTGTTAAATACATTTTTTTATTAATCGGCACGTGACTTAACAAGGCTACGTACTGAATTTGGATAAAAATTGTTAAATAAGTTATCGTTCAACAGAACTAACAAAAGAAGCTGATTTCACATCAATAAGAAATATTTGAGACAAACTCAGAGTTATTATGTAAAAAGGAAATATTATGGTCATAATGTGCAAGTCTAAAATATAATAAAACTAGTGGACCCTACAGGCGTCTCAGTGCTAATAATAATTAGCCTTTTTTCCAAAACGAAACAAAATGAAAAAAACGAAAGCTGTTTCCTAAAAAACTAAAGCTGTTTCCTAAAAAACGAAAGCTGTTTCCTAAAAAACGAAAGCTGTTTCCTAAAAAACTAAAGCTGTTTCCTAAAAAACGAAAGCTGTTTCCTAAAAAACGAAAGCTGTTTCCTAAAAAAGGAAAGGTGTTTCTTAAAAAACGAAAGCTGTTTCCTAAAAAACGAAAGTTGTTTCCTAAAAAACGAAAACTGTTTCCTAAAAAAGGAAAGGTGTTTCCTAAAAAAAAGAGGATGTCGGTACTCAAGCAGACAGGAGCGCGGCTCAAGCCCACCCACCGATACAAAGTACTTTCTCAGGATCAATTAGGCTATCAAAATAATCATCAGCGCGGATATGACTGTACATATAAGATAAGATGAAACTGTAGTAATTGCCCTGTTCGCTCATTAGATCCGGGGCACCTCACCAAAGGCGGCATTGGTTTTAGTAAGAAGTGCTGCGTCCATTTACCAACTTTCGGGCGCAGTGAGTCCCACATACCCGCACCTCAGAGCATTTCCCGGCGTAAAGGAAAAAAAACTGTAGTTACAGCTATTTAATTATGATTTGCTCAAATACCTCCT
Source organism: Helleia helle (assembly GCA_963853865.1). Taxonomy (NCBI): domain Eukaryota; kingdom Metazoa; phylum Arthropoda; class Insecta; order Lepidoptera; family Lycaenidae; genus Helleia; species Helleia helle. Next base: position 1,035,178 of record OY971423.1, read on the forward strand.
GAACATTATTGAAGAGATTTTAATGTACTATTTTGTCGTAAATATAAAATTCTTATTTGAGCAGGTAAAAGTGCCCGGGGAACACTTCGTACCAGTTATATAATATTGGAGATTTATATAAGCTTCGTTATTTTCTATTTTTCAACTTCCTTTTCGAGTTATTAAAGCTAAAACGTAATTTATTAAGAAAATCGGATACACAATTAAATAATGTTTTGGAAGAACATTTTATTACGATCATCAGCATGTCTATCTCTATTATTTCATTTCGTGACAAACGAAAAAGTAAAGGTTTAGAAACTCACAACCCTACACATGTTTAAAGAAGAGACAAACGGAGTCGTTTCACCTGGTGGTAAGTGATAAGGGACATCCATAGACACCCGCTACATCATTAGCAGGTCCGTTGCCGGCCTTTCAAATATAAGTATGCTATACATACATATATATACTTTTCTTGAAGGTCCCTAAGTCGTATCGGTTTGGAAATACCATATACATATTTATACATATATACATACGCATACAGTGGGAGGGAAGCGCTGTGCCGCGCTCCCGGCTGCATGGGTACCACCATCTTGCTTGTTTCTCCCGTGAAACAGCTTTGCTGTGTTTCGGAGAGAAGGGCAAGACAGGCAGTGTAATTACTGGCACCGAGACTTAACATCTTATGTCTCAGGATAGGCAACACATAGATGAGTTGCCTGGGCTCGTTCCAGGTAAACTAGTTTATGTTCATGGGCGACGTTGACCACATACCATCAGGTGGCACGTTTGCCAGTTTGCTTATCCAAGTAACATAAAAAAAAATACGCAACCCTAGATGAAACCAGTTACTAAAATATGGAGATTTATTGTAGTTATGGATTTTGAAAAATATCAATCTTTTATGGATTTTATCCCGGCTTAGTGAGTTATATCCGAAGTTTCGGATACTGCCATCGTCATGGTGTAGGGGTGTTAGACTTCCTAATGTTAAAACCTCAAGTTCAGTTAGTTAAGTGCTTACACATCCCATCATACCATTTTATTTAATCGCATGTTCCTTGATGAATCCTCCTCTACTTATTTTCCCTCGATCCAAGAAAGTTTCTAACGTAAACTCGATCAACTCGTACGTGATATCACTTTGTCATACAGATACCACGTGATAGATCAAGCCAACGCTTCAGATGGATGATGCGTTTTGCTTTACGAGGTACTTGGCAGGTATCGATGGGCGTTGCGTTGAGAAATTACCGTTGTGTTGAGAAATTACCGTTGCGTTGAGATATGGTCGTCTTTGTCCGACTTTATCGTTCACAATATTGAATTTATGTCTGCCACTTCAGTCATTGACTGCGATAAAGTGGCGGGAACTTTATTAATGTAGGTTAGAAAGATATTTCGTTGCCTTTGTTTTTAAATGGCGATTTAGTGGACGAGCTGGTGGTTCTAATCGTGCTTCGGGAGAGGTCGGTATGATGATCATACAAGCTATGTGTGTTTAATTAAAATACTTACGCAACTAACAGTTATTGTTTAAAGTCAAAGTCAAAATCATTTCATCAAATGGGCCTAAAAACACTTTTGCAATTAAAAAAACTACCGACCACAACGAGAAGAATGGACAAGAAACTCGTTGGGTTAAATCTTTTAATCTGTCAGTTTTACAAAATCTGGTTTCTATACAATTGATTGCTTCTAAGGTGCCAGGTGGTGGTCATTCAGAAGACTCCAGGCTTGTTTGTCATTTATATATTAATTAATTTTATAAAATGATTTTTTTAATAAAATTGATTTTACTTGTAGCTTGAATTTACTCTGTTAGCCCAGTTATGTCTTTTGCGATTGTTAGATATAGATATATATAATAGAATACTAGCATATTTTCATATTATTTAGAAAACCTCTTAATAGCAGTTTATTAAGAAGTTTTCATTCCCGTCGTTTCGGATAAAGAAGATAAAGATACTTTATTTGCATTAACAAGTGATTACACATTGTGCCAAGCTGTTACAATAGCGACCATGGGACAACGGGTTATAATGGTGTCAGTGTACAAATTATTATTACATATACAGCGTGCCATCTTGATGTCCGGAAATCCTCAACATATCGATTTATACGGCATAACTTGCCTCGCACCACAAATATATGGGATCAGCTGCCACCTATGGTGTTTCCGAACCAATACGACTTAGGGACCTTCAAGAAAAGAGCATACTCACATCTAAAAGGCCGGCAACGCACTTGCTGATCCTCTGGTATAGCGGCTGTCTGTGGATGTCGCTATTAACTTACCTGTCGCTATTAGCTGAACCGACTGTCCGTTTGACCCCCTCTTCTATATAAAAAAAAGATATAAGATAACAATATCTTTATTAAAACTATATAAAATAAATTATTATGCAATTACGTTATTATACAAATTAATAGGCATAAATATTAGAAAATGTCAATTATATTATAGGTAATATCATTTTTTTCAGTTAGAAATCTTTTTTTTAATTGTATTTTACTTCTGTCAGTATTTAGTAACCTAAAGTGATAATTTACATCTGCTACAGCTATTAGTTGCGATATGGCTGAGATTATTGACTCCCTTAACTATCAAGTCTGTAATATATCCAAAACGAGAATGCAAAAATATTAAAAAACTTGGAATTTTGTTAAGAGTGGATTTATTAAAAATTACCCACTAAGTTCATAACAGTAGCATGACGTCGAATCCCCCAGGAAGCTCTGGGAGCTCCTCATTACGAATGTTTGTCTCGTGTTTAACATTTCTTCCGCTCATTACGACGAACAACGCGCTGAGGTTACATTTGTGTTTTAATCTGTCTTTTAATTTTTGCTGTTTACTTTTTTCCATGAAAATTTATTTGTATTTTTATGGTTACGTTCCTAAAAATTAAAATACGGTAGCTTTGTAGGATCAATGCGTTGACCGTTTGTATGTTTGTTTGTTGTCCAACCGAAACTTATAGGGCTGTGATGACAGAGTTTTATTTAATTTGGGAATAAGCTATCTCACATAATTAATAAATAAAAATATATAACACTTTTATTTGTACTTTACATAAAAATACTTTTCAACCCTCAGCGCATTCGCACTTTTATAGTTGTTGTCACACTTTAAAACTTCCACACAACATTCGCATAAAAATGTTGTAACAACAATTTACGTCCACGTACGGACGACTAGATTACAGGAGCCTTACGACTTCCACTCCGCTTCCATCACGGACCAACTCACTAGATATCTAGACTCGTAATGGATTCTTGATGTTCTGTACTTATATTCTTTTAAATGTGTTTTGTAATAATTTGTGCAAAAAAGCATTGTTCTGGTGAGTTTGTAGGTTGAAACTTGTTTATCACAGGATCTAAAAAGTTATATAAAATGTCTCTATCGAATAGAATATAATATTATGCTTTGAATTTGCTAAAAAAATATTCATTTCAAAAATGGTTTTTCCACCTAAGGCTGGTTGACGTCGATCACTCATATGGTGGCTCGTCTTTTACCTATTGCTATATTAACATGTATTCGTACTACACGTTACACCAATATTATTTATTTTTTTAACGCCGGGAAATGATCTGAGGCATCCCGCGGGTGCGTGGGTCTCCCCACGCGGGTATGTAGGACTCGCTGCGCCCGACAGCCGGTAAGTGGACGCAGCTCTACCCACAAAAATCCGGCGAGTGCCCCAATGCCGCCTTTGGTGAGGTGCCCCGGATCTAGTAAACAAACAGGGTACCTCGACGGCTAGTCAGTCCCCTAAGGGACCGACGCCACCTCTACAGAGGGGTTGCCCCGCACCACAGAACCACCCCTTTCAAAGTCGGGACAGTACAATGAGGTGAGGTTCCCAACCTCACCCCTTGCCCCCTGCTCTTTTGTCCCCTCTTCTTATTAGAGGGGTAAAAATAGCCTCCTCGGCTCAACTAGCTTCGCCCAAGGTGCTGGGCTCACCCTAGGCTACTAAGCCCCGCCGCCACGCCAAGGCCTGAACCATGATGGGTAGACGTTACACCAACTGGCCTACTCTTTATAATGGAGAAAAGTTGTCAGGTGAAGAAATAAGGACTACTGGTGGGAATTTAATATCCCCATGGGTACCACCATCCTTCTTATCTCTCCTGTGAAACAGCTTTGTGTGTTTCGCAGATAAGGTCAGGACAGGCAGTGTATTAGCGTAGATACTTAACATCTTATGTCGCAGGGTAGGCAACACTTATATGAGTTTGAGAATAAGAAATTTCTTTATGTTCATGGGCAAGGGGGCGTCTATTAATTACGTGAGGTTTTCCAGGGGACGAGCAAAATCTCACACAAACACACATGGGGAAGAGGGGGGGGGGGGTTATAAAAAAATTCACGTATTTTTTTTCGAAGAACAATATACTTTTTGACTTACCTTATAGCACGTTTGTATATCAATCTAACACAAAAAGGGCTTCAAGCTTCGCAGTTATAAGACTGTAAACAGAATACTCAGTATACAGTTTTATATGAGTAGAAATTCCGTGTTTGCACACATGCCCTATTACCCAAAACACATAAGGAACCCATCAATGTACCTACGTGTTATGAACCCCACCCGCATGTTCACGAAATAAATTCGTACACGGGATCTGAATTTTATAGTAACGTCCGAGTGGAGGAATATTTCTTTATCCTCGTGTATTTCTGTAATTTCATTTTATTCTCTTCACTACATATTACTTACATGTACTTGTTTGTAAATACGATGAGTATATCATCGATAACTTCTATCGAGGTTTTTATTAGTGTCAGAGGAGATTGGCGGAACAAATTAGAGGCCTATGCTCAGTAGTGAACAATAACGGGCTGATGATGATGATGATGATGAAAATCAATGAAACTGTTGAATTGAACTGAAAATTTGTTATTTCATCGCCAAACGTCGATTGGTTTTGAATTTAAACTTGGAATTTCTTTCTGAAATTTTCATTGGAATTTATATAGAGATTTTCGATCCAGGTGTGTTGGTACTAGTATGAGTACTCTACTCATACTACGCAATATAGATAAAGCAGGGGTCTGTCATAAGCCCCACCCTGCCTTGTCGTGGCGGTGGGGCTCAGTAGCCTAAGGTGATTCCAGTACCTTGGGTGAAATTGAACCGAGGGAGCTGTTTTTTGTACCCCTCTGAGATGAGGGGACAAAAAAGCAGGGTGGGGACAAGGGGCGAGGATGAGAACCTCACCCCAATGCACACCCCGACGTTGGGAGGGGTTGTTCTATGATGCGGGAAAACCCCTCTATGTAGGTGGCGTTGGTCCCTTGGGGGACTGACTAGCCATCGAAGTGCCCTGTTGCTTAACAGGGCACTTCGAAGCTCACTATCTCCCACTGACGAGGAAGAGGAGAGGTCTTAAATAATCATAAACACATTTTTGGTTAAGAGCCTGCTGTAAGAGACGGCTTAGTTTGAGATATAGAACGCTTTTCTAATGAGCTCCTCGACTTAACTTATTATTTACATTGTACGTTGTTCTACGTATCCAAATGATTATAGTAGTCTATAGAAAGTCTAGAATATTCTACTTTATTGTAGTACTTTTTTTGGTTTCGCTGGGAAATGCGTTTAGGCATATACCGGGTCCGGAGGGCCCGGGGGTTATGCGGGACTGCACCCGAGAAGATGGTATGGTAGACGCAGACTCTACCCACTAAACTCCAGTGGTGTTCTCTTCGACTTCTTCCTCTGGAAGCAGTGGGCGACATCCCCTCCTCCCATTCCGCTTACCCTGAACACATAATGGTGCCTTATAGCCCGGACCTTATGCACGCTTGGCGGATCCCCCAATCGGCCGCTCACATTTCCCTCACGGCGGTGCGACCCTGGCGAGTCCTTCGCTCCTGCCACCTTCCACACATGCCTTCCGAAACAGCCGTGTCATTCTGATGGGGCACGGTGATTATACCGTGCCGCCGGTCAACCTACTGCTCCAGGATTGGAAAGACGGCCGACACCGTGCGATGACCCGTACTCGGTTCATCATCTGAGTGCGTCAGGGCACCTGCCACCAGATCCCAGGAGCTTCTTGTAGTACTTAATATGGTACTGTTACGAAAGATACTCAATCATATAAGAAGTATTTATAACAATAAAATGTATGAAATAATAAACCTCGACATCAACAAATAGCCTTTAGAGGGTTTATAAGGGGCTAGTATATATCTCTACTGCCTCTACACTAGCTCTAAATGCAGCCATCGATCCTTTAAAAATTACTAAACATACAAAACGAAATTCCTTAAGAGTTCACTAGCTTTGAGGATATCACAAATTCTTTTCATGCAAACTCCAGTACACGCCTCATTAAATTCAAAGCAAACATTAATAGATGCAGTGCGGGCGCTTCGGCCCTGCCTGCCCCCTTCCTGCCTCTGCCTGATTATGATCGAGACTTTGAATATTATGTAAACGCGGTTTTACATTTTTATTTCTTGGATAATAGGTTTCTTTATAATTTTTAAAGACGTGACTAACTCGTGCATAGAAAGGGTTTGTGGGATAGTTTTGTATACATTAAAAGAGAGGCAACACTGGACGGAACAGGATTGATGATAAGTAGCGTTAGGAAATAGGACGTCCCCCACCATGGTTCAGGCCTTGACGTGGCGGTGGGGCTCAGTAGCCTAGGGTGAGCCGCTACACCTTGAGCGAGGCTAATTTAGCCGAGGGGGTTCTTTGTACCCCTCTTATAAAAAGAGGGGACAAAGAGCAGGGAGCAAGGGGCGAGGACGGGAACCTCGCCCCATTGTACTGTCCCGACGTTGGGAGGGGTTGTTCTGTGGTGCGAGACAGACCCTCTGTGGAGGTGGCGTCGGTACCCTGAGGGACTGACTAGCCGTCGAGGTGCCCTGTTTGTTCATTAGATCCGGGGCACCTTACTTAAGGCAGCATTGGTGGCACTCGCCGGGTTTTAGTGGGTAGAGCTGCGTCCACTTACCAGCTTTCGGGTGCAGCGAGTCCAACATACCCGCCGGGGAGACCCAATCCCCCGCAGGATGCCACAGAGCATTTGCCGGGCTTAAAGAAAAAAAAGGAAATAGGACGTCTGACTGTCTCTAAGGGTGTAAGCCAGTTTCCGCGTTGGGTACTATTTAAGATTGACCTGGAACCTTATAGTATTTAGTGTATGAAAAAATAATAAACACGAAAATGGTTGTTAAGATTTTAAAATAATAAATAGTTCTATTTTTCTATAGTTACTGATGATAATGTCAGTCATATCATCAGATAATATTAAGTCGAGGTAAAGCAAAAACCCTCTCATCAGATCTTTACTGTCCCGTCACCAAATCTCTCATTATCATACTAATATCGACCTCTCCTCGCGCGCGGAAAATAACTCGACTAATATTTCGTTTTATCACCTCTACACGCGTAGGGTTGCCAGCTAGATTGTACTCGTTTGACAAGCGATAAAGTTTTTGAATATAATATTGTGGAAAAAATTGGATTTTAATTTTTATATCATGAATCTAGATATGTATCAGCATTTATGAAAAATACCATATTGTGTGGATATTATTTGCAAAGTAATCATAGGGTTGCCAACTAAGAGGTTTCTCACAGAATTCTTGGGGGAAATAAAGTGGAATAAGGATTTTTAGGGGTGTAATATTTTAGGGGTTTTTAGGGACTTTTATAACCTCTAACTTTAATTTTTTTATTTTTTTCTAATTATTAAGCAAAATAAAGAAAATGTTACAAAATAGGATAATGGCTCGATTCACGCTGCAACGGAGTGGTGCATAAGATTTTAATTGTCCGCAAAAATCTGTTAATATGTATAACTCTTTTTTTTTATTTAACGCCGGGAAATGCTCTGAGGCATCCCACGGGAGAGTAGGTCCCCACGCTGGTACGTGGGACTTGCTGCGCCCGAAAGCTGGTAATTGCAGCTCTACCCACTAAAACCCGGCGAGTGCCACCAATGCCGCTTTTGATGAGATGCCCCGGATCTATTGAGCAAACAAGGCACCTCGACGGCTAGTCAGTCCCTCAGGGGACCAACGCCAACTCCACAGGAGGATTTTCCCGCACCATAGAACAACCCCTTCCAACGTCGGCACAGTACAATGTGGTGAGGTTACCGTCCTCGCCCCTTGCCCCCTGACCCGTCTTCTTATAAGAGGGGTACGAAGAGCCCACTCGGCTCAATTAGCTTCGCCCAAGGTGCTGGGCACACCTTAGACTACAGCTGAGCTCCACCGCCATGACAAGCACAAGCGGTGCACCTTGGGCGAAGCTAATTGGGCCGGGGGGGGCTCTTTGTACCCCTCTTATAGGAAGAGGGGACAAAAGAGCAGGGGGGCAAGGGCACTGTCCCGACGTTGGGAGGTGGAGGTAGTGTCGGTGCCTTGAGGGACTGACTAGCCGTTTGTGCCCTGTTTGCTCAAAAGATCCGGGGCACCTCACCAAAGGCGGCATTGATAGCACTCGCCGGGTTTTAGTGGGCGGAGCTGCGTCCACCTTACCATCTTTCGGGCGTAGCGAGTCCCACATACCCGCCTGGGGAGTCCCCCCCCCCTCCCCAGCCCCAGAGCATATCGTCGCTTAAAAGAAAAGGCTATAAAAATAATAATCATCAGGCCGGGTGTAACTCCACGTTAACCCGAGAGAAGCTGCAGGTAAAAGCTGATGAGAAATAAATGTTCATGAAAAACGTTTCCACGTCAACTTAGTACCGAGTGAGTATCTGTTTATGTGACGAGTACTAGGAGTTAAACTTGAACAAAATAAAAGTGTTTGTGTACATGTGCTTAGCAAACACCTCAATTGATCACGAAGTTAAAGTCCTTAGCTATTTTTTTATGTCATAGGGGGGAAAACGAACAGTCGGAGCCTTATGGTACCAACCCCCATACACATCCGCACAACCAGAGTTTATTGAGATGCGTTGCCCTCCCTTTTCCCATCCCCCCAAGGGGCCACCGGAAACTCACAAACCGCGCGAAACGCGACAGCACAGCTGCCACTTGACGCCGGTGTTATGTGAGCGAGAGGTACCACCCCGGTCGTGGCGGCCCAGTTCGGCTGCAAAGCATGGACTACCTTTTACTATAATAATCTTTATATATATATTTCTTGTGTGCGTGTGTATGTCACTGGACTCCTCCTAGACAGCTGGACCAATTTTGATGAAATTTTTTGTGTGAGTTCAAGGGGATTCGAGGATAGTTTAGATTCACAAAAAAAAAAAATATTTTGTACAGGACAACGTCTGTCGGTGCCACTAGTATACTATATAAAATAATAGCTAATAATAACGAATGTAAAATAATAGCTGTAATAATAATTAACAAGCCTTTTGATAAAAATTACTATAAACATATCTATCGGTGTTCCAGCGGTACAATAATTACCGGCGAGTGATTCCTCATCCTGAAGGTTTCCGGTAACTCCGACGTTTCCATGCATCGATGCACGCCCCTGTTCCAGGAATAACCGGAATCTCATATTACATACGATAACAGATGTATAACGATAATAAATCATTTAGTTATAAATGTTGGTTTTTAATTATTTAATGAAGTCTGGACCGACTGTTTATGCCTTTTGCGAAGAATACGATCTGATGAACTTCAGATTTTTATCGCAGTTTTATTATCTATACTAATATTTTAAGTTGAAGAGTTTGTTTGTTTGAACGCGCTAATCTCAGGAACTACTGGTCCGATTTGAAAAATCTTTCATTGTTAGATAGCCCATTTATCGAGGAAGGCTATAGGCTATATAACATCACGCTCTGACTAACAGTAGTTAAGTTGAGTAAGTTTACGCAAAGCTGCAGACAACAGCTTGTAATTTTTATATTTACTGAATAAACCAAAGAAAACTGATGATTGTATTGCGTAACTGATTGCCCACAGATAGAACAATCCTACTACTTTCCTATCTATAAGATATAATTCCTTAATGTATGCCAACCATCAAGCATAACCGGAATAGTGTTGGAATGAAAACAAATTGCGCCAAATCTGTAGCGTCGGTTCTGTGCTCTGATTGGCCAAATGATGGCCATTGATTTATGATTGGCCGATGGGACGTACATACAGGTCACTGGTTGGTTGAATTGCTATTACGTCGTTGACAAATCACTTACCAGATTCGTAATTATATGGCTCGATGATGCCAACACACATTGGGTACGCATAAATTGCCTTGTATTAAGTATGTACCTTCGACTCATTTTAAGAAAGACTCAAGCAGTAGCGCCAGTCTTTGAAATGTGTCACTATTTGTGATCGGTAATCAGAACCCTGAAAGCCAATAGCAAGTTTTATCGAATAATATTTAGCGCTATGGAACAAGTTTAGAGTTCTGATGATCATAGTTCCCGCGCTGAGGTTTTGGAATTTGGAGCTACATTTAGGTCTGTAATGGATTTGGCTTGCCAGTTGACCGATCGTCAACTTCAGCCGAAATACAACTTTCGCGAAGTAATTACGTCAACTGCGAGTTTGTGACGTGTCCATAATAGCCGTGTGGATAAGTTTACTGTAATATTATTTATAAGACTAGGTATATTATAAATATATCATGAGTTATATAATAATGGAAGTAGCTTTTTCCCGCGGTGTCACTCGATGTAAAATATTGTATGTCTACTGTTTGCTAAGAAATATTGTATATAAATTTCCTTATTGGGTACAACTTTGAATTATTACTGGTAGCTCCGAAGATATTAAGCTTACTCAAACAAACAAACGTACTACTACATAATCTGCTTTATTATAAGTGTAGGAAGCATTATATTGTACGTCATACATTATAGGTTTTAAATTATATATTTAACTATATTGTATTAATTTTATGAGAATATTTTAAGATTACCGGAAATACTTACCTAATGCATGCATGAGGGTCATTTTAACATCGATTAAGTTTTTCAAGTTTTAATTAGGCTAAATATATAAATCCTTATTGTTATATGCTGCGCTTACAAAACATATTGCTCCTTATTATTACACTTTTGACGAGGAACATCTGTTGGCGCGCCTTGGCAGTAAGACAGACTCGAATGCCGTGACAAACGGTATGATGTCATTTACCTCGTTGTAGTTTTGTTAATTATTAACTCTCGAACTCTTATATTATTACATTTATGTGTCACAACCGCATGATGTTCCGTTACGGACACTTGTTTTTTTCTTTTTTTATAAAGATTGAAAGTGCCTTTTGGCCAGATAACTAGATCAATCAATTATTAATATATTTTATCTGTACTCAAAATGAAATTTTATAATAATTGTTTACTGGTTTATTCTTAATTATGTTTTTGATTATATAACATTATTTTAACTTTCATAAATATTTTACTATATTTTTACTTCTGACTTGGTATTTTATTGTCATTTTACCTATATGTCGTCTGCCATCTCTCATTAATATAATACTTCGATTTAGTTATTCTACTATTGCTCACGAATCACGTACCTAGGTATATTTAATTTAGTGCATCTTGTTGATGACAGGCTTTAACTAAATATTAATATCATCTATACAATATAATGATTTAAATATACAAATTATTTTTTAACGCGCTAGTCCCCGAAACTAAGTGAGAAATGTTTACGAAAATCTATATACAGATAAGTCTATAAAACTCTAACTGAGAATAAAAAAAAAATTGCGTTTGCTCAATTTTTTTAAGTGTTTGTTTTACTTTGTGTAAAATGTCCGGGAATTACTATTTTTATAATGCACACAATAGATACCAAACCGATAATCCCGCATTTAGACGTTAGTGCTATTCATCTAATTCGAAAATACTTTGGTACTTTGTTGAATAATTGGTTAAGCAAATGGAAGCAATAATGCGATTAAAGGATTCGCCTGAGCAGTATCATTTGTACAGAGCAGTAGTGAGCAGTAGTAGGCAGTACTTTGTGCGCCTAATTGATCTCTTGCCGGCTTAGCGTGCAATATGCTCTAATGGTCGATGAAATATTTACAATATCCGTGTTATACCTACATACGGACGATAAATTATTTTTATATACATTATATTAAATAGATACGTCAGTCATTTATTTTATAATATTAATACAATCGTCCATTGTTTGGGATAACGAAGATGGGACGACGATCTCCCGGCGGACGGTCCAAATTGGATGCGAATGGTATCAGTCGTCTTGGCGTTCATAAAAAGAGGCCTAAGTTGAGGAACGGAAAAAATTTGATGATACTGATGAGAGTGATTGATAAGGCAATTGGGCATCGCATGTAGATCAAGCGAGGAGCAACCTTAGTATATTAGATTCTCAAACGCGAAAACGAAACTATCCGATTTCTTGGATTGGATCCTACGACCTCTGCTTGCTACTGCACTATAATCTGACCACTAGATAGTCTTTCTTGTCTTCTAATTAAAAGATTTTATTGAAGATCACATAGTAATTTTTACGGCCTTAAAGCTAAATATTAGGAAATAATGACATACATATATAGATCTTATCATCGTCTCGATGATCCGCAATCGAGTTAAAAATCCCAACAGTCTTATGGCACCACTTATATATTAAAACGTTCATAACGTAATCACTATTTCAATACCAATTTCAGATCAAATAACAGAAACACCAATCAAAGAGAAATCTAAAACCTATTTCAGCGGTTATTTAAACATTTTCAAACTAAAAACAATCGGCTGAGCTTCAATGGGATCGGGCAAAATAAACGGTTCTAAGCCAACAATGCTAGCCACAAAATAAATTTTAAGCCATTTCAATCGGACTTGTGACCAAATGATTTTAGCCGTGCTTTAATGTGGCTCTCCGGTGTTCATGCGGTTTACGCCTGGCTTATGAGAACGGCATATTTCTGTTATCCCTATAGACTCTAGAGAGAAAATACATAAGATTTGGGCCGGATTATTGTTAATAGCAAAGGTTTATCTTTAAGGCTAGGTAATGAAGTATATCTGATATTTTATATCAGATATATATGCTTAATTGTAAAAAAAACCAATTTCGTTCGTATTTATATATTTGTTACTATAATTATTATACATTAACATCCATTGCCCACCATGGTTCAGGCCTTGACGTGGCGGTGGGGCTTAGTAGCCTAAGGAGAGCCCAGCACCTTAGGCGAAGATAATTGAGCCGAGGGGGCTCTTTGTACCACTCTTATAAGAAGAGGGGACAAAAGAGCAGAGGTCAAATGCTTCTTTTTTATTACTACACCTTTTTATTGACTTCTTTTTTGTTTTTTTGACGTATTTCAAGTGTACGAGTGGTTACCTACGAAATAAAGATATTTTGATTTGATTTGAGGACGGGAACCTCACCCCATTGTACTGTCCCGACGTTGGGAGGGGTTGTTCTGTGGTGCGGGACAACCCCTTTGTGGAGGTGGCGTCGGTCCCTTGGGGGACTGACTAGCCGTCGAGGTGCCCCGTTAGTTATTTAGATCCGGGGCACCTCACCAAAGGCAGTATTTGTGGCACTCGCCGGGTTTTAGTGGGTAGAGCTGCGTCCACTTACCAGCTTTCGAGCGCAGCGAATCACACATACCTGCGTGGGGAGACCCACTCCCCCGCGGGATGCCTCAGAGCATTTCCGGGCGTTAAAGAAGAAAAAAAAATACGACATCCATTAACAATAGGTTTACGACCACGGGCAAAGGGTTATCGTAATCCAATCAATCAAAAGGATCAATATAAATCACGATTATTAGATCCTTACTCTGATCTCAAAGAGTTTTCCAAAAAGAGCTGTTTGTAAAGAAATAACCGGCAGATGTGAATCGTAAAATTTATAATTATACAGGGTGCTATTGAAATCATGGGCATCCTTTCAAATTTAGACACTACTAATGATACTAGTATAATACTTGCATTACGGCTAATAATAAGCTGATTAAAAAAAAATATGCAAGCAAGGGATTTATTTATTTATTTACAAGTTATTTATTTCTAATAGATAGGTATCCGTCACGTACATACCTGACGCGAGGTCTACGTACTCTACACGGCGCGGGCGGCATTTTCGTAAGCCAAACTGCGCCCAACCGAACTTGATACTTTTTCAATAACATGCTTTAATTTTATTTTTAGTATGCATAACATTAGTAGTTACATAGGCAGTGTCTAAATTTAAAAGGATGCTAATGATTTCAATTGCAGCCTGTATAAATAATATAGATATGGACGCTTTCACAACACGTCAATCTGGTCCCGTGGTAAGTTCTGGAAGAACTTGTGTTACGGGTACCAGACAACGGAAATATATTTAATACTTTTATACTATACATATATTTGAGATTTTTATTATATAATACACATATTTAATACATATCCATGGCCAATGGATGTTTCACATCAAAAATGCGCCTTAGAACCCCAACGAGCTAATCAAAAGAACTCAAAAATCTTTAAAAAGAACAGACAATCAGCGACGTGATTGTAATATTTAGTATTTCATCCCAAAAACTTGTTTACATCGTTGTTATGTGCATCGCAAATCCTGGAAAATTCGGCGAGTGTAAAATCACCACTATCGCTTTATACCTCCAGAGGATACCCTTTATATTTTATTCACGTCGCACCCAACGCCCCCTAATGAGATCTGGGATACAATTTTAAAGAACTCACTAAACTTGAGCATTGCGGTTTTCGTTGTACCTTAATAAAAATGTTGGTGTAGAAACCGAGCATTAGGAAGTAGGGTGATTATCATAATAGCTTAACTTATATTATGTATATTTTCAATTCTCTGTGGTAAGTGTGTCTGTATGTGGCATCGTAGTTCAACAGTTAAACCGATTTGGATGCGGTTTTTTTTATTTATAAGCAGAGCTTCATAGGCATGTTTTAGGTTTGTCATCCTCCCCCCCACCATGGTTCAGGCCTTGCCGTGGCGGTGGGGCTCAGTAGCCTAGGATGAGTCCAGCACTTTGGGCGAAGCGAATTGAGCCGAGGGCGCTCTTTGTACCCCTCTTATAAGAAGAAAAAGGCAGGGGGGCAAGGGGCGAGGACAGTAACCTCACCCCATCGTCCTGTCCCGACGTTAGGAGGGGTTGTTCTGTGGTGCGGGACCTCTGTGGAGGTGGCATCGGTCCCCTGAGCGACTTACTAGCCGTCGAGGTGCCCTGTTTGCTCAACAGAACTGGGTAACCTCACGCCGGGAAATACTCTGAGGCATCCCACGGGGGAGTGGGTCTCCCCACGCGGGTATGTGGGACTCGCTGCGCCCGAAAGCTGGTAAGTAGACGCAGCTCTACCCACTAAATCCAGGCGAGTGCCACCAATGCCACCTTGCAACTGCTGATAATTGATCTAATGAGCAAACAGGGCACCTCGACGGCTATTCAGTCCCCCAAGTGACCGACGCCACCTCCATAGATGGGTTGTCCCGCACCACAGAACAACCCCTCCCAACGTCGGGACAGTACAATGGGGTGTGGTTCCCGTCCTCGCCCCTTGCCCCCTGCTCTTTTGTCCCCTGTTCTTATAAGAGGGGTACAAAGAGCTGACTCAGCTTAATTTGCTTCGCCGAAGTTGCTGGGCTCACCCTAGGCTACTGAGCCCCACCGCCACGTCAAGGCCTGAACCATGGTGGGAGTAAAGACAATGCTGTGAATATACTACAGACCAAGAATAAATAATCTAAAAAGACAGGAAGACAAAGAGTCGGTACTCGGTAGACCTTCAGCTAGTTGGGACAACTCCATGCGGTAGCCAGTCGTAGGGTGGTGGGAGTGGCGGGGGATTGGCCGTCTTGGCCCATTGATTGACCGATTGATGGCCTATAACAGTGGACGGATTTTAATTGATAACGATGATGATGAAATTATATAAAAAATCCTATCTTTAAAGGTGATAACAGTCCATGGTACATAAAACCCAAAATCATAGCAATTTCAATACAAAATTCAGTTGTAAAGCAGCACTGTAAATTTGTAAAATCCACTTTGATATTGCTAATTACAGGGATATAAACCTTGCGTTTCCGAAGGGCTGTCATTAAATATTTGTGCTTTCGCGCTTGGACGAGACCAGTTTGTTTTATACCTACTAGCAATACTAGCTCTTGCCGCAGCTTCGCGTTGCTAGATTTACAGACAGAAACGGACTAATACTGGTTATCCGTTATCTTTAAATCACAAGGCACTAAGTGTTTTTGTAGCAATTTTTTTTTTATGTTATGAGGAGGGAACCGAGCAGTCGAAGCCTTATGGTGAATACCGACGCCTATAGCCATTCGCACAACCAGAAGTTGTAACGACGCGTTGCCCTCCTTTTCCATATCCCCCAATGGGCCACCGGATACTCACAAATCGCACGAAATGCGACAGCATAGCTATCACTTGACGCCGGTGTTATGTGAGCGAGAGGTACCATCCCGGTAGTGCTAGCCCCATACGGCTGCAAAGCAGTACCTCTTACATTATTATGGATTAAGAAGAAGCTGATGTGGAATCATGATGATGAATCTAAATTGGGTCTGTATACTTAGTTCTTATTAGTATTGGCGACACATGGCAAGTTCTGTAAAGAGCAGTAGAAGCGATTCAAACTTATACTTTCAAAGAGCACTTAGCAATTTAAATCCACACAAACGCTTGGGACACACATGTTCAGTATTTACACAAGGGAATTAATTTTAAAAGGCTTTAATTAATTAATTCTCACGCCTTTTTGTAATAATAACAAGTCCGACGACATAAAATGGTTGATAGAGTTTATCTGTCAATAAAAGCTGTAAGCGATGCCTAGACAGAAAATAAACAAGAAAAGAAAAGAAATGGTGGCCCATTGGGGGGATAGGGAAAAGGAGGGCATCACATCGGCATAAATTTTGGTTGTGCGGATGTTATAGATGTCACCATAAGACTCCGACTGCTCGATTGCCTCCCTATGACATTTTTTTTTAAATGTTAAAGTAAGAGTTAGGGAGTTCTCCGGTGGGAAGGTTGAGCTGAGCCGCGCTCCCGGCTGCATGGATACCACCATCTTGCTTGATTCTTCCGTGAAACAGCTTTGCTATGTTTCGGAGAGAAGGGCAAGACAGGCAGTGTAATTACTGGCAACAGGACTTAAAATCTTATGTCTCAGGAAGTCAGGATAGGCAACAAAAAATGAGTTCATAAATTAGCTTATCTGGAACTAATTTATGTTCATGGGCGACGTCGACCACTTACCATCAGATGGTATTCTGCCACTTTGCCTATCCAAGTAACATAAAAAGTTCTTTTATAGAGTGCATAGTAAGTAAATGTATCACATTCTGGCGATGTAAATTTTCTTGTTGTAAGGTTCTCTTGTAGCGCGCCTGTCTGGAAGGACCTTTCTCTGTTGCGGTAGAAAGGGCAGTATCATCAATGTAATTACTGGCACTGAAACTTACGATCTTACGTCTTACGACAGAAAATACATGAATGAGTTGCCTGGGCTAGTCTTGGCCACATTCATTTATTTTTGTTGCGTGATCGAATACCTAGGTATTTTGAAAATCATAAGAAAAAGATTTCTTGGCTTATTATTATTTCTTTTTTTATCTTACTTTTTATTTGCTTGCTTTTCATATTGGCCATGTTATAAATACATCAGATTCAGTATGTTGTAGTATTCTGAATCACACGACTTCTAGTGTATAAATATACATCATGTAATTTCCCAGCTTTGCTTAACCAATTGCTATTACAATCCACATGTTTTAAGACACATTAATAAGATTTTGCTCTTTAACAAACATTAATTCTACTTTCAATGAGCTGCACTAAAGCTAACTTTTAACAAAATAACTTTTTGAATTCGCTGCCAACTCGTTTCTTTTTGGTGGGAATTCAGCATTGACTCAAACTTTGCGACTCAGACCATTATTTTGGTTGATGCGATGAGCGCCAATTATGTAATGGAGAGTTCGTATAAATAGAATCTGTTTATTATGAGCTCGGAAATGAATAACTGTAGTTAAACATAGGCGTGTTAGCGTATTGTAAACTAAAATACTAACAACTACATACTGTATATACTGAAAAGTTTTCAGATTTTACATTTGTTTTTGTTATTGCAAGGAAACGCTTTTTACGCATGTAGCCAGGATCTGGGGTAGATCCTGACCCTATGTGGGACTCGCACCTGGGAGTGCCCTACCCGTAAACTAAAATCACTTCGCGTGCATGCAGTCGATTTTTTAGGGTCCTGGATCTGTAGACAACAGGATCACCTCAGCGACAGGCTGGCCTCGATGAAGGCCAGATAGTACTCTTCGTAATGGGGGACTTTCCGACCGCTACTAAGCAGTCCCCGCGATGTTGTGCCATACTGGGTCCAGGTTCCCACCCTGAGCCTGACATGAACACAGGGCGTTATTGGAGACGCATTAAGTAGCGCCTACTAAGCGCCTCCGTTCGTCGCCCGCTAGATTTCAACATCGCTTGCTCACCGGTGAGGTAAAAGTATCGTGAAACTTGCATGACTAATGATATTCAATTTTTGAGAGTATATTCCCTCCCCCATTTTGGGCCAACGTACGTAGACTCTATTAATCTCCAGATTTCGAGGTGACCTTCTTTGGACAATGCTGTTAGTGCTGACATGAAAGTGTGTTTTTTTGTTCTTTAATCACGCATAAATGTCACGGTTTCTTATAAAAATTACAAGGAGATTTGAGAAGTGACGAGATGGGTATTTCCGAATCAATACGACTTAGGGACTTTCACGAAAAGAGCGTACTCATATTTGCTAGGCCGACAACGAAATGAAAACCCTCTGGTGTAGCAGGTGTCTATGGATGTCGCCGATGACTTACCATCAGGTGACTGTCCGTTTGCCGTCTTCTAAAATATCCTAGGGAGGAGACGCGAGCCCATTGGTAAGACATATTCTGCTATTTAGTTCGTAGATCTGATTGATGATGACTTGAGTGATTGATGGCGAAAGACAATTACTCGACTAATTATAAGCTGATTAGCAATTTCGTGAGCGATACAATCGATATCGGTGATATTGGACCTCATTATTGTGCTCGGTAATTGCTTCCGCTATGTGATATTTGATTTATAACTGCTGCAACAGTGCGGGTCGTGAGTTTGAATCCTGCCGAGACGTGCATGTATGGTGAAGATTGTGTCGGGGTAGTGAGGTGAAAAAAACTAGCTGTTCCCCGCGGTTTCCATCATCATCATCAGCCTCAATCCATCCACTGAACATAGGCCTCCAACACGGACCAGATAACCGCACGGAGACCTTCCTACATGATTAATGACAGACATGGCTTGCTAGAAATCCCCGCAGTTTTAACCATACTTAAAAGAGAAATATTTTTTCAATGGATAGCATATATTTTCATCTATTGGATTCAAGCGCAAAATCTTTCAAATCTAAATACTAGTAACATTTCTATCTTTATTCCTTTAGTTTTAGTAGATTAGTAAAGTTTCATTGCTAATATTGTTATAGTTTTGCGAGCTTACTTGCTTTTGAGCTTTTCGTTCAAATTGGACACGACCAGCGATATATTGTTTTCTCGCTCATCAAAAGAGGCCTTTTTTTCTTTAACGCCGGGAAATGCTCTGATGCATCCCGCAGGGGAGTGGGCCTCCCCCGGCGGGTATGTGGGACTCACTGTGCCTAAAAACTGGTAAGTAGACGCAGCTCTACCCACTAAAACCCGCGAGTGCCACCAATGCCGCCTTTGGTGAGGTGCCCCGGATCTAATGAGCTAACAGGGCACCTCGACGGCTAGTCAGTCCCTCAGGGGACCGACGCTACCTCTAAAAAGGGGTTGTTCTGTGGTACGGAACAACCCCTCTTTGAAGGTGACCCTCTTCTTAAAAGAGGGGTACAAAGAGCCCCCTCGGTTCAATTAGCTTCGCCCAAGATGCTAGGCTCAATCTAGGCTACTGAGCTCTTACACCACGTCGAGGCCTGAACCATGGTGGGGATCAAAAGAGGCCTAAGTTCAGTCCATGGAGGCGGGCTGATCATAGACCTAAACAGAACGACCCCCGGCCAATTCTGAATAAACCTTCAAAGGCGTTCAAGCTTTTGTTGTTTACTATAGAAGCCTTTAGGGTTCAATGACCATAAAATTGTAGAACCTTTTTAATCCATCATCCCCAAATATGTCCTCTATTTTGTTTGGAGTCACGTCGGTCTGGAACTAAAAGTGTTTTGTAAGGTACAATAAACCCTTTGTAAAACATCCAATTAGATTAATGATCTACATAAATGGATTTATATAGTTAATCTATTAGAAAATTTTAATAATATATTATTTTCTAATGTTTGCGCGAATTTCACTCAATATAATGAAACAATTTTTACGATTTTGATAATATTTTTAAATAGCTCTCAGAAAACGTTTGGCGTGTTTATATAAGACAAGGTAAAGGTAATTTTGGCAGACGTAGTTCTTTACGTCTGCCAAAATTGACTTGACTCTAGTAAATTACGTATACGGCACGCTACAGAACCGTAAATTATGCTCATAAAACTGCTAATATCAGTGTTTAAGCGTATTGGTGCCTGATATTTTGCATTAGCAATTGTTTAGATCAATGTTAAATTGTCAATTCCGTGCGGTATAAATCTCGCAGGTTTTAGTATAAATTTGTCAACTGTTCTCGTTGTTTCACTTTCCTTTACTTAATACCTAAAATACCATAAAAAAACCCTATACATGGTCCAAGAACGAGCCGGATTTGAATATAATCAAGGATTAATCAAGGATTTAGAAGAGGAGACGGAAATATCACGGAATAACTAATAAATAAGAAGAAATTAATTGCTGGCGTCAAGGACAAAGAGGACGTTCAAAGATCTTCAAGGGCGAAGCTATTTTTTTTTCTCAAAATCGCCTCATTTAATATAGTTTTTCGGATTAAATGTTTTTTTGACCCATCACTCTTCAGGTATTGTTAGGTATTAAGTGATTATATAACGGAAATCAAGGTTAGTACTTAATAAATTAATTGTTAATAAAAAAGGTTAGTAGCATTTAATTAGTTATTAAGATTAAATTATAGTAATGATTTGGATATTATTTGGCGTTTTCTAAGTGTATAACTTAGTCAAATAAATAGATTATTGTGAGAAGTCATTATTTAATAATTAAGCTTTGTCGCCTAGCTATTTATAACTAAATACTTATAATTGATGTTGAATAATAACATTTGAGCCTTTTAAGGACATTATTAAGGTGTTTAGATATAATTAAATATTTACAAGGTAGATATAATTCATAGTTAGGTAGGTACATATTAATTTTTTCTCACAAACTAGGATATAATTCAAATATATTTACAAACTAAATAATATCTATAAATTAAAGTCAATTATTACATTATAAACTTACTACCTACACCTATATACTAACTAATTTACAGTTGATATTAATTTATATAAAATAAAATAAAAAAATCAATTTAACTAGTTTGCTAGATACTGTACTTATTACTAGGTATTATTCACGATTATTGTTTTTGTTCGTTACTGATAAGAAGTATTACAGATTGTTAATTGTAAAATTTCAGGTTGATTAACTACATCAGCCCCTCACAATGACAGAAAGAGAAGAATCTAAACTACTTAAAAAACGAGCCAGTTATAAGGGACAATTGACTGCGTTTTCCAACTATTTAGATGGATTAAATGTTTCAATAATGCGATCAGCTGATGTAAGTGAGTTGCAGTTGCGATTGAGCAAGGTAAACCGGTTATATGACAAGTACGATGAAGTGCAATTGGCGTTGGAATGTGAATCTGACGATCCCAGTTCCTTGTTGAATGATCGCGACAAGTTTGAGTCTTATTATTATCGTACGCTGGCACGGGCTCAAGACGTGATACGCGATTATGAAAAATTAATTAATTTAGACAATGTTAGTGATAAAGGTTCACATTCCAGCAATGTACCGGTAAAGCTGCCCACTATACAGTTACCAAAGTTCAGTGGATCATACGATAATTGGCTAGAATTTCACGATACCTTCATGAGTCTCATTCATAACAATAGTGACATAGATAACATTAACAAGTTTCATTATTTACGTGCATCATTAGAAGGGCCAGCGGCAGTCGTAATACAGTCAGTTGGGTTTTCTGCTATTAATTATGAAGTTGCATGGAACCTATTATGTGATCGGTTTGATAATAAAAGTGTATTAATACACAATCACGTGTCTGCGTTATTCAACATTGACCCGATTACACGGGAGTCTTCCATAACATTAAAACGACTAATCGATCACATTAATAAAAACTTAAGAGCATTAGAAACACTTGGCGAGCCTACTAAACACTGGGACACTCTTCTGATCTATATTGTCACACATAAATTAGACTCAAAAACTTATCGTGAGTGGGAAGAGTGTAAGGGAAGCCTAAGTAAGGATCGGTCTTTAACTTTTGAGTTTTTTATGACATTTCTTCGCCGTCACGCCGACCTAATTGAAACCCTAGAAATGTCACGTATCACTAGCCATAGTTTTCCTCAGACTAGCAAACATAGTTCAAAATCAAAAACACTGGTCTCAGTCCAAAGTGTTGACAATACAAGTCATAATATATCTACAAAGTTGTGTCCGAAATGTAACGGCCAACATTATTTAAGTAACTGTTCACAGTTTCTTGCATTAAGTAACGAAGAAAGGCTAGGATTATTACCTAAGTATAAGATATGTTTTAACTGTTTCCGAAGCGGTCATTTCGCAAATTCATGTAAGAAACCGGGTTGCAAGATTTGTAAACGCAAACACAACACTTTAATTCACATCGCCGAGTTCAAGTCTAGGAACACGATAACTGAAACTACATCGACTGGAAATTGTCATCATGGGTCATCGACGCGTGCGCCGGCACCGCCAGTGCCAGGCTGTCTGAACGGGGAGGTGTCACTGTAAGCGAGCGTTGCACCGGCTAGTAGTGGTAGCACACAAAGTGATAACGAAGTCCTCTTATCCACCGCACTCATTACGTTGTATGATTCTCAACAACGAAAACACATAGCTCGTGCCATACTAGACAGCGGAAGTACGTCGTGTATTATGTCACAACAAATGTACGAAAAATTAAATTTGCCTTATCAGAATATTAGTAAATCGGTTCTTGGTATTAATAATTCGTTAACTGAGATAAATAAAGTGTGTAACGTAAAAGCTCAATCTCTGAATGAACAGTTTTCAACAAATATTCAATGTTTAATCTTGCCAACCATTACAGATAAAGTCCCCTCTCATGAAATAAATATTTCTAACTTAAGTTTACCGTCTAATATTTCCTTAGCAGATCCTTGTTTTTACAGTCCTTCAAACATTGATTTAATATTAGGTGCTGACATCTTTTGGGATGTTTTAGGATCGCAAAGAGTAAGTTTAGGTAAGGGTCAACCAGTACTTTATGAAACAAAGTTAGGTTGGTTAGTATCCGGACCAATTAATTCAACGTTCAAGTCGGTACCCCCTACTGATATTAGATGTAATTTCACGCGGTTTAACTCCCGTACCCACACTGATGATGATGACACACAAACCCAGCTTATGCGGTTTTGGCAGCTTGAAGAAGTTGGCCTTCAGTTATCTCATTATTCTCAAGAAGAGAAATCATGTGAGGATCATTTTAAGAAAAATACTATTAGGTTTGAAAATGGACGGTTTTGTGTTAAAATTCCTTTAAAGGAACCTCACCATTTATTGGGTGACTCATTTCAAAGAGCCAAAGGCTGTTTTTTATCATTAGAGCGTAAGTTAGATAAACAACCTTTACTTAAGCAAATGTATCAGGAATTTATGACTGAATATGAACAATTAGGTCATATGACAGAAATACAGATGTCTGATTCTCCTGATAACGCTTATTATATTCCGCATCACGGTATTTTGAAGGAAAGTAGTACGACTACAAAACTGAGGGCCGTATTTAACGCTAGTAGTCCTACGACTACCGGAGTCTCACTGAATAATATTCAGATGGTGGGCCCTATAGTTCAAGACGATCTACTGTCAATTCTCTTACGTTTTAGACAACATAAGTATGTTCTTACCGCCGACGTAGAAAAAATGTATAGACAGGTGTCTGTTCATCCTGATTGTCGGTACCTACAACAGATTATTTGGCGTAATGTATCAACCGATACTTTAAAAATATATAAATTAAACACCGTCACATACGGCACAGCTAGTGCACCGTTTCTTGCCACTCGATGTCTTCATCAAATCGGCCTTGAATGCAAGGATGAGAAAATAAGTAACATAATTAAACACGATTTTTATGTCGATGATTTACTTACCGGAGGGGACAGCATCGATGAGTTACTATATATACGTGAGCAGGTTACGAAAGAGCTTGCCTCTGCTTGTATGCCATTACGAAAATGGAAATCAAACAGTCATTACATAGTTGGTGAAACTACTCAATCACCTATTGATTTAAATAGAGGCAGTACCGGACCTAATAAAACATTAGGTTTAGGTTGGGAAATTGATTCAGATTGTCTTTGTTTTCCTACAAGTTCATCAGCTCCCCAGCGTTATACTAAACGAGCTATTCTTTCTGTGATTTCTCAAATTTTTGACCCCTTAGGTCTGCTAGGACCGTGTGTTATCACAATGAAAATTTTACTACAAACTTTATGGTTGCGCAAACTTTCTTGGGATGATGAATAACCTCAGACATCATTAAGATTTGGGCGGATATAGTTAAAAAATTACCTACCTTAAATAATATTAAAATTCCACGTCATGTCATTTGTGATTCATATAAAATTATTGAGCTCCATATTTTTACGGACGCTTCCGAGCGAGCATACGGCGCGTGTGCATATGTGCGAAGTTTAAATGATAAGGGAGATATTTTAACTCGATTATTGATGGCAAAAAGCCGTGTCGCTCCCATTAAGCCTACCACGATTCCTAGGCTTGAACTTTGCGCAGCATTAACCGGGTCACGGCTGTACAATAAAATCATTAGCTCACTTCGTTGCCAGTTCAATTCTGTCACATTTTGGACTGATTCCACTATTGTGTTAGGGTGGTTAAAGATGTTACCGATCAGATTGCAACCATTTGTACGTAATCGTGTGGCTGACATACTAGAAAGAACTAATGCTCATACATGGAGGCATGTTCCCACTCATCATAACCCAGCAGATTTAATATCTCGTGGTGTTGACATTAATTTGTTGGAATCATTAGAACTTTGGTGGTCAGGTCCTGATTTTTTACAGAACGATAAATCAGACTGGCCAACCAATCCTGGAGTTACCAACGATCTACCTGAAACTCGTCAGGAAGCCACATTTCATTCAATCTTAAAACCGGTAGATTCAAACAGATTCATAATTGACTTTGAACGTTTTTCTAATTTATTACGGTTGAATCGATCATTTGCTTATGTTTTAAAGTTTATTCATGCATGCAAAAATAAGGTAAGGGTTAACAGTTTAATTACAAGCGAAGAATTAGATATGTCACTAAAATCATTAGTTAAGTTATCTCAGAGTCAATCCTTTCCAGAGTATCAATTACTACTTAATAAAAAAGAATTACCAAAAAAAAGCAAGTTAATAAAATTCAATGTTTTTCTAGATGAAAATAATATCATGCGTGTCGGAGGGCGATTAGCTCACTCTAATTTCCCTTATGCTCAGAAACATCCTATGCTATTACAGTCCACACATCATTTCACTAAATTAATATTTCGTTTTGAGCATATTAGACTCATGCATGCGGGACCGCAACTGTTGTTAGCCTCCATCCGAGAGACCTACTGGCCAATAGGTGGTCGTTCTTTAGCAAGGGCATGTTACCGCCAATGCGTGCGATGCAATCGATTGAGAGGGCAAATAGCTACCCCCTTGATGGGAAACTTGCCAAAAGAACGCGTTACCCCAGGTTATCCTTTTCAAAATGTAGGCGTTGATTATGCCGGGCCCATTATGTCTGCTAGTCGCCAGGGTCGCGGCTGTAGACTCATAAAGGTATATATAGTTATATTTATTTGTTTTTCCACTAAAGCAATTCACCTTGAGCTGGTGAGTGATTTGACTAGTGGTAACTTCCAGTCAGCTTTACGCAGGTTTATTTCACGCCGAGGTAAACCTACCAATTTGTTTTCAGACAATGGCACCTCATTTGTTGGTACATATAATGAACTTGCTCAGTTTTTAATTGATAATAATAAAAACTTGTTGGAAACCGCAGCCAATGATGGTATAAATTTTCACTTCATACCGGCATATTCACCTCATTTCGGTGGATTGTGGGAGGCTGGTGTGAAATCAACCAAATTTCACTTAAAGAGAGTGTTGGGAAGTTGTAATCTAACGTTTGAGGAATTGTACACCACGTTAACACAAATTGAGGCCATTTTAAACTCAAGACCACTGACGCCTTTGTCTACAAGCCCAGAAGATTTGACGCCACTCACTCCTGGTCATTTTTTACTTGGACGGCCTCTCACATCACTGCCATCAAAGGACATAACAAGCCATTCTTCCACACATTTAACTCGGTTTCAGCGAATTGAACAACTCCGCCAACATTTTTGGGCAAGATGGCATAAAGAATACGTTTCAGAGCTTCAACAGAGGGTGAAATGGTTCGCTCGTAAAGACCCGCTGAAAATTAATTCCTTGGTTATTCTAAAGGAAGATAACCTTCCACCTTTAAAGTGGAAATTGGGCCGAATAATTGCTCTGTATCCAGGTTCTGATGGCATCAGTCGCGTTGCCGACGTCAAGACCTCCACCGGGGTCGTCAGAAGATCCTTCAGCAAGATGTGCCCTCTTCTTGAAGCAGATGATATTGTTGAAAGAGATGCTTTCAACGCCCGGGGGCATGTTTAAGCGTATTGGTGCCTGATATTTTGCATTAGCAATTGTTTAGATCAATGTTAAATTGTCAATTCCGTGCGGTATAAATCTCGCAGGTTTTAGTATAAATTTGTCAACTGTTCTCGTTGTTTCACTTTCCTTTACTTTATACCTAAAATACCATAAAAAACCCTATACAATCAGTATCATCCTTATATGTGTCGCCAATATTGTCTGTACTTGTTTCAAAGAGCAGAGTAGGCACAGATCTATATGTAGAGTAGGCACTATATGTAGAGTCTGGAAAAATAAGAGCTAGTCCGGAAGAAATCGTTTCTATGACGTTGATTACTTTCAGGTGGTGGGGTATAATATTGAAAGAGTACTAAAATGATTCAATCTAAACTTTTCATATTAATTTTTCCTTGCTACAGACCAACAGTTACAAGAGAATTTGTTACTGATTATAATGAAAAAAAAAAACAGATTTGATCGCATAAAAGTATCCTTTACCGGTGGGAGGGAAGCGCTGTACCGCGCTCCCAGCTGCATGGGTACCACCATCTTGCTTATTTCTCCCGTGAAACAGCTTTGCTGTGTTTCGGAGAGAAGGGCAAGACAGGCAGTGTAATTACTGGCACCGAGACTTACACCCGTATTCACAAACGTTACTGTGCGGTCTCACAGTGCGCGCGAGCGCACAGGGCCCGTAAAACTTATTCATAGACAATACTTGAGTGGCGGCTAGCCCTATGCGTCCCTTAGAATGAACGCAC
Organism: Helleia helle; assembly: GCA_963853865.1. Taxonomy (NCBI): domain Eukaryota; kingdom Metazoa; phylum Arthropoda; class Insecta; order Lepidoptera; family Lycaenidae; genus Helleia; species Helleia helle. The sequence goes on from OY971423.1 coordinate 1,062,745, forward strand.
AGCTAAGGTAGCCTGCTAGCTGTTTTAAGCAACGCATAGCTATCGTCTCTCGATTCTCTGTGGTCTATGTTACGATAAATATTTTTCGGAGTTGGATTGTACTGTGTGTCATAATTTTCCATTTTAATAGCGTGCTTATACAATAGATTATAGTAGTGAAGAAGAATTTGATAATTATATCAATGAGAGAAGCACAATAATTACCAGAAAAGTGATACGGGATTTCCTAAATCCTTTTGATTATTATATATTATTATGTTAGGTCAATATTTAATAATATAATATAATAATATAAAAATATTTAAGACCAAACTAAAAAATCATATTTAAATATCTTCAATAAAGTAGTTCTTTATTGAAGCCTACTGTATCCAACGGCCCAGATGTTAAAACTGTTTTGTAAATGTATAAAAATATTGTATCTCGTTTTAAGTAAATTGTAAATTCTTATGTGAAATAAAAGTTCTTTAAACCTTTATATAATTTGGATGAATTCAGACGACGCTACAGGTTTTCCAAAGATGTGGTACTTTTTATACTCTTGCCACCCTACAAATGCCTACACGATTAAAATCAACACGAAGACGAACGAAATAGTTTTCGAACACCGGTCACCATTTATGTTTTGATTATGATTTATGACAAATGAAATGAACGTCAAGCAGCGAGCGAAGTGAACTAAGCAACACAAACGAACCAATCACAGAGCTCTATTCAACGCTGTGCGTTTGCTTAGTCAAGGGTCGCTTGAGTATTGTTTATGAATTAAAAGGCTTGCCATATGCAACGCAGTGAGAAATGCCTTACTTCGCATAGCGTTGCTACTTTACTGAGAAAAGTATTGTTTGTGAATACGGGTGTTAACATCTTAATTATGTCTCAGGATAGGCAACACAAAAATGAGTTGCCAGGGGTCGTTCCAGGTAAACTAGTTTATGTTCATGGATAACGTCGACCATTTACCATCAGGTGGTACGTTTGCCAGTTTGCCTATCCAACTAACTTATAAATAAAAAAATAAATTAATAATTCGTTATAATCATTGTAGCAAAGAGAATATCTGAACACAAAAATTGACAATTACGGCTCTCGGACCGTCCGCAAATTAATTTGACGAATACAATTTGTTTTTGATTACATGTTTTTGTTAAACATTAATTGTGTTTACGGGTGGCTTATATAAATAATTAATTAGTGTGTACCGAAGCTAATAAATTTGCTCAAAATTCAATGGATGCATAGTATGATAATTAGTTAAAAGGCAACAACCATATTTATATTAATATTGTTATGGGTGCTTACCGCGGTTATAGATTTATTGAGGTCCCGATATTTTGTCAATGTTTCAATCGCCATGATCACGGGGAGACTATGAAAAATAATATAAATAGTGATTGCGGTAGCTTAAAACAACATATTATCTCATTTTATGAATGCAGAGATTGAGAAAGGAGAAGAGTTAAAATTGAGGAGAGCAACCTGTTTCGAGGTTTGAACCTAGTTGGTTCAAATATTTTATGAATAGACAAAAGGACAGACTAGTTACCGCAAGATGAATGGCCAACGTCACCCATAAACAGCTTCGCCTGAGATGAGGTCATTTTTCCTTTTCATATGTTACCTACCCTGAAACGTATGATGGCATGTCTTTTTAATACTGTCTTTCCGAAACACAGCAGAACAGTTGATAGAAAAAAAACAGGATGGACCCAAGCTGACAGAGGCGTTGTACAAGTGGTAAATAATAACTGACCAGTGTCGCAGATATATAAAGAAAAAGCCTGATAATTAGTTGTCGCTTTATATTTTTTTACTAACTCAAATAGCTTTTTAATAAAACTACTTAGCACGGGTTTTATGGCGGCTAATTAAGATTTTTTACATTTCTGTAATTCCAGATACTTTGTGTCAACCGTGTTCATGTACTACTACTGTTGCCCGCTGCTTCGGTCACGCTTATTTACAGCCGTTTTGATGGTGATTATTTTATGGCTTTTGTTACTCAGTAACGACGTCATCCAACCCGGCGCTAGGAGGCCGTGGGGTCGCAGACTTCACGGTTGGCGGGGGGCAACCCCCAGCATTTAGGGCCTTTGAGCCGTTAGCATAGATCCTTCCGAAAAAAAAAACGACGCCATATTATACGGGTCAAATATTTTTTAAATTGTGTAGTTTCGTAGATTATCTCGCACAACCAAACATACAAAATTAACGTTTTATAACCTTATTGTAGATGTCTGTAAAGCTCTTATGTTCATTTAATTTACGTAAACATTAGAAAATCAGATCTAGAATCGAGTTTACCAGTAATTACATATTTTATAAGAGCTGCATATAAAATATATATATTTTATATGCAGCATAATATATATATTTTATAAGCATGCTGCTATGCAGCCAAATTGGGCCGGCACGAAGGGGTACCTCTCGCTCACATAACACCGGCGTCACAGTGTTTGCTGTCGCGTTTCGTGCGGTTTGTGAGTTTCTGCTGGCCCATTGGGGGGATAGGGAAAAGGAGGGCAACACATCTGCATAACTTTTGGTTGTGCAGATGTGTATGGGCGTCGGTAGTCTAAAGCTTCGAATGCTCGTAGCTATAAAAAAAATTGCCAACTGACTCCGAATTTTATAACTAGGATGGCACTTTATGATGGCACCTGATGAATCATCATCATCATCATCATCATTTTTGAAGATATTGATGATGATGATGATTCATCAGGACCTAACCTTGCAAATTATGTAAGTCTTTTTCTGCTCGTTTTTGGCGTATTTTTCATATTACATGTGACATCATTAACAAACCATATTGACGTACCTCTGACAAATCTCACATCTCATACCCGAGTAATCAAGCAGAAAATTATAAGGATTCCAGAGATGAAAGTTAAATAGAAATGTTCGAGCCAGATAACTTGGCTTAATACCTACATATTTACCTTTAATATATTATAAATATATACTGATACATGATGATGTGTGGCTCGATTTTTATTCGGCAGTATCCACTTTATTGACATTTCACTAGACTGAGTTTAGTGAAACGACATATTTTCACTGATTTTATATTAGTATATTATCATATCACTAGATTTGTTTAGTAAGAAGACGTGGGAGATAAGAATATTCAACATCTTCCGGGATTTCCTGGTATCCCTAGAGATTTCGTGAAATCTCTGATATCGTCATTTCCCTGCGACATATTATATATTTCGGGGATGATAGATTATAATATAATAATAATATAACAATATCAGCAGTATAAGGATTTGTCTGACTGACACTGAGCACGGGTCTTCACCTCGAAATCAGGCGAGGAGGGTGATGGGCCATAGTTCACCGATGCGCTGGCCCAATGCAGGTTGGTGAACTTCACACACCTTCAAAGACTTAATCTCATCAGTCATGCAGGTTTCCTCACGATGTTTCCTTCACCGGTGAGCAAGAGATGGTCTCAGGTTCAGGTGCGCATAGAAATGAATAAAACCCATTTCAAGGAACCACAGGGTTCAAGGTAAGGTCGCTCATGTAATTCTGTATTTACATATTATATTTAAACGACGTTACATAGTACCTATATATTTTAATAACGAGAATCGGAGAGTATATTCTATACATTATTATCTTCATCTAATACATCTTACTGCGGGGGCTCCTTTACAACGGAGCCCATAGCCATTTACTCTTGACAAACTGTATAGACAAATAAAAATAAATACATACAATATAGCTATTTTGTATTATTTTAAATTTGTAGTAAGCTTATGTATGAGAAAACAGCCATACCTAATGCCAAACTTTGACAATTATAAAATTTCTAGCTGTTGCCCGCAGCTTCACCCGCGTTGACTGAAATTTACATCCAAAACCGGATATTATTTTTATAGCCTAAGTTACTCATAAAAAATTAGCTATCTGCCAGTACCCGAGATTTGCTGGACCCAACAGACAGACAAAAATTGTAAAAAATGTTATTTATGTATTGTGTACCATGTCTATACCCATATTATGCATTATAATATTACAAACAGAAACTCCAATTTTATTTAAAATTATAGATATATAGATAGGTTTGAAAGGATATAAGTCATCGTTATCACAATGCTTATTATGATGATCACTTTTACCATCCAGATAATCTTAGTCAACTTATGATCACAGATGACTCGCGGAATATCTCGCTATCGTCATCTCTTGCAACGTAATCAAAATCATTATACAAATAAATAAAATTGTCAAATTGTGTGTAAAAGTGTCTGTTTGTGATTTTAAATTAACAGTTTTTCACTAAATTCATGTGAAAGTTTATACGATCACATCAAAAATCTTTTTTTTATTGTTTGTCTGTTTGTTGCGGCTAATCTCTGAAACGGCAAAAATTTTGACGCTACTTTCACTAATAGATAGCTGATATTGTAGGGAGTAACTGAGGCTACAAAATAATCATCATCAATCCGGGTACGGCTGTAAATCTAAGTTAACACGGGCGAAGCTTTGGGCAACAGCAAGTCTTGAATAAACCTAGACGATGATTAATTTCCACATCGTTCACATTCACCACTTTATCTTCCGACTGAAAAATGTCCGTATTCATGACATACATAAGTTACTCTAAGCATCCTATTTATCATGTTACCAACCCGACCTTTCTGGAAAACTAAGCGTTAACAAAACAACGCCGTCCCGAAGGCACCATACGCACTAACCGGGTCCGCCCCTTCGCCCTTATCCGCCCTCATCCGTATCACGGTGGTGTTATTGACCAGCGACAAGTCAAGATATTTTATGACGTCATTTTTGACATTTTACCTTTCACAATATTTTACTTTCTTAATAAAAATAGTTCAAGAAAGCTTTTATTTTTTTAAGGACGGATGATACGTTTCAAAATTACGGGATCTCTAACTAGAGCCAGCCAATACATAGACGTACTCATCTGTGGTTGTATGCGAGTATAGATAGATCGGTCGTCTTGACGTTCATTGAGGGAGGTCCAGAATTGAATGGAAAACAGGTGATAATGTTTTGTATGCCCAGCCATGATACAAACTTGTAGATTCTATCTTTATATCTATGGCAGTGTTCGAATCTGAGACCTCTGTATGTAGTACCTTTTTTTTCTTTAACGTCGGGAAATGCTCCCGGGGCATCCCGTGGGGGAGTGGCGCCAGGTGAGACTTGCTGCACCCGAAAGCTGGTAAGTGGACGCAGCTCTATCCACTAAATTCCGGCGAGTACCACCAATGCCGCCTTTGGTGAGGAGCCCCGGATCTGTTGAGCAAACAGGGCACCTCGCCGGCTGTTCCACCACCTCCACCACCTCCACAGAAGGCTTGCCTGTACCATAGAACAACCCATCCCAACGTCGGGACAGTACAATGGGATGAGGTTCCCGTTCTCGACCCGACAGAGGGATACAATTCGCCTCTCGGCTCAATTCGCTTCGCCCTATGCTACTGAGCTCCACCACCATGACAAGGCCTGAACCATGGTGGGATCTGTATGTAGTACCTATAATAACCCATATAATAGTCATTTGCCAGTCGATGGACACGTAAAATATTAACCCAATTAGAAAGGGGTGAAAAACCAAAATTGAGTCCCTTGAGAGTAATTCCGGGTGTGGTGCAATGTGGGAATGAAATTAAATGAATTGAAAAACCAGTCAAGTGGGTTTTGGTCACGCAGTGGGATTACAGATAATGATTACAAAAGATAACCTTTTTGGCTTTGCAATCCTATGGTGGGATATTTTTATTACCCGACTGGTTCAGAAAGAGGGTTATGATTTTCGAATGTGTTCTTTGGCACGATGGCTTTTTGGCTTAATGGGCAACTTTTAGTTGAGATCATTCAATTTTTCTTAATTGTGAGACTGGGTATAGCAAGTATAAAGAATAGAGATTTTTTGGTGAACCGTTATTTCTCGCAGGCCAATTTAAAAAATAATAATAATATCTATGTAATGTAATAATATTACACTACGTCAATCTGGTCCCGTGGTAAGTTCTGGAAGAACTCGTGTTACGGGTACCAGACAACGGAAATATATTTAATACTTTTATAATATACATCTATTTAAGATTTTTATTATATAATACACATCCATAACCTAAGAAAACAGAAAACTTTTTTATTCCCTGGCGGGATTCGAGCCCGCTACCTCCTTCTTCATTGCCAACGTGCTTACCATGACTGAGCCACAGAGGTCGTCGAAAATAATTATGCTTCATAATCCCAGAGAATATCTTATCTGTCATCTGGGCGTTTATTGAAGGAGGCTATATACAACTTTTCTCTTCTTAATGCCATGAATCAAGTAAAAATTTTGAAAATTATGACCTGAAGACGAAACACTTAGCCCCTTTTTTTAAAGTGGGTTAAAATGTAAAGTATACGTTACCCGGACCGTTAAAACGAATCTTTGGACACCTCATATATCGAAATGGGATTAATGGTGTATAGTGGAAGATACGACCCTGAGGCGACCTTCACCCGACTTTAAAAAATGAAACATTGTTAAAATGAATGTTACTCATGTTGAGAATAAATGTATATCTATACAGATAAATAAAATTAAAGTGTCTGTTTGTAATTTCAAATTAACATCTTTTCACTAAATGCATATGAAGGTATAAACGGTATAACTTACATCAAAATCCAATTTTTCTAATTTTTATATGTCTGTCTGTTTGTTCCGGCTAATCTCTAAAACGGCTGGACGACTGATTTTGACGGGATTTTCACTGACAGATAGCTAATATTATAAGGAGTAACTTAAAATTTAAAAAAAATCACATAATACTGTAAATCTAAGTTAACGCGGGCGAAGCGGTGGGCAACACCTAGTTATATCTAAGAAAAGTGAAGGTCACTAGTATCAACATACCTGTTTATACCTGCAATCATAGATCACCCCGGAAAAAAAAATGCAAAATAAACGACTCTCAGCCGGAATGTTCGATTAAAACAATCGAATCTTCTCGACCACAATATAATATTTCGGCAGAGTAACGCCCTTCACAAAGTATTGGTAGAATGCATAACAAGTCCACCTTTGGCGTCCTATTATATCACATCTAATTATTATAAATATCGCCATAATATTATAAATAATTACTGTAAATACATTATTAATTAACAACAGAATTATTAATTAGTTATTTATATTTATTGATGTTAAACTTTAATTATTAATCAATTTTATCTTCATGAATGGCACATCCTTTTGGCGCCACCGGAAGTCTATAATTTCAATTCTGATACGTTGGGGACGACGTGATGATGATGACCAGAACGCTGGAAGTTATTTACACAGTAACTGGAACATTCCATTTTAAGTGGTTGCGATGTGTTCAGTGGTACAGATAACTAAAATACATTATTCATAGTATACATAGCTCGCTTGGGTGGGGTTCGTCATAATATTGTTGAAGGTACACTATTCTAGTACGTATTATATGTTTTCGGATAGTTTATCTACCGTACATTCTGTTAAACTAGCTATATCATACATTTTTAAGTATTTAAAAGATTAGTAATGATTTTGTTTCGTTGATTTATTTTAGTTGGCTTTTGTACTGTACAGCTAAGCAAAAATGTAATCATCTTAGCTTACGATGTATATATGTATGTTTCGTCTTACAACCTAAACTACTTTTCATTAATATGTTTTTATATTACCCTCCTTTTCCCTACCCCCTCGATGGGCCAACGTAAACTTACAAACCGCACAAAATGCGACATCATAGCTGTCACTTGACACCGGTGTTATGTGAGCGAGAAGTACCAGTCGTGCCGGCCCAGTTCGGCTACATAGCAGCATGGCACTACCTCTTACATATATGAATGTAATACATACAGACATAATGGATATGGATAATTTTTAACTATGTAGTTTCAGTTTTTCTAAATAACCTGAAATTGAATAATATCGTAACAGTTACCGTGTACGTTATGAACCAAACAACTTCTGTATGAAACGTGAAAATTCTAATGGCGATGCTAATGAAAAAATTCTTCACTTATTCCAAAGGATTTAATTTGAAAATTTTCTAAAAATTTTGACCAAAACTATGTTTAATTATAAGCTATTTATATAGACTTCTAATATTTGGATATTGATTATTTTATTTATAGACAATAGCATCGGAGAAATAAAAGAACTATAACATAGTTAAGTACGTGCCTAAGGCCTTCTTGGCGTTCATAAAACGAGGCGTATGTCGTGGCATACTCATAGGTTATAGGTGTGATAGATAACCTCCTCGAATAATTTCGAGGAGACCGTGCCCGACGGTAAGTGCCCGATTTCACTTACACTCCAAGTTGAAAATCTAATATAGAGCAAAATATAAACTATACTAGCTACTAGAGCTATAACAATAATCACAAAAAATCAAGAACAATAGAATTGCCATTAGATACGTATACAGCAAAAATGAATTTTAAAAATGTCGCATTTTATTCAGTTACAGTAAAGTGCTAGAACAACATCAAAGTCTTTACAAACAATATAATCGGATTGGCACCCTGCGCCGCGTCACCCGGCAATTCGCACCCTCGTCGTCATCCGGCAATCAGCAGCCAGTAATCGACACCCGGCAATTGGCACCCGGCACCCACGTCGTTACCCGCTAAATGTTTTCACCGATAAATCATTTCATGTTTCTGGTGGCTTAACTTAATGCCTGATTATTATTATTGTTACCCGAACTTACTTCATCGTTGACTTTCCGCCAACGATACCGGCTTTAGTATCACCATAACTAAAAAAATCTACTGCTAACTTCCTGCAAGGAGTATACAGACGTGTGTTATGATCGGGCACGGGTACAGACGATTACTAACTTTCCAAGCTGAAGATCCACGAACCGCTATGCGCATCACTGCTAGCCTACTTAAGCCAGCTTTTTTTTCTTCAACGCCGGGAAATGCTCTGAGGCATCCCGCTGGGGAGAGGGGACTCCACAAAGTGGTATGTGAGACTCGCTGCGCTCGAAAGATGGTAAGATGGACGCAGCTCTACCCACTAAAACCAATGTCGCCTTTGGCGAGGTGCCCCGGATTTATTGAGCAAACAGGGTACCTCGACGGCTAGTCAGTCCCTCAAGAGACCGACGCAGAGACGACAAAGGGGTCGTCCCGCACCACAGCACAACCCCTCCCAACGTCAAGACAGTGCAATGGGTGAGGTTCCCATCCTCGCTCCTTGTCCCCCCTGCTCTTTTGTCCCCTCTTCTTATAAGAGGAGTACAAAGAACAGCTCCCTCCGTTCAATTTGCTTCGCCCAAGGTGCTGGGTTCACCTTAAGCCACTGAGCCCCACCACCACGACAAGGCTTGAACCTTGGTGGGGTACTTAAGCCAGCTAGTTTAATTGTATAAATTATATATATTTTTGTTATAATATTTTTTCCGGTCCGTAATCTAAGCTTGTGTTAGTTTTTACTTTTGTTACATATTATATTGAAATATGCTAAACTACGCTCTTATTGTATTCTTTAATTCATAAGTAATTGATTACTGCAGCTTGATAAAATGTGACAAAATAAAAATTGTAAAATATTATTTAAGTTAATCAAATGTCATCTGGACCAAAATATGCGTTATTTTTACAATTGATAAAAATTTGGTAAGTAGGTACAGCTTGGCAAAAAAGAGTATGGATAAAATGAGGGCGCCACTTTCACTTAGGTCTCATCATAAATCATATGGGAAATCAGTAAGATAGTATTTTAATCAAATCGTTAATAATAAATGTGAAACACTAAATTTTACTCAAAATCTAGTGTTTGTCGGCCAAGTATTCTGAACATCATAGGTTTCCATTTAGTAAAATATTTAGTTCCACTTGTCACCACGTCATACTCTTTTTTGCCAAGCTGTACATATTATTATTTGAGGCACTAGTGGCGCTAGTGTGGACTATACTAAATTATAAAACTACTAATCCTTTTCCAGAGAGCTTTGCTTAAGCTTTTCCGTAGCTGGGCAAGAAGAGCAATCTAATTTAGTTAATACTCCACATATTTTCTGGACAAGCACATTTATTGGATCATACTAATAAAGGTGATCAAAAGCTGATTATATTTAAGGGCTGTATGATAACGTTGCCTGTGCCACCTCAATTTCGCCAAAATATAAAATATTCAACATTATGTCGACAAAATATCAACTTTTTTGTCATTTAGCCTCAAACACCTAAATTTTTTAAATGAAACCTAGCGAAAAATGTACAAAGAGAAAAAATATTTTAGATAAAACATTTTATCTCTTAATTTTAAATTAGCGAAAAAACTCTCATAATAATATTTCAGCGTTTTTTTTTTTCAGAATAAAATAAACCAAATATGGTTTGACGGAAAAATCCATTTAATTATGGTCCATTCAGTCGAACCAGATCTGTAATTAACCATGTGTGCTTTCACATTTTTGTATTAACAGAGTCGAGGGTTAGCTGGGATTTATAAAGCAAACTGTAACAACACTGCAGATAAGACCCATAGTACGCTATTATACTTAACATACTTAACTACAAAAGGGCATTCATATAAAACTATTTAATACGCATTTCACCGGTGAGAGGAATGCGTTTGTGCAGCGTGCCCGGCTACACGGTTACATTGTTTTATTTCCTCCGTGAAACAGCTTTGCTGAACTTCGGAAAGACGGACAGAATAGGCAGTGTAATTACTGGCCTCGAGACTTACTTTTCATCTCAGGATAGGCAACACATGAATGATCTGCTTTTGTTGATAACGCAGGGAAATGCATTTAGGCATGTAGCCAGGATCCTTGGGCAGGTTTCTGACCCTATGTGTCGCAGTGAGTGCCCTACCCAAACTAAAGGCACTGCGAGCATCTTCAGCCGCTTTTTGAGGGTCCCGGTTCTGCAGTCAACAGGATCACCTCATCGACAGGCTAGCCCCGGCGAAGGCCAGACTACTCGTAAGGAACTGCCCGGCCGCCACTTCGTCGAGTCGACGTGACGTCGTGCTATACTGGGCCCTGGTTCCTAACCGTACGTAGTAACGCTCCTGTGCTCGTGTAGGGTTTACTACACGAGCACAGGTGCGTTACTACGTACGTAACGTAGGAGGCGCATAAAGTAGCGCCTCCAACGCACCTCGTTCGTCACCTATGAATGAGTTGCCTGGGCTAGTCTCAGGTTAACTTGTTTATGTTCATGGGTGACGCTGACCATCGGGTGGATCATCTACCCATTTTTCTATAAAAATAAAAAGTCGTGGCTTATTTCTACTAGACCAATGTTGCAAATATTATAGAGATGTCAGTTAATAGTAAAGTAGTCGTACATTATTTTGCAACTCAAATTGTATTTTAATAAAGCTTGTCCCGTCCCGATACAATCGTAGTGATTGTATCGGGACTGATTAATATTTTTATATTCGTGACGTTCCGGATAGTTAACAGCAATCATACGGGAGGACTGTACTCTAGCTATTGTTTCGTTATAATGATTTAAATTTGCGTAAATATTAGAAAACAATAACAGAATGATGATCGCAGATTATCTCTATATATATACAAAGGATAAAAAGTGACAGTTTAAGCCCCTAATGTTCATTTGAACCTCAAAGTAAAAGATCTCTGAAACGACTCGCTCATTTTTACAATTGACCCGAACTGTAAATGTTATTTTTCTTCGATTATGCTGTGAACAATATTCATACAATTATATATTATTTATACAGCATATTCTTAGACACATTTCTTATAAACAAAGAAATATATTTTTTTAGTTTAAATACACAAGTAATTATATAAGATGATAAGTGCCGTAGAAGTAATTTTACCAAAAGAGAACGCCTGCCAAAAGGATACGAGCTAAGTATTTAAAGTAGAAAAAATGTATAAAATTGTTCACTTTGATTCGCATTATCTGTATGTATGTTTACTTCTTTGCTGTGTTTCAGAACAGAACAGGCAGAGCAATTACTGGCATCGTAACTTACTGTCTCACGTCCCAGGATTGGCAACGCGTAAATAAGTCCTGGACCAGTCACATGCGAGGTTGTTTATCATCATGGTGTCGTTACTCGTTGACCACTTACCATCACGTGGCTCATCTGCCTGTTTGCCTATCGATGTAACAAAAAAACATCTGAGAATGCATGGAATTGATGAATTTCATGATTACATGCTACATACTTTATTGAATACATCTACATCTCCGAAAATTGAAAAAACCTAACCTCGGCCGTGATCTCAACTTTATATTCAGTACTGAATAAACCTTTAAAACCGTTCGAGCCTTTTAATATTTACTAGAGCTCTTCCTTTGGAGGCTAATATTCGTAATTGAAACGTTATAATACATTGTTACTTTTATCCTATCTTTTTATGGTTGCCGATATATTGATACTTTATATTATATTTAGTAATAAAACTGAAAAGTTTGTTTGTATGTTCGCGCTGATCTCAGGTACAAGCCGGATTAAAAAAATCTTTTTTATTTTTGATAGCCTTAATTAAGGTTAGACTATTTACTTTAACAATTTTTTTATAATGAGACAATTTGTATTTTGTGATATTTTCAGTCCTATTTGCTACAGACAACTAGATTCACAAGTCATGGGGCAAGGTATACTCGTATGTGAATATAAACGAGTTCATCATCATCATCAGCCTCTAACCGTCCACTACTTAAAGGTCTAGGTCTCCTGGAATGAACATCCGAGACTAAACAATTATCAAGAGGTAATATTGTAAGAGGTAGTGTCATGCTGCATTGCAGCCGAACTGAGCCGGCATGACCGGGTGGTACCTCTCGCTCACATAATACCGGCGTCAAGTGACAGCTATGCTGTCGCTTTCGTGCGGTTTGTGATTTTCCGGTGGCCCATTAGGGGGGATAGGGAAAAGGAGGGCAACACATTTGCATAAACTCTGTTGTTGTGTTAACTTAGCAAAGCTGCTTCACCAGATATCATTTTCACATTCACGATAGTCGCTGCATTTTCTTCCCATCGTTAACTGTGCCTATTATTATGACTTAACACATGACTCGTCGACCGATTTATCTATAATAGTCTTTATCTTCACATAGTATAAATAAAAGTCGCTTATTGTGTCGATCTGTTTGTACATGGATATTTTCTAAACTACTAATCGGATTTTGATACGCTTTTCACTGTTAGCTTTGTTATGAATTAGAGCAGGTTCCTGAGTATATATTGATACTCAAACGATTTAAAAAAATATCAAATTTCAGAAACACCGTAATGTTAAGGCTCTTCTGAGCGGTCCGTGACAAGGAATTCCGTACGAAACGTGCAATGTGGACTTTCGGACACTGGTATCTGATAGTGAAATTCCGTGTCAGGTAGTCCAGACAATTTCACGGAACAAATATATATATGATAAATATCAAAAGTTTGCCTGTTTAATCTTTAGAATTTCGGATTTGAAAATTATAAGAGTTTACAAGTTATTTATTTTAGAGGAAACCATTTTGAGGTGAAACGTCAAAAAAGCTATAGTAATGTGTGTGTGATAGAAGATTCATCTCATTCATTCATTTCATCAAGTCGACATTGTATGCTTTGTTATTTTTATAACAACTATCAAGATAGACTTGAAATGTCAACCCTATACTCTAAGCCCCCAAAACCCTAGAGCCGTTTTCGAAACCGCCTGCATAAACCGTAAAGATTTATTATAAAGCTATCATACATCATTTAAATGTGTATGTACGCTCAACACCGGTGGGAGGGAAGCGCTGTACCTCGCTCCCGGCTGCATGGGTACCACCATCTTATGTCTCAGGATAGGCAACACATAAATGAGTTGCCTGGGCTCGTTCCAGGTAGTTTATATTCATGGGCGACGCTGACCACCTCCCATCGTGTGGCTGGTCTGCCTGTTTGCTCCAACTAACATAAAAAGTTAATTTTCCACTATTAGTAGTTTATAGTTAACAGTTAGCTGTTAACTAAAATTTTAAATACAAAATTTTATATAAAATCAGGCCATTCCATTTCCATGGCCATCATTAATTTAGGCAAAAGTCAGGCCAAGAAATCATTAGGACATTTACTTTTCGTCTTCGTAACGCGGGCTGACGAATTGTAATGTCAAGTAACGCGGGCTGACGAACTGTAGTGTCAAGTTATTCTAACCCTTATATATAGAAATCGCGACTTTGTATAGATTTCTGTTAAAAGTCGAAACCTTAAGTATCTCGATCTATAAACAAGAAACGTTATCCTAATTAAAGTCATAAATCATGTCCAAAAACGAGTTGATCTCTGCCGTTTTACCCTTTTACGTTTTACGTTTATTTAAAATTTAATAAAACTCAAATAAACGCCTATAACCAACCTCAATAATTAAACTACCGAATGCAAAATAAATTTCTCAAATACATTCAGTAGTTTCGGAGATTTTCACGATCAAATAAACTCAAATAGTATAAAATCTGCCTTGAGGTCAGAAACACCTGATCCTAAACAAAGATAAGGGCAGGTTCCGGTAACAATTAGTTATCAGTAACAAGATCTGAAAATAACTTCCTGTATGTTCAAAAATATTCCATTTTAATATATAATACCCTAATAATATAATAAAATATTCCTACTTTTATTAATAACAATAAAAAAGTTAGTTTTAATAATAATCATAATGCCTTACCGTTATGAAAAACAGTCACTAACCACTATTACGCGGCACACTAGACACGGGAGGGACAGAACCTATCCCCGCCACCTCGGTCACGGTACTGCAGAGTCCTGCTATCATCCCGCCCGCGCCTGCGCCATCTGGGGGATAGTCAGCTGACAACCACTTAGGGTTAGTGTGTCAGTGTAAACGTTCTTATTTCAAACTGAATTAAGATGCGATGACGAAATGCAAATGTTGCTCTACTTTAGGGTCAACGTAATGGCATCAGAGTTAACTTAATTTAAGTAAAACTTTACTTTTGTAAAAAGCAGCTAGGTTCGTGTTTGACTCGCGCGCTGTGGATTCCATATAAAAAAATATTATTACACAAATTAACGGTTAGGGTACCCTTGTTTAAAGATGAAATTAATAAAGTTTTCATCTTTAAACAAGAGTACCCTAAAAATAATTTACTCAGCAGAGTCCATAAAGGTATTTTTATGCCATAAGATGGCAACCTGGCTGTAGGAGCCGTATGGCGACTACCGACGCCCATAGATATAACCAAAAGTTATGCAGATGCGTTGCCCTTATTTTCCCTATCCTCGCCACCGGAAAATCTCAAGCCGCACGAAACGCGACAACACAGCTGTCACTGTCCGCCGGTGTTACGTGAGCGAGAGGTACCACCCCGGTCGTGCCGGCCCAGTTCGGTTGCATAGCAGCATGGCACTACCACTTATAATAAGAGGTAGGTATCCTATTAAACGTCAAATTGAGTGTTGAGTGCAACAACTACTTGGGAAATTACATAGGACAATTTCTATACATTTTTTATTCACACATTCTTTTAACAGTTAACGCAAAATAAACTCACACAGTTTTGTATAGTCGCAGAGCAACAAATATTTTTGGTAGGATATTTTACCCTTTGGAAAATATATGGCACAAGCTGTTGCCCGCAGCTTCGCCCGCGTTAACTTGCTTAACTTCACTCCTGTTAGTACGGCGTGATGTTATATAGCCTATAGCCTTCCTCGATAAATGGGCTATCTAACACTGACATAATTTTTCAAATCGGACCAGTAGTTCCTGTGATTAGCCCGTTCAAACAAACAAACTCTTCAGCTTTATATTATTAGTATGGATTATATATTTTCCAGATATTATAACTTGCCTGTCTAGGATATACTATATTTCTACTGAATGAGATTTTTCTTCTATTTTTTAATTCTTATGGCGATCGAACAGAGAGAAATTGTGATGATGTTGATGATTTCTCTAGTCTACATTTTATGTAATTTTTTTAACCCCATCAACATTAAAATTAAACCCAGAACATAATTATGTATGTAATATTAAAATAAAGCACGAGAACATCAGAACAGGGTGAAATTAAAAGTTAGTATAGGACAGGGAGGGGAGCAGAATTAATGTACCTAATATAAACAAGTTAGCGAAGTATTTTCCCCGTACTTTATCTTGCCCTAGGTCGAAGCTTAATTGTACATTATACTCTCCTCGCCTCTAACTACGAGCTTTGCCAATTTTATGAAATATTTGCGGTGTTTTTGGGCACAAGAATTTTAATCTTATTTAAATATTTTATATATTACTTTCTTATTTACAAATTATTGTTTTTAGTTACAGAAAAAATATTTCAACATTTTTGTGAAGAATAAAGTCACTTTCCATTATCTATCTTGTGCGCTTAGATTTTAATGCGGTTTTCATCAATAGATCGAGAAATAACTCGAAGAGACATATTTATATATCAAAAGGAACCTTATCATATAATTTAATGTTATTTTGCTACACGATCTCCAACCGACGTCTGACAGAGACCTTGTTAGTTTCCAACGTCATTGGTCATGAGAGCTCTCCACCTACCAAGGGCGAATAAAGGGCATCTGGTTTGCGTTCGACGGCTTACGTGTAGAAGGCGGTTGGCAATCCCTAGTATATCAGTCACTATAAGACGTCGTATCAGTTGCACGCGTTTCTGATGCAAACCGCCACATGTCGGAACCCCTCTTAAAATATACAACATTAGACATATTAACAAAAAAACAGGTTTGTTTTTTCAAAATAAATTTGACTAATTCGTAAAAAATCCATCCAATCCGTCTTCACTGCTCGTATATCACGGTGCAATGGCTTGTTGGCAACCATGTACTTGAAACAGACGTTCTGGTAGCTAACCAATCTTATGTACCTCTGTTAGGGGTTGGTAGCAATCCCACCATGGTTCAGGCCTTGACGTGGCGGTGGGGCTCAGTAGCCTAGGGTGAGCCCAGCACCTTGGGCGAAGCAAATTGAACCGAGGGAGCTGCTCCTTGTACACTTCTTATAAGACGAGGGGACACAAGAACAGGGGGGACAAGGGGCGAGGATGGAAACCTCACCCCATTGCACTGTCCCAACGTTGGGAGAGGTTGTTCTGGGGTGTAGGACGACCTCTCTGTGGAGGTGGTGTCGGTCCCTTGAGGGACTGACTAGCCGTTGAGGTGCCTTGTTTGCTCAATATATATGGGGCACCTCACCAAAGGCGGCATTGGCGTTACTAGCTGGGCTTAGAGCTGCGTCCACCTTACCTTTCAGGCGCAGTGAGTCCCTCTTACCCACCTGGGGAGTCCCCCCTCCCCAGCAGGATGTCTCAGATCATTTTCCGGCGTAAAAGAAAAAAAAACCGAAAGCTTTAATTATAATATATTTTCTACATAATATTTGAATTTATTAAAAAATGTCAGACGGTAAAATATTTTGCGGATAATATAATATAATATGGGCTAACAAGGCGAAGTATGATGTAGTCTGAGTGGTTTGGAGACGTGGGTGAATATTTATTACTCGCTGAAGTCTTCTAGACTCAAACCTTTATTGATGAGCTGATTTTTTTTCTAAACAGGTCAAGAGATTTAGTCTTAATTGCCACATCCATTTAACAGTTGGAAAACGAAAATATTATTTACTAAAACTAACTTAATATATTATAATAATATCAACCCCTATAATATGTCCCACTACTGGGCACGGGTCTCCTCCTCGAAATCAGGCGAGGAGGGTTTTGGGCCATAGTTCACCGATGCGCTGGCCCAATGCGGATTGGTGAACTTCTCACACCTTCAAAGACGTTTAATCTCATCAGGCATGCAGGTTTCCTCACGATGTTTCCTTCACCGGTGAGCAAGCGATGGTCTCATGTTCAGATGCGCGTAGAAATTAAGAAAAACCCATTTCTAGGCATCACAAGGGGGGTCAGGATCGAACCCGGACCTCTCGGCTTTCACTCAAGAGGCCTAGAGGTCTGGGTCCAATTTTCATTTTTATCTCGCTGAGGCCGCTATTTCGGTAATGTCTATTGATTTTCTTGCTCGTGAGATTGTTAATATTTAACTTTAAAACATAAAATCAACACTTATTTATTATTCTGAAAAGGTATTTTTTTAATAAACCCTGACCTTGTACTATTTCATAATAATATCTATGGACGCTATTACACCACGTCAATCTGGTCCCGTGGTAAGTTCTCGAAGTACTTGTGTTACAGACAACGGAAATATATTTAATACTTATACTATACATATATTTAAGATTGTGTGATTATACATATTTAATACACATCCATGACCCAGGAACACGGAAAACTTTTGTTCCCTAGTAGGATTCGAACCTGCCACCTCCGGCTTGAGCACCAACGCGCTAACTATTGAATCACAGAGATGGTCGTCGTATTTGTAATATTACATCTCTATTGTACAAGAATCAGTATCATAATGTATTACTACGAATTTTCTTTCTGTTTAGTCTTGATAATCGATGTTGTAATTTTTATTATGGACTAGCTGTTGCACGCCTCTTCGCCCGCGTTAACTTGGATTTACAGCCGTACCGGATTGATGATGATTATTTTTATAGCCTAAGAGAGAAATTATAGGGAATAATGCCTATAATTTCAGCTATATGTCGGTGAAAGTCCTGTCAAAATCGGTCCAGCCGTTTCAGAAATTAGCCGGAACAAACAGAGAGACAGACAAAAATGTTAAAAATTGTTTTTTTATGTAATTAATTTTGTATATTACAAACAGACACTTCAATTTTATTTATCTGTATAAATATGGCCGGGCAGTTGCCATGTTGTTATAATTATTGTATAAATATAAAAATATTATTGAAATGGCCTCTATAAATGTACGTACTTATAAGATAAAACAATATAACAAAGTTTGTTGAATGGTGGCTTTCATAGTCCTTAGACATAAATAAATCGGTTGTCTGTAAAGTCGGTTTACTGACGATTGTTCAACGTGACAACGTCATAAGAAAATGGAACGCCTCACAGCGAGGTAACGCCGCATACGTCATGTTTTTTCGTTCGTGCAGCCGGCTCCACCGAATTATAAGACGTTGTCACGTCAAAAATAATTGACTTACTTTTACATGCGATCTCACATCTTTTGTAGCGTTGCAAGTCTTGACGTTTTATTATAATATTATGTTTTAATGGATCAAAATATACCGAAAGCATAGGATACCTTCATCATTATCAGCCCTTTCCGTCCACTCCTGAACAAGGCCTCCTTAAATGAACGACAAGACGACCGAACTTGTTGAAAGATAATTTTCTTTAACTAGTCGACGAGTTCTACCACTTCTAAGATCCAGATAAACAAGATTGAGTGCGGGAGTCACTTGTAATTATTTTTAAGGATCGTCGGGGTCGTAAACGAGAGTTACGACGGTCTCGGAGTTCGGGAACGTCGCCGAAACTTTGTTCAGATACATTCTACGCTGAATTAAGGGCATAGGGTTTGGAGTTTGGACCCTAAAATGGAATATTATCACTAGCAAACTGACTGGAGTATACTGTTAGAGCAATGACGTTCTCGAATGTATAATATTGAAAAGATTAGTTTCACTGAGTTTGTTTCGCCGGTTCTTCTCAGTGGACTAGTTTTGGAACCGGTAGTAGAGTCATTTGACGTTCAATAAGCTACTTTGACGTACAACATTGAATAAAAATATTTTTATTTATTATTATAATGGAGGCCAAGTTTAGGACTTTAAATTTTGAGTAGTTATGTACATAACACTTTCCGGTGGAAGGGAAGCGCTGTGCCGCGCTCCCGGCTGCATGGGTACCACCATCTTGCTTGTTTCTCCCGTGAAACAGCTTTGCTGTGTTTCGGAGAGAAGGGCAAGACAGGCAGTGTAATTACTGGCACCGAGACTTAACATCTTATGTCTCAGGATAGGCAACACACCCCCACCATGGCTCAGGCCTTGGCGTGGCGGTGGGGCTCAGTAGCCTAGGGTGAGCCCAACACCTTGGGCGAAGCTAATTGAACCAAGGGGGCTCTTTGTACTCCTCTTATAAGAAGAGGGGGCAAAAGAGCAGTGGGCAAGGGGTAAGGATGGGAACTTCACCCCACTGTACTGTCCCGACGTTGTGAGGGGTTGTTCTGTGGTGCTGGACAACCCCTCTGTGGAGGTGGCGTCGGTCCCTTGCAGGACTGACTAGCCGTCGAGGTACCCTGTTAGCTTAAGAGATCCGGGGCACCTCACCAAGGCGGCACTGGTGGCACTCGCCGGGTTTTAGTGGGTAGAGCTGCGTCCATTTACCATCTATTTTTAACGCGCAGCGAGTCCCACATACCCACCTGGGCAGACCCACTCCCCAGGCGGGATGCCTCAGAGCATTTCCCGGCGTAAAAGAAAAAAAAAAGGTAAACTAGTTTATGTTCATGGGCAACGTCGACCACTTACCATCAGGTGGTACGTTTGCCAGTTTGCCTATCCACCTAGCATAAAAAAATATGTTTTAATTATATTTTTATATTGATTCCGATAAAGACGAACCATTTATCACTGCATACGAGTTCTTGCCGACCCCAAATTGTGCCAGACTCAAACACCGGAGTAAATACGCTTGTACCACGCTCCCGTCTGCATGGGTACTATCCTGTTATGTCTTTTGTCATTGCATTGTTGCTTAAGGTTAACTCAGTACCTTGGGCGAAGCCAATTGAACTGAGGGAGCTGTTCTTTGTACCCCTCTTATAAGAATCGGCGTTGATGGCACTCACTGGGTTTTAATGGGTAGGGATGTGTCCACCTTACCATCTTTCTGGCGCAGCGAGTTCCACATACCAGCCTGGAGAGTCACCCCTCCCCCGCGGGTTGCTTTTCCTGGCCCAAAAGGACAAGCAATGTTAGACTAAGTTGCCTGGGCTAGTACCAAATGAGGTAGCTTACTATCATGGGCGACGTCGAACACTTACCATCAGGTGGCTCGTCTGCCCGTTTACCTATTTTAGTAAATAGCCTTTTTAGCTAAATAGTCATTCTGCTTTGAGTCAGATAAGTGGAAACATCCTGCTCGTTTGAAACACAGAAGTCCATGCAACCTTATGCAACGATACAAGGGTACTACTAGAAAAAAAGTCCTCACAGTAAAAGACAACAATAACGCGAGCAATGCCTTACGACCACTAGAAACGGCGTGCTAATGAAAACCGGCTAACGATATTATTAAAGCGAAGGAGCTGAGCTTAATGAAAAATTTCATAACGTGCGACGGGACAGCCCGGGGCCTCGCACTGGAGACTATACGTATTCCAATACACGAACGAGTCCTACTATTGATGGAAATAGTTAATGGTTACTGTATAACCATGGAAATGGTTACTTTATAACCATGGAAATGGTTACTTTATAACCATAGAAATGGTTACTTTATGAAATTTCCGGTATTCGAAACATCGGAAATTCGAGGATATAATATGTATTCTTTTTTTATGTTTACGCAAATTTCACTCATTATAATGAACTTTTACGGATTTTATCGCGGTTTTTTAATTGTTTTACATTTCCATCTATAATGATACTTTTACAAGGGTAGGTACGACGGCCGTTTAGGTCTAATCAAATAATAAAATATATGTTCAAAATAGTACCAATAAAGTATATTTTTCGAACGTCAATTGAATCTACCGCCGGTTCCAAAGCAAGCCCACTGAGAAGAACTGACGAAACGAACTCAGTGGAACTAATCTTTTCAAATAATTTGTATTCTATAACAATTTTAACCGACTTCAAAAAAAGAGGAGGTTCTCAATTCGTCTGTATGTTTTTTTGTTTTTTGTGACACGATTACTCCGCCGTTTGTGAATGGATTTCGATGGTTATTTTTTCGTTTTAAAGCTAGTGCTTTCAATTTAGTCCCATATTAATTTCATTAAGATCTGACAAGCCGTTTTATAGTTATTCCCAATAATGCCTATTTGGTTGGTTCCTTTTACCTCGATGATATGTTGTTGTGCTCATTTTATTACTTGTCGATGTAACAATTGTATAGGATGCTTGGTAGCACACCATAGTATGTCGCGGTCATCGTAATCATCATCATCATCATCATCGTCCTTTATCCGTCCACTGCTGAAAATAGGCATAGGCTTCAATGAACGCCAAGACGACGAATTTCGGAACGACTAAAAATTAAGAAATAAAGTCATTTTACAAAAAATTAAAACCGACTTCAAAAATACTAAACTAAAAAGTAATAAAATAACTGTGTTTCGATAATTTTTGTGGATACAACATATAGTCAACTTAATCTTCTACTAATGTACAAACTTTGCGTTTACCACGTCATTATAGTTACTTTTGGAGTCTGTGTCGTATTTGTTGCTGTACCCTACCTACCTACCTTGGCTGACACCGGCTCCAAAAGACCTCTCGCTCACATAACACTGGGAGGAACGCCCTATTCCCAAGGTGTGGTATCTTCCATAAAATCTTTTACTTTATAATATCCTTTACCACACAAACGCTCTTTAATAACATTTTGATTTTTTTAAATTGATAATCCTTTGAACGTTTTCTGGGATCCTATTATAAAAGCGTATACAGTTGTCTCAAAAAGAATTGCTTATTTTTATCTCTTTTATCCCAAATCACTTTTCTTACAAAATTCACTTATGTTTTTACACAAATGCAATACATTATCTGAGAATCATTTAAAGAGCGCACCATTAAACACTTGTGACCATAATTAATTAATATGATATATAAAAAGGTTAGCGTCAAACAGGAATCATAGACAGTTTGCAGATATCCCTAAGGGTTTGACCGGCGGAGTGGGCCCCAGTATCTCTGGCGCCATCTGCCAGGTCCTCACGCCAATGAGCCCACCCGGTAGGGGTAGACCGCCTGGGGCTCCACTCCACCCAACGGTGACGCGGCCCAGTCCCGCCACTGACACCAACCCGACGCCAGGAGGCCGTGTGGTCGAAGACTGCACGGTTGGCGGGGGGCAACTCCCCACTTTTACAAACGAAAAGTGAGCCAAATGGGCTCACACTAATCCGATGTAGCATTAGGGCCTTCGGGTCGTTAGCATTGATCTATCTGAAAAAAACCCTATGTGTTCCAAAGTTTACTAATTTTAATGTTCTCATAAGTGAGATAGATCTGATCAAGTAATCCTCCAAAAGATATTGCAAAACTAATTTGAAACAACACTCAACGAACGGACTGAAGAACACACAAAATTTTAAAATCTAGTTTTTTTCAATAAACGTTCCAAAATCAGAGAGAAAATCACTTGGAACAATAAAGTTCCACTTTAATTGCTTCGACACATCCGAATGCGGATGGAACCGGGGACAAAAAATGCAAGGCAAAGGTAATGGAACACGAGGCGGAACATTTTTGCATCCCTGTAATTCCAGTCATTGCAATTTCGATTAGGAATCTGATTGTTCCTCCTGGAATGCTCTGAATTACGACCCGGCTTAAAACAATTTTGTTTCTAAATTTTTCAATGATACTGGTCAATTTGATTTTATCCTGTAGGTAATGTAGAGTTGTTAAATCTTATTTTGTCACATCTTCTTTTTTAAATGTTTGTATATTTTGGTTTTTATGTCCTAGGCATTCTTAATTCGCGGCCACAAAAAAACGGGACGATTATCTCTATAAAATATAGAACGGCTGGTTCAGTGATCAGATGTGTCTGGTGGTTAATGTGTAACTATTAACTAACTAGCCATAGAGCTAGATAAACGTGGTGTTCCCACCTTTTTTGCGAAGCAAATTGGGCTGAGGGAGCTGCTCTTTGTACCCCTCTTATAAGAAGAGGGGACAAAAGAGCACGGGGGACAAGAGGCCTCACCCCATTGCATAGTTCCAAAGTTGGAAGAGGTTGTTCTGTGGTGCGGGACAACCTCTCTGTGGAGATGGAGTCGGTTCCTTGAGAGAAGGACTAGCCGTCAATGTGCCCTATTTGCTCAATAGATCCGAAGCACCTCACCAAAGGCGGCATTGGTGGTACTCACCGGGTTTTAGAGGGTAGAGCTGCGTCCACCTTACCTTACCTTTCGGGCGCTGCGGGTCTCACATACCCGCCTGGGGAGTCCCCACTCCACCGCGGGAGAGCATTTCCCTGCGTAAAAAAAAGTTAAGCAATATATTAAACAAGTTATTATTCTAACGTTTCTAATAAACAAATCGTGTCAATCTGCATTAGTAAAATAAATATTTAAAGCACCACGGCCATTGCCCTATTTTGTAATATATACTTATACAACCTAATGGATATAATGGTGCCTAGTTATGTTCAGAAATTATTCAGCCAGAGTATGCTTCAGTGGCTTCAGTGATACCAGCATAAATTAATAAACCAAAAGAATTATTGTTTGTTGGCGGAATCACTTTCGGTAAGGTTGAGGATGATGAAACTAATAGATAAGTGCTGGTCGGGTGGGTCTTAGAGAATCATGTCACCATGGATCATGGCCAGTACTGAATTAGGAATAAGGAATTCCTTCGAAAATATATCAGAATATATTTAACAGGTCAGGAGTGAGCCTATTGAGTACCAGAAACAAATTAATGTTAGTATTGATTGGAAAAGGCCAGTGGTGAGGATAATGGAGAAATTGTGCCCGAAAATCAATATTACAACTCACTCACGGCCATCTGATCCCAAACTAGGCAGAGCCTGTTCTTATGGTAACTAGACAACTGATATATACTTATATATTTTAAATACATACATATTATGGTAATACTTAGTATAGTTAAACTACACCCCGAAACAGAACAAAATATGATCATGCTCATCACACAAACATTTGCCCTGGTTGGGGATCGAACCCATGACCTTCTGGTTTAGCAGTCAGGGTAAACCACTAGCCCAACAGGCCAGTCTGTAAATTATAAGTTTACCTACACTACTTATGACGACCTCCGTGGCTCAATGGTTAGCGCGTTAGCGCTCAAGCCGGAGGTTGTGGGTTCGTATCCTGCCAGGGACTAAAAGTTTTCTGTGTTCCTGGGTTATGGGTGTGTATTATATAATAAAAACCTTAAATAATTTAATATGAATAGTATAAAAGTATTAGATATATTTCCGTTGTCTGGTACCCGTAACACAAGTTCTTCATCTTGCCACGGGGCCAGATTGAAGTGGTGTAAAAGCGTCCATAGATGATATTATTATTATTACAAGTGCTACAATGAATATACAAAAATAGATTATACATTATAATATACTAGTTAGAAACGAAAAAACTTTAGGAAATTTAAATACTAAACCATCTCACTATTACAATGCTTTTCTCAAGAGATTTTACAGGATTTACCTGCAGCCTATGAACCTGACCACTATCCCATCCAAACGCGTGGGTTATTGAAAACGTTCGTTAGTGAGCGCCTATTTCACTTCCATTCAAACTATGAATATTCCGCGGCGACAGGGCGACCGCAAACTACGATCCAATTGTATTTTACTTCACAAACATTTCAAAATGTTATTTATTGTTGAGTTTCTATTTTAACTTTAATCTTAAGAACTTTATCGTTAAATGAAACAACTTTTACGGATTTTATAGTGGCTTATTAAGTTACATACCCGAAGTTTCGGATACTTGGGTTATTACTTACCCTTACCTCGATGGCTAGTCAGTCTCCCAAGGGATCGACGCCACCTCCCAACGTCGAGTGCACTATGCACTGAGTGAGGTTTCCATCCTCGCCTATTGCGGCCTCGCTGCTTTTTTGTCCCCTCAACTTATATGAGGGGTACAAGGAGCATCTCCCTCGGTTCAATTGGCTTCGACCAAGGTACTGGGGTCACCTTAGGCTACTAAGCTCTACCGCCAGGACAGGGCTTAAATTATGTGGCAAAATTTATATTTTCATTATCAATCCTAACTTACATAAATTAAGACATTTTAGCTCTGGGCAATTAAATTAATGAAATAATCTCATCAATTTGTCGATAAAATTATTTCAATACGATCAAGCAATATTTTGCTCCATTTATCACTTTGAATGGAGTTTAATAAATTGAGTAGGTACCTAAACTTTTACAAATAACAATCTCTAATATTACGATCATAATTTATGGAGGTAAATTTAAATGTGCTTTTACAGAATTTATACGATCGATTCTAAATGTAATTTAGTTGAAAGGGAGGCCAAAGAATATCCCCATATTTTCCAAATTTGTAGGGATATTTTACATCGATTGGGAATTTCTCGAGAAATAACAACAATAGCAGGGCGGTATCCACAGTCCGAATCGGATAGACTAAAGTATTATTACGCATTTAGTCTCAGTTTTGTGGTGTGTTTTTTCTGCACGTTTACCTAGTTCCACGGTAAGCATTACAGATATCGTGTAAGTGGTAACAGATAACATAAATGAAAATAAATTCAATATCGAAAATATACGAGATGAAATCTGGAATGTGTATGTCAGTCCTCCCATGACTATACACACAGCTCTACCCACTAAAACCCGGCGAGAGCCACCGATCTTGCTTGTTTCTCCCGTGAAACAGCTTTGCTGTGTTTCGGAGAGAAGGGCAAGACAGGCAGTGTAATTACTGGCACCGAGACTTAACATCTTATGTCTCAGGATAGGCAACACATAAATGAGTTGCCTGGGCTCGTTCCAGGCATACTAGTTTATGTTCATGGGCGACGTCGACCACTTACCATCAGGTGGTACGTTTGCCAGTTTGTCTATCCAACTAACATAAAAAATAAAAAAAATAAAAAAAAACCGATGCCGACTTTGGTGAGGTGACTCGGTTCTAATGAGCAAACTAGAATTAAAAAGTCCCCCAAGGGACCGACGCCACCTCCACAGAGGGGTTGTCCCCCACCACAGAACAACCCTTCCCAACGTCGGGATAGTAGAATGAGGTAAGGTTCCCGTCCTCACCTCTTGCCCTCCCTCTTCTTATAAGAGGGGTACAAAGAGCTCCCTCGGCTTAATTAGCTTCGCCCAAGGTGCAGCGGCTCACCATAGGCTACTGAGCCCCACCGCCACGTCAAGCCTGAACCATGGTGGGGATCAGGGATGTACCTATCTTAATTAACCGCGATAAAATCTGTAAAATTTTATGATGATTGAGGTATATTTGAACTCAATATTAGACGATAAAAGTATAAAAAATAAAAGCTAAAGTATACAAATACAGGGGTCTAGGCTCCGAATATTCGAGACCCTTGGTCCGTGGGGCGGCATAGTAGGGCAATGAGCAGTCGAAGCCGTTTGGCGACTACCGACGCCCAAACACATCCGCACAACCAAAGATTATCCAGATGCGTTGCCCTCCTTTTCCCTAACCCCACCAATGGGCCACCGAAAACTCACAAACCGCACGAAACGTGAAATACGGCTTTTTAGGGAAATAGCAAAAAGGTTAGTCGACATCACAGGAGACCGAAGAGCTGGCAGCTACCTCGGACAAAGAATTAGTCTAGCAATTCAAAGGGGGAACGCTGCCAGTATCTTCGGAACCTTGCCTAAAGGGACTCCTTTTTAATAATATATTTTAGTTATTTTTTTCATTCATTTTTTAAGGTTTTTAGTTTTAGTTTCTTTGTACATTATTAAAAGTCTTTATTTTAATAATATCACAGACGATAAATGAATATGCCAGGCCTTATAAATGACAATTTCCCCTAAAAGGGCGTACTTTGTAAGTACTGAAAAGTGGCTTGTTAGACAAGGGCTGGAAGAGCAGTTTTCCGCAAAGACGTATGTAGTTTGACGACTCATTAAAGAGCATTGTGCAAGTGGAGTGATAATTAGAAGCAAAAAACGTGCAGCTTCGGCCTCGAGTTTCACACGTCTGAAGAGCAATAGTGTGCATCATATGTACGAGAAATAATGGGTATTCAGATAGTGCAGATATTTTGTGAGGGGTTCCAGTATCTTGACTGAAGAAACCAGACTGACTGTCTCGGAAAAATAATGATAAATATAATGTCATAAAAGATTTTAAATTAATATCAACCCGTATATGTCCCACTACTGAGCACGGGTCTCCTCCTCAGGCGAGGAGGCTTTTGAGCCATAGTTCACCGATGCGCTGGCCCAATGGGTTGGTGAACTTCACACACCTTCAAAGACTTATAATCTTATCTCATCGATGTTTCCTTCACCGATGAGCAAGCGATGTTTCATGTTCAGATGCACGTAGAAATTTAGAAAACCCCATTCCTAGGCATCTCAGGGGGGGGGGGGGTTAGGATCGAACTCTGACTTCTTGGCTCTCACTCAAGAGGCTGAGCCCATACCCACTATACAATATACTTTTGATTAAAACTATTGAAACCAAGGAGAATCTCCTCGTAATCACGGTGATTGAGACATTGCTAAAATATCGGGAAATAAAACCATAAGCCCGGTGAGCACCCGAACAAAGATATTATATTTCAATATTATACCCAACAATATAATATTGAAAACGCACCACTTAAAATGTATTTATTTTTCGGAGGTCGATGTTCCAGGATGGTCTGTGAAACACGTTGCGTATATCAAAAAATTACAATACTATGTATTACAACACTATGTATTACAAAACGATGTATTACAACACTATGTATTACAACACTATGCATTACAACACTATATATTTCAATTTTGTATTCATAACTTACAAGCTATATCCTAAAGTTTCACTTGTGTAAGTAAATGAAACAAATTATAACTATGTATATTAAATAGCAATCAAAGTACAAATTTTGTCGACTTTCACTCTCACGGCTCAAAGAGGACTCCCTCCCCTGAGCCGTGAGCATTGCTTTGCATTAGCATGTTTAATTATGTTTTATTTAAAGCTAAGATTAAGTTTTGAAAAAAATATGTTTTTTGCTACGTTTTTTTGACACTCCTTTATCATTACATTACTTATATTTTGCTTCATTAAAAAGAATTGCAAATTGAGATGAAAAACCATTTTATTTGAGTAATATCAAGTTTTTTTTTTTTTTTTTTATGTTAGTTGGATAGGCAAACTGGCAAACGTACCACCTGATGGTAAGTGGTCGACGTCGCCCATGAACATAACCTAGTATACCTGGAACGAGCCCAGGCAACTCATTTATGTGTTGCCTATCCTGAGACATAAGATGTTAAGTCTCGGTGCCAGTAATTACACTGCCTGTCTTGCCCTTCTCTCCGAAACACAGTAAAGCTGTTTCACGGGAGAAACAAGCAAGATGGTGGTACCCATGCAGCCGGGAGCGCGGCACAGCGCTTCCCTCCCACCGGTTTGTACAATAAAACTTATACCATAATTTGTTAAGAGGTAGTGCCATGCTGTTTAGCAGCCGAATTGGGCCGGCACGACCGGGATGGTACCTCTCGCTCACATAACACCGGCGTCAAGTGACAGCTGTGCTGTCGCGTTCCGTGCGGTTTGTGGGTTTGGGAGGCCAATGGGCCACCGGAAAAGGTTAGGAAAAAGGAGGGCAACGCATCTGCATAATCTTTGGTTGTGTGGATGTGTTTGGGCGTCGGTATGTCGCCAAACGGCTGCTCATTGCCCTACTATGCCATAAATAATAATAATAATAAACCTTGTAGAAAATGTGATTTAAAACGACCGTCATAAAGTTCTTTATTTTTTATTTATTTATAAACCCCTCCCTTCAATAAATAAATATTGTGTTTTCACTCGCTGCGAAAACGCTTCAAGGTTTCAGTGCCGAGCAGTAGGTACTATTTATTATTCTGTGGCCGAGCGGAGCTCCATATTCATCTAGTTCTCGGATAGACCCGCCTTAATAGTAAAGTAATAATTGTATTACGATAACTTTAAATATATTATCAACTAGCTGTTTCCCGCAGCTTCGCCCGCGTTTACTTAGATTTGGATTGATGATGATTATTTTTATGGCCAAAGTTACGCCTTATAACATCAGCTATCTGCCAGTGAAAGCCTCGTCAAAATCGGCTTAGCTGTTTCAGAGATTAACCGGAACAAACAGACAGACAAAAATTGTTTTTTTTTTTTTAATGTAATTACCGTATATTATTTCAAAGTTTTTACCCGCGACTTCCTGTGCATGTAAGAAGTATTTCTTTAAATCTTGTTTTTCAAATAATATGGCTCCAATTAACAAACAATTATAATTTATATTACATACAGGATACACTATTCATTTGAAAGGCGTTCAATACAAAGTTGCGATTCTCATAAGGATTCGCATCTTGTAATAGATAGCGTGATCTACATTTTGTGTTAGCGCCATCTAACGCCATCGGTCTCAAACTATCTCCATATCAATTTTCACTCTAATCGGTTCAGTGGTTTAATAAATACACAGACCCGGCGTTTTACCTGCACAACTCCCGTTCCCTTGGGATTTTAAGGATAACAACTATTTATGTCCTACGTTAGGTTTCAAAGCATCTTCATATCAAATTTCACCCAAATCCGTTTCGTGGTTTAGAAGATAGACAGTCCTGGGGTTATCCCCGCATATTTCCCTTTCCCGTGGGATTTTCAGGATAACAACTATTTTATATCCTACGTTAAGTTTTAAAGTATCTTCATATGAAATTTCACTCAAATCTGTTCCGTGTTTTAGAAGATAGACAGTCTGAACGTTTTACTCGCATAGTTCCCGTTCCCGTGAGATTTTCAGGATAAGAACTATTCAAAGTCTTACTTTAGGTTTCAAAGTATCTTTATATCAAATTTCACTCAAATCTGTGCCGTGGTTTAGAAGATAGACAGTCCCTGGGTTTTACCCGCATATTTTCTGTTCCCGAAAGATTTTCAGGATAAAAACTAGTTTAAATCCTATGTTAAGTTTCAAAGTATCTTCATATCAAATCTCACTTAAATCTGTTCCGTGGTTTAGAAGATAGACAGTCTGGAGGTTTTACCCGCATATTTCCCATTCCCGTGGGATGTTCAGGATAACAACTATTTTATATCCTACGTTAAGTTTTAAAGTACCTTCATATGAAATTTCACTCAAATCTGTTCCGTGGTTTAGAAGATAGACAGTCCCTGGGTTTTACCCGCATATTTCCTGTTCCCAAAAAGATTTTGAGGATAAAAACTATTTTAAATCCTACGTTAAGTTTCAAAGTATCTCTAATATATAAAATTTCCATGTCACAATGTTAGTTACCGTACTCCTCCGAAACGGCTTTACCGATTTTTACCAAATTTTATATGCGTATTTTATATGCGTATTATGGTCTGAGAATCGGCTACTATCTATTTTTCATACCGCTAAGTGATAAGGGTGGTCAACCCCTCAAATTTTAAAAGTTAACGCGGGCGTAGCTGCGGGCAACAGCTAGTCTTTATATAAAATTTCACTTAAATCTATTCCGTGGTTTAGAAGATAGACAGTCTGGAGGTTTTATCCGCATAGTTCCCGTTCCCATGGGATTTTCAGGATAAGAACTATTTTATATCCTACGTTAAGTTTTAAAGTATCTTCATATCAATTTTCACTCAAATCTGTGCCGTGATTTAGAAGATAGACAGTCCCGGGGTTTTACCCGCATAAACCCCGTTTCCGTGGGATATCCGGGATAACAACTATCCTATGTCCTTTCTCGGGTTTCAAACTATCTTTGTGCCAAATTTCATCCAAATCTGTTCAGTGGTTTAAGCGTGAAGACGAGACAGACAGACAGACAGACAGAGTTACTTTCGCATTTATAATATTAGTAAGGATAAGGATAGTAAGGATTGCACTTGCAATGACTGGTCCTTCCTAAATTAGCCACCATAAAACCTCTGTAGCCTCATAAGGAGCAGACCAATATCCATAGATTGGAGCCACGAATGAGTGACGATTAGGCCGGATTGCCAAGTTGGCAGCCGTAGACGATGCACCAGCGGTAACGGGCGGTGACGGGGTATATGGACTGGGGTGAAACGGGCCACGCGTAGCACAGGGTTCAGTATCAATAAATATTAACTGACACTCACACTACGTTAACTGAGCCCGTGGTAAGTTCGTACGGGTCTAGGAATGGAAATAAATTTAACAAATTTATATAAACACATATTTATACAACCCAGTACAGACATATATAATATAGTCATCGTATATCATAATATGCCCTCCTCTTGGCACGCATCGGCATAACTTTTGGTTGTGCGGCTGTCTATGGGCGTCGGTAGCCACCTGACGGCTCCGGTGGTCAGTTTCTCCTTAAAAAAATGCTTGTCTGTAAAGTTACGAACGATAGTTTAACGTGACAACGTCATAACAAAACGCAAACGTACGATGAGCGTAACGGGATAATTAGCGTTACGGGACATTTTCGTGCATGCAGCCGGTGTTCATTGATATATTAGACGTTGTCACGTCAAAAATACGGATTATAACTTACAAAACGGAACCATAAAAATGCATTTGAAACATAAATATCCCTAAAGATATCCGTTACGTATATGTGGTACTTTTAAATATATTTTACGAGTATAATATTCAAAACGTGAGCGAGAAGGTTTTTGGCAACATCACATCGAATACATTTAAGCCTTTGGATTTGTATCCGAAAGAAGTTGATATTATACGTGAGCGAGACCTCCCGATACGGTGCCGGGATCATCACCGAAGGAACTGCATTAGCGCTTCCAAACATGTAGGGTGACTGTTTGTTTGAAATATGCTTGACTATCCCAATATACTATTTTCTAATGTTTACGTTTTTTTACTCATTATAACGAGTCAAGTTGAACACGATCAACGCCACCCGGCGTTCACCGCGTTCAACGCCGGGCGGCTCGAATCGTCGATAGAAAGGTTCTCTCGATTCTTTCTAATCGAGTTCGAGTTCTAATCGACTTGAATATTTGGCTCTGCGTAGAGATGTTGGACCCCTCTGCATCCACCAGGAGGAGTTCTGAGGAATTGTTCGTACTAATACCTGCAGAAAAGAAGTCCAATACCGGACATCGTGTAAAAAGTCTAAATTTCACCCTCACCATCTCAATGTTCTTAAATCACCGAGTTGCCACCTATGGTGTTTTCGTACCAATACGACTAACCCTCTGGTGTAGCGGGTGTCAGTGGAAGTCGTTTATCACTTACCATCAGGTAAACCGACTGTCCGTTTGCCCCCTCTTCTATAAAAAAACCCATATTTTTTTAAGAAATCAGGGTTAGGTTAGGTTAATTTATGATTTTTACATTCCTGAAATTCGGGATATTTTAAAGTAACGACGGTCACGGGATTGTCTTGTCATCAAAGTCGGGCATGTAAATTATATAGGATAATAAACACAGCTATTAGTTAATATTTTTTCAGGATATAATACATCCTCCTTGTCATATATTAGATATTTTAGGAATTAAAAGATACGAGACATAAAATCACATTTTTTTAATAGTATCCTATAAATTTATATGAGATGGTGACCCTAAACAGGGATTACTGGACGTAAACGGACGGAGGTCGCGATTACCCAAAACACCTGTCCTGATTGTGCCACTCGGCCGATCCGGGATAGCTTTTTACAATTACCCAAATTCGTATTTTTTTTGTACGGTAAAAAATAAAAAGGGGCTTATTGATTTATAACTGAAATGTAACAAAATACAACTTGTTTCAACAGACTTTATGGTTTCAATTAAAACTAAAAAAATATTTTCCATGTTATTTTATGGAGCTCAGCATTTCGACGTTGTGTTTTAAAAGAGCAAGACAGGCGATGTAATTACTGACACCCGACACCTTCTTATCTTCAATGTATGGATAAATTATTTAAGTTAGTTCTGGCTTTTTTCTCATAGGTGACTATCAGCTAAGAGATTGCCTACTCAAATTACATTAAAAATAATTAATGCATAAAAAGATGATGTGATGTGTGTGGATGCGAGTGGAAAGGGATCGGCCGTCTTGGCGATCATTGAGGGAGGCTTATGTTCTAGTAGTACTAGGGCAAGAGGCGTTAATGCGGAGGTGGGGGAGGACCTGACGCGGCAGCCGTATGGAAAAAGCCTAACGGTTGCTCTGCGTCCGGTCTTCGAGCGGTGGATGCTCCGTAAGCGCAAACCCCTCACCTTCCGTCTGACACAGGTGCTCACCGGGCACGGTTGCTTTGGTGAGTACCTGTGCCGGACGGCCCATAGGGAGCCGTTGACAGTCACGTCACGAGTGTGACATGGCGGTGGACTCGAACCAGCACACCCTCGAGGTGTGCCCGAGATGAGCTGGCTGCTTCACAGTCTGACATCAGTCATCGGAGGGGACTTGTCTCTGCCGAGTCATCACCGTGATGCTTGGTGATGACTAATCATGGACGGCGATGGTCTGCTTCTGCGAGGCAGTAATGTCTCAGAAGGAGGCCGACGAGCGAGTGAGAGGAGGCCACCGGCGAGGCCTCCTCTCGCGGGCGACGAACGGGGATGCGTAGAAGATGCTATTTAATGCGCATCCAGTAACGCCCCTGTGTTCGTGTCGGGTTCAGGATGTATGGCATGACGTCGTGGAGACTGCTTAGTAGCGGCCGAGCAGCCCTTACGAGGAGTAGTCTGGCCTTCGCCGTGGCCTGCCTGAGTCCATTGCCTGCATATCCGGGACCCTCAAAAAGCGGCTGAAGGCGCTCGCAGTGGTTTTAGTTAGGGTGGGCACTCCCAGGTGCGAGTCACACATTGGTCAGGATATACCCTAAGATCCTGGCTGCATCTATAAGGATTTCCCTGCGATAAAAAAAGGCTTATGTAAGCAGTAGACGGATAGAGGCTGATGATGAATGCATAAAAACCATAATTAGATTATTAGAGCAAATTCCTCAAGCATTTGAGACAACATTTTAATGCTGTCGAGCGGAATCGAGGTTTCTCCAGATTGACCCACATTCGTGCTAGACGCTGGTTAAAATGAATAATAAAATCTCCTCGTCTAGAGAGAGACAGACTTTCAAAAACCTGGATATTTTGGACACCTGTTATTATTGTTTCTGAAAAAAAGCTGTTTTATGAAAGACTCAGCAAGAATGGTGGTACCCAAACTTATAAATCTTTAGTTAATGTTAAAAAGTATACAAAGATTTCAGCGCTCGCCTAATCACATATTAAATACCTGCCATTGAATAGGTATGTAATGTTTTATATTGTGTACTAGCTATTGCCCGCAGCTTCGCCCGCGTTAACTTAGATTTACAGGCGTATCCGGAATGATAATGATTATTTTTGTAGCCTCCTTTACTCCTTATAAGATCCACTATCTGCCAGTCAAAATCGGCCCAGCCATTTCAGAGATTAGCCTGAAGAAACAGACAGACAGACTGGTTTTCACTATTGAAATTATGACCCGAAAAATTATCTATTTTAATTGATCTTCAAGAAATATAAATAAAAATCCTAAATAAAAATGAATCTTGAATATCCCATTCTAAATATTTTTATAGCTTTGTGTCTAGGAAATCTACAATACTATTGGTACCGAAACTTTTCATATTTCATCCCAGAACACACAACATATGAATGAAAACTGTACATGACACAATATGATTTAGATCCGGGAGAACTTATTCACGATTATTACTATTGCTATGTCATTGATTTTTATATTAATTTAATTAGAAAGTCACTTACAAATTAACTATTATGAAAAGAATTACGTCATTACAATAATAATTACATCATTACAATAATAATTACGTCATTACAATAATAATTACGTCATTACAATAATAATTACGTCATTACAATAATAATTACGTCATTACAATAATAAGGGATAAATAAAGAGAAGCCTGGATATGGATAATCAAAAACATTCAAGTAATTTTATCAAAGGTCAAATACTATTGTGTTTCTAGTAGATCCTAACTTGAATAGCACAATACCTAGGCATAAGGTATGAAAGCGAAGGATTCTCAACGTAGACCGCCACTCGATGGCCCTCGTCAAAGGCCATTGTTGTCTGTGGCTCCTGAAGATACGTGGATACGAACACAGGGTAAGCAATAATATTACCATACCTTATAACTTGCTACACCGGAAAAATACAAATATTTAGCTTAGAATATAAGTTTGAGTAAAACATAAAAAATGGCCTTATATGTATAATAAGGTTTTAGTATCGCGGCCAAATATACGTAATATATATAAATTCATTCATTCATAGTGCTGGCTGGTGAGGCCTAGACCCCTTTCCATGAACGCGAAGACACCAGACACGCGTCCAACTTGTGACTGCACACAGATAATGATTGTCGTCCCATCTTTTCTCGGAAGTCGACTCTTTTTCAACCTAAGCCTACTAAATGAAGTCATTTTAAAAAGTCTATAAAGCAAATTTAATATTGAAAAATATTAAGATTGCCCTCCCAGTTTTTCGGCAACCATTCCTGGAAATCCCGTAGGATTTTCTTTTTATCCCGAACAGAATGAAGGGAGCATTTTACAGTCTATTCAGTGTGGCCTACACAAAGGTGTCTTGGCTTTAATTTAAATAACCTTTCTTACATTTTATGTATGGGAATTTCTTGTATAAATAAATTCCTAAAAAGTAAGGTAAGATAAATGTTTTGTTAGAATCACAAACTATGGGATCTATAATTTGAAAACGCTAGAGAAATTACGTAAGAAAATTCGTTTTTAAGATTTCTTTCCTGAAAAAAACAAAATGGAAACCCTATAGGATCACTCCACTCTCCCTCTGTTCGTCTGTCTGTCTGTCTGTCTGTTGGTGTGCCAAACAAAAACCTACCTGAGTACTTTCCATTGATAATAAAGAAGCATATAATGGTAGTTACACTCGCACTTGTCTGGGTTTTTAGGAGTATTATTTATATTATTATAAATATTTTTTTACAAGCAATCTCATTATTATTATTAATGTTAATTGTAGATAAAAAAATGACATAATTGTAGCAAGTTGAAATACAGCCCTCGTAGTGCAGTAATTATGTGAGACAGTGCACTCAAACTTCAGCGATAATACTAATCAAAAACTTTACGAAAGTTAGGGCTATATTTGCGTGTCTCCTCGAAAGTAAACGAGGAGAGTATTTGGTCTCCGGTTGCCTGCAGATCCAGGACCATCACAAAGCGTCTAAAGGCGCTCGCAGTCAGAAGCCTACTCCAGGTCTACATAAAGCATTTCCCTGCGTCTACAAAAAATGTTCCTCTACACTGGCATATGCGGGTATAACTCAACAGATTATCAAACACTTTATCTTTGTAAAAAACAATTGTAAGCTCACAATGTTCTGGTATAGCTGATAAGCTATTTAACACGCCAGTTTTAGTAGAAGAAAGACACTAAGGGCCCTATTTAACTGAACAAATTATTATTGAAATAAATCCAAGTGCGTATATTATGGTATAATCCAGTGTCGCTTGTTAAAGCAAATATAATGACACCTCTCAAAAAAATTTACTATCGTTCAGCCTACAGAGCGTGCCCGCGAAAGACATAAATTATTATCTACAAGGTTGATAAAAGCGAGAGGCATTAAATTAAACTACATATACTACACATGCTTACGGTTAATCCGAAACTATAAAAAATAGTTTGAGAGCAATAAAAAAAAAGTTTTTCAAAGTTAACTTAAATACGTGAATAGTCAAAGTAAAACGTAAAAACTATTTGTAAACCTTTGTAAATTAATATCCTTACGCCCGAATACTCAAACGAATCTTAAATTTAAGACGTACTTAAACTCGTGTTGTCCTTCTTTTTTTCTTTGAATCTGACACGTCGTAGCATGAGTTTAAGTACGTCTTACATTTGAGATTCGTTTGAGAATTCGGGCGTTAGAATCTAAAAGGCAACGACACACAGCACGTTGCGTCTCACCGGGTCGAACAAACCGGAGCGGCTTTAAAACTTTAAAAATATACTGTGACTAAACTATTGATTCTATTGGTCTAAGTTTTGGTGTGTAGCCTGAAAATGGTACATAGTATACGTGGTTTAATTTAATGCCTCTCGCTTTTATCAACCTTGTATAGTAGGAAAAAATCTACTATTATTTCATATCAATTGAACTGGAGACACGAACTTTTAGGATCTTGTTATTTTATTAATACCATATTCTCTTAAGTACCTATTATTTAAAATATGGCCTCTACCAAAAGTCACCTTATTAATAAGGCCGTATTAATAAATCGATCTCAGCTCTGAGAGCGATCTCAATCACGCTCTTGAGATGGTGATCTAATTAATAAACCGAACCTGAGTTCACATTGTAAGATCCCGTAATCACTTGAGTGACGCCGTATTAATAAATCAAACTCGGCACTTAAGAGAGCTCTTGAGATTGCACTTAGGTGCGTGTTTGCTGAGTGCAGTCCGATGGTGACGTGAGTGCGTGCGTTGTCAAGTTTATGCTAAATATGCAAATAATATGGAAACTATTTTAAACGAAATTAATTACTACGAAGCTATCGATCCAACGATAATATTTTATGGTCCAGCAAATTCTTTTGCCAAAAATTTACATAAGGGACGCCCAAAATTCCTTTCAAACACCTACTGAAAATTTCAAGAAAAGGTACAGATTCAGTTAAGAATCTGTTTTAAAATATATAATAATAGTAATTAATATGTTGGGATAACTCGCACACGGCCATCTGATCCCAAACTAGTCAGAGCCTGTTCTTATGTCAACCAGACAACTGATATACTATACTTATATATTTCTAAATACATACACATAATAAATAAATTACACCCAGACACAGAACATTAATTTATGATCATGCTCATCACACAAACATTTGTCCCGGGTGGGAATCGGACCCACGACCTTCTGGTTTAGCAGTCAGGGTCACTAACCACTAGACCAACAGGCCGTGAATAACATTTTTAATTAGAGGACAGGAAAACAGAGGTTTTCCAATAGCACCAGAAATGGCAGTGACATTAAGGTTTTATGCAACAGGATCATTTCAGGTAAGGCTTAAATATTAATAGTTTTGAGATTCTATTTTTTTCTTTTACATGACTACTAAATTATTTAATTTACAATTACTTCTATATTTGTTATAAATTATGGTTTTCAAGCCATCGCTTGACAGCGGATCAATTTATAAGACGTTACCACGTCAAAATGACACTTACTTGAGTGCAGGATCTCAAAATCTTGAGATGGTGAACTTGAAACCGATCTCAAGTGATACGTACTCAAAATCCTTCTATTAATTAGCCACGAACTTGAGGTGCTGTCCGCATCTTGAGAGTAACTCACGTGAGATTGATCTCGAGAGCGGTATTGAGATCGAACTATTAATACGGCCCCCTTAAACTCGTGTTGTCCCTCTTTTTTCTTTGAATCTGACACGTCGTAGCATGAGTTTAAGTACGTCTTAAATTTGAGATTCGTTTGAGTATTTGGGGGTTAGGGAGGCTCGTTTTTTACCAATTCCTTTTGCATGCAAAAATTCAGCCAGTGCACACAGGAGCAGAGTGGCGCAGTGGAAGCGTGCTGGGCCCATAACCCAGAGGTCCGTGGATCGAAACCACGCTCTGCTAACGTCAAATCTATATTTTACTTCGTTATGTTATTTTATTTTTACTAATAATATATTCATTTAATTTTTTTATTTTACCCATTCCCGTAATATGATAAATATCGTTAGATTATAATATACCTCGTGAGAAAGTAAACTGTCGTAACACCATGGATACCAATCACATCCATTAAAATTAATATAACAGTTGGCGTGTGTTTTTTATCTAAGTTTTCCAAAACGGTCCAACCGTTTTCGATAAAATGTTGTGTGTATACTATAGTAAGTCCCGTGATGGTTTGAAAATACAATACATCATTGAACCCGACAGATTATTGTCATGATGGCGTTTTAATAGACAAAATGCTTTTCCTTTTGCTATTTAAATTTGTATAGAAATAGATACTAGTTACACTAGTATGTCATGATGACACACTAGTGTAACAGAAAATAATTACAGTAGAACCCGCTTAATACAATACGTTTTCTCGCCTATGTCATTTACCGTCAGTCACTGCAACTTTTCTGCATGTTTTTTAACGCTTAATACGATTTGTCATCCCATTTAGTATAGGATACGGATATAAAACGACCTTCACCGAGATGTTTATTTGATGAAACTTATTTTATATTTAATTTAATATGTCAATAAATATATTGCATATGGGTTGCCTAACAAATTTTAGTATCCTGTATATAAATATACCCTGGATATTGTTGCAAAATATTATGAAGCACGTAAAATTTTTTACTCTCTCTAGTACGACGTTTATCTTTTAAATTGATGCTAGATAGGTCACAGCAAATACAAAAAAGAGATAAAAGCAAAATCATTTATATTTGATTCCTCAACAATTCCAAAACATTTTTTTTTTCTATTTTTACGTTATAACGTCTGTAGATTATTATTCGAGATCAGAATATGAGCAAACACGATCTTATGAGTTACTATTAAATATAAATAATAATTAATTTTACTACACTCTTCAGACTAAAATATTCTTACATTGGAAAACTAATTTTATAAAAGTGTCACTATTTAAAATCCATAAAATGCCTTTTTATACAAGAAAAAAGTTAACGTTTCATCGATACATCAATCCTTTGAGGTTATATTTCACTCGAGGATTAATCTAGAGTCCACGCGAACAAAACTGCGGCAACATGCCGTACAATGACACAGTGGGCTAAAATTTGAGAGGATAATAACAATCAAAATTATTATAATCACAACTGTTTAAAACTAAATAATTGACTTCATTTTAATTTTATTAATCGAATCTGAAAAGGAGAAGGTTCTTGTATATATTTTTTGTATGTATGTTCATCGATTTCTCTGTCTAGTGTGGCACGATTTTCAAATTTGTTTTTTTTTTATTATCATTATCTACTACGAATCTCTTGTTTATATATTTAATTAATATTCAATGACACGAAAGTGAAAATAGCCATGTTGATGAAAAGAAATTATTTATATACCGATGTCCTCAATTTTAATTAATTGTAACACAGTCGTTTTCAAATGAATAACATTTAAATAGGACCGTGTTATAATTTTATTAACATGTTCAATACCACAGTAACATCACTAACATTTTGTAGGTATCATTGATATTACGATTATGAATTATATTATAAAGTAAAACAAACTTCGTAAAAGTTTTGGCGGGGAGTTTAAAAATTATTTCGATGTTGCCATCTCAGAATCAGATATTAAATTTAAGCGGAGTACGATGCCACATTTAGCGGGAAATTAAATACTTTTATAAAGGTAAAGTGGCGTAACTTTTGATAGAAAAAGTTGGCAATCCAGTCGTAAACACAATTAAGGCCCTCTCGCTCAATTTGGCGGGAAGTTTTTAAATTTTCCACCATCTCCCCTTTTAAATGGCAACTCCGATAGCTTTATTAATCAAAAACTCGA
This sequence comes from Helleia helle, assembly GCA_963853865.1. NCBI lineage: Eukaryota > Metazoa > Arthropoda > Insecta > Lepidoptera > Lycaenidae > Helleia > Helleia helle. Next base: position 1,104,049 of record OY971423.1, read on the forward strand.
TTTAAATACTCCCGCTCCTCTTTATTTTTTGTTTATATTCGCCTAATTAGAAGCGAAAGTGATTAGAAAATGTAATTTAAAAACTCCGATGTTCTTTGTTTGTAATATAAAGAGAATCATGTTTATTTAAAATGTTTCGGAATTAAATTGTTTCTTAATATTACGTCGCCAAATATTGAAAATATATATGTTCGCGACGCTCCGTTTTACTAGTTTTAAGTTAATTTTTTGTTATTTATGTATAGTTATTTGCAATGTATAGCGTTTGGCCAATCACAACTCATACATATCACATCATATCAATTTCAGCCAATCACAGGCGCTCTCACGTATTTTATCAAGTTTCAATCATCTCCTTGCTCCTATACGGAACAATATATTTTTATATTTATATTTATTAACTCTTACTTTAGCATTCATTATACGCTTGTTCGTTTGATTCCAATATTTAAACTTTAATAACATAAATATCTACATAGAGTTTTTTAGAGGTTTTGTAATGGTTGTTCTGTAATTCGGGTGAACTGACTGTACGTTTGCTCCTTCTGATATAAAAAGTGCGTGAGTACAAAGTACACAATAAGTACATGTCAGAAGTGAAGCTTATTTGGCAAACTATTTTTTAAATCTCGTTTATATTTATATTAATCTAAAGCATACATACAAGCTTACATGCGTAGCTTTAAAATTTCCGAGACTTGCGATGCGACGTTTGCTCTATCTGACTCTCTATCTCTCGATCTTTCTCACTCTCACTCTATGGCTATGTGTTTCATGCTACGTTCGCCCTTTCTCACTCTTTCTCAATCGGTCTCAATCACTCTTCTTGGACAAAAACGTTGAACATTTACGTGACGTTTCATCCGTAAAAAAAAAAATACCCTCATGCGCGCAAAGAAGTTTCACTTCAAAAATGTGATATTAAGTTACATCTTTAGAACACTGTGTGTCTACCACTTTGTATACTACCAGAGATTTTTGACGCGATAACGTAACCAATTATATATAACATATTACCCGCAGATATTAAGGGGTTAAACATAGTACAATTTAAAAGGAAGCTTAAATACTATTTATGTGTTGTTGATTTCTTAACTGACAAAATTACTATAGACCTCTCTTGACATTCATTATTATATTATAGTAGCCGATTGACATATTTATTATTATATTTTAAAAATAAATTTGACTTCGTTTTTCTTTGTATGTTTGTTTATAATTTGATAATCATTATTATTAACCAATTGCTTAAAATTGTAATTATATTACCTTTGAATTTGACAAACATTATTTTCATCATAATGATAAAAATTATTGTACACCATAGTTATGTTAAGATGTAAGGACTGTTTATACTTGTAAGACCTATCTATTGTACGTACTACATCTAACAATAAAGAAATTTGAATTTGAATAAATCGAAAAACATGACTCATTGTCACGTTCCGCGCGAGCCTAGCGTGCAAGCAAGAACGCGGAACAAGCAATAGATAGGCACGATCGGCCTAAGCGTTCGGGACGCATAATGAGGTTATTACGTAAAATTATAATATTTACATACATTGCCCGTTTGCAGCTTGCCGTTGGCAGACGTTTCATAATTCACTACAATATAAAAAGATATGTCCATGTAGGCAAGGCGAGGGCGACAGTCTATTCAGGTGTCCATGATTTTATATCGAGTGACGTGTTCAGTCAGTACTGTAGCTGTCAATTGATAGAATTCAACCGGTAGAAACTGAAGATAAGAATAACATGGAAATAAAAGAGAGCATTTATTTAGTTTCAATGTTTACCTCGAGCCTGCGCTGGGAAATGCCTTTTTTAATTCAAGAAGTTATCGATATCGAGGGAACATTAAGTTAAATATAATAATATATTTATTTCAGAAACGTATTTATGTCTTAAGTTTATTTTGCTGGTTCAGTAGGCATGCTTTGGACAAATGGTAGATTCAATTGACATTCAATGAGTCTTACTAAGTACTATATCAAAAAAAGTGAACGACGGTATACATAGTTGCTCACGGACCGCTAGCGGCTATGACCCATGGGTCAGACCCATGGGTAAGAGTTCGACCTCGAAGTGAACTATGCCCCAATACCCTTCTCACCTAATTTAGAGGAGGAGATACGTGTCCAGTGTGCCGAACAGTGGGCAAATTGAGCAAAATTATCGATGTTTTTGTGCATCAGAAATATCTCCAAAAGCGACAGTGAATTATAAAAATTCAATTCGTAATGCTATAATCTCACTTTTACATTATTGTGTTATAATCTTGACCGAAAGTATATCTTTTTATGAGGAATTTTAAAGCTTAAATTAGTTTATTGCAGATCCGTCAGTGTTGTAAAGTTGGGAACAAAATTAAAAATTCCTTTGTCCGATACTTAAAATTTCTTAAATAAGGATAAAAAGAAGTACTTCCGATGCTTATCTTTAACTATTCCTTAATCAAGCGACGCTAGCAGACTTTGTTTTTCTTTTGGCTGTTTAATAAAGTTTCAGAACTTATTTTTATTACTTCATTTTACTTTCAATTCATTTTACAAGTTTGTCTGTCTAAATTAAGCCTCATAAGCGAAGCGTTAGTGCTAATTTCATTGTGGACTGAGGCAAATGAGAATATGAGGCATTGATTTTTGGACTTTCCAAACTTTTTTTTTTATGAACACTTTTACGAAAGATGTAAGTTACTGTGCAAGTAAATAAATTATCTGTCCTGCAATTCCATCGAACAATTTCGTCATTTTGTAGGAAAAGATATATTACGATTTAGATTTGTGTCTTTCGGGTTCAATTTTGCATATTCCTTGGGCTCCTGGAGCTGGTATCATATACTTTTTATGATGACATTTCAAATTTATATCTTTATTTTCACTATTAAAACTATTTAAAACAGGATGTTTACCATGATATGTACAATTAATACTTTGCTAACGAGTTTTGTCTGTGACATATGACAATAATCCAATAATAAGAAATCGGCCTCCACGAATTTAAAGAGTGACATGGTAAATATCTTGTTTTATAAAAAATATTTTTTTTCTTGCGTCCTCTGTTGATTCTACCTACAAACGATACAGAACTGAAAACTGTGACATTTAAAAGCTGTGAGAATAAGCACGAAAACGTTTCAATTCACAACGGATGCCAACCCAAGATCGCTTGATCGCTTCACAAATATGCGCAGATGTTTGTTTCCACATAAATAATTAATATGTGTAATCCGGGCTGATTGCTCGGGACTCGAGCCTGAACACGACACTGCTCGGATTAGACGACTCAGGTTGGCTCTGTTTATGTGAGGACACGCTGATCCGGGAATCTGTACGCTCGCCTCTTGATATATTAACGTGTTATATATGGATCAATCTATTATCATCGTCATTATAATCATCAGCACCGTTATCATCGTCGTCATTACCATAATCAACTTCATCATTATCACCGTAATTATCATTAATATGGTTATCATTATCATCCTCATCGTAGTTGTCGTTGTCAATAAAAAAACATATAATAATCCTTATTTTATCGCTGTTACAAATTATGTTCACAATATGGACCCTAAAGGCAATGGCAAACACCAACCAGCAACCACGAATCATTAATAATAGTAATGTTTCTTTATTTCGTTCACACATATTATGTTTTTATAATATGGGGCTTGAACCTTATTTTAAGCATAGGAACAGCTCTTCACTGAAAGTGGTATCTTAACTTAAAATATTACAGTGGCTGCTATTATTTAATATAAATTAATATATAATGTGTACATAAGTGACATTACATGAGTGAAGTTGTTCACGCGTCAATACGTAGTCTTGATCGATACAAAGGATTGGTATTAGGATACCTAATCTGCTATTCACAATTAGGAAGAAGTCAGCACTAGATGCAGGGTAAACAAATCATAAAGTTGATTTGTTGATTGTTATACCATAATATATTTTGTCCCTTTTTATATTATGTACGCTGTAATTTTCTTAACCAAATTGATACAATATGTTAGTAATATTTTTTTGAAAATTTCATTTATTTTTACTTTTTCTAATTTTATTAGTTGTTTTCTAATGTTTACGCAATAATTTGTCTTTGTTTATTTCGATTTGCCGTTATGTACATTGTGCATAACCGACCATTATTTTTTTAAAAGAAACAAATTATATATCAAAATATCTATAAATCCCGTAAAGTCTTTATAATTGAAATTGAAAAAAAACCCCAAACATTCCTCGCAAATCCGTTAAAAGCCAATAAAACCCACCCCCATAATCTTGGCAGGCGCGGCTGTGACACGTCGCGCCGCCAGTCCCCAATCACGCGAGATTATTGTGTAATTACAGGTTAATGCCGCCGTTTTACACGTCCTCCTCACAGATTAAAGTGACACACCTGATATACCTGATGCTCATGATACATCAGTCGAAACAAGGCATGTAAACTGTTCAGCGTGATCGAGCTTTCCATGCTATTGCTCAAAAAGATGTTTGATGGAAATCATCTAGTAGAGCGCTTTAGAAGTAAAATAGACTCGAACGGCGTGACGTCCAACGGTATGACGATGACGTGCCTCGCGTATTCCATTATGTAAAATTCTCTTTTATTTGTTAGGTTAGTTTTCTCCTTAGGGATCACAATATAACCACACTTCACTTCATATAAAGTTTTATTCTTCTACTTATTAACAACAACAGTTTTTTATAGGTTTGTTAAAACAATTCTTTCAACACTTGTAAATCACTTGAACACACTATGTTCTATTAAGAATCGACTAGCTCTGTAGCTCAAGTAAGACTCCCTCATTTTATTCTAAAACTATTAAAGTAATCTCGGTATGGTTTCTCAATTGACCAATCCACACGATATTATAACAAAGACCGGAAGTCAAATTGTATCTCTGGGTTAATAAAATATTTTATAATAATTAGCGGGATTTTATTCCACAAACCGGAAGTCAAGCTTGAGCTATTAGTACAAAGTCAACAATATTTTATTCACTTATTTTACTACCTATTTTATAATAAAATGCAAAATATACATCTTTTAAATATTATAATATTCATAATTGATTTGTAAATAATGCTGATTTTTATAGAAGCTAACACAATTTACAAGATTGAATAACAAAGACCGGAAGTAAAACTCGAACTATTAGGCTGATACAAAATCAAATATACTCCTATAATACAAAGTTAACAATATTTTATGAACTTATTTTACTACCTATTTTATAATAAAATGCAAAATATACGTCTTATACATATTATAATATTCATAATTGATTCGTAAATAATGCTGATTTTTATAGAAGCTAACAACTCGTCCATCCTGATAATTTTCGCGTCCTCGCGAATGATAAGTAATTTGGATACTATTCAAAATTTACAATATTTCTATCAATTGTTTTATCAATAATTTTATTTTTAATCATTTAACACTTAGCTATAATACCAGTTTTACATTAAATAACATAATGTCTAGATCAACAATGTATATAATGTCATTTACTCTTAATGGCTTACCAAATTCATTATATTGTGCACTTTGCAATTACAATAATTACCACTCGTAGGATGTAATGTGCACGTTGCACTTTATGTTCGCTCATAGCAGACTTATGTGCACTTTGCACTTCATGTTATCTACACTAACGCTCATAGCAGTGTAGCGTTATTAACATTGAGCCTTATCTCGTCTACACTCACGCTCATAGCAGTGTAGGAATTAGTTTATCCAAACGCCTACACTCACGCTCATAGCAGTGTAGGAATTAGTTTATCCAAACGCCTACACTCACGCTCATAGCAGTGTAGGATTATTAACATTTAGCCTTATCTCGTCTACACTCACGCTCATAGCAGTGTAGGAATTAGTTTATCCAGACGCCTACACTCACGCTCATAGCAGTGTAGGATATGCCACTTCCAGACGTCTGCACTCACGCTCATAGCACTTATAGACGTCTATACACATGATCAAAGCAATTTAGGGTCACAATGCATGTACTAACGATGAAATTCACAATTATATTATTCAACGAAACTTTAGTTTACAATCATTATCATTGTAGGTACTTAATTTTTATAAAAATATTCTAATCATATTACATTCGTTATAATTTTCTATGTGAAAAACAATCATCGTAGATTTAATTATATTTAATTATTTCGTAATTATTTCTAAACACAAATAATCATAAGGAAAAGATGGTACGTGCAACTCATAATTTATTTTCTGCAATAGTCAGTCATCGGTATCATCACTAGTAGATTCACTGTCTACTTTTTCGAAACAGAGCCAAGGATAAATTTTGTCAATAGAAAATATGCCTTTGTACTTTGAAGCCCCTTTTTTTGTAATTGGTGTATCTTCTACCTCATACCTATCATGATCTAAAACTTTGGTTACTCTGTATGGACCTGAACATTTCGGCAATAATTTCCTGCTTTTACCTGTAGTATGAGTAGGTTTTTCAATTCTCACTAAATCCCCCACGTTAAACTTTAATGGCCTTTTTCTTTTTTTATCAAACCTATGCTTTTGTTGCTCTTGCGACTGTTTCGTATAGCTATCTACCTCATCTCTTATCTTTAGTAATCGTCTATCATTGTCGGTATCTGACTCATCATGGTCAGAAGTGTTATCAATTATGTCATCCTGAATATCTGAAACTAGCCTACCTTCACTGATTCCCGTAAGTCTTAACCCGAACAAGACTTGAGATGGAGTTTTCCCCGTACCTTTGTTAACTGTATTGTTCAACCCCCACTGTACCTGAGATAAACTATCATCCCAAAGTCTTTCATCTTTACCGTGATTTTGTGACGCTAATGAGTCCAAAATTGTTCTATTATATCGCTCTACTTGACCATTGGCCCTAGGTGAAACAACAGCATTCTTTATGTGATGAACTCCTAGTTCAGAGACAAAATTTTGGAACTTTGAACTTGTAAATGACGTTCCTCTATCACTAATAAGTCGCTTTGGTAAACCAAATGTCCCAAAATAGTCCCTAAGTACTGCGATAGTGGAAGTAGATTTAGTATTTTTGACTGCCTTTAAAATAATAAATTTCGTGAAAGAATCTACGATTACTAAAATATAACAATTGTTCCTTTTTGATTTAACGAAAGGCCCCACGTGGTCAACATGAATGGTGTGAAAGGGAGCTTTTTCCTTAGGTATAGGATGTAGAAAACCCTGTTTCTTTCCCGACGGTAATTTATTATGAGCACATTCTAAACAGGAATTTACATACTTTTTTACAAACTTTCTCATTCGGGGAAACCAATAGTGTTGTTTTATTTTATCTAATGTTTTATCAAACGCGAAATGACTTATGGCATCGTAGTTCTTTTGAAGTATCTGCCATCTACAATCCTTTGGCACCACCCATCTTAATCCGTCCTCAGTTACTTTAAACACCCTATCACGCTTAAGGACAAAGTTTTTGCGTATCTCAAAATAATCATCAAACTCTTTATCAGAAAGGATTCTTTTTATGCGTTGTATTTCAGAGTTCTCTGACTGTACTGTCGTTAACCAATCATTTGTTATAGTCATAACTTCAAAATTGTCAATAGCCTGAATTATTCCTGCATTTTCCAACATTGGGTTTCTACTCAATGCATCAACGTGGATCATGCCTTTCCCAGATTTGTATACAACGTTGCAGTCGTACTCTTGTATCAAACTCCACCATCGCGCAACTCTCGGTATCATATCACGTTTTAAAAATGTTGCCCTTAATGAGTTACAGTCGGTTACAATGGTGAAGCTTAATCCAAGTACGTACGCTCTGAATTTTACTAGAGCGGCAATGACTGCAAGAGTTTCCAACTCATACGATGAAAAATGGGACTCTTCAGGTGAAGTCTGTCTACTGTAATATGCTACTGGCTTATACACTACGTCAATTTGTTTTTGTAATAATACAGAGCCTATACCATGTTTGCTCGCGTCCGTATGTATTTGTGTCTCTAGTTTGGGGTTATACAAGGCTAGTACTGGTCTTGACACAAGTGCATTTTTCAATTTTTCGAATGCGTCTTCTTGGATTTGTGACCAAACCCAAACAGCATTCTTCTTTAATAACCTCGTGAGAGGACGAGCTATTTCACCGAAACCTTTTATAAAACGTTGAAAAAAACTAGCCAAACCAATAAATTGGCGTACATTGTGGAAATCTTTAGGCTTAGGAAAGTTTTTTATAGATTCTATTTTTTTAATGCCCGGTCTTACACCCTTAACAGAAATTTCGAAACCCAAATAGTCAACATGATTTTGAAAAAAATAACATTTTTGTGGTTTTAAAGTTAAGCCTGCCTCTCGTAATTTTTGAAGTACCATCTGTAACCTTTCAATTCCTTCCTCGAATGATCTACTAGGTACCAAAACGTCATCCATATAGGCCAAAGCAATATTATAGCGTAGATTTCCCAGGACCAGATTGATAGTTCGCTGAAAAATAGCTGGGGCATTTGCTAGCCCGAATGGCATCCTATTAAACTCAAATTGCCCATCGGGTGTGACAAAAGAACTTTTATTCCTACTTTCCTCGCTTAATGGGATCTGATAGTACCCAGAAGCCAAGTCTAGAGCACAAAAATATTTATTTCCCGCCAAACGATCAATCTGATCCTCAATGCGAGGCAAAGGGTAATGCTGCTTTATAGTTTTTCTATTCAAGGCACGATAATCTACACAAAGGCGTTTGTCACCAGTTTTCTTTTTAACTAACAAAACTGGACTAGCGTATGGAGACTGAGATGCCCTAATAATGTTATATTTTAAAAGCTCCTCAACCATGGTTCTAACTTCCTCCCGTTCCATATGACTTAGTCTGTATGGTCGATAAACTATTGGTTCTGAATCTTTTAATTGAATATTCATCTCTGCTAACGTTGTATGACCTAACTCAGATAAATCGTTGGCAAAACAATCGCGGTACTGGTTTAATGTATTGAACAATTGAAGCCTTTGCTGGCTATTTAAATTTTCATCAATATTAAGATCATCCAATGTCAGTGGAGATATAATATAAATATTATGAACCTTTTGTATTTTATTAATGGCTTTTTTTATAGTCACTTAATGCAATACAAGCACGTGCCAAAACTTGCCCCTCCTTAAATTGAATTAATTTATTATCATTGTTTAGAATAGTTAAATAGCCCTTCCCTTTCTTAATATTATACGGACCAGCTTTTATTCTAAAATTCAATCGATGCCCATTTTCAATTAAAACAACGCCACTAAAATATGCGTCGGTCTGTACTTTTACGGAAATACAACCGTAAGCTATTAATTTATTGCAAGATTTTAAAATCAGTTTTGAATCACACTTCATTCGATTATCAGTTATTATCAAGTCTTTGTCGGTTTTAACTACTAATATCTGGGGCTGCTCCGTAGCGGTTTGCCCAATAAGTAAATCATAGTTCAGATAATTATCCGGAACAATGACTACTTCAACATACATTTTAACATTATCAATTATTAAGGATATCTCAGTCTTGCCTAAAGCTGTCACATACGTATTACCAAAACCTTTAAGAGATGGCAAATTATCTATATGCCATTTTTCGCGTGGTATAATTTCTTTGATAACAGTTTCTTTTATTAAAGTGCACTGACTACTAAAGTCTACGTATCCTGTTAACTGCAAATTATTAATGATTATACGCTTGATAAATTTATCGTCTACTCTAATATCGGGACTTCTGTCTAGTCATAATGTCTTAACCTCAGTTCTATCTACCCAAAGATTCCTAGTACATTCAGGGTCATCATGACCAATGCGCTTACATTTTTGACATTTGACAATTGGTTTCTTACAGCCTGATACTATATGGCCGGTTTCATGACAGTTAAAACATTTTAAAACTCTACCAATATCATTTTTAATGAATTTACGCGGATTATTTTCATTTAACCGGATTGGTTTTTTATTGAACTTATCTACTCGTTCATGTTTGACGCCTCTCAAATAGCCCAATAGTTTATCGGCATCCTCAAAACCTACAGCTTCTGCACCATAACGGACGGACCTATCATCTATCTCATATACAATACAGTCAATTGCGTTTCTACCTACTATACCGCATCGATTTAAGGCTATTATTTTTTCATAATAGTATTCTTCCAAATCATCGCCAAATTTTGCCCTCTTAGCCAACATTTCAGTCAGTAAATGACCATAATTTTCGTAAGTGGGAAAAGCAGATTTAAGTTTTATTTCCCATTCTTCTCATGTGAGTAATACCGATGGTTGTCCTTCATACCACTTTTTCGCAGTTCCAACTAGCTTCGGTAGGGCGTAGTGAGCAGTCTGTTTACTATCCCAACCGTAAATCTCAGAGCATTCTTTTACTTTATTCAACCATGAAATAATAGTTTGGTTCTTTGATTTAGGGTCAAATTCTGGCACTACATTATTATTCGTAAATCTTTCTTTACTCTGAGAGTTTAAGGCTGCGATAGATTGTAACGAATCTTTTATATTTGTAACCAATTCTTTATTTAAATTATTATCAATATTTGTAGACTGTGGAGTCACTGTTGCGAGTCTTTCAGTAATACGAGAGCGTACTGGACTACGCGATCTATCAAAACTCTCTCCTCTTCCAGGACTCCTCAATATGTGACTCCTCTGTCTACTACCACTACGGTCTCTAAATTTATGGGTCGGCCCACGCCTCGGCGTATGTCTTGGTGGCGTATTTGCATGGCATTGTATTAGGGGTGTTATGACTGACCTGCTTAAGCTTCTTTGTCGCGGTTTCATCCTTGGAGGAGGTGACCTTCTAGATCTAGGTCGATCACACCTACCAGTGCTCGGCCCTGCTGACGGGCGACGACTTGGCTGCGATCCTCGACCATGGTTCCGTGATCGGCTGCGTCTAGAGTGTTCTCGTCTATGCTCAGGTAAATCACGAGGCATCTTCACTTGTATAATAAGTACAATATTTGAATGGCCTTATGATGGGCGTATGATCACACTAAGGCTCAATAGGACACTACAATACCTTAGTGTTATCCCTGCTTCTGAATTGTAAAATTCTCTTTTATTTGTTAGGTTAGTTTTCTCCTTAGGGATCACAATATAACCACACTTCACTTCATATAAAGTTTTATTCTTCTACTTATTAACAACAACAGTTTTTTATAGGTTTGTTAAAACAATTCTTTCAACACTTGTAAATCACTTGAACACACTATGTTCTATTAAGAATTGACTAGCTCTGTAGCTCAAGTAAGACTCCCTCATTTTATTCTAAAACTATTAAAGTAATCTCGGTATGGTTTCTCAATTGACCAATCCACACGATATTATAACAAAGACCGGAAGTCAAATTGTATCTCTGGGTTAATAAAATATTTTATAATAATTAGCGGGATTTTATTCCACAAACCGGAAGTCAAGCTTGAGCTATTAGTACAAAGTCAACAATATTTTATTCACTTATTTTACTACCTATTTTATAATAAAATGCAAAATATACATCTTTTAAATATTATAATATTCATAATTGATTTGTAAATAATGCTGATTTTTATAGAAGCTAACACAATTTACAAGATTGAATAACAAAGACCGGAAGTAAAACTCGAACTATTAGGCTGATACAAAATCAAATATACTCCTATAATACAAAGTTAACAATATTTTATGAACTTATTTTACTACCTATTTTATAATAAAATGCAAAATATACGTCTTATACATATTATAATATTCATAATTGATTCGTAAATAATGCTGATTTTTATAGAAGCTAACAATTACTAGTTAAAAAAATATATTAATTCTATTTTTTTATAATATAATATCTAAGGACGATTTTACACCACGTCAATCTGGTCCCGTGGTAAGTTCTGGAAGAACTTGTCTTACTGGTACCAGACAACGGAAATATATTTAATACTTTTAAACTATAAGTACATATTATATTTAAGATTTTATTATATAATTACACATATTTCATACACATCCATGACCCAGGAACACAGAAAACTTTTTTGTTCCCTAGCGGGATTCGAACTTAGCGGAAGTTAGCGCGTTGGCGCTCAAGCCAGGGGGCTTGAGCGCCAACGCGCTAACCATTGAGCCGCAGAGGTCGTCAGATTTTATCATTGATGTTTTACGTCTGGCGGCCGTTTTGCCTTTCGATGTGGCCTCCTTTTAGTGATGATTTTTTTACAATAGGAAACTGTTCTTACATTCACTTGTGTTCGTAGCCATGTAAGACATAATAAAAGATATATAATTAAAATTTTAGAAAAATAATAAATTGCCACTACATTTTGAAAATCTTCACTTCATCATAAAACATACACTTTATCTACCACACGAAATTGAAAAAGCTCTTAAACCCTAATCACTTAACCGCGAAAATCGAATTCACACACCGACAAACTCTTTTAGAAATTTACAAGACACTCGCAAACTCGAAGCGCATTAAATTCCACCATTACGCATGCAGATTAGTTGGGAACTAGCGGAACTCAAAGAAAAACTCCGTCGAGTGCCTTAAACTAATTCCGAAGTTGGGAACTTTAATGAACAACTGCGCCGGCACAGAAAGAAAACATATGCAAGTACAATCGCATTTAGACGCTAACTCCATGAAGGCTTTATTTATTCTTAAACACAACTTTGTGGGGAATATGGTGGAACTTTGTATAAATTACTTTTTTGTGCTAGATGTAGTATGTATTATTATTATATTATAATTGTAGTAAAAACAGTAGAATAATCAATATAAATAAACATTTAAATAATATTATACTCGTATTTATAAATCCTAAATTTCACTAAATAATTATAATATTGTAATGAAAAGTTAATTTCTTTTTTCAATAGAAGATAATATTATACTTCTAAGTGGCTAATTAAAATGCAGCAACATTTCCTGACACGCAATCATCCATTTGTACCTATTTAGACATGGAATTTGTCCTAATGTCTTCTACTTACACGTAATATTATGTTTATATTATGCTGATAACCTTCTGCCGATATAAATTTAATGAAGGTCGTTTGGATCTTTACCCCACAATGGTTCAAACCTTGTCGTTGCGGTGGGGCTCGGTAGCCTAAGGTGAACCCAGCACCTTGGGCCAAGCAAATTAATCCGAGGGAGCTGCTCTTATACGAAGAAGGAACAAAAGAGCAGAGGGGGACAAGGGGCGAGGATGGGAACCTCACCTCATTGTACTGTCGTTGGGAGGGGTCGTTCTGTGGTGCCGGACAACCCCTCTATGGAGGTGGCCTCATGAGGACTGACTAGTCGTCGAGCTGCCCTATTTGTTCAACAGATCCGGGACACCTCACCAAAGGCGGCGTTGGTGGCACTCACCGGGTTTTAGTGGGTACAGCTGCGTCCTTACCATTTTTGGGCGCAGCAAGTCCCACACACCAGGCATAAAGTCAAAAGGGTTTTGATATTAATATTAACTTAAAGGGATTTGAACCCGCTACGGTTACGGGTAACACTGAAAATGTTTAGAACTGGCCAGTTAGAAACATTGAAAATGAAAACTTTTTTTGAATTTCAATTTTAGAACTCTTTGGTAACCTAATGTAGTATATTGCATTCATTTGTAATTTGTTTTTTGTGAATTGGCGGCAAATCTACACTTACTTACACTACTCTTGTTACACGTGAAAATGAACATAACGCGAGAAAATTTTCGGTCAATGATTTATTATGACTTTCGTTGTGGACTTACTCAACAACAAAGCTATGATAGGCTGCGATTAGCATTTTTTTATGAAGCCCCATCTCGTGCCACTATTTACAATTGATTTAACGAGTTTAAGCGTGGACGTAGCAATCTCAGTGATGATCCGCGTGAGGGACGTCCTTTAACAGCGACTACTGAAGATAACATCAGTGCTGTGCGACGAATGATAGAGGAAGATAAGAGAGTGACCTATCAGCAGATACGGGCAAGCCTAGGCATTGGTATGAGTCAAGTTCAAAAAATATTACACGAACATTTAGGCGTCAGGAAGCTTTGTACCAGATGGATTCCCCATACTTTAACCGACTACCAGAAACGCCTCCGCATGGACTGGTGTCGCCAAATGTTAGATAAGTTCAACGGCGGTAACTCAAATGCTGTATTTGACATCATCACAGGTGATAAAAGCTGGATATATTGCTACGAACCCGAAACCAAAAGACAATCAGCTCAGTGGGTGTTTCCTTTCGAGGATCGGCCAACTAAGGTAAAGAAAGGAAGAAGTCAAGGAAAAAAGATGATTGAGTTGTGCTAGAAAATGGAAGGACAGTTACTGCAGACTGGTATGTCAATCGCTGTTTGTCTGTTGTCTTGGAAAAAATTTGGCAGCAGCGCCCTCGAAGCAGGATCCTCCTTCACCACGACAATGCTTCAGCGCACTCCGCAAAACGGACTGTTGAATATTTGACTATGGCAGGTGTCCAGATAATGAGTCATCCGCCTTACAGTCCTGACCAGGCGCCCTGCGACTTTCATTTATTCCCAAGAACTAAAGATAAAATTCGAGGTATTCGCTTTACGAGCCCTGAAGATGCGGTGAAAGCGTACGAAAATGCCATAGACTCCTAAGGAAGAATGGGCCCACAGCTTTTCTCAGTGGTTCCATCGAATGCGACGATGTGTAGAAAGAAACGGAGATAACTTCGAAAAACAATAAGAGTATTGGCAACTTTCTACATTAAGCCGTTTTTCATTTTCTAAAAATTTTCAGTGTTACCTAGGTATGTCAATTATCGAGCGATGACTGCCAGTGAGAGCATGTGGCAGGTGGTCCTCTCCTTCTGCGAGGATGTGATGTCGCAGAAGGAGGAGGCAGAGCGGGAGAGGGAGCGCACTGCTGCCCCTACCCGCAGGAGGGCGCGGCGGCGACAGGTGGTCGCACCGCCGTGAGGGACCTGTGCGCAGCCGATCGGGGGATTTGCCGCGCGCGTGTAAAGCCCGAGCTATAAGGCACCCTTATGTGTTCGGGGTGCCTTAAGCGGAGAAGGAGGAGGGGACGCCATCCCCCACCTCCAGAGAAGAGTGCCAGATGGCACACCGTTGTGGCCCGGTGAGGACGTCCACAGCTCCCTCGCCGGGTCACCCAGACGAAGAGGAGAACACCGCTGGGGTTTAGTTGGTAGAGTCTGCGCTCACTTTACCATCTTTTCGGGCGCAGAGAGTCCCACATAACCCCCGGGCCCGGTGGTTATGTGAAAATCTAAATCATTATAAACCTTTTATCACCCTATGTGTAAAAAAACTGAAACATGCTATTCGATTATAAGCACTCAATCTCTAGAAATTATCTCCTTACCAGAAGTATCCCTTATCCCGATCCCCAAAACGTAAAAAGTATTATTATAATCACTCAATGTCTAGAAGTTAATTGAATATCAAACAGTCTCTACCAGAAATATCCCTTCTCTTATCCCGTCAAGTAACGTGGAGTGTACCGGCCTGCGTCCCGGAGTGATGGACACCTCCATTAGGCGTTGTCTGGGGCCTCCATTGTCCGAAACCAAACAGAAATAGTGCACCCGTATTACATTACATTCGGATGAAATGGAGTGAAATAAATTTATACCAATAAAATGGTTGTTATATGAAACTCTGTTTTTGTGAATATACTAGCTTCGCCTACTTTAGTTTTGACGACCTCTGTGGCTCACTGGTTAACGCGTTGGCGCTCAAGCTGGAGGTAGCAGGTTCGAATCCCGCCAGGGTACAAAAGTTTTATGTGTTCTTGGGTCATGGATGTGTATTAAAATATATGTGTATTATATAATAAAAATCTTAAATAAATTTATAATATAAAATTATTAAATATATTTCCATTGTCTGGTACTCGTAACACAAGTTCTTCGAGAACTTACCACGGGACCAGATTGAGGTGGTGTAAGAGCGTCTATAGATAATATTATTAATTCTGGAAATGGTACCCAAACTGCTTATATTCTCTTACCAGTCAACCAGTAGTCAATTTTAGAGTTCAGCAGAGGATTTTGAGCTGACACTGTTGTTGATGTTAGTATTTTTTTAATATACAGCCGTTGCCCCGCGTCAATCTAATTTTACACTCGTTTCAGGACTGATCAGGAATAATTTTACATTCGATATCACTCACTGATAATGTAGCATTATATTTGTGAACCATTTATTAATATAGGTTGACTTGATTAAAACATTGCCTTCTATATACAAACTCACAAATATTATCTGTACTATATTAGTATAGTTTGGAAACCTTAGAAGTCGGACGAATGGTGCCGGTAGAGTAGAATTGCACCACCCCAATAAATGATTCTTCCCGTGGGTATCGTAAGAGGCGATTAACGAAGTGTTAGAAAGTACTGACCCCTTGTAACTCCCTCATCGCGATACTGTTCTATCAGTCCGAGTCTTTCTCCGGCCGTACCGGTTTCCGTTACATTGGGTCCAGAAGGACAAGGACGAGTGTGAACCTGTGTCTCATTGTAATCTTGTGCGCCTTTATATATTATCCTGAGTATCTTCTCTACCGTCCCGCGTCCCCGCTAGGAGTCTTAAGTGGAAGCCATGGCCGAAACCGGTCGGACAGCTCATAGTTTGGAAAAGAGGTAAATTGTATTTATCAAACCTAATCTATTTTTAGTCAAGACGTATCAAAATATGATCACTGATTTAAGCGTAAAAATAAGGCAAAACTATATTCGCATTCATAAAATTTGTATGCAATAACATGTATGACGTAACAATTGAGGATGGTGGTTCAAGCTCTCGCGTGCAGGAAGCTGAAACATTCGTGGTTGTAAAGGAATTTGTTATTGGCTCCGGTATCGTGGTGCTAGCCATTATAGGCTCGTGGAAGGTTTTCTTGACATTTTCACACGAAACTAATGCTCAAACTTATAACGGAGAACTAGTTATCAAATAACATCAAGAGTTTAGCTAATTTGAAATTTCAAAATGTTAAAAAACTAATAGTCAATGCTATAATAATCTTTTGTATCACAAATGTTTTTTATTCAATGATCACTTTTATTTTTCGACATTTTTGCGATGTATCATATCGGTTGCCTGTTTTTTTTATGCATAGCCCTGCCCTGTAGGATCTGGCGGTTATGTGGGACTCGGCAAGTTTCAACCCACTAAAACCACTGCGGATGCTTTCTACCTGTAACGAGGTGCCCTGTAGGGCTAGCATGCGCGCACGAGAAAATTTTGTCTACGCCTTTTCTCGTATTATTTCATACAGTTAATACGAGCAACGGTGTAGACAAAATTTTGTCGTGCGCGCATGCTAGCCCTACTGGATGGCCTTTGGACATCTATCAGTTGTTATCTTAATTAAACACGTTACGATCATGGATTTTTACTATTACTACCAAAACGGTACATAACATGTTTTTAACAAAACGTCTATTTGGCTGATCTCGATATTTCGATTTTATCAACGTAACGAGTCTTGTTCCTCGCCTGCCATTTGCCAATCCCCACTAACATAGCAATTAGCATCCACTCAACGAGACATACAATTTGTATTCACGATGTAAGTTCGAATT
The DNA here is from genome assembly GCA_963853865.1 of Helleia helle. Taxonomy (NCBI): domain Eukaryota; kingdom Metazoa; phylum Arthropoda; class Insecta; order Lepidoptera; family Lycaenidae; genus Helleia; species Helleia helle. Next base: position 1,121,607 of record OY971423.1, read on the forward strand.
AGTTTAATATGCATTTATGATCATTTAGCTATTAGGATTACATTTGAAGGGTTATTATATCACAAATACCCATAATGCCGAGTGGGGTCGGCGCTGTGCATAGTCAAAATAGGCTGTTCAAAACAGTTTTTTAGGGAAATTTATACATCTGAGAGCATCAAAAAAATATATATGTTAATCTTGATCATATTTATGGGTGGACTATTTTGTTCAAAACACATTTTCGAAAAAAAATCTCTATAATAAAAAATCATAAAATAACCATTAAAATTAACATTGTAACAACTGTATCTTTATTATTTGAACAAATCTTGTTAAATAATTAATAACAGTGATATAATATGTTATAATAAGGGGAACTGTTTTTTTATTTATCGATTGAATTACGATATTTGTAAGGAATAATAAATAATATTAAATGATAACTCGAACCATTCAAACTAAACATCGTACCATCGCGGCGTCTTTTCGCTTCTCTTTCTTTTCTACGTAGAGCGACAGTGACTGCTGAGTCGCGTTGCTAGACGGACCTGTGCCATTTTGTAACTCTCGCTGCTTAGAAATAATTTACGTATTTGTTGTCAAAAGTTTTATATATTTTATTTTGTGACTTTCTTTTTGTGATTGTGTTTTTTTGTAATTATTGTGATTTTTAATTAATTATTAACTTAATTTATTGTTCGTGTAATCTTTTGTTCGGTTTTGATTTTATTAATGGGTAATAAAAATAATAATGGAGAACGCATCGGTTGAAGACTCACTTAGTAATCAATAAATAAACAATAAAGCAAGTAGTAAATTTTACACGAACAATAAAACTCAAAAAAATGTATTTATTCCAAATAAAAAAATAAAAATAAAAAACCCAACAAAAAGTATTTCTAATAAGAAAAACTCCATGCGGGGTTTGAACCCGAGCCTGGTTACTGAAACAGCAAACATTCACACACGGCGAGACCGCTTGACCAATCGAGCTCCGTCTTTTAGATTCATAATTTTGTTTCTAATACCTATGTACATAATATCATAATCTAATATTACTTGAAACAAAATAAGCTGTGTAAGAAAAGGTAAAAGTACCTAGTACTTACTTTACAACTTCCATCATGTGTTTTTGTTTCATCGAATACGATCTTTTTATTGCCCTCCGTATATTTTTTTTCAGGGGGTCTATTTTTTTAATAATATAATATATGATGACAATTATCTTCTATTGTACATAATAAAGAGTAAAATGACCTCCTCCAGTATTAGTACACACTTTTGTAACAAACTATAATATTTTTTCCAGAATCAACCATGAAGCTTGGTTGACGTTGGTATTTTATTTTTATTGTTTTACTCTTCTGTAATATTATGTAGGGACATAATGTACTGTGTATGTGGAAATGTCGATGCGTTTATTTGCTCGTCCGCAATTTATGTACATACATACATTGTACATCTATTATATATATATATATTGTACTCGTACATTTGTCACTAATAAACTGTTTTGTGGAAACGTCGTTTCAATATTCCGCTCATCCTTCCGATGTACATGACGTGTTAGTAGCGCTGGTGTCATCATCATCAGTCACATATAAATGTACCTACATAAGTAATAAAGGGCTAAAATATTATTTCTTATATGCCGTTATATATCTATATATGCCGTTTTGAGAATTAGCCATTTCTAGAATTTAACATTCTCCATCATTCATCATCAGTCACATATAAATGTATATACCTACATAAGTATAAAGGGCTAAAATATTTCTTATTTTTCCCTTTTTTGATAATATGCCGTTTTGAGAATTAGCCATTTCTAAAATTTACCTTCCATCCACCTAAGCCTTTTTATTTATTATTCGTCTAATGAGTCACATAATTTCTCGATAACTTTTTAGAAACTAACTAACTTTAGAAAATAAGATAATAAGAAAAATATGAACAGATTTTTATGAAAAACTACACTAAAACATGTAGGTATATAATATCTAAAAATAAAATAAAAAATACGCTTATATTCTAAAAATAAATAAAAAAACATGCATCATAATATTATCATGATTTGAACCTTTAAAAAAAATACATACAATTTTATAACTATCGAGATTTGAACTTGGACATCACGGCTGCGTATTATAATTGCAGCGCACGTTGCGTTGGGCTATATTACATTATCAGTTACATGTGAAATTACGCATTTCATTTGTTCGGTGTGATATTACGCTTCTATAATGAAATCACGTATCGGCTAAAATAGCATGTTACACTCCGCCGTGGACGGAAGTCGATGGAAATAATCGTCCCTCACTTATTTGCTTCACCCCCTCTAATAAGTATATAAAAGTTCCATTCACCGCGCCATAAATCCATAAATTTTGTAATTGGATGCTATTTCATTTTAATTTACGAATCCTGAATATTATGTCTATCTTGAAATATTCACCCTAATATACCTACTCGTATAAAGAAAATACTGCAGTCACTCTCCTGTTATTTCGATTACTTATAATATCACTTTTTAGCCGCCACACGCACTTTTAAAATACGCGGTAAAATGTGCCCGAGCGGGACGCGCGGAGTGCGCCCCGCAGAATGCCCCGCACCTCACCCCCTCTGATCGTCCCGTGCGTCCCCTAACAGCGCCATAATACTTCAGCTACTCCTTACGAACGTACAGTCTACCAGATCACTCCTGAATACTAATCCTCATGCTAAAATTATATACCTATAGTAAAAGTGTCATTGTTTTTGTTACTTACTATTTCTTATAGAAGAGGGGGCAAACGGAGAGTCGGTCCACCTGGTAAGTGATCAGAGTCTTTCATAGACTCCCGCTAAACCAAAGGAATATCAGTTGCGTTGCCGGTTCTTCTTTCTAGAAACGGCCTTACTGTTGTGGCGGATCAATTACTGCCACAATTCTGAATCGCGCTATCGAAGTTACACAGTTCAGCGCTATATAAGCAGCTGAAATGATAACAAGTCAGCTTCGGCCAGACCGAGCATACCATCTCCGTAATTTCATCCGTAATGTCCGTCAATCTCCGTAAATCATCAGTAATTTCCGAGATCTGCCAAGCCCAACAAGGACTGTCCCGGGATGTATCATGTAGTTGTATATTAAGCCTGCCTCAGTAAATGGAGTCACGGGGATGCGTGTGGTGACATTGAACTTTTACTGCAGCTCTGCCAGTTTGTCCATCTTAACATAAAAGGAGTGTTTATAAAAAGAGATATTATTACATTTAGGTCACTTGTTCTGTGACCGTCGTTACGTACAGTTGTACCTTTGTAAAAATATTAAATAAGAAGACAAAAGTAAGTGTTTTTATATTAAAATAATTTACATATAAATATTTATGAAAAATCACACCGTATTAGTCCCATGGAAATGGAAATGCTATGGAAAAATAGTAAGAATTTTTATACAAAAATATAACAAATAAAATAATATTTTTTATAAATACTTCCCATACATCAGATAAACTTGACAGTTTCAATATTGTTTTCTAATGTTTACGCGAATTTCACTCATTATAATAAAACAATTTTTTACGGATTTTATCGCGAATAACTTTGTAATAATAGGACGTATGACACCTCAGTCCTCCCGTGACCATGGTTGCTGTAAAGTATCCGAAACGTCGGGCTTGTAAAAATCTTAATAAACCGCGATAAAATCCGTAAAAAATTGTTTTATTATATTGACAGTTTCAAATTTGAATCTACGACCACCCTAATGCATGTACTGCTTAGATATAGTTATACTTTGTACAATTTACTTAAAATAAATGGCGAATTTGTCTTACTAAACTTTAGGTAACACAAAATACCGGTTTAAAGTTAATCGGCGATACACAATCGCGACCTGCCGAAAACTAGACAGGTTTTAAAAACTAGATTTATAGATAGATAAGATTATTGCCTGCACTTTGTTTATTTATACCACAGCAAGAAATATCGATTGGCTCTTTTTGGCTTAGGAAAGTAATGCACCCCCACCATGGCTCAACCCTTGACGTGGCGGTCAGGTTCAATAGCCTAGGGTGAGCCTAGCACCTTGGGTGATGTTAATTGAGCCGAGGGTACTCTTTGTACCCCTCTTAAAAGAAGAGGGGACAAAAGAGCAGCGGGCAAGGGGCGAGGATGGGAACCTCACCCCATTGTTATATCGTCCCGACGTTGGAAAGGGTTGAAGGGGACCTCTGTGGAGGTGGCGTCGGTGCCTTAGGGGACTGACTAACCGTCGAGTTGCTCATTAGATCCGGGGCACCTCACCAAAGGCGGCATTGGAATTTAAAAAAAAGGAAACTAATCCACCATTAAAAATAATTTTAAAAATTTGTGCTGAACGGTAGAAAACGGTTATTGAAATAATGCCATTAAACTATATAACATAACTTATTACATAAACGAAAGTGCAAAATGCTAAAAAAACAAGTTTTCTCAAAAAATTTTGAGGCGTTTCAAGGTCAGCGGCTCTTTTTATTGCCTCAAAAGTTTTTTTAAGTTTAATTGCCTTTTAAATTTTAATACTAGGAGCGCCCCGTGGTTTCACTGGCGTACTTCCCATTCCCGTGGGAGTACAGGGATAAATTATATCATATGTGTTATAAGTACTAATTTTACTAATATATAAAATTCTCGTGTCACGGTGTTTGTAATTAAACTCCTCCGAAATGGCTCGACCGATTCTCATGAAACTTTGTGTGCATATCGGGTAGGTATATAATAGATAATAAGGTTCAAGAGTGGAGGCCGCGTTTGGGTAGACGAAGTATTGGTCGGCTAGCGAGAGATCGGTCGTCTTGGCGTTCTTTGAGGGAGGCCTATGTTCAGGAGTGGATCGATAGAGGCTTATTAAAGGCGGGCGAAGCTACAGGCAGCAGCTAGTAATCTATATTATTGTAAAGTTTCATCAAAACCCATTCAGTAGTTTTCGCGTAAAAGAGTAACAAACATACATCCATACATCCTTATTTAATACTACATAACTTTAACATTTATAGTAGGTATTAGTAGGATAGTAGGACTAAAACATTAAAAAAATATATAGCATTGATTTACATATTATTATAATATAGATGATAAAAAATAAAACGATTACGATTCTAGTGGGACTTGTTTTAATAGAACGTGTTTTAGATATTCAATAATATTTAAAACTAAAATTGCTATAAATAAAAACTGCTACATACAATATAATATAGACTCAATATTAAGGAATCTTAAGAAGTTTAAATAAAACACATTTTACTATGATGGTCCAACCAAGTATCTCACAGAGCCTCTGTTGAATCTACCACCGCTCCAAGGCGAACCCACTGAGAAGAACAGGGTGAAACGAATTGTTACATTAAGGTAATATACGTTTTATTGAAGTGAAACTTCTATGCGCGCAAAGGATAAAAATTTTATGGATGAAACGTCACGAAAATGTGCATCATTTTTGTCCAAGAAGAGGGAGAGAGTGATTGAGACCGATTGAGAGAGAGTGAGAAAGGGCGAACGTAGCATGAAGCACACAGCCATGGAGTGAGAGTAGAGAGCAAGTGAGACTGACTGACATGTTGGTCTAGTGGTTAGTGACCCTGACTGCTAACCCAGAAGGTAGTGGGTTCGATTCCCACCCAGGACAAATGTTTGTGTGATGAGCATGATCATTTGTTATGTGTCTGAGTGTAGTTTATCTATAATATGTATGTATTTAGAAATATATAATATAAGTATATATCAGTTGTCTGTGTGTAATGTCGGTTCTCCATGTAAATGGTTTGTCCTAGACGGGATACCAACCCGTGACCCTCGCGTGCCTATTTCCCAATCGTTTGACCGAACTTTCATTTCATTGACTCTAGCAGTCAGAAAAATCCGTATGCGAGTCCGTCTCAGATGAAGTAAAAAAGGTAGATGACGCACGGCCTTTGCTAATACTGAAGCCACAAAACTCAGCTCCTTTCATGTAAATACACGCACTCACGCACACACATGCACCAAAACTAAGCTCATTTTTGTATGTGTGAGTAGTAGTATCTTATGAGTCGTCGTGCAGTAAATTTGCCAAAAAAATACAGTTTTGTGTAATTTTATGGTGTAAAAACAATACAAAAGTGACCAAAGTCTCTGAAGAAATATCGTTTCACACGTAAATAAACACAAGACTATATTCTTTTAAGATATTTTAACACTATTTTGAGGTTAATCAACATAAATAATATTATTGCCCCGAAATGACGTATCGGGAGAGTGTTGCCAGAAGTTAGTATTTCCAATAGCCCAATAGTGGGTAAGTCAATTGCAGGCAAAGCCATAGCAAAATAATTAAGTACAGAGGTGACATAATTATTATTTGATCGCTATATGACTGAATCGAAATGACCTCGTATAATCTATGTTGTATTTTTTTTGGGATTCACCCACAATGGGACCATCTATTTAATTATTTATAAATTTAAAGATTTACCATTTAATAGATTTAAAAAAATGTAAATGCGTGGCTTCCAGAGAAATATTTTTATAATTTAAATGTTTTTTTTTTATGGAAAACGACATATTATGTATTTAATTTAAATTGTGTATTGATAAAATGTGACTTTCTAATTACCATTATAATCAATTATTTTGAAACTGATATTCTCTGACAATGATTTTAATGACATGTTTATTCATCAAGTTTATTATATTGTAACTATTTTTTCCTGTTAATTTATATTAATTGTTTATTTATGTAAAGTTTTATTTTCACACACCATGTTATGGTAGAATGTATAGAACTTGTTTAATTTTTTTTTTAATATCATCAAATATATTTACTACATTCATGGGAATAAATAAATAAATAAAACAATTGTCTCAATAAGATATCAATTGAGACAGTTTATAAAGTGATCTTACACGCCTCCTACATATTCGTAATATTATTGTATTTTATAAAAATATTCACTGTCGCATTCACTTATTACCTATTTTTATTAATATGCAATTTTAAGGGATATTTAAAAAAATGGTAACCCTTCATTCACTTACACATACTTAAAAAAGTGGCTTCACTTTCTTGTTTCAAGTGCGCTATCTACCTTTTTTACTTGATCTGAGGAGTCCGTAATAAATATTAAAAATGTTTCGTAATCTTTATAATAAGCTAATATCCTACGAGGAGACAGAGTAATTAATAGTTTAACAATATGAACCTAACTAACTACCTAATTTTATTAACTGTTATTTTTTATATTTTTCTCAAAAACTTAATAATAATGTACTAAAGTAATGTTCATAATTTTGTAATTTTTTGTTCGATTGATCCAGTTTGTATAAAATTAATGTGAGCTCCAGTTGTTGCCTCAAACACAGGATATCCTAGTTCAGGCAAATTATACTAATGTTACCTTGTATGTACATTTTTTGAATACATTATTATTATTATGTATCGTCACTGAAGTCTCCTAAGCGGCTGGACCGATTTTGAATGCTTTTGTGTGTTGGAATTTTCATTTCGATTCGAAAATAGTTTAGATTCTCAATACTACAGTATATCTTATACAGGACGACTGTCGGGTCCGTTAGGACTATCATATTATGATTGTAGTTTGTAGTATTTAATAGTAGTTTTGTATATTAATCCTGACTGATTTCGGTCTCGGCTACTGTATTCTGCTGTGGCGCACCGATTAGCGCTATAATCCTGAATCACGCTATCGAAAATTTCACATTTCGGCGCTATATAATACAACAGCTGATATGATAATAAGTGGGTTACGGCTTGACCGAACATACCATCTCGCTCGGTCGGAGACCTACCCACACTGCTATCAAGTTATGTGAATTCGTTGGTACGCGCATGTGGCTAGCGTATCCGATTTTAGCACGAAAAACAAACAGAACATGTTAAGGATCTAACATTGCCTTTTTTTTCTTTCTTTTCCGGGAAATGCTCTGAGGCATCCCGCGGGGGAGTGGGGACTCCCAAACGGGTATGTGGGACTCGCTGCGGCTGAAAGGTGATAAGGTAGCTCTATTCACTAAAACCGCCAGTCAACAATGCGGCCTTTGATGAGGCGCCCCAGATCTATTGAGCAAACAGGGCACCTCGATGGCTAGTCTGACCCTCAAGGGACCGACGCCACTTCCACAGAGAAGTTGTCCCGCACCACAGAACAACCCCTCCCAAGTCAGGGACAGTACAATGGGGTGAGATTCCCATGCTCTTTTATGCCCTCTTTTTATAAGAGGGGTACAAAAAGCAGCTCCCTCGGCTCAAGTGCCTAAGTGGCTTCGCCCGGGATGCTGGGTTCACCTTAGACTACTGAGCCTCACCGCCACGATAAGGCTTGAACCATGGTGGGGGATCTAATACCTATAACCATATTATAGTATTAAAGTTGTAGTTTTTATAAGAAGGTATTTTACAATTGATCTCTTTTAATGTCAAGGTTCCTTCTCCGATCTTCGAAATTGCGTACTTTGCATAATATAACGTTATATATTATGGTAGTTCATGTGTGACTCGCGCTTATTTTTGCCCCAGCTATGGCCGTAGGTGGGGCCGGCGGCGCTTTAATCTCATGAATATTCACCTGACCGGACCATCGCCAGCCTGTAACTGAATAACCTACAACAACCGACGATCAATTTTGATCCGCGAATCATTTGCGCTGAGTTGCAAATGTACTGTTCATGGGGGATGTACATTGCTAACGTCGTGGTAATTTGGTGATAAGGGTCCGTGCCGTCAATGCGTCAGCATGTCATAGAGACACTGTGGTCGTAGAGATACTGTGTCATAGAGATACTGATACTGTGGTCATAGAGATACTGTGTCATAGAGATACTGATACTGTGGTCATAGAGATACTGTGGTCATAGAGATCCTGTGGTTTTTTTATGGGAATATATTTCAATACAATCCCTGATAATAGAATCATTAAAACGAAGTTGCATTTATTAACAAAAAATATATATTTCAAAGACTTCGTTCAATTTGATTAAATCTTTGTCCTTCAATCAAAATCAAATCCTTAAATTTTTATTCAAAATAGTACTTACTAACAAAATATCTCTTTAGTCGACTTCAAAAAGTCAGATTCTTTTTTTAACATCAATTGAGTCTACCGCCGGTTTCAAGGCAAGCCCACTAAGAAGAACCGTGAAACAAACTCAGTATTCAAAAAGTACATTTTGTAGACTTTCGGTGACCATTGGGGGGAATGGGCAACGCCCTATATATAATCTCTATTTGTGAGGGTGTGTATGGGCGGTGATAGTCGCTAACAGGCTACTACTGCTCGTATGCCCTTATATGTTAAAAAAATCGGTTGTCTGTAAAGTCGGTTTACTGACGATAGTTGAACGTGACAACGTCATAAGAAAATGGAACGCCTCAGAGCGAGGTAACGCCGCATACGACATCTTTTTTCGTTCATGCAGCCGGCTCCATCGAATTATAAGACGTTGTCACGTCAAAAATAATAATAAATACTTAGGCTTGTCCCGGGTACAGTCGGGATATTCACAGGCGACGTTGACCACTACCCATCCTCCGTTTCCTTATCCCACTAACATAAACAAATGCCACTTTCTCTACTTTTTATCAATTTCAGATTATTTTTTAAACTATACCCACACTCAAGTGTACTCTGGTCGCGCTATAACTGTAGTTTATAATCGCCAGCACGCGCATCATGATTGATTCCATATTCCAAATTTAAATCCCGATAATTATTAAATATGGCGTCGATCCACCAATTTTATATCATTTGCATCTTACGTATACAAACTTCTACATATCTATACAGATAAATAAAATTGGCCGCAGCTTCACCCGCGTTAACTTAGATTTACAGCCCTATACGGATGGATGATGATTATGTTTATAGTCTAAGTTACTACTTAAAACATCAGCTATCTGTCAATGAAAGTCCCGTCAAAATCGTCCCAGCCGTTTCCGAGATTATCCGGAACAAACAGACAGACAAAAATTGTAAAAAGTGCTATTTTGGTTTATGTACCGTGTATACATCCATATACATTTAGTAAAAAGCGGTTATTTTAATATTACAAACAGACACTCCAATTTTATTTACATATTTTACATTATAACAAAATATGTTACAACAATATACCTTTTAGAATATACCATACCTGAATGTAAATCTAAATCCAGGTTTAGAAGAACAATCTTACTCTCTTCTGTCCACTCTTGTCTTATTATAAGCGCTCCTAAATTACTAAACTGATTTTAATGCAATTTGCACACAGTTTGATCCAACTTAATATAGATAATTATAGGATTGTGTAATACAATAACGTAAATGTAGGACGAGGAAAGTCTCCCCACCATGGTTCAGGCCTTGTGTTGGCGGTGGGGCTCAGTAGCCTAGGGTGAGCCCAGCAGCTTGGGCGAAGCTAATTGAGCCGAGGGGGCTCATTGTACCCCTCTTATAAGAAGAGGAGACGAAGAGCAGAGAGCAAGGGAACCTCACCCCATTGTACTGTCACGGCGTTGGGAGAAGTTGTGCTGTGGTGCGGGACAACCCCTCTGTGAAGGTGGCGTCGGTCCCTTAGGGGACTGGATAGCCGTCGAGGTACCCTGTTTGCTCATTAGATCCGGGGAACCTCACCAAAGACGGCATTGGTGACACTCGCTGGGTTTTAGTGGGTAGAGCTGTGTCCACTTACCAGCTTTCGGGCGCAGCGAGTCCCATATACCCGCGTGGGGAGCCACTCCCCCGCGGAATGCCTCAGAGCATTTCCCGGCGTTAAAGAAAAAAAAAGGACGAGGACAGTCCAGGCCTCTAGTAATATATGTACAACAAGGTTGCTTAATCTCTATCCAAGTTACCTAGTCTTTATAAGTTTTTTAACAGAAATAAGCTTTTAGCGAACATTCTGAAAGTTATGTAAAAAACACTTCCATTGTTGCATGGACTTTCTGAGAGCAAACTTGGTTGTTGAAGAAATTTATGACGTTCAAAAGTTCGAAGCACGCGTCTGGACATAACCTTAATGTATTACGGTCAGCATCATCAGCCGGCGTCATCACACAATAAAAACTCACACAAGGCATTTTTGTCTCGCCATTATTAGTTACATCTATCCTCTATTTCAAATAAGCCTCCTTAAACGCCAATTCTATCTTGGGCACACTTTGCAGCTAGGTCGACATAACTTCGAGAGAGAAGCCGATAGGAGGATTCAATTGGGATGGGCAGCATTCAGGAAGCTTAGCCATATTATCACGTCGTCTATACCGCAGAGTTTGAAGATGAAAGTCTTCGACCAACGACTTACGACTGGTCCGTAAGTTTGCCGTAGCTCAACGTGCTATGGAGCGTGCTATGCTGGGTGTTTCTTTGACAGATAGGATTCGGAACGAAGACATCCGCCAGAGAACTACGGTTACCGATATCACGCAAAGAATATGCTCGTTGAAGTGGCAGTGGGCTGGTCACACACTCAGGAGAATGCATGGCCGATGGGGCAATAAGTAAGACGATCTCCGTGCGGTGGCCGGTCCGTGTTGGATGCGAGTGGCAAGGGATCGGCCATCTTGGCGTTCATTGAGGGAGGCCTATGTACAGCAGTGGACGGATAGAGGCTGATGATGATGATGATGATGTGGTGAAAAAGATCTTTTGCCAATAATATGAGTAATAAACAAGAAAAAATCGTTGAAAAACAATGATAAAATAAATAAAAACAAATGGACATGACACCTTTTGTTGCGTACCTATGGACATGTCACCTTTTGATTTAAAGATGTACTGGACATGACACCTTTTGATATGGAGCTACCTGTGAAATGGACATGTTACCTTTCACCGGAAACTCACAAACCGCACGAAACGCGACAGCATAGCTGTCACTTGACGCTGGTTTTACATGAGCGAGACGTACCCCCCCCCGCGGTCGTGCCGGCCCAATACGGCTGCAAAGCAGCATGGCACTACCTCTTACAAACTTCGCGGGATTCGAACCCGCGACTGCCGCGTCCAGTCATGAGCAGACGAGCCGTCCTAAAATCATGTCATTTTCTCCCTTGTTGCATCTTAAAAGAGCAAATGTTCTAATTCCCAATCACCTGTACAACGATAAAGACGTCACTAAGTATCGAGTATAATCGAGTCAGTGAGGGCCCCGCGCCATCTTGATCACCGGGACCCCCGGCAATTGGGGCCCATTCCATTTTACGGCCCCATTAGTATTCATTACGAGCGATAACCTTTATTTATAAATTGGTTAGCTCCTCATTGGATAACGTCTTTGATCGTCAAAGCGTTTTAATTATTTTGAATATGGCATGTAACGTCTTCGACGCAAGTATTTTCCCTCAGCGCGCGTTCTCACTTACTTTCGGATTATTTTACCTTCAAGATTTTTTATGATATTGTTTGATATAGAAAAATTGACAAGACATATCAAGTTCCCACCACGGGCCTATATTTTTTTGAGTTTTTAGAGTTAGTAGAGCGCCTGGAATTTAAAAACTTGTACATTCTGCCTTTATTTCCCTAATACAAAAAATAAAAATAAAATTAATAATAAAACTAATTGAAACAAAAAATAAAAGTGATGTTCGTTAGAACTAACAGTCGGGTTTTTTTGCATTCGTTTGTCCTCTAAGGAAGGTTATAATTTTTTTGTTTTTTTTTCAAATTTAGAGCAAATGAAACCGCATGGACCAGCTAATACGTAAATGGTAATCACAATGTAACCATAATAACAAGTTGAAAACACAGTCAGTGTGGTATGACGGTGGTACCCCCGCAGCCTAGATAATGCCTTTCTGAGTTCTGACCCTCTCAGCAGAATAACGATAATATTTTTTCAAAATGCACATTAATTTATTATTCCTATAGGGATCCAAGAATTTAAAATACCTTTGTTACACAAGCCTCCTAAATGTTCTATATAGAATTCTCTTCATCCACACGAAGTAAAATCATTGGTCATGTTATCCCCGTGTTAAGCTCATAAAAGTCTTATGTGTAGGTACTAGTAAAAATGACCCTAATATAACATAATATAAGATTTTAAACTGAATTTGTTGAATTTACTGTTAAATCTGTTTTTAAGTACGGATATGTAAGCACTCTGTAAAATATCATATTGAAACATTTTTTATATTAAACTTATCATATTATCATTAATGTTCATCTTAAATCTGCTCTTTACAAGAACCGGGAATCCCCGCGAATACAAAAAAAAAACATAATGTTATTGTTAAATAAAATAACATTATGTTTTTTTTTTGTATTAATGTATTAATGATATTTATATTTTTGTATTAATGATAGTATTTAAATTAAAACATTTAATAATATGCAGATCGCAATTCTGATATTAAGTTTTTGTTAATACTGACGACTCTATAGTTTTTTTTTTGATTTGTTTAAACAAATTAATATATTATTTATCATTAAGAAATAAATTATCTTCGGTAGTAATTGTGGATTTCTCATGATATTGTGTCTTTGAGGGCTGATGACGTGGTGGTTTACGTTAATTTCCACCTTTTCTACGAATGTCTTGTTCACAAGAATCAGTCTCGTGTAAAAAAAAGTGAAAAATGTGGCGGACCAATCAGCACCACAATCCCGAATCGCGCTATCGAAGTTTCACAGTTCGGCGCTATACATACAACAGCTGAAATGATAACAAGTGAGCTGCCTGACCGAGCATACCATCTCGCTCCGTCGGAAATCTTCCTTGGGGCTTCACTTATATCCTACAAAAACATTATAAATATTCAATTTGAAATATTAGTGAAAATTAACAAATGTTAATTTTAAATGTTATCACGATGATAATTCTAAAGACCAGTCATAAGTGACTCCATCAAATACGATACGCCTTTGATCAAAACCGTGGCTGTCACATTGAAGTGTTCCATCTATCGGTAATTTGACTGTGGGAGATAAATGCTAATACTACCCTCCCTCCCCTACCCAGTCATCTGTTTTCGGATAATTGACATCATCACATCGCTGACGGCGTTAAATTCACAAATTAGTTTCTAATTGTTACGCGTGTAAACCATTTACATAGGTACTAACTAAGGTTATATTGGTAATACAGATTTTGAGGTATACCGCTAGACAGACCTTAGAGTATACATTATATATAGAGCGCGCGTCACTAAGTATGAACTGTAAGCACAGGTATGAACATAGACAAGATCATTGTCTTGGAAACGTTCTATCAGTGTCAAAGCAACACGCGCTTTTCATCATATTATTTGTTTCTATGTTATAATGGTGAAATATGAAGTGCCAATTTGTAAGAATGATTCCTGGAAGCAAAATAAAAGAAAGCAATAACATTCCTATTTCGGTGTTTATTGAGGGGTGCCTGTGTTCAACGGTGGATGGATAGAGGCTGATGGTGATGATGATGATGAATGTCCTAATTTAAAATATAGATATTTTTAATGCATTACGCATGGAACGTCACTCTCACGGCGATTTACTATAGATAAATATCTATAACACGCATCTCCTTACGATCGGCACAAGGAAGCGGCGTGACAGTAGCACTCTTTATATTATTATGTATACTCTAAGGTCATAATGACGGGATAATTTGATTCATGTCCACCATATGATGTACTAGCTAGTTGTGCTAGTGCCCGCAGCTTCACCCGTGTGGAGTTCGAAAGAGTAGCTTAAGAATTATTTCCTTACTAGAATGAAAATAACAAATAATTTCTTTACCTATTATTCAGTTTATTATTAAATAGGTACCTACTAACATGTGGTAAAACGTCGTTTTTAGGGTTCCGTAGCCAAATGGCAAAAAACGGAACCCTTATAGATTCGTCATGTCTGTCTGTCTGTCCGTCCGTATGTCACAGCCACTTTTTTCCGAAACTATAAGAACTATACTGTTGAAATTGGTAAGTAGATGTATGCTATCACATAAAATTTTTACACATAAGTAGAAAAAAAACAATAAATTTTGGGGGTCCCCATACTTAGAACTAAAACTCAAAAATATTTTTTCATCAAACCCATTCGTGTGGGGTATCTATGAATAGGTCTTTAAAAATGATATTGAGGTTTCTAATATTATTATTTTCTAAACTGAATAGTTTGCGCGAGAGACACTTCCAAAGTGGTAAAAATGTGTGTGTGGGGGACATTCTTGTAACTAACACCCTGTAACTTCTAATATAAGAGAATGGTAAAACTAAAAAAACTATATGATGTACAATTACCATGCAAACTTCCACCGAAAATTGGTTTGAATGAGATCTAGTGAGTATTTTTTTTTAATACGTCATAAATCGTAAACCGCAATTTACCTTTCATTCAATCAACTGAAATATAAAAAAAAGCATTTAATTTCATAAACATAAACTATATTTTTTGTTAAAGTGTCTAATGTTGTATATTATGTAATGGTACGGAACCCTTTGTGCGAGAGTCCGACTTGCGCTTGGCCGGTTTTTGACGTTTCAATTGATGTAATTATGAAATAGGTACTACTAATAATAAGGCAAATTTAGGTCCCGTATGAATTTCGAGTTATTATTTTTTTATGTCATAAGGAGGCAACCGAGCAGTCGGAGCCTTATGGTGACTATTGACGCCCATAGACATCCGCCCAAACAAAAGTTATGCAAATGTATTGCCCTCCTTTTCCCTATCCCCCCAATGGGCCAACGGAAACTCACAAACGTTGTCCCGCACCACAGAACAACCCCTCCCAACTTCGGGAAAGTACAATGGGGTGAGGTTCCCATCCTCGACCCTTGCCCCCTGCTCTTTTTTTTCCTCTTCTTATAAGGTAAGGCTCACCCTAGGCTACTGAGCCCCACCGCCACGTCAAGGCCTGAACCATGGTGGGGAAGTAGGTACTTAGGTATCTACTAAATTGTTTTATATTTTTTGATTTATCTCAATTATATTTTATAATTGAGAATAAACAATATATTAATTCATAATTCTATATATATATATATATTACATAGGTACACAAACAAACATATTGACACTCAGAATGTAAATAAATTAAAATATATTGTTTGTACGGAATGCGCCCATTTTGTTTAAATGACAAGTATTTTTGCTACTTTTATACGCAGCACAAAATAATTTTTTTGCTTACCCTTTGAGTGCTCACCATAATTTTACTAAACAGGAGCAGCTCACTGCAGCTTATATAATTAATATTATGCTTTACAAAAATAATTACAGCCGTCCAGAATGACATCAATTGCTGATTGATTTTGTAATGTTTGCCGGCCACGAGTTGCTGATCAATTAGCTATTTCTGCTCATAGATTATATTTTTCTGCTCACAAAAATACGAATACTATGCTGACCATTTAAATAACACCCATATATTGTTTTCTAATGTTTGCGCGAATTTCACTCATTATAATGAAACAATTTTTACGGATTTTATCGCGGTTTATTAAGATTTTTACAAGCCCGACGTTTCGGGCTTGTAAAAGGCTTAAGTTATCCGAAACGTCGGGCTTGTAAAAATCTTAATAAACCGCGATAAAATCCGTAAAAATTGATTCATTATAATAACACCCATACAAGTGACTGGGTTAGTAACCTCTCGCTCACATAATACTTGTGAAAAGCGACAGCTATGCTGTCGCCTTTCAGGCGGTTTGTAAATTTCTAGTGGCCCATTGGGGGGATAGGGATACATCTGCATAATCTCTGGTTGTGCGGATATCTGTGGGCGTCGATAGTCTCCAAAAGACTTCATTGCTCGTTTCCCTCCTATTATATGTAAAAAACTGTAATATATTTAATAATGAAATAATTTTAGCAAACTCAGCACTTATCTCACCACAAACGTGCAAACGCTGCAGAACGAAGTTTTGGAGATAAATGTAGTTTTGTGCATTCTCCTGGGTAACTTATTTCGTGGAGCGATGCACTTTTCGGATAGATTTTCCTTTACGAAATTGCACTTGGAGTTTACTTATTTAGACCTAAAACTTACGTGGTAACATTGCTATAAAAGTTGGTTTAACTCAATCGACTAAACCATGAGAAAAGGGATTTTTCTTGGTTTAAAATCCAAAAAAAGTATTCATTCCATTATTAAATATTCATTAATACTGACAATCATAATATTGTAACATTAATTACATTTTACATAAAATAAGAAAAAAAAATCGCGCATCTGAATAGGCTTACTTTAATAACCATAAAAAATGAGTGGCTCAACGGTTAACGCGTTGGCGCTCAAGCCGGAGGTAGCGGGTTCAAATCCCGCCAGGGAACAAAAAAGTTTTCTGTGTTCCTGGGTCATGGATGTGTATTAAATATGTGTATTATATGATAAAAATCTTATATATATGAATAGTATAAAAGTATTAAATATATTTCCGTTGTCTGGTACCCGTAACACAAATTCTTCGAGAACTTACCACGGGATTAGATGAACGTCGTGTAAAAAAGTGTCCATAGATATTATTATTAATAGAAGTAATTAATTACTTTCAAATTTATAAAATTCAACTAGATACGAGATCTCTGTTATTTACTATAAAATATAACATTACTTAACTACAACATTTTTCGTTGGGGTACTACATAGGCTGCACTAAAAGTATCGGGAATGGAATATTTCCACTGTTCCTGTCATATTAAAATCTTTTTAATTGAAAACTCCTTGGTTTTAAAAATCGAATACCATTTATTTATTTTAAAAAAGATTATCGGTCTTGTCACAAGGTCTTGTCAAACTTGTTTAGTCGTTGAGAAAATGGAATTGACTCGAGAAAATTCTAGAGCGATGATTTATTATGACTTTCGAAGTGGTTTAACACAAAAACAGTGTGCTGACCGGATGATTTCTGCATTTGGTGATGAAGCCCCATCCAAAACCACAATTTATCGCTGGTTTGCTGAATTTCAACGTGGACGTGTCAAGCTCAGTGATGATCTCTGTCAAGGTCGTCCAAAAACTGCAGTCACCCCCCAAGAAAACGTTGATGCTGTGCGTAAGCTGATTGAGGAAGATCGACATGTGACATACCCCGAAATTCAGACAACAACTAGACATTGGCATGAGTCAAATACAAATAATCTTGCATGAACAATTAGGTGTAAAAAAGTTGTTTTTCCGATGGATACCGCATTTGCTCTATGAAGAGCAAAACGCGGCTCGCGTTACTTGGTGCGTCAGAACTCTCGAAAGATTCCACGCAGGATCCTCAAATGCTGTACATAACATCGTATCAGGTGACGAATCCTGGATATATGCGTACGAACCCGAAACAAAAAACCAGTCACGAGTTTGGGTGTTCGAAAATGAGTTAAAGCGAACAAAAATTGTTCGTTCACGGAGTGTTGCAAAAGAATGGTGGCCACGTTTGTCTCCAAAACCGGCCATGTTGCGACTATTCCTCTTGAGGGACAAAGAACGGTTAATGCAGAATGGTATGCTAGCATTTGTTTCCCACAGGTCGTTTCTGAACTCCGTAAAGAGAACTGCAACCGCCGCATCATCCTCCATCACGACAATGCGAGTTCTCACACCGGGCACAAAACAAAAGAGTTTTTAGAGCAAGAAAACATAGAATTATTAACACTTATTTGAGGGTACTCAGGTTAGACTCAAACCCAGACCTACCATTCGAAACCAGCTAATCCATCGATCATATATCAAACGTACACAAACATTGGCAGGTCTCTGGTCGGTTTTTCACTTAAGCACCGCCACCGGTCGCGGGCCCATAAATAATTCTAGCCGGGTCATCCGCCGCAGCATCAGTCACACGTCGACCTCGCTCATCCTTCGGTGTATCCGCACATATCCGCAAATGTCTGCCATATTCACATTCGAGGGCATACTATACCAATATTTTAAATACAGAAGTAACTCAAAATTATTTTAAACGTAATAAATAGTAGCTCGATATTTCATTCCAGGCAATTTTTAATTTTTTAATCGGTTATTTGTAAATAATGTCGAAATATCGAGTTTCGCGAGATAAAAATCCTTCTATCATTGACGGTGAAATTATTATTTTTGAACGAGCAGTCTTAGCCTTATGGTGATTACCGACGCCCAAAGACATCCGCATAACCAAAAGTTATGCATATATGCGCCGCTCTCCTTTTTCCTACCTCCCCCCCCCCCCTAATGGGTCACCGGAAACTTACAAACTGCACATAACGTGACAGCATAGCTGTCACTTGACGCTGGTGTTCTGTGCGGCACAATTCGGCTGCATAGCAGCATGACACTACCTCTTACTACTAATAGAGTTTGCTTTCCGCGCTTAAACCGTTGAACAAATTTCAATGAATTTTAATTCGAATAAATACTATTAAAATAGCTTCATCGAACTGTACACGACTGTAAAACTAAACGCGGAGTAACATCTAGTAAGCAATAATTTCATTAGGTACATTTGTTTTATCAAGCGTTTTCCGGGACGAAGGATCTCTCGAAAAATATAACAATTAGTAAAGGTCATCGGAAGAAACCTCTATGAGAAGCTGTAGAAAAATAGCTTTATTTTAAAAAAGAAAATCGGTCCACTATTATAAACAAGTGTATTCACGTAGTTTCCATTCAATGTGAGTCCACCTCGTCCAGTGGCCCTGACTGACAGAATACGGAATAAGGGGGTAAATTTGTGGCGGCCTTTGTTAAATAATTTACTGGGGCTATTTAGAAAATTATGTACAATACACGTTATGAGAATTTGATAAAATTAACATAACTTGTTCTCGGCCATGACTCAAGTTCAAGTTTATTTATTTCTTGTATATTTCATTATGGCTTGCCTTGGTATAGCGGTTGGATACTAAACGCGGTAGCGTGTTCGAATCCCGCCATATGCAAATAATTTGTATGACCAGGTCATTAACATGCCCATATTAACATAAAGTATGTGGGACTGGACATGATGACATTGTTAGTATTTTTTGTTTCCATTTGTGTCGCCCACTTTTGAATTTTAGTCCCTAGGCTATCGCCTAGGACACATAATTTTTTCGTAATTTTCTTTACCTGTTTTGCAATTTGCACTTGCGAATTCTCAAAGTACATGAATATAGGCATAGAAAAATAGACCTACTTGCTGTTTGTTACTTACTGAATCACTATTGGATGTATAGGGTTTATATTTTTAACGGAACCCTAATTCATCATCATCATCAGCCTTAATCCGTCCACTGCTGAACATAGGTCTTTTTTTTTCTTTAACGCCGGGAATGCTCTGAGGCATCCCGCAGGGGAGGGGGTCTCCCCACGCAGGTATGTGGGACTCGCTGCACCTGAACGCTGGTAAGTGGACGCAGATTTACCCACTAAAACCCGGCGAGTGCCACCAATGCCGCCTTTGATGAGGTGCCCCGGATCTAATGAGCAAAAAGGCACCTCGACATCTAGTCAGTCCCCCAAGGGACCAACGCCACCTCCACAGAGGGGTTATCCCGTAACACAGAACAACCCCTCCCCATGTCGGGGTGAGGTTCCCGTCTTCACTCCTTACTATTTTGTCACCTCTTCTTCCAAGAGGGGTACAAAGAGCCCCCTCGGTTCAATTAGCTTCGCCCAAGGTGCTGGACTTACCCTAGGCTACTGAGCCCCACCGCCACGTCAAGGCCTGAACCATGGTGGGGAACATAGGTCTCCCTCAATGAATGCCAAGTCAACCGATCCCTTGCCACGTGCATCCAATACGGACCAGCCACTGCACGGAGATATGATTATAAGCATATTATCCCCTCAATTGAATTACAGGCATAAGAATTATTAATTATTATTCTAAAATAAAAAATAACCTTATATCATCAGCTGTTTCGAAGATTAAAAATGTTGTTTATTAGTGAATACTAGTATTTAAATAAAACGTTCCTCAGGATGGTCACGGTTTAGTAATTATTCTCAAAAAAAAACAAGTATTTATCACAATGACTTGTTTTTATGCCGTTTTTAATCCTATAATTCCGATTAAAGGTACTATTTCAAGGCAGCAATGGACTACTTGTCGGAGACACGATGTTTGAAAATGCGGCCGGACACCTTGATGGCCGTTCGCCAGAATGTCAACCTTCACAAGCCTGGGGAGATGAAGCGGGCGGTGCAGATCCTGCATGAGTGGATCCAGCAACAGGCGCACTTCAAAAAGAAAGATTTTCGTAAGTTTTTATTTAACTAGCTTTTACCCGTAGTCCGATCTACCTCACAGGCTTAAGCATCTGGCCTGACGATGACTGTTTGTATACCTTTGTTACTCAATACGTAGTACATGCAGGTGTTTTTTTTTAATCGGATCAGTAGTTACCACATACATCCAAACTTACAAACGTCATCATCAGCCCCTATCCGTCCACTGCTGAACATAGGCCTCCCTTAAAGAACACCAAGGCAACCGACACCTCGCCACAACCATCATAAATAAGAAATATATATTAAGGCATAAGAAAATTACAAACATGGCCCCTTTTAAATATTAGTATAGATAGGCAAACCAGTATAAACCTGCTATAAGAGATAAGCGTTTTTCTCTGCCTATCTCTATCTGCCTATCTCTTAAACAATTTTGTAATGTAAAAAATAGGCAGTGTCATTTGCATTGCCTGTTAACCTACCATCACTATCCTGAGAAGTAAAATGGTGAGTCCCGGTACGAGTCTACCACACACTGCCTGTGTTGCCCTTTGAAATATGACTGCTTGACCCATATAAAAAGCAATATAGTGGTACCCATGCAAACATCCGCAGCACACGACGATGATATTAAAATTCTCTTACTGTTCTTGATACTAAAATTTTGTTTACAGCTCCTGTATTCTTGGAGACAACAATCATCAATAGCAAGGGGTCTTTAGAACGGGCAAAGACCATGATAGACAAGATGTGCACCGTCAAGACCTTGACACCTAAATTCTTTAAGCCGTTTGATGTAAGGAAGGAATACGAAAAGTATTTAAGAGGACACGCGTAAGTCATTGCTTAAGAACGAAGGAGGTTGTTTTATATGTTAAACTAGCTGCCCGCACAGACTTCGTTCTGTCAAAGGGGGAGGGGGAGGAATTTCTTAAAATCCGTTTTTAGCTGACCTCTACATGGCAAAAATAATATTCCTACAAATTACATGTCTCTAGGTCTTATAATTCCAGAGATATCGTGATGAAAGAAAGAAAGAAAGAAAAATATTTTATTGTCATGAGAACAGCTCCTATATATAGAAAGACAAAGTGGCAGACTTCCACCTGGTGGTAAATAGTCAGCGTCGCCCGTGAACGAGTTTACCTGAAACTAGTCCGGGCAACTGATTCATGTGTTGCCTCGCTGGTCCCCTGACAAAAGTCTCTGTACCAGTAATTACACTACCTGTCTTGCACTTCCCTTCGAAATACATCTGAGCTATTTTACGGAAGAAACAAGCAGCGTGGTGGTGCCCATGCAAACGAGAGATAAGTGGCGACAACACAAGAAATGAACTTAAAAAGATAAAACGACGCTTGTCTTTTGATTGTGAGTAAGGAAGGAGAAGCTAGAAATCAGGAATGGTAGTGTTGAGAGAATAGCCATAAAGTCTGCTGACTATTCCTGTCAAGGGTATGGGTATTCTTGGTGTTGTAGGCTAGGCTTGTAATTTTTATAAAATCCATGCCCTCAAATGACTCTACGCATTTGAGGGTGATTTATGCACGATAAACTCACAAAATTGTGTCCGTATTATGAATCAAAAAATAAATACACATCAACTCATCATCATCGTCATCATCACCAGCCCCTATCCGTCCACTCCTGAACATAGGCCTCCCTCAATGAACGCCAAGACGACCGATCCCTCGCCACTCGCATCCAACACCGGCCACTGTACGGATATCGTCTTCCCACCTGGTTCATGGCCAACCAACACTTCATCTACCCGAACGCAGCCTCCACTCCCAGACTCCGCTCATCAACACACATTAAATTCATCATACATACTGTCCGTAGGCAGGATTCGAACAAGTACTTACGTGGTAAAATATTCTCCAACGTAATAATGATTGTTATAGTTTATTTGTTTCAGTATGATTGTCGCTTTACCACATCTCACCGAGGAACACTATCGAATTACCTTCTTGAAGTTCAGCGGAAAAATTTCTTCGCCAGAACTATTGGACCGCCGCTTTAGGCTGACACACACTGTGAGTATACTGTTAATATCGTAAATTCATACTAATATTAAAAATATGAAAGTAATCAAGAAATTTACAAGTAAGAGGTAGTGCCATGCTGCATTGCAGCCGAACTGGGTCGGCACGACCGTGGTGGTACCTCTCGCTCACATAACACCTGCGTCAAGTGAAAGCTATGCTGTCGCGTTTCGTGCGGTTTGTGAGATTCCGGTGGCCCATTTGGGGGGATAGGGAAAATGAGACTGACCTATCTGCTTGGCCTTGTTTGTGCGGATGTGTATGGGCGCCGTGAGGCTCTGACTGCTCGTTTGCCCCTAAAAAAATAGAGCTAGGATCACTCGTGGCCAGCTCCTACTCCTGTGTAGCCAGGATCCATAATGGTTACCACCTAATATATTATTTGAAAAGATTAGTTCCACTGAGTTTGTTTCGCCGGTTCTTCTCAGTGGGCTTACCTTGGAACCGGTGGTAGATTCAATTGACGTTCAAAAAGATACTGTATTAGTACTATTTTGAATAAAAAAAAATTGATTTTGATTTTGATAATCACTTTTCGATATGACGCCACGGAGTCCGAGGGAGCATAAAAACTGCCTTGGGACGCGCAAAAATTAAATCAGAAGGATTTAGGTGTAGACAAATACCAGCTAGCGCTTATCAGCTATAGAGATAAATAAAATTGGAGTGTCTGATACTAATAATTATTAAAATAAGCGTTTTTTACTAAATGCATATATACACGGTACATATACCAAAACAACGTTTTTTACAATTTTTGTCTATCTACCTGCCTGTCTGTTTGTTTCTGCTGATCTCTGAAATGGCTTGGCCGATTTTAACGGGACTTTCACTGACAAATAGCTGATATTATAAGTAGTAACTTAGGCTATAAAAATAATCATCATCAATCCGTATACGGGTGTAGTTAAGCTAACGCGGGCTAAGCTGCGGGCAACAGCTAGTGCCACACGCTTTATTTCCGAACCGAAACGACTAAGAAAAAACCTAATAGATCAAAAAGCAGTTGGTCGTCGTTGATTGTCGTTGGTTGTCGTTGGTTGTCGGGGCGCTCGACAAATTATGAGGCAACTACTTTAATGTTAAAATTCATAACCAATAAAAGCCCTTAACAAAAGATGAAAAAAAAAACTAAATAAATGACGCGTCATACCATTTTCCGCCAGGGAACAGCAAATTGACGGAGTACTGTCAAGATGCGCCTATCAATGTTTCACATCCATAAAGAAATGCGTCATTCCGTTAGCCACCCCGGCATTCGAGTCCATTTTACTGCCACCGCAACAAATAATTTGACTTGGACTCTCCTTATCATCATCCGACTGTGCAGGCGCTGGAGTACCTGCGTATGCACGACTACCACAGCGGCATCGTGATGGTGTACGACCTCAGCGACGCAGACCTGGTCGACGTGGTCACCAACCTCAACCTCATCGAGGTCAAGAATTGGTACACCATCTTCTTGGTGAGTCATATTTATATGAACCCAAATTTTCTTATGTTATTAGACCTAATTCTCAGTGTAGACAATGAATGTATTACCTAGCCTTTGTTTTTTTTTCTTTAACGCCGGGAAATGCTCTGGACATCCCGCGGGGGAGTGGGTCTCCCCACGCGAGTATGTAGGACTCATTGCACCCGAAAGCTGGTAAGTGGACGCAGCTATACCAACTAAAACCCGGCGAGTGCCACCAAAGCCACCTTTTATAAGATGTCCCTAATGAGCAAACAGGGCACCTCGAGGGCTAGTCAGTCCTCCAAGGGACCGACGCCACCTCCACAGAGGGGTTGTCCCGCACCACAGAACAACCCCTCCCAACGTCGGGACAGTTCAATGAGGTGAGGTTCCCGTCCTCGCCCCTTGCCCCCTGCTCTTTTGTCCCCTCTTCTTATAAGATGGGTATAAAGAGCCCCCTCGGCTCAATTAGCTTCCTAAGGTGCTGGGCTCACCCTAGGCTACTGAACCACTGAACCCCACCGCCACGTCAAGGCCTCAACCATGGTAGGGGTGTTTATTACTTAGTCTGCCACAAACTTCAAGCTCGCTGTCTTAATGTGTAAAACAATAATGTGAATACTTACAGGAAAGTTACGGAGTGCGAATTAAAAGGATACACACCATTACAACCTCAAAGATCATCGAAACAGCTATATCCATCTTCAAAACCTTCGTTAAGAAGAAGTTGACCGACAGGGTTGTCGTCAACAGATCCTATGAAGAGCTGTATCAATACTACCCCAGAGAGATTCTACCCAAAGACTATGGCGGTGAACAAGAATCATTGAGCACTTTGCAAGGTAATGCTTTTATAATATTCTATCATTGTATTATTAACATTAGTTAAATGTAGATCGTATTTTAAAGGCCAGCAATGAGCCAAGCCCTCAAGTGAGGTGTGTGTATGTTAGTGATCACTTAAGAAAAGGTGTGTCTTAATCTTTTGGCGACTATCTACGCCCATACACATCCGCACAACCAGAGGTTATGCAGAAGCGTTTCCTTCCTCTTCCCGATCCCCCCCATGGGCCATCGGAAACTCTCAAACCGCACGAAACGCGACACAATAGCTGTCACATGACACAGGTGCTATGTGAGCGAGAGGTACCACCCCACTCGCGGCGGCCCAATTCGGCTGCAAAGCAGCATGGCACTGCCTCTTACAAAATTTGTATTAAAATGTCCATTAAATGTTACATTCAAGTAGTGTTACCACTATGTTCCATTTTGCGCACCAATTCAGTCAAAATAAACGTCACGGGGTAGCCCGTCAAGTGAAACGTTCTCGTGTATATAAAAATGCCGTCCCCCGTCATGGCATTCTAGACAAGTGCCTTAGTGCGCCAAATTTCACATAAAAATTTAATTCCTGGGTTTCAGAGTTAGCTCTCGACGAATTGTCATCAGAAGAACACGAAGAACACTTGAGAAGTATGAGAGAAGCGACTGTAGATGAGTGTCAGCGACCTTTGTGCCAGTTCAACGATATGTACATCGGGACGAACGGGACCTTCCGAACTTTGACCTTAGACTAACATTATTCCTCACGTTCCTCTACAACATTTGGCACGAGACTGCTCGACATTAAGCGAGGAGGGTTTTGGGCCAGTTTCTCTAGGCGCCGCAGTTGGCTCAATACGGGGTTGAACTTCACTATCCTCACGATGTTTTCCTTCATCCATAAATTGTACCTTCAAATTGTTACTACTCCAAAAAATCAAATAAAACAAAAAGTAAATCTTGATAAAAAATAAAATTTTGGGCAATATCTTATCATAAATATTTACAACTAACCGTACCGATTTTCCAAAAAACATTTCTAATTGGTCTATTAAATGGAAAAAAATTGACATAACGTCATAAATCAATGAACGTTCCGCCTGGGCCAAGCGTGTAAGCGAGAGCGCGGAAGAAGCGATAGAGAGAGACACGAACGGCCTAAGCGATTTTCTTGTAACGCATTATGACATTATCACGTAAAATTATCGTCTCTAAACCAACTTCACAGACAACTCGTAGGTCTTTTTTTTCAAATCCAGAGGTTAGCATGTTTCATGATACCCTTCAGCTTTATATTAGTTTTACATAGAAAGGTCTATAGAAGCGGTTGTATAAAAAGTTATTGATAAAACAAGTGAATATTATGTATTATTAGCTACTAATAAAGACATTTACGCTCGCCACATCTTTTACTATAATTTAATTGATCTCATATTAAACATTCAAAATGCAGGCAGACGTCCTACCACATACAGCGCCACTCATCGTATCAGAAACTACACTAAACTATACACAACCTACAATTTTCATTTAAAACAAGAAAGGGTACTCAGGGTACTTGGCCACTACATGCAGTAGTCGCGGGCTAGAATTCCGGCAATGACTCCACCGGGTTATGGATTGTGTTTGTATGTAATAATATAAATTTCTTAAGATTATCGGCTAGGTTGTGTGATCTTTGGCTTATATTGATGTTTATATAAACTGAAATATTTAGTATTCGTAATATCCGTCAGGTATACAAACTGGTATAATGTAAATTACAATGAATATAAATTATGAAATCAACAGGCGGTGCATGGCCAGGAAAGATAACAATGAATATAGTTACAAAAAATATATAAAACCTTGTATAAACTTTTTGTTACCTAAAATTATGCATGTATAAAAGATTATTTATACAATATTTATAGATAAATATATTATTATATTATTTACATCGACATTACATTTGCATGTTATTTTTTTTTTCATTAATACCATTTTTTATAGCATAGGAGGGCAGACGAGCAGGGCCTGTAGACAAAGTGACATCGCATTGTAGCCGAAATTCGTTATCGTCTTTGAGATAACGATAATAATTTCTAGCCAATGATCAATCAAAGATCGTGACAGTGCAACGACAACAACTGTCAAGTGATAAAACAATTTTTACGGATTTTATCGCGGTTTATTAAGATTTTTACAAGCCCGACGTTTCGGATACTTTACAGCAACCATGGTCACGGGAGGACTGAGGTGTCATACGTCCTATCATTACAAAGTTATTCGAAACTACCCTATGGTACATCAATATTTTGGTCAGTCCTATCTACGCAGTAAGTGCTAACTGTATCTTTAATCTGTGACATATTATGCTTAGATTATGATTTGATAATTTTAAATCAGCTATATGTTCACACCGTCGCTCCACTAAGTCTGCCATCTGTGAACATAGTCTTGACAAAGCTCGCCATTATATCAGATTTGATAAACCACAAGTCTTCGCAAAAGAACACAGATTCCAACCAAGGATGATCCGTGAGGCTATTGAAATTAAAAAACATCCTAATTTCAATAGAGAAGATGGCTGGCTCTTACCACCTGCTTGGGATCCCATTATTAAAATTATCAAATCAAAATCCAAGCATAATATGTCACAGATTAAAGATACAGTTAGCACTTTCTGCGTAGATAGGACTGACCAAAATATTGGTGTATAATAGGGTAGTTTCGAATAACTTTGTAATGATAGGACGTATGACACCTCAGTCCTCCCGTGACCATGGTTGCTGTAAAGTATCCGAAACGTCGGGCTTGTAAAAGTCTTAATAAACCGCGATAAAATCCGTAAAAATTGTTTTATTATAATGAGTGAAATTCGCGTAAACATTAGAAAACAATAACTGTCAAGTGTCAACAAAGTTCGACAAGAACTGTCAAATCGGACCAAAAAATTAAAATTAATTTCTATGTAAATAGACCTCATACACACTATAACTCATAAAAATTGTGAAAATGTTACCCTCCATGGCCCACGCCCACGGATAACGAATCAATATCAATAACAAAATAACATAAGTTTGACATAAGTGTTCGATAACCAATTGACAGTTTATGATTTTGTTACGAATTTTAACATTGTCTACCAACTTGCGATAACGATAACGAGTGACATAATTGACGACGGCTTATGTCAATCCCATACATTTTATTCTTTTCGAACTTCGTTATCGTTTTTCTAATGTAACTTTGTCTAAGGCCTCTGAAGCTTTAGACTACCGACGCCTTTTTTTTTAACGCCGAGAAATGCTCTGAGGCATCCCGCCTGGGAAGTGGGTCTCCCCAGGTAGGTATGTGGGACTCGCTGCGCCCGAAAGATGGTAAATGAACGCAGCTCTACCCAATAAAACACGGCGAGTGCCACCAATGCCGCCTTTGGTGAGATGCCCCGGATCTGTTGAGCAAACAGGGCCCCTCGACGGCTAGTCGGTCCCTCAAGGGACCGACGCCACCTCCACAGAGGGGTTGTCTCGCACCACAGAACGACCCCTCCCAAGGTCGGGACAAGCTCTTTTGTCCCCTCTCCTTATAAGTTCACAAAAGCCCCTTCGGCTCAATTAGCTTTGGCCAAGGCGCTGAGCTCACCCTAGGCTACAGAAGCCCAACGCCACGAAAAGGCTTGTCCTGTTTACTTGTTACTTTTAACAGCGTTGCAAAAAATGTATGCAAAAAAGACGTTGTCAACAAGAATTGCAGACGTCTTGTCTCAGGGTAAGCAATACAGGAATAAATATATATATAGAACTGTGTAAATTCGTCATTCGATCCCAAACTCGATTTTAAAGGCGATACTTTAACTTCAAAATATTGTTAAGAGTGCGAAAAATGTACGAGATTGAGAAATACTAATTTCAATTAGTTACATAAAATTCCTACCGATTGACAAGTTCTCGATCCAAATCCTAAATTTCAAGAGGATCGAGTGTCAAGAGTAATCCGCTGGTTAATTTCCAGGTGATCTTGCTCATGTTTATGGGCATTGTTCTTATTTTGTCATAAGGTGCTCGTCTGTGGTCGTCCGTCATTGCCAATCACAACCATCAGACGCAGAGCAGTCGAACCATCAACAAAAACTACCATAAAATTGCTTTCTCATTGCTTTATACGCTCAGGTATAAGTCGAGACGAGATGAGATAAGAGAGACGAGATGAGATAAGAGAGACGAGATGAGATAAGAGAGACGAGATGAGAGAGAGAGTAAGGAATTTAATTAAATATCCCATACTTTTACGGAATGTCTTGATAAGAGCCTTTGTTTTCCATTGCGCGAATGTTACATAGCTCCATTTTATTCGCAAAGTGTTTCATAACATTCAAAATGCCCGGAGTGGAGCAACGATAACCGTAACGGAAATTATTGGGCACGTAATGCCCCGAAATGTTCTTAATATCTGTAATAACTGAACGCGAATCCAATAAGTGGTGGCCGGTTGGCTGTTTGCGGTGTGCTCTAAGTTATACGCTGAGTTTATGTTTGGTTTGTAATAGGACTGCTAATTTGAATTCGGGTGGATTGGATTTGATCTTTTTTTTTTTGGGTGATAATAAGGTTATAGACAAAAAAACTGTAAAAACGCGCAGGGTGATTGAGCCCTTATGGAAATGCCAGCTTCTGTAAGTAAACTGAATGAAAATTTGATACAAAGCTCCCAACGCTTCGTTCTTAAACTAATTTTTATTTTCAATTTTTTATTTCAGTTAGTAATAAAACAAAAAAAAAGTTTTTTTTTCGTCTACGTGTTTTTACCACATACTTTAACCACATGAGTAAGTAAACGGACAGAGACAAAGCTTTCATACAACGCGTAAAATTATTTAAGGGTTGTCACAGGTGGATAAAATTAAACGAACAAAACGATTTTTTTTATCGAGTAGTAATCTATGTAAATATTCTATCTTTATTACCTACAAAATATTTTTTCTAAATATTTTGTCTTTATATTTTTTATTTGCAATAATCTGTTGTACCTTTTAATAGAGTGGTAAATTCTAATGGAAAGCTCAAAGCACTCTCATTGCATATCAGTTTTTATCATAACTATTATATTTTTTTCCGAACAGGAATCGTATCCTAATTACGTTTTCTGTACCTATACTTATTGTATTTTTACTGTAAAGTTTAGCTAAGATTTAAGATTTAATGCCGGGTCAAATGTTTCCCTAACTAGACTTTAGGCACATCCATAAAAACTTAGTAAACAAAAGTTATAATAATTAGTAGAAATAAAAGAATAAGATACAACTTACCTATTGAAATCTTTGGGATATCTAAAATATGATCTCTATTATTGTTCATACACACAGTACAGTATACAATATTGACACTTTTTACTTTTAATTATCAATAATAATTTAAGAACAATGTTATAAAATATGATTCTTTTTTATTTGCTCTATTATTGTTCATACACACAGTATAGTATACAATATTGACACTTTTTACTTTTAGTTAACAAAAATTTAAGAACGATGATAATAATTCGATATACCCGCCAAGCGAAAAAATATACAGTGAAACTTGGTTAAGTGGGACCTGGATAAGTGAGAAACCTCCATAACTGGAACTCATGCTGAGGTACCAACACTTTGGCAATGAATTACCTCTGTTAGTGGGACGAGGTAAACCTCTATATCTAGGATTTGTTCTTTCGATTTATCATCATAGTTACCTCTATAACTGAGACAGCGAGTAAATTTTATATGCATAAACCTCTGTAACTGAGATAACATTGTTTGTTTACTCATTCTTATTCTACCCACAAATTCCACACGTAATTCCAAGTACGTAAGTACAAATTTTGAGCTTCAATTACCTTCAGTTTTAGTTTCGCTTTACTATCATACAGATGTTTATTTGAAAAATGTCAAAACGAAAGCTACAATCGTTATCATTACGTGAAAAACTGAAGTTAATATCCGTTTATGAAAGTGGGAAGACACGCGAAGAAGTTTGTGCCGAATTTAATGTGCCAAAATCTACTCTTTGTAGAATAATTCAGAGTAAACATAAAATTGAATCACAATGTTCTGAAGGACAAGGAAAACAAAAACGTTATTTTGAAATGTCATCAATTGGTGACCAAAGCATATTTGATAAAATTTATAATATCGAAAAACATCTGATGGCTGATACTTCCAAACGACAAACTAAAATGACAGATTTTTATAATTGATACATTCTGTTTCCATATTCGTACATATTACGTGTAAAAACGTGCTTGAATATTTTTGTTGATTACATTTGTATGATTACCTTTAAGTATATACTATATATTTTTTATTAAAACTCATTTATATACATAACACGTTATTTTATTTAATGATCGCACCTCTGTAAATGAGACAGATATTTATTTATACCTGTATATCTGAGACACTGGGTAAGTGGAATACCTCTATATGTGAAACGACATTGCAGGTCCCTTGATGTCTCACTTAACCAGGTTTCACTGTACAACGCACTCACATCCCCGCGTTCGAACACTCGTCGAACCGGTTTCGACCGGTTTCTACTCGTACGTGACAAGCCACGAGTGCTAACGCACACATGCGTTACGACGCTTGTAGTAGTGCAATCGATTCGCGCGGTTGTATGAAGCTTTGCCTCTGTCCGTTTATTTACTCATGTGCTTTAACCACGTAGACGACATCGACATCTGTTCTCAAAAAGCTCGTTGCTGCTTCATCACAGTTTCAAGACTGGTCAGAAGATTTATACCCAGGAGGTTTTGACTTTTGAGCTCTCGGTATACATTAATGTTCCTTTTTATTCTATCCTATCCTATACACACAATATACGTTGTATATTATTAACTAGCTGTTACCAGCCAGATTCACCGGCCTCAATAACCTTTCTCAAAACTCAAAAGAAAAAAATAATAATTTGAAATCAAACTCCTTCTCATCCTAATAAGCGCGTTCAAACAAACAATCAAACTGTCCAGCTCTATTATATTAGTATACAGTTGTAAACGCTTCAGCCTGTGGCCTGTCCCCATAATTACCGGCAGTAAATCACACACGAGTTAGCGAGCTCGTCTAATTGTGGGCTCCCCAATACTCATCACCCCACGGCCCACTCCCACTCCCATGCGTGGGAAATCGGCCGGAAATATTGATTAGAGATAATATTATTTAGATGCTAGTAATTATTGTATCCCGAGGCGTGTTCGGATTTCGTTAGTGAGGTACAACGCAACAAGAGGTAAAAACGGAAATACCGGTACAGTTTTTTTATGTTGGTTTCATATGCAAATGGGCAGACGAGCCACCATGGTAAGTGGTCAACGTCGCCCATGAACAAACAAGTTCAGTCGGAGCTCACCCAGGCAACGTGAGACGTAAGGTTTTTATTATATTTTATACTGCCTATCCTGTACCAATGCGCATGAGGATTGCAGTGGGAGAAAAGGCGATACGAGAGTGTCGAATTTATCTATTTTTGGATATAATATGTGGGCTAGTTTTGACTTTCCTGGGAGGCGAGTAAGAGGTAGTGCCACGCTGCTCTGCAGCCGAATTGGGCCCGCACGACCGGGGTGGTATCTCTCGTTCACTTAACACCGGTGTCAAGTGACAGCTATGCTGTCGCGTTTCGTGCGGTTTGTGATTTTCCGGTGGCCCATTGGGGGGGGGGGGATAGGGAAAAAGAGGGCAACGCTTTTGCATAACTTTTGGTTGTGCAGATATCTATGGGCGTCGGTAGTCACCATAAGGCTCCGACTGCTCGGTTGCCTCCTTATGACATAAAAACGGCCCAGAGCTCTTACTCACAATCGGAACATTTCTGGAGATATTTTAGTACTTATTTTAGACTGGTAGGTTCCAAGCAAAAATCTAAATGTTATCACAGATGTAAATACACTATATGCATGCATATGCGTCCACTTGAACATTTGCTGTAAAAACTTCATGGTTAAATATTTAAAAAAAAAATATCTCATATGGATTCGCGCAAAGTAACGCCTGATTCTTTTAACTATCTTACGACGAGCATGACCGATATACGGTCATAAACGGTGAGCAGACCGAACAGACACGACATAAACAGACACGACACAGACGTATGTTTTTTTATTGGACAGTTCGTCTATTTCTAATCGACTACAAAAAAGAGGAGGTTCTCAGTTCATCTATGTGTAGTTGTCAGTCAAGGTACGTAGGTACTACATGGTCCAGTAACAAATAGGACACTAACTCCAAAAGTAACTATAATATAATGACGTGGTAAACGCAAAGTTTGTACATTAGCAAAATAATAAATTGATTATAAGTTTTAAGCACAAAAATTAATAAAACACAATTATTTTATTACTTTTTTATTTTTTATTTTTGAAGTCGGTTTTAATTTTTTAAATGATTTCCCTATGAATTTTCTTGGCTGATAATGAATATGTAAAACTTCACTAGTCTTCAATTATACCTACGCAATAAATACATTTGAAGTATTGCCGATACAAATACGTCGCAATTCTATTTGTACGAGATTACCCCGGGGATCGGAACCCGCGACCCCGCAAATGGATGGAACCGCCGCACCTGAGACGACCTACATTTAACTCTCACGTCTACTTGCGATGATTTCGCAAGATTTCGCAAGCTGCTGTGTAACTAGTATTACTCAGTAATGGATTGTATAAAATACGAAAACTATTAACATTTTTATGCTTTTTTTAACGTTATTATGAGAGCAAAGTGGCCGACTACCTACCTAGTAGTATATGGTGAACGTCACCTATAGACACAACCGCCTTCAGAATTCGAACCACTCATACATAACTAATCCTAAGGTACAAAATTATAATCTTGGTATCTGACACTGCCTGTTTTGCCTGGCATAAAACAGCAAAGCTATTTCAGAGCAGAAAAAAAGGGGAAATTATAAGTCTAGCCACAAAATTATTTACTGGACACGTGATTAAACTTCTAATTTTATATCTAAGCAACGGGAAAATGACATAGTCTCTAATAAACTAATTCGACTTTTTTACAACGCCAACTAAATATTCTATAGAAAGCGTCAAGTAAAGATCATCAATTATTGTGACTTGTCCTTCTTATTTATACATTGCCACCTAATTTACTAACTTGGCCACGGATTTTATATCTCGTCACCATTTAACGTTTTACAGCTTCAGCGCAATCAATATGGGATGAGTTACAATTTGAACGTACTGAGTTTAAAAATTAGAAGCTAAATAAATATATTTTTTGATGTCATTTAATAGTATTTTAGAAGTTTACTGTTAGAATGCATGTTACAAATTTAGATGCTAAAAAATAACCATCATGCTGAGTTGTATTTAGAGTGGTTTACATAGAACATAACTAGTGGCTAAGATAGTATTATTTAGATGCTCGTTAATTGTGGCTGACTTACTAATTTAGAAGGCAACATACATTTTTGGAGGCGAATAATGATATTAAAAAGAAGCCTGTTTAATTAGCACCCGAAAAAAAGGATTGCAGTATCCGTGGTACCTGTCATTTCTCTTCTTTAGAAGAAATAAAAAGCCTTTACTTGACCTTACCTTACCTTTATCTCAGAAACGTTTGGAAGGCAAATTTTATTCCCTATAAATAAACAAAATCTACATACAAATTGTAAATAGATAAAATATTAAATCAAACCACAGATCCTTTGAGTAGGATTTCCAGGAACATTTGCTTAGACAGTTGTGTCACCAAGAAACCTGACAATAACGTCATGTAATTGGCTTTAGGCATTTCGGTTCAGCTACAACAAACGAGAAATAAAACTATAATGTAAAGACATCGAATACATTCAAGAATAATGTTTCTGAGCTTTTATTTATTTATAATATTATATCTATCAACAGAGAAAATATATTATTATAACTAGCTGCCCGCACAGACTTCGTTCAGTCAAAGGGGAAGGGGAGGAATTTCTTAAAATCCGTTCTTAGCTGACCTCTACATGACAAAAGTAAAAGAAGTCTCTAGGTCTTATAGTTCCAGAAATATCGAGATGAGTCAATCTCTCTATAGAACAGCTCATATACATATATTTTGAATATTTCAAATATTTCAAAATTTTAACAAAAAATTGAGGCGATCCAAACTAGTGAATGGATTCTAAGTATCATCGGATGTAGATGTATAAGATAAGTTATTGGAATTAATGTTGTTTAAGGGTTCCATACACTAAAAAAAAAAAAAAAAAAAAAAAAAAAGGGTTCCATACACAAACACAAAGTAAACTTCTTTTGGCGCACCGCACATAGATTTTTTTAGGCTTTGAGTAAAGCTGATCCGTCACGCTCGGAAGTGAAAGACTCAATCGGGTGAACTCGGGACCGCCGAGTGTGCTCGAGCGAGAAAATTATAGTCTCACTGCTGAGTGCTGTGTCGCTGTGCTTTCACTTCTATCGGTAGTCCCTATGACTGGTTAGGTTATTCAAGTTAGTTCGATAAGCAAATTCGTTTTGCCACATGAAGATAAGTCGCGCACACAGCCGCGTCGGTCATGAACATAAAAAAGTTAATCTGAAACTAGCCCAATTAACTCAATTATCCGCAATCCAGAGACTAAGATGGTCTCGGTGTCGATAGCTACTGCCTGTCCTTTCGAGAACTCGACAACGGACGAAATAAGCGGGAAATATAGGATACTACTCCCACCATGGTTCAGGCCTTGACGTGGCGGTGGGGCTCAGTAGCCTAAGGTGTGTTCGGCACCTTGAGCCGAGGGGGCTCTTCGTACCCCTCTTATAAGAACAGGGGACAAAAGAGCAGGGGTCAAGGGGCGAGGACGGGATCCTCACACCATTGTACTGACCCGACGTTGGGCGGTTGTTCTGTGATGCGGGACAACCGCTTTGTGGAGGTGGCGTCGGTCCCCTGAGGGGCTGACTAGCCGTTGAGCTACCCTGTTTGCTCATTAGATCCGGGGCACCTCACCAAAGGTGGCATTGGTGGCACTCGCCGGGGTTTAGTGGGTAGAGCTGCGTCCATTTACCAGCTTTCGGACGCACCGTCCCACATTCCACAGATGGATGCGTCAGAGCATTTCCCGTCTTTAAAGAAAAAATTAAGCAGGAAATACTAGAGCGTATCGTAATCCACCAATATCGGAAACCTCGTATCGAGTCTAATATTTATAAAGCACTCCATGGCGTCTTCACGTATTGATCATCGCCCAGCGAGTTCGGATAAAAACCTCTAAACAATACAAACACTTGTCATGTTAGTTTATTTACAAGTCCTGCGACAGGTGTATTCTGTTGTCACTGAAATATGTCGCCATTTGTACGGTGAGCTTTATGTAACATTGTAAAATTGGCGGGTATCAAGACGAAATATGTACTAGAAAAACTATTTTGCATTCGCCTTTTTACATTCGCGACGTTTATGTGCAACAACAATCCGGTATCATTGGCAACTGTGGACACGAGCCCCAGTGTGTTGTGGCGCTCCCGACCGCTGTTCGCGGTTGACGTGATGAGGACTCGGGCTGCCGGGAGCGCACCGACGCACTCGGCACTGGTTAAGTTAAACAAATTGTAATTTCGGATACCACAGTTGACATGTTAGCCCCACCATGGTTCAGGTCTTGACGTGGCGGTGGGGCTCAGTAGCCTAAGGTGTGCCCAGCACCTTACCAGCACCATATAAATAATTCAACATACGAGGGCGGCACTGAAAATTTCGGGAATCAAGGAAGTGACACAACATTACTATTTAAAAATGTATTTATTGCTTTTCGAAGTATTCTCCGCGAAATTTGACACATTTTTCCATACGATGGAACCAATCATTGAAGCAACCATTCCATTCGGAAGTTGGGGTCTCCAAAATGGCCGTTTTGTAGGCGTCCACAGCTTCTTCAGGCGATGAAAATTTCTGACCACGCAATTTATTCTTTATTTTAGGGAAAGTATAGAAATCATTAGGGCTTAGGTCGGGGCTGTACGGCGGATGGTCTAATAATTCTATGTTTTCTTGCTCTAAAAACTCTTTTGTTCTCTTAGCGGTGTGAGAACTCGCATTGTCGTGATGGAGGATAATGCGGCGGTTGCAAAAAAATACTAGCATACCATTCTGCATTAACCGTTCTTTGTCTCTCAAGAGGAATTTGGAGACAAACGTGGCCACCATTTTTTTTTTGCAATACTCCGTGAACGAACAATTTTTATTGGCTTTAACTCATTTTCGAACACCCAAACTCGTGACTGGTTTTTTGTTTCGTGTTCGTACGCAGGAACTGTCACCTGATACGATATTGTATATAGCATTTGAGGATCCTGCGTGGAATCTTTCGAGAGTTCTGACGCATCAAGTAACGCGAGCCGCTTTTTGCTCTTCACAGAGCAAATGCGGTATCCATCGGGAAAATAACTTTTTTACACCTAATTGTTCATGCAAGATTATTTGTATTTGACTCATGCCAATGTCTAAAGTTGCCTGAATTTCGCGGTATGTCACATGTCGATCTTCCTCAATCAGTTTACGTACAGCATCAACGTTTTCTTGAGTGACTGCAGTTTTTGGACGACCTTGACACGTCCGCGTTGAAATTCAGCAAACCAGCGATAAATTGTGGTTTTGGATGGGGCTTCATCACCAAATGCAGAAATCATCCAGTCAACACACTGTTTTTGTGTTAAACCACTTCGAAAGTCATAATAAATCATCGCTCTAGAATTTTCTCGAGTCAATTCCATTTTCTCAACGACTAAACAAGTTTGACAAGACCTTGTGACAAGACCGAGAATCTTTTTTTAAATAAATAAATGGTATTCGATTTTTAAAACCAAAGAGTTTTCAATTAAAACGATTTTAATATGACAGGAACAGTGGAAATATTCCATTCCCGATACTTTTAGTGCAGCCTATGTAATACGTAGATTGAAGGAAAAATAAACGATTTTTTTTTATTACGGTAATAAAATTATTTCCGGCCTCTTCATATTTCCAGTCCCACGACATAATATATCAAATTTTCGTAAACAATGTCACTTGTAATATTAATTAACCACTAAACACATTTAGTTGTTTATTACATTATTATCTATGCTTTTTCCCCAAATTTTCATCCACAATTGTAAGCAAGATTTTTTTATGGTTCCGCTCCACAAAATGTAAAAAAGGGACCCACCCTTATGTGCCCTTATAGGATCACTCCGTTGGCTGTCTGTAGGTCTGTCTGTCTGTATGTGCGTCTATCAAAAACCTACAGGGCACTAAATTCCCATTGACATAGAATCACGAAAGGTAAGAAGCTAGATCTCACAACGTTTTTTTGAACCCTTGGCTTGGCTTTTTTTTATTGAAATAAGCAAAACAAACGCACCAAAAGTGTTTTTTTTTTAGAAATTTAAATAAGCTTTTTATGTGTCAAAAATTATGAGGTCTATAACTGACTGTGACTTTATAATGCCACTGGCACTGCCCTGACACGTCGCGTTGACAGCTGGCAACGAATGACATATTAGGCGCTCATTTTACACGTTAACACGTTTGTGAGCTATTTGCTCATCATCATCATAAAATGTAAATCTTGCTTAAGTGAAATAAAATGTACATATAAAGTAACCTTAATAGTATTTCCTTTTAACCTTTTAAATATTATTTTCTAGTATTTACGCGAAATTCACTCATTATATTGAAACAAATCTTATGAATTTTATCGCGGTTGATTAAGTTTTTAAATTATAAGAGGGGTACAAAGAGCCTCCTCGGCTCAATTAGCTTCGCCCAAGGTGCACCGCTCACCCTAGGTTACTGAGCCCCACCGCCATGTCAAGGCCTGGACCATGGTGGGGAAACTAGACAGAGCCTGTTCTTATGGTAACCAGACAACTGATATATACTTATATTATATATTTTAAATACATACATATTATAGATAAATTACACCCAAATGATCATGCTCAATGTATTAACAAAATCGGAATTGTTATTTTTTCCGCATTTT
Source organism: Helleia helle (assembly GCA_963853865.1). Classification (NCBI taxonomy): domain Eukaryota; kingdom Metazoa; phylum Arthropoda; class Insecta; order Lepidoptera; family Lycaenidae; genus Helleia; species Helleia helle. Next base: position 1,160,993 of record OY971423.1, read on the forward strand.
TGAAGTATTTAGATGAAATTTTGACACCATGCTTTAACTTTTTTTCACTCCTGGAAGCTGGAGCATAATTTAAATTTGCTGTCAATATCACACAAAATTTCATTAATTTCATTTTACACTTTTATACTATATCAACTCTGTAGTAACGAATAATCACAAATAGTTTACAAACATCAAAACGTACAAACAGACAAATAGAACGTACACAATTATAGATAATTTGTGTGTGTATCTAATGGTGAGGCGTTAGAGATTTGTATCTTTATGTCTGTACACAATCAACAAATTTCCGTGGCCCTTATCAGTGATCGGTAATCTACTAATATGGGCGTAGAAACATTTGTTTCCTAGTCGTATGTTGAACTTATAATGTGTTTTGGACGCCTTTTACAAAAACATAATATTTTGACTATAATACTTAAAGATTCTCATATGTAATAGTTAATAATTACTTATGTTATACCCATACTGACATTGGAATATAACAAAAAGGCTAACACGTTTTAGGGTTGATTTAAATCCATTGTGAGTAAAAAATGAAAACCGTCCAACTACTTAGAGAAGCGCAGTTTCACGGGGCCAGAAGAATCGCTTTCGCTAAGTATAGGTAAGTATTATGTATTTTTATTATAATATGAGGCAGTAGTATAAGCAGATAAATACAGTGCAATATTTCTGGTGGACACCATACAGCTAGTGAACTCGGAGTGATACAGAGACGGTCTTCTGCAACCAACTTAAAAAAAAGACTTACTTAGCACCACCAACTAATTTAATGCTCAATCAAAATATTTGTTTCCATTTTTAAAAGGATCATCACTTTCATACTATTATGGATTATTTTAATTATTACCATGATCTGACTGGAAGAAGGTTAATCTAGTTGTTCACATAGTTTAGGTATGCATACTTCGTAAATCGGGATATAAAGACTTATATGACAAGACAAATGTAAAAATATTATATACTCATAGATAAAAAATCTGTCTCCGCTGCGCTACGACTAGATACCGCGCCGTACTTGTATGTGCGGCAACAAATACCACGCCGAATTCGGCGTACCCGAGCCAGTCTCATTGCAATCGTTGTGTAAGGTGGAGGTGCAGAGTGTTTTATTCAATTAACGTATCATCGTATCAAATATCGTAATATATAGTAATTATCTGAAGTAAAATGACAGTTTGCTTAGTGAAACTGTGTAAAAATAATATTACAAGAAATAATAAAGACTCTGGGATCACATATCATCTGTGAGTATCAAATAATTTCGAAATTTAATAATAAAATAACATGAAACGTTAGGGTTCATTTCACGCCATTCAGTGTTGCCGCGTATACCAAAATCAAGTCCCCGTTGTTGCGATTTTTATATATTGATTTCATCATCATCATCATCATCATCATCAGCCTCTATCCGTCCACTGCTGAACATAGGCCTCCCTCAATGAACGCCAAGATGGCCGATCCCTTGCCACTCGCATCCAACACGGACCGGCCACCGCACGGAGATCGTCTTCCCACCTGGTCAATGGCCGACCAACACTTCGTCTACCTAAACGTGGCCTCCACTCTAGAACCTTATTGCCCCATCGGCCATCCGTTCTTCTGAGTGTGTGACCAGCCCACTGCCACTTCAACGAGCTGATTCTTTGCGTGATATCGGTTACCTTAGTTCTCTGACGGATGTCTTCCTTCCGAATCCTATCTGTCAAAGAAACACCCAGCATAGCACGCTCCATAGCACGTTGAGCTACGGCAAACTTGCGGACCAGTCCTATATTTAGAGGCCACGCTTCAGCCCCGTAGGTCATCACGGGGAGAACGCATTGGTCGAAGACTTTCGTCTTCAAACTCTGCGGTATAGACGACGTGAGAATATGGCTAAGCTTCCTGAATGCTGCCCATCCCAATTGAATCCTCCTATCGGTTTCTCTCTCGAAGTTATGTCGACCTAGCTGCAAAGTGTGCCCAAGATAGACATACTCTTGCACGACTTCGAGAGTTATGCCATCAACGTTAACCGGCCTAGGGAGAACGTGTTCGTTGAACATGACTTTCGTCTTGTCCAAGTTCATCCTAAGACCCACACGTCGGGAAGATTCATTTAGACTGTGCAGCATCTCCTGCAAGCCCTCCAACGACTCGGCCAGAATAACGATATCGTCGGCGAAACGAAGGTGTGAGAGATACTCGCCGTTAATGTTTATGCCACATTTTGTCCAGTTTAAAGTCTTAAAGACGTCCTCCAAAGCATTAGTGAATAGTTTCGGGGAAATGACATCCCCCTGTCTCACTCCTCGATGCAATTGGATTGGTCTTGTTTGACCTCCCGGAACCAGAACGGACATAAAGGCGGCGTCGTATAATCCTCTCAACACTTCGACGTATCGCCAATCGACCTGACATCGCTGCAGAGCTTCCAGAACAGCCCAGGTTTCAACCGAGTCAAAAGCTTTCTCATAGTCCACAAAGGCAAGGCACAGTGGCTGGTTGTACTCATGGGTCTTCTGTACAACTTGCCTTATAGTGTGAATGTGGTCTATGGTGCTAAATCCTCTTCGAAACCCAGCCTGCTCCGGTGGCTGGAATCCATCGAGCTTTTTAGTGAGGCGGTTCGTCATGACTCTCGAGAACAGCTTGTATATATGACTTAGAAGTGATATCGGTCTATAATTTTTAAGAAGGGAGTTATCACCCTTCTTAAAAAACAAAACGATTTCACTTCCATGCCACTCCTTGGGGGAAATGCCCCGTTGAAGGACGAAATTAAAAATCTTTTGTAACTCTCTTAAAACAGGTTCGCCACCTGCCTTAAGGAGTTCAGTCGTAATTCCGTCCCTCCCCGGAGCCCTCCCCCTTTAAGCTGCTTAAGAGCCAGACTAACCTCATCTAGGCTGATGTTCGGAAGCTCGCCGGAGAGGTGTCGTGTTAGGCTAGCACGCGGATCGTTGTTTCGGGGATCAGGTTGAGGAGCATGGGACGCGTACAGTTTGCCATAGAAATCTTCGATCTCCGACAAGATCCCAGGCTTAGAAGAAACGGTCGCGCCAGTAGCGGTCCTAATCTTCGACAGGTGGCTTCTCCCGAGCTTTTCCACAAAAACCTTCGACCCTCTATTCTGCTCAATTGCTTCGGTAATCCGTTGCGTATTTGAGCAGCGAAGGTCTCGGCGTTTTAGTTTGCGGATCTGCTTCGAGAGAAGCTTTACATCTGTAGAAGTGGCGTCTGTGTGTGCTCTGCGTTCCCTCATAAGACCGAGCGTCTCATCCGAGAGTTTGGATTTCCTGCCAGTACGCTTTCTCCTATAAAACCTTTCACCCACGACCCGCATGCAGTCCACCACGGCACCCAGTGCCTCGTCAACTGCCATTGTGGTTTCCGATATGTTAAGGCTATCGAATCGGTTCTTTAATTCCAATTGGAATTTTTTGGAACCTACCACAGTTTGCCGGAAGTCAGGTCGGAGTGTAGACTTTATTAGACGGTCTCGCTCTCGCTGAAAGCTTGCATTCATAGATCCTCTTACTAGTCGGTGATCACTTCCGGTTTTGAACCTGTTGATCACAGAGACATCCCTGAATGCATGCCTTCGGTCCGTCATAATAAAGTCTATCTCGTTTCTCGTCACAGTATCGGGGCTTTGCCAGGTCCACTTCCTGTGGGGCTTCTTTTTAAAATATGAATTCATTAAAAAGAGCCCCTCTTTCTCGAGAAAGTTGACCAGCATTTGCCCCCTGTGGTTACGACTGCCGACACCATGTGGCCCTAAACACGATTCGATACCTGTTCGTACTCCTACTTTGGCATTGAAGTCCCCCATAACAACATTGAAGTGAGCCTTGGAGGTGTTGTGTAAGGCCCTGGAGACATCCTCGTAAGTTGCCTCTACTTCGTCGTCGGAGTGTGTAGAGGTTGGCGCATATACTTGTATCACCTTGAGGCTGTACCTCTTGGTGAGTTTGAGTACAAGATACGCAACCCTACTCGACACACTCGAGACTTCGACGATGTTGTTGACAAGGGACTTGTGGACGAGAAAACCCACGCCGCCTTGGGATGGAGTGTCGCCTTCCCTGAAGTAGAACAGATGACCCGAAGGCAGAGTTATGGTGTCCTCTCCTTGTCTTCGGACTTCACATAACCCCAAAACGTGCCATCGGATACTTCCCAGTTCCACCTCCAGTTCAACCAGGTGGTCATCGAGTCTCAACGTTCGTCCGTTATACGTAGCCAGGTCAAGTTGGTGGTAGCGATCCGTAGCCCGGGGATTCTTAGCACCCCCTGTCCCACCGTAACCTAGGCTGCTACCGTAACCAGGAATAGTGGGACGGCCGGGAACTAGGGGCCTTCTCTTGTGCCTGTAATTCATGAGGGGATTCATGCTCATAATTGCCACGCTGAGCAGGCGGATTGGCAATCGCAGATGATGATGAATTCGCATCGGCGGCACTGCTGCCTGCCGCCAATTCGATTGATGGTGCCGCCATCACTCGGTGCGATCGATGCTTAGTGATCAAGTCTATCTCACTGTCACGATGAGACAGACTGACACCAAGCAATCGATTCGCAGTATTAGCATCCTTGATGTTGGGGAGCTAAATGCCCTTTGACGACTTCTACGTCACCCTGGGCTGGTATTGGGGTAGGGGTATTCTTAAGCCGCCCCCACACAGCAATTATATTATATTGATTTATTGTTTTATAATTTATATAGAATACTTTCTTCATTTATCTATCTTAGTCATTATTACTGAACTATTTTTTATTTATAAATTATTTTAAATACTGAATAAATAATTATAATCATTAGTAAAGAATGGAACAATTTTTACGGATATTATCGCAGTTTATTTAAGATTTTTGCAAGGTCCACGTTTCGAATACTTTATAGAAACCATGGTCATGGGAGGAGGGAGGAAGAGGTAAAATTTTTTTCATTATAATGAGTCAAGCGTTTGAGTAAAAGTAATATTTTACTTACAACTAAAAATATTTACTCTCAACTCTTGGCATGTTGTCTAAAATTCAATATTTTTTTGTGATATAAATTGACCTTACACATATTTTCTGAGCCATATTTGCAACCGTACTTAGTTCTACTAGTAACTAGATTGCATGAAATAATTTTTCCCATTAATTTAGGGTATAGTAAAGCAGCTGGCAATTGTATTCTTCACGCACACTAGCATTCTTGGACATTTTCTTATACACACTATGATATTTACTTGCCGCATCAAGGAGCAGCTATTGTTTTTTGCGGAGCGCGGTATCTAGTCGTAGCGTAGCGGAGACCAATTTTTAATCTATGTATATACTTTTACAAAATCCACTTAGACTCCTTCTCATTTGAGCAAAAATTTTTCCAAGAATTAATCTGAGATATTTGAAATAAAATTTCTGTGTGAAACTTTTGCAGGTCGTTATGGGCAGCCGCCTTGATGGTGCTTCTAATCTGTTCCATCATAGTCCTCTTCAACACGATACAAAGATACATCAGTAACCCGACATACATCGTGCAAAAGGAGTCGATACTGACATTGAAACCCTTTCCGAATGTTCTCATATTTCCCGAAGTGAATTTCGTGCCAGAAAAAATGGACGAATTCCTAAATGAATTGTAATTACAAAATTTCTTTATCTTCTTCTATTTTTCTCTTTTCTGCTGGATTATATATATTAATTTTATTTTTAACCGACTTCAAAAAAATGTGGAGGTTCTCAATTCAGATGTTTGTATGTTTTTTTTGTAAGATTTAATTGTTTTTTTACACGTGAGGCAAAAAAGTACTTGTATGTCTTTCAGGCTATCAGTCGGCCAATCAGAGCGCAGAACCAGCGCAGCGTCGCAACACAAATTTGATGGAATTTGATTTCATACAAAACACTTATCATTATCGTTCTATTCCAGTTATATGCTCGATTTTTTGTTTCCTCCAAAGTGTATGTTGATTACTTCTACATTTTTTTCAATCCACCACAACACACCACAAGTTAAATCTTTACCCTTACCTTATGATAATATACATTTTGCTGTGTCAATTGTAGAAAATATCCAGACAAAATAAATAGAACCTATGTCAAAAGAGTTCTACACCAACTCGCAGCATTTCTCTCACCGGACGTCAAGTACCACCTACAGGATCTAGAGAACATCCAAACTCTACTGGACTACAACCACCTCGACGTAGAGAGTGTCGGTAAACGACTCACCGCTTCTTGTGCTGAAATACTATTAAGGTGAGTAGGTATTATTTATATCTCCATTATCATTATCTCTGAAAAAGTATTTTTTCTAAACAAGAACTTAGTAATCAATATCGTTTAAATAAAATCCAATTGATATTCTAAATTTGATTTTGTATAATATTAACTTTTTTGTTATTCAATCATGCGTATAAACCTAATCCAACGAAACAAGCACACATGCTGTGTTTAAATATAAATAAATATAAAATTTACAATTTTACAGGTTACTTACAAACCCCACCATGGTTCAGGCCTTGACGTGGCGGTGGGGCTCAGTAGCCTAAGGTGAGCCGCTGCACCTTGGGCGAAGCTAATTGAGCCGAGGGGGCTCTTTATAAGCGCGCGCGAGCGCATCGAAACGCGTTAGACGTTTCTCGGCAGAAGCGTTTTGGGGGGTATTTAAAAATGACGACTACGTTGAAGTGTAACAAGTGTAATATCGTAATCGACGAGCTCCTAGCTTACATCCAAAATAAAATTTCGATCGCGGATGAAGTGAGTTTGGTGAAAATATGTGAGTCCGCTTTCTCGTGCGAACAAGTTGAGAAAATAAATAACTTACTCCTGGATTCGTTGCCAAAGGATTTGCGCAAAACGATTCGCAAAGGAAAAGGCAAGGAGAACCGGATACTGCATGATATCATCAGTGTGTTTAAAGTAAACAATCCGGATGTGTTACCGATTTTCGTGGCTCGCGATTTGGAGAAATTACCACCAATAACCTTTGACCACCCGGATGTCTCCAAATTGCTCAAAGATCTGATGATTGTTCAGACGGAGATCAAAAACATAAAGTCTTCGTACGCAACGGTTGAACAACTCGAAACTCTAAAACGAGATTGTTTAAACGAAAAGTATATGTCACCGCCGTTCTCAGCGGTAAAAATAAATATGAAAAGAGGAGCATACCGGGACAGTGGACCGATAGGCTTGTCTCAATTAGACGATACTATCGTTACAGCTAGTTTGGACGCGTCAAACTGCGATGTATTAACCCCAACGGAATACAATCTAAATTATAGAAATATTGATTTAAATAACGTTGCGGGTAGAAGTGGCTCAGAGTGATGCGTCACGATTGAAGGCAACAGCGCAGACGGAGAAACAGCGACATTAGCGGCGAAGCGTCACGAGTTCTCACAATTGAATAGCGAGCCGAGCGAGAAGTCGACTGAGACAGCGAGAAATGAATCTTATGCTGGTGTCATCAAGGTCCAAAATCCAAATGATGGATGGACAGTGGTACATAGAAAGGCGCCAAAGTCCAAAAATCGTTTGCTTGGTAAATTAGGAAATGTTGTCATAGATTCGGAGGAAAATTTTAGGGCGGCGGATAGAAAAATACCACTGTTCATAACGAATGTTCACAAAAACACGACAGAGTCGGATATTGTAAAATATATCAAGAGCAAAACAAACGAGGTAGTCAGCCTAGAAAAGATCTTAATCAAACGAAAGTGTGAACACGATGCTTATAAGCTTTTTGTATCGCAAAGCAAGCAATCGCTATATCTAGATAAAAATCTTTGGCCGAAGGGGATTAATTTCCGACGGTTTGTGCATTTTAAACCTAAGCGCTCTAACGAATCACCTAATATGGAGGTGTAACCGAATAACTTGCCAGTTGTGAATGGATAAAGCCCTTACATGCAAATTTGTAACATTTAATTGTAAGAGTGTGAAGCGCTCTTCAGATTGTATACGTGAATTATGTAAGACAGCTGATATAATAGCGCTGCAAGAAACATGGCTGTTACCAGAGGAGTTGTCCTTCCTCGAAACGCTGAGTGATGACTTCAGCTCGACAGGTGTGTCGGCGGTGGACACCGCGGCAGGCATTTTGCGTGGCAGACCATATGGCGGAGTTGCGCTTCTATGGAGACGTGATGTGTTCCAAAATGTGTCTATCGTTCAGTGTCATAACCCGCGTATCTATGCTATCAGAATAGTGTTACCGGAGAAATCGTGTTTAGTTATGAGTGTGTACATGCCTATGGATGCAGTGGCTAACTTAGTGGATTTTACGGATGTACTAAGCTCGGTAAGTGCTATCATTGACACTTATAGCGAGAGCTGTGTGTATATTTTTGGGGACTACAACGCACGCCCTACGGAACGGTTTTATATCGAACTGTCGCAGTTCTGCTTAGACCAAGATTGGACTTGTGTAGACGTTGAGAAGTTAGGTTTAATGTCGGATACCTAGTCTTTTTAAGCGAAGCTCACGGCTCCAAGCGCTGGCTTGATCATTGCGTGGCCACTAAGGCCGCTACAGCGTCTGTGAGCAATGTTTTTGTGTTGTATGATGTTTTGTGGTCTGACCATTTCCCTATGGTTGTGGCATGTAATTTAAATGTGTTACAACCAAAGAAACCTGCTATTAACACCTCTTCAAATGTAATGGCTTGGAGGGAGAGAAGTCAAGAGCAAATACACACATACCACAGAGAATGTCACGCGAGGCTTAGACTTATAGACTTTCCGCATGGGCTTCGCGAGTGCTGCGATCGCGCTTGTAGTGATCCCAAGCATGGGATTTTTATTACAAAGTTGTACAGTGACATCATCCAAGCCCTTCGAGAATCCTCCGTGGCGAGTAGAGAACCTATCGGTAAGCGTAGAATAAAAAAGAAAGTGATAGGCTGGAATAAACACGTAGCTGAAGCACACGGGGAGGCAAGACAAAAATTTTGTTGTGGTTATGGTACAGTAAGCCAGCTACTGGACTGATTTACATAGAGATGGCTGAGGCTAGAAGCGTTTTCAAATCACGTTTAAAATGGTGTCAAAACCACCAAGAACAGATTAAAATGGATTTTCTGGCCTCATACCATTCTACAAACGATTTTAGAGGATTTTGGAAACATACCAACAAATTGAATAATAGGCCGTCTATACCCATGAGCGTCAGTGGCGTGAGCGAGTCTGGCGAGATTGCTAATGTTTTCAAGGACCGCTTTTTCGTAAAAACGCCATTAGGACCCTCTCAGTCGATGCCCAATATTGAGACCGGCACGATGGTGGATATTCAATTTATGTGTAAAGAAGTCGCAAGTACCATTAAACATATGATCAGAGGTAAATCCCCAGGACATGCGGTCTCAGTATTGAGCATTTACAATATGCGGGGCCACATTTACCGCGGGTTTTGACGATGCTGTACAACGTTTGTATAAGCCACAGTTTTATGCCCAACGAGATGATGAGGACATTGGTTGTGCCTATAGCAAAAAATAAAACCGGGGACCTAGCAGACAAAAACAACTATAGGCCCATCTCATTGGCTACTGTTATCTCGAAGGTGTTTGACAACATGCTTAATGCTCACTTAAACAAGATCATTAGGCCACATGACAATCAATTTGGATTTCGACCTGCCGGCCTACTCTTGACTGCAGTTCCAATCTCACAACAATACGAATTCAATCCAGTTCCAGTTCCAATCTGAAGTATATAGTAAGGTACTCTTGAACAAATCGTGTTTACGATTGAATTGAAATTGGAATCGACGACCGATGTGGCCATTATAATAAAATATAATAACAAAATAAAATTCAACATATTATGATGTTTATGTTTTTTTTTTATTAAAATATGTCTCCAATAATTAATTATTATCTATTATAATGTAGTTCCTTAAATTAAACCTAAACTTATTTTTTTAAAGCATTAAAAGCAAAATAAATTATTATACATTCTGGCATAATGTGTATTGCTGCTATAAAAAAAAGCTTACGCGCAATTTTGAATAGACATCAAATTTCAAAATAGCTCAAAATATAGTAAACAAAAAAATAAAATAGAAATCATCTTCTTTCTTAATTTACCAGTAATGCTGGTGCCAAGGCTTTCCAAAATAATAACTGAAGTTCTGACAGACAACATACAAATTATTATTGTTATGTATTTTTGATTGGTCATCTTGGTGTTTATTTATTGAAAATGAAGTATTTTACTCATAAACATAGGCTTAATTTCTTTACAAAATACTGTGATTTATTTAAATATTGCTTTCTTGGGTTAAAAGATAATAAAAGACCAATTGTTAAGTATTTTAGTACTTATTTTTATAAATACTGTGATTGTAATATAGATTATATCAATCAATGACCAAAAATATAGACAGGGAAATAAAAACTGTTACATTTAAATATTAGAAGCTAAATATGGTGATACATTTAAATATTAGAAGCTAAATATGGTGATACATTTAAATATTAGAAGCTAAATACATATTGTGATTTATTTAAATATTGCTACCTTAGGTTAAAGGAGAATAAAAGGCTTATTGTTAAGTATTTTAGTACTTATTTTTATAAATACTGTGATTGTAATATTGATTATATCAATCAATGACCAAAAATATAGATAGGCAAATAAAAACAAATAGTAGTTTAACAAGAGTTTAATGAAAGCATTAAAAACACTGTGGCCTAGGAGACATCGTCACCTATTCTTCAGAACACCCATAGTATGCTTACTGTATAGCATGCCACACAATTAAATTTGGTGTAGTGTTCTTCAGGTGAGCCAGCCGGAGCATCCAAATAGGTGTCATCATAATAGTTCTTTGGGCATAGCCCGAGTCTCCTAAAAACATATAATTATTGCAATATAATATTTATGTATGGAACAAATGATCACTTTCTTATAGTGAAGGACCCTGTGGCCTAGGAGACATCGCCATCTATTCTTCAGAACATCAATAGTATGCTTTACTGTATTGCGTGTCACGCAATGAAACTTGGTGTAGTGTTCTTCAGGTGAGCCAGCCGGAGCATCCAAATAGGTGTCATCATAATAGATCTTTGGCCATAGCCCGAGTCTCCTAAAACATATAATTAGCAATATAATATTAATGTATGAAACAAATGATCACTTTCTTATGATTTTAACTTAGAATTAATAAGTAAATAAACAAGTTCCCCAAAATTTAAAAAGGAATGAACACATTTTAAGATTCCTTTATAATGTTTCTGCTATTTGCCAATTTAAAGGTATTACTAAAAGAATATACCTATTAATATATATAATTAATTTGTTTACATTGTATAATATAATAAATCAATATAATATATACAATTTAAAGGTATTACTAATAAAAGAAAAGGCATTATTAAAACTAAATTATACAATTACAGAATCTAAGAGTCAACTTATAATTAAAACATTTCTTAAGTGAAATCCTTTTCTATTATAAAACCTCTCATTTTGGGCTGGACGTATGATAGCCATATGAGTACCATCAATAGCACTTCCTACGGATGTTATTTGGAAGTTTTCATAAAATAATGCAAATATATGTAACTCAATAAGTCAAATAGATTATTATAATTAGCACTTTGATTTGTCTAATAGATAGGTATCACATAATATGAAGAACAATGTAGAACCAATCAATAATAAAATAATTTGAGATATATTTTTTATGTATCCTACATAGGCCGTAAATAAAGAGAAAAGATGAACTACAGAAGAGGTTACATTATAGATATTTCTATTGACATACCTTATAACGCGTAGATACTAGATAGTAGATACAAATCCAAATCGCTATGAACAACTTCAAAGCTCCTTGCTGAGGCAATACATCACTCATGGTGAACGCATTATTGGCATTTATCGCGCTATTCTTCTTAGATTTTGCCTTTGTCTTAGATCTATCCTAATATATCCAAAAAGAAGTGCCAATCGTGCCATAATTTTAATAAAAAACACTTTAAACAACGCAATCGAACACTAAAAACTTAAGTTTTGTTGAACAATGAACTGTGTAAATTCGAAGTTTCGCACCCAATTTCAATTTCGAAGTCGATACGTCAACGTCAAAATGTTGTCAAGAGTACGAATTATGGAAATATGTATGAACAAGATCGAGAAATCCCGATTTGAATTAGTTACATAAAATTTCACTGTAATCGAGTCAAATTGTGCGCTAGTTGTAGCGTCTTTTCGATCCCAATCCTAAATTTCGATAGGATCGAGTGTCAAGAGTAGGCCGACTGGTCTGTCCACTGAGAGTGCTGTGTTAGGGCTAAAGCATGCTGTCACATACTATGCTAGGCGAAAGACTCCGATTTACGCCTGTTTTCTAGACTTGACAAAAGCATTTGACCTGGTATCGTACGACATCTTGTGGAAAAAGATGGAGGAAGCAAATATACCTCCAGAACTTACCAATATTTTTAAATATTGGTACGGAAACCAGGTCAACAATGTCCGTTGGGCCGGCGTTCTGTCGAATCCGTATAGGTTGGAGTGCGGGGTGATACAGGGGGGTTATGCTCACCAACGCTCTTCAACCTCTACATAAATGAGTTGCTTTGCGAGCTCGGCAGCACCAGGGTTGGCTGCTACATATATGGGGTTTGTTTAAATAATATAAGTTACGCCGACGATATGGTGCTGTTGAGTGCGTCGATCTGTGGTCTCAGGGCGCTGTTGGCCATTTGCGAGGCTTATGTGGAAAGACATGGTCTTACTTACAATACGAAGAAGAGTGTGGTGATGGTCTTTGAAGCCGAGGGAAAGGCACCAAATAGAGTACCTCCTATCTCGCTCAATGGAGTAGCATTAGAGAGAATTCATAAATTCAAGTATCTCGGACACATGTTGACCCCCGACCTCAAAGATGATACCGACCCCGAAAGAGAGCGGAGAGCGTTGTCAGGGAGAGCAAATATGCTGGCTCGCAGGTTTGCGCGGTGTACCAACGCTGTTAAAATTACTTTGTTTAAAGCATATTGTGCGACTTTCTACACGTGCAGCCTGTGGGCCAAGTACTCTCAAAAAGCCTACAACGCTCTCCGTGTACAGTATAATAATGCCTTCAGGGTGCTGATGAAGTTGCCCCGCTTTTGTAGTGCATCGGGGATGTTCGCTGAGGCGCGAGTCGATTGCTTTTACGCCACAATGCGCAAAAGATGTGGCTCCCTGGTGCACAGGTTATGGGGTAACTCCAACAGCATCTTGAAGATGATCGCCAGCAGGTTAGACTGCAGGTATGTGAATCATTGCTACGCTATTGCAAATGGATTAGAGCGGCGGTGATTAACATACATCCATAAAATTTAGGTATAGTTAATGTAATAACATAGAATAATAATTACTTACTAACAAAATATGAGCTGTAATTGCTTGAAATAAAATGTATTATTATATAAGAAGAGGGGACAAAAGAGCAGGGAGCAAGGGGCGAGGACGGGAATCTCACCCCATTGTACTGTCCAGACGTTGGGAGGGGTTGTTCTGTGGTGCGGGGAAACCCCTCTGTGGAGGTGGCGTCGGTCTCCTGAGGTACTGACTAGCCTTCGAGGTGCCCTGTTTGCTCATTAGATCCGGGGCACCTCAAAAGGAGGCATTGGTGGCACTCACCGGGTTTTAGTGGGTAGAGCTGCGTCCACTTACCAGCTTTCGGGTGCAGCGAGTCCCACATACCCGCTGGGGAGACCCACTCCCCCGCGGGATGCCTCAGAGCATTTTCCGGCTTTAAAGAAAAAAGAGCACTATATGTATGTAAATCCGTTACTAAGGCGTGCCAGTGCTGGTGCTCAGAAATCCTACAAAAATTTATATATATTTTCTGACCAATACGACCATAATATCCAAGCAGTATAAAACAGGTGTCGGTGGCGCAAAAAGATCGTGAACTGCTCAAACATCTTCCAGATGGAAATAACCAGGACAGGATATAGTTGCGTGTTCAACGGGAGATCTCTTAAGAGGTAATATAGTGCAATAAAAGCATTTCATACGATCAATGCAGAATTTAGGATATTTATTATAAAAATATGTTAATCACCAATATAACTTAGAGACCTTAGAAGGGGATTAGGGATCCGAGACAAAGCATAGTCTTTTCTAAAAAAAAGTCCTCTGGAGTCTTGGAGTCAGTCAGAGCTTACCATGAAGTGAATAAACTTCTTTTAGCATTTGGAAAGCTGATACTCATAACCTTGTATGTAGTAGGGAACGCATTGTCAAGACACAGGCTTGGCACGATACGCTAAGGTTGAACACGATTATTTAAAATTGAACATCTCGAATAAAATTAGCAAGACAAAGACTTATCGAGTTTTAATTTAAAATCATATTACAGAGAGATAAAAGAGCATGGTATTCACCACGTGAAACCAGGGCGGGTGGCGAACGTGGACATGGTGGGACATACCAACGCCCTGATGGTGGTGGTGGACCAGAAACAGACGATACTCAAAGATATTGATTTGGACTTTAAATGGGTAAATTATTTCATATTACTTTGATGATTTCGAATTAAAAACCTAGAAACATTATAATTCTACGTTTGAGTTGGGCTATCCAACTTGTAGTAAAAAAGGCAAACCAAATGATGTACGCTTTTGACTAGACTATTTACATATCTAACACATTTTTTTTAATCCGGCCAGCAGTCCGGTGGGAGGGAAGCGCTGTGCCGCGCTCCCGGCTGCATGGGTACCACCATCTTGCTTGTTTCTCCCGTGAAACAGCTTTGCTGTGTTTCGGAGAGAAGGGCAAGACAGGCAGTGTAATTACTGGCACCGAGACTTAACATCTTATGTCTCAGAATAGGCAACACATAAATGAGTTGCCTGGGCTCGTTCCAGGTATACTAGTTTATGTTCATGGGCGACGACGACGACTTACCATCAGGTGGTACGTTTGTCAGTTTGTCTATCCAACTATTATAAAAAAAGCAGTTTCTAAGATTAGCGAGTTCAAACAAACAAACTCTTCAGCTTTATATTATTAGTATCGCTCAAAATTACCTAAAGGATCTAGTCTTTAGGTAATTTTGAGCGATAGTCGCACCGGTTTGAAAATAATAGCCATTAGTATACATTTTTTACAATTTAAGAGGTAGTGCTATGCTGCTTAGCAGCCGAATTGGGCCGGCACGACCGGGGTGTCGCTCACATAACACCGGCGTCAAGTGACAGCTATGCTGTCGCGTTTCGTGCGGTTTGTGAGTTTCCGGTGGCCCATTGGGGGGGTTAGGGAAAAGGAGGGCAACGCATCTGCATTATCTTTGTGTCGTTGTGCGGATGTGTTTGGGCGTCGGTAGTCGCCAAACGGCTTCGACTGCTCATTGCCCTACTATGCCATAAAAATAAAAAACATTTCACCCTTTTCTTATATCAAGATCTAAGTCACAGTGAATTGATGGCAGCTGGTATTCAGGTAGCGCTGCAGGCGGGGCAGCACTACATTGACGTCGGGGTGAACGGCACGCCCGTAAGCCGGGGAGTGGAGCTTTGGGTGAGCCACGTGGTGCACAGTATGGCCGCCTCAGGGGACGCGCTTAGTCTGAGCACCAGCCTACGGAGGTGCCAACTATCTGACGAGCCGTTGGAGCTGTTCCCTATCTATCATGAGTATCTTTTTATCATAATTTGATCAATCGCCACGTTGCATTCAACTATGATCAGACATCCCATTTAATTTAAGGTCGAACGACCCTTTGTCTGACCGAAGCTTATCTGCAAAATATAATTACAAAGCTTAAACATTTTTATTTAAAGCCCTCGCAAGTTTAATAATATTAGTAGTACCTAATCTTTTATTCAACAATCATGTATACAAATGAAAATATACACCCGTCAGGTAGTGTTTATTTAATTGTCTAATTGAATACTAAAGTATATATAATTTAAAATATACGCAGGTCATACTGTTTGTTGGAATGCGAAATAAAGCGGACCATTCAGCGATGTCGGTGCACCAAGATCTCGTACCCGGAGATAACGGGAGTGCCCCTGTGTCGGGCCGACCAACTGCTGTGTGCCAGAAAAATTGCTGGTAAGGTATATTGAATATTTATCACAATATATAATATTCCTCCTAAATTCTTCTGATTATATTGAGGGTCCCAAGTTAGTATATAGGTATATCTCTGATCATAACTTTTTATGATGGCTCAAATTGACGATTGATACAATATGTTGAGATTCTTCATAATTAATATTCGTTTATCGTTTATATTTTACCAATTGTATAGGTAAATTGAGTTAAGCATTTTTTACGCAGAGTGATGTCGTCATAGTAATGTTTATACTTCACAGTATCATTTCAAGTGGACGAATGCCACTGTCCGCCCACGTGCGACGTCGACCTAGACTCCCTCATCCCCCAGACCAGCGCCTACGAACTGGACGCTGGTGTATATACACTTGATACTTTATAGTAAGTATTTTGTATGCGTCATTGGCTACTGGACACACAAGAATTTAATTTATTATAATACTAGATTGAATAGAGAGAGGGAGGCTTTTGTCCAACAGTGGGTCAGTATAGGTTAGGAAAAAATACTACAATAAACCTTTAATCTAATGATTAGTCTTTATTCGAAAGCAGATTTTCTATCGTGACATGACATGCTTTTTATATTAAAATTGGTTCAGTCGATTCAGTGCACTCAGCTGTTGCGTTGGGGTTTTTAAGTATGATCTTTTTAATATCTCACCCTTGTTTTTTACACTTCATTCTAGCCACGGTCTAGACTTCGAGCGTGTGAGCGTTGTGCGCGTGTACATCGCCAGCCACAACAAGAAGATCAACCAGCGCCGGTCCTACTTCACCAACTTTAACTTGTTCTGTAGGTCTCCTTTATTTATCACATGTACGAGTAGATGTGATATTTGAAAGTATTCCCCTTTTCTATAACTAACTAAGCTAACTTAAATTAAGTATGGAAACAAGTAAAGTTTCTAAGTTTCAATTTCTTTGACGTGAGTTTACTCGTGACTGACTTCGACATGATGTTATATGCATCGGCCAGGCATAGAAGCAGTCCGTTAAATGTGCATTTGATCCCATTAAGCTATGTGACTCTCTTGTACGTACAAGTATATTTTATCTTACTATATCCATCAGGTCAGATCGCTATGCGAGAGACGGATCATCGTCGCCTGATGGGCATTTATTCAAAGATGCCTACTTCAGCTATGACCGGGAAAAAGTAGATGATTATTAGAAGTTGATGATTATAAATTGTTTGCAGCTCAACTCGGTGGTACTTTCAACCTGTTCTTCGGTTGCAGCATCCTGACATTGCTAGAGCTAGCCGTGCTCATGTACCGGTGGTTAAAGGATCTGTTTAAAAACAAAGAAAAAAGGAAAGAGATTGTTCGAAAGAAAAAGGATATAAAAGAAATGATAAAAATCTTATCGAAAGTTAAAAAGAAAAAGAAAGTTAAAAATAATAAAAAGGTTTAATTAATGAAGCTAAGAAGTTTGTTTTAGGTTCCATTCTTCAAAATTTTGTTATTTACCAATCCCTCATAAGATCATTCTGTTGAGCGTCTGTCTGTTCGTCGGTCTGTCAAACCCAAAACTTGTATCACGGGTAAAACGAAAATAATTTCACACGGGATTCGAACCTCTTTTACCTTATAATTGATCGTTCCTATAAAAAACTTCCATTTGCGAAATGAATCCTTCAAATCCGAATCAAAAGTTCATACATTTATATGAAAGTCATAAATCATTTAATTTATTTGCTCCCCGATGCTGGCAAATTGGCGGCGCCGACTCGACTGACTTGGTTACTTAGTGATGCACAACGGTGAGTACAATATTTTTGAAGTGAAACTTCTTTGCTAAAAATTTTACCCTCATGCGCGGGTAAAATTTTTACTGATGAAACGTCACAAAAATGTGCAACGTTTTTGTCCAAAAAGAGGGAGAAAGTGAGAAAGGGTGAACGTAAGATGGAGCACATAGCCATGGAGTGAGATTAGGGAGAAAGCGAGTGAGAAAGATCGAAAGAGAGAAAGAGTGAGATAGAGCGAACGTCGCATCGGAATTCTCGGAAATTAAAAGCTTTAGATTAATATAAATATAAACGAGATTTAGAAATTAGTTTGCCGAGTAGTTTCAATTATGACATGTGTTGTTTCTTTTCTGTCTCTTTTCCCCCTTCTTTTCAAAACACACAAAACTGTTTGGCGGAAGAAATAAGTAGGACGGCGACACTCCTCCAGATGAGATTGGTACAGCGCATCCCTTTAACCGGTAAAAAACCGATGTATATCGATGTTTGACGGTTATTGTTTGCTATAATATACGCAAATAAAAACCTCTTACATACTATAATAAAAATAAGATATTATTACTAATTAACTAACTGCTTATTAATATTTTTTAATTAAAAATCGGTTGTCTGTAAAGTCGGTTTACTGACGATAGTTGAACGTGACAACGTCATAAGAAAATGGAACGCCTCAGAGCGAGGTAACGCCGCATGAGTCATGTTTTTTCGTGCGTGCAGCCGGCTCCATCGAATTATAAGACGTTGTCACGTCAATATAATTGCGACCATTTTACCGATGATATTTTCATCTCGATTTTCTAACAATATAACCAAATATTTTTAATATCATTTAATCGATATCGATATTGAATTCACAACCGACGCCAGGAGGCCGTGTGGTCGCAGACTGCACGGTTGGCGGGGGATAACCCCCCACTTTTATAAACCAAAAGTGAGCCAAATGGGCTCACACTAATCCGATGTAGCATTAGGGCCTTCGGGCCGTTAGCATAGATCCATCCGAAAAAAAAGATATTGAATTAATACTTTATCGATACTTTTTCGAATCCCTAAAAGTTTAATGCAACATAATTTATGTCTGAACAACATTCGTCATACAAAAATGTGTTTGTGGAGTAATTTGTTAACCGTTTATATTTGACTGTTTGTTATGATTTACTGGACTTTCGTATTACGGGATTTAGGGGACGCTTCGGATCCAATTTCCGAATGGAAGGCGTTAAATTAAAAACATTAATATTTGCAAAAAAACATTCAAACACAAGTAAAATTTTAGGATAATTCACACTTCCCACCATGGTTCAGGCCTTGTCGTGGCGGTGGGGCTCAGTAGCTTAGAGTGAGCCCAGCACTTACCAGCTTTCGGGCGCAGCGAGTCCCCGCTTATAGTCATACCCGCTTGGAGAGACCCACTATTTATCTGTCAAATTTGAACTCTTACTTACTCTATACTTTTTACGAGCCTTTTTACCAAGGAATGGTAAGTGTATTATTATTAAGAATATTTGATATATATTCTTAATAATAATATTTGATATATTGATCATAAAAATATTTGATACTCGTTAAATATTACGTAATTCATGGTTATTAATAAACATCTTAATTATTTAAGTTTAACATATTTCATGGTAATTATACCTACAAAATGCTTTGAAATAATAATTTATAATACTCTTTTAATGATTTTAATCAAATGTTTAAATACGTAAAATCTGCATACGTTTACAAATTACATTATTATTGAATGAAAATATTTATGTTAACAAAAACTTAGGAAATATTTTGGAAAAAACTCATGGAGTCTATTTTGGGTTTAATTTTTAAGGGAACCTCTCTTTTTAATTTTATATTATAATATGTTATTTAACATGTACACCAGTGTTTCTATTTATATATCACAACAATAAGTAAAATTATCATCATCATCACAGCTAACTTAGGCTTGTCATCAATGAATCTCAATCGCATCCATTTCACGCCAGCTGCTGAACGGATATCTTGCCATCCAGTTGGCGGTCGACCTGTTCCCGTCCTGGTAGGATACGGGTGGGGTATTGGCCATCTTAATGTTTATCGGCAAAAAGTTGATAATAATGATGATGACAACTTTGTATTTTATTTTACGTCAAGTTTAATCTACTGATAATTGTAAGCGATTTATGTTATCACAGTTTTAGTTAGCAAACCACAGCAGTACAAGTGAAACACTCATGCAAATGTTCAGCTAGTTGGGGACTTGACACCTATATATTAGTGATAGAGCTTATATATAATAGTGTGGGGGGGAAGCGCTGTGCCGCGCTCCCGGCTGCATGGGTACCACCATCTTGCTTGTTTCTCCCGTGAAACAGCTTTGCTGTGTTTCGGAGAGAAGGGCAAGACAGGCAGTGTAATTACTGGCACCGAGACTTAACATCTTATGTCTCAGGATAGGCAACACATAAATGAGTTGCCTGGGCTCGTTCCAGGTAAATTAGTTTATGTTCATGAGCGACGTCGACCACTTACCATCAGGTGGCACGTTTGCCAGTTTGCCTATCTAAAAAAAGTGTGGTTTAAAGCGAGTGTGGAAAGCGTGCTATATCTAGCTCTTTTCACTGCAGCTAGAGTGCTTCAGCTACACTGTACACAAAGAGCTCTCAGGTGACGAAATATACTGACTGGGATATAAATAGACCAAAAATCAAAAATTATTGTATCTATTACTTACTGCTACTACTACTTTTCACTGCAGCTAGAGTGCTTCAGCTACAGTAAATCTAGTTTGAGAGTCCTATGGGACTTCCACTTAAAGGTAAGATAAGGATAGTGTACACTGTACACAAAGAGCTCTCAGGTGACGAAATATACTGACTGGGATATAAATAGACCAAAAATCAAAAATTATTGTATCTATTACTTACTGCTACTACTACTTTTCACTGCAGCTAGAGTGCTTCAGCTACAGTAAATCTAGTTTGAGAGTCCTATGGGACTTCCACTTAAAGGTAAGATAAGGATAGTGTACACTGTACACAAAGAGCTCTCAGGTGACGAAATATACTGACTGGGATATAAATAGACCAAAAATCAAAAATTATTGTATCTATTACTTACTGCTACTACTACTTTTCACTGCAGCTAGAGTGCTTCAGCTACAGTAAATCTAGTTTGAGAGTCCTATGGGACTTCCACTTAAAGGTAAGATAAGGATAGTGTACACTGTACACAAAGAGCTCTCAGGTGACGAAATATACTGACTGGGATATAAATAGACCAAAAATCAAAAATTATTGTATCTATTACTTACTGCTACTACTACCTTTCACTGCAGCTAGAGTGCTTCAGCTATAGTAAATCTAGTTTGAGAGTCCTATGGGACTTCCACTTAAAGGTAAGATAAGGATAGTGTACACTGTACACAAAGAGCTCTCAGGTGACGAAATATACTGACTGGGATATAAATAGACCAAAAATCAAAAATTATTGTATCTATTACTTACTGCTACTACTACTTTTCACTGCAGCTAGAGTGCTTCAGCTACAGTAAATCTAGTTTGAGAGTCCTGTGGGATTTCCACTTAAAGGTAAGATAAGGATAGTGTACACTGTACACAAAGAGCTCTCAGGTGACGAAATATACTGACTGGGATATAAATAGACCAAAAATCAAAAATTATTGTATCTATTATTTTGACCTTGAAGCAAGGTCGTAGTTTACTTTACACTGCCTTGTTATAAGTTTGTGGACGCCACATGCTATAAAAGTCTTTTAATGTACTTAAAAGAGTTTAAAATACGTAAAAGTTTCTCTACACTGTCTTTATCCTAGAACAACTTTATCTGTTCTTCTTCCATTTATCCCTTCCGGAAGCAACTACGCCGCTTGCCCGACATAAGTACTATTGCCCTGTTTGTTTGTTCCATGACACAGATTTAGGTATTGTGTTTTAGAAAAAAGGGCAGGCAGACCGTTAATTACTGTCGGCGGCAGGAACTACTTCTCAGGAACGGGCTACTCCCGGGTTAACTCGTTTCATGGACATCCACTGACAGTTATCCGATAGCTCGACACCAAGCTTGCATATCTTCTGGCATAATGGCTCCCACGAAGGTTTGCCAAGTGTTTTTCTTCGTATCAGATTAATATAAAAATTACATGAGATAAAATACCCCGAATTTTTTACTTTGTGTTTTTTATTTTTGTAATTTATATACGTAAATCTAAAGTATTTTTAAATTTACGTATATAAATATACAAGTAGTATATTTTTATTAATAGTTTTGTATTATCTACATTTTTATTAGCTTTTTCTTATTTTGACATATTTCAAGTGTACAAGTTTGTTACCTACAAAATAAGGATAATTTGATTTGCTTTAACGGCTGGTAATGGCAATATAATTGAATCTTATCTTAACATGATTTACTCTCTCATCTAGACAGCTTGTCGCTTGTTCCACAGCCCACCGACAACTATTCGAGAGGTAGCAGAGGAATCGCGAGCGCCCTCAAGTCCCGTCCCGCCAGTGAGATTGAATTCGTGATGTGTTTTAACACTTCAATAAAACTATTCCGAACTACTCCACTGATTTGAATTGAAAGCACTTCGTATTGTGTTAAACGTCGCTTTCCAAATAGATTGCTTTTGTAATATGTTATGGTCATGTTCCGAGCTCTTGAAGACTGACTGGAGAAGAATGACTTCTTAGTTCAGATGCTCGTTACCTGGAAAGCCTCATAAATAGGATTTTCTAATTGTTACTGACCTATAATAGAAAATAAAAACATGGTCATTAGTGATAAGCCTTGCTGCCCCATTATGGGGTATTGGACGCATGTGCATGTAGCCGGCGCGTCAGGTGGGGGCAACAAATATATGAATTAAAACAGTCTCATTATTACTAACATAGTCTAAGTAGTGTGTATTACTAACGTCAATTATGGATCTTTGGTCTGAATTAAAGTATTTTTATTTTATTTTATTTTAAAAGCTTTTTATTTTAAAAGTTTGGGACAAACTAAAGAAAAACACATTAGGTTAGCGTATCTGCGTATATATTACCATGGGATTATACGCTCCTCCCTTTACTTCTAAAAGGAAACTTTTGGTAAGGAAAACAATAATGGATTGATTATACCATATGTAGATACCATTCACCATAACACCACCTTGGTTTATCTCTAAAAAGATCACAAGCAATTGACAAGAGTTTAAATATTTTTGGAAGGTACATTTCTAAAGATAGATGATGAATCAGTGCTTCAGTATGGCTAAGGTCGATAATATATTATTGGGGCAATATTTGTACAACGTAATAAAATATTCATCAGCTCATAATCCGCCCCCGACGTGCCGGCGCGCGCCCCTCGGTCTACACTTTTGTGAATATATTTATAAACATATAAACACACCATAAAATCTATGAAGTATTAATTTGAATTGACAAATTGAATTTTTTAACAGTTATCTGTCTGAAATACATAGATACTGATTACGAGATACAATGGGACCCGTTTAAAAAGGAAGCTTTTCTTTTTATAACTGGTCTCGTATGTTTTTTTTTATGATAGTTGGATAGGTAAACTGGCAAACGTGCCACCTGATGGTGGTTCGTTCGTTCCAGGTAAACTATGTAGTTTACCTGGAACGAACCCAGGCAACTCATCTGTGTTGCCTATCCTGAGACATAAGATGTTAAGTCTCGGTGCCAGTAATTACACTGCCTGTCTGGCCCTTCTCTCCGAAACACAGCAAAGCTGTTTCACGGGAGAAACAAGCAAGATGGTGGTACCCATGCAGCCGGGAGCGCGGCACAGCGCTTCCCTCCCACCGGACAGTCCGAGCTAAACTTTCTTCTTCTACTTGTATTGTTTGGTACTTAGACTACAAGTAATTTAGTTTTTAAGGCTTTGTGAGTAACACAAATTGAACCCTAATCCATATTTAGTAGAATCGGCTATATACGTAATGAGTGTTGGTCACTTGGAGCAGTGACTATTATGGTTTTATATTCAGATAATAATATTAAAACATTGATAGGTGCTAGGTAATGAAAACAATTTTAGAGTTTACTCCTTAAGAATCGAATTTCATATATTATAATGAAACAATTATTATGGATTTTATCGCGGTTTATTAACATTTTTACAAGCCCGACGTTTCTGATACTTTACAGCAACCATGGTCACGGGAGGATCCGAAACGTCAGCTTGTAAAAATCTTAATAAACCGCTATAAAATCCGTAAAAATTGTTTCATTATAATGAGTGAAATTCGCGTAAACATTAGAAAACAATTCGATTTTCATATAAATAAGTCCCAATAAAAACTTTAACTACTGTAAATATTTCCACAAAAAGTACATTAATAATTTTATATTAGGTATATTATCAGCCCCAACATGGTTCAGGCCTTGACGTGGCGGTAGGGCTCAGTAGCCCAGGGTGAGCCGCTGCACCTTGGGCGACGCTAATTGAGCCGAGGGGGCTCTTTGTACCCCTCTTATAAGAGGCGACAAAAGCTACTATCCCGACGTTGGGGGACGTCGAGGTGCCCTGTTAGCTCAACCGATCCGGGGCACCTCACTAATGGCGGCATTGGTTGCACTCACCGGGTTTAAGTGGGTAAAGCTGCGTCCACTTACCAGTTTCGGGTGCAGCGAGTCCCACATACCCGCCGGCGGAGACCCACTCACCAGCGGGATGCCTCAAAGCTTTTGCCGGCGTTAAAGAAAAATAAATGCTGATGATATATTTAATATACATCTATGACCCAGGAACACAGATTTTTTTTTGTTCCCTGGCGGGATTCGAACCTGCTACCTCCGGTTTGAGCACCAACACTGTAACCATTGAGCCACAGAGGTCGTCAAATACGTATGTGATGAAAGCATTCGAGAGTAACAATTTCAGCAACAAGATGAAGGAAAGTCAATATCGTTCTGATTTTAGTCAGACTAGTACATGAGTGTACACGCGCCTCCGGCTGTGAGCTGCAGGCGTATTGATTACAACGCTATTACCAACACAAACTTTTATGTGTTTAATATTTACCTAAATATCTGTAGCTACTACCTAACCCGAGAACCTGTTAATGTTGTAGTCATAGGCATGCTGGTCGATCCACATCACACATCAATGAATGTAAAAAATGGGATTGTTCTAATCCCATTTAAAAACAATGCACTATCTTTGCTGAAACTCAAGAAATGAAGTCTGCGCTAGTTATCAAGTAAATTTAGAAAAAAATTGAGAGGTTTATTATAATTATTTAAAAAACGGGATGTTTACGACTTTTTTATGTTCAATTCACGGACCTACATATACAGTCTCGTGAACAAAAATTGGTAGATAATACCAAAATATCGAGCTTTGTCAAATAAAAATTATAAGGCATACACGGTATATACCCTTTAAACGAAAATACGTCAATATTTTCTCAAAGAATAAGCAGAAAACACACGAAGACGGGCACAACCTACTGAAAGAGTTCTTTGTGCAGCAGCGGAGGTCCAGATGAAAGTGATGATGATGACGTCCATAGAATTACTACACAGTGTTCTAAATATAGACGTGTGACGAGATTATTGTTGATTGTATCGACCTACGCTGAGTAGTCTACGAGGATTACGATCTTGTCAATGTACACGAGACCCGAGTTGGAGAGGCTTATGTCGTGGTCACAAGTATCCGTATATAATGATGAGTTGCTATGTGACACATGTGTTACTAAGGTTATGTACGAATATTAAATACTAACTGAAGAAGCAAACGTGTCGATAGTAAGTTTATATTATACCTACGACTGGTGCACGCGACTTCCTCTGTACAGGATTAGATTTTAAATAATTCACCAAATATCTCTATAAATTATAGCCCATGTAGGTTTATCTGATGTATGAGCTATATTGTTGTAAGGTTTCATTTTAAAAAATACTCGAGCATAAGAAAAATGATACTATACAAAAATATAGCTCATTTCTCTCATTCCACAGATTCTTAATCCAACTTAGGTATGTTGAATTTATCATAATAATAATTATTATTATCATTACTTTGTCAATAACTAGTTTTGTACAATATAATATTTCTATAACATGTAATAGTTATCCACATATCCGATAAACGAGATTAAACAAATTCTCGAACAAAGCCTTTCGCTATTGCTATTTTCTGACATAACAATCTTCACTCTTATTTGCGTATGCAAATTTAAAGTTCATCCGAAATGCCAGCAATGAATTTTAATATAAAGATTATTTAAATTGAGCTTATTTCAGTTGTACTTATAGTTCTTCAGAATATATATTCTATGGAGATTATTATTGTATCCGAAGCCGATCTAGGCGTGCTCAAAAGGCACGATACAATTAAAGAGTTAAAATTAAAAAGACTCTTAGTCTTGACTACATGCTAATTATAATAAAATAAAATAAAATAAAATAAATAAAATAAAATAAAATAAAATAAATAAAATAAAATAATCTATTGGGCTATAGTTCACCGAAACCCTGGAACAACGCGGGTTCAAAAATTTCACAAGCTTCACTCACTTCACTTTATTGTCTTCAGACGTGAGAAAGATCTGGCAGGTTTTTTTACCGATGAGCAAGCAATAGCAATTATATTTATATAGCAATTTTACTATAATATCGAAAGCATTGAAAAAAATTATAAAACACAATTTGGTCCTACAAATGGACTGCTTCAAAGTGTAGTCAACTACAAATTAGCGAAATTCTCTAAAATGAAATATTAATTTAAATAAAATCATATTATTCGTGGTTTGTATATTTATATTGGAGATGTCTGAAGCCGTCCGTATTTAATTAATTTATGTCCCACGAGGTCTCACAGCAATTAGCTTGTTGGTGCCACTTGCCAACTGAGGTTCAATGGTCCGTGTCGTCTTAAATACAGCTGCAAATAGAGACAACTATTATCTTTGTATAAAACTAGCATGTCCCCGTTATTTTACCCGCCCCAAAATTGAAAAAAAGCTTTCTTCTAAAATAAATGGTACCACCATCATAATATTATCTACTTCTTCCGTGAAATATTATCTTTGCTGCATTCTTACGAATTACGTCTTAGGATAGGTACTGCTCGAATGAGTTGCCGGGGCTAGTTCCGGCTGAGATCATGTTTGTGATGCTGACGCTCACCATCAATTCGCATCTCTGTCAGCTCACCATCAAGTCGCATGTCCGTCAGCTCACCATCAAGTCGCATGTCCGTCAGCTCACCATCAATTCGCATGTCTGTCAGCTCACCATCAAGTCGCACGTCCGTCAGCTCACCATCAAGTCGCACGTCCGTCAGCTCACCATCAAGTCGCACGTACGTCAGCTCACCATCAAGTTGCACGTCCGTCAGCTCACCATCAAGTCGCACGTCCGTCAGCTTACCTATCCAACTTAGGAGCTAGGTCTGCCTGTCTGAACAGAAATAAAGACTTGTAGATAAATTTTTTTGTTGTTCCAAATCAATCTCGTCGAACTTACTAGAAGGTGGCACAATCGGGAGATGATTCGATAAAATCCTCGCCACGGCCGTCCTTATTCAGTCCTGGGCTTCAATTCGGTGCGTGACCGGACTGCCGAGTGAACCGAGGGTCGCGTTTGAGTGTCATCTGTGAGGTGAACTTAGATCCTCCATTATGGACATCGACGCTACAATATCAATCTTTAATATAATATCTAGGTTCGGTTCAAATTGTTTAGTAATATTTTATAATAATTATTCTCTTTATGACTTGTTGACATAATAGTTGATCTTTTTTTTATCTGTATATATATTTAATCGAGACCGGAAAATATCGAAAACACTGATAGTAGATCTAAGTCCAATAAATATTATATGAAACTTATAACAAGGCCGACAATGCACCTGCTAATGATGTAGCGGGTGTCTATGGATGTCGCTTATCACTTACCACCAGGTGAAACGACTGTCCATTTGTCCTCTCTTCTATCAAAAAAAATTGGTTACATTGAATGTAATTTTAAGAAATATACTGCAGGTATAATGAATTCAGTCTTTAAAGTTTTTATAGTTTGTAAATAATTACTTCACTGTAATATAATCCTTGATTTGCTATTAAGAAAACATTGTGACATTTTTTGAGCTTGTGATTTTACCAATTCATATGATAAAATCACACATTCAATTTATTTCAAAGTATTTTTATGCCTCTCGCTTTATTATATTTAACGCGTAACGACGCCATTGCTATATTATTTTGGCAGGCGCTTCCCTTTGTCTATAAAGTTATGTAGACTGTATTCTACACCATTAACCTTACTAAGCATCCAAGTCAGAATTTATACGGATATTTACGCGTTAAGTTGTTTGTCTCTTGTCTACCAAATGTGTTATTAATGTTAGGTACTAAGGCGGAATGTGAAAATGTTTTTACCATGAATATCTTTGTCTGCACTATTACTCGTAGGGCCTTTTGAATGATCATGATCAATGATGACAAAAAAATTTGCTCCGTTAATATAATAATCATCGTATATAGGTATTTATTGTATTCAGGGCCTTTTGCTATCATTTTTCCATCAAGGGTGCCATATTATACATATTAATATAGCTTGTTAAAAAAAATTGGTTATGGGGACTGCCGATAGAAGTAGGTTAATACATTATTACATTTCAAATTTTAAAACTATGTAAATAAAATCTTATTTGATGGCACCCAACATGTTGATGATATCTGACACAAGCTAACTGAAGCCGAGAGAACGAATAATGTTTCAAACTGTACGATATGTCGCCGTAGACCCGTGACATGGTCATCCTGAATAAGCATGGCCATGCTTGAGCATCCTGATTTTTTTTGTCAAGAAGGCAACCGAGCAGTTGAGGCCTCATGGTGATTACCGATGCCCATAGACATCCGCACAATTAAAAGTTATTTCCTTTTCCCTATCGCCCAGTTATTGATCAGCATCAGTTATTGATAAGACAATAATAAACGATAAGAAGCGTAGGAACTGACATAAATACCTATAGCAATATTTTTTATAGAAGACATAGGTTTGTTGAAGCACGTACGATGTCGACATGATAGATGTTCCATAGTATTGTAAGAAAGCTGATGGCAGAAGAGTTTATTCTGATAGTTAAAAAGTTTTATCTTGCTTTGCCCAAACCAATTGTCGAAAAAAAATGTTTATAACGATGATGAAAAATTCAAA
This sequence comes from Helleia helle, assembly GCA_963853865.1. NCBI lineage: Eukaryota > Metazoa > Arthropoda > Insecta > Lepidoptera > Lycaenidae > Helleia > Helleia helle. The sequence goes on from OY971423.1 coordinate 1,189,976, forward strand.
CAGCTCATAAAACCTAAATCAAAATTAATTTACCTAAATTAGATTAGCTATGACAAGACCCTTGGCAATAGACCGTTGGTCTGAGGAGCGTTCTAGGAATTCACCACTTTACCACTCTCTCCCTGACCCAACAATATACCCCATACGCACTCATAACGTGGCAATTCCCTGGACCAGGTGGATTGAGGACTCTAGTATAAAATAGAAGTCTCTGCGCTCACACAACGTCAAAATCAAAATAAAATGTGTTTATTCAAAATAGTACCAATATAGTATCTTTTTGAACGTCAATTGAATCTACCACCGGTTCCAAAGCCAGCCTACTGAGCCAGCCTACCCAAATAATAATATGTATGTATTCTATAACAATTTTAACATCTTATCCTGAAATGCCTGGGAGGAACTCCTTATTCCCAGGGTGTGGTATCTTCCATGATATCTTTAACTTTATAATATCCTTTACCACACAAACACTGCTTAACAACTTTTTTGAATTTTTTAATGGATAGCTTTTGAACGTTTTCCGGGATCCTATTGTAAAAGCATATACAGTTGCCTTTGAAAGAATTGCTTACTTTTGATAGTCTAATCACGGGTACATCTAACCTTTGTCTATTCCGTATATCCCTACTATGAATATCACTTTTCTTACAAAATTCATTTATGTTTTGCCGGGCATGATGTTTCTTTTCTTTAGATTATATTTTATGAAATCGCCCGACTCGGTGTTCATTGAATGAGGCCTGTCCAGCAGCGGACAGAAGAAGGTTGATAATGATGATGACGATTTAAAAATCTCTAAACAATTCTTGAAATGTTATATAGCTAGCGTATTATACGCTTTAGGATCTCCCAATATGCGTGTTACATTGGTTAATGAAGTAATAATAATTAATTATGTATGTTCTAAGATATTTTCTAACACCGCGCTACGCATGTCAAATTAACATAACTTGAAACGGCTTGACCTCAATAACCACTAATTCACGACTAATGATAAACAAAGAAACGATATATCAGCTACAAGTAGGTATTACAACCAGAAATCACATAATACCCTTGCTGTTGGTGGAGAATTAAATGATCTTTTTTAATGGAGAAATCCTATCCATTCATCTAATTTAATCCATCACGGTTCAAGCCTAGTCCTGGCGGTGAGGCTCAGTAGCCTAAGGTGAACCCAGCACCTTGAGCGAAGCCAAGTGAACCGAGGAGGGCTGTTCTTTGTACCTTTCTTATAAGAAGAGGGAACAAAAAAGCAGGAGGGACAAAGGTTGAGAATGTGAACCTCACCCCATGCACTGTCCGACGTTGGGAGGGGTATATTTCTGTGGTGCGGGACAAAAAAAAAGAAAATAAATAATCATCAATAAGTGTTATAGGACACAAAAATAATCATCAATAAGTGATATAGGACACAAAAATAGTCATCAATAAGTGATATAGGACACAAACATAATCATCAATAAGTGATGTAGGACACAAAATATATAATATCATCAATCCGGGCAATCAATTACAGTATAGGGCTGTAGGTAGATAAACCTAAATCAAAGCGAGTGAATCCGCGGGCAACACGTATATTACACGAAACCCTTTACACAGTTACGTACTTGGCCAATTCGTATATTCTTTTGTTAACTTTGTAGCAATGTTTTGCTAATTAATTACCATATATTGCACGTCCGCGTCGTCCGGTTTACTCCAGTGCAGTTCCGATAAACACGCGCGATGCAGTACTATATCGGTAATATGTTTTGTATATATTACTTCTATTTTATTATTAAACGTAGGTACATAGGATGGTAGGTAGTATAGGATTTGTAGAGCTTTACGAGTTTTATGTATAATACCAATAATATCAGTTGTATGAAAGCCTAGAAAAGAAATTTTTCGAGAGAACAAAAAAACCTTAAATGAAGTACATAGATTATTATTGAACGACATTATAGATATAATATTAAACGTTCAAAAGACTTACAGAATTCAAAGGAAAGTAATGTTCTAATAAGGAATCTTTTTTTAAATATTATATCAATAATATTTTTTTCAGGTACATTCATCTTATTATTGAGCCTACGATGTTGTCTCACTGCTTCGCTAGATCTTTGTTCATGTCCCAAAATAAACGACCCTCTTTGTGGCATCAATAACGTAACGTACACAAACGAGTGCATGTTCGAGTGTGCCAGGGACTCATACGTAAAACAAGGCTACCCGCCCATCTTCATCGCTTACAAAGGCGCCTGTAAGAAGCCCTGCATCTGCGAAACGAAATATGAACCTGTGTGTGGCAGCGATGGCAACACATATAACAACGAATGTGAACTTGAATGTAAGAATAAGGATTTAGAAATTAATGTACCAAAAATCAATATAACCTCCAAAGGAGTGTGTCAAGCAAGTTGCGTTTGTACCTTTATTTATAAACCTGTCTGTGGAAGTGATGGACAGACTTATCCAAATGAATGCGTATTCAAGTGCGAGAAACTCGAAAAAGATGGTAAAGAAAAGCTAAATATTACCAACGAAGGAGAATGTTCTGATGCTTGCCCTTGTCCGCGAAATTATGAGCCAGTTTGTGATGTATATGGTGTTACCTATTCTAATAAATGTATGTTTGACTGTACTAATATAAATCGTATAAGAAGAGGTCAATCACCTGTTATTATCAGAAGTTTTGGAGAATGTTCTGAAGCGTGCATATGTACTGAAATATACCAACCAATATGTGGTAGTGATGGGAAAACCTACAGCAATGAATGTTTATTGAATTGTGAGAACAAGAAACTGGAACAAATTGGACAAAAAAATATCACAGTGATAACTGAAGGAGAATGTTCTGAATCGTGTAACTGTTTAGATATTTATGAACCAATCTGTGGCAGTGACAATAAAACTTACAGCAACAAATGCTTCCTTGAATGCGAAAATAAAAAACAGGAACAAAATAGTCAAAAATCTATTACAATTATTAATCAAGGAGAATGTTCTGCATCTTGTATATGTCCAGCTCTCTACCAACCAGTTTGCGGAAGTGATGGAAAAACTTATAGCTCTGAATGTATGCTGACCTGTGAAAGTAAAAAACAAGAACAAAACGGACAAAAAACGATCACTATAACCAACCAAGGCCAGTGTCCTCAACCTTGTGTATGTCCGTTATTAGTTCTACCAATCTGCGGCAGTGATGGCAAAACTTATGATAATGCATGCTTTCTTATATGCGAGAGCGAAAATAGAGTTCGAAGTGGACAAGATGAAATTAAAGCAATTAGTATGGGAAGATGTCCAGAACCGTGTACATGTACAAAGGAATACAAACCAGTCTGTGGAAGCGATGGGAAAACATACGACAATGAATGTCTTTTAAAGTGTGAAAGCAAGCAACAAGAAACAAAAGGGGAAAATTCCATAATTATGACAAATGAAGGAGAATGTATAGAGCCGTGCATTTGTACAGCTATTTACGAACCAGTGTGTGGCAGTGATGGAAAAACTTACGGCAACGAGTGTCTTATGACATGCGAAAACAAAAAACTAGAGCTGAACGGACAAAATCTTATAACAGTGACATCTAAAGGAGAGTGTGAACAACCGTGTATATGCCCCTTAATTATTCTACCAGTTTGCGGTAGTGATGGTACAACCTATAATAATGAATGCCTTTTGACATGTGAAAGCAAAAAGCGTGTGCAAAATGGTCAGAGCACATTAGAAATTTTTAGCAAAGGAGAGTGTCCTGAATCATGTATCTGTCCAGCAATTTACCAACCAGTCTGCGGGAGTGATGGAAAAACTTATGGGAATGAGTGTTTCTTAAGATGTGAGAATAATAAACCCGGAAAAGCAAACACGGAAAAGAACATTACGGTAATAAGTCCCGGGGAATGTCCGGAATCTTGTGCTTGCCCAAAGACTTATCAACCAGTCTGTGGCAGCGATGGAAAGACGTATGACAATGAATGTATTTTAAATTGTGATAATAAAATATTGGAACTAAATAGCCAAAAGCTCATAACAATCATAAATCAGGGAGAATGTGTTCGACCATGTATATGCCCGTTGATATTTCTACCAGTGTGTGGCAGTGATGGAAAAACTTACAGCAATGAGTGTTTTTTGACCTGTGAAAGTAGAAAACAGGAGCGCAATGGACAAAGTTCTATAGAGCTGATAAGCAACGGGCAATGTCCAAAGACATGTATCTGTGCAGCTTATTACAGACCGGTTTGCGGTAGTGACGGTAAAACTTATGGCAACGAATGTTTTCAAGGATGTGAGAACAAAAAACAGCAGCAAAATAACCAACAATCCATAACAGTAGTACACCAAGGAGAGTGTCCTCAGGCATGTGTTTGTCCATTGATAATCTTACCAGTGTGCGGTAGTGATGGTAATACTTATGACAACCCTTGTCTACTTAGATGCGAAAACAAAAAACGAAACTATAGTCAATATATGATCCAAGTCGTAAGTCTAGGAGCATGTGCTAGACCATATGTTTGTACACAACAATATAAACCAGTCTGCGGTAGTGACGGAATCACTTATAACAGTGAATGCCTTTTAAAAATTGAAAACATTAAACGAAGACAATATGGACAGCTGCTCTTAAGAGTCATAAGCCAAGGAGAATGCGTTCAATCGTGTATTTGCACGAGAGAATATAATCCAGTTTGTGGTAACGATGGTAAAACTTACGCCAACGAATGCTTACTAAATTGTGAAAATAAAAAACGAGGACCAACTGGGGTAATTGAGGTTATAAATCAAGGAGAATGTTCTGGATGTACATGTACACGAGAATATACACCAGTATGTGGAAGCGATGGAAAAACTTATAACAATGAATGTTTACTTAAATGTGAAAGTAGGAAACAAATTGAAAATGGACAGAAACCCATAGAGATGAAGAGTAACAGTGAATGTTCTTCATGATAAACCTATCAATTTTTTGCTAATTTGCAACAATTCAAAATAGAGTTATGAATTTAAAAAAAAACGTCTTACTATTGTTAAAGTAATTTGAATTATTCACTGGAATATTCAGAATCAGTGTTCTTAAAGTGGTTTCTGCTGAAAATTATATCGCATTGAATTGAAATATTATTGAATTTAAAATATAAAGTATTGTTATCTATTCTTTATAATTGTAAATACAGTCAAATGTTGTATATATTAATAATATTTTAGGTAAATTGTTTTGTTGAACTGTGAGGCAAAATTACTGCCTTTAGAGGGAAGACGATGATTTAAGGGTCCAAAATTAAACGCGAAAGTTTGATGTTTTTTTATCTCATAAGGAGGCAACGAAGCAGTCGGAGCCTTATGGTGACTACCGACGCCCAAAGACATCCGCACAACCAAAAGTTGTGCAGATGCGTTGCCCTCCTTTTCCCTATCCCTCCCCAATGTGCCACTAGAAACTCACAAACCGCACGAAACGCCACAGCATAGCTGTCACTTGACCCCGCAAAGCAGCATAGCACTACCTCTTACTATGTATGGGTGTTTGTTACTCTTTCACACAAAAATTACTGAATGGATTTTAATTAATCTTTACAATAATATAGCTCATACATAGGCTTAATTTATAAAGATATTGTGTGAATTGTCCACAATCTAATCCTGCGCAGACGAAGTCGCGGGCATCAGCTAGTAAACTGATAATAATGTCAATGATAGTAGACAGCAGCCTTCTTCTTACGGTCATTCAAACATCTCAAAGAAATATTTTTAAAAACTAAAATTCATTGGAGTTAGGTACTGCCATCGTGTCGCTCACATAATACCGGCTCAAAGTGACAACTATGCTTTTTTTTGTTAGCTGGATAGGCAAACTGGCAAACGTGCCACCTGATGGTAAGTGGTCGACGTCACCCATGAACATAAACTACCTGGAACGAGCCCATGCAACTCATTTATGTGTAGCCTATCCTGAGACATAAGATGTTAAGTCTCGGTGCCGGTAATTACACTGCCTGTCTTGCCCTTCTCTCCGAAACACAGCAAAGCTGTTTCACGGGAGAAACAAGCATGCTATCACGTTTCGTGTGGTTTGTAAGTTTCCGGTGGGCACGGGCCAGGCGAGGAGGGTTTCGGAGAATAGTTCACCGATGCGCTGGCTTAAGGAGGGTTGGTGAACTTCACACACCTTCAAAGATTTTTAATCTCATCGGGTCTGCAGGTTTCCTCACGATGTTTACTTCACAGGTGAGTAAGGCCATCGCCTTATGTTCAGGTGCACATAGAAATTTAGAAAAACCCATTTCTAGGAATTACAGGGGGGTCAGGATCGAACCTGGACCTATCGGCTCTCACTCAAGAGGCCCAGCCCATACCCACTAAGCCATCGTCGCTCACTGGGTGTGCCCTCCTATGCCATAGAAAAAAAACAATTATCCATCAGAAGATTCTCCTTTAAAAAGCTATGGATATGCCTATGAAGCTTATCCCTTTTAGAACTGCATCAGTACAAGTAAACTCAAATACTGAACGTATGTCGATGGATAAATAATATTCTAACTATAATAAGATTAACTATATTTTTTAAATATTGGTGAGATAGTCAAACTAGCAGACCAGTCACTTGACGGTAAGTGGTCGCCCACGAACATGAAAAAGTTACGCGTGGCTAGCTCAGGCCTTTGGTGTCTTCCCCACCATGGTTCAGGCCTTGACGTGGCGGTGGGGCTAAGTAGCCTAGGGTGAGCCCAGCACCTTGGTGAAGCTAACTGAGCCGAGGGGGCTCTTTGTACCCCTCTTATAAGAAGAGGGGACAAAAGAGCAGAGGGCAAGGGGCGAGGACGGGAACCTCACCCTATTTTACTGTCCCAACGTTGGGAGGGGTTGTTCTGTGGTGCGGGACAACCCCTCTATGGAGGTGGCGTCGGTCCCTTGGGGGACTGACTAGCCGTCGAGGTGCCCTGTTTGTTTATTACATCCGGGGCACCTCACCAAAGGCGGCATTGGTGGCACTCGCAGGGTTTTAGTGGGTAGAGCTGCGTTTACTTACCAGCTTTCAAGCGCAGCGAGTCCCACATACCCGTGTGGGGTGATCCACTCCCCCGCGGGATGCCTCAGAGCATTTCCCGGCGTAAAAGAAAAAAAAGGCCTTTGGTGTCTTCACTCTCGAAGTGTGCACAAAATGGGAGCTGCAGCGTCGCGATATGACAGCGGTACTAGGACCTCTCGCTTTCGGGCGTAGTCCGCTCTAAGCCTGAAAGTGAAAGGTCCAGCGCCGCAGTAGTATCCTTCTGCAAAATAGTTAGAAGGAGGCTGCGGAGCAGATTAGGGAGAACGCAGCAGATGCTATCCCTCTCCGGAGTTTGGGGGTTACGCGGAAACGATACGAACGCCTCGGGTCACCTGTGTCAGAATAGGAACCTGGCTCCATTGCACAGTTCTGGCATCGATGTGGGTAAGTCTAGGATGCCGGAGTTACCCCTGAGTGAAGGAGTCTGACCGGCCAGTCGCCGATGTTCCCTCTTGCTGAGAGATCCGGGGCACATCATTTTACTAATAATATCAAGTCCCAAATAACCGCCAGATCCCCCCAGGACTGGCGCTACCCCTAAATGCAAATGCATTTCCGCGGTGTACTTACACCAACAAAAAAAAGGTCGTTGGTGCCTTTCCTATCTTGAGATGTAAAAGTAAGTTTTGATGCCAGTCATTACACTGTCTGTTCTCTGTTCTGCCCTGCTCTCCGAAACTGTTTCAAAAAGCTGTTTCACGCACCACTTCACCACCGGTAAAACCATGGTCATCGGTATATTTATTTGATTCAAATAGGTGGACAAAAGAGCAGAGGGCAAGGGGCGGGGATGGGAACCTCACTCCATTGTACTGTCCCAACGTTGGAAGGGGTTGTTCTGTGGTGCGGGACAACCCCTCTGTGGTGGCGTCGGTCCCCTAAGGGACTGACTAGCAATCGAGGTGCCTTGCTTCCTCAACAGATCCGGGGCACCTCACTTCCACGCGGGATACCTCAGAGCATTTCCGAGCGTTAAAGAAAAAAAAAGAATCTTATTCGCAAGGTGTGGTATCTTCAATAAAATCTTTTATTTCATAATAGCCTTTACCACACCACCGTTCCTTAACAGTTTATTAAATTTATTAATGGAAAGATTTTGATAGTTTTCTGGTATCCTATTCTAAAAACGTATACATTGTCCCATAAATGTACGTGTATTTATGTTATGATTGTCGTATGTTTTTACAAATTCGGCAATATTTTCGCGAACATTCATCACATTTGCAGGTATGTACATGTCACCTCTTTTTTTTATATAGAAGAGGGGGCAAACGGACAGTCGATTCACCTGATGGTAAGTGAATAGCGACATCCACAGTCACCAAGAGGCTATAGTCAAGGTAACAATTTCTTTAAACTATTCGCAAACTCACTTGATTATATAATACTTGACTTTGAACACTTAAACAACAAGAATTTATGTCCTAAATTTAACATCCTTAATGCCTGCTGATAGCTCTAAGTATGTCATTAAACTTAAAGTACTTTTGTTAATTACACACCACCATTGATATAATTTTATATGAGTGAAATTAGCTAAACCTGTTATACTATCATTCATGACGTGAATCAATTTAAAGAGCAAGTGTAACGAAAAGTGTCATTGCTTTGGTATCGAACATGGCAGGAGTGATGTTACTCAAATTTTGTAAGTATCTAGTACAAGTTATATACGGTATATTTTATAAGAGAACAATATAATTTAGAGAATTTTTCAGCGTGGTAGCGTCATTGTCAGAACAAATGATAAATCTGAATGAAACGAATCTAAATTTTATTTTGCAGTATCTTACATATTTATATTTATATTTCAGTGATTTTCGCAATATCACTATTGCAGTGGTTTGAAGTTAAAGGATCAACATTGTCTATGTCACCAAGTACTGATGCACCGCTGGTATGTCCCTGTGAATACCGATACGATCCCGTCTGCGGCAACGACAACGTTACGTATATAAACAAATGTGTCCTCCACTGTATCAACACCGTTAATCCAGGCAGAGGTTATCCCATAGTCAAAGAACTTCGTTCTGGGGAATGTCCAAGCTTAGTTTGTCAAAAAATTGATCTCCCAGTGTGCACTTTAGACGGAAAAACTTACCCCAACGAATGTGAACTGGCCGCTGAAAATATTCGACGAATAAAATCGAAACAATCAATCATCTATCTAGCGTACAGAACGGCGTGTGTCGGACGACCATGTGGATGCGCGAACATCGCAGCACCAGTTTGTGGAAGCGACAATGTGCTATACAGAAATGACTGTGTGTTAGGTTGCACTAGCGCCAGCTCTGTAAAAAAAGGGAAATCTAAAATAACAAAGAAAAACAACGGAGCATGCTTAGACAGCTGTCTGTGTCCTAAAGCCAAAGATCCAATTTGCGGCAGCGACGGTAACCAATATAACAATCTCTGCGAAATGCAATGCGCGAATAAATTCTTGAACTGCTCCAGAGATAACCAAATAACTGTCGCGGATAACAGTGTCTGCGAAGGTTGTTGGTGTACCGCTGATTACGACCCTGTCTGTGGCAGCGATGGGAAGACCTATTCCAATGAATGTCAACTTAGTTGCGCTGCAAAAAGACAGAGCAATTCCAACCTGGGCATCGTAAGCAAAGGTGTGTGTCCATTATGTCACTGTAATAATGTTGAAAGCCCTGTTTGTGGAACCGATCATGTAACTTATCGTAATGAGTGCTATCTTCGCTGCGCTAACTCCGCAAGAACTCAATTCGTTGGCTTGTACAGTAATCGTGCTTGCTTGTCCGATACTTGTGACGTTGAATTCTGTCCTCCTGATTACGAGCCGGTTTGTGGTAACGACGGACAGACCTATTGGAATATGTGCTGGCTGCTCTGTTACGCTGACTCTCTTAAAACAGCTGGAAAACAAGGAATCTGGCGTGATAGAGAAGGGGCTTGTTTTATGTAGTCCTGTTGCTGTATTCTTTTAAATAAAGTAAGTTGCACGTTCATAATGTTTTATTTAACTTTTTTATGTTACTTGAATAGACAAACGAGCCGCCTAATGGTAAGTGATCAGCTTCCCATGTATGTTCATTGGTGACACTGACCACACAAGTAAACTCCAAGTCCAAGCAAGTCATTCGCGTGAGGGCGCTGGTCCAGACGGAGTGAACCAGAGGGTCCTCGCAATCTCACTCGTGCACCTCGGTGCCTTCGGGAGCTGTTCCGACTGCTGCTTGCGATCCGGACAATCCCGGGGGCCTGGAAGGAGGCTCGGCTCTGCCTGCTACCAAAGGCAGGGCGTACCCCGGACTTGACTCGGCTCGGTGCGAACGGTCGTGCTGCTGAGCGAAACTCGGAAGGCCTTGAAAAGGATTGTGGCTTCCCGTCTCGTTCAGTAGTTGGAGGAAGGGGCGTGACCGGGACTCTCAGAGTCCCAATTTTAATTCCGGGCTTGCTGGTCGACCATCGACGACCTCAAGCGCCTTCGATCAGAGCGGGTGAGGCAGAACACGGAAGGGAGGTGCTGGTTATGGTGTCGCTACGCGGATAACATCTTCGTGTACGACCGGAGACGAGGTCATAAGGAAGTGGTGCGGCTGGCCAAGTCGGGTTTGACCTTATTATGAGCTGCATAGAGAGGTTAGGGCTTCGGGTAAGAGTCGAGAAGACTGAAGCCTTTCTCAACCGCGGGACCGGTCGGGACAAGCGCATCACTCTCACCGGTAACTGGTCTTTTTGTCTTTTACGCCAGGAAATGCTCTGAGGAATCCCGCTGGGGAGGGAGGACTCCCCAAGCGGGATGTGGGACTCGCTGCGCCCGAAAGATCGTAAGGTGGACGCAGCTCTACCCACTAAAACCCGGCGAGTGTTTTGTCCCCTCTTTCCCCTTTTCTATATATGAGAGGTATAAAGAGCAGCTCCCTCAGTTCAATTTGCTTCGCCCAAGGTGTTGGGTTCACCTTATACTACTGAGCCCCACCGGCACGACAAGGCATGAATCTTGGTGGGGACCGGTAAGTTCTATATACTTTATTTACAAAAAAATATAAACCATCGTAAACCCTTATATCCCTTACTTACACTTAGTCCCTTTTCACACGCGCCGGTTGCCGGGTAGTCGGCGCCGGGTAACCGGTAGCGAATTGTAAGCAAATTTCGCCGGTACGTGTGAAAGCTGCCATACACTACCGGATACCCGGCAACCGGGACGTGTGAGGAGGGCAGCACTTGAACTATCAACTGGGGTCTATTATTAACAAACTAGTTTATTAGCGAACGTCAAGATGAGGGATGTGAATCTGCAGGAAACAGATAGTCTGTAATATATTCATAATTACAAATAAATGCGTATTGTTAATGAATGAAGATAATATTTCAGGTCATCAATTAGCACGTCGCGAAAAACATCCGCCTGATGAGGCAGGTAATTCATGTGCATCCTCAATTATGATAATCAGTTATGTTTGAACGCTGAAAATCAATGTTTTCCAAATATATCACTTTTTATTCGTTTGTATTGCAGTTAGGTTACAAAGAGGTTAATTAAATAGGTTAATTATGTAGGTAAATTTGGGGTATGACAAGAATTTATGACATAGGTTAAGAGGTAATCTTATTCTTGTTCAGAAACTAGTCTATTTTTTTGTTATGGTATGAGGAGGCAACTGATCAGTCGGAGCCTTATGGTGACTATCGACGCCCATAGACATCCGCACAACCAAAAGTTATGCGATGTGTTGCCCTCCTTTTCCCTATCCCTCCCATTAGGCCACCGGAAACTCACAAACCGCACGAAACGCGACAGAATAGCTATGACTTAACAGTTGACACCGGTGTTATGTGAGCGAGAGGTACCGCCCCAGTAGTGCCGGTCTAATTCGGCTGCAAAGAAGCATGGCACTACCTCTTACATATTATGGTAGTATAGAAATAAGGAACTCAGTTCAACTGAAGTTAATTTTCAGGTTCTCACACGTGAACAGCAATTTTCTAACATCCAACTAATAACTCGCGTTTCCTGCTAGTTATGGACTTCTATCAATAGGTGATAAAAATATAATTCCCAATATGGTAATTATTATTTCTGCCTGTTCAAATCAGTTTAAATCTAAACTGCAGTTCTGCATTAGGTATTCAGCTGTACAAAATCCTAAATCCGATTTATATGAATTACATTTTTTCAATATTCGTATTATTTCATCAACGCTCGCAGTCGAGGAAACTTAGTTACTGATGGAACTCTAAAATAGGATTTTCATTCCACTATACTAAATAAATAAATAAAAATAAAAATAAAATAAAAAAGCCTTTTATTTCCTAAGTAGTAAATACAAAATACATTACATACAAGTAGTAAGTACAAAATATCGTTATTATACTGAAAGACATTTTTTTTTTTTTTTTTTTCATGTGTCATTCCACTATACATTTCTAAAATTATTATTAAGCGATCATTTTAAAATGGTCATGTCAATCAACGTGCCATATTATATGCTACATAACATTAGCGATACTATTTTTGTAAATGCTCTGAGGCATCCCGGTGGGAAGTGTGTCTCCCCAGGCGGGTATGTGGGACTCGCTGCGCCCGAAAGCTGGTAAGTGAACGCAGCTGTACCCACTAACCCCGGCGAGTGCCACTTTCTGAGGTGCCCTTTTCATTTAATGAGCATGACACCTCGATGGCTAGTCAGCCCCTCAGAGGATCAACGCCACCTCCACAGAGGGGTTGTCCCGCACCACAGAACAACCCCTCCCAACGTCCGAGCAGTACAATGGGGTAAGGTTCCCGTCCTCGCTCCTTGCCCCCTGCTCTTTTGTCCCCTCTTCTTGTAAGATTGCTAAGCGGCTAATTGAGCCTAGGGGGCTCTTTGTGGGGTACAAAGAGCCCCCTCGGCTCAATTAGACTCGCCCAAGGTGCTGGGCACACCTTAGGCTACTGAGCACCACTGCCACGTTAACCCTGAACCATGGTGGGGTAACATTAGCGATATTAAAATCTTGGGCTTATTCCAATAATCCCCACCGGTGGGGATTTTCATTCATTCATCGGGACATGTCATCTTAATTTATACCAGCTGATCCTCTCAACCGCCCAAAACAAAAATAATCCATCATATCCAACTGGTAGTTCGGGAGATTAGCGCGTTCAAATAAACTCTTCGGCTTTATTATGATAGACGTATATATATAATATTGTAGAGTACGACACATTACCTGGCACGAGATGGTCTTGCTACAACAAACTCTGATTGTCTAGGCTGGAAAAAGTTGGTACCCATTCAGACCCAAACCGATCTCCGGTAAAACTCCACCCTTTACCTAAACAAACAATACAACCCGATTACTTCTTTTAATTGTTTAACTTATATTAATTACCTCAACTTACCACAACTTGATTTCGCTTGCAAAACCTAATTAAAATTGGCCCATTGTTTATTCAATATTTATAATTGCAACGGAGTAACAAACACTCAAACAGTAACTTAAATTGTGTAACAAAATTTTGTATAAACTTTCCACAAAGAAATTGTAACAACCAGCTTGTTATTGGCTTAGACAATTTAAATTAGGTCTATGAAATTCAATTTGGCTTTGAACATGGTTGGATTGTAAAACGTCGTATTATTGGGGCTTTCATATATTTTATTACTATCTGTTGCCCACAGCTTCGCTCGCGTTAACTTAGATTTACAGCCATATACGGATTCACGATGATTATTTTTATAAGTTAAGTTACTCCTTATAACATCAGCTATCTGCCATTCAAAGTCCCGTAAAAATCGGCCCAGCCGTTTCAGAGATTAGCCGGAGTAAACAGACAGACAAACAGACAAAAATTGTAAAAAATGTTATTTTGGTATATGTACCGTGTATACATCCATTACATAGTAGTATCATCCTTGAACAGCATGGATTTGTGAAACACCGTTCTACTACCACAAATCTTATAATATTTGCTAACGAATTATATGATAATCTTGACAAACGTGTTCAGGTTGATTCTGTGTACACTGATTTCAAAAAGGCGTTCGACAAAGTGGACCATGATATTCTCTTAAAGAAACTAGCTTATAACGGCATTAGAGGAAATCTTCTACGGTAGTTTGCTTCGTACATTACTAACCGCACTCAAAGGTGCATGGATACCAATCTATCACAGTTCATATCTCTTCTGGTGTTCCACAGGGCTCGATTTTGGGCCCCCTGCTATTTATTCTCTACATCAACGATATAAAATCCTGTTTTAAAAATTCTAAATTCATTTTATACGCGGACGATCTACAAACTTTTAAACCAATTCGCTCTGTGGAAGATTGTAAGAGGTTTCAGGAGGACCTGGATAGGTTAACCGATTATTGTGTAGTTAATAAGTTACATCTCAGTATTCCCAAATGTAATTACATAAGATTTACAAAAAACAGAAACATTGTGAACTTTAACTATTCCTTATGTAATCGTTTTCTCACAAGAGTTCCCTTTGTTATAGATCTTTTTTTTTTTTTTTGGTTTCGCTGGGGAATGCGTTTAGGCATACCACCGGGTCCGGGGGGCCCCGGAGGTTATGTGGGACTCTCTGCGCCCGAGAAGATGGTAAGGTGGACGCAGACTCTACCCACTAAACCCCAGCGGTGTTCTCCTCCTCGTTTGGGTGACCCGGCGCGAGAGCTGTGGACGTCCGTACCGGGCCACAACGGTGTGCCATACGGCACTCTTCTCTGGAGGCATCCCCTCCTCCTTCTCCGCTTAAGGCACACTGAACACACAAGGGTGCCTTATAGCTCAGACCTTACGCGCGCGCAGCAGATCCCCCGATCGGCCGCGCACAGGTCTCTCACGGCAGCGCGACCGCCTGTCGCCGCCGTGCTCTCCTGCAGGAAGAGGCGCCAGTACGCTCCCTCTCCCGCTCCGCCTCCTCCTTCTGGGACATTACGTCCTCGCAGAAAGAGAGGACAACCTGCCATGTGCTCTCACTGACGGTCATCGCTCGGATGACCGTAGGGAGCGACAGGTCCGCGCCAACCTCAGTGATGAGGGGCGCCCTTGCCTCTGCCCAAGCTGGGCACTCCGCCAGGGTGTGGTCAGCAGTGTCTTCACTGCTGTCACAGTGATGACACTCTGGCGATTCCTCCGCCCCTGCCACCTTCCACAGATACCTTCCGAAGCATCAGTGCCCCGTCAGTATCTGCGCAAGGTGGAAGGATATTGTGCCGTGCCGCCGGTCAACCCACTGCTCCAGGATTGGACCGACGGCCAACACCGTGCGGTGTCCCGCGCTCGGCTCTCTGAGCCGCTCACTCCACTGGCTGAGCACCCGCCTTCTCAGGCGGCTCCTCCAGGTCTCTCCTTCCTCAGAGACCTCCTCCTCGTCTCCCCGTCGTCTTCTCCACTCACGCGCTAGGGCCTTGGCATGTAGGTCCCATGGCGCAGTACCCGCCAGTACGCACGCAGCCTCATACGAGGTCGTACGGTACGCACGGACGGCCCTGACGGCCATAACCCGTTGCGGACGTCGCAACAGGGCCACGTTCTCCGCCTTCAAGGCACACGCCCAGATAGGCGCGCCGTACAACGCCATGGACCGCAGGACGCCTGTGTATAGGCGACGGCAGCCAGCACTAGGCCCACCCACGTTTGGGAGAAGGCGACCTAATGATCGAGCAGTTCCGAGCAACCTCGGAATGAGGCGCCGGAAGTGCTCCTTGAAGTCCCATCGCCTGTCGAGGACGAGGCCCAAGTATCTCATAGTTGACTCGACAGCGATGGGAGTTCCTCCCACTATCAGGTGGGATCCGGCTGGAGGGGCTCGACGGGGCCCGTGGAAGCATATAGCTTCGCACTTTTCCAGGGCCACCTTGAGCCCGAGTCGCCGAATCCTTGCCACCACCTGCGCCACTCCTGCTACCGCCAGCAGGCGGGCCTCCAAGAACGTACTTCCGCGTGCAGTGACGACGGTGTCGTCGGCGTAACAAGTAAGGCCGACGCCCGTCAAGTTCGCACCACGGAGCACCCAATCGTAGCCTATGTTCCACAGAAGCGGCCCTAGGACCGAGCCCTGTGGAACACCGCAGGCCACCTCTCTCCTTACCCAACCGTTTGCTGTCAGGTAGGTGACGGACCTACCTGAGAGGTAACTCTCCACAAACCTCCTCAGGTAGTCCGGTACACCGTGGTACCTCAGCGCCTCGCGAATGGTGTTGAAGGGCAGGGTGTTGAACGCGTTGGCAATGTCAATAGACACTGCCAAGAGCACCCCTCTCCCCTCGACCGCCTCATCGGCTTGGGCCCTCACCCTGGTCAGAGCGTCCAGGGTGGACCTGCCCCGCCGGAACCCTAACTGGAAGGCGCTGAGATTAGGCCCCACGCTCTCCAAATGGTCGACGATACGGGCAGCTGCGATCCGCTCCAGCAGCTTGCCCGCCTCGTCGAGCAGCACGATCGGTCGATACGCCGACGCCGAGTCCACCGGTCGTCCCTCCTTCCGGATCAGGGTCAGCTTCTTCCAAGCCGTGGGAAACTGGCCCTGCGCCAGACAGGCGCTAAAAAGGCGCTTCGCCTGTGTCCCGAGCGGGCCAAGAGCCAGAACCAAGGCCCGCCCGGGAACCCCATCCGGACCAGGTGCGGTATTTCGTGCCCTCATGCGAGCCAGTGCTGTGTTGAGCTCCACCTCTGATACCTCCGGGACCTCTTCACTCGACGGTTCTCCGCCTGGTGGAGTCATAGACGGGGGCACGTGCTCTTCCCGACCGGGGAACAGGGCCGGAACTATCCGGGCCACGAGGTCGGGCTGGAGACTCTCCGTCAGGGGAGGGGCACAGGGCCGCAGTTTGTTGCGGACCATTCTGTACGGCCTCCCCCACGGGTTTCGGTCCAGAGACTCCAGCATCTCCCCGTGGGCAGCCTCCTTGGCTCGACCTATAGCCGTCTTCAGTTCCCCGGCGGCGGCTCTGTAGATGTCATAGAGCCGCCCCTCTTCCACCTCGTCACGGTGCCTTCGCCTTCGACTTCAGGTGTACTAGCGTCTCGCCGCAACGCACCTCCTGCGCAGCTCTGCGAGCTCTTCCGACCACCAGTACACCCTCCTGTTTCGCGGGGGACGCCGACTGATCCTCGGCATGGCCGCGTCGCATACCTGCGACATCTCGGCGACCATGCGGTCGGTCTCCCCATCTATCTCTGTCTGGTCCGCCAGCGAGTCCAGTCCCCATGCCTGGACGATGGCTGCCTCGCGAAGGGCCTCCTTGTCTAGCCTTCTCAGTGCCCAACGTGGGCCGCACTCTGCACGAGAACCGACCCGAACCAGGAACAGTTCAAAGTCGGCAACGCTCCGATTGGGCGAGAAATAGGCCCCGATCACCAATACGCGTCCGATCTCGGCCGCAACGAAGCCACGCCCCCTCTCCACGACGCTGAACGATGGTGAGCCGTTCAGGCTGGCGATGGCCACCACACCATCCTCATCTCCGACCCAACTTGAAGAGTTGGGGACCCGGTACGGCTCGGCTACCACAGCCACCTGCACTGACCATTCCGCCAGAGCCTGAAAGAACAAGTCTTGGGCTCTGGCGCAGTGGTTGAGGTTCCCCTCTAGTACTTGGGTGAGACGTGCCATCACTCCAAGGCTGTGGGGACCTCCTCGCCCAGGGCCGCGAAGGAATTTGCGGTCGGGCAGATGGGCTGCGAGGGGGCACTAGGGCCCCCGCTAGTTCTCCCGGTCTCTTTTCGCCCGGCACGGACACGACGCGGGGCGACGCACGCTGCACCACCCATTTTATGGGTGGCGGGTATTCCCTTTTCCGTGCAGAGTGCACACTTAGGAGCCGCCGCTGAGCAGTCCCTAACCTTGTGCCCCGCCACCCCGCAGCGGAAGCACAGATCACTCCGGTCCACTGCAGAGGAGCAGACCGCCGCAACGTGTCCCTGCTCCTGACAGCGAAAGCACCTTAGTGGGCGGGTGTCAAGCAGTCGGAATTGTGCCGACACCCAGCCCACCAGCAGCCTGCCCTTCTCGATAATCGCTTTCGCCGCCTCGCAAGGGCAGCGAACTGTTAAGAGCCTCAAGGCGGAAGTCTTTTTAAAAAAAAAAACTATATTTAATTTTAATGCACACGTCTAGCGTGGACGGAAGATGGAATTGAGACTGATGGGACGGATACGTATTAACACCTACTAAAGGATAGAAGTGCTAGATAGGTAGGATAGGGATGCTGAGTAATGAATAAGGTTGGCAGGTCAGGGTTATAACACCTCCCCGGGGTAGAATAAACTTCAGGGGCCTGAAGTTTAGAGAATGCAAGGTCACACTTTGACCCTAATGCTTGGAGAAGGAATTTCAACCGAAGAGGGTTTGGTAAGTTTGTTAGGGGAAGATTCTTCCACCGAGGATTTGGGATTTCTATCGGGATTAATAGGATCGAGGGTTATGTCTTGGTCTTGGGTTGATTGGAAGAGTTTAGGAAAGCGATGGGAAAGACGCTGCGATTTAATACATAAAAACATTTTAGAAATACAGTAAATACAAATTAAAGAAAACATTAGCATTATAGATATTGAGTAGTGAGTCCCGTATTTTATAATTTGGTGTTGGTTTAAGATTTTATCAGCTTCTTTTGACATAGATTTTAACTTTATACTGGTTTCTGAAGTGAATATGTCTAAATCAATATTTTGGAGTTGAATAGGGGGCTCATTACTTATTTCATTTTGGAACTTATCTAAAACACAACAAGGATCTTTGATCAAACTAAAATCAGAACGAGGGACACTTATGTTTAGCTTTAAGCCACTGAATCTAGGAACTAATTTCGTAGTTTTACAAAATGCGACACAGTTTTGTGGCACCTTCAAAATACCAGTACCAACTATATCTAATTCTACAATTTTCTGATTAATACAGTCCAAGTACACCTTATTATTCTGGGATTGTATGTAGATCCACTTATTGTCTGAAATAGGCTTCCATAAGTCTAATATTCCATTGAGGAAGTCTGTTTGACACTGCACAGGTAAAACACTGATAACTTTTGACATTAATTCACTTTCACAATTTGGATGAGAACTTGTAGGAAAAACGGTCATTACGTTGCAGATGTAGTCGTTTGCGCTAACTGCTTGGCAATCCGTAAGCGATTCGAGATAACAGTATTCTGTCTTATCTTTGGTCATTGCGATAAACTTATTGCTAGGTCTTATAAAACTAAAAGTATTTAGGTTTACATCATTATGTGGAGTGGGCAATGCTATATTATGAAATAATTCATATTCCTTTGGAGAGACTAATGGTAATCTTAATACAAATATTATCTTATCGTTAAAACTATAACAAGCTATACTAGATACATTTAGTAGTATATGAATGTTCCTTAATTCTAAACTTATTGGTAATTTAACATTCGTTGGTAAGTGTCTATAGTTGTCGACCAGCTCTTTATACAGTTGTTTCGGAGGTAATATAGCAGGGTGCAAGGTATTGCGATTGCTGAACAAAATTGCATTGGTTATATCCTCCATTTGAAACGATAATGTAAGCAAGGATGCTTCTATACTGGTCAAGATCGAATCTATGTTTGATTTGTAACTTAATTCAACAGAAATCTTAGAAATATTTTTAAGTTTTAAGGAGAGGTCGTTAACGGCTTCATCAAGGCTAGCTTCATTGATCTTTATTTTATGAAGAGTGTCGTTAAATTTGGATAAGGTTGTAGTTGTGACTAAAATATTTTCCTTCATCAATGAACTAAGCCTTTTTTCATTATCTTGGACATTTTGTATTGCGTTATCGTATTTAATTGCGTCATCTTCATTCAAAGTGCCAAATATAGTTTTAGACAAGGTTCCTATGGCACCTATCCAGGCTCTTTTAAATCTTTTACTACTAATTAAATGTGAAATAGAAGAATATGCTGAGACAATATCATTATACCTTACACTTAGTGGTTCTAAAATATTATGACATTCTAGGTTAATCATTGTTTCCATCTGGATCTGATTACATAAAAATCGTACCGTACCTAAGATAGAATTAATATTTTTCATATGCGGCTCAATGTAGGAAATATCGTAGGGAGTAACAATATCTAGACGACCAACGTTAATCTTAAGTTCCCCGATTGGATCAAAGTAAATGCCTGGGCCAGACTTGATTGGACGGGTATACTCTTGGAGAGCATGAGCCGTCATGCTGTAAGAAAAGATAGGTTTTTTATAAATATTGTAATGGAGTGATCTTAATTATAATATTTTATGTTTCAGGATGAGATGTACCCTCGGTTTCCACGTGTTTTACTTCGTCATAATGGTGTTTGACGTGGCGCCTGTTAATGAGTAGTGAAAGCGTGTGGTTACCATGTATTTTTACCACCTTGAATGGCCCTTTCCATACTGGGGATAGGGCTTTGCGTAGTCTTAGGTGATTTTTGAGTAAAACGTAATCGCCAACCTTGTATTCGACAGCACGAGTGCGAGTGTCGTAGTATTCTTTAGAGGTTGTTTTGGATTTGTGTATAAACTCTAGTGCCTTGTCACGAGTGAGTTTAAGGCGATGTTGTAGCATCCTCACATATTCGGGGTAAGTAGCTGTTGATGATTCCTCGTAGACCGATGTTGGAATATGCGGTTTATGTCCGAACAGTAATTCGTATGGGGAGTAATGAGTGGTTGAATGGACGGCTGTATTATATGCTAGCATGGCCGTATAAACATACCGAGGCCAGTTGTCTTGGTTGTCATTTATGTATGATTTGAGGTACTCTTTCAAGGTAGAATGCGATCTCTCTAACGCTCCTTGAGTCTGTGGGTGATATGGTGAGGAAAATAAATGTTTGATTTTCAGAAATTTACACATTGTTTGGAACAGTTCCGCAGTGAAGTTTGTCCCTTGATCGGTAAGTACGTGTTTAGGGATTCCAAATAGGGATACAAAGTGTAGAAGGCACTCGCTTGTTTCTTCGGCGGTGACACTGCGGATTGGATATGCTAAACTAAATTTTGTTAAATCATCCTGCATAGTTAAGATGAATTTCAACTTAGCCGTTCCAGATTCAGGAAGAGGTCCGACAATGTCTATGGATAATCTTTCGAATGGTGAAGTTGATGTGGACGTTATAACCATCGGTGCTCGGTTTATCTTGCGCAAGGCTTTATTAGATTGACAAGATTGACATTTTTTTATATAGGATTCAATATCGGTTCGCATGTTTTTCCAGAAATATCGTTCTTTAATGCGGCTAAGCATCCTGTTGGTTCCAAGATGACCAGCAATAGGTAAGTCATGGTTTTCCTTAAGAATTTTTGGAATTTCATTCAACGTTGGATATATTATTTGGTCATGATATATATGAACTCTGATATTGGTTCCATCAAACAGATAGCTCAACATATTATAAATTTTTACGAAAGAATGCCTATCGAATGGATTTTTGAAATCGGATATACATATGTCGTTTTCAGTTGGATAAGTCATCATAATCTCATCTCGTACGTATTTTAAGGATCTGAATATATCTGGGTATGAATGATCGTCGAAATAGTGAACCTTCGTGAACGTGAATAGGTAAGTTTTATTTTCATATTCTAAAGGTAAGCAGGTATATAGACTTCGCTCTAGATTTAAAAATTCGTTGCGAGTAGGTTCCGGACAATTATTAATTATTTCCTGAACGTAGGGCATTGATTCGTCCAAGTCTACTGAGGTAGGTATTATTATCAATTTTTGGGTGTTCTTAAGCAGGCTATTATTGTGTTCTATTATTTGTGTGTTAAAGGACGTTATAGGTGATTTCAAGAAATTGTTATATGTTTCGTCGGGTGAAGGTAAGGATCTTTGTGGTGCGACAGAATTTTCTATCTCGTTTGAGGCCGTTCGTAAGGTTTCGTGATTTTCAGTCACGGGCAAGTATAGTTCTTCCAAAGTGATTAGAGGTTGCTCTGGATTTGACTTGGGACTTGGTATGTTTGTTGGTATCGACGTCAGTTCCGGTATTTGAGGATGTGGTTGAGGGTTAGGAATTTCGGGTAGAGATGGCACTTGCCAACTGGTTGACGGTTGAGGATTAATGATCGGATTTGGATTCATGTTATTGGGCGTGACTGGTTTTTCGATAGGAACAGGAGGGGTTAAGGGTGTAAAATCTAGATCCCTTTCATCCATAGGGCTGAATGTTACCTTGGCCCAATCAGTAAGTTCGTTATCGTCAACAGGTGGTCCCGGCAAAAGTGTCGGGACGTTAGTTAATGGTAATGGATTCTCGTTGGCCCATTCACTTAGCTCATTATCGCTAATAGAGGGTTCTGGTAGAAGTGTTGGGTCGCTGCTTAATGGTAACGGATTATTGATTTCTGGATATATGGGATTAACAGGATAACGGGACAAAGCATCTGCAGCTGAATTAAGTTTACCCTTTCTATAGACTATTTCGTAGTCAAACTCTTCGAGCTTGAGACGCCATCTTTGTAATTTACTTGACGGGTCTTTATGATTAAAGAGCCATTTTAAAGGGCGATGGTCAGTGACAATTTGGAATCTTTGGCCGTAGAGGTATGGTCTAAAGGTTTTGCATCCGAATAATATCGCCAACAGTTCCTTCTCCGTAGTACTATAGTTGCTCTCGCTTTTATTGAGAGTTCGAGAAGCGTAGGCGATTGGTCGTTCTTGACCATAGGGACCCTGAGAAAGAACCGCTCCAAGGGCGTAGTTTGATGCATCCGTCGTGAGCGTAAAAGGCTTTGTGAAATCGGGATAACAAAGGACGGGAGCTGATGTAAGTTTATTTTTTAGGGTTTCTAATGCTATCTGTTGTTGGTTTTGCCAAACAAAGGGTTGGTCTTTCTTTAGGAGACTAGTTAAAGGTTTAGCGGTTTTAGAGAAGTCGGGTATAAACCGTCTATAGTAGGATACCAGTCCGAGAAATGATTTTATGTCCTTAGGGTTCTGTGGAGTAGGAAATTGGAGTACGGCTTTAATTTTGTCTGGATTCGGCCTGACGCCGTCGGCAGAAATGACATGACCAAGGTAGGCGACCTCTCGGCGTAAAAATTCGCACTTGTCAGGTTGCAACTTAAGGTTAAAATTTCGCATTCTTTGGAAAATTAGTTCTAAATTTTGTATGTGTGTCTTTATGTCGTGAGAGTAGCAAATGACGTCATCGAGATATATGAAGCAACGTATACCTTGTAGTCCAGAGAGAGCAGAGTTCATCAACCTCTGAAAAGTTGAAGGTGCATTTTTTAAACCAAACGGCATACGAAGAAATTGAAAATGACCTTCTGGGACAGTGAATGCTGTTTTGGATTTATCCTCTTCATTTAATAAAATCTGGTGAAAGCCAGATGCAAGGTCTAAAGTTGAGAAGTAAGTACTTTGGCCTAATTGGTCGAGAATTTCTGTAATTTGGGGAATGGGATATGTATCGCCGATTGTTACATCGTTCAGTTTTCTATAGTCTATTACGACTCTCCATTTTTGGATATTAGACGCATCTAGTTTCTTTGGTACGACCCATATTGGGGATGACCATGGTGAGTTTGATGGTTCAATTATATTTTGATTTAACATTTTAGTGATTTGGTTCCGAACTTCAGTTTTATGCACCTCAGGAAACCGGTAAGTTTTGGTGTGAATTGGGGCGTCTGTAGTCGTCCTTATATCATGTTTTAACGCATTGGTAAACGTCAGGTTCTCGCTCGGGAGATGAAAAATATCGGAGTAATCTGAACATAATTGCATAAGGGCGCCCTTTTCTTCATCATTGAGGTGAGAGACCCGTAGCTGTTTTAGAACTTCTTCTGTGCGTTTAGTAGCATTAGAATAAGCATTTATATGGTTAACTGTCGCGGATTGATATTCATCGAGTTCGCAAGGCTCAATCGGAATCAATCTTAAATTTAAATTCGATTTTAAGTTAATTTCTCCTTCAGAAGTGTTGACTACAGATAAATTTATTCTATTATTTTCTTTAACCTGAACTATGCAATTTGCTATTAATAATGATTCGGAAATTTTTTGATCCAAAACCAATCCTTCCTTTATTTCTGGATTTAAAACAGAGCATTCGATAATTTGTTCAGTTCTAGGGGGAATAACGTAAGCAGGATCGTTGAAGTGTAGTTTTAATGCCGCCTTCCCGATTTTAAGTATGTCTTTATTATAATCTATATTACAATTAAGCGCGTTTAGCATGTCGGAGCCAATAATGCCATCATAGGGTAAATAAATTTTGTCAATAACATGAAATTTGTGAGAAACGTTTAATTTAGCAATTTTTAATTTTAATTGAAAATGACCTCGTGTAAGGATAGGATTTTCTGATGAGTCAATACCCTTAAGTTGAATAGTCTCCTTTATAAGTTTAGGATGATTTTGCAGGCACGAATGTTTAATTAGGCTCACAGAGGATCCTGAGTCAACAAGTAAGGAGAGAGGAAAATCGGATACTAAGGATTCTACGATTACGTGTGGTAGGAGCATAATAGCTGGGTCATTGGTGATTTCAAAAATGTTGGATTTAGTATTACTATAGCCACTATAAGGTTGGGGCTGGTTACCCTGTTTGTAATTGGCCTTAGAATAAGTGTTAGCCTGACGATCATGTAGCGACGCAGGCTTAGAATTATGTTGGATTTTAGAAATCTGACTTCCATGTAGCGGAGTCAGGACCTTGTGATTAGAGTCAATAGATTTAACATTATGGTTATGAGTAAGTGTATCGATTTGTACTCGACTAAGTCCCGCACGATACTGGGACGAGACATTTACTCGTTTTTTGAGCTAAAGTCTACGGTGTCATAGCCCTCTGTGGGGTTAGCTACACTTATTAAGTTACCTTCATCAGGGTTGTCGGTCACAAAATGAACACGGTGTTGCGTCTTAGAATTGTTTGTGTTGAATTTAAACCGTTCATTATTATACTGTCGCTTACGACATTGTTCTAGCGTGTGTCCCGGTATCTTGCAGTATCTGCAGAATATTTCCGAGCTACTGGTTGAAGCCTGATTTTGATTATTATGATAATTACTAGATGACTTAAAATTTGATTGGTTTGGGCTATTACGGTTGAATTTATTATTTTGTTGATTATAGGAATATTGGTTAAAATTAGACCTCATTTTTGGTTTCTCTAATCTCGCGCTAGACTGTGAATTTTTATAAAGAAATTGTTGAATCTTTTCCTCCGAAATTGCTATATTGACAGCTTCATTAAGAGTTCTAGGGGATTTACACCGGATTATGTTTGATATACGTGGTGTTAGTCCCATTTGGAAGTGATGAAGCGCCAATTCTTCCATGGCCGCTGTCCTTCCTATCATTTCCCTACTTTTGTGACCATGACTTATTGATATTTCTGTAAGGAGTTGCGATAAACAAGTTTCAACCCTCAACGCATACTGGCTAACAGGTTCGTTTGATAGCTGTTTGCACTCTTGAAGGTCTGTCAGTAAGTGAGCGTAATGCTTCCGCTCGCTGAATTGTGTTTTCAAAAATTCTTTGAGTTGTGGCCAGTTTAAAAATTCTTTAATCGAGCAAGCGATTTGGGCTTTACCTTGTAGTTGGCAAAGTATATATTTGAATAATATATCTTTCTGTGGTTCTGTGGCTAGGTCATAGGCATTGCTACAGTTTACTAGGAATGAGTTCAGGGTTTCCCTCGAGCCATCGTATGGTTTTATGAATTTTAATAAAGTTGAAAGATCTAATTCTATCTTAGTTGATGCGCCAGCGGTGTTGGTGCCAGTTTTTTTCTTGGACCTAGTAACAGGTCCAGATGGAAGCGACTCCACGGGAGGAGTGCAAGTAACACCATCCTGCTCGGTAGTTAAATATATGTCAGGATTTTCGAATTTTGGGCTCGGAGCTCTGCTGTTTGCCATTTTTAATGTATATAGTATGTATAAATGTATTGGGTTACAAAATCTATATTTAATAAATTTGAATAATATGATGTGTATAAAAGTTTTCTTATATTATAATCTAAATATTGTTATAACAGTTAATTATGATGATGAATCGCAATGACCAAATGACAAAAATAGAATTGACTTACAGGAATGCAGCTAGAGCGATAGCGATGCGCCTTATCATTGCTGTTCGTCCCACGCGTCGTCTTGCGTATCGTGTTTCCAAGCCTCCAAACGTTGCGTTGATCGATTATACTCTCGGTCACAGGTTCGATGTTTATTATATGAATATGGATTTACTTCATGAGGTGTGCACTGATGATTTTATTTATAATGAGAACTAAATATATATTGTCTGTCACACAATTTCAACGTCTTTAGAAAACACTAAAATCGCGTACTTTTTGGATATTAAATCGATATTAAATCGCTTGTTTAAACTTTGAAGGATAGAGACGTTTTTCCTGGGACCCGTCAGATCCCACCGCTGCCACCAATGTTAAGAGCCTCAAGGCGGAAGTCTTTTTAAAAAAAAAAACTATATTTAATTTTAATGCACACGTCTAGCGTGGACGGAAGATGGAATTGAGACTGATGGGACGGATACGTATTAACACCTACTAAAGGATAGAAGTGCTAGATAGGTAGGATAGGGATGCTGAGTAATGAATAAGGTTGGCAGGTCAGGGTTATAACAGAACGATAGCAGCTCCAAGACCGGAGGGGCTGCAGCCGATCTCCCCCACCCGCACCTGATCGGGGGGGCAACCACCTGCCTCTGCGACAGCCGCGACAACGTCCTCCTTGGATACCGAGTCGTCTAGACCTGAGATGCGAGCGCCCACGCATCTCGTGGGTCTGGAGACCCGGACAATGTCTTCCCCGACCACCTCTCTGATCTTGTTGGCTAAGGAATCTGCCTTGGCCCCGCTGGACCTACCGGGCAACACTAATAGGCGGGCGCCCGTGGCCGCTTTTCGGCAGCGGGGCGGATCAATGCCGAGGTCGGAGAGGCGGATTTCAGTTCTCGCCTTCCCCAGTATGTCGGCATAGGTCACCCCACGTTCAGCCGCCGCCGGCTGCACCTGCAGTACCACAACAGAGCTGTTGGGTGTCCGCAGTTTAGGCGGGCCTCTCTTTGCAGGCGCCTTCTGGGACTTTTTGTTACCCTTTGGGGCCTGTTTGGTCTTCTTGGTGACGGTTGTCCATCCGTCATAATCAACCGCACGCTTTGTATCCGCTGCTTTCTTCTTTTGGCTCTTCTTAGGCGCCGCTGATGGCCTCGAGTTCGCTAGCGGCATCAGAGTCGTTTGATGCCTTCTTTTTCTTCGGCGTCTTCTTCGGGGCGGTTGAGAGCCCCGGGATTGCTGCTGGCACTGGTGTTGCTGCCGCTGCTGCTCGTTTGTCTACCGCAAGAGGCGGGCGCAATCGTGGCTCGGGTAGAAGTCTGGATTCGAGACCCTCCAGCCTGGCATTAAGCCGCACGGTCGAGAGCGCCACCGCTTCCCGCATCTCCTTCTGGACAATCTCCTCCAGATTAGACGAGGCGGGCGTTGGCGACGCTACGGGCACGGCCGACTGCTGGCGGGAGGAGGCGAGCTCGCTCCTGAGTGCCGCTAGTTCCTGACGCAGTTCTGCCACCTCCGCCGACAGCCGTTTATTTTGTGTCTCCAGAGCTTGGGTCTCGGTGGAGGACGTACGTTCCAGAAGGGCCACCGTAGCCTCCTGGATGGTCTGCGTCGCGTCCTTTAGGGCTTTGACCATGGTCCCCTTCAGGTTTTTGGACCTGGTACGGACCCCAGTTATGGTCTCCAAGGCCTTTGTAATGCTCGAACCCAGAGCGCTCGCCGTCTCAAAATCAGTCAGGGTGGGTAGGTCTTTTTGGGCTTTTGTTAATCCCACGTAGTGGCCGGTTGTTGGCGGCCTGCCCCTTCCTCGCTTCGTGGGTGGCGTCTTTTTGAACGCCGCAGCGTTTCTTTTTAGCGTTGATTCGCTGCTCTCCTCCTCTTCCGACGATGATCGGGTCCTCTTTCCTTTACTCCTAAGATGAGCTGAACGCGTCGATCTCAAGCTGCGAGCGGAGTCGCTCGCGCTCATCACCTCCACTTCCTCAGTTGCCAAGTCGCATGCATCACTGTCCGTTGGGTAAGCCAGGTCACGAGAGCTTGAGCCCTCTAAGCAAATTGTGCCCCCCCCGTAATACGTGGGGCAGACCTCCGCCGATTCTGGCGTGGTGCGGGATTCCCCCTTTCGGGGACCCGCCCGGGGACTATTTTCTGTTTGCTTGTTTTCCATTTTTTTTTGTACTCATTTGGGTTGAGCAAACCCGTAGTCATCTCGAAACGTTGTGCGCTAACGACTGGAGACCCTCCAGCCATTCATCCCCTCGCCGCGCACTAGCTTATCTTGGGATTAGGGTGATTTTTTAGACAGGTTTTCTTCCTCGCGGTCCCCATCCCGACATGGGATAGCGACCACCACCCCTGGCCCTATGGACCGGGGAGCGGCTTGGCCGGCAGTGGCCAAAACCAACTGCCGCCCGATTCGGATACGATTAGTTCACCCGGGGTTCGCACCCCAGGCTTAAGCCCCGAGGCCAAGGCCCGGATCCGATGGTGGGGTTTGTTATAGATCTAGGTATACACCTTGATGATAAATTACAACTTCACCACCACGTTAATGAAATTGTTAACAAATCTTATAAAATGTATGGATTCGTATTACGTTCCACGACAGAATTTAGGAATCCTTCATCATTAATTTACCTTTTTAAAACCCTTGTACGTTCCCAACTTGAATACGCAGTTCCTATCTGGAACCCCTTCTATCAAAAATACATAGACGAAATTGAGAGAGTCCAACAAAAGTTCCTTCGTAGTGTTCAATACAAGTGTTATAAAAACACTTTGCCATATTATCAAAATATAAACTCCTGTCACTTGAGGCAAGGCGCAAATATCTTGAAGCTAATGTACTATATAATATTGTGCATAACAAATTTGATTGCATTGATCTTACATCTAAATTGTGTTACTCAGTGCCACGCGCTGTCCTTAAGAGAAGTGTCCGTCCAGGTACACTCTTTGCCACAAACGTCTGTCGCACGAATTCTGGTTTACGTTGTCCTCTACGTCGTATGGTGAAGTCCTACAACACCAACTTTATAGACATTGACATTTTTGCATGCCCCAGATGTAAATATAAAAGGCTTCTTATGTCTAAACTTAGTTCTGTCTAAACTTAATTATAACTGTACTAAAAATTAGAAAAAATTACAATAAACTTACTATTAATACTACACTATATCTAATGTTTGTTACATTTTTTATATTTTTTATTACATATTTCTTCTATTTGTCGAATATTAGCTCATAGGTCTTTTTTTTTAAAGAATTCATAATAATTATTGTTTTTATTTTATTATTTATATTGTTTAGCGCTCTTTTTGGTTTTTCTTAATTGTGTAAAATATGTACCTTTCCTAGATTTAATATGTGGATAATGTCGTTGGCTGTAACATTGATAATTCATGTGTAATTAATTTTAAATATGTCTAAATAATATTGTATGTTATAGCTATTTTTTATCCCTAATAAATAAATAAATAAATTATGTTTTTAGTAAAAAGCGGATATTTTAATATTACAAAAAGACGCTCCAATTTTATTTATAGAGATGTCAGAATTCCAAAACTGATATACTATAACTAGGTTTCATTAGTTTTCATTAGTTAGGTGCACTCTTTGCCAAAGAAAAATACATTCTAACAAACTTCTAGCCCGCAGCAACTTGATTAAAAGAATTGGAACATTCAGCAGAAGGCAATAACAGGGATAATTAGGAATAATTGTACGAGGAGTCGCAAGACATTTGAAGATAAGTCTGTACAGCATCAGAATCTCTATCAGCGATAATTTCAAAACATAATATATGTATAAAGGCCATAGTGAGTCAAATGATGAAGAGCATTTAAATTTATACGGTCACCTCTTGAAATGATCCTAGGTTTGTGCACTAAGATATTTATTTCTGTTTTTCTCTGAATTAATTATGCGCGTGTAGTGAGGCATTAACAAACTTCAATGCTGAATAAAACTATAAACTATCGGCATGTTGCCCGAAGTAAACTAAAATATGAGATTGTTCCCAATAACTAAAGTCAGAAATCCTTTTCCGTGTTGGCAAACAACGGGACCTTAAACTTGTTAATTGGAGTCCCGAGTGGTCCCAAGTTTTAAAACATTCGGAGAAGAACCCTAGGCGAGACAAACTTTACACCCTTCCGGAAAGTATTTTGACTCAATTGAAACTTATAAGAATATGCGTCGTATATACCTTTTTTTTACTTTTAACAAGTGTTTTTATAGGACATGACTAGAATCTTCTTTGTTATTATGAATGTTGTGTTCTATACAAAGTTTCGTTTCGACATTCATGTTAATACTAACTTGCTACAATACCTACATACCCGGATATGATATCTGATATGCAGTAACAAAATGTTGTATTATCAACCTCAACGGAGGTACAAATACCTCCTTTTTTTGCTTTAAACGGCGGGAAGTACTCTGAGGCATCCCGCGGGGGAGTGGGTCTCCCCAGGCGGGTATGTGGGACTCGCTGTGCCCGAAAGCTGGTAAGTGGACACACCTCTACCCACTAAAACCCTGCGAGTGCCACCAATGCCGCCTTTGGTGAGGTGCCCCGGATGTAATAAACAAACAGGGCACCTCGACGGCTAGTCAGTCCCCCAAGGGACCGACGCCACCTCCATAGAGGGGTTGTCCCGCACCACAGAACAACCCCTCCCAACGTTGGGACAGTAAAATAGGGTGAGGTTCCCGTCCTCGCCCCTTGCCCTCTGCTCTTTTGTCCCCTCTTCTTATAAGAGGGGTACAAAGAGCCCCCTCGGCTCAGTTAGCTTCACCAAGGTGCTGGGCTCACCCTTGGCTACTGAGCCCCACCGCCACGTCAAGGCCTGAACCATGGTGGGGCGCCTAAGATGCTGGGCTCACCTTAGGCTACTGAGCCCCACCGCTACGACAAGGCCTGAACCGTGGTGAAGGTACAAATACCTCCTATTTTTACAGTCACACAATATGGAGCCTGATTCACAGCATAATTATGAACACAGACACGGATTGATTCTTTTGACGTTCATTGAGAAATATATTATTCAAATTAGCACAGGCTCTTTACGATATGTATACAGTCCAGTTAGCTTTTCTAATACTGAAAAATATAATCAAAAGAATAAAAACAAAATAAACAACAGCACTTTATAGTATCTCATAAATCCATTTAAATATTATTTATTCAATATGTGAGAACATTCTAACGTAAAATCAACATGGAAAATAAATACTGCTCGCTTGATTAATATAAAATATTCAACCCCTGTCGCGACGAATAGCAATATTTTTTTTACAGATTTGCTAAAATATTTACACAAATGAATTAAATAATTTTTATTGCACTTTTGGTGAGGTTATTTTATTGGAAGTAATGTTCAGTTCTGGAATAAAGAATTCTTATTCATTTTTTTTTCTAATAGGTACCTTTTATATGAAAATTTAATGCCCAACTGAGGTAATGCCCCATTTATAATTATTTAGCTCAGAAATGAGGCCCTAATTAGTGACCTAGATATAATCTTCACTGACCATGATGTCAGAAATGAATAAATAAGGACAGAATTTTAATCGGGAATATTATTAATATGAATAATAATAAAACGAAGCTATATGATTTGATGATCATCAGCCCCTTTCCTCCGGCTGTTAGACATAGACATTTTAAACACAAGACAATTGATAACCTCCATTATACATACAGAATAAAGTTTGGTTAAAATATAGAAACTTCTTATAGAAAATGAGCCAGAAACAAAAACAACATGCATGTACGTGTCTCTGCATAGTCCAGCTGTACCCTAACATCTTGAAAATTGAAAAATAACTGCCTGAAGTGTATACCTATAAAATTTATAATCTTTTGCTTGGAATTTTTAATTTTCATGTTAAAAGTATTTGGTAAACTGTGCTCTTTGAATGACAAAATAGTGACACCTTCTTAGGTTCATTCATTTATATCATCAGAGAGCACTAAGAAGATATATTCAGATATGTTTGTTTACTTTTGTCTAACCATTGACCTTCTGTAACCATAGCTGGAAAGTATACGAAACGTCGGGAGTGTAAAAATCTCAAGTATTATCAATTTAAGAGGTAGTTCCATGCTGCATTTCAGCCGAACTGGGCCGGCACGACCGGGATGGTACCTCTCGCTCACATAACACCGGCGTCAAGTGACAGCTATGCTGTCGCGTTTCCTGCGGTTTGTGAGTTTCCGGTGGCCCATTGGGGGGGATAGGCAAAAGGAGAGCGGCGCCGGGAAATTCTCTGAGGCATCCCGCGGGGGAGTAGGTATACCCACGCGGGTATGCAGGACTCGCTGCGCCCGAAATATGGTAAGTGGACGCAGCTCTACCCACTAAAACCCGGCGAGTGCCACCAATGCCGCCTTTGGTGAGGTGCCCCGGATCTAATAGGTAAACAAACAGGGTACCTCGATGGCTAGTCAGTCCCCCAAGGCACCGACGCCACCTCCACAAAGAGATTGTCCCGCACCACAGAACAACCCCTCCCAACGTCGGGACAGTACAATGGGGTGAGGTTTCCGTCCTCGCCCCTTGTTCCCTGCTCTTTTGTCCTCTCTTCTTATAAGAGGGGTACAAAGAGCCCCCTCGGCTCAATTAGCTTCGCCCATGGTGCTGGGCTGACCCTAGGCTACTGAGCCCCACCGCCACGTCAAGGCCTGAACCATGGTTGGAAGCTAGGATATCCATCTTATAATGTCTTTGATAATTATCACACCATTAATTCCTGTCCAGACTCTACCAGCCTTTTTTTTTTTTTTCTTCTTTAACGCCGGGAAATGCTCTGAGGCATCCTGCGGGGGAGTGGGTCTCCCCATGCGGGTATGTGGGACTCGCTGCGCCCGACAGCTGGTAAATGGACGCAGCTCTACCCACGAAAATCCGGCGAGTGCCACCAATGCCGCCTTTGGTGAGGTACCCCGGATCTAGAAAACAAACAGGGCACCTCGACGGCTAGTCAGTCCCGCAAGGGACCGACGCCACCTCCACAGAGGGGGTG
This sequence comes from Helleia helle, assembly GCA_963853865.1. Lineage (NCBI taxonomy): Eukaryota > Metazoa > Arthropoda > Insecta > Lepidoptera > Lycaenidae > Helleia > Helleia helle. Next base: position 1,223,036 of record OY971423.1, read on the forward strand.
TCCCGCACCACAGTACAACCCATCCCAACGTCAGGACAGTACAATGGGGTGAGGTTCCCATCCTCACCCCTTGCCCCCTGCTCTTCTGTCCCCTCTTCTTATAAGAGGGGTACAAAGAGCCCCATCGGCCCAATTAGCTTCGCCCAAGGTGCATCGCTCACCCAGGTTACTGATCCCCACCGCCACGACAAGGCCTGAACCATGGTGGGGAGACTCTACCAGCCTGATAAACTGCTCTCACTAGACCAGCTTTCATGATGTAAAGTCATGATCATTTCTAATAATTTCACGGCTGTTAACTTTTAAATCATTGTAGGTTTTATAGATCAATATACAAAATATGTGTGTTTGTAGGTACGTTCTAATATTCATCTTCATCGATACTATACCGGACTCGAATGACCTTCAAAATACAGCTTGACAAACTGTACCTCTACCATGAGTTTTTTTACAAGCGCAAATGACATAACTATAGTAGTTACGTAAAACGCAACACGAATAGAAAACTAAGGTATGGTATAGTTTTCGATTCGTGTTGCACTACTATAGTTATGTCATGTGCGAACTCATGGTAGAGGTACTGAACACATGCTGAGAGACGTTTTTAATCGTAACGATGCCTAATGTTTACGCGAATTTTACGCGTTGTCTACATTCCTCGTTTGGCCATGGTTGCTGTAAAGTATCCGAAACGTCGAGCATGTAAAAAACTTAATAAACGGCGATAAAAGCCGTAAAATTTGTTTCATTGTACCGTACCTATTTGATACCGCTTTTTAGACTTGTAGGCATGTTTTCCTTGCGGGTGATTAAACGACTTTGAAACGACTATGTCTAAGGGTAATTTAAGGAACCCTTCTTCATGAGTCTTTCAACATCTAATAGGGCTTACAAGACGATTGTAATCAAACCAAGCAAACGTAAAATAGTAACTTTATTTTACAGTCATGTAAAATTAATTGTGAGTGTATGTAATTAATTTGTACCAATGGAGATTGATAGTAATGTATTATTTAGTGTTGTTGTGTGTGTGCGTGTGTGCTAACGACGTGGTCGACTACACGGAATTGGCGAAAGAAGCAGAGATACACAAACACGACATCCTGCAGTTTCTCAACGATGACAGAACACAAGCGATATACAAAAGCTTATATGATATTTTATTGAGGAATCTTACAGGTGAGTATAATGTTAATGTACATTTTTAATCCCCAATGCTAAAAGGCGCTCTGTGTCACCAAGATTGTAGCCAGATAGAGTTGTAATGTGAGTAATAAAAATACGAAACTGATCAGTGACTTGTCCTTGTAAGCAAGCATTATTTTCTTACTTACTTGTGTACTTCCATCGGCTAATTATGTATTGCCACCAATCAGCGCGCAGAACCGGCGCAGCATCGCAGCACTTTGTGGGAATTTGTTTTCATACAAAACACCTAACATTACCGCTCTATTCTGTTATAGTGGCACCAATACGTACCCTATATAGTTTGTAGTGGCACCGTATTTCCTAAACGTGTGAACCGATTTGGATCCGGTTTTCTTCATTCGAAAGTCGGTTTTACAGATTTAAGGCGATATATTAGGTTTAAAAATCATTTCAACGTGACGTGTTTTACTAGACGTGTTAGGTATCACTTAGACGTCTGAATGTTAAGGAGGATAAAGCTAATACATAATAGAAAATGCATTCTGATAAGTAATACACAGGTTCGACCCGTCGCATCGTGTCCGGGAGGAACACGTCCATATCGTCAGTCCCGTGGCAGGTGTCGCTCCGGGATAAGACCTACCCCATCTGCGGAGGCAGCATCGTAACAGAGCTGTGGACCATCACGGCCGCGCACTGCTTGCTCAGGTTAGCATTATTTTTTGATATCGCAAGGAAATCCTTATGGATGCAGCCAGGATCTTGGGGTAGATCCTGACCCAATGTGGGACTCGCACCTGGGAGTGCCCACCCTAACTAACTACGGACCCCCACCGGTTCTCGGAGGCTGCCCTCCTCTCGGAGAGGTACGTCTCCAACATGCGCAGGTTAGCTGGATGGCTATACACATGGATATGGAAAGTATGCATATTTAATTGAAATTATATATGGTCACAATAGTAAAATACTACAAATACGTTGAGACAATGACCCCGAAGTTACGTAACTGTGGTGTCGTAGAACTGCCGCTCGAGTCAGCTGTATTCTTCACGTGATGTTGGCGGAGTTCAGAGTTCCGACTGTTAGACGTGGTTAGACACTCGAGTGTGACCGATGTCAACAGATCGGAGAAAAGATATAGTTATATTAATGATGGGTTGTGAAATAGGATGATGAGTTCGAGCGTTATCCTCACACGACAAAACGGAGTGTTATTTCAGGACAGTTTCCCAGGACTTTAGAAACATTCGGCTTTAGAAAATATTCCCCTACTCTTCAGAATAATAATTAGCAAACGTAAACGTAAAACGCATTTTTCATTTGTCTATAAAATAAGAAATACGACGAATCCAGGAATGTAAAACTCCATAGTAGGTACCTATATACGACGAATACAAAAAAAATATGTGCAAATCAAATCGTGTCCCGAACAACCTATGCCCTAATGGGCCTAAACAAGTCCCGACAATGCCAGGCCCTCCGGCCCTCCCGCGACCTTCCCGTGGCCCTCCGTAGCCTAGCAATTGTTCCCATTGTACAAACTCAAGCGGACATTCAGAGCTGGCAAACCTTTTTAGCCGGAAGAACAAAATAAAAAAGTTTTATTTGTTGTGTGAAACGAAAATTGGGTTGCATTGGAAAAAAAAATCACGTGTTTTGAAACAGTGTTATTTACTTTTAGGTTAGGATTTGAACGTTATAATGCCACGGTCTCTAAATTTATGAGACTTTTGACTTAAAATTTTTTGTCAAAGTCGTAAATCGTACATACAGACATACAATAATTACAAGATGCAATATATCTTTTCGTTTTCTTTTCTACAAAATATTCCATACTCGTTCATTGACTGATTTATTGTGAAATATCAACCGAGACATAATATCAACTTTTAAAGCCTATATCAATGCCGCCATGACGAACGATCCCGTAATAAATAATGAATTTCTGCCGAAAAATATTAATAAATTTTACCAACAGTTTCGATAATATTCTTTGTTATATCTAAATAAAACAATCTCTGTCAATAGAAGGCGAATTTGATCAAATCAAAATTGGCTTGTCTATGATTCCTAAAATAAAACCAATCCGACTTCGACAAAACCTTACCAACGAAATATATAATTTAATATCTGTACTGTACAAATAACAAGTTGAGCAACATACATAATATTTCCTTTATTCCCAAGCGTTCTATCCGGCATATACTTGCCACAAAGGTTGCCCACCCCTGTTCCTTTTACGACGCCCCCCGTGAATTGCAGCCTTCCACAATTTCAATTTATCCTCGAGGGGTGGGCTGTATTTTTTCCGATGCAAAACAGCAATCGCCTTCGGGTGGTGAAACAAGCCGTGAGCCTTTACGATGCCTCTAAAGAAATTTACTGTCTCATACTTGGAAAACGATACGTTCACTGCGAAGGTTGCCTAGTGTTACCAATTGAAATTTTTCCCGCAATTCAGAGAGATTTAGTGTGAAAGTTTAATTGTATCTAAGTGTAAATCATAGATTTCTGGAAATTATCTCGTTTCATACAGCCTAAAAATTTATATATATATATGTATATTATTTTGTACTTGTATGTATTTTAAAGTATGAAAACTATTAATAAAATAATTTAATTCATTCATCATCAGCCCCTATCCACTGCTGAACGTAGGCTTCCCTCAAAGAACCCTCGCCACTCGCATCGCAAATAATATTTATGGAAAAAAAAAATCTAATTAAAAAAATTTACTTATATGTAAATTACTAATCTTCAAGTAAATCTCAAGTTTTTATTTTGAAACCTGTTGTAACAACATATTCTTTTAAGCCTGTTTTTCGGCTTAAAAGTTACATTTATTAACAGAAAGCATGGATGAATGATTACAGGTGAAAGCTTACCACAAAACACTAAGTATGATTTAATTTTTTTAAGTAGGTAACTCCACGAAGAAGGTTAAGCAACCGGGTTGCGCTGTGCCATACTCCTGTTTGATCGGTATGTTTCTCCGGTCAATCAGCTTTGCTATGTTTCGGAGAAGACAGGACAGACAGAAAAAGGGCAAAACAGGCACCGAGACATAACATTTTATGTCTCAGGATAGGCGACACATGAGTGAGTTTCCTTTCTTTTATCTTCTTTAACGCCGGGAAATGCTCTGAGGCATCCCGCGGGGGAGTGGGTCTCCCCAGGCGGGTATGTGGGACTCGCTGCGCTGGCTCGAAAGCTGGTAAGTGGACGCAGCTCTACCCACTAAAACCCGGCGAGTGCCACCAATGCCGCCTTTGGTGAGATGCCCCGGATCTAATGAGCAAACAGGGCACCTCGATGGCTAGTCAGCCCCTCAGGGGCTGCCACCTCCACAGAGGGGTTGTCCCGCACCATAGAACAACCCCTCACAACGTCGGGACAGTACAATGGGGTGCGGTTCCCGTCCTCGCCCTTCCCCCTGCTCTTTTGTCCCCTCTTCTTATAAGAGGGGTACAAAGAGCCCCCTCGACCCAATTAGCTTCGCCCAAGGTGCTTCGCACATCTTAGGCTACTGGGCCCCACCGCCACGTCAAGGCCTGAACCATGGTGGGGACATGAGTGAGTTTTCTAGACTAGTCTCGGGTTAGCTTGTTAATGTTCATGGGGGACGCTATGCTCTTACGATCATGTGGCTTGTCTCGTATGTCTATCATACTAGCATAAAAAAGCAACACCTTATTTTCGGGGACAATTTTGTCAAAAATCAGGCAGTCTCGAAATAAATTTAGCGTCTCCTATTTGGAAAACGATTCGTCCCCGTCGAACGGCACCAGGACGTCCACGATATTAAGGACATCTGTTCCCGTCTCCGCAACTTTATGGTCTTTACGGCGAATACAATTGTACGATGTTCCCAGGCATCATACGCATTTTTTCAATTTCGTTTGATTGTAGCCGAAGTATTATTGGATCCAATATTGCTTTCTATCGTTTCACAAACCGAATCATATATACATTTCAATATGGTATGGTATGGTATCGACTTTTTCATTATACCAACCAACCATTGGAAATCAATTACTTATGAAGTATAAGACAGCCAAACTTCGGTGTTCTTTTTTTCTTCTCCACCGTGAAATGCTCTTAGCCATCCCGCGGGGAAAGTGGTAAGTGAGACTCGCTGCTCCCAAAAGATGTTAAGGTGGACGCAGCTCTATCCACCAAAACCCGACGAGTGCCACAAATGCCGTCTTTGGTGAGGTGCCCCGGATCTGTTGAGCAAACAGGGTACCTCGACGGCTAGTCAGTCCCTCAAGAGACAGACGCCATCTTCACAGAGGGTTTGTCCCGCACCAAAAAACTTGTCTTGAAGGCTGGGTTCATCTTAGGCTACCGAGCCCCACCGCCACGATAAGGCTTGCACCGTGGTGGGGAAATTGGGTGTTCTAGTTTCATCTATCTTAATCCGGGCATTTCCCCACCGCCTCTTTTTCCTAAACTTGTGACCTCATAGCCACACCCGTATGGATAGCGAGAGATTCTCCATAAACAAAACACAAACATCCTAATTCTCTCAAAAATTACTACATATGTGCATAAGTATAAGTCACATGTTTTACTTAATTTTGATAGTAAGTGGTACTAATCATACATAATTACAAACGTATGTTGCTATCCCGAGATATAAGATTGCCAGTTATTATACTGCCTGTCCAGGTGGGTTAGCCAGGATGCCTTTCTACAATCGTAAACGCTAGTAGAACAGTAATAAATGTATGGGATTCACATTTTACATCGATAAATCACGTGGTCTTAAATGTCATTTCTATACATTTATCTGTTTTCTACTAGCGTTTGCGATTGTAGAATGACATCTTGGCTAGAAGTCCACCTGAAGTCAGTTGAACATAACACCTTATAACGCTGATATTTCCAGTTTATTAAACCAATCTTACATTAATAATTAACTTTAATCAAATTATTTGCTAAATGAGGTGTGAAATTATAATTTCGCAAAGTTAATAACATGACCTTGATTTGTGTTAATGAATAGATTTGCTTATTGGAATTGCACAATCACGAAATACGGAACCGTACTTTCAGCCATCTGTCAATGTGTTCAAGGTTGTATTTCCATCACCGCCATGACTCAGAGTCACGACTACGAATATATTATTAATAGCTCTACATTATTATTAATACGTCTAATTGAATTTTCGAAATCGAAGCCTCTAGTTTCTAATAGCGTTTGTCTACCGAGTATGAATTCTTTCAAAGCACGTTTCTTTCTTCCTTCCTTATGTTGCTATAGCTTTTTTTTCTCTAACGCCGGGAAATGCTCTGAGGCATCCCGCCTGGGGAGTGGGTCTCCCCAGGCGTGTATGTGGGACTCGCTGCGCCCGAAAGATTAAATTAAGATATAAGAACACTAAAACCCCGAGGTGCCCCGGATCTGTTAAGCTAACGGGGCACCTTGACGGCTAGTCAGTCCCGCAAGGGACAGACGCCACCTCCACAGAGGGGTTATCCCGCACCACAGGACAACCCCTCCCAAAGTCGAGACAGTACAATGGGGTGAGGTTCCCATCCTCGCCCCTTTCCCCTTGCTCTTTTGTCTCCTTTTTTTATAAGAGGGGTACAAAGAGCCCCCTCGGCTCAATTAGCTTCGCCTAAGATGCTGAGCCCCACCGCCACGACAAGGCCTTAACCATGGTGGGGTTGCTATAGCATTTGGTTTGAGGCCAAAGATAGCAAAAGGAAAAATAAAATCCTCGAATTAAAATAAAAAACATACTTTCAGGTGAGTACTTTGAAGCCATAAAGGTAGTAAGTAGTGATGCCAAGTGCAGGCTAAGAAAAAGGGTCCTGATTTTTTTGATACAGAAACTAAAAATAAGTAAACTATAAATATATAAAACTAGTGTTACGAACCACTCGCAACACCAGCCGGACCTATCTAAATGCATCAATTAAAGTAATTTAAATTATAGACTTCCGGTGGCGCCAAACGGATATGCTATTCATGAAGATAATGTTCATTAATAATTGATGTATAACATTGATACATCTAGATATGCATGATTAATGATGCTAATATATTTTTATGTTACTTGGATAAAGAAACTGGCAGAAGTGGTAGACATCACCCATGAACATGAAGCTAGCAAACTAGCCCAGGCAACATATTTATGTTGCCTATCTTGAGACATAATTTTTGGATAAAGACCTACGATCTTTATTTTCTTCCCAGACCGAAATGGATGGGTCAAGCCAAACTTACTCATACAGTTAGCGTTAGTGCAATAGTAACAATATTGAATTTGGATAGATCTCGAGCTCACGACCTGAGCGTTCGTCTGGGTTCATCATGGAAGACGCACGGCGGCGAAATGTATGACGTCAAGGAGTCATACGTACACCCCCAATACACGAGGGTCACGAAGAAAAACGACGTGGGACTGGTGAGGCTGTATGCACCCCTGAGGTTCTGCTCCAGGATCCTGCCCATCAGGCTAGTGGGGCGGGAGACGAGGTTGCACGCGGACACACCAGCCATCGTGTCTGGATGGGGTAAACTGCGAGTAAGACTATGTTTTATGTCGGCTGGCTTGTGTAGTGATCAAAGGGTTTATTGTATATTGCGTGTTTTTGTTTTTTTGCCATACATTTATAAACTTCACGTTGTCAAATGCATATTGTCTATAAGTTATACGGTTTTTGTTGACGTACCAGTCACTGTACAGATTCACTTTGAGTCTAAACCTTGGTCGAAATCGGAAGATTTGGGATAAAAGAAATAGCTGGTACAAATGCGAGTGGCATAAAAGGGCTTGCCTTTCTTACAACAGGTGGGTGAGACAAGATGCCATTCTACAATCGTAAACGCTAGTAGAAAACTAATATATGTATGGAAATGACATTTTACATCGATAAATCACGTGGTCTTAAATGTCATTTCTATACATTTATTAGTTTTCTACTAGCGTTTGCGATTGTAGAATGGCATCTTGGCTAACCCACCTGGTGTATGTCCAGATGTAGACGAATTCGGATGGTTGAAACAGAGAGTCGATCGTCTAGACGTTCCTATAACAACACGACGGCAAATCCTTTGAGAAAATTTCATATAATAAAGTTACAAGGCTGAAAGATTTCTTTATTCTCAAGATCTACACAACCTTTTTCCTCAGGAGGGAGGTCCGAGCGCCACCTTCCTCCAGTCATCCATCATCAACACCATAGCGATGAAGCTCTGCCGCATCTCCGGTCTGGACAGGAACCCCATCGACCCTGAATCCATGTTCTGCGCGGGTTCCTTCACGCAACCTTCGCCAGATGCCTGCCAGGTTGGTCAATTTTCTAGTATAGAAATTCGATACATTCCTTTGAAAGACAGAAAGTAGACCTCATTTACAGTAATATTTTTCATGGCATCCCCTATCCGAAAGTTGAAGTTATTTACAAAGTTATTGAAATTTCAAAATTTTTTTCTTTATTTTCGACTTTTTGACTTATTTTTAAAAATGTTTGTCTTTTTAGTGATTTTTTTAATGTATTTTAACCGTCAATGAGTCAAATAATATTTTTAAGGAATAAATAGGGACAAACATTATGAGACATAATGAAAAATTCTCGCTTAGTTTGTCCCTATTTATTCCTTAAAAATATTATTTTGAATATAATGAAACAGAATTTTCTTTTAAGAAAAATGTGCATTTTTCTTAAAAACAGGTGATTTTCTTAAAAAAAATGTATGATATAATGCATACAAATATTCTAAATAACTTCCTTATCTCATTAGCTTTCCAAAAAGGTGCAAATGTCTACATAAAAATATGACGTTGTAGTAAACATAGAAGTAAAATGAAATAATGTCTAAATCGATTTATTTGCGATAAGGTTAAAATAAAAGGAAAAACTTGAATTTAATTACGTTTATTGTGTATAAAAAACATCAATGTTTAATTAAATTTAATAATAAATATTCTACTATAGGTCTTGTTCAAAATGTGAACCTCTGTTTCTGATACAGGCCCGTAGTCTTCTCCGTACCTCTGTTTTGATTATTCTGGTAGTAAGACTAGTTTTGATTTCTTCTGCCGCATTTCTTATGCGGCTTCTGAGCTCCTCTACAGTAGTTATGGGTGTAGTATACACCAAAGCCTTCATATGACCCCAAAGATAAAAATCACACGGGGTCAAATCGGGACACCGTGCTGGCCAAGGAATTGGCCCGCCTCGACCTATCCAGCGATGTGGGTAAGTTTGGTCTAACCACTGGCGTACGCCGAGGCGGAAGTGGGCCGGGCAACCATCATACTGGAAAATCATATTACGACGAGTTGCTATTGGCACATCTTCCATTAAACCAGTAATCTCCTCTCTTAGGAAATGTTCGTTCATTTCACCATTTAAATTTTGAGGCAAAAAATGAGGTCCAACTAAATTATTATTAATTATACCCATCCAGACATTTAGACTGAATCTGGTTTGATGGACCCTTTCTTTTTTCATCCTGGGGTTTTCTCCTTTTGGTGCCCAGTAATGTGTGTTGTGGAAATTGTTTATCCCGTCACGGTCAAATTTCGATTCATCCGTCCACAATATTCTCGAGAAGAAATTGCGATCCTCCATGTCTGCATTTATCATAAAACGGCAGAATTCCATTCTTCTAACCGGGTCTCCCTCTTCCAACGCTTGGACAGGTGTGTAGTGAAATGGATGTAGACGCGCTGTGTGTACTGTAAACTACACCTTCCATTGACTCAATCCAAGATTTCTAGCTGCCGCTCTTGTAGAAATAGAAGGATCATTTTGAAAAAGTGTTAAAATTTCTTCTTCTTCTTCTGGAGCATACAAACGAGGTCTGCCTGAATCGCCACGTCTTCTATAAACACGGCCGCTTTCCCGAATTCGTCGAAATGTTGTTGAAAACACTCTAACGTTTGGCACTCGTCGATTCGGAAAACGTTCAACGTATGTTCTTCGTGCAGCAGCAGCATTACCATTACAAAGTCCGTAACAAAACAAGATGTCAGCCTATTCATCGTAGTAGCAGTAAGGGTGTAGTTTAAAGCAACAATACATCCGTACACGGCAATAGTTGACTTAAAACTAATATTAGCTACTAAATTTGCTCTCTAAGCCAGTCGGTAACTCATTGACAAAGGGCTGCGACGACAGTAACCGAAACATCCCGAAGTAAGAACAAAGGAAACAATTGAAAAAAAAGGTCGCCTCAGGTAGAGTAATTCTTGAGATAACGTTACCTGATGATTGTTTTGTCTTTGTTTATTACATGTTCATATTTTTATGTACATATTTTCTTTTAAGAAAAATGCACATTTTTCTTAAAAGAAAATTCTGTTTCATGTCTCATAATGAAAAATTCTCGCTTAGTTTGTCCCTATTTATTCCTTAAAAATATTATTTGACTCATTGACGGTTAAAATACATAAAAAAAATCACTAAAAAGACAAACATTTTTAAAAATACGTCATGTTAAAGTCAAAAAGTCGAAAACAAAGAAAAAAATTTTGACATTTCAATAACTTTGTAAATATCAACTTTCGGATAGGGGATGCCATGAAAAATATTACTGTAAATGAGGTCTACTTTCTGTCTTTCTAAGGAATGTATCGAATTTCAGGTCACCCTGTATAATAAAGATAACCCTAAGACAGCCCTCTACTCATGAGCCAACGACGATAGTGTGCAGGAGGAGGAAAAAAGTAGGCGAGGTTATTAGGGCATCGCCTTTATGTTGACTGAATCACATACCTTCAACCACAACAGTCTAATGCTGGATATGAGTCCTCTTGAAATCAGACGAGAAACATACTAAGCTATAATAGTTCAATTATGTGCTGGTAGAAGTAATGCGGATTTAAAAATTTCATGACCGTTCATAGATTTTTAATGAAAATTGTCACTATCACAAAGACCAATTTTCATTTCGTGCTCAGGTCTGACGCCAAGCCATTTTTTTCTAAGCCGGTAACTTGATGTTTTTAAACCAATTTGGTACAAAAAAAATGTTTTTTGTCTAAGGACGCTTTGTGAAACATCCATTGGCGCTCCTTGGCCGTATAGTCGTGCTTTTTATATTTTACTTAATTTCACTTAAATTAGCCACGATAAGTTAGATTATTGCAGAAGCTGTTGCTTATCACCAAGTCTAGTAATATCGCAATTTAAAAGAATAGTTCCACTGAATTTGTTTTGCCGGTTTGCCCAGTTGGCTAGATTTCATTCAATAAGCGTCTTTATAAGTCATCGACATTCAATAAGCGTCTTTATAAGTCATCGACATTCAATAAGCGTCTTTATAAGTCATCGACATTCAATAAGCGTCTTTATAAGTCATCGACATTCAATAAGCGTCTTTATAAGTCATCGACATTCAATAAGCTTCTTTTAAAGTCATTACCTCAGATAAAGTCCTCCCCAAGGATTCTCAACTTGATCGCTCCTACTTTTAAGTACAATTAAAAAAATGACTTTGACAAGCTTAAAATATTCCTTTCCCTCCTGCTATCTGTCGCTTGAACAGGACTTGAAGCAGTATATAGGACATAGCATGTTTAGGTTTGTGGCCTACGTACGTGGCTTTTACGGATTTGATCGCGGTTTTTAATTAAGTTTTTTACATGCCTGACGTTTTGGATATTTTGCAGCAACGGTCACGGAAGGACAGTTCTTTATAAACCGCGACCTAATCCGTCAAAATTGTTTCATTAAAATGAGTGAAATTCGCGTAAACATCAGGAAACAATTTTTTGCCTAGGGAGACAGCGGTGGACCCATCGTGAGTGACGGCGTCCTCATCGGAGTGGTGTCCTGGGGGCTGGGCTGCGCCCGGGGCAACTTCCCCGGCGTCTACACCAGGATCACCAACCCCGTCATATGGGACTGGGTGCACGCCAAAATCACTAACAAAAGTGACGCTCACTTCATAATCCTCTAAAATAAAAAATAAATTCATTAATATTTTAAGTTTATTAATTGTCTTATATTTGGGCAAAATGTCATGCCAGTGAATATTCACTAGCTACAGTAAAAAACAATAAAACAAAATTTTTGGCAGAGAGAATTAATTTTAGGACACACCTTCCCAACCCGAAGTTTGGACTTGTAGAAACCACAGTCTGTTTGAACCTGTCCCAAAATTCTTGCTCTGTCATTTCCATCTTTTCCTTCTTTGATCCACATAATGAAGGACGTATTTTTATCTAATTGCGGTTATTATATTTTGAGAGGGGGTAATCACTTAGCCCTGTGAGCAGTTTACTCTTATGTCACCTTATGCTAATAAAAACTGATGTGAGGGATGTGCTGGTATACCATCATCCAGCTCATTCAGGACTGAATGAAGGGCAGCCAATGAATGAATGGCATGTCGTGAATGAATGGCAGATCATGAATGAATGGCGGGTTATGAATGAAAGGGAGATCATGAATGAATGGTAGGTCATGAATGAATGGCAGGTCATGAATGAATGGCAGGTCATGAATGAATGGCAGGTCATAAAGGAATGGAATCAATATAATTATATTGTCTTTGCTGCCATTCCTTCATGACCTGCCATTCATCGCTTTGCTGGCACCGGGACTTACCATGTTGCGTGCTAGGATTGGCAACGCAAATGAGTTGCCCAGGTCAGTCCTGGTTGATCTTGTTGATGTTCATGGCAGATGCTCACTTTCTGATCTTCACGTGACTCGTCTGCCAGTTCTCTTCCATCAAAATATAAAAAATGACAGCGGGAATGTCAGTCAGTAAATGAAACGTAAACCACATTTTACTTAACTGTTTATTGTTTTATCTATTTATACTTTCTTTAGGTTAAACAAAAATTTACTTGTGCGTAAATTGATACAAATATTGTAAAACAGATTTCATTTAACAAATTTTAATTACGTAATATGCTATTTATTCTGCTAATAATCTATAAATTATGGGGCAGTACAATATTTTTTCATAAACAAAACTCTTTAGAATTATCACTATATTTACAGTCAGCAAATAAACAGACATAATTGCGGACTTCCACTGTTTAACTAATACATACCCTCATTTATATATCAATACACAATAGTAAATATTAAATACTCAACAATAATCACATATAAACAACCACCTACGCTGTTCAGTACATCAATTTCCTATCAAATATTTACTACACTTTGACTAATACATCTTAATATAATATAAGTCTTTGATCACTTTATCTTCTTTGTTCAAGCCGGGCTATTTCAACCATTATAAATTGATCTTCCTTGATCGCACTACTCTGATTGAATTACCACTGTACACTTTGTGCGAAAATCTGGATTGTGACATTCTTGTGCAGATCGTATCTATAAGTCCCTTTTCACACGTCCCGGTTGCCGGACCCTCAATAAGTGGCTGGAGGCGCTCGCTGGTTTTATTTGGAATGGGCTCTCCCAGGTGCGAGTCCCACATTGGCTAAAAATCTACCCGAACGCTGATTGAAAGCGTTTTAAACGGAAAATTAGAAACACACGAAGGATTACCAAATGAGACCATCACCAGGTTTAGTTCCAACTACACGTTCCATCAGAACAGTCCCAACACTGGTAATATTATTAAAAGGCCGGCTAATTTAGCGCGGCCTTGCGATGCCTATGTTTTCTTCGCCTGCTGAGGCCTGTGTAGCAAGTGGAGAGGGTCTTTCCTATATCTAGCGAAAAGCTCTCGCTTGAAGGTCTCGAAGTGTTTCCTGTTCTTCTCGTTCTGCTTCTCCCGCCACAGGGGTCTGGTGCGGCGCGCTTGGAGACCCCAGTGGATTGTGAAAATGGGGGATAGCACCTTGAATTGGTACCCGATCAGGAACATCTCGTATACCTGGTGCAGAAACGTCTCGTTAGTTTAAATTTAATATTACTGTTTTACATGTCGCAATTTTTTTTTTGCGAAATAAGTATGTTTAGTTACAAATAGAAATAGTATTAGAAATAATCATAAATGTGGAAGAACTAGGTAAATACAGTTATTATATTTTATAATAACGGATATATATTGTATCGCGGCGCACACAGAGCGCCGTGGTGGAGCCGCGCCTTTAGTAAAAAAAGTAAAAAAAAAAAAAAAAAAAAAAAAAAAAAAAAACACACTTGATACACTCTATGACGCATTATTATGTTTGGGTATTATTAATCATTTAAAATGAAAAACAAGATTCAGTAAATATACATTTTATTAGAAACTAAAAAAACCAACATAAGAAGAATGTTTTTATCACAGACAATTCATCTAAACGGAATAGGGTCATCATATCCCTGTAGTCTGGGTCACCCAGTCCCTCAGCGCTGCGATATTGGTGAAGACGGTGGGAGACAGCGGGAGGGCACACCCTCGAGCAAAGGAGACCACCCCAAACGCAGTACCTCGGAAGACGGCTGGGCCGCCTGAATCACCCTACATAGGAAGCAAAAACAAAATTAATAGTAAAACTACAAGAAAATGAGTGTGGAATGGTTGTGGACGTGGTTTGGTACACACATTTTATTAAGCATAAATAGAGGAAATGCTTTTTTTTTAATTACACGACTAAGACAGAAAACATCGAAATTGAGACCATAATATTATTGTGAAACTTTAATGATAATTTATATTTTCAGTAAAGTAGTCTCGCCAAAATCAATTCCATGTAAGATTTTAGTGATTACATACAAGAATTCCCTTTGGACACGTCTGTGTATCATTATATTTTAGTGATTACATACAAGAATTCCCTTTAGACACGTCTGTGTATCATTATATTTTAGTGATTACATACAAGAATTCCCTTTGGACACGTCTGTGTATCATTATATTTTAGTGATTACATACAAGAATTCCCTTTAGACACGTCTGTGTATCATTATATTTTAGTGATTACATACAAGAATTCCCTTTGGACACGTCTGTGTATCATTATATTTTAGTGATTACATACAAGAATTCCCTTTAGACACGTCTGTGTATCATTATATTTTAGTGATTACATACAAGAATTCCCTTTGGACACGTCTGTGTATCATTATATTTCCTCGTATCACGCGTTCATTTTTTTCCAAAAGAAATCTTTGTTTTATAGTATTAATATGAAAAATAAATTCCATGGCGATTGGTACATTGGCAAAAATATTGCATCACAAAAGTACCGCTTAAATGTTTACTATTTATTCTGAAATCTACATTACTTTATGTCGAATAGAGTGAGATATTATGACACTTACTTGTGATATAAAGTTCATATCATTTTAAAGGATAACGTACATGAAGTCATTATACTGTTTATACTAGGCAATACTAGGATAAAGGATAACTGGCACGAGGAGGGCTGGCAAAGCCAGTGCCACTCCACTTACCTGGCACGAGGAGACGCCCCCGATGAGGAAGTGCCCTCCGCAAAACATATTCCCGGTGAGCGAGTCCCCGTAGGAGAGCTGGCACAGCCAGTGCGGCACCACCGGTACATTCGCCTCCATCATGATGCGGGGGATCCGCCGGCCGCGCGGCTGTGGAGCACACGAGTTAATGGTACCATCTGGTACATAGCAAAGTCGATATCTGAATAAAAAAGCGATAAAACAATAGGTACTCTCCGTATTAAGCTATCATCTATGCAGTTGGTCAGTGGCCAGTGCAACAAGGCCTAGAATTTTAGGACTATTATGGATATTTTTCGCTTAAAGCAGAGAGGCCAAGGCCAGGATCCTATATACCTATCCCCCAATGGGCAACCAGAAACGCACAAACCGCACGAAATGCGACAGCATAATATCACTTGTCGCCGGTGTTATGTGAGCGAGAGGTACCATCCTGGTCATGCTGGCGCGGCCCAAGTCGGCTGCAAAGCAGCATGGCACTACCTCTTACAAATATTACCATATGAATCATATTTACTTAATTATTTCACTTTTACGTTAATAATATTTTGAGCATAAACATTTAAATCGAATACATAATGTTATTAAAAGCAAGGAATTAGATATAATGCAACACTATAGTGTCGGATAGATCCATAGCTATAATATTTTTTTCAAGTCCACGGCCTCTCCAATGTGACATCATCAGGTACCAGTCGAATAGCTAACAATCCGAACTCATGTATGTATTTTTAATTATCCTTAATCCTATAATTAACATCC
Organism: Helleia helle; assembly: GCA_963853865.1. NCBI lineage: Eukaryota > Metazoa > Arthropoda > Insecta > Lepidoptera > Lycaenidae > Helleia > Helleia helle. The sequence continues at coordinate 1,239,299 of OY971423.1, forward strand.
TCAATAAGCTATCCTCAATCACAACTCACCGCTGTCAGTCCCCATCCCGTGACAGTCAGTCTCACGAGCGGGACGGCCTGGCCCAGGGTTGGCAGGCGGATGGGCTGGATCGCCGGCCCGAACACCAGCTGCTGGGCCAACCTGAGCGCGGCGATGTCGTGGTCAAACTGGGGTCTACCGTACTGCGGGTGGACAGTTACGTTCGCCACCCGGACGATCCGCCCACCAGAGTCCCGGCGAGTGCTGCCCACCCGGAGGCGGATAGCCTCGGGTGACGTGCTGGAAATGGTTCTAGTTAGATTTCTAGTACTAATAATAAATCTATAGCCATATTTCTGATGTCATCCTGAATAAAGGCAAATGTGACATAGTCATAGATATAATATAGATAACTCAGCCTTACAGTCACATACGTTTTATTAACTTCGATTAAATCAATAACATAATATTTAGTGTTATTTTTATTAATACATACAAGCCATACAGATTGAATATAATGTAGGCCATTCCAAGATCCGAAGTAATTATGATCATCACCACTCACCAGTCTTATGTAGTCTATCGATTTCTCTCATCAATGAAAGAAACCTATTGCTCCTAGGCCTCCCGTGGGGGAGGGAGGACTCCCCAGGCGGGTATGTGAGACTCCACTGCGCTTGAAGGATGGTAAGGTGGGCGCAGCTCTACCTACTAAAACCCGGCGATTGTCACCAATGCCGTCTTTGGTGAGGTGCCCCGGATATGTTGAGCAACAGGGCACCTCGTCGGCTAGTCAGTCAAAAAAAAAGTAATTCGTCAAAGGAATATGTTGAGAGTTCACAAACCCTAACATGCCTATTAAGTTAATCAGAGCATAAAAACTTCTAAAACAGAAGCATAACTTTACATGTAAAATGAAAAAACCTTGGTTCATTACTAAGCAAGATCAAATTTGAGCGCTGTAAGATTGATAATAAAGAATCAAAAATTCCAATCTAAGTACATGTCTTCCTTAGTGCCGTCACTTTGAAACAGATTCGAAGAAGAAGACTTTTGATTGTTTGCAATCGTGGAATCAAAAAATCTTGCAAAAGTCTCAGTAAACGTGGTGTGACAACCCTGGCAGACTGTTTACAGTATAGGAAGGCTTCATTTCAATACTACTTCATTTTGTATGAAAACACATTCCACCAAATTTGTGCTGCGACGCTGCGCCGGTTCTGCGTTTTGATTGACCGATGGGACGTACATACAGATCACTAGTTGGTTTAATTTATATTACATCAGTGACCAATCACAATATATCCTTTTCGGATATATTATGCTCGATGTAACATAGAAACAAATAACATCAGAAGAAAGAAAAGAAAAAATATTTATACCCGCTGCCAACGTTTGTCTGTCATCATCCGCGTGTCTCATTGGCAACCTGATGACATCAGTAACATCATCACCGCATGTCCCTCAACTAAACTTACATTGTTGAATTTCAACAATGTAAGTTTAGTTGAGTAGGAAATATTTTCCTTACTTAATTTAAAAATATGAAGTAATTTATTTATTTATTTTATTTATCTCTATATTTAATTTTTATTTTAAAGTTTTAAACTTATTTGTGTGTAAATCCTAGCTTCTCACACCCACACTAATCCGCACCCCCTGTAGGGAGGGTTATTAGGGTAAATATTACAAGTTTCTTAACTTTTTGTCTTTCGTATGTAAATCCCTTCATACCGTTTTGAATTTTGGGTCACCGCATGTTTGCAAGTAAAGACCCAGTATGCGTCTGATAACCATCGCTAGAAAACCTGCTTACAAATAAAAAAATCGCATCTAAATCGGTTCACCCGTTTTACAGCTACGGTGCCATTGACAGACACACAGACACACACACAGAGCGGTCAAATTTAGGTAAAGAACCCCTCTTTTTGCGTCGGGGGTTAAAACAAAGAAAAACTGAACAGAAGTTGGAATTCGATAGTTTGATCATTTTTTCAATAATACGGTATCTTATATGCAAATCTTTTTATCTCGCCATCATTCTAGTGACTTCCTCACTATAAATACGCATATTTGTAAGTACGTAACAACGGCATAGATTACTAAAAATTTTATAATATTATGACAGCATACAAATTGGAGTGTAAATAAAGCTATTATTTCAGAGATGATGTTTTCAAAGGTGAATCCGCGGGTAACAACTAAATTTAACTTTTGTATATATTTTTATTGATGTTCCGCGTTTTATAAACGGCAGTCTTCTTTATTTACGAAATGTGAAACCTTGAGATGTACCTATAAGTTATGTTTCTGTTAGATAAAAAGGTTAGGTTTGATTGTTTTTTGTTTGTTTGTTTGTTACAATTTAACTCAAAGACTATTCGACCGACTTAAAAAATCTTTTACCGTTAGAACTCTACTTTAACACTCATTGATCTGGATTATAAAATAATCATCATCAGTCTGGATATTACTGTAAATCTAAATAAACGCGGGGAAGGCACATAATTTCCTAATAAAGATAAAATAAAAAATATAACTTTCAACCATACCGTATATAAGTGAACTTACTTTATAGATAGTTTATTTTCCTAAAGAGATAAAATAATAACTTACTTCTGAACACAATGCGCGGCGGTGAGCACATAGTCCCTGCTGATGATGAACCCTCCGCAGAAGGAGTTGCCGTTGATGACCATAGACACCTGGTACGGGTGCCTGGTGACGGAGCTGGGTCGGCCGCCAATGATCTGCCCGCTCAGCTCGGGGCACACCGCCTGCAGGTCCACATCCTGCAACTCATTCACTTCATTCTCACCAGCGCAGCATTCCCCCTCCACCGCTTCTTGGACATCTAAAAATTGATTATAAGGTATTGAAAGTTAGTTTCGAGTAATAAATAAAAATATATTTTACAGAACACCAGTGGCCTCGACAGACTTTACAAAACATTTAATAGAGGGCTGACTGTTTACTTTACTTTACTTTTAAAAGAATCCCAGCACAATGAGAAAAGAGCAAATGAACTTGAAACGGCTGAATCGATTTTGATAAAACAGACTAAGAACTGACGCTAGAAAACCTAATCTATAATAACAAAAACGCAACTAAATCAGTAGTAAGAGTTACAATGCCACAGATGGACACATAAACAGACATACCACCATCAAATGTATGTTATAACACTCCTTTTTGCGTTGGGGGTTATAGAACAGAAATAAAAAATGCAGTCCATTTTGTACTCCTTTAAAATTTTACATTTATATGAAATGTTTTACGACCAGAAGGAATAAATAACACTTACAAAAGTTTGTATCATTAAAACTATTTACATCACTAACCAGCGCTGCTCAAACTTCTTGCGCGCTCTGAATTTAAAATGTCTTAGAACCCTGAGTAATTCCTACATCTATAACTTCAGTCTTATTTACTAGATAAAACTAATTGTATCTAGGTTAACTTCAATCTCATTTATAATATAACACTAAATCTATAAAATCTAAGTCATGGGATCCTAAAATGACTTGAGCTCTTAGCGAATAAGACACTAAATGTAAGTCTTAAAATAGCCTTGACATGTTTAAGTAAATGAATGCTTAAAATATTCTCAGAGTATAAGGGACAGGATAGCCAATCTCTCGTCTCTAACGAGCCCTTCGAGCGTTAACCCTTTTGACATCGCTGCTCGCTTTTATACATATACTTTAAACATCTTAAAATCCCTTTTATACAGGATAAGCTTAACTTTTCTAAATTAAACCTAATCTTTTACTTTGAATAGATTACTTTCCATGATGAACAAAGCGGATAACAATCATAAAATATGTACATTATGTTTATTTTTCTAAGTAAAATGCATTCTATATTAATATGCCATGTCTGTATGCCCGGAATTATTAGTAACATCTTTGTTATTTACGGAGTTTTGTACCAGATTATATTTTTATGCTTAAACATCATACACACACCTCGAAATTAGTGGAGTATGACGTAAGGCCAAAATAGTTTATGTCCTTCTCTACTAATTTCTAAAAAGGTCAAAGAACCTACCCAATAATGGTTGAATAATTACTTTTAAGTTAATTATCTAGAGTTCAGCTATTTACTAATTGATTAGAATTATAATATTAATTAATGATCTTCAATAAAACAAGAATGTAAACTTACCCACAACACTTATGACGCAGAACACGATCACAAGCTTACAGTACATAGCGCTAGTTCACCGACGAAGTAACTATTAGTCTGGCCACCGCTAGGCTTCAGGTTGCAGGTTGCCCAATCGGCCGCGATCAATTTCACACGCCCCGACACGGCCGCGACCTTTCGACAACTTTCCCAGCCTTAACCATTTTTCACACTTTTTTCAGACTCAAAAAAGTCACCAACGATCACTAATGATTATAATAAATCTAGAGCTTATTTTTATTTTAATGCTTTTCTAATTCTAATTCTCTGGAACTAGAAATTGACTTTAAAATATTTATTACAATAATTGATAACGCAATTATTTAAAAAAAAAAAGAATTTTCTCGGATAAAATATGTAGTAAAAAAATGAACATGCGTTTTGTGTAAATTCAATTATTTTTGTTATAAATAGTTTGAGAATAAGTTTACAACACATACATATATCGATTCACGCATGACCAATTACAATTATCTATACAAATAATAAAACTGTAGAGGTTTAATTTATATACAATGAAAAAAAATGCTAAAAACCGAGTCAGGGGGGTGTAAGAAATGAAATAGAACTAATTTGGATTTTTTTCGATTTTTTTGTTTCTCTGTTTGTCTGTCTGTTTGTAATGGCTAATCTGTGAAACGACTGGACCGATTTAAATAAAATTTTGTATGGTGGTAGCTTATACCCCTGGTCAACATATAGGATACTTTTGATCCCGGTAAATTAAATACTTCCCGTGGGATAGTTAAAAAACTGTAATTAGATAATAAAACAGCTTTGTATACAACAACTTATAAACTTAATTTGCTAATACCTTACGTTGCCGTTGTATTTAAACAATGTATTCCCATAAAAGTGCCGAATTCCCGCGGGAAAGTAAAACATTACAAAAACAGTGTCTAGCATACTTTTCAACTAGATGGCGTTAATAGTATTGTATTTTTACTATGCCAGTATATTTTATGTCAAAATAATATTATATCGATTTCAATTCTTACATGTTAAATTAATTTGTATTAAATAAAGTAGATGGCGTTGACAGTATTTAAAATCGCGATGGGGAAAAAAAAGTTGTGTAAGGGTTGTCGTTTCGTTCGTGGTCCAGTCTTAATTTATTTTGTTATAATATATTGGAAAGAAAGTTTCAAAGGTTGCCTTTAGCCTATAATTCTGCTTAGAGATTTATTTTAAAATTCTAATATTGGTCAAGTGTTGGTTGAAGATTAATTTGTACACAATGCCTAGATAATGGTGTTAATGTTGCATTTTTTGTTTTCTATATTATACGTTTTCGTTTAGTATACGTTTTCTGTATAACGATGTTGTATGTGAGGATGAATAAAGTTTATTATTATTTGTTATTATAAATGTCGAAATTCTCTTAGTACTCAAGAGAAGCTAAAATATTAAGCTCGCTTTATGTAGATTAAGAAATAGATCAAGTCTTTTCGCTGGTCCTATGTGACGGATAGAACATTTTTAAGAAATTTATATTAACGCCCTTCATTAGATTGAGACAGATCCTGTGAGACATTATATTATATCTTTTAGGTAAATTACTACCTGCCTGTGAATGAGAACCTTACTTAACATTTATGAAAAAGAAATATAATAATATACCTATCCCAAAGATTAATAAATGAACTCCACGACTAAATAAGTAAAAACAAAAAAAAATCTAAACAAAAAATAGTTTATTTTAATAATAGGCCAGGAAAGGATGATTAAATTATGCCCAATAAATAAATGAATCCAACAACTGATCACCATCAGCAGCCTCATTATTAGTCTCTGTGTCAGTCAGTCTGTGGGAACTCTTATGAATATAATATGAACGCCAACAACAACAGCTAAGTTTTAATTTAATTATATTTAAACTTCAATTAATTTTAAAAAAATACGTCTGAGAAAAACCTAAGCCTTACGACTATGTATAAACGTGCAAACACAAAACAAAATACTTAAAAAGCTTGAGGTTAAATAAAAAAAATGTATCTATGAATCTTTAAACGGAATATATAAAGTCCTATATAAACTTATATCCCCCTTGAATTTTAAAAAATTTCTTTCTTAGTGGATATCTATGTCATAAGAGGCGAAATTTTAAGTTTCTAGCCTTTAAGGGTTAACTCAATTCATACGAAATTTCATACAAAATATATTATTAAAAGTGTCATACAAACTTTTATCTCCTATTTCACCTTTGGGGTTGAATTTGGATAAACCCTTCCTTAGTGGATACCTACGTCATAAGAGTCATTACGTGTGCGAAATTTCAATTTTCTAGCCTTAATGGTTTGGCCCGTATGTACGTTGATTATTTAGTCAATAAATTTTGAAGTTTATTTAAAACTTTCATTTTAGGGGTTGAATTATAGAAAACGCTGAATTAAAAAACTCTTACTATTTAACTTAGTGGATGACTATGACATAAGGAGAATAAGGGTTTAGGCATGGGCGTTGATACATCAGTCAATCACCTGTGCCTTTTATATATAGAGGTTTTGTGTGAATTGTCCAAAATCCAATTCTGCGCAGACGAATTCGTGGGCACCAGCTATTCTAAATATGTCTACAGAAAAGTCCTCGATAGCATATTATGTCTATTTGTCAAAGATAACATACTACCTATATGCGCCCATTTTAATTCCCAATATATCCAATATCTTATATATACTTAAAAAAATGGCAATTATAAAGTAACGTAAAAGCTATTTACATAAAAACGGTATTAATCCTTATCATCATTACATAATAGAAAACAAATTCCTCGCGTCCGTCTGTCTGTGCGCGATTAACTCAAAAACTACATACTAACCAACTAAATTGATTTTTATGCTGTTTTCAACATGAGATAGAGTAATTCCTAAGGCAGGTTATAGTATATTTTTATAAAGACTGTAGATATAAATTGATAAATAGTTATTGCAAAAGTCGGAAAAATGTTAGCCGCTTGGGAGCATACTTTAAAAACGCAGCCTTATTCCCTTTAGAGAAATAAGAAAAATTATCTTCATCGGTCCGGATACGTCCGTTCATATAAAATAACGCGGGCGAAGCTGCGGGCAACAGCTAGTTAGTTATAATGCTCGAGAGAACATGTCATCGGCAATTGACGTTCAAGTCTGATTTACATAGGCACTTAGCACTTATAACATAATACCACTTGTACCCGTGGGGGGATGCGCTTGTGCCTCGTGGACTGAATGGCAGAACAAGCACCAAGACTTACCATCTTACATCTAAGAGATCTGGGATAGTCATAAATGAACTAATACCGGGTGTTTTTGGAACGCTTGCGAAGATTAAACCCTAATAATATACTATTTATATACTATATAATGCATATAACCATTTATCTCAGAAACTTTTATTAAAGAAAATTTTAGGACTTGTGTATTTTGCAAACCCGCAATGTATTAGTAAAAACAAAACGATGAACGACTAAAGCAATAAATCGCGCTGAAGACGCGCGTGGTGCGGGAGTTCGTTCACCTCGTGCATGCGGCGAACGCTATCAGCTGATTCAGTCCGCTAGCCGTTTATTTAAGTTATGTTTATTACATTGCTGTTTTTTTTCAAAAAACCTTTATTTTAAAGCATTATCATCAAATTCCTGTAACATTATGTTTACTAAACCGGATTATACAAAAAAAAAGGTAACCAAAAAAAAAAACGCGTTTTTTCTTTTTTTCAGGCTATGCCAACACTATCATACCTCTTCGTTTTCGCAAGCGTACCAAATACACCCGGTATATTTTCACTTGGTAAATAACACATTTTTTTCTAATATATAAGAGATATAAATTGTTACTGTTGGTTTTCCTTAGGAATATACCAGTGCGAACTTTTTATTGGTCTATCTTGTAGGCTTTAGCTGGCGTTTTTGATTTAAGCGCATAAAACTTTTTTTCAGTTTTTCTGTACTATAATATTTATTTATTATTGATTTTAACCTTCCTCTTGAATTATTGCTGAAAATGCATTTTAAACTACTCAACGGAAAATCTAAGCGAACAGAGATCGCAAGCGGCTTCATTTGAAGATTCATGTAAAGATGGTTGTCGCTCGTCTAGTTTGCCTAACCTAGTAATAAAAAATCACAATAAACATTGATCATTAAGTGAATCCACCTGCCTGGTGCACGCGTTGTTCAAGGTGATCACAAAAGTGCATCTTGAGAATTTATGTCACCAAAAAGCTTAAACGTGCTACTGATAAATTAGGGTATTTATAAAACAAATAAAAATATTAAACGTCCATGAAATATTTTTTACAGATTTTACTATCGTAGTACAGATTATACCTTTTCAATTTATATAATAATAATAATTACTATGGACGCTTTCACACCACTTCAATCTGGTCCCGTGGTAAGTTCTCGAAGAACTTGTGTTACGGGTGTAACAGACAACAGAAATATATTTAATACTTTTATACTATACATATATTTAAGATTTTTATTATATAATACACATATTTAATACACATCCATGACACAGAAAATATTTTTGTTCCCTGGCGGGATTCGAACCCGTAACCTCCTGCTTAAACGCCAACGCGCTTACCACTGAGCCACAGAGGTCGTCACACATAATATGCATATTAAATAAAAATATATCTATTATAGCTATAAAATTTTGTACACATAAATAACCAGAGAAAATACAATAACATCTTTAATATCTAATAAAATAATGACCCCCGGCGGAAAACAAACAAAATACAGACGGTGTGCAAAACGTTAATTCTGTCCGGTTGCGTCACGCCCGTCACGTTCCCGCGTCACGCTCCACAGGATAGGAATAGACGGGACACAAATAGATAGGCGTACAAACACGAACACGAATACTTCACTTTCCATTCATATTAACCCTTGCAAACACTATTCTCACAGAAAACCTTGATAAGTAAAGTGCTTTCAAGTGACAAATCCAAAAAGTCAAGAAAATGTATCCAGTTTTGCTAGCGTTACTCTGTGTAAGAGGAATAGCTGGAGAGTGGAGCTATGATGGAATAACAGGTCCAGATTCTTGGTCCTCAAATCCAGAATGGATGTGCTATGGCAACCGACAAAGTCCAATTAATATTGATTCAAAAAAGCTGCTATTTGACCCCTGGCTGAGAAATCTTAACATTGGTGACCAAAAAGTAAATGGAAATCTCCAAAATACGGGACAATCTCTTGTTTTCCACGTGGATAAAGACAGCCCAGGCTTGGTGAATTTCAGCGAAGGCCCCGTGTCATATAACTACCAATTTGAAAAGATCATCTTCCATTACGGACTGGAAAATAGTTTTGGATCAGAGCATCAGATAGACGGCCATACTTTACCAGGAGAAATTCAGATATATTCCTTCAATAAGGACTTGTACCAAAACATAGAGGAAGCGCAAAATAAGCCACATGGAGTTATGGCGATTTCTCTTATATTACATATTGGAGAACCAACTAAAGAATTAGCTCTAATAACCAGTGCATATACTAAAGTGGCATACAAAGGTAGCTCTCATCACATACAGAACCTGAGTATAAGCTCACTTATACCCAATACTCAAGAGTTCCTCACCTACGAGGGTTCCTTCACACAACCTGATTGCTGGGAGTCGGTAGTCTGGGTTATCTATAATAAGCCTATATACATTTCAAAACAGCAAATGTATGCCCTTCGTCGGTTGAAGCAAGGCACGCAAGATTCTCCTAAAGGTCCCTTAGGAAACAACTCTAGACCAGTTTGCCCTTCACACGATCGCCATGTCAGGACAAACATTGACCCTAGGAGAGGGGGAGCGGTTTCTAACAATTGTTCGCGTGAATATTATATGGACACCCAGTGGGAGAACAGGAAAGGAGAAGACTTGGCATTGATCTCAGTAAAGTAAAATACAATTGTTATTAAAAGAAAACATATTTTTTTTTAATTGTGCTAATTTTAATAATGATATTCTCAATGTTACAACACACCATTTAGATATCAATTATTCAAGTCAAGTCCTTCAATAAGAGAAAATTTTATATTAAAAAAAATCGTTGTTGTGTTTATTTAAAGTACCCGGATGACCGAGTTTTGCTCGGTATTTTTTTTTTAATAAAATGACATTTTCTAAAAATGATTCCTAGCTAGATCGATTTATCGCCCCCGAAACCCCCTATATACCAAATTTCATGAAAATCGTTGGAGCCGATTCCGAGATTCCAATTATATATATACAAGAATTGCTCATTTAAAGATATAAGATAAAGGTTTTTATATGCGTTATGTGTGAGGTACATTAATGTCAATGACGATCTCCGTGCAGTGGCTGGTCCTGGTGGGATGCACGTGGGGGGATCGGCCGTCTCGGTGTTCATTGAAGCCTATATCCAGCAGAGGACAGAAAAAGGTTGATAATCTTATATCTTTAAATGAGCAATTCTTGTATATATATAATTGGAATCTCGTAATCGGCTTCAACGATTTTCATGAAATTTAGTATATAGGGGGTTTCGGGGGCGATAAATCGATCTAGCTAGGAATCATTTTTAGAAAATGTCATTTAAAAAAAAATACCGAGCAAAGCTCGGTCATCCTGTAAAATGATATGACAAATGTTTGCTCCTGTATTGCAGAAAAAAACCGGAATGCCCCGTCAACAGTGTACTGGCTGCCCCATTGTAATAACTCAAACCGGGGTCAAAACAACATTCTTCTTTTGAGTCCCCACCACCAGTCATCTCACATACGCCGACCTTGAGTTTAATTTGTTAAAGTTACGAAAATAAATCCCGGCGTTTCGGGTGTAAAATATTTGGGCGGTCATAAAAATGCGAATAAAAAGAGATGAGATAGGAGTCCGGCACATCTAATCAGAGGCCAGAGGACATTCGAGTTTCTACGGATTGGCAGAGCACCAGCGCTTCCTAACGCTTGGGAATTACTCCAAAGTAGAATGCCATATTTTTTTCGTAACTATCATCATCAAATTACCAAGTCTGACGGATTAATGACGTATTATCATAAAGCTCTTGCATACTGAATGAGCAGTGATCATTGAATGAACAGTGATCACCGAATGAACAGTAATGACATTTTCTAAAGTTTTCCTTCCACTACCTAACTTTATAATAATAATAATAACTTTATTTGTGAGACAGGCTGCACTACACATATTTAAGCATTGGTAAACGTCAAACAATACAGTAAAAAGCCACACACAGAATACAAAAATACCTACTAATAATAACCAAAAAAAAATACACCTAAACAAATAATAAAAAAACAGTAACAAAACTTGTCTTCAGACATTTAAAAGAGAATATAATTTATTATGAGAGCAAGCTTTAGGCAGCGGCGCGTCCTACAAAAAGGTAAGTCCTCGGCTTCTGTTAGGTTCTTTAATCTTTGATGAGACGTTGCATGAGAGTAACTCCTATTCTTTTATTATATCAGGCGGGTATTTGGGACTCGCTACGCCTGAAAAATGGTAAGGTGGACGGAGCTTTACCCACTAAAACCCGGCGAGTACCACCAATGCCGCCTTTGGTGAGGTGCCCCGAATCTGTTGAGCAATAGGACATCTCGAAGCCTAGTCAGTCCCCCAAGGGACCGACCACCTTCGCAGAGGGGTTGTCCCGCACCATAGAACAACCTCTCCCAACGTCGGGACAGTGCAATGGCGTGAGGTTCCCATCCTCCTCCGAGTAATTCCTATCCTAACAAGAAATTACGGTGGAAATAAGCATCTATGATATAATTTTTCTTTACTCTTACTACAGTCACTCTACCTAAGTTAGTTTTTATTTATACAACACTACAGGCATTAGCACTCCATCACTTTTTTTGATAGAATTTTATCGAATTTGTGGTTACGCCGTACAATTAGTTTTTGTTCGTATTGAGATGTTAGTTTACGATTTGAGTCCATCGCTTATAGTCTTTGGTGTTAGTAACTATTGGTAGCCGACCTACGAGGCCCGCTTTTCGGTAAACTAAGCCGAGCTTATAACTAGACACATAAAGTAGACATGGTTTTATAATCTACAAAAGAACGGAGGAAAGACAAATTATCAAATCCAGTGTCAGAAGTTGGACAAAACGATCGAATCAGTTTTCCCAAATTCAATGTTATCAAAGGTCAGTGGCAAACTCATCACATTACCGAGCTGTCACAAGGTAAACGTTCATGGTGGTCAATTGGGACCGGTTCAATGCCATAACCTTGTACTAGTTTACTCAGATGACGGAGTGTTTCAGAATCCCCACCATGGTTCAGGCCTTGACGTGGCGGTGAGGCTCAGTAGCTTAAGGTTTGCCCAACACAAGCTCATTGAGCCGAGGGGGCTCTTTATACCCCTCTTATAAGAAGAGGGGACAAAAGAGCAGGGGACAAAGGGCGAGGACGGGAACCTTACCTAACTAAAAAAAAGAAAAAGAAAAAGTGTTTCATAATGGTAAGTTTGAATTTACTGAAGGATTGATATTTGAAATAATTGTTATACTATACTATATCACACTGTCTTTTATAGTATTTTGAATCATGTTTTTATAAGGTTTACTCAAAATCATTCATTATAATGAAACAATATTTTAGATGCAGGACTCGCAGTCCTTTTTTTTCTTTAACACCGGGAAATGCTCTGAGGCATCCCGCGGGGGAGTGGGTCTTCCCAGGCGGGTATGTGGGTCTCGCTGCGCCCGAAAGGTGGTAAGGTGGATGCAGCTCTACCCACTAAAACCGGACGAGTACCGCCAATGCCCCCTTTGGTGAGGTGCCCCGGATCTAATGAGCAAACAGCCACTTCCACAGAGGGGTTGTCCCGCACCACAGAACAACCCCTCCCAACTTCGGGACAGTACAATGGGGTGAGGTTCCCGTCCTCGCCCCTTGTCCCCTTGCTCTTTTGTCCCCTCTTTTTATAAGAGGTGTACAAAGGGCAGCTCCCTCGTCTCAATTAGCTTCGCCCAAGGTGCTGGGCACACCCTAGGCTACTGAGCCCCACTGCCACTACAAGGCTTAAACCTTGGTGGGGGCTACTTAACATCTTGCTACGACCAATAGGAGCATATAACCGCTGTAACCTACTCGAAAAAAATTAATGAACTACGAAAAAGTTTGTAAAAATTGTTACCTACATTATATTTTGAATCGATTGTATCACTGAGGCATATATTTTCTGTTCAATACAAAAAATATAATTCAATAAGGAAATGTCGGAAGAAGCCGTGGAAACACGAGAATATTGTTGATTAAAATCTCCCGACATCAGCTTAGGGCTCAATTACCGCTCTCCAAATATTTAAATTATTCCGTCTCGAGTAGGGCTGATACGTATTTTTTATTCAAAACGAACTTATTCTATTTTGAGGTTTTCTCACGGTATATATCTAGATAAATCTTCTGTTTACAAAGATTTTGTTTAAAAATTCGTCATTAATATAATGTAATATAATATGGATATTTGTATAAACACAAAAAGAACGAACAGCTTCGATTTTTTTTCTCTTTGTCCACTTATTTGTTGCTAATCAATAAAAATCGGAAACGTTTTGTCCGAATTTTGACAAATGAGGGAGAAAACCCGTTTGGTTTTGACTTACACTTATTGTACAATAAAACAACTTTTAACCACTACAAGAATCAAACTGTAAAGTATACAAATCGCCAAGAAACTAAAAATCTTTACAAACTTCGTTATAATCCCGTACAAGTTCTTCACTATGAGTGAAATTCTCGTAAAAATTATAAAACAAGTGCTATCATTAGTGCTAAAAATTTCCTTGATGAACAGAGTTGTTAATAGATATTTGTCAGTTTATAAGATTTAGTAAGTAGTAGCAGTAATATGTCAGAGTAAGAGACACACATCTGTTCACAAATGAGCTGTGTGCGGGTCACCAACGGCTTGGAGTTATTAATAACTAATAACTTGTCTGCAGTGTCCCGAGCCAAAAACTAACTAGGAACACTGGAAATATCACACCTAAATAGCTGACCCATAAACAGTAAACTATCCGTATGAAAACTATTAAAAACGGGATATTTACATTTTTCACCTTTATTTCACGAAGCTCGATATTTTGACAATGTAAAGTAAATAATAGTAATATCAACCCATCAATTATATTATGTACCACTACTGGGCACGGGTCTCCTCCTCGAAATCAGGCGAGGAGGGTTTTAGGCCATAGCTCACCGATGAGCTGACCCAATGCGGGTTGGTGAACTTCACACACCTTCAAAAACTTTTAATCTCATCAGGCATGCACAGGTTTCCACACGATGTTTTCTTCACCGGTGAGCAAGCGATGGTCTCATGTTCAGGTGCAAGTACAAATTTAGAAAAACCCATTTCTAGACATCACACGGGGGGTCAGGATCGAACCCGGACCCCTCGACTCTCACTCAAGAGGCCGATCCCATACCCACTAGACCATAGTCGCCCACATTGACAATGTAAATTATAATAATATAACAAATGCCTTGTTCACGAGACTGTACAATTTCCTCCTACGGAAGGCAAGTGATTACATTTTCAAGTCTTTAAGGCTTACAATATTTTTGAAGGGAAATTTTATAACTCTTCGCATTACTAACACCGTTATTTTTATTTTATTCCATCTCTCAATATATTTTAATCAAATAAAAGTATTAACTTTAAGTTTTAACTTTAATTGATAAACAATAATTATCGTTATAAACTATAATTGGAGAAATTTCTAGAGTGACCTTGTGTTAGGGCTTGATTAATTTGTATTGATGAGAACTTTACACCTAGATGGGTTGTGACTATTATTGGGGGTCTGATGATGAAGACGAAGCTCAGTTAACGGAACTCCTTAATAGTTTACAGTAGCTACCTTGTGATTCGACTTAATTAATTTATACTGATGAGAACTTTGCACCCATATGGATGATACGTGCCATTACAAGTCTGATGATGGAGAGCATAGACAGTCGAGGGAACTCCTCGACGGTTTACAGCTTTTGTTGTGCTAACTTCATACGGTTAAATATGCCAAAATGTATATCTCTGTCCTATGTCTTTCTTTAATGAATCACAAAAAATTAAGAAATAAAAAATTTTAAACAAAAATTATAACCGACTTCAAAAAATAAAATAACTGAAAAGTAATAAAATAATTACGTTTCTTTAATTTTTGTGTCTACAACTAATAATCATCTTGTACATTCTACTAATGTACAATTTTTGCGTTTACCACGTCATTATTGTTACTTTTGGAGTCGGTGTCAGCTAAGTTAAATAAGTAGTAGATCAGGTACAGCAACAAATACGTCACCGTCGTCCGTCACCGGTGTCGTATAATTTGTTTCTATAGGGACCTAACTACCTTGGATGACACCGACTCCAAAAGTAGCAATAATGACGTGGTTAACGCAAAAATTGTACATTAGTAGAAGTACAAGATGATTATTAGTTGTAGACACAAAAATTAAAGAAACGCAATTATTTTATAACTTTTTAGTTATTTTTTTTTTGAAGTCGGTTATTATTTTTTATTTTCTTTACTTGAAAGCTAGTATATAAATGAGCAGCCCTATGAGCGTCACGCTGTGGCGTTTCGCTCCGGCGTCACGCTCCGACGTCACGCTCCGGCGTCAGGTGAAGGTCGATAAATCAGCCGGTATTAATAATAATCGATACCAGCGGCCCGATTCGTTCTCATTTATTATGTCAATGCCTCGTTACTCCACTTTACCTAACGCTACTGTGATCGAGTGCCCAATTATATACGGAGTTCTCTAACTCACATCGCGTCGCCGGTCTTAGCTAAATATATTTATTTCATTGGTAACAAATTCAAACACTACAAAAATGTCAAAAAAAAATCGTTTGAGTGGATACTTAGGTTGCTATGTCCGCCCCACTCCCACTATGGTTTTACGAGCGTCGACGTTTCTTTTTTAAAATAATTCAGACATATTTTTTTATGTTAGTTGGATAGGCAAACGTACCACCTGATGGTAAGTGGTCGACGTCGCCCATGAACATAAACTAGTTTACCTGGAACGAGCCCAGGCAACTCATTTATGTGTTGCCTATCCTGAGACATAAGATGTTAAGTCTCGGTGCCAGTAATTACACTGTCTGTCTTGCCCTTCTCTCCGAAACACAGCAAAGCTTTCCTCCCACCGGTAAACACATACATGATAACATTATATTTCTTAATATCCTCAATATATAATCCTTAAAAAAGGTCCCAAATTTCTACTCCATTGTTCAAACATCCAACGTCATCATTGGCAGCCAATAATTGTGCACAGTTAGACTTAGGTATCATCATCATCATCTCTCTATCCAGCCACGGCTGAACCTATATAGCCTTAGGTCTTATATTAAACATTATGAAAATGACAATAAGATAAATGAAACAACTGTTACAGATTTTATCGCGGTTAAGTTTTCGTTGAGTCCCGGGACCACGGTAGCTGTAAAGTATCCGAAATGCCGGGTTTGTAAAAATCCGAATAAACCGCGGTAAAATCCATTAGAATTGTTTCGTTATAATTCACGTAAACATTGGAAAACAATAAGTGCTACAATACAATGACTTAAAGCTACAATAAATCTGTTCTTTTTTTCTTTTACGCCGGGAAATGCTCTGAGGCATCCCGCGGGGGAGTGGGTCTCCCCAGGCGGGTATGTGGGACTCGCTGTGCCCGAAACCTGGTAAGTCGACGCAGCTCTAGCCACTAAAACCCGGCGAGTGCCACCAATGCCGCCTTTGGCGAGGTGCCCCGGATTAATGAGCAAACAGGGCACACAATAAATCGGTCTACTTATTTTTTCCTTGATAAAGAACTTTTTTTATATCATAGGAGGGCAAACGAGCAGTCGTAGTCTTTTGGCGACTATCGACGCCCATACACATCCGCACAACCAGACATTATGCAAATGTGTTGCCCTCCTTTTCTCTATCCCCCCGAATGGGCCACCGGAAATCCACAAACCTCACGAAACGCTACAGCATAGCTGTCAGTTTACGACGGTAATATGTGAGCGAGTCCCCGCGGTCGTGGCGGCCCAATTGAACTGCAAAGCAGCATGGCACTACCTCTTACTAAACTTTTCATTGTATAAAGACCGTCGTTTCAATTCTAAAGGCTAGCAGTGCTAATTGCGAGCTTTGTCACGTTAGCCCAGTAACACGTCCTTTGTCACGTCTTAGCCCACCAGTAGCATGTGAGTATCACGTTACAAGAGTCTAGCACGCTATTTCTGTCGCTGTGACGTTAATACCCAGAGTTCAATTGTTGACTTAACAAATACGTTGCGTACGTTCTCAAGGTATAATGTGTTAGATGTTGGTGCCTCTCATCATAACAATTGTGTACACCATCTTTACCAGCCTGTTATTGCCCACTGCTCGGCATAGGCCTCCCTTATTCTGTCAATCGCCTCTGTCCCTTGCCTGTCTCATACACGTTTTCCCACGTCATCATCACCACCATTTTGCCATAGGACGTCCTGTACTTCTCCGATCCAGTCTAGGCCATCATTCGCCGTGGACCACCTGCCATCACCACGTCTAGCCGAGCGTCCTGCCCAACTCCATTTCAATTCCGCGACCCTATCTCCGACGTCTCTGACCTTATGTCGTCTTGTAGTTTGAGCCGAGCGCGGCTCGCTCCATGAACCTCTGTCACAAAATGACATCTATGAGCCTGTGTGTGTCCTTTTTTGAGGGGAAAAATGCATTTAAACATACTACCAGACCCTTTTTTTTTCTTTAACGCCGGGAAATGCTCTGAGGCATCCCGCGGGGGTCTCCCCACGCGGGTATGTGGGACTCGCTGCGCCGACAGCTGGGAAGTGGACACAGCTCTACCCACTAAAACCCGGCGAGTGCCACCAATGCCTCCTTTGGTGAGATGCCCCGGATCTAGTAAACAAACAGGGCACCTCGACGGCTAGTCAGTCGCAAGGGACCGACGTCACCTCCACAGAGTGATTTTCCCGCACCACAGAACAACCCCTCCCAACGTCGGGACAGTACAATGGGGTGAGGTTCCCATCCTCGCCCCTTGCCCCCTGCTCTTTTGTCCCCTCTTCTTATAAGAGGGATACAAAGAGCCCCCTCGGCCCAATTCGCTTCACCCAAGGTGCAGCGGCTCACCCTAGGTTACTGAGCCCCACCGCCACGACAAGGCTTGAACCTTGGTGGGGATACTACCAGACCCTAGCCTCTTACTAGTTATATGGATCTTAAATCAGAGAGCCCCTATCTGAATTAAAAACCCTCAACCTTTGTATTGGGGCCCCGTTTATTCTGTTTTAAGGCAGAACTATCTTACGTTAAGATAGATAAAACTTTATTCGCAGTCAAAGATTTTTATTCAACATAGGTATAACTTTACAATTATTTAATTGAACGTCAGGTTGAGTTCACTGTTTACTGCCAGTTTCAAAGCTAGCCCACTAAAGAACGGACGGAACAAACTCAGTATGAATCTTTTAAACTCATATACAATTTCACGTACTCACATAATATTAAACGGTCGGTTGGTTGATTGGTCAGGCTCCTGGACGCTACACGCAGCGGTCGTGGGTTCAAATCCCGACAGGGGCAGATAGTTTGTATGAGTATGTCTGAATAGTCATGGACGTTTGTTTAATATGTATTTAAAAACAAATTTCTTGAAATCTCCACACAGAAGTCATCACCGGGTCATAGATCTACGTATAGACAAAGAGAGAGTGTCTGTATTTATGATTTTAGCCATGTGCTCACTTTCTTAGTGAGCAGATGGCACAGCTTAAAGGCCATCAGGCCGAAAAGTCTAGCCCTTCCGAAAAAAAATGTATTTATTTCCGTTTCGTACAGTAAGGCAAGTACTTTCGGACATATGATGACGTGTTGTTGGTTAATAATTAATATTTATTGTTATCTGTTCGTCATATTCATCTTACTCCTTAACCTTTTATTCTTAGACCTTTAAAACGTCTTTACTATCGGATCTACCTCTTCTATCTTTCAGCTTACCCTTAATATTCACATACAAGTAGGTAATAAATAATAGCATCGACCCTTATATGTTCCATTGTTGGACAAGGGTTTCGTTTTTAAAATCAGGCGAGATGGGTGCTGGTTAGGTTAGCGATGCGCTGGCCCAATGCGAGTTGTTGAACTTCATAAACAATCTCATCATGGCTCAAGCCTTGTCGTGGCGGTGGTGGGTAGAGCTGCGTCCACCTTACCACCATTCGGGCGCAGCGAGTCTCACATACCCGCGTGGGGAGATCCACTCCCCCACGGGATGCCTCAGAGCATTTCCCGGCGTTAAAGAAAAACAAAAGGCTTCCTCACGATGTTTTACTTCACCGGTGAGCAAGCGATAGTCTCATGTTCAGGTGCACGTATATATTTAGAAAAACCAATTTCAAATCACCATAGGGGTCAGGATCGAACCCGGTCCTCTCACTCGAGAGGCTTGCCCATACCCCCTAGAGTCTGGGGGGTATGGGCAAGCCTCTTGAGTACTAGGGCCTAGACCATTATCGCTCTATATATACAAGCAATAACTGATATAAAAAGTTATTAGCTCAATATGAGACGCGATAGATTCTAAGGACGCCTGCCAAAGTGTACAATTTGGCAGGACGCCATGACGAGCTACGAGACAGCGGCTACCGTCGCTCATCCCGCTGACAAATGGAGCCAGCTTTGTTTTCCGAGCAGATTAAGTTTTATGTGTTTTGGAAGATGATATGGTTCTGGAAAGTTCAGTATCATTTTATCTTTGCTCTGGATAATTTAATTCGATAAGGGGACGTATCGCGTGGAAACCTTTAAAATACTTGAAATAATAATAATATCTGATAATAATAACAACATCTATGGACACTTTTACACCACGTCAGCCTGATCCCGTGGTAAGTTCACGAAGAACTAAAGTATATAGTAAATATTTTAGATTTTTATCATATAATACACATATTTAATACACATCTATGACCCAGGAACACCGAAAACTTTTTGTTCCCTGGCGGGATTCGAACGCGCTGCCTCCGGCTTGAGCGCCAACGCCAACGCGCTTACCACTGAGCCACAGAGGTCGTCAATCAATTAATGATCATAATAAGTGTTTTTGGTTTAGTACCTATATTTTAAACGAATGATATAATTAATTTCGGGATATTTTCCGTGTTTTCCAATGTTAGGGTTCCGTCCCCAAAGGGTAAAAACGGAACCCTAATACTAAGACTTCGCTATCTCTTTGTCCGTCTGTCTGTCACCAGGTTGTATCTCAAGAACCGCGATAGCTAGACAGTTAAATAAAATAGATGTTAAATTTTCATAGATGATAATATATTTCTGTTGCCGCTATAACAGCAAATACTAAAAATAGAATAAAATTGATATTTAAGGGAGCCCCACATGCGTTTATTGTATGGGAGCCAGTATTTGCTCGATATTAGTAACCTCAACAGGTAGACGCTTGAAATATTCACAGAATGTTTAGTTGAATAAAATCAACTTAAAAAAATAATTAATTAAATAAAATTTAAAAAAAAAGCAATACAACAAACGTGTTTTTTGTTAATGTGTCTAATGTTGTACATATAATGGTACGGGACCCTTCGTGCGCGAGTCCGACTCGCACTTGGCCGGTTTTTTTATATGAACAATCATTCGTAGACAATGCTGAAACTTAAAAGATTCCGAGGAATTGAGAACTACTCCTTTTTGAAGTCGGTTAAAAATTCCGCGAAACAAAAGTGAATTAGTGTGAGGTGGACCCCATACATATTTGAGAGGATTAGCGCGCTTAAACAACACGGTTTTATAATATTAGTATTTATCGGCCAAGTTCTTAAGATAAACCAGGACAGAGTACAGATTTATATATTACAGCTATACGAGATGTAGTATGTGTCCTAAGTATATTGGGCCTATCGGGCCCTGGACGACACAATCGACGCTGAGGTCCGAATTAAAGTCATTACTCGACCCGCCGGTGCCGCCATCTATAAAATCCGACAAGTAATTACACGGACAAAAAGTTTATTTATGACTGAGGAGCGTAGGGCTGCCAACGGCGACATTAATTATCGTTGCCGGGCAATTTTTTGATATGAAACGTTATTGGTGCGTTAGAGCATCCCGTGACGGCGATTTTTTTGATGATGTTACAACACTCCGAATTTTAAATATTTGATGTTCTTTTGTAGAGGTATTTAGGTAGGTTTTACAATTACGCGAATTGAGCTGTGAGGGCTCTTTGTAACCCTATTATAAGAAGAGAGGACAAAAGAGCAGGGGGCAAAGGGGAAAACGGGAGCCTCACCCCATTGTACGGTCCCGACGTTGGGAGGGGTTGTTCTGTGGTGCGTGCTCAACAGATCCGGCGCACCTCACCAAAGATGGCATGGTGGCATTTTCGCCGGGTTTTAGTGGGTAGAGCTGTGTCCACTTACCAGCTTTCGGGCGCAGCGAGTCCCACATATCTGTCTGGGGAGACCCACACCCCCGCGGGATGCCTCAGAGCATTTCCCGGCGTTAAAGAAAAAAAAAAATTAACTTTTACAATTACGACTAAAATTGTCATAATTTTAAAACATTATACTTTTATAAAATAGTGACACTGGCCCTTGACTGGCACCAACCATTTGTTTACATTCCTAATTCAAGTCAAGGATTTTGGGTTACTTTAAAAAATATATCCATCCATTTGTCGGTTTATCTCAGTGATAAATCATGTTATCGAAATAATAACAAAAACATAGTTAATAGAATCAGGCGTTACCTTGCGGAAATCCATTATATAAGATATTAAATTAATTATATTAATTAGCAATTATCCCGCGAAAAACGCAGTCTTTACAGCAAATGTGTGAGTGCACGCATATGCATGCATATAGCACCGCCCTCCTTTCCCACACTGCATATGCGTACACTCGCATGCACCACCACCCCACATGCACCACAACCACAGTAAAAGACCACCACCAAACAATCTACGTACGTTTCGCCCCGACACCGAGGCATCCTCAGGATGTAGACTCTACGATTAGTAATCGTTTAACGATGTATTTTTTGGCCAATAGAAAGATACCCTTACTTTTACGTACTTAATAATATGTTTAAAAAATTAACAATTTATAAATTGGCTTAGTGACAGCCCTGCACATTTGCAATCTTCCAATATGAGTGACTAACTTTATTGAATGTAGCATAAGCCCTTAAAATGTTAACACCGGGTCTCCTTGAAATCTGATGGGGAGTCCAGGGGAGGAGAACAGCTCCTACTAGACGTGCAGGTTTCATGATGTTTTCTTCACCGGTGTTGATCAGGTGAGGTGCTAGGACTTAAACCTCGACAACTCGCAATGTGATCTAAGCTTACAACAAAAAGCTTACAAAAAAAATATTATAATATTATAAAGCTGAAGAGTTTGCTTGTTTGAACGCGCTAATCTCAGGAACTACTGGTCCGATTTGAAAACTTATTTCAGTGTTAGATAGCCCATTTATCGAGGATGGCTATAGGCTATATTACATCACGCTTTGACTAATAGTAGTTAAGTTGAGTAAGTTAGCGCGGGCGAAGCGGCGGGAAACAGCTAGTTAGAAATATACGAGTTAAAATCATCCATATACCTTCCTACCTTACAGTAGTAGAAATAGACCTCTTTCATTGAAAACCAAAACGGGTTCATCGCCACTCATCAGTTAAAAGTAGTTAAAGCTAGTTGAGTTAAAACTACAGGATATGGTTTTCTAACAGCTGATACATATTAATGAAGTTAAGAACTAAACTAGTTTTCTCAAATTCCACTAGCGAGTGTGCTAGCGAGCGAAGATGGCCGACCCTGACCTGAGACCTCTACTCGACCCAAACCATTCATCTTGGGCCATCATATCATCATAATTAGCCACATGTAACCTGTTGCTATAAAACTCACGCTATATGTTATAATTAGGTCGTATATTAATTATTTTAATATCAACTCATAAACAAACGTCCCGTCGCAAATTATAGGCAAAAAATTATATATCATATTACATACATACATAATATTATGTGAATAATTAAATTCCTATTATATTACCGTCGATTTTAGAACGAAGCAATCAAATCAGCTTGAAAATATAATTTGTGATAAAGTTACGTTACGATTAAATCTTAATTTAGACGATTTTTTTATATTGGTTAAATTATAATAATAGAACACTTTTTTATTTTATTTTTAAAGACTAATGAATATACTTAAGTTGGTTTTACTTTTTATTTCTCAAGATGGTTTTATTGATTTTTTTAACGAAAAGCGCCTTTAGACCCAAGGTTAATATAATAATAATAATAATATGTTGGGACAACTCACGCACGGCCATCTGATCCCAAACTAGGCAGAGCCTGTTCTTATGGCAAGCAGACATCTGATACATACGTATGTATTTCTAAATATATACACATTCTAGATAAATTACACCCTCAAACCCACGACCTACTAGTTTAGCAGTCAGGGTCACTAACCATTAGACCAGCAGGCCAATCATGCCAAAAATAGAATGAAAAGTATTTTTTCCGGTCGTGTCCTGATTGAACGTAAGAGATAGACATATCAATATACCGATAAATACATTTATACAAGTCTAACTACTTCGTATCGTTGAAAGAATGAATGAAAGTGATGTAATGTTAATTAATTGTTTCCCATTTGAAGTTTCTAAATTCGTCAACAATTATACGACTATAGATTAGCCAACGACGAGTCAAGGACGGCGATGGTCTCCTTCTATGTGGTAGTTATGTCCCAGGAGGAGGCCGACGAGCGGGTGATAGAGGAGGCTGCTGACGAGGCCACCCCCGCGAGCTACAAACGGGGGTGCGTAGGAGGCGCTACTTAATGCGCCTCCAGTAACGCGAACTGCTTAGTAGCGGCCGGGCAGTCCCCCCTTACGAGGAGTAGTCTGGCCTTCGCTGGGGCCAGCCTGTCGCTGAGATAATCCCGTTGAATGCAGATCCGGGACCCTCAAAAAGCGCTAGCAGTGGTTTTATTTTACGGGTAGGGCACTCCCAGGTGCGAGTCCCACATAGGGTCAGGGTCTACCCGAGATCCTAGCTACATGAGTAAAAAGCATTTCCCTGCGATAACAAAAAAAAATAGATTAGCCAAAAATTAATTTCTAACCTCACGACACCATAAACAAGTAGTCGTCGTGTTCGAAGCTGCAGAAATACCGTTATTTCATAGGTAGTCTACAAACAATTCAAATCAAATTCCACAACACAGAGCCTTTAGACGACGATAAATCAAGGGCTTATAGCAATAGAATACAGTGTGCGCTGGGAGTGACGTTGGCATTGCAAAGACGCCTTAATAACGGCCATGTATCTTGTTCGTGTTATTATCGTCGTAAATCCGCCCAGCCGCCCGCCCAGCTTCGCCACCCGCCCAGCGTCACGCTGAATACAGATGCAGCCAAATACCAGGGGCCATAAGAACTATTATTGTGACTGATTAACAACTGCACCAAGCGGTTATGAGACCAATTCTGTTACAATCAAATGTGTGCTATTTTTGTACCCGGCAACAACTAACTTTGGCGATATTGTAACATGTAAAATAACTTATACAATATTTACAATTTGATAATTATAAAACATTATTTTAAGCAAACAATTGCTAGTGACAATAAAACTCTTATTAAGGCCCTTATCAAAATATATCATAAGGAATAGAATCAAAAAAGAAACCAACGAATCGTGGACTTATAATATTATACAATAGGGTGAGGTTCCCATCCTCACCCCTTGCCCCCTGCTCTTCTGTCCCCTCTTCTTATAAGAGGGGTACAAAGAGCCCCCTCGGTCCAATTAGCTTCGCCCAAGGTGCACCGCTCGCCCCTAGGTTACTGAGCCCCACCGCCACGATAAGGCCTGAACCATGGTTGGGATTTCTATTATAGCCTATGTCAGACCAATTGATGATGAAAGATTTTATTTCAGTATTTTTGAATTAATTCGTGGCAAACAAACAACAAATCTAATCTTTCCCCTTTATAATAGAAGTATAGATATATAAATTTATTTTTAATATCGCAAAAACAAATATATAAAAGCAGTACGCAGGACAACCGTTCCGCAAGGAGCCGACCACGCGTCATCGTACGTCGCAGGGATAATGGCGGCCGGCTTGAATGTCAATTGTGTGCATGGTACCTACCTGATTAAAATTATGATATCTCCTAAGATATTCATTGAATTCAAACAATTTCAAGAGCAATTTTGTTCAAAATAACTCATGATTAATAACGTATTTATTTGGATAACGATTATTTTTCTGTTTATATAAACTGTTTCGAAAATATAATACCTACATTATATTAGAACAAATTTGATAAGAATAAAAAAGATTGTAGTGAGTTAACCTTATATATATTATAGACATAATTTTATGCTGTTGAGGACTATTACATAATTATTATGTAACTTTAACGAAAGGACTCAAAAGAAATATTTTAGAAGTGTACATCCATCATACATAATTATTATGTAACTTTAACAAAAGGATTCAAAAGAAATATTTTAGAAGTGTACATCCATCATACATAATTATTATGTAACTTTAACGAAAGGACTCAAAAGAAATATTTTAGAAGTGTACATCCATCATACATAATTATTATGTAACTTTAACGAAAGGACTCAAAAGAAATATTTTAGAAGTGTACATCCATCATACATAATTATTATGTAACTTTAACGAAAGGACTCAAAAGAAATATTTTGGAAGTGTACATCCATCATACATAATTATTATGTAACTTTAACGAAAGGACTCAAAATAAATACTTTAGAAGTGTACATCGATCATACATAATTATTATGTAACTTTAACGAAAGGACTCAAAAGAAATATCTTAGAAGTGTACATCCATCATACATAATTATTATGTAACTTTAACGAAAGGACTCAAAAGAAATATTTTAGAAGTGTACATCCATCATACATAATTATTATGTAACTTTAACGAAAGGACTCAAAATAAATATTTTAGAAGTGTACATCCATCATACATAATTATTATGTAACTTTAACGAAAGGACTCAAAAGAAATATTTTAGAAGTGTACATCCATCATACATAATTATTATGTAACTTTAACGAAAGGACTCAAAAGAAATATTTTTTTCCCGTTTTAGCCACATTCTTCATTGATGCTCTGCTCCCATTGCTCGTAGCAGGATGTTAAGTAGGCTCCCCACCATGGTTCAGGCCTTCTCGTGGCGGTGGGGCTCAGTAGCCTAGGGTGAGCGGTGCACCTTGGGCGAAGCCAATTGAGCCGAGGGGGCTCTTTGTACCCCTCTTATAAGAAGAGGAGACAAAAGAGCAGGGGGCAAGGAGTGAGGATGGGAACCTCACCCCATTGTACTATCCTGACGTAGGGAGGGGTTGTTCTGTGGTGCTGGACAACCCCTCTGTGAAGGTGGCGTCGGTCCCTTGCGGGGCTGACTAGCCGTCGAGGTGCCCTGTTAGCTTAACAGATCCGGGGCACCTCACCAAGGCGGCACTGGTGGCACTCGCCGGGTTTTAGTGGGTAGAGCTGCGTTCACTTACCATCTTTCGGGCGCAGCGAGTCCCACATACCCACCTGGGGAGACCCACTCCCCAGGCGGGATGCCTCAGAGCATTTCCCGGCGTAAAAGAAAAAAAAAAGAAAAAGGATGTTAAGTAGGCTATAATAATCTTTAAGGGAGGAAGTTCGCGCCTATAGGCGCGTATTTGAAGAGAGCCGCAAGAAGGCGGCTCAAAGCGGTGGGGGCGTGTGTAACGAGGAGGCGAGTCAGGCCGTCGCGAAAATGGTGGGCAATATGCTCGACGGCATCCTGGCGGCCCTGCAGTTACCAGCCGCTCCACCCGTACGCCCTCCATTGGCGGGGGATAGTGGGGAGGTAGCGAAGGCCACGAGGGCCGCCATTGCGGCAGCGAAGGAAAAGGCGGCGGTTGCGGCCGTCAAGGAAACGGTGGTCGGACCGAGTCTGACCGAATTCCCTGCCTTGCCCAAAGCTTCAAAGGGTAAGGGCAAGGGTAAAGGGAAGGGGAAGGCCACAAGTGCCCTGGAGTGGACTGCATTTGGTCCCTCCACCTCGAAAGAGGCATACCCCGAAAAGAGGGCCGAAGAGGGGGCTAAGGCCCAACAAGAGGCGCCCAGGTATCCGGTGGATACCTGGACGGAGGTTGTCCGCCGGAAACCGGCGGCAAAGAAACCGGCGGCGTCAGTGCCGCCAGCCAAAAAACCGGCGACCTCTGAGCCGCCGAAATCGAAGGAGGCTTTGAAGCCTAGGCTGGTGCTCCCGCGCTCCACGGCCGTAATTCTAAAGTTACGGCCGGAGGCAGCTGCAAAGGGGGCAACATATGGCTCGGTCTTACTGAAGGCCGAGCAACAAATTAAGATGGAGGAGCTGGGCATTGGTCCGCTCCGGATTCGCCAATCAGCGACCGGGGCGCGGCTCATTGAGGTACCTGGCTCAACGAGCGGGGGTAAGGCGGACGCTCTCGCCGCCCGTCTTAAGGAGGTGCTCGCGGAGGAGGCGGAAGTGCTCAGGCCGGAGAAAAAGGCGGAGATGAGGGTCTCCGGCCTGAGCGACACCGTCGATGCGGAGCGCCTGGGCACCGCCCTGGCAAGGGAGGGGGGCTGTAACCCGGGCCAGATTCACGTGCGGAACATCCGCACGGGACAAATGGGCTCCGGTACAGCCCACATCGAAATTCCAGTGACGGCGGCCAAGAGGTTACTGGAAGCCAGCAGTATTGCAGTGGGGTGGTGCCGTGTGCGCGTACACCTCCTGCAGGCGCGCCCGAGGCACTGTTTTCGGTGCCTTGGAATGGGGCATGTCGCTAGGGTGTGCGCGTGTGAGGTTGACCGCAGCAACCTCTGTTACCGCTGCGGTCAACCTGGCCACAAAGCTGCCGGCTGTTCGACCGCCGCACGCTGTGTGGTGTGTGCGGATGCTGGAAGGCCGGCAGGCCACGTGATGGGGGGCATAGCTTGCAAGCCCCCATCTACCCGCGGGAAGTTCCCCTCCCAAGAGAAGGGGAACAATGTGGTTTCGGCAGACGCTGAGATGGCCGAGTAATGTCAAGGCATCTCAGCGTTCTCCAGGCTAACGTCAACCACTGCGCCGGGGCTCAGGACCTTTTCCTGCAGTCCATGGCGGAGTGGGGTGTTGACGTAGCGATCGTTGCCGAGCCGTACGCTGTGCCTTCTAGCCCAAACTGGGCGGGGGACACCGACGACTTGGTAGCGATCGTGGTGAGGCCTGGAGCTGGCGCCCTATACTTCTATATATACTTCTCACCGAACCGCGATTTGGCGGCCCTGGAACGGTGTCTCGACGTTCTAGGGCCGCTGGTGGGACAGCTAGCTCCCCTACAGGTGTTCGTGGCCGGGGATCTTAATGCCAAGTCCACGGCTTGGGGTAACCCGGTCACGAACCCGAAAGGGAGGGAAGTAGAGGAGTGGGCGCTAGCTGCCGGACTGTCCCTGCTCAACAGAGGGGCAGTCCAGACGTGCGTGCGTTGGTCAGGAGGTTCCGTGGTGGACGTTACTTTCGCCACGCCGGCCATCGCACGCAGAGTGGAGGGTTGGAGGGTGGAGACGGGAGTGGAGACTCTCTCGGACCACCGCTATATAAGGTTCGAGGTGTCTCCGACTCCCGTCCATCCGGCGTCGTCGTCGTCGTCGACAGCAAGGGGGCGAAGCCAGTTTCCGCGTTGGGCGCTCACGAAGCTCGACCGGGAACTGGCAGAGGGGGCGGCAATCGTCTGCCGGTGGAGCCTCCCGCCGCTGTCGGAGCTTGGGGTGGACGAGGCGGCTGACCGGCTCTGCGACGCGTTCACTGCGGTCTGCGGAGCGGCCATGCCGCGTGTGAAACGTCCGCCCCCGCGGCGGGCGCTCTACTGGTGGTCGACTGAACTAGCCGACCTCCGGGCCGCCTGCCAACGGGCAAGGAGGCAATATACCCGGAGCAGGCGGCGGCGCCCCCAGGATGTCAACAGAGACGACAGCCTGTACAGGGTCTACACTGACAAGGTCATGACTCTGAAACAGGCCATCTGCCGAGCCAAGGAGGAGGCCTGGCTGGAGCTCGTTGATGGTCTCGATAGGGACCCCTGGGGCCGACCGTACAAATGGGCGCGGGACAAGCTCCGCGCCCAGTCAGCCCCTATCACCGAGACGCTCCAGCCGGGTCAACTGAGGAGGATTGTCCCCTCAACTGAGAAGCCACCAGGTGTGTCGGGGAACTTTTCCCCGACACACCTGGGGGCTTCACGCCCCCCAGGATGGCTCGGCAGACGCCAGACGAGGAGGGTGTTCCGCCACCCGTGACGGAGGCTGAAATGGAGCCAGTTCTGACCCGTCTCCAGAGTAAGAAGAGGGCGCCGGGTCCAGATGGGGTGCACGGGAAGGTTCTGGCCCTTTCCCTAGAGCACCTCGGCGACAGCCTTCGGGAGCTGTTCGATCGCTGCCTGCGGTCCGGACAGTTCCCGAGGGCATGGAAGGAGGGTCGGCTCTGTCTGCTTCCGAAGGCAGGGCGACCCCCGGATTCGGCTTCGTCGATGCGACCGGTGGTGCTGCTGAACGAGGCTGGGAAGGCTCTGGAGAGAGTCGTAGCTTCCCGGCTCGTTCAGCACCTGGAGGAGGGACCCAAATCGGGACTCTCAGAGTCCCAATTTGGGTTCCGGGCACGCCGGTCGACCATCGATGCCCTCAAACGCCTGCGGGCGGTGACGGGTGAGGCGGAACGCAGAGGGGAGGTGGTGGTCGCGGTGTCCCTGGACATCGCGAACGCCTTCAACAGCCTCCCGCACAGTGTGATACGGGAGGCACTGAACTACTTTGGTGTGCCTCCCTATCTCAGGAGGCTGTTGGAGGCGTACCTCTCCGACAGGAGGGTGGGCTGCGAGAACCGGTGTGGGTCCGTAGAGTGGTGGCGAGTCAGCTGCGGTGTCCCGCAGGGATCGGTTCTTGGTCCGATCCTGTGGGACATCGGGTATGACTGGGTCCTGCGAGGCCGTCTCCTCCCCGGGATGGGTGTCTTCTGCTATGCGGATGAAACACTCGTCTACGCCCAGGGACGAGACTACAAGGAGGCGGCGCGGCTGGTCGAGGTCGGGCTCAACCTCGTGATCAGCCGCATAGAGAGGTTAGGGCTTCGGGTCAGACCCTTCTCTTCCGCGGGACCGGGCGGAAAGGACCCCCACCGGGGGCTGCCCTCCAGATCGGAGGAGTGAGGATCAGGATGAGCCCCCATATTAAATATCTGGGGCTCATCCTTGACGGAGGATGGACCTTCGGCCCACACTTCGCACAGTTGGGTCCGAGGGTCGTAAAGGCGGCGAGTGCGTTGGGCAGACTCGGTCGACATACGGTCCTCCCATTTGGGCGGGTCACCTTACTGCACGGAGTAGGGCCCAGTTGCACTCGGCGCAGCGGGTCATCGCGGTAAGAGTGATTCGGGGGTATCGTACGATATCGTGGGCAGCAGCAACTGCCCTAGCCGGCGACCCCCCGTGGGAACTCGTGGCGGAAGTTCTTGCTGAGGTGCACTCCTATGTCTCGGATAGGAGGTCTCTCGGCGAGAGCCTGACGACGGACGGGATCCTGCGGGTCCGCCGACTAGGGCAAGAGGCGTTAATGCTGAGGTGGGGAGAGGACCTGGCGTGGGAGCCGTATGGCAAACGCCTAACGGTTGCCCTGCGTCCAGTCCTAGAGCGGTGGATGCGCCGTAAGCGCAAACCCCTCACCTTTCGTCTGACACAAGTGCTCACTGGGCATGGTTGCTTTGGTGAGTACCTGTGCCGGACGGCCCGCAGGGAGCCGTTGACAGTGTGTCACGATTGTGGCGCGGGGGTGGACTGACATCGGTCATCGGAGGGGACTTGTCTCTGCCGAGTGTCATCCCCGCGATGCTCGGCGACGACGAGTCCTGGACGGCGATGGTCTCCTTCTGCGAGGCAGTAATGTCCCAGAAGGAGGCCGATGAGCGGGTGAGAGAGGAGGCCGCCGACGAGGCCTCCCACCGCGGGCGACGAACGGGGGTGCGTAGGAGGCGCTACCTAATGCGCCTCCAGTAACCCCCCTGTGCTCGTGTCGGGCCCAGGATGGGGTTTTAACCTGGGTCCAGCTAGACACGACGTCGTCGGGGACTGCTAAAAGTATCGAATCAAACGAACAGCCGAGCAGTCCCCCTTTAGAGGAGGAGTCTGGCCTTTTCGCCGGGGCCAGCCTGTCGCTGAGGGTCCTGCGTTGCCTGCATGATCCGGGACTCTCAAAAAAGGCGGCTGAGGGCACTTGCAGCGGTTTTAGTGAGTAACGCATCTCCAAGTGCGAACCCCACACACGGCTAGGTTTAAAACTCACCCCGGTCCTAGTTATGGTTTGGTCTGCAAATTTCCGCTGCAGAACAAAAAAAAAAGGCTATAATAATCTTCCTCGATAAACAGACTATTGATCACAAAAAGATATTTTCATTCGAACCAGTAGTTCCTGAGATTAGCGCATTCAACCAAACAAACATACAAATTCTTCAGCTTTATTATAATAAAGTATAGGTATATAGCTGAAATAAGAAATATAACTTACTTCTTCTCTTCCAAATAATTTCTTTATTAAATACTTTATTACGCAAACATTTAGATATATCCTATATATCTATAGCAGATTGTGTTAAATCGAAGTAAATACAAAAACTCATTTGTACAGTGACACAGTAACAACTCCACCACCCTTTATTTAGAAACTATCGAGACTACCAGATTGAAATGTGAGTAACTTTTGTGAACATCCACTGCTGGGGTTCTTGTGTTTACATGGTAGTCATGGTACCAACCACAGATATTTGAAATAAGTTCTGTTCTTAATATTTCTATGGTACCAACATATCGTTGCTTCCGCAACAACTAAGCTGTGTTCCAGAAAGAATAACTTGGTAGTTTTATAGATATTATTAGTGCCAACACTTATTGTTTTTAATTTTGGTAATTGACTTGAGGTGGCGAGCATTTAGGTACGCATACAACCGGAACTGGATTGTACCAGGACCTATTAAAAACTACCAACGGTGCCTTTACCCGCCTTTAATGAGGAATTCACCTGGGTATTACACATAAAGTCACTTACCCTCTAGTCATTCATTTACCAATTTCATCTTATATTTAATACCTAACTATCTATTCCTTCTGATAGATAAGTTCCTCTATAGTTATTTTTTCTTTAACGCCGGGAAATGCTCTGAGGTATCCCGCGGGGGAGTGGATCTCCCCACGCGGGTATGTGAGACACGCTGCGCCCGAAAGCTGGTAAGTGAACGCAGCTCTACCCACTAAAACCCAGCTAGTGCCACTTAATTTGCTTCGCCCAAGGTGCTGGGCTCACCCAAGGCTACTGAGCCCCACCGCCACGTCAAGGCCTGGACCATGGTGGAGTTTATAGCTTGCGCTTGTGCAGTTCAACTTCTAAATATAATTTTAAAAAAAGAATCTTGAATTATGTACTTAAACTAGATTAAAAATCGAATGAGCACATTGTGACGTCCAACTACATTCCTGGCGCAGTGAGTCCCACATACCCGCCTGGGGAGACTCACTCCACACTCAGAGCATATCCCGGCGTTAAAGAAAAAAAAAACTACATTCAGAGCAGTAATTAGTATTCTATCCAGGTTACCATCAATGAGCATGCGTCTGCAGACGAACGTATAAGAGGAATACATTTGTTATCGACTGTACCTACATAATAAATGCGCGCACTTTGATAGATTTATTACATAATAATAATAATAATAATATCTATGGACGCTTTCACACCACGTCAATCTGGTCCCGTGGTAAGTTCTCGAAGAACTTGTGTTACGGGTACCAGGCAACGGAAATATATTTAATACTATACATATATTTAAGATTTTTATTATACAGTGTGTTTTTTTTAAGTGGGACAGTATGGGGAAATCCTAAAGTATAAGAGATACAGGGAAACTGTCTTAGGCAACATTAGGTACTTTTTTGTGAAAAAAATTTTGGTATAGTCAAAATTTTGGTCAAGTGTGAGTTGTCCCTAAAAATGATTAATTTTGATGAAATTTTTTTTTGACGCACATCTACTCAGTTTCATGAGGGGATCATTTATTGTATGGGAAGAAAAAAATCGGGACAGCAGAAGTTAGGTAAATTTAATAAAATAATGTTACATTAATGTTCAAAGTGGCCTCCTGTCGAATGCAGGCACGAGCGCGTTTCAGAACACCTCCGGTAGCTTTAGACAAGGCGTTGTGATGTATGTTGTTCAAATTATAATGCACTGCGTCTTTTAACTCTTGTACCGAGTTGTAAGTATCTGCATAAATTCGACCTTTAAGGTACCCCCAAATGAAAAAATCCAACGGTGTTAAATCGGTTGAACGTGGTGGCCATTTAATAGGGCCATTTGTGCCCATCCAGCGATCAAGAAAATGTTCATTTAAAAACTGTTTAGTAGCGATACTATTGTGGGCAGGGGCGCTGTCTTGTTGGTAGATGATATTATTCAAATTATTTAATGGAATTGCCATATCTACTAAATCCACAGCCATGTTTAATATTTCCTGATATTTTTGACTATTCAATGTTCCATGGTAAATTTTAATGGCAAAGATTTTATTATCTAATATTGCACACCAACAATTAAAGGAAAAGCGGACCTGGTTATGGGTTGCCGTAGTTCGGAAGGGTTTTGTACGTGCCCAAAAATGATTATTTTTTCTATTGTACATGCCATTGTTTGAAAAATTGCATTCATCTGTCCAAATAATCCGGCTTGGAAAAGACGGGTTTCTAATCGAGCATACTACAAACCACTGGCAAAATGCTAATCTCCGGTTAGTGTCTCCTGGAAGCAATGCTTGTACAAGATGACCTTCTATGTAACACTTGTACTTGTAAGCCTTCAATACCTTTCGTACTGTAGATCTATGCACATCGATATTGTTAGCAGCTTCCCTCAATGAGGCTTTTGGGTAGGCTTTAAAATATCCTAAGATTGCGATAGTTGTAAATTCATTTATTACTGTGGCTCGTCTCTTCCGTTTTAGTGTAAAACAGCCTCCCTTTCTTAAATTTTTCATCAGTTTGTCAAAAATTTTGCGGTTTGGTTGATCGCGGTCCGGATAACGTTCCCGATACCACTGTAACGCATTCACAGAGCTACGATAATTTACAAAATACGCTTCAATTAAATCTACTTTATGCGAGTTTGATAATTCCATGACGAAAACTTAACATAATGTTAACTTCAAACAATGAAATATCAAGTAAAATACTGTTTGTTTCAAGAAGTTCCAAATTTAAAATTTGTTTTTTTTTTATTAGATTTGTAAGGTAAGGTGCTCGCGTAAGAATACCTTAAAGTATTTTAATCCTTTTTAAACCAAATAAAGTGTTCCAAATTAAAATGTAAAACTGGAATAGAGAATTTTTTTTTTTTATAAAAACCTTGCAGTGGGCAGTGGTAGGCAATTTACACGGGTTGTAATAATGAAAACGATTTTCTTAAATTTGACTAACTTCTGCTGTCCCGATTTTTTTCTTTCCATACAATAAAATGATCCCCTCATGAAACTGAGTAGATGTGCGTCAAAAAAAAATTTCATCAAAATTAATCATTTTTAGGGACAACTCACACTTGACCAAAATTTTGACTATACCAATTTTTTTTTCACAAAAAAGTACCTAATGTTTCCTAAGACAGTTTCCTTGTATCTCTTATACTTTAGGATTTCCCCATACTGTCCCACTTAAAAAAAACACACTGTATAATACACATCCATGACCCAGGAACACAGAAAATATTTTTGTTCCCTGGCAGGATTTGAACCCGCAACCTCCGGCTTGAGCGCCAACGCGCTTACCACTGAGCTACGGAGGTCGTCAAAAGATTTATTACATTCACTATAACTATTCTAAGCGTTCCCGACCTGCTATTGATGTTAGTAATTGCTCTATCAATATAGCTTGGTATTTAACTATGTTAAAATTTATAATAATTTAAAAAAATATGTCAGACAGTCAGTCCTTACAGAACTCTTTAATGAGTAGGTACACCAAGAACCCAAAACTTGTGAACAAACTATCTCTAATGTTCGGACTCAAATAACTAGCGGAATTATACTATCGGACTGCACGTCGTATGTCACCAGATAGATTGACTATCCGTTCATCCTCTCCACTATTAAAAAATAGAGAACACCTCTTTGACCTGCCTTGGAACCGGTGGTAGATTCAATTGACGATTTTCAAAAAGATACTCTGTATGTACTATTTTGAATAAAAAAAATTGATTTGATTTGACTTGAACCCATTTTCCCTTATAATATAATTCCACAACTTTTTGCTTTGCTTCTACCAATAAGCAGATCCTGGAGGTTTACAGATCGACCAGTCCAAGGGCGCACAACTCGCACCGGACGCATATAAAAGTATTTACAATAGTCTTCAAATACGCAAACTCAAAATTCCAAACAGTTCCAAACTCAACGCTTGCCAATGACAATATTTGAATGAACATTCCATTTGATCGGAAATCGTATTATAAAAGCAGTCCAATTTAGACATCAGATTGAAAAGATGCAATTATTATTGATATATATTATAATTGATATATTTGATGAACTCTGTGGCTCAGTGGTAAGCGCGTTGGCGCTCAAGCCGGAGGTCGCGGGTTCGAATCCCGCCAGGGAACAAAAATATTTTCTGTGTTCCTGGGTCATGGATGTGTATTAAATATGTGTATTATATAATAAAAATCTTAAATATATGTATAGTATAAATATATTAAATATATTTCCGTTGTCTGGTACCTGTAACACAAGTTCTTCGAGAACTTACCACGGGACCAGATTGACGTGGTATGAATGCGTCCATAGATATTATTATTATTATTATTATTTTAGAATTTCACTGATGATGCCCTTAAATTGTTGTCAACCCATGTTGTCTCCTTTTAAACCTTTAGTCCTTTTTGTCCAAAACGCTATATGATCAGCATTGCGGTTATAAATATTAGTCTGTTTATAAATTTACGTCTTTAGTGTACCTATGCATCTCATATGAGATCAGACAATCCGGGAGAATATAAACTAAAAACGTAAAACCCGCAAGAAATCTAATCAAAAGAATGCAATATGAGGTAATTCCAATTTTCGATTTGATTCGACGATATAAGTTTAACGACCCAAAACCTCTAAACGTGTCATGAACACTCTAGCAATTATGGCATCGTTAAAAACTTTAAGGCTGTTAGACCGAATTTAGATTAACGCGGACTTATTTATGAACCCTAAAAACATGTAAGAATTAGGAATGGCGTTCCAAATGTGGTGCTACCGCAAAATACCAAAGATCAAAAAACGCCTTTATCTATAAAATTTGCATCTGCATAAAAACGTCGCCCTACTTTTTGGTAAGCCAAGTATAATTAAGAAAAGTTAGTGCGACAGAAAGAGGTAAGCAGAGGCAGAATACCAATCCGACGGTCTGCCCATTGTATCTCTCATGGATGCCATTCAGAAGACCTAGCTCCACCACCAAGAACGGAAGGTCCCTTGCTCCCCCACCTGTGGTATTATGGGTTAAATTTAAATTTCTAACATCCTAAGAGAAATCTACCTGACCAAGGCTACAAACACCCAACTTGATAGTCACAATCCTCATAATTTGTGGAAGGGATGCATAAGTAGACCATGAACATAATTCAAGGGCGATGCTGTCCACTTACCATCCGTGGGAACATCTGTTAGTGTACATCCAAATAACAAAAAACCAGAGTATGTATGTACCAAACTATAGCGAATAGTGTTTATAAACAACCTTTTAATATTGCATATTCAAAAATGTATGCTAACGTCTGCGGCATTTGGCAAGTACGGTTAACTATTTTTTATTTTAAAACAGTCCGGGCTTCCATTAGTGTCGCCCGTGATATATTAGCATGTGCTTTTCATATTTTTAAATGTGGTTAATTTGAGAGGTAAAATGCTATTTTTGTGGATATTTGCGGAGAAATGACAATTTTGTCCCAAATACATAATATTATGAATTTTTCTTCGGTAATATCGCTTGACGTAAATGTCTTTCTTTGTGTGTATATTTTAAACAAAAAAATTCAGAGTGCATTTTGTATTAAAAAAAAACTAGTAATTGACACAAGGCGTTACGTAAAAAGAGAACAAGTCTCATGAAAAAGACATTCGTTGACGACGACGAAATATGGAGCTCCGCGACACAAAATTATAAAACATGACCCGACTATCGCCTCTTAAATGGTTTTAGAAGAGGGCTCGTAAAGTTTATCAGAAATGTGGATTGTAAATGACAAAATAATAAATATAATATTATATCATAGAGACTTATTTGCATATCGTTAAACTGTAGTGTCCTTCCACCCATATTAAGTAGGTTTAGGCTATGTATGTGCCCCACCATGGTTCAGGCCTTGACGTGGCGGTGGGGCTCAGTAGCCTAGGGTGAGCCCAGCACCATAAGCGAAGCTAATTGAGCCGAGGGGGCTCTATGTACCCCTCTTATAAGAAGAGGGGACAAAATAGCAGGGGGCAAGGGGCGAGGACGGGAACATCACCCCATTGTACTATCCTGACGTTGGGAGGGGTTGTACTGTGGTGCGGGACAACCTCTCGGTGGAGGTGGCGTTGGTCCCTTGGAGGACTGACTAGCCGTTGAGGTGCCCTGTTTGTTTATTAGATCCGGGGCACCTCACCAAAGGCGGCAATGGTGGCACTCGCCGGGTTTTAGTGGGTAGAGCTGCGTCCACTTACCAGCTTTCGGGCGCAGCGAGTCCCACATACCCGCGTGGGGAGACCCACTCCCCCGCGGGATGCCTCAGAGCATTTCCCGGCGCTAAAGGAAAAAAAGGCTATGTATGTGCGCCTCCAAGCAGTCCAATATTCTACAGTAAAGTCTACAGTAAAGACCATCGAACCTATTGGCCTCCCACAGAACAAATTACTTTATCATGTTGCATACCTTTAAACGTAAGGAGGAGGAGTACTAAAGTACAGTCTTCGTACAGTCTATATGTAACATTTATAGTTAAATATTTTAATGTTATACTACTAAAAGAAGGAACTCTTAAGATTTTGAGTGTACCTGGTGTGTGTATGTATGTTTTAATACATACACATACTACATACTCCGAGCAAAAAGACATAATATTCTCTTTATTCTCCCGATAAACTATCTTACCTATTACTTGAGCCACAAAGACCAAATATAATTTGGAACATAAAATTTATAAGCATTTGATTATTTGAATAAGAATGTCGGAATGAAATTCAAAGAAATATTTGTGGCAGTCGGGACTTGGGAGCCAAATTATTTTAATAAAACAAATATTGTTGAAACAATAAGAACGGGGTCAACTCTGGCCAAACGTCTGGCTCGCGGCCAGCACTGCCACCTTTAATGGCTGGATGAACTGTTTGTTTACATTTCTACATTTTTTCATCTGTTTAATTAAGAGTTTGGAACGTTTGTAGTGTTCGGTGTTTGGAATCTTACTACAACTATATTTTGTACTATTAGACTATTATGGAACTAATAAATTATTACGGAAACAATTTGGGTGTAAGTCTTCGATAAGAGAAAATAATTAGTAGTTTAATGTTAAACAAAAGGTTTATTACAATAGGTTAAACTAGATTCTGGATTGGAGGCCACGTTCGCAATGACCAATAATCAATCAAACACCAACTAGATGGGGAATGGCCTCGGCATTGAGAGGTAACAAGTAGAATAACCATTAGAAGCGATGTGTTGATCCGCTTGCCAATCTGCATGGGTACCACTAACAAACAACTTTGTTATATTTAAAAGGAAGAGGCAGGACTGACGTTCTGACACCGACACTCACCTTGTGTCCCCGATAGGCAATCCATGAACGAGTTGCTTAGACTAAGCTAGGAACTCGTTATATTCTTAGCCGAATGACCACTTAACACAGTCAGGTCGTCTGCCAGTTTGCCTATAGCATCAAATATTGATACCACTCACTTGCGTGTTTCTGGTGAACCCGTAGCCCAGAAAGCGCTCGTCGTGGGCCGGCACGGTGTCCGGAGCCACGTAGAAGGGCTCGTACAGAAGCTCGAAGTTGGTCACGTTGTGGCTTATGTGCGTCTCCACGCTCTCGTTACCACCACTGGACTCCCATCTTCAACAAATATATGGACTCAGTATCTATTAGCCATCATTTCTTACGGGAAAATATTACAGTATGAGCGACAATGGCTTAGTTAGTGAAAGGCTTAGCCTCGAAAATGTGACTGAGCCTAAACATGGCGCTCATCAAACGTCAATAATATCGATGCCATGATGATTTACTGATTTTCAGTAGTGGACCGGTTCTAATATAAGCATACAACAATCGTCGCGAAACATGGCAGCGGCCAAAAAATTAAACTCGTTAGGTGTAGCAGTTGCCAGATGTGCAGTGCCGGATTAGCCACGTAGCAAGAGTAGCAAATGCTACGGGCCCCGTAAATTTGGGGGCCCCGCGCTCCAACGCCTGTCTGACCGTAATAAATAAATAATAATTTAAACAGGACCGTAAAATATCGTGCATGCCATAAACGTTAAAAAACATACTGTATCAAATTATTTGCGAAATTTAATGATATAAAAGATGCAAAAAATGAAATAAAAGATGCAAAATATACTACTCAGTTTCATTGGATTCTACTCCATATATGTATGCTATGTTCTGTCATCTGGACCATTATGTGGAAAGATTTGTTAAGTTCTTGGACATGGATGGTCGTACTGAAAAACTGAAAAACTCGCTCAAAATTTACTAGATTTCTTAAACATGAGTGGGAAATACATCTGCTTACAAGCCCGAATTAAGGAAATAAATAAGTACACTGAATATATTCCCTGTCTTGCACATTCATTGAATTTGGTTGCTAAGCGCGCTGCAGACTGCTGTACTGCAGAAGCATTACTTTTCTTCGATTTCATTGAAAACCTCGATACATTTTTTCCACTTCTACCTATTGATGGGGCCGCCTTACGAACGCAGTTAAAGATTCTGCTTCAAAAATTCCGATTTTGACATGGTTATCGGAGACTAGGTGGTCAAACCGAGCTGATGCTACGAAGGCACTTTTGTGGTTTTCTCACTATTAAACAAGTTTTGGAAGACATTTTCGATAACGTGGATCAAAAAGCGGAGTGCCGTAATAAATTTTACGGACTAGTTTCAACGATGAATAAGTTAGAAACGGTAATAATGACAATTTCGTGGAACGGAATCTTAGAACCTGTACCTTTAAGCGACTAGTGCTTTTCTGCAGTCGTCTGATCAAGACCTTAATACGGATTACGCCCTTTATGAATTATTATATGGCTACGTCCTACAATGCGACCCAAATTTTCAGATAATGAGGCAAGAGTCAATGATATGACCAAATGTGAAGAATACCTGCAACAGACGTCAAGACGAATCAAGCTAAATACAAGGTTCGACCTTCTCAGCGGCTCTACTAAACTCTTTGTTGAAGATCAAACACCTAGACAACGTTTCGAAGTTGAGGTGTTTACTGTTTATTGTCGTTATTGATAAAGTACTTTCAGCTTTAACTAAACGTATGAAAGCATTTCATAAGAATACTAGTGTTTTTTAAGTATTTTGACAGCTAAAATCTCTTACAACAGAAGAAATTTTGGTAAAATCCTCAAATATGGTCAGTGCTTACGAAGATGATTTGGAGAACTGCCTAGGTGGCGAATTAATGCAGTTCACAGAGCTGCTGAAAACAGACGTGGCTACTGTTGACAGCAAGAAACAGGAGCCTCTGGAACAGCAATTTTATAAATCTTTAGAATCGTATTTCCCAAACTTAAAAATTGCCTTGCGCATTTACTCGTCTCTCATGATCACTAGCAGCAGTTACTGCAGCGAACTGTGGCGAACGTTCTTTTTCAACATTAAAACGTATTAAAAATGAATTAAGGGCCGAACACGATGGGCCAAGAACGTCTTAATCATTTCACTTTGTTGAATATAGAGCATGATTTGCTCAAAGGAGTCGATATTGAAAGTATTATCTCTAAATTTTTCCATATTAAATCCGGAAAAGTTTATTTGTAACAGGGCCCTTGACAGAATTTGCTACGGGCCCCGCGCTGGCTTAATCCGGCACTGCAGATGTGCCAATGTTGCATGTGTCGCTAGGACTCGCTCGATACACTCATTAAACAGTAGGTTGTCCACCTTCAACTATATTTATTATTATTTAACCTACTACTTTACTAGTCTTCTACTGTTCCTAATCAATGGAACCATTGAACAACGATCAAACTCGAGTTAAAAATTAAATTTACCTTGTAAAGTTTGAAGCATATTGATTGTAAATAAACACTTTTCTGTGGAACGGTATTGCTAGCTTCTTCCTTGATAGTCTAAGCAATTCCGATTTATTAACGGGGAAATTGGCCACCCGTCTATCTAGCTCATAGGTGGGCACTACATATGCACAAAGGGGGCACTTCGGAGTCTTCGCCAGAAAACTATCCAATGCCTCTGACATGCCTCTTGAAGGCACAATATCTATGTCCACCAGAAAAACGTGAGGCGTATGACAGTTGCGTCTGGCAAGGTTCCTTAAATGATTCTGAGGATACGGATGCCTCGCCCTCCACGCGACTGTATCTGCATGCCTCTCTCCTGGAGGCAAAGGCGCTACTCCACAGTCCCGAACCCAGCTCGGCATTTCCCCTTGGATGCCTGGTCTTTCTTTCGGTGTAGCCACATGTAGAGCCAATCGAGCGTACATCTCCGGCTGGCATCTAAACAGCCACGTAGTAAATGCTCTCAGAAGTCTCAATTCGTCACCAGCCACGAACACGGCCACGGAGATCGGGCCAGACCAATGTGACGCGATTCTGAGCAGTTCATGCAGTCTTTCGATGGAACTTTGTGTGGCTAGACACACCCGTCGACTGCCCGACAACTCAGCGTAGTTGTCGCCAACGGTGGCGTAGTCAAACATTTTATAAGACCTGGAGCCGTCCCACCTCCCGAGCCGCAAGTCCAGGCGGGAGATGGGATCATCATCGATCGCCAAGTTGGAAGCTGTGTCGAGACAGGGTTCGCACGTGGGCGTCTCGCTGGGAGGAGGAGTATTCCTCAGAGGGCACTGCGGAGGACTGAGCAGCCAAACGTTGGCGGCCGCGTTGTACACCACCAGCGCTATCGCCAACATTGTCACAATGCTCCATTGGCAGCGCCAACGCCACTGAAAAAATTAATTTCAATATTCTGAGAACGTAATATAAATAGAAGAACTTATGTTATTTACTAAAAATTATAATTCTTTTAAAAAATCCCAAACGAAATAACAAAAGAGGTGATAACCTTAAAACGGCTGAACCAATTTTGTAAACAGCTGCTTGAAAACCTGCATAAAAATTGACAAACAATTGCACTCGTTTCATCGAGCATGTAACCATAACATTAGAAAACTGGTCAGTGATTTTCACTGACGTAATAGCAATTCAACCAACCATTGATCTGTATCTACGCTCCATCGGCCAATCATCCATCAACAGCCACCAGTCGACCAATCAGAGCGCAGCATCGCAGCACAAAGGAGGAATTTGTTTTCATATAACACAAAACATTGCCACTCTTTATCAGTTATATGCTCGATGACTCGTTTAGACGCTACGGTGCCACAAACAGACATCGCCAGACACGCATAGCGGATATAATTATTATAAGTTATAACAAGCCTCATTTTATGTCAGAGGCTAAAGTATGAATTCTAGTAATAAAAAGTAATGCTAGTGTATAATTTAAATATGGAATGCGTTGTATTAGTATAAGTACAGTCGGCACCATAAATACTGAACTTTATGGCTATATAATTTAATGACATTTGGCGGTTCGCCAATCTGCAGTGCATGCTCCTTAACCTCGTATCCATATAACACGATCTGTTAAGCTGCACAACGTACCACAAACTCATTAAGTAGATAAACAAACCTTACTATTACCGAAGTATTCTAGTGAAATAAAACTGTACTTACTAGTTTATCCCTGCGTATTTTGGCCATTGGTCTCTGCAATCCGTGGAACCTCATTTTGTCAATTTTTCTGTGTATTATCAAATGTTCTTTATCACTTCATTGTTTTGGTTACTCTATCTCATTTTTATATACTCCATTCACATAAGTTGTATTTTTGAAACGGAGGGAACTTCTGATTTCTTCACTCAAAATATGAAGTAGTTTTATGAACAATAATAATTGTTAATATAAGTATTTATTCATTACAACTAAAACAGTATTATTCTCTATCATTCCATAACCTTAAATATTTGTATCACTTTTCGTGCTAAGTTGTGCAATGGTTAGATTTTTACCTGAATATTAGTTTTTTTAAATAATCCACATTTTTTACACAAATTACTTGTTTAATATAGATATTGTGCGTTTATAAATAATGAAAACAACTGGGTGGTCTTGTGCCATGTTTGCGCATGCGTGGGGTTTGGACAGGCGCACTGGTACCTACGCTTTAATAATTAAGTCTTTTCGATTGATATGACACATAATGCCTTAGATATCGTTTATTTTATCATTTAATCATTTGTCCACCTATTGAATATTGATTAATCTCAAGTAACCTTAAATGGTGAAGGTTCTTATATCTGACTTAAACGGGTCCAGCTATCCATATTTGGAGGTCATGTCCAGAGAACGGGATTCCTAAGAAACCTTCGCTGTTTTTGAACCTATGTTTAAATTAATATGGAAGGGACTAATTATAAAATGTAATATTATATTTGAAACTGTGATGAGTATTACAAAAATAATGAAAATGTGTTGGTGAGGAGTTCTTTGATGCGTAAATCTATTTTGCTCTCACACCGGCCGTATAATTATAATATGATATAATATATAATTAATCTATACCTAATGCAATAAATTGATATAGCTATATAAAGTATATTAATATCAACCCTTATATCTCCCACTGCTGGGCACGAATCTCCTCCTCGAAATCAGGCGAGGAGGGTTTTGGGCCATAGTTCACCGATACGCTGGCCCAATGTCGGTTGGTGAACTTCACACACCTTCAAAGACTTAAACTTTTAATCTCATCAGGCATGCAGGTTTCCTCAAAATGTTTCCTTCACCGGTGAGCAAGCGATAGTCTCATGTTCAGATGCACATGGAAATTTAGAAAAACCCATTTCTAGGCATCACAAGGGGGGTCAGGATCGAACCCGGACCTCTCGGCTCTCACTCAAGAAACCGAGCCCATACCCACTGGGCCATCGTCGCTCACATAACTATATTAATTCTATAATATTTTTTTATTGTATTTTTGTAGAGGATTTTTTTTTTCAATAATAAACGTATTTTTTCCTGCACGATGTTACACGTTTGATATAAACTATTAGGAGATCATAATATTACGATTAACTTTTAACGAGTAATCTTAGAACGTGTACAATATAATCACTGTATTTCTCACAATAAACAATAAATTTAAATACAATACAAATTAATTTGAAAATATTTTAAACTAATTAGGCTCTGACATGCTTCCCTGTAACTCCCAATCTCATAAGAACTTTAGGAAAAATAAAATGTGATACACCCGTTTATAGAAATACAATGTTGCAGAAAAATATTAATGAAGCAAATAAATCCATGGACTATTTTTTCGGGTTTCATGCACACAAACATATGGACAATGTATTTTTAAACGGATTTAACTCACATACACACGTTAATTAAGTGTGTTTATAGATAGCATTGGACTA
Organism: Helleia helle; assembly: GCA_963853865.1. Lineage (NCBI taxonomy): Eukaryota > Metazoa > Arthropoda > Insecta > Lepidoptera > Lycaenidae > Helleia > Helleia helle. The sequence continues at coordinate 1,284,296 of OY971423.1, forward strand.
ATCCAATGCTATCTATAAACACACCTAATTAACTTTTTAATTGTCACAGGCTATATTAATATACGTCCCGTGTTTATTTTAAACGGAAGTTTTGACTCGTAATTAGAGCTATTCTAATTGATTGTGGGCTCTTATCAGGTGTTCGGATATACATAGTACCCGGATGACCGAGCTTTGCTCGGTATTTTTTTTTTTTTTTTAATAAAATGACATTTTCTAAATGATTCCTAGCTAGATCGATTTATCGCCCCCGAAACCCCCTATATACTAAATTTCATGAAAATCGTTGGAGCCGATTCCGAGATTCCAATTATATATATATATATATATACAAGAATTGCTCCTTTAAAGATATAAGATTAGATCACAGCGCCCCACCATGATTCAAATCTTTTCGCGGCGGTGGGGCTCAGTAGCCTCAGGTAAACCCAGCAACTTAGGCGAAGCAGATTGAGCCGAGAGAGCTGCTCTTTGTACTTCTCTTATAATAAGAGTGGACAAAAGAGCAGGGGGACAAGGGGCGAGGATGGGAATGAGGTTCCCAATACCCCCTCCATTGTACTGTCCAGACGTTGGGAGGGGTTGTTCTGTGGTGCATGACAACTGCTCTGTGTAGGTAGCGTCAGTCCCTTGAGGGACTGACTAACCGTCAAGGTACCCTGTTTGCTCCGGGGCACCTCACCAAAGGCAGCATTGGTGGCACTCGCCGGGTTTTAGTGGCTGGAGCTGCGTCCGCCTTACCACTTTTCAGATGCAGCGAGTCCCTTAAACTCTACCATCGACGTTTACACTTAAAACACATTGTAAAGGCGTCATTCAGGGTCCGCGGGTCGGACATGAACCAAGAGTTCTTATCAAGACTAAACTCTACCATCGATATTTACACTTATAACACATTGTAAAGGTGTCGTTCAGGGTCCGCGGGTCGGACATGAACCAAGAGTTCTTATCAAGACTAAACTCTACCATCGACATTTACACTTATAACACATTGTAAAGGTGTCATTCAGGGTCCGCAGGTCAGACATGAACCAAGAGTTCTTATCAAGACTAAACTCTACCATCGACGTTTACACTTAAAACACATTGTAAAGGTGTCGTTCAGGGTCCGCGGGTCGGACATGAACCAAGAGTTCTTATCAAGACTAAACTCTACCATCGACGTTTACACTTATAACACATTGTAAAGGTGTCGTTCAGGGTCCGCGGGTTGGACATGAACCAAGAGTTCTTATCAAGACTAAACTCTACCATCGACATTTACACTTATAACACATTGTAAAGGTATCGTTCAGGACCTGCGGACAGGTCAGACATGAACCAAGAGTTCTTATCAAGACTAAACTCTACCATCGACATTTACACTTATAACACATTATGAAGCACTCAAAATACTTGGATTTGTGTCAGCTAACATGAGTCTGTTTAGTATCTGATCCAAATTGTTGCCGTCTTGACGTTCAGTTTGTCACAAACTGATAACGATCATTAAAATCGTGTTTCAACTTTTACTAACAAAATATTTTTACCGCGACTATAATTCTTACACTTCAAGTTAAACTGAATGTGAAACATATCACAGACGCTCTCAGACTATTACTACTGTTTAAACATACGTTTGTGTGTCTGTATGTGATATATTATTGTAGTTTATATGTGTATATTATAGTTTAATGCATGCCATATCAAAAAAAAAATCAAAATTCATCATTTTCGATATCATAACCTTGGAGAGGTATTTCATAGCTGCCTAGTGTAGTGGAGTACACGCATCGTTCGCGGGTTCGAATCTCGCATGGTGCAGATAATTTGTGAAAATGAATATAGATGTCTGCATCGGGTCTCACGAGCCAACCACGAGACAAGGTGGACGTGGTATAATTGTCATTGTCGTCAATCGTCGAGAGTCGAGACATCAGTATCATGCGATACTTGGATAACTTGGGCCTCTTTGATGATCAATGATGGTAATACTTTTATTTGCTATTCGATATAATATTAATTATTCGGCACGATCGGGGTGGTATCTCTCGCTCACATAACACCGTCGTCAAGTGACAGTTATGTTGTCGCGTTTTGTGCGGTTTGTGAGTTTCCGGTGACTTATTGGGGAGATAGGGGAAAGGAAGCAACACATCTGCATAAAAACAGTTATGTTGCCTTAGACACATCTGCATAACTGTATGTCTATGGGCCTCGGTAGTCACCATTAAGGTTCCGACTGTTCGATAGCGATACACACTATATAGATATAGTGAACACTAACAACAAAATTGTGATAGTAATAATTTTCTCAGGACAAATGTGCTACATTTGTGCAAAATCTGAAACTGTAGTTGTTTGTCTGAATAGATAATATAATCGTTTGTTATGCAAAAAGGATGCGCAAATCGCGCAATAGACATACAAATCATAATGATAATGGAATACCCGGTAGTTACAGATACTCTGATACGACTTATAATCGTACCTATATGTAACAAAATATCTTCTGCAAGCTGAACCTGTAAACGTTGTCCTGTTCTGTTGTTTAAATACAAACCCGGCGACAACCAACAAAACAAAAAAAGGTAATTAATTTATAAGCTAATAATCTAATTTGGTGCAGTGATTCTGGAGTAAAGTGCGAACATACATTTCCAGCGATTCATTTTTATAAATAGATAGATAGATTCAATAAACACGAGAAATGTCGCGTGTATTAGCTAGTTTTGAAGGCATACAAATTAAGTTAACCTTCTAAGCTGTCCGCTAAATACTTATGTACATAAATTGCTAGACGCAAGTTGTAGGCATCCCGCATCGTGCGCAAAGGTTGACGTACTTTGTATTTGAACAAACTAAGTATCAATGTGAAGATAAGTTTCCTTGACTGAGTTAAGGAGTTAAGAGAGGACTGAGTTCAAAATAGATTACGATATAATATGATTAATTACAAATAATTTAAATTATTTAGACTAGATAAATAAAACGGCTGTCACTGCAGCTATTCACTATTTAAAATAGTTAAGATAAAACGTATAGATATAGCTATTATTAATAAAATAAAAAACTGCCAGAATAATTGATACTATGAACCGATAACTGATAAGACACTTTACAACGATGCTGTACTAACAATTATATTATTACAACCTTGCCTACAACGAGATATGTACTCTAACTTAGAAAAAACCATTTAATTTGAACTTCATTAAAGAAAATTGCCAGAAGTGTTTTGCGTTTTGTGTTTAAGAATTTTTATTTTGAATTCGATCAAGGCAACGAAAATCAAAGAAGAATTAGCAATTCTCTTAAAATTTTAAATTATACTTGAATCTGGCAAGTCACTTCTTGCCATAAATGAAAAGTTGGAAATGGTGGGAAATTTCGGGACACGCGGTTGTGGTTTTGGGTTTACCGTTAATTAATTGCTATTTTATGTTTTGTTCATTCGAATCGGTTTTCTATAGCTTTGTTTTAAAAACTTTATCTGTATAATATATTGTGATTGGTTGGCGTCTGGCAAATCTTGTGGAAGACTGTTCTAGGTGGGTGGATGATAGTTGATTGATGGTGGACTAGAGGGGTACAGCCGCTCGCCTTGAGGTTTCTCGCGGTTTTTATATACGTCAGACTTAGCTTCGGCCTTACCAAAAAAATACAGACTAAGCTAATACGCCATTTTTGGCACCAAAGAATTGACCTCTAGTCTGTGCTTATAGGATCGAAAAAATGAAAAGTTTAGTTGTCACTTGTCATTGAGGAATGGCGGGAAACATCGGGACACGCGGTTGTGTTTTTTTGGTTTCCCTTTAATTAATTGTTATTTTGTGTTTTGTACATTCAGAGTGGTTTTCTATAGTGTTTGTTTTAAAAACTTGATCTTTATATATTGTGATTGGTTGGCGAATATTGTGGTGGACTGCCTTGGGTGGATGGAATGGAGAATGATAGTTGATTGATGGGGGCTAGAGGGGCGAAGCCGCGCTCCTTGGGGTTTCCCGCCATTTCTCCGTATTACAGACCGAATATTGTATTTTGTATGGCTAATAGCGTAGTAACTAATGCCTTTAAATGAAAATAATAATAAATAAATCATTTGTCAACGCCATTGTCAAATGTCAATTTGTCAAGTAAATGTGTGGGTTACTGTTTAGTACTGTTTACTTTGATTGAGGTTATGTATACACTATAATCTTCAATGAAAATAAAATATTTTGATATATTATATAATACTGCTGTGTGATAGACAATGTTTAAAATACCGGAATGGGGAGATGATGTCCCAAAAAGCAATATAGATTTAAAGAAACTTTTTCCTGTAAGCGCATTGTAGATAATAATTTATAGTATTTATAGTACACACTTTCTTTTGGTTGTTAAAATCGCCTAAATCATGAATTATTTCAAAACCAACCTTCAGTTTTTCAAGTTTAATGTGATAAAATAATAATAACCTGTTGTATCCTAATGTTTACGCAAATTTCATTCATTATACTGAAACAACTTTTCCTCATCTAAATATTATTCAAATACTGCCTCCTTCAAATACTACAGCTATACTGTAAAGTAGGTACATGAAACTTCGGGCAGTGAAAAATCTTAATAAAAAAAAATCCGTAAAAGTTATTTCATTATAAAAATTGGCCTGCTCAAAAAAGTCAGAAAAAAAATCACTCAGTAGACAAATTATACATAAATTATAATTGGCTCTGATATCTATGAACACCGAATTTTATTCATTCTATGGAAATTGTGCTGTATTTATATACATAATTATAATAACAAAACCTATACTCAGATTCTGAATCAAAAAGTGTTAAACAAAAATGTTACTCCCTTTCTCTAGGACGTAAAGAAATAACAAAGTTAAAATAGTCAGTCAGTTGTTCAGTTTGTTCAAGAATTCAGAGGGTTTTTTTGCAGTTGCAATTGCAGTCTCTAATTAATAGCAACAAAAATATATCATTAAACATTTCTTTTTTGTTTGTTAAAGTGGGGGGTTGCCCCCCGCCAACCGTGGAGTCTGCGACCACATGGCCTCCTGGCGTCGGGTTGGGCATTAAACATTTATTTTCATTAATTACATGAAATTAAACAAAGTATCATTATTATATATTATTATATAATATTACTATTAATATAAACAAAGTATAATGTTGACTATGTGATAAATTTAATATATTATTCAATTCATCTGTATTATCATAATTTAAACTGCATAATCAATTTTTATTTACAGAAAGGTAAAAACAAATTTAAGGTAATACAATCTAAAAAACAAAAAAATGGTGTTTTGAAAAATAGCTTCAAACCAGAAGAGAATTCAAAACCTTTTAACTTTTTAGTCAGTGGTAAAACTAAACAATCAAAAGGAAAAAAGAAGAAAAATATCAGAAATAAACAAGTGGCGAAAGTGTCACCAAACATTAATACAGTTCAAAAGGAAACAGAAAACAAACCTTTACTTAGTCATATTGATATAACAAATTGTGACACTGATAAGATAGATGAAGTAATATTAAATGCTAAAAAGAAAAAACTTGTAGACTCATATAAAAAAGAGGATGACGAAGAAACATTGTTTACTCAAGATGACACAAAACTAGAAAAAAGAAAGACTTATCAAGATTCTAACAAACTGAATGAGGACAGTGAACTTAGATTCAGGGAGAATGTTAAAAAAGATGAAGATGAAAGAAATAATAATAAGAAAGAAATACAAGCTAAAATAAATTCTAATAACAAAATAAAGGGAACAAATAAGAAAAACAATGTCATTACCCACGAAAGAAGTGTAGAAAAAATAAGCAAGCAACATAAAAACAATCAAAGGAAACTTAATAATACCACTATTGAAAACAATACTAAAAATAAGAACTATAAAAACGGAACTATCAAAAATATAGAAGAAGAAAATCAAACTAATAACATTACACATAGAGAAAGTAAAATGGTGGGTGCAATATTAAATACCACAAACGATAAAATAAATATTAAAGAAAAAAATAAAAAACAAGTTTTGATAAATATGTTAAAAACATATGATAGAAATCATATCAATGTAAATAGTGGACAAAAACTTAGAGAAAGAATGTTGGAAAAATTAAATGGTATGTGCTGTACTTATTATAATTACAATTATAAGAAAAGTTAAAATTAGGTAGTTTTTTACTAACATGGTATAAACAAACAACAATAAATATAATATACAAACAATAGACAATAATTGCTTTGTAATGGATTATGGAACGGAAAACCATTAAGACGCTAATAAATAAACCAATAAGATCGCTGGAATACCCATATTCATCACTTACTTTATTACATTTTATTTTCTCCTTCTACTCCCTTGTATCTAAACGAAAAGTTTATATTCTTTACTTCACAGTGGTGTGCTATTGGGTCAACTGGGTGCCACTGGTTCGCCATCTCTGATCTAGAATAATACTTTCTGTAATTCAATGTATTAGTGCTCACCATCTTTCAATAACTGACTTATTGCATCTTAATTTATCTAAAATTTTATTTGAATTTATTTTTATTGATCTTATATTTTATTTATTTAATAGGTACATCACCAGCACTACATATTGCAACATTTGTATATAGAATATATTAATAAGGTACAACATCTGATATCTTATTATTGTGTCTCTGTATTTATGTGTACAAAACTTCCGAATTGAGAACCCCCCCCCCCCCCTCTTTTTTTAAAGTAAGTTAAAAAAAGGATTAATAATGAATAAACCATTTTTATTTGTTTTAGCTGCAAAATTCAGATTTCTGAATGAGAAGTTATACACATCAACCGGTTCAGAAGCACAGAAGCTATTCCAAGAGGACCCACAAGCATTCCAGACGTACCACCAGGGATACCAGCAGCAAGTGAAGAAGTGGCCCGTCAACCCCCTGGATGTGGTTGTGAAAAGGATAAAAAAAATGTAAGTATGTTGAAAATATATTGTTTTAAACTAACGCGATCACTATTTATGTTTATATTAATATTGTTACTGTCTCCCTGTGATCATAGCGATTGAAACATTGCCGAAATATCGGGACCTGAATAATTCTTTAAACATTGAAAATATATAAAAGTTTAATTCTTGTCTGTTGAATACCTGTTATATTTTTTGCCATGTTGACATCCAGTTTTCATGAATTGCTTCTTTTAATCAGTGATCCTAGCTTGGCCCCTTTTTAATACTTTTTAGGGTTCCGTAGCCAAATGGCAAAAACGGAACCCTTATAGATTCGTCATGTCTGTCTGTCTGTCTGTCTGTCCGTCCGTCCGTCCGTCCGTCCGTCCGTATGTCACAGCCACTTCTTTCCGAAACTATAAGATTGTTGAAACTTGGTAAGTAGATGTTTTCTGTGAACCGCGTTAAGGTTTTTATACAAAAATAGAAGAAAAAAAACCGGCCAAGTGAGAGTCGGACTCGCGCACGAAGGGTTCCGTACCATTACATAATATAACACATTAGACACTAACAAAAAATATGGTTTATTTTGATTTTTTTTTTATATTTTAGTTGATTGAATGAAAGGTAAACTGCGGTTTACGATTTATGACGTATTAAAAAAAAACCACTTACTGGATCTCGTTCAAACCAACACCAATTTTCGGTGGAAGTTTACATGGTAATGTACATCATGTCCGCCCCGGACACAAATTTTACCACTTTGGAGATGTCTCTCGCGCAAAATATTCAGTTCAGAAAAAGATGGTATTAGAAACCTATATATCATTTTTGAAGACCTATCTATACATACCCCACACGTATGGGTTTGATGAAAAAAATTTTTTTGACTTTAAGTTCTAAGTATGGGGACCCCCAAAATTTACTGCTTTTTTCTACTTTTGTGTAAAAATCTTAATGCGGTTCACAGAATACATCTTCCAAGTTCCAATAGTACTCCACAGTAATGACCTAACAAATATTTAATAATGTATTCAACAGGCCAAAAACCTATTTAATAGCTGATATGGGATGTGGAGAAGCGGCTCTGTCAAAAAGTGTATCACAAACTGTGAGATCGTTTGATCTGGTCGCTACAACACCAGGTGTGGAGGTGTGTGACATGGCCCGTACTCCGCTACTCAGCGACTCTATGGATGTGGTTGTCTACTGTCTCGCACTCATGGGCACTGACCTCACACAATATCTCATTGAAGCTAACCGAGTGCTTAAAATGGGGTAAGAATATTTGTTTATTTAATTTTGTACACTTAAGTATTTGAATTCGTCATCATCATCAGTCTCTATCCGTCCACTGTTGAACATAGGCCTTCATGAAAGAACACCAAGATGACCAATCCCTCGCTACTCGCATCCAACACGGACCGGCCACTGTACAGAGATCGTCTTCCCACCTTTTTTTTTCTTTCTTTTACGCCGGAAAATGCTCTGAGGCATCCCGCCTGGAGAGTGGGTCTCCCCAGGTGGGTATGTGGGACTCGCTGCGCCAGAAAGATGGTAAATGGACGCAGCTCTACCCACTAAAACCCGGCGAGTGCCACCAGTGCCGCCTTGGTGAGGTGCCCCGGATCTGTTAAGCTGACAGGGCACCTCGACGGCTAGTCAGTCCCGCAAGGGTACGACGCCACCTGCACAGAGGGGTTCTCCCGCACCACAGGACAACCCCTCCCAACGTCGGGACAGTACAATGGGGTGAGGTTCCCATCCTCACCCCTTGCCCCCTGCTCTTTTGTCCCCTCTTCTTATAAGAGGGGAGTACAAAGAGCGCCCTCGGCTCAATTAGCTTCGCCCAAGGTGTTGGGCTCACCCCAGACTACTGAGCCCTACCGCCACGTCAAGGCCTGACCCATGGTGGGGATCATCTTCCCACCTGGTTAATGGCCGACCAACACTTAAAGTGAAGTGTATTTGAATTAGATATACTATATAATAGTGTATTTATAGCTGAACAGGTTAATCATATAGACAATGCAGTGTAATTATTGGCACCAAGAATTAGCATCTTATGTCTCAAGATAGGCAACACATAAATGACTTGTCTGGGATAGTTCCAAGTTTATGTTACTAGTTAATGTTCATGGGTGACGTCGACCACTTACCATACTACAAACAGCTACTAAAAACAAATGTCTACTACTCATTTAAAAACCCTCAGGTTCCCGTGGACCATCCTGTACCTACTTCTTGATCCCTTAACTGCAAAGTACAAATAATATGCATCATAGGTATTTACTCCATAGTTAATCTATTGTTTGTTATTTCTCAGTTCGGATCATGTACATTAATTGATCATATGTTTTTCAGTGGACACCTACTAATAGCAGAAGTTGAGAGTAGATTTGATGACGTAGATGCCTTCGTCAAGGAGGTGCAAAAAATCGGCTTCAACCTCAAAAAGCTGGACAAGACGCACAAAGTGTTTTACTTCGTGGAATTCACAAAGGGAAGGGAGGCGCCGAGCAAGAAATCAAAACTACCTTCGCTGTACCTGAGACCTTGTATATACAAAAAACGATAAAAAATTATACAAATAATTTGTGTTTTTTTAAACCTTTGAATTATCTTGTCTCGGCTAGATATATTTGAATATCTTATATAATACTAGCTGTTGCCCGCAGCTTCGCCCGCGTTAACTTAGATTTACAACCGAATACGGACTGCTGATGATCATTTATCTATGGACGGGCGCAGCACTTTATTTTATCATATGTAGTGATTAATACCGTATTTGTGGAAATAGCCTTTACATTACCGCTTTAGAATTGGCAAATTTTTAAAGTATTAAAATGGATATAGTAGGTACGTTATCCTTAAGAGATAGACATATGCCATCGCTGAATTTTCAGTAGGCATATTTAGGATACACAATTCCACCATACATTGATACAATATCTAAAAGGGATCAAATTTTTCGGAACCCGGGCCGGCGTCACGGAGCGCGGGTCGAAGTCACGGCGACGCATTATTTTTTAGGGACAGACAGACGTGAAGCGACTTTGTTTTATACTATGTAATGATATACGAACTGCCATAGATATAAGGATGGTTTGGATTAATGCAGTCGGCACTAGCGTAAGGGACGCTTTTGGCAACCATTTTTGTAAGTGCCATGCTGCATTGCAGCCGAACTGGCCCGGCACGACCGGGGAGGTACCCCTCGCTCATATAACACCGGCGTCAAATGACAGCTATGCTGTCGCGTTTCGTGCGGTTTGTGAGTTTCCAGTGGCCCATTGGGGGGATTGGGAAAAGGAGGGTGGCGCATCTACGTGGCCTTAGTTGTGTGGCTCCGACTGCTCGTTTACCCCCTGATCACATAAAAAAAACCATGAAATAGTATGGGTTTTTTTAATCTTTATTTTTTCAAGGGATGTCAATCCCGTTTAGTTAACATAGACAAAAATATTGAAAAACAAATACACATAAATATAAATATATATAATAATATAATATAAACACATAATAATATAACACTAGGTACAATACTTAAACGATTATTAATCAAATGTATACATCCATTATATAGATATTTAGCTGCATCAGGCAAGGGTGTTGCCAGTATACTTTGGAAAATACCAACAACTTGTATATTCATTTTATATTTACTATAAATGTGTGTTAAAAGGAAGTGGTAGATGTCTTCTGCAACCCCACAAGATGAGCAATTTGGAGAATCTATAAGTCTCAGTAAATGTTTAAATTTATTCAAGGCAATATGTCCAGAGTGAATGAAGTCTAAAGCATATAACAATTTGTTACCTTCTTAATTTACACGAAGACCACCATGGTATTAGAGGAGGATCAGATTGTATTGTTCGAGTAGGGTTATTTAAAATGCAATATCATGATAACGATTTTATTATGAAAATATTGACTTTATTACTTATAATTAATTCTCTTAGGCTATAACAAAAACAATTTCGAGTTAGGTTTATAATTTCAGTTCGTCCATGACGTCTTCTGCCTCGGCGCGGAGATTCTCCACTTTCTCGATCAGCATCATCTGTCAATAAAATATATCTTTAGAAATGTCTTAATACTAATAATCGGTGTAGTAATCACGTAACACACAGCTTGCGTCGGGATGACTTTTTTAAACGTTTCCTACACAAGTAAATAAGAAAGAGATAGTGTCATGCTGCTTTTCAGCCGAATTGGGGCGGCACGGCCGGGGTGGTACCTACCTCTCGCTCACATAACACCGGCGTCAAGAGACAGCTATGCTGTCGCGTTTCGTGCGGTATGCGAGTTTCCGGCAGCCCATTGGGGGATAGGGAATAGGAGGGCAACGTATCTGCATACTCTCTGGTTGTGAGGATGTGTATGGGCGTCGATAGTCGCCAAAAGGCTTCAACTACTAGTTTGCCCTCCTTTGCTATAAAAAATCATCAAATATCTTCTCCACCAAAGGGACGGGAGGTTCATGTCTAACAAATGACCCTGTATAGGTACCGATTTACCGAAGCATATTTCACAAACCCGTACATGTGGCAAAGTTAATGACAGTAAGAAATATTTTACTTGGCAGGACGGCCGGCAATGTGGTCGAGTTAAACTGCGCCAACGGTATATTTCACAAACCTACATTCGACACGAGTTAACCACCAATCTTAATCAAGGTTACCCACCTTTCAGTACAAAGCATTGAAAAGCGGGAGATGCACGGGGTACACCTGCTATTAGCGCAGACTCCCTACAAATCAAAAGCACACTCTTGGGAGAGTGCTTTACTACTCTCTCTAGCGTTTCTATTGACCACATTAGTGGTCAATAGAAGGAGCCTGTGACTCACCCATTTCTTCCTTTTGCGTCGGGAAATGCTTTTAGGAAACGCCCTCGTCCCTTGTCTGCGCTTTTGAACCCTCTTCTCGTAAGAAGGGTACAAAGAGCAGCTCCCTCGGTTCAATTGGCTTCGCCCAAGGTGCTGGGTTCACCTTAAGCTACCGACCCAACTACACAACAAGGCTTGAACCATGGTGAGACCTGTGACTCACCCTGGCGTGATATTGGACCGTCGGTATTTTAGAAGCCCATAAACCTTGGCGATACCTTGATAATGACACATGATAGTAAGGAACCCTGGTATGATTATTATTGGACGGTCGATATTTCGGAAGCCCATGAACCTTGGTGACTCGCAATGCTGCTTTTAACCTATTTGGGGCTCTGGGCATTATAATAACGGCCCCTTATTTAAAATTACAAAGGACTTCGGTAAAGATGGGTCTGGTGACACCCTAAAATCACTTAAAGGAACGATGGCTCACCCTGGCGGCGCTGACGAGGTGTCCGGCGGCCCGCAGCGACAGGTGCGGCACGGCGCCCGCCAGTTGCTGCGGCCGCGCGCGCGCCACCGCCTCCACGCTGCCGAACCCGCCGCGCAGGAGCAGCGCCGCCCGCGCCTGCGGAGATACATCCACATGAGTAGGGAAGAGGTAGCTTAGTGACAGAACAAGTAGCTGGAATGAATCATGTGCATCTGAAGGTAAAATACCAATAGAGACAGTGCGTTTTATGTGATGTCGGTTAATGTACGGTGCAACTCATACATTTCGCAGCGTCAGCGTTTCCGCGAGCTGCGCGATTTATTAACACCAGTACGTCCGACGTTATCAAGGTGCTCGGGCGCTCGGGCCCATCAATCATGTGTCAACTATCATTTAGCACATTCAAGTAAATAAAATAAAAAGGTGTGTCATGGGGGGAGCTTTCGTCAACGGAGCTAATCACGGTGTTATTAATTTGAAACATTTTTAGCGCCCCTTGGCAGTGAAACTGCGTCGAATGCCGTGACAGTCAACGGCATAACAACATCATTATTTTATTTCCATCTATCATTATATATTTTTATTAATTGTGGATAATCACAATAAATACTAATATTATAAACGCGAAATTTTGTACGTATGGATGTTTGTTACTCTTTCAATCATAAACTACTAAATTGATTTCTATGAAACTTAAAAATAATATATAAATTACACATCATCAATAACACATAGGCTATAATTAATTAAAGTCGCGGCCACCAGCTAGTATCGTCACATTAACACAGATGTTTAACATCTGCCGGACGTTCCATGGCTTTTCCTCGGCATGCCAGATTCCCTGGTCATCATCATCCCATGATCATCCTACATGTAGGGGCGTCCCGTTAAGGCCATTCCTTCGACAATATTTAAGATTTCCTTGGTAGTATGTCCCTTACCTTCTTGACGGCGGGTAGCTGCATTAGCGCGCGCAGCTCGGGCGCGGCGCAGAGCCGCAGGCGATCGGCCACCTCTGCCAGCAGCGGGCGCAGCGCCCACACGCCCAGCGCGCCGCACGCCCGTTCCGCGCCAGCTGCCAGCGCGCTCGCGCCCGCCATGAGCGTCTGCACTGCGCCGCGCGACATCAGGTACCTGCCCACCAAACTTACCTCATACACTCCTATATATACACTCAACACATCGTATGGAGTGTTATTGAACGGTGTCGAACACGTAGGTAAACCGTAAACTGCTGGGAATGTAAATGCCGTAAGATATTTAGCCCGCTAGCCGCGCGTAATTGATAAACGGCTCAATAGGACGCATCTTTAGAGAAGCTTCAGAACACGAACAGATCTAGACTTGTGAGCCTACCCATAACCAACCCGCCGCCAGAAGGCCGTACGGTCGATGACTTCACGGTTGGCGGGGGGCAAACCCCCACTAATAAACCACAAGCGAGCAAAATCGGCTCACAATAATCTGATGAAGCATTAGGGCCTTTTGAACGTTAGCATAGATCCATCCGAAAAAAAAAGCCTACCCATGTCCAATTATTTTTAATTCATGAATTAAATAACAAAATTAAGCTTAAAAACATTTGCGAAGAAATGAAGCACTCACTTGTCAGCCACTACTGCGCAGGGTATCTCTCTCCACATGTCTCGCAGCACCAGCGCCAGGTAGAACCGCCGCAACACCGACTCCGGAACATTCTGAGTGTTGGAAAGATGATAATTAGTCGGACACGGGTCGGGGAAATCCCGTCAGGACCACACACCCACACATACATAAACAAATTCTTCTACTTTTCTCTTTATTATAATAGGGGGCGTAACGAGCTTTTTGCTTGCATGGCGTTTTCTGCCAGCTAACTACCGCAAGTAATTTCAAGGAACTTTGTTTTAATAAATTGATATTATAGCATATAACAAACTCGTGATGACGGCCGGCTGGTCGAGTGGTCAGGCTACTGGACATTACACTTCTAATTCGGCCAGAATAAAGTGAAAAATGACGAATATAGATATGTTTGTATAATTATTTTAAATTAATTGTTCTTAGTACCTGACGGGACACAAAAGTGGTGACAACTCACGGTGATAGGTTTGCCGGTCATCATGCGCACGGCGTTCATCTCTGTGATGCCGAGCGCGCGCGCCGTCAGCACGCCCTCCTCGTCCAGCGAGCAGTACTGGATGTTGATGTTGACAAAATAATATAAAAATCTTGTGCATCAAACTGATATTTATTAAGAAAACTCTAGTGAGCCTAAGACTAAGGCGCGTCCCACACAAACGCTCCACGTCCCGCCCAAGAGCTGGTGGTATAGGTATAAAAAGCATTTACTTTTTACCCGCATAAAAATGTCGCAAGTTTGTTTATTTGCAAGCGCTAATTTACGACCGGCCAGTCCTATTTGAGACCGTCCAGTTATAGAAATAGGAAATACAATCTACGAATATACATGTACATTTTATCATAGAGTAAAATTTATTTTTCAACTTTAGGCACAAACAAGGCGGTACATACCAAGGAGTAGTAGTGCGTGTAGTCGGGGCGGTGGGCGGGCGCGTGCGGCGTCACCAGGTACAGGAGGTGCAGTGCGCCCTGCAGCACCAGCCCGCGCCGCGCCGCACGCACGTCTGCCAGCAGCTGCCGCGCCGCCGGCAGCTCCATGCACCCTGGGGCACCACGCTTTACAGCCCAGACATTGGCTACCGTACCGAGGTACCCAGATCTAACAGCAACAGATTAGGCCACTCCCACCACCAAAGGTCCCTCCTTTTTTATGAAAGATTTCAGATTTTATCTGCGGGACACGTCCACCACGTCCGCACAACTACGCATCGATTTTAAGGGTCCCGCCCTTGAAATGACAAAACGGAACCCTTATGTATTCAACGGACTGATCCACTCCGTTGGACTATGAGAACTATGAGATTGGGTAAGAAACTAGGTCTCAACTCTCAACACAATTAAAGGAAAAATTCAGAAACCCATTTATTTCTTGTTATATGATACAAGTTGAACCCGGCTAACGTTGTCCTGTCCTTATCCGAAAATATTTAGCGTCATCATTATCTTAAAAAATCAAATTAACGTCATTTATCATTCCATGGATATTTGTTAAAAAACGAAATTATTTTAGAGATATACAGGGTTACAGGAAAAGTCGATGTAGATCCGTTAAGGGCGTGTAGTTAGCATCGTTTCTAACTGATTTGGCTATGAAACACCCTATCCTAAACCTAACCGTTTTCGAGATATTCGTCTTTTATTTTTTTTTCATAAATTTGCCGAATTTTTAGATATTAGAAAAAGTTACATTAGTTGATTACGTTTAATTTAACCCTTGACCCCAGAAAACAAAATAAATCAATAAATAAGTACACATGTTTAAATTTCATGTTCAAAATGACCACCCCTGTTTTGCACACATTTTCGTAGTCTTTTTCTTAGTCCACTTTTCACTACGCCAGTTGTTAATTTTCCTCTTATTTCGTTCGCCGCGTTAATTATTTTAGTTCTCAATTCTTGTACAGATGATATCGGGTTGGGCTCACTGTAGACCAAACTCTTCATGTACATAAAAATCCATGGGGGTTAGGTCTGGACTTCTCGGTGGCCAGGGTATAGGCCCACCTCGCCCAATCCATTTGTTGTGGTAATTTCCATCCAACCATTCTCTGACACCTCTCCTGTAATGCGCAGGGCAGCCATCATGTTGGAACCACATGTCTCGACGCAGAGTGAGTGACAAATCTTGTAGTAAAACATTGAGGTCTTCTGTCAAGAAATTTTCATAAAATTCCCCGTTTAAATTATCAGGGAGAAAATATGGGCCAATCAAATGATTGGAAATGATACCCATCCATACGTTCACGCTGAATCGGCGTTGTGATCCCTTAACCCTCTTCTTGTTTGGATTCCCCTGTTCTTTCGGGGCCCAATAATGGACGTTATGATAATTTGTTATTCCGTCTTTGTCAAACTTTGACTCATCCGTCCACAAGATTTTTTTTTAAAAGTCGGGTCTTCTACATCTGCATTCACATGAACCGGCAGAAACCTAATCGTCTTACGGGATCAACTTGTGAATCAATATCCTGTACAGGCGTGTAGTGGTATGGGTATAGGCCCGCAGTGTGAACGTTATACCATACTTTCCATTGCGAGACTCCCAGTTGAGCGGCAACAATATTTGTTGAGGTGGTTGGATCCAATGGGAATCTTTGCACTATTTCGTTGTCCTGTTCTTCGTCATCATCAATAATACGTGGCCTTCCTAAATCTGTCCGTCGTCTCGATACGGAGCCAGTTTCTCGAAGTCTTCGATAGAGTCCTTCAAAAACTCTCACATCCGGTACTCGACGGTCGGGATAGCGGCTTATGTACTCGTTACGAGCTTGCGCGGACACACAATTGCAGTATCCGTAGCAAACTAGCATATCTGCATATTCCTCGTTCGTGAAGGTCACCATCGTCAACAGTTCCGTATCACAAGCAAAATCAGAGTCCAGTAAACAAGCACAATAGTCACAAATCGGAAGAAACAGTCCAGAAACACAGCCAAGTCCAACAGAAAACAGAAAGCAAAACGATAACGCATCTACCATGGACGAATCACATAAGCAGACTAACAACCAAACAAACAATAGGGCATGTTGTATTCACATTCCCAATCTCCCATTCCCATTATCTTTCTCACTCATACCTGCATAAATCGTAAGTTGTCTCGCTTGACGCCCCGAACCAACTCACAGGACAATGGGCAGGAGACCGAGAATTGCTACCTGGGTGCTTTTAACTAAGTGTTTTTTCTATGATTTTTGACAAAACCCTTGATTGTGATACCTTGTTGGATAGCTGATGAAATGTAGATATTTTAAAGTAGATCTGCAGAACATCCTCCATACAATTTTTTTTGGATATCCTTTTAAGAAAAATAAACTTAATAAATAAATATTACTTTTTTTAAATTTCAATGTCTTAGTACGACCTGTTAAGTTAATTTACTTACAGTTTTGGTTATTTAAGTCATAAGGCATCTTGTCCTAGTTGTAACAAGCAAAAAAAAATGCCATTTTGTCTACTAAATTTCATATTATACAATCAAATATCTAAAAATTCGGCAAATTTATGAAAAAAAAATAAAAGTCGAATATCTCGAAAACGGTTAGGTTTAGGATAGGGTGTTTCATAGCCAAATCAGTTAGAAACGATGCTAACTACACGCCCTTAACGGATCTACATCGACTTTTCCTGTAACCCTGTATTAGGTTATTTCTCTTGTGAACCAAGATGAGCAGGACTGGTAGTATAATTACTGGCACCGAGACTTACCTGGACTTTACTTACTGCGCAGTAGGCAGATGCGGGCTGATAATGATTACGGTGGAATTATAGGGAGGCAGTGCCGTCAAACTATATATAACTAACAACACAACGAAAAAAGAATTATACAATTTAGTGCAGTAGTTCTTAAGTTATGTTATACAGGATCTATCGTAAATAATGGATAATCCGATAAGTGGAGGTAACCCCGATGTCAGGCTACAATAAAATCTAGTTTTTACGTCAGTTTTACCAACAGTGTAAAAATGATGCATACTTTTAGTTTTTTTCTAAATTTTTGCTCCTTTGATCATTCAATCGGTTGCCATTTCTTTAAAATTAGGTATTTTTGTGTATTTTTTTGGCATCGTACTCCTAAAGACTTGTTTTATTAATTTAATTACATTTATAGCCGTTGTTATCGTAAAATATTATTAAAACTAACATTTTAGGTAATTTTTTTCCGTTTTTTTGTAATTACTTGTAGTTTTGACCCTTAATTGTGAAAAAAAAAAGTATGGTGCTATAGCTGCCATTATCTTAAAAACATGGCTAGTATGTGTAGATTCTAAAAAGGTATGATAGTGGGTACCTTAGCAAATAATATTAGCTCCAGGAACAAAAGAACTAAGCTAGGTCGGGATTTCAATTTCTCAAGTAATGTCATAATTTTCGTGATTCAAGCTATAACACACCAAGACATGATTTTATTCCATTAAGAATGCAATTTTAATCTAAATAGTATCTAATCATCTGTTAATTTGCATTCGTAAAAAATACATGCGACTATGTGTAACCAGTTACTACAAGTTTATTCCAAATTCAAAGGGATCTTCAGGTAAAAAAAACAACAAAGATGGTTATACAAAGGCCTCCTTGCGTGTGAGAAGGACATTGATATTTATTGTTAGTAAGAGAAGCATTACAATAAAAAACAAGGTTATTTCTGGTCAAAACATTTATTGCTTCGATTACACTAAATGTTCAAGAAGTCATATAAGATTAAATTATAATTTAATTGGCAATAATCCCGCAAAACACGCAGTCTTTACTGCAAATGTGTGAGTGCACGCATATGCATGCATATAGCACCGCCCTCCTTTCCCACACTGCATATGGGTACACTCGCATGCACCACCACCCCACATGCACCACAACCACAGTTGAAGACCACCACCACACAATCTACGCACGTTTCGCCCCGACACCGAGGCATCCTCAGCATGTAGACTCTACGATTAGCAATCGTTAAGTGACGTGCAGGCCCAAACACCCGCCTTATATTAGCTGGTTCCCCCACTACCCCCACCGAATAACCGTATTATGGGAGAATTCGTTAAATCGGTTTGGTCATTCAAAAATGCAATCGATTTATTATTTTTATGTTTTATTATTTCGAGTTGTTCCAACACACTTAGTCGAAATCCCTTGTCGCATTTGTGTAAAACTTGGAACGTATGGTTGCTACTAATATTATGTCCAGTCTCTTGTAGATGTTTTGCAAAATGGGATTTTTGAGGCTGGTCGTTCCTAAACGCTGAGATATGTTCTTTGTATCTAGTTTCGAAATTTCTTCCAGTTTGGCCTACATATACACCGTTACACTGTGAGCATTTTAATTTGTACACACCAGATGAATATTTACAATCTATTTTGTCTTTGTTATATTCATCTGGTGTGTATTCACATTCCTCGGTGTCGGGGCGAAACGTGCGTAGATTGTGTGGTGGTGGTCTTTAATTGTGGTTGTGGTGCATGTGGGGTGGTGGTGCATGCGAGTGTACGCATATGCAGTGTGGGAAAGGAGGGCGGTGCTATATGCATGCATATGCGTGCACTCACACATTTGCAGTAAAGACTGCGTGTTTTGCGGGATTATTGCCAATTAAATTATAATTTAATCTTATATAATGGATTTCCGCAAAGTAACGCCTGATTCTATTAACTAGTTCAAGAAGTCCTCCGCGTGCAGCAATGCACGCTCTACATCTCCTAATGAAGGATATTTTAATCCGGCGTCCATGGTCAGCTTCTTCAATTTTACGAGCCGCTTCTTGAATACGCGCTCGCAACTCTTCTATTGTATTTATTTCTCGGCTGTATACTTTCTCTTTCATACAACCCCAGTAAAAGAATTCCAATGGGTTTAGGTCTGGCGATCGTGGTGGCCATAAAATTGGACCCAAACGCCCTATCCACCGACCGGGGTACTCATTATTTAAATGGTTCCGCACAGAAACAGCGTAATGCGCAGGACATCTATCATTCTGTAACCACATCATGTTTCAAGTCTCGAGTGGCACATCTTGCTGTAACCCGGGTAACGTACTTTCAAGAAAATTTAAGTAGATTTCCGCGTTTATTGTCGCTGGCAACTCATAAGGACCTATGATTTGCCCACCAATACCAGTCCATAAATTAATTTTAAATTGATACTGCGATCTGTCGGCGCGTATCAGTCTGGGGTTTCGTAGCTGCCAGCTGTGTAAGTTGTGGAGATTCAAAAATCAATCTTTTCGGCACGTTGACTCGTCACTCCATAAAATTTTGTTAAAGAAATTTGGATTTTCTCTAATTTTTCGTAGCATTGAACGACAAAATGTAACTCTTAATTCCGAGTCCCTTGGCAATAATGTTTGAACCCTTTGGTAATGATAAGGGTAGAGTACGTGCCTTTTTAAAATTCGGTGCACTGATTTTTTAGGTATACCAGTACGACGCGAAATGGCACTTATGGACGTACCAGGGTCTTCCTCCACTAATTCCAACACTTCAGCTGGATTGTGTCGTTGAGGTCGTCCTTCTCTGGCTCCGCCAATACCGCTGCCAGGAATTCTTCCTTCTGAGAATGCATTGTGCACCCTAATGAACACTCTGTAGTCGGGATGCTGAGCATTTGGGTATCTTTCACCATAAACTGCAGCTGCTCTAGTAGCGTTGCCGTTGCATTCACCGTAAATGAAATGCATGTTTGCATATTCGGCCGGAGTGTATTGTTGAGGCATTACTCCCACAAATAAACAAAAGCAAACTCAAAGTCCGTTAATAGAGCACAGTTGTCAGGGTCACACGTTAACAAGTTCAAAACAGAAGGAAAATCAAAGTCCAGTAAGAAAGCAAAAACGGTTAAATGTAAATACACAAAAAACAAACGTACGCATGCGATAGTCAAAATCACACTGAGGTCTGGGAGAGATTCGCGCCTTAAGGATAAAAAACCAAAGCTGATGCGCTGTCCTTCTCACACGCAAGGAGGCCTTTGTATAACCGTCTTTGTTGTTTTTTTTACCTGAAGATCCCTTTGAATTTGGAATAAACTTGTAGTAACTGGTTACACATAGTCGCATGTATTTTTTACGAATGCAAATTAACAGATGATTAGATACTATTTAGATTAAAATTGCATTCTTATTGGAATAAAATCATGTCTTGGTGTGTTATAGCTTGAATCACGAAAATTATGACATTACTTGAGAAATTGAAATCCCGACCTAGCTTAGTTCTTTTGCTCCTGGAGCTAATATTATTTGCTAAGGTACCCACTATCATACCTTTTTAGAATCTACACATACTAGCCATGTTTTTAAGATAATGGGCAGCTACAGCACCATACTTTTTTTTTCACAATCAAGGGTCAAAACTACAAGTAATTACAAAAAAAACGGAAAAAAATTACTTAAAATGTTAGTTTTAATAATATTTTACGATAACAACGGCTATAAATGTAATTAAATTTAATAAAACAAGTCTTTAGGAGTACGATACCAAAAAAAATACACAAAAATACCTAATTTTAAAGAAATGGCAACCGATTGAATGATCAAAGGAGCAAAAATTTTGAAAAAAACTAAAAGTATGCATCATTTTTACACTGTTGGTAAAACTGACGTAAAAACTAGATTTTATTGTAGCCTGACATCGGGGTTACCTCCACTTATCGAATTATCCATTATTTACGACAGAACCTGTATACATTTCAGCGGTTTATTATTTAGATAGAAGA
The DNA here is from genome assembly GCA_963853865.1 of Helleia helle. Classification (NCBI taxonomy): domain Eukaryota; kingdom Metazoa; phylum Arthropoda; class Insecta; order Lepidoptera; family Lycaenidae; genus Helleia; species Helleia helle. The sequence goes on from OY971423.1 coordinate 1,305,847, forward strand.
TAAAAAAACACCATGTCGGTAGTAATAACTCGCGTGAGGCAGACTCGCGCATGTCCGGGACGCCCACCACTCGTTACTACTGCGGACTGCACACACAAAGATGCATCGACTTTGTTTTGGAACTGACAGTACAATAAAATCTCTGTCCTGTCTCTTAGAAGAGACGACCCTCCCGAGGTAATCTCTTCGTTTTGAAGACTAACCTAACCTAACCTAAGCATATGTTACTTGGATAGACAAACTGGCAAAGGTATCACCTGATGGTAAGTGGTCGACGTCGCCCATGAACATAAACTAGTATACCTGGAACAAGCCCAGGCAACTCATTTGTGTTGCCTATCCGGAGACATAAGATGTTAAGTATCGGTGCCAGTAGTTACATTGCCTGTCTTATATTAAAAGAAATCTTATCAAATGTAGGGCTTCCTTGCAGTGTTTTGCAACTTGAACCAGTTTTTTTTTCTCTGCAGACTATTGGTCCGCACCATTGTTTGATTAAAATTCGATGAATGATGATTTTTATTTCTTTGCTCCGCACCTTTTTTTTTTAGTTTTGTTAATAATGATGATTTTAATATTGTTTAGCCTAAGAGGAGACATTGAGATGATGGAGGGAGAGTGAGATGTTACCAACTTGAACCAGTTTAGGTGCACGAAAACTTAGGGATTGATAATCCATTACAGCAGCCAGCCATTAACTTCACCTATCCTATCCTGTGGAAGTAGATAAGAGTTTTGTACCTTTTATAGCCGCGTCGCCGAGCTTGCTGACTACGAACGGTGTGTCGTTGTGGATGTAACACTCTCCCTCCACCGAACCTCCCCCCTTCACCGGGCTTCCTCCCTCCACTTCGATGGCGCCGCTCTGCAGCAGCGAGCGAATAAACTCATCGCATATTTGGTTAATATCTTCGCACCTGCAAATTTCCATGGTCTTGAAAACACTGCTATGTTAAAATGCTAAATATTTAGGGTTTATAAGATTACAACAGCGACAATCGAGTAGAATTATTCTTTAACCTTGAATAAAGTTGTGTGAGTATAATCCTGACTTTCTTTACTGATAAATGTATTTAGGTTTCATTGCATATTTTTTACATGCCTGTGATCTTTAATCAACAATATGCTTAAAAATAGCTCATAATATGGCTATGGCGCAATACCTCACTCGCCAATTTTAGAAGAACCTAGATCACTTACTCGACAGCCAGCAGCGTGCACGCGAGCAGGTCCCTAAGCGCGAGGCGTGTGCGCGCGAGCCGCAGCGCCACAGCACTCAACAGCAGCTCGGCGCAGGCGCGGGCAAGCACGCTCCGCGCCGCCGCCACGCCCCCCGCCAGCGTACTCCGCAGCCCCGCCCACTCTCGCTCGCCGCAGATTATTATACTTTCACCTACCGTGACATAGGCTTTTAAAGATTTTATTATATACCATGGTTACAGGATGACGATTTTGATGGGCAAGAGAGAAGTTAGAAAAGGTAAAGGTTTAAATAGACAGGAAAGATAATATATGTTTAAATTATTAAAACACGAATTTTGAACTAATAAAGAACAAAAATAAAAAATGTGACAAAAAAGAGTGACATTTGTATATGTACAAATCGCAAAATATGCGAAGTCACACTAGGGAGGGGAGAGTCTCAGAACATTGGCTCGCGCGACTGACGCGCTAAATAAGTACCGGGTTTCTGCGTGACATGTGAGATATTAGTAGACCATATAGCAGATACAGACCAGTGTCGCAGACGCCGGCGCGGCCCGCGCGGCCCACCATCTGCTTGTACGCGGCGAGCGGCATGGGCTCGCGGCCCACGCGCGGCGCCCGCACGATGACGCGCCGCGCCGGCAGGTTCACGCCCGCCGCCAGCGTCGACGTGCAGCATAGCACCGAGATCACCCCTGACCTGCCGGATCAGCTAGATGAGGCTAGAGCCGGGAGATCCTATTGGAGATCTTTGAGCATGAAGACTATTCTGTAGCCAAGGAATATAATCGTCTATGAACAGTATAAGTTTACCCGGACCGGGCGCTCAATGAGCCAGATCCAACATAAAAAAATGTTCTACGTGAAAGAAAACATTTTTCATAAATAACAATTGTGATCTCTTCTAACTTACTGTTGCTGCTATAAAAATATTTTAATACAAATTTAAAAGAAGAGACGATATCAGGAAAGCTGAAAAACATGGTGAGCTTGGGTAGGCCAATAGTATAGCAGTAAACATTTGTCCTTGTTATCTAAAGGCCTGCTCCAGCAGCACCCGCCTTTGCCCATGTCAATGTTACCTGAAAGCTTGTTCCATCATCCGTTTGTCTTACCTGAAGGCCTGCTCCAGCAGCGCGCGCTCGTCGGCACCTAGTCCGGCGTGGTGGTAAGCCAGACCTAGCCGCGCCGCCCGCACCAGCTCCGGAGACGCCCCCTCCACCCGCAGCGCCTCTTGCAGTGCGCATCGCTCTTCCGTACGGTGGGACACCATCTCACTGGACGAAAAGATATTTTTGGTAGTCTGACCATCTAACAAATACCTTTAGAGTTTAGACACAATATGTCAAATTGACAGAGAGAGAGACTTGTTAGAGAGTTGAGGTGTTAAGGTTGAACTAGTCGAAGGCGCGAACTCTAACAAAATTATTGCTATCTCACACAGACACAGTGCGCGAACATATTGTGTGCTAGAATGAAATGCACAATGATTTATTCGAGAAATGTCCTTTTAGCAAAACAGTTTTTTTTTTTAATGTTAGTTGGATAGGCAAACTGGCAAACGTACCACCTGATGGTAAGTGGTCGACGTCGCCCATGAACATAAACTAGTATACCTGGAACGAGCCCAGGCAACCACAGAAATATATCGAGATAGAAGTAAAGAGTGTATGTACCTCGCCTGGCAAAAAGATGACTCCATTGCTCGCCGCGAACTTTAGTATACTCCTGACCGCGGTCAGCATGCGACGTAAGGTTTTAAAAACAAAATGACTCGTTGTTCAATAAATTTTTCAATTGTTCAAACACTACCAGTAAAATTGGAGCTGTTAATGGAGGTATTTCCTTTCACCAGTAAGTACTATTTGTCCTAAAATATCTGTTATTAATTTAAAAAACCATTTATTTTACTATTTTCATCAAAACAGTAGCGGGCGATTGTGTCTAACGCTAGTTTTCCATTGCGGCTTTTATTTGACGAGTCCGACTTGGCGGGCGTTCAAAACCAGCGATGTAGAATATGCTATTAAAACTGTCGGTCACGTTGAAGACGATTTCTCATTTTTTCTGTCAAAAGTGCTGTACCTACACTGCGATTTTCTTACTCGATTAAAATCTATTTTGAAAGCAGAGGAAATGATAATTTCGTTTTATATTATTATGTAGCTATAATGTAATGTATGTAAAATATAAAATAAAAATAATAAATCTTTATTTTTAGCATTTTTTTAATGCAAAGCAAATATTATTGAGAAAGTGGTTATGTGTTGTTTTCTAACTGGTTATGGCTACTTCTATATTACAAGTTTATTTCAGTTTTCCGAATGATCCTTATATAAAAAAGTGTGTGTGTACTTATGTATACGCGTTAGAAGTAATACTCCTTAAAGAAAAATACAAAGTATAATTTCATTACATTTTTGCATAATGTGTAGTTAAAAACTATATCTTCTTTTGACGTCTCTACTGTCATTATGTGAATATTTTTATATAAAATAATGTTGACTATAGCTAACTTCAGGATGTCGGTTTTTCGTGACTCATCATTTTTCTCTAACGCGCTAAAAGAAGTATAACTCCAAAAATAAATGGATTGTGTTTTTTTATAAACCAGTTAATTTTTCTACAATCCACCAGTGATTATTTGTATTTATTCTATTATTCTCCAATTATTGATTTATGTGATATAGTTTTAGATTCCGTATTTTTGGAGTCATTACTTAAATAAAAAAGTGGCCACTGTTTGCCGTTTAGATGATTAAGCTAAAAATAAGCAAAATGACACTATGTGACAAAGAGCAAAAGTTGAATCAGAAGGACTACAACTATTATCACTGATGACTTTAAAGAAATTGATTGGAATTTAAAGAAATTGGTTTATTATAAATTACAATCCCTCTAATAAGGGCGCCAGTGGACGGTCGGTGCCCTATCTATATTATCTGATCAAATCAAATTTTAATTATAATAATAAAAAAAACAAGCATTTAAATGATTACACGTTATAATATAGTCTATAATATAGCTACTCAATGTATAAAAATATAGTTTATCGTCCATAGCACGCTATCATTAAATAGTTTATTTGAACAATACTGCTCATAAAATCGGTGCCATGTCATAATCGATCTGTGAATCGATGCTTTTGAATTGTTTTCGCGCGGCTTATGTGTTTCACATCACTAAATTACACTCTTTTTTTTTTTTTTTTTTTTTTTGAAATGATCTAAGCTAGTAGACTGAGGTCTGTTCTAACTTCATCTGTCTAATAGGTGAGGCAACGAGGCTCAAACCTTTCTAAGTTTTAGTGTGTTCGGAGGCCCTTATGGGGCCCCCGTCCCGTCATCTAAGAGACGGGGCATCGATGTGAACGCGGGGCTTCTAATTTCCTTCCTGTCGATCACGGGACCGACGGTCGGAAACGAGGTCGTCGCCACCTACGGTGGAGGCGGTGTTGAGTGCGTGTAATGAATGTACTGTTGTGTGTGTACTGTGTATTAAGGCGGGATGCCCTAGGTTGGAGAGGAAAACGATTATTAGCAACCGTGATAGGATCTGGAGGATCGAGGAGGACGTTTCTCGGTCTCCTACGCAGACGATGTGAGTCTGGATCGGGTACATAACTAGCGGCCTGTACGACTAGCGGATTTGGGTGATTATTGGCTCTTTCAAAGAACCTTTCTAATTTGTCTTTAAAATGTTGAGCTACAGAAGGCAGCTCGAGTTCTCTATGAAGGTCCACGTTACGATAGTACCATGGACATCCAGTTGCTGTTCTTAGAAAACGGTTCTGTATTTTTTGTAACGTCTCTATGTGTGAAGGTGCTATGTGCGCAAAGACTTCACTCGCGTAAGCGAATATAGGCAGTATGCAAACTTTGTAAAGTGTCCGCTTATGTCTAAGCGGCAGTTTACTCCGTTTGCAAATCATTGGGTAGAGGCGATGTAGTACGTACAGTGCCTTCTTTTTAATTCTTTTTATATGAGCATGAAATGTCATCCTACTATCGAGGGTAACGCCGAGGTATTTTATCTGATTGACTCGGGGCACCTCGTTTCCGTAGAGGAAGATTTGACCTAAATTCCTACAAGGCCTGTGTGAGGTACTGTTACCTCTCTGAAAGCGAATCACGGCGCTTTTTTCGGGGTTGGCAGAAATCTGCCATTTCCTAAACCAGACGCCTAGTGCGTCGACGGCTTTCTGTAGTCGGATCGTTATTAATCTTTGGTTGCGATGAGTCGTATAGAGGACGGTATCGTCGGCAAATAGACCTATATGGATGTTAGGCATTCTGGGGATGTCGCTAGTGTACAGGGTAAAGAGCAGGGGTGCCAAGACTGAGCCCTGGGGTACCCCCGCCCTTATCTGCCGTAATGAGGACATTGTGCCCTCCGATCGATAGCTAAAGGTACGATTTGTTAGATATTCTCGTATGATGAGCACGAGTTTGTCCGGCACACGTAGTTGGTAGAGCTTGTAAATCAAGCCGTTATGCCAGACTTTATCAAACGCTTTAGCTATGTCGAAGAACACAGCCCCTGTCACTCTAGCCCTACTGTTGGGTCTATTCAGGCCTGTGAGGATGTGCTCCGTTAGGCGGTGCACCTGGTGTACGCAGGAGTGAGAGTTTCTGAACCCGAACTGTTCGTCGGGGAGCAGTCCGAGCTCATCTACTACTTTTTTGAGTCTGGATAGGAGTATCCTTTCGTATAACTTACCTATCGCTGAGAGTAAGCTAATAGGCCGATAACTAGTCGGTTCATTTCGAGGTTTACCCGGTTTGTGGATACCTAGAACTACCGCTTCTTTCCATGAATCTGGAAAGGCGCATCCTGTCAGTAGAGCATTGAAGATGCTCACTAGAAGATAGATTATAGGGGGCGGTAAATATTTGAGGACCCTATTGGTAATCCTGTCCGGACCGGGCGACTTTTTCGCGTGAAGATTTTTAATGATGTCTGTTACTTCCTCTACGTCGGTAGGGGGGACCGGATCGCCCACTGGAGGTAATGCGGCGCGCAAGGCTAGCTCGTTTTCCACAAGGACGTTGTGCGCGGGATCTACAGATTCTACGTTTGGGGAGCATTGGCTCTCCATGGTGTCAGCGAGGCATTCGGCCTTATCGAGATCATCCAGTGCAGGAGGCTGATTCGGACGGTTCAACGGGGGCATATTAGCGCTCGTTTCGTTCTTGAGCGCCCTCTCCAGCGACCAGTAGGCCGTATGAGAGGGCGTAAGCTCACTGAGGAATCGGTCCCATCGTTCGTTTTTGTGTTCGGCAATATCGCGCTTTACTTGCTTTTGTAAATCGCGGTATGTACGCCGATTGTCTTCTGTGGGATATCTATGGTATGCGCGACCGGCCGCATTTTTTCGTCTAAGCAGGTCTCTGAGCTGCTCGGGAAGCTCCCAGCGCCTCTCGTGTGTTGTAGGTATCTCACGAGAGGCGCTTTTTATAGAGTCGTTTATGTGTTCTGTTAGTAAGGAGGTGGCGGCGTGGGCCACCTCAGCACTGTCTATTTGATCGGGGATTTGGTCCAACTTTTGTGACTGAGTAGCCTGTAGTTTCTCATGTAGAGTCTTCCAGTCTATTATTGTCTTTGTTGGTGGAACTAATGGAGTGACTGGTCCAAGACGGATAAGGACCGGTCTGTGGTCTGAGTCTAATTCGCTTGTTGTCTCGATCGAGTGTATCTGGAGAGATACATTCTTCAGGAGAGCTATGTCGAGTATGTCCGGTTGATGGTTATGGTTACCTCCTAAGTGGGGGAATCGGGTGGGCTCACTGGGACCTATGACTGCAAAGTCTAATGTATCAGTCAGTTGGTTTAGTGCTATGCCGTTGGTGTTGTGACGGCGAGATCCCCAGTGACTGTGCTTGCTATTTAGGTCACCTGCAATGATGACTAAATTACACTCGTGACGTCATCGTACCTACGCAAAATGTTACACGCTCGGTCCCCATACAAATTACGGAACTCTTTACTTCTATCTTGATATAGTTCTGTGCAGGCAACTCATTTATGTGTTGCCTATCCTGAGACATAAGCCGCCTTATTCCAAAACGAAGACTAAATATAGTACCCAGTTTAATACCAGCTTTAAACCATGGACTAATATAAATGTTATTACAAATACTAGTTTAACGCTAGTATATATTATACCAGGACTATCTATGGTACTAAAGTTAGACCACCGTGACCCCTAGTTTAACTTCGGTACTAACCTCAAAACTTCAAATTATCAGATGTCATATGCGTTGAATTTGCATTTTTTCGTATTAATTGTATTGAAAGGTAATTAAATGAACTCGATGTAGACAGCATTGTTGAATTGGACTAACATTTAAAATAATTACTCTGACATCCTTATATAATTTAACATTATATTTCTGTAATTTTGTTGTATTGTAATTTGTCATTGATATACATACCTATTTTATATCATATGTAATAATTCTAATTAACTCTGATAGTTTTCATGTATGTTTGGATTAAATAAATACACTAACCTTTTCTTGAGAAGTCCAATTATCATCCCTTTTTTTCTTTTGTTGATTCATTTTACAGCATAAGTAATGTTCGTGGCACACAACAAAACATCACAACAAAAAATATTATACTATTTTATATTTTAGTCGTGGTCTCTGTGATATTTTTTTATTATTATTGTTATTCTTTCTGTATCAATAAATAAATAAAAAAAAAAAAATTAGAATATAATTTAGATAGATATAATATAATTTAGAATCAAAGAACAATAATGGCTGTATTGTAACTATTGGTAAGTAGTAACCCGACTTACATTGCAATAACTAAATTTTTTCTAATCGCAAAAACTGCAGAACTGAGTCTACTCGATAAGGTAGCTATATGGGGCTATATGGGAATAACTAAACTATGTCTGTACGGGCTTTATTTTTGATTTTTCGTGCTCCGTGTACTATTTATTTTCACCCAAAGTTGGGCTAAAATCAGTGTTAAAATACGAAAGTTTAAAAGTGTGCAGGACGACTCAATCGATCACGTAACTAACTAATTATAATATGTACATAGTCATTGTTCTAATTGTAATATGTAAATACTAACTACTAATTGTTACTAAGATAAGTATAGGCCAGTATATAGTTTGATAGGTTTAATATGAAAACTTTGTGTCATGTAATTGACTCGCCCCAACTCGGTTGTACGCCAACCGAGTTTACCTCATAGCTTGCTGTCACTTTCGTTTTACGTAAGAGTGAGAAAGATGCAATATGTTGTGTTTTTTAAATATCTAATTAGAATGTTTTAATTATGTTTTTTAGTTAGAATTAATGTCTATTTAGATTCCTATAAGCATTAGCAATGTTAATTTAATTAGAAAATAAGAGAAAATGACTTGTAAAGTTTAAACAATGTTAGAAAGGATAGGATATAGGTTAGAGTGAGAGGGAAATAAAGTGATCTCTGATTGGTCAATCTAATAGTATGCTTTACGGCAAGATTTGTATAAATATCGCGCTGAATTTCCACTAATCAGTTCAGTATTCGGCTACCAGTAATAGTGAAAACTTGTAAAGAAATACTAAGAAGAGGAATAAAGGAAAAGTTCTGAAGAAATTATTGTTTCAATTCTCCAATCCCAGCAACAAGTGTACATAGCGTACATTTATGGTCCTTCGGTCGCCGGATAATTGAGAAGAAAGTGCGAAGAATCTTTCCTCAAGAAAGTGATACGGTGAAGATTTTATCAAGAAAGTGAACATGCCGGTCACTCGCAAAACACACCAGTCAAAAGAAGCGCAACAGTCTGCGTCAGAAACTGAACATACGACCTCCGAAACTACCGATTCATATCGAACCCAAACGTCCGGCGATACTGCCACCTCCGGTACCACTGGCACTACTGATACCACTGATCGGACCACCGCTCAGTCGGGTAGTACCGAGGCCACGATCCCGAACGTTAACGAAACAACTGGTAGACCGGATACTGAATCTCAAGCTCTCGCCCCCCCGCGCCCCTCGACTACTGCCAGTCGGGACGCACCGCCGTCAGTGCAAAGAGCCAATACTGTTATCGCTTGCCTACCTGAAGCCGGCAAGCATGAAGAAAGGAAACGTGCCGCCTCCGTCAAGTCAACGAAGGCCTACAAAATAGCGAAAGCAAAAGAGGAGTTAGCGCGCCTGCAAGTCGAATTAGCCGCTGCTCGCCTCGCCGTATTGGAAGCGGACTCGGATGAAGAAAACGATGACGTCGTCTCCGTGTGTTCGAAAATAGAAGCCAACACACGAATCAATACCTGGCTACAAGGTCAGTCAGAATCGCCGGTATTAGCCATCAGCAACGAACCTCATCAACTTGCCACCACAGAAGAAAGGATACCAAGACAACCAAGTATCACAGAAGACAGAAGAATGGAAGAACCTGTCACTGTGGCAAGAGAAAGAAGTCCAGAACCACCGAACGCGATTAAGGAAAAGAAGTTGAAGCCACCAGTCCTCGTCGAAGAGAAGACGACCAAATATCCTCAGTCAGAGCTCTCTCAATTGACTGAAGCCATAACACTCGCCGTCAAGTCAGCGCGCCCAAGACTTATGGAGCTACCGGCCTTCAACGGAGCGCATCAAGAATGGCTTCACTTCAAAGCAGGTTACGAAGAAACCGAAAAGCTCTACTCGAAGACAGAGAATATCAACAGACTTCGAAGAAACCTAAAAGGGAAAGCCAAGGAAGCCGTCGATGGTCTACTTATCACGAACGCCAACCCAGCCGACATTATGAAGACTCTGGAATCAAGATTCGGAAGACCAGAATCAATCGCTATGATGGAAATAGACACACTTCGAACATTACCACGTCTCTCCGAGTCACCAAGGGACATCTGTATATTCTCGACTAAGGTGACAGACGCCGTGTCTACACTACAAGCATTGAACTGCGTCTACTATCTCTACAACCCGGAAATCGCCAGGGCCATGGTAGATAAACTGACACCGACACTTCGATACAGATACTTCGACTACTCTGCCACACTACCTAAAGAAGAGCCGGCACTACTGAAGTTCGACAAGTTCATGAAAAGAGAAGCGGAGCTGTGCGGACCCTTCGCACAACCGGAACAAGTGGGTTCACAGCCGCAGCCCACCACACCGAGACGTCATCAACGAGTGAACCATGTCACCGAGAAACCAACCATCAAATGCTTCATATGTGAAGGCACGGGACATTCAATAACGGACTGCGAGAAGTTCAAGGCAGAGGATGTTCAGGGAAGATGGGATATCGCAAAAAACCGTCGTCTATGTTTCAGATGCCTACGGTACAGAAACAAGAACCATTCTTGTCGACAACGAACATGTGGTATCGACAACTGTAAATATTATCATCATCGAATGCTGCATGTCTCGAGGAATAATGAAAGGACAGAAGAGGACCACAGGTCATCTGAAGCAATCAACTCTGCCTGGACTACAACCACAAGACAGTCCTACTTGAAGATCATCCCAGTCACAGCTTCGGGACCGGCGGGAGCAACAGACACATACGCTCTACTAGACGATGGGTCTACGGTGACACTCATCGACGAGAACCTAGCTCACCGCATCGGCGCCAGAGGACCCATCGACCCGCTCCGCATCGAAGCCATCAACGAGATGAAGACCTCCGAAAATAAGTCAAGAAGAGTCAATATCACATTAAGGGGAGTGAATGAACATGAAGAAAGAATTCAAGCTAGAACAGTCAAGAATCTTCATGTGGCTACTCAAAGGGTTTCAAAAGAAAAGATTGAAGAATGTCAACACCTTCAAGACATCAGCGAGTTCATCACATATACACATGCGAAGCCCGAAATACTAGTTGGACAAGACAACTGGCATCTTCTTCTCACTTCAAGAGTCAAGAAAGGAAGCAGACAACAACCGGTGGCGTCGCTCACTCCGCTCGGATGGGTACTTCACGGAAGCCACACGAAAGACTCAAGCAACAACATCAACTACATTCATCACCTGAGAGAAGATCATGTTGAAGACACCCTTGAAGACATGATGAAGCAGTACTTCGCGATGGACTCACTATACATCAATCCGAAGAAACCGACAACAGATCCAGAAGAGCAAGCGTTACGAGTCCTTGAAAAGAATACAGTCCACACGAAGACAGGAAGATACGAAACGTCACTCTTATGGAAGACAGAAGACATCAACCTCCCTAACAACTATGAAAACTCGTTGAAGCGCCTATACAACATCGAAAAGAAACTCGATCGGGATCCCAGACTAAAACAAAAATATACAGAACAGATGGAAGCACTCATCATCAAGGGATACGCGGAGCCAGCCCCGAAGACAAAGACAGCGAATAAAACGTGGTACTTACCACACTTCGGAGTGGTCAACCCTTTGAAGCCAGATAAGCTCCGAGTGGTCCATGATGCAGCAGCCAAGACTAGGGGAGTCTCGCTCAACGACCAACTCCTCAAAGGACCGGATCTACTACAATCATTACCAGGGGTCGTCATGCGGTTCAGACAACATACCGTCGCTGTGACTGCGGACATCAAAGAAATGTTTATGCAAATAAAGCTTCGAGAACAAGACAGGGATGCCTTGCGGTACTTATGGCGAAAGGATAGAAGAGATAGTCAGCCACCGGATGAATACCGAATGACGTCACTCATCTTCGGCGCATCTAGTTCACCGGCAACGGCGATCTTCGTGAAGAATTTGAACGCAAAGAAATATGAAGAAACTCATCCAGAAGCCGCAAGAGCCATAGTAAAGAAGCATTACGTTGACGACTATCTGGATAGCTTCAAAACCTTAGAAGAAGCTATACGCATCACAACCGAGGTCAAGAACATACATAAGGAAGCGAACTTCGAACTCAAACAATGGAAGTCGAACTCGCCTAGCCTTCTCGAAGCCATAGGGGAAACGGAAGGTCAAGAAGATATCGAACTATACAAGACAGAAGATAAAGTCGAGAGAGTACTGGGACTCATCTGGAAACCAGACAGGGACGAGTTCACCTTCAATCTCAACCTGACTCGAATACCGTCATCACTGTTTCAAGGGAAGAAACCAACCAAGAGAGAGGCTTTAAGGGTTGTCATGTCTCTATTCGACCCACTCGGTTTCGCCTCCCCGGTCACTATCAAGGCCAAACAAATCCTACAAGAAGTATGGCGACGCGGAACATCATGGGATAACGAGATTGATGAGGACCTCTCAGAAGATTGGCAGAACTGGCTACTCCATCTGAGGAATCTCTCGAACGTGGCTATACCAAGGTGCTACCTGGGCTACAGCGACGCCGTGTCACTTCAACTACATATCTTCACCGACGCAAGCGAATCCGCATACTCTACAGCACTGTTCTGGAGAACAGTAGCCCCGAACGGTCAAGTCAATGTGTCACTCGTCATGGCCAAAGCAAGAGTATCCCCGTTGAAGGTCACCTCAATACCAAGATTAGAGCTACAAGCCGCCGTAATGGGAGCCAGACTCGCAGAAGCCACCATAGAAGAACACGAAAGGAAACCAGATTCGAAGACGTTCTGGACTGACAGCAGAACGGTACTTACCTGGATCAAGACAGGGTCTCGCTCATACAAGCCATACGTTGCGCACCGCCTAGCAGCCATAGAAGAATGCTCTACAGTAAACGAGTGGAGATGGGTTCCGACCAAGCTCAATATCGCCGATGACGCCACAAGAAATGTACCACCGTCGTTCGACACCAACCACAGGTGGTACAAAGGTCCAGAGTTTCTCTATGAACCCGAAGAGTCATGGCCAACAGAACAATCTTGCAGTGCAATTACAGAAGAAACCGGAGAAGAAAGAATCCATCACATCTCAGTCGACGAAACTCCGAGACTCGCAGAAGCCTTACCCGAGGTATCCCGCTTCTCCAACTGGGATAGATTACGTTATACAACAGCTAGAGTACTTCAGTTTCTTCAACTCTGCCGGCCCACGAAAGAAACCGTTCACTATAAGAGAAACTCGAAGAACATCGAAACGGATCCCATCTGGAAAAACATACGTAACAAAAAGAAAGGAATTATACCACGACAAGAACAAAAGAAAGAAGAAAGAAAATTCATTCCCATACCTGCGGAACTTCTTACACAAGCCGAAGAACTTCTGATGCGGTCATCTCAACAAGAAGCATTCACTCAAGAACTTCATGACATTCGAAGAGGGAAACCCATCAGCAAGGAGAGCAGACTTCATCAAATAAGTATAGAATATCTGAACGGGTTCATCAAGTTAAAAAGCCGCATCGCAGCCGTCAAGGAAGTACCGGAAGCATTAAGAAGTCCTGTAGTCATAGATGGCAACCATCCGACGGTGAAATTATGGATTAAGAATATCCATCATAAACTACACCACGCGGGCGTAGAAACAACTATCAACGAGTGTCGTCAACAATATTGGATTATACGCATACGCCCGATAACTCGTACTATCATAAGACAATGTCTACACTGTCGAATGAAGACACAAACGCCATCTTTCCCAAGAACTGGAGACTTACCTGCCTGTCGACTAGCTCACCATCAACGTCCGTTCACATTTACCGGAGTGGACTACTTCGGACCTCTCTCTGTCACCATCGGACGTTCACATCAGAAGAGATACGTCGCCGTCTTCACATGTCTAACTACGAGGGCGATACATCTTGAAATAGCCGGATCGCTCAGCAGCAGTTCGGCAGTCATGGCGTTGAGAAGAATGATGGCCAGAAGAGGCTGTCCAACGGAAATCTGGTCAGACAACGGGACGAACCTGAAAGCGGCAGATAAAGAACTACGACGAGCGATCGACGAGGCAACGGCTGAAGAAGCAGCGAAGAGACAGATATCGTGGCGATTCATCCCCCCGGGAGCACCATTCATGGGCGGGGCATGGGAAAGAATGGTCAGGTCTGTCAAAACTAGCCTGACGTCAACCCTCCACGAACGCCATCCTACAGAAGAAGTACTCTCCACGCTACTGACAGAAGCCGAATATACCGTCAACAGTCGACCTCTCACACATGTATCGGTCGACCCTGAAGATCTGGAAGCGTTAACTCCCAACCACTTCCTGTTGGGAGGACCAGGAAGATTACCGACCTTTGCAAGATTCCCAGAAAAAGACATTATTTCGAAGTCCAACTGGCAAGCCGCACAGAAGTTAGCAGACACATTCTGGGAAAGGTGGTTACGTGAATATCTCCCCGGACTTCAGAACCGGCGGGAGCCACATGGACGAGGGTCTTCGGTACGAATCGGGGATCTCGTACTGCTAGTCGATCCCAACTCACCGCGCAACGTATGGCTCAGAGGGAAAGTAATCGCAACATTCCCTGGACCCGACAACGTCGTAAGAACTGTCGACATCCAGACCAAGGGAGGAGTACTACGGCGACCGGTAAGGAAGCTGGTGATCCTGCCCATCGAGGAAGACGTCGTCCCGGCACCAGGAGAAGATGCGACGGAGTCACACGGCGGGAGGAATGTGCAGGACGACTCAATCGATCACGTAACTAACTAATTATAATATGTACATAGTCATTGTTCTAATTGTAATATGTAAATACTAACTACTAATTGTTACTAAGATAAGTATAGGCCAGTATATAGTTTGATAGGTTTAATATGAAAACTTTGTGTCATGTAATTGACTCGCCCCAACTCGGTTGTACGCCAACCGAGTTTACCTCATAGCTTGCTGTCACTTTCGTTTTACGTAAGAGTGAGAAAGATGCAATATGTTGTGTTTTTTAAATATCTAATTAGAATGTTTTAATTATGTTTTTTAGTTAGAATTAATGTCTATTTAGATTCCTATAAGCATTAGCAATGTTAATTTAATTAGAAAATAAGAGAAAATGACTTGTAAAGTTTAAACAATGTTAGAAAGTATAGGATATAGGTTAGAGTGAGAGGGAAATAAAGTGATCTCTGATTGGTCAATCTAATAGTATGCTTTACGGCAAGATTTGTATAAATATCGCGCTGAATTTCCACTAATCAGTTCAGTATTCGGCTACCAGTAATAGTGAAAACTTGTAAAGAAATACTAAGAAGAGGAATAAAGGAAAAGTTCTGAAGAAATTATTGTTTCAATTCTCCAATCCCAGCAACAAGTGTACATAGCGTACAAAAAGCTTGTATTTTTTAAATGTATATTTTTTTACGATTTTAGGTACATACAGATAACGACGAGATCAATTTATAATATCCATAGTTTCTCATGGTCAACGTCAAACGTTGTAGTAATTACTGTTCTGCGTTTGTATGGAAAGATGAGCGACTTATGTAACCTTAAATGTAAATAATAATAATAATAATAATCTTTATTGACATATTTGTAATTACAGAAATACTATGAAGACTCTGACACCTAAACTAGGCTAAAGCCCGTATCTCAGGGGTCAGTGGCTTCTCCCAATATTAATCGTAACAAGTGTCAAGAGAGCTTATTCAAAATTTTAGGTATTATATCTAATGATCTTTTCACACATAATATACATAAACACATAATAACATATATAAATTATAATGAATATGGGTACATACACGTAAAATACTATATACATAAATATACATTATACATATACTCGTATATTATTATATATTATACATATAATTAATGATTCAAAATAACTAAATAAATATTGTAGCATGTTAGTTAAATAGATCTTCTGTTTCCTCATAATTTAAGGACAAAAGCCAAGTCTTAACAATTGATTTGCAGTCATGTAGTGAAAGAGGATAGAAATTTAATTTTTTGTTTATTTTATTATATAGAAAGACTGAGAGATATGCTCGTTGTCGCCTTGCAAAGGTAGTACGGAAATTGGCTGTGGGGAGTACATTTGGTATACGGCGTTAATTATTGCAAAATTCTGGGTTATAAGGGGTATGGACATGTTGTTTGGCTATTATATTAAAGACGAATAACTGTCTAACACTGAGCAGCTCACACTGTTTATATAAAAGTGTGGTTGAAAATCTGTAGGGTTTGAAAGTCATTACTTTTAGTAATGACCTGTGGGCTCTTTCAAGCTGAATCAGATGTGACTTGCAGGCTCCACCCCACACGCTCACGCAATATCCAATAACCGATTGTGCTAGGGCAAAGTAAACAGTGCGGAGTAGTTCGAATTCAGCGGCATAACGTAATTTTTTGAATGTCCATATTAGTTTTCGCGTGCGTGCCGTTATAATCTCAATGTGAGGAAGCCAACTCAATTTATAGTCCAATTCGATACCGAGGTATTTAATGGTATTGGATTTAGTAATATTTATGCAAGTACAATTTCGCTCAGAGACACATGTGTGTATTTTAAGATTAATATCAGTCATATGGGAATTAATAGTTTGGAACTGAATATACGAAGTTTTAGCGATATTTAAAGTAAGTAAGTTTTCTCTGAGCCATTTAGCCACCTTCTGCAGTCCGCTTTCGGCAATATTTTGTATCTCGGTCCAGGTGTCCCCATAAAAAACTATAGCCGTATCATCGGCATAGGTAAATAGCCTGCAACTAGTTAGGGACATATTACATAGGTCGTTTATGTAAATAAGGAAAAGACTTGGACCAAGAATACTGCCTTGGGGAACTCCAAAAGTTACATTTGCGTCAGAACTAATATAATTATTAATCTTAACCCTTTGCACCCGACCACTAAGGAAATCTTTAAATATAAGCAGGGCCGAGTCTCTTATTCCAATTTGCTCCAATTTGTCCACAAGTATAGGTATCGAGACGGTATCAAATGCCTTGGCAAGATCAAGGAAAACACCAAGGCATTTTTGTTTCCTGTCAAGTTTTTCGGTGACATACTCTATCAAGCTACCCACAGCGTCTTCTGTCGACATACCCATTCTGAAACCAAATTGTGAGCTGGACAGAATGTTGTACCGATTTAAAAATTGTATTAACCTCACGTTAAGCATCTTTTCTAGGATTTTAGATAGTGCAACAATATATAATAAGCACAGAAATCGGTCTGTAGTTTGCAACATCATCCCGTGCCCTACCCTTGTGAACAGGAGTAATAAGAGACCTTTTGAAGACTTTTGGAAAGCAGCCTTCCCTAAAACATGTCTGAAACAAGACAGTAAGTGGCGATACAATGACGTCTTATCATTTTTAGAAATCGATAGATTAGATTTTAGAAGCTGGTATAGAGTCCCAACCAGTGGCACAATCATTTTTTAAGCTTAAGATGAGAGATTCCACCTCTACCTCATCTGGTTGCATTAGTACGAAGGAGTTATTCAAGCGATTAGATTTTGTATTTATGTATTTTTTCTCACACCCTACAAGTTTTTCAGCTAGCTCTCTGCCAACATTAGAAAAGTAACTATTTATGTCCTCAACCGCATCCAATGCATCACAATTCCTAATTAGCTCATCGGCAGAAGATTTTTTACTTGAACTATTTTTTTTATTTTAAAAGGTGACACATTTGATTGCAGCCCAGGTTTCTTTACTTGATTTTGCGCTTTTTAAAATGAATTTATCGTGTTCGCGCTTCAGTTTTCTTAGTAATGAGCAACAAAAATTCCTGTACCTTTTGTAGGTTATTTTAAGAACTTCATTTTGAGGGTCCCTTTTTAAATTAAGATGCAGCTTATCCCGGTGACGGATACAGCGAAGTAGGCCCGGAGTCATCCAGGGCTTAAGAGATTTTTTGCGCCTGGGTACCCGGACTTTTTTGGCTTTAATAGCAGATGACAGTATTTCCACAAATCGAGTCGCAGCGGACTCGGCGTCTTGCTTATTGGTCATAAAAGTAAAATCAGCCAATTCCACATATTTTATAGCTTCACCATAATCGACTCTTTCAACAATGGAAGGGCACTGAGTATTAGTCCGTTTACTGTTATGGGACAAAATTATTAGAATAGAGTCGTGATCAGTTACGGTGGAATTTATAACTATAACACTAGTTTGTAAAACAGTTTTAACCATTATGTGATCGAGACAATTGCTTAATCGTGTTGGATGTGTGTGGCCTGGCAGAAAACCCAATTCACTGGTTAAATTTAAGTAAGAGTTACTGTTTCTGTCATCGTTACCAAGTTTTATATCGATATTTATATCACCTATTAAAATATATTCTTAGATTTTATAGATTTAACAATATCATTTAAAGCATTCAAAAAGCGCTCAGTGTAGTAAAAGGATGGTGATCTATAAATAGCTAAAAGTACAATATCTGGTTCTATTTTAGCTAGCAGAAAGTTTGCATCTTTGGGATTTGGTTCTTCAATTTCGCAATTTATATTTGTTTAGCGTATATTATAATACCGTCATTTTGATTTAAACATTTTTTTTGTGAAATAGTAATTATAATCCTTGAGACTGGGTATTGGTTTATTATCGTTTAACCAGCATTCAGTTAAAATTATTATATATGGATCAAAGTACAGACGAGCTATATGGGCCAAGAATGCATCAATATTTTTATAAACGCTACGGATGTTTTGTGTTATGATTTTTAGAGAGTTTCCCGATTTCTTAACTAAATCATTACAAGTATTTATATCACAACTATAGGCGGTCGCCACTGTTATATTATCAATATCATTATTTATATTATCAAGGAATCTAGCCATTTTTTAATATTAAGCTATTTGTCGCAGCTAATTGTGTCTGAGAAATGCTGACATTTTTACAAACATAAGATCTCGATTTCAACATGATCACTAGACTAAGAATGTATAATTTTTTGGCTATGTAAAATACAATATTATGAACAGAGTATAAGTGTATATATAAAGTAAGACTATAATATAATATATAAAAAAATAAAACAATATCTATAAAAACAATAATTAAGTGCGGGAATTTCACTAACAGGAAAGGTATCGTAGGCCGGCGGTGTTTACTGGGGACCTCAAAAAGTCATTGTTTCAGACGAAGTTTATTTAAATCACCCTCACTATCGATTCTAATATGCCGTTTACCTTCATCTTGTCTCAGGTAGGTTCTTCCAAATGAGGTCCAGCAGAATTTGTATCCATTTTCTTGAGCAAATGCTCGAGCAAGATAATTTAATCGTTTTTCGCAGGGCGATAGACATTCTGAAATAAAAAATGGCTTTGCTGGTCCTTCCAAACTTAAGTGTGCCGTGTTCAATTTGTTAGCAGGATTCATTTTGTTAAATTTGCGTGCCTTTTCAATTATATTTTCTTTTATTAACGCTTCCCAATTCCACAATAATTGCTCCATGTCCAGTTTTACTTTTTGTACGATAAATATCTTTGATATCTTGTTTCTGTAAAGGAAAGTCGATAACATCTGCAGCTTTTGAAGCAATTTTACCTAAACTATCCTTATTTTCACCGGTAATCTTAGGGATATTTCTTAGTTCAAGTTTAGTCGAGGCAGACGTTCGTTCCAGCGACTAGATTTTCTTTTCAAGCTGATCAATATACAGACGATCTTCATTCCTCTGTTTTTCCAACTTCTCGTATTTAGCTTTCATAATATCTTCGTACTGCTTAGAGACAAAAGCAATGGAGTCTTTTATTTCTGTATTTTGTGTCAAGATTTCTCTCATGGAGGATTGCAATGAGGTGAATTTGCTTTCATTTTGAGAGTTTGATTTAGCAAGCATATCCTTAATTTCGGTTATGATTTTTTTGATATAAGACTCATCCTGCTTGCGCCTCATAGTTACATTGCTTCGCTCCTCATTAGATAAATCTGGCGCGGAGCCCGAAAAAGAAGCTTTTGGGGCGTTCAACCTAGCTTCCTTTAAGTCTTCGGGAGTGGGGGTGCTGGGAGGTGTACGCTTAAGAGGCATACGTCTGACAAAAGATGACACCAGCTCACCCGAGAAAATAAACTTGGTATCGCTTATGAATTACGGCAACTCACAATCGATGTCCCGCAGACGGAGCGTTTACCCTAGGCGTAGTCGCTAAAACGCGTATCTTCAGTAAAATAAAGTACCAGGAGCACAGAGATAGCTAGGAGCATGCCGTAGACGAGGGCCCGTAGCGTTCGGCGTAGCACTGTGATGCACTCTGCTGCTACGGCCACACCCACCATGCACGCGTAGACGCTAAGACACGTAGCACTCACTTCGAAGCCACACAATTACCGATACTTTCTTATGGTTTATGCACTCCTATTATTACACTGAATTTAATTTTTACTTTTGTATTTAAATTTATAAACTGGCGTAACAGTAACAGAGACCCGTAAGATGATCCGGAGGGAGAGGAATAGGAATACAATAAATAATAGGAATAAATGCTAGGAATATTGATATAATAAAGATATGGCAGCAAACTGGGCTTGCTGCCATATCTTTATCTTAAAATAAGCAACTTGATGAAAAATAGTCACCAAAACACATAAATGGACTTTCATAAAGAATAGCAGCACAATATTACCGTCTCTGTAACTTGCACAACAACGCAGCTACATTCTCGCAGTTCCGTTTGGTGGGGCAGAAGATGAGGCAGCTGCCTTGCGGCACCACCTCGGAGACGAGCCCCCCCAGCCAGTCGGGATCCGCTGCGCTCCCCGCCGAAGAGTACTGCCATTTACAATCAAGATAGATACGTACAGGAGTAGCCAGTGACTGATGCATTTGTTTACTTACATACAACAACCCAATCATGCGTGGGTCTCCTTAAAACTATTACTCAAATACGTAGTCTGTCTATTACTATTAAAAACTTGGTGCTCTAGAAAATTCTTAGAAATAAACATAAGTTTCTTTTAATAAATGTCAATTCTTTTAATAACGCCATAATGGGCCACAGCAAGGAGATCATCGTTCCTAACATAAATTCTTTATACCAATGCTACTTACATCAAATCGAAGCTGCCTCTCAGGAACAAACCCCAAGCCTTCCGCTCCATACACAATCCTATACAACATATCTCCTCTTTTCACATACTCCGTCAGCTCCACTGGCCTGAACTTCCTCTCAAACACATCAGCTCTCAGAAATTTAGCTAAATCCGGAAGGTTTCCTATTGTAGCACTCATGCCTACAATTTGTATGCCCTCTGCAACGGAAATTAAGCGATTAACCATTAAGAATAAGAAAATATTGGAAATTACAAATACCAGGTAAGAAGTAGAGCCATGCTGCTTTGCAGTTGAATTGCTGTCGCGTTTTGTGCGGTTTGTGAGGTTCTAGTGGCCCATTAGGGGGGATAGGAAAAAGGAGGGCAATGCATCTGCATAATTTCTGCAGGTGTGAATGAGCATTTGACTGATCTTTTGCCCTCCTATGTAAAAAAAAACAGTGGGAGGGAGTGGTTTGTGCAATGCCCTATTTGCATGAGTACCACCATCCTGCTTGTTTCTTCTGTGAATTAGCTTAACTGTGTTTCGGAGAAAAGGCCAAGACAGGTAGTGTAATTTACCACCTTGTCTCAGAATAGGCCAATGCATGAAAATTGCCAACACTCTTGAACATGTGTACCAATTCTTATAAAAAATATGAGATTGGAAGATTTCAAGGGGCTTGTGTACCAGTTCTTTTAAAAAATACTTACTATTAGCAAATATAACTGTGGTCAATAACATCTCAAGATTCCCACCTCTTCCAGCTTCTCCAATCAAATGCAGCTCGTCAACCTAAAATACACACTAAGGTAATAAAATCTTAGATGTCTGGACAATAGCCTCTAATCAATAGAATTAACATATCTATACTTGATCACATTAAAAAGGACTTTGACATCTACTAATACTAGTCTGTAGAATTTTATTTAGGCTGAAGAATTTTTGATTGGATTCCTCCAGTGAACAAAAAACTGTCTGGTTTTTTTCTTTTGCCCAATATGGACAGTAATTATTTTTGGGAAAGTATTTCTTAAAATTTTAGAATTGATGGCTACATCAATTCTAAAATTTTAAGAAATACTTTCTTAAAATTTTAAGAAATACTAACTAGTAATCAAAAAAACTAAAGAGACGTGTCAAGGGACACCCGGATGGAACGAAGTTCCTTTCGATTAATTAGTGAAGGAATTGTAATAAAAAACAAAAAAAAAGGTGTAAGTAAAATAATTATTCGGGTAGGTATACATTTTTAATGTTTTTTTTTTTTATATAGAAGAGGGGGCAAACGGACAGTCGGTTCACCTGATGGGTGATTTTTTTTTATCGATAAAAATCAGAGCATCTCCCGGCGTAAAAAAAAATAAACAAAACAAAGTCACAGAGTTCGGTGGTATTTGAACTGGGATTTTTTACTAAGCAGCCCCAATAGTGTAATACAGCTACCGACGCAGTTATGTGTCAATCAAGAAGCCGCAGGGCTTACAACTATAGCAAAAAGTGTCGTTTTACTTTTCATCTTAATTTTTTCCATCTAGCCCCCTTTCATAACGCGCGATAAGGAACTACGTTCCAATATGTCTTGTGCATCCTGATTTTACCACAATAAGTCCTAGTTCATGTAATCTGTCCTCCTCAATCAAACTTCTGACTAGAGCAAGCCCTTTCTCTATTGTTGCTATATAAATACTGTTCTTCTTTCTTCTCTTCTTTGGTGGTATATGACCCTTCCCAGACGCATATTCTTCTACTAAAAACTCTAATTGCAAAGCAAATGGTGCGAGAGCCCAAATCTGTAAGATGTAGAATTAATGTAAAAGATATTGTGACTAAAGTATTGGACACTTAGGATTGATATCCTTAAAATCTTTAAACAAAAATCAATAACTCAGCTGAGAAAAGAGCTGAGTTATAGATATATATATATATATATATATATAGTTATAGATATAGATCCGGAGCACCGCACCAAAGGAGGCATTGGTGGCACTCTCCGGGTTTCAGTGGGTAGAGCTGTGTCCACTTACCAGCTGTCGGGCGCAGCGAGACCTGATGCCTCAGAGCATTTCCCGGCTTTAAAGAAAAAAAAACCTTTAAAAGTGAACTTATAAACAAGACATTGGTAGATTATATCAAGATTATTTATGCTCCGCAAAGCAAAAGTGAAGAACATGGTAAATATCCCCTTTTTAAACAATTTTACAAACCTTTTCTTGTACAATAGCAACAAATGGCAGAATGAATAAAACATTGTGTTTCCTATTAAGGATTTCTCGCAACATTAATATTTCTGCAACTAAAGTCTTCCCTCCACTAGTTGGTAATGCATAAATTAAGTTTTTCCTTTCTTGAACAGATTTCAAGCTAAGGCATTCTTCTTGCCAATCTGCAAAATGTGTTGAAATGAGTGGTTGTAAGGCTGTAGCTGTATATTGAAAGGTAAAATAATCATTATAGAAATTATGACAGATCTAAAGTAGCCAAAGGAAGCCACCAAGAAAATAAGCATATTGAACTTTTTTTTTTTTTTAATGTTAGTTGGATAGGCAAACTGGCAAACGTGCCACCTGATGGTAAGTGGTCGACGTCGCCCATGAACATAAACTAGTTTACCTGGAACGAGCCCAGGCAACTCATTTATGTGTTGCCTATCCTGAGACATAAGATGTTAAGTCTCGGTGCCAGTAATTACACTGCCTGGCTTGTCCTTCCCTCCGAAACACAGCAAAGCTGTTTCACAGGAGAAACAAGCAAGATGGTGGTACCTATGCAGCCGGGAGCGCGGCACAGCGCTTCCCTCCCACCGGTAAACTTACAACACAAAATATTGCCCATGGACCAATAAGAGCATGTAGTGGTCAGTTTGAGTTAGCTGCAAGTAAGTTCGTTATGTAATGGTTTAAATGTGGTGATGTTAGTCCTTTTAAGAATAACTATTTATTTGCTAGTTATTAAACAAACAACAATTACATACCATATAGTTTTTCTATGTTTCTATAGGTTTTAAATAAACCTTTTACAATCAAAGGTAGCCCATAGAAAAAATTACTAACGTTATTTGATGACTTTACTTCATTAACTTTTGTAGTGCTATCTAAAACAATACCACTCTCTCTAATATCTAATAGGAATGAGTCTTTGGTTTCAAATAGTGCACTTAAGTCATTATTTTTATTAACAATTGTTTCATTTATAAGATTGAAACTATCTTCAATTCCATGTAACTGCTTTCTCTCGCATGTCAATAAACTTTGATTCAAGTTGATGTCTTGCTCTAATTTAGAATTGAATAATTCATCATAATCTTCATTGATTTCTTCAATACTTTTCATAATATTCGTATTTTTAATACTTTGATTGTTTTCCTTACTTACTATAAATGAATCCAAGTTACTAATGTCCCTTAAACAGGAATCTAAAGCACCAGGAGAGCATGGTATGTCACTGCAGAAAGAAGTATTACTTCCCGAGTTACACAAAAACTCAACTTGATTGCATGGTATTGGTGGTGATTCGCACCGATCTGATGTTATTAAAGAAGCTACTTTTTGTGAAGTATTCGCAATAAGTTTACTTTCTTTGCTGATGAAATTTGAACGAGATAACTTCCTTGTTTCTAAGCGAAATCTCTTAGGTGTTGATGTGGAGCCGCTACAACCATTGACATCCCAATTCATTTTTATTATATCGCCTAATTCATAGATTTAATTCATTTATATTTTAATTTTTAAATAGTAAATAAACAAACCGGAGAATTCATGTTAAATATTTGCTTTGACGTTTTTGGCGTAATTTGACGTTCAACCAGTGAACAAATATACTCTGTGCCGTACTCTCACAGACTACCTATAATATTATAACGGGAATAGCGGGAATTATAACCTAGTCCGAATAAGTATCAAATGGAAATTGGAATTGACATTCTCGTATACCCGAAAGATATTTTATGTTTATGCCCGAAAGGGATAGGTATTTTTTTGCAGGGATACCACATTCATGAAAATAAGTCCACATAATAAAGTGAAACTTTTATTACATCGTCTCAAACTTTTTCGTCTGTGTGTTGCATGTCACGTGACGGTCTGCCGCCAAGTTTTCTAAGTATAAAATTAAGATTGATAAAGCTATTTTTATACCCTTAATGGAATAATATTCCAAACATTTTTAGTTAAATGTCTATAATGTGAAAAAAAGTTTCACTTTTACCGTGGTTTCATAAAACCACACAGTCCTTTTTTTCTTGAAACAAGTGTATTCAAAATAAAAATACTGGAAAAGACTGATAGCATATAGATACCTAACTATAGGCATATATACGCCCTACCCAAACATTTATTGTAATTTAAGACAGCTTCATTGTTCATGATTTTCGAAAATATGTAATAACAAATAAACCGCTAAAAACGTGCTAAAAACATAAATAACAAGAAAGAAAGCCAACGTCCTCTTAATATGTACGATCTATAGAATAGGGATGTTGACATTTTTCATAAATGTTTATAGATCATTTATAAATATCTCATAGAGGCGTAAATATTATTAACTTTTGCTTAAATACGTCTAATGCCTATAAAATCTTGCATCTTAAATTTCGCTTCAAAACGCTAACATTTGTCACGTGACGTCATAATATGTTGTCAAACATCGTAAAAATGATAAGATGATCTAGTTGTCGTTAGTAAAAAATGGCTTCAAATTTTTATAATTGTTGCCTATGTGTGTGTACACTGTCAAAACGCCTAAAAATTAGTTTTTACAATATGTACTGCGTACGGAAAATGGTGTATAAAAGTACGTCAATATTCTTCCGCTTCCGCTAAATAGGAACAGGTGACGTCATTTCCGTTTATTATCGCGTGACCTATTTTAAATTTTGTTACATTTTATTTATTAAATATTAATTTAATCAAATAAAAATAAGGGAAATTAATATTGTATTTTTTCAGAATTCTATCATAGAAACTACGAATTAACATCAAAATTATATTTTAATATGAATACTGTCAACATCCCTATTTAGCCTTTTATAATAGAAATAAAAATAATGTTTGTAATGGTTTATTTCGAAGAATCCTGTCACCCTTTTATAATTATAATACCATATTCGTGGGTAATCTGCCTATAACAAAACTGACATCACCATATTTTATAAACCGACCAAATTAAAAAGTAGTACAAAATGGCGGACATATTTGAAAAATTGTTTTGCGAGTGAGAATGTTTGTATGACATTAAAATTTAGTCGATTATTTTTTGTTGGGCACATCTTTGTTGTGACCAACATTAAAAATTGATATTCTGACAAAGACAAAAGAAAGTGTCTATGTCTCTGTCACTCTTGGAGTTTTTCGTATGTTGGTATCTCGTTCGTATTATTATTATCTTGTCAAATCTATTTGCTGCTTTATCTTAGATTGTAACAGACTACTTTTATGTAGAATATCACTGAACACAAATAATATCAAAGAGTATAAATATATTATAGGTATTGGTAAGTAATATAATAAAGTGTACTCATTGTACGGACGTACCACGGGAGGAAAAGGGGAGGGTAGCTGCCCCCCCCCCTGGAAGTTTATATTTTATATCCGCCGAAACTTGTTGTTGGTGTTCTCTCATTGTCTGACCATTCTTGGCTGATACTAACTTCAAGTTGTAGAGTGGGTAGTGCTTATACATAGGCTGCACTAAATGTATCGGGAATGGAATATTTCCACTGTTCCTGTCATATTAAAATCTTTTTAATTGAAAACTCCTTGGTTTAAAAATCGAATACCATTTATTTATTTAAAAAAAGATTCTCGGTCTTGTCACAAGGTCTTGTCAAACCACACTCCACAGCGTAGACAGAGTATTCTCTGTCTACGCTCCACAGACATATAAGAGAAGCAGACCGAACATGACAGCTACAAAACCGTGGCAACTATCAACACAGACACACTTACACACACATAAACAAAAGCATGGGCCGTATTCAGTACTTAATAATTATAAAATTGCAAGACGGATTATCTTATCTAGAAAATGGATTGTAATTCCATTGTTAAAACTCGAGAACGGCTGGACGGATTTCGATAATTTTGGTCTTAGAATAATCGTATCAGTACTAGGAAGTTATATACGATGAGAAATTTCGGAAAATGTTAGCACTTAAAAGGTGAGAAATATTGGAAAACGTGTATATAGGTGTAGGTTTTAAATGTAGGACTAGGTGTAGATTACTTGTAGTTATTTATTTATTCCAAGTCATAGTTGAGACAGAACAACGTATCGGGACAGCTAGTAATAATACTAATATAAAGACGAAAATATTATGTAAGTTTGTCATGTTTGTTGCTCTTTTATGGCAAAACGGCTGAACCGATTTGCCTGGAAGTTAAAATGGTGGTGGCTTATATCCCGAATTAGGACATAGGCTATAAAAAGAATCATAATCGTTCCGGATACGGTTGTGAAATTAAGTTAACGCAGACGAAGCTGCGGGCACCAGCTAGTTAATATGGATAATATAAATACGGAGATTGGAGTTGGAAAATAAAATGAAACCAAAAATAATTTACGAATCATTTATTTTTAAAATCATTCATTTTTTTAAATAAAATCGTTCAGTAAGGTTAGTTTAATTTGCATCCTTTTTACACCTTAATTGTACTTAAAACTTAATAACTAATTAATAAATGCAAGTGACTATAATCATGATCTTTATTTTGCGAAACAAATGTCATAATTTAATTAACCTTAAATTTTTTTCAAAATGCCTTCATTTCCTAAGATAGATAAGTAGTAAGGCCAGTAAAAAAATAATTACACCTATTATGTAACCTTCAATTGCCATTCTAAAAATCATAAATATGATGTAAAATTTTGACATAAGGAGTACTGGTGGGAGGGAAGCGCTATGCCGCGCTCCCGGCTGCATGGGTACCACCATCTTGCCTATTTCTCCCGTGAAACAGCTTTGCTGTGTTTCGGAGAGAAGGGCAAGACAGGCAGTGTAATTACTGGCACCGATACTTAACATCTTATGTCTCAGGATAAGCAACACATAAATGAGTTATAGTAAAAATAATAAAATAAGTGATAAATTCATCACCGGGAAGATATCTACAGTTACCATTTACCAACTACTATACTTAACATATTAACTGCCGTAGCCATATAGTACACGTACCCCAAGACGTCCAATGAAGTTTTACTATCTTTGGAATAGTATATTTTTCGACAAATACAAAAATAAATGCCTATAGGTATAGGTAGAAGATTTTGCAATATTCAGTACTCGTCTTGTGACCACTTTATACTTTTTATAAAGTTTTTAATGTAGCAATTACACATGGCAACCATATTATGAAATTAAAATCATACCTCTCGCAACAGTAAATCAAAAATTGTTGGAATTGCTCCATTATAGCCATTTTTATCTATATTAATAATAATAATAATAATAATATCTATGGACGCTTTCACACCACGTCAATCTGGTCCCGTGTTAAGTTCTCGAAGAACTTGTGTTACGGGTACCAGACAACGGAAATATATTTAATACTTTTATACTATACATATATTTAAGATTTTTATTATATAATACACATATTTAATACACATCCATGACCCAGGAACACAGAAAATATTTTTGTTCCCTGGCGGGATTCGAACCCGCAACCTCCGGCTTGAGCGCCAACGCGCTCACCACTGAGCCACAGAGGTCGTCATATTACGACTGTCAAAATGTTTTGAACATAAGACTTTATTTATAGATTTTTCAAAAGCCTTTGATATGCTAGATTTTAATACCTTATATAGTAAATTAACACAAAATGGAATTCAAGGCCCTCTATTAAACTTAATTAAAGACTATCATACAAATCGTTTCACCACCGTTAAAATTGACAACTGCTATAGTAAGATGTATCTAACCACAAAAGGCACCGCACAAGGATCTATAATTGGGCCAACTGAATATCTTCTCTATGTTAATGAAATGTGTAATTTGATAAAACAAGGCTCTATTTATCAATTTGCCGATGATACTTGTTTGATTGCGGCTCATAGATCAGTATCTGAAGCTGAAATTATTATGCAATATAACTACAATCTTATATGCAAATGGGCCCATGATGTTGGGCTGGTGATTAACGCTCAAAAAACTAAATTTATTCATATACATTCTTCACATAACGTATCCATCATCACCCCGGCTATCATGGCCCATACTCATGAATGTCTTCATAGTAACGATGGTAGTCGAAATAGTTCAAATTGTCAATGTCCGCTGTTAGAAAGAGTAAATCAACATACTTATCTCGGTATCGTAATTGATGACAGGTTCAGCTGGAAGCCCCACATTGACCTTATCTGCTCTAAATTAAGATCCCTACTTAGTAAATTATATATATTGAAACATAAACTTCCATATAAGATTTGCAGGATACTATATTTAGCCTTAGCTCAATCTGTTATCAATTATGGACTCAGTAGCTACGGTAGGACCTATAAAACTTATTTAAATAATATTTATGCCTTACAGTTAAGCCTATTAAAATTAATTATCTCAAAATTTAAAAATAAAAATATTTGGAGTGAAAAAGAAATATTTAAATACTGCAATGTTATGGATATATTTACCTTGGTTAAGTTTAATGTACTAAATGAAGTTAATGATCCTTCCTTACTTATAGAAAAATGTAGACCAAACATCTTAAGAAAAATTCAACATTTAAAAAAAATTATCACACCGGAATATAGAAATAATTACGGAGCTAGAATGTTAAGTTCTATCATACCTGTATTCGTTAATGAACTTCCAGAAGACCTACAAGAGCTATACCGGGACAAACGCAAATATAGAAGATTGTTAAAAGAACATTTATTAAAATCTTTAAGCATTTAAAAATTACATAATGTAGATAACCTAAGTAATTATTGGTATAAGATGGCGCGATACGGTATAAATACTATGCTATAATATTTTGTCTTATGGTACGCGGCGCGGCGGCTTGTCCAGATAAGCTCTTGTGAGTTTTCGTGGCAAGCTTACATCTAATTTTTGTGTATGTTTTTTTTTTGTACTTTTTGAACAATAAAAAAAAAAAAAAAAAAAAAAACAAGATTTGTGGGCTGCCAATTTGTCACGTTCATTTTTGCCAACCAGGAATTTCACAAGTGCATATCATTTGGAAACCTGAAAAGAAGTAAATGTATCATTCAAGAATGTTTGTGTACCTATTATGAGTTTAACCAAGCATCTATATTAAAAATAAATTAGGCACTCTTAATACATTGAAAGTTACCTTTTCACGCTTAACCTAAGCCATTAAAATAAAATAAATCTAATAAAATATATAAAGTAAATCTAAATACGACCCCTGCAAA
This sequence comes from Helleia helle, assembly GCA_963853865.1. Classification (NCBI taxonomy): domain Eukaryota; kingdom Metazoa; phylum Arthropoda; class Insecta; order Lepidoptera; family Lycaenidae; genus Helleia; species Helleia helle. The sequence continues at coordinate 1,336,229 of OY971423.1, forward strand.
TAACTCTCACATAACATCGACGTCAAATGGCGGCGAATGTCGTCGTGTTTCGTTCGGTTTGTAAGAGATCCGGTGGCCGCCCCCGCCCCTCACACACACATGACAGCACAGAATACTCAAAGACTACCCCAGGAGGGTAACGGTCCCCGCAAGCACCGGAGAATCCCTCTCTAGGCCTCCGGGCTCAGGTCAGGTACTTGAACCCGGAGACCTGGGCAGCCCCGCGTATTCTGGGGGGGGCGAATCTGTGCTCAACACAAAAACTGCCCGGGGTAAACGGAGCCGTCGGCAGAAGTCCCCTACCACAATGACCGTGGATTTCTGTAACATTTGGGGACTTCATACCAATCTTGACGCCGTCCATTACCACCTCCAGACCGGGAAGCCTTGCTCTTTTTAACCGAGACTCAGATATCCTCTCCGGCTGAAAACCAGCGGCATTCATTGCTATGCTGATGACAGCACTGGAGATGCTTTATACACTGGCCGCCCTAATATTTCTCGGGAACAAGTCGATGAGTGTCGGAACAAACTTGTGTCTGAAATCGAGTCTCTGCTGGCCAAAGTCTCGGAATGGGGGCGACTTAACCTAGTCCAATTTAACCCCAACAAGACACAAGTTTGCGCGTTTACCGCTAAAAAAAAACACCCTTCGTCGTTCCTCTACAATTCGAAGGCACTTCCCTAACCGCCTCAGCCAGCATTGGGATACTTGGCGTCGATATATCGAGAGATGTGCAGTTTCGTGGTCATTTGGAAGAAAAGGCTAAACTAGCCTCGAAGAAACTCGGCGTACTCAATAGGGCGAAGCAGTATTTCATGCCTTCACACCGCCTTCAATTATACAAGGCGCAGATCCGGCCTCACATGGAATGCTGCTCTCACCTCTGGGCTGGAGCGCCCCAGTATCAGCTCCTTCCATTTGACCGCATTCAACGCCGGGCGGCTCGAATCGTCGAAGACAATGTTATCTCCAATCGGCTTGATTCTTTGGCGCTGCGTAGAGATGTCGGATCGCTCTGCATCTTCTACCGCATCTACCACGGGGAGTGCTCTGAGGAATTGTTCGGACTAATACCTGCAGCAGAATTCCACCACCGGAAATCGCGGAAAAACTCCAAATTTCACCCACACCATCTCGATGTCCGGAAATCCACAACAACTCGATTTTTACGGCATTTCCTGCCTCGCACGACTAATATATGGAATCAGCTGCCTCCTATGGTGTTTCCGAACCGATACGACTTAGGGACCTTCAAGAAAAGAGCATACTCATACCTGAAAGGCCAGCAACGCACCTGCTAATCCACTGGTGTAGCGGGTGTCTGTGGATTTCGCTCTTCACTTACCATCACGTGAACCGACTATCCGTTTGCCCCCTCTTCTATAAAAAAAAAACTAAAGTACCAAAACTGTCAAACAGGATTTCTGGGAAGTAAAATGTTGTATTATTTACGTAGTATTCTCTATATAGTTTGTGATTATTTAAATAAACTTAGATGAATTTGCTGGGTATCATACGTATTCCTAAAATATATTCGCAAAACTCGCTTAATGTTTATATTTAGCTAAATTAAGTATGAATAGTAACATTTTAAACAAAACATTTTTCACGACGTTATTTTGCTTCACAATACTTAGGAAATATTATGTCAGGTGTTTTATTATATGTAGCACTACTACACCGTGGGGTACTGCACTTAACCATATTTGTCCCGTCTTATTTTTACAATTCACATATTAATATTTAATATTTTTATGAAACAAAAACACTTGAGCGATTTTGTTATGACGCCATTTGTCATGTATCATCATCATCATCTATCAATATGGCGGATGGCTACACTTTCTGTTTTGTCTATGTATGTGTCTGTGTTACTACAGAGACAAACAAAGGTGTATTTGGAGTTCAGACAAATGAGAACGAGATGGAGTTATTGCGTATTACTGTCAATGTGTTTGTGATAATTGTGTTAGGTCTGCTTCTCTTATATGTCTGTGTGTCAAACTTGTTTAGTCGTTGAGAAAATGGAATTGACTCAAAGAAAATTCTAGAGCGATGATTTATTACGACTTTCGTAGTGGTTTAACACAAAAACAGTGTGTTGACCGGATGATTTCTGCATTTGGTAATGAAGCCCCATCCAAAACCACAATTTATCGCTGGTTTGCTGAATTTCAACGTGGACGTGTCAAGCTCAGTGATGATCCCCGTCAAGGTCGTCCAAAAACTGCAGTCACCCAAGAAAACGTTGATGCTGTGCGTAAACTGATTGAGGAAGATCGACATGTGACATATCGCGAAATTCAGGCAACTTTAGACATTGACATGAGTCAAATACAAATAATCTTGCATGAACGATTAGGTGTAAAAAAGTTGTTTTCCCGATGGATACCGCATTTGCTCTGTGAAGAGCAAAAAGCGGCTCGCGTTACTTGGTGCGTCAGAACTCTCGAAAGATTCCACGCAGGATCCCCAAATGCTGTATACAACATCGTATCAGGTGACGAATCCTGGATATACGCGTACGAACCCGAAACAAAAAACCAGTCACGAGTTTGAGTGTTCGAAAATGAGTTAAAGCCAACAAAAATTGTTCGTTCACGGAGTGTTGCAAAAAAAAAATGATGGCCACGTTTGTCTTCAAAACCGGCCATGTTGCGACTATTCCTCTTGAGGGACAAAGAACGGTTAATGCAGAATGGTATGCTAGCATTTTTTTGTCACAGGTCGTTTCTGAACTCCGTAAAGAGAACTCAGCAACCGCCGCATCATCCTCCATCACGACAATGCGAGTTCTCACACCGCGCACAGAACAAAAGAGTTTTTAGAGCAAGAAAACAGAATTATTAGACCATCCGCCGTACAGCCCCGACCTAAGCCCTAATGATTTCTATACTTTCCCTAAAATAAAGAATAAATTGCGTGGTCAGAGATTTAATCCCCTGAAGAAGCTGTGGACGCCTACAAAACGGCCATTTTGGAGACCCCAACTTCCGAATGGAATGGTTGCTTCAATGATTGGTTCCATCGTATGGAAAAATGTGTCAAATTTCGCGGAGAGTACTTCGAAAAGCAATAAATACATTTTTAAATAGTAATGTTGTGTCACTTCCTTGATTCCCGAAATTTTCAGTGCCGCCCTCGTAGTACCTACTTATAACATTAATTTGTTTGTCGCTTTTGAGTGACTATTTGTGGCTTTTAAAGTCGGTTTTTTTAAATAATTTATTTACCCTTTTTAGTGCAAAACGATTTTTAATTTAAAAAAGGTTTTTTTATTTTTAATTATTAGAATATATTATAGTAATAGTAGGTAATAATATCTATGGACACTTCTACACCACGTCAATCTGGTCTTCTGGTTCCGTGGTAAGTTCTCGAAGAACTTGTTTACGGGTACCTACCAGACAACGGAAATTTATTTAATTCTTTTATAATATACATATTTATGATTTTTATTATATAATACATATATTTAATACACATCCATGACCCAGGAACACAGAAAAGTTTTTGTTCCCTGTCGGGATTCGAACCCGCTACCTCCGGCTTGAGCGCCAACGCGCTAACCATTGAGCCACAGAGGTCGTGATATTTTGGTATATTGAACTGTATGAAGCAAGCCCAAAAAGGGCTGAACCCAACATTAAGAAATGTGGACCGAAGCTCCACCCTCCGTCAAGGAGGGGCCCCAGATGTTTGATATGGGGGCTCATTCTGACCCTCGGCCCCACGCGGACCTGGAATGCAGCCCCCATTGGGGGTCCTCTCTGTCCAGTCCCGTGGAAGAGAAGGGCTTCGGTCTTCTCAGGTCTGATCCGAAGCCCTAACCTCTCTAATATGCGGCTGATCACGAGGTCGAGCGCAAACTCGGTTAGCCACACCGCCTCCTTATAGCCTCGTCCTCGGATACACGAGGATCTGCTACGCGGATGACACCCATCCCGGGAAGGACGTGGCCCCGCAGGATCCAGCCGTAGCCGACGTCCCACAGGATCGAAGCGGGTGTGTGTCCCACTTTTACCTTGTTTCGTGTATGTGTTCTTGTGTAGTGTGTATAATAAAACATTTTTTTTTTCGGAGGGATCTATGCTAATGGCCGAAAGGCCCTAATGCTTCGTCGGATTTCTGTGAGCCCATTTGGCTCACTATTGGTTTGTTAAAGTGTGGGGGTTGCCCCCCCCAACCGTGCAGTCCGCCGGTCGGAACTGCAGCGTCCGCCACAGGAGGTCTTGATGAGGGTTGTTGGGCGGGGCCCCCCTCGACACCCCGTGGTAGGCATCACCTATCGGATGCGTTAATGATTAAGTACCGCGCGCTACCCACTTCCCCCACTTGAGGGAGAGGAGAGGGCCGGCCCTCGCATTAATAGAACCGAGATAAACTCGTAGACCGTTTGATTCGTCGTGGGTTTCAAACCCACGGTCAAACGTCGTGACGTTCTGACATCGCTTTGAAGTGGCCCTTAATCGAGTCTAACCTGAGGTCTCTATGCAGGTTGATGTTTCTTACGTACCACGGGCAACCGGTTGCCATGCGTAAGAATTTATTCTGGACTACTTGTAATGCATACAGTCGTTTCTATGGCACATGCCCGAATGCGACACAGGAGTACGACAGTATGGGTCGGATACAAGCTTTATACAAAGTTAGCTTGTGCCTGAGGGGCATCTTGCTATTTTTGTTTAACAAATAATATAATCGGCTCATCACGAAATTGCCCTTTTTAATGACTGAATTTATATGTGGTCTAAACGACATCGACCTTTCGAGGATGACCCCCAGGTACTTAACTTAGGCTCTACTCTAGTAGGGATTACTATATCGTTTAATTTGATTGGCGCCATTGTCCGATGCCGCTGACTGAGAGTGCCCTTTCTGCGTGTAAATTGGATGGCTTTACTTTTCTCAGGGTTTATCTCTATTCTCCATTTAGCGAACCACTCACCTAGCTCGGTGACGGATCGCTGAAGGGAGATAGAGGCCCTGGCAGCTGACGGCCGTCACGAATAGAGCCAATTTCGTATTCCGATTTCTCGGTATGTCGGAAGTATATTATATATATATATATATATATATATATATTATATAGATTATATAAGGTCGGAGATAGCACCGAACCCTGAGGGACTCCGGCCCTCAGGGGTCTCCGAGAGGACAGAGTGCCCTCGACCCTATATCTGAAATGCCGGTCAGTCAGGGATAAAACAATACTATACTGTGTAAAAGTATGTTTATTTTTTTATTTTTTTTAACATTTTCCCTATAAAACGCGGCCATACGTTATGGCGGTGCGCGTGAAAGGTTACAACAAACATTGTTTGGTTGAGTAAATTAATAGTATTGTGAAATTTTACCAAGTAGGTAATATGGATTAATCCTACAAATACATACAGCTTGGCAGAAAAGAGTATGGAAAAAATGAGGGCGCCACTTTCACTTAGGTCTCATCATAATATAGAAAATCAGCAAGATAATTTAATCAAATCGTTCAAAATAAATGCGAAACACTAAGCTTGACTCAAAATCTAGTATTTGTCGGCCAAGTAGTTTCAACATCATAGGTTTTCATTTAGTAAAATATTTAGTTCCACCGGTCACCACGTCATACTCTTTTTTGCCAAGCTGTACTACATACTACATACTACATACTATATACTTAATAGTACCTCAATGTGAAAGATGTTTTGATATTCCGGAATTCTGTAGATCAGAAATGGGTGTTAGAAGCGAAAAATACACTTAACATTTTGAAACCTTTTTAAGTACATTGCAGTTAAAGTCAGTCAGAAAGGATTATTTCACAGGAAAATTACCAAATCTAAATTTATTTACTGACAATGTTACGGTAGAATAATATTTGTATTGGAAGCTATGACGTTACGAGCTCAGCATTCGCGTATATTATCACATGATCAATGGGTCTATTTTCGTAAATTTATTTCTTTTATTATTAGGTATATTTTGGTCAGTATGATATATAATTCTGTATATTTAATTACTGTAATACATAACAATCTTCCATTATTTTTGTTAGTGTCATCGACCGTATTGGAAATGCTTACAGCCAATCTTCTGCGCCAGAAATTACACTGCCTATCCTGCCCTTCTCTCCGAAACACAGCACATTGTTTCACGGGGGAAACAAGCAGGATGGTGGTACCCAAACAGACTGGAGCGTGGCACAGTGTGACCCTTCTACCGGTATGATGAATATGATATCATAATATTATCAATAATTATACTTCGTTGTAATTTGTCACGTGAAAGTTTAAATACTTAGAGGCCAGGGCCAACCAGTACTTTCTAATTTTACTGTTTCATAGCCCTTGTGTCAATAATTGCATCTCATCATCATCAGGCGCCATCTTCATATTGAAGTTCGGGTCAGTTGGCTAAATTTTCTGCAATCCCATGCTGCTTCTTTCAGATGCGTGTAGCTTTGGTTCCATCTAATGATGACTTAATATTTTAGCTTCGTAAACATATTATGTTAGGTCTTTATGATACTTAAAATAAGCAAGTGGTAACGTCGCCCGATCATATACGAATGTACACTAAACTAATAAGAGCTAGTTTCGTGTTCTGTCCTGGCCTTGCCTTTATTTAAAGGAATTTGTAGGATGGTATGACGCATGGCGATTCTACAGTGGGAGGGATGCGCTGAGCCGCACTCCTGTCTGCTTGGGTACCAACCATCATCGTGCTTGCTCCTACCGAGAAACTGCTTCACTGTTTCGGAGAGAAGGGAGAAGGGTAGGGAGAAAGGACATAAGTAACATCTTATGTCTCAACTCTAAGGATAGGCAACACACCTTCAGCCGCTTTAATTTGAGGGTCCCGGATAGGCATTCAACAGGATCACCTCAGCGATAGGCTGGCCCCGGCGAAGGCCAGACTACTCCTCTTAAGGGGGCTGCCCGGCTACTTGGGCAGTCCCCGCGACGTCGTGTTATACTGGGCCCAGGTTCCCATCCTGAACCCGACACGAGCACAGGGGCGTTACTGGAGGCCCATGAAGTAGTGCCTCCTGTGCACCCCCGTTCGCCGCCCACGCGGGGAGGCCTCGTCGGCGGCCTCCTCTCTCATCCGCTCGTCGGCCTCCTTCTGGGACATTATTGCCTCGCAGAAGGAAACCATCACCGTCCAGGACTCGTCGTCACCGAGCATCGCGGTGATGACACTCGGCAGAGACAAGTCCCCTCCGATGACCGATGTCAGATCATGACGCAGCGCCGCCCATCTCGGGCACACCTCGAGGGTGTGCTGGGCCGAGTCCACCGCCGCGCCACAATCTTGACACACTGTCAACGGCTCCCTGTGGGCCGTCCGGCACAGGTACTCACCAAAGCAACCATGCCGGTGAGCACCTGTGTCAGACGGAAGTTGAGGGGTTTGCGCTTACGGCGCATCCACCGCTCAAGGACCGGACGCAGAGCAACCGTTAGGCTTTTGCCGTACGGCTGTTGCGCCAGGTCCTCCCCCACCTTCGCATTAACGCCTCTTGCCCTAGTCGGCGAACCCGAAGGATCCCGTCTAGCGTAAGGCTCTCACCAAGAGACCTCCTATCCGAGACATAGGAGTGCGTCTCGGCAAGAACCTCAGCTACGAGTTCCCACGGGGGGTTACCGGCCAGGGCAGACCAGTCACGATACTGTACGGTACCCCCGGATCACTCTTACCGCGATGACCCGCTGCGCCGAGCGCAGCTGGGCCTTATTCCTCGTGGTAAGGTGTCCCGCCCAGATGGGTGCACCGTAGGTTGCCATACTCCGGCAGGCTCCGGAGTATAGCTGCCTGCAGGCGGCGCTGGGTCCTCCGAGGTTCAGGAGGAGTCTGCCCAACGCACTTGCCGCCTTCACGACCTTCGGTCCCAACATTGAGAAATGTGGGCCGAAGGTCCACCCACCGTCAAGGATGAGCCCCAGATATTTGATATGGGGGCTCATCCTGACCCTCACCCCTCCGACCTGGAGGGCAGCCCCCGGTGGGGGTCCTTTCCGCCCGGTCCCGCGGAAGAGAAGAGCTTCGATCTTCTCAGGTCTGACCCGAAGCCCTAACCTCTCTATGCGGCTGATCACGAGGTCGAGCCCGACCTCGGCCAGCCGCGCCGCCTCCTTCACGAGGTTGTCATCCGCGTAGCATATGACACCTATCCCGGAGAGGAGGCGGCCTCGCAGGACCCAGTCGTATCGGATGTCCCACAGGATCGGACCCAAAACTGATCCCTGTGGGACACCGGAGCCGACTCGCCGCCACTCAATGGACCCCGACCGATTCTCGTAGGCCACCCTCCTCTCGGAGAGGTACGCCTCCAACAGCCTCCTCAGATACGGGGGCAGACCGAAGAAATACAGTGCCTCCCGTATCACACTGTGGGGGAGGCTGTTGAAGGCGTTCGCGATGTCCAATGACACCGCGACCACCACCTCCCCTCTGCGTTCCGCCTCACCCATCACCGCCCGAAGGCGTTTGAGGGCGTCGATGGTCGACCGGCGTGCCCGGAACCCAAATTGGGACTCTGAGAGTCCCGGTCCCGGGCCTTCCTTCAGGTGCTGAGCGAGATGGGAGGCCACTATTCGTTCCAAGGCCTTCCCAGCTTCGCTCAGCAGCACCACCGGTCGCACCGCCAAAGCCGAGTCCGGGGTCCACCCTGCTTTTGGTAGCAGGCAGAGCCGACCCTCCTTCCAGGCCCTCGGGAACCGTCCGGACCGCATGCAGCGGTTGAACAAGTCTCGAAGGCTATCACCGAGGTACCCGAGAGAGATCGCGAGGACCCCGTCTGGACCCGGCGCCCTCTTCTTACTCTGGAGGCGGGACAGAACCGCCTCCATTTCAGCCTCCGTGACGGGTGGCGGAACACCTTCCTCGTCCAGCGTTTGCCGAGCCAGTCTGGGGGGCATGAAGCCCAGTGGACCGAACCCTGTCTCGCAACCGACACCATGAACATTCCATACCATCATCATCTGCGTCCGCTTTCCCGAAATTCCTATGTACATGAATAACTTGAATATGGAGTTTCCCGTAGCCTATTTAATTAATCCTTGAGCGTGTTTTTCGAGATCTTGATATTTGTTAATGGAAATTTGTAGAAATAAAGCATCGCCTACAATAATAATAATAATAATAATAATAATAAAGCCTTTATTTGACCAAGCCACATTGTATCTTAGTTACTAAATTAAATATAAATTACTTTCTACTTGTTATACATATTTAAATTTCTTTTTTTAACTTATTTTTGTTCACTTATTTACCTATGTGCTTTATAAAGCTAGGTCCCCAGGTTGGGTGAAGGCCTCCTCCAAAGATGCCCACTTTTGTCTATCCTGTGCTATTTGCCACCAGTTAGAGAATTATCTTTTAATATGATAAAAATAATGGGTTCCATGACCCGCGGGGTCCAGGGAAAGATCAAAAACAGGTCCTCATAGCCTATATAGCCAATAGGACCAATAAATTTTTCTAACAGAAAGAGGCCTATTTTTCCTTTAACGCCGGGAAATGCTCTGAGGTATCTCGCGGGGAGTTGGTCTCCCCACGCGGGTATGTGGGACTCGCTGCGCCCGAAAGCTGGTAAGTGGACGCAGCTCTATTCACTAAAACCCGGCGAGTGCCACCAATGCCGCCTTTGGTGAGGTGTCCGAATCTAACAAACAATAAACAGTCAGTCGCGCAAGGGACCGACGCCACCTCCACAGAAGGGTTGTCCCGCACCACAGAACAACCCCTCCCAACGTCGGGACAGTACAATGGGGTGAGGTTCCCATCCACGCCCCTTGCCCCCCCTGCTTGTCCTTGTCCCCTCTTCTTATAAGAGGGGTATAAAGAGCCCCCTCGGCTCAATTAGCTTCGCCCATGGTGCTGGGCTCACCCTAGGCTACTGAGCCCCACCGCCACGTCAAGACCTGAACCATGGTGGGGAAAGAGGCCTTTTCATCTCACTTGAATTACTATTAGGATTTACATACTCACTACACACAGTTTTAGGAAAGATATTAAAAAACCCCTTACCAATTAATCTTGTATTCTATACGAGGTTAAATAATACACCGTCTTCGTTATAAACATATCAAGTTCAAAAGATTAAAAACATATAAATCAATCGGCAGCTACGTTTAAAATAGAGTCGATCATTAGTGTATCTGAAACTATAGCTGAGCTCTACCGGCTTGGAACAACACATGTGTGTAACCATTAGGTATGTTTTAGTGTCACATACAACCTCTTCTATGATTATATATTGAGAGATTACCGGTTCAAATCCAAAGAGATATTAATTTATATACTGGAGATACGGTGTGATGATAGTATAGATTACGTCATCTATAGTAAGTACCTAGGTGAGAGCTTCCTCGATATTAGTAATCTAAGGCAAGTTGACAAAACTATAGCTGAGCTCTACCGGCTTGGAACAACACATGTGTGTAACCATTAGGTATGTTTTAGTGTCATATACAACCTCTTCTATGATTATATATTGAGAGATTACCGGTTCAAATCCAAAGAGATATTAATTTATATACTGGAGATACGGTGTGATGATAGTATAGATTACGTCATCTATAGTAAGTACCTAGGTGAGAGCTTCCTCGATATTAGTAATCTAAGGCAAGTTGACAAAACTATAGCTGAGCTCTACCGGCTTGGAACAACACATGTGTGTAACCATTAGGTATGTTTTAGTGTCACATACAACCTCTTCTATGATTATATATTGAGAGATTACCGGTTCAAATCCAAAGAGATATTAATTTATATACTGGAGATACGGTGTGATGATAGTATAGATTACGTCATCTATAGTAAGTACCTAGGTGAGAGCTTCCTCGATATTAGTAATCTAAGGCAAGTTGACAAAACTATAGCTGAGCTCTACCGGCTTGGAACAACACATGTGTGTAACCATTAGGTATGTTTTAGTGTCACATACAACCTCTTCTATGATTATATATTGAGAGATTACCGGTTCAAATCCAAAGAGATATTAATTTATATACTGGAGATACGGTGTGATGATAGTATAGATTACGTCATCTATAGTAAGTACCTAGGTGAGAGCTTCCTCGATATTAGTAATCTAAGGCAAGTTGACAAAACTATAGCTGAGCTCTACCGGCTTGGAACAACACATGTGTGTAACCATTAGGTATGTTTTAGTGTCACATACAACCTCTTCTATGATTATATATTGAGAGATTACCGGTTCAAATCCAAAGAGATATTAATTTATATACTGGAGATACGGTGTGATGATAGTATAGATTACGTCATCTATAGTAAGTACCTAGGTGAGAGCTTCCTCGATATTAGTAATCTAAGGCAAGTTGACAAAACTATAGCTGAGCTCTACCGGCTTGGAACAACACATGTGTGTAACCATTAGGTATGTTTTAGTGTCACATACAACCTCTTCTATGATTATATATTGAGAGATTACCGGTTCAAATCCAAAGAGATATTAATTTATATACTGGAGATACGGTGTGATGATAGTATAGATTACGTCATCTATAGTAAGTACCTAGGTGAGAGCTTCCTCGATATTAGTAATCTAAGGCAAGTTGACAAAACTATAGCTGAGCTCTACCGGCTTGGAACAACACATGTGTGTAACCATTAGGTATGTTTTAATGTCACATACAACCTCTTCTATGATTATATATTGAGAGATTACCGGTTCAAATCCAAAGAGATATTAATTTATATACTGGAGATACGGTGTGATGATAGTATAGATTACGTCATCTATAGTAAGTACCTAGGTGAGAGCTTCCTCGATATTAGTAATCTAAGGCAAGTTGACAAAACTCAACTTCATTTTCTCAAGATATTTTCCATCATCAACGATGGGTTCACAGGTCAGGTTACCCACGCCTCCCCCACCATCAGTTCAGGTTCAGGCCTTGACGTGGCGGTGGGGCTCAGTAGTCTTGGGTGAGGCCAGCACCTTGGGCGAAGTGAATTGAGCCGAGGGGGCTCTTTGTACCCCTCTTATAAGAAGAGGGGACAAAATAGCAGGGGGCAAGGGATGAGGACGGGAACCTCACCCCATTGTACTGTCTCGACGTTCGGAGGGGTTGTTCTGTGGTGCGGGACAACCTCTCTGTGGAGGTGGCGTCGGTCCCTTGCGGGACAGACTAGCCGTCGAGCTGCCCTGTTTGTTTACTAGCACCGGGGCACCGGGGCACCTAACCAAAGGCGGCATTGGTGGCACTCGCCGGATTTTAGTGGGTAGAGCTGGCGCGTCCACTTACCAGCTGTCGGGCGCAGCGAGTCCCACATACCCGCGTGGGGAGACCCACTCCCCCGCGGGATGCCTCAGAGCATTTCCCGGCGTTAAAGAAAAAAAAAAGGAATTATTACAACTTCTGAGGTGTCCATGTCAATTGCTATCATATTATATTGCTATATTATGTGTGCTTAGCTAATGCAAGCACTAGGCAAGAAGAAAGTGTTCTAAATAAATAAAAAATATTTTTATTCAATGTTGTACATTAAAGTGCCCCCCTGGGAAGTAGGATAATGGGGCCCCGACGAAAACAACAATTTTAAAATCTGTGAGCCTGATTTTTTGGGCTAGAGAATTATAAACCTAAACTAGTAAGTAATAAGGGCAGTATTATTATTAACTAGGTATTCTAATCAGCAATCATTGTTGTAATATCACTCAATCATATTCTGATAGAAATAATGGGGCCCCATGAATCGTGGGGCCCTGGGCACGTGCCCAAAGTGCGCAGTGGGAAAGAAGATCCTGCTTATTGTTCTCTATGAAATAGCCAACCAAATGCTCTAATACTGTAGAGTTCATCATATTTTAGTACAGGGTATATTTGCAATTTACATTGAAGACAGACGAGCTGTGTGGTCAACATCACCCATGAATATGGGCACATATACTAGCCCAAGCAACTCATTAATTAGTTATTACACTACCTGCTTACATTTGCTCCATAATAAGGATTTCAAATTAACTATGGTCCCGAAATTGAAATAAAAACTATTCCCCAAAATAAATAGCCTTCCTCAATAAAATGGCATTTCAAATGCAAAAACATATAATAAAAAAACATAATATCCTAGTGGTAGTTCCGAAGATTATCGAGTTTAAAGTTTAAACCAACAAACTGCCACTTCAACGAGCTTATTCTTCGCGTGATATCGGTAACGGATGTCTTCGTTCCCGTAGATCATCACGATGCGAGTGGCAAGGGATCGGTCGTCTTGGCGTTCATTGAAGGAGGCCTATGTTCAGCAGTGGACGGATAGAGGCTGATGATGATGATGAGGATATCTTTTCCAAAGGTTCGCTTTGATATCAAAGTCGTAACTAGCCCGGGGCTAGTAAAATATGATGAGCTCTGGTGTATAATATGACGCAGCGTGAGATTTTAGAGATCCTTCGTTCATAACGATAGTCCAAAGTGTAACTCTGAGGCGATCAGAGACCAGAGTCGTACGTACGTAAAGTTGGTTCGATAACAAGCTGTTAACGATCATGATTAAGTTCATAACCTTTCGAATTAGTGTAGTCCAAACTCCATTCATAAATACGGAAGGTCGCTGACTTGATCTAATTTTAGCGTCAAATTCCCTAATTCTGTGATTCACTAGATTACGAAATTAAATCGTTCTCATTATGTTCTGAGTTGTTGCTATCGGGTATTCCATCTAAAGATGTTTTAACAATGAAGGACTTACCAATGTCAATATGAAGTTGGATAGAGATAGGAGGTAGAAAAAAATACCAGGATATTGTATTTTATAATCAACTTGGAATATTAAGTTATTTCACCCCCTAGGTAGGCCGTAAAACGGTACCTTGGTCCTTAAATAGCCATTGTTAACAAATCAATGGTGTTTTATGTGTCACCTACAATGTTTGGTAATGTCAACATGATAATATTAGAATAATAAAGTCTTGACTATCATAAAGCCAAAACCCAAAATTTTTTAGAATCCAAATTAACGGCACTTGTCGATTGAGTGGAAGTTTATATAATAAAAGGATTACAAACGAAAATCCATTTAAAAATCAATATGAGAATCTCATAGCAGAAATGAATCGCAGCGAGAACCTCACAAATGGAAAACTTGTCGTTAGTACGTTTAGGTAAACGCCACGCCCTTTCCTCCTGGTGCAGGCGAAAACTTCGGCGTAAAGAAACCGGAGCTGCCCGGTGTTCGGCTCAAAAATGACCGCGGCTAAATATATCTCGCGGGGCGCGGGGCGGCGCGGCGGCAGGCGGCGGCAGGCAGCCGCGCCAGAGCCGCCCTGGTCGCCGCGGACTCCACATTCCAACGTCGTGCTGCCGGTCGAAGATAGTGCCGATCAGTGACCGTCCTCCGCCCGTGCAAGTGAGTGCGCGAAGTGCAGTGTCCGCCGTACAGTGTGTAGTGTTCAGTTCCAGAATGTGCCCTAGATACGTGCCAAATCGGGCTGTTGGCGCCATGTTTAGCGCGGGATTACGTTACAGCGCGCGCGCACCATATCGGATTTTTCACGGAAATGCCTGTTTTGCAACACACACACTACACACTGTACACAGGATTACTGTAGACAAACGTTACTAGTGTCGTTTATTATTACATGCCAATGAGAGAAATTAGTCAAAGTTTTCAAAATTAACATATAGTAAAAAGTAAAATTTTAATATACTCAGACCGATAAATCCTTAATTATATATATAACAAAAAATATGCTAACATGTTTGAAAATTCAATGTTAGAAATAAGTTCATTGTGCACATCTCCTAAGATCACGTCATAATCTTTTTAGCTTCATAACGTTTAAGAAATTATCGAGATATTGGATCCATATTATAGCTAAGTTCAAATATTCAAATATAACGTCTTTTTGAAAAACGTTGCAGATTTGGCGACAACGGATACAGCCAGATAGCAATTTTGTATGTACTTAAAACGGTACAATTAAATGAAATCGTTAATCATAATTAAGATAAAAATAAAAAGAAGAATTATTTTAAAGAAAAAAAAAACGAAAAAAGATATCGTTTAATTTACATATAAATGATTATTCAATGTCATAAAAAAATGACATAAAGATCAATAATAAGCTGTATGCTGTTCTAAAAAAAAGTAGCGAAACGTGTAATCTAAATACCATCGAATACCGAATCCAATTTAACTCTAAGCTTGAACGTGTGCCAACTGAAGCCCGTAGGTGTGCCTAATGGTCAGAAAGATAAAACCGCTAAAAATAACCCGGACTTCATAAACAATCAATTCGACGTATGAATTTCAGCTTTAATTATGGATCGAAGACAGGAAAATGTTATTTTAGGATAAGATGACGGAACAATAAAGCTAGAAGATTCTGGATTGAAAGTAATCCATTTGTAAATTGTCTAAACTTTGGAATTTTTGAGGGTTTGAGGTACAATGACTTAATACGAAAGTGAGGTCACTTTAATAAACTTTTATTCCCTAAAGCATTATGCGAAATAACAATTAATTTCAAATGCAACGCACATGGTTACCAAATGGAAAAAAAAACTTCTATAATATTAAATTATAGATGCAGAAAATCTTATCAGGTAGTTAATACTTGACGAACTCTCATTGAAGATTAAGTTGTATGTCAGTTAATTAGTTTTATGGTCAACCTTTTTTTTTTTCTTTTACGCCGGGATATGCTCTGAGGCATCCTGCCTGGGGAGTGGGTCTCCCCAGGTGGGTATGTGGGCCTCGCTGCGCCCGAAAGATGGTAAATGGTCGCAGCTCTACCCACTAAAACCCAACGAGTGCCACCAGTACCGCCGTGGTGAGGTGCCCCGGATCTGTTAAGCTAACAGGGCGCCTCGACGGCTAATCAGTCCCGCAAGGGACCGACGCCACCTATACAGAGGGATTGTCCCGCACCACAGAACAACCCCTCCCAACGTCGGGACAGTACAATGGGCTGAGGTTCCCATCCTCTCCTCACCCCCTGCTCTTTTGTCCCCTCTTCTTATAAGAGGAGTACAAAGAGCCCCCTTGGCTCAATTAGCTTCGCCCAAGGTGTTGGGCTCACCCTATGCTACTGAGCCCCACCGCCACGTCAAGGCCTGAACCATGGTGGGGAGTTTTATGGTCAACCTGTATAAATAAGATATTTCTTATCGACTTAATATATATGCCTCTTTCTAAAACGCAAACTGCCGATTCCGGGTATATCACTTAATTATAAAAGATAACTAGGCGTACCTCAGGTTATTACATAAGGCCCGGAATTTTTTACATTATTTCTTAATGCCGTAATTTGAAATTTTTATTCTCTGTATAATATAAATAAAGACATCGATATAGGAAACTGTAACATAATAATACCAAAGTTGACAAGAAGCCAACGCTCCCTGATAGTATGTAGTAACGGCATGATATAATTTGCCTGCCAAGATAAAAATAACGTAACATATGAGATGTTACGTTACGTTACATGTACTTATTAAAGGTCGGAGCCGATGAGTAATCACAATACTTTCTTTCAGACAAATAAACAATCACCATGTCTGACGAGGAAGAATACTCGTAAGTATACATACATATTACTATTTTTTAAATAACTTTAGAAGAAATTTTGTTGACGAATACTTGAAACAAGTAAGCCAGCTTCTGTGGCCATTTTTAACTGTTTATATGGTTTTAAATATTTCACTGTTACATTTGTATTGATACATAAATATATTTCTACATTGTAACACAATACACACTACAAAGTTGTATACTTTTAAACATTCCCTCATTCGACCAATGTTTTATCCTTTACATCTTTGACTAACTCTCCCTTCGTTTCGAGATGGATAATCGTTTTGCACGTGCGTTTTTTTCACTGCAAGTTATCCAAATACTAAATTAATAAAGTGTTAAATGTTCCATGTATATTCCACAGTGGCTCCGAAGAGGAAGTAGAAGAAGAAGTTCCTGAGACGTAAGTTGAATCGAGACGACGATACAAGTCCCGAAATATTTCACTTTCTGGTTTGGTATTTGAAAAGCTTATGAGACCTTGTCTTTGTCTTAGCCTCTTTTTCTTAAATCTCTTAAAATATGGCAACAGTCTCCAAAAATGTAGATACATTCAAATTGTACAGACAATAGTTTTTCTGACCCCCAACTATTACATTTCCTTTAGTCTCAATTTAGTGGCACCCTCACCAAATCCTTTTATCTCTTTTGTTACAGGAAGTAAGTGGTGTGCTCTTTTCGTTGATCCGGCACTTTCATTTCGTTGTCTTAGTTTAGACTTAGATGCTTTTTCTAACGCTTGATTGATGCTTTCGTTGCTTTTCAGACTAGAAAAAGTATAGGTGCTCCGCTTTCATGATGCGCCCCTTTTAACCTCAAAATACTATAGCATTATAATGAACGAGACTCATTGCGATGTTACAGTGTTTTGATGTAATAAGACCAATGTAAAGTGATGATGAAACGTGAGTATATAAAGTCTCTTATATGAGTCATTATTGTACAGTAGAATTTGTAAGTAGATTTGCACCTGTGTCGTCTATATTACAAATTAAAGGTTCAAATTTGTAATTGTTTTTATTTTTTTCCATTACGCTGCTGTTGCCGTTGTGTTACAAATGAAGACCCGCACCCAAACAAGAGTAAGTCCTAAAATTATAATTACGTTTAGGACAATCGCTTTGCTTTTAGACACTAAATGTAGCAACGAAAAACATATGCAAATGCTCGAATTGGTATCAAAATTAATATTTTGCACAGAGTGAAACTGCAAATGGATTATAGCAACAAAAATTTGTGGATTTTGGACACTACTGACATAGATTTTTATTTTTGTATGCGCCAAATAATATTCTCACTGCCTTATCGTGTCTATGATAAAATATATCATGTAGTAGAGGCTGATTGTTATTTTCTGTTTCTAGGAGTAGACCGTCGATCGCGTAAGTTGCACCGCTCTCTGTGGTGTCACTAACTTTTTAATCCTCACAATTAACGTAGCGGCGTGTGCGCAGACTTTTCTTTTAAATGTTGTAAAACTCCTTGAATCTGGATAAATGGGACACGTAGTCGGCTATAAGCAGTACGGATCTATTTTTAATATAACACAGTTGCGCCCACGCCTCTTTAGTAAGAACAACACAAGATGTGAGCGGAAACCTTGTCGATCCAGCGCATCTCCGACCGCATGATAGGTTTAAAATAACCCTGTAGCATGGCAACCACCTTATAGTGAAATAATATTATGGTAACATTTATTTATGTGTACCATTACCTCTTATATGTTACTCCATTTTCCATTTACGCTGAACAAACACTGAAAAAAAACATGCAGAAAATATTGGACAGTGCAGACACGCTTATTGACAAATGTTATAACAAATTTTAATTGAAACTAGAGTACAAAGCAAACTTTAATCGATAATAACAAATATACAAGTGTTAACTATGCTATAACGTAAAAATGGGTAACGAATGATGGCGGAGTGGGAACTATACAATTACACAAGGACAAACCTAAATAATATCATCGTAACAACGCTATATGTACTGGGGCCGTTGTAGCAACGGTTTGGTAACATTAACAAGCACTTGGAAATTATATTTGATTATTAATTACGGCTCTCAATTTACAGGGGTGAGGGAGACCCAGAATTCATCAAGGTAAATTTCATGCATATTTTATGAAAAATAATGATAATTAATATGTACTGTAAAACTAAAAGTCGATACCAGTTTGGTATAATATTTTTTGAGTCAATTAAATCAATAAAAATTGTAAACGCTTGTAATCTGTCTTTTAAAACACTATATAATATTTTATATTTATTGATAGCTTTCACTATCAATTTACTATGCTATGTTATGGGACGTTAAGTAAAATTCTGTATTTTCACTATTCCAGCGTCAAGACCAGAAGAGGTCAGACCTAGATGAACAGTTAAAGGAATACATTAACGAATGGCGCAAACAGCGGGCCAAGGAGGAGGATGATCTCAAACGCCTCAAGGAGAAGCAGGCCAAGCGCAAAGTGAGTAAATAACAACACAAATAAATAAACTAGAAAATATACTTACCTTAAAACAGCTTAACTGACTTCAATAAAAATGTCCAAGAATCACCGCTATAAAACCTGTTTAAAATATAAAGAAAATCGCATCTAACTCGGTTTACCTGTTTAAGAACTTCGGTGCAGACACAGCGGTGAAACTTATGAAACCTCCCTGTTTGCATCAGGGGTTAAACATTTCAAAGTATTCGATCACACAACAAAATTAAACTCTTGTTTTGACACTCAGGTCTCTCGCGCAGAGGAAGAGAAACGCCTCGCCCAGAAGAAGAAGGAGGAAGAGGAGAGGCGGATCCGTGAAATTGAAGAAAAGAAACAGCGTGACATCGAGGAGAAGAGACAGCGGCTTGAGGAGGCCGAAAAGAAGCGCCAGGCTATGCTCCAGGCGATGAAAGACGCCTCCAACAAAACCGGACCTAACTTCACCATTCAGAAAAAGAGTGAAAACGTATGTGCATCAGTTACTTACAAAACATATAACTTTTTAAAATTATAGAGGTTTTATAACAACATTTTGTCAACAGTTCGGCCTGAGCAGTGCCCAAATTGAGCGCAACAAGACCAAGGAA
Organism: Helleia helle; assembly: GCA_963853865.1. Taxonomy (NCBI): domain Eukaryota; kingdom Metazoa; phylum Arthropoda; class Insecta; order Lepidoptera; family Lycaenidae; genus Helleia; species Helleia helle. The sequence goes on from OY971423.1 coordinate 1,355,841, forward strand.
CAGTTGGAAGAGGAGAAGAAAATATCTTTGTCTATTCGTATCAAGCCCCTCAACATCGAAGGTCTATCCGTAGACAAGCTTAGACAAAAGGCTACGGAACTTTGGGAGTGCATTGTCAAACTTGAAACAGAGAAATACGATCTTGAAGAGAGGCAAAAGAGACAAGACTATGACGTACGTATATTATACATTCTTATTATTTATCAATGTTTACTAAATGATACCACAGTTAATTAATATTAACTTTCTTTACAGTTAAAAGAGCTCAAAGAAAGACAGAAGCAGCAGCTGAGGCATAAGGCTCTCAAAAAGGGTCTAGACCCAGAAGCCCTTACAGGCAAACACCCTGTAAGTATTAAGACAATATAGTCTATGATTTGCTTTAAGGAGACATAATATGTTTATCCTAGGGTAATACGGTTAATATTATTTTATTGATACAATCTCTTTGTTTTTTTACAGCCCAAAATCCAAGTAGCGTCAAAGTACGAGCGACGCGTCGACACACGTTCCTATGACGATAAGAAGAAACTCTTTGAGGGTGTAAGTATATATTATGATTCGCTCGAGATTGATGTTTATGTGGATCATGAACAAAAAAGTTTAAAGCAATCTCTGTTTTAATGAACCTTTTAAATACAGGGTTACGATACTTTAGCCGCTGAATATTGGGATAAATTATGGAAAGAGAAGATGGAGGACTTTATGAACCGCACAAAAAGTAAGAGGGGAATTGGAGCCATCCTGTTTGTTCCCTCATTGTATTCCTTTACATGGCATGTCATGTCCAATCGGCATGGTTTTTTTTCCGTGTCATGGAATTATGTACCTTGTAATATAATCTCGTCAAATTAATTTTGTAAGACACAAATGACGTTTTGGACATATGTGAAATTAATTTGACACACTGTGTATAGGATGCACCTAATATTGTGCAACCCTTTTACCTCCGAATTTACCCTTGTGTTAACAATTCTCATAGGACCTCGAAAAACTCAACAAGGACTTCCTTGAGAAGGTGTGGCAAGAGAGAGCCGACCAGTTCGGTGGCAGGCAAAAGGGTAAGTGGTATTTGGGGAATGATTAGGAACAAATGCGGAAAAAATTGCAAATATAGAGAAAAAGTATAACGTTGAAGCAAAAGTAAAATTGCTTTTAATTGACTCGAGCATCGCCTTCTAACAAGTTGCCTATGCGCTTGTTAATATTAGGTCTATGGTATTCGGCAAGCCTTGCTGAATTGAATATGATAAAAACATTTGTATATAACAATTTAACTTTAGTAACCATTATAATATAAAGTCTCACTACCTTTAACCCATTGTATAATATTTCAATAGTTATGGACGATATTATTGTTTTGTTTTGAATATAACATAACACTCCTATATTCCAATATGTATTTTCTTCCAATTCGAATGCTATGATGTCCTTATTAATTTCAATTGACCTTATGCTGTGCTTATTTATTTATGTATTTCTTAAAAAGTATATAATCAGGGCTATGTTTAGAAGATAATTGTGAGGAACTTTTAAAGCAATAAGCATCCGAGCAAAATCAGCAACATTAAATTCAATATAGTATTAAAACACCTTAGCAAAGCATGAAAACTTAAGGTAATATAGACTATAACCTCAATAAGATAATATTTAATTTCCCTTATGGACTAATTTATATTTTGCATATTAAAATATATTTAAAACAAATAGCGAGACTGCCTAAGTGGTTCGGAGAGAGGCCCGGCAAGAAGAAGGGTGAGGTTGAGTCCCCCGAAGGCGAAGAGGACGTGAAGGCCGAACCTGAAGAGGAAGAGGAACCTACCTTTGAACCCGAACCCGAAGAGGAGGAGGAAGTCGTAGAAGAGGTTGAGGAGGAGGAAGAAGAGGAGGAGGAGGAGGAAGAGGAGGAAGAAGAGGAGGAGGAGGAAGAGGAATAAGTATGTGTCATGGTAACGATGTTCTAATAGATATAAAAATAGAATCATCGATTTAATCAATAGTTTGAAATCCTGCCAATGTTCGGAGAACAATGTAAATGTATGTACAACAACAAACGACATACAAGTGTACGATACTATTTATAAAGATGATGAAATCTGTTTCACACATTAAGAATCCACGTTTTTGTCTTTAAAAGCCACTTTAGAGAATGACAAACTAGTAATTTTTACTGCCATGGCATGCCAAAAAAAATATTCTGTTATATTCTTCGTTTTTTTACAAAAGTCTTTCGACAAAATGCTTATATACATTTTGAAAACAATTAAGTCCAGATAATTAGCTATAAGCATATAACTGCCTTGCAACAACGAAGCAGAAACTAATAAAATTGTATGTTTCCAGACTAAGGAGACAATTTGACCTGGGTAACACTACCAGCGCTGACGCGTCGGACTGTACTGTTTTGTAACCAATCCATTACTTATCGCTATTATAAATTATTTTTATTATTTATACTGTTAAAACTATTTGTTACGGGACACGGACACTATGTCGCTAACATCTTGACATTACAATAAACTAATTTATTTCATAGCATCTTGTTTTATTTAAAATCCAATAGCTGGTACCCGCAGATTTACAGTAATATATGTAATGATTATTTATATTCTTCCCCATGATATACATCTTATTTCAATATTATCCCAAATTTCATAAGTTTATTCAGTAGTTTTGTATGATTGATAGATATGCTAAGACTACAAGTTCTATTTATAATATTATAGTAAGAATTCATATTTTAGACGCTTTGCATTCCGCCATATTAGTTTATAAATTGGACAAAATTTTTTCTATCAGCAAGAGCAAATTGAACAAACATCAAAGCGGAAAAATGAAATAAAGAAACGAAGAAAAATATGTGTCACAAATTGTAAAGATTATGTCGAGAAATCAATGCGATAAGTTGAAAGAGAAATAAAATCTGTGTTAAAGTTTTCGACCAAATGAATTCTTAAATAGTAATTCAGCTTCCTTATCGAAAATCGAGCCAGCTCGACCCAATCGTTTAGCAAATTCGGCTTGTCTTCCTTGCAAAGCTGACACAAAAATAATTTTACGACCTACATATTATTGTGTTGTAACTATTTTTATGACACTAATATCTTGGGAGGATAAAAGTATCATGTTACACGTCGCAATGGCTCTGGTCACGTCACTGGTTTGGCTTCTGTCTGAGAATTTTAATCTTTTGGCAAAAATAATATTTTTGTTTTAACATCATTAATCAACAATGTCATGTGTAAACCCCCACAAAATTAATGGCATGTATTAAGAATTCCTTGGCCTACACGTGTACAATGTGTGAAAAAAGACTATGTAACTAAATAAGGTATGTTAGTGGCCTATAAATAAAATAGTTATGTAATTTTACAAAACAGGATAACAAAATGTAAAATTTGATATCGAATATTTGACCAAATTAGTTCCATATACTTTTTGTCGTCGGTTCTCTCTCAGCAGGCTCGCCTTGGAACCGGAGGCAGATCAATTGATGTTCAAAAAGATACTTTATTGGTACTATTTTGAATAAAAATGATTTCGATTATTAAGAAAAAAATGGATATCGATTTTTATTTTGAACTAGCTGTTGCCTGCAGCTTCGCCCGTGTTACTCAACTCCTATATGTCCCAGCGTGATGTTATATAGCCTATAGCCTTCCTCGATAAATGGGCTGTCTAACACTGAAATAATTTTTCAAATCGGACCAGTAGTTCCTGAGATTAGCGCGTTCAAACAAACAAACAAACTCTTCAGCTTTATAATATTAGTATAGATAAAAACACATTCACATTCGAATTTCTTTTGTGCCATAAACAAAGCGTAACGTAAACACGTAAAAAAAAGACGTGAAATTACTTTCTTGTACTAAGTTGCACCATAAAAATTCAACGGGTAGTCCGTTGTTACTATCTGCATGATTGTCTTGCATTTTTTATGGTATAAAGAAGAGGTTTTAATAAATTATAAGACTTAAATAGTAATTATTTAACTATAACTTCAAGCGATACTCAAATCTAGTGCATGGTGAATAAAAAATGCTTATATTATGTAATAATAAAGTATATATTTAATTATAATTACATTGATATTACACTATAACTATTTAACACTAAAGTAATACAAAATATTATTTTAGCTTTAATATTTCTAGTATGTCTGTATGCTAACTGAAAATGATATAAGGAACAAAAAATATATTAAGTAAAATTTAAAAATCTAGCCAATCAATTTAAATGCATAAATGCATTACATTTAGCATATACGCAACGGCAAAATTATCATGTTGTAATAACGGTTACCTAAAACAGGAGGATCAATCAATCAAAAGGACATTTAGCTTATGTTTATAAAATAAGAACAGACTTATCTGGAAATATTAAGTGCTTAAAGTTTGGTTCGCATCAAACGCACTGAAAAGCGCTGTACCGCACTGAACTGCGCTCAACCACGCTGAACCGCGTTGAACTGAACTGACCCGCTACCCCGTTCAGGCGGCGGTAGGTTGCGCCTGCTTCGGTGGCGGCGTCTTGTGCATCATGTTGATTTTGTCACCCAGGCTCAACGCCATACCCTGGCACACAGAAAAATATATATACAGATACTTACTTTTGTTCAAATATTCCAATATAAAACAGAGGGCTAGAAGAGATTATTTCTTACGGGACTTTTCATCATCGTAATCGTCATTACATTAGCCCGTATCCATCCACTCCAAAAATAGATGACCCGCATTAAAAATAATATATCGGCACACGGGTTTATAACGTGCACTCTATCAATCTCACTTTTACGTACAATGTTTTGTTTCTAGATCGCACTATGCGATTTAGTAACGCCCCTGCGTCACTGGAGTTAAGTAGCGCCTCCTACGCACCTCTGTACGTCACCCCCGGGGGAAGGCCAGGACTCGTCGTCACGGAGCGTCGCAGTGATGAAGCAGAGACAAGTCCCCTCCGACTAGTAGTGACTAGTGTAACCTATGGTAGCGGTGATTACCTGACTCTTGGCCCGTATGCGCACGTGGCCCACGACGGGCGCGCCGGGCCGCGACAGAGGCACCTCGATGGACAGGTTTGCCAGCGCGTCCTCGCCGAAGATGGACCGCGCGTACAGGTTGGCCGCCATGAACCCGCATTGGCCCGACAGCGCCTGGAGGGAAACATTATATTATATATTGGGTGGGGCGTGAAGGTGAGTGGTGACCGCGTTCCGGAAGATGTAGCGTGCGGTTGGTGGGTAGCGTGGGTGCTCAAGAAGACCAGTGATCTGGTGGAGATCGCGAGAAGCCGCTGGATGCAGCACAGATCCTTGAGGAGGTTTATGTCCAGCAGTAGATATCTAACTGTCCGAACCGTTGACTGAGAAGTAGAGAGAGTAGTAGAAGAAGAGAGCTCTGGATAAGATTCTTAGATCTAAAAACAAGTTCTTCAAATTGCCCTGTGTTATTATTCACAATGTTTTTTGTCGACAAAAAGAACAAACATACAATACAGGTAATCTATGGTTATGGCTATGGTCAAATCCTTGCATAATTAACCCATTAACAACTTACACAACAATACAAAACAATATAGGGCTTATAAGGATCGCTTACACTAACTCCTTGCGTCTTATTCCTCAGTATTAAGGGACGACTCTTTAGCCTCTCTTATGATCTTTCTCCATCAGATTCTGTCTCAGGCGGTTTGGAGGGTGTTGTTAGCTGTAGTGTCAAAAGCAGTACAGATCTGGCTGGACCAACATATTGGATTGCGTCCTAGCTTTTTTCTATCTACTAGTCCACGATGGACGTAGAATAATAATAATAATATCTAAGGACGCTTGTACACCACGTCAATGTGGTACAGTGGTAAGTTCTCGAAGAACTTGTGTTACGGGTACCAGACAACGGAAATATAATTATGTAATATTTTAATACTATACATATATTTAAGATTTTTATTATATAATACACATATTTAATACACATCCATGACACAGGAACACAGAAAACTTTTTTTTGTTCCCTGGCGGGATTCGAACCCGCAACCTTCGGCTTGAGCGCCAACGCGCTAACCATAGAGCCACAGAGGTCGTCGTCGAGAAGGTCGGAGGTACCTTATCGGGCGTGAGACACCGCATGTTGGTGGCGGCGAGCAGGTGTGCGAGGTACTGGCGCAGGTCCGTGAGCGAGGTGGTCACGGACACCTTGTTCTCCCACTCGAACTCGGCCCACATCTGTCGGAAGTCCGCGTCGCTGCAGGCCGCCGGCTGGATGTAGTCCACGATGTCTATGTGGATGTCGTTCAGCACCACCACGCCGCGCTCCTGGCCCGCGCCCGACACCTCGTACACTACAAATAGTGAACGATTGTTTTATCAACATCTATATACAGGGGAATATGAACCTGGGTTCTAGGCAGAAACATCCATGAAAAATAGCCAGTTGTTCGGTCAACAATTAGGTTAACCAGTTGTCCAATGAATTGGTCAACCAGTTGGCCAACTGCAATTAGTTGGCCGACAGATTGACCGAACAGTTGATCAATTAATTAGTCAACCAGTTGTCCGACTCGTTAGTTAGCCAGTTGTCCGTCAAGTCTGCTCAGTTGTTTAACCAGTTGGACAGCTAATTTGTCAACTTGTTGTCTTATTAGTTCGATAACCAGTTGGCTATGTGATCAACCAGCTTAACGACTAATTTATTGGTCGAGGAACCTGTGCGCGGCCGATAGAAGGAGGGGACGTCACCACTCCTGCCTCCAGAGATACACCGTCGCCGATGCGGACGACCATAGTTCCCGCACCGGACCAGCACGATGAAGAGAACACCGCGGGATGCATAAGAGCATTTCCCGGCGAAAAATAAATCAATTGGTCGACCAGCCTCAATAAATATCCAACCAATGGGCCGGGAAAAATTGTATATAATAAATAGCCGTTTGCATGTTTCTTATAGCCTAGTATCAAAAATTATATTAGAATGTACTGTACTCACCGATGTTACCGAATATGATGCCGTTCTCCGTGGAGGCAACCTTGACGTGGGCGCGGATGGTGGCGAAGTCCCGCGGGCCTAGCACCACGCCCGCCGGCCGTTCTACCAGCCGCAGCTCGCCCAGCGTCGCCAGCTCCACCGTGCAGTTCTGCAGGGTGTCGTCTGCGAGAACAGAGTAGTTAGTAGCAGAATCAGGGGATTTAATTTACATTAGCCAAAAGACTGCAGGGTGTCGTCTGCGGGACAGTGCAGTTAGTAGCAGATCCAGGGGAATTAATATACCTTATCCAAAAGACTGCAGGGTGTTGTCTGCGGGACAGGGCAGTTAGTAGCAGATCCAGGGGAATTAATATACCTTATCCAAAAGACTGCAGGGTGTTGTCTGCGGGACAGGGCAGTTAGTAGCAGATCCAGGGGAATTAATATACCTTAGCCAAAAGACTGCAGGGTGTCGTCTGCGGGACAGTGCAGTTAGTAGCAGAACCAGGGGATTTAATTTACATTAGCCAAAAGACTGCAGGGTGTCGTCTGCGGGACAGGGCAGTTAGTAGCAGATCCAGGGGAATTAATATACCTTAGCCAAAAGACTGCAGGGTGTCGTCTGCGGGACAGTGCAATTAGTAGCAGAACCAGGGGATTTAATTTACATTAGCCAAAAGACTGCAGGGTGTCGTCTGCGGGACAGTGCAGTTAGTAGCAGAACCAGGGGATTTAATTTACATTAGCCAAAAGACTGCAGGGTGTCGTCTGCGGGACATTGCAGTTAGTAGCAGATCCAGGGGATTTAATTTACATTAGTCAAAAGACTGCAGGGTGTCGTCTGCGGGACATTGCAGTTAGTAGCAGAACCAGGGGGTTTAATTTACATTAGCCAAAAGACTGCAGGGTGTCATCTGCGGGATAGAGCAGTTAGTAGCAGATCCAGGGGAATTAATATACTTTAGCCAAAATACTGCAGGGTGCTGTCTGCGAGAAGACAGGGGCAATTACACTCGATCCAGGTGAAATCCTATACTCAAACAAAATAGCTTGCAGGATATCGTCTGTAGGAAAGCAGTTACAGCAGTAGTAGACCCAAGGGATCAGATACCTAAACTCAAAAGCATCTTTTTGGTTCAAATAATCCTTATATTGATGCCTGTTATTTTCTCCAATTTTCTCCGCGCACTGTCCGTGTGTCATAAATAAGAAATCCTATATGATTACTAGTTCTAGAATACTTCAGATTCACCAGCCCACATGGGGCCACGAACTTTGTCCCTCCTCGGGTTATATCGAGCCCTGTCTCGTTGTTGTAATAGTTAAAGACTCGCTCGAAAGACACACCCAGTGTGGGATACACTGGAAACTCACAGTATCAACGTCCCTCCACGCGCATTTTCGAAGCCTCACCTGTCTGGTTAACCACGAGCACGTCCAGCACGATGTCGTACTGGTTGACGGCCACGATGGCCTCCGCGTACACGGGGTCGGAGAAGCCCGTCAGCTGCGTCACCTTAGACAGCTTGCCGCGCTCCTCACCGCCCGCCGCCGTGCGACCTGACACCGAACAGACATCTCACAAACATACTTACTAAAGGATGGTACACTACACACACAATATTGAATGGAATGTTGTTACTATGTGCCACATTGTTACCACGATGGGTCAGTTGGGATATTTATGTTCAATTGACATCGCCAGCCATGTCTTTTCGCCTCTAGACGGGTGTTATGAGTTTAACCTCTAAGTGTGTCTGTCTGTGGGACCATACTTCTCAAATGTATAAACTGATTTGGCTGGATCAAGGTCATAAGCTTTGTCGTTTTCTTGGGGGTTTTATAAAAGTATAATATTTTAGTTGTTTGTTTCTATATAAGTTGTCACTTTCGGGTGCTGGAGCACTCACCCTGCACGGCCTTGCTGAGCGCCAGTTCGAACATATCGTGGTGCGCAGAGGCGGCGGCGCCGGCCAGCTGCGCGAAGTTAATGCCTGCCTCCACCTCCACCCGCCTCTCACTCTTCTTCGGTTCGCTCTCCTGCGGTAAACACCAACATAAGCTAGAGCTTAGAATACGGGTACAAAAGAATATAATATATTTAGTATATCCATGGCTTTCATGATTGTAAGTGAAAAAGCCTAGATGCACTGATTTTATAAAATTGAAAACGTATGGTAAACTATTTCTATTGCGAAGTGACAAGGAAGATATTAAGAAACTGGATGGAATATGGAATTATGCAATAAGATTAGGACAAAATTAATTCTATTAGGGTAATTAAAAGTAAGGTAAGGGTTAAAAGGATTCGGCGCGGAGGGAAGGCCGACGTGCACCTAAGCGGTGTGGTGAAGTGGCGGGAGTTCGGCCTTCTTAGATTTCATTGAAAGAGAACTATGGCCCGCAATAACGGAAAAAGTTTGACTACGATGACGGTAATTTGTGTAACGGATGTATCGAGGCTAGACGGATGCGTTCCTAGTCCGAGGCCACGCCCCCCACCCAGACGGTGACGTACCTCGACGTCGGGCAGCAGCGGTGGCGCGGCGCGGTCAGGCAGCGCCAGCAGCGCCCCCAGAGCCTCGCGGGATCCCCGCGACAGCGCCTCGCCCACCACGGGAGGCGCGCGCGCGCCCGCTAGCAGGCACGCCGCGCCGTGCTCCAGGTCGTCTGCGGTAAGACCCGGGCCGCCCGCACCGCCTGCACCTGCTGCAATACGTGAGAGAATCTTAGGAGCATACACAACTAACTTTGCTCCAAGTGCAAATAGCTCGTTGAAGTGTTTCCGGCTATGAGACGTAGGATATCGTAGCTAATATTTGTTGCCAATACTGTCCATACATCGTACAAGGTTGATAAAAGCGAGAGGCATTAAATTAAACCACGTATACTATGTACCATTTTCGGGCTACACACCAAAACTTAGATCAATAGAATCAATAGTTTAGTCACAGGATATTTTTAAAGTTTTAAAGCCGCTCCGGTTTGTTCGACCCGGTGAGACGCTACGTGCTGTGCAACGTTGCCTTTTAGATTGGAAAGATATTTTACAAAGGTTTACAAAGAGTTTTTACGTTTTACTTTGACTATTCACGTATTTAAGTTCTTTGAAAAACTTATTTTTTATTGCTCTCAAACTATTTTTTGTAGTTTCGGATTAACCGTAAGCATGTGTAGTATATGTAGTTTAATTTAATGCCTCTCGCTTTTATCAACCTTGTATATGCAGCGTTAGTAACACTTTCCAAAACGCATCAAACCTGATCTTCGAAAGACATAAGAAAGCAGGTCTAATGTAGCAACACGCAACACATCTCCCCCACCGGTGTTTCATATTTAACATTTTTTTTAATGTAATCATATAATAGTTAACAATAATTATCTGGACGTCCCGGTGGTACTGTACGTGTCCAGTGTATGTGGCACATACCCTGGTGGTGGTGCGCGAGCAGGCGCGCGGCCAGGTGAAGCGCGCGCGAGCGCTGGCGCGGCGCGGCCCGCAGCGCCAGCTTGGCCAACGCCGAGCACGCGCACGCCGCCGTGAAGCTCTCGCTGCCACGCAGCGCCGCTCCCAGCCCGCCGCCCGCCGACTCCACCGTCGCGCTTCACGCACAACAAAAACTTATGTGCACGCGTTACAGGTTATACAAATACATAGTACCATTTCATTACACTGTAACCTTTTTGCTTATTGTGTAGTTAAAAACTAAATCATCTTCTTCGTCTATACTGTCATTATGTGAAAATTGTTCTATAATCTATAGCTAACTTCATGGTGTCTATAATTTTCGTGACGGTGTGCACGTGCAGCGTAAAAATTTACTCTCATAATTTTCCCTACCGCGCCAAAAGAAGTATAACTTCAAAAATATAGCCGCCACGTGACGCCCGACATATTTTTTTTTTTTATAGAACAGGGGGCAAACGGACAGTCGGTTCACCTGATGGTAAGTAAAAAGCGACATCCACCCGCTATATGAAGGTCCCTAAGTCGTATCGGTTCGGAAACACCGTAGGTGGCAGATGATTCCAAATATTTGTGGTGCGAGGCAGAAAATGCCGTAAATATCGAGTTGTTGTGGATTTCCGGACATCGAGATGGTGTGGGTGAAATTTGGAATTTTTACGCGATGTCCGGTGGTGGAATTCTGCCGCAGGTATTAATCCGAACAATTCCTCAGAGTACTCCCCCTGGTAGATGCGGTAGAAGATGCAGAGCGATCCGACATCTCTACGCAGCGCCAAGGAATCGAGCCGATTGGAGATAACATTGTCATCGACGATTAGAGCCGCCCGGCGTTGGACGCGGTCAAATGGAAGGAGCTGATATTGGGGCGCTCCAGCCCAGAGGTGAGAGCAGTATTCCATGTGAGGCCGGATCTGCACCTTGTATAATTGTAGGCGGTGTGAAGGCATGAAATACTGCTTCGCCCTACTGAGCACGCCGAGTTTCTTAGAGGCCAGTTTAGCCTTTCCTTCCAAATGACCACGAAACTGCACATCTCTCGATACCTCGACGCCAAGTATCCCAATGCTGGCTGCGGCAGTTAGGGGAGTGCCTTCAAATCGTAGAGGAACGACGAAGGGCGACTTTTTAGCGGTAAACGCGGAAACTTGTGTCTTGTTGGGGTGAAATTGGACTAGGTTAAGTCGTCCCCATTCCGAGACTTTGGTCAACAGAGACCCGATTTCAGACACACGTTTGTTCCGACACTCATCGACTTGTTCCCGAGAAATATTAGAGCGGCCAGTGTATAAGGCATCTGCTGTGCTGTCATCCGCAATATTATGTTAATATCAGGATACATAATTAGCAAAAATCTATAGCGCACACACAAATGAGTCGAGACCAGCGGCATAGGGTCATATAGTCACGGCCTGAGAGCATCATTCTGTTTGCCGTCACGACATTCGAGTCGATTTAACTGAACAAGGCCTCTCAACCAGCAATAATTTACAAAGAAAACATCTAAGATTGACGTCACTTACGTGGGTTGGTTGAAGGCCGACTGCGAGGCGTAGGTGCCGTCGCTGGTGACCAGCTGCCGTGCCGGCGCCTCCACTTTCGTCGTGGAAGACTCCTCCTCCTGCTGCTACAAACACATTCGTCTGTCACTTGTGTTCCCATGCCGTGCGTAAGTAGGTATACGTGTACTGTGCGTGTATGAACGTTGTCGAGGTTGCGTATATACTATGTTATATATGATTGCATTTTACATTCGTTTTATATGGCCAAGTAATTTACAAGTAACTTGTTACGATACATCATAATTGCATATAGCACTGATATAAGTCTTTATAATACGTACTGGACTTGTTGAACAGTGAGTTTGCGTACCTGAAACGTGCGTGCGTTCACGTGTGCGTATAGGTACGTATAGGTATCAGTTGGGGTTACGTGTACTTTGCGTGCGTGCACGAATACCACTTGTGCGTTCACGTGTAGCGTGCATGTACATGCATCATGTGTATATGTACGTGCGGTACCTGCGGCGCCGAAGGCGCGGGCGCGGCGGCGTCGAGCACGTCGAGCGCGGCGGTGACGTGCTGCTCGGTCTCCGCGAACTCGGCCACCAGCCATAGCGCGGCGCGGGCCACCTTGCCCACCTTGATATTGCCCACGCACTCCAGCAGTTTCTATAACGATACGAGTGTTGATATATTTTACAATATTTTTATGCATGCTTTTACAAAACTCTTTTATCATTAGCTTAATGCTCATGTCATCATCGTCATCATCTTTTGCCGTCTCTTTCCGTCAACAGATGGACATAGGCGTTACATTGCATGTATATTATAATATAAAGAAGCGATTTAGATGCTTTCGGATAACAAATAAAATCTAGCGAATAATTATCACTTTCTATTATCACTATCTCCACTGTTTTTTTAATCCTTCGAGCCGGATGTATAGAATTAATGTCATTTGTTACCTGATAAATGCGGTCCCTGAGGTCAGGGAAGCTGTGCAGCGCGTTCCTGAGGAACAGCATGACATCGTGCGCGGCCGGTTCGCTGCCGTCGCCCACCATCTCCAGCACCGCCGGCGCTACACTGCCCGCCACCTCGGGGAACTGACCAGGACATTACAGTTACAACGTGGAACAGTCTTGTGCATGTATTAGTTACAATATAATATGCTATATACCTAAACTTTATTCTCCCACTATCTTAGGCTAGGTAACACAAATATAAGTAAAATTGAATTAAACCCAAATATGATGCTATAAAATACTTAACGTTATATGTTAATATCAGTTATCGTGAGTATTGTTAACAGTCCATACAGTTGGTCCTGTCTGGGGCCACATGGGCCCTGGTGATGGTACACTTGTGGTACAAAAGTAATACACAAGTGAATACACAAGTTTGTTTCGCCGGTTCTTTTCAGTGGGCTTGCCTTGGAACCGGTGGTAGACTCAATTGATGTTCAAAAAGATACTCTGGTACTATTTTGAATAAAAAAAAAATATTTTGATTTGATTTTGAGTGGTATACTGGTGGCACACCTTAAGCGCGGCGCGATGCATGGCCCGTACGAGCAGCTGGCGGTAGGCGGCAGCACCATCCTGGTCCTGAGAGGCGGAGCGCTGTGCCTCCTTCCGCAGCACGCCCACCAGCTCCTCCGCGTGCCGACTGCCTACTAGCTCCAGGGCTGTAATAATAACAGCATCAGCATCGCCATATTCATGTACCAACTACAAGGAATAGAGAAACAAGCCACATCCATTGTTTAATCGGTTACCATTCTGATATCGTCAGCCTTACTCAAAGCCCTTCAATGATGTCGACCAAACCTCCGTCGTTCCGAACGCGGCCGGCACTCCAGATTCTTTTGACCATGATTTGCATAAATCATGGTTACATAAAGGTGTTTACATCAATATTGAATGTTATGTTTTGCTAAGATTATACATTAATATTTTATTATTAGTTATTTATATTTTACTCAAATAATGTCTTTTTATTAAAAAAAAACAGTTCCTTAAAGCTATAAAAATTACTTTCTAATTGTAGTATAAACTGTCTAGAATTTAATATCTTAAGATTATTTGGCATTTTATTATACAACCGAACACACATGTATATTGTGAGGAATTAAGAAGGAGACCCCGATCATAGCATGATTTATACAACGTTTTGCAGTTCCGATATCCGGCATAGACGAAAAAATTCGGATACAGGAGTATCGAGGGCCTAATGTATCTAGTATACTTAATAACCAACCAGTTTACTGCGGATTAACGGAACAGGGAGAAGCACACTGACATAGCACCATTTACACTGTAAGGAGCTACTCACTGAGCACCCTGTTTACGCGGTGAAGTTACATTGACAAAGTCTCCTGTATACTACACAGACCAAGCTCTATGTATACTGGGAGAACAACTGACCGAGCATCCTGTATACTATGGACTAACCGAACAGCTTGTATACTGGAGATGACGGGGGGTACATGGGGGGTACATACCCAGCTGCAACGTGTGGCGGCGAACGTCGAGATCAGAGGCGGCGAGCACACGCAGCACGTCCATAGCGAGCGCGGGGAGGGCGCGCGCGGCGGCGTCGCCCGCTTCAGCCCGCAACGCACGTAGTCGCCCTACCACGATCAACTTCACGTTGTTGTCGCTCTCCTTCACCGTCAGGTCGATGTAACACGCTGCCGCCGCCTGACACATTCCATTCAATCATAGCATAAAATCCTTCATGATCTTAAGATATTATGGGGAATTTATTTTACGTGACCCTAGAAAGGAACTCGTACTTTGGTAAACTATGACTTATATAATATGTATTAATATAATTTCGCATACTTTATGCAGGTTATATGTATACATTCCTCATCCATACAGGACTCAACAGTATACTTATGTTTTTGTCACACTGTAAATTGCCATAGTCAGCCCCTGTATCTAAAGTTGAGTATCTAGGTGAATTTATTTCAATCAAAAATTATAAGGCCTTCATATTTTTTTAATATTATACATAGTATATATAATATATATATACTATCAAACCTTTATTGCTGCAGGTGCATTAGACAGTGTCACCAAAGTCCCAGCAGCCTCGTACCTGACGGCTGCACTCGGAGCATTCAATAAACCATAAACAGTGCGGATGAAGCGAGACCTCTCAGAGGGATTTGCATGGCACACCTTAAAATAAATGTTACATGGTTTTAACTGCTAATACTACTATTTTAGTATATCCTAAGAGTTATTTCTAGTTTTATAAAAATGCTAGTGTATAGATATAGACAAGTGAGCAAAAAAATATATAATACCATGTCAGTCAAATAAATATTGGTTGAAGCTTAAAGGTGAACGCACACTTATCTTAGCCGAACGTGTTGAACGAATCGATTTCAATATCGATAACACATATTTTCATCGAAAGAATCGAACGCACCCAAAGAAACCACCAAAAAAATGAAGAAGTTTGTACTCGCCCATTGCTCAATCGCAGAGAACTAACAGAATGCGAACGCATCGGTCGAGTCAACCGCATCACTCGAGCGAAATCCGACGACTTGAATGACATCCGAATTCGATTTCTGAAGATCTACCAGGTCCAGACGACTTAACGTGGGTGTGCTAGGTTTCAAGTCATTTGACATGAAAATTCTAAAAAATTTATCCTTCGATTCGTTTGACGCGTTCGGCGCTCGTCGGTGAGTGTACGTTCACCTCAAGAAAGACGAATATAGATGCAAAACTTTTGAAAACATATCTTTAATTAAATCGCATAATCTGTCATATTTTTTTAAAGTGACTATCTTTTAAGAAAGACGAATATAGATGCAAAACTTTTGAAAACATATCTTTAATTAAATCGCATAATCTGTCATATTTTTTTAAAGTGACTATCTTTTACATATGGTTGAGATGCAGTTAAGATAGGCTACTAAGCACATTTTACCTATTTTTTATGTATATAGAAATTTGTACTTATAAGATCGAATGTAGTACTCACCTTGTATATCAACTCCACAATGACAAGCTGAAGTATATCTCCAAATGCATGAACATTATCCAACCTTGCTGCGAGGTACGAGAGGGCTCTCTCCTGGTCTGCGTGGAGAAGCATCAAGAATGCATTTCGTTTGCACGACATATCTTGTTCACCTTCCAAGAATGTTCCAATCAACTCGGGTGCATCCGGTATCAAGAACTCAAAGTTACTAGAAATAAAAGTAAGTACAATTTTCGTAAGCAAGGCTATAGGCTATATAACATCACGCTGTGACATATAGGAGTTGAGTAACGCGGGCGAAGCTGCAGGCAACAGCTAGTTATAAATAAAGTTTTGGAGAAATTAAGTAAGGAAAAGCTGAAAAATATATGATTTTAGCATGTTCCTACTTTGATTTGTTTTTTAGATGTTCCTATTTGATGTTTTTATTAAAATATTAAATCTGTATCACCGAAAAAGGTTGGTTTATTAAAACATAAATAATTCTTTGGTTTAATGTTTTCTATAGTGTGTATTCTTACTAATTTATTGTTTGTATTCTTAATCAATCAATATCAATCATCATTCTTACCGATATATGGTGAAAATAGCAAGGACTGCATTTCGTCTAACATATGAATGACGGTGTTCAAGACACGCTCGTATGGCTGGCATTAGGGGCTCCAATAATTCTGGCTCCTTAAGTTTGCAAAGGAATCTAAGTGTAGATCCTCTGAGATATTCATTAGGATGTTGCAAGTCCTAAAAATAAAAAAATAAAAGTATATCTTCAACTAGTAATCTATTTTTTTATTTTATTGGTCAAGTGCGAGACGTAATCATGCACGATGGGTTCCATACCATTATCTATACAACATTAGACACTATAATAATCATGCTTGTTGTATGGGAGTCCTCCTTAAATATTTCTTTTTTTATTTTTATAGTGAATATACAATTAAATATTTCAAACTTTAAGCAAAAAACGGCAAAAAAATCCATGTTTATTGTATGAGAGCCCCCCTTAAATATTTCTTTTATTCTGTTTTTAGTATTTGTTGTTATAGCAGCAACAGAAATACATCTGTGAAAATTTCAACTGACTAGTTATCACGGTTCATGAGATTCAGCCATGTGACAGATGGATGGACGCACAGCAGAGGCTTAACAATAGGGTTCTATTTATTTTTACTTATTTTTAGGGTTCCGTACCCATAGGGGCATAAGTTTCTTGTCACAAACCTTTCTGTACGCATCACAGACAAGAATCATCTCCTGCAACAGTTTTCCGTCAGGTGTTGTTTTTGGGACAATTTCCCAAAATATCAGAAGCAACTTCTTAATTGTGTGGTCCTGGAGTGGGAGGACAAATCTGATGATGATCATCAAAAGTCCGGGGATCTTTTCACCAGAGAGAATTATACCAATTGTCTTCTTCAGTGCCTCAATCTTTTTCTTTGTGTCACCCTTCTCTAAAAATGTATTTTAAATTTTAATTTATAAAATCATGAATGAAATATATTTAGATTGCATCTTAGCCATGTATTTTGTAATAGAATAAGAGGTTCATATATAATTACGATTATTTTGAATAACAATTAATTAATATTAATTTCTTTGTGATAAAGTTTATTTAATCAATGTTATCTCTAGTCTTGAACTGCTGAGAAAGAACTGAATGTTATTTTAAATAACAAAAACCTAACAACTACATTACCCAGATCATGTTTAAGTTGCATTTCATTATAGGGTTCTGAATCTGTAGGGAAATTGATTAGAGTATAGCAAGGTTGCTCCACTCCCGCCATAGTGCTGAAATAAAATAACGAGCATTAAAACTTTTTCTATAAATAACCAGAAGATAAGCACTAATAAAAAATGTTCAAAAGGATGTTGTTCAAAATTTATATATTTAATAGTATTCTAGTATTTGTAACGGGCTTCCTTAATTACTCTAGTCTACTTAAACTGACAATTTTTCCATTTTATATAGAAGAGGAGGCAAACAGTTCACCTTTTGGTAAATGATCACCAATATTCATAGGCTACAACACCATAAAAAGTTTACAGGTACTTTTCTGGCCTTTCAAATATGCAAATATTAGGAATAAAAATTCTTAGACAATCCTAGTGTAGCAATAAAGATTACTCGACATATTGTGTTTTAACATAATCATCTAGACAGCATAAACATAGCTCAATTCTCACTTGATTCTAGAAATCTATATCACAAATACTAGATTCGAGCTTGCTTTAACACTGCACCAAGGTATTTGAAAAAAACATTGTAATTATTTATCATGGGGCCTCAGGGACATTTTTTTGCTCTCTGTGCCATCAATGTTTTATGCGTCAATAGTCCATTCTCTACTGAGTTACGGAAAATAAATTTCTCACATGTTTCAGAACATATATTTTGTGCTATAGCAGGTTTTTTATGAAAATAAAATCATTAGCTTTTTGTAAATAATGTTTGACACCCGGTGAAAAACATCGGCTATAATTACCTTCTAAAGTATGCCACAAACTGGTAAGAAAACTTTTAATTTAAGATTATTATGTAAAATGTTTTGCCTATAATTAATATTTGAAGCTTATACACATTACTATTAAATACGTGTCCACAATTCCACATCGAAAATGTCAATTGTCAAATCTGGCAAATCTGGCATCTGCTCGACTCAGCTGACAGCACTGTAGTCTGTGTTGTCTTATTTTTTAACCGACTTCAACAAAAAGGAGGAGGTTCTCAACTCGGCCGGTTTTTTTTAATGTATGTTTTTTTCCGATTTCTCCGTCAATTGCGGACCGATTTCCAAAATTCTTTTTTTGTTTGAAAGGGTATACTTGCCAAATGGTCCCATGATAAGGAAACCAGGATCTGATGATGGCATCCTAGAGAAATCGAGGGAAACTTTCGAAATTCGTAGGAACGACTCGGTGTCAGCCAAAGTAGATAGGTAGGTAGGTACCTAGAGCAACAAATACGACAACGGTGACGTATTTGTTGCTGTAGGTACCTATTTAACTTAGCTGACACCGACTCCAAAAGTAACAATAATGACGTGGTAAACGCAAAGATTGTACATTAGAAGAAGCATAAGATGATTATTAATTATAGACACAAAAATTAAAGCAACGCGATTATTTTATAACATTTTAGTTAGGTTATTAAATATGGATTCCACTTAGTGCATTGCCAATGATGGTCTGTGTTGTCAAATAGTGTCAAGCTCGACTTCGACTAATGACTATTCGATATTAGAAGAATTCTTGATGACGGTGACGGATCATGGCATGTGATTGTGTTTCTTTGGTTTCCCGTTAGTTAATTGTTATTTTATGTTTTTTTTATTTGGAGCGGTTTTCTAGAATATGTATATTTTAAAATCTTTATCTGTTATGTTCTGATAAATTGGCGAATATTGTGAAGGACTGTTCTTGGGCAGTTTTCTATAGTGAGACTGATTGGGTCGTTTTCTATAGACTATATTCTTTGTTTTTAAAACTTAATATGTTCTGATAAATTGGCGAATATTGTGAAGGACTGTTCTTGGGCAGTTTTCTATAGTGAGACTGATTGGGTCGTTTTCTATAGACTATATTCTTTGTTTTTAAAACTTAATATGTGTATGTCTTAGCCAGTTCCAACAAAAACAATTTTTATTTTATTTTACAATGGTACTCCCTAAAATCTGACTTGGCTTAAAGGTCTCGTAACCAGGCCATAAAATATTATAAAAAAAAAAAGAAATACAATGGTACTACTTGACCTCCCTGAATTTGGCACCAAAAAATATTTTTTTAAAACTTTTATTTAAACAATCCGATTGTCCGTCGTTTGTCCGTCAATGTCCGATGTAATTGTTTATTTGTCCGATAATTGTTTATTTATAAACAATTAAACAAATTTTTACTTGCAAGATAGCACTTTCTTTTATCAAATGGTTTTTTTTTTCATTTGATCGGTAATTATTTTTTATTGATTGTCTGATCAATATTTTTATTTGTCCGATTGTTTTTCTATTTTTAATTATTTTTTTTGTGAAATTAATTTTGAATACGTAATTGTTATTGCGCATGCGCGAAATTATATGACGTCACAGCAGGGACCGCCATATTTATTTTTTAATAATTTGTTTATAGTTATCGAAAACTTTTTAAGGTCCTCAATTATTCGAACGACCAACGGCTAAATCGAATCATAGAATATTGACTGTTAAAATACTGTGTGTTTTATGGGACAGTCAATAAGGAAGCTATGAGATGTGTTCTGAAAGAAATAGAATTATAATATAATTGCTTGCAAGTATGAAGATGATTGGAAGTGGATGAGAGGAGAGGAAGTGAAGATGATTGAGTTAAAATATATTTAATAATTATTTTATGAAAAAACCAAAAATGTTTCTTGATAAATTAAGTTTTATTGTTCATAATAAAAAAAATAATATATATATATTTTTTAATTATTATTTTTAATACGAAAATTTAACCGAAAATCCTCAAATACTATGTATAGTACAATAAAAATTTAATAATAAACTGCAGGATAATAATAATAATATTAATATAAATAATACTAATCATAACAATAAATTAAGCAAGTGAGCATTTGTTTGAGTAATGAAGAAAAAAAAAACGATCATGTGTTTTGACACACGTACCTTCAGTCGTTTTTAATATTATTATTTTCTTTAAAAACATCTCTTTATTCATTTTCTCTTATCAGTTTTCAAAAAATAATTATCAGCTATTCTTAATATACCTAACACAGTCAGAGTACCTAGAATGTAGCCGTTAGCAGAGGTCTCGTCGTTGTCTCGTTTATTACTTTAACTATTTTGTAATACAATTGATTCATTAATATTTTAATTTTTATTCGTTTTGAAACTAAAAGTAATAATAACAACAACAAAGATAATAATAATAATAATTAAAATTTTAAAGGACTTACCTGGTATGTACTTGGCTTTGCCCCGTACATACTAGTTTGCCGGTGAAAACCGAGAAAATCAAAATTAAAAAAAATATAATAATAATCAGATAGAACGCTTCCCACAATAGATATAAATAAATATGGCGGTCCCTGCTGTGACGTCATACTTTCGCGCATGCGCAATAACAATTACGTATTCAAAATTAATTTCACAAAAAAATTTATTAAAAATAGAAAAACAATCGGACAAATAAAAATATTGATCGGACAATCAATAAAAAATAATTACCGATCAAATGAAAAAAAAAATCGATTTGATAAAGAAAGTGCTATCTTGCAAGTAAAAATTTGTTTAATTGTTTATAAATAAGCAATTATCGGACAAATAAACAATTACATCGGACATTGACGGACAAACGACGGACAATCGGATTGTTTAAATAAAAGTTTAAAAAAAATATTCTTTGGTGCCAAATTCAGGGAGGTTACTACTTGGTCAAACCACAGGTCTACCAAAGAGTATTATAAGAGTATAAATATATTATATTGGTCACAGAAATATATCGAGATAGAAGTAAAGAGTGTATGTACCTCGCCTGGCAAAAAGACGACTCGACGACTCCATTGTTCGTCGCGAACTTTAGTATACTCCCGACCGCGGTCAGCATGCGACGTAAGGTTTTAAAAACAAAATGACTCGTTGTTCACTAATTAATTGTTCAAACACTACCAGTAAAATTGGAGCTGTTAATGGAGGTATTTCCTTTCACCAGTAAGTACTATTTGTCCTAAAAAATCTGTTATTAATTTAAAAAACCGTTTATTTTACTATTTTCATCAAAACAGTAGCGGGCGATTGTGTCTAACTCTAGTTTTCCATTGCGGCTTTTAATTGACGAGCCAGACTTGGCGGGCGTTCAAAACCAGCGATGTAAAATATACTATTAAAACTGTCAGGTAACGTTGAAGACATTTCTCATTTTTTCTGTCAAAAGTGCTGTACCTACACTGCGATTTTCTTACTCGATTAAAATCTATTTTGAAAGCAGAGGAAATGATAATTTCATTTTATATTATTATGTAGCTATAATGTAATGTATGTAAAAAGTAAAATAAAAATAATAAACTTTTATTTTTAGCATTTTTTAATGCAAAGCAAATATTATTGAGAAACTGGTTATGTATTGTTTTCTAACTGGTTATGGCTACTTCTATATTACAAGTATATTTCAGTTTTCCGAATTATCCTTATATAAAAAAGTGTGTGTGTACTTATGTATACGCGTTAGAAGTAATACTCCTAAAAGAAAAATACATAGTATAATTTCATTATACTGTAACCTTTTTGCTTATTGTGTAGTTAAAAACTATATCTTCTTTTGACGTCTATACTGTCATTAGGTATGTGAATATTTTTATATAAAATAATGTTGACTTAGATAGCTAACTTCAGGGTGTCGGTTTTTCGTAACTCATTATTTTTCCTTAACGCGCTAAAAGAAGTATAACTCCAAAAATAAATGGATTGTGTTTTTTAATAAAACAGTAAATTTTTCTACTATCCACCAGTGATTATTTGTAGGCCTATTTATTCTCCAATTATTGATTTATGTGATATAGTTTTAGATTCCGTATTTTTGGATTCATTACTTAAATAAAAAAGTGGCCACCGTTTGCCGTTTAGATGATTAAGCTAAAAATAAGCAAAATGAATGACTATGTGACAAAGACCAAAAGTTGAATCAGAAGGACTACAACTATTATCACTGATGATTTTAAAGAAATTGATTGGTTTATTAGAAATTACAATCCCTCTAATAAGGGCGCCAGTGGACGGTCGGTGCCCTATCTATATTATCTGATCAAATCAACATTTTAATTATCAATAATAAAAAAAACAAGCATTTAAATGATTACACTTTATAATATATAATATAATATACATATATTACTACTACTCAATGTAGTACTATGTAGTACTATGTATGTAGTACTAATACTCAAAATATAGTTTATCGTCCATAGCACGCTATCATTAAATAGTTTATTTGAACAATACTACTCATAAAATCGGTGCCATGATATAATCGATCTGTGAATCGATACTTTTGAATTGTTTTCGCGCAGCTTATGTGTTTCACATCACTAAATTACACTCGTGACGTCATCGTACCTACGCAAAATGTTACACGCTCGGTCCCCATACAAATTACGGAACTCTTTACTTCTATCTTGATATAGTTCTGTGATATTGGTCTTATTGTGTGTTTTCCAATTACAGCATGTGTTTTCAAATTCAGCACTATTGCCTATTGATGTTCCAATTCCGCCGCGTCACACAATTGAATACTCTGAAAAATAGGTAGGTAGGTAGTGCTTTTACATGATGGTATAGCAGCTAGGATCAAGCATCAAATGGATATGACAAGCTAATAATAATACCGTATGGGTACGAGATCAGAACATACGAAAAACTTCAATAGTGACAGAGACATAGACACTTTCTTTTGTCTTTGTCAGAGTATCACTTTGACAGCACAACTTCTTTGTGACCAACAAAACATAATTGACTAAATTTTAGTGCCAAATAGACATTCTGACTCGCAAAACAATTTGTCAAATATGTTTGCCATTTTGTACTACTTTTTAATTTGGTCGGTTTATAAAATCTGGTGATATCAGTTTTGTTATTAGCAAAAAGGTACTTAGTATTTGTATAACTTCTAACGTGTGTACATAAGTACACACACACTTTTTTTAACTCCACATAAAGTATCTAAATAGCAGAATCAGCTTAATCGCTAAAGCCATAACTGACTGTGAATATGGGCTTTAGTCACCGAACATTATAACATCCATTCTGACACTGGCAATTCCATTAGGGAGCTACGGCCAAAGAAGAAGAAGAAATTTCTACGGCAAAACAGGAAGCAGTATCGTTTGTGAGCAGTATTTGGGAATTGGGAATTTATTTTTTACTAATTTCAATTCCTATTTGCTGATTATGTACAAAGAGTATATATTATGTAGTTGTAATTTTTAATCAGTTACCCTCATTATTTATGATGTTATTGTAATCGTATTTGAGCGTATCGTAGCAAAAACTTTATGATTAATTTAACAATGGATATATTTATTACATTATTTTACATCCTCTTTTGTATTTGCGTTGTTTATCCTCCGACTGAATTTGTGTCCGCTGGATTTACAATTCCCCAAATATTTGATGGTTATTTGGGATCTGAAAATGTGAATTTTATTGGATATCACATTAAGCGTATCACAATAACAGCATTTATACACTCAACTTTACCCTTCGGGTATATTATAACGTTATGGTGTGGTGGCGAACGTGGTTGGGGGATGCAAGTTGCGGCTGGAATGACTGCGATTATACCAATTGTGTTTTGTCTGAAGCTAGTCTCTTGGTATGAGCGGAATAAGATGAAACATCCTGTGGTGAAAGCTCTATTGCCATATGTACCAGAGAACAGTGATTGGAGGATTATAGCTGTTGATTTCAATAGACAATTCAGGAGGTAAATGCTTTCTATCTATACTAATATTATAAAGCTGCAGAGTTTGTTTGTTTGTTTGAACGCGCTAATCTCAGGAACTACTGGTCCGATTTGAAAAATTCTTTCAGTGTTAGACAGCTTATTTATCGAGGAAGGCTATAGGCTATAAAACATCACGCTGTGACTTATAGGAGTTGAGTAACGCGGGCAAAGCTGCAGGCAACGGCTAGTAATACATAAAATACTATCATTTATTATTGCTCAGCCTTGTCATCTAAGAAAAAATGTTACAGCAACAAGGGATTGTTTTTATCATTACATGTTGATACTTCCAATCTCTTTCTTTAAATTTTTAAATGATAATTAACCATTAAATCATACAAAGATAACAAACAATGTGCAAGATTTACCTTATTTAGAAATTGTTAATAGCTGCCCGCATTTCATAAATATTATAGGTTCACATTACATGTTTCTTGTGTATCACACAAGAATGGATTTAAATTAATATTTATTGCAGTATTATTAAATATTATGATAATCATTATAGTAATTTTTTGTAAATACATAACTCACATTAAAATTCTAAATAATAAATTTAATTTTGATAGCTATGTGCATTTCGTGCGGTTTGTGATTTTCCGGTGGCCCATTGAGGAGGATAGGGAAAAGGAGGGCAACACATTTGCATAACTTTTGGCTGTGTGGATGTCTATGAGCGTCAGTAGTAGTAGCTCCGACTATTCGGTTGCCTCCTTGTGACTTAAAAAGAAAGTCTATTAATGTACTGTCTAGCTTGTTTTGCTAATGTTTGTTTGTAGAACAGAAAAGTAGTTTAGCAAAGCATGGAATGAACTAAAATATTTTTTTTCTTCTATTCATGCAGAGGGATGGACTACCAAAAGAAGTCAATAGAAATTGACTCATTCTTATATGATTTTGTTTTTGGTTTTAGTGTTGACAAAGTGTCCATAAACTTGAATGCTACAAGTAAAATTGTGGCGACTGCAACATGGCTGATCAAAGTCTCCCAGTATGGAGTCAACGTTGTTAAACAAGCTGATGCTGCCTTAGTTGCTACAGCTGTAAGTTTACAATTGCATTTTTTCAAATTTACTTGACCTGTTCAATTGCTTAATGGAGGAAAAAAATAAGACACTTTTTAAACAATTTCACACTAGATTTTTATGCATTGTATAATTTTTTATTCAATTGCAACACTAAATAAGTTTTTTAGCAACTTCAACTAAATTTTTAGGCATTGTATTTTTTATATTCAATCACAAACCCTAGACAGACAGCCATGACTTCTCCCCATCGGGAGAGGATGAGGTGCAGTATGTGAACGTAGAAGTGATACCATCCAGAGAGGACATCAAAAGATTTACATTCCGCATATCAACAACGGCCTTGAGGGATCTTCAGCCACACTTGGAGCAGCCGATCAGAGTGCCGGAGCATATATCGCTGATCCCTACCCTGATTGAACGATTTGTGACTGTGTTCAAACAACATGTGGAACAGAATCCGGTGTACTATGTCGATCAGGTGCGTAACATTACCATAATATTATTTGCATTTATCATATTACTAGTATTGATTAAGTTGCGTTTCTTTGGTTGCAAGCTTTTTATTGCAATCAACAAACAAACAACTTATGATACCAGGTGCTGGTAAAACATCAGGTATTTTAATTGTAAAGAGCTCAGATATAGAATAGGGTTAAGGGTAATGCAAATTCTTACTTACGTGATGAAATTCAGCATATGCTATTTCACAGTAGTTTTGAGAAGAAAAAGTCCTGCTAGATATGTCTAGATATGCTTTGGGCTTAGTTGCTGTGCCCTTACACAAAAGTCTGGTCCAAGATTATACCAGATTGCAATTTTAATCTGGTATGTATGTCGCAGGAGTTGGAGCTCTGTATAGGCTGTATGCAGAACCAGGCAGATGTAAAGCTTGACCGGCGTTGCGAGCCTTCTGCCCGCGCTGATGGCAACCCGCCGCCCTGCCAACAGTGCAATTGCAGGTACATACATACATGCATATTCACCCTCAAGCATACATGTTCCTAGTATAGGGTATCTAATCAGGACTCGGAAAATGTAAAGCCATGAACGAGGAAATATCCTAAAATATTTGTGTTTAACTATTAACATAATATACCAGTTTTATGATCAGTGATGAAACAGTGTAGAATTTGATATAGTGTAGTACACTGGTGCAGTGACTAGGGTACGGTATCTGGTGGCAATTTACAGCAAAGTGTATCAAAATGCTTATCAGTGGAATAACCCATATAAGTAAGTTTTAATGGTTAATTATATATAATACGGTGTTTCAACTTTTAACACATATAAAAACAAATTTTAATAATTAAACTGAAAAATTCAGACAAGCGCGAACCTAATTCGCGTCCCGGGGATTCCCAAAAACGTTTTTATGATATAACGGGCTCACAATTCATAGCGCCTGATAATTTCGCTTTCTATATATGAGCTCAGTCCAGTAGCTTCCGAGACTATTCAATGCAAACAAACAATTAAATCTTTCCTCTTAAAAATATTAGTATAGATATAATATATCGGCCGGCTAACTCTTCGCACGGGTATTTAACAAAAACTTCAAAATATAGAGTAGGTATATTATAAAGAAAGTTTGGAAATCGTTATTATTTTTAAATTTTATGCTGTATCCGACTCACGCTCACGACTTACGTATTAGAGAGGTTCTCAATTAATTTTGTTCAGCAAGCCGCTGCGTACGCTCGAGAATCGACTCTTTGGCACGCGATTGCGACGCGTAGGTGGTATACCTCTGACTTGCAAGACGATATCCAGTTTCTGATGAAGATTCTTCATTACTACCTACGTATTTTTGATGCCCTTGCCTAGGAACTGTTTTTAGAAAGTTGAGATTTTGATCTTTTGTATATATATTTTTTAAATGATAAAATAAAAGCTTATCTGTTAAGCTGTTTGGATAGTTAAATGTACGCTATATATTTTTAAGTACCTATATCAGTTAGTACTTACTGAAAAGGACTTACTTAGTTCTAAAAACTTGTTTAAAAAAACTTTTTGTTTTGTTTAAATTTATACCTACTAAACTTTAAAGTGAATTCAAGACAACTGGTATAAAATATATACCTACTAACAACAAGTCAAAATATCGATAGCGACTCGGACTAATAATTAATTAACTATTTATTATTATTCATTAATAATTAATTATTAATAAATAAATTAATAACTTTTTTTTTATTATTATTATAAAATTTCACCGCCTGTTGAATATTTATTTTATTATGTGGTATGGATGAATAACGTCTAAGAGTTTAGTATTCATATTCTATTGAGCGTAGAGCACAGTCTCTGTGTATGAAAAGTGTCCGTAAACACTACTCAAGTCATTACAACAACTATGCTCATATCGTAGTTTCTCTGTTATTCAGACGCTAGCGCTCTGAGTTATAATTGTTGTAGGCAGGTACTGGAAATAAAGCACATTAGGCTGAGTAGGCTGGAGCCTAATGCGGCAGATTTTTAAGGGGAATTTGGGGATGAAATTGATTTTGTAAAAAAGAAAAGGTCAGTAAAATCTTTACGGCGGCATAAAATAAATAGCCCATAAGCGGCAAATCTGTAAATCCGCCGCTGAAATAAATACACAATAAAAAGACTAAATATTTTACAAAATTCACACTAATATAATTACGGCCTTCTGGCTGCAGTATTTTGGTTATATTTACTAAAACACTTAGACTGTTTAAGTCATTACCATCAACAACTACGTTCATAACTTAGTTTTTCCGTTAAAACGCTAGCGCTCTGCGCGGAAGGAGATCTTAAGGTTGAACAAGTCGACTGCGCGAACTCTAACTAATTACTAAATTAATGCTATCTCACCTGACATAGTGACAAATAAATAAATAAATAGCGATGTGCTAGAATGAAATGCACAATGATTCATTCCTAAAATGTCCTTTTAACAAAACAGTTATTATAGAAAAATTATTACGTGTATCTTCTTAAAATAAACTTATTTCAACTTTTGAATAACTAAACTATGTCTCGAAAACTACGAAAACTCAAAAATAAAGCCCGTACGCTTTATTTTTGAGTTTTCGTGCTCCGTATACTATTTATTTTCGCCCAAAGTTGGGCTAAAATCAGTGTTGAAATACGAAAGTTTAGAAGCTTATATTTTTTAAATGTATAATTTTTTTACGATTTTAGGTGCATACAGACATAGTTTTTGATGGTCAACGTCAAACATTGTAATAATTACTGTTCTGCGTTTGTATGGAAAGATGAGCGACTTGAGTAACCTTAAAGTTTGTTATATATAGGGCGCTGTGGTGCTGCGCATGCATGGCGCGTTGGTGGGCGGCGCGCGCGGGTGGCGGGGCGCAGGCCTGGCTGGCCGCGCGGGGCTCCTGTCCCGTCTGTCGCGCCGTCTTTTGTCTACTGGACGTGTGCCCCGTGCGGCAGAACAGCTAGCTATCACCCAGCCCCCCTCGATATACGGACACCTAACCCGCTTAAACGTACCCAGGGCCCATCCATTGCACGACGAAGCAGATACGATCAGATAGGTGTTATATAAGAGCGAGACGGCTACCTGATTAACTATACCTTACTCTGTTCAATAGAAGTTGTCGGTAGTACTTATATATGTTGGTAAGTATTTAGTGTCGTCGGTGTATGTTGACTGTTGTGAGTATTATACAGGTGTAGTCATGTTCGACAATAAATAAAAATCATCATCGAATGAGGGTACGTTGAACTTGTTTTACTTTACGAGTTAAAATGACTAAATAAAGCCATATTGCCTATTTTTTGTTACATTTGAGTAGAATTTTGTTATATAAAGTTTTGCTTACATATCAGTGGCAATAAAAGCTGTGGAAGCATTGAAATGTAACTAATGTCTGAATGTAAAAGCGTCTAAAAGCAAAAGATAATTTTTATTTTGAACTAAAATTTGACTCTGGCAAATGGTAAATACTTTTTGTAATACATAAATATTTTATATACATAAGTTTCCATTCATTAGACTCTAGTTTTTTGTAGAATGCGTCTTAGTTATTATATTTTGATATGTATATTATTCAAATATTTATTTACATAATATGGTGTTATTTGTATTGCATCCAAACCCTATGTTTATACATTTTATGTAACTTTTTGACCGTAAATTGGGTTTTTAATCCAAATGAAAACAATTTGCTTAATAATATTATTTATAGTTATCGATATACCTATAATTAATCGAAATATGTTTATGTTTCTGAAAAAGAGCAAAAAAAGTATGACGTCACGCACAAAGAAGCGATAATTTGACTGAGCGAGGAAGATTATTTTAATAAATCGCCACAAACGAACATCACTGTGAACTGTGAAGATTGAAAAAAAATGAAATGTTTACGGAAATTTCAATTTATAAAAAAATTGATTATTACATTCCATTTTCGTGTGCGCGTTAAAATATCAAATGCAAACATAGTTAAAATTAGGCCAAAGATGTGTTTATCAGTGTTTCGTAATAATAACAATAATGAATTGATATGAGTCATGAGTAGGGTTGCCAGATGATATTTTGATAAAGGAGGGCAGATGGTTCTAAAAAGGAGGATTTTCTTTAAAAAAGGAGGACATTCAAAAATTAAACGAATTTTTTATATTATTTTACTTTATTTTAATCATATTTAGCTGAGCTGCCAATTTTGGAAAGAAGTTCTTGGTTTTTTAACAAATAATTATAAAAATCTTCACATGACATGTTTTTGAAGTTGTATTGAGTAAGAATTAAAGATTTAACTGACTGCACACTTAGTCTATTCCTCTCTTTGCTCCATTGAGTATTAATCAGTGAAAAAACTCTTTCCACATTTGCGTTATGTGCGCTTATACAAAAATAAAACTCGCAAATCTTGAGCAGTTCTGAGAAACATTCAATGTTTTTAACACTTTTAAAGTAGATTGTCCACTGCTCGTGCAACTTTAAATCAAAATATTCTTCATCTTCATCTGATTTTGATTTAAGAAATGAAATCCAGTTACAAAATTGATCGTGTAACTTAACATCGTCAATCTCTAACTCTGATTCTCAAGAACTCAATGCATGAAACTAAATCATCATATTTTAGGTTTTCGTTCTCTTTCAGCAATGTCATCCACTCAAAACCTTTGAAATCTGCCAAAGGTGTTATCCATTCCATCAAGTAATCTTCACAAGCCTTGTAAACACTGAAAAATTCGTTGAAAATGGACTCGGCTTCGTCATTATCACGAAGATGTTCTCTGACGCTTAATGGCAAAAAATTGTTGTTTCTTCGATTACGAAGCATTTGAAGAACGGATTGAAGTATCTTTAAATTTTCCAGAACAGAATTGTGTTCCTCTTCGACTTTTGCCAAATTTGCTTGGTAAATAGACAAGAGAATGCGTGAACCATAAATATGCTTCTGAAGTTGTGTTTTCGAAAAATGATTTTATTACGTATGGTATTGTTCTTTGGCTTAGTAAATATTATTTTAATGCTGGATAGAGCTGGATAGAGATTCAAAATTCATTCTACGCATGGAAACAGACTAAGCCATCTTGTTTTACTGTGCCTTAGCTAAGGTTGATAATTGATTTCGACGTAATTGCAAAACTCTTTTAGTGCCTCTGTTCTCACTGTGTACACAGAAAAATAATTAAATATTTTCAATATTATTGACTCGATATCCACTTTCATCGATTCGATACCATTGCGAAGGCTGTTGTGCATAATATGTGCTGGGCAGCCGGCTCCTATAAGGTGTTCTTTCTCTAAACTTTCTTTTAGGCGCGTAAATACGTTTTGACCGGGGTTTCGGTTCACACCCCCGAAATTCACATTCGCGTTATCTCCAGTAAATGCCACACACTTAGGGGTTAATTGGTGTGTACTGAGTGTTTCGTATATAAGATTCGCAATCGAAAGCGAAGTTTCGTTCGGTAAAGTTTGTAAATCAAGAATTTTCGTTTCGATTCCATTTCCAGTCCAGTTAAAATATTGAATCAATATAGGAAACAGTTTATCTGCACCATGGTTGCTGGCATCTGTGGCAACAGAAAGACAAGAGATGTTCTTCAAAGTTTCGATGATTGTCGTAATCGTATGTGGAGCAACAACTTGATTTACTATAGCTTCCGTCTTAGTTTTTCCGCATTTAAGATTTTTTGCCGTTTCGGAATCAGCAAACATTTTACTTGTTAAGCTCGCCGTACATTCCATAGAATTGTATGACTGATGATGCTTTACCGTATGGAAGGCTAGTGTTCCTTCTGCAGCATGGGTATTTTTGAGAATCAATGAAGTAGAAGGTTGAAAAAAGTTGGTTACTTTAGAAGAAGAACCTGCTGCTCGTATCATCTTCTTATGCTTTTCCGTAGCTACGTGTCTTTCTAAAGCAATAGTGCCCTTGTTGCCCACATCCACATGGCAGTCGCAAATAGAACATTTGGCGTCAAAGTCGTCTCGCCCGCTAGTAAAACACGGGTATTTGGCTCTTAATACTTCCGTAAATTTACACTTCCGCTTACTCATAATAACTACATTAAATATACTCAAATATTTAGTTATTAAACACTAAGATTCTCGTCGCGCGAGCGCAACATCTAATGTAATAATAACCAATTGCGTGTACACGCACCGATGCACCGTACCGGACTTGTTTCTGCGTGTAGGCGTAGGCGTGAGCGGTGAGTCACCGCCCCCTTTGGCCCCCTCGGCCCCCTTTTTCGCCTCCTGCCCGTCCGATGTTTAGCAAAAAGGAGGACTTACGGTAGGCAAGGGAGGACGGGAGGACAAAACATGAAAAAGGAGGACATGTCCTCCTTTTGGATACCATCTGGCAACCCTAGTCATGAGCTGCAAACAAAATCGTGAATAGTATGAACGCGCCATTTCATAATTCTTCTTTTATTTTTGGGCCACAGTGGCAAGTGGCAACTTTTATGTTGCAATATTCTGCCAATGTCAAGTATTGAGAGTAAAAAAAAAATGCGCTATTTCATACTGTTGACGATTTTGTTCCCGCCAAAATAATGGCATAAATGAGTTGTTAAAATGAAAGTCTATTTTATAACCAACAAATAAGAATTTTAATTTTATAAATGTTTTTGTATAAATTGTATATTGTATATGTTTTAGATGTGATATTTTATATATAATATTATTATATTTTAACTTTGAGTAACATGTATGTTATTCTATTCCATCTTATACGAACTCATAACAAAATTGCCGAACCCAATACAAGATAGTTAAATATGGACAAGTTTGTTTACGCGAGAGTTCTGAATGATTGAATGAGTGAATGAAGCTCCGAATCCGATCTGAATCCGTTTTTTTTTTTTTTTTATGTTAGTTGGCTAGGCAAACTGGCAAACGTACCACCTGATGGTAAGTGGTCGACGTCGCCCATGAACATAAACTAGTATACCTGGAAAGACCCCAGGCAACTCATTTATGTGTTGCCTATCCTGAGACATAAGATGTTAAGTCTCGGTGCCAGTAATTACACTGCCTGTCTTGCCCTTCTCTCCGAAACACAGCAAAGCTGTTTCACGGGAGAAACAAGCAAGATGGTGGTACCCATGCAGCCGGGAGCGCGGCACAGCGCTTCCCTCCCACCGGTAAAAAATCGGATTTAGTGCGAATGCTCCCGGAGACTAATCTCGAAATACAATCGAAGTGTAACTTATTAATCCTACTGCTGATGATTATGTTTTAGGTTTAGATGTTAGTATCAAGACCGACAAACAGATTATTCTAGTGATAAAAAAGACAGTGAGTCACAAAATCTACATAGTATTTTATACGACAATGTTCCGTATGTGCTTCCGAGCCAAGTATTTCAATAATGTGTACTATCAAAGCCCGCATCAAGTAATAATTAAACATGATACTATTTACTATGAACTAATTAATGTTTTATATTCCTTTGGTAATAAGTAATAGAAATTATAAGATGCCAAGTTTGTTTCTTCCTTTCCGACACTACCTCCGAACCCACGTGCCACGGTTCCGTACCCTTCAGGACCGTAAAAAGTAATCTCTGCACATGACGGCCTTGGGAGATTGCCAGGTCATCATACGTCTGTGTTCTCCCATAAATTTTAGGTAGATACTTGACACGAATAGGTTGGACTTACAGCTTGTAATATTCACCCTTTCAAGGTTAAAACTATTAACTGTCAAACTGAGTTGTTATTTAATTATTCTATCACGTTATACGTTACTTAACGTTAAGATGCATGCATGATAGTACACGATGATACCCAAAATGAAGTACCTATGACTTCAGCAATGATTGAAGTACCGTGATATTTTAGGAAGCGCAGCATTTTTATTAGTTGTTCTCTGAATGTTAGGATGTTGACTAATTAATGTTGTCTTAATTTATAATAATGGGATTTTCTAAGTGTTTAATAAAATAATGAAATTGTAATTTAGTTTTATTTTATTTTTAACCTAAGGAATACCTTAGCCTTAGTCCTTGCCTTTTTTATCACCCTACTCATTTCTTCCTTCAGATCTTCTGGATTTCTGAAAAAAAAACAGGAAAAGTAGGGTAGGTATTGATGACTTACCTACTAGCTTATCTTTATCTTGCTTTGTCAGAGTAGTCAACGCATTCTCGAAGTAGGTCCATAAAAACACATTCATATATTACTAGCTTATCTTTATCTTGCTTTGTCAGAGTAGTCAACGAATTCTCGAAGTAGGTCCATAAAACACATTCATATATTACTAGCTTATCTTTATCTTGCTTTGTCAGAGTAGTCAACGCATTCTCGAAGTAGGTCCATAAAAACACATTCATATATTACTTATAGCTTATCTTTATCTTGCTTTGTCGGAGTAGTCAACGCATTCTCGAAGTAGGTCCATAAAACACATTCATATATTACTAGCTTATCTTTATCTTGCTTTGTCGGAGTAGTCAACGCATTCTCGAAGTCAGTCCATAAAAACACATTCATATAATACTAGCTTATCTTTATCTTGCTTTGTCGGAGTAGTCAACGCATTCTCGAAGTCAGTCCATAAAAACACATTCATATAATACTAGCTTATCTTTATCTTGCTTTGTCAGAGTAGTCAACGCATCCTCGAAGTAGGTCCATAAAACACATTCATATATTACTAGCTTATCTTTATCTTGCTTTGTCAGAGTAGTCAACGCATTCTCGAAGTAGGTCCATAAAAACACATTCATATATTACTTATAGCTTATCTTTATCTTGCTTTGTCAGAGTAGTCAACGCATTCTCGAAGTAGGTCCATAAAAACACATTCATATATTACTTATAGCTTATCTTTATCTTGCTTTGTCGGAGTAGTCAACGCATTCTCGAAGTAGGTCCATAAAACACATTCATATATTACTAGCTTATCTTTATCTTGCTTTGTCGGAGTAGTCAACGCATTCTCGAAGTCAGTCCATAAAAACACATTCATATAATACTAGCTTATCTTGCTTTGTCAGAGTAGTCAACGCATTCTCGAAGTCAGTCCATAAAAACACATTCATATATTACCTAGCTTATCTTGCTTTGTCAGAGTAGTCAACGCATTCTCGAAGTCAGTCCATAAAAACACATTCATATATTACCTAGCTTATCTTGCTTTGTCAGAGTAGTCAACGCATTCTCGAAGTCAGTCCATAAAAACACATTCATATATTACTAGCTTATCTTGCTTTGTCAGAGTAGTCAACGCATTTTCGAAGTCAGTCCATAAAACACATTCATATACCTTTGGCGAGAGCCAAACAATATCCCCACTTTTACCCAGTAGTAAAAACAACTTATAAGTAAATTCTTATATTATAATGGAAAGAGAAAGAAATATTTTATACTTTGCCTCCAGGTCCTTCAAAGAGCTATTGCTGAATGCTGAGGCAAAAGCGGAGTACGTGAACAGAATTGGCGAGAGATTGGTTCGACTTCCTTCGGGAGCTCGTGTCACGTGTGTGACCTTCGGGTCACTCGCCAAGGTTGTTCAAGGGAATTTTTGTAAGCCATCCCTACCATCTCTGCACATGAGAAAAGACTCGTTGGCCCGAAAATCGTATCGAAATCGAGTTTCTGTTGGCCATAAGTCTCGGAATGGGGGCGACTTAACCTAGTCCAATTTAACCCCAACAAGACAAGTTTGCGCGTATACCGCTAAAAATCACCCTTCGTCGATCCTCTACGATTTGATGGCACTCCCCTAACCGCCTCAGCCAGCATTGGTATACTTGGCTATCGAGAGATGTGCAGTTTCGTGGTAATTTCGAAGGGAAGGCTAAACTAGCCTCTAAGGAAGTCGGCGTGCTCAGTAGGATGAAGCAGTATTTCATGCCATTACACTGCCTTCAATTATACAAGGCGCAGATCCGGTCTCACACGGAATACTGCTCTCACCTCTAGGCTGGAGCGCCCCAATATCAGCTCTTTCAGATTTGCTCAGATTTGACCGCGTTCAACGCCGGGCGGCGCGAATCGTCGATAACAATGTTATCTCCAATCGGCTTGATTCTTTGACGCTGCACAGAGATGTCGGATCGCTCTGGATCTTCTACCGCATCTACCACGGAGGGTGTTCTGAGGAATTGTTCGGACTAATACCTGCAGCAGAATTCTACCACCGGACATCGCGTAAAAATTTCAAATTTCTCCCACACCATCTCGATGTCCGGAAGTCCTCAACAACTCGATTTTTACGGCATTTCCTGCCTCGCACGACTAATATATGGAATCAGCTGCCATCTACGGTGTTTCCGAACCGATACGACTTGGGAGACCTTCAAAAAAAGAGCATACTCATATCTGAAAGGCCGGCAACGTACCTACCTGCTCATCTTCTGGTATAGCGGGTGCCTGTGGATGTCGCTTTTCACTTACCATCAGGTGTACCGACTGTCCGTTTGCCCTCTCTTCTATAAAAACAAAGAAAATTAGGAAATTTGTAGGTATTTAAATATCAAATACCTACTTAAAACCCACTAGAAATATCTAGGTAGGTATATAGGTATTATAAATAATTGTCTATCCTTGGAGTTCAAACCCAAGACCTTTGCACGTCTGACCTACCAATACACAACAATTATAGTGTCGATCAATGTAGTACTAATCGCCAGGGTGTCAGGGAGACAGTTGACCTCCAGAGGCCGGTCGATACACGTGCCCGCAGATACCATCGACAATTACCCAGACGCCTGGCGACAGGCGTCAGGCGACACAGACGGCTGGTGCTGACTAAGTTTATTTTTAAATGACTCCATTATGGTGAAGTGAGAGCGCTTGGTGACAAGTGCACATTTGGGTATTTGATTTTTGTTCTTTTTGACAGTGCATGGTTCGTTGATACGGCTCTCAAATGTTGGTTTGGGGATCAAGTCTGTTTAGTACACCCCTCGGGGGTTCAGGGGTTCCTTAAATTGTGCTTCTGACTTTCATGTGTATGTGAATTTTCCCCGAATTGGGCCAGCACGTAGGTGCGATATAATACTCGAGCACAAGTGCGGACCTGTGCCTAGTAGGTGCTAGGACCAATACTGCAGTCTGCAGGTCTTTACTCGTGCATCCGATATCCGATAAACTTTTAAGACCACCCGTCGTTTTTCAAAACTCTTTTTCTATGGGTAAGAGTCTTGATAACTAGTCAATGCATATCGCATGATGCCAAAGATGTTCTCGTATTTGGGACAACCTGTTAGAGTAACAAGGGCGTAGGCTGTCCCAATGCCCTTTGCCTCAGCGCACAAGGCCTAGCAACAATAGTAGATCTATATCATGAAGGTGGGTGTGGGCGGATCACCAGTATCACCGTGTCGGCACCGGTGTTAATAGAACCACAAATAGAACTTTGTATTGAAGTTTCATAAAGTTTCACGGTTTGTAATGACAGCAATCAGTGAATGATGATGATGAAAAAGACTTATTTGACTTTAGATATTTGTAATGTCCGAGCCGAGCCCAGCCGGGTTTGGCCAAGCTGCCCGGCACTTCACCAAAACAACCACACTACATGGATTCAAATATTTAAGCTCCAAATATTGTTACGATCGGTGAGTAATTTTATTGTCTCTTACATAGCAAGGTCAAATCGAGTTAAATTGCGCCTACTATAGGTAAAGTTGCCATGTACCTAATTGCATAGACAGCCCCAAAAATACCCGAGTTTTAGACGAAAGACTTCAGTTTGTTTACAATCAGTTCAGGTATTATTTCGACATCTATTGCGGGTGATCTTTCAGCATGTGAAGGACACTACACAGGATCAGTAAATCGGATTCTAAGAACTTCTTATGTCATCAAAGTGCAGTCTCTGTAAGACTTTGCTTGATCTACGCGTTTATGATTATTTTATAAGTTAATATAAACAGTTTACAAAAAATGAAAACCGACTTCAAAAATACTAAACTAAAAAGTAATAAAATAACGTTTACCACGTCATTATTGTTACATTTGGAGTCATATCATCGAGGTAAAAAAAATCAACCAAATACGCATTATTGGGAATAACGGCTTGTCAGATCTTAATAAAATTAATATGGGACCAAATTGGAAGCACCAGCTTTCAAACAAAAAAATAACCATATTAATCCATTCACAAACGGCTAATCGTGTCACATACATACAAAAAAAATTGAGAACCTCCTCTTTTTTGAAGTCGGTTAAAAAAAAGGCTAAAGTAGAAGTAACTTGGCACATATAGAAGAAGAAGTCTGTCGAATACTGTCAAAGCAATTCACATGTGGATAAACTGCTGTTTATTAGTGTCAAAATTGATGTGACTGATGCAGACTTATCTCGTGACCAGATGGGGGTGGCTGGTATGCTGCTGCGCGAGCGCGTGCTGCGCAGGCGTGCTGTGCGCGGTACTGTGGGCGCGCTTCCTGCAGGTGCCCACGCTGCTCACGCTGCGGGAGATCCACGCGCCGCAGACCAAGATGCAGATGCCACTCGTCGGAGTTTGCCCGCCCACTGAGCTTGTGGCACGGCTCTTTCGAGAGCAATTGTTAGTATTGTGACACTTTGTTTTTAATTTAGTAATTTGGGAAGGAAAAGGCTACGTGACCACAATCTGATGCGTTGGACTAATCGGATTGTAAAAGGCCCACTCTCAATACCCCCGTCTACGATGCTCTCCAGAGCCGGAGACAGGAAAGGCTGGCGTAATCTTGTGAGAATCAAAGTCATGGACGGAGGAGGTTATGACCCTCAGACTTGAGGAGGAGGAATATGCGTCTAACTAGCAGACTTCCCTCCAACCTGATGGCTAGTGGACAACGTTGCATACAAACTTGAAAACGAGTTTATCCGAGGCTATTAAACTAAATTAACTTATCAGTGTTGCCTTTTTTGGTTCGTTTGAACGTTCATTCATATTATGTTGATAAGATTGTGGGTTTTGCTACCAGTAATTCCACTGCCTGTCTTTGCTTATATTTCCGAAACACAACAAATCCGCTTGCAGTGTCCAGAAATGACGTCAAATAACTGAACACTGGAAGGCTCTGATTGGTTACTTTTAATTGGGTCGTATTCTATCGAGATAAACTACTGATTAATTTCACACTTATTTCTTTTAACACATATTAAATAATTCAGTTATTATTTGAGGTTGGCATGTTCAATCTGTGAACAAATCCTCGTTAACAAATAAAGATTAAAAAAAACACATATTAAAGTGGTTATTACATACTTTGTAAGGACAATAAACAAAAGCGACGAGGCAAGGCTTCCCACGATACTCGATCATGTGCTTAGGAGGAAGTTCGCAAGTTCAGAACAACTGGTGACATTGGAAGATATTCTCAACAAGAACAATGTGACCTTGGCCGAAGCTCTGATGCGTGTGATGCCTCCCTGCCACAAGATCGTGAGGAACTGCCGGTTGCAGACCATATCGGTACCGTGTGAGAGACTCTTCGAGAGAGAGCTCACACAATGGGGGGTTTGCTGTCTCTCGAAAATATCTGAGTAAGTGCTTTGCAAATTATAAATATTCATTTTTTTTATGCATAACTTATAAGTATTATTTTTAGTGACAACGAGATTATTATCTTTGATCAGGCACCGTATATACAAAATAATGGAACATATTATCACTACAGTGAGAGGTGACTCCAGAAAGGACACAGTAAAAGATATTAAATGCGTACTAATGTTCTATGAATATCGTATTTATTTATGCCGTATTTTCTAAGTACTCGGATTATGGTCACTTTACTTTCTGGTCAAGGGACCGTAGTTCCGACTAAAAGATGTCGCCTCCTTCAGAGGTGGCGGTGTTGAGTAAGTAGTAGGTAACAGATTAGTATTTTAAAGTGTTCGTCCAAATCGCCCCAATGCTTTTTAGCCTATCTAATATCTGGATTACTTTCAGATTAAATCTGAAGCCGACCCTGTACACACGCCTTACCTTTACGAGGACTCTAAGCTTGGCCATGTCCTGCTCACAGCACGACAAGCCTGTGCTGCATGGGTGTGAGGTAATTATAACATACATTCAATAGCAACCAAATTATATATTTACTTAGTTTCGTTGTTACTTTAGACTTGAACTTGTGTAATATGGATGTAAAGAAAAAAAATCAGTAAGAGGTAGAGCCATGCTGCTTTGCAGCCGAATTGGGCCGGCAGGGTAGTACCTCTCGCTCACATAACACCGACACGTGCGGTTCGTGCGGTTTGTGTGTTTCCGGTGGCCCATTGAGGGGGATAGGAAAATAGAGGTTAACGCATCTGCAAAACTTTTGGTCTAAAATCCGTAAAAGTTGTGTCATTGTAATAAGTCAGTGTCTTTTTCTGTGCATCCAGGTCCTGTAGCGGTGACTCCCGAATAAGTTATGACTCTTTAATACGATCTCAGGGAGTTAATAGAGGCATACGATAAAACAGCTTAGGAACCAATTTACTCAGAAGAATTCTAAGGAGTAGCAGAATCAGCGCTTATCTCATTAATGACCGACGCTCATAGGCACAACCAGAGGTTATGCAGATGCGTTGCCCTCCTTTCCCCTATCCCCTCAATGGCCCACCGGAAACTCATAAACCGCACAAAACGCGACAGTATAGCTGTCACTTGACCCCGTTCGTGCCGGCCTAATTCGGCTGCAAAGCAGCATGGCACCTCTTACAAGCAGATTGCTTTAGTTCTTCACAAAATACGACGGTGAGGGCTGGGTGGAGCCGACTTCCCTGACCCCAGGGTACAACTACATCGCCCAGCTGTCCTTCACGTCCGTCCTGGACGGCGACCCGGACAAGCTCGTCGATGAGACGTGCGTGTCCAACAAGGATTATTCCAGAAGCCAATGTTTGGTAAGTATCATAAACGAGCATCTAAACTTCACCCGCCCTACAATAGAATGTGCCCTAAAACAAACAACTTATAACTTATCTCAATAACTAGCCTATCGAATTAAATAACATTTTTGCAAATCCCACTGGTAGTATTGAGACCGGCGCGTTCAATTAAACAAAATCTAGCTATATTCGTATGTATTACCATTGTGGTAAAGGAATAAGAAAGTTCTTCAACACGTAAGATCTGTGCTAACAGTTTTTGATAACGTCAAAAAGTCTTGAAATATGCTTAAAGCGGGCCTTTCCCGATAAACGACATTTTGAATTCTGTTTTATTTAGAAACTAAGCCGATTTAAGTTTTGAAATAAATATATGTTATTTAACACTCCTTCATTATAATATTTCGGTCGTTCTACACACGATTACTTATATTTTGCTGCATTAAAAAAAAATGCAAAGATAGGTCAAAATTGAGATGAAAAACCCATTTTATTTGAGTAATATCAGGTTCTGTGCAATAAAACTTACACCATAATAAACCTTGTAGAAAATGTCGTCGTTGTCGGTCGTCATAAATTATTTTTTATAAATCCCTCCCTGTGGTTTCACACGCTGCCAAAGCGCTCGACGCGGTTTCGAGCTCCATACTAAATTCAGTTCTCTGACAGCCCCGCCTTAATCACTTAAGGCGGGGCTTAATAACTGTTTACGTTATCACTAACGTAAACAGTTATTTATTAGGAATGTGTCGCAGGGCCGTCTTTCCCACTGGGAACTCTGGGCAAGTGCCCACAGTCCCACGATCCATGGGGCCCCATTATTTCTATCAGAATATGATTGAGTGATATTATAAAAATGATTGTTGATGCAAAAATGATAGTACTGCCCTTATTACTAGGTTTATTCTTCTCTAGTCCAAAAATCAGGCTCACAAATCTTAAAATTGTTGTTTTCGTCGGGGACCCATTATCCTACTGCCCAGGGCCCCCAACTGGTTAAAGGGGACATAGCTGTGTCGTCTATTAGATGGTGTCCTTTTACAAAGAACTTGATTGATCCAATGAATTTACTGACAACCAACCTTAGTTCATAGTTGCTAGTCTCCAGATGGCCGCATCAAGTTGGGTTCCAAATTCTATGGTTCACTGAATAGGTTTACCTACGCTAGTCAATATACTAAATCTAATAAAACTAAACATCCCATACACATAAAGAGCATAAAAAGAAAAGAAATTATTTTATGAATACCTACCGTATTTTTTCGCAGCTAAAGTGCAAAGAGGACTCTTGCGGTTGTTCCGACCCCCTACGGATTAACAATAACAACGAAAAAGTCGTCCTTCCTCTGTGTCCCATGACGAAGCTCAATTGCTTGAGATCATTTAAGCACGGTAAGTAATTACCGTACCAAATAACCAGCATAGACAAAGATTTTATTAAAAAAAATATTATTGTAAAAAAAGCTTCGGGTGCTCGATAGGTATTCATTGTTATAAATATTTCACTGGTATCTATTTCTAAAAGTGAAGAAGAATAACATATAGGATATAATTTATCCCTGTGAGTCCCACGGGAAGGGAAACCGCGGGGCGCTAGTAATCTGGCCCCGTAGACAAAGTGACATCGCTTCGTAGCCGAAATTCGTTATCGTCTTTGAGATAACGATAACAATTTTCTAGCCAATGATCAATCAAAGATCGTGACAGTGCAACGTCAACCACTGTCAAGTGTCAACAAAGTTCGACAAGAAGTGTCAAATCGGACCAAAAAATTAAAAATAATTTCTATGTAAATAGACCTCATACACACTATAACTCCTAAAAATTGTGAAAATGTTGCCCTCCATGGCCCACGCCCACGGATAACGAATCAATATCAATAATAAAATAACATAAGTTTGACATAAGTGTTCGATAACCAATTGACAGTTTATGATTTTGTTACGAATTTTAACATTGTCTACCAACTTGCGATAACGATAACGAGTGACATAATTGACGACGGCTTATGTCCATCTCATACATTTTATTCTTTTCGAACTTCGTTATCGTTTTTTTAATGTTACTTTGTCTAAGGCCTCAGTTGATAATGAGCATTGAGCGAGACACTCAACCACATAAATGATATAAGTAATTTGCGCGCCTTATGCTCTCCTTGATGTGCTATCCTGATTCCTGATAATCCTGATCAGGATATTGGAACAAACTTATTTTAATAATGTATTGTCATCAGTCTTTAAAAAGTGTGTAAAGCTTGAACTTAATCTGACGACTTAAAGTCGATAAAAATAACGTTTAAAGATTCCGTTACACTTACATAGATAAATGGATAAATGCAGGTGGAGCTAATACTAAAAGCGTGCTAAAAAAAGTAGAGCTCCCGTATCCAAATTTTCTAATCATTCTTACACCCGACTCTGTTAAATTGCAGATAAATTAGGATGTAGATGTCTACCATCCTGTAAAAAAGTGATGACCTATCTAGCGCTGGAGTCGAGCAGAATGAACGCCTTCAGCGACACATTAGATGATTTATAGTGAGTTGCTTATGAACTTAAAGGAAATCCTAAGAAAGGGTGAGATGCTTTACGTTGAGGTTATCTATGAAAAGATGTTTCACTAAAACATAATTTATGATAAAAGGGCTTAGGTTTGAGTTTGTGTGATCTTTAATTTGTGGTATATTTAATCTGGTAAATAAACCATTTTAATACATTTATTTTTATTTTAGTGCGGGATTGAATGAATCGACGAGTACAGTTCTTAATATCATCATTAGAATTATGGGATC
Source organism: Helleia helle (assembly GCA_963853865.1). Classification (NCBI taxonomy): domain Eukaryota; kingdom Metazoa; phylum Arthropoda; class Insecta; order Lepidoptera; family Lycaenidae; genus Helleia; species Helleia helle. The sequence continues at coordinate 1,399,337 of OY971423.1, forward strand.
TAAGGTTTTTGTGGTGAATCCAACAGAGACTTGGATAACATTACTTTGTGAGTCGTTATATTTAAAAAAAAACATGCTTTAATAGCAAACCGAACTAGAATTTAAAAATTATTTTAATAAGGGAATCGAGGTGCTCGATATTCATTGTTAAAAATATTTCATCGGTAGAGCTATTTCTAAAATTGAAGTTATTATAAAAACTTAGTACAAACTACAACGCACAATTTAACACGCTTCAGCTAAAGTACAATAATTTTGTTAATCCATTTAATTCTTGTATTGAATTTTTTCAAATTTTTAGTTCGGTTTGCTCACTGGGTTTGCTATTAAAGCGGGTTTTTAGTTTTCTTTTTAACTATAATTTATTTTTTACGTTTTAGTAAGTATCGTTTTTTTATTAATTTACACAACTCAACTTATGGTAATCACTTTAGAATTAATGAGAGACTAAAAACCACACAAGTGATATAGGTAACTTGCGCGCCTTATGCCTTTTTTGCATGTGCTCTGACCACATTCGGTCCAATTTTCAGATATTAGTCCTAAAACGTATCAAACATGAGAAATCCTAAATAAATTGCATCATATACATCTCCCTCTACCACTTTCATATGGTGGTGTCAAAGGTGGTTGAATTCTATTATAAGTACTTATTTATTAATACATACAAATTTTAACATTTTGTTTTCTTTCTAGCGTCACTCGGCGGTGTATTCAATATGTTTCTGGGAGTGGGACTTTTTAGCGCATTAGAGATATTATTTCTTATTTTTGTAAAGTGTCCTATCACTATAAGAAGATCAAGCGAGATGACGAATACTCACGATGTTGTCAGCTAACTAAGCAACATGTTGATTAGTGTAATAAATTATTTTCCTAATTAAATTTATGATTATTTTAATAACCTATATGAAGACTTGTCGTGGCGGTGGGGCTCAGTAGCCTAAGGTGAGCCCAGCACCTTGGGCGAAGCAAATTGAGTCGAGGGAGTTGCTTTTATAAGAAGAGGGAACAAAAGAGCAGGGGGACAAGGGGAGAGGATGGGAACCTCACCCCATTGTACTGTCCCGACGTTGGGAGGCATTGTTCAGTGGTGATGGACAACCCCTCTGTGGAGGTGGCGTCGGTCCCTTGAGAGACTTACTAGCCGTCGAGGTGCCCTGTTTGCTCCGGGGCACCTCACCAAAGGCGGTATTGGTGGCACTCGCCGGGTTTTAGAGTTGAGTCCACCTTACCACCTTTCGGGTGCAGCGAGTCCCACATACCCGCCTGGGGAGACCCACTTCCCCGCGGGATGCCTTAGAGCATTTCCCGACGTAAAAGAAAAAAAAAGTTTAACATCGTATAAATATAATTATAAAATAATATGAAATTTTATCTGGTTTGTACACCTCTTCTACTGTTCTGTGGGTTTGTAGTTACAAACCTTGGAGGAATAAATACTGGAAACCGCGTGTGTCAATTCTACAAATGATTTGGCGGTGGACGAGGGGACTAATAAACTCACAAACAGCACACACGCACAAATATAGGGATGTTGACATTTTTCATAAATGTCATCATTTATAAATATCTAATAGAGGCCTAAATATTATTAACTTTTGCATAAATACGTCTAATACCTATAAAATCTTGCATTTTATAATGCATTTTAAATTTCGCTCCAAAAAGCTTACACTTGTCACGTGACGTCATATGTTGTTAAACATCGTAAAAATGATAAAATGATTCTAGTTGTCGTTAGTAAAAAATGGCTTCTAAGTTTTATAATTTATTAATTATTTTAAAACGCCTGAAAATTAGTTTTTACAATAAGTACTGCATACGGAAAATGGTGTATAAAAGTACGTCAATATTCTTCCGCTTCTGCTAAATAGGAACAGGTGACGTCATTTCCGTTTATTATCACGTGACCTATTTTAAATTTTGTTACATTTTATTTATTACATTTTAATTTAATCAAATAAAAATAAGGGAAAATATTGTATTTTTTCAGAATTCTATCATAGAAACTACCAATTAACATCAAAATTATATTTTTATATGAATACTGTCAACATCCCTATTGTGTGTCTTTACAAACGCACACAAAAATTTAAAATTCACACATGCTTTTATTTTTTAATTTAATAATGACATGAACATTAGTTTTTATATGTCTGTATAAATAGTGAAGTGGTATATGTTGCCACGATAATATAGACATCGATGAATCCTTTATAGAGGCCAGTATTCAAATATTACCTAAGCAAATGTATTATAATTATTTACCACCTCCATCTCCTTGTCAGCAAAAGTAAGAAAAGCTCTTAAAATATTACGATAACTTTCGAACAATTTTTGGTATAATTTGGATTTGTCTATATGAAACGACGTCTCATTTCTAAATAATTCAACTTTGACGAAAGTGGATCAACGATAAAGCAAATATTAACTTACAACATGTCAAATATATTTATATAATGTGTGATGCCTAGAAATGGGGTTTTCTAAATTTCTACGTGCACCTGAACATGAGACCATCGCTTGCTCACTGGTTAAAGAAACATCGTGAGGAAAGGTTTCCTATTTAATCTCACCAGGTATGCAGGTGCATACCTGGTGAGATTAAAAGTCTTTAAAGGTATGTGAAGTTCGGCAAGAGCATCGCTGAACTATGACCCAAAACCATCCTCGCCTGATTTCGAGGAAGAGACCCGTGCCCAGCTGTGGGACATAATTATAATGGTTGATATTATTATATATAGATAGATTGACAGAAGAAATTTAGACGTAAATAGCGCGTGGTATTTCCCTGCTCAGTTCTAAGCGAGTGCCTACATTTAGTATATAATTTAAAATCCCCGAAAATGCTTATCATTTTCAAGCATAGACAATGTGGTGGACTGCTGTATGTCTAAAAAATAAATAACTACTGCTGACGTAATCACCATATAGACCTCCCCACCTCTCATATGATCAAAAATAAGCAAACAAAGAGCCCCAACCCCCACCCACCCTCATATAGTGCTTATATAATACTTGAATGGCCCCGTCAAAATACAATTTAACCTCGCAGTTAAATTAAAAAAACAGTTTTTTCAAACACAAAACAATCAACACACAAATTTACTTTAGAAAAAAGTATCAAACAAAATTTGTAGAGAAATAAACTGATCTTTAAAAATGGATCGATGCATTTTATTGGTTAATCCAATATTTTAAGAGTTATCGGCAGAGATAAAAAAACCGGTTCATTAAATGGACCATAAATCGTAAACGGTAAATTTCACAAAAAAGCTTACAATAATAGTTATAATATCTTTTGCCCTAAAGTGCATAGTTTCTGAGATATCGGCCAAAAACTTTATTTCACGATGATGCTTGAAGCTCCGCCTCAATCTGTCAACATTTTGTGATTTTATGCTCAGTAAGTCACCTATTTACATAACTGCGTACGTATTCCCCATAAGACATGTCGGTCATTTTAAAACATGTCAGCGGAAAATTTGAAATTGTAGTCTACAAATTTTTAAAAATGAAGTAAGCAATAAAAAATAAAATTGTAGTTTCAAATGAAAGCTAACTTCGGACTTCCCAATTTTACTTAAAAATGATAGGCAACCATCCTTCTGCAAACTAGATGTTTAGGATTTTTTGACGTGACAACGTGTGTTAATTCGATGGAGCCGGCTGCACGCACGAAAAAACATGACTCATGCGGCGTTACCTCGCTCTGAGGCGTTCCATTTTCTTATGACGTTGTCACGTTCAACTATCGTCAGTAAACCGACATTACAGACAACCGCTTTTTTTACAAAAGAACAGCACAGGCGGGTATTTTCGTAGGAGCTCTGATCGTCACGACATCTAAAATTTTATGCCGGAGAAATATCAGCATAAAATTTGTAGTTTTGTATAATGACATGCATCCGGTATCTTTGGCAGATGGGTAGTGCCTACAATGTGTACTCCGGTACACATACTAACTCCTCCAAGCTTTAAGCTATTCTCGATATAATATAACACTAAATTATTTTTAAAAAACTCTTGTAACATTATCCTTATAATTTTATAATTATCAAATCATAACAAAACACTAATATTTCTTTCAATATCACAAAAATAATTTTTGAATTATTTTTATCGTTTGAATTATTTATTTTATTCGTTTTAAAAAGTCGAAGAACAACTCACGTCTCACGTGCTTATGACATTGACGTTTGACGTTTCCAATATTTACAACACGCGTCAACTTTGAGTTTAGAAAATAACTTTAATTTCCAAATTACGGTTTGCTTGTTGTTACATTATTGTTAATAATATAATTGATATTGTAAAACCCTTAAAGTATACGAAAAATAAAACATGTCTTCTTGGAAGAAAGCCGCAAAGGCTAACCAAAAAACACATAGAGAACGACATCAACCGGAGTCGCGAAAACATTTAGGTTTATTGGAGAAAAAGAAAGATTACAAGAAACGGGCCGACGATTACCATGAAAAAGGAGCAACTCTTAAACTCCTCCGTAAAAGGACCCTGGATAAAAATCCTGATGAGTTCTATTTTCACATGATAAACTCAAGAGTTAAAGATGGGGTAAGTTACGATTATAAGTTTTAAATGAATATTTTGTAGCTGGCCGTAATTTACACTCGGCTATTGATACACATATAGATCTCAATAATATCTAAATATCATTAGAAGTTTCCGAGTATTGCCCGATTGTACTTCCAAACGTTTTGCTATTAATTTTGATCTTTATTACCAGTTGTGACTGTTAATTGCCGTAATACTAATATAACATAGTATTTTTCCTTACCAGATCCATCATGAAGTAAAGAAAGAAGATGAATTCACTCCAGAGCAGATAAAACTGATGCAGACACAGGACCTCAAATATATTAACATGAAAAGGACTATAGAGAGTCGAAGGATACAGAGGTTGCAGGTTAATAGTAAATTTATTTTTATATTTTCACAATTAATTAATGTAATAAAACTATTTCTAGAGATTTTATATTAATTAAGGTTTTCAATATCACGTGTTTATTGATAATTAACATCACAAATACTAAACATCTACACTTTAACATCTTTATAAAGAACCTAAAACTAAAAACCTTAAAAAATAAAATAAAATAACTTAAGTAGGTATATTAATAAAAAGGAGTCCCTTTAGGCAAGGTCCCGAAGATACTGGCAGCGTTCCCCCTTTGAATTGCTAGACTTATTCTTTGTCCGAGGTAGCTGCCAGCTCTTTGGTCTCCTGTGATGTCGACTAATCTTTTTGTTATTTCCTTAAAGAGCCTATTAATTATTATTGATACTATGTCACATTTATGGTCAGTATTGTATTTGGAGTGTTGGAGTAGTTAGAGTTAGTGCAATGTTACGATTAAATTTTATGGACTCCAATAAAAATCATCATATTATGTCAATCAATCAATACATTTAAGTTTATATTAATATAATAAAGTGGTAGGAATCATGAGTTATTATTATTATTATTATTAATAGTATGTTACTACCAAGTGACCCAGGCTTTAAAATAAATATCAGTTTATGGAAGTAAATCTATGGTAATACAGGAAAAGCTCTAGGCAACAGCAAATATATATTTTGTCAATAGCCAACATAACTTTTTACGGTTTCATGTTTATTATTTCAGTCTCAACTTCATATGACCGATGTGACAGACTCAATTCCTAACACGCATGTGTTTTTTGTGGATGAAGGAGAAGAGAAAGATTTTGATCTAGCAAAGCGTCTGGACACTCATCCTGCACTCATAAATAGAAAGTCAAACAGACCGAGATTGTCGGAACTGAACAAAATGACCTTACCGGAAATTAGTACAGATGTAAGTGAATAAATTAGTTTCTTAGTTATTATTTATCTCACATTCATTCATAAAGGTGCTTTTTTAGGAATCATTTAATAATCAAACTCACGACAGAATTGAAAATGCTATATGGTACAATTTTACAAAACTAGAGACCTCCAGAAATTCTTTAACATAATATAAATTTAATAATATTTTGCTCTTTGTCTCCTGATTCTAAATTTGTGAGCTATTAAAATCTGTCTTTCAGTCAACAAAGACTATTAATTATTATTTATGTGGCAATATATATCTGTTTTATTTAAAATATTTTTTTCTTCAAATGATAAATGGGTATGATTTTAAGTTAACATGGTTATTTTCATTACCTAAATGATTTAAAATGGGATATTTACCGTACCGTTTTCGTAAATAATGTCGAAATATCGAGCTCCACTACATAAAAGTGAAAAACATGGTAAATATCCCGTTTTCAATAATTTTGTGATAAATATGTGGATTTACATTTGTAGTTAAATTAAGAAATCGTTGATAATTATAGAAGTTATTGTTAGAACTGTATTTTTTTTAAATCTTCGAATCTTCGAAGAATCGAAATTCTTCCAATTGAAATGGTGTGTACTTTTTAGATTTTACAATCAGCAAGGAAATCAAAGGAAAAAACCTATAAGGAGTTGGCTAAGAGAATAGAGAGAGAGCAACACTTGACAGTGGTTCAACAGAAGATGGAGATAAAAAGGAACCTTCAGGATAAATCCACCAAGATCATGAAACCAAAGAAGGTGCAGAAAGGCACTAAGGTGTCAGCTCCCGTCTACAAATTCCAATATATCAGAAAAAAATAAACACACTTTTTAAATTTGTCTTTTAATAAATAATTTTTTTCCACTAATATTTGTTAGTTATTCTTTTTTGCACTTTAGTGCTACATATTACATTTATTTAAATCTAAATTTTAAACTATTTTGTCAAAAATATAATTAATACTAGGTCCTTAATTTTAATTTGTCTATATATGATTGTTATGCCCGCAACTAGATATTCATCAAATCATAAGTTTAACTTTGTTAATAAATTGGATCCTGTAATTTGTCTATCCTCCATCACAATAATTTTCTACCTTTGTTTCAGAGTATTTTCAAAAATAGATGTATAGTAATTATAACTGTGTCGATCCTCTAATATCTATCAATCTAAATGAATTAAGTTAATAAGTTTAATGATTTTGTTTTAGAAGTATGCGGGCATTTGAACTTAAATTTTAAACTATGTAATCGGCATACACTAATTATCACAATAACAAATGCAATTTTAAATATAATTTGTACATGTACAATTTTGTAATACTAGGGACTGTTCCACCTCCATCTGTTAATAATATTTATGACATTAAGTACAGCAATATCTTATAAATATTTAAGTAATTATTAGGGAAGACCGGTGGAATAGTGGCCAAGCTACAAAATCAATTTTCAGTGTAGCCCTCCCTAAAATTCTGCAATTTTATTAAGTATTGTATTGTAATCAATTCAGCAGTTTTGCCAGCAACATAATATTTATCCATGATTATTTTTACGAGATTAAAAATCTCGAGAGAGATGAGATTTACATCTATACAATAATCTTGTAAAAACATTCCTTAACATGTATGTATGTAACTTTTGTCTTTGATATTTGAAAGATTTTTTGTAAGGCGGAACATCAAATCTGAATATCACATTCGAACTGTTATGTTGATTAATTATCGATGTAATAAATTGAAAAGAAAAATAAAAACAAAAGATATGATGTCAAACTCTGAAATAGCGTGTTTTGACGTTTGTTTGACGTATTTTGTATGGAATGGTGAACAACGCCATCTAGTTAGTGATGGGCAATACTTGTTACGTACTAAATGCGTCACATACACTCTTGAGGCTCGAAAAGAGCAGTCGGATCTAATGCTATATATCTAATTCGGAAACTTGTTCCTCGTCTTTAGCGGGGTTTGACCCTAAATACTGGTGATTATATAATAGTGACGTCACTCGTGCTCTCTGTCTTAGGTATATCGTTGTTCCTTTTTTCATCTAATTATATATCACTTAAATATTATACACTTTGAGCATTGATCGATTGATCTAAAGTGGACTTAACTAGTAATGGTAACTATGGGTGAGGCCCGACACTAATCTTTTCTGACACAAAAAAACCTGAGTCGAAGTGCCTCGTGGGGTCTTTCCTGGCACAAAACATCCATGATCAGAGTGCCAGTTGGGCAAATGCAGAGCTCTTATTGAGGGTGGTTTGGTACTAGCTCTACCACAGCACACACTTGTGCTCGGGATTCATGGGCGAGCCGGCGGGGCACTCCCAGGCGCGCGCGAATTCCTCCGAGTTGCTGAGCGTGCCGATGACCCGGATCTTGTTGGGGCTGTGCACGCCCTCCACCATCTTGGACTTGAGGGCGCCGACGGTTGAGTTGCCGCACCATATCTGTCAAATTTATTCAAATTAATTAATGTGGTGTACGAAGAAACAATTACAACATATATCTGAAAGTACGTCAATCTGCACAGGTCCTGCTTATTCCTTCGTCAAGCCAAATTTGGTTTTTGGGAAACGACGAAACAAGCTGTTAACGTATTAGTGTGAGAGAGCCAGTCTCACCCTTCAATCTCGGTACCAGACGTAATAGCTAAAGTGAATTCTGTCTGGGCTAGTCTCGAGTGATCTGTTTCTGTTGCCTTCGTTGTCAACGTCAGTAATCAGTTAATTTCGAGAATATAACCGGACAGAGTAGTAATGTGAGCCATATAATAATAATAAATAATAATAAATAATAAATCTTTATTTCCTTTACAAATAGGTTTTTATAATAAGTGGCATGAACCTTCTTTTAAGCATAGGAATGCCTGTATTAGAAGGTTCAGCTCTTCACTAACAATGGTTTCTTAAATTAAAAGATTACTGTGTACATAAAGAGTGCGTGCGTGTGGGTCTTTATGTATGTGTGTGTGTGTGTGTCTGTGTGTGTGTGTGTGTGTGTGTGCGTGTGTGTGTGTGTGTGTGTGTGTGTGCGTGTGTGTGTGTGTGTGCGTGTGTGTGTGAGTGTGTGTGTGAGTGTGTGTAATTTATTTAATTAATGCTTTTTTATTTTATTTAATTAGTGCTTCTGTTTCTTCGTATGTGAGCGTATGCAACCATGTCGTCAATTCATTTTTACACTCATTATATGATCTTTTGTATATATTTAATTTATTATTTATTACGTTGTGCTCTTTCTACCCCTATGAATTTTGTTTTGGACGCACCTCCCCATACAGGTATGCAATAAATTATTACAGACTGCACCAGAGACATATATATTTGGTTTAACATATATAGCATTCTGAAACATGTCAGTGATTTTTCACTGGCGTTATATCAATTCAAACAATCAGTGATGTGTATTTACGTCCCATCGGTCAATCATCCATCAATGGCCATCAGTCATCCAATCAGAGCGCAGAACCGGCGCAGCGTCGCAGCACAAATTTGGTGGAATTTGTTTTCATACAAAACACATAATACTACCACCTCTCTATTCTGTTTATATAATACTCAATGATCTACTGTAAAAAATGTTGGCTGTCACGGGATACCCCGAAGACGTGAAAATACGTGTTTATTATAGAAATCATAATTGATGAAAATCTATAACGAAAAATGGAATGAAATTAAGGAATGTAGGTACTATACGCGCTCGCACAGACAAAGTCAAGAGCGGATTTAGTGGGGGCACCACGACATTGCAGCGCCATGCCATCCGCCGTCATGGGATTCGAGTCGAAAGTAAAGCCAAGACCTACCACATCGTACGTGGTACGTACCTGTGCGAATCCCAAGAAGAACAGCTGATCAGGCGTGTACGTCAAGCCCGGTAGCACGAGCCGTCTCGTCCCGTGTCGCTTGGCGTGCAGGCGGTAGGCTTGCAGCGCGGCGCGGAGCCCGCCGTTGTCCGCGATGTTCTCGCCCTGCGTGTTGAGCCCGTGCACCGTGTACCCGGGCAGCTGCGGCAGGCGGTACCGCCCGTACTGCTCGATGATGCAGCGCACGCGCTCGTGATAGTGCTCTAGAGTGGCTGCGGACCACCACTGCTTCAGGTTGCCCTCCTCGTCGTAGCGCCGGCCTGGAGCGAGTGGAAGACATAAATGCGATGGTAAACCAAGAGTTCATTGGTGGAAGAATGCACTCGGTTGGTTTTGGAGCCCCCGACTCCAGTCCAGTCGAGCCACTGACAGGCCAGGGCCAGTCAGTGGTAGATCCCGTCATTCACGCTAGCCTCCACAGGAACCTTCAGATTGTGTTGACCTCAGATGACTTTCAAATATTAAACATAAAGTAAGAGACTGAAGGACAAAGGTATTAAAAATCGACTCGAAATTCTGGAATAAGGAACTTTACCACAATTAAATTGAAGAAATAATATAAAGGGAGATCGGGATGCAATTTCTATATTACTCAGTAAAAACTTAATGAATGCAGTTACACAATAATGTAGTACACATAAAACGTACCTTGGTCATCAAACCCGTGCGTTACTTCGTGTCCCATGATGGCGCCTATCGATCCATAGTTGATAGCCCTAGAAAAAACATTGATTTGAGTTACAACATAAATGTCACCGCTTATATTGTCTCCCAAGATCTTAATCAAATCTTTAGTTACTTATGCAACTTGAACTAGAGAAAGATCATTAATTTTCTAGGACGCGTAAAATATCACATATTCAGCTTTTCTGTCAAGCGCTCCATTTATCGCAAAAATCAGCTGATTGTTATTACGAGTATTATCAAAAATAAAAGACACATTGATCAAGTAACAAGTTTCACTAAACACCGCTCTGTATTTCCCTGCAGGATATACTTCATCCAATCGTCTTGGCCCTCAGACGTCCTTTGCACATAGACCTCCAAACCCAGGACCCATTCTGAATAATATGACATTGTATAAATGCCTGCATGCCTGATTAGGTACTTATTTGAAGGTGTGTGAAGTTCACCAACACGCATTGAGCCAACGCATCGGAACCAGACCCAACCTCGCCTGATTTCGAGGAGGGGACCCATGCCCATATTATTTATTATAACAGAATGACCCAAATGTTTGGAACATAGGTTTCATTATCAAAGTACTTCGGAAGCCACCGAAGACTGCTTTTTACCAAATGGTACTTTTTTACCTTCTTACCATTCTTACATAGTAATATAAAAATATATATTTTATCTATTACAGATCAATACATTAATACATCATACTCACTCGATTCCATTCCCGTAGAAGGGCGGCTGCAAGATACCAGCCGGGAACGCTGTGGAATAATATTTAATATTGGTACCTACTGCCGTACTGGTTGATATTTTGTCAGCTATATCCAGTTTTTTTTCCTACCTTTTTCTTAGTCGAATTTGTGCACCTCTATGCGGACCTAGAGGTGCACAAATTCGTAAGAAAACGTTACAATTAGGTCATTACAAAACCTAAAGAAGAGCCAAAACAGTTGATGACTTTCGGCACTTAGCATTTGAATGTGGACTAAAGTTTGTCCATATTCAGGATTTACGGTCAATTTGACCCTTGGGCGACCTCTCGTCTGACATCTAGTTGAGCTATAAAAGTTTACGAGTACGAAAATAGTACTTACTGACTGAGTTGAGTGTGGCCGAGTAGAAGGCGTTTACCGTAGTAGCCGACGCCACCCATCTGAGAAATAAACATCTTATTTACAATCTTGAATTCTGCTTGTAAATAGAATATAATTTCCATTTTGTCCATTACTTGCAAGGTTTTGTTGTTCCATAACATTTGTAACGGAAAAGTTCCAATGTTGTATGTTTTAGTGTGTGTGGAATGTGGATTGAAAATGTTTTAGTATTTGTTCTTCTATCAAAATCTAGATCTTTTATGATTATAATAAGGTGGCTTGCCTGTCTCTATCAGGTTTCTCTCGGAGCGAGTTGAAGGACTTCTTCACGGCTGCCCAGGTCAACTTGAGGTACGTTTCAAATAGGTTCCCTTCCACCACCTCCGCCTGTAGGAAATTTTATTGATCTCAGATCACATTACGTATATTGTTTTCAACTAGACCATGATAGGTATTTTTTTAAGCTTTCGAAGCTCCTTGCTATTTTTTGTTTACAAAATATACCCTACGCTTTTTATTAAAACTGTCTGCGATTGTAAAGTATTTAACAGACCCCTAAAATAAGGGTTCGAATGCCCTAGCCCTGGCATGAACGGAATATATTTTTCAAAGTTTTATATTTAGGTATAATAATTATTATTAGTACCAATTTTTCTTTTCCTTTAAAAGAGTTCTACGTGCAGTTTTGTCAGTTAGTCACAAAGTTTTAGCATGCGCGTCAGGAATTTTATCTATACTAATATTATAAAGCTGAAGAGTTTGTTTGTTTGTTTGAACGCGCTAATCTCAGGAACTACTGGTCTGATTTGAAAAATTATTTCAGTGTTAGATAGCCCATTTATCGAGGAAGGACTATAGGCTATAACATCTATCTGTGACTAACAGGAGTGAAATTAAGCAAGTTAACGCGGGCGACGCTGCGGGCAACAGCTAGTATAATATAATTTGCGGTGTAAACGTCACCCTATTACCTAACTCTCACCTAACTCCTCGTTTTACCCAACTTCAGGTCATGTTAAGGCAGGGTCAACTCACGTGTTCATAGTGCTTGTCCAGCCGCGCCGGCTCCAGCAGCCAGGCAGGGAATCCCACGAAGTTGCGAATGGCGGCCAGCTTGGTGAGCGTGCGGCGGCGCGTGCTGCCGTCCATCCAGTCCAGCCGCTCCACCGCCTCCGCGAACGCCGACCGCACGTCCTCCACCATCTCTATCGCCTGGACATTATGAGTAGCATATAAAAACTATGAAACTGAAATAGGTTAGAATGACTTTAATGATAAAACTTTAATATAAACAAAAACAGAAACAGAAATGGGTTAGAAACAGAAATGGGTTAGAATGACCCCAATGATAAAATTTCCGGATGAAAAAAACAGAAATAGAAATGGGTTAGAATGACCCTAATGATAAAACTTCCGGATAAACAAAAACAGAAAGAAATATCTAATACCAAATATTGTATACATAAAGGATGACATGTTTTTTTAAATACGTTGGGTCTCAGTGTCAATAAACTATATTTCCTTATTTCCGGAACACAGTCAATCTGTTTTGCCTAAAGAAATAAGTTGAAAAATCGATAATATTAATATATCCAATATTGGCTCAAAATATGCGTCAGAAGTAATACCAAAAGATTTTATGGACTATGGCTTCTGTTTGCCACTTACCTTCTCCCTGGAGGTATTGTCGAAGTGTCTGTTGACGTATAGGTAACTCAGCGCCACTCCGAAGTTAGCATTGACGTTGGCGGTGCAGCTCTTCCAGCGGGGCGTGCGCTGCTGGAGCCCAAACACCGCGCGCGAGAACTCAAAGCCCAGGGTCCGGAACTGGCTCAGGGTCATCGGGGCCAGGGTCGAAAACACGCTCCACCACATGAAACGCTCTGAAGACAAATGTTTCTTTAAAAATCAAAGTGACTTTTAAAGGCTACTTTGTGGTTTCACAGCTTTTAAAGGCCCTACTTTTGGAGTCTATAGGTATCGGTGTGTATCTTTTCAGAAGCAGGTCTGTGATGGGACGTCTTACCGAACCGAACCATGGTCCATTACATTAGGTTCAAAGCCGTGTATAAGTCGTATGAGACCTTGGCCATACAGGCAACGAATCAATAGAAGAGGAACCAACGTTCCAGGTTATTGATGTAAAAGGCAAAGAGTAAAAAGTAAACCCTATTTATAAATACGTGTAAATTTTTTTGCAACACATCCATCATTAGGTTTTTTTTCTAGACGAAAAATAATTGTATAAAATATTAAGATAGGAACGTTTTAGCTCGTGTTTTAGCTAGTGCTTATTGCTTCACTAACACCTCAAAAGCTTTAATAAGCGTGATGGTTCTTCATGCTTACATTTAAGATGGGTTGATACCAGACAGTATAACAGAAGACTTACCAACAAGCACGGGTTTGGTGACGTTCAGCAGCACCGCGAGTTTCTGCAGGTAGGGCAGGTCCATCACTATCAGCCGGTCCTGTTGCTGGTCGAGAGTCACGCTCGTGTTCGCGAATACCAGTGATAAGAACTTCTCCCAGTCGTGCTGTGGGGGCGATTGTTGGTCAGTCAGATGATTAGGTACAATGGCAAAAGCAAAAAATTTGGCAGCAAGTGCTTTCATCAATTGAGCGCCATAGTATTTCTTTAGAGAAGAAAGAAAAGATGGCTTTAAGCCCCAGTTTATCATCATGGTGTAGACTATGGTGGATTTTTTTCACCAGGCACCAAGTACTAATCGAGGGACACAGGGCCTATAGGGCCACGAGTTCTATAATTTGGTGCCCAGAACAGCTATCGTGTATCGGTTGATAGGAGTTTGAGCACCTCCATAATGCTGACCCTTAAATTTCCTTAGATGTACCAAATAGCACATCCATGCTAAAGACGATCGTTGGTTGTGGGATAGAAGTTGTGCGTTTTTATCCATTTAATCTATGCTCAAATGTTTCTTGTGAAATAGGAGACATGCTTTATCTCCAGCGTTAAATATAGCAGCTGGCAATTTATAATAACGCTCGTCGGTTAGGGAATAGTTGTTCCTATCCATCCTATGGTAAATGAGAGTACCAGTTTCCATTCTTCCGGCGCGGTGGCGGGCCCCTGCACGAATTGCGTCACGGCCACGTCGTGGAAGAGGTGAGTGCCGCCTCGTCTCACCTCCACAGGTGTCATTATCTGGAAAATACAACACTCTTTAAAGCAAAATTTTATTTTTGGTCCTCTATATTCAATTTAAGACAGAAAATATTTTCAAGATAATAATTATTTGCTTCAAAGGTTACAGGTCCGAGAACACAAATCAGTTTTAGCTATAGGAGCAATGCGCATAAGCGCCTGTTTGTATGGTTTTCACCATACTCTTTGTTTCTTTAGGCAGTTTTATTGTGTTAGTAAAAATGGATAAGATAGGGACGTCGTATCTAGGATATTATCTCCCTCGCGAAGATTCCACCGACGAATGTATATTTATCATTATCTACAATATCACTCAGAAATTTGTATACCTACAAAGCCCCTCTAGGAAACTTTTGCGCCTTAGGGTTAATCATGTATTATTTGGGTGTAGGGTGTGTCTCCTACCATAACTGGGTAGAAATATTCATGTTCATGGGTGACGTGTACTTCATCTCCATCGCGTTGCCCGTTGCCTCTTTCTCCATTACCCTCACCTTAGCCAAGCTCTTGCTGAAGCTGATGATGTCGTCGGCGAACTGCTGCGCGTCCACCTCCGGATCGGCGATCTCCATCACGGAGCGGATGTACTTGTGGTACTGCTCTATCTCGTGCGCGAACTGCTCCGGCTTTAGCAGGTACTTGTCGCTGAACCCCGGGGACACTTGCTCCAGCTGAAATTGTGGAGGCCATTTTTTAATACTTTCGAGAATTTCACTCATTATAATGAAAAAATTCTTTAGGAACACCTCAGTTCTCTCGTGACGGTTGCTATAAATATCCGAAACTTCAGGCATGTATAAAAATTAAATCGCGATGAAATCCAAAAAAAGTTGTTTCCTAAAATGAAATCTATAACTAGTTCAAATAAGTTACAAGTAATAAGTTCCAGTTAGTAGTAGTAGCTACTAGTACTTGCTTTCTTGGCGGATTACTACCATTACGAATTAATTCGACAGAGAAATAGCTTATTTTATGCAGGTTTTGTCAGTTGTCACGGCAAACGTTAGTAAACTTATTATTATTTATTTACGATTTGTACTAGGTATTGCTCACGCATATGCATGGACAACATTCCCCATATGTTTTAGATACATTTTGGCTGTGAGGAACTCCTCATCTCGACTCTTTTGGGTAATGCGTTTTAACGTCTCTCGGGCTCTTTGAGATTGTATCAAAGGGTCAGTTCGTATTGACTTTCGATCCTACACTGGATTAGCAGCGGTGGCAGTGATGGCCGTAGCCCAACAAAATAAACTTTTCGTATGAAGTTCCTCACCACGACTCTGTTCCGGCTGGTGTTCCTCACGTCTTCTGATATCTGGACGCTGATAAGCACGCTGAGGCCCAGCGTCCGCCTGCTCCGCCCAGCTACCACCTCCCACGTGAAGTTGGCCGAGTCCTCCGTGGGGGGCCGCGCGGGTAGACCCAAGTCCACCAGCACGTCTTGGATCGGCTTAATACCGTTTAGTTCTAGTTTATCTGTTGAATAAAATAAATATTCCGCGTTACTTTTCTGTCATATGTATATAGTGTATCTGTTGATTGCCAAAGTTTTAGAACTTTTTTGTCTATCACAATGTTAACTTAGCTTGTTTTAGCTCAGAACTTGTCGGGTAGACGGAACGGAAATACATCACATGTATCAATAGCCTATTCGGAGAAATAATTTACACTCCAGTAATAGGTGCTGAAGAGACAATTTAAATCCATATACGATTTTCATTGTATTTGAACTTCGTTCGCATGCACTGGTATTTAAACCCTGGACCTCGAAACTTGAGCAATCGTCCAAGAGTACGTATTGGAATTTACTAGAATGTTTCCACTTACACAGACTTAGCAGTCGTAGCATAGACGTGGTGACAGTAAGCGAATCGTAGTTGCATCATTGTACCGTTCAAATAGTTAACCTAAACTAACCGTCGGTCGCACGGACTGACGAGCCTAAATTGTATTATTAACACGTATTAGCGGGATCTCGATGTTCATGAGACTATGACCAGCAGCGGCGGTTATAGTCTGGTAACAATGATTATATGTCCACTGCTTGCCTCTAGTTTTGGTCTTCATAGGCGCCAAGTTAATTAAGAAAAAAACATTTCGTTAAAAACCTCTTTATTATTAATACTATTGGCTGTTCATGTCTATGGGGCCTAAAAACCCTTATCCCTAAGAAGATTCCCTCATAAGAGTCGCGCACAAAAGAATCTAGAATTTATCTAAAAAGAAAGAAGATTGAAAGGTTCCTTATTATATATTAACTCACCCACATCTACACAAGTTCTATACAAAGACTTGGCCTTGAGGACACTAGATGGTAGACCCTCGACATCCTTGGCCTCCAGCAGTTCCCGCAGGTCTGTGGTGAGCTGTTCCCGGAGTAGCGCCAGCTGATCCCAGGAGGTAGACCATTCAGGCACCGGGTTCTTCTTGATCCAGCCCCCGCACGCGAACTCGTAGAAGTCATCGCAGGGTTTCACTTCTCTGTTCAGAGCGGAGATGACTCTAGATGCTGTTGAAGAGAGTATAGAAGTTCTTATATGAATTGTTCTGGTATGTTCCGAAAGTTACTTCAGATCAGCTGAGAGAGATCAGCTAATCCACCTGTTACCTTCCACTAGGGCATGCCTCTGCACGGAGATCGTCGGCCCTTCTAGTTATAGATTAACTGACCCTCTTTCTTCCCGAACTCTCGACTCGAGGCATGCATTCAACGTTCCTCGTTCAGTTGGAGAAAAGTCAAGTGACTATAGAATCGAGAATATCCATAAACCGGAAAAGTTTGGATAGAAGTAGACTATTTAGCCGTTCATCGAGACTACATAAAATTGAAACTACATACCTATAATAATATAGACGCTTTTTACACCACGTGAATCTACGTGTCACGTCTCGTGGTAAGTTCTCAAAGAACTTGTGTTACCGGTACCAGACAACGGAAATATATTTAATACTTTTATACTATACATATATATTTAAGATTTTTATTATATAATACACATATTTAATACACTTCTATAACCTAGGACCAGATAAAACTTTTTGTTCCCTGGCGTGATTGGAACCCGCTACCTCCGGCTTGAACACGAACGCACTAACCATTGAACTACAGAAGTCATCAGACATATTTAAAACATTTCAACAACCATCGATATAATATGAATGAAGTACTAGGTATCTCACTACTTATGAGAATAATTTATGTTATTAATAGTAAATAGATAAATAGGGTTTTGGGGCGGTGGCCGCGCTCGGGACGACAGAGGGTCGGTCGACCTGCAACTATTTTTTTTATGGCATAAGGAGGTAACAACTAACAAGCCGTCGGAGCCTTATGGTGACTACCGACGCTCACTGACATCCGCACAATCAGAGTTACCCTCCTTTTTCCTATCCCCCCCAATGGGGCCCCAATCCCCCGCACGAAACATGACAGCATAGCTGTCACTTGACGCCGGTAATATGTGAGCGAGAAGAACCACCCCGGTCGTGCCGACACAATTCGGCTGCAATGCAGCAATGGCACTACCTATATATATGTACATTACGATTTTTGTTCAGCACATGTGAAGTAAACCAGAATTTGGATGCTATGAGCGGGAGATCAGACGCCCAGGCGTTCATGGTCGTCCATACCTCCAGCAGTGGACCGGCACACTGATGAGTATGACGATGATTGAATATACACAACCACCCGTACCTATGCATCACTTAGACACATTTATTTTTAAAAATCTGCCTTTGACAGTATTGGACCTGCTCCCTGCAGTACTCTGTCACGTCACCATTGTCTGATGATGGAACGTCATCAAGTTGCATCATCAGTGCTCCAATTAAGTCAACACGTGTCAACAGTCGAACTGCGTTTTACTGTGAGCTATAAGCATGCGGCACCCAGTGAAAACTGCGTAGTGCCCTAGTAGATGCCCCACGTGGTGATTATGGGGGCAATTATGCATATGAGGAAAATAAGGTATTTGCTACGATAATTATGTGCAATATTTGCACCAATTGCATAAATAAAATTTATCTGTAGCATTTTAAAATTGTCTCTTGACTTGTTAGTAAAAGAGATACTATTGAAGTCAGCACGAAGTTTGAATATTGTTATAATTTTAAAAAGCAATAGTAGTAATAATAATAATAATATAGCTTTATTTAATACCATACAAATACAATGATACAATCATATTATACATAAAGACATTGTTACATTAATAAGTTTATAAAACCTAAGCACATTCTCATTTCGTAAGCAATTTTTTTGTAATTAATTCTAATTTTAATTATCTTTTATTTTCTTAATTATCATTTATTTAAATTGTTTAATGTTTGTATGGACCCCGTTCGGGTAAAAGCCTCCCCCAAGAAATGCCACGATTCTCTATCCTTGGCAGTGTCCATCCAACTTCTGCCCGCCATTGCTACTATTTCGTCTACCCATCTGGCCCTTGGTCGACCTCTTGTTGTAGTGCCTCTTGGTCCTGATCATTTCACTGATCTTAGCGACCATCTGTCGTCCTTATATCGAGCTATGTGACCAAAATGTGTGACAAAAACAATAGTAGACGCAAAATACAACGCTAAGGTAGGACGAATATACAAAAATACAGATTGTAGATATAGGTTGGAAATATCATATGAATACTACAACTATTTGACAGTGACAGTGGAGTTGTACTATCCTTCCTGAATTTTACCAAAACAAAGTTGTCGAGAGATGCACCCTGCAGCGCGCCAGCCTGCATGGGTGCCACCTTCGTGATTATTTATTCCCTCAAATAGCATTGCTCTCTTTTGGCAGGAAGGGCAAGAGTACAGTATACATACTGGCACCGAGTCCTAACCTCTCAGGATATATTAGTTTCCTGGGTAAGTCCCGGTGAATTGGTTTTATCGACCACTTATCATCAGGTCTGTCAGTTTGCCTACGCAACTAACATATAAAATTAATATAAATTAAGAGCAAACCTAAACGATTTTTAGTTGGTTTCGATTTTGTAATGTAAATTCCATCAGTAATCTCACAATACTAATTACTTAGTTTTTGTTGCGGTATTGTACGGTTTGTTTCCTATATCACTCCAATTATTTATTATAATTGCTATTGTCATCTGGGTGGAATTTCATTTTTGATTCTTTTCCGTATTTATTGCATTTTTACATGTTTTTATAACGTACATGTAAGTATTTATTTTAAAATTGTTACAAATATAACGCTTTTGAATATGGCGGTGCAAAAATTGTTGAATAGACAATACGACTGCTATTATAGAAAACACTAGCTGTTGCCCGCAGCTTCACCGTAATATTAGTATTACAGCCGTAGCTTATTGACCGTGATTATTTGAAACGTTTGCACACAAACATTATCTGTATTCTTTAGAGTACCTAGGTATACTCTATACTAATATAATATGTAATCCGGATCATAGGTCAGCCTATGATCATGAGCCCGTGCTACAACTACACAGAACCTTCCAGAGACAAAAGATCTCAACAATAATATGACAGTCATTTTCTTCTTCTGGTTTATTCAAAATAAGACTGAGCAGGTGGTCCGACATCAACTAGTGGTTTCCGCTTATTTGCATATTTTTGCTGTTAATTGTGTGATAATTATGGCATGTGCTAAGCATGGGATGAACTAATGAGTGCATATTATATTGATAGCGATTGTATATGCAAATTATTGTAACATATTTTATATTTATAAATCTATAAACTATATACTGTATCTATATAAATATCACGCAGCGTCGCTTAGTCTGCGATTAACTCCTGCGTTTGGTCAAACTTGAGAGACAGCATTATTTAGGACGCAATAGATCGTCTGACTAGTACGGACGGACTGGGTCATCAGAAAATTATAGAGAATTATATAAATACCTATAGCTTATGTAGGGACAGAATCTTCCCACGCCCCATCATGGTTCAGGCCTTGACGTGGCGGTGGGGCTCAGTAGCCTAAGGTGTGCCCAGCACCTTAGGCGAAGCTAATTGAGCCGAGGGGGCTCTTTGTACCACTCTTATAAGAAGAGGAGACAAAAGAGCAAGAGAAGACGGGAACCTCACCCCATAGTACTGTCCCGACTTTGGGAGAGGTTGTTCTGTGGTACGGGATAACCCCTCTGTGGGGGTGGTGTCGGTCCCCTGAGGGGCTGACTGGCCGTCGAGGTGCTCTGTTTGCTCATTAGATCCGGGGCACCTCATCAAAGGCGGCATTGGTGGCACTCGCCGGGTTTTGAGAGCTGCGTCCATTTACCAGCTTTCGGACGCAGCGAGTCCCACATACCCGCCTGGGGAGAACCACTCTCCAACGGGATGCCTCAGAGCATTTTCCAGCATTAAAGAAAAAAAAAAAGAATCTTCCCACGCAAACTGTAGTCTGGTTATTTACAGTTCCAAAAATGGCAAATTGATTTTGCTATGCGAAGAGTCCATCTCATTGTAATTTCAGGTTTCCTCTATAATGACAGGTTTTATGTTTTCAAGTAAGTTAAGTTTGTGGTTGAGTTCTCGCCTCATTAAATAATGACAACATTTAGCCCGTTTTTTAAATTATCATTTCAAAATAAAACTTTCACTAGATAATGTATAATGTAGAAATGCATAATTTTTTATAATGTTTAGCTGCAAAAATAGAAGTTAGAAATAAAATATATTGGTTGGTGGAAACTCCTTTAATAATGCATTATTAGTACCTTCATAATACGCCTATATACATTTACTAGATTTAAGATTTCGCTATATATTTTCGAACGTTAAATTATAAATAGAAGTTGTTCACAATAACAGAAACATATTTTCATACTTAGTTTTTCATTATTATTTAACACTGTCTCCGCTATTAATATTTTGGTGAAAGTAGACTACAAGGCAACCACTGATCTGATATGATGATGAAAAGCTCAGCTACATACTCTAAATAACATACTCCACAAGAGATAATGGGTTCAAATACGGCCACGGACATTGCACAGCTAATAAATTAATAATTAACATATGCGGTATGTTATGACGAGTGTATAGTCATAAATCAATAAATTATATACTTCTTGAGCAATGGTGACTATATGTTAGAACGGTCGACTTAACTCGAACTCGAACTATAAGGAACACAGGTTCATATCCTGATCCGTATTTAAAAGATATATAAAAGATTTTTATTACACATCCTGATAAAGATAAAAAAAATTACATCGATCTGTTACTGCTTCGCACTGCGACTATTATACTATATACTTATCAAAATTGGAGCGTGCTAACAAAAAAATAAATTGTACCAAGAAAGAGGGTGTCTATGGATGTCGCTTATCACTTACCACTAGGTGAAACGACTGTCCGTTTGCGGGTCTACTATAAAAATAATTATCAGACCCTAAATCAGTAAAACCTAAATACACTTACCGGTTATTTGACAAGAATCGGTATGACATATATCTTCAAAATTCACCGGCGTGCCTGTGACAAGTTGGACACACGCGCTGACACACACAAAGACGTACAGACTGGCCATAGCGAAAGCGAATCAGCGCCGCCTCCAGCATCCACCACTTATGTACTCGAAGAGCTCGCATTTTTAAATACGTTGTGTTTTTTGCGTAAATTAACACTAGACCGCCCGCATGTGTCAAATGTGGTCAAGGTTTACGTTTTAACTAGGAGCTACGATAGCCTAGTTAGTAAACTCGGCCTAGGCTTGATTCTGACCAAAACCGACCCCTAATTAATTTTCTCAAATTCTTCTGTACAGGTCATATTAACATTTTTTTTTCTTTTGCACCGGGAAATGCTCTTAGACATCGCGCTGGGGGACGGGGGCTTAGACTCCCCGGACAAAACAGACAAGTGGGACTCGCTGCGCCCGAAAGATGTTAAGGTGAACGCAGCTCTACCCTCTAAAACCTGGCGAGTGCCACCAATGCCACCTTTGGTGAGATACCCCGGATCTGTTGAGCAACAAGGCACCTCAACGGTTAGTCAGTCCCCTTAGGGACCGACGCCACCTCTACGGAGGGATTGTCCCGCACTACAGAACAACCCCTCCCAACTTCGGGACAGTGCAACGGAGTTAGGTTCCCATCCTTGCTCCTTGTCCCCCCGTGCTCCCTTGATTCAATTGCTTTCGCCCTAGGTGCTGAGTTCACCTTATGCTACTGAGCCCCACCGCCACGACAAGACTTGAACCATGGTTCAAACCAATGACCCCCATTTTAAAATCTCTTGTACACCGGTGAAGGAAAAGATCGCAAAGAAAACTTGAGTATAGTGAGGCTCAGAAGATCACAAAGAAAACTATCTCTCATCCCTTATCGTGCATCGATTATGGGCAGCAAACCGTCGCGTAATGAATACCGGTCATGTTCGAGATGGCTGGCAAGTCTGGAAACCCGTTACCCATCAGCCAATGTTTAGCCATGTTTAGCGGTTCGCCGCATTTATCGATACTCAGCTCAACACTATATATTTTGCGTGTTTTCATTATTTGGCGTAAACACATACGAAAATGAATATTCCTCACCGGTGCCTACGCAGACCTCGCTGACGCAGGGCCGCGGGCTCATGTAGTCGGTGAGGACCAGCACCGCCGTGTAGATGGCCAGGGTCACCAGACAAAAGCCCAGCGCGCAGATCAGCACCGACGAGCAGCGGACGGTGCGCTCCCTGGAACAGAAACGTTCTATGAAAGGCCATACTTAGTCATCCTACTGTCGTCCCCGATGTAGGCTGTAGATTTTCTGTAGAAAACCTGAGGCCCAAAACTTTTTAAAATACCTGCATAATATTGTTTTCTAAACAAGTATCTGCATATTGTTTTCTAATGTTTTCGCGAATTTCACTCATTATAATGAACCAACTATTACGGATTTCATCGCGGTTTATTAAGGTTTTTGCATGTCTGACGTTTCGGATACTTTACAGTATAGAGCAACCATGATCACAGGAGGACTGCTGGAAAGTATCACAAACGTCGGGCATGTAAAAATTCGAAAAAATCTGTAATAATTGTTACAATATAATAAGTATTTGCACTAAAAAGTTATTAACCTGAGGATCTCAATTATAAGGCTATAGCCACACTGGACATCGGAAATTAAATAAACTTTAAACAACAAAAAACCTAACATTTAACACAACCAATTTTTTTTCGATGTTATGACACGTACGTAAGTGACTTTATTTTTGCTAATTGGTTGATATCTGATATTTTTGAAGCGATAACTTCTTTAGCCGCGTTGAGCACTTTTTGGTCGGGAAAATCTTATCGGTTCGTGTCGCCGACGGGCTACTGTCAATGTGACAGATATTTGGAAATTTCAAATTTCTCTCCTATCGGCAGCCGTCTCCATTTATTTCGTTGGCTAGGACTGTCATTTTTTCTTCAAATTAATAGATCACTATGCACTCTATCACTAATAGACCAGTGATCATCACTGGTCAGGCTAGAACCCAGACCTTTCACCTGCAGGCCGAGACTACACCCACTACACCATTGTCGCTCACCAGAGGTAATTTACATACACGGGCAATTGTAGAAAAAACGTGTCAAGAGTGAACAGAGCTTTATATTATTTTACGAGCTGCGTAGTAAATGACGTTTTATTTTGAAATTTAATTATTTACTATTATTTTATTAGTAATGCATTATATATTCAACACGTTCACATAAACTTATACATATTCATGTAAGATCGTAAAC
This sequence comes from Helleia helle, assembly GCA_963853865.1. Classification (NCBI taxonomy): domain Eukaryota; kingdom Metazoa; phylum Arthropoda; class Insecta; order Lepidoptera; family Lycaenidae; genus Helleia; species Helleia helle. The sequence continues at coordinate 1,423,698 of OY971423.1, forward strand.
GTTCTAGTAACCGTAAATGACTTCATTCATAAATATACTGTATGTTCTATTAGAATAGCGAAAGTGTTTTTTATTTTATATCTCTTTTGCTGCTATATCAAGTTGTAGAGAGTCAGACTGGTATTTTACCGGTGGGAGGAATGCAATATAATTTTTTATGAATGTTTTCTTAAGCTAGGAAAATAAACTTGTTTTGGATCCGATAGATGGCCCTCATGCAGGGACAAAAAATTGGGCCCATTGTATAATTACCTATAGTCCAAAAACTAGGCTAAATATAATTTATATCGACATCCGAATCATTACCAGTTTTGACACGAAATAATATAAATCATTTTTCAGTAGAACTCGTGACCGAAATCGCACCACTCTGTTCGAGTCCAACCACTCGGCTACCGCGGGTATACCGGATACAATGGTAATATACTTCGTTATTGTTATCAGTGGTTATTATATGAGCGGTTATGTATAGGGCTGGGAGGCTTGATTTCTCTTGTTTTACGCACCACTTAAACTGTGGACTACTGCCAATTGGTGCAGTCGTTTAAATAGATTAGGGTTGGACTCTTACTGACTAGTTTATATAAAGCTGTAGTTAACCAAGTTTTTGTTGAGGATTTCAATACAGGACCTAATTTAATAAAGCACCTGATCACTTCTAATATCCTTAGTCAGTCTCCCATGATTGTATAATGATAACGTCAACTATATTGTAGTTGATAATAATGATGAGACGGCGGCAAACGGACAGTCGTTTCACCTGGTGGTAAGTGATAAGTGACATCCATAGACACCCGCTACATCATTAGCAGGCGTCTTGCCGGCCTTCCAAATATGATTATACTCTTTTCTTAACGGTCCCTAAGTCGTGTCGGTTCGGAAACACCGTAGGCGTTAGCTGGTTCGATGACAATGAGCATAACTAGGGTCAATCACCCTCATCTTCACTCAGTTATTGACGACCCTAAACCACTCAAAGTATGTAATTACTTGCAATAAGCCTAACAGTTAAAAAACCTACCTGTGGTCTGTAAATTATATATTTTTGAAGTATAGTTTTACGTGATAACGTCATAATGCGTCACAAAACGAACGCTTAAGCCGATCGTGCCTCGCTATCGCTTGTTTCGCACTCTCGCTTGGATCGGCTCAGGCGAAACGTGACACTTTTTCGAGCCGCGGCGTTCACTTCAAAATATATATGCATCTTAGTCCATTTTATATATGATAATAAAACGGGAAAAAAATTAAAATGTATAAAACAATGCATCATCTTGGTACGGAACCGTCATACAGAACAATGGTGTACGTCGTGCGTCTCGTGACACGGGCTAAAATATGACTTTCCGGTGTTCATGTGTGAAGGGCACATGTATTGTGGCTCGTCCGCGGATATGAGATAATTGATTAGTCGTTGCCCTCAGCTTCCCCGCGTTTTCTTACTTTACAGCCGACTGATGAATATTTTTGACGTGATAACGTATTAATCACCGGTTGCACGCATGAAAAAGCATGACTCCCTGTCACGTTCCGCCTGAGCCGAGCGTGCATGCGAGAGCGCGGAATAAGCGATAGAGAGGCACGATCGGCCTAAGCGTTAGGCTTCTAACTTATTATGAATTTACGCAAAATTATCGTTCCTTTCTCGATACCCCCAATGGGCCACCGGAAACTCACAAACAGCACGAAACGCGACAACATAACCGTCACTTAACGCCGGTGTTATATGAGCGAGAGGTACCACCTCGGTCGTGCCGGCCCAATTCGGATGTAAAACAGCATGACAGCGGATGTAAGCAACATGTGGTCGTCATCATACTGGTTATTATAATCAGAAGAATTTTGAATAATGTGTGCGTCTAGTTCTTGGATGTGTCTGTGACCTGTGTCTTTGCATTTATATTAAATTCTTAAATTCATAACCGTAACATTCTCGGCGTTTATTGAAAGAGGCCTATGTCCACAGGACGAAAAAAGGTGACAATATAATGATGATGAATTAGTACTGTATATATAAACTCTCACTAGTCGACCACTAGACTCATAGACTTGGTGAGGTCGCGTTCCATGAATACCAACTTTATATTAATAAGGCCGCAGGTGACGCTCGGCTGATGTGGTACATCTAATAAGAAAGCAATAAAAAACGATAGTAACGAAAGAAAGAAAAAATGTCATTCCAGTTGCCGTCACGCCATTCGAATCGATTTCACTGCCAAGTCGCGCCAATAGATTTTTACGAATAAGCAAAATGTTCTCAAGTCTCTACGTAGTGTAAGGACAGAACAAACAGGTGAAGGAAACGCAGGTGGTGGGAGAAATGCAGATGGCGGTGTTTCCGCGGGCCGGCACGGAAGTACAGCCCGTTACCATCACTTACACTTCCCCGCTGATTACCGTCCTACCACTTTATACCACTCGTTATTCAATTTATGGCTTCGCGTTTAGTGCTATAATTGTTATTTAAACCGCTAATGAAAGTAGAGCCATTAAGATTATAATAAAGCTTGCATAACTTACAGAAATTATTTATTTGTAAAAGTTGATTAGTATAAGATGACCACTGTGGCTCAATGGTTAGCGCGTTTACGCTCAAGCCGGTGGTAGCGGGTTCGAATCCCGCAGGGAACAAAAAGATTTCTGTGTTCCTGGGTCATGGATGTGTATTAAATATGTGTATTATATAATAAAAATCTTAAGTATGTGTATAGTATAAAAGTATTAAATATATGTATTTCCGTTGTCTGGTACCGGTAACACAAGTTATTCGAGAACTTACCACGGGACCAGATTGACGTGGTGTAAAAGCGTCCATAGATTATTAATTTATTATTATTTATTATAAGTATAGAATATCAGTGCAAGGCAGTTGAAGTATATACAGCTAGCTAGCGTAGCTCTACGTTTGCTAACATGTTTACTTAGCGTGGCAATTATGGTTTCACAATCATTTTTACAAATATCAAAAGTTTTCCTTAAAAGCAAAAAGGAAAACATACAGATACTTACCTTAGAAGATGACGTTTAATTGGAGTCAATATAAAATCTTCCCGAAATTTCGTTTGTGTTTTGATACGCCACACGTTAGTTAATAATAAATTAATCTGAAAGGTTAGACGCTTCCAATTAGATACCAAGATTATTCATTCCACGTTATAGTTTTATGGCGGCACTGCTAGTGAACATTAGCTTGCATTACTCATCATCATCAGCCTCTATCCGTCCACTGCTGAACATAGGTCTCCCTCAAAGAACGCCAAGACGGCTGATCCCTCGCCATTCGCATCCGGATTCCGGACCAGCCACTGCACGGAGATCGTCTTCCCACATAGTTAATGGCCGACTAACACTTAGTCTACCCAAACGCAGCCTCCACATGCATTAACGCGTCCACTACATTCGACAGTGCGCCAATATTCAAAAGTGTAAATTTCCGTTTTCATAAACCGCTTAATAAAACTTTAAACAAAAGTTTTATTTGCCAATGACATCATGACACATCTTACATGGAATTCATTTTCCCGTTCTATTCTAAAGCCTTAATCACTAAATTTTCTAAAAAAAAATGGGCTGCGGTTCGCGGTATGCACTATCTCATAATATCTTTACGAGTATCTTTTCTCACTAACGTGACTGTACTGCAGTGCGTTTGTATGATGCGCCTGCGCACGATGTGAATATATAATGTACAAAGAAATTGTTATTGGTGAATTCCATTGTTTAGGAAAAGGGCTTGCGGTGGGGTTTTCACGAGGTTATTGCTGTACAGTCAAGGATAAAGTTTTTTGAACAGTTGTTCATTACAACATTTGGTTTACGCACAAAAATTAAACGGTTTTCCGAAGGAGGCTACCACTTTGATTTTCTCCAATTACAAGACACGTAATCGAGAGAACGGTAATGGGAAGAAAAAAGGAAAGAAAGAGACGAAAGACTGTCGAGGGGACTCTGATTTTATTGCAGATTAGATGGGTTGTGACCGTCATTAGGGGTCTGAACATGAAGACAGTTAAAGAAACTCCGCAGCAGCAGTAGCTATAACTCTGTGTTTAAACTTAATTCATTTGAAATATTGATGAGAACTTTGCACCCATACGAGTTAAAAGTGCCATTAGCCATTACAGGTCTGGTCATGGAGACCATAGACAGTAATGATCACTACACGAGCTGGTCGACAGTCTATTACTCATGTCTTCATCTTTATTTTTCCTCTTAACTTGCCACAGGTTTGTATAGACTAGAAGTCACAATATGTAGGTCTATAACATTAACGAGCTCAGAGCGTTGCCGTAACCAGTGTGGTTACGTACGTAGCCGTCGCCTTAACACCGACTCGATATGTGTATCGGATGATATCATGATAAATGTAATCATAAAAACATTTTACAAAAAATTATGTGGTAGGAAACAAATACGGTGTCGTATTTGTTGCCTACCTACCTTGGCTGACACCGACTCCAAAAGTGACAATAATGACGTGGTAAACGCAAAGTTTATACATTAGTAGAAGATTAAATTGATTAGGTACAAGTTGTAAGCACAAAAATTAAAGAAACACAGTTATTTTATTACTTCTTAGTTTAGTATTTTTAAGTCGGTTTTAATTTTTTGTAAAATGTTTTTATTTCTTAATTTTTAGTGATTCCGAAAATCCGTCGTCTTGGCGTTCATTGAAGGAGGCATATGTTCAGCAGTGGACGGATAAAGGATGATGATGATGATGATCATATGATACCAAAGCATCCTATACAATTGTTACATCGGCAAGTAATAAAATGAGCATAATATCATCGAGGTAAACAAAACCAACCAAATAGACATTATTAGGAATAACTAAGAAACGGCTTGTCAGATCTTAATAAAATTAATATGGGACCAAATTGGAAACACCAGCTTTCAAATAAAAAAATAACCATTGAAATCCATTCACAAACGGCGGAGTAATCGTGTCACATACAAACAAAAAAAAAACATACAGACGAATTGAGAACCTCTTCTTTTTTTGAAGTCGGTTAATAATTAGGATATTAACATTTATTAATGCTATAAGACAATAACACCATTCGACTTATTAGTAACCAACATCGATCATATTATAACCGGATAGAGTAGAAATGCGAGCCATAAAATACAGAAACTGACCAGTGATTTGTCACTGACGTAATAGGAATTCAACCAACTAGTGATCCGTATGTACGTACCATCGTCTAATCATCCTTCAATAATGGCCATCAGTCTCAATCAGAGCGCAGAACCGGCGCAGAGTCGCAGCTATAATTTGGCGGAATTTGTTTTTAAACAAAACACATAACATTACCGCTCTATTCCAGTTATAAGCTCGATACTTTTTAATCTCCGCTCAGTAAGCTCAGCTAGCTCAATAAGCTCCGCCCAAAGTGTTGGGCTCACCCTAGGCCCACTGCCACGTCAAGGCCTGAACCATGGTGAGGGTATGCTCGATACTAAAAAAGTTGCTGTGAAATGTTTATTTTCGGAATGTATGTAAGTAGGCAACTAATGCCTAAATCATCTAGCAATAGCGTTTTTTTCTTATTCGATATTAATTGGATAGGCAAATTGGCACATGCCATCCGATAGTTAATGGTGAGCGTCGCCCATGAACATCTTATTTTGAGACATAAGATGTTAAGTCTCGGTGCCAGTAATTACACTGCCTGTGACCCTTTCCTCTGAAACACAGCAAAGCTGTATCACGGGACACAGTTCATGAAAAGTACAAAATAAATGGAAAGCCTTATTCAAAAATAAAAGAACACAGTTCATGGACCTTTTTAAAATATCGAATTACACGAAATCTGCAATCGCATCAGATATTGAATCTTGAATGGAACCTAAATCAATGTCAACTGACGCGTGGGCAGGAAAGGATACTGATTATCATGGTGTACGGATTTGAATTGAAAGATGTTAAATTATAATTCGTGATATAATAAGTTGTGTGGAAATTTAAGGATGTCTACTCAAACTGTTCGGAGATGTAAGGTCAATTAGTAATCAGCTTGATTCAATGAGAGGGATCAACCTGCTTATTTCATTCGTGGAATAGCTTTAGTATGTTTCGGAAAGAACAGGCACAGGCAGGCAGTCACTAGTTTACTGATCACTGTATCGCATCAATAGGTCTCCTAAGGTAGTACCAGGTTAGACACATTGAAGTGCTTAGCCGACCTAGCCCTTTTAACATAAGGTAGGTTGTCCTTTAAAATAAAGAACGAGCCTCTATTAAACTTTATAATAATAATTAATAATAGTGGTCAGGCTATTATTGGACATTTTACGCAGCGGTCGCGGGTTCGAATCCCGTCAAGTGCAGATAATTTGTATGATGAATATAGATGTCTGCACCGGGTCATGGACGTGTATATATGTATTTATATAATTTTCTTAAATTTGTTTCCGTTCCTAGTACCCATAACACAAGTTCCAACGAACTTACCACGTTAACGTGGTGTGATTGTTGGCTAGTATTTATTATAAAAAAATATTTTAACAAATCGTTCGAGAACATCGAATCTGATTACAAAAGATAACTGATTAGGTTCTAGACATGCCTGCCTAAAATAGGTTTGGCAGATGTCGATGACGGATCTGTCTATTCGTTGTAAAAGTCTTCTAATCGACGTTAGCTTAAACTTTAGTGCATCTACTAGACTTACAAAAGTGAACCGACCTTGTTATGGTGTGGTTATTGCTAGTAAGACAAATAATTACAAGAATGTTGTTAAAAGCTCTTCTGATTATAATGAGATTGACCGGTTCATGAAGCAAATATGCATAGAATCAAAACTTTCCGGGAGTAGTACGACGAATAATATTTAAAAAAAACCGCCTTCTCAGTTTAGTATACGCAGATTGATATCATGGATATTATAATACTATAAAATGGAAAACATTATTATAAAATTCCAAAAAAGATGACTTTCAATTTGGCCCGTATCCAGCAGTGGACGCGATCGGCCTGCTGATGTTGAATTGAATTTACTTTCTCGGTGTATACTAGATTACTAAATGAGTTCTCACGTTTGCTCGTAAATAATATGCGGTATGGCGCAACGTGTGGGACTGTTTCAATTCAATCATGGATTTACTAATTGTAATATTAGAACATTAGTATTTAAATTAATTAATTAATTTTTTTGAAGAATCTAAGTAAGTACTTAAAGTGTCTGTGGCATTGCCTCTGAATAAAAAAAAATACTGTGCACATATCTAGTATAATCTATTTCCTCTGTCTTCTAGCTAGAACACAGGAATACCTACTTAGAAGCCACAAGTTCCTTACACTCTGATAGTTGGATTTGTGATATTTTCTTGTTTCTTTAATTACTGTAACATTTGTTATATAATACTTGTTTAATTGGCTTAGATCCTGAGAAATATAACAAACCTACGAAAAAGACCATGGAAACACCTCCAAGTTGAACGAAAGTACGATCTGGGAAGGGTCACGGGAAGCCGCTGGATGCATCAGTACAGGACCCGTCAGGTTGGAGATCTTAGGGGGAGGCGTATGTACAGTGGATGTCTATCGGAAGACCATGACGAAAAAATCAGTCTATGGGTATTCCAGCTCTGATGATTGTCCTATCGTGACAACGGCTACTATGTATTCTGAACAGCGTCAGATGAGTGCCGTTAGGTAACGCGTTTTTGGCAACATAATATATTAACCGGACAACAACCCGAAAGGATAAACCTCAGCGGATATTGTTCCTTATATATGAGGAATGTCTGTATATTAACCAATAATCGTGGGATCTTTGTGTGCTCCGGCATCCGATGTATAATAAACTGAATTTTTGTCCTAATGTCGGTAAAAACAAAAAAATCATTTATTGCATAAGGAGACACCATTCACAATACATGAGGTCATTCAAGGCTACCACAATGGCCATTGTTGATCTTGAGTATACTGGACACACTAGAGTTGACTGGAGCTGCACTGATTTATTAGGATCAAACCGACAGTCCATCACATAGTACTGACACCCATCGTACACCAGAGGGCTTGCGGATACGTTGCGATGTCTTACAAATATAAATATATATATATCTATACATATAATAAAACTGTAGAGGTCTAATTTATGTACAATGAAAAAAAATGCTAAAAACCGAGTCAGGGGGGTGAAATAGAACTAATTTGGATTTTTTTCGATTTTTTGTTTCTCTGTTTGTCTGTCTGTTTGTAATGGCTAATCTGGGAAACGACTGGACCGATTTAAATAAAATTTTATATGGTGGTAGCTTATACCCCTGGTCAACATATAGGATACTTTTGATCCCGGTAAATTAAATACTTCCCGTGGGATAGTTAAAAAACTGTAATTAGATAATAACACAGCTTTGTATACAACAACTTATGAACTTAATTTGCTAATACCTTATGTTGCCGTTGTATTCAAACAATGTATTCCTATAAAAGTGCCGAATTCCCGCGGGAAAGTAAAACATTACAAAAACAGTGTCTAGCATACTTTTCAACTAGATGGCGCTAATAGTATTGTATGTTTACTATGCCAGTATATTTTATGTCAAAATAATATTATATCGATTTCAATTCTTACATGTTAAATAAATTTGTATTAAATAAAGTAGATGGCGTTGACAGTATTTAAAATCGCGATGGGGAAAAAAAAAGTTGTGTAAGGGTTTCGTTCGTTTCGTTCGTGGTCCAGTCTTAATTTATTTTGCTATAATATATTGGAAAGAAAGTTTCAAAGGTTGCCTTTAGCCTATAATTCTGCTTAGAGATTTATTTTAAAATTCTAATATTGTTCAAGTGTTGGTTGAAGATTAATTTGTACACAATGCCTAGATAATGGTGGTAATGTTGCATTTTTTGTTTTCTATATTATAAGTTTTCGTTTAGTATACGTTTTCTGTATAACGATGTTGTATGTGAGGATGAATAAAGTTTATTATTATTTGTTATTATAAATGTCGAAATTCTCTTAGTACTCAAGAGAAGCTAAAATATTAAGCTCGCTTTATGTAGATTAAGAAATAGATCAAGTCTTTTCGCTGGTCCTATGTGACGGATAGAACATTTTTAAGAAATTTATATTAACGCCCTTCATTAGATTGGTTTAGCATCCAAAACCTGACAGAATTAAGTCTGCTTCTCAGATTCTTGGATTCTAGCAGCCTTAGCTATATTGGAATTAATCCTGTGAGACATTATATAATATCTTTTAGGTAAATTACTACCTGCCTGTGAATGAGAACCTTACTTAACATTTATGAAAAAGAAATATAATAATATACCTATCCCAAAGATTAATAAATGAACTCCACGACTAAATAAGTAAAAACAAAAAAAAAATCTAAACAAAAAATAGTTTATTTTAATAATAGGCCAGGAAAAGATGATTAAATTATGCCCAATAAATAAATGAATCCAACAACTGATCACCGTCAGCAGCCTCATTATTAGTCTCTGTGTCAGTCAGTCTGTGGGAACTCTTATGAATATAATATGAACGCCAACAACAACAGCTAAGTTGTAATTTAATTATATTCAAACTTCAATTAATTAAAAAAATTACGTTTGAGAAAAACCTAAGCCTTACGACTAAGTATAAACGTGCAAACACAAAACAAAATACTTAAAAAGCTTGAGGTTAAATAAAAAAAATGTATCTATGAATCTTTAAACGGAATATATAAACTTATATCCCCTTTGAATTTTGAAAATTTCTTTCTTAGTGGATATCTATGTCATAAGAGACGAAATTTTAAGTTTCTAGCCTTTAAGGGTTAACTCAATTCATACGAAATTTCATACAAAATATATTATTAAAAGTGTCATACAAACTTTTATCTCCTATTTCACCTTTGGGGTTGAATTTGGATAAACCCTTCCTTTGTGGATACCTACGTCATAAGAGTCATTACGTATGCGAAATTTAAATTTTCTAGCCTTAATGGTTTGGCCCGTATGTACGTTGATTATTTAGTCAATAAATTTTGACGTTTATTTAAAACTTTCATTTTCCCCTTTTAGGGGTTGAATTATAGAAAACGCTGAATTAAAAAACTCTTACTATTTAACTTAGTGGATGCCTATGACATAAGGAGAATAAGGGTTTAGGCCTGGGCGTTGATATATCAGTCAATCAATCACCTGTGCCTTTTATATATAGAGGTTTTGTGTGAATTGTCCAAAATCCAATTCTGCGCAGACGAATTCGTGGGCACCAGCTATTCTAAATATGTCTACAGAAAAGTGCTCGATAGCATATCATGTCTATTTGTCAAAGATAACATACTACCTATATGCGCCCATTTTAATTCCCAATATATCCAATATCAAATATATACAATTGAATACTTAAAAAAATTGGCAATTATAAAGTGGTAACGTAAAAGCTATTTACATAAAAACGGTATTAATCCTTATCATCATTACATAATAGAAAACAAATTCCTCGCGTCCGTCTGTCTGTGCGCGATTAACTCAAAAACTACATACTAACCAACTAAATTGATTTTTATGCTGTTTTCTACATGAGATAGAGTAATTCCTAAGGCAGGTTATAGTATATTTTTATAAAGACTGTACATATAAATAGATAAATAGTTATTGTAAAAGTCGGAAAAATTTTAGCCGCTTGGGAGCTTACTTTAAAAACGCAGCCTTATTCCCTTTAGAGAAATAACAAAAAAGTAGAAAAATTATCATCATCGGTCCGGATACGTCCGTTCATATAAAATAACGCGGGCGAAGCTGCGGGCAACAGCTAGTTGTACAATATATTATAAATTATCATCATCGGTCCGGATACGTCCGTTCATATAAAATAACGCGGGCGAAGCTGCGGGCAACAGCTAGTTGTACAATATATTATAAATTATCATCATCGGTCCGGATACGTCCGTTCATATAAAATAACGCGGGCGAAGCTGCGGGCAACAGCTAGTTGTACAATATATTATAAATTATCATCATCGGTCCGGATACGTCCGTTCATATAAAATAACGCGGGCGAAGCTGCGGGCAACAGCTAGTTGTACAATATATTATAAATTATCATCATCGGTCCGGATACGTCCGTTCATATAAAATAACGCGGGCGAAGCTGCGGGCAACAGCTAGTTGTACAATATATTATAAATTATCATCATCGGTCCGGATACGTCCGTTCATATAAAATAACGCGGGCGAAGCTGCGGGCAACAGCTAGTTGTACAATATATTATAAATTATCATCATCGGTCCGGATACGTCCGTTCATATAAAATAACGCGGGCGAAGCTGCGGGCAACAGCTAGTTGTACAATATATTATAAATTATCATCATCGGTCCGGATACGTCCGTTCATATAAAATAACGCGGGCGAAGCTGCGGGCAACAGCTAGTTGTACAATATATTATAAATTATCATCATCGGTCCGGATACGTCCGTTCATATAAAATAACGCGGGCGAAGCTGCGGGCAACAGCTAGTTGTACAATATATTATAAATTATCATCTTTGGTCCGGATACGTCCGTTCATATAAAATAACGCGGGCGAAGCTGCGGGCAACAGCTAGTTGTACAATATATTATAAATTATCATCATCGGTCCGGATACGTCCGTTCATATAAAATAACGCGGGCGAAGCTGCGGGCAACAGCTAGTTGTACAATATATTATAAATTATCATCATCGGTCCGGATACGTCCGTTCATATAAAATAACGCGGGCGAAGCTGCGGGCAACAGCTAGTTGTACAATATATTATAAATTATCATCATCGGTCCGGATACGTCCGTTCATATAAAATAACGCGGGCGAAGCTGCGGGCAACAGCTAGTTGTACAATATATTATAAATTATCATCATCGGTCCGGATACGTCCGTTCATATAAAATAACGCGGGCGAAGCTGCGGGCAACAGCTAGTTGTACAATATATTATAAATTATCATCATCGGTCCGGATACGTCCGTTCATATAAAATAACGCGGGCGAAGCTGCGGGCAACAGCTAGTTGTACAATATATTATAAATTATCATCTTTGGTCCGGATACGTCCGTTCATATAAAATAACGCGGGCGAAGCTGCGGGCAACAGCTAGTTGTACAATATATTATAAATTATCATCTTTGGTCCGGATACGTCCGTTCATATAAAATAACGCGGGCGAAGCTGCGGGCAACAGCTAGTTGTACAATATATTATAAATTATCATCATCGGTCCGGAGACGTCCGTTCATATAAAATAACGCGGGCGAAGCTGCGGGCAACAGCTAGTTGTACAATATATTATAAATTATCATCATCGGTCCGGATACGTCCGTTCATATAAAATAACGCGGGCGAAGCTGCGGGCAACAGCTAGTTGTACAATATATTATAAATTATCATCATCGGTCCGGATACGTCCGTTCATATAAAATAACGCGGGCGAAGCTGCGGGCAACAGCTAGTTGTACAATATATTATAAATTATCATCATCGGTCCGGATACGTCCGTTCATATAAAATAACGCGGGCGAAGCTGCGGGCAACAGCTAGTTGTACAATATATTATAAATTATCATCATCGGTCCGGATACGTCCGTTCATATAAAATAACGCGGGCGAAGCTGCGGGCAACAGCTAGTTGTACAATATATTATAAATTATCATCATCGGTCCGGATACGTCCGTTCATATAAAATAACGCGGGCGAAGCTGCGGGCAACAGTTAGTTGTACAATATATTATAAATTATCATCATCGGTCCGGATACGTCCGTTCATATAAAATAACGCGGGCGAAGCTGCGGGCAACAGCTAGTTGTACAATATATTATAAATTATCATCATCGGTCCGGATACGTCCGTTCATATAAAATAACGCGGGCGAAGCTGCGGGCAACAGCTAGTATGTATATATATATATATATATATATATATATAATAGGCTCTTTTCTTGTAAATTCTCAACCGCAGTTGACCTCCTAGATGAGATGCCGAGCTAAGCCAGTGGCCGGGAATCGGCCGTCTTAATATTCATTTAAAGACGGTCATGCAGCTGTGCACGGCTTATTATGTGATCATCAAGTGAAGATAATAAAGCAAAGTTTAATCTAAAAGTGTAACGGCCAAGTGTTCCCAAACAAGTTTACCCGCTCGTTTAATATTTTAAGTTCACCGTCACTTGTAAGCTGTAGTCTTAATTCCCCGGTTATGCTACAGTTACGTAACGTAGAAAGTTCAAATTAAATGTCCTTTGGTCCGGAGAAGTTCTGTCCGGAGAAGTGTCGCGATGTCCGGTGGTGGAATTCTGCTGCAGGTATTAGTCCGAACAATTCCTCAGAGCACTCCCCGTGGTAGATGCGGTAGAAGATGCAGAGCGATCCGACATCTCTACGCAGCGCCAAAGAATCAAGCCGATTGGAGATAACATTGTCGTCGACGATTCGAGCCGCCCGGCGTTGAATTCGGTCAAATGGAAGGAGCTGATACTGGGGCGCTCCAGCCCAGAGGTGAGAGCAGTATTCCATGTGAGGCCGGATCTGCGCCTTGTATAATTGAAGGCGGTGTGAAGGCATGAAATACTGCTTCGCCCTATTGAGCACGCAAGTTTCTTCGAGGCTAGTTTAGCCTTTCCTTCGAAATGACCACGAAACTGCACATCTCTCGATACATCGACGCCAAGTATCCCAATACTGGATGAGGCGGTTAGGGAAGTGCCTTCGAATTGTAGAGGAACGACGAAGGGTGATTTTTTAGCGGTAAACGCGCAAACTTGTGTCTTTTTGGGGTTAAATTGGACTAGGTTAAGTCGCCCCCATTCCGAGACTTTGGCCAGCAGAAACTCGATTTCAGACACAAGTTTGTTCCGACACTCATCGACTTGTTCCCGAGAAATATTAGGGCGGCCAGTGTATAAAGCATCTCCAGTGCTGTCATCAGCATAGCAATGAATGCCGCTGGTTTTCAGCATATCATTGATATGCAGAAGAAACAGGGTTGGAGATAGTACACAACCTTGGGGAACACCAGCATTTACAGACTTGAGGTCCGAGCATGCACCGTCGACAACGACCTTAATGCTCCTGTCTGCCAAAAAACTGGTGATCCACCTACATAATTTCTCGGGAAGCCCATAAGATGGTAGCTTTGCAAGAAGTGCTTTATGCCACACCCGATCAAAGGCCTTCGCTATGTCCAAACTAACCGCTAGCGCCTCCCCCTTGCTCTCAATTGCCTCCGCCCATCGTTGCGTTAGGAATATTAGAAGATCACCAGCTGAGCGATTCCGTTGAAAGCCATATTGGCGATCACTAATCAGCTGGTGCTCCTCCAAATATCGCCGGAGCTGGCAGTTGATTATGGATTCCATAATCTTTGAGAACAAGGTAGTTATAGCTATTGGTCTGTAGTTGGACGGGTCTGAGCGGTCCCCTTCCTTAGGGATCGGGTGTACCAAAGCTGTCTTCCACGAGCATGGGACGACGCCTAATGAGTAAGTAAGAGACGGGTGTCAACTCAGGAGCACAAGTTCGTAGCACTAACGGAGTCAGGTCAGGAATCACGATCTCTGCGGATGGGATCTGTTGTAGCACGGAATCTGTAGCCATTTGAATGTGCTCCACAAGTCGGTCGGTTTCGTCATTACCGCTATGGGACCTATATAGGCAGGCATAGACGCGGGGATGGTCGTCGCTGTCAATGCGCAACCAGAGGATGGAGAGGTCCCTACCTTCAAGACTGCCAAGGCGACGAGAGCAGACATCCTCTCTGACGTACGCGCAAACTCCAGCCCGCGGTACAAAAAAGTGTTCTAATTTGTACCCCGGACAAGAGAGATAAGAAGTATCAGCCGGAGAGGATATCTGAGTCTCGGTTAAAAAGAGCAAGGCCGGCTTCGCCGTCTGGAGGTGGTAATGGACGGCGTCAAGATTGGTATGAAGTCCCCTAATGTTACAGAAATCCACGGTCATAGTGGTAAGGGACTTCTGACGGCTCCGTTTACCCCGGGCAGTTTTGGTGTTGAGCACAGATTCGCCCCCCCCCAGAATACGCGGGGCTGCCCAGGTCTCCGGGTTCAAGTACCTGTCCTGAGCCCGGAGGCCTAGAGAGGGATTCTCCGGTGCTTGCGCGACCGGTACCCTCCTGGGTTAGTCTTTGAGTATTCTGTGCTGTCATGTGTGTGTGGGGGGAGGGGGGGGGTGGGCCACCGGATCTCTCACAAACCGAACGAAACACGACGACATTAGCCGCCATTTGACGTCGATGTTATGTGAGAGCGAAGTACTTCCCCGGACGCGCCGGCCCATTCAGCTGCAAAGCAGCATGGCGCTACTTCGTTCTAAACATAAATATAATATGTTTATACTAAAACTAGGAAGTAATCCTAATTCCTATCAAGATGCGTTAGGATGCGCGTCGCATGGACATCATCATCGTGATTGTTTCTTCTGGCGTGGAAACTTACCATTTTTCGTCTCAGAATAGGATGAATGAACCGTGGGCTATTAGCGGGAATACTCGTTTAAACAAAAGCGATGTTGATCACTTAACATCAGGCACTTCTGGCACTCTGCGTATCAAATGAACCTAAGAATAGATAGAATAGATGGTCACCCAAAAGTTCGGCCACAAGTTATTTCGTCTATAATTTTACGGGCATTATACATATTATGGCCACGTCAGGTTCAAAGTCATTCTGGTCATCATGAACCCGGTGCACGTCCACTTTTCTCCAGTACCAGGAGCGGGCGTGTTCACGGTCCACAATTACTATATTGAGATTACGAGAACACTTTCTTACTGAATATATTATTGTATTGTTTTCGAGTTTTTTTATTTAGGCAAACCGAACAACTGTCCACAAGTCATCATCATCTGTCTGCAGGTATTTTAATCATATTCGTTCTTATACATACTTACTGATATATAGATATAACTCCTCATCTTTTTTTATAGAAAAGGGGGAAACTGACAATCGGTTCACCTGATGGTAAGTGATAAGCGACATTAATATACATCCGCTACACCTGAGGATTAGCAAGTTGCCGGCCTTTCAAATATGAGTCTAGCGAGAGCTCTTTTCTTCAAGGTCCCTAAGTCGATTTTAATGATTTTTGTTACGTATTTTGTTTTTACTTTCACTTTTTTAACACATTTTGACTTTGAATGAATTATAATTATTATATAAATTAAATAGAATAAGATATATAAAAAAATTTCGATGCAGTGCTATCCACGTACTCTTTACGGCGCAGACGTAACGACCACCGTATAAGGACCCCGCTTTCTCTATAATTATCACTTGCTTTATCACACCACTGGTTTTCTATATGATATTAATTGTACGGTCTTACTCACACCGATTTTTACTTTCCGGCCTTTGTGACACTCGACACTAAAGAGAAAATGACGGAAGGTCAAGAATGATGAAGATGAGCTGACTTTAATTCAACTTTGAGGTCGAACGTTCATCTGTACTGTGCCCGTAAAAACGTCTTTCTTACATACCTTAGATAGCAGTGGCAGTAACATTGCCTGCCAGACCAAGCAGGATGGTGGGAGATGAAACCCATGCACACAAGCACGCACTAACAATATAATTTATATTGATAAGATGGTATAATAAATGGGGTGCACGGAAGGGTTCTCTCTATAGCTCTTGTGCACCTTGGAGACAGCCTTCGGGAGCTGTTCGACCGCTGCATGCGGTCCGGTCAGTTCCCGAATGCCTGGAGGAACAGCGCGTCGGCGGTGCGACCGATCGTGTTGCTGAACGAGGCGGCAAAGGCCCTGGAAAGGATACTAGCCTCCCGTCTCGTTCGGCGTCTGGAGGAGGGACCGGGACCTGGACTATCGGAGTTTCAGTTGGGGTTCCGGGTCGGTCGGTCGACTGTCGGCGCCTTAGAGCGTCTAAAATCGGTGACGAGTGAAGCGGAACGCCGGGGAGAAGTGGTGGTGGCGGTGTCCAAGGACACCGCCAACGCCTTTAACAGCCTTCCCCACAGCGTAATACGGGAGGCACTGAAATATTTCGGGGTGCCCCCGTATCTTGGTAGGCTGTTGAGGGCGTATCTCTCCGATAGAGAAGTTGGTGTATGAGGACCGATCGGGGTCCCTAGTTAGGCGGCGAGTCGGGTGCGGCGTCCCACAAGGGTCGGTTCTGGGCACAACCCTGTGGGGCGTCGGCTACAACTGGGTCCAGCGGAGCGGCCTCCTCCCCGGGATGGATGTCATCTACTACGCAGATGACACTCTAGTCTTATCCCGGGGACGATCATACAAGGAGGCTGCGCGGCTGGCTGAGGTGGGAGTATCCCTCGTTGCCAGCCGCATAGAGCATCTAGGGCTTCGGGTCCGTTTCAATAAGAACGAAGCCCTGCTCTTCCGCGGACCTGGAAAGAAAGGGCCTCCACCGGGAGCACGGCTTCTCATCGGAGAGATGGAGGTCAGGGTGAGCCCCACAATTAAGTATCTGGGGCTCACCTTACACGTGAGGTGGACCTTTGGCCCCCACTTCCAACAACTGGGGCCTAAGGTCATAAGGGTGGCGTATGTAATTAACGTGGCGTATAAATAAGTATAGCCACGTACGGAGCCCCAATCTGGGCGGACTCCCTTACCGCTAGGAACAAGGCCCTGCTGCGGAGTATGCAGCGGGTCATAGCGGTAAGGGTGATCAGGGGCTACCGTACGGTCTCCTGGGTGGCAGCCACTGCTCTGGCTGGAGATCCGCCATGGGAGCTCGTGGCGTTGGTCCTTGCCGAGGTGCGCCTCTTCTGTTCACAGAGGAGGTCACTTTTTGGCGAGTCACCGACGTGGGAGGAGCTCCCAAGCGCGCGGAAGCTGGGGCAACAGTGGTTGCTGCGAAGGTGGGGGGAAGTCCTGGCGCAGTCGCCGTACGGCCAACGTACGGCCGAGGCACTGCGTCCAGTCCTGGCAGCGTGGATGCGCCGCCGGAAGAAACCCCTCACCTTCCGCTTGACGCAGATGCTCACCGGACATGGCTGTTTCGGTGAGTACCTGTGTCGGGTTGCCAGGAGGGAGCCAACACCAGCCTTTTTTTTTTTTCTTTAACGCCGGGAAATGCTCTGAGGCATCCCGCGGGGAAGTGGGTCTCCCCACGCGGGTATGTGGGACTCACTGCGCCCGACAGCTGGTAAATGGACGCAGCTCTACCCACTAAAACCCGGCGAGTGCCACCAATTCCGCCTTTGGTGAGGTGCCCCGGATCTAGAAAACAAACAGGGCACCTCGACGGCTAGTCAGTCCCGCAAGGGACCGACGCCACCTCCACAGAGGGGTTGTCCCGCACCACAGAACAGGGGGTTCCCAGCGTCGGGACAGTACAATGGGGTGAGGTTCCCATCCTCACCCCTTGCCCCCTGCTCTTCTGTCCCCTCTTCTTATAAGAGGGGTACAAAGAGCCCCTCGATCCAATTAGCTTCGCCCAAGGTGCACCGCTCACTCTAGGTTACTGAGCCCCACCGCCACGACAAGGCCTGAACCATGGTGGGGAGCCAACACCAGCCTGCCACGAGTGCGGTGCTATGGAGGACTCGGCCCAGCACACCCTAGAGGTGTGCGATAGATGGGCCGCACATCGTCACAATCTCGTTGCTGTGCTTGGAGGGGACCTCTCGCTCTCGAGTATGGTGCGCTGCATACTCGAGAGTGATGAGGCCTGGCAGGCGGCGGTCACCTTCTGCGAAACCGTCATTTCGCAGAAGGATGCCGCGGAGCGGGACAGAGAGGACGACGCCATATCCGTCCCGCTCCGTCGACGTAGGACGGGAGTGCGGAGGCTATGCGCACCTCCTGCCTCCCGTCTAATGGGACTCGGGGTAAGGTTGGGTACCTGCCCCGGTAGAAAAGTTCCGGCGTCGGCGGGGGTGCTCCAGGTTGTCGGAGCTCCCCCATACTAGGAA
Organism: Helleia helle; assembly: GCA_963853865.1. Classification (NCBI taxonomy): domain Eukaryota; kingdom Metazoa; phylum Arthropoda; class Insecta; order Lepidoptera; family Lycaenidae; genus Helleia; species Helleia helle. The sequence goes on from OY971423.1 coordinate 1,442,595, forward strand.
GAAGACCGGTTAGCCCTTTGAGGGAACCGGCCGGTCGCGGGGTGTGTTCTGTATTAAATATCGTATTAGAACTACTAATGATATTGAAAAGGTTTTTCGTATATAGTTTGTTTGTTAAATATTTTTTCCTTTCTGGCAGTATACAAATATCGTGTTTTTGCTTTTTTCTGTACTGATTTTTATGTTTTAAAAACGTGTTATGCGGCGTTGTTTGTCTGTGTCACCACGTCTCACAAAAATGGTGTGATACATTTAATGGTTATCGATAAAATGTTAAAGTATTATCTTATTGTAATACTATACAAATACAACGATTTGGGTGATGCATTAATTTATGATGTTCATATTTCTGCTTTATATATTACTAAATATTATTATATTTATTGCATATTTTATATGTGGATATGGTATATTGTGATAGGGAATATTATTATAATTAATTATAAATATGTATTTTATTATATGATATATATTATATTTTATATAAAGAGGTTTATTATGTATTTGTTATTATGTGTTAGGTTGGTTTATTTTCCTATAATGATTGTTATTAATGGCTCCAAATAAATATATTCGTTTTGGAATAATTAACCCTCGCTCCTTGGGTACGGGTCATGAGGAACTTGTGGTTGCATTGCAGAATCATGAAATTGATATTTGTGCGCTGAACGAAACGTGGCTTAAAGAGGGGGAGGACGCCATTGCCCCAAAGATAGCCGGATACCACCTTCGTCACGTTCCTCGTCCCTCTAACATACGCACTCGAGGTGGTGGTGTTGGATTTTACCTTAAGTGTGACATGCCCGCCCGCGTCCTCAAGCATCCAATTACAGGCTCTGTTGAGCAAATGTGGCTACAGGTGAGCATAAACAGTAAGAAAGTTGCTGTTGGTACCGCTTACCGCCCACCCTGGCTATGTGTGCAGACATTCGTCAACGCTTTGAGTGAAACAATCAGTTCGTTGTCATGGCATGATCACATCATCCTTCTCGGCGACTTCAATATTAACGTATTGAACGCTAGAGATGGTAACACGTTATTACTCAATGATCTCTTGTCCAGCTTCGGCCTTCACCAGTATGTCACTGAGCCCACACACTTCTCCGCCCATACTGACACCTTGCTCGATCTCGTTTGCACCGATGCGAACGTGACACGAGTATGGATAGATCATATGCCTTCTCTCAGCGACCATGCATTAGTTGTGTGTGAGCTGGATATGCCCAAAATAAAAAAGCGGCCGAAACATTTTTATTATAGGCCAATAAAAGACATAGATGTATCCCTTTTAGATACCTGCATGGAGTCAGTCAATTGGAGTGCTATGAATGACGAGGTGAATCTCAATGAAACAGCCAAATATCTCTCCTCTAATTTGCTTAGAGTCTTTGACTGTCTTGCCCCCCAAAAAAAGGTTACCATAAAGGAAAAGAGCTACCCTTGGATAACCTATAATATTCGTATAATGATGAAACATCGTGATAAAGCCTATCGGGAAGCACGTTCTACTAAAAGTCCGTCCAAGCTAAATTACTACAAGGAACTTAAGAAATTCGTAGCCCAGGCCGTCAACGTCGAAAAAGAAGCCTATTTAAAAAAGTATATTACCACAAATATACAAAACTCACGAACCATGTGGAAACACATTAAAGAAAATGTAAATTTTAAAAATACAGATGTGCCCCTCCCCATAAATTTGTGTGATGCGGAGAAGATAAATGTGCATTTTATGAACGTACCAGGAGATAATATAGTAGACTCATCATATATGGACTATTATCTTAAAAACAAATATGATTCGTCGAATACCTTTAATTTACATGTCGTGACGGAGAGAGAGGTGGCTAGCACTGTTCGGGAACTGCGATCTAACGCTGTCGGCGTGGATGGCATTTCATTGGACATGCTACTCTTATCTATTCCGCACACATTAAACGCTTTCACCAACCTAGTAAATAGAAGCATCTCATCCTCAACATTCCCTGAGATGTGGCGTGATGCTGTGGTGCGTCCTATTCCTAAAACATCCCACCCTTCGGAATTTAAAGATCTACGTCCAATAAGCATATTGCCGTGTATCTCAAAAATCTTAGAAAAAATTGTCTGCAAGCAACTTACCGAATATGTGGAAAGTAGAGGTATCCTGCCTGTAATGCAGTCTGGTTTTAGAAAGCACCACAGCACTACAACAGCTCTCATGAGTGTGATCGATGACATGCTTCATGCCCAAGATAGTGGAAAAGTTACTATAGTTGTTCTCCTTGATTTTTCTCGAGCATTTGATGCTATTAATATTACCTTACTTCTAGCAAAACTACGATTTTATGGATTAGAAGAGGCCGCTGTCTTGTGGTTTGCAAGTTATCTACAAGATAGATACCAAGTCGTAGAAATAAAAAAAGAGGAGGGAAATGTGATTTCGTCACGGCGTAGCCTAATTAAAAGAGGAGTACCTCAGGGGTCTATACTGGGGCCAATCTTGTTTAGTATTTACTCTGCTGACGTTACCAGATGCATACAGAACTGTAAATTTCATATTTATGCTGACGACATCCAGATATATTTTTCTTTTAAGCCCCATGATGTTGCATTATCGTTGGGCAAAATTAACAGTGATCTTGATAGAATTTTTGACTGGGCCAGATCCAATGCTTTGGTTTTGAATCCTAATAAAACCAAGTATATGATAATTGGTACGCGAAAGCAGGTATGCCAAGTCAAGAACTTCGATCCAGTGATTGCTGTTAACGGTTGCCGAATCGATGGAGTAGCAGAAGCTCGTAATTTGGGGCTTATAATGGATGAAAATCTTCGATTCGAAAAGCATATCTCTAAGTTAGTACGTAACTGTTTTTTCCGGTTGAAAGTTTTGTATCGTATTAGGAACTCACTGAGTGAAGAACTACGTATTACACTATGTGAAGCTTTAGTCCTCTCTCAATTCAACTACGTCAATTCTGTCATAGGTCCAAGGCTATTAGAGCGCACCAAAAAATCCATACAACGTGTTCAAAACGCCTGTGCACGTTACTGTTTTCATATACCGCGGCGAGATCACGTTACTCCTTTCTTAAATCAGGCATCTATATTAAAAATGGAAGGTCGTAGGCGATTACACCTCGCCACAATGCTGTTTGGCATAGTCAAGCATGGTGTACCTGTCTATTTATTTGAAAGGCTGGAATGGACGAGAGACATTAACACCACACACTGCACTCGATCAACTCACAGCACATTGTGTATGCCGATTCATCGCACAGCAGCATTTAGGGGTTGCTTTAAATACGCAGCAACCAAGTGCTGGAACAACCTCCCTCCTCCTCTGCGGAACCTCTGTACTAAAGCCAGTTTTAAACGCCAATATAAGAAATATTTATTGGAGGTACAAAAACTAGAGTAGTTTTTTTTTCTTCTCTTTTTTTTCTTTTCAATGTTTATGTGAGCATAACATAATACTATGTCATTTATATATTAAGTATTTTATTTAAGCAATGTGTATGTGAGTATGTATATATGTATCTATATAATATGTGCATATATGTATATAATATATTTATATTCCGACTTATAAAATAAGTATATGATCGAATAAACCATACAGTATAATTTATTATGTTGTTTATATCACGGTATTATTAGTATAGTATCATATAATATTATGTAAATTTTATATTTTTATTTATGTTTTTTTTTTCTTCAGAATGCCGCCAAAATAAATAACTAATAAAATTAATGGTGGGCCTGAAAACCAGTGTTAGGGCTATTATAGTCCTAACTTAAACTGAGGTCGTACCTTTTTGTGAGGCTCGCTGCGAACATAATTTTATGTACATAATGTTTTTACCTCGCTAAATAATTTTAATAGGCCAGTTATGTACATCTGTTGCATTTTTTATAATTTTTTGTTTACATTCTTTTTATTTTATATGTACTTGTGTTTTTTTTGTATAATATTCAATTCATGCAGTGTGTTCTCACAAATAAAGTTGTTTATTATTATTATTATTATTATTAGAAAGATCCGGGATACTTCCCTTCAAGCGGCTGAAGGCAACTCGCAGTGGTTTTAGTGCGGTATACCGGCGCTGGGGGAGGGGGGAGCGCCGGGAATCCCACATATCCCCGGGGACGCCCCATCACCGGGTGAATGCGCAAAGCATTTCCACTGCGTCAAAAAAAAAATGCTGACAGACGAGCACCTGATGGTGAGTGATCCCACGAACATAGAACATAAACGAGTTTGTTCGAGGCAAGCTAAGAAAGAGATTAAGCTTTTATATACAGAAACAAGACAAGAGAAATAAGCAGGTAATCATGAAGTTGAAAGTCTTAACACTTATCAAGGACCAATTATAGCGCAAAATCTTTATTAAATTGTCCCGTTACTAAGACCTTCAAGACTCGCGATTGTTTATTGTTTATTTATTTATTTAACATTTTATGTTCAAAAAATCGGTTGCCTGTAAAGTCGGTTTACTGACGATAGTTGAACGTGACAACGTCATAAGAACGAATCGAACGCCTCAGAGCGAGGTAACGCCGCATATGTCATGTTTTTTCGTTCTTGCAGCCGGCTCTATCGAATTATAAGACGTTGTCACGTCAAAAAAATCGGTTGTCTGTAAAGTCGGTTTACTGACGATAGTTGAACGTGACAACGTCATAAGAAAATGGAACGCCTCAGAGCGAGGTAACGCCGCATGCGTCATGTTTTTTTGTCCTTGCAGCCGGCTCCATCGAATTATAAGACGTTGTCACGTCAAAAACTTAGCACTAACTGTGAAAAATTAAAAGATAGTTTATTACAATTTATTTAAAAAAAAACTAAAGAACACGTGATGATAAAATAAACAAAAAAATTCAAAAAATAAATCATAGCTTCATGACTAAAAACACTCATCAATAAAAGACCAAACTAAAATGGCCTACTGCAATAATTATCGTCACCCCATTTATTAAACTCATCAACAATTATTTTTTTCTTTTTAGTTTGTTTTTAATGTATCCAAGGCCTCAAATTGAAATATTTTTACAGAGAATATAAGGTTAGTCTCAATTAATCCTGGGAAAAATACTTAATTTTAAGATGGATGGTTCATCACATAAAATAAGTTGAATATTAAAACATTAATAAAGGAAGTTTATAATACTTTATAGTTTTTACTGCACCCGGCCGTATATGGTGGTGTATTGTTAATAATTTCGTGTCATCTCATCTTCCTCATTCTACGTTGATTGCACGTCGCGCTATCGGTATATCTCGTTGATAATTATGAAGGTCTTTGTGTATGCGAATTAAAAAATGGCTGAGTCAATTCAGTCGGGATAATATAATAAAGAGGATAAAACGTTGGCCGCCACGGGACGATCGGCAGTTTTGAAACTATGTAAAGTAAAAGTAATGTAAGGTATTTGTTGTGATATACCTAAAGGGAGATCTCCGGCCGATCGAGATGGTATGATCGGTCTTTCCGTATATACATATTAATCTATGGATCGGTCAGGCGAACGTTAATTCTCGTACTACTTTAGTATTATATACTAATATATAATTACATAATATCAATCCTTATATGTGTCACTGCCGTGCACGGATCCTCCTCGAAATCAGGAGCGTGGTGGGCCATAGTTCATCGATGCGCTAGCCCAATGCGGATTGGTGAATTTCACACACCATTAAAGATTTTTAATCTCATCAGACATGCAGGTTTCCTCAGGATATTTTCCTTAACCGGTGAGCAAGCGATGGTCTCATGTTTAAGTGCACGTAGAAATCTATAAAAACCTGATGGGAGGGAAGCGCTGTGCCGCGCTCCCGGCTGCATGGGTACCACCATCTTGCTTGGTTCTCCATGGTGAAGCAGCTTTGCTGTGTTTCGGAGAGAAGGTCAAGACAGGCAGTGTAATTACTGGCACCGAGACTTAACATCTTATGTCTCAGGATAGGCAACACATAAATGAGTTGCCTGGGCACGTTCCAGGTATACTAGTTATGTTCATGGGCGACGTCGACCACTTAACATCAGGTGGTACGTTTGCTAGTTTGCCTATCCAACTAACATAAAAAAACCATTTCAAGGCACCACAGGAGTCAGGATCGAACCCGTACTTCTCACTCAAGAGGCCGAGATAATACCCGCTAGACCATCGCCCTTAACGTTAGTATCATAATTCATAATTACTAAAAGTCTGTAAGGCAAGATTGAGCAAAATGTATGACAGCGTCGTGCCGTTTACCGTCACGCCATTCAACTCGATTTTACTGCCAGGCACACTAATGTTTCATTTAAAAAAAACATGTTTCAAATCAGAAAAAAGTAAGCAATAGTTTTGTGAATTTAATTAATTAATACTAACCGCTGTTTAAAACGTTTGTTAGCATGCAACTTAATGCAAATTACATGAATTGCAAAAAAAAAGGTTTTTTAATGTTTCCGCGAGTTTCACTTATTATAATAAAAGTACTGTTTATACTATTTATTTTATTGCCGTGTCCGCGGGTCATTTTATGTTATTCTAAATGTCGGGAATGTAAAACTCAACAAAACGCATTAGGACGTAGAACAAATCCATAAAGAATTTGGCTAAAATTGTAATAAAATTGTTTAAAACGGGATATTTGCCATGTTTTTCAGTTATATTTCGCGGAGCTCGGTATGTCCACATTGACATCTACGAATGTCTTGTTAACGAGGTATATATAATATATAATAGGTAGTTACTTTTGGAGTCGGTGTCAGCCAAGGTAGGTAGGTAGGTAATGTATAGCAACAAATACGACACCGACTCCAAAAGTAACTATAATGACGTGGTAAACGCAAAGTTTGTACATTAGTAGAAGATTAAGTTGATTATAAGTTGTAAGCACAAACATTAAAGAAACTGTTATTTTATTACTTTTTAGTTTAGTATTTTTGAAGTCGGTTTTTATTTTTTGTAAAATATTTTTATTTCTTAATTTTTAGTGATTCCGAAATTCGTCGTCTTGGCGTTCATTGAAGGAGGCATGTTCGGCAGTGGATGGATAAGGGATGATGATGATGATGGTGATGGTGATGATGATGATGATTACGATGACCGCGACATACTATGGTGTGCTACCAAAGCATCCTATACAATAATTGTTACATCGACACGTAATAAAATAATCATATCATCAAGGTAAACAAAACCAACCAAATAGGCATTATTGGGAATAACTAAAAAACGGCTTGTGAGATCTTAATAAAATTAATATGGGACCAAATTGGAAACACCAGCTTTCAAACAAAAAAATAACCATCGAAATCCATTCACAAACGGCGGAGATATCGTGTCACATACATACAAAAAAAAAAAAAACATACAGACGAATTGAGAACCTCCTTTTTTTTTGAAGTCGGTTAAAAACATAGTAAATATCCAGTTTTAAATAGTGAAAATAACAATGTTAATTTTAACGCCTATCTAAGTATTAAGCGTTTAAAATTTATATGATAATGAAACAACTTTTCGGATTATATCGCGGCTTATTAAAAACTTTACATGCCCGACGTTCCGGCTACTTTACAGTAAATCCTAATAAGCCGCGATAAAATCCGTAAAAGTTGTAATGAGTGAAAATTATAATATAAACATTAGAAAACAAAATTAATATTTATCATGACTTGTGCCACAGATTATTATTTTTACTAATTATATAATACCTACGCTCATTATGAATATTGTTTGAGGCCTTACCTTATGAGTCGTCTATTTTTACATACGAAACAATAAAATGATAATCGATGTGCTAAATTGAGCCGTGACTCATTCGAAGGCTTTCTTTGTCTCGCCTCGGAGGGATTTAGTTAATAAACTCCATTGTTTATATTTATCGATAGGTATATACGACGAGCCTATCGCCATCGGCATACATTTCCGGATATTTCTGTATATTCTTTTATCAACTTCGATTAAGGTAGAATCGCTAGAGCCCCACCATATGGTTCAGGCCTTGTCGTGGCGGTGGAGTTCAGTAGCCTAGGGTGAGGCCAACGTCTTGGGCGAAGTGAATTGAGCCGAGGGGCTCTTTGTACGCCTCTTATAAGAAGATGGGACAAAAGAACAGGGGGCAAAGAGCGAGGACGGGAGCCTGACCCTAATGTCCTGTTCCGACGTTGGGAGGGGTTGTTCTGTGGTCCGGGACAAACCCTTTGAGAAGGTGGCGTCGGTCCTCTGGGGGACTGACTAGCCGTCGAGGTGTCCTGTTTGCTCAACAGATCCGGCGCACCTCACCAAAGGCGTAATTGTTGGCACTCGCCGGGTTTTAGTGGGGAGAGCTGCGTCCACATACACCACCTTTCGGGCGCAGCAAGTCCCACATACCGGCGTGGGGAGACCCACTCCCCCGCGGGATGCCTCACTCCTCAGAGCATTTCCCGGCGTTAAAATGTGCTTATGCGGCGCGCTCATCTGCATTGTTCCCAACAGTTCCCACCATCTTGCTTAATTTAAGCAGTGAATTACTGGCACCGAAATTTCCCATAGATATTTTTTGTCAGTTGAATAGACCAACGGGCAGACGAGCGACGTCGACCACTTACCATCAGCTGGCACGTTTGCCAGTTTGCCTGGATAGGTAAAGTAACATAAAAAAAGACTTGCAGGACAAGCGCATCCCTCCCATCGATGAAGGATGTAGAGACTTGAAATGCGTGTTTGAGATTTTATCTAGCACTAGCTGTTGCCCGCAGCTTCGCTCGCGTTATGTTACTCAACTTAACTACTGTTAGCCACAGCGTGATGCTATATAGCCTATAGTCTTCCTCGATAAATGGGCTATCTAACACTGAAAGAATTTTTCAAATAGGACCAGTAGTTCCTGAGATTAGCGCGTTCAAACAAACAAACTCTTCAGCTTTATAATCTTTATATATAAAAATCAATGCCACTTTTCGTTGTAATTTTATAACTCAAGAACGGGCTCACCAATCCCAACCAGATGTTTAGGTTTTGTTCCACAAAATCGGTCGAGCGGTTCTTCATTTATCACATTTTTTAAATTCAATAAATGGCGGATCATTTTGATTTTTGATAATGGAGATTTTGCTGTCAAATTAAAACTTTTTCAGTTGGGGTCATATTGAAACTTTTTTCAGTGTTGACAATACAACATTAAGTTTTAAAATAGCTAGCAATTAATAATATATTTATTATGTTTTAATAAATTAATTTGATGTTCAAATTTTTTTTTATTTCACTTTATACGTACGTACCGGGCCGCTAGTATTAGTATAGATTAAAGTTGACACAACTTCGGTTTTCTGAACAAACGTCGGTTTTCTGACCGACGAGGTCTGAACACGATGGCTCGTCAGTCAAACGTGTGTATAATCATTGAGCCCAGCCTTACATAAGACATCACCGGTGTCAAGCTAGTGTAGCTGCATGGCCGAGTCAATGACCTGTGTTTTGTTACATGCTTGTTTTTACTAAAAAATGAAAAATTACATATAAAATACAATGAAGATATATAGCCAGGTTACCTAAAATATATCATCATCATCATAATAATATCTATGGACGCATTCACACCACGTCAATCTGGTCCCGTGGTAAGTTCTCGAAGAACTTGTGTTACAGGTACCAGACGACGGAAATATATTTAATACTTTTATACTATACATATATTTAAGATTTTTATTATATAATACACATATTTAATACACATCCATGACCCAGGAACACAGAAAATATTTTTGTTCCCTGGCGGGATTCGAACCCGCAACCTCCGGCTTGAGCGCCAACGCGCTTACCACTGAGCCACAGAGGTCGTCAAATCATCATTATTATAAATGTTTAGGATCTATAATATAGAAATGATTAAACTATAGACAGATAACTGTTTCTCTTCTGGTTTTGATAATTAGGTTTAATTATTAAATAACTGCAGAACTTAACGGTAAAGCTTTAGTTTCAACCGAAATGTCTTGAATAGACGATAACAATAAAATTAACAGACAGTATTTTTGCTTATGGGCGACGCTAACCATTATGGACCATAATTAATACGCAGTATAATATAGCAAATTGAATATAAAAAATACCGAATTGAAGTCAGTTACGTATTTGTATAAAAGTTTGTTAACTTTACACCAAACATGTTCAAAAATAGTGTTGTATCGTAAATTGACATAACTTGACGTTACACAACACCGTACAGGAACCTGGCAGATCTGCATCGCGTGACAAACGTGCTCGTGTCGGATAAACGGTCCACTTCCGAACACGTTGACCTAGTGGCTTACTGACTTGTTATACTACACTACATGTATAGTATAGGCTTTTGATCATATTTGTATTGTAAACTTCTTTAGCCGCGTCGAGCACTTTTTGGTAGAGGAAAATCTTAGTTCGAGACACCGACATCATACAAATGATCAGCACTTGGCGGGATTCGAACCCACGACCGCTGCGTATTGTGTCCAGTACCCTGACCACTCGACCAGCCGGCCGTCAAGAAAATGCAAACATAATTATTTTAAAGACCGACAAAGAAACCGGAAAACACTTTCGGTTTATTATATTAATATAAAGATCAGAAATATCATACATCCCCCATCTTTATGCCTTACTAGCTGTTGTCCGCAGCTTATCCCGCGTTAACTTAGATTTACAGCCGTACGCGGATTGATGATGATTATTTTATAGCCTAAGTTACTCCTTAAATCATCAGCTATCTGTAAGTGAATGTCCCTTCAAAATCGGCCCAGTCGTTTCAGAGATTAGCCGGAACAAACAGACAGACAGACAGACAGACAAAAATTGTAAAAAAGGCTATTTTGGTATATGTAGGTACCGTGTATACATCCATATGCATTCAATAAAAAGCGGTTATTTTGATATTACAAATAGACACTCCAATTTTATTTATCTGTAGGTATAGATTAGTTTATATTTTAAACTAGCTGTTGTCCGCAGCTTCTCCCGCGTTAACTTAGATTTACAGCCGTACGCGGATTGATGATGATTATTTTATAGCCTAAGTTACTCCTTAAATCATCAGCTATCTGTAAGTGAATGTCCCTTCAAAATCGGCCCAGTCGTTTCAGAGATTAGCCGGAACAAACATACAGACAGACAGACAGACAAAAATTGTAAAAAAGGCTATTTTGGTATATGTACCGTGTGACAACAAAGTACTAAAACAAAATAGCGATGGAGCAGGTAATTAGGCTAATTTACATTTTACATGATTGTACTATGGAGGATATGAGGATGGTATAATTACTGCATGACCTACATTAGTATAGCCATTGTCATCGCTTGTATCTAGTGTATACAGTACACGATGAGTAGAAAAAGGTTCTTCTTTATCGTCGTTATCATAGGCACCTCTAAATGATCCCACCATGGTTCAGGCCTTGTCGAGGCGGTGGGGCTCAGTAGCCTAGGGTGAGACTAGCACCTTGGGCGAAGCTAATTGAGCCGAGGAGGCTCGTTGTGGGGTGTGTGGGTCTTATAAGAAGAGGGGACAAAAGAGCAGGGGGCGCAGCGAGTCCCACATACCCGCCTGGGGAAACCGACTCCCTCGCGGGATGCTTCAGAGCATTTCCCGGCGTTAAAGAAAAAAAAAATGTCGAAGATCAAGCGACGTACATAAACATTAAAACTATCTTAGAAGCATTCTTCTTGGAGAATAAATATAGATAAGAAATATTATCCGCTACAAGGGTTTTAAAGATATGATATGGGGTCTAGAAAACGCTAACGAAGTCCCATAGTCTTACCAAAGCACATCCTCTATGTACAAAGGAAAGTAATACAACGTACCGGCGGGAGGCATTCAATTTCCAGAGTACGGAGGGTACATCGAGTATATAAATGGAATAGAGCGGTAATGTTATGTTTTGTATGGAAACAAATTCCGGCAAATTTGTGCTGTGACGCTGCACCAGTTCTGTGCTCTGATTGGCCGATTGATGAACATTGATGAATGATTGGCCGAAGGGACGTAATACCGATCACTGGTTGGTTGAATTGCTATTACATTAGTGACAAATCACTGACCAGTTTCGGAATCACATTATTACTCTATTCGGTTGTATGCTCGATGGCAGGGTACCACCATCCTACATATACCCTAATACTCCGCTGTATTTTGGAAATAAGGACATTTATGGTATTGTAAGTACTGGCATCAAGATTGTTACGTCTCAGTTCTACTTTGACCACCTACCAATAGGCTAATTTGCCTATGTAGCTAATATAGAAAAAGACTACATATCTTTCATAGACGTTTCCAGGACTTCAATACTTAAGCAACCAGCTGTAATGATGTCAAGAATGTGTTCTGTTCGGGTCCTTATACACGTCACTGTGTATTTGTACAGTTCGGCGATCTTATTGAGTGTAGCGTAAGTGGGTTAGTACGGAGGCTGCACATGTTAGATCGGCAGATCTGTACACGGTTAATATTAATCATTTATGACGAGAGAATTTATATGTGGAATTTCATACGCAAATGTTCGTTACAACATCAAATACCTCTCCGGGAATTATATATAATGTCTAAAGTACCAAGAACAATATTCTCTAAATACTGTTCTTGACAGAAAGTATTCTGGGTTAAGTTTAAAGAGACCACACCATGGTTCAAGCCTAGTCGGTGGTGGTGCTCAGTACCCTAGGGTGTGCCCAGCACCTTGGACGAATCAAATTAAGCCGAGGGAGCTGCTCTTTATACTCCTTTTCACCCGCGTACTTCCCATTCCCGTGGGACTACCTACAGGGTTAAATTATAGCCTATATGTTATTCTGATGTACAAGCTATGTTTTTGTAAAGTTTCATTAAAATCAATTCACTAGTTTTTGCGTGAAAGAGCGACAAACATACATTCATCCATTCTTACAAACTTTCACGTTTATAATATTTGTAAGAATATCTGCTATTTTAACACGCTTTTATTAGTTTCATGTATGTATGTTTGTTTGTATGTATGTAACCGACTCCTTTAGACTTTATTTTGACTCACTTCTAAGGACCAATACCCTGATCAGGATAATCAGGATAGCACATGCTAGGAAGGCGTAAGGCGCGCAAGTTACCTACATCACTTGTGTTGTTTTTAGTCTCTAACTCATTTCTAAAGTGATTGTTATCAGTTGAGTACCTACTTTAAATTAATAAAATCTTTAATAAAAAAAATCGACACTAAAAAGTAAAAAATAAATTATAGTTTAAAAAAACTAAAAAACACGCATTAATAGCAAACCCAACTAAAAATTTGTGCGTGCGAGCGTGAAGTGCTCAATATTCATTATTAAAATATTTCATCGGTATCTATTTCTTAAAAGTGAAGTTAATATAAAAACTTAGTTACAAGCACGACGCTTTTTTACAATAAGTAATTTTTTATTTATTTATTTAATTCATCCATTAAAAATTATTTTCAAATTTTTTGTTGGGTTTGCTATTAATGCGTGTTTTTTAGTTTTTTTTAATTCATGCACTATTCGTCGTGTTTGACCTACCGGCCGAAAGACTTGCATGCCTCAATTTAGGTGCTCGAGGGCTTAAATCCCACAGAGATATACCTAATTATGTAAATATACTTCCGTTATCGTACACAATTTCTTTTATCTTAGTCTAGGTTAACGTGGCGTGTACGGAGGCATTTCTAACAATAACATTTCCTTTATTTCGAGTACGCGTGTAAATAAGCAGGCATTTGTATGCGCAGGCTGTACCTCTTAGCATATGCTTGCGAGAGATGATTGTCATCAGAATAACAATCAATGGTCATTGTTTGTTTATCTGTTGTGATAACTTTTATCGCTAATGATTACTTTTGTCGAGATAAGAACCTGGTACACGAGCCAAAGATTTAATGTGATGCCCATGAGCATAACTTCCCGGGGTTAACTTATGATAAGTATAAATCATCTTGGTGCCAAGAATTAAACAGTTTTTCCATGTAGTTAGTACCTTTGCAAAACTTTTTTGCCATACGGCCAATGTATCAATGTGGGGCGGATGATTGACTTTGACTGAGTTTATTTCCCCTAGGACCCCATTCTCATTGGACCCCATTCTTATTGGACCCATTCTTATTGGCAACCCCGAAATAAAAAGACATGACGTCCTATTATTCCAAAAGTACATAATATAACTCTGTAAGAAGTAGTGCCATGCTGCATTACAGCCAAATTAGGCCGACACGAAGGGGGTGGACAAAAGAGCTGGGGAACAAGGGGCGAGGATGGGAACTTCACCCCATTGTACTGTCACGACGTTGGGAGGGGTTGTTCTGTGGTGCCCTGTTTGCTCATTAGATCCGGGGCACCTCACCAAAGGCGGCATTGGTGGCACTCGCCGGGTTTTAGTGGGTAGAGCTGCGTCTACCTTACCACCTTTTGGGCGCAGCAAGACCTATATACCCGCCTGGGGAAACCCACTCCCCCGCGGCAAGTCTCAGAGCATTTGCCGGCGTAAAAGAAAAAAAATGCAGAGATCACATCACCATCATTTTCATTAAAAAAGACGACTAATTTGTATGCTCGAGGGTCCGAGCATAGAATAAAAAGATTTTGGAGTAATTACTTGAAACTTAATTACTACGTAAAGACCCATGATACCGTGGTCTATCTCCGACACCTGTCTCCGCTTACATTGTTCTTATCAGTCCAGTTCTAATAGTTTTTACATAGAAATATACGATAAATTACATTTTAGCGAATGTTTATTCTTGCTTATTGAAGAATATTTATCAAATGGTTTTCAGACATGACTGAAATATGTTAAAAAAATATAAACATTTTTACACGTGTATTAATTCATTTATTGTTGTATCATCGGACTACCGGCTAGTGTAGTGGGTCGTGGCTTTAATGCGAAGGTGGGGGGAGGACCTGGCGCGACAGCCGTACGTCAAAAGCCTAACGGTTGCTCTGCGTCCGGTCCTTGAGCGGTGGATGCGCCGTAAGCGCAAACCCCTCACCTTCCGTCTGACACAGATGCTCACCGGGCATGGTTGCTTTGGTGAGTACCTCTTCCAGACGGCCCGCAGGGAGCCGTTGACAGTCTGTCACGACACCCTCGAGGTGTGCCCGAGATGGGCGGCGCTGCGTCATGATCTGACATCGGTCATCGGAGGGGACTTGTCTCTGCCGAGTGTCATCACCGCGATGCTCGGTGACGACGAGTCCTGGACGGCGATGGTCTCCTTCTTCGAGGCAATAACTCACTGAAGTAGGTATTAGATTAGTGTGGAGCTATTATTATTATTCATTCATAACTGTCCTCAACTATGGCGCCAGAATGGTGTGTGTTCCGATTTATCCTTTTGCATTCAGAAATGGTATAATTACTTTTTTATATTTTTCATGTTCAATTTTTCTTTCTTAAAGTATACAAATCTGGATTCTCATTGAAATATACCAATTTTAATATAACCACTATTGAGATTTTTATTTTAGCTCTACGAATAAAAAATCAATTTTAGCTACATTTTCGGTTCAGCGAAAACGAGTCATTTAATAATCACGCGGGACAAACCACTTATTTATTAACATTATATTTCGTATTTTAATTAACATTTTCGATTTTAATGTTAAATTTGACCTCTAGACTCGGACTGACACTAAAACACCTCCAATCGTCCAAGATTGGAGTGACGGAATCTATCAAATGGCTGACAAGCCACTTGAAGGTCAACGTCACCCATGAACACAGACCGAGTTAGCCCCGGGCTAGGGCCATGTTCCATGCCTAAGAAGCAAGATAGGTAAATCTCGGATTGTAAGCCCTTCTTTCTGAATAACAACTGAGCCTCGCTATATTTTTTATAGACAAGACTAACGAACAATAGAAATCAGAACACCTGCAGGTGTGAGGTATCACCCATACTTATAGACCGCGCATAGGAGAGTTTGCAGGTGCCTTGCGGATCTTTCGAATATCAGCATACTATTTCCTTAAAGATGTCTTGATGTTCTTTGAATGAGTCCTATATCTAGCAGTAGACGAATACCGACTGATGATAATCAAAATGCCATAATTAGCAATTATAATAACGATATTCTCGACCGTGGTAGTCATTAAATATTACGTTGAAAGGTGTGAAGATGTAACAGAAAATTACGTGCAGTTTTAGCGCTATTAAAGTTATTACATGCAATTAATATGCAAGTTTTAGTTTGTATGTGTGTTTGTACCCAACACGGCAGAACAGATTTGCATTTAACTTTGCACAAAGATAGTTTTATCCCGGAATAAGTTGTTCTGGGATAATTTACAATCTTCGATTATTTGGTAGGTACAGCGAAAATTGTTTCATTATAACAAACTTTTTTACTAATAAAATATGTAAATAAATATTTAATTAATTTTAATTTAAAAATAAGAAATATTTGATTTTCAATTTAAAGAGAACGTGCTTTTTTTTAAATCTCAAATCCTATATTTTTTTATTCATTCAAAAACTTGAATACTATCTAGCGTTTTCACAGGTAACAGGACGCCCCGACGCTCGCCACCCGCCAGTCCCGGTGACACGAACGCTGTCATGCCATTCGCTAGTATTTGATAACCTCAACGGCATAACTGATCCCACAAAAAACAGTTTCACTGTAAAATGTCGCGCCAAGTACACCTCTAACTATATACACGTATAGCAAAAATAAAAAAATAAACTAATCTTTACAAAAAATATGAAATAAAAAAACCAAGTACACAAAACCTCTCGGATTAAAAGAAACACTCATTAAAAACTGTGAAAATTGAAAAAAACAATTGGTGTAGTATATTTACAAAAAAAAAAAGAAAAATTTGCAATATACAAAAAATATAAATTAAAAAAAAAGTAATCATTGTGATTTTCAATAATTGCAAAATTTTTGTGGCAAATTTTACAATTGAAAACAATTTTTTAAACGTACTTGGCGCGCGTCATTGAGTACCCCAAATTTTTTCATGGCTAATCTAGAGCTAGGGTAATATTATTCTGTGATCTACAGCCAGGAAATTGGTATGGAAAAGGAGTATAAAAACAACAATTGTTGCAACCCTTCTACGCCATGTAGTTGGCCTCACTAATGATTATTTTGATCTTTTCAATCAAATCTATTAGAATTAAAATTCAAGCTCGTACCCATTTCTTTATATATTTCTTATTCCTATTACATTTATACTCATATGAATATGACGCTTTCTTGCCTTTTAATTGAATCAAGAAATAAGGAAATGATTTTATTACTAGTAAGGTAAAGTACCCAGTAACTGCTCAGAACCACCTTGCCACTCTTTTTATTTGTATATCTGCATTTTTGAATATAGATATACAAATGCAGAGAGTGGGCAGGTACTGGTTCCTGAGCAGCTACTGGGTACTTTACCTTAGATAATGTTTATTAAATTGTTTTTGAAAATTATAACATTAATGAATGCTTGAGGAACACAAACTTCTCGACTGATAGTTGACATTAATAATTTATCTTAGTGATATTGTGAAGCCATTTACAATACATCGAAAATGACGCGCGCCAAGTACGTTTAAAAAATTGTTTTCAATTGTAAAATTTGCCACAAAAATTTTGCAATTATTGAAAATCACAATGGTTACTTTTTTTTTAATTTATATTTTTTTGTAGATTGCAAATTTTTCTTTTTTTTTTTGTAAATATACTACACCAATTGTTTTTTTCAATTTTCACAGTTTTTAATGAGTGTTTCTTTTAATCCGAGAGGTTTTGTGTACTTGGTTTTTTATTTCATATTTTTTGTAAAGATTAGTTTATTTTTTTATTTTTGCTATACGTGTATATAGTAAGAGGTGTACTTGGCGCGACATTTTACAGTGAAACTGATTTTTGTGGGATATTTCTTTTTTTTGTAAATCTGATATTAACGTTTATACTTATTGGCAGCTTCACTTCAAATAACTCCATAGAGCAAATGAAAACAAACAAAGCAGCCATTTTAAAATTCCAAGTTAAAACTTCAACACAGACTAAACTTCAATTGTAGTAATGTTACCATTGCATAAAATGAATATAAGGATTTTCACTAAATATATTTTAAGTTTATTTACTTTTTAAACACAAAATGCTCAACAATTAATGTTTTAAAACTTATAATAATAGTTAAATATTTTTACTAATAATAACTCTTCAGCTTTGTGAAGTTTTTTTATTATGAAAGACCCATTTTTATTTATAGGCTTGCAGCACTGAACAATCCCCCAAATAGGTCTCAAATAATGTCGAAGTTGACCACCCCTGGTAGTGTGTGTGGTACATCTGTGATCTGTACCATTCTGTACCTCAACCATGAGTTTCCAGAGACGATACACCTTAGCGAGTAGTATAAAAATTGTATGGAAAGTCGAGCAGCGCCTCTACTACATACTATCATTACTATCTTTGGTACCTTATTAATAAGTTCATACCAGACTAGTCTTGGGCCTTATCGGTCACCACTGAGAGCACTCAATTAAGTTCATAATTCAATGGCGAACTAGTTCGTTCTATTATTAAAAAATAACCAAGTACCTGAATTAAATCGAAATTTTAAAAAATACGTTCAAAAATATAAAAAGAAATTGGTGTACATACTTGGTTTGAAATACTTAGATAATAATAATTGATCCGCTTGTTTCGGTTGACGACTTTATAAAGAATATTTCAGCTACATAGCTATTCGATTTTAAATTGCCGCTTAAAGTTGCAGTAGAACAAAGTTAATTACGACTTCAAGAGAGAAAGAGAATAAGTGTCTTCATATTTTATTCGTGTATTAGTTACTCTTTCGTATTATGTATATATACAGCTAGTGCTGTTGCTCGCAGCTTCGCCCGCGTTAGCTTACTCAACTTAACTACTGTTAGTCAAAGCGTGATGGTATATAGCCTTATAGCCTTCCTCGATAAATGGGCTATCTAACACTGAAATAATTTTTCAAATCGGACCAATAGTTCCTGAGATTAGCGCGTTCAAACAAACAAACTCATAAGCTATTAGTATGTTAGTATAGATATCTGTTACATGCACACTAAGTAGGTACACCATTTTATTAAAATATTTTGAACGTATTTTTTTTTAATTTCGATTTAAATCAGTTACTTAGTTCTTTTTTCAGGATTTCATTATTTTTTGTAAATAATCAAAATTATTTTTAACTAGCTGTTTCCCGCAGCTTCGCCTGCGTTTGTTTAGATTTACAGCCGTATGCGGTCTGATGATAATTATTTTTGTAGCCTAAGTTACTCCTTATAACATCAGTTATCTGCCAGTGAAAGTCCCAACAAAATCGGCCCAGCCGTTTCAGAGATTAGCCGGAACAAACAGACAGACAGACAGACAAAAATGGTAAAAAAGGCTATTTTGGTATATGTACCGTGTATGCATTAAATAAAACGCGGTTATTTTAATATTACAAACAGACACTCCAATTTTATTTATCTTTATTATTATTATTATTTTTAATTATTTTTAACTAGCTGTTGCCCGCAGCTTCGCCCGCGTTAACTTGGATTTACAGCTGTACCCGTATTGATGATGATTATTTTTATAGCCTAAGTTACTCCCAATAGCATCAGCTATCTGCCAGTGAAAGTCCCATCAAAATCGGCCCAGTTGTTTCAGAGATTAGCCGGAACAAACAGACAGACAGACGGACAAAAATGGTAAAAAAGGCTATTTTGGTATATTATGTCCCATATATACATATACATCCATATGCATTAAATAAAAAGCGGGTATTTTAATATTACAAACAGACACTCCAATTTTATTTATCTGTACAGATTATTTTTAATAAATTTTAAATGTGTATTTGGTGCGATGATTTACAGTGAAACTTTTTTTTGTTGGATTTCATTACTTTTTGTAAAGTTTTGGATAGTTACAGATTACAGACTCCAAAATAGACAAATTTAGTCAACAATAATTTTTATTTATATACCTAGGACACTACACTTATTTATTTGTGTAAAATATTTGCAATAAATATTCGAATAAATAAACTGCGAGTTTTTCATAAATTATATTATTCCATAATATTTGAGTAAGATTATCAATTTTAACTCTCATACCTAAACATTGTTGAACCTGACCCAAATTCTTAATCTTAAACTTAGAGCTTAATACTGAAATTAACTTGTCTGTCTCTATTTGATTATTGGAACAAATATAAGTCACCAACATATAATGCTATAACAATTTTTACATCATTATTCATTTTTGTAAAAACACATGGCTCTATACGACTCCTTTTGAAACGTAACTCACATAAATATTGCTCCACTCTCTAATACCATGATCTAGATGACTGCCTTAAACCATAAATCATCAAGTATCAGCACATGGGGTGGTGCAGCGAAAACGCTACTGATATCCGTCGAGAGAGCGCAGAGAGCAATTCTCAAGGTGGCTACATTTCGCCCTTTCCTATTCCCTACTAACCTTCTTTATAAAACATGTAAAGTCCTAACAGTCAGACAACTTTTTATACTAAACATAGTACTAAAACAGCACGCAGCTCTTGCCTACTGTACTGAACTTACAAAAAAACGAAGAAAAGATATAGTTTGCTCCCAAAAAATTGCAATAAAACATACCTTTATAACTAAATTTTATATATACCTAGGCCCTTATCTCTACAACAGATTAAATGCTTTGTCAGATATTTATCGACTAACTTACCATAAATGTAAAAAAAATCTCCAGTTGTCGCTACAAAGTATGTCGTACGAAGAGACAGAGAATTTGTTAATTAAGATAGAGTAGACTTTAACTATTTATACATTTATATTATAAGTTATATGTAGTTTAATATAAATGATACAATATGATTCTCTATATAAAAACAATCCAGTTGTCGCTACAAAGTAGGTCGTACGAAGAGACAGATAATTCGTTAATTAGGTTAGATTAGACTTTACCTATTTATACTTTTATCCATATGGTTTTATCCATACTTTTATCCATACTTTTATCCATAGGTATTGTAAATACCTAAGAAACATTGCATTGTAATTATAGATTTTATTGTACTTAATATGTTTACTTAATAATATTTTTTAATTATAAATTACTTTGTTTAACAATCTTATTCTTATTTGAATCACAATTAATAACTAGTTGAACCTTATAAATGTCCTCTTTAGAAAACCATTTAAGAATGCTGTTTTAACATCTAAATGAGTGACATCTAAATTTAACTGAACAGATAGTGCGAACAATAATTTCAAAGTAGAATGTCTGACATCTGGTGAGAAAGTCTATTCATAATCAATACCAGGCCTCTGTGTAACCTTGTGCCCTTAGCCACTAAACATGCTCTGTAACATACACTATAAATAATTTCCTTTTATATACCCACTTGCACTGTACTAAAGTTTAATCAAAAGGTAATTCACTCACAGGAACCCATGCATCATTTTCTTCAAAATCTTGCATGCAGCTTTTCCTCTATTGCCTCAATCCACTTGTCTCTTTCTGGGCTCTCCAGAGCTTCATGGACACAGACGGGATCATTAGTAACATTTGGACTCAACATTGTACATAGATTTGGAAATCTATACCGCTCTGGCAGCTTTTTTATTCACTTAATTTGGGTCCCCCTTTACTTAAAGTAAATGGTACTGGTTCCTCATTTTCTTCTTCAGATTGCTGTCTGTGTATGATATTCCCGTAACTGCTCCATCTTTCATTTTATTCTGGTCATTTATATTCAAATGGCCAATCTCCTATGACACTCTTCACTAATTACTGTTGAAGTAGGAGTAAAAAAACATTGTTTATGTACCATGACCAACTTATAAACACCATCTTCTTGGTTTGCTACAGCCACCAAACTGTTTTTTCTATTGTAAACATAACAGCATTTCTCCTTTAACTTAAAATGTAAATCAAGGTTTGGCTTAGAGTATAGCAAAAATTTAATACCAATTTAATTGGTAGGAGATGAAGTCAAGAAACAAACTCCAGCGGCATTTATTATGCGGTTATGTCTAATAATTTTTAAGAGTTTTGACCGAATAAAATCGGTTGAAACTAAATAAAAAAATACATCAAAATCACATTAAAGCACCACAATTACATAGATAGAGATAGTACATCTCACTTTGTTAAATAATTTTGTTATTTCTCGAAAAATAATTGGACTATAATAACATTTTTCTTTCCAATTGGCATTTTCTGTTGGAACCGGCTAAGACCTGAGGCCATGCTGCCATATCTGTTGTGTTAACAAAAATATCTTGTCTGTGCTTTGGAGAAACGGCGGAAAATGCCAAAAAGCGCGGCTCTGCCCCTCTAGCACCCATCAATCAACTATCCCTTTAATAATAACTTCCCATTCTATTCACCCAGAACAGTTCACCATAATATTCGATAACGAATCACATTATATATTACACAGATTAAGTTTAAAAAACAAACACTACAGAAAACCATCAGAACAGTCCTACAATAGAAAACCACTCCAGAACAGTTCTCCACAATATTCGCCAACCAATCACAATATATACAGTTTTTAAAACAAACACTAGTAAATCACTCAGAATGAACAAAACACAAGAACAAGAAACGAAGAAGATTGAGCTCTTAACAGAAACGAATATATGAAACAAAATACGTTTATCAGATAAAAAATACGACAGAAAAAATATATTATACGAAAGACGTTTATCAAATATAAAATATGACAGAAAAAAAAAAAATAAGCTATAGAGAATACAAGAAAAAAAACGAAATACTTAATTTTTAATACAACACCGTATATTGATAACGATAGGCAGCATGGCCTCTAGCCTTTGCCTGTTCCGATAGGATAAAACTAAAAAACAAGCAACCAACTTCGATGTCAAAACTCAAAATTCTCACTGTAACGTCATATATAATATTTTCTCTGAACCTCTTTAATCGCAAATCGGCGCAAGCAATAATTTTCATGTTTGAAATGTATTAAATAATTGCTGAGACCCAATAATTTTTGTAATATGTGTAGAATTCGTAAAAAGGAACTTATTAAAAATAGTGTGAAGTCTTAGTGTTTTGGCAATAATAACAAAATAAAGCCCCAAAATTTTGTTTTTTTGTTTTGGAGGTTATGTTTACATATGTCTCGAGAATACATACACAGTGCCTCACGCCAAACTACTTGGATGTGTTCTTGGCGCTAGACACTAACGTGTCTCCTGATTGTAATTCAAAGATTTTATACCAAATCGCGCCAATAGCTTTTTGACATCAAAATATGTATATTTTATCATATTCCATTTGGAAACATCTCCATCGATAAATATTAACCTATAAGAAATATAATAACTCACAGTTTCTCCTCAAGGCCGCCCTCCGGCATCTTGGAGCGCTGGCTCTCGCTGTCCACGTCCTTCACCTGCAAGTGGAGGTGTGTGAAAAACACCAAGTACTAGTCAACTTACAAACGTTTACTCATTGTTTACTAATAGTTTTTTTACTAGATAGTAAATACTCATAAACGAAAGTAAAAATATGCAAATCGAGGGGATTAGGCGCTCTAGCATTTATTTAAATTTCAAATTTCTTTAATTCAGACTACCATTGTCCATGTGTACTGCTCTTATATTCGTTCATTATCCTCAGGTAGTTCTGAATAAATCACATGGTGAATGTTTATGTTTCAACATCAATGTTGTAAACCTTTCATCCTCTGGGCGTAGGTACTGTTAGGGCGTCTTTCAGTAAATGCAGTACAGGCAGTGTACATGCCTATTTTACACAATTTAGGATAACTATTTTTAATGGATTATTTTCTCCGAGTACCTCTGATAAGTAATTAAAGTTGCTCTTTAATTAACGATTAAAATTGTTTATGTTAAAAATCATGTATTGTTATTTTACTAAATATATGATATTGATAAGTTTAGTAAAGATGATCTGCGCACAAAATGGATAAACACCGAAGCTGGTAACAAATATATGTATTACAATTTGAATGGAGGTTTATTAAGATCGAACAATCCCGTCGTTTGTGATATAGCGACGGTCACGGTCGTGGACGCTGTAATGTAACAAAGTTATTTCAATTGCCAGCTGATTGAGCCAGAACAAACCACAACGAAATGCATAATAATTAGTTTTATTACAATGAAGGATTTTTTAGGAGGAACTAACTAACATATTAACATTTATTTTGTGAATTTTCAAAGCGCTTTTACGTCTGTCAATCAGTCGTACTGTTTTTACTTAACTAGGTGAACCTTTTTTTTTCTTTAACGCCGGGAAATGCTCTGAGGCATCCCTCAGACTCGCTGCGCCCGGATGCTGGTAAGCAGACGCAGCTCTACCTCCTAAAACCCGGCGAGTGCCACCAATGCCGCCTTTGGTGAGGTGCCCCGATCTGTTGAGCAAACAGGGCACCTCGACGGCTAGTCAGTCCCTTAGAGGACCGACGCCACCTCCACAGAGAGGTTGTCCCGCACCACAGAACAACCCCTCCCAACGTCGGGACAGTACAATGGGGTGAGGTTCCCGTCCTCGCTACTTGCCCCCTGCCCTTTGATCCCCTCTTCTTATAAGAGGGGTACAAAGAGCCTCCTCCGCTCAATTCGCTTCGCTCACCCTAGGCTACTGAACCCTAACTAGGTAAACCTAGTACCTACACGTTAAAAACGCTTGACTTGAATTTAGATCAGAATTTTTCATTATTACAGTCCTCAAGCCCGAATAGGATTGCAGCAGTAATGATAGAATGTATGTATGTATGTACCTGAATCAATAACTACCTATATTATATTCGTCGTTCAACCACTACGCCAGGGAAGTTATTGTCTCGCTAACTAGATAACTAACTACTGATAGTTAAGAAAAAAATTGTACTAAGTAGCTGATTTTTATTTCTGGTTCGTAATGAGTTTTAAACGATGTTTTGATTATATTATAACATTCGTTTATTTCCTATGTGTAGTATATAAGCCAGTCATCGCCAGCAGTCCACTCCAACACTTGAGACACTAAAACTCATTGCCTTATGACTTATCTCACTGTCACTATAAAACGTATGTCTTAGTAGAAGCCACTTCCTTACGCTACTATATTTAGATTTACCTAACCACCATAATATTTGTACAGTGAAAACCGCAACATTCAATCATTTCCGCGTCTCACTTGAACGAGTACACACATAAACTTATTTTTTTGTAGGCTATTTAGGCCAGCCCTAAAATATTTTGACATTTTTTTGGTTATGGGGGAAACCGATAAAAGGTTAAGATTTTACGGCATTTAACTTGAAAAGATTTTTTTTGCGAAGAAAACTCAAACGAGATTCTACATTTTTTTTGTGACGTTGGGAATAGAAAAACGACAGATCGTCCATTCTTGTTCATCACATTATGATAAAGTGACACGTCCTCGGCTTGGCTGCTCCAAGTACGGAGGAGGTCAAAGGCTTTACGCCGGGAAATGCTCTGAGGCATCCCGCCTGGGGAGTTGGTCTCCCCAGGTGGGTATGTGGGACTCGCTGCGTCCGAAAGATAGTAAATGGACGCAGCTCTACCCACTAAAACCCGGCGAGTGCCACCAGTGCCCCCTTGGTGAGGTGCCCCGGATCTGTGAAGCTAACAGGGCACCTCGACGGCTAGTCAGTCCCGCAAGGGACCGACGCCACCTCCACAGAGGGGTTGTCCCGCACCACAGAACAACCCCTCCCAACGTCGGGACAGTACAATGGGGTGAGGTCCCCATCCTTACCCCTTGCCCCCTGCTCTTTTGTCCCCTCTTCTTATAAGAGGGGTACAAAGAGCCCCCTCGGCTTAATTGGCTTCGCCCAAGGTGCTGGGCTCACCCTAGGCTACTGAGCCCCACCGCCACGTCAAGGCCTGAACCATGGTGGGGAGGAGGTCAAAGGCCAGTCGGCTATTCGTTGGCCCGATGTAAATTGTTCACACCATCAAAAAGTTTCCATAATATCATTATCATCGACCCTAATATACATAATACTAGTGGCACCGACAGACGTTGTCCTGTACAAAATATTTTTTTTTGTGAATCTAAACCATCCTCGAATCCCCTTGAACACACACAAAAAAAATCATCAAGATCGGTCCAGCCGCTTAGGAGGAGTTCAGTGACATACACACGCACAGAAGAATTATATATATAAAGATAAAAGATTAGCCACTGCTGGGCTCAGGTCTCCTCCTCGAAATCAAGCGAGTGTTGGGCCACAGTTCATCGGTGCGCTGGCTCAATGCGTGGGTTTTTTTTTTTTTTTTTTTTTTTTTTTTTTTTTTTTTTTTTTTTTGTCCGGGCGCTTAATTGGCCCGGCCCGCGAATATCCCCTGACTGAATCAGAGACTTTGTTTCTCTTTTTGTTATTTATTTACATTTTTTATATTTATTTATTTAGTACACATTACACATTTTATAGGCTTGGGAATTTACATTTCTAATTTATTTATTATAAAACTGAGTTATATTTATATTATTTTCTATACAAAATTCTGTATTTTCTATTTTTAAACTAATATTCGACAACCAAGACCTATCGGAAACATCCCCCACGATTCGACGCGCCGCATACGAAGTGGTCTAGAAGCTCGTCACTGTGACGCGTCGGAGCACAAGGGAGCCTCCGACAAAACCTGGTTCCCGATTCAGTTTACCAATTTTTAACATTTATTTAAATTTCTAATTTTTTACAATTTCTTCATTTTAACATTAATGCTTTGTGATTTACATTTAATAACACCTTATGTACATTTACCAATAACAGGATAACATTTACCATGGGTACCTAGTTGTGCAATTTATTAAAGTTGCCATAAACATTAACACTGAGTCCAGTTTGCAATATTTTATAAAAGTAGATATTATTTGCAAAATCAAACTGAACTCCGAACAGGGTTTGCGCAGGTCCGCATGCTTGCTCCTTTTTAATACTGTGCATATGTTAAAGCTGATATTATTATAATAACAACTTAACATTGCCTTTCTCTTTTTTATACCTTCGTGCAGACCTACGCCCAACTCCTTTGCAACACCGACATAAAACTCAGCCTATAGACAGAAACTGCTTTTATGGGGTGAAAAGCCAGCATGATATAAAGGATATCATGGATATCGCTGAGGGAAGGAGGACCGATTCTGCTGTGCCGTATTCCATTACATGCAAATAATAATCTGACTAGAGTGTCTCTCAGAGAGACTCCAGCCAGATGTGGCTGCCGTTTCCGGTTTCCAGCTAGTGTCAGTCCCCCATCTCGCGAGGATATGCAATATCCTGCGTGCGTGCCCTCAGCAATACGCCGTAGTGCTTCTGGCCAGTGCATCCCATCTACGTCTAACCGGACACTCCGTGTCGAAGGCGTTATGGTCTAACTGCTCCATCTTGGCCTGCGTGCAGTTGCAACAAACTGGCAACTTGCCCGCAGACCAAGCAGGACAGTCTGCCTTTTTGTGCGGTCCTGCGCAGTGACTACACCTTTCAGTAGTATCCACGCAGAATCGCCTACTGTGCCCATAGCCGAGGCATAAGGAGCATTGGACGAGGGGGGACTGATCTGCAACTCGAACTCGTTGCAGATCTATCCTTACCGTGCCTTCTCTGAGTATCCTCGTCCAAATAGGTGGGGACACCTTCAGGACCACGTGGTTCGTCAAGGGGTTTCTGGTTCTCTTTTTATATTTTAGTTCTACCCTATCATCCTCCCCACGTAGGTCCTTAAAGATGTCCACATTCTGCTTCCTCAGTGCGGTTAAGACCTCTTCATTAGTGTTATAAGCCATAACATCTTTAAGTATGACTAATGGGTCCTTGTTTTTTATGTCGGCCACACTGAGGTGCTCCTCCGCCTGCTTCAACCTATCCTTCAGTTTCTGCCTCTCTTCCCTACTTCTACATCCCACGATAACCTTCCTGTCTTTTGCCTTTCTCACCCTTTCAATTTCGATGCCCCCTTCTTTTGCTTTGACGACACTCCTAACCCTCTCGAGAACCTGTTCACCGGTCTCATACTCATCCCTCGAGGTGACCACTATGGAGTGGAGGGTGGTTTGGTCCGGATTCCTGCCGGTTTTTCCACCAGCCACCACACTCGCATACGTGACCATCTCCAGGGATTCGTTGTGTCTGTTGATGTTGACACGCAATTCCTCAAGTTTCTCGGTAGAGGCTCTCAGAAGGGTGGAATGTTCGTCCAGCTTTTTCATTAAATCGTTATGTAGCTGAGGGACTACGCTCGGAGGAGGGTGTAAAGGGCCCTCCTCTTCCGCTGTGATTTTCACCTCAGCTTGGCCCTTTTCAGCTTCTGATTCTTTGACCAGCTGATATAATCGGTCTAGAGCAGCAACTACCCCTTCTTTAATATCTGTCTTAAGATTTCTCGAGTTGCTGAGGTGGAGCTTAGCCTTGTTGAGGCACGCCCTTGCCTCAGCCACTCTGTTGGGGTACGTCGGTCTCGGCGGTGGGCTTGCAGAGCTAGCCGGTCCTGGCTTACTGTTTAACGCCTTCGGCCTCTGCTTTGCAGACACAGTCGCCGAGACCGCCGCATTCCGTGGAGAAACCTTGGACGGGGATGCAGGCTTGCCGGTTTCGAATACCTCAATACTTCTTCTGACTTTTGAGGTACCGGCTTTTTTGTATTCGGCCTTATTTGGGGGGGTTCGTAGTCCAAACATTCTTGTGCAGTTTAGAATTGTGACGGGTAAGTAAGGTAATATTAGTATGGGGTAAATGTAGCTATAATAATTATTAATCTAACGCAAGCCTATACTATAAAACAAAAGAGAATTTTTGGGATATTTTAGATTAATACCCCAATAGTCGTATAAAGTATATTATTTGTCAGAGGGATTTATTAATAATTATCTGACCTGAGGGTAATATAACTTATGGTTATAATATATTTAAAACACTAAGATATAGAATACTTGGTCAATAAACCAAGTATTGTCAATACATAATATGTCAACAAATAAAATATAATACAATTTGGTCAATAAACCAATAAATGTCGATAAGTTAAAAATGCCCAATGTGGGTTGGTGAACTTCACATATCTTAGACTAAGACTTGTAATCTCCTCAGGCATGCAGGTTTCCTCACGATGTTTTCCTTCACCGGTGAAATTTAGAAAAACCTATTTCAGGTGCACCGATCAGGATCGCACCCAGATCTCTCACTTTCAGACCAACGTCGCTCTTAGATCATAATATAGACATAGTAAACAAGACTTAACAAGGTCAAGTGCATTTACACAAACCCATTTCCACTATACTCGAGCACAGACCTCTCCCGGATCCAGCCTGTATAAGCAACCCCGCTCATTATAAAATGTATTAAATACATGCTCCGCTTGTTGAATGGTAAAAACTGTTGATGATAACAGATCGTGTCAGTGAGATCAGCGGACATTGTGGGAGCCGAGACAATGGGCGCGGTAAATAAAACACCATTCGGTGTTTCATTCATTTGGAGATTATTTAACTAGCTTCGTTAATAACTTTATATAATTGATGTCAAAGTGATTTTGTTTGTAAAACATGTTTTGGCATTAATTGAAAAAGGCCTATGATTGACAATGACGATGATCACGGTGAGGTGAAACGAACACAGCCTGGTCTGCTATTTTTTGCATTTCGTAATTATCAAGTGTCAAGTTACAATCATTACGAATGATAGACGTGCCGCCGCACTGCTGTGAAACAGCAAATCAAATCAAATCAAAATATTTTTATTTCATAGGTAACAATTTGTACGTACACTCGAAATACGTCAAAACAAGTATTCAATAAAAAGTAGGTGTAGTAAAAAAAATAGGAAAAAAATTAAAATGACTGTGTAATTCTTTTTATGATGTAAATTTAACACAACTAATAAAATAATGAGCGTGACATACTGGGTTCACCACTTGTGGAGATTCCTGAAGAAAGTAAATTCAGACATTAAATGTCTTGAAGATCTATACCATTATAAAATGTGCATATTGTTACTCCGTTAAATTTAAGTAATTTTGCAATTAATAATTTTGAAAAATTCATTTAATATGTTATGACGATATAATTATATCCACAATATTATAATGAAGAAGATGTCAAGTTTATACTAAGTACATGTAAAGATTGCCTGATGAAGATCTAATATAAGATCGAAACGTTGCAAGAATTTACAATTTGGTATTTTGTTTGGCACCACCACTTCCCTGAGAACTTCAACAATATAATATATAAAGAATGGACGCTATGACTAATAATTATCAATTTGGTTTTATTACAATTAAGCAATAAGTTATTAGCGCTAAACCAATGCACCATGTTCGAAAGAGCATTGTTTACATCGTCAAAGACCATTTGTTTTCGTTTAATTTTAAATATTACGGAATTATCATTAGCAAACAATACAATTTCATGTTTGTCCTTTATGAGTGAAGCTCTTTAGTCATTTATATAAACAAGAAAGAGAAATGGACCAAGAATGGATCCTTGAGGTACCCCCATTTTTATCATGGTACCAGAGGAACTTTTACCATTTATAATAACGTTTTATGTTCTGTTATACAAATTAGATGTCAAAAGTTTAAGTTCAGCAACCCTGATACCATAGTAATTCAATTTCGACACAATCGAAAGCTTTGGACAAATCACAGAATATACCTAAAGCATCCTGGGCCTCCTCCCAAGCTGTAAATATATGTTTCAATAGATAAACTCCCGCATCAGTTGTAAATCTACCTTTAGTAAATCCAAATTGCTGTCTATGGAGCAACTGATGCTTATTAAAAAACAATAAGAGTTGATTTAATAAATTTTTTTCGCTATGCTGTATAACAAAAATAAGGTGAAGGATAAATAGTAAAACTCCTAGCACCTAAACATTTAGTGTCTGAGTAAAAAATGCGAAGTAATACCGAATGGCATGTAACACCTTTTGTAAGAGGTAGTGCCATGGTGCTTTGCATCCGAATTGGGGGGGATAGGGAAAAGGATGGCAACGCATTTGCATAATCTCTGGTTGTGCGGATGTGTATGGGCGTCGATAGCCGCCAAAAGGCTTCGACTGCTCGATTGCCCTCCTATGCTTTAAAAAAACACTATCTTCATAAGCAGATACAGTCAACCAGCGAGTATATAGCTGTGTTTCGCTTCGCCTAGCTAAATAATTATTTTTATAGCTTATGTCATCCAGGGGCCACTTTTGTTTATCATTTCTACTGGTGATAAAATTTTTGAAATCGTTTTGAAGATACGCCCTACATCCGATCTTACAAACAGTTCTTAAATATATTAATCTGTAGATAGAAATCATTACGTTTTTATGGCAATGTTTTTATTTAAAATTTCTAAATTGTTAACAAATAATTGCAAAACCGCACAGAGCAATGAAAAGTTTCTTAACTCAATAATAATTACTAATCTAATAAGATCTATTGATACTGTAGGTACTATATAGCGATTATTTCATTTTTATGGAGGAAGTAAGGTAATGTTCTTTAAATTAGGTAACCCATGTAACATTATCGTAATTGGTATGTATTCCTACCTATTGTTAAAGGATTTCAAATAAGAAGAACTAATTCTAATAGATTTTTGAGTTTATCTAAATTACTTCTTAATTTTCCTTTAGTTCATTTATTTCTTGAAAATTCCTTGCCTCAGTTGATATTAAATAAGCAGGATGGTGGTATCTATGCATAGGGAACCTTGACAGTTGACACAAGCGCACCCCTACCCCGGTGGGACTCAGTTACCATCGTATCTAGGTGTGAAGGCCTCTAACTGGGCTCATCGGTCACTCTAGTTTCACTTCCTCACCGTTGTTTTGCAGTAATATCATAATCAATAACATCAATAAAGTAGGCAATAATCGGTGACAACGGGAGTTACGTCATCGCCCCACTTACAATATGTCTGATGCTTGCCAAACTGCTCTATTTGAGTCCTTTTTTTTCAGCCGCGTCTCCGTGAAAGGCTCTTAGTGTTTGATATTTCAACAATCGTGTTGAAAGCTGTTATGAAGCTCTGGGATGTAAGTTAGTTCTTTAAAGAATAAAGAAGTAAAGATACTAACTCCTTTCCTCTCACTTGACAGAGGAAAGGAGACAGTATTAAGAAGTGGTACTTTTGGTAAGTGGGCCTGTGATAATAAAAGTTATACAATACTTTGCTGATTACTTTATTAAGGGATCCGTTCGTCTGTCCTCGAAAACAGGTAAGGATATTAAGCCATTATTAGCCCGTGTACAGACCTGAACTTCACGCGTCCACGAAGTCATAAAGTAGTTAGTTGGATAAGCAAACTAGCAGACGTGCTACCTGATGGTAAGTGGTCGACATCGCCCATGAACATAAAAACTAGTTTACCTGGATCGAGCCCAGGCAACTCATTTATGTGTTGCCTATCCTGAGACATAAGATGTTAAGTCTCGGTGCCAGTAAAAATAATACTACTACAAACAAACAACACTGCCTTAAACCCTTCCCTCTGAAACACAGCAAAGCTGTTTCACGGGAAAAACAAGCAAGATGCGTAGGGTAAAATTAATATACGCGCTTATAATATATGCGATTACAAGAGTTACATTATAAGACGCAACGTGTAATATAATAACATCGTGGGACATGGTCACATGGATGGTTTCACTCGGCGCGAGCCAAGAACCCTACTTCTTGTTTAACTTTCGCTTTCATCGCAAGCGGCAGGCGCCATATTGTCTGAGACTATTGTATTGCATTCTCATCGTTACTTGCATTTGATGCGTCCACTCGTATATGAAGCTAGTAATTAGTAGGTATTGTCCGAAATATTAAATTTCTTCGCTATGCACAATGCAAACACCAAAAAACCGGCTAAGGAATAAGTGTGAGTAGAATTCGCGCACAAGGGTTCTATGCCACCGTTCAATGTTATACAACTTTACATTAAATAAGGTGCGCGCTTGACTTTGTTTTGTGACGATGCAACGTATGGAGAGCGATATAAAAAAAATAACTTATAATTATTATTTTTAACAAATGAAACATTGCGCTAGATCCACCATAACTCACAAAACGATTGCACAGCCTATAGCTGAGAAAATTTAGAAATTGCTTATCTTAATTCTTATAATGTAGAAATATTTTTACAGCGAATTATGACTTTCAAAGTCCAATAGATCGTGACCTGCCACTGGTAGTGTTTCAGTAGTGACGCAAGCTCTGGCGACTGGTATACCAATGACCAACCGAGGGTGACAACCGCAATCGTTGCGACCAAGTGTCCCAACAAAGCCAAGTTCAAGATTTTGCACGAAATTTTAATGGGGGAAAAGTGGCTCTTACTGTTAGGCGCAGGTAATGATGTGGTGAAATTTGTTTATAACTTTATAATGTAACCGAAAACCAAACACGTATTTTGTTCTTACGTAATCTAGACCCCAAAATATTATGGCAAAGAATAAGAAATTGATATTTGTGTATTATGTAATGTAAGACATATTGGAAGACAAACTACCCGGCGGGCGACGCGACGAAGGGGGGCCCGCAGGAGGCGCCACCTAATGCACCTCCGGTAACGCCCCTGTGCTAGTGTCAGGTTCTAGATCTGGGAACCTGGCCCAGTTAGGCACGACGTCGTGGAGATTGCTTAGTGGTGTCCGGGCAGTCCCCCTTACGAGATAGTAGAGACTAGAGAAGTAGTCTGGCCTTCATCGGGGTCGCTGAGGTGATCCTGTTGCCTGCAGATCCGGGATAGGAACTCAAAAAGCGGCTGAAGGCGCTCGCAGGTATTTTAGTTTGAGTAATGCACTCCCAAGTGCGAGCCCCACATAAGGTCTGGAACCTACCCCAGTAACCTAGCTACATGCGAAATGCATTTCCCTGCGTGATAAAAAAGACATACTACCCCACTCGGAAATCAACAGCCCGTATTAACCTTACTTTATAGGACTTCATTAATAAACGCCAAGATGTCATCTTGGACGAGTCACAGAAAATCATCAGAACTTTAGTTTTCTACATGTATGTACATGATATGCAATCAAAGAAAATAGAAATTTGTAAAACAAGTTTGACTGTCCATACTAATTTGTATATAGAATGATGAATGATAACAATATAGACGTTAATGTGTTAGGTATTCTGTTCCTTATATTTCTTTTGTTCTATTTTATACAGTGATAAGAGCATAATATAAGAGACCTTTTAATGTATTACGTAAGCAAGAATGTTAATGTAAAATGTAAATTACATATTAACACTTGCTTTTTGGCTTCTTTTTAGTTTTTGAATGACTTAGCACAGTAATGTTTCTCAGTGTACATAAATTATTAAATAAATAAATAAATAATAATAATGTGTAATAAGTAAAGATTACTGATTCCACGGACGGAATGCTGAATCTGTACCTACGAACCCATCTCCGTATCCCTCTTCAACAATTGAATGGAAATTTACAGAAACAGATCATGAACTCAAATCGGACTATCTGTAAGTATTATCAATTAGTTCTATAAAATTCAATTCACTTGAGCAAATTGATGATGATGATGATGATGAGCAAAAACTCGACAGTTCATAGAAATAGAAAAAAGTACCTACATGTAGTACATCAAAACAACCGACTGTTACGTCATCCTAGTCGGAAGACATTAATTCCATGGGCGAAATAGTTGAAATAGTTTACATCGGTTCACATCACGACGCATGCCGATGTGAAGATGATCTCTGAATAATGCATCATCATGCATCATTCATCGTTATAATCGGTGTTGTTGTACGCTGAATCACGTGTTGGACACCCTTGGGAAAAGCTTTATAAACAAAATCTATTTTAGATCTGGACTACTCTTCTGCTCATTTCTTCCGTCAAACACTTTGTCGTGCCTCGGATAAAAGGCCAACACTATATTGATTTGTTTAAAGCCATTCTGTTTACCGTGAGCTAAGCATGGAGGATGGATTGCAATCACCGAATATCAAAATCATTAGAGCAGAACTAACAACGGCTTTTGAAGTTATCTGAGCAAGGCCTACGCAGAACACACAGATAATCATGTAACGTTACAAATATGTAGGAAGCATTAAAGAATTGGCGCTATGATAGCCCAGGACATCGAGAATCTTAATGGAATCTTGCGTATGATAATGTAGTCTCCAACACGTAGCGGTCATTATCTTAAAAGCTATGGACTTTAAAATAACATAAGAGATTTCATAATTGCAACGCCTAGATGCGCGTGCGCATCCGTATCGCAAGGACGCAGGCTTTTACTAACACGTCTTTTCGGCAGCAGACTGTTGTTGTGCATTACTTATAATACGATTCGATTTTTGCTACATCCAGGCCTCATATACATCTAATGATATGTGGTAAGTGTCACCCATTAACGTTTACGTTCATCTGTAACTAGCCCAGGCAATTCGTTTATGTATAGGTACCAGTAAGTGCCTGTTCTATCTCTTATGTCTTCAAGTTTCTCGATTTTTTTGGTAGGAATTCTCTAGTCTTATTATTGTAGTGATATCCTTCCCTAATGGTGCCTCTTTTGAACAAACCAAGAGCTAAAGGATTTTCGGTGTAGGTGAAGATACCGTTACGGAGTAACCAGTCTTCAGTCACAAAAAATGTGTCCTATAACTGGAGTGTTTGCCTCCAATTATGTCATTGATCTCTGGTATTGTACCGGTGTTCATTACGTATGTCATTGTTAAGATCGTAACGGTGTGGCCACACTCGGCTCACATTATAATCGTCATAACAGTTATAAGGACGACTGATTTGGATCGATATGTGATACAATGGACTTATAACGGGGATCTCTGTATGATGTAGGTACATCTTTTATATTAGTGAGTATCAGTATCAACAAGTATAGATGATTGTGTTGTCAATTTCGATGATCATTAGACTTGACTATCGATATTTTTTTAGTTGGATAAGCAAAATAGCAGACGTGACTGATGATGAGTGGTCAACGTCGCCCAAAACATTTTAAAGTTCATCCGGATCATCGCGGGAAACTCATTCATCCCCACCATGGTCCAAGCCTTGTCGTGGCGGTGGGGCTCAGTAAGGTGAATCCAGCACCTTGGGCGAAGCCAGTTGAACCGTGGGCGGTTGCTCTTTGTAGCCCTCTTATACGAAGAGGGGACAAAAGTGCAGGGGGGACAAGGGGCGAGGATGGGGACCTCACCCAATTGCACTGTCCCGACGTTGGGAGGGGTTTTCCTGTGGTGCAGGACAACTCGTCGTAGTCCACTACGTCATTACGATGGCATCGGTCCCTTGAGGGGACTGACTAGCCGTCGAAGTTCCCTGTTGCTCAAAAGTTTTGGGGCACCTTACCAAAGGCGGTATTGGTAGCATTCGCCGGGTTTTAGTGGGTGAGCTGCGTCCACCTTACCATCTTCCGGGCGCAGCGAGTCCCACATACCCGCCTGGAGAGTCCCCCCTTCCCAGCGGGATGCCTCAGAGCATTTCCCGGCGTAAAATATATAAATAAATAAAGAAAAAAAAGATGATAAGTCGCGGAGCCAGTTCACCGGTAAATGCGCGCAATAAGTTAAAAAATTGGTAGGTACAAAGATTTATCTTTACGTATTAATGTATGGATTTTGTCCGATATATATCTGCCAATATTAGACTAGTCAGTTATTGTTCTACGTAGATATCGGTGAAAGCGGATTAGCTTCCATTAGTCTTAGACAATAGTTTGATAATGTTGACTATGATTATACCATGTGTGTGTCATTCAGTGGTGACAGCAGTCTTTATATTGATCATTCGGATCGGAGATTCTGACACGGAGCTGTGGAGTGTAGAAGTACCGTAAATTAGCCAATCACACTGTTACTACTGAAGTAAAGTGATACTTAGAATGTAGCCAGAAAATCTTTAGCTATTTTTTTTAAAACTTTAGAGCTTTTGCCGTCCGTCTGTTGGCATTGTTGGGAGGCAATATGCTGTATGGGAAGCTGGTTTTAATATTGATGGAATATGTGCTGTTATTAAGGTTCAAGAGTGGAGGCCACGTTTAGGTAGACGTCTACCTAAACGTGGCGTAACGTTATTAACCAGGTGGAAAGACGATCTCCGTGCGGTGGCCGGTCCGTGTTGGATGCAAATGCCAAGGCGTCATGGCGTTCATTGAGGAGGCCTATGTTCAGCAGTGGACAGATGACAACCATGATGATTAAAAATCACACACTTAATATCTTTATTACAATTTACCTTAGTTTAGATATTGAGAGAGTCTTTAAATATATCTGTACAGATAAATAAAATTGAAGTGTCTGTTTGTAATATTAAAATAACCGCTTTTTACTAAATGAATAATATGGATGTATACACGGTATATATACCAAAATAGCATTTTTTTCAATTTTTGTCTGTCTGTCTGTCTGTTTGTTCCGGCTAATCTCTGAAACGGCTGGGCAGATTTTGACGGGACTTTCACTTACATATAGCTGATATTATAAGGAGTAACTTAGGCTATAAAAATGATCATCATCAAGCCGCATACGGCTGTAAATCTAAGTAAACGCGGGCGAAGCTGCGGGCAACAGCTAGTTTTTAATATTACATAATTCAATAGTACCTACCTTGAATTATATTTATTTATAAGACAACACAATTGATCTATCGAGGTAAAATTCTGAGAAGTCAGAATCACAGAAATGAATACAAAAAGTTAAGCACGCGTTGAACATTACGTAAATTTTTTATTATCTTTTTACGTGACCTGGACTGATCTGGCTATATTACGACAACTGAACCTAGTATCACGGTATAATGAATATCGGCTGTCTTGTCATTCCTTGAAAGAGACCTATACCTAGCAATAGGCAGAAAAAGGTTGACAAATGATGGCTTAGCTAGACTGGTCCCCCAGCACGGTTCAGGCCGTGACGAGGCAGTGGGGCATAATAGCCTAGGGTGAGCCCAGCACCTTGGGCGGAGCTAAGTTAGCCGAGGGGGCTCTTTATACCCCTTCTTATAAGAAGAGGGGACAAAAGAGCAAGGGGCGAGGACGGAAACCTAATCCCATTGTACTATCCCGACGTTCGTAGGGGTTGTTCTGTGGTGCGGGCTAACCCCTCTGTGGTGGTGGTGGTGGTGTCGGTCCCGGCGCCCTGGTTGCTTAACAGATCCGGGGCACTTCACCAAAGGCGGCACTGGTGGCACTCGCCGGGTTTTAGTGGGTAGAGCTGCGTCCATTTACCAGCTTTCGGGCGCAGCGAGTCCTGCCTGGGGAGACCCACTGAAAAGCTGGGCTGCTCCCAAAATCCACACTCCATTCGTCCTACATTTAGTTTAAATTGATTTTGTGCCTAAGATAGTTCAAGTTTTAATAGGTTATGTGGTATTTTTTTACTGACTAAAAATAAATCAATAAAGCATTTCTTGCAACATGCAACATGTCTTGTTGAAAAAATTGCAATATTTCGTGAAATATTATTGGGATGGTGGTTATCCACAAACGACTGAAGAACGTAATCGTAGTCGTAACGATTGAATACGAACTTACAACCTAGTGAACCTAGTGCGCGAGCCTTGTACTTGACTGGTGTTAATTAAAACATTAATTGATTTACACAAATAAGATGCCAAAACAATACCTACCTCACTAATTTTGATACAAGGAAATAAAAAGATAAGTCTGGGAATTCCATTCAAGAACTGTAATGTGGTTTTTACATCTACATAATTACGCTGCATTAGTATATCGCGGCTTTTAGTAATTTAAGTCAATTATAATATTTTATTATGTTTATCGTGGGTGACGATGGCCCAGTGGGTATGGGCTCGGCCTCTTGAGTGAGAGCCGAGAGGTCCGGGTTCGATCCTGACGATGTGATGCCTAGAAATGGGTTTTTTTCTAAATTTCTACCTGCACTTGACCATCGCTTGCTCACCGGTGAAGGAAACATCGTGAGGAAACCTGCATGCCTGATGAGATTAAAGTCTTTGAAGGTGTGTGAAGTTCACCTATCCGCATTGGGCCAGCGCATCGATGAACTATGACCTAAAACCCTCCTCGCCTGATTTCGAGGAGGAGACCCGTGCCCAGCAGTGGGACATACATGAGGGTTGATATTATTATTATTATTATATATATTATGTTTATCAGGAGCAGAAACAAAAAAATACCCAAGAACAAATCAATGGCTTGTATACCTAATGATAATATCTAACAGAATGAAAATAGAATACAGTCTTCTTCTTTTATAAATGCACGCCCATAGGAATTGCCAAAGTCAGAGTGAGAATACGGTCTGACACAATATTATGTTTAGTATATTCTAAGTCTAAGTATGGTTTTACATGCGTTTGCATTGTCAAAAATGTTTGCAAAAATTAAAAGTCGAAACGGTTATATGAGTCATGACGTCAATCAATTAATTAACTGCCGGCTGATCGAGTGGTCAGGCTACTGAACCCTCTACACAACGGTCGCGGATTCGAATCCCGGCATTTAATGATCATGTAGGTCTACGCACTAGGTTATGGAGGTGTATATTATTTGTATTTATATAAATGTCTTATTTTTATTTCCGTTCCTATATAATATAAGTTCTTACGAACTTACTATGTGACTAGCTTAATGTGGTGATTGTTGAATAATATTTATTATTATTAGTTTTAATATTAGACCGGACAGAGGTAACGGATTAAAATCTCTCGAAGTACAGTTGTACTAAGGGGGCGTCCATTAATTACGTGAGGTTTTCCAGGGGGGGGGAGGGGGTCGAGCAGAATCTCACCCAAACTCACGTGGTTCGCAACAAATATCACGTTTTTTTTCGCAAAACAGTAATTACAAGAAAATAGGTTCAAATTATGGTAAAACATATTTCTTGATTATAATTCTCTCCACGGATAGTGCACTGATTTAAATAAATGTGCTTTAATAATTTTGATAGTAGGTATTATATCGTTCAACTATATCACTATGGTTTTAGATTACAGTCAGCGAACTTAAGAGTCGTATGTCTTTATTAACTTCTCTAACCGGTCGCCTGTCCATTCGAACTGTCGACCATGAACGCGGTGTGACTGTTCATCAAAATTTATTTATGAGTATGGTTGTATTCTTGAACAATAAGGCGGTCATATGTCAAAAAGCTTCTTTTCCCTCCTTTCTCTCCTTTTCTACTAGTTTTTGTAGTATAAAGTAAAAAAAAAAAAAACTTTCAGCATAATAACGATATTTTGTACTTACTACTTGTATGTAATGTATTTTGTATTTACTACTTAGGAAATAAAAGGCTTTTTTATTTTATTATGGTTGTATTCGCGATGCTCACTGCTCTTAAGAGAAAAACTCTCCAAGGACGGTTATTGTTTAACGTAGGACTAGTGATGTCTATTTTCAATGTCTTGGTCTTGGTGTGAGGTGTCAACTAACATCAAGACGACATCAATTCAAATCATTTACCTAATCATTAAACCTAACAATAAGTATCATTAATAAAGATATTTCTACAATTCACAACGCCTTTGGCATTTTTTTGCTCCAAACTAGCCAAAGACCGAGTAAAACCGGTGGAAAATACTTCGCTTTTGGTTTGGTTCGGCTTTGGTTTTGGTTTTATTAGAGAGAGACAAACAGATAGACGGGTTGCTTGTACCCGGGAGTAGTATGTATGTTTATCTACGTCCAGACAGTATATCACGATATCACTATTTACGCTACCTACCTCTTTTATCCTGAATCCGATTCTTATTAAAAATTAGTAAGATGATGGATGGTGTATTTTTTTATGTTAGTTGGATAGAC
This sequence comes from Helleia helle, assembly GCA_963853865.1. Classification (NCBI taxonomy): domain Eukaryota; kingdom Metazoa; phylum Arthropoda; class Insecta; order Lepidoptera; family Lycaenidae; genus Helleia; species Helleia helle. Next base: position 1,483,295 of record OY971423.1, read on the forward strand.
AAACTGGCAAACGTGCCACCTGATGGTAAGTGGTCGACGTCGCCCATGAACATAAACTAGTTTATCTGGAACGAGCCCAGGCAACTCATCTATGTCTTGCCTATCCTGAGACATAAGATGTTTAGTCTCGGTGACAGTAATTACACTGCCTGTCTTGCCCTCCTCTCCGAAACACAGCAAAGCTGTTTCACGGGAGAAACAAGCAAGATGGTGGTACCCATGCAGCCGGGAGCGCGGCACAGCGCTTCCCTCCCACCGGTATGCAGTATAGTGTTGCAATAAGAGCATCCATTCCATCTCTGGAACTACTGACTCCTCCCGTGACCATGGACCATGGTTGTTGTAAAGTATCAACAACGAAAAGAATGTTATTGTCGATTGAATCTGTAAAAAGTTGTATCGTTATAATAAAATTATTTTACTCTTTGTTGTTTTCATATATTTATTTAACTCATCACTACTCTATAGTAGGTTGTTGGTGTAGTTTTTTTACTTCGTGTAATTACTATGTGAGTATGTGTGTCTATGGAGGCAGTAGGTAATTTTATACACAGCCAAACAAAATCTTAATTAGTATCTAGTGTTCCAGTGCTAAAGTCGCTAAAGTGAACTGAGAAAAGGTAACAAAGGAGTAGGGAGGCCTACTAAGAGGGAAACTACTGTGAGGTTCCTTAACCTCACTCCATTGCACTGTCCCGACGTTGGGAAGGGTTGTTCTGTGATGCGGGACAACCCCTCTGTGGAGGTGGCGTCGGTCCCTTGGACTGACTAGCCGTCGAGGTGCCCTGTTGCTCAACAGAACCGGGGCACCCCACCAAAGGCGGCATTGGTGGCACTCGACTCGCGGGGTTATAGTGGGTATCCGGATAGGTGCCGCGAATCCCACACACCATCGACCCCACCCAGGGCCGTTGACGGCGCGTAAAGGCGTTTCCCCGTGATAGTTACATATAAAATAGACTTATGCGAATAATTTTAATAATAATTTCCATTTATTGATTTTATGCAAATATCGTGGAAACTACCACTAGTTACCTAACCTTTAATTGAGACATATTAATAACGATATATATTATGATGGGTCGGATAATGTTTCTTGCGGTCAAACCACGCATTTACTACAAGATATATAATATACGGAAGATGCTATTATTATTTTTCGTAATAAATATCATTATTATGTTTTTTATATAATTTATGTACCTACGATAGATTTTTTTACACGCTTTTTACAATACAATAATTTGATAAGTTTGTTCAAAATTCCATTATCCTAATAAGTAGGTATAAGACATCCAAGGATAGCACATCCAAGGAAGGCATAGGTAAGGCGCGTACCTCATCACTTGTGTGATTGTTAGTCTTTCACTCATTCTAAAGTTAATTTAAAAAAAAAACATAAATTTAGTAAATTAATAAAAATATATATGCTAAAAAACTAATTAAAGCAAACCGAATAAATATTTTATTTTATGTTGTATTATATATTGAATAAAATTTGAAAATTATTTTTAATACGAGAATTAAATAGAGTAACAAAAAGAAATGATATATTTAGCTACTGTAAAAAGCGTGTGGTTCTTTGTACTAGGTTTTAATACTAGCTTCAGTAATTTTAGAAATAGATGCTGATGAAATATTTTTAACAATGAATATAGAGCACCTCATTTTTTTTTAAATAAGTAGGTAGTATCATTTTATAAGAAATATCAGTTAATCCATTTAACTCTTGTGTTAAAAATTATTTTCAAATTTTTTGTTCGGTTTGCTATTAGTTATTATTAGCGTGTTTTTTTAGTTTTTTTAACTGTTATTATTATTTCATACCCAGCTAAATGCTAGTCATACTTGTAACTAGCTGTAACTGTGTACATGGGATTTTATCGCGGTCTATTGAATTAATAGTTACATTCCTGACGTTTTAGCGACTTTACGAAGTCATGGTCATGGTCTGTGGAGGAATGTAAAAATCTTTACACCGTGATAAAATCCGTGAAAAAGAAGTTTCATTGCAATGACTGATCTTCGCGTAAATTATAAACATTAAAAAAGTTGGTCACCTGTTCATATAAATAATCGTTTATAATCGAAAATAAATTAAATTTAATGTGAAAATAACCAGATAATCTAAAATCCTACATAAAAATCATACTTATAATAACTATTGAACGAAAGAGGGAATAAAATACATACATTATAATAAAATACCAAAAAAAAAAGGATGAAAACGAGACAATATTCGCCTGGGGAGGCATTTTTCCTGCATTTTTCAGGATGCCCAAACAGAAGGATAATTATGATATATTCTTAGACACGTCTGAGGCTCCCTAACCCGGGGCCCTATCCGGTTTATGTATCTGGGCCCCTCATACTATCCGTCTTCATGTCAACTGGTTCACTGCAAGACAGGGTCAGTTATAGTCTCTCTAGTTCTTCATAAAATGTCGCTCGTGTGAAATACCATAATAATTTGAGAAACAATTCATATTTATATTCTACAGTACATAATGTTTCTATTTGTTTTTATAATACCTTTTTGTTTTTTTATTGTTCGTAAATGTGTTTGATCGTGGAGTGTTCATGTGCCTGTTATGGAAATATGGAATCCATTGAGGATGCTAAAGCTTGTCAATTCTTCATTGCGAAATATTATTTACAAAAGCTTTTTCAAAATATTTATTGCCTTATATTTTGTTGATTTTAGTAAGCCATTTTAAATGATTTGTATTTTTCAATTATTTCAGGTATCTAGGTAGTAGGTACCTACTAATATCAGGTATCTTTTTTACTACTAACAAAGGTAATTTTACTTTATCAAGTTTTTTTAAAGTACCCGATATTTACGAAAACTTTACAACGGCTAGTTTTCATTATGTACAGTGACAATATTTTTTACTTCTAAGACAAATTCGCTTCTTAATAAAATAAATTAAGATTTTAGTTAAACTTTTGAAGATAAAAAGCAACCCGATTTGTTTGTAATAAGTAGGTGCATTACCATTGTAATTGCCTTGCTTCAAGACGCACCGTCAAGGTTTTGCGGGTGGTTTTTTAAAACAAAACTAATTTCAAGTGACGACATCTTAGAAACTTTAAATAAGAAATATTTTAGTGTAAATTGTGTTATATTATGCTAATTTTTTATTTGAATTGGCTAGTGTGATGCATGTATAAAACTATTAAAAAGCCATAAAAAATATATTTTTATAAATACTGATTTGAGGGAAATATGGTATTAACGCATGAAAAGTAGAAATATTAAACTTTTATGCAAAATATAGAGTGCATTTGTGCATAACTTTTATGCATAATATATAGAATATCAATAAACTAATATAATATTATTTCTAATAATAAAAAATATATTTCTTACCTTATATTTCATCGTGATATTCGAGCACAAACACTATTAATAATTCTTAACTAATATTTATGTTATAAAATATTCGATTCGTAATTTACGTTTTCGCGCCGTTGAGTGGAATGTCATCCGCGCATGCGCGGTCTGAGGCGGCGCAGTAATGGCGGCTCTTAAGTTGGTACAACAGTTTTTCTTCCCCGCCAAATCGCAAACCGAGGTGCAACGACCCGCTTACTAACACACATCTGAACTGACTCAGAGGGCAAGGCAATGGCAAGGCATGTGCTGAAGACTTTTTAACAGGTCATTATCACCCGCTTTAAAACTTTTTTAAATGGTCCCATTTCACCTGCCTGAAAAATGGGAACACCTTGGGAACTAACTTTCAAAATGAATCACATACCTACAACAAGATTTTTTATCCGTCTATCGATGAAAGAAACGACTAGGTGAAACGACCGTTTGCCCCCCCTCTTCTATAAAAAAATCTATTGATACCATTATATTATTCGATCCAAAATATTTGAGCGTTCAAACAAATTCTTCAGCTTTATTAAATTAGGTAAGTTTTAAGGCTTAAGTTTTTTTTTTTTTTTTTTTTTTTTTAATTTTACTACCAAATAAAAAATATAATACAGAAGACATTTAAGATTTTAGCAGCCAAAAAAAAACCACATAGGGTTTAAACAAGTGCTAAATTTTAGTGTACACCACTTTAAACTTAATTAATTAATAACAACATTTTTTTTTTCGATAGGTACGCGCTAAATGTTAAACTTAGGAGCTAGGTGACTATTCTCTATAAAATGTTTTTTTAATATAGTTTTAATATTAGTCGGTGTTAATTTGTGTCGTAGTTCGGGAGGTAGATTGTTTATAAGCCGAGGTACAAGATATTCAGTCGCAAAGATAAGTATTAAGGCGCAAACGTGCCGAGATTTTTTGAAGGTACTAACTAATACGAGTACCGCGACTGTCCTCTACTGTTAGACCCATTTTTGTAGGGATATAATGGACTATCGACGCCGGGGCCGGAGATCGGCTGAAGTAGTAGTTAGGTGGCATGATATTATCTACAAGCAGGGTTCGATCGTCAAGTATGATGGCCGACTAATAGGGATATGTAAGTTCCTTAAAAAAATTCGCTGACGCGTTATAAATAAGATGGCGAAAAAATAATGAATCTCTAATTATTGTAGTGATTGTATCTCATGAAACGGTAGATTAAATTTTTCCTTTGCGTTTGTAAAAAACTTATTTAATCTTCGAGAATGTTCAACTAAGTATTCACCCTGACACATTGTCTTCAAATAGAAGTTGTAATATTATAGTCATTTGAGAGCTGAGAGCTTAAAGTTATTTTAGACTAGTTGTTGCCCGCAGCTTCGCCCGCGTTAACTTAGATTTATAGCCGTACGCGGATTGATGATGATTATTTTTATAGCCTAAGTTACTCTTTATAACATCAGATAATAATCATCATCTATCCCGAATAAACGGTGATTATTTTTATAGCCTAAGTTAATTCTTATAACGTCAGGTTTCTGTCAGTGCAAGTCTCATCAAAATCGGCCCAGCCGTTTCAGAGATAAGCCGAAACAAAAAGACAGACAGACGAAAATTGAAAGGTGCTTTTTTTCGGATGGATCTATGCTAACGGCCCGAAGGCCCTAATACTACATCGGATTAGTGTGAGCCCATTTGGCTCACTTTTAGTTTGTAAAAGTGGGGGGTTGCCTCCCGCCAACCGTGCAGTCTGCGACCACACGGCCTCCAGGCGTCGGGTTGGAAAAAATGCTATTTCAGTGTATCTATATGTACCGTGTATGCATTTAGTAAAAAGTGGTTATTTTAATGTTACAAACAGACACTCCAATTTTATTTATCTGTATAAATGTATGATAATACTGTATGTACAAAAGATACGCAGTACACACAACAATAATTCTCATAGTTCTACACTCACCTGGTTTTCTTCTCATTATCACTATCACTATGACTACATAGGTAGTATAAAACAAAGTCGCTTCCCGCCTGAATGTCCATAATATATGCTTAGATCTTTGAAACCACACTACGGATTTTGATGTGGTTTTTTTCAATAGATAGAGTGATTCAAGAGGAATGTTTATTTGTATAATACATGCATAATATAGTAGATAAACACAGATAATTTTCGAAGTTTCTAATGTGATGTCGTTTTTTGCGCTTACATTGCAAACGCTGGCTGAACCCTACCAGATAGATCAAAATAATGTACTTCATTATTGTACACTACAAAAGTCTACAAAAAAGTCGGCGATTGTAAATGTCTATATCTTAGGGATAACCCACAATAACCATGTTCATCCTTTAGTTTTTACGAGAAATAATGGCATATTTACGAAGCGATTTTAACCAATACAGCATTAATCCTTATCCAATTTATAGGATCCCTTATCCCCTTGTCCCCCTTATCCCAAATTGTTGTTTCTAGATCGAGGTGTTTTCATAGAAGTCGTCATTTTAAAATAATAATAAAAAAATAGGGTATAGATACATCTTTGATCTAGGGATTTTTTTGGATAAAAATACAATATTTAACATTTTACATGATCAAAAAAAATTCTAAAGTAACGTCGATTTTAAAAGCAAATTGAGTAGTATGAGACTTCGGGTAACTCAATTTTAATGAAACTTTTACGTTTAAATTGCTAAATGGGGATGACGTGGAAATGATTGGATAGATCTTTATTATGTTACTTCAAAAATTTTTGAAAAATAAAAAACGAAAAAAATGGCTCTCGCGCATCGCACCACGTCGCGCCAGTACCCAGCCGGGGGTCATCGAAGTAGGACCAGTGCCGCTTTTGCTCGTGACTACGTTGTTACCGCGCATTTTATATTATTACGTCTAAATAAATAAGACGACACAGTGTAAATAATATAGCTACTTAATACTGACTAACAATTGTTGTTCTTAGTTGTAATTAGTTTGTAATACAAAACCTTTAATTAGTGTAAATAAATAGATACTTGAGTTTGTGTAGTACCTAGTTATTTAATTGAAATGGCGAATAAAAAAAGTAAAATAAGGAAAAAGAATCTTAATACAGTTTTATCACAAACTAGCTGTTGCCCGCAACTTCGCCCGCGTTAACTTAGATACCTATACAACCATATACGCATTGATGATAATTATTTATCTATGGACGGGCGTAGGACTTTATTTTATAATATGTAGTGATTAATACCGTATTTTTGTGAATAGCTTTTACATTACCGCTTTATAATTGGCAATTTTTTAAAGTATTAAAATGGATATAGGTAGTATGTTATATTTAACTAATGTAGACATATTATGCCATCGCGGACTTTTCAGTATGCATATTTAGGATACACAATTCTACCATACATTGATACAATAATAATTAATTCGGAACCGGGCCCGGCTAAGGTGTATAATAATGTAGTACATTATTTTGATCTATCTGTTAGGGTTCATCCAGCGTTTGCAATGTAAGTGCAAAAAATGTGCTTATTTATGACATCACATCAGAAACTTCTAAAATTATGAGTGTTTATCTACTATATGATGCATGTACCTATTACCTTCCTCTTGAATCATTTTAACCGCATCAAAATCCGTTGTGTAGTTTTAAAGATGTAAGCATACATACAGTCAGACGCGGGAAGCGACTTTGCTTTATAGTTTATACTGTGTAGTGATGTCTTCTTCCAGAAATTGTTAACACTTTAAGAATTCAAATTGTCCGACAATAAAGAAAATGAGGAACCTTCATCACAAAATATTTCTGATTTGCAATAATTTCCTAGCCCCCTACCCACAGGGCAGTGTCGTGAGGACTATGGCCTTGACCCTCTTCTCAGAGGAGACCCGTGTCTAACATTAATCGATGATGTATGGGTCGATGAAAATGAACCTGGACTATACAACAACTAAATTTTGTTGAATTTTAAAACAATTAATATAGTATAAAAAAATATGTTTGTCTACAATTTTTTAATCTCCTACAAGCATTCTTAGAATGATTGTTTTTTTTTTATAGCTTAGGCCTTAGGGGGACAAACGAGCATTCGGAGCCTTAGATGACTACCGACTCCCATAATAATAATAATATCTAAGGACGCTTTTTGCACCACGTCAATCTGGTCCCGTGGTAAGTTCTCGAAGAACTTGTGTTACGAGTACCAGACAATGGAAATATATTTAATATTTTATACTATACACATATTTAAGGTTTTTTATTTATAATACACATATTTAATACACATCCATGAACCAGGTACACAGAAAACTTTTTGTTCCCTGGCGGGATTCGAACCCGCAACCTCCGGCTTGAACGCTAACGCGCTAACCATTGAGCCACAGAGGTCGTCCTCGTAAACATCCACACAAGAGATAATGCAGATGCATTACCCTCCTTTACCCCATCCACTGCAATGGGACACCGGAAACTCATACACCGCAAGAAACGCGACAGCATAGGTGTCACTTGACGCCATTATCATGTGAACGAGAGGTACCCCTACGGTCGTGCCGGCCCAATTCGGCTGCAAGCAGCATGGCACTACCTTTTAGACCTATGTAGCTAATTCATCCTTCCTAATCCTTACTAATATTATAAATGTGAAAGCATGGATGTTTGTTACGCTTTCACGCGAAAACTACTTAACCGATCATCATGAAACTTTGTACACATATTCTTGGAGGTATTAGAAGTAACATAGGATATTTTTTATAAAAAAAAACTAAAGATAGGTGTCAAGGGACACCCGGATGGATCGAAGTTCCATTCGATTAATTAGTGAAGAAATAAAACTATCTTATCCTGCGCAGACGAAGTCGCTGGCACCAGCTAGTATTTCTATTAATCCAAAACTAGATAACTACTAGTATAACAACAACAAGATTTTGTTATGCATAATTATGAATTATCACATCTAAGAATAATTCGAGCATAGTCAATCTACTGCATATTCGTATACTGTGGCGTGCTTGCCGGCCGTGGTAGGTCACCGGAGTTCATATAAAGACATCTCCCGCGCAACGCAAGTGCAAACCGATTCGGTGCGTTAAATACCTATAGTTTTGGGAGAAGGGGCCCTTAAGTACATACCTTAAATACATAATAAAGATCAATATGGCCCTTTACAGCATGTAATTTAAATGAATATTTTCGAAGATATTACAGGTTTAAAATCCAGGGATATAGCTGCTGCGGATATACCTGTCTGTCTGTTTCTTCCGGCTAATCTCTGACGGGACTTTCACTAGCAGATAGAGCAGCTGATATAGTAACTTAGGCTATAAAAATAATCATCCCCACCATGGTTCAGGCCTTGTCGTGGCGGTGGGGCTCAGTAGCCTAGGGTGAGCCCAACACCTTGAGCGAAGCTAATTGAGCCGAGGGGGCTCTTTGTACTCCTCTTATAAGAAGTAACAAATTTTTCAACTTTATAATATTAGTACAGACGTATAGATCATCTGCCTCTATCCGTCCACTGCTGATCATAGGCCTTTTTTTTGCTGTCGCAGTGGAAATGGGTATTCACCCAGGGGATGGGTCGTCCGCAGGGATATGTGGGACTCTTCCGCTACCCGGCGCCGGTATACCGCACTAAAACCACTGCGAGTTGCCTTCAGCCGCTTCAAGGCGAATGTCCCGGATCAGAATAACACAGGGTACCCCCCGCGACCGGTTGGTTCCCTCAAAAGAGTTAGTATGGAGGAACTCCGACAACCTGAAGTACACAGGTACGTAGGACAGGTACCACCGATCAGAAAGTCTAAATAATAGCAAAACGTCCAACGAAGTAAAATATCTAATGAGATCAAAACGACTTGTATTATGGGAGTTATTTATGCGTTTCTTCCACTAACAAAACGCAACTTGATACATACGAATACCTATTTAACCTTATCAAGCAGTTTTCTATAGATAAAAAATTGGTACGTCGTAGCGCAGCGGAGACCAATTTTTTATCTATGCAGCATTCGTTGAAATCGAACAATGTCATGGGCAATTTTGTTCAAAATGAAATCCTTATGAATAATAACGTATTTATTTGGATAACGATTAATAATATCATGTTTATAAAATTCACTCGCAAGTCGCAAATCATTCATTATTTTAGAATAATTAATTTGATATTCATAGAAAAGTTTATAGTTAGCTAATCCTTAAAAGATATCATATGCTTTCGCGGACTTTTTTCGGAACTTTTAAAACGGTACAATTTCGTCGTACATAATTATTACGTAACTTTGTCTTATCTGTTTACGAAGCGCACCTTTCGTTGGAAAGGTCTCAAAAGAAATATTTTTCTTCCGTTTTGCCACATTTTTAATTGATGCTCCGCTCCTATTGATCGTAGCAGGATGTTATAATATATAGTTTTTAACCTTCCTCCATAAATGGAATTAAACACAAAAATAATGTTTTAATTCGAACCAGTAGTTCCTGAGATTAGCGCAATTAACCAAACAAACTAAACTATTCAGTTAAAGTTGTACAGAAAAAATTATAAATCAATAAAATATATTAAGTAAGGTCCTTCCCTATGAAATTGCCGTTTTGTATGAAAAAATTTAAACGAATTTTTTACATGTATTTTTTATTTGTATTAATCGAAGTAATCACCCATGCAATCAAATTTTTTTTTCGGAAGGTCTAGACTTTTCGACTTGATGGCCTTTAAGCTCAATCGGTACAGTTAGTGAACTAAGTGAACTAACTAACTTAAAAATATTCGAAAGGGGGACGCCCCCTTCCGCGCCCCGCAGGGGGCGCGGTTAATAGCGCGCGCTGCTCGGGAGAGCAGGATTTGGACTAGTCAAATCCGATACGGTCGACGAATCTTTTACGGTTGAATTTAACCTATCATCATGAGAGCCGGCCCTCATCCCTCCCTCTGGAGAGGGTGGCGTGTCATGCGCGGTGCGGATCTCAATCTAGCGGTAGCATTAGTGCTACTGCTGTTAGCGCGGTCTGGGTTTGTGTCTATCGGATTCGAACCTAAGCTTTCGCGATCGGTCCGGCTGTTTTAGTGATCCTTTGCCAATCTCATATGGGAGAAAAGTTGAAAAAGTGTCCCGCTGATATATTATGTATAATACTATAATGCTATGCTGAAAGAAAATGATTTTATTTTTCATAAATCTACACTTTTTTGTTTTTGCTTATGTTTTTTTTTCATCTGATTCCTTTCATCTTTTTGTTCATGTTATTTCTAACTGTTTAATATGTTTTCCTTTTTCTTTTTTTTTCTTAGGAACCCCTCTCATGTGAAGGCCTCTTCCAAGGATTGCCATTTCTCACGGTCTTGGCTATTTGTTTCCATTGTGGTCCAGCTATTTTCGTGATATCGTCCTCCCAACGCGCATAGGGTCTTCCTATGTGACGTTTGCCTGGTGGTCCCTGCCATGACGTCACCGTCTTTGTCCTTGAGTCTCACTACATGTCCGGCCCATTTCCACTTTAGATTTTGTGCTTGGCAAAGTTCATCTATTGTATTTGTCTTCGCTCTTATAACTGTGTGCTTTATTTTTTGCAGTATTTTAATATTCATCATGCTACGTTCCATGCCTCTTTGGCATGTGACTATTTTGTTTTTTATTTTATTTGTAAATTTCCATGTTTGACAAGCATATGTTAGACATAGGATAAGACATGAATCCATTACCTTCTTTTTTAGTTTGATGGGAATATCATTTTTAAAGACTTCCTTAAGGCTCCAGTATTTTGACAAAGTGTTTTTAATTCTTCGTTCTACTTCCAGCTCATTATTGTTTCTATTGAAACTAATTTGTTTTCCTAAATAAGTGTAATGTTCAACATGTTCTAATGTTTTACCTGCTATTTTTATATTTGTTTTTATATGATTGGACATAGTTTTTGTTTTAGTAAAATTTATTTCAAGGCCCACTATTTTGCTGGCTAGGTTGAGAGTTTCAATCATATGTTGTAGTTGAGAGCTCGTTTCAGATAGCAAAACCAAGTCGTCTGCAAATCTGAGGTGACTTAAGTATTTTCCTTTGATGAGTAATTCTTTGTTTCTCCAGTCTAGTTTGTGTATTATGAATTCTAGTATCGCAATAAAGATTCTAGGGAAAGGGATCCCCTTGTCGTACACCTCGCCTTACAGGAAAACTTGGCCCAGTTGTTTCTAGTTTAACTTTGCTTGTGCATCTACTATAAATGTTTCTTAGGATCCTAATGTATCCTTCCTCTACCTTTTGAGCTTTCAAAGTTTCCCATATGCTTTTATGTGATACCGTATCGAAGGCTTTTTGGTAGTCAATAAAAGCTATATAAAATGGCCTTGGATATTCTTGGTGTTTTTCGATTATTAACTCTATGTATGTGGTCGTTGAGAAACCTTTCCTGAAACCAGCTTGTTCAATGGGTTGTTTTTGTTCTAAAGTAGTGCCTATTCTCTGGTTTATAATAATTGAAGCGAAAAGTTTGTATACCGTCGACAGGAAGCCTCCTGTCGACGGTAGACCTGTAATTTCCAATATCTTTAGGATCGCCTTTCTTGTAGATCAAAGTGATGCTGGATTCAGACCATTGAGAGGGTGTTTCTAGTGTTTCTAAAACCATATTGAACAATTTTACCAATATATATATTATATTGCTATAAATAACAAATTCATAAACCGTCCACACTGGCGCTAGTGAAGTAACAGGGCTTGACGTGTTTGTATACATAATTAATGTTTGTGTGTGTGCGTAATTTCTTGGCGCTACACATTAAAAAAACCACCTGATGCTAATGTGGCACCACGGATGCCACCCTTATATTACGCTTTTCGACTAACACGTTCACAAAAGCCGCCTTTGGTGAGGTGCTCCGGATCTAATGAGCAAATAGGGCACCTCGACGGCTAGTCTGTCCCTAAGGGGATCTACCTCCACAAAGGGGTCGTCCAGCACCACAGAACAACCCCTCCCAACGTCGGGACAGTACAATGGGGTGAGGTTCCCATCCTCGCCCCTTGTCCCCCTGGTCTTTTGTCCCCTCTTCTTATAAGAGGGGCACAAAGAGCTCCAGCTCCCTCGGCTTAATTTGCTTCGCCCAAGTTGCTGGGTTCACCTTAGGCTACTGAGCCCCACCGCCACGACAAGGCTTGAACCATGGTGGGTTCTGTCCTGTATCCGCTGCTTGTATTAATGTCTCCTACGCTTACTGGTTGTAAAAATAATTATTGTCTAAGGCGAAAACACTAACGAATCATATAAATTTAAAGTAATTCTATGAGTTCTGCCGTGATAGCACGTTTCGTTTGAGTAAATACTAAATATTATTACTACTTGAAGTGAATGCTATTTTATTTGATAATTTATTTGTAAATCAAAACATGTTGAAATAATAATTTATCAATATTTAGTTTTACTTTTATTGTACTAGTTCTATAGCTACAATATTAAAAGATTATGATTCTAAATATAAAGAACCTAAAACTAAAAACCTTAAAAAATAAAATAAAATAACTTAAGTAGGTATATTAATAAAAAGGAGTCCCTTTAGGCAAGGTCCCGAAGATACTGGCAGCGTTCCCCCTTTGAATTGCTAGACTTATTCTTTGTCCGAGGTAGCTGCCAGCTCTTCGGTCTCCTGTGATGTCGACTAATCTTTTTGTTATTTCCTTAAAGAGCCTTAAAGCGCTAGGACCCCACGGACCAAGGGTCTCGACGCCGAATGGGACAAAATCATATTCGGAGCCTAGACCCCTGTATTTGCAAATTTTAGCTTTTTCAGCCGCTTCACAAGCCGCACCAGCTCTGTTGTTGGTTCCATGTAGATGGGAAGGGGCCAGCGTGTCTGAACAGGTTGCATCCCACACCAGCACCCGGCCCATCTTCCATGGAATCAAACTCATACCGTCCGGTCTCTTGCCATCGTCTCTTGCAATACCAGTCGGCTCAAGTAGACTTGGCACGTTGACGGTGGCAAGGGACCGGCGTATGATATCGTTGAGTGCAGCATGTCTCGAGAAGCGGCCTGCACTTTTTTGGCATGACAGTCCGTGATGTCCTAGCTTGTCGACATCACTGCCACAGGGACATTTATGGGGAGCGCAGACCGGAACCCCAAGCCGTAGACAGGTTGCGATTCGGAGCGTGTCAGGCTCAAGAAAAGTTCCTGTATTTGACGAAGGGTACGCGTGAAGCCAGTAGCCGGCCTCATGCGTACCTACGGCCAAAAGCCTAGCACGCGCCGAACCTGTACTACAGCTCAAAAGATTCTCAAAAGTCAAAAACTAGTTCTATCTATTGGCAAAAAAATAAAACTACTGGCAAAGTTAGTTCTTAGTTCTCCGCATGGCACAAACCGATGGCATCACATACTCGTATTCTATGATAATGAAGGCAATGTATGTGTGAAGATACAGATTTAATTTATATAACAAACACTATAGAAATCCCGAAATTTTCCGCCGTTCTCCATTCTTTTGTTTATTTGACAAATTACAAATGTCATTGTAAAACCAATTTGCCGAAACCGTAGACCTCTGTCTACGGCATAAACATATAATATAATAGACCAATAAAGAGTTGGAAAGAGAAGTCAGTCCTTTATGGAATTATAACAAGATGAAAAGAGAGAGCAATCTAATGTCAAGTGTAACCACTTTTATTTGACAGGTCAGCCAAAGTCACCAAGCGTTAAAAGAGCCTCTCAGTATTTTCAATTTATTTCGTTGTTCCAGATATATTTGCAATAAATACTATTGCATGTAAAAAGATGAAAATATTATTCGGTGCGGTATAATGTGAATCATAGAAACAATTGTGAAAATTATACATTTCACAGGTAATTCATCTTCATGTCCTAATTGCTAAGATGTGTTTATTTTTTGCTATATTCTATCTTTACTTCTCTATTTCAAATAAAATAATGTCAATCGTCCTATTTACTTTCATATTTTGCGTAATTAAAGATACAATCGTTCTTAAATTACACAATATTTGAAGATTAATTTTCATCAATATTTTATACATATACGCTAGTGCTTGATTCAAATTTATCGACATGCTTATTGGTAATAATAACTGCGCATATACTTAGGTTGTGTAAATCTTGTGTAGTCATGGATCAAGCGTCCAGTGAATATTGATCGATTCGTTCCCAAATTTTATTATTTTCCTTTTGTTAAAATCATTTGAAACAAATAATACATACATAATAAAAGTCATTATTTTATATAAATAGTAGGTAAGTATGAGTGTGTAAGAGTATTATGATATTTCATTTGAGAATAAATAATATACTATGTGTTGTTTTATTTCAATATTTATTTACCTTTTATCTAAAAAAATTAATGAATATTATGTAGTTTACCCTCCTTCATAATCATCATCATCACTGAGGAATAATTATGTTGACTTTGTAATGTGTATATTAAGTACCCTTTTAAAAACCATAACATATCTGACCATTGGAAAATTCACCCCGAACAACAATGTTTACAATTTACTCGAACTGGCTGTACTATCGAGTATCAATAGTAAAAGATACATCACTGTGTGTCAATGTGTGCGTGTGCTCTGCACACATTGACTTTTCAAAAATCGTCACGCATATTTGGGCTGTCAAGTTTAGTATATTCTAAGTCTATGGTCTACGGCCGAAACATACGGCCATTGAAGAAGCTAACATTGAAGAAGAAGAACATCAAACAAAATAGGGATGTTGACAGTATTCATATAAAAATATAATTTTGATGATAATTGGTAGTTTATATGATAGAATTCTGAAAAAGTACAATATTTTCTCTTATTTTTATTTGATTAAATTAATATTTAATAAATAAAATGTAACAAAATTTAAAATAGGTCACGTGATAACAAACGGAAATGACGTCACTTGTTCTTATTTAGCGGAAGCGGAAGAATATTGAGGTACTTCTATACACTATTTTCCCTACGTAGTACATAATATAGTAAAAAACAAATTTTCTGGCGTTTTGACAGTGTACACACACATAAGCACCGTACAACACTTATAAAACTTAGAAGCTATTTTTTATTAACGACAACTAGAATCATTTTATCACTTTTACGATGTTTAACAACATATGACGTCACGTGACAAGTGTTAGCGTTTTGGAACGATATTTAAAATGCATTATAAAATGCAAGATTTTATAGGTATTAGACGTCTTTAAGCAAAAGTTAATAATATTTAGGCCTCCATTAGATATTTATAAATTATTTAAAAACAATTCTGAAAAATGTCAACATCCATATCTTGTAATTTAATTTCTTCAATTTAATTGTAATTTTAAATTTATTTCGCATTTGAAATGTTTAATAATGCGTTAATTAGCTATTTAGGTCTATAACTTTAAATGTATTAATTTAATTTTAAATATTTGCACACTTTCGGTGACAGTCGATTGTATAATAAATACAGAATTATTGTTAACTTGATAGGTACCCACAATCTGGCAAATAAAATTACAGTGTAACCTGGTTGACTGGGACCTGGATAAGTGAGAAACCTCTATTATTGAAACTACAATGAGGTCCCGGCACTTTTTCATCGAATTACCTCTGTTAATTAGCTATTTAGGTCTATAAGGTCTAAGTGAGACAATTTATTATAGGGACAGGTTTCGACCCGATTGCTTACAAACATTTGAATAGAATAACGGTACATTTTGACCTCTATAGGCGGGGGCCTCTGTAAATGAGACAACTAAATTTTAAACCCGTCTAATTGAAAAACTGGATAAATGAAAAACCTCTTTAAATGGTACAAAATCCTTGGTCCCTTGAGATCCCAATTAACCAGGTTTCACCGTATTATTATTATTATTATAAACAATATATTACAAACAGCGTGAGCCGGGATTTCGGTGGGAAATTTCTGGGCTTATTCTGTATTCTGTTCATTCGGAGTGGTTTTCTACAGTGTTTGTCTATATATTGTGATTGGTTGGCAAATACTGTGGATGACTGTTCTGGGTAGGTGAAATAGGAAGTGGTGGTTGAGTGATAGGAGACTGGAGGGGCAAAGCCACGCGCATTGGGGTTTCCCGCAGTTTTCCATAGTACTGACTAAATATTAACTTGTCGTTGGCAATGCACTAAGTGCAGTCAATTAAAAAAAAAGCGTCAGTCCGCAGCCGTCAAGCGTGCTCGTTTTGACTTTTGGTTTGCTTTTGGTGTTTGTCGTAGATATAGAATGAGATAAATGTTTTTAAGTACATAAAATAGATTCTAAAACACTTCACTACAATTTGTGAACTTTGACATTATTTTAGTGGTAATTATCATTCAAAATGTCCCGAGATTACAGACGTACGGACTTCAGGGAGTATCGGGAACGTGATCGTGATCGGGACCGAGACCGTGATAGAAATTGGGGCCGTAACGACTACCGCTTCCACAAAAACTCTATGCCAATAAAAAGAAGTCGTAGTTCTAACAGGGATATAGATAAGCGTAGAAGTCGGTCACCGCGTAAATCCGATAAAGATATGTTGGATGAAAATATTTTGAGTGAAATTTCTAAACTGCCGGATCCAAGTGAGCTGTGGGACAATCAGATTCAAGAAGGATATCCTGATCATCCTCAGCCACCGCCACCTGGTTTCGGACAAGATGTAAATATACTAAAACTTTCGTTAGAACTTGGAAAAATTATGATGACAAAGATAATAATGAATCAATAACTTTGTCGTCATGTTTTTTCCGTCCCATTTTCATTTTTAACAGGGATACCGGGAACCCACCGCTTTTGTTTGGTTTTTAAGTTATCCATTCAGCAATGTTTAAATCGTCATGATCATCTATATTAAATAAATGGTAAGATTAAAAAAAGAATCGCTGAAATGTATGTACACACTTAACTTCAGAACCACTGCACCAAATTAGATAATTCCTTTTTTTTTGTTTTGTTGTGTTGGTTATCGTCAAGACAAATTGTTATAAAAAATTCATCAGTAAAGGCATCCATTTTGGGTAAGGGCAAGACAATATATATAATAGAATAATAATTAAAATTGAAAAGCAATTCTGTTAGCTTATAACTTAATTTGCCACATTGTGTGAATGATGCCCCAATAAGTCTGATCATCTGCCACTTGCATCTACCACCTATCTGCTGGAACTGCACAACATATAACACACACTAATTAAAATAACTTATCGTGGGTAGTCACAAAACAATCAAGTGCCACTGTCAAGTGTCAACGTCGATATTGCCATTTAAAAAAAAACCTTCAGTCAAGAGTGTGACCAGAAGTAGTGTTACCATACCAAAAACTAAAATTAGCCACAATAGAAAAGGGAATGGAAATACTATTGGGAAAGTTAGATGAAATGCTCGACCAACAAACTAAACTAATAACAACAACGCACAATGTCATGGCGGCACTGGACGAAAAACTAAAAGCAATCACTGACGAAAATGTGCAACTTAAAAATAAAATAAAAGAACTGGAACTAAAACTAAAATCCATGGATAAGGATAAACGCAAAAACAACCTTATATTTTTCGGAATCGAAGAAGGAGAAGCAAAAACTGAAGCAGAGTTAGTAAATCACATAAAAGATATCATAACAGGAGCTGGAGTACATTTTGAAGTCTCAGAAATTATAACTACTTTTAGAATTGGCCAAAAAACTCAAGACAAAAATCGCCCTGTTATAGTCCGTCTCACAACACTGTGGAAAAAACACATAATTTTGCGAAACAGACCCAATTTCCCGGAAGGTATCAACGTCAAGGAGGACTATCCTAAGGAAATAATAGAAAAGCGTAAACAGTTGCGGCTGCAGGTTGAAGAGGAAAAAAAGAAAGGAAACGTATTTATAAAGTATGATAAATTGATAACAATGAAACCACGCAATAACAATAGAGATAAGAGGAAAAGGGAACATTCAGGCTCACCAAAAGCACCATCACAAAAAAAATTAACGCTTGCAACACTCAAAATAAACTAAATAACGCCTTCTCTAAGAATGTGATAAAGGAAACAATAAAACCAAATATAGAGAAATATGTAGAGTGTGGACGATCAGCTTCGCTCTCTAATCCCCCAAAAAACTAATGAACGACAACCGGTACCACAAAATATTTAAACCGACACTACTTAACCCAATGTTAATAAATTGCACCCCAAGCCGGCTTGTCACCGTGGGGGAAGATGACAAACACCCTCCATTCAATACACAACGTTACCACAAACGATCATAAAATGAAATCTTCAACTTGGATGAAAGAAGACAAAAATAAGAGCGATTATATATATGTATGCACCTTAAATACTCGCATATTGAGGACAGAAAATAGTTTAAAAGAACTAGAAATAGCCACCTCCAACATAAAGTGGGACATCCTAGGCATAAGTGAAATGAGAAGAGCTGGAGAAAGGATAGAAGAAAAGAATAATTATATTATTTATCACAAAGGTGAATCAACCGGTCATAAAGGAGTTGGCTTCCTAATTAAGTCGAAATTGAAGAATAATATCTTGGGTTTTGAAGGAATATCAGACAGAATTGCGGCAATCAATCTAGAATTCCCAGGTTACAAGAATAAATGGACTATTTTTCAAGTTTATGCCCCGACAGAACAAGCGAGCCAAACAGACACTGTGTCCTTCTATGAAACAATCTCAGAAGCAATAAAACCTTATCACAACAACAATCTAATAGTCATGGGTGACTTCAACGCGCAGGTTGGCGAAAGAGGAAGAGGGGAAGAAAATATAATTGGAAAATATGGACATGGGAAAAGAAGTCAAAACGGTCAAAAACTAACAGAGTTCATGCTGGAACACAACCTCACAGTAATGAACTCAGTGTATCGTAAAAAAAGAAACAATAAATGGACTTGGTCCTCCCCAGATGGTAAATACAAGACAGAAATCGACTTTATTTTAACCAATAAAGTAAGAGTATTCACAGACACCGACATAATAAAAAACCTTAACTTTAACACAGACCACCGCATGGTACGAGGTTGCCTGAAACCAAACCAAAACAAAGCAGCCAGAAGGAAACTAATATCAAGTAACAATAAGTTCAATCACCCCTCAGAATACAGTACTGGTCATATAAATATTAATTCCTACACGATTGAATGGTTTAACGAAATTGTAAACTCCACAATGGAAACCAAAATAAAATACAGGAAAATACAGAACAAACTGAAAGATATGACAATCACCAAACTTAGAAGTAAAGAAAGTTACTTAAGCCAACGATCACTGGATTTAATTGATGAACGAAAAAAACTTTTAACAATTCCAAAAGGAAAAGAAAGACGTGAGAAAATTGCAAAAATCAGTAAAGAAATTAAGGCGAATATGAGGAATGATCGCAAAGAGAAAAGAACAAAAGTCTTGGAAGAGCATATAAGAAAAACAGGAGGCACAAGGAAGGCTCTAAGACTACTAAGTGAACGTGGTAAAGAATGGATACCAAAATTAAGAAAACACGAGACTTATAACAAATCGGCACGCAATTCAAAAACTAGCTACAGACTACTACCGCCTCTTGTACACAGTAAAAATCGATTCAGCACTATCCAAAATTTCGAAAATAAACGTAGTAAATGAAATGGAAGTAACTGAGGTGCCAGAGATCTTGGTCTCGGAGGTAACTAGAGCAATAAAGTCCCAAAAATCTGAAAAATCGCTAGGGCCAGATAATATAACTAACGAAATTTTAAAAGGAACCTTAGATGAAATTAGTCCTGTAATGACAAAAATGTTTAATGAGATCCTACAGACAAGGCAAATCCCAAAAGAATGGACAGAGTCCCACATAATCTTACTGCACAAAAAAGGGTCTAAAGACGAAATAGGGAATTATAGGCCAATATCACTTATATCAAACATATACAAAGTATTTGCAAAAGTAAATTTGGAAAGAATAACACCGACGCTGGATGAAAACCAACCCGTTGAGCAGGCAGGGTTCAGGAAACACTTTAGTACAATAGATCATATACACACAGTAAAACAGCTGATACAGAAGTATAATGAATACAATAAACATATCTACCTGGCGTTTGTAGATTATTCTAAGGCATTCGATAGCATTAGACATGAGCATATATGGCGGAGTCTCGAGCAGCAAGGGGTACAGAGCATTTAAATTGTAATACTAAAGAATATTTATGAATCTAGCAGCGCCCATGTCAAACTAGAATCCAAAGGTGAACCATTTCCAATTAATAAAGGCGTTCGCCAGGGTGATCATATTTCTCCAAAGTTGTTTACTGCCGTACTTGAATACATTTTTAGACAGTTAAACTGGGACCACTTAGGTCTGAAAATAAACGGAGCTCGCCTAAATCACCTGAGATTTGCTGGTACTTGTACTTCTAGAAGAGAATCCAACTGCAATAGAAGAAATGATGCAGAGTCTAGCAATCAAAAGCAGAGAGGCTGGATTGGAAATGAATGCAAGTAAAACGAAATTAATGACAAACTCGAAAGAAGTAGAGATAATGGTGGATGACAGTAAAATCAAATATGTTTCAGAATATGTCTACCTGGGTCAAATAATATCGACATCCGACCAAACAACAAAGGAAATAAACAAACGAATAGCCCTAGGGTGGAAGAAATACTGGTCATTAAAAGAAATAATGAAAAGCAAGGAACATGGCAACCATATAAAAAGGAAAACATTTGATGTATGCATCCTGCCAGTTATTACGTACGGATGTGAAACTTGGTCTGTAACCCAACATCACAGGGAAATACTAGCAAGATGTCAACGGGCCATGGAGAGAAGCATGTTAGGTATAAAGAAAAAGGACAGAGTCAGAAACATAGACATTAGAACAAAAACAAAACTTACCGACATTCTAACTCGGATAAACCAGCAAAAATGGAGATGGAATGGGCACATGCTACGTCATCCGTTCGACAAGTGGAGTAAGCAGGTTACCATTTGGCATCCAAGAGATGGCAAAAGAAACAGGGGTCGTCAAGTCAAGAGGTGGGAAGATGACTTGAAGCAGACAGCAGGTCCACTCTGGTCGAGAGTGGCCAGAGATAGGGTTCACTGGAAGGAATTGGAGGAGGCCTA
The DNA here is from genome assembly GCA_963853865.1 of Helleia helle. Taxonomy (NCBI): domain Eukaryota; kingdom Metazoa; phylum Arthropoda; class Insecta; order Lepidoptera; family Lycaenidae; genus Helleia; species Helleia helle. Next base: position 1,504,718 of record OY971423.1, read on the forward strand.
TGCCAAAAGGCACACCGAACTTAGGGATCTTTTATAAGTCTTATTCAAACTAGTTATAGTGTTAATTGATGTTATAAGTTCTGGAATAAAAGGCTTTTATTATTATTATTATTATTATTAAAATAACAAGGATCTTATTTTCTAGTTAGACTTAAAGATTAAAATCCTTAAAAATTATTTGTATTTTATAAGGCCTATTAACAACAATGGCTTATCAAAGTATTTGACCCCTAGTGAGTGAGTGTTCATTGCTTGACATGGTACCAAGCTAGGTAATACTGTTTTTATAGCTTTTTTATTACCTGTTATCCTTGTTTGATATGTTTTAAATTCGTTACTTACAAAATAAAGGTATTTGATTTGTCAGCGATTAAGTGTATACACTCATACTATACTTATAGTTTATACATAGTGCCTTCAGAATCTGGTTCTACCATAAGCAAAGTTTAACAATATTTATTACATATTTTTACACATTATATTAAATAACTGAATATAGTTCAATAAAATGTATATATTAAATATTGGTTTTGTAGGTAGGATTTTATGGCTCTTAGTAAGATGCTTAAATATTGTATCTGAAAACTTTTTGTGGCTGAGGAAACAAGAAGGCATATAGAAGCTTGCCTTCTTGGCTTATTCTTGAGGTTATTAAAAGTGTATGTATGTTCATAGGCATGCCCTAGACTTTAGCTATAGATGCATCTTTAGATTTGTCTTAATTGTAAAAGTGATACTCGGGATATTAAAATGTAAATGTCTGATTTTTGGTGCCATATTATACAATTTTCCTTGCAGTCAGGAATTACTTTTCTTTCTTTAATTACTACTTTAAATGTAATAAATATTGTGATTATTAAAAAAATATGATAATACTTCTTTGTCTTAGGGTGGAAATTACACTGGCAACTATCCACAATACTCCGGCATATATGATGATTTTCCGCCAGTTCAAAGTATACCACCTGGACCGGAAATGAACGCTTGGAATCAAATGTCCCTTCCTCCACCGCCCACATCAGCACCTGTATACAATGTTGAAGATCAAATAAAGAAAGAAGGTATGGTTATTATTGTTAACTTAATTTTATTTTTTTAAATTCATTTAAATATGCTACTCCACTGATTATAGCATGTTTTATATTATATCAATTGAGTGAGCTTATCATAATCTGTAAAGTATTTTCTTTGTGGAAGCAGTGACAGTGATAATTAAAAGAGAAGATCAAAAACAATAAGTGGTATTAGGTAAGATTGTATTGTCATAAATTGGATCTGGATGAAGTCAATGTGAAATGGAAGTTGTGGGAACAACAGGTTAGTTAAATCAAGGGAAGGTCATCAGTTTTGCATAATTTAAAGGGAACAACTTCTGCATTGCCCAGTTGCAATAATAGAATTGTCTTGATTTTTGTGTATACCATTGTATATAGGTGTTAAGTACGAGGTAACCATCATAAGTCTTGGACTGGAATTTATTTATTAATTTTTATGGACTATTCACAGATATAATACTAAGAAAATTAGGTGCAAACCATATTTTCAGGCCACAATCCTGTAGCTTTGCCTATGTCTATGTGCTTCTCATATAATGACAAAATAATGAATCATCATTTACTACCAAACTCAATTATGGATAAACATTGATGGTTCATTATTATCATCAATTTTATCTACTGCTTATAATCCTCTTTTAATGCCAAGACAACTGCTCTCCCGCTACAGCTAGCAACTGCATTGTCGCCCCATCTTGATGAACATTAAAAGATAAAAATAAATAACTTTTTATAATATAGAATGAAAACTTCCTTACTGTAATCATATTTTTCCTAATACTAAAAATTTCCTCACTTGCTGGCCTACTGATTACAAAATTCTTCTTTTATATTATACCTATTAGTTAAGAATTGTCACAAAAAAAAATCTGAAATCCTGTAGTTTACGTACATACTTTTTAAATAATACTTAGTAATACACTTTTAATTAAATATTTGTAGAAATTACCATACTTGACATGGTATTAAAAGGTACATGTAATTAATTCAGAGATTTGTGGCAGTAACTGATGATATGGATTTATATATAATGAGATGTTGTATTCAGACTTAAAAATAATATTGTCCGCCTGTTATCGTATTGAAATGATTGTGTGTATTATGGACATAAAAGAAAAAAACATGATTCAACATAAAATCATTCTCCATCAATAATGTTTTGCAGTGATGACAAATGTAATTATAATAGCTTTATTTATTAGTTAACGTTTTGTCGAAGCTAAACAAACAAAGTTCACTTTGTACTCTATTTATCATCATTACTTTTTTTCGTAGCCGCCATAGAGACCGAAATGCGCCATCAAAAAGCTGCGTTATCAAAGCAACGCGAAGATTACATCAAGAAGGCTGCGATTCTTAAGAAGGAAATGGATACGTTGAAAGACCAACGCAACGAATTGCGCGGCGACTCTAAACGCTCGCCTAGTCCCGATACGAAGAGATTTCTTAAGGAAAATGCTAAATTACAGGTTTGGTCCTAATGTGCTGATGTAAACTATTTCCAATTGTATTTAATGCTGTGCTAATCCAATCTTTAGTTGCGATTGTAAATTTAGCAAATTTCTTATGCTTATAAATGATAAAGAGTTGCGGGTCCAAGATGTTACCTTGCGTAAATTTCTTTTTAAATTTGTATAGTTGGAGATTCAGAATAAACTGAAGACGATGAACAGCGTGGTGGAAATGTTGAATGGGATCATCGGCGAAGAGGCCCAGGACGGTAATGAGACGGAGGAACCCGTCGAACGGAACGCCAAACGTAAATCCAGGTGCGTTTAATTTTTTCCCCTTTTTGCCTTATTCGAGTTGTATATTTTTAAAAGATATTTTGTATTTATTGTGAGAATGCTATGTTGTTGATTGAAATATTTTAACGGAAACTAGTGGAGGTTACCGAATTAAGCTGTGTTTTGGACGGATTAGAAGATATCAACAAAACTTGGATTCACTATACAGAAAGTCTACAAATCATTGGTAAATTTATTCTTAACCGGAACATGAAGAAAGAAGTCTTGCTTGTATTGTATGCTTTGTTATAAAAGTTGCTTTTGTATTATACATGATTTTTTGTACTTGATAATAGCTTTAAGGTTTTTGTAAATAAGAATGTTAAAATAAATAATTAAACATTTTAATTCAGTCACTTTGAATTATTTTACCTATTGTGTTGGCGCGCCCAAGATGTTTCTGTGAAAATGTTAAGTAGTAATAAACTATTGCAGTGAATTATTTTTGTATTATTTATTTTTTGTGTTTGTGTAAATTCTAATTCTTTTCCTATTTTATTCCTGGAAATTATATTTTGAAATTGCCTTTATCATTGCTCTGATATTTATTTAAAAGCAAAAAGAATTTACACCAGTACTGTTTATAAACTGCGTACAGAAAACTTAAGTGCGTGTTTGCGTATTAATAGACAATAGAGCAATTAGAGCAAATTACAACTTTTTCTATTATTATATGTATTAAGACGCATCTTCGGGGATGTATTTTAACAGGGCCTAGGATTGAAACTATAGTGTTTTCTAGCTTACTATAGAACATAGCTACGCCCTAGCATTCAAAAGAACGTAACGGATATGTCACTAAATTGAAGATTCGGAAGACTCGGTCGTGGTGAGAATAATCATTTACATCATGTCAGTCTCTATGTCCAGTCTCGTCGCAGCTGTTTGCACTTTCTACTATTATTATTTTACTAGATGTTCACCGCGGCTTCAGCTGCCCTAAAATTGAAACAAACTTTTCTAAAAAAGAAATAGCCTTATTTTTTTTATCAGACTATTTTACGCGTGTAAACATACACTCTTTAGCTTTGTAATATAAATATAGGTTGATTTTTGTCTGCGTGATCTTTTTGTGTGTAATATTTAGTGAGCGTGATCAATACGGCTTCATATCCACATCGATTGTTACTATTAAAATGAAGAAAGTAAAGAAATGGCGTCGATCTAGATTATAAAAGCTATATTTTTGTTTCGCAGAGCTTGATATTTCGAATATATGAATATCTTGTTTACGAGACCCATCAAATCGTGACAGTTACAAAATTTTTGACTACCTATATTTCATTTTCGCATGGGCAACTCGCTGTCGACTTGAATGTTGTGAATCGGTTGATATATTCTATTGTATTCGTAGATCAGGACAGATACTAAAATTATACGTCTTTTTAAGTGACAATAAAATAAGTGATATTGTCAACTATGTGGATACTTACCACGTGACGTGTGATGCAGGTCCCCGTCAGGCAACAAGTTCAACTACGTTTACTACGACCCGGAGATGCACTGGTGTCGCGTCTGCAACGACTTCCCGTCCACGGCTAAGGACTACTTGAACCATCTCCACTCGCAGGCTCACCACAAGTAAGCTTTTGAACTTACATATTTGATACTACCTTCGCCTGACTAAACTAAGATTTACAGCCGCACCCGGATTGAAGATAGTTAAGTAGAGCCTCAGTTACTCCTTATAACAACAGCTATCTGCCAGTGAAAGTCCCGTCAGAGAGACAGACAAAAATTCTAAAAATTGTTATTTTGGTATATTATGTACCGTGTATAAATACATATAAATTCAATAAAAAGTAGTTATTTTAATATTACAAACAGACACTCCAATTTTATTTATCTGTATAGATCATAGACGACACTCATTATAGAGACGTGCATGCATTAATGCATGTCATTGCATAGACACTAATGTCCTCCTCAGCTTTGCTTTGACTTAAATATATAGTAGTTAGTAGACGAGCTACCCAATGATACCTACTTAAGTGGTCACGTCACCCGTAAACGTAAACGCCTTCACCAGAACTAGTTCAGGCAACATATTATTATTATTCATGCGTTGCTCGTCTCGAGACGAGATACTTGTCTCTATTCCACTAATTACACTGCCTGCTCTGCCTTGGGCCTCGGATAGAAGACACACGAATAGTCTAGTCACAGGTATACTTGTTAACGTTAAAGCGTCGGAAACCATCAGGCTCGTGTGCCAGCTTGCACATACACAAGTAACATAAAATAGTGATTGTGGGCTCGTCTACAGAAAATATATCCTTTAATGTGGACTGTACAAAAGTTAACTTGTATCATTGCAGGATGGCGGCAGCGCACATGGAGGCGCCATGGCACTCCGTGACGGGCGTGAACGAGGGGTTCCCCAGCCACCCCTCCGCGCCCACGAAGCGAACGCCCATCAAAGGTAAACCGTGATGGTCGGCAGTATTATCTTGAATAGGTGTTTGTCAAAGCTTGTGTAAATTTCGAGCTATGAATATCATGAATGATCTTAATTTCAAAGAATAAACTTAAATGTTATCAAAGATTTTTTTACATTACAAAGATTATATCTATTGGCCTGACCCTAGATAGAACCCTCGCCGTATTGCGGAAATGCAATATGGATCTCCGTAGTGTAATATTTTGGATAATAATGAAACACGTCTTAAGCCACTCGTATATTCGCAGACTGCATTACATAAGAATGTTGCAACTAACGGCGAATTATCTACCCTACAAATTACAATACAAATATTCACTGACGTCATACATTACACCTCCACCCTAATCTTACATAATATTCTTATAGCTAAGTGCACACAGAAAACATATTAATAACTAACTGGATATGTAATTGTATATTATAGTTAAACTAGTTACATATATTATATTCCGTTTAGTGTAACAGTCAATCTATCCCAAACCGGATAGCGGGTTTACGATTTCGCCGGGGTCGATTAACTGGCGACTCTGTTACAGTAGGTCGTTCAAGAGATAACGGATTAGGTGAATTTTCAACCTGCTGAGCAAGTGTACTGACATTATCAGGGACGTTCTCGGTGTCATTTTTGCAAGACTCATTAGCTAACATATTTTCTTTTGTAATAATGGTATCCCCAAGCATAGGAACGTCGGCCTTATCCGGGCCGGTCACATCAGATAATCGCGACCTTCGACGCACCTGGTCTACATGTCTTTGTACTACCTGACCATTGTCCTTTGCCACCGAGTATCTGCGAGTACCGTCTTGTCCCACAATCTTTCCCTTCACCCACCTCTCCGAGGCGCCGTAATCTCGTGCCCACACTACGTCCCCCTCGCAGAATGAACGCTCCGCACCCCCTGCGTACTCAACTTGACGCCTTTGTTGAGCTAAGACTTTTTCTTCTATATTACGCTCAGGTCTTAGGAGGTCTAACCTACTACGCAACGTGCGCCGCTGTAATATCATGGCGGGTGATTCACCGGTGGTACCGTGAATACCATTCCGATACGCCAGTAGGAATGTTTGTAAGGCCGCGTCAATATCTATTTTGTCGCGGAACGCTTTTTTAATCGCCCGTTTACACAATTTAACAGCATTCTCGGCCGCCCCGTTTGAAGCTGGGTGGTAAGTCGGAGAATAACTTTGTCGTATACCGTTATTAATTAAAAAACTTTTAAATTCACTACCTGTGAAAGGAGGACCCTGATCAGACACTAGCTCCTCTGGTAGTCCGAATCGCGAAAAGATGGAACGCAATACTTTTATTACATTTATTGCATTCGTTCTTTTCATTTCGAATACCTCTAACCACTTTGACGTTGAGTCTATTAACACTAAAAATGTGAGACCTTTATATGGCCCTAGAAAATCAACGTGTACCCTAGTCCAAGGTCGGCTGTGATATTTCCACGGCTGTGGCGCAGACCGCGGTGGTGCGTCGGCTACTGCTGCACATGTCTCACATCTTCGACATACTGTTTCAATATCGACATCGATATTGGGCCACCATACGTAACTTCTAGCTAATGATTTCATTTTAACGATTCCCAAGTGACTACAATGTAACTGAGTTAAAATTTTATTACGCAATACGTTCGGTATTATCATCCGATAGCCCCACATAATACACCCACAATCTATATATAGCTCATTCCGTCTGCTAAAATAAGGTCTTAATTGCTCATCTGGACATTCCGTTGGCCACCCTGATTGAATATAAAATGTAACTTTATTTAAGATTGTGTCATTTAAAGTCGCCTTTTTGACATCCTCGCTCTTGACAGGCAAAAATTCTTCTACGAAATGAACGTAAGTACTGTCCTTTTTAACTAAACTACGTGCCGGTTCCGACGGCAGCCGTGACAAGGCATCCGCGCAATTTTTCTTAGAGGACACGTACTCGATGTCATAATCATAGCCGGCCAATAAAACGGCCCACCTTTGTAGCCTAGACGCCGCCATTAACGGAATTCCACTTTTACTACCAAATATATGTGTTAAAGGCTTGTGATCGGTTCTGAGCGTAAACTTGCGACCGTACAGATATTGGTGAAACTTACGAATACCGAAAATAATTGCTAGCGCTTCTCTGTCGATTTGAGCGTATGACTTTTCGGCATCTGAAAGCGAACGCGATGCGTATGCGATTGGCCTATCACCCTGATCCGTTAGGTGCGATATGACCGCCCCAACGCCGACGCCGCTCGCGTCGGTCGTCAGAACCAACGGCAACTCCGGCGTATAATGCATCAATATTCGGCTACTCATTAAAATTGTTTAATTTTATTAAACGCATTAACACAACTCTTGTCGAATTCAAATGTGACCCCCTTCTTTAATAACTTATACAATGGTGCTAAGATAGTGCTGACGTTATTAACAAATTTGCCATAGTACATCACCATACCTATGAAGGCCCGCAGCTCGGACGTGTTGGACGGTATCGGCACGTTGTTTATGGCACTCACCTTGTCCGCGCATGTATGTATCCCTTCTTTACTAATTACATGCCCCAAGTACTTAACCGAATTTGCGAAAAATACACATTTGTCTTTTTTTACTCTAAGGCCGGACTGTAGCAACCGGTCGAACACTTTCGTCAAATTGTCCATGTGTTCCTTCTTGGTTGTTCCTGTGATGATAATGTCATCTAAGAAACAACCTACGTGGGGCAAATCCGCGAATAATTGCTCAATTTTCCTTTGAAATATTCCGGGACTCGACGCCAGACCGTATACCAGCCGGTTGTACATAAATAACCCCTTATGTGTGTTAATTACTGTTACAATTTTTGTATCGTCCAAGACAAACTGCGCGTAAGCTTGCGACAAATCAATTTTTGTAAATTGTTGTCCCCCTCTAAGTTTAAATAATAAATCTTCTACTCTGGGCAAAGGATAACGGTCTATTTCGATAACTTTGTTCAACGTTAGTTTATAATCGGCACAAATTCTGATGTTACCGTCCTTTTTCACCACCGGCACGATCGGCGTGGCCCAGTCCGATCGCTGCACTGGGGTGAGGATGCCGACGGCCACCAGCTGGTCGAGCGCTCGCTCCACCGGCTCGCGCAGCGCGTACGCCAGGGGCCGCGCGCGCATGAACACCGGCCGCGCTCCCTCGCGGACTTTAATGCTGACCGTACCGCCAGTGAATCGACCCAAGCCCTCCTCGAACACTTTACAATATCTGGAACTGAAAACATCCATATTAAAGTCCTCGCTAGACAGCGTCGTGTAATTAAACGAAGGCAACTGGATTTTCAAGGTCGCCATCCACTGTCTACCTAACAATACAGTTTTTCCCTTTTCTATTACATATAAATCCAGCTTTTTACAGTAATTTTTATATTTAACAATAGGTTGTATAACACCTAATGGACGAATGGTTTCTCCTGTGTAATATCTAAGAACCAATCGACACGGTTTTAAGATTAAATCTTTAAATAATTCCTCATAACAATCTTTACTGATGCATGAAATAGCGCTGCCCGTATCGCATTCCATCGCAATATTTTTATTATTAACATTTAATGTTAAATATAAGGGCTTGTATTCGCTAGCGGATAATTGACACATGTTCATAAAGATTACCTCATCGCTGTCCTCGGACTGGGACTCCTCCCCGACGGTCACTAAGTTATGACCCGCTACATTCGGACACATACGTTTTAAATGACCTTGCCGGTAACATATACGGCATATATAAGTCCTAAATTTGCAGGTTAGGACTTCGTGACGCCCGCCGCACGCCTGGCACTGCCCTCGCTGCTCCCGTTGACCCGCCGACGCCGCTGGTGCTACGCACCCTGCAGTCGCGCGCCGCCCGCGCTCTTTGGCCGCCATGCGATACCCTCTGTGGTCTGTCGCCTGTATCGACCGTTTACTTCGTCGGTCCTGCTGTATATACGAGACCGATTCTTCGCTCGTCCCCTGTTCCGTTCCTCGACCTTCAACCAAGGCGGCATCCCTCTCAGCCGCTTCCATGCTCACTGCCAAACTATACGCTCTGGTGAAGCTTAAATTGCTCTCCGCGAAGAGCCGTTGACGTATTGTTTCACTAGTTATCCCGCATACCAGCTGATCCCTTATGCTTTCTTCGAGCCAGTTACCGAACTCGCACGACTTGGACATTTTCTTTAAAACGACGGTGTAATCTGCAATACTCTCACCTTTCTCCTGTTTTCTGTTACGAAACTTGAACCGCTCCGCTAATTCACTCGGTTTCGGTTGCAGATGATTTTTCATAATACCCGATATTTCTGTAAATGTCTTTGTTTTAGGTTTAGCCGGCGTACATAGATTAACCAACAGCTCGTAACTACTTGCTCCCATGACCGTTATTAATGTAGGCACTTGATGTTCGGGGGGAATCTTATTCACTAAGAAATATTGTTTCAGACGATCCACGTATAACTGCCAGTCATCGTTCTGCACATCAAATTCGCCGATTTTTCCAATTGACATTGTTTAATATTTGAATTCAATTAGCCCGAAATGATAATAAAGCTGCAGGTTCTTAAAATAATCCTCGTCGCCACTGTAATATTTTGGATAATAATGAAACACGTCTTAAGCCACTCGTATATTCGCAGACTGCATTACATAAGAATGTTGCAACTAACGGCGAATTATCTACCCTACAAATTACAATACAAATATTCACTGACGTCATACATTACACGTAGTTGCACAAGTCCAGTTTACACTTGCGTCTAAAATATTGTAATATTGATGGTGGCTCGTGTAGGTCTCCAATTCTTCGTGCCGTCGACGGCGTGGTACTGCAAGCTGTGCGACCAGTTCATAGGGGACCTGCACTGCGCCTCCGCTCACCTCAAGTCCGTCGTACACTCGAAGAACTACACAGTGAGTATAACGGCTTTAAGTTTTTTTTTACATAAAACCAGAGACGTTGCCCCCCTTTTCTCTATTCCCCCCAATTGGCCACCGCAAACCCACAGTCCGCACGAAACACAACAGCATAGCTATCACTTTACGCCGGTATTATGTGCGCGAGAGGTATTGCAATTCGGCTGCAAAGCAACAAGGCACTACCTATATTCATCTAAATACTAGGCTAAGAATTCACCTATATACAAATATGTACTACAGATTCTACCTGCGGGATATCTACCTATGTTAGGTAGAAACTAAAAACTTTGAGCTTTTTCAAGAAGTACTATAAAGAAACAGTATTTTCCATCAAGTCAAATAGTTTGACAATTAGTTAGCCTACTGACGTCATGGTATTATTATTATATTTTATATATTACATAATCATTATTTTTATACATAACTTTTTAATAATATCAAGATACCAAAATGAAAAATGAGATTTAAAATCTGCAAATGCGAAACTGAAACGTATTTTCGACATTTAGATTTACTAGTTTTCAGATTGCAATATTTAAATTTGATGATGTAGTGAATTATAATACGTAAATACAATTTTAATGAAAATTCAGACGGGAAGCATGCGCATGGTTTTGTATTCCAATTAATGTTATTTAAGTGTTGATATAATTGACTTACTTTCTGAGAGCCTGCATTCCAAACGAGTCTTTTGTTATGACCTACATTTTATATTTACCTTTTTTGACGTGTCTCAAGTGTACCTATGCAAGTTGTTACCTACGAAATAAAAATATGTATTTTAATTTGATTTAAAATTTGAATCGTTAAAAAGGACACCCGTATTCTAGAACTTCGTAGAACAAAACCCCCACTGGGAGACCGACTGGATGTCGGACCGGCAGAAAGCGTTCGAGAAGGTCCGCGCCGGCGCCAAAGAGCCGCAGTACACAGCGCACACCATCACGTTCAGCAAGGATGGCTTCACCACGAACAAGGGCAGCCCGCGCAAAGGTAGTCCGAGCAAGGAAAAGAAGAAGAAGGCCAAGAGGAAGCGGAGTACTAGCAGCTCCTCCAGCTCTAGTGACTCGGAGAGTGAGAAGGAAGTCCGGAAGAAGAAGAAGGGTAAGTTCAATCGTCAACCCTTATATGTTTCACTGGCACAGGTCTCGTAATCTAATGAGGGTTTTTGGATCATAGTTTACCTATCATTGGGCCAGCCCAATGCAGCTTGGTAAACTTTACACATCCACAAAGACTTTGATCCTTCACCAGCGAGCAAGCTATGTCCTCATATTAAGTAAGGTATATGGGGAGACTAGTACCCTTTTCTTTTTTTTTTTTGGTCCGCAGCGGAAATTTGCAGCCCAAACCATAGCTAGGACCGGGGTTGGTTTTAAACCTAGCCGTGTGTGGGGTTCGCACTTGGGCAGTGTCATTACCCACCGCTGCAAGCGCCCTCCGCCGCCTTTTTTGAGGGTCCCGGATCTTGCAGGCAACACAGGACCCTCGGCCGCATTAAGTAGCGCCTCCTACGCACCCCTGTTCATCGCCTGCGGTGGGAGGCCTCGTCGGCCGCCTCCTCTCTTACCCGCTCATCGGCCTCCTTCTGGACATTACTGCCTCACAGAAGGAGACCATCGCCGTCCAGGACTCGTCATTGCGGAGCATCGCGGTGATGATGCTCGGCAAAGACAAGTCCCCTCCGATAACTGACGTCAGATCGTGACGCAGCGCCGCCCAATCGTGACATACCGTTGCCGGCTCCCTTTGGGCCGTCCGGCACAGGTACTCACCGAAGCAGCCATGCTCGGTGAGCACCTGTGTTAGACGGAAGGTGAGGGGTTTGCGTTTACGACGCATCCACCGCTCTAGGACCGGACGCAGGGCAACCGTTAGGCGTTTGTCATACGGCTCCCACGCCAGGTCCTCTCCCCACCTCAGCATTAACGCCTCTTGCCCTAGTCGGGAGACTAGTACCCTAGCCTAGTCTGGATCAAACCGGGACCTCTTGTTTCAAGGCTGCGCCGATACCCTCTGAAACGTGGAAATATTTTTTTCTGTAGGCATTCAGAAAACTATACTAGTTTGGTCACCAACCTTCCACTTCACAGAACTAAATTAGTTTTAAGTTTGAAAATGGTTGTAAATAAATGAAAAGTTATATAGTAATTTTGATGTTGGTAATTTTATACACTAGTTCTCTTTACTGCAAAACAAAAACTATGATTAAAAAATCAATGGCTTAGCGGGTGCCAATGCTGGAGGTACCTTTTATTTTGGTGTTCCAGGCTAAGAATGCAAGGTAGTGTTCATTATATTAAGCATTTTCTGAGTGTGATGTTGCACAAGAAGATGGTTTCACATTATCATGTCTCTATTAATTCCTCAAGATGTATAATTCCAAACCTGTATGTGTCGGCACTCGAGTATTAAAAACATTTTTAACAAGAGTAATCTCCGCAGACAAGAAAAATAAGCAGAAGTACCAAGACTCCAAGTTGTCGGAGTGGATGTCCACGGTGCAGACGGCCAAGCTCAACGACAGTGACAGGAAACTGCTCGATAACATCAAGACAAAGTACGTATTTTGTATATTTCATTATGGCTATTTAAAACATTTGAAACGTAGAAAAGTTTATAATCAAAGGAAAGATAACGTTTATATAATATGGTTAAGAAATAATATAAATAAATATTCATCATCAATCACGTAAACATAGCCCCCTGGTGAGTTCGTAAAAACTTGTGTTACGGCTATTAAGAACTAAAAATACATATAAATATGTTTATGACCTGGTGCAGACTATATTTATCATACAAATTATCTGCTCTTTGGATTCGAACCCGCACCTTCGTGTAGTGTCTTAGACCAGTCAGTATTTCCTACCTCGCATGACTACTTTGTGAAACCAGCTACCACCTAAGGTATTTTCGAACCGATAGGACTTAAGGACCTTCAAGAAAAGATCACTTCATGTATACATGTTATTGTTGACAGGATAAAGATGGAAGAGATAGACCGGCGGCGGAGAGACGACGACCAGCCGCCGCCCAGGCAGTCCAGGTATGACCTCGATTATAGGAATTGGTGATTCTGGATTATAGAACGATACCTACCAGACAGTTTTTCTAATACATGTGAGACAGTGGAATATTAGGCAAGGCAATATAAGGTATAAAGTAGGAAAAAAGTTCTAGGCTAGTTGTTTTAGCCAGTGTTTTATTATGTTGTAATAGATAATAATATTAATGTACTTCACCACTACCAACTTTTATAAGTTAGTAGTGGTGTGGCGTAATTAGCTATATTTACGAAGCCTTAGAGGGAGTCACGTGATGCTTTGGGAGTTTTCTGTGACTTGTCCAAAGCATTTGATTGTGCACACCTCTGGACATTGGTCAGGAAGTTTGGCACTATTGTACAGGCAGTTTGGCACTGGATCTTTTGAATTATATCCTATCTTAACAATAGGACTCAAAGGATGAAAATTAGTGAAACATTTTTTACGGATTTTATCGCGGTTTATTAAGATTTTTACAAGCCCGACGTTTCGGATACTTTACAGCAACCATGGTCACGGGAGGACTGAGGTGACAGATGTCCTAACGTTACAAAGTTATTCGAACTACCCTATGATACATCATTATTTTGATAAGTCCTCTCTACGCAGAAAGTGCTAACTGTATCTTTAATCTGTGGCATATTATTCTTGGTTTTTGATTTAATTATTTTAATAATGGGATCCCAAGCAGGTGGTAAGAGCCAGCCATCTTCTCTATTGAAATTAGGATGTTTTTTAATTTCAATAGCCTCGCGGATCATCCTTGGTTGGAATCGGTGTTCTTTTGCGAGTATCTGTGGTTTATCAAATCTGATATAATGGCGAGCTTTGTCAAGACTATGTTCACAGATGGCAGACTTAGTGTAGCGACGGTGTTTTAAGTCAGCTATATGTTCTTTAACGCGAGTTTTAATTGATATTTTGGTTTGGCCTATATAAGAGAGGCCACAATCACAATCAAGCTTGTATACTCCTGCATCTTGTAAGGGTATATGACACTTGACAGATGGTCAGAATTGACCTATCTTTTTAGGCGGCTTGAAATAAGTTTTAATAGAAGCTCGCTTTAGGATGAAGCCAATCTTGTCAGTGACGCCTTTCATAAACGGTAGCACAGCAGGTACTCGCTCGACGGTGGCTGGTTTCACACTTTCACTGTGACGGAGACGCGGTACCCGAAGCTTGTTGTCACGCAGTACTTGCTTGACATGTTGAAGTTCGGTCTCCAGGTGCTGCTCATCACAGATCCCTTGTGCTCTCTGAAACAAAGATTTACCCACGGTAGCTAACTGTGTTGGATGGTGGTGTGATTCGCCGTTTAAATACCTATCCGTATGGGTATTTAAATACCTATCCGTATGGGTATGTTTCCTATACACTGTGTGGCTTAAGGTGTTATTGGGATTACGGATAACTAATACATCTAAGAAAGCTAAAGAATTATTTGCCTCTAATTCCATTGTGAATTGAATATTAGTATTGATGGAATTGAGATGGTTTAAGAATATGGTTACTTTATCAGATGGCAATATTGTGAAAGTATCATCTACATACCGCTTGTAGAACCTGGGTGTTATTGGTAAGGTATGCAGAGCAGTCTCCTCGAAGTCCTCCATGAATATGTCGGCAACAACGGGGGATACTGGTGAGCACATCGCTACGCCATCTACTTGCTGGTAGAACTGGTTATTCCACAACATGTAGTCAGATGTAAGGCAATGTTTTAGAAGTTCAGCATGTTCTATTGGCATGTCATTCTCTCTTAGCTTTCTTGATACAATATTAAAGCAATCTTCCACCGGTAAGCATGTAAAGAGTGATTGCACATCAAAACTAACCATAGTTTCATTGTCGCTGAGATGTAGGTGTTTGATCCCATTAACAAAGTGATATGAATCCCGTGTATGTGCTCTGGTTTGTCCACGCAGCGGCGAAAGTACATGGGCAACATGTTTAGCCAGTCTGTAGGTTGGTGAGTCGATCTGGCTTACAATTGGACGTAGTGGAGCCTAGTGCCAAAAATACACAAGGCTAAGCAAAAAGCCTTGTGTATTTTTGGCAGCCCATACAGTTTAGGTGGCTTTGGACAAGTAGGAATTAAAGATTTGACGTCTAGATTCAATGAATTGGAATGCTTCTTTATAAGGTCACTGGTGATTTTCAAGACCTTGTTAGTTGGATCGGCTTTGATATCTGTGTAAGTGCTTCCATCCGATAAAAGTTGTTGAATTTTATCATTGTAATCTGACGTGTCCTTCACAACCGTTGCATTACCTTTATCCGCACGAAGAACCGTTAATTCTCGTCTGTTGCGTAGGTTTATTAACGCTTTGTATTGTTCGCGGGGAAGATTTAGTTTCGGCACAGAACTTCGTCGTAATGCTGACGATATATCTTGTCTGATGGCCTCCGAATCTTCCTTCTTTATATTATTTATCGACAGACAGTATTCAACGTTACAAATTATTTCTTCAAACGGGATTTTGCGAGGTGTAACACCGAAATTTAATCCCTAAAAATCTTAATAAACCGCGATAAAATCCGTAAAAATTGTTTCATTATAATGAGTGAAATTCGCGCAAACATTAGAAAACAATATGAAAATTAGTGTTAAAGATCCTCTGGGGGGGTCCTACAGGTATCCATTGTAGGTCCGTTTCTTTTTCTTGTTTATATCAATGATTTACCTCACTTAGTTAAAGATAACCAAGAGATAGAACTATTTGCTGATGATACTTCACTTATTTATATGATGATAAATCAAACGATAAGATACAAGAGCGTTTGTGTGGTAAAGGATACTATGAATTTAAAAAAAAAGGAAGACACCACAACTTGGGAACAGGGTGTTCCTGCTCGGCATTTCACGAATTAAAGTTCCACTCAGTTTTTTTCGCCTGTTCTTCTCAGTGGGTCTGTCTTGGAAGTAGATTCCGAATAATTGAAATTAGGTACTCCTCCAAAGAAATAAGCAGAACAGCTGTAGGACCCATGCAGACGGAATCGCCCACAAACGTGTCCCATAGCAGGTACTTGACTCAACTTACTTTTATATAACAGAGAAAGAGAACGGCGTGATTCTCGACCGCGAGAAGACCGCGATAGACGGCCCGAGAGGTCTGACGAGCGGCGAGACGAGCGGCGCGATGAGCGGCGTGACGAGCGACGTGACGAGCGACGTGATGAGCGACGTGATGAGCGACGTGACGAGCGACGTGACGAGCGACGTGAAGAGCGGCGTGAAGGACGCCGTGAGGAGCGGGACGCGACAAACGTCGAGACGAAGAAACCCGATATACGGAAAATGCCCTTTATTGGTATGTTGGCATATTCAATACTGACGGCGGATAGCAAATATATTTTTTCCTTTCGTGGAGCTATTCTTTAAAGGCTTCAGAATAGATTCCCGTCGGGAGAATCAACAAAATGTCAATCTTCACATTGATATTAACAATTTACATCGGTGACAAAAACTGATGTAAAAGAAGAAAATAATTATTAAAATGCAATAAACATATAATTCTATTTTTATATATCTACACAATGAAACACAAAGAACCAAGAATCTTATAAAAATATTTATAATTCTCTTCAGATTTCAAATACTTATCTAAAATAATTTTTAAAATTCAATAAACATATAATTCTATTTTTATACCTCTACACAATGAACCACAAAGAACCAAGAATCTTATAAAAATATTTATATTTCTCTTCAGATTTGAAATACTTATCTAAAATAATTATTAAAATGCAATAAACATATAATTCTATTTTTATATCTCTACACAATGAAACACAAAGAATCAAGAATCTTATAAAAATATTTATGTTTCTCTTCAGATTTTAAATACTTATCTAAAATAATTTTGAGAGATCTAAGCAAAAAACCTTTTTTCAATTTTAATTGATTATAACTTTGGTCATTTTTCCGAGCGCATCTTCAATTTTTTCAAAAACTAAACAAATTCATGCGATTCTTATGAGACGGAGAAAAAAAAATCATCTAAAAGGCACTTGTTGACTAGACTATTAGTAATATATCATATTAAGTGAGTCCACTTACATATAATGACATAAGATCAATTTTTCAGGTAAAATGCCAGTTTATAAAAACTTGAGCAAAAACATGAAGGCGGATGAACCGAAGAAGGACGATCAGAAGAAGAAGGAGGACCACGAGGCGACCAAGAAGAGGCAAGAGGTGATGGACGCCGAGATACAGAAGAAGGTAAGCACAGTGGCTGTCTTGTCTATTGAGCAAGAGTTGTGTGATGCTTAACATTGATGGTGCAATAAAAGACTTCGCTCTTAAAAGATCTGACTTATTTGGCCAGTAAAAATATCCGTTTTTTTTTTGTGTCAAAGTTGTACTAAATTTCGGATACATTTTTTTGAAGGTTTAGGGTCACTTACTGAGCATGAAATCACAAAACGCTGACAGAGCCAGGTGAAGCTTCAAGCGCCATCTTGAAAAAACATTTTTGTTGGTCGATATCTTGGAAACTATGCACTTTAGGGCAAAAGTTATTGAGACCATTATTGCAGAGAGTAAAATTTCGCATCTTTTATTGCCTGTAAACTTTTTTGTAAATTTTACCATTTACGATTGAATGTATCGGTTATTCTGTCCCGACCGATGTTCTTAAAATATTGGATTAATTAATAAAATGCAACGATTCGTTTTTAAAGATCAGTACAACTTTTTTTTTAAACTTTTTCTAATGTCCATACTTTTTAAGTATCATATAAATTAAATTGAAATACCCAAAATAAGAGGGCGGCAAAATTGCCGTGACACCCACACTACACCGCTGGATAGGCAAGACATGAAACGCAGGATAGGGTACCAGATTGTAGTAGTCAAATGCAGTAATAAAGAACCCTTTATCTAAGACCTAAGTGAAACGTCTATTTTAATATTAGAATCCAAAACAAATAAAAATAGATATTTCAGAGATGATAAAAATAATAGTACTAAATAAATACTAAAGTTGGATGCAATCGTCTGTCTAAAACCAAGCTATTTTTCTATAAACAACAGTGACGAGCAAATAAAAAAACAATCTAGACATAACGTAAAATGGCCTTAAATGATTTCATTCTTTATTCGAAATCGACGTCTATTGAAACGTGCAGTTCACTCCTATTATATGTATAACACATTGCATAATAATTTAACGTGAAACTTAAATTTTGACCAGGTGGCAGAATTCAAGGAGAAAATAGCGCGCGCTCAGGAGGAGCGGCAGCAGGCGGAGATGGCGGCACTGCCCGCACTGATGGGCTTACCGACTGTCATGGGCCTGCCGCCGAACGTGCCGCCCCCCGCAGCGCTCGCGTAAGAACCGCCCACTTACACACTCATCATATACAAATCCCAATTCCCCCCCCCCCCCCCGCTCGCGTCCACTTAAATGTACAACGAGTATATTGTATGTACTTGTGTCTAAAGGTTCATAGTGTAAGCAGGCCCAAAAGAAAATTGTAGGAATTAAAACAATCTTATAACTTAAAGATTTCAAAGATAAGATAATATACTCCCAAGCCATAAGATTAACTTGTAGCAGAAAAACATACTTGACGAAAAAATTGTAAAGGTGAGAAGTGAATTTCCAAATTCGCGCGATATTTAATCTGGTCTTGAAGGGATATGCTTCTTTGATTGCTCTGAAACGTGTTTCCAACATTACAGACCGCCGGCCATTCAACCACCGCCGTCGAATCTTCCGAAGGACTTCCAAGACGCTTTGGACATCATCTTCCCCTCGGAGGTCAAGAAGGAGATGGCTCAGCAGGAGTTATTCCCCGGGTTAAACCAAAGCATGAACCCACTATCCCCCTTCCAAGTGGGCCTGGGTGGGGTGATGAATCCGTACCCTCAAATGAGCATCCTGGGAGAACCACCAATGCTGATGGGCTTCAATATGAACCCGATGTTCCCAAGACCGCAGCTCTACGACAACCACGTGCCGATTGTGACCAATAAGAATAGGAAGGGGAGATTCAACAATGAGGTCAGTCAAGATGCACCAGAGAAGAAGAAATCCAAGAATAAAGAGGAGCTTGATGATCTGGCGATGCTGGGGATCGATGCGTCGGACGTGGGAGCGGGCATGTAGAGAACAGTAGTGCTTTGGGTGTTTGTGCGGAAGTAATGTGATTAATTGTGACATATATAATAAAAGGTCAAAAGGAAAGTAAATATTTAAAAATTTGATAGAAAAAAAGACCAACATGAAGGTATTGATTTTATTGGGTTCTATCACTTTTTACTTTACCAAAAATATGTATAATGATGATATTATACAATCGTTTTCTTTAGAATATAGTTTCCAACTCTGTGTGTATTCTAATTACAGCACTAACGCGCATTATGCGGCATAATGCTCAATGTTGATATTCCAATTACAGCACTGCTTTGCACAATCAAGCACTCTCAAAAGTAGTGCTTCCGCATGATGTGGTAGCAGAAAATTAACAAGTGGTTTTTCTTTCAACTTGGCATTGATCGAAATTTTATTTTTATTATCATTAGTAATTATTACTTTAAAAAAAATGAAGTTTTCAATTCATTTTAGTTTCTTGGAAATAATAAAAAGTTTATTCAGATTGTCTTGAAAAGTAAATATAAATATGGATGAAGGTATAAACATTGATTCTCTCACAATTATTTTTCAAACTTAACTTGGCATGCTCTGCTGGTGCACTTTTCGGCATTGTGCAGCACTGAGTCGCATTATGCTCTGTAATTGGAAACTGGAAACACACTTTGTTACAAAGGGACTTAGTATAATAGGGAATATTCATGATACTATGAATATATTTATAAATTTTGCATCACAAAATATGCATATGTTGAGCGATAATATAAATTTATTGTAATGACATTTAGTTGACATATTAAAAAGAGTGGAAAATCAGTAAAGTTCGATCTAGTAGCACTAAGCAGATCAGAGATCTGAAAGAAATCAGATTTATTCTACGTCAATAAAAAGTATCTCATGGGTGTTTTGATTAGGCAGAGTGCAAACACATATGGATAACAGTGCAATCCTTTGAAGTTTCCGTGTTTTTTTTTTTGAGGAATGAAACTACAAACAGGTCAAGAACACCAAAGATGAACATGTATGAAAGCGCTAATGGAAGTGGATGAAGCCTATGTATTTCAGAATCGTGGCCAGTAGAGAGAAGTGGTATCTGTGTCCCACAAACTGCAAGAGGTGTGGCAATATGACGGGACGCCTCACCGTCCTAGCACCAGACGACTGAGACGACTGTCACCTGTCGTGTCTAAAACTATCTCTTAAGTTAGAGTTAGTATGTTGTGTGTTCATTGCGGGGCTCTTGAAAGATATAAAATAGTAGTTAAAAATTGTCATTTGGATCATTTTAATGTATTATGAGTATGATAACAGAACAAGCAATTTACTGGACCGGACCGCAGCTAGGTAATGGTGACGTAGCAAGTTTATCTGCATAAGACTTTAAACTATCGTGGTCATTTTTACCATTAAAACTGTTTATGTACATGGTTTACATTTTTATTTCGCGGAACTTGACATTTCGGCATTGTCTACGAACGGCTTGTTTCCGAAACTGTAAATCAAACTTCAGGTCCGCCAAGTTTGCATTACATGTAATTATAAGAATATGTTGGTCATCACATGAGGCTTCCTTAAGAGCGAATAATTAGTTTTAAGAAATACGCTCTTATCGCACAATCAACAATTATCCAAGTGCCGGAATCTTAATGTTATACGACTGTATATTGTAATGTATTATCAATATTTTTGGCAAATTAAATAATTTTTGAAAACGTGTTTTTTATTCTAAATGTGTCGTCACCATTAATTCCCGTTAAGGTTAATAATAAATTATAAATACATACTTAATGTCTATACTAATATTATAAAACTTAAAAGTTAGTTTGAACGCGCTAACCTCAGGAACTACTGGTCCGATTTGAAAAATTCTTTCAGTGTTAGATTTATCGAGGAAGGATATAGGCTGTAATAACATCACGCTGTGACTAACAGTAATTAAGTTGAGTAAGTTAACGGGCGAAGCTGCGGGCAACAGCTAGTCAAATATACACAGGGTGTAGTACATATTATTTTACGTAGCAGGGAATCCCTGTATTTCGGAACGAAGTAGACCGTATGCACACGGTCAATGATACTTCCAATATATATTTTTGTATTTTTTTTTATTTTGAAAATTTGAACGTAATAAATTAGCTCTTTACAAGTAGTATTCAAAATGATTTATGAACTATAAACTAATTAACATCGAGATAAATCGTCACAAATTCGATGCGAGTCCACATACCAACGATATCAAAATACAAAGTAAAAATATAATTATTACATTTATGATTACTACTGCGCATCATGCGACGGGACCCGCCCCTTTGAGAGTGTGGCAACTCAATAAGGAGTGTAGCAGATCGCACCTTCACCTTCAATTTTCTTCTTATCGCGAAAAGCGAGAGCCCCTGCTGTTGTTAGCCCATAACCGCTTATTTTTAAGGCGGTATTGCCTTAATAAGAGGGGACGAGATATATATATATATGACTGAGATCTATTTGCGATTTATTCAAGTCGCCACTTGCCATCATCTGTCAAGATCAGGCGACTGGGATCTGGGAATCCTGTACCTGACTGACTGATTCGGAGATGGTGAGGGGATAACTCTATCAAGGAATCAGCATAATTTAAATTCTACAAATTCCATATCAAAGCAATAAATTTAAAAAAATAAGCGCCAATATTAATTATAAAATCTCGATAGAGACGATTTTAAGAGCACATATTATTATTTGTTATTACAGATGACGAGTTGTTCCGTTATCGTATAAAACTTGACACTGAATGAAATTATCGGGCGCGTTTCGTAAGAGGCATCAATCTTTACATCACGTATGAAAAACAACACGCTCACTGACAGCACGAAAATATATTATAGTGATAAATTGTCTGTCCGCTCGTAGCAATATAATAATATTAACTATGGACACTTTTACACCCCCTCAATCTGGTCTGTGGTAAGTTCTCGAAGTACTTGTTTTACGGGTAACAGACAACGGAAATATATTTAATACTTTTATACTTTATATTATAATACATATTTAATACACAAGGAAAACATCCTCGACTGATTTCGAGGAGGAGACCTGTGTCCAGCAGTGGGACATTTATGGGTTGACATTATAATACTTATTACATAGCACTCATATATTTATTCGATGATGATGCATTGATAATTATGTGATCGCAAGTGCTCGTAATCCTTCATAAAAATAAACAAATTAACAAGGACTATATCGTTTGCTATAGGTAATACGCAAAATATACTAAATGATGTAATTATAATAAATATTGCGTGACTTGAAACAAATGTGTTGAAATAAGTCTCAAAAACTGAGTAGAAAAAGCTAGTAAATAAGAAACTTATTTATCTATACTAATATTATAAAGCTGAAGAGTTTGTTTGTTTGATTGTTTGAACGCGCTAATCTCAGGAACTACTGGTCCGATTTGAAAAATTATTTCAGTGTTAGACAGCTTATTTATCCAGGAAGGCTGTAGGCATCACGCTGTGACTTATATGAGTTGAGTAACCGGGCGAAGCTGCAGGCAACAACTAGTTAAAGGATAAAATCGTACAGTTGAACTGGTGTAAAATGAAAACACATTACTGATTTCTTAATCTGGAGCAATTTCGTGAACAAGCCATTCGAATGCCGGAAAAACATCCCTTTTTGAACTGTCATAAATTATGTACAAGTAAACACTCGCGAAATGCCTAGTGCATATGCTTATTAGCGCGTATTGTTGAAGAACCGCCTTCAGTAGAAGCCTGAGATCGCAACGCATCGGTCCATTGCATCATATCGTAAGTGATTTTACGTCTACTTCGGGTACTAGGATTTAGGTTGAAATATTGTACTAGCTATAAAAGGAAACAAGGAGACAATACAAGAAATAGAGAGCAATTCTATCTGTTTTTGTTTTTATACGCACATTGATGTTAAAATACTTAGATAAGAAAGTAATAAGATATTTTTAGCATTTGAGATACAAGAAATATTTCGTTTTATTTTAAATATTATTACCGGGCAATAAATCGTAATCATAATAATTAAACCGTATAGTTTCAAAAATCCATATTGATAAACAAAATTACACATACGGAAAAAATATTAAGTACCTAAACAATCATTAATTTTTTATGACTAGAAAGTGCTAGATATCTTTTACGATTAGTCTAAGAAGTTGATTATAATAGGTAGAGCGAATCAACTATTACATCTTATTACACAACAAAAGGTGATACTTCTTGCTTATGTTGAGGAATCCGTAGGTAGGCCGTAGGTATAGAACATTTTGGCAAGAGCATTTTATTTGGGATATGTGAAATATATTCGTTCAATATTACCCGTGTCCGTTATCTCGGCCCACTTTCAATGAATGCAATGGTTTATACGAGTACCGCGGCTCCCGCCATTCAAACTGGTCACTCGGAGATTGACATCCGATTCAGAAGGTCGATCGATCCTTTTTTTGATATCGCAGGGAAATCCTTTATGGATGTAGCCAGGATCTTTGGGTAGATCCTGACCCTATGTGGGACTGGCACCTTAAGGCGAAGGCTAATGCAGACTACTCCTCGAGGTCGATCGATACTTCGTCGTCCAAACATAATTCCTATTTTAAGATAAATTGTAACCGTTTGTGTTCCTTGAAAATAAATAAATAATAAGTACTTAATATAAAATGTATACTGATGATAACACAGGATCTTATAAACTTAGGCTGAAACTAGGTAAATGTGGCGCGAACGTGATAAAAATGAATCGAAAAAAAAGGCAGCAAGGAATCAATCGCAAGTAAAGGTTGTGACGCTATTTTCGTTAGATGCGAAAGTAGTCAAACACAATAATAGGTATAGATAGATACCTTGCTCCTAAAAACCTTTGAAAATCCATAACCAAAATCCTTCAATACTTTAAATATAAGGATCAGTATCAGCAGAGTTTACAAATTAAAAAATGTATATTATTGTGTTTAACTGTACAATGTTCACACCCCTCTCTGTATTTCTCTCAGACGCGTAGGTATGCCTTCCAATAAGCTGTTCAGCGATAGGTAATTGTAGAGTCAGTTAAAACATTTTCGTGGATTAATCTAACCAATTATCTATATTTAGAAAAAAACTGAACAAGTGTGCATAGATGATGATAAGGGTTTTTATTTTGTTATAATGCTCAACTATTTAATTATGGTTGAAAGTTTCATGATGCAATATATGACCTTATGGAGATGGAAAGCTAGTTAAAATATGAGCGTTCGGTACGACGATGGAAGTTCGGGGGATACATGTAATAATGATCTTCGTAAAGTGGTCGACTCAAGTTCAACCAACCGGCGATCACAGTGGTCATTAAAAGAAAGCCCCCTAATATATGAAAAATTGTGTCTCTTAATATAGGCAGATACAATACAAACATCCTATCAACCGTATGTTTGTAATAGCCAATAGCATAAATACCGGTCCCCACCGTGGTTCAGGACTTGACGTGGCGGTGGGGCTCAGTAGCCTAGGGTGAGCCCAGTACCTTGGGCGAAGCTAATTGAAACGAGGGGGCTCTTTGTACTCCTCTTATAAGAAGAGGGGACAAAAGAGCAGAGGGCAAGGGGTGAGGATGGGAACCTCACCCCATTGTACTGTCCCGACGACGGGAGGGGTTGTTCTGTGGTGCGGGACAACCCCTCTGTGGAGGTGGCGTTGGTCCCTTGCGGGACTAACTAGCCGTCGAGGCGCCCTGTTTCTGTTTGGTGAGATCTCACCAAAGGCAGCATTAGTGGCACTCGCCGGGTTTTAGTGGGTAGAGCTGCGTCCACTTACCAGCTTTCAGGCGCAGCGAGTCTCACATACCCGCATGGGGAGACCCACTCACCCGCATGATGCCTCAGAGCATTTTCCGACGTTAAAGAAAAAAACACATACCGGTAGCGACCAATATTTGGTTTATTTTATCTCGTAAATAATGAAATCTACACCCGCAGTGGAACATCTTTTATATTATTGTCATCACAGCCAGATAAGGTTTATAAAGTTTATCATGGGGACATCTTATGTAAGCGTATTTCATATTATAAAACTGATATTAAAATATACCTACATGTTTCCCAATGGAATCTTTTTATGATTACAAAATGTGTACTGTTATTATGAGACAAAAATAATTATATGTATTGTTCTAGCTTCAATGCATATCCGTTAAGTGCATATTATATATCCAAAAAGTTTACAGAATATGTGGTCTAGCTATATAGCTAAACATAAGCGACCTTTACATGTCCCACTGCTGGGCACGGGGACACTACATCTCGAAATCATAGATGAAGTGTATTAGTCCATAATTTGCGTACGCGCACTTGCTCCATGTAGAAATAAGTATTTTTAGTTTTTTTTGTGTTCTCAGGTAAAAGATGTCTTCAGACAAAGTATTCCACTCCCGATCGCAGGGTATTCCATCGGAAGGTGTCAAAGATCAGTACGCAGATGGCAAAGCCGCGAAGATATGGAAGAAGTACATTGGCGACAGTAACGAGCGGACCCAAAACTACAAAGACTTCTTGAGTGGTCTACTGAAGAAACATGGCTGCAAGAAGGTGCTGGACGCTGCCTGTGGAACTGGGTATGTGTTATATATCTCCACTATCATAGTTCCACTATCCTCCTTACTTCTTTCATGAAACAGCTTTGTTCTATTTTGGAAAGAAGGGCATGACAGGCGGTATCATTACATTTTTTTATACCAAAGGAGGGCAAACGAGCAGTTAAAGCCTTTTGGCGACTATCAACGCCAATACACATCCGCACAATCAGAGAGTATGCAGATACGTTGCCCTCCTATTCCCTATCCTCCCAATGGGCCACCGGAAACTCACAAACCGCACGAAACGCGGCAGCATCGCTGTCACTTGACGCCGCTGTTATGACAGCGAGAGGTACCACCCCGGTTGTGCCGGCCCAATCTGGCTGCAAAGTAGCATGGCACTTCTATTCTTTCTTATATAGACATACCATCTTCGTCTCAGGATAGGCAGTGCGAGAGTGGTTTGGGGTAACCCCAGGTGAACTTGTCTGTGTCCAAGGGCTACAGCGTCAGTGTGTGCTGATCCAAGTCCTATAAAAATACTAAAATAATAATTAGCTTATTATGTATGTTTCAGGATCGATTCAATGATGTTATTGGACGAAGGCTTCCAGGTGGTGTCAGTGGACGCCTCCGACAAGATGTTGAAACACGCACTCAAGGCTCGCTGGGACAAGAGGAGGGATGAGAGATACGACGCTTGGGGTGAGCACAATATCCTCAAAATTATTGGGATAGGTTGCCTCAATGTTTTGTAAGAACCCATAAATATCGGAGATGTTTATAAAGGGGAGAGATGTGACTTGTTTGTTTGTTACGATTTAACTTGAAAACTATGCGACTAATTTTAAAAATTATTTTACTATTACAATGCTACGCTAATATGGTGTGACATATAAGGGCGCGGCTCCACCGCGGCGCCCGGATCGGCTACGCACGTTTGTCAAGTTTCGCTTTGTAAGAAAATGTATGTGATTGTATCCACTGCAAATTGCAACCCACGGACACGCTACGCATTAATTAACATTTTCAAATACGTGCGTAGTCTGCGCTAACACACTTGCGCAGGCTAGCTCTACATAATGTAATATACATCATACATACAAATCGCGTATTTTGGTGGGAATATTTAAAACGTTCAGTTAAAATATACAGTCGAAAATAGAATCTCCTCCTTTTTTGAAGTCGTTTAAAAATAAGCCTTCACTATCGTAATTATTGGCAACAGATATAAAACCGAGAATCCCGCGGCCGCCGGCTGGTCCCCTGCCACTCGCGCCACACTTGTACCGGCTACATCGTCATCCAATACGAAGCAAACTAAAATGTATTTTATACATTTCAGTCATCGAGGAGGCTAGCTGGGAGACATTACCAGAAGACATCCAGAGGTTCCAGCCGGGAGCGTCGTTTGATGCTGTCATCTGCCTTGGAAACTCCTTCGCCCATTTGCTAGATGAATACGAGGACCAGAGGACACAGAAGATGTGTTTGAAGAACTTCGCGAGGGTGCTCAAGCCGGGTGGTCTGCTGTTCATCGACCACAGGAACTATGATGCCATGATCGAAGGACGGGCCGTGCCAGGACACTCCATTTACTATAATGTAAGATAAATTTACGAGACAATGAGACTGTTGTTTTCCAGGGTATGTTCTGACTTCTGGCTGATAAATAGGGTCCTACAAAATTGTTAAAACATAATATATTTAATTCTATATTAAATACTATAATAGAAGGTAAGGATGACTTGCATCCCTTTTTTTGGACCATGATTTTTTTTATTTTGACGACAAACAGGCAATAAAGAGGCGGTATAATTCCTCGCACAGAATATTTCTTTTGCATGCATTTACTGATTTACGAATTAGGTACCAGTAAATGTTTATGTAGTTACCTACGTGATTATTTATTATTGATTTGATGATCGCTTGATCTCAACTTAGATTTTATCTCGAAAATATTAACAAACACTTTATTAGTCTGTTTTTTGTTATTTACAAATCAGTTTCAACCAGTACCTACAAACTTTACAGTTGCAGATGACGACGTGAATGTTCGTTATCTGTATTATTAAATAATATTGAAACGTGAGAGATAGCCTATCTATTATGTTAACCTTTTACCTAAAGTGTTCACATCCGCACGAGAATTAAATTATAACCAACTCACAACTAACGCTTAAAAGTTTAACAGTTGTTAAAGTTGTTTAAAACAATGAATTCACAATACTCTGTTTTAAATATGGCGGCAATTTGTAATTCAAGTTTAGTTGGAAATTATGGACGTTTAAAAAAGTTGAAATAAAAGCATTTATACTTAGAATTATCCCTAAATATAATGTAATAGGCCATGGAGCGAGCCATGCTCGGCATCAATTTCAAGACCGTAGGTATTCGCAATACCGGGATCTGACGTATCCGAATACGAATATCATACGAATATCAAAGACGTCGGAGATAGGGTAGCGGAGTTGAAATGAAGTTGGTCAGGACACTTGGCTAGTCGTGGTGATGGCAGGTGGTTCACGGCGAATGATGGCCTAGACTGGGTCGGATTTGTTCAGGACGTCCTATGGCGAGATGGATCGATGATGTGAAAATTCTTTATACGCAGAAACGTGGATGAGACAGGGGAAGGGACAGAGGAAGGGACAGAGGAGATTGATGATAAAATGAAGCCTATGCTCAGCTGTGGGCAATAACGGGATGATGATGATGATAATATCAACGGACAAAGTATAACCATTCATTAGTTTCACTTGTCAATATCACCAACACCCAGTTTGGCACGAATTGTGGGTACATGTACCTACCTACCTATAATAGTGTGCCATGTCAATAAATACCACATACCTACTACCTATATTAGTTATTAAGTCCCCTTTATCATTTTGGTAAGTCTTGGAAAGGCATATCATATGACATATGCTGATTTATAGAGCATATCTGTAGAACTAAATTCATAGTTGATATAATTGCACCCCATCTAGCAACTATTTTTAATAAATGTATTGAATGTGACGTTTTTCCTGACCTAATGAAACAGTAGTCTTGAGTCTTGTCTCTTTTTAAATCTGGTTGTACATCTGATATTAACTTTAGTCCGATATCGCTAAACCAATGTACCTTTCTCGAGAGTGTTGTTTACCTCATCTTAGGTAATTTAGTTTCTTAGACCTAGAATGGTTCCCTGTGGGACCCCATCTCTATTTTAGTCCCGGAGGATCTTCTCCACCCTTTGAGTCATATTTGTTATGGTAATTTATAAGATCTAGAGTCGTTCCGCCTATTCCACAAACGCCTTCGACAAGTCACAAACTACTCCCAATGCATCACGTGACTAGTCCCAGGCCTCTTAAATATTGGGCATATTTAAGAGGATTTTAAATTAACAGAGTCTGTTGTGGAGCGCCCCTTTCAGAATCCGAATTGTTTAATGTGCAGTATCATATTATTTTCAAAGTGATAAAGTAACTGATTTATTATAAGATATTTTGATGGTATTATCTATACAGATAAATAAAATTGGAGTGTCTGTTTGTAATATTAAAATAACCGCTTTTTACTAAATGCATATGGATGTATACACTGTACATATACCAAAATAACATATTTTTACAATTTTTGTATGTCTGTCTGTCTGTTTGTTCCTTCTAATCTTGGAAACGGCTGGGCCGATTTTGACGGGACTTTCACTGGAAGATAGCTTATGTTATAGGGAGTAACTTAGGCTATAAAACTAATCATTATCAATCCGAGTACGGCTATAAATCTAAGTTAACGCGGGCGAAGCTGCGGGCAACAGCTAGTTTTGAATAAAAGAAAATGATTTTGGTTTTTTATTTTGATATTAAGAACAATGTGTACTCGTAAGGTGGTTATTATTATATTATATAGACTTATATTTTAATGTCTTTTTTCAGTCTAAATACCCGGTGGACATTAAAACCCTGGTGCTGGTAGTGCAAGGTAAACCTGAGCTGGTAGCGCTCGACTACTGCATAGGAGCTACTGATGACGGCAGCATTAGTGAGAAAAGGTATCAGAATTGTAGTATTTTAATATAGAATCTAGTCTCCTTTTATCGTTCCCAAATTACTACATGTGGGTATTTCTTGGCTCTTGCGCCGGATTATTGTTTGCTTGAGACGCACATATTACCATCTCTTGCGACCAAAGCACGAATATGTTTTAATGTAGTGTTGCAGCCTCGACCAACCTAATACCATGCCTAAAGCAAAAAACTAATGTTTTTAATATTGCAGCGAATTCCGATTATGCTACTACCCACACCGACTCGACACATTCACCAAGATGTTAGACGAAGCCTTCGACAACAAGGCGAAACACAGCATTTACGCAGACTTCCAACCTCTGGACCAAGTGAAGGTTCCAGCCTATTACATACATGTCATGCAAAAATCGCTAGATTAATACTTAAGATACAATTAGTAATAAATTGTACTTTTATTATTTATGCAAATAGACCATAAATTATTTTCCTCTCTTAAGTATAAACATTTTGCAAAGATCTGCAACATATATTTAAAATTTATTTGTTATAATAATTGTATACTTTTTTATTGATATTTGTAAAATTATTGCATAAAAATAAATGTTGTTATATTAAATACTCTTGTATTAATTGACGCTCAACTTAATATGTTTTACCTATTTGTTAATAATTGTATTGTTAAATAAAATAATTTTACAATTCTTGATTTTGTTTCCATACCAAATATATTTTTTTTATTTAGCAGACACGCATCATTGTTGTTATAGGTGAGGGTATATTCCAGAAGCAAAAAAACTTGTCTTACAATGGAAAGTAGACTCGATTCTGCAGCCTTTGCAATTAGAAAAATTCGTAACTAACCGAATGAAAATACGGTGCGTATGATCATGCAGACGTATAATAATCATGCATACTTCCCTTTGATACTTGAATACTTCTAGTCTTATGTCTTACGGCATTTTACTATGGGCGGATATTTAAATCATTTTATTATCCACTTTCGCAGATTCGCGATTTTCGTGTTGCAGAAGCGAGCTATATAAACTGTTTGGCCCTCAAGGTATCATTAAGAGACAAGTTTGAAGAAATTTCCATCTTGACTAGCCTCTCAGTACACAATTGCAAAATGTGATGTATTTTAGCAAAAACATAAATGAATTGAGAAAACAAAACAAAGCTAGTAAATCGTTTTTTTTACAATAGGATCCCAGTAAATGTTTTACAACATTCCATTAATGAATTTAAGACTAGTTAATGAATGTTTGTCTGGTAAATGAAATATAAGATTTTATTGAACTAAGTTACTCCTTATAACATCATCTATCTGTCAGTGAAAGTCCCGTCAAAATCGGCCCAGCCGTTTCAGAGATTAGCCGGAACAAACAGACAGACAGACAGACAAAAATTGTAAAAAATGCTATTTTGGTATATGTACCGTGTATACATCCATATGCATTTAGTAAAAAGCGGTTATTTTCATGTTACAAACAGACACTCCAATTTTATTTATCTGTATAGAGTATAGATACTACACCTCGTGAATAAGACATTTGCTCTTAAGGTTTTTAAATATTACTTACTTTTACTTAATTTTGATTTGAATTGAAAGCAATTTTATTAAAAATATAACAATAATAAAATATCTTCAAATATTTATTTATTTTTACTGTTTACATCATGCATAAGTTATTAGTAACTAATATACAACCAGTAGAATATATTTTTAATTTTGGATATACAGTACTTATATTAAATGAAACACATTAAAAAAAACGGAATAATTTAATCTAATAAAAATTATATAAGAGATATGAACATGAGAATTAACTTAGGGATGTCCGAGGGCTTAAAGATAATTTAAAACTAAACTAGTTGTAGCCTATGATCCGACGATGATGTTGTTGATGGGAATGTGTATCAGCTTTACGAAGAATCCAATGAAGCCCATGATGCAGAAACCAATTGCTGTAGCGATGGCAATCTTTTGAAATTCTGGAAAACAATAATTATTTTAATTAGAATGGTTATAAACAATCGGAGCATATACTTAAAATCTCATGCATACTTATGGTGGAAAGGATATATTTATGGCTTACATTTTTGATAAATAATTTAAGTTTTTATTAGTAACTAGCTGTTGCCAGCAGCTTTGCCCGCGTTCACTTAGATTTACAGCCGTACCCAGATTGATGATGATTATTTTATAGCCTAAGTTACTCCTTATAACGTCAGCTACCTGCCAGTGAAAGTCCCATCAAAATCGGCCTAGCCATTTCAGAGATTAGCCAAAGAGACAGACAGGAAAACAAAAATAGTAAAAAAATCTATTTTGGTATATGCACCATGTAAAAGCGGTTATTCTAATATTACAAACAATCCAATTTTATTTATCCATATAGATAGAAAATACACATCATGTAAAAAGTGGAGTTTGTATCATTATTTGATGTACACAAAATTAGATCAAAGTATATTAGTGGCAAGGATATATTAATTTGATTCCAAAATCTTGCTTTATTCTTATTGCTCATCATTATTTTTTTGCTTTTATACTAGGTTATTTAAAACACAAATGTAAAATACACAGTAATGTAAGAGATAACTAAATACATTATGTTTATAATTCAAATTAAATGATTTAGAATCTAAGCTGTTTCGCACAACTGCAAGTCAAACAATGACTGCAGTTGTGTGAAAGTACAGCCCATATTAAAGGAAGTCTTTTGATCTGATAGCAGCTTCAGATTCTTTTCATTTTTCTCTCACATTGAATAGTATGCATATTGCACTAGAGTTAGACTGGCATTGAAGTTTTATATGCAACAGAGCCTTTACCTTTCTATGAGTCAACACAAAGAGATAGCCAAATCTTCACAGGAGACTTTATAGAAGATAATAAATTTCTGAATAGTTTATCGATGCCACCTACATTGGTAAACTATCATTACATAAACATTAACAACATATTTTAGAATTATTATTTTGAACCCAAAAGCTACCTCAATCTTAGTATTTGTAACTAATAGAGGTTAACATAATTCCTACAAATATTATAAATGTGAATGTAAGTTTTTTTGTTATGCTTTCACACGAAAACTACTGAACCGATCATCATGAAACTTTGTACACATATTCTTTGAGGTGTTAGAAGTAACATAGAATACTTTTTATGAAAAAAAAGAAGTAGCGGGCATCAGCTCGTGTTAAATAAGAGAAAAAATATATTAAAATCCCCAAAGGGTAAAACTAGCAGCCAGCCTAGCAAACAATGCTAGATGCTCATTAAATACACTAAATACCAATAGATAAATGAAAAAAAAAACATTAATGGATTATAATATTTGACCTGACATCTTTATGTTAAGTAAAGGAAACAAAAATACATTTGTTACTAGAGTAATAGTTTTACAAACTAGTGTATGTGTACAGCCAAAATACCGTAATATACAACGGCTGTGGCAAAGTGCCAATCAGATGGTTACTGATAAACATACAATGGCTTTGTTTCAAGCATATAAATTTAATCTACCAACCTTTCCTATCTGGTTTTGTACATCTTCGAACTAATCTGATGGAGTCCTTGGCGAACTGCTTACCAGGTTCCACAAACTTAGCGATTTGATCCATGTTCTAGAAATAAGATGCGCTAATTAGAAATCCGCTAGCGAATAAATAACTGTTGAAATGTCTTCAAGTACTATTTAATGAATACACACCGTTTAAATATTCCTTGAGTATATCTTTTTGTGATTAGTTTTATAAAACGTATGATATTAGCAATATACGTAAAATGCAAGTGACCGTCGATCAAAATGACAACTAGTAAGCAAACGTCAGCCACGTTTCGATGAAGTTCGGCACGTCATCAAACATATTGTGCGTGGATACTGGATACTCAGCACACAATCCAAAAAATACAGTAATATAATCTTTAATATTTTTTGAAATTTATAGTATAATGTTTGTCACAAAACATAGTAAACTATTTTAATTCTATATTTTTTTAATAATATTAAAATTTTGTCCAATGGGTAATTTCTATTTTTGTATAAAATATTGTCATTTAAATATTATCAAAATCATAACTCAACACATAATTATTACTCATTATGGTCCTTAGAGTGTATAAAATTAATCTCATTCCATTAATTTGGTTAATTATTTTTAAAACCCCACATATTGTGCTATAAGTTATAATTAATCGAAGAGCTTTTTTAACATAATATAGTTCGATCCCTCTGCCTTCTTTTCTTCTCTACGACCAATTCATATTCCCTTTCCCATGTCATGTTTGATAAATAATCCTATTAACTATTAACCCTTTAGTTACCACAACAATAACTTCAGAATTACGACAATGAACCTAACGAGCTTCCACCACCCGCAACGTTCACGTCAGTACCAGTAAACGAAGGAATAACCGGCAACTTTTTAATTATATTTTTTTTTCAATTTATATTCAAATTTCAACAAGATATTTTTCGCACCATTTTTATCCCTGTGAATACCTTTACGACATACACTGCAGTACACGTAACGGTGTGGGGATTTGGAAACTTGTAATTTTTGTTGTATTTCACTCTCGTAACATTTACTACAATTTTTAGTTGTAAACGCTTCATTGATTATATACAAGGATAAATTTTTACGTTGTTTTATTATTTTCAAAATATCGTTGTGTCTAAACTTCCTGTGTCCTTTGAAAGTGCCCCTGTTCATAAAATCAAAGCCCGCTCCGTAAACCACCAGAGTGTCTGGCTCTTTGCCGAAAAATTCATCCACAATTTTATGATTCGTTTTTTGATCATGCATATATACTTGTCGAATCGCAATCTTTGCAATCTCCTCTGTTCGTACACTTTTTGTTTTTCGTCGAACCATTTTAGTTGAAATTTAGTATATTCTTGTACATTTGAATTTTTACAACTAATTCCAAAACCACCCATTTCTTTCTCCAAAGATTCCCTGTCATTTCTAATTTTTAAATCGACATCTTTTATAAATTTCAATCGCTTCCTATCCCTGTGATGTTCACGAGTTTCGTACACGACTCTTTGCTTTTTTTAACATTTTATATTCAAAAGTTTGATCACCACTACCACTCCTTCTACTGCACGTAACTATCGGTGTCTTGGCTCCCGGATCGACTGCAATTATATTTTTATACTTTTTATGCAATTGATTTTCGTTTTCGTTCGAAACTGCCTCTCTCTTTGCACGCTTACTTTTATATTTATCCTCTTTTGAAATAACTCTATTCATAGACAATGAAACGCAAACGCCGTCCGCCGCAAACCGAAGGATTTTTTAGGTATTGAGAAACACCGCCTCCAATATTGCTTTGGATCATTTTCGGAAAATTGAACCCAAGCGGACGGTGTGTTCTCTTTGTCCACTCTGCGCAGTAGTTCCTGAAAGCATCTAGAATCGTAGGTGATGTGTTACAAGCCGTGTTTATATATCGTCGGTGATACTCCCAGACCGCGTAACCAGCAGTGCTGATAACGCGTATCTACAAAAGTATCAAAAATGAAATTTCGCGCGTACTAACAGGCAACGGTAATTGGCTGCGACGCGCATCGTCCGTTTGGTGGGTCGTCCAATCAGAGAGTCGTAAATGAAAGAAGTCGAAACCGCGAGAGTGGGTATCCTGCACAAATTTTACAAAATACCGCGGAACTACGCTGAAATTCGTACAAGGTGTGGGTGTTTAGTTAGTGGCTCGCAAAAATAAATTATTTTCGTAAGCTGAACAGGAATAATCGGTAAGTATGTAATACTATTTGAGCTTATGTAGCCTTAGTTACTTAATTAAAGTTAAATTTAGTGAAAACACTACATTATTTAGTTCTAAACCACATAATATACGTTTTTATTGTATTTACGCGGTTAAAGATTTCGTCAATTTCTTCTGGGTTAATATGTATATACGCGGAATAAGCAATAACATTTAACTGGGTTCAAGATCTTCTAATCTAGTATATTTTTAAAAGTAAAGTATTATTCGTTATCCGCATATTAAAAAAATACTTTTTATAGTTAGTCCTTATTTTATAATTAAAATAAATTACATTAGATAGTAAGTTTAGAGTTTTTTAAATTATGTTGGTTTAAATGGTAGGTAATTAAGTATAAAACTAATTAGGTGCGTTAAAATTTCAGAAAAAGATGGAAGAAGAGCAAACTGATGCCACAGATATAGATTCATTGGAACATGTTGACCACAATTATAGTCAAGTTACGATATTAAAAAAACTTGAAAAGCGAAGACAAGAACTTATTCTTAAGAGGCAGAATCTTTTGAACACGCTGCCCTGGAATAACACATCCATATCTTTGGCCCTACCTCAGGAAACTAAATGCCTACAAAAAGAAACTGAAGATAGCACTGCTGCTTGTGTCACTGTTTCCGCAATTGGTCTCGACTCCACAGATTTAGACCTCAGATCCACTCCACAGTCTGCATTTCTGGATTTTTCTTCTGATGACTCCGTTGCTGATCCAACTTATGTTCAACTTTCCGACATAACGAATGTTCAGCCCATTGAATCAATTAACAATATTAATTGGTTTCCAGAAAGAGATATTGAGCCAGATGTGGCCAGAGAGTCACGGACAAGAAAACGAAAAGCTGACTCAAGGACTTGGAAAAAAGAAATTAACATAAAGAAGAGAATGTTGGGAAAGGATTACATAGGGTACAAGAAAGTTGGTGACAAATACGTTCAAAACGAACCGAAACCCAAAAGAAACATGAGTTCTCAATGCGATTCAGCTTTTTGCGCTCGCAGCAAAGTCATGTTTTGTCCACTGTTGAGTGAAGAAAAGCGACAAACAATTTTCGATAACTTCTGGAGCATGTCATGGAAAGAAAAAAAAATGTATGTGATTTCGATGGTCGATAATGAACAGGTAAAAAGAAAAACAACAGAAGGTTCCTCTAGACGTTCAAACACTAGAGTATACTTTCTGCAAGTGGATGGCAAAAAGGAAAGAGTTTGCTTGAAGACATTTCTTGCAACATTAGCCATAAAAGAGTGGACAGTTCGATACTGGATTGGTGATGCAAGGCGTCAAAGACCTGAGAATGAACCAAGACCTGAGAATGCACCCTCAATAAATACTTCTCAACAAAGCAGTGACAATAAACGCAACTCTGTCAAGAGCTACTTGATCAGTTTGCCCAAATTGCCATCACATTATTGCCGCCAATCGAGCACAAAGCAGTATTTGGAACCAATAATTCAGTCGAAATCACAACTTTACAAGTTGTATGTTGAATTCGCATCTTCGAGATCCAAACCAGTGGCTTCAAGAAAGCTCTTTTGTCCTAGAAGAGGAGAATATAAGCTTATTTCAACCCAAGAAAGACGCCTGTGACTACTGCTGTTCATACAAAGCAGGTAATGTGTCAGAAGAAGACTATCAACACCACGTAGAACTCAAAAGTTTGGCTCGAGCTGAGAAAAGCAAAGATAAAGAGATGGCTCAGTCTAGAATAGTTCATACAGTAACTGCTGATTTACAAGCAGTGAAGTTGTGCCCTTATTTAACTGCTAGCGCACTGTACTTTAAAACAAAACTGGCAGTACATAACTTCACTGTTAATAACATTGGAACGAATGAAGTGACCTGCTATTGGTTTGATGAAACCGCCTGTGATCTAAAAGCTTCAACGTATGCAACCTTTTTTGTTGATTATATAACAGAATTGATAGAAAAAGATCCTAAAGACGTAGTTATATGGACAGACGGTTGCACTGCTCAAAATAGAAACAGTGTGGTTTCAAATGCACTTCTTAGATTAGCAGTGCAGAAGAACGTTACAATAACACAAAAGTACCTCGAGAAAGGTCATACCCAAATGGAAGTTGACTCGGTCCATTCAGTTGTTGAGAGAAAGCTTAAGAATGTTGAAATTTTCCTACCATCGCAGTATGCATCATTGACCAAAGAAGCCAGGAAGAAGCCTTGTCCATACAAAGTCGTACAGCCAGATCATACATTTTTCAAAGACTATAGTTTGAAAGAATACCAAGTGTATGACTCAATAAGGCCTGGGCGCACCGCTGGTGATGATTGTGTGGTTGATCTGCGAGTATTGAAGTATAGCCCCAATGGCACAATTGAGTATAAAAAACATTTTCAACACGAGTTTACTTCATTGCCTCGAAGACCCAGGAATATTTCAACACTTATCAACAGTGTACCATCACTATACCCTTCTCGATTACCAATAATGGAGAGCAAGTATGAGCACTTACAACAGTTGAAAAATGTGATCCCTAGAGATTGTCACCAATTTTATGACAACTTGCCTTTCAAGAAGAAATAAACTTATTTCAAATGTTTTTATTGATATCTGAAGAAAATCAAGTAGTTAATCTAATTGATCAATAAAAAAATATTTAAAAGTGTACTTACGTCCTAGTAACTGAAGTTAATTTGAAGAAACATTTTGTGCCTATTTTCGATCTCTTTGATTATGTAAGATAGTTATTAAGTAAACCATTTTGATAGCTTTATTGTTGAAAAACTAATATGTTCAAAGTTTAAATTTAGATCTATTATATTATAATAAATAAAATAGACAAATAAATAAATTTTGTAGAGGTGCTACATATTTTTTGTAGTTAGTATAGTTTATGTTCAAAGTTTAAGTTTTGATTAATGTGTAGAGAAGCTCGATTTGGTTTTAACAATATTATAAATGTGCATAAATAAAACGAAATATTATGTTAATTTTTCTTTAACGATAATATCCTAATTGAACTAATTACTTATGTGAAAGGAAAATAATAAATCTCAACAATGATTCATACATCGATTCCGCGTAAATAGAGTAAAAAAATCAAGAATAATATTTTTTTTGCTACGGCTATTCTGCGTAAGTGCATTTTCTAATGAAGTATTGAATAAATTAAGAAGTGAGAGCTAAATATAACAATATAATATGATATTCTAGGCAGTTTTAAGTTCAGACAATCCTAAGGTAAAAAGACACGAAGATATTACATTTTTTCAATCTCCTGTGAAATTTAGTCAAATCAATTTACGCGGTATCTGCCACTGTTGGTTACGCGGTCTGGGAGTATCACCGACGATATGGGAAAAACGTTGAAAGATTTAAGTACTGTCATTTTCGTACAGTTCGTGTTGAATTTTTACAAACAATGGAATATACTTCCAAAAGTTTTGTTTGATTTCCTTTTCTGAAATTTCATTCACTTTGAACCAATTTCCGATTTCATTATCGCTGTGTATATTTTTATAAAAAGAATTAAATGTAGATTCGTGAATTTCTGATTTTGTCAACTTTTCCGAAAACTTGTCATACATGTACTTCTTTATAATGAATTTGTTTGAATGCGTGCAGGGTTACATTCGTCTCTAAAATTGTATTATACTGATTGGCGATCCACATTAAATTGAAACTTCTCAAAGTGCCATTATAAGTTACATTTTTATTTAAAATTTTATACTTTTCAATAATGTGCAGTGGATCGTGTAATTTGTGATTTCTACCTTTGAGTACATAAGTAAATTGCAACGGATCGAATTTGGGAAACAGATGATGAAAATCTTTATGATTATAGTAATTCTTGAAGAAATAATTCACCAAGTACGATAACTCTATACTTAATCTGGACAGTTCTCTTACATCCGATCGTATAGTCTCCAACAGCTCTTGCCTCTTTTCATACAGGGGACATACGAATGAGCCTAGTCCCTTTTTTATACCATAAACCGAAATTTCTTGATCTGATTCAAGTTCAGTTTCGCGAACTCTCTTTTTGCGTTTCAAACATTTAGAACTGGAAGAGCGGGCGTGATCGTCTTTGCTGCACGCTTTACATGGCATGTTTTCATTTCACATAACAAAATAACAATTAATTAACGGGAAACCAAAAAAACACAACCGCGCGTCCCGATGCTTCCCGCCATTATTATTTATTATTTTCATTTAAAGGCATTAGCTACTAGGCTATTAGCCATACAAAATACAATTATTCGGTCTGTAATACGGAGAAATGGCGGGAAACCCAAAGGAGCGCGGCTTCGCCCCTCTAGCCCCCATCAATCAACTATCATTCCCCATTCCATCCACACAAGGCAGTACACCACAATATTCGCCAAACAATCACATTATATATTACACAGATTAAGTTTTTAAACAAACACTATAGAAAACCGCCAGAACAGCCCTACTAAGAAAACCATTCCAGAACGGTACTCCATAAGATTCGCCAACCAATCACAATATATAAAGATCAAGTTTTTAAAACAAACACTATAGAAAACCACTCCGAATGGACAAAACACAAAATAACAATTAATTAACGGGAAACCAAAAAAACACAACCGCGCTTCCCGATGCTTCCCGCCATTCTCCGCTTCCCGCCATTCCGCGCTGCTATAATTTTTTATTTATTTATTATTTTCATTTAAAGGCATTAGCTACTAGGCTATTAGCCATACAAAATACAATATTCCGTCTGTAATACGGAGAAATGGCGGGAAACCCCAAGGAGCGCGGCTTCGCCCCTCTAGCCCCCATCAATCAACTATCATTCCCCACTATAACAATAAACAAGTAACAACTATCGTTTTTAATATATGAGAACTAGGTTTTTGCCATAAAAGTCTTCTTACTCAGTGTTATCCTATAAGTCCTTATTTTATTGAGCCTGAGTCTAATAAATTATTAAAACAAATTTTAATAAAGTAAAGTCAGAGGGCTTATAAATATAATTGATCTACATTGCCATGACTTTTTTTTACAAATTAATACTAAACCTAACCCAATACTAAACAATATTTGAAATATAACCAAAAATGCCAGAGTTGTATATATTATGTGACATATTATTGACGTGTGTGTAATTAATAGGGTCAAAACAGTGAAAGAAAAACGTTCACTGGGTTAAAAATAGTTG
This sequence comes from Helleia helle, assembly GCA_963853865.1. Lineage (NCBI taxonomy): Eukaryota > Metazoa > Arthropoda > Insecta > Lepidoptera > Lycaenidae > Helleia > Helleia helle. The sequence continues at coordinate 1,545,583 of OY971423.1, forward strand.
ATCCCCTGAATCCTGATGTCCATGTGTGAGTGTCTGTGTGTGTGTGTGTTTACGTCATTTGTAAGAAATGTTTATTACTTTGTTGAAATAAAAATTGAGTTGAAAAAAAAAACAATAAGGTTTAAATTTGAATGACTATATTTGTATATAATTGTATACATTGCCAATTAACTATTAAATATTGTCTTATAATATTTTTTCTTTAATTACTAGTAATAATAAAAAAATGTAAATATTCAAGTAAGTTTTTATGAAACGTACACGATTTCTTTTTCTGTATTCTATTATGATACCTCTTGTGTTCTCTTGTATTTTCCTTTTTCCAAAATATCCGTTTCTTCTACGGAGGGTAGACAAGGAGTTAAAGTTATATTGCCTGTTGGTCTAGTGGTTATAGTGATTCTGACTGCTAAACCAGAAGGCCGTGGGTTCGATCGCCACCCAGGACAAATATTTGTGTGATGAACATGATCATTTGTTCTGTCTGGGTGTAATTTATATAATACTATCTGTTGCCCGCAGCTTCGCCCGCGTTAACTTAGATGTACAGCCGTACACGGATTGATGATGATTATTTATCTATGGACGGTCGTAGGACTTTATTTTATAATATGAAGTGATTAATACCGTATTTTTGTAAATAGCTTTTACATTACCGCTATAAGATTGCCAATTTTTAAACTATTAAAATGGATATAGGTAGTATGTTATATTTAACATAATATAGACATATTATGCCATCGTGGACTTTTCTGTAGGCATATTTAGGATACCCAATTCTACCAATAGGGACATAGAAAGTGACTTTGTTTTATACTATGTAGTGATAATATGTATGTATTTAAAAATATATAAGAATTTATCAGTTGTCTGGTTACCATAAGAACAGACTCTGCCTAGTTTGGGATCAGATGGTTGTGTGTGAGTTGTCCTAACATATTATTATTATTGTACAAATATATTTAGCGGGTGATTATTTATGAAACGAACTTGAGACTACTTTATTTTATAAAAATGAATAATTTATAATTGAAAGAAAAATGAATAAATAAATTAAAAAGTAAGTAATAAAATAAAGAATCATGTTGTGTTAAAAACTGTAACTTAAAAAATAAGTTACGTATTAACAACCATAGTTACAATTAATTAAAAGAAGAAAAAACTCAACATAGTGGCGGAAAATATCGGGGTGTGCGTTTGATTTTTGGTTTTCCGTTAATTAATTGTTATTTTGTGTTTTCTTCATTCGGAGAAGTTTTCTATTATAGTGTTTGTTTTAAAAACTCAATCTGTATATATTGTGATTGGTTGGCGAATATTGTGGAGGACTGTACTGGGTGGGTGGAGTGGGAAGTGATACTTGATTGATGAGGACTAGAGGGGTGAAGTCGTGGTTTTCCATATTACAGACTAAATATTGTATTTTGTATGGCTAATAGCCTAGTAGCTAATGCATTTGAATAGGAAACAAACCATAGTCCACTGTAGGTAAACTGTCAACGAGGAATGGCGGGAAACATCGGGACGTGCGGTTGTGTTTTTTTGGTTTCCCGTTAATTAATTGTTATTTTGTGTTTTGTCCATTCGGAGTGGTTTTCTATAGTGTTTGTTTTAAAAACTTAATCTTTATATATTGTGATTGGTTGGCGAATATTGTGGTGGACTGCCTTGGGTGGATGGGATGGAGAATGATAGTTGATTGATGGGGGCTAGAGGGGCGAAGCCGCGCTCCTTGGGGTTTCCCGCCATTTCTCCGTATTACAGACCGAATATTGTATTTTGTATGGCTAATAGCGTAGTAGCTAATGCCTTTAAATGAAAATAATAATAATAATAATAAATAAACTGACAATTTAATTGACAAATGACATGTTTTGGGTTTTGACAATTTGTATCAAAGTTGTTGACACTTGTCCACAAATACAATCAGTAATCACAGAAATCAAAATCTATTATACTATTTGATAAATATACATAATATTGTTTTCTAATTTTATTTACATACATACCTTAGAGGATACATTATTTATTATTTAAAGCCACTAAAAAGAAATCACAGGTATCTCCGTTGCAAAGCAACGAATATAATTTCATTATGTATGCAGTTGAGAAAAAATTTGAAATAGAAATGAAATTAAAAAAGGTACATATTTTATTATTAACACACTATCAAAGAAAAATTATAATGGTACTTACTATTAGTAGTAGTTTTTATATTCTCTTGTTTAAAAGTAATAGTAAATTGACAAAAATGATATATTGTAAAAAGAAGGCGTATCTTTATTTTTTTATAGGAAACGACGAATATACAAGAGTTAAAGGCAGCGGCAAAGCGTAGTTCATCGCTAGCCAATGATGTTTGCAATGTACTGGGTGCTTGTGAGCAGAGGTTGCAGCAGTTGGAGACAGCTGTTTTACCTCTGTACGGAGACACTGCTCGACTACAACAAATTCATCAAAGTAATATAACTAAATAGCAAAATAGTAAACATTTTTTACTTTTTAATCTATACAGATGATTAAAATTGAAGTGTCTGTTTGTAATATTAAAATAACCACTTTTTACTAAAGGCATATTGATGTATACACGGTACATATGCCAAAATAGCATTTTTTACAATTTTTGTCTGTCTGTCTGTCTGTTTGTTCTGGCTAATCTCGGCAACGGCTGGGCCGATTTTGACGGGACTTTCACTGACAGATAGCTGATGTATTAAGGAGTAACTCTATAAAAATAATCATCATCAATCCGCGTATGGGCGTTAACCTAAGTTAATGCGGGCGAAGCTGCGGGCAACAGCTAGTGTATTATAAGGATTTAAATAAATTATATACTCAATATAATTGCTGTGGTATATCTGCTGACATTCTGTATTTAACTATTATTAACTAATTGAGTCACCTTCAAAATATTTAATACTAATTATATATTTATTTGAAAAATGACATTAATAAGTATAAAATAACTTTATATATAAAATAGTTGTAATATAATTAATATTTTTAGACATGGAGAAGACCGTGTCTGCGCTGGACCATGTAATTAACTACTACATGGTCTCCAGAGAACTTGCAGACCTGATACAAGGAGGGCCGCACACCGCTTCTACTGAATCTTTGAACATTTATCTAGAAGTGAGTTCAGTAATAACATACAACATAACTTCACAATTTTTTTTTATTGGTCATTGAAGATTTGAGTTTAAATTTAAATTTGCTTAATAACTTTTTTTTATTTTTTTATTTAGCTTTTTATATTCCACATTACATAATTTATTTATATATATGGTTTTGTTTGTCTGTATGTTTATTTATTATTTGTTGTGTGACCCTTGGGTAAAAGCCTCATCCATCCTTTTCCACCTTTCCCTGTCCTTTGCTATGAGTATCCAATTTTTTCCTACTGTTTTTTTATTTCATTGGCCCATCTTTTCTTCTGTCTTCCTACGCTTCTTTTTCCTATTGGACCGGGCTATTATGTTGTTTGGTGAGTCCATCTTTTGTCATTATACCTGCTACATGCCCTGCCTAATTCCACTTCTACATAAGGCTGTATTGAAGAGCATCTATTATGTTAGTTTTATGGCGGATATCTATGTTTCTTGATTTTTGTATCTTTCTTAGTTTTAAGATGCTCCTTTCAGACACAGACAGAATTTTGTTTTTTACTTTTTCTGTGTGTACCCATGTCTGGCTTGCATATTTTAAGCCTGGGAGAATGCAAGAGTCCATTATTAGTTTTTTCGCCTCCAAATTGTAATTACCTTTTAAAATTTCCTTTTGGGCCCAGTATTTCTTCCATGCTATGTTTATACATCTATTAATTTCATTTTCATTTCTATTTCCATTAAAAGAGACCAATTTTCCCAAGTAAACATATTCTTCAACATATTGTACTGGATTTTCATATATTTTGATTACCCTCTTTTGTGCTTGCTTAATAACTTAGTAGAGTATACAATACAATAAGAACATACATTTTTTTACATCTAAATCAAAATTAAATCAAAATCAAATTTTTTTTATTCAAAATAGTACTAATACAGTATCTTTTTGAACGTCAATTGAATCTACCACCGGTTCCAAGGTAAGCCCACTGAGAAGAACCGGCGAAACAAACTCAGTGGAACTAATCTTTTCAAATAATATATATAAATAACAATTGTAACATCTTATCTTGAAATGCCCGGGAGGAACGCCTTATTCCCAGGGTGTGGTATCTTCCATGAAATCTTTTACTTTATAATATGCTTTACCACACAAACGCTCTTTAACAACTTTTTTGAATTTTTTTATGGAGAGCTTTTGAACGTTTTCTGGGATCCTATTGTAAAAGCGTATACAGTTGCCTTTAAAAGAATTGCTTACTTTCGAAAGTCTAATCATTGATGCATGTAACCTGTGTCTATTACGTGTATTCCTACTATGAATATCACTTTTCTTACAAAATTAATTTATGTTTTTCCGGACATACAGTAAATTTTCTAAGATGTATTGAGAGGTGACAGTCAGAATTCCTATTTCTTTAAATTTTTCTCTCAAAGATGAATAGGGAGGCAACTTGTAAATTGCACGAATAGCCCGCTTCTGCAGCACAAAAATGTTGCTTATGTCGGCCGCATTTCCCCATAAAAGTATGCCATAAGACGTAATGCTATGAAAGTAGCTAAAATATACTATTCGCCCTGTATCTACATCAGTAAACTGTCTTATTTTTCTCACTGCATATGCTGCTGAACTGAGTCTATTCGCCAATTTAGCTATGTGGGGACCCCACTGCAGCTTAAGATCTAGAGTTATTCCTAGGAAAACTGTGGAGTCAACCAATTCCAAGTTTTCACTATCTAAGAGTACATTTGTTTGCAGTTGCTTAACATTTGGCAAGGAAAATTTTATGCATTTAGTTATTTTACTATTTAAAAGCAAGTTATTAACGCTAAACCAATGTACCATTCTCGAAAGTGTGTTGTTTACCTCGTCATAATTAGTTTCTTGTCGTTTGATTTTAAAAATAAGTGAAGTATCATCAGCAAACAACACTACCTCTTGACTATCTTTAACTAGGTAAGGTAAATCGTTTACATAAACTAGAAAAAGAAATGGACCTAGAATGGACCCCTGTGGGACCCCCATCTCTATTTTAGTCCCGGATGATCTTTTACCATTTATCTCGACCTTTTGAGTCCTGTTTTTAAGATAGGAATTCAAAAGATCCAGTGCCGTACCGTCTATCCCATAGTGGCGTAATTTCCTGATCAAGGTCTCATGCTGTACACAATCAAACGCCTTGGATAAGTCACAGAAAACTCCCAAAGCATCACGTGACTCCTCCCAGGCCTCATAAATGTGGTCAATTAAGTTAACGCCAGCGTCTGTTGTGGAGAGACCCTTTCTAAATCCGAATTGTTTTTTGTGCAGTAACATATTGGTTTCAAAGTAATATAGTAACTGATTTAACATAATTTTTTCAAAAATTTTACTAAATAAGGGGAGTATTGATATTGGTCGAAAATTTGTAACATCTGATGTACTGCCAGATTTAAAAAGAGGCAAGACTCGACTATGTTTCATTAAGTCAGGAAAAACGCCACTATCAATACATTTATTAAAAATTGTTGCTAGATGGGGTGCAATTACAACACTTCTACAAAGACGTCATGATTAAAATCTTCATTTTCTTTTTAGGCATTGGACAAGTTAGCTGAAGCCCAGAATTACTTTAACAAAAACAATCCACAAAGTGTTGAATTAGAAAATATTGTAAGTTACAAAATATTATGTATTTAATAACATTTAACGACGAATTTGACGACCTCTGTGGCTCAGTGGTAAGCGTGTTGGCGCTCAAGCCAAGCGGGTTCGAATCCTGCCAACGAACAAAAAGTTTTCTGTGTTCCTGAGTCACGGATGTGTATTAAATAAGTGTATTATATAATAAAAATCTTAAATATAGGTATATTATAAAAAAGTATTAAATATATTTCAAGTTCTTCGAGAACTTGCCACGGGAACAGCTTGACGTGGTGTAAAAAAGCATCCATAGATATTATTACTAACTATTTTTTTCAGAACCAACTGTATAATACTGGTGTACTTAAATTGGAAAGTGCATTTGAAGATCTACTAAACAGAAATACGAGACCTCTGTCTCCTACAACACTCATGGATATGATAGCTTTAGAAGAAGGTAAAGTATTCAGCAAAAAGGACTAATTTAGGGCCACGAATGAACAGAAGAAATAAGCTGTTATTAAAGAGAGAAATGTCATCTCTGCACTGTCCCTTCCTTGACTACATATAATTTAGCACAATTTTGCTTTGTTCTGTGAAAATGCTTATATTGAAATAAATGCTAATATATTGAATGTACTAGAAACTGCAGATAAACCTTTGCATAGTCATTTTTGTTACGCCGGGAAATGCTCTATGGCATCCCGCGGGGGAGTAGGGACTTCTCTGGTGGGTATGTGGGACTAGCTGCGCCCGAAAGATGGTAAGTGGACGCATCTCTACCCACTAAAACCGGCGAGTGCCACCAATGCTGCCATTGGTGAGGTGCCCGGATCTTGTCTGTTTTGCAGCCCTTTGTTTATTTTTTGACAATTTGGTCAGTCATCCTTATCTCTTACTATGTATATGTACACACTTCACTGCATATAAAACTTAAATATTAACTCTTTCAGATTCCAGTGTAGATAGTGTAAGTGTGAGTGGCAGTAATTCAACTTCGAGCACTAATTTGGAGACCATGAGGGCTGCGGCCACATGGCTAAGTGATGCAGGACGACCACCAGTAGGCCCTCTGCTGACTATTAGAGGTGCCGCAGCTCTCAACTCTTTGGTAGCCTTTAAAGACTACTTAAGATCCAGATCAATGGCCGCTTCACCATTAATGGTAATTATATTCTCTATAATGTTTTATACATAAAAAGACAGTTTTAAAATAATCTACTCCTATTGTTACAGAGAGCTAAAAACATGTTAAATCGCAGTGACAGCACACAGAGGAGAACTAGTAAAATACAAAAAGTGTAAGTTTTAAATATTATTGACTAATTGAATAAAATATGCATAAGTTTGGTGTTCATTGAGGGAGGCCTATGTTCAGCAGTGGACGGGTAGAGGATGATGATGCATAGGTTTGTACCAATATATTATGTATTTAAAACATGCAAAAATTACTGTACAGATTTAGATGTCTATTTTGGTTTTATTTTCTTTTTTTCGAAAGGGCTAGGCTTTTCGGCCTGATGGCCTTTAAGCTCAATCGGAACAGTAGGTGAGCAGAGGGCTCACATTAGAAATATTCGAAAGTGGGTCGCCCTTCGCCGCTCCCCTCAGGGGGCGCGGCACATCGCGCGCGCTACTTAGTAGGATTTAGACTAGTCAAATCCGATACGGGCGATGATTCTTTAACCGTTGAGTTTACTCTATCATGAGGGCCGGCCCTCACCACATCCTCAGGTGGGGGAGGCGGGTCACGCGTGGTACCCGTACACTCTAACAGTATAGTAGTGCTAGCGCTGTTTACGCGGACTGAGTTGGCGTCTACTCGTATTCCAGCCCAAGCTTCCAGTCGATCCAGATCGACGTGGTTTCCATGTGTAGGGGTCGACGTCGCTCACGACCCCGATGCCCAAGCGGTGTGCAGGTGTACCTATCACCGTGCGTTGTTTTTTTGAATGTGTTGTGAAGATCGCGTCGCGCATTAACGGCTACAATATGTCGTCATCTGATTCTGTATTAGGATATGCTTGGCTAACCTATGTCTATCTGGTTCGTCGTCGTCGCCGTCGTCAACAGGGCGAAGCCAGTTTCCGCGTTGGGCACTCACGAAGCTCGACCGGCAACTGGCAGAGGAGGCGGCTATTATCTGCCGGTGGAGCCTCCCGCCGTTGTCGGGACTGGGGGTGGACGAGGCGGCTGACCGGCTCTGCGACGCGTTCACCGCGGTCAGCAGAGCGGCCATGCCGCGTCTGAAACGTCCGACCCCGCGGCGGGCGCTCTACTGGTGGTCGGCCGAATTAGCCGACCTTCGGGCCGCCTGTAACCGGGCAAGGCGGCAGTTTGCCCGGAGCAGGCGGCGACGCCCCCAGGACGTCGACAGGGACGAACGCCTGCACAGGGTCTACATAGACAAAGTGAAGACCCTAAAGCAGGCCATTTGCCGAGCCAAAGAGGAGGCCTGGCTGGAACTCGTTGAGGGTCTTGATCGAGACCCCTGGGGCCGACCGTACGTATGGGCGCGGAACAAGCTCCGCGCCCAGTCGACTCCTATCAACGAGACGCTCCAGCCGGACCAACTGAGGAGGATTGTCGGGGAACTCTTCCCCGACACACCTGGGGACTTCACGCCCCCAAGGATGGCTCGGCAGACGCCGGACGAGGAGGGTGTTCCGCCACCCGTCACGGAGGCTGAAATGGAGGCGGTTCTGTCCCGCCTCCAGAGTAAGAAGAGGGCGCCGGGTCCAGACGGGGTGCACGGGAAGGTTTTGGCCATCTCCCTCGAGCACCTCGGGGATAGCCTTCGGGAGCTGTTCGATCGCTGCCTGCGGTCCGGACAGTTCCCGAGGGCATGGAAGGAGGGTCGGCTCTGCCTGCTTCCGAAGGCAGGGCGGACCCCGGACTCGGCATCTTCGGTGCGACCGGTGGTGTTGCTGAATGAGGCTGGGAAGGCCCTGGAGAGAGTCGTGGCTTCCCGGCTCGTTCAGCACCTGGAGGAGGGCCCGGGACCGGGACTCTCAGAGTCCCAATTTGGGTTCCGGACACGCCGGTCGACGATCGACGCCCTCAAACGCCTGCGGGCGGTGACGCGTGAGGCGGAACACAGAGGGGAGGTGGTGGTCGCGGTGTCCTTGGACATCGCGAACGCCTTCAATAGCCTCCCGCACAGTGTGATACGGGAGGCCCTGAACTACTTCGAAGTGCCTCCCTATCTCAGGAGGCTGTTGGAGGCGTACCTCTCCGAAAGGAGGGTTGCCTGCGAGAACCGTTGTGGGTCCGTAGAGTGGTGGCAAGTCGGCTGCGGTGTCCCGCAGGGATCGGTTCTTGGTCCGATCCTGTGGGACATCGGGTATGACTGGGTCCTGCGAGGCCGTCTCCTCCCCGGGATGGGTGTCATCTGCTATGCGGATGACACCCTCGTCTACGCCCGGGGACGAGACTACAAGGAGGCGGCGCGGCTGGCTGAGGTCGGGCTCGACCTCGTGATCAGCCGCATAGAGAGGTTAGGGCTTCGGGTCAGACCATTTAAGACCGAAGCCCTTCTCTTCCGCGGGACCGGGCGGAAAGGACCCCCACCGGGGGCTGCCCTCCAGATCGGAGGGGTGAGGATCAGGATGAGCCCCATTTTAAATATCTGGGGCTCATCCTTGACGGAGGATGGACCTTCGGTCCACACTTCGCACAGTTGGGTCCGAAGGTCGTAAAGGCGGCGAGTGCGCTGGGCAGACTCCTCCCGAACCTCGGAGGACCCAGCGCCGCCTGCAGGCAGCTATACTCCGGTGTCTGCCGGAGTATAGCGACATACGGTGCTCCTATTTGGGCGGGTCACCTTACCGCGCGGAGTAGGGCCCAGTTGCGTTCGGCGCAGCGGGTCATCGCGGTAAGAGTGATTCGGGGGTATCGTACGATATCGTGGGCAGCAGCAACTGCCCTAGCCGGCGACCCCCCGTGGGAACTCGTGGCGGAAGTTCTTGCTGAGGTGCACTCCTATGTCTCGGATAGGAGGTCTCTCGGCGAGAGCCTGACGCTGGACGGGATCCTGCGGGTCCGCCGACTAGGGCAAGAGGCGTTATTGCTGAGGTGGGGAGAGGACCTGGCGTGGGAGCCGTATGGCAAACGCCTAACGGTTGCCCTGCGTCCGGTCCTAGAGCGGTGGATGCGTCGTAAACGCAAACCCCTCACCTTCCGTCTAACACAGGTGCTCACCGGGCATGGCTGCTTCGGTGAGTACCTGTGCCGGACGGCCCAGAGGGAGCCGGCAACTGTATGTCACGATTGTGGCGCGGCGGTGGACTCGGCCCAGCACACCCTCGAGGTGTGCCCGAGATGGGCGGCGCTGCGTCATGATCTGACATCGGTCATCGGAGGGGACTTGTCTCTGCCGAGTGTCATCCCCGCGATGCTCGGCGACGACGAGTCCTGGACGGCGATGGTCTCCTTCTGCGAGGCAGTAATGTCCCAGAAGGAGGCCGATGAGCGGGTGAGAGAGGAGGCCACCGACGAGGCCTCCCACCGCGGGCGACGAACAGGGGTGCGTAGGAGGCGCTACCTAATGCGCCTCCAGTAACGCCCCTGTGCTCGTGTCGGCCCCAGGATGGGGTTTTAACCTGGGTCCAGCTAGATACGACGTCGTCGGGGACTGCTAAAAGTATCGAAACAAACGAACAGCCGAGCAGTCCCCCTTTAGAGGCTCCTGCGTTGCCTGCATGATCCGGGACTCTCATAAAAGGCGGCTGAGGGCACTTGCAGCGGTTTTAGTGGGTAACGCATCTAAGTGCGAACCCCACACACGGCTAGGTTTAAAACTCACCCCGGTCCTAGTTACGGTTTGGTCTGCAAATTTCCGCTGCAGAACAAAAAAAAAAAAAAAAAATTTCTATCTGGTACTGTCTGGGGTATAATTTTTCGCGCTTACGTTGAGCGGGTTTGGGCGACATCATTTTTAGTGTTACATTCCAAGACTAGACAAGGCACGTAATTCAAAATGAACATTATCGTTTAGAGGACTTTATTGATTAACATCAATAATATAAATATTTTTTGTCATATATTAAATACTTTTACAGATTGGAAAAACGAGCAATCAATATAATGATGAAAGCATCTCAGACACTTGAACAGTCGACCGGCCTTGCGATTGGTCCTCGCCGATCTATTAACGATTCATGTGAGTTACAACCTTTATTAGTGGGTATTTGTACCTAGAGTCTAGAACTCTAGACAAACCAAAAGGTAATCCATATGATTGCCAACGTCGCCAATGATTTCATCAATATAGGCTACTTCGACGTCATTACTATATCGCAGAAAGATCCACCGCCGACTAGGTCTCATCATCTCCGAAGATAAAAAGAGCACGCCCGGTTGCGGGTTGCGTTGCCTACCCTAAGATATAAAATGGTGGGCTTCGGCATCAGTAATCTGTCCTAATCGCCTGCCTTCCTCTTTCCGGAACAAAGTAAAAGAATTTGACGGAAAATATAAGTATGATGGTGGTACCCAAGCAGATGGTATCATCTCCCATGGTGGTGGGTGAAGCGATTGATCTCCCACCGTTTGACCTGTCCTTCTGACCTGAGCGTGTGATGTGTGTGCAGATGGCGAGGAGTGCTCGGAGGCGGCGGACGAGCGCGAGGCGGAGGCGGCGGGCTCGCTGGCGGCGGCGCTGTGTCGCCTGGCCCGCCGCGAGCAGCGACACGCGCTCGGGCTGGTGCCGCTGCCGCGCCTACCCGCGCTGCTGCACGCGCTAGCCAAGGATCTCCTCGCGCTGCTAGGTGAGTCACCGGTTTACCTAGTGTCCACACCTACACATCAAAATGAAACATTCACGGAATTGCAGTTTTTAAACTCAATAATAATATTAGCTACTCCAAATAATTAATTAATTTTATAAATATTAAATTCCTATTATCAAAACGGGAAGCTTTTTTGCTTGGACAGGGTACTTACTGCCCTATCAATCTACCATATACTTTTAATATCTAAAATTCGGTTGATTAGCTCTGAAGCATGCACGCAACACAAAATCCTTTGCGCCTGAGAAGATTACGCAAACTTAGTGGATTAGTACTCTATGTCATAATATCATCCTGGCCTGATTTCGAGGCGCAGACTTGTCTTTAATAGTCGCTTATGATATGTCACTCGGTCCAGCGGCGGACGTGGAGCGCGCGTGTACCCGCAGCCGGCGCGCGGCGCAGCGCTGCGGCCCGGGCGCGGCGGCGTGCTGGGCGCTGCTGGCGCGGCTGCAGCGGCTGCAGCCCGACGTGGCGCGCGCGCTGCAGCCCGCCTCGCCCGCGCCCTACCAGGCGCTGCTCAACACCTGCCAGCTCCACGTGAGTAACACCATATACCTGATACGTTCATTTTATTACGACATAATGACACGTAGTGTCTTGTGTCTCCAACTTAAGACAGCATCATAATATTTTTTGTTATCATTAGTACTCGTCGGACGTTAGTGGGATCACGTGTTAATTTGAGCGCCCAAATATCTCGCGTACGCACGTCGCTCATATGTGTTCATACAAGACGTGGGATATAAGTGCGGTGTTGTGTCGCAGTGCGTGCGGTCGCTGGAGGAGTGGGTGGAGGGCGTGCGCGGGGACGGCGCGGGGGGTGCGGTGGACGGCACCGTGCACCAGCTGGCCGCCGGCGCGCTCGCCTACTGCCACGCGCTCGCCGCGCACCTGCACGTCATCGGTGAGGCACACGCGCACACACACGCAAATAAATACGCATTCACTCACAAACACACGCACACGCAAATATATACGCATGTACACGCAAAAACACATTTTTACGTACACGCATATACTTCTAAACATAACCTAGACAGGTTATTCTCTAGTATTTACACGGATTTCTGTTAACTTAAATTACGATAAAATTCTTAATCAAAACAAAACTAAATTGATAACACAAAATAAATACGAATCTATATAACGACATATTAAAATCAGAAAATAAATATATTTTTGAATTATAATTGATGAATGATGTAATTGTTGTTCCGATCAGGTCCGGCGCTGGCTACGGAGCCGTCGTACGCGCGCTCGGCGTCGCAGTTCCCGAACGTACACGACAAGAACGCGCTCATGCTGTCGCTATACATGCGTGAGTTTACACTGGTATTGTCTTTCAATATAGGACACAGGAAAGGCTTAGATTAGCCCGATGTCTCTCTTGTATACCGCTCTCGACGTATTATGACGAAGTTGACTGAAACGTAAATAAAACTTGCGCATGCAGTGAAAAGAAAAATGCGTCGGATGTTTGCTAAAATCTTATGACGTCAGTATGACATATAGCTCCTTTTCCAATTTGTTTTTTTTTTGTTATCAAAGGCATTGTCAAAAATATTTTATATAGCTGTTTCTAGCAAATATATCCACCCGAAAAAATGTACCATCCATTAAAAAATTGTAATTCGATTTACACGTTCAAGCACACATACTCATCAGCTCTATTAAATTAGTATGTATATGTTTAGGTAATTGTATATCAGTGCCATAATGATATTTTATTACAGGCAAGGTGTTGGCTCAGCTGAACCTGTCCCTCCGTAACAAGAGCGAGCAGTACCCGGACGCGCTCAAGGCCATATTCCTACTCAACAACACCCTGTATCTGCTGCAGGTTAGTTTTGTGATACTTTAGGACGTATACAGCCTTTTCATAAGCTAGTCCACAATTCTTACCACTTTTGCCAGATATTTTCTAATGTTTACGCGAATTCCACTCATTATTATGACACAATTCTACGGATTTTATCGCGGTTACAGCAACCACTATAAAAGACTCATCACATGATAACATCCATAGAAAGTTGATCCTCTGGCCAGCGTCAATAACGGCAGTCAAAGTGGTAGGCTTTCTTTTTTTACGCTGGGAAATGCTCTGAGGCATCGAGCGAGGGGGGACTCCCCAGGCGGGTATGTGGAACTCGCTGCGCCCGCAATGTGGTAAGGTGGACGCAGCTCTACTTGTCCCACTACTCTTTTGTCCCCTCTTCTTATAAAAGTGGTACAAAGAGCAGCTGGGTGCACCTTAGGGTACGGAGCCCCACCGCCACAACAAGACTTGAACCATGGTGGGGAAAGCGGTAGGCTAGCTGACTTGGGGCCTAATCTAAGTAATTAAAAATTTAGGAGTTAACCCAATTATTTCATCCGAAAAGTGAGCAATAAGCCTAGATTAAAAGATAGCCTAGGAGAAATAAATATCCAGGTAAAACCTGGCTGCCGTACAACGCGAAGATACTATTGCAATGTCTTTTTACTTTGTTTTTAGCGATATGGTTAGGTCTTCTAATGTTATGAAAGTCGTAAAACTCCACATTGACTTGAAGGCATCAAATAATCAGTTCTTTGTCACTAGTTTCAATAGCGTATTTCGGTTGATATGTACTTACTTACTTATACTTCCCAGGGTCTGCAGCGGAGTGACCTACTGGACGTGTTGACGCTAGCGGAGCCCGAGTGCGAGACCAACTATCGCGACATGATACAAGACTACAAGAACGCCTACTTGCAGAGGTTCGTTAAACATTTTAGGCTGATCTTTGTTATAATTACCATTATATTTCCCACTGCTAAGGGTCTCCTCCTCGAAATTTCGAAATCAGGCAAGGTGTTAGGCCATAGTTCACCGATGCGCTGGCCCAGTGCAGGTTGGTGAACTTCACACACCTTCAAAGACTTATCTCATCAGGCAGGTGTCCTCACGATGTTGCTGAGCAAACAATGTTCTCAGGTTCAGGTGCACGGAGAAATTTAGAAAAAAATGCAATTTCAGGGCAATGTCAAGATCGAACCCAAATCGAGAGGTCGAACCCATGCCTACTGGACCATCGTCGCTCAATATTGAATAATATAAGATATTTATTAGGATATTTGTTAGCGAACCACGCAGTCTTTACAGGAAATGTGCGAGTGCAAGAGCAAGTGAATATGTATATTCGATATTTTGCTGTAACTTATTGCCCTGGCGTTGAACTATGATAACTGCGTGTTTGTGATGTTAAATCCGCTTACGAAATTATTTCACAAACTAATTGGAGTTAATTACCTGTGTTAAGGAGCGGCAGTCTCAATCCCCTTATTACTTGTTATGTAGCCACCGAGGAGCCTAAATGTTGACTACTGACTTACTACTATTATATTTTCCTTATTAAGGTTTAACTTTCTTCTATGACGTGCTAAACAATGTTTTACCGGTTTTGAACATACGTACGGCCGACATGTTCGTCTAATACTTATTCTTAGTATTGTCTCCTTGTTAATTCCCAGCTGGAACAAGTTGCTGTCTCACCTGGTGTTGGAGGAGCCGTTGCCGGCCAAACTGCGAGACAAGGACCGCCAGATACTCAAGGACAAGTTTGCGGTAAGCAAAATGTGTGGTTGTATTAATGGGAACTGGAAACCAGTCCAATACTTGTAACTGTTCTACTGATTTAACGCCAGCTCAGTGTTCCGCGAAAAGACTCCGTGACAATCGTAAAGTCGTCGAGTTTATTCGCTAAATAAATATAATGATTTATAATGAAAAAACTGTTACGCCTTTTATCACGGTTTATTAAGTGAAGAATTCTTCCGTGACCATGGTTGCTGTAAAGTATCGAAAACTTCGGGCATTTAAAAAACTTAATAAAACGCGATGAAATCCGTAAAATTATTTCATTATAATGATAGTTTCATTATAATGGAAATTCGGGTAAATATTAGAAAAAAATATAGCATGAAACTTGTTCTATCTGGTACCGAGACAGATAGATAAAGAGAAAAATACTTTATTTGCATTAAAATTTTGGTTATACTGGAGTCAGATAGATAGAGTAGATATCAAACTTAAAATCCCGTGCAGGCGTTCAACCGCGAGTGGGAGGAGGCGACGCGGGCGCAGCGCGGCTACAGCGTGCCCGATGCGGAGCTGCGCGAGGCCCTCAAGCGGGACAACAAGCAGGCGCTGCTGCCGCGCTACACCGCCTTCCACGACTCCTGCGCGCGCCTACCCTTCTCCAAGAATCCCGACAAATACGTCAAGTACACGCCTGTGCAGGTAACGCCCAAACACGTAGTACATGTAGGCACGTGTAGGGCGTAGGCACACATGTACGCACGTGCACGCACACATGTACGCGCGTGCACGGGCGTACGCCTATACTCGCATACGCTTACGTATATATGCTCACTTGAAGCTGTATTTTATGATGTGACAATTGAATACCTACTCAGAATTTTACACATTAACAAATTATTTTTCATATTATAGAGGTATATCACTTGTTTAATGCATTTATATTCTCTTCCAGATCGCAACTCAGTTGGACGGATATTTCGACGAGGCCGCTTAGATCAGTACTTTAGAGTACTTATTATTAATTATTTATTTGTATTCCAGCAATGTAGATAGGTGCTCTATATTAATTTATATTATAGGAATAAAGATATTTAAAAAAAGATTGAATTTTTCTTTAGTTACGACTGAGTTTCCTTTTTTATATAGGTAATAATATATTATTTACTCCCACATACTCATCCTTCTTCTTGAACGCTTCTAATGAAATTTGTTGTGGGTTCCAAGGCATTTATAACGTATGCCTTGGGCTTCCTGAGATCGTATCGACCTTATATGATCCTAATTGGATTGTGTTGTGACAGTACATTCATAGACCAGCATTGAAACTACGAACAAACTCGATACGGCAAGTGAACCTCGACGTTAGTAGGCCGCTGGACGCCGACTCGCCGGCCGCCGCGTCAACACGTGTGCTCATGTCACGTAAGTTTATGTCCTTGATCTTTTTAAAAACGCCACGATTGCGTTGTATACGGCTGTTTGAATTCGGCGGCTTCATCAAACCCGGAGCTAGCGTATTTTAAACTTCCGGCTGTTTTTTAAAGGTTAAGAGAATGATATATTTTTATTGTTACAATCGTTATAGATGTAAAAGTCTGTGCGGTTTACGCGATCGGCTGTTTAGGCGTTCATTGAGGCCTTTTTTTTAATTTTACGCCGGGAAATGCTCTGAGGCATCCCGCCTGGGGAGTGGGTCTCCCCAGGTGGGTATGTGGGACTCGCTGCGCCCGAAAGATGGTAAATGGACGCAGCTCTACCCACTAAAACCCGGCGAGTGCCACCAGTGCCGCCTTGGTGAGGTGCCCCGGATCTATTAAGCTAACAGGGCACCTCGAAGTCAGACCCACAAGGGACCAAGGCCACCTCCACAGAGGGGTTGTCCCGCACCACAGAACAACCCCTCCCAACGTCGGGACAGTACAATGGGGTGAGGTTTCCATCCTCACCCCTTGTCCCCTCTTCTTATAAGCGGGTACAAAGAGCCCCCTGGGCTCAATTGGCTTCGCCCAAGGTGCTGGGCTCACCCTAGGCTACTGAGCCTCACCGCCACGTCAAGGCCTGAACCATGGTGGGGTTCATTGAGGCCTATGTTCAGCAGTGGATGGATAGTGCCTGATGATGATGATGAAATCTGATAGTGGTTTATTTATTAGAATTGAGTTTTGAATGTTACAACCCTAGGTCCAATGAAGTGTAGGTATTTATTTCTGTAAGCGGGCTTAGTTGCAATATGTTCATAGACCAGCTATAAATGTACTGTGGTTGTGTCGACTGCTGTTCATCCAGGATACACTCGAACAGCGGCGGACATACCCCGTCATACATATTTGTCACGTTGGACAAATAAGTTGGTATTTAAATCAGGCATACCTACTTAGTTATCTAAAATGGAACGAGCCGGATCCTTATAAGATATATTGGCTCTCCAACTACAATTTCTTTAATTAATTAAATATATCAGTACGGATTGATAATAATAATAAAGGTAGAAGAAAAATGATAATAAGCCATTTAAATGTAAATATGTTATTAATAAGAATACAATTTATATACAGTGTAATAAATAGACATACAGTTATTTTTTCTTCTTGTGTCGTCGGTTCTTTTTCGGCCACTGAAACAAATGAATCTGTGACAATTATTGGACATAAATTATACGAAACATCACAACTGAAAATTATAAAATTTAATTTTGAATCATAACATTTTTATCATACTTATATAGGATTAATTAGGCATAGTACTATCATAAGCAAAAATGTTAACTATTTAATAATAGATTATTTTTAAGTCATGTTTTTATTTGACGATAATATATGATTCTTATGAAGTTTCGTCAAAGCGTTCATTGAAAGTAAAATTTAAGATAAAATACAAATTATAAAACGGAGGGTTCAAATTCGTTTAAAAAAAGTCGTATTGATACAAAAATACACAAGTAAAATCATTGTAAACATGTTACAAATCTGATAAACAATATTTTGTTATTGATATTTTATCAACAAACATACATACACCACATACTGCATGCTTTAAATGCATTTGTACAAACATACATACACATATACAATATGTGCTCCGTCGATTGTTGGTCAATGTGAGAAAAGGCCCAAAATATAAAAAATATTACTTTACAATACTTTTTCCTAAATATGAATGTATGTAAGACAGTAATAAGGTTTGCAAGATGTTACTTATATCAAGATGTTATGCTTGAAACCTGGAAATAATTTTTAAAAGATAATTCAAACAGAATAAACAACTTAACTGTAAATTATCATATTCGGACCATTTCTCGACCTTAAAATCAGCTCAGTAGTTTTTAAATTATGCTTTTGTTTTCTCCTGTATTTGTAAATATTCTTGGGCTCCAACAGAATAACAGCAAATATCACTTATATGACCAGCTATCTAATATAAAATATTTATATCAGTTAGCTTGTATTCGATCACAGATAAGCCGCATTCGTAATGGAGCCGTGTATACATTACGTGACCACTACCAGGGCAGCTTCGATATAGTTATAACGCTATCATTTGCAGACCTTGGTATGACCGCCGAGTTTCGCCGCACCCGCGCCCAACTAATAACAAACCAAGGCAACGTTCACAATAAATATAACCAATAGTGTTGCCAGTGCAAACACCCACCATTTCATCTCAGGTACCGTCCGTAAATGGTATCACCTAACGACAGTAAAAATATAAATAGAACATACATTAGAGATTTATTACATTGTACAAGAGTTCCCATCAAATATTAAACGCAATTTATTTATCTATATAATAATTCGGAGAAAAAAACCTTAACCTTTTTTTCTAGATAATGAAAATGATTTTGTGTCTTTACGGACAGTACCATGGGTGACACAAAGATTTAGTTACTTTCATATTTGTATCATTTATTTTTTTGGAAATGAAGTAACAATGAGAAAAATTTACTCAATTAAAACAATTTAGTAATTAGACTTCTGACACTAATGAAATATATTATTTTGTATAGTAAAGAGGTATATAGTATCCCACTTCATGATGTAGAATAGAAAAATATAAGTGTATGTAACATTTGAAGTTGATTTTCATGACATACCGCTGTTAAGGCATGTCCACATCAACACGGCACGACCTCACCGTGGAACGGTACAGTACGCCAACGCGGTGCGGTGCCGCGCCATGCGTTTCTGACATCTTTACACAACTAACCGTCAAGACAATGAATGTCTATCCGCGGCGACGTTGCCGTACAGTTCCACGGTGACGACGTCGTGCCGTGATGACGGACAAGCCCTTACCCGCGGTCCAACTGCGTACTTTTAGACATAATACAAACTAATAAGAATAATATAGGCGAGCACTTTTAGGATAATATATAAAATAAAATCTAAGGCAGTATATCAAATACACAGAATTTTATATATTACCATATTATACTCAGCAAAGATTTTATAAAACGTAGCGTGGAAATATATACACCCCTATTTTTAATTCACCAAAATTTTTTTTGATCAATAATAAGAAAATGATCTTGATCACATATCACTAAGAAAAATAAGAATATAAGCCGCTTTAAAATTATTGTAATGTGTAATTAATACTTTAGTATTATTTGTTGCGCGTCACACTGCTTATCTGAACGTTTAGGTTAGTTTTTATTATTTCCTTTGTAAGCGCTCTATCGTGTAGCTTTGGACTCATTTATTCTACGTATTTTACTATTGTGACCATATAATTTCAAATAAGTATGCATATTTTAAAGGCCTATAACCTTGTTAAAACAAATACTTTCAATATTTGAGCATAAATTTGTAATTTGACATAACATATAACGTTGACTTAATAGTTTTGGTAACTAAAGAATAGCGGTGTATAGACAGAAAAATACATTCATAGATGAGTAAGAATACTGTTGTGATAGCACTCTCAACCCAAGTGAAGCTACCTTAACCTTTGAGGGTTATAATCAACACTGAATTCACTTAAGGGACCTACAACTTAACCCTTCGCTGGTGATTCGCTGTCATTTTACATATTTTAAAAACAAGCACGGACTCGATCTTTTAAATAAAGGAGAAGTCACAAGAAATATTTAAGTATTGAAATATGGTAAACAATTTGAATTACTGGAAACACTTTTTTCTATCACCAATAGTATTGGTTTTAGAAACACTTATCTTTACGACTTTACTTACTTATTATAGACTGCACTTGTATATTTAATCTAGTATATAGCAAAATATTAAGTAATAAATTACTTGAGATGATTTGAAAAAAAAAAATACAATTTATCTAGTGAGTTTTCTAGGGATATAAATAACCTATTTAGACACCACGATTATCTTACTGATAGAAATCGAAGAAGAAAGAAATAATATCTTGAAAAAACCGATGCTCTTAGTATTTGTACGCCATATCCATTGTACGTGGTGTGTTATATATGCGAAGACTCACCTTGATCGCCTGCGGAGGCGCCTTCTGTCGCGAGGGCTTCGGCCGCGGCGGCTTGATCTGATTCTCGTACGGACTGAACGCGCACGGCAGTGTCTTGCGAAACCTGACGTGGCAAATTGGTGGTCAGCTTCACCCATCAAAATACTCTTTTCTTGTATTGAGTACTTTTATTGGGTCAGGTAAATAAGCGGTCAACTTCAATAATATTTACCCGGAAGAGTCCTTATTGTTCTAGGTCTTGGCATATGCCCTCGCTTTATATTGTAATAACGAGCTCGTAAATGGTAGCTTTTGGCTAAATTTTATCTTTACAAATTTTTTGATGTCTCAAAGTATGAGAGCTAAGTGCAAGTCTGACTGGTGCCCCTCTAAAATAGGGTTCCTCTTTTAGTGTAAGTAATCATCAGTATCATTATCAGCCTTTATCTGTCTACTGTTGAGCATAAGCCTCCTACAATGAACGCCAAGACCGATCATGTGAACATAGCTTTAATGGAAAACATCGTGACATCTACATAACTGATAAGAAGTCTAAATAAAATATGATATGGGGGATAGAAGTTACTCGCGTCCGTAGGAGTTACCACCTTTTCCTAGGCCCACCATACACGTGTCCCCCGGGTGGTGCTAAACGAGTAACAACGCCGAGTCCTGGGCGGCGGTTAAATAACCCGATCTGATGAGCCTAACCAGCTCAGTAGTTGCAGGTAGGAAATGACCTCAACAACCCGGTACCTCGTGGTCATGTTTCGCGAGACTGAGGGGTTTGGCTTCATTGCCCGAACCACGAGGAAGACAACCTCAATAAAAAATCACCCCAATCTTAAGGTGGGACCGTGCCGAGAAGATGGATGGCTGTGGGAACTCAGTCGTGAGCGCCAACCTCGACGAAACTAGCTGACGTCGTTGTATAGTGCCTTCCTACAGGAAAGGGCGTAACCCTGTAGGCGACCTATTATATAGACCCTACTCGTGGGAACAAAAATGAATATGAACAATAATTTGCAAAAAAAACCACAAAACGAAACATCAGCTATACAAGCAAAAAAAATTGTGGAACAAGCCTTTCACCCAGGCCTCTTTGAAGCAAGACCTAGGAGTGCCTCCGTTGGAAGCATCTCTAGAACTGACAGGGAAAATTATACCCCGGACCTTCGAGACGAAGACAAAAGAGATCCTGAGCTGGCAAAAAATGCCAATCAACAGAAATAAAAAAAGGAAAATGTCGAACCCGCCATCACCTGATGGTATACCAACATCAAATAGCTTTTCTGAACTACCCATAACTGACAACGCTCAAGGAATATACCAACCAAAAGAAAAGAAATCAAGTAAACCTCCTCCAATTATACTGTATGGAGTAGAAGATGTTAATAAACTCACAGAGTTCTTAGAAACAACAGCAGAGAGATCAACATTTAACTACAAAATAATTAATAAAAATCTAATTAGAATCATCACAAAGGATGTTGAAATTTACAAAAAACTAATTTCTTTATTATTAAAAATCTGCATCACACAACCCCACACAATACCATCAAAGATGCATTTGAAGAAACAGGCAACACAGTAGTCGGGGAGATTATAAATGCACGATATGGACCAGAAAAAAAACCTACCACGACATTCTTTGTTAACCTTCAACCTGGCCCTAATAACAAGGCCGCAAAAATGATAAGAAATATTTTCCACCAATTTGTCACGATAGAAGAAACCCAAGAAAAAGAACGTCCATAGTACAGTGTCAAAAATGCCAGCAGTATGGTCACACAAAAAATTACTGCATGAGGCCCTATCGCTGTCTTAAATGAGCTGAATCTCATCCAACCAAGAATTGTCCGAAAGTTGGCCGCACAACCCCAGCAACGTGCGCCCTTTGTCTAGGGCCACACCCGTCAAACTACAAAGGCTGCGAAGTATATAAAGAAATACTGACTTGGAAAATCCAAAAACGTACCACTTCAAGACCTCAGACTAACCTTAATGCAATCACACAATTACAAAATCAAACAAAAAACCCAATCAAAACTGACACTGATAAACCAAAATACTACAGTGATGTTGTGAAAGGCACACGACCAGATAAATCTTTGAACCTTTTATCTCAACAAGAAAACTATCAACAAATAACCTACAACAAAATAGAAGAGATTTTTGTATAACAATCAGAAAAAATTGACATGATCCTACAACAAATGAGCAACATGATGGGGCTCTTGACAACTCTAGTCAACAAACTGACAAAATGATGAAATTAAAAATTGCCACTTGGAACATAAATGGCCTCTCGCCAAATAAAAGTGAAAGACATTCTACTAAAAAACACATGACCTAGATATCCTTCTTAGAATACTGTTGTAATTTACATGGCTGTTATTTGTAATGTGAGTTACAAATAACAGCCATGTCAATATCAGTAACTACAACATATACACAAAAAACCATCCCGATGGTACTGCACACGTTCGTCCTCTGCCTGGACATACTATTATGGTTCTTTCAATGAGCGCCAAGAAGGCCGATCTATGTATCTGATTAAAGTCTGACTTGTGCACAGGCAGCAGCACCGGAGCCAGCGTGGGCGCGGCGCGTAAATGGGAGGCGTCGTCGGGCTCCGGGCCTAGGGAGTCCGGCAGCTCCAGCTCCGCTCGCGGGGAAGACACGTACAGCATCGCGTTAGTTCCGTGGGTCGTCTGTAATATTAGTGATTTAGTTGTTTCATTGATGGAATAAAATAATATTATTATTCAGGTCACCATACCCAAAGGCCATTATGTAGTTCATCTATTACATGGTAGTTAGTAGTAGTAGTAGTATCGGATCACTATCCGGTATCGTATCGTATTTTGTAAAGCCTAGACCATAGCATTGGTCCTTCAAGCCGGATGAGAAATAAATACCTCATGTTTGAGAATATATCTCCCCGGGCGCAGGTTGTGCAGCTGCGTGCACACAGAGGCAACACGCGCGTGCGCGGCTGGCAGCAGCGCGTGCCGCTCCGCTAGCTCCTCCCACGAGCTCGGCTCGTACGACACCACTTCGCCGGATACGCTGTCTATGCGGACTAAAAACGGGGGTTTTCTTATACTAAAAAGTACCATTAAAGTAGCTTTATGAACGTGTCCCAAGATCTTCTATAAAATCTTTACCTTTAAAGTGTCCCTTACCACACATACGCTCTTTAATATATTTTTTAATTTTGCAATGATTCTGGGATCATCCTTGGTTGTAATCGGTGTTCTTTTGAGAGGACTTGTGGTTTATCAAATTTAATATAATGGCGAGCTTTGTCAAGACTATGTTCACAGATCGCAGACTTAGTGTAGCGACGGTGTTTTAAATCAGTTAAGTATATTATGTTCTTTGACGTGAGTTTTGATAGATCTTTTAGTTTGGCCTGTATAAGAGAGACCATAGTCAAGCTTGTTTACTCTTGCATCTTGTAATGGTATAATATGACACCTATCTTTTTAGCGGCTTGAAATAAGTTTTTATAAGCACGCTTTACGATGAAGCTTAGGCTTATAAAAATCTTAATAAACCGCGATAAAATCCGTAAAAATTGTTTCATCATAATGAGTAAAATTCGCGTTAACGTTTGAAAACAAAACTAAGCATAATAAAATCCCGTTTTGTGGTTTGCCTTGAAGGTCGTAAGAAGATTACGAATTTTGAAGTATCTTGTATTTAAAAATATATGTATATATTTAAAAATACATGCACTGACAATGGTAGACTAGTATCAAGACTACTAACCATCACTTGCATCGATATAACTAATCCTAACATAATTTGGCGTGACATCAACCATTTATGTTTTTCTTACCTGACAAAAGGGTTGCTGAGTTCCGTAGCAGTAATGACATGAGAAGACTTCTAACATGGTCCTCAGAGGGCTCACTGCCTCCGAGGTCTATTTGGTACTCCGGGATGGGCTCAAGGACCACTTCACCATTGTCATCCTAAAAATGTACATAAGTTTAGCGCATTATAATGTGTGCGTGTATGCCACTGAACTCCTTCTAAATAGCTGAACCGATTTTGATGTTTTTTTTTGTGTTCAAGTTGATTCGAGAATGGTTTACATTCACAACGTTTGTCGGATCCGCCAGTGTACTATAAGAAAGGTGTTGTCAGGTATGATAATAAAGTTCGGATACATTAAGTATTATAAAGCAGTGTAATAATTTTGGGTATCATTTAACAGCCTTTTACGTCCATAGGTCTCTTTCAATGGACGATAAGAAATCCTATTCCTCACCACTCGTTCGCAGGACCGGCCACTGTGTGAACTCTTCATCTACCCTACCGTGTCCACTCCAGAACTCACAACCCAACAACCATCGGTTCTTAGGCGTATGTGCCCCTGCCGTATTGGGTATATCAAAACTCGATACTTACTCTAACTTTATGCGCGCAGTGCACTATCATATCGTAGTTTTCATTGGTGTCTGTATTCTTATATCTCCATTTTCTATATGACCGCGGCGGTGGTTTCTCAAAGTAAGTGTCTGTAAATTGTTTAAATTAAAATAATTATTTTAGATAATTTATTTACCATATTCAGAAATATCACACATGAGATAACTTAATTAAGATTATTTTGCACCCTCTCATTGGATTTTATGTAACATTTTACACAATCTTTTAAAATAGGATAAGTGTGCAAAGCCATAAATAATTGTTCGGTAGTGTATAGATATTTAAAATAAACTTACTTTTACATGTACAGTTGTCAAATTCTTTCTCCGCTTCACTTGAGGCAGATGTATTTTGTTTTTCTTGTATTTGTTCCTTTTTCTCACAATCCTTTGATGCGCTGTTTATATCCATACTCTGCATTGCATCTTCTGCCAAAATATGATTGATATATGATTGAAAATTCTTTAATAACATATGAAAGTATGCTCCTATTTTACAGAGAGAGATGTCCCTTCTGGTCATAGGTCGACCCTCAATCTTCCAAAGGGATGGATGGTCAATGGACGACTACAGATTGATAATGATGATGGTGAATGGATTGAGGAAGGATTTGTGCGTAGATTAACAGAGTTACAAAATAATCAACTAAGTGTCAAATCTAAAACAAAATACGGTTTTAAGTACAAAACCAGTTCTTACCATCAATACAAAGCATGTTATTCTCATCATCACTGTCCGAACCGATGTTGTCTTCTAGTATATTGCTGTCTGAATTTCCTTTATTGTCCTCGTTTCTATGTAAAATCTTTGTCTTTTCAGACACCCTGTAAATAAACAATGTTAAGGTGTGCGCACTGCCACTGAAAACTGTACCGAGACGACTAGTGTGGGACTAGATAAGAAAGCGTAGCTAGAATGATATACCTAAAATTTAATTTTGAGAAAAAACTTTTAAATTCTACAGATTTATATGGGGTTAATAAGGGGTAATGTGAGTGGACTGTGGACATACGTCTTGGAATAGTAGGTTTAAAGGTGAAGTATAAATGACATCCTCAGATCATGCTGTGCACGAGGACGCCACGCATTTTAGGTGCGTGGATTCATTTGTTTGATAAAGTGGGTCACATAACGTCAATTCATGCACAGCGATGAGATACGTTTTGTTGAACAAGCCGTGTACCGCATGCACAGCCCTTGAGCTATGTAAGCGCGTATTGGAGCAATCCACGCATGTAAAAATGATGTCAATTGATGCTTATGCAGTGGACACAATCACATACATTTTCTTGCAAAGCCAAGCTTAACACACATTCGTAGCCTCATCGTGCGCCGCGCCTTTACTTGTTATGGATACATGCACATGCACGGATGTAAATGCGCATACACACACGCATGCACGTGAACACACACACGTAAATATTTACACTTACGGTATTAAATAATATTCTAGTAGATGT
Organism: Helleia helle; assembly: GCA_963853865.1. Lineage (NCBI taxonomy): Eukaryota > Metazoa > Arthropoda > Insecta > Lepidoptera > Lycaenidae > Helleia > Helleia helle. The sequence continues at coordinate 1,571,997 of OY971423.1, forward strand.
TTGAAGGCACGATACGTCCGCATGAGAACTGATTCCCTGCAGACTGCGAACTCGCGTCCAAGCACTACCACCTTTTTAGTCTCGCCACCTTAAATTATACACGTAGTTAAAAATCGTAGGTACATATCATATCGATAACAGTTTTTTAATAGTTGGCTAGGCAAACCGTCCCACATGCCATAAGATATCTATGACTATAAAAAAATTCATCTGGGAATTGCTCAGGCAATTCATCCATGTTGCCTATCTTGAGATGTAAGGAAGAAAGACTTGGTGCCAGTAATTAGAGAGCCTCTTTACCCTTCTTTCCGAAACGCTTTGGTGGGTTACACAAAAAAAAGTAGTACATGGGTACCATGGGCAGAAAATAATAATAATATCTATGGACGCTTTCACACCACGTCAATCTGGTCCCATGGTAAGTTCTCGAAGAACTTGTGTTACGGGTACCAGATAATGGAAATATATTGATGACTGAACCACAAACAATGTAATTAAAAATTCCTTTTATGTCAATACTCTTTTTTGTCTTAGTATTTTTATACTTACTAGATCCAAGCACTTCACACACCGCAACGGTAATATGCCAGGGACGGCCCAGATCCACCATGCACTTAAGAGCACTCTCACTGGCTATGTACTGAGCATCATTGTCCGCAGCATATTGTGCCAGCTCCATCTGTATCTCGTTTAGAGGCAACTGTGTCATAGATTTTTGTGCTGCAAGATGTTTTATTTGTGTTAAGTAAGGAATATTTTTCCTTCATGATTAATATGTGCACTTAATTTATAAAATCATTCATGTTTCTTAAATATCCTTTCCAAAATTGAAAATCCTAATACATATCTACTTTTGAACTACGTTTGACACAAAAAATTCTAAATAATTATTATATTGTTTTCTAATGTTTACATGAATTTTACTCATTATAATAAAACAATTTTACGGATTTTATCGGGGTGTATTATGTTTTTTACAAGTCCGACATTTCGGATACTTTAGAGTAACTATGGATATCATGTTTGAATGTCCGTCCGGTACATAAAAACCTTAATAAACAATGATAAAATCCATAAAATTGTCTCATTATAATAATTATTATGTCAAAAATGCAACTTACTTGGTAGTATGAATCTGCAACAGTGCTTGGTACATGGCTCAGGCATAGAACAGTGTTTCATGATTGTCGTGTTTTTTGTGATTGGCTCACACTTTATCATTGGTAAATCCTTGGTGTTTACCTAAAATTATTGAAATCAATTATTTATCATATTAACGCCAATATTGGCATTATAACCAACATATTATATATACCTTTTATTTTATTTTTTAACGCCAGGAAATGCTGTGAGGCTCTGAGGGTATGTGGGACTTGCTGCGCCCGAAAGATGGTAAGTGGACGCAGCTATGCCCACTAAAACCCGGCGAGTGCCACCAGTGCCGCCTTTGGTGAGGTGCCCTGGATCTGTTAAGCTAACAGGGCACCTCAACGGCTAGTCAGTCCTGCAAGGGATCGACGCCACCTCCACAGAGGGGGTGTCCCGCACCACAGAACAACCCCTCCCAACATTGGGACAGTACAATGGGGTGAGGTTCCCATCCTCGCCCCTCGCCCCCTGCTCTTTTATCCCCTCATCTTACAAGAGGGGCAGAAAGAGCCCCCTCAGCTCAATTAGCTTCGCCCAAGGTGCTGGGCTCACCCTAGGCTACTGAGCCCCACCTCCACGTCAAGGCCTGAACCATGGTGGGGACCTACATATATACATACTTTTACATAACCTCAGAATAATGTTATATTCCCGAGAAAAAGCATATTACTGTTAAAGATATGAGACCAAATGCTTCTTTGTTAAGTAATGTAAATTAGACCTTGGTTTACTATTTAATATGTTTTTTTTCTTAATTTGTACTAAAGCAGTTTTAGCAGCTTGTAGTAGTTACATTTTTTTAAATGTCATAAGGAGACAAACGAGCAGTCTGAGCCTTATGGTACCAACGGCAAATGCATTGTCCTCCTTTTCCCTATGCCCCCAATGGGCCACCGGAAACTCACAAACCGCTCGAAACGCGACAGCATAGCTGTCACTTGACGCTAGTGTTATAACATGGCACTACCTCTTATTATTATTATTATTATTTAAGGGTGGGGACACCAGCAAGGCCAGACGGGTGATCAGTCCTCATTAACGGGACCATTTCACCCAATTCCCCAGGCTCGCCTCTGGGATTAGATGCGGGGACGGGTTATCATTTGCCCCTCTGGTGTCACCCCCTCAAACCTACGTGTTGATCTACAAAAACTACTTAGCTGCCTTATGGTTAGATATGCTAAATCTTCCTTCTTCAGCTCGTCCGCTCCAAACAGCTCCCATCTTGCGTATGCATATGCTGGGCATTCCGTTATGAAGTGCAGACTGGTCTCTTCTTTCTCTTTGCACTTAGGACATAGAGGGTCCTCTGCTAGCTTCATTATTGACAGGTGTCTGTTGAGTGGGCAGTGTCCCGTCAATATTCCCACAACTGTTCTAATGTTGCTCCTATTGAGTTTGAGCAACTCTTTAGTCTTCTTGCTGTCAAGCGTCGAGATGAAGAATTTCGACTGTCTACAGCTCTTCGTGTCATTCCATCTCTGGTTTGTTTCTTTGTTTATTCTCAGGGTTATAACATTTTTTGTTATCCTGTGTGCTATTGGCAGTCTCGGCTCAGGGCCTATGAACGTCTCATCGGCACCTTCTCTCGCCAGTCTGTCTGCTTCTTCATTGCCCGCATTTCCCTCATGTCCAGGTACCCAGGCAACTTCTATCTCAGTCTGGTCTGCTAGATCTTGCAGGGTGTTTTTGCATTCTTTGACCAGTGCTGAGGTAGTCTCCCTCTTGTTGAGGGCCTTCAATGCCGCTTGACTGTCACTGTATATGACTGCCTTCTCAATCCTCTGTGCGCTAGTGATATTTTGTTTAATCATGTTGGCGCATTCTCGTATTGCGAATATCTCCGCTAGGAATACGCTGGAGAATCTGCCTAGATTAAACGATGCTTTCATTTCAGTTGGATGGCTAATATATACGCCAGCCCCTGATAACTTTGTCGATTCCTTCCTGGATCCATCTGTGTAGCCGACCATCGTTGTTTTTGGGTGGTCGATGTTAATGTTCCAGTTATCTCTCGAGCCTATGCTTATCCTGTATTTCTTGTCGAAGATTCTCTCCTTCTTTATCAAATCATTGTTTGATAAAATCATGGATAGATTTTCTTCGTACTGTTTTGCTATTTCGGCGTGACCTTTGTCATAGTGCCCTCCCTTCCATAATTTGTTGCTCTTAAGCTTGAACCATTGTTCAGTCGCTTTCTTTTTGATCGTGAGATCAACTGGGTTGAGGCCGAGTATCATCTCTAGAGCCGCCGTTGGTGTTGTTTTCATGGCGCTCGATATCATGATGCTGGCTAGTCTCTGTACTTTTGTGAATTCTTTCCTGTTCGTTCCTAATTGTGCCTTGTGCCACCACACTAAGGCTCCATGTAGAATTCTTGGTAGTACTATGGCCTTGTAGATCCAATGAACCACATTTGGTTTCATGCCCCAGGTTCTACCTACCGCTCTCCTGCATTGCACAAGGGCACATTTGGATTTTGTGCAGATATCTTTAACGTGGGCTTTGTAGTTCAGATTTCTATCTAGGATTACTCCCAGATATTTTATTTCATTGACTACCTCTAGATTTTCGTTATCGATTCTCAATGGAATCATGCTATCAATCTTCCTCTTGTTTGTGAATAACACTAGCTTGGTTTTTGCTGGGTTCAGGTTTAGCCCTTTATCCCTGCACCATCGTAGCGCTGTGTCGATTCCTCGCTTCATGATGTCTCTGGTCACGCTCAGTACTTTACCTGTGACCAGAATTAGACCATCATCTGAGTACGCCTGTATGTAAATGTGCATGGCGTTTATCTTTGATACTAATTCGTCTATGAGAATGCACCATAGGAGCGGAGACAGGCATCCTCCTTGCGGAAATCCTCTTCTTGCTCGAATGGTGCATGTCGTTCCTGCTAAGTCAGCTTGTATCGAGCGATGTTTTAACATATTAGTTATCCATCCCGTTATCTGTCCAGATATCCCCTCTCTGTTAAGTGCTTCCACAATGGATTGAGGGGTGGCCTTGTCAAAGGCTCCCTCTACATCGAAGAAGCAGCCAAGGGCATATTCTTTGTTCTCTATAGCTCTTTCAATTCTTATTGCCGCGTTGTGTAATGCCGTATCAATGGATTTCCCTTCCATGTAGGCGTGTTGGTTGGCGTGTAGCGGCCTTGAACTCTTTTCTATCCCTGCTCTCATGTGTCTATCTAGTATCTTCTCGAGTGTCTTCAATACAAACGAGGAAAGGCTTATACATCTGAAGGATTTCGCCTCGTGATATGTAACCTTCCCTGGCTTAGGTATGAAGACGGCTTTGACTCTTCTCCAGCTACTGGGGATGTAGTTTGTTGCTAAACTACTCCGGTATATGGTGAGTAGGTCATCTTTGATATACCTAAGGGCAACTTGTAGCATCTTGGGCATCGGGTCCCGCCGCTTTATACGGTAGGAATGATGAAATGCTCCATGTTAATGCTTCTTCGGTGATAATCAGTTCCGCTTCCGCTTTCGCTTCTGCTAGATTATCACCGGATGTGACAACCATGTCTTCTTCTGAATAGCTTGTGCTATCCGGGAAGTGTGTGGCCATCATTTCTGCAAGTATTTCTTTGGGTTCCACTACTAGGGTGTCACCTTTCCTTAGGCTTCCTAATTTACAGGTTTTGTCTTTTGCTAGCGTTTTTACCAGCCTGGCCGCTTCTGGTTGTTTTGTAACGCTTTCGCAGTATGTACTCCACCCGTTTCTGTTTTCTTTGCGGCTCTGGTACTTAAAATTGTTGCGTTCTTCTCTGTATTTCCTCCAGCTTTCGTCGTCGTCCCTGTTCAAGGCGACTCTAAGTGCCCTTCTAGTCCTTTTCCTTGCTTTGTTCAGGGATTTGTTCCACCAGGGTTGTCCCTTCCCAGGTCTTATCTCTTTCTGGGGGCAGGCTTTGAGGTAGGCATCGTTAAGAGCTTTCTCAAGCCTACATGCTTCTTGCTCTATTTCTTCCTTTTCTCCTAATTCTCTTTTACCGGGAATCCACTCTCTCAACGCTAGATCGAACGTATCCCAGTTTGTTTTCCTATTGTTCCTAAATTTTACTACTTCCAGCTGGCAGTCCAGATGGAATGTTATTCTGCGGTGATCTGAGAAAGCATAAGAGGTGTCAACCTTCCAGCCCTTCAACAGATGGGAGGCATCGCTTGACATTAATGTAATATCAAGAACCTCTTTCCTTGTTCTAGTTACAAACGTGGGTGTGTTGCCTACGTTAATTATTTCTAGGTCAGTGCTAAGAATATATTCAAGTAGTAAATCTCCCTTCTTGTTGCAATCCGTGCTGCCCCACACCTTGTGATGGGAGTTGGCATCACAGCCTACAACAACCGGGATACCCATACCTCTATATTTTATCATTGTCTCTTCTATGAGTTGTCCTGGCACTACCTCTTACTAAGTTACATATTGTGAAAATGTATATGTGATGAATTGTGTTCGTTAGCAGATGACAAGACAGTCTTGTTAATAAGATAGATACCGCCATAAATAAAATGATACAACTACTTACATTTATTAAATCCTTCACATGTATCATCTCACTTGATTCTATAATATTTAAGGGTATTTGAGCAGCCATAGCATATTTTTTGGGATACAAATCAAATTCATTTACTATCATTTTAAATCTTGCTTCATAGGCTGTTTCCACGGGGGGCTTTGGCCGTAGTGCCCGTACACAATGGTTCGTAGTCCACATTGACTTTGCCCATTCTATGTACTCCTTTTGCTCCTTTTCATATGTTTCTTTTAATTCCTGAAAATTATTTTCTCCTTGAAATTATGATCCTGCGATGACTATAATTTTTGAGTAACTACAAAATGAGAATGAATGCAAGCTTGTTCAAGATAGATTTTTAATAATAACACAGTATTTGGATAAGTTTTCTTGTTTTATTAAGTAATTATTAGAATAATATAAGACAAAGGTTATAAGATTATTATACATTTAAGAGGCAAAATATTTTCTGTTATTCTATAGCATCTTTTTCATTAATGCAGGAAATAATGTTAAAATTTACTTACATCAAATATTTTGTAATCATTTTTGGTAGGTCTGCTCATAAATATTGACTCAAGAATATGAGGATTTTGATAGCTGATAACTTTCAAACAAGTGTGATGTTGCTGTGGGGTCAGTGCCGACTTTTTGGGGTAATGGGGAACTGGTCGAAGACCAGGAACATACGCCCTTTGTTGTTTGCAGCTCTGGAAACAAAAAAATTATATGTCTACATATACATTGCCATAAAATTGAAGGTTTAATTAATATATTTTGTTACTTACTATTTTAACTGTCATTAAAAACGTTGTTTTGAGAAATGTAAGACTATTTAGTAGTTAGTAAGCTTAATGTATAAACTAATAAGCAGGTATAGAAATAACAAACATAGAAAGCTTATCTTTGATACATACATTTCTTTTCTCCTGGAATAGTTTTGCCCAGTCTATAGGGGCCTGGTCCTCATCAGTGTCAGAGTCGCTGGATATAAGTGGATCGTGAAATCTGTTGCCGAGTATTTTCTCAGTTACGCTGTCCTCAAAATCGGTCTCGTTAAGAAAACTAACATCAGGGTGTGAGGAGCACCTTAATTTAAAAAAAAGGAACAAAAATTTATTACAATGCGATGTTGCTCATTAAAAATATTAAAAAACAAACATACCAATCAAATTGCCGAATGTGCTCCATATTTCGTTTATTTATACATAAAAAGTATATTGTTTTATTAATACGAAGCTTTAAGTCCTAGAAGTTTAATATTTTATTATACATTATAGTTATTCAATTTCTTTCCAAATCACAATATGTACCTGATACCATTTTAACTAATAATCTCACAAACTATATAGAGAATACCACAGGCAGTGTTTATATACTCTTTGGAGAATACTACGTATTTGAAATAATCTCTAAATTCACTACATACAAAATTTGAATAATCTCTAAATTCAATACAAAACAGAAAACGGAGTGTTTACTTTTTTTTAAAATAATTTATCCCCAATGGAGAAAGGCAAAGGACAAGAGTCCATACAGCCTAGTCTGTAATTTTTGTTCATTCCGATGTGACAAAAGGCGGAAGCCAAGTCTGAAGTAACTTCATTTTTCTTTTGAATCCATAATTAAGGCCGAAGCCAAGTCTGAAATATATTTTTTGTTTCTTTGTCTTTGTCCATGATAGTTTAAGGCCGAAGCCAAGTCTGAAATGTCTAAATTATTCTTTACAGAGTGTTTACGTGTGTGAAGTGTCAACTCGCACATTGACCAATTATTTCGGGATTGTTCAGTGCTGCAAGCCTGTAAATAAAATAAATTATCGAAAGGTAATTATTAATAATTAATCGGTCTTTCATATTACATAATCAGTTCACAAATCTGAAGTTATTATAAGTAAAAAAAGTATTTTTATAGGTTTTAAAACCGGTGGGAGGGAAGCGCTGTGCCGCGCTCCCGGCTGCATGGGTACCACCATCTTGCTTATTTCTCCCGTGAAACAGCTTTGCCGTGTTTCGGAGAGAAGGGCAAGACAGGCAGTGTTATTACTGGCACCGAGACTTAACACCTTATGTCTCAGGATAGGCAACATGTAAATAAGTTGCCTGGGCTCGTTCCAGGTATACTAATTTATGTTTATGGGCGACGTCGACCACTTACCATCAGGTGGTACGTTTGCCAGTTGGCCTATCCAACTAACATAAAAAAAAAAAAAATTGTTATGCCTTTTGTATTTAAAAAGTAAATAAACTTATACCAAATCAAATCAATCTTTTTATTAAAATAAGTATAAATATATAATATAAACAGAGTATCTTTTTCGTCTATTGAATCTACCACCGGTTACAAGACAAGCCCCCTGCGAAGAACCGGCAAAACAAACTCAGTAGAACTAATCTTTTCAATTAATATTTTATAACAAATTTCATATGGTATATGGTATATATAATAAATCCTGCCTGAGAGGAACGCCCTATTCCCAAGGTGTAGTATCTTCCAGAAAATATTTTACTTTATAATAATAATATCCATTACCGCACAAACGTTCTTTTTTATTTTTTTATTGGGAGGTTTTGAACATTTTCCGGGATCATATTGCAAAAGCGTATACAGTTGTCTTTAATTGATATCACTAACTAGTAAAATCACACGCAAACAATACAATGGGTCTGACAAATGTTTTTTACTTTACATGCCAAATAAATCTACAAAAACTACGAGAAAAACTGTGCCTTGGTGCTGCAATTCAAACAGTTAAATTGCCGGATAAACTCTTCATGTCCTGAGGACCTAAAAAGGAGGAAAAAGTAGATGACAGCCCTAAAAATAATTGTTTCATTATGCCCTAAAACTAAGGTGCACTGATGTCCATTTCGATATTTGTTTATAATAATATGTTAATCCCTCTTCTCTACTTGTCATTACCATAGGGTTGCCAACAGTGTTTCCACAATGAGGGGAACATCCCCTTTGAGGGGAAAATAGGGTCCAGAGTGGAAGAGAAAGGGGAAATCGAGAGACAATTTCGTGCATTTTTTTAATTTGAACTTAAATAACTAAAAAAGGTCGTCAGAAAAAAAGAACTATAGTAAAATTTTTGTTGAGGGTAAATAAGACCTGAGAAGGGGAAATCTCAATTGAGGCGAGGGGAAATGAAATCTCTAAAGTTGAAACACTGGTTGCCAACTGTCCTGTTTTCCCAGGACATATCCTAGTTTTTGTAATGTCCTGGGCCATCAAAGTTTTCAGCAGCGTCCTGGGTTTTTTAATTTTAATATAAGTATACCTATATAATATAAGTATACCGGCATATAACGCTAATGTCGATAGAGTCTTTTCCCTCACAAATTCACAGTGGTCAAAAGAAAGAAATCGATTATTGCCAACAAGTTGCAATAATCAAAACTATATATTACTAGCTGACCCGACATACGTAGTCCTGTCTTAATTATGTATATTGAATTTGAATTGATATAATTAATAAAAAATATTAAAAAAGCGCAATATTCTAATTTTTTTCTTTCTTAAGTACCTTCTTCTGACAATAACAAATACAACAAAAAAAGAATTAGCGAAATGGTCCAGCTGTTTACGCGTGATGGCGTGACCGAGGGAAATAGGGATTCATCATTATATCTATATCTCTATATATATATATATATATATATATATATATATATATAGATAACATAGATATGAAGTGTGACCAAGTTTATGATTATTTGTTAACTCAACCTCTGATGCTCAGGGCCATCTTTCTCACTGGGTACTCTGGGCACGTGCCTAGGGCCCTATTATTTCTATCAGAATATTATTGAGTGAAATTACAAAAATGATTGCTGATTAGAATACCTAGTACTGTACCTAATTAAGTTTGAAAAATTTGTTACAAACTAGTCTTTGTTTTATATTTTAATAACTAGTTTTAAACTCCTATAATTTTAAAGAAATACTTTTAAAAATATGATTATTTTAATTATTTGAATTTTATTGCAGCTGTTTTCACTAGATATTAATTTAACTATTGCAACTCTATAACTGAGTCCTATTTTTAAACTGAATTGTCCTGGTTTTTCTAACTTCAATACTTACCTGGTTTTTTTATTTTGAGGTTGGCAACTCTACCTTATCACGGCTGGCCTCTGTCCTCTTCTTCTTTAACGCCGGTAAATGCTCGGGCCTCGGAGGCATCCCGCGGGAGAGTGGGTCTTCCCAGGCGGGTATGTGGGACTCGGGTGGTAAGGTGGACGCAGCTCTACCCACTAAAACCCGGCTAGTGCTGTCAATGCCGCCAAAGGGTGATGTGCCCCGGATCGAGCTTTGTAGCTGAAATTCGTTATCGTCTTTGAGATAACGATAATAATTTTCTAGCCAATGATCAATCAAAGATCGTGACAGTGCAACGACAACAACTGTCAAATGTCAACAAAGTTCGACAAGAAGTGTCAAATCGGACCAAAAAATTAAAATTAATATCTATGTGAATAGACCTCATACACACTATAACTCATAAAAATTGTGAAAATGTTGCCCTCCATGGCCCACGCCCACGGATAACGAATCAATATCAATAATAAAATAACATAAGTTTGACACAAGTGTTCGATAACCAATTGACAGTTTATGATTTTGTTACGAATTTTAACATTGTCTACCAACTTGCGATAACGATAACGAGTGACATAATTGACGACGGCTTATGTCAATCCCATACATTTTATTCTTTTCGAACTTCGTTATCGTTTTTTTAATGTTACTTTGTCTAAGGCCTCTGGTCTCGTGGTAAGTTCTCGAAGAACCTGTGTCACGGGACTATATTTATGTCAACAACGCAACGGAAATATATTTAATCCTTAATATTATGGGCGAGGATGGGAACCGACGATTGTACTGTTCCAACGTTGGGAGGGATTGTTCTGTGGTGCGGGACAACCCCTCTGTTCAGGTGGCGTCGGTCCCCGAAGGGACTGACTAGCCGTCAAGGCGCCCTGTTTGCTCATTAGATCCGAGGCACATCACCCTTTGGCGGCATTGACAGCACTAGCCGGGTTTTAGTGGGTAGAGCTGCGGGTAGAGCTGCGATACCCACCTGGGGAGACCCACTCCCCAGGCGGGATGCCTCAGAGCATTTCCCGGCGTAAAAGAAAAAAAAAAAAAAAAAAGGCCTATGTTCAGCAGTGGACGGATAAAGGACGACGATGATGATGATGATGATTACAATGACCGCAACATACTATGGTGTGCTACCAAAGCATCCTATACAATTGTTACATGGACAAGTAATAAAATGAGCACATCAACATATCATCGAGGTAAAAGGAACCAACCAAATAGGCATTATTGGGAATAACTAAAAAACGTCTTGTCAGATCTTAATAAAATTAATATGGGACCAAATTGGAAGCGTTGTTAATATCCCTATTGTGTTAGTCAACGTGATAATAATTATTATAAGAAATAAAAATACTTTGAAGTTTTTTTTATTATTGAAAGTTGTTATTTATTTCAGATTTCGTATTACCTACGTCTAATAGTAGTATTTCGGATTAGGTATTTCAAAAAAGCTAGAATTACATAGTTAATGATTAAAAATAATTGAATAAATAAAAATAATAAATATTATTATGATAAAGTTTGTTCGCATTTTACAAACATATTACTAGTAGAATCAAAATAAAATAAATAAATGAAATCGACACGTAAAAAATATACAACAAAAATGACGTGAAAATAAGTAAGTGACCTATAAGTGACTTAAAAAATTACATGCATTTATATCCAATGCAATATGGACCGATGATTGTGCTTAGTTTTATGACGACCTTAACTCCATTCTATGGTCAGTTGAAAGAACTTACAAATAATACGTGGGCAGTTAGGGGTCGATAATAATTAATTACACGATATTGGGAGACGCCATTAGCAGACATCAGACAATGGCGACCTTAACAAGCACTCACCAGGAATTGTTCGAAAGATTGCTTGACACTGATTAATATTGTCGTGATCGAAGACCAATCATTTCTTAGGGAATTGTTCAAAAGGTTTACCGCTACACTAGTGACTTGAGCGAAAAAGTTTACGTTGTAATGGTGGGGTGACACTTTTGAAGGAGCTTTTGTCTTGCTCGATCGTGACTTATGAATTACCCTTAATTAGTACCTATAGCTTTCACGTACAAGTTTTAAACACAACACTTGACGAATTTAAAAGGAATATAAGCAGTTCTGCATTCATTATTTCTTGAAATTATTAACAGAATCAGGCTATTTTATACAGACCTTTATACGAGACGACTTTTAGACGAGATATAGGTGCCTCGGATATCTCCAGATATCAACAGAGCACCTCGAGGGCTAGTCAGTCCCCCAAGGGACCAACGCTACCTCCACAGAGATTCCGCACCACAGAACAACCCCTCCCAACGTCGGGACAGTGCAATGGGGTGAAGTTCCCATTCTAGCCCCTTGTCCCCCCTGCACTTTTGTCTTCTTCTTATAAGAGGGGTACAAAGAGCAGCTCCCTCGGTTCAATTTGCTTCGCCCAAGGTGCTGGGTTCACCTTAAGCTCCTAAGCCCCACCACCATGACAATGCTTGAACCTTGGTTGCGATGCGTTGTTTATCCAGAAATGTAAGATGGTAAGTCTCCGCACCAGTAATGACACTGCCTGTTTTACTCTTCTTTAAATGTAACATGGTAAGTCTCGGCATCAGTAAATGACACTGCCTCTTTTACTTTTCTTTAAATGTAAAATGGTAAGTCTCGGCACCAGTAATGACACTGCCTGTTTTATTCTTCTTTAAATGTAAGATGGTAAGTCTCGGCACCAGTAATGACACTGCCTGTTTGACTCTTCTTTAAATGTAAGATGGTAAGTCTCGGCACCAGTAATGACACTGCCTGTTTGACTCTTCTTTAAATGTAAGATGGTAAGTCTCGGCACCAGTAATGACACTGCCTGTTTGACTCTTCTTTAAATGTAAGATGGTAAGTCTCGGCACCAGTAATGACACTGCCTGTTTGACTCTTCTTTAAATGTAAGATGGTAAGTCTCGGCACCAGTAATGACACTGCCTGTTTGACTCTTCTTTAAATGTAAGATGGTAAGTCTCGGCACCAGTAATGACACTGCCTGTTTGACTCTTCTTTAAATGTAAGATGGTAAGTCTCGGCACCAGTAATGACACTGCCTGTTTTATTCTTCTTTAAATGTAAAATGGTAAGTCTCGGCACCAGTAATGACACTGCCTGTTTTACTCTTCTTTAAATGTAAGATGGCAAGTCTCGGCACCAGTAATGACACTGCCTGTTTTACTCTTCTTTAAATGTAAGATGGTTAGTCTCGGCACCAGTAATGATACTGCCTGTTTTACTTTTCTTTAAATTTAAGATGGTAAGTCTCGGCACCAGTAATGACACTGCCTGTTTTACTTTTCTTTAAATTTAAGATGGTAAGTCTCGGCACCAGTAATGACACTGCCTGTTTTATTCTTCTTTAAATGTAAGATGGTAAGTCTCGGCACCAGTAATGACACTGCCTGTTTGACTCTTCTTTAAATGTAAGATGGTTAGTCTCGGCACCAGTAATGAAACTGCCTGTTTTACTTTTCTTTAAATTTAAGATGGTAAGTCTCGGCACCAGTAATGACACTGCCTGTTTTACTTTTCTTTAAATTTAAGATGGTAAGTCTCGGCACCAGTAATGACACTGCCTGTTTTATTCTTCTTTAAATGTAAGATGGTAAGTCTCGGCACCAGTAATGACACTGCCTGTTTGACTCTTCTTTAAATGTAAGATGGTAAGTCGCGGCACCAGTAATGACACTGCCTGTTTTACTCTTCTTTAAATGTAAGATGGTAAGTCTCGGCACCAGTAATGACACTGCCTGTTTTACTCTTCTTTAAATGTAAAATGGTTAGTCTCGGCACCAGTAAAGACACTGCCTGTTTTACTTTTCTTTAAATTTAAGATGGTAAGTCTCGGCACCAGTAATGACACTGCCTGTTTTACTTTTCTTTAAATTTAAGATGGTAAGTCTCGGCACCAGTAATGACACTGCCTGTTTGACTCTTCTTTAAATGTAAGATGGTAAGTCTCGGCACCAGTAATGACACTGCCTGTTTGACTCTTCTTTAAATGTAAGATGGTAAGTCTCGGCACCAGTAATGACACTGCCTGTTTGACTCTTCTTTAAATGTAAGATGGTAAGTCTCGGCACCAGTAATGACACTGCCTGTTTGACTCTTCTTTAAATGTAAGATGGTAAGTCTCGGCACCAGTAATGACACTGCCTGTTTGACTCTTCTTTAAATGTAAGATGGTAAGTCTCGGCACCAGTAATGACACTGCCTGTTTGACTCTTCTTTAAATGTAAGATGGTAAGTCTCGGCACCAGTAATGACACTGCCTGTTTGACTCTTCTTTAAATGTAAGATGGTAAGTCTCGGCACCAGTAATGACACTGCCTGTTTGACTCTTCTTTAAATGTAAGATGGTAAGTCTCGTCACCAGTAATGACACTGCCTGTTTGACTCTTCTTTAAATGTAAGATGGTAAGTCTCGTCACCAGTAATGACACTGCCTGTTTGACTCTTCTTTAAATGTAAGATGGTAAGTCTCGGCACCAGTAATGACACTGCCTGTTTGACTCTTCTTTAAATGTAAGATGGTAAGTCTCGGCACCAGTAATGACACTGCCTGTTTGACTCTTCTTTAAATGTAAGATGGTAAGTCTCGGCACCAGTAATGACACTGCCTGTTTGACTCTTCTTTAAATGTAAGATGGTAAGTCTCGGCACCAGTAATGACACTGCCTGTTTGACTCTTCTTTAAATGTAAGATGGTAAGTCTCGGCACCAGTAATGACACTGCCTGTTTGACTCTTCTTTAAATGTAAGATGGTAAGTCTCGGCACCAGTAATGACACTGCCTGTTTGACTCTTCTTTAAATGTAAGATGGTAAGTCTCGGCACCAGTAATGACACTGCCTGTTTTACTCTTCTTTAAATGTAAGATGGTAAGTCTCGGCACCAGTAATGACACTGCCTGTTTTACTCTTCTTTAAATGTAAGATGGTTAGTCTCGGCACCAGTAATGACACTGCCTGTTTGACTCTTCTTTAAATGTAAGATGGTAAGTCTCGGCACCAGTAATGACACTGCCTGTTTGACTCTTCTTTAAATGTAAGATGGTAAGTCTCGGCACCAGTAATGACACTGCCTGTTTGACTCTTCTTTAAATGTAAGATGGTAAGTCTCGGCACCAGTAATGACACTGCCTGTTTGACTCTTCTTTAAATGTAAGATGGTAAGTCTCGGCACCAGTAATGACACTGCCTGTTTGACTCTTCTTTAAATGTAAGATGGTAAGTCTCGGCACCAGTAATGACACTGCCTGTTTGACTCTTCTTTAAATGTAAGATGGTAAGTCTCGGCACCAGTAATGACACTGCCTGTTTGACTCTTCTTTAAATGTAAGATGGTAAGTCTCGGCACCAGTAATGACACTGCCTGTTTGACTCTTCTTTAAATGTAAGATGGTAAGTCTCGGCACCAGTAATGACACTGCCTGTTTGACTCTTCTTTAAATGTAAGATGGTAAGTCTCGGCACCAGTAATGACACTGCCTGTTTGACTCTTCTTTAAATGTAAGATGGTAAGTCTCGGCACCAGTAATGACACTGCCTGTTTGACTCTTCTTTAAATGTAAGATGGTAAGTCTCGGCACCAGTAATGACACTGCCTGTTTGACTCTTCTTTAAATGTAAGATGGTAAGTCTCGGCACCAGTAATGACACTGCCTGTTTTACTCTTCTTTAAATGTAAGATGGTAAGTCTCGGCACCAGTAATGACACTGCCTGTTTTACTCTTCTTTAAATGTAAGATGGTAAGTCTCGGCACCAGTAATGACACTGCCTGTTTGACTCTTCTTTAAATGTAAGATGGTAAGTCTCGGCACCAGTAATGACACTGCCTGTTTTACTCTTCTTTAAATGTAAGATGGTAAGTCTCGACACCAGTAATGACACTGCCTGTTTTACTCTTCTTTAAATTTAAGATGGTAAGTCTCGGCACCAGTAATGACACTGCCTGTTTGACTCTTCTTTAAATGTAAGATGGTAAGTCTCGGCACCAGTAATGACACTGCCTGTTTTATTCTTCTTTAAATGTAAAATGGTAAGTCTCGGCACCAGTAATGACACTGCCTGTTTTACTCTTCTTTAAATGTAAGATGGCAAGTCTCGGCACCAGTAATGACACTGCCTGTTTTACTCTTCTTTAAATGTAAGATGGTTAGTCTCGGCACCAGTAATGATACTGCCTGTTTTACTTTTCTTTAAATTTAAGATGGTAAGTCTCGGCACCAGTAATGACACTGCCTGTTTTACTTTTCTTTAAATTTAAGATGGTAAGTCTCGGCACCAGTAATGACACTGCCTGTTTTATTCTTCTTTAAATGTAAGATGGTAAGTCTCGGCACCAGTAATGACACTGCCTGTTTGACTCTTCTTTAAATGTAAGATGGTAAGTCTCGGCACCAGTAATGACACTGCCTGTTTTACTCTTCTTTAAATGTAAAATGGTTAGTCTCGGCACCAGTAAAGACACTGCCTGTTTTACTTTTCTTTAAATGTAAGATGGTAAGTCTCGGCACCAGTAATGACACTGCCTGTTTGACTCTTCTTTAAATGTAAGATGGTAAGTCTCGGCACCAGTAATGACACTGCCTGTTTGACTCTTCTTTAAATGTAAGATGGTAAGTCTCGGCACCAGTAATGACACTGCCTGTTTTACTCTTCTTTAAATGTAACATGGTAAGTCTCGGCATCAGTAAATGACACTGCCTCTTTTACTTTTCTTTAAATGTAAAATGGTAAGTCTCGGCACCAGTAATGACACTGCCTGTTTTATTCTTCTTTAAATGTAAGATGGTAAGTCTCGGCACCAGTAATGACACTGCCTGTTTGACTCTTCTTTAAATGTAAGATGGTAAGTCTCGGCACCAGTAATGACACTGCCTGTTTGACTCTTCTTTAAATGTAAGATGGTAAGTCTCGGCACCAGTAATGACACTGCCTGTTTGACTCTTCTTTAAATGTAAGATGGTAAGTCTCGGCACCAGTAATGACACTGCCTGTTTGACTCTTCTTTAAATGTAAGATGGTAAGTCTCGGCACCAGTAATGACACTGCCTGTTTGACTCTTCTTTAAATGTAAGATGGTAAGTCTCGGCACCAGTAATGACACTGCCTGTTTGACTCTTCTTTAAATGTAAGATGGTAAGTCTCGGCACCAGTAATGACACTGCCTGTTTTATTCTTCTTTAAATGTAAAATGGTAAGTCTCGGCACCAGTAATGACACTGCCTGTTTTACTCTTCTTTAAATGTAAGATGGCAAGTCTCGGCACCAGTAATGACACTGCCTGTTTTACTCTTCTTTAAATGTAAGATGGTTAGTCTCGGCACCAGTAATGATACTGCCTGTTTTACTTTTCTTTAAATTTAAGATGGTAAGTCTCGGCACCAGTAATGACACTGCCTGTTTTACTTTTCTTTAAATTTAAGATGGTAAGTCTCGGCACCAGTAATGACACTGCCTGTTTTATTCTTCTTTAAATGTAAGATGGTAAGTCTCGGCACCAGTAATGACACTGCCTGTTTGACTCTTCTTTAAATGTAAGATGGTTAGTCTCGGCACCAGTAATGATACTGCCTGTTTTACTTTTCTTTAAATTTAAGATGGTAAGTCTCGGCACCAGTAATGACACTGCCTGTTTTACTTTTCTTTAAATTTAAGATGGTAAGTCTCGGCACCAGTAATGACACTGCCTGTTTTATTCTTCTTTAAATGTAAGATGGTAAGTCTCGGCACCAGTAATGACACTGCCTGTTTGACTCTTCTTTAAATGTAAGATGGTAAGTCGCGGCACCAGTAATGACACTGCCTGTTTTACTCTTCTTTAAATGTAAGATGGTAAGTCTCGGCACCAGTAATGACACTGCCTGTTTGACTCTTCTTTAAATGTAAAATGGTTAGTCTCGGCACCAGTAAAGACACTGCCTGTTTTACTTTTCTTTAAATTTAAGATGGTAAGTCTCGGCACCAGTAATGACACTGCCTGTTTTACTTTTCTTTAAATTTAAGATGGTAAGTCTCGGCACCAGTAATGACACTGCCTGTTTGACTCTTCTTTAAATGTAAGATGGTAAGTCTCGGCACCAGTAATGACACTGCCTGTTTGACTCTTCTTTAAATGTAAGATGGTAAGTCTCGGCACCAGTAATGACACTGCCTGTTTGACTCTTCTTTAAATGTAAGATGGTAAGTCTCGGCACCAGTAATGACACTGCCTGTTTGACTCTTCTTTAAATGTAAGATGGTAAGTCTCGGCACCAGTAATGACACTGCCTGTTTGACTCTTCTTTAAATGTAAGATGGTAAGTCTCGGCACCAGTAATGACACTGCCTGTTTGACTCTTCTTTAAATGTAAGATGGTAAGTCTCGGCACCAGTAATGACACTGCCTGTTTGACTCTTCTTTAAATGTAAGATGGTAAGTCTCGGCACCAGTAATGACACTGCCTGTTTGACTCTTCTTTAAATGTAAGATGGTAAGTCTCGGCACCAGTAATGACACTGCCTGTTTGACTCTTCTTTAAATGTAAGATGGTAAGTCTCGGCACCAGTAATGACACTGCCTGTTTGACTCTTCTTTAAATGTAAGATGGTAAGTCTCGGCACCAGTAATGACACTGCCTGTTTGACTCTTCTTTAAATGTAAGATGGTAAGTCTCGGCACCAGTAATGACACTGCCTGTTTGACTCTTCTTTAAATGTAAGATGGTAAGTCTCGGCACCAGTAATGACACTGCCTGTTTTACTCTTCTTTAAATGTAAGATGGTAAGTCTCGGCACCAGTAATGACACTGCCTGTTTGACTCTTCTTTAAATGTAAGATGGTAAGTCTCGGCACCAGTAATGACACTGCCTGTTTGACTCTTCTTTAAATGTAAGATGGTAAGTCTCGGCACCAGTAATGACACTGCCTGTTTTACTCTTCTTTAAATGTAAGATGGTAAGTCTCGACACCAGTAATGACACTGCCTGTTTTACTCTTCTTTAAATTTAAGATGGTAAGTCTCGGCACCAGTAATGACACTGCCTGTTTGACTCTTCTTTAAATGTAAGATGGTAAGTCTCGGCACCAGTAATGACACTGCCTGTTTTATTCTTCTTTAAATGTAAAATGGTAAGTCTCGGCACCAGTAATGACACTGCCTGTTTTACTCTTCTTTAAATGTAAGATGGCAAGTCTCGGCACCAGTAATGACACTGCCTGTTTTACTCTTCTTTAAATGTAAGATGGTTAGTCTCGGCACCAGTAATGATACTGCCTGTTTTACTTTTCTTTAAATTTAAGATGGTAAGTCTCGGCACCAGTAATGACACTGCCTGTTTTACTTTTCTTTAAATTTAAGATGGTAAGTCTCGGCACCAGTAATGACACTGCCTGTTTTATTCTTCTTTAAATGTAAGATGGTAAGTCTCGGCACCAGTAATGACACTGCCTGTTTGACTCTTCTTTAAATGTAAGATGGTAAGTCTCGGCACCAGTAATGACACTGCCTGTTTTACTCTTCTTTAAATGTAAAATGGTTAGTCTCGGCACCAGTAAAGACACTGCCTGTTTTACTTTTCTTTAAATTTAAGATGGTAAGTCTCGGCACCAGTAATGACACTGCCTGTTTTACTCTTCTTTAAATGTAAGATGGTAAGTCTCGGCACCAGTAATGACACTGCCTGTTTTACTCTTCTTTAAATGTAAAATGGTAAGTCTCGGCACCAGTAATGACACTGCCTGTTTTACTTTTCTTTAAATTTAAGATGGTAAGTCTCGGCACCAGTAATGACACTGCCTGTTTTACTCTTCTTTAAATGTAAGATGGTAAGTCTCGGCACCAGTAATGACACTGCCTGTTTTACTCTTCTTTAAATGTAAAATGGTTAGTCTCGGCACCAGTAAAGACACTGCCTGTTTTACTTTTCTTTAAATTTAAGATGGTAAGTCTCGGCACCAGTAATGACACTGCCTGTTTTACTTTTCTTTAAATTTAAGATGGTAAGTCTCGGCACCAGTAATGACACTGCCTGTTTTACTCTTCTTTAAATGTAAGATGGTAAGTCTCGGCACCAGTAATGACACCGCCTGTTTTACTCTTCTTTAAATGTAAAATGGTTAGTCTCGGCAACAGTAAAGACACTGCCTGTTTTACTTTTCTTTAAATTTAAGATGGTAAGTCTCGGCACCAGTAATGACACTGCCTGTTTTACTCTTCTTTAAATGTAAGATGGTAAGTCTCGGCACCAGTAATGACACTGCCTGTTTTACTCTTCTTTAAATGTAAGATGGTAAGTCTCGGCACCAGTAATGACACTGCCTGTTTTACTCTTCTTTAAATGTAAAATGGTAAGTCTCGGCACCAGTAATGACACTGCCTGTTTTACTCTTCTTTAAATGTAAAATGGTAAGTCTCGGCACCAGTAAAGACACTGCCTGTTTTACTCTTCTTTAAACGTAAGATGGTAAGTCTCGGCACCAGTAAAGACACTGCTTGTTTTACTCTTCTTTCGGAAGTGCCGCAATTTTATTAACAGTATAAATAAGTAAGATGGTGGTAGGTACTTTGCTGACGGGTACGGGATACTCTCTCCACAGTCTTTGCTTATAATGTGCTCTCTCCATAGGTAAAATGCCATACTTTGCGGAAATTCATGGCAAATAGTTTGTTGTTGAATAATATATTATGTTGTCGAACCATGTGATGACGGTGATTATTGTGACTTAGTAAATGGTGTTTGGCAAAATATTGTTTAATATTGTCATAAATATTAAAAATACTTCAAATAGGTTTACATAAATTATCATTTTTCATCAAAATATATTCGTTCGTTCAAATAATAAATGAGCCGTCAGAACTCATGTAGCCTGGTCTCAGAGCATTTCACGCCTCAGTACCCCGCGTAATGCGTATCCCAAACTTAGTGAATGAGAGACGGGAGCCAATAAAAACCTGTCAAACCCATCCCTGACAGGTGTAACAATATGGCGGGTAAACATTGTTTGCATTAACTCGTTAACTTTTTCTATTTACCTATTTGAGTGATTTTAAAAAATATAATATGTTTTGTTCCGATCAGTATGTATCAATTATTATTTCATTTGTATGTTTTTTATCAGTTTCGATCGTCACTTTTTTTCTTTTTTAAATGACGAGACCCCTTTTTAAAAAAGAGTAAGTAATGCTTCTCCATTAAATAAAAAAGTATTCAAATTGTTTTCAGTTTAAATTCTAATGTTTAAGCGAATTTCACTCATTATAATGAAACAATTTTTACAGATTTTATCGCGGTTTATTAAGATTTTTACAAGCCCGACGTTTCGGATACTTTACAGCAACAATGAGAAACGAGAGGAGTCCTCCCGTGACCATATTTCATATATTATCATGAGTTTAAATTCTAAATATTTTATTGTTAATAAATATGTTTATAACAAACTTTTATTCAAATATCTGTTTAAAGAACCCTAAAATAATATTCAAACTATCTCAAAGCTAGTCTATAGCAGTTCACTGTGATCATTCTTCAGATTTTTACAAACTTCTCAATAATACTGACACTCTCGATAATTCTATCGTCAACTGACATTTCGATTATGCTAAACCAATTTAAACTCTTACAATGTCGGACCGGATTAATTTGCATTCAGTGCAGAAATCTTTTCAGAGCATCCATTTTTTTAAATAAAAACCTACTTCATTACGTAGGTACCTACATTTCTTTTTCATCATGGGTTATAGAAAGTAAGAAGTACCATCTCTGTGTTTGAAGTGTCCGCCGAGAAGCGACAAATTACAGGTGTCGTAAGGCACAGTAAGTAATAATAGTTCAATGTTAACAAGTGGAAGGATTTTTAAACGTGTGTGCGCCTTGAAATTACCCACACACATATGCATATTTTATATATTACAAACAGTCACGCGCACACACTTTTAAAAATCCTTCCACTTGTGGCGCCTATTTGTGCCTATTTGTCGCTTTTCGAGGGACACTTTTCATACACAGAATTGCCTCTGACAGTCAGTATAGAAGTAAGGAGACTTTATGGTTTTTATAATACGAGTTATTTTTGTGATTATAATTTAAAAACATGCAAGATGGGCGTTAGCGTAGCCGAATTGAAGGCGGAAAAGAAAACTGTTACGCAGCACATCTGTTTCGTGGACGTTTCGACAGATCCCTTATTGGGTTCCAGTATTCCGCACGAACAAAAGCGACGGGAAAGTGAAGCTGCCAGGTACTTCGACAAAACTCGTGTCTCTCATTTTGGTTATTCATTGTTGAATCATGTTTGGAAATTGCTTACACGATTGGTTTTTAATTTTTAACGTACACGAATTAAGGGCAAAATGGAATTTGATTAAATTGATATAATAATGTAAAAATATATTTTAATGGCAAAAAATATTCCAAATTTAAACTAATGTTCGTTAGTTGAATTTCAAAAATTATAAATTTAATGTTATGTTACCTACGCATAAAGTTTAACAGTTCATTAAAAAAAAGATTGGTTTATTTTGTTCTGAAGGTGCAATGTAATTTTTTTTATGCCACCATTTTATTCATTTCTTCCGCAAGGACGCTTAGTTGTGTAACCGAAAGAATGTCCAGTTTGAGAATTCAACCTTCTACTTATGTCGGGGCAGGCAGTATCTATACGTGTCATTTAGGTTATAGGTACGGTAAAATACAAACTATACCTATCCAGATGAACTAGTTTACCATGAGGGTTGTTGATCCTAGAAGTATAAAGATTATATACACATTTGAAAGATAAATTCTCAAGTTGTGACGTGAATATACAAGTTATTAAATGTAAAAGGAAATGATTTATCATAATTTTAAAAAGTTTATGCTTTGGAACCACCGGGACGAATGTTCCGTCATACGTGCGTCGTGGAACATTTATTGCAAGCGGAACTTGTTCCTCCAGAGACGGCGGCTGGCGTTATCGTTTTGTCGTATGAAACGTTTAAAACATTAAATAAAAATGTGATGTATAACATAGTACCTACTTACTTACCTTTTTGCGAAGTTTCGGAAAAAAGGGAATGCAGGTACCTATTGTAATTGGTCCAAGACATACCATCTCATGTCTCAGGGAGAGAAGTAGTTTGTTGTGGGCCCCCATAATCCCATATCGATATGTCGGGTAAAATTTTAAATGGGATTCTGGATTCTTTTAAGAACTTTGTTTCCACACTTTGGGGACCCGGTAGCCCATGGGCCCCGTATTATTGAAACAGGCGATGGTAGGCTGGGAGGGAAGCGCTGTGCCGCGCTCCCGGCTGCATGGTTACCACCATCTTGCTTGTTTCTCCTGTGAAACAGCTTTGCTCTGTTTCGGAGAGAAGGGCAAGACAGGCAGTGTAATTACTGGCACCGAGACTTAACATCTTATGTCTCAGGATAGGCAACACATTTCCAGGTAAACTAGTTTATGTTCATGGGCGACTACGACCACTTACCATCAGGTGGCACGTTTGCCAGTTTGCTTATCCATGTAACATAAAAAAAATAGGCGTCTGGTCTCAGGGTAGGCAACACATAAATAAATTGCCTGAACTTAATTGTTTATAGTGATGGTCAACGTTAGCCACTCATCATCAGATGGCTCGTGTTTTTTTTTAGTTGAATAGGCAAACGGATAGACGAGCCAGGCGACTCATTCATGTGCTGCCTATCCTGAGACTAGTAAAATCTCTGTACCAGTAATTACACTGCCAGTTCTTCTCTCCGAAACACAGCAAACCTGTCTCGTGGAAAAAACAAGCAGGATCGTGATACTCATGCTGAAGGGAGGGCGGCAAAGTGAAACCCACCCACCGATAAAAGGTCCAATTTGGCAATCATAAAATAGAATTTTTATGTGTATATTTATCATTTTGATATCGATACTCTGTTACAAACAGCGATATCGCTGCTGACTAGTAACCCACAGATATAGGTACGGTATTACTATCTTATTACAATTGCGGTGCAAATGCTACGTCAGTCAATTATTGAATTCGAGACTAATTGCTCTGGCCGGGTAATTGAGGGTAATATGACGTCACTATGTTGTAATCTCTAGAAAGGTCATTGATAAGCCGTGGGGAATTTACACATTTTCAAGGTGTAGGCTGAAAAGATTTGCTGACCTTTTTTAACTCTAGAATTAAGAAGTTTGGTACACCGAATGTATAATGACAAGTGAGAGGGAAAAGCGGTAAACTCTATGTATAAAACATCAGAAAACCGTTAGGCAGAAATCTAAAAGCGCAAAAAATCGTCCCCAAATTTGCGCCCTAAAAATCTGCCGCCCTTGGCTCAAGCCTACCCAGCTCCTGGTAAATCAATCACTGCTGATACGTGGGCGATACTGAAAGTTCTTAGAAGTGGCCTTTTAAAGTGTAAAAGATATAATATAAAAAATAAAAATAAGTTTAAATTTTGAAAATGGAACTCTTTGCCAATATTATTGTGTAAGTATTTCATTTATTTGTCATTTTTTACGATTTGGTGGCAAATTGAAAATTATCTGATACCTCATGATTTGACAGAGGCACATAAACTCCGCTGTATTGATTGGTGCCGTGAAATGGTTAAAAGACTCAAGGGCGGATCCAGTTTTTTTTTTTCACATGATAATTTTTAATTATATTGATACAAGTCTTTGCATATTAATTTCCTCCTGGAAAAGATATTGACACAGTCAAGACTCGGGATCTAGTGTAGATTTCTCTGAAACCATTCAGTAATGTAATATAATTTTCCAAGTGAATTGAAATAAAAAACTTGAGGAGTTTTTTTTAGAAGTTTACTACCATATATACATATATGTACTACGTACTAGATTTCGCGTTCCGAACACTCACTTTGTTCAACTGAACTGTATTGCAGTCCGTACAACTTACTTTAGTGTGATTTTGACAGTCGACATTGAAGGACGCATGCGTGCGTACAGAGCAGCGCAAATAATGTGAAAATTTAAGCCAAAGTGTGAATTTGTTTGCTTCTACTTGACTATTTATAAATATTCATTTAACTATTGATAAGTTCGAAATAGCTTTGGCCTGCGGCGAGAAATCTATATAGAGGACTTGTTGTTACAGTACATTAAACGAAACGCGTAAGTGCTATGAAATTCATGCCCACTTACAACGTTTTAAGCGCGAGAAAAATATACTGAATAAGCGATCTAGCGGTGTATGTTTTTTTGGTTTGGTTAGACGAAATAACTAACGTTTTAGCGCTGCAGCGAACTTTAGTTGTGCTATTGTCAGTATTTGAACAAATTGTTTATATGAACGTGCGTGTTTATCGGTAGAATATAAGTCTATGTTTACTACATTTACACTTTTTCCAATTACATCACCATCGAATTCTAAGTAGTTAGTAGTTCAAATAATCTATTAAACTCTATTAAAATTATATGGATAAATATTGTCAGCGCCGTCTATGGGCTGTTGAAATTTATTTATTGGGAGTTTTTAAATATTTTCTTATATCCTATTACAAAAAAAAAGTGTACATTAACTTATAAAAGAATATCATTATGAACTCTGAAAAACGGTGCAAAAATATCCATCTTGAATTGCTTGGTTTGGCGGTAGAATTGAGCAGCCGGCACTAAAAACATCGCTCCGCGGTAGTATAAGGATATATAATTTAAGTGCAATAAAAACATATTGTTAGGATCCCGATAAAATTGAATATAAAAGTGTAGAAGCGATAAAAACATATTTTATGTTCCTACACGTATGGAATATTCAGGCTCATTTCCTATTTCGGTAAAAAAATACATTTTTAAACAAAAGGTGCCGATATGGGGCGAGTTGAAATGGTTGAAAAGTATGGTTTTAATAGCACCAATTAACCGCAATTTTTCTACATAATATAACTTTTATTAGCATTAAATTCAAAGGCAAATTTGTTACTCTACAATACTTATTATTAACTAACAATCACATTACCTTAGCTTTTTTTTCTTTTACGCCGGGAAATTCTCTGAGGCATCTCGCTCGCATACGCGGGTATGTAGGACTCGCTGCGCCCGAAAGAAGGTAAGTGGACGCAGCTGTACCTACTAAAACCTGGCGAGTGCCACCAGTGCCGCCTTTGGTGAGGCGCCCCGGATCTGTTAAGCTAACAGGGCACCTCGACCGTCGACGGCTAGTCAGTCCCGCACACTCCACAGAGGGGTTGTCCCTCGCCACAGAACAACCCCTCCCAACGTCGGGACAGTACATTGGGGTGAGGTTCCCATCTTCGTTCCTTGCTCTTTTGTCCCCTCTTCTTATAAGAGTGGTACAAAGAGCCCCCTCGGCTCAATTAGCTTCGCCCAAGGTGCTGGGCTCACCCTAGACTACTAAGCCCCACCGCCACGTCAAGGCCTGACCCATGGTGGGGATTGTTATCGTCTATGTTACACTGTAATAACTGAGCTATTAGTAAACTGGTGAACATTTTTTAATGAGAAACTTTTCTAGGCGCGTAGAGTGAAACGTTCGAGGGATACTGTCGGGTCTGCTCACTTACAAATTCACAAACACCTCTTTATAATATTGTCATCGATGTATGTACCTAAATACTTAATAATTTTAGTAAGGGGTAGTGCCATGCTGCATTGCAGCCGAACTGGGCCGGCACGACCGGGGTGGTACCTCCCGCTCACATAACACCGGTGTCAAATGACAGTTATGCTGTCGCGTTTCGTGCGGTTTCGTGCGTGCATCTGCGTGGCCTTGGTTGTCCGGATGTGTATGACCGTCGGCGCCGTGAGGCTCCGACTGCTCGTTTGCCCCACTCGTTTGATTACATAAAAAAGCATCCATCCAAGACCTGTGTAAAAGCTAGTTTTCTTTTCACGCTTATTACAACTTTTTATTCACCTGAAAAGTCATTACAAACTGTTATTTTTACGCCATTTCCCTCAAACTGGGGGTTTGGAGTATAAAAATATCGCGTTACTTTTAACATTCAAAATATACGACCCGAGCTCGTGTATCTTGTTAGCGCTGGGCAGAGCCGTCCGTAGGGAGATAGGCATTCATATAACTAAACATATTTTGTAGTATACCCTTATGTTTCAAATGTTTAAACGCGTTTAAATATAGAAACAAATCATATATGATAATCTTTTTGTATTTATTATACTTAAAAAAAAGGCTGGCAGGTCACAAACCCTTCATTTTTGATCTTTGGTGTAAACAATAAAATATTTTTCTTTCTTTCATTAACTTACCAGTGGTGAACGGACTGTCCGTTTGCCCCTTCTTTTATAAAACTAGCCAAGGACTCCTATACAATATATTTGTAAAGTCTTTGTAATTAAGTGTATGCATAAAATATGATAAGTAAATACAGAATTACATGTTTATTTCCTCCAATTAACAGGTAGGATGTCATCTGTCTTGGTGTTTGAGTCTTAGTAAGGATGGACCAATAGACAGGCGAACCACTTGAGTGTGTTTAACGTAAGACGTATATTATGTGCCTTTCTTTACGAGATATATTAAAGCTGTTACATAGTAGAAAACTGTGGTAGAAATAAGGATGGTACAAATACAGACTGGATAAAGCATCCGTCCCATCGCTAAAATTCTAACCGAAATGTGAAATCGTATACTTGTTTATGTAAATTATACATTGTTCGCAAAAATATTAAATTGACTTTCCGAATATACCAAAAACATGATATTCATGACCGTAAGCTTCTTAAACTAAGAGTTCAAACTCGACATGAAAGATTTTCAGAACATTTTCTTTAATGTATGTACAGGCTGATTAAATATTTAAACATTGGAAGGGCTTTTAAATAGACGAGCAAAATAAACACGTGGAACCATCAAAGAGGTGGATTAAAATTAAGATACAGAATATACGGGAAATATCCGAAGCTTTTTGTAAAGGTTTTGGAAGAATTAATGAAATAATTATGTGATGGAAAAAGATTTAGAACTAATTGGACTAAGGCTGATTATTTAGGTCAATTTTGATGTTCATAGCTGCCACTACATAAGTAGTGGCAGTGTGCATTTTACAGGGGGGAGACATTGTTTTATAAGTTTAAATTCCGCTACTATTCCCGTAGTACGCGTCCATATGATATTTAACTTCAGGTTACTCTTTAGTAGTGTTTCGATATAATTTTAAAAGTTTACTTTCTTCTATTAATTTCTGATGAGTGAGGAATATTTTTACCCGACTGCGCCAAAAACTCTTCAGCTTTATAATATTAGTACAGATAGTATAGAATACAAACTTTCTAATTATCTATAAAATTCAGTTATTGTTTTCTAATGTTTACGCGAATTTCACTTATTATAATGAAACAATTTGTTGTTGTTATTTAATATAATAAATGTTGTAATTTGTTGTTAAAATCTTGTAAAAATCTTGATAAACCGCGATAAAATCCGTAAAAATTGTTTCATTATAAATTAATTTATACCTTATATAAGCTTATATATCCATCTATTGAGTATGTTTCCATGCATATTCTTTTGTTTTTCATTATAAATATATTTTTGTGACTAATTTCAAATTAAAAAATATATAAATTTTTAAATTTTTTGTCGGTCTGTTCGTCCTTTACGGCTTAATTGATCTGGAAGTGTGATACAATATATATTATAAGAATTGAATTGAATATATAATATGAATTGGAAACGTGATTCGCTTTGTTTCGGTTTGAAAATATATCCACAGAGTCGCGGAGAACAGCTAGTTAGACACAACCATTTAAATTCAACTTAAACTCCAAACGCAAAATACATTTTTATACAACTCGTTAGCGATAACGTTTATTTAAAACGAGTCGGTAAGTTGAACGTGCAACACTCCCAAGTAGTGGCCCATAATAAACTCCCAACTTCACCCAACACTGATTGTGAGGAAAAAACTTCGCTAAACTTCGAACCCTAACACGGGGAACAGAGCGCAGCATTAAAATTCACTTTGGGAGTTCTAATGAAACGTTTCTTGGCAGATTAATAGCGATGTTTTTGTTAAAAACGCGGGAAAACGTAATTATTTGCATACGCTCTTGTTACGTTTGAACATTTTCGTCTGTGATTCGTTTTTAAAAACTCATATGACTCGTTAGTCCAATTTTGAATTTAGAACGCTAATTTGAATAGGAGTGAATTGGCTTAGTGGTACTAAAAAGTTCCATGATTGTACAGAATTTGAAATCATTAGTATGAGTTGTTGAGTTCTATACTATTTTATGCACCGTTAGTGTCTCTAGTTCTGCGGTGAAAAAGGAAACATTGTAAGGAAACCTGCTTGGGAAGATTAAAAGGCCAATGAAGGTCTGTCTTAAAATGCTTCTCGCCTGTTTTACAAGAAGTCCATTGCCCAACAATAGCATTTTTAGGTTATAATCAATAATGAATATTAATGATAGTCTACAATGAGCACCACATAATATAGCTATGTTGGCAAGTAGACTCGGTTCTGCGGTCTTTGCGGTTAGGAAAATACGAAACCTATCTGATGAAAATACGGCGCGATTAGTAGATATATCCTGGTTACTAACATAGTCAAATGTCTTACGGCGTTTTACGTAGATTTTAACCGACTTCAAAAAAGAAGAAGTTTTCTACCACCTCGCGCTTTTACAATGAGTAGGTAATATCCACAGAAATATATCGAGAGTAATATCTTTTTTTTGTTAATCCATTTAATTCTTGTATTGAAATTATTTAAAAATTTTTAGTTCGGTTTGACTAGTAAAGATCACCTACCACCCACAAATACTACCTATTTAATATTAGTATAGTATAATAATCTTAGAGTATACATAATATATAGAGTGCTACTGTCATGCCGCTTCATTGTACCATCACCATGAGCCTATATCCATCCACTGCTAAACATAAGCACCCCTCAATAAACGCCAAAACAGAAATGTTATTGCTTTCTTTTATTTTGCTTCCAGGAATCATTCTTACAAATTGGCACTTCATATTTCACCATTTTAACATAAAAACAAAAATTATGAAAAGCGCGTGTTGTTTTGACACTGATTAAACGTTTCCAAGACAATGGTTTTGTCTATGTTCATACCTGTGCTTACAGTTCATACTTAGTGACGCGCGCTCTATATTATATTATGACGTATACTCTAAGGTTGGGTTGCACCATCTTACTTTAACAATAATTGATCCGTCAAAATACCGGTTAGTGTGAAAAAAAAGGTTGCACCATTTGACTATGGTCAAATACGTCATAATTTAACACTAACTTTAACCGCTCACAATCGGCTGGTTAAAGTTATTGTTAACGTCAGATGTCAAATTTAAGTTTTTTTATTCTTTTATTATATTAGAAATTAAAATACAAAATAGTTTTTATTGTATTAAAATTTAGATATTTGTCAAATATCAAGTAATATTGTTAATAGAATTGTTTTGATTTTGACTAAAACATTATTAATGATAATATTACTGATAGTAAAATGTATATTATTCGTCTCGGCGTTTATTATAGGAGGCCTATGTTCACCAGAGGACGGACAAAGACTTATGATGATGATGATATATTATTAGAAATATAAATTATTTATTAAGTTCATAATTTAAATAATATAAGATAATTTTATTATTTTAACATTTTGAAAATATAGGCATATTATATATTTTTTATAGTGTAATAAATAACACGCAGTTACCTTAGTTATATTTGGTTGGAATATTTGCAAAATATGATTCATTATTTACTCAATCTCGGAAATTTCAGAATAACTATGACATAATATGTCCGAATTTCAAATTATATATTATATAATTTGAAGGCGGCGCCCAGTAAATTTTAAACGTCAAACCGTTTTATTTATTTATTTATTATTTTCATTTAAAGGCATTAGCTACTAGGCTATTAGCCATACAAAATACAATTATTCGGTCTGTAATACGTAGAAATGGCGGGAAACCCCAAGGAGCGCGGCTTCGCCCCTCTAGTTTCCATCAATCAAACCGTTTTTTTACGTATGTATTACCATATCTTAAAATATTTCCCTTGAGGAGTTAGGATCAAATTAGGCATCATTAGACATGCAACCCTGGTAACTTTAACAATCAGATTTTTTATGCCGGTGCAACCCAATTGTCTAAACCGTAAAAGTCAACGTTATTGTTAGTGTCAAATTTAACTTTGACTATTACTTTAACCAACAATATCGTGCAACCGGACCTAAGATAATAATAGTCTGGTGATGGTGATAGATGCATGCCGATATGTGTTCTCTACGAATAGTAGAACAAATAGAATTTCACTCGGCGGCCTCGTAAATAAGGGGTGTAAAGGCGAGGTGAGAAAAAAATAGAGAGTGGGCACCCCGGAGAGCTATTAATGAATTGGGCCTAGTTCGGTGATAAATGGTCTTCGGGAAAACATCTGATGAGTGGCTTTTTGTGGCGGTGTTTATAAATGCGAAGGATACAATTACTGTTTTTTTTTGTTCTAATGATTCCTCATTTCTTTTTGCGTTTAATTAAATTCTTGTTTCTTGTGTGAATCTTGAATACACTCGCATTTTTTAAATAATTTACTGAAAAATTATTATTATAATGAGATTTTATAATGAAACAAAATTTTTCGGGTTTTATCGCGGTTTATTAAGATTTTTAAAAGCCCGACGTTTCGGATACTTTACAGCAACCATGCAGCATCTCTATGCAGAAAGTATGTTTGGTTTTTTATTTAATTATGTTAATAATGAGATCCCAAGCAAGGGCCGTCCGTGCGTACCGTACGACCTCATACGAGGACTCGCCAGGGTGTCATCACTGTAGTAGCAGTGAAGACACTTCAGACCACACCCTGGCGGAGTGCCCAGCTTGGGCGGAGGCAAGGGCGCCCCTCATCGCTGAGGTTGGCGCGGACCTGTCGCTCCCTGCGGTCATCCGAGCGATGATTGTCAGTGAGAGCACATGGCAGGTGGTCCTCTCCTTCTGCAAGGACGTGATGTCGCAGAAGGAGGAGACGGAGCGGGAGAGGGAGCGCACTGGCGCCTCTTCCCGAAGGAGAGCACGGCGGCGACAGGTGGTCGCACCGCCGTGAGGGGCCTGTGCGCGGTCGATCGGGGGATCCGGCGCGCGCGCGTAAGGTCCGAGCTATAAGGCACCCTTATGTGTTCAGTGTGCCTTAAGCGGAGTAGGAGGAGGGGATGCTAACCCCCGCCTCCAGAAAAGAGTGCCGGGTGGCACACCGTTGTGGCCCGGTGCGGACGTCCACAGCTCTCGCGCCGGATCATACAGTCGACGAGGAGAACACCGCTGGGGTTTAGTGGGTAGAGTCTGCGTCCACCTTACTAGCTGCTCGGGCGCAAAGAGTCCCAAATAACCTCCGGGTCCGCCTGGACCCGGTGGTATGCCTAAACGCATTCCCCAGCGATACCAAATAATAATAATAATAATAATAATAATTAGCATTCCTGACGTTGCAAATTCACAGCAACTCTCACGGGTTGATTGAGGATGTTGTTCCGAGTATTTGCAGATTCATCGGGAAATTAAGATGTCGGTATTTTTTTTAATCAATAAAATAACTAAAATTATTTAAAACGGGATATTTACCATGTTTTTCACTTTTATTTCGTGGAGCTCGATATTTCGACGACTCTCTCTCTCTCTCTCGTAGACAAGACATTCGTAGCTAATAGTCCTGTCAAATTAGACTAAAAAATAGGGGTGAGGTTACAAAAATTCCCACTTGGCTGAATCTATGAAAAATGTCTAAACCCTTTTTTTCCTAAGAGCTACTTGAGATATAACGATTAAAAAAGTTGAAAAATTTTTAAAATGTTTGAAAAACAAAATTTAGTTCAGTGTGCTGAAGTTTTTAAAAAGGTAATTCAACTCCACAAGAAGTTATCACCAACGGAATTCGCTTTCTTCTCGCTATGTATGGAGCTCCTAAAAAATTACGTGCTTAGATAAGTTCAGATATGCATGTTTCGTTAAAAATACTCGAAATAAAAAACAAGTGCAGTTAGCATGTCTTCCTCCAACCTCAGCGGCTGCTCATCGACATCTTTTCCGGGTATATCGCCAAGTTCAAGTGTGGCTTGGTTATCAGTTAGACCCAAAAGACTGGGGTTGGAAGTTGGTCGACAATTCATTACAGCCAGTTCAAAGTTTACTTCCACCTGCACCAGAAAAACTACTAAACACCATTTTTTGCAACTGTAAAAAGGGATGTAGTGCTAAATGTGGTTGCAAAAAAGTTGGACTGCTTTGTTCTGTAGCATGTACAAACTGTCAAGGCCGATCATGCTTCCAATGTTGAATTGCCAACAATTGAAGATTCATTTGATGTTGACGAAGAGACATGCGATGTGTCATTATTGAGGCAATTTTTTAATAAGAAGAAGAAGTTAATGATAATTTAGATTCAGATGGATAAATTTTCTTATTTTTTTTTAATTTACACCCCTTTCATCATTTTCAACCTTTGTCAATATCTATAGTTATTCAATAGTTTCAAATTAAACAGAATCGTAAAAGATCAGTGGAATGGGCCTACCGGGGAAACCACATTAAAAAAAAACGCGCTAAGTACACTACCTCAAAGGTGGCGTGGAAACGTGTGCATTATGACGATTACAACTCTTTCAACTTTTTGAATCGTTATATCTCAAAAACGGCGGCTCTTAGGAAAAAAAGTGTTTAGACATTTTTTATAGATAATTATCTGATCTACAATTTTTTCCTAAGCTAATTTTATGATACAACTTACCATTTTGCTGAAAATCGCGAAAGACCCGTTTTTGTGACTTTTGACCCCGAGTAATTTTTTTTGCACGTGCCGGATCGATGAGGACTTTTCACATTTCCTTTATAATAGTGTATTGAACAATCCTACCAATATTCAGCCAAGTGGGAATTTTCTTTTCGTTTTCTTTTTTTTTTCGTTTTAATATTAATTTTGTTTGGGTTTTACGTTATGCTTTATATCAGGTACTGACATAGGTAATTCAAATCATCATTATTATTAACTACCTATTGCTGACTGCTGTATATGTCTCTTTCAATGATACCTATAGGAAACAAAAATATTGATGTGATTTTATAACAAAATAACTTTATTACAATTTTATATCCCTTTAAACAACCTCAGTTAAAATTCACCAAGTGGAAAATTACAGAACCTTTTTTAAGTCAAACGAGAACCATCTTAATCGGAACGCTTGGAGTCAAATTCCTAATTGGAAACATCAGTCAAACACAGAATGCCCAACTCTAAAGTTACATTATCTTTAGACTCAGCTCGATCTAGAAATAGTTTTGTTGTTCTTCCTGTATAATGACTGTCATAAAGTTAATATACCTAGCGGAAAGTTGAAAGTAAAAGTTTAGTCACTGTCACGAAGATTTGCCAAAGAAATATACTTGCTCTTTGTGACAGTAGAAGAATGACGTTTTTGTCACAAAGTCATTCTTATAAGGAGTGAGGACAAAAGAGCAAGGGGGCGGGGGGAGAGGATGGGAACCTCATGCCATTGTACTGTTCCGACGTTGGGAGGGGATGTTCTGTGGTGCGGAACAACCCCTCTGTGGAGGTGGTGCCTGTCCCTTGAGGAAATGACTAGTCGTCGAAGTGCTCTGTTTGCTCAACAGATTCGGGGCACCTCACCAAATGTGGCATTGGTGGCACTCCCCGGGTTTCATTGGGTAGAGCAGCGTCCACCTTACAATCTTTCGGGCGCAGCGAGTCCCACATCCCTGCCTGGCGAGTCCCCTCTTCGCAAAAAAAAAAGAAGAATGACGTTTAGTAAATTACTGAAAGATGGTCCAGATTCTAATAACAAATTCCTTGCAGGCCATGATTGTTAATAGTTTTTCTTTCCTATTTTCGTAAATGTTTCTTTCAATCGCTTAATAAGTATTAGGTGAGTAGGAAATTGAGCAAAAGAAGAAATAAAGATTAAGAACGATATGATAGTGTTTAGAAACCGATATCTAAGCTACTTTTACTAGACACACGTTTTTCCAACATTAACTACAATTAATATTAAAATCTAATATTTGGAAAAGTGCAGATTTGAGTTCATGTAAACACTAAGCAAATAACCAGACACAGGGATAACCCTGTGTCTGGTTATTTGCTTAGTGTTTATAACAATAATGTGATAACACATTATTGTTAAATCCAAGATAAAAACAGACTTATTTTCATCTACTTATCTAGTTATTTATTTATTATATTATTATACTTATGTTTATTTTAATTTTCCACTGATTTAAAGGTTGTTATAATTTTAAGAGGACATGAATTTAATGCAATTAAAAATATGCGATTTTAAATGTTCTTTGCAACTTTAATATCGAATTGCATAAAACATAAGTTTCTTATAAATAAAGTATTCATTTAATTGCAATTAAAATATAAAGCAAATAAAATATAAAGAAAAAATAATAAACACATAATACTAATGAAATATTTTACAAATAATGAAACAACTTTTACCGTCCAGTCCTCACGTGACCATAGTTGCTGTAAAGTGTCCGAAGCGTCTAGAATCTAGATAGTGAATAAGTGTCCTTTTTGTGAATTCCAGTCCGCCTTTTTTATGTCATAGGAAGGATCGAGTAGTCGGAGCCTTATGGTAACTACCGACGCCCATAGACATCCGCACAACCAAAAGTTTTGCAGATGCGTTGCTCTCATTTTCCCCACCGGAAACTCACAAATTGCACGAAACGCGACGGCGTAGCTGTCACTTGACGCCGGGATAGCCTTTCACGAAGATAAATTTTTTTTTGTAATATAAGTTCTTTAAACTTATATTACAAAAATGATGTTTTTAATTAAGTCTTTTAAATACTGCATTTATTAATAACAATTATTTAAAAATGAAAGGAATAAAATCAAAATATATATTTATGTAGTTTGTAACAATAAAGCCAAAAGCCGAAACAATCGAAATATTTTAAAAAAATCTTCATACTTATATTTATTTATAATCTATTTTTTAACGTCGGCCATTATATGAAAATCTTAATAAGCCGCGATAAAATTCATAAAACTTGTTTCATTATAATGAGTGAAATTCACGTAAACATTAAGAAAGCAATATATTGAAATTATATAATATTTGGTGGCAGGCGGTAACCCTATCAGAAATCGCGATTTTCTCTAGTCAGCGGTCAACGGTACGAGGTAGAAAATTAATTAAACCCAAATTAACGTCTAAAATATTCATCCTTATCGGAATTTAATTTTTGGCCTCAACAAAATATTTAATTAGTCTGACGCTCAACACTCCAAGTTTTAGTTGAGTATGATGGGGGTGTAACGATTAATTTTGGCCATCCCTAATCTTATGTACAATACATAACATGACAGTGATTTTTTACAATTTTGTGACTTTTTGCGTTGCGTTGCGTTTTATGGAAACTTTTGGGACAATTTTTTCGGAACATGTTTTTATAAAATATGGGGACAATTGATGTGAATACTTCTTTGGTATATGATTTTTAAATTTAATAAATGAAAGTAGCCAAAAAGAATAATAAATTTTAATAATAATAAATATTAACTGTCACTTACACGTTAACTTACGTACTTAGCTGATGAGAACTTCTGTTACAGGTCTTAGGAACGGAAAGAAGAAAATTATGTACATCCATCACCCGGTGCAGACTTTTATCGTTACTCAGACTCTCTCTCCTACAATGGGCGGCATTTGAACCCGCGAAAGATACGTCATCTAATCACAATACCACTTTACCAGTCATATAGCCGGAATCGACAATCTTCGTCGGAGGACGAGACAAGCGAGTCAACACCGGAAGGGAACGTGGCAGAGGCCTTTAGAAAACCACACCGATGAAACGTCCCACGTTTCATCGATGTGGTTTTCTAAAGGCCGGCCTCCAACGACCGGTAACTACGTCGGCTCGGTCAAAGCTAAGAGAGAGCTGGCGGCAGCGGAGAAACTGGCAATGGAGGAAACGTTGTTACTTGTTATCTCAAATTGCATTAATTTTGAGGTACTTTGAGGTTCCTCAATATGACAAAACGGAACTGTTATAGAATCCCTCCGTTGCCTATCTGTCTGCTGTCAGTCTCTACCTCGCATCATCATGACATTTGATCAGAACTGAAACATGTCTCACAGCATACTCAAAAAATCTCAATGTTACAAAAAATACTCTTTTTGCGGAACTCGCAGCGTGTTAGACTAGCACTTGTCTGGTATTTTTTTGAAATAACAATATCCACAATAAATATCCATCCCTAATAACGTGACGTTTTATAGTACTTTCACAAGCGCTTTGAATGCCTCATATTAAAAAATACCATAAATTTCACCACAAATAGCTCAAACGGACGCAAATGAAAAGTTTCGTGAGTGCATACAATTACGTGTTTTAATGGAAAATCCTCTCTCCTGATGGAATAATGAATATAAAATTAATCAAATCCTATTTAAAAATGCATCACATCAAACCTTTTAAAAAGGACGAGCTTAAAATAACGAGTTTTATCGGAGTATGAAATTAGACTGTGAGACTTTGAAGTACATATATTTTGCTAGAAGTAGATGGATAGGCAATCTGGTGGTGATGGTATTACTGTCAAGATTGAACGGTCTTTGAAGTTCGTTATGGTAGTGATGCAGCTGTAGCATACAACCATGTTTTACGATTAAACTACGATTACGTAGAACTCTTAAGGCGCTACTCCCACCAAATAACCTTGAGCCTTCGTCCCCCCTTTGCTACCCACCTCTACAATATGTACTTCGTAATAAATAACTAGCGCCATTTGGTGAAAAACTTAGGAATACACGTAAAAAATTATAGATCAGATTCGCAGACATGGCTAATAATGAAAAAATGTGTTTATTAGTTTGATATTTCTATCTTACTGTATATAAATAACTTCATCCGATTGTACTGTCCCGACTTTGAGAGGGGTTGTTCTGTGGTGCGAGACAACCCCTCTCAAATGTTCAAACGCTCTTCTGTCCCCTCTTCTTATAAGAGGGGTACAAAGAGCCCCCTCGGCCTAATTAGCTTCGCCCAAGGTGCACCGCTCACCCTAGGTTACTGAGTCCCACCGCCACGACAAGGCCTGAACCATGGTGGGGAGCTTTACAGTGTACTTGTGTGTGGTTTAGTGATTTTTTTTTTCTTAACGTGATTTATTAATCATAGTATATTAACCAACGAAAATCGCTTTGTTATTTGGTACAAACTACTTTTATATTGTGTTACAAAAACCTATGAACCTATGAGGCCTTATTATATAAAAAATAACTTAACTTTTTATAATTGTTACGCTTTTGGTTTTTTTAATAAATAAATAGTATAACGCAGGTTAACTGATAATTCCAAAATATTTTGATATTCTTAATTACACTTCTAGGCAGTGGATTCAAAGATTATTAATAATATTTATACAGTATTTTAATTATAACACATGCCAATATATGGACTATAATTATATCAAAATCCATTTGTAGTGCCAATAATTACATTTTTTGAAATTTTTACTTCGCCCGTTGTTGGCACCCAAGATAAACAGAATATTTTTTTTTCTCTTTAAAATTGCTAACACTCAACAAGTTGGTTATATTAGAAAGCGGTTACATTTTTCAATTTTGTTAGTCACTACTAATTTTGTGTTTCGCGAGCAGTTATTTAAGATTTAGTTAAAGTAACCTTTAAGGGCCCTTGGTAGGTGAAAACGGCAAAATTAGCTGTTTTCTATTAGCTGCTATTTAACAACTTGAAGATTTCTGGCACTGAAATTTCTAATATGTATTACAGAACGTATGTATGAGGTGAAGACAGTTTTCAAAACACGGTTGGAAAAATTTTGCTCGATAGAAAAAAAATCTGAAGTAACCTCTAAAATATCATATAAATGAATATTACGACCGTGTTTTACAATAATCATTCTTATAAAATCACAAACACATAGGTTTTTACCCTGACGATGTGTTAGCAGCTTTAGATTTCCAAAAACTAAAAAAATATTAACTTTTTGATAAAAAATCGAAGTTTCCATACTAACCGCGGACCCCGGGCCACGCATCACCTGTGAGACCCAGTAGCGCTTCGGCATTCGCATGCGGGGGTTGTGTCGCTCGTCACGCGGAACCCGCGAAAGTTACGAGTCCAAAGCAAGAGTAAACAAACTAATATTACCTTGGGAAATAAAAGAAAGTCGCTATCGATATTGTCTGTCTTTACAAAATAATGTTTAGCTAAATATCACAATATATGGTATGGTAATGGATTTTAGTAATTTTTAAATTGTAAATACTTACATGTGCCGGATTGTATGGCAATGGATCGGCCGTCTTTGCGTTCATTGAAGGAGGCCTATATTCAGCGGTGGACGGATAAGGGCTGATGATGATGATGAAATACTTACATAATTTACTTAGATACGAACGTGAAGAGTGGTGTGTGGAGTAAATACTATAAATTGTTATAGAATACATACTATTTGAAAAGATTAGTTCTAGTTTTTTTGAATTTGAAAAAAAATATTAAAACTATACAAATATATTATTTTATTATAAATAAAATTGAAGTGTCTGTATCGTATTATACGAGTAATTTTAAACTTTTCACTAAATATGACGACCTCTGTGGCTCAATAGTTAGCACGTTGGCGCTCAAGCCCGAGGTAGCGGGTTGAAATCCCGCCAGGGAACAAAATGTTTTCTGTGTTCCTGGGTCATGGATGTGTATTATACATATAATAAAAAAGTTATATATACATGTATAGTATAAAAGTGTTAAATATAATATTTCCGTTGTCTGGTATCCGTAATACAAGTTCTTCGAGGGCTTACCATGTGACCAGATTGACGTGGTGTAAAAAGAGTTCATAGATTTTATTTGTTCGGTACTTACATCGAAAACCATTTTTAAAATCTGTCTGTTTATCTTACTTAGTCGGAACAAACTTCCGGCTAATCTCAGAAACGGCTGGACCGATTTTGACGGGATTTTCACTGGCAGATAACTGATATTACAAGGAGGAACTTAGGCTACAAAACTAATTATCATCAATTCAAATACTGCTGTACCGACTACCGATGATATATCATCATCATCATCATGTATATTATATTAGGAGATATTATGATGATATTTATCATCATCATCATCATCATCATGTATAATATCATCTATATTATATTAGGAGATATTATGATGATATTTATCATCATAATCATCATCATCATCATCATCATGTAATGTCGTGACATGGGATCGGCCGTATTGAAGTTCATTGTGGGAGGCCTATGTTCAGCCATGGGCGGATAGAGGCTAATGATGATATTATATTATATCATCATCATCATCATCATCATCATCATCATAATGTTGTGACATGGGATTGGACGTCTTGGTGTTCATTGTGGGAGACCTATGTTCATCCATGGACGGATAGAGGCTAATGATGATTGCATGCCACAACATTATGATGATGATCATCATCATCATCATAATGTTGTGGCATGGGATTGGACGTCTTGGTGTTAATTGTGGAAGGCCTATGTTCAGCCATGGGCCGATAGAGGCTAATGATGATATATTATATCATCATCATCATCATAATGTTGTGGAATGGGATTGGACGTCTTGGTGTTCATTGTTGGAGGCCTATGTTCATCCATGGACGGATAGAGGCTAATGATGATATATTATATCATCATCATCATCATCATAATGTTGTGGTACGGGATTGGACGTCTTAGTGTTCATTGTGGGAGGCCTATGTTCATCCATGGACGGATGGAGGTTAATGATGATATATTATATCATCATCATCATCATCATAATGTTGTGTCATGGGATCGGCCGTCTTGGTGTTCATTGTGGGAGGCCTATGTTCATCCATGGACGGAAAGAGGCTAATGATGATATATTATATCATCATCATCATCATCATCATCATAATGTTGTGGCATGGGATTGGACGTCTTGATGTTCATTGTGGGAGGCCTATGTTCAGCCATGGGCCGATAGAGGCTAATGATGATATATTATATCATCATCATCATCATCATCATCATAATGTTGTGGAATGGGATTGGACGTCTTGGTGTTCATTGTTGGAGGCCTATGTTCATCCATGGACGGATAGAGGCTAATGATGATATATTATATCATCATCATCATCATCATCATCATAATGTTGTGGCATGGGATTGGACGTCTTGGTGTTCATTGTGGGAGGCCTATGTTCAGCCATGGGCTGATAGAGGCTAATGATGATATATTATATCATCATCATCATCATAATTTTGTGGCATGGGATTGGACGTCTTGGTGTTCATTGTGGGAGGCCTATGTTCATCCATGGACGGATAGAGGCTAATGATGATATATTATATCATCATCATCATAATATTGTGGCATGGGATCGGCCGTCTTGGTGTTCATTGAGGGAAGCCTATGTTCAACCATTGACGGATGGATGCTAATGATGGTATATTATATCATCATCATCATCATCATCATCATTATCATCATCATGTAATGTTGTGGCATGGGATCGGCCGTCTTGGTGTTCATTGAGGGAGGCCTATGTTCATCCATGGACGGATGGAGGCTAATGATGGTATATTATATCATCATCATCATCATTATCATCATCATGTAATGTTGTGGCATGGGATCGACCGTCGTGGTGTTCATTGAGGGAGGCCTATGTTCATCCATGGATGGATGGAGGCTAATGATGATATAATATATCATCATCATCATCATTATCATCATTATGTAATGTTGTGGCATGGGACCGGCCGAGCGGTTAGACTAGCTGTTGCACGCAGCTTCGCCCGCGTTAACTTAGATTTACAGCCGTATACGGCCTGATGATGATTATTTTTATTCTAAGTTACTCCTTATATCAAACAACATACCTAACATCAACTATCTGTCAGTGAAAGTCCCGTCAAAATCGGGCCAGCCGTTTCAGAGATTAGCCGGAACAAACAGACAGACAGACAGACGGACAGACAAAGAAAGATTGTAAAAAACACTATTTGGGTATAATATGTCCCGTGTAAATATCCATATGCATTCAATAAAAAGCGATTATTTTTTATATTACAAACAGAGACTCCAATTTTATTTATCTGTATAGATTACACAAACAACATAGCTATTTAAATAATAATTATATATAATAATATACATTTTAATAAATAAAAAAAATAGGTTTCGGTATACATAGCGAAAGGGCTAAACATTATGTAATGGTTATCATTCAAAATACAACGAAATAGGATCGCTTGATATTATTATGTTACTAGTAGGAAGTTCGGTGACCTACACAGTACACTGATTACCCCTCGCGCGGGGCTGGCGCGGGGCTCGTGCGTGTCCCCCGCGCACACGGACCGTTCCCCACACCACACGGTACGAAATCTGAATTTTCGCTGACCGCCTAAGCCCCCTTAAGGTTGATCATTTACGGCGGTTATTCATGACTGCAACATAAAAGTTTTCAAAGAGAAAATACGACCTCAAAGCCAGGGTCATTGATTTTTTAAGAAAATCGATTGGTAAAGCCCATTGAAAGACCAGATTTTCAGACCATTTGTCAAGGCAATAACTTCCTCGAGTGAAACAGTTGCAGAAGCTGATATTACCTACATGTGATGGTTTGATGACATTCAGCAATATTTTATAGATTCCTATTTAAATAATATCCAAAAAATCGAATTTAAAAGGACTTTTGAGATTGACTCCATCGATGTTTTTCCCATTCCGTGCCAATGGCAGTGTTACTCTATTTCTTGCCTCCTTCTCTTGTTTCACTCTTGTTGTTTTGCACTCTGAAATTCCCCTTTATCGGGGAACTAGGCTTTCTGATAATGAATGGATAAAGATTGACATCTTTAAGTCAAATATTGTAAAGTAATTCATCCACATATAACTAAAAATGAAATGCTTTATGTTGATGTTTATAAGATACGCCTGACGTATATAAAATAAGTGAAATTTGCTCCTAATTAAATATTTTCCTTATGGCGTAGAAGTTTTGCAATCAGTAGACGTATCGGCATTCAAACCAATGAAGTCAGGGTAGCAAAAAAAGAAGGTGCTAATAACTGGATCAAAACATGCAAACAATATGACAAAAGGTTCCAATAAATCGTATAAGAGGTTTTCACAAAATATTGGCTAATTTCGAGTAAAATATTAAAATAAAAAGAATTAAGTGTAGCTTCCACGATATAATGAATTAAATTAACAGATTATTATAATGAAAGAAATTATATTAACAGATTACCTAGTGTAGAGAGAGTACATGAACTTAGGAAATTTTAACTGGCTTACTATCATATTGCTTAAAGTGCCAATAAATGGGAAGCTTATCCTGCATAACTATTTTCAAATATAAACGTGATAGAAACCAATGCGACAATAGACTTAATAAAATAGTAAGTTGT
Source organism: Helleia helle (assembly GCA_963853865.1). Classification (NCBI taxonomy): domain Eukaryota; kingdom Metazoa; phylum Arthropoda; class Insecta; order Lepidoptera; family Lycaenidae; genus Helleia; species Helleia helle. The sequence continues at coordinate 1,615,213 of OY971423.1, forward strand.
AGCAAAATTTTGCTATTATAATTTTTTCTTACTAATTTATATTCATGCATAATTAATTACTGTATAACATCGTGTTTTACAATTTAATTATCCATAAGTCATGCTGTTAATGTTTTATATCGTTGATATTGATTTTATATTCGCGGCATATTCCAGTACAATCTAATAAAGGTCTTATATATTTACGCCCAGTTTTATCACCATCGCTACATCGATGTTTTATTAGTAGACCCAACTTAGTTTAAGTTTTAAATTTAATTATTATAATCACTTTTTTAGTTTTTATCCTTAAATTTTTTTAGTGGCTCAATGATAACAAAACGTTGTACCTACAGGCTTCATTTGTAGAGCATTAATTGTTAATGATTATGGGGCAATGGGTTTTGATTGATTTGTTCAATTAATTATTTCTCAATATATTATTAAATAACTTATATTTAATGGAAACACCTAAAAGTCATCTTATCTCATGATTAGATCAGGTATTGGGCTATTTTTTGAAACGAAATTTAAGAAAGCATTCCCGCGATTCTGGCGGAACGATTGGCAGAACACCGGTGGCAGGAATGTAGTTGTGCCGCACTTCCGTCTGCTTTTAAACTACCATCCTACGTGTTTCTTCTCTGAAACAGCTTTGCTTTGTTTTCGAAAGAAGTTTTATTAATTACTGGTTTACTTACTATCCTACGTCTCACGGTAGACAACGCGTGAATGAGTTAGTCTCAGGTTAACTTGTTCCTCGGCGAGATAGGCCGCTTACTATCAAGTGGCTCATCTACCCTACGTGGCCTATCCAACTAACTTAAAACACCATGTGGTTTTAATTAGTGCAAGTTCGACATAATCAAACCTCGTTGCGTCGAGGGCTCATAGGCATAAATATCTCTATTCGGTTATATGACGTAAACATCGAGATGTTTACGTCATATAACCGAATAGAGTAGTAATGTGAGCCATAAAATTCTGAAACTGGTCAGTGATTTGTCACTGACATAATAGAAATTCAACCAACCAGTAATCTGTATGTACGCCTCATCGGCTAGTCATCCAGCAATAAGGAAGTTTTTATTTTTATAAAAATGTAAAATTCTTATATCTATTGTACGGCAAAGAAATTATAATATAATATATGGTGAAAGAATTATTTCAATAACTTGAAAATTGATAAAACGAATCCACTTTTATTGAATGAACCCCGAACGCGCGCGGAGCATTTGATATGTGACGTCACAAGTCTCGCCGGGTCAATTATGGGTAAGGTGGTCGCTATCCGTGGGCGTGACTTTTTAAGCGGACGGGAAAAGTATCATAACTTCATCATTTATGGAGATAATGGACAATAAAATTAAATGGGCTTAATTGCAAGTTTAGGGATATTTTTCGAACATAAATTAAAAAAAAAAATGGGAACTTCCTTATTTCCACCAGTCGGCCAATCAGAGCGCAAAAGCGGCGCTACGTCAGACTACAAATTTGGCGGAATTGGTTTTCATGCAAAACATAACATTACCGCTCTATTCCGGTTATATGCTCGATGAACGTAAACAATTTCATAATGATAATATATCCGTTTAGTAAGTGAAATGTGCATCTTTTTATAACACATCGACCCCCAAAGCATCTATATAGCGTACCTGCTGTAACATTTTTACGAGAACACATAAAACAGGACTCGAACAGAGGCGTATCGTATTCTTTTGTATATTTTAACACGTCTATTTCGTTCAGATAGGCGTTATAGGTTTTATAGCTGCTTTACGTTTTGGTAATGAAGTTGATGTTGAGAGGTCTAATACTTATCATATTTTAGTATATTTTGATGCCATCTCGCTTATTGGTGTATAAAAGGAAAGTTGCCAAAACCAAAAATGATCAGTGCCTCTCCTATCCTATGATTTCCAAGGGCAGATACCCTGCCTATTATTATTTTTTTGGTCTGAAGCGGAAATTTGCAGCCCAAACCATAGCTAGGACCGGAGTTGGTTTTAAACCTAGCTTAGCAGTCCCCGAACACGTCGTGCCTATCTGGATGATGCTCGGCAAAGACAAGTCCCCTCCGATAACTGACGTCAGATCATGACGCAGCGCCGCCCATCTCGGGCACACCTCTAGAGTGTGCTGGGCCGAGTCCACCGCCGCGCCACAGTCGTGACATACAGTTGCCGGCTCCCTTTGGGCCGTCCGGCACAGGTACTCACCGAAGCAGCCATGCTCGGTGAGCACCTGTGTTAGACGGAAGGTGAGGTGTTTGCGTTTACGACGCATCCACCGCTCTAGGACCGGACGCAGGGCAACCGTTAGGCGTTTGCCATACGGCTCCCACGCCAGGTCCTCTCCCCACCTCTACATTAACGCCTCTTGCCCTAGTCAGTGGACCCGCAGGATCCCGTCCAGCGTCAGGCTCTCGCCAAGAGACCTCCTATCCGAGACATAGGAGTGAGTTACCCTGCCCTATTCCAAACTGCTAGCCCCACTCTTAACTTATTTTTTTAAATTTGTAAATTCAAACAAGAGTTGGTTGGGCTCTCAAATTTTTGAAAATATAAATAATAACGACAGAACAGCAAACAGGCAGAACAGATAATTTGATGACTGTTACCTACTAGCCTACTAGCTTGTTTCAAGATACCCGAGGAATAAGTTACTTACCTAGACCATTTTTTTGTTAACACGGGGAAACGCCTTTACGCGCCATCAACGGCTCTGGGTGGGGTCCGATGGTGTGTGGGACTCGCGGCACATGTCCGTAATACCCACAATAACCCCGCGAGTGCCACCAATGCCGCCTTTGGTGCGGTGCCCCGGATCTGTTGAGCAACAGGGCAACTCGACGGCTTGTTAGTCCCTCAGGGGACCGACGCCACATCCATAGACCTTATATGTGCCGTACTACAGCACAACCCTTCCCAACGTCGGGACCACATAATATTTCTATGGTCGGGACAGTGCAATGAGTCGATGTTCCCATTCTCGCCCCTTGTCCTCCTGCTATTTTGTCCTCTCTTCTTATAAGATGGGTCAACGAGCAGCTTCCTCGGCTCAATTGGCTTCGCTCAAAGTGCTGGGTTCATCTTACGCTACCGAGTCCCACTGCCACGACAAGGCTTGAACCATGTTAGGGGAGTTATTTAGACCAAGTAAAATGAGATCCAGTCCAACTTTTTGTTTATGATTTAGTCCAGCTATCTCGTCAGCCGTTCACTATCTCAAAATATGATACCTAATAACCTATAAATGTATTTAAGTCAAATCGTTGTCCAGAAAGTTCGATACATTTCAAAAACGTTAATAACACATTGTGCCCATTGTTATAGAAAACCTTAATTGCGGGCATACATCGCAGGGCCGCACGTGACTCCGCTTAAATGGCCAGCATTACAGGTAATGGTTATTTACCAGCTTTAATGACAATCGTTTCTTTCTTTACATTTGTGTCTAATTACTTTGTATATTTAATGGTGATCAAAATGTTTCTTTCGTGTTAGCTGGATATCATTAGCTGGGTGGACGTGCTCGTTTAGCAGATAGTGTTCTGAAAGACGTTGCCCATAAAAACGCACAGCCTTGCATGACCTATGCATGCATTTCCTATTTTATGACACAAGATGGTATGTTTTAGTGTTTGTCTCGCCCTTCTTTCCAAAAGACAATAACGCTGCTTTACGGTAGAATGAAAGATGATGGTACCCATACAGACGCACGCGTTTATCTATGTAATCATACACATTATATATAAATAGTTGCTGAATGGAAGGTCCCGGGTCAGACATCTTTGCGTTCCTTAAAGCGTTTTATTTTATATTCTATGATAAAAAAGACAAGCGCGCTGTACGACGTAGTAGTACAATGCATCCCTCCCAGCGCGCAGGTACTGTGCTGGTACAATCCTTATTTATAACGGTAACCTATAGAAAGATCTTGCTAGTATAGTCCTATTGTTATTAATAATTTGTAACGTTTCATTAAAATCCATTCAGTAATTCATGCGATTAACAATATTACAAGTTCCTAATCCGAAATAGCTTCAAAATCAAATTTTATTCCAACCTGAGCGATAGACAACAAAGCAAACTGAGAACCGTTCTCAAGCAGTTAAGCAAGCGAATATCAACAGGTTCTACTCAAAAGGCGTTGAATTGAGAACTAGATTGCCAAAGGGCTCCACATTCCGCTCTAGTAAGGGACAACGGACCCTAGAAACTGGGCTAGTAAGACTAAATTCCTTTGGTGGATGTCAATAAAAACAGTATTTAGCACTTCAAGGAGATGCAATTTTGTACTTACCTGGTGTTCGGAGAAAGCAAGAAGTGGCAGGATCTGCGAGGATTTAAGACTCTTCTAAAACTAGACTAAACATCATACGTATGTGAAGTTGTCCAAAGCCACACTAAATACTGAAAGTGTTTACCGTTTATAATGTTAGCTGAATCCTGTTTAAGTACCATACTGGTATAAACGACATGGTATAATCGACAAATAACGTACAACTATATATTCTTATCCGTGTTGGATGCGAGGGGCAAGGGATCGGTCATCTTGGCGTTCATTGAGGGAGGCCTATGTTCAGCAGTGGACGGATAGAGGCTGATGATGATGATGATGATATAATCTTACCCGTAGCTTCGTCGACGTCAACATCGATGAATGACTAAAGATTATACTTAAGTCATGTCACTCAGGTCGTAGTGTGGTGAAAGATATTTTAGATTGGGTGAGTACTTTTAAATATTACCTCGTACACCCAAAATTACCTCTTTATTATATCAGTGTAGATCAATATCTGGAAACAATATCTGCACGAAGACAGACCATGACTGGAAATAACCTACATTACATTATATGATACACTGTCATTTTTTCATTTTCCGGACTGGGCGTAGGCCTTTTTCCATGAAGGCTTGGATGTACTTTGGCATCTAAGTTGGACCGGACTGCATGGAGTTTTGTTGATCTTTGATACAAATATTTTAGGAAGGGGACAAAATGGCCAATGGGCAGTCCCTTTACATGTCAGTCAATCGCTGACATCCATAGATGATACATCATATTGATTAACAAAACCTGGAGAAAAGTGCTCCTATCCTTATGATTTCTTACTATTCCTTACAACTCATAGGACATAATATTTTGAAGTGAAAACTTCTTTTGGCGCCGTAGGCATATTTTTAGATGAGATAAAATCTCTGGATTCACGACACCGTTACCACCTGTATGAGACGTTATTTGACGTTTATATGACGTTTGATTTATTTACATAAGATCATGCAATATTTGTTTACTTATTTAAACAAAGTTTCAGTACATATCAATGTCATGTGGCCATTTATATATGTCATATATATATGTAGATTGTCATAATCTATTACAGCCTGTATATAGGTATTTGAATTTAATACTATCGGCAGTCCCTATGACTGGTTGGGTTAGTTTTTTTCTTTTTTTTTGTAATCGTCTTCATTATCCAAAAGAATAGAATTTCTTATCTAAACTTTCAATCTACGATAATAGGATTATGATCGGAAATTCTGGTATTAGACATAGGGCAGGGTCGGGTTCGCGGTCAGGGGCCGGCGATTCAATTCTCGATACAAAACGTTTTATTCGCGCGCCAAAAATGAGGCGGCGGTTGTTACGTGGAGCCATTTCTTGAATGACGTCGGGTTCGAGTTACGCAGCTTCGGCGCCTACTATCGGCTTTGGCGACTCGACTCATACTCGAATGGTCGTTTCGGTACATGTTAATTATTATATTCATGAAATTATAATACATATCTTATCACAAGAAAAAAAAAGAAAGTATGCAGTTATTTTATAGGGTTCCGTTCCTTAAAAGGTAAAAAGGGAACCCTTATAAGATCACTCTCTTGTCCGTCTGTCCGTGTCACCAATGATTTTCTCAGTAGCGCGTGGACCTACCAAGATGAAATTTATACCAGAAACTATATTATAGTCGTATATATAAAAATTAAGGTCTTGATTGAATACTATAAAATGATATTGGCAAATTTATATTTTCGCGAAAACTTGTAAGTACCAAAATCAGGATCTGCTCAAGGTGGAAAGTAATTATGCTGTGTAAATTTCGCGATTCTAGGTCAACGGGAACTACCACAGCATTGTCAATTTTGGTTGAAAGCAAGATCTTACAAAAGTAATAAAGGAAAAATTGTAAAAAAAATTAGTTTAAAATTAAAGGATGCCAATTAAGATAGTCCTCTAAGTTGTATGGCGCTCATACAATTAGAGGACTAGCCAGCAATAAATAATACCAATTTTATTATAGCGGTATAATGGGTAGGTACGGAACCCTCGGTGTACCAGTCCGACTCGCCCTTGACCGTTTTTATTTATTTCAGGTGTATTGAATATTGTTGTGGTCTTGATGACAGGTTTTCTGACTCGAGGATTTTCCTAATCGAACATCAGAGTAAGGTAGCGATTTTATTTACAATCCACGATTCCTTGTCGTTCGTGTGTTATCCTAGCGTAAAAATGATAATGACCAAACTTGTGAGAAATTAAATTTCCAACAACTTTGGATACCGCCATTTTTGCTCTAAAGTTGAAAATTAACAAGTTATTTCAGAAAAACTAATGAACTTTAAAACAAGATGGCGGCGAATCCTCTACCGGGATTAGTTAGAAAATCGAGATTTATACGTCCAACCACCCCGACGTTAAGAAAAAAAAAGTCGCCCCCCGGATTTTTTTCTATTTCAGGCTAGTTTTATGTCTGCCCCGACTGGACTATTAAGCTTGTCTAGGTAGTCATCTCTTTATAGTTAATACTTATTAGTTATCTTTGATAAAGTTTGTACCAAATTTTTCCATGATTTAATTTAAGGAGGAACGTGAGTATAAAGTTTTAGAACACGGATACTCTCAACAGTCAACACTATTTTTTAGGGTTCCGTACCAAACATGACCCTATTACAAACCCTCCGTTGTCCGTCCATCCATCAGTCACCAGGCTATATAAGGCCCTCATGGACCCTGATAGGTAGTTTAGTGTAATGTTATATAGACAATAGTACGGAACCCTACGTGCGCGAGTGTGACTCGCACTTACCCGTTTTTTTAAATAACTTCGACTTCCATGTCAAAGTACTATGATTAATACGTAAAGTAGAGGTATATCTTAATATGATATAATATATAATTATGATATCGGAAATCTAATTCCAATCATTTTGTTATAAAGGTATTTGTGACTTCGTCTTGACATTCATTGATAGATCCTATGTCCAGCTGCGAATAAAATAATTCTCATGATAGCGCGATGTTAAACTGTTTATTTTTTAGGAACCATGATTTTAGATTTTTCATACAAAGAGACAATACATAAAAAGTGATCACGTATACATTGTATCGCAATGGTGTAAAAAATGTGATCACCTCAATATATTTAAGATAACTATATAAAAATATTGAAGTCCGTGGTAGGGCCCCCAGGAAGTGCGGAGGAAATAAGGGCTCGCTCGGGGCACCAAACGGCCGCACGAAACATTCGGCGTGATTGGCTCCGACCAACTACCGCTGATCGAATAAAGGTCCCCGTACAAAATATTATATAATATCGCTGTAGATGTGCTACTGATACTGTCTGTTAAACTCGTTGCATTTACAACGTTAGTCGATTTTAAATGTAACTAGTTAGAAAAAAAGGTTTATTTCCTATTTTTTAAGTTGATTGGACAGGCAAACTGGCAGACGTGCCACCTGGCACGTAACCGGTCGACGTCGCCCATGAACATAAACTAGTTCACCTGAAACTAGCACAGGTAACGTATTCATGTGTTGCCTATCCTGAGACATAAGATGTTAAGTCTCGGTGCCAGTAATTACACTGCCTGTCTTACCCATCTCTCCGAAACACAGCAAAGATGTTTCACGGGAGAAACAAACAGGATGGTGTTACCCTTGCAGCCGGGAGCGCGGTACAGCGCATCCCTCCCACCGGTTAGGCGTTTCCGTATAAAATATTTTATAAAATAACGCTCTAGAATCTAGATGTACTGGTACTGTCTGTTGAAACTAACAGCGTTAAGTATATTATGCTACTTGAGAGGCTGACCACCTGATTGTAAGTGTAAGTAACTACTTAGTTACCCGACTGTGCCAGAAGGAGGGTTATGTTTTGCGAGAGTATGTATGTATAATTGTTTGGCACGCTCTGCGGCCTGAACGGCTCAATGGATTTTAGCTTGAGTGGTGGCGTTAGATTCGTATTTATTGTGAGAGTGACACTGAGTGTAAAAAAAAAATATAGTGAATTTTTTGCGCCAAATTTAAATGTTTTTTTTTTGCAGTCGACTTTTTTGTTTTTTTTTAATAATTTAGTTATTATTTAAGAAAGGTCTCCGTATAAAATATCATATCATACATATATCATATCGTAGATGTGTCCGATATTGTATGTTCAAACTCATTCGTTACATTCAGGAGAGGTTTTAACCATCTGACTTCAAGTGTAAGTAACTACTTAGTTTAAGAAATATTATCGCTGTAATATCAAAAAATATTTGTCTCATACTGTCCGTATTTATATATATTATAATAATAACTATAAATAATAACTATAATAAAAATATATATATATATATATATATATATATATATATATATATATATATATATATAATAATAACTGTTCGTTATTATTATAATATATATATTTATTATAATATAATTGAATTGAATTTTCAATCAGTTTAGTACTGTTTTCTAATGTTTACGCGAATTTCACTCATTATAATGAAACATTTTTTTATTATTTTTTATTATAATGAAAAAAGGACGTATGACACCTCAGTCCTCCCGTGACCATGGTTGCTGTAAAGTATCCGAAACGTCGGGCTTGTAAAAAAACTTAATAAACCACGATAAAATCCGTAAAAAATTTTTTCATTATAATTAGTTCAGTACTTTTATAAGATGCGCGCTAAACAGACAAACACACATGACGCTCTTTTGCCAGGACTACATCGACTTTCTTTTTCGATTGTAGTGACTTTAACAGAGTGATGATTATTTAAATAGTTGCTTCAAGACAACTAAACGATAGAAAACTTTAAAAGAAAGGCAGGTAATATAGTAACGGCGTCAGTAATTCCGAGAGGAGCTTATGAGAAAAGTTTCAATCTCGATGGCTCTTCACACCTAAAGCTAACATCAGCTTTCCGAAAGGCTTTCAGACTCCATCCAACTTCCAAGAGTCAAGCCGCCTATTTGTTTGAATTCTAATTCTAAGCAACAGGGTTTTAATTAGTTAAAATTGTATTATTAGTTACCTACCCGCAGATTTGTACTATGTTCTTTTATCTTTAAATTATGATAAAATCGGCAACATGTCGTTTTATTATAATGAGTGAACTTCTTGTATTAGAAAATAATGATCATATATTTTTCTTTATAATTTGATTTCCATGTAACTGTCTAAATGTAGCTCTAAGCTAAACTTAATCATTTTGTAAAACTGCAAGAAAAGCTGTTCAGTAGTTTTGAAAATTGGCGCGTCATTGATAGATAGACAACTTATATATAGATATAGATAGAGAAAATAAAAAACTTCGTGGTCGGGTAATAGTTTTAATTATTATGTACTCACGTTGCTTTTTTATTAAAATGTTTTTAAGTCTATTATTATACCGTCGGACATTTTGTTTACAACCGAGTGAATGATTATAAGCGTGATTAATTCCGTATTCATAATTCCATCGGGCATTAAAATGCTCAAACATGTGCAAAGAGCTTTTTAATTATGATTTCTATGTTCCGATGTATGTATAACTTAATTACCTATGTTGGATATCTAGCTTCGTTTCTCTCCTTCAAATATATTGAAATATTTATGCATATTATACACTATGCATATACATACCATGGTGATTTCTCTTCCAATGATACATTTTTCAAAAAGTACCATCACTAAAGTCACACAGAATTTAAAGTAAATGCAACTTTTAATTAACGCAAAATAGGCGCATAAGCATCGAGTTGCGGATACCAGCCTTTTTATTTCTTTAACGCCAGGAAATGCTCTGAGTAGTAATGAAAAGAATAGTGTGCGTTCAATGAAATATACTACCCAGAGACAGAAAAGAACCTCCTCCTTTCTTAGAAGTTGGTTGAAAATTTGATAACGATGACAATAATAAACTGATTCCTCTCTTATAAACGTCAGTATACAGGCTGCCATAATTTTGGGCGCATAAAGAGGCACTGATCGATAGAAGAATGTAACGAACACGACGAATATATGGGCGCTGTATTGATTTTAATGATAAAATGTTAAAATGACGTCACATCCGAGCTAATATTAAAAATGTTATAAAAACTGTAATGTATGTAAAACTAGTTATAAGATTAATTTCAATTTATTTTATATAAATATGTTTATTTTATACACTCGAATCAGAATTTAAAAAGATTATTTAGTAAAATCAAACTCAAATATGATTGTCATTTGTTAAGGTATCGTTCCTGTTTAATATGAAATAAATTATCCTACGGGAATTAAATTGTAATACAATATTTAAAAATCATGTCTGATTTAATAACATGTAATTATGTTTATTTTATATCGAAATATTTTTGTTTGTAAAAGTGCTTTGTTTGTAATTTTGTATAAAAAGGCGAATACTGTCCACAGCAGGTGAAGTCGTTTAAAAATTGTTGAAGTGTAAACATCTTTTATTTTGTGCATACGCTATATTTAAATATAATACAGTATTGTAAAACATCTGTGTTTTATATCTCCGCAAATATGGACCCTGAAGACTCGTACCGTGACGGCACGCCGACAGCAGCGGTGGGATACAGATCCCCTATACTGGGATCCGCCCGCCCATGGAGTGACGACCAGCCAACCTTCACTATGCAAAAGATGAGTATGGTTTCTTCGGCGACAAAGCAGGCGGCTGCGAGCGCTGTAGCTGCTGTTTTGTCAGCTAAACCTGTTCAGACGACTGTACGAGACAAAGAACTGAAGGAAGTACGAACTTTTATCTACCGTCATTTGATACGGATGTCCGCTCTCATGCCAACCTTGATTTGATTGCCGATGTGGACGAAACGTGAAGTATGTTTGGGACAAACAAGACCTTATCCAGACCTTCGGCGTGATGATGTGCAGAAGTGGCGCAGCTTCACATCCGACCAGGCTAGAAGCTATGCTGAGTACGCGAATACTGGGTGGACACTGGTCAAACGGGTTCGTTCGGAGGGAACCGACGCTGAAGTGATCGACGCCCTCATCACAGGTATTTATCCTGGTATGTTAAATATGAACTACTTAGAAATACGCCTGAATCGTTACCCAAATTCATCTGTTTAAAAAAAATAATAATTCGAAAACGTAAAGTGGATGACTTAAAAAAAAAATAACAATCAAATTTAAAAAAAAAAACAAAATTTTCAGATTTTAAGATTTCAATTACTTGTTTTAAATGTCATAAATCGGGCTATTATGCTCGAGATTGTAAATACAACTCTTCTATTACTTCTGAAGAGCTATCAAATTCATTGCACAACAAAACTACTATACCAATTAAATCTGTGTGTGATTATTGTCATAAGAAAGGTCTTTTAGATGAATTGTTTCCTAAAACAAAATGACGACAGGTTGAAAAAACAAACGGTCTAATAACGTATCTGGTTCGTGTATCGTAATTATAACTGAAATTAAAATAGGTGACAAAAATTATCGCTGCCTTTTAGATACTTACGCAGACTGTTCCTTATTAAGAAATAGGCTTACTAGTTCCATACACGGAAAATAGTAAACGTTATTTTTTTCGAGTATAGGCGGTACCCCGTTAATTTTTCTCAAACAATTACGACTCGTGTAGAAATCAACAGTGTTTGTAGAATTTTATGTCGTTGAAGATTCTCAAACCCAATTTTATATCCTCATAGGTTATGCCGTTTTTAAAACTCCTGGACTCGGCATAACCTTCAGTAAAGACTTTAGACCTTCAGTAAAGACGGTATTTCAATAAAGCGCAATTTAATTGTTAATGAGTGTTCATTTTTAAAGTTTCGATAACTTTAATCTGAACAATAATTTACAGGATCCCGATTTATTAAAAAAAAAGATAAAATAATATTTTAGACAAATTTAAAAACAATCATATTATAGGGAACCGTGTATCTGAGACCTTAAAGCCAACAACGTTACTCGCGATAGCTCATCTCCTTTTAGTAGCCCGATGTTATGATATTAAAAAGGATGGCTCAGATCGACTTTGTGTAGATTTCAAAGATTTAAATACCAATACCATTAGAGATAACTACCCACTTCCGCTTATCGCTGACCAACTGGATAAATTAGGCAAAGCGTGTTATTTTACATGTGTCGATATGGTATCCGGATTTCATGGAATCCGTATCGTGGAGGATTCTATTGAAAAAAACCGCGTTTGAGACTCCTGATGGCCGGTATAAATATTTACGAATGCCTTTCGGATTTTGCAATACACCATCAGTTTATCAACGTGCTATAAATAAAGCAATGCGAGACTATCGCGATAAAATCGGTTTAGTTTATGTCCATAATGTGTTAATTATATCAGATATTAATGACGGTCTCTTCAATTTAGATGTAGTTCTGAAAATATTAATTGATTGTGGTTTACGCTTAATATTTCTAAATGCTCATTCCTCAAAACTAGTGTTGGAATATTTAGGCAATACCTATAATAGAAAACTGGACAATTAGGTCGAGTTTAATGGCAATGGTTTAGAGGCAATTTAATGGTCTAGCTGGCTATTTTAGAAAAAAAAAACATCCTTATTTTTCTAGAATCATGACCCCTTTATATGAACTTACGAAAACTAATATTCATTTAATTGGACAGAGAGAAAAGATCATCATCTCCACTGTTAACTATATTTGACCCCGAATTACAGACTGAACTACATAAGTTATATGGACTTTCTTACAAAATGTTCGGTTCGAGATTGAATATCGAAAGGGAGAACGCTTGGCTCAAGCGGATTTTTGTTTTGTCGTAATTAAATGAAACGGGCGGATATTTTTTTACGTTTTCTAGTTTTACGTTGTCTCATTAATTCTACTACACTTGATCATAATTGGTTATTAATCGAACAAAGAGATCCTGTGCTTAAAAATATAGTTGATCAATTAAAATCGGATTCTATTCCCCAAACAATAATCTAATTCTAGGCGACAAATTATTAAAACGAATATAAACGAAAATACAAATAGAAAATAAAACTAAAAAATTAATTATTGTTCCGTGGAGCCATTCAATCATTAACACAATTCTTTACAAAATTTTAGTTGGAAAAAGGTTTTAGCTAAAAATAGTACTGGTTTCCAGAGATGTCAAAATTAGTTCGAAAATTTGTGTAAAAAATTGTGCTAGTTGTAGCGTACGCAAAGGTACATCAGGAGCCAGGCAGATAATAAATTATATTCGACCTATTGATAAAATAGCTTTTCCTTTTCATACAATTCATGCCGATATTACTGGTAGTTTGAACGGAAAGCGTAATCAACCTGAATATGCATTTATTTTTATTGATTGTTTTACAAAATATGTTCACCTTATTTACACTAATGACCGCACAGCGCAAACAGCCGTCAATTGTTTTCGTGAAGTAATTTCAATTTTTGGAACGCCTTCGCGTCTTATTAATGACCAAGATAAAAGTATGACTTAATCAGAATTTAAATCGTTTGTAAAGATTTTAATATTGAATATCACGTCGTAGCTAAAGGAGTTGGTAGAGCAAAGGGCCAAGTAGAACGCATTATGAAAATTATTAACGACAATATTATGTCTGTTGTTGTAATCAATAAACCTTGGCACTATAAGACTTACAATTAGCTATCAATTGCACTGAGATTTTGCTCAGGGCACTGGTAAAAAAGTCCTATGGAATTATTATATTCAGAAAAAAAAATGTTCTCCTCCGCTTATCAAACTCCTCCAAATTGACGATGAGGAATCGGTGGATGATTTGGGTGCTAAATGATCTTGTTGCAAAAATAGGATGGACGAGCAGTCTTTTCTAAATTTGAGGGTCCTATGGGGCTCTTAGAAATATTAACTAATGACCGATGTGGTAGATTCAATTGACGTTCAATAAGATACTCTGTTGGTACTATTTTCAATTAAAAAAAAAAAAAAAAAAAAGAATTGATATAAAATTAAACATGTTAATCTTGGAGGTTGTAGTGAAAAAATTGTTAGTCACGATTTTTGAGACCAGCGCTAATTGCGCAGGATGATCCTTATCATGGCGATAATGCCGTATGGGCGGATGAGCAATAATTATCAGACTTTTTCAGCTACCCATCCTAATTTCCTTCCTCAAACGCTGGCTGGCCACCACGCGTATCCTTGTTACCTGGTCTTGTGTAAGCTAGATCCCGTAATGGGTGATGCTTGTGTGTGAGCTAGATCCCCTAATGGGTGATGCTTGTGTGTGGGCTAGATCCCGTGATGGGTGATGCCTGTGTGTGGGCTAGATCCCGTGATGGGTGATGCCTGTGTGTGGGCTAGATCCCGTGATGGGTGATGCCTGAGTTTGCTAAGATCCCGTCATGGGTGAAGCATTGTTTGTTAGATCCCGTGATGGGTGATGATGTAAGAAATCTGTTTGTATTTAGTCTAATATAGATTAATTGCTTATTTTGTAACTGATTACTGATCAGCGCGAGGAGCGCGCTTGATCAGAATGGCCGTATGGGCGCTGTATTGATTTTAATGATAAAATGTTAAAATGACGTCACATCCGAGCTAATATTAAAAATGTTATAAAAACTGTAATGTATGTAAAACTAGTTATAAGATTAATTTCAATTTATTTTATATAAATATGTTTATTTTATACACTCGAATCAGAATTTAAAAAGATTATTTAGTAAAATCAAACTCAAATATGATTGTCATTTGTTAAGGTATCGTTCCTGTTTAATATGAAATAAATTATCCTACGGGAATTAAATTGTAATACAATATTTAAAAATCATGTCTGATTTAATAACATGTAATTATGTTTATTTTATATCGAAATATTTTTGTTTGTAAAAGTGCTTTGTTTGTAATTTTGTATAAAAAGGCGAATACTGTCCACAGCAGGTGAAGTCGTTTAAAAATTGTTGAAGTGTAAACATCTTTTATTTTGTGCATACGCTATATTTAAATATAATACAGTATTGTAAAACATCTGTGTTTTATATCTCCGCAAATATGGACCCTGAAGACTCGTACCGTGACGGCACGCCGACAAATACAATGTTAAAAGTCATGTCATGTAGGTATTTATATTTTTGTGCACACAAATAAAATTCGAGATACAACCTGTACCCTTTTTGTACGCTATCTCGTATGCCATAAAAACTAGTGTGCATGACCACAGGCGGGTTTATTTTATGGAGTTCTGAGCGGAAAATCGCCAGATGGTACACAGGCCGATATTGAATTTCAAATTTTTATTTTTGCATACACAAAAACACGAATGGAATTTTTGAGGAGACATAGGTATGTAACAGATGCTCGGCGCTTTGTTGACCAACAATTATTTGTTTAAACACTTCTAGTGTTTTTTGCTTTTCACTTTGTCGTTTGTATGAAACGTAATATAGCTGTATGTTGATTCAGTCTGTTTATATCCGACATTGAAAACAGAAGGTCTATGATATTAGCTTTACGTATGTATCATTGATACTTATAGCTAGCAGCGGAGCTGATAATGATGATGGTGTATGTATGTATCATCATAGCGTATAAACCACATCTGATTTTGATGAGTGAGGTGTCAATCGATTCGTTGCTACGGTTCGGGTGACGTAGTATAGTGCCCTTATATGTATTAGTATATAAGTTAATGTTTATATTAAATAAAGAGAATCATCTCGGCACCCGAACCTCTCGCACGCCTTCCTTTCCTCACGGTAGGCTACATTTTAACCAACTTCAAGGGGTAAGGTTTTTGATAGTAGAGTAATTTTTTATTTGCTTCACGCAGTATAGTGATAAGTTCAATGCCACTGTTACAATTGTGTTCGAATTCCGCTTTGGCAAAAATAAAAAACAAATGAAGACAACTGTATCACGTGTAGATGTAAGTGCCACTGTGTATACTGACCGTGGTGTACATTCTTTTATTGCTCCTGTTAAGTTTCTGAAACGTCAGGAATGTTTTTAATAAACTGATTAAATTCCTAAAAATAATTATTAGCGTCTTCTTCTTAGCATTCTTAAGGTGCTTCTAAACGGGCAATCATTTCACTGCAATGTGTGGCTGCATCAGAGTGGCCAGCAACATTGCCGGCAATGACAGCCAGACGATTCTATATACGACAATATTTTTGGTATGGTTCGTCCATATTATGTTTTGCATGGTCGATGTGTTTTGGACAGTTGCCGGACGATCGCTTCGAAAATACTACATTATTGCTCTGCCAGCTTTATTGTTGTTTAATTTTTTGGCATAGCTGCATCCTTTTCTGACACGGTGTAAAGTTTGCAGTGCCGCCAAATTAGTATATTTTCAATAAAACTGGTGGTTTTGACCCCCCTTTTGGTGGCGAAATATTCTTTGGCTGGTGGATTCTCTAATCTATACTAATAATATAAAGAGTTTGTTTGAACGCTCTAATCTCAGAAACTACTGGTCTGATTTGAAAAATTCTTACAGTGTTAGATAGCCCATTTATCGAGGCAGGCTATAAACTACAAAACGTCACGCTGTGACTAATAGGAGTTAATTTAACGTGGGCAAAGCTGCGGGAAACAGCTAGTGGTTTAGTAAAATTCAATTTCGATTACTGAAATGATCGTATTCTCAACCACTAAACCGGAAAAAATTCTAGTGACCTTTGCTATTACACTCATAATACTACATCATTCTAATGCTGATGTTGAGGGACCATTTAGCACTGTGAATGGTACAAAAAACAAGCAGAGGAATAAAATAAAGATACATCGTAATCGTATTACTTGACTATATCTGAAGTGAGTAGGTATTATTCTATTTAAATACGATTGAATCCACATTCTTATCTTTCGTTTTCATTTTATTTTTTGAAGTCGGTTATAAATTTTGTTTATTTTTTTTATCGTTTTAAGTTTGTGACTAAAACAATATAGGCCACTGCGAAGTGTATTTCATCAGCCATTCTTGTGCGATTGAGTTGCCCATTTACGAGACAAAATTGTGGAACATATTGTTGCAGACATAATATTATAATTATAATATATCTGCAATGAAATATATAATTTTCAGCCATGTCCTGCATTAAAATGTTTTCGTGATAGCCGGGATGGTAGCCGATATCGTAGCCACATATAGCATGCCCATTTAGAAGGACCTTTACAATTATTAACATTTCTAGGCCTCAATAAACGCCATGTCACTTGAAGTAAAAAATATTTTTAAAATGTTAGTATGATCTACGAATAAATAAAGTATGATAGGCAAATTGCCACCTGATACTGATTGATTAGCGTCACCCATGAATATAAACGAGTTTATCAGGGTCTACAGACAATACTTCATCTGCGTTGTCTATCCTGAGTCCTAAGATGGTAAGTCTCGGTGACGGTAATTACTCTGCCTGTCCTGCCCTGTTTTTGAAACAAAGCAAAGCTGTTGATGGAAGTAATAAAAAAATGATAATCACGATGATGATGATAATATTTTTACAATTATTTCGTTAGGACCATTTCAACAATTCATGCCATGTAATATAACGTAGATAACATCTACCCAGTGGTAGAGCAACTTTTGTACAACTATAACAGAAATATAATACCCATCTGGGTGTAATTCCAGGTACATTTCCACTCTCCGGTTAACTTTTCTTTTTCCTTCAATATGTTTTGATTATCCATACTCTGTGGAAACGTAATACATATTCGTTTTTTTATTTTTAATACCAACGTGAACTCGGAAAGGGGAATTTTAATTATGGCTGAAGTTTAACAATGTGAATAAATTGAGATCATATTGTAACTTATGGTGGAAGTGAATGGTGCTATTGGTGGGAGGTTTGTACTGTGCCACGCTTTTCTGCATGCGTACTAATAAATAATAATAATAATAATAATAATTGTTTATTTACGATTCATCATACTACATTTCTTATTTTGGTTTACAAAACATGTGACATATTGACATGTGAGTAAGTATGGTAACAGAGAGTTGATCCCCTGACGTCCATGCTAGGTTACCCTTTTTTTTTTTTTTTTTTTTTTTTTTGTTATCGCAGGGAAATGCTTTTTACGCATGTAGCCAGGATCTCGGGTAGATCCTGACCCTATGTGGGACTCGCACCTGGGAGTGCCCTACCCGTAAACTAAAACCACTGCGAGCGCCTTCAGCCGCATTTTGAGGGTCCCGGATAGGCATTCAACAGGATCCCCTCAGCGACAGGCTGGCCCCGGCGAAGGCCAGACTACTCCTTTTAAAGGGGGACTGCCCGGCTGCTTAGGCAGTCCCCGCGACGTCGTGTCATACTGGGCCCAGGTTCCCATCCTGAACCCGACACGAGCACAGGGGTGTTACTGGAGGCGCATTAAGTAGCGCCTCCTACGCACCCCCATTCGTCGCCCACGGGGGGAGGCCTCGTCGGCAACCTCCTCTCTAACCCGCTCGTCGGCCTCCTTCTGGGACATTACTGCCTCGCAGAAGGAAGCCATCGCCGTCCAGGACTCGTCGTCACCGAGCATTGCGGTGATGACACCCGGCAGAGACAAGTCCCCTCCGATGACCGATGTCAGATCATGACGCAGCGCCGCCCATCTCGGGCACACCTCGAAGGTGTGCTGGGCCGAGTCCACCGCCGCTCCACAATCGTGACACACTGTCAACGGCTCCCTGCGGGCCGTCCGGCACAGGTACTCACCAAAGCAACCATGCCCAGTGAGCACCTGTGTTAGACGGAAGGTGAGGGGTTTGCGCTTACGGCGCATCCACCGCTCAAGGACCGGACACAGAGCAACCGTTAGGCGTTTGCCGTACGGTTGCCGCGCCAGGTCCTCCCCCCACCTTCGCATTAACGTCTCTTGCCCTAGTCGGCGAACCCGAAGGATCCCTTCCAGCGTAAGGCTCTCACCAAGAGACCTCCTATCCGAGACATAGGAGTGCGTCTCGGCAAGAACCTCCGCCACGAGTTCCCACGGGGGGTCACCGGCTAGGGCAGTGGCTGCCGCCCACGAAACTGTACGGTAACCCCGGATCACTCTTACCGCGATGACCCGCTGCGCTTGGCGCAGCTGGGCCTTATTCCTCGTGGTAAGGTGACCCGCCCAGATGGGTGCTCCGTACGTTGCCATACTCCGGCAGACTCCGGAGTATAGCTGCCTGCAGGCGGCACTGGGTCCTCCGAGGTTCGGGAGGAGTCTGCCCAGCGCACTTGCCGCCTTCACGACCTTCGGTCCCAACATTGAGAAATGTGGGCCGAAGGTCCACCCTCAGTCAAGGATGAGCCCCAAATATTTGATATGGGGGCTCATCCTGACCCTCACCCCTCCGATCATGAGGGTAGCCCCCGCTGGGGGTCCTTTCCGCGGAAGAGAAGGGCTTTGGTCTTCTCAGGTCTGACACGAAGCCCTATGCTAGGTTGCCCTGTGTTACGGACGTCAGTGGTTCAGTGGTCGGGAAGGTGCGCAGTATTTCTCCACAGTCAATTGTATTATGTATTATTAATTATACAATTTAGTGAATGTTTGTGAGCGTCGAAAATGTGTGTGTATGTGAGTGTTTGTGTGACGTGTGTATGTGTATATGCGTGTGTGTGCGTGTGTATGTGTGTGTTGTGTTGCGTGCATACATCATATATATATATGGTTATTGTAACATATTTTCAGTATTATCATAGTCTAAAGTTAGAAGCCAACATTTTAATTTATTTTTACAGGCAAATTTATTTAGCTTATAGATATTTAAAACTTTATTAATTTTATTGTACATTCTTGAGCTTACAGATTTAATTTGCCGCCGCGAAAAACTAGTTTTGCAGGAAATAATAGGACACGGTGGTCTTTGCCTACGTCTATACAAGTCATTACTCAACAATGGAAGAAGAGCATATTGACGTAAGATAGACCTTAGGATAAAAATTTGTCTAGCCGTGAGTGTACGTGCGTGTTCATAGAGAAAAATGGTAGGGTATCTATACGGCTTCCCATACAACACCCTGAGGACAGCTCTTTGTGCTCGTTCCAAACATATGAATGACGTTTTAGATGCGCCACCCCAAATGGGTATGTAATAGGAGATGATCGATTCACACAGAGTGGAGTAGACCGTTTTAAGGGTGGAAATATCGGCAGAGTTACGCAGTTTTTTTACAATATAAATAAGTTTTCTTACACGACTAGTTACATATTGCAGATGTTTGTACCAGTTTAGACAGTCATCCAGCATGACACCTAAATATTTTATTGCATCAGTCCTGATGAGACTTGGACAATTGCAATTAGAGGAAATGTTGTTACAGATGTGAGCTCTAATGGCAGCAGAATCTAACATCGGTTGTGTTGATCGTCTAATAGCGAAAGTAATATATCTAGTTTTATTTAAGTTTAGCGTAAGTAAATTATCGTTTAACCATTTTCTTGTTGTCCTGTTGAAAGCATGCTCTGCTCGTTTTGTTGTTTCATACCAATTTGGACCATGAGTAACCAATACGGTATTATCTGCATATGCATAGATGCGGCAATAATATATGCGTCTCACAAAAATCATTCACGTACATTAAAAATAAAGTTGGGCCCAAAATGCTCCCCTGAGGGAGGGAGAGACTAACACCGTAGTAAATTTTTGTGTAATTACTAATGTGGTTTGTTATCCTAGTAGATTGGGTACGATTTGATAGATAATCTATGAAAAGATTCAAAACCTGACCTCTGACCCCGAGCTCTTGTAATTTATTTATCAATAGTGGTACAGAGACAGTGTCAAATGCTTTAGAAAGATCAACGAAGATACCCAGGCACTTTTGCTTTTCGTCAATCTTTTGTACAACGTGTTCGACAAGAGATGCAATATCATCTTCTGTGGACTTATTTCTTCTGAAGCCAAATTGATTCTGGGATAATAAATTATTGGCACATAAAAAATTCATCAAGGCACAATTAATAATTTTTTCAAGTATTTTGACATAATGGGTAATACAGAAATGGGTCTGTAATTAGTAACACTGTCTCTATCTCCACTCTTGTATATAGGATGTACTATTGCTTTTTTAAGAGCGTTTGGAAATTTTCCCGATGTTATTGAAAGGTTACATATATAAGTAATGACTGGTGTTAGCGTGGGAGGCTAGTTTCAGCAGGTGCGCTGGAATTCCATCCCAGCCAACAGCACAGTCGCTACGTAAGCCTTTTATAATGTTTTTGACCTTACTTTCAGTGACTGTCATTAAGACCATGGAGTTCAGAGACGAAGCGGGGTAATGGTTTTCAGGTAATTTGTCAAGATTTTTGGAGATTTCGTTTGCCAGATTTTTTCCAATGCTAGCGAAGAAATTATTTACTTTGTTTATTGAGTTGGTAGGAGTGTCGCATATGTTGAGGAGTTCCATTGGAGGTGAGTTTTGCGTATATGATCCTGTTATTTCCTTTATTAATTCCCAGGTTTACTTTGGATTATTTTTGAATTTTTCAAATTCAGCACGTTCGTATTCACGTTTCAGTTTCTTCAAAAGGTCACTGCAAAAGCTACGATAGCGTTTGTACGTTATTTGAAGTGTTGTATTTTTGGGGTCTGTTTGCGCTCTTTTATGCATGTTGTCTCTATTGCGCAAGCATCTCAAAACTCCAGTGGTCATCCATGGCTTTAAGATTTTTGCCTTGAAGATATCTTGTAAATCTTAGTGTCTGCCTTGATAATTGTCATTATTGTTTCCAATAAGTAATCTGTTGCCAAATTAACATTACTGATTTTGTAAATATCAGAGAAATCGTATTTTTCAATATCTTGTGCTACAACTGCGAAGTCAGTTTTGGTCCGTACACGGTTTGTATGATATTTTTTAGGTGTGAAATCTAGGCTCAACAAGATTGAACAGTGGTCAGTAATATATGACTCCAAAACAAAGGTCGTAACTTTACAAGTAGTTCTGAAGAGAACATGGTCTAAGCAATTATTTAGACGCGTAGGAAATAGGTGCGCTGGCAGTAAACCATGAAAAGCAGTAGCATTAAGATATTCATCAGAGTGAGGATCTTTATTGTTAGATTTAATGTCAATATTTATGTCGCCAATGATAATAACGTTCGAAAAAGTTTTTGGTATAGTTTCCAAAATATTATTAATACTATTTATAAAATTATCTGTTTTCTTATATGATGGTGATCTGTATAAACCAATTATAGCTACCTTATTCTCAATTTCGCAAACTAAGCAATTTGAATCCAATGCTTTAGGTTCATGTACTGTGTGATATAAATTGTTTTTAACATAGATTACTACTCCATCGTTTTGGTTACTAATTGACAACGTGCAGTATGGCGTATAGCCATTTAGTTTTGGGAGTGTCTCAGTTTTGGATAGCCAACATTCCGATAAGACTAAGACATCACAAGTGTTGTTTAAAGAGTATAATAGAAGTCTGAATTCGTCAAACTACCATCTTGACTGTGATTCGGAGAGAACGGCAGGACAGGCAGTGTTTTTACTTGCACCGAGACTACTTGCACCACGCGGGTATGTGGGACTCACTGCGCCCGACAGCTGGTAAGTGGACGCAGCTCTACCCACTAAAACCCGGCGAGTGCCACCAATGCCGCCTTTGGTGAGGTGCCCCGGATCTAGTAAACAAACAGGGCACCTTGACGGCTAGTCAGTCCCGCAAGGGACCGACGCTACCTCCACAGAGGGGTTGTTCCGCACCACAGAACAACCCTTACCAACGTCGGGACAGTACAATGGGGTGAAGTTCTCATCCTCACCCCTTGCCCCCTGCTCTTTTGTCCCCTCTTCTTATAAGAGGGGTACAAAGAGCCCCCTCAGCCGAATTCACTTCGCCCAAGGTGCAGCGGCTCAGCCTAGGTTACTGAGCCCCACCGCCACGACAAGGCCTGAACCATGGTGGGGCTCACAGGTAATGGGTGACGTTGACAACTTAAAGTCAGGGGACTCGTCTGCCCGATTGCCTATCTAATATAATAATAATAAATCATTTATTCTCAGGCACTATATGGCCCATAGATATATACCTTACACACTAACATACATATATAACTAATTTACATAAAACTCTTATTAATCACATACACGATGATCCACTATAATCTTACTTATTTTCTTTTCTCTTGCCAATAATTTGCGTGTAAAATAATTGTATAATTGTAAAAAAAAAGTGTATAAAATAAACATCTCAGAAATTATGGTAGCTTCCTAACTAGGCTGAACTAGAGTCTCTTAATGAACGCTATGATCTTCAGCTTCTCGTCTTTAACAAATATAATGTAATTGTATCATTTTCCTATGTATGTTAGTGAAATATATGATAAATAAATACGAAATTTAATAAGGTGAAATAGCAAACACCGGAATTGCTAAGTGGAAACAGGGAGCCATTGCTCCTAGCGGGAATAATTTATAATATAAACTCCCTACCCCGGGAACACACATACTATATTAATTAGTTTTCATTTTCCCGAAACTCTGCAGATAAGAATTTAGTTCTGCGAAATTTAGGTTTTCTCGTTAATGACTATGAAGTTACTGAGAATTTTTGTAACTGTGAACTAGTTATGTGCATATCAATTGGAGCATTGTGGGTTCTGTATTATCTATATTTGTGATACTTTACTAAAACTATTGAAACCGGGATATTTACCATGTTTTTCACTTTTATTTCGCGGAGCTCGATATTTCGACATTATCTACGAATGTCTTGTTCACGAGACTAATACTTTCTGATAAATTTGTGTTTTATGATTCACATTATTTTGGTGGCATGTCTATTTTCACACACAACATTCCAAAATCGTACCTGTTTTAACACAAAAAGTGTCAGTCAAATTTCGGCAAATTGAAAATTGCTTGTGACACCTCTGCATGGATTTAACACCCCGCCATGGTTCAAGATTTGTCGTAGAAGTGGGGCTCAGTAGTCTATGGTGAACCCATAGACTACTGAGCGACATTAGGCGAAGTCTATTGAACCGAGGGAGCTGCTCTTTGTACCCCTATTATAAGAAGAGAGGACAAAAGGGCAAGGGGTGAGGATAGGAACCTCACCTCATTGCACTGTCCCGACGTTGGGAGGGGTTGTTCTGTGGTGCGGTACAACCTCTCTGTGGAGGTTGCGTCGCGTCGGTCACTAAAATGCTGTGTTTGACGTACTTACGGATGACAAAAACTGGGTTTACGTGACGGTCTGCTGAGTGGGTGTTTCCTTCCTTCATAGGAGTTGTCAATAATAGTAAAGTTGGAAAAAAGATGGTGGCGTCCTTCTTCGGAAGGATTGGTCATTGCGGAACAATTGTTTTAGAGGATCTAAAAACAATTACTGCAGAGGTACACTAAGAACTGTTTGCCACTTGTATTGAAAAATGTTGGACAGAAAAGACCTCGCCTCGTTATACACTGCCAAACAAACGATCGACTATTTTGCGACGTCAGACGTAGGATTGCTGGGTCACCCGCTGATAGCCCTGACCTCGCACTTTGAGATTTTGATTTGTTCTTAAAATTTGAAAGAAAAACTTCGAGCAAAGCTTAATAAGGGCGGGCGCCGAGGAAGCACTGGCTGCGCTTCAAAAGGCCGTCGAAGACACCTCTTAGGGCGAGTGGGCATATTGCTTTTCTCCGTGGTTGGTTGGTCTCCTTTAAAAACTAATAACTTGCTAATTTGTTCAGTTTTTGATTTTCTAAGAAATTTCAGTGTCGCCCTCGTATCAATGTTTTTCTCTGTATTGACGATACAATAATATAACAATAACATTTGCACTGAATTATATGTATACAGTGAATGAAAACGGTTGATAATAATTATTATGTTGATAATAATACCCACTATAAAGAATGCTATTGCTAATTAGGGATTTAAGTTCAAAGGGAAATTTTGACAAATTATTAATCAAGATTTTGTAGAGGCTAATAATGATAGTTGCTGTTTATTTAAACAATATTATATTCATTTATCTAGTTAATTATAAGGAGGACGAGAAAGTGAGGAATTCCTCAATCCGTATCACGGTCTGCGGTAATAGCACTGAGTCATAACATTGTCGAGCGGCGTGGTAAATTCTACTGAATCTACCACGCCGCTCGACAAACATTGCCAGTGGATTTCATAACATCACACAAGGTAAGTAAGTTACAAGTACCACTCTTATTACTCTCCAGAGTTTTGTTTGTTACTGTTTTGTTATACTGAGATAAAAAGAATTATAGAATATTATGGATAAATAACACCCAGAACAAAACAAATGATTATGCTCATCATTTGTCCCAAGTGGGGATCGAACCCACAACCTTCTGGTTTAGCAGTCAGGGTCACTAACCACTAGACCAACAGGCCAGTCATAATATCATATTTTATTATGAAAGGGATGCGTCTTTCTCGAAACCGTTTGGCTAGTAGACAATACATGAACGATCTATCTTGGAATGGCTACAGTACCTCTACCATGAGTTTTGTTACAAGCGTAAATGACATAACTGTAGTAGATACGTAAAACGCAATACGAATAGAAAACTAAGGTATGATATAGTTTTCTATTCGTGTTGCGTTTTTACGTTAACGTTACGTTACGTATATAAGTAGTAACGTTACGTTACGTATATAAGAACTGACATATCTGTCAGTTCATGTATTGTCTGGTAGACAATACATGAACGGTCTATCTTAGAATGACTACAGTACATCTACCATGAGTTTTGTTACAAGCGTAAATGACATAACTTTAGTTACGTAAAAGTGTCGTATTTGTTGCTGTACATTACCTACCTACCTACCTTGGCTGACACCGACTCCAAAAGTAACTATAATGACGTGGTAAACGCAAAGTTTGTACATTAGTAGAAGATTATGTTGATTATATTATGTTGTAAGCACAAACATTAAAGAAACTGTTATTTTATTACTTTTTAGTTTAGTATTTTTGAAGTCGGTTTTAATTTTTTGTAAAATGTTTTTATTTCTTAATTTTTAGTGATACCGAAATTCGTCGTCTTGGCGTTCATTGAAGGAGGCATGTTCAGCAGTGGATGGATAAAGGATGATGATGATGATGATGATGGTGATGGTGATGATGATTACGATGACCGCGACATACTATGGAGTGCTACCAAAGCATCCTATACAGTTGTTACATCGACACGTAATAAAATAATCATATCATCAAGATAAACAAAACCAACCAAATAGGCTTTATTGGGAATAACTAAAAAACGGCTTGTCAGATCTTAATAAAATTAATATGGGACCAAATTGGAAACACCAGCTTACAAACAAAAAAATAACCATCGAAATCCATTCACAAACGGCGGAGATATCGTGTCACATACATACAAAAAAAAAAAAAACACAGACGAATTGAGAACCTCCTTTTTTTTGAAGTCGGTTAAAAAAATATAAAAACAAGACATAATGATAAAATATCAAATGACGATACGGTCGGTGTTACAATGTTACGTATAATACTGTACTTGGCTTCCGCATAAATATTATGTTTTCTTGTAAAATTTCTTGAGGACACGCTTTTAATTTATGAGTGTAGTTATGTGCCACTAAACTTATCGTTACTAGTTACGACGTCGATCGGACAGTCGTGTCGTTGGAGATACAATAAGTTAAGACGCGTTTTGGATAGTTAGTCATAAATAATTTATTTATTATAAATGAATATAATATAATTGAATTTAATTATAAATGAATATATTATAATTTAATTTAATTATAAATAAATATAGCCTAGATTATAACAATGACCGCTGTTAGTGGTAAGAAGATTGATTTAGACGAGGTTTTGAATGAATTTGGAATTTTTCAACTGTACCACGCGCGGTTGGGACTGCTGGTGATCTTCGGTGCTATCACCAATGCCATGTTCTGTGCTAATTATATTTTCGTGGTCGAAGATGTTAAATACAGGTATTTGTTTTCTTTTTTTACATTAATATTAATTTTGTGTTGTTTTTATTGGAATATACGAAATTTATATTTTTTTCATTATTTACATTGATTATTAATTAAGATAAAAATACTTTTAACTGATTGTGTATGTTTGCGTGCTCATGATTGCAGATGAGTCTTTGAAACTTCGCGTATACAAAAATATAAATTTGTTGTGATAAAATCCAAAATAAGATGCACACAACTTTAAATAAAAATCAGTCAAGGGTAAAAAAACGCGTACATTTTATATTATGATATACCTTTATTTTTATTTAACTTCAAATTATTCGACTGGTTTTCAAGGTTTGAGATTTATTTCAAATAAGAATACAATTCACTTAAATGAGAATCATTAAAACTTAACTTACAAAAAATAAAAATGGACAGCGTTTAGAATAATTATAACTATTCTAAGGGCAGCGTATACACATAATAAAATTAAAGATACACAAAATACTTTCATTGTTTAGCGTACATGGAGCTCTAACACCTGGAAGTGCCATGTACTAAGGTGCGCCCGAATGATTAAAGATTTATTTTTTATTTTAGTTGGATAGGCAAACTGGCAAACGTACCACCTGATGGTAAGTGGTCGACGTCGCCCATGAACATAAACTAGTATACCTGGCGTTCCAGGTATACTAGTTTATGTTCCCAGCCCAGGCAACTTATTTATGTGTTGCCTATCCGGAGACAAGATGTTAAGTCTCGGTGCCACTAATTACACTGCCTGTCTTGCCCTTCTCTCCGAAACACAGCAAAGGTGATCCACGGGAGAAACAAGCAAGATGGTGGTACTCATGCAGCCGGGAGCGCGGCACAGCGCTTCCCTCCCTCCGGTGTGGGAGGGAGATATAATGTGATTTTAAATATTTTTGTTTTAAATAATGTCTTTGCAATTTTATGTTTGATAGTAATTTACTATACAATGAAGTACCTTCTTACATTAGATATTTTTTTCCATAATTAGTGCGTGCTGTGTGAAGTTGTACTGTAATTTTTTTGTGCTGATTTAGTGTTATCTTGGTGGAAGACTGCTTTTATTAATTTAGTTTGTGGTACTTGCAGTGCTTTGATATTGGTTTTAGCCGCTGTGCCCCAAAATTCTATCAAAAAATCGGTTGTCTGTAAAGTCGGTTTACTGACGATAGTTGAACGTGACAACGTTATTAAAAAATGGAACGCCTCAGAACGAGGTAACGCTGCATGAGTCATGTTTTTTCGTGCGTGTAGCCGGCTCCATCGAATTATAAGACGTTGTCACGTCAATAATCCAAATAAGTTTTTATAAGAGCGTTATATATATTGTAGCATACTTGAGGCGGAAGACATCGGACAACACCCCGTAGAGCTCCCATATACATATAGATAGATAGATATTAGGTATTTTAATCCTTTCCATATTATGGGGTTTCCAGTTCAGGCTATCTATAATTAGTCCAAGATATAGTTAGAAACACCAAAGTCGTCAAGTTTCTTTAGTTTGTAGCTTATTATATCAAAATATTTTTATAAGCCATCCTAAAGCTAGCTCTAGCAATTTTTTGTCAATACTAAATATAAATTTTGTTACTTGGTCTATTGTTGCAGAAAGCATATTGAATTTGGACCTAAAATCATATTGTTTTTAAAAGAGGAAACTTTGTGCGCTTAGATGTTCATCTAGGCGGCTGTATATGACACGTTCAAAATTTTTTGATAAAACTGGTAACACTGAAATGGGGCGATAGTTTCCTAGGTCAAATTTACTTCCATTCTTGTAGATGGGGTAGTGACTTTGGTTATATTAAGACTGTTGGGGAAAGTTCCTTGTTCTAAATATTTCTTCATACAATTCGTTAGTTCCCTAAGTGTTAAGTCTTTTACGCATTTGATCGATTTTGTATTTATACCATCTTCTGGAGCTAGTATTTAGTTTAAGTTATCAATTATTATTTTCAATATTTCATCTATGGTTCATGGTTCCATTTGTGAAAGTATTAAGTATTATGATATTGTTTGAGGATTTGACTAACCACAGTCCAGACTTGATCCAATGTTTGAGAAAAAAAAAACATTGGATCAGCCACAAATGTCAGTCTGATTAATCAAACTCTAAATATCATCAGGAGTCATACATTCTCTTGGTCAGGAGTTTGCTTGGTGCTGGTGATTCCCTGATTTTGTTCCTAGAGTTATGATTTATAAGATTCCACACTTATTGGTTATCCTTGCATAGATGGAAAGCATTTTGGTAGTACATATTTTTTGTTTGCTCTATAACTTTGCAGACTTTGTTTCTTTCATATTTAAATTTGGTCAAAAATCATTGGTCATTTGGGTTATTTTATACACGTTTTATAAAAGAATCTTTTGTTTATTAGATTTATATTTATTTTGTTAATCCAATCTTGTCTAGGTGGATTGAGTACTTTAGTTTTTGTAGTTTTACTGCTATTGATACTAGATAGTAATTTACCTTCGAATTGTTTGTATAGATTATTTTCATTGGTTTTCTTCCATTCACTTATAGTATTTTACAGTTTTTCATAATTTAAGGCTTGATATTTTATTTTTCTAAGTATTTCTGGTTGATACCATATTACTTTCTAACATAACAGTTGAAATTATAGCAAGATGAAAATTGATGTCTGGAAGGTTTGTGCATACGTGATATGATTGTTTTTGTTGAACCAGTTTCTTAATATTTAAATAAATATTGTTTCGGGTGCTTACCGCGTGCTATTGCTAGTGGGAGAGTGTTGACTGTTGGATAAGGGTTAATGATTTTCGATGTTAGTTTTTGCAGATATTTGAAATATTCTTGGAACACCTCAATGGAACTTAAAACTGCTTTTGAAATGCAAAAAAAAGGCCATTCATATTTAATTATTTTCCACTTTAATTATTTTCATTTCAAATTTCGAAAATTTCTTGATCACCTCTTTATTTTTTCTTCAAAATTATTCTAACAATCACTCTCGAGTTAACAAGAAACAGTTGTATCTTATGATGATGGGAATCTCTATTGATGATGATGATGATGATAGCAATACTTTAAAAACATTGCTATTAATAAATATGAAGTGACATTAACGGACTCAACATGATGAAGTTATGTAGAATAAGTATTTCAGGAACCACATCACTGCCCATAGAACTTAGTTTTTTAAAGCATCCTAATCTGCCATGATATGTCTTGTGTTCTGCTTCAAAATATGCATAACAAAATGTGTGGGAACAATCGTCCGCTATACGGTTCTTATTCAAAACTATTTATGGTATTGAAATAATTTGACAACCGTAAAATTTAAATGAAAATACACCCGTATCTTTTGTTCCGAGCATATTATTTTATCCTTCCAAATATAGCAGAATACAAAAGATTCTCTATTATAATATGATATTTTCAACATGCATGCGTATGGTTTGTTATTTTTTTATTTTTACTAGCGTGAATGCCAATCATTACCAGCTTTGGCTAGTCCTCTGCTGGTCATTGGCAGATATTCCTGGTCAGCTACTGTCATTATTTAAAAAAGTAAAAAGTTTTTAATCACCATTGTACATAACATTATCTTTTTGAACGTCAAATAACTTTACTAAAATATCCGACACTAAAATATAATGAACTTTTGTAATTCTCCCTTACTTTGCACTCACTGCATAAATATCTTGATTTTTGCCAAATGTCATGATCAACGGGAAATACTTAATAAGGCATCATTATAACTGAGTGTGACAAACAACAATGTTTTTTACCACTTTTTACCTGTAAAACGACACAACAAAAAATTAGGTTGATCAATGACAATGATAACATCATTATTCAATGAGTGTGACCATTGATGTCAAGGCCCCACGGATGACTAAGACTAAGGTCAGTTCTAGCTACGGTCGGCTTGAGGTCGTCACAGCGTGCATTGCCCTTTATGTTTTATATGCAAATAATACGAAAAATTGAATTACATATGTGAAATACTAATAAATAAAAATTATAACCGACTTCAAAAAATAAAGTAACTAAAATGTTATAAAATAATCGCGTGTACAATCTTTGCGTTTACCACGTCATTATTGTTACTTTTGGAGTCGGTGTCAGCTAAGTTAAATAGGTACCTACACCAACAAATACGTCACCATTGTCGTATTTGTTGCTCTAGGTATCCTATCTACCTTGGCTGACACCGACTCCAAAAGTTACAATAATGACGTGGTAAAGGCAAAGATTGTACACGCGATTATTTTATAACATTTTAGTTACTTTATTTTTTGAAGTCGGTTATAATTTTTATTTAAATTTTTTTATTTCTTAATTTTTAGTGATTCATTAAAGAAAGGCATACAGAGATAGACATTTTGGCATATTGAACCGTATGAAGTAAGCCCAAAAAAATCTGTAAATCGTCGAGGAGTTCCCTCGACTGTCTATAGTCTCCATCATCATAACGGTAATGGCACGTATCACCCATAAGGGTGCAAAGTCCTCATTAGTATAAATTAATTAAGTCCAATCACAAGGTAGCTACTTTAAACTATTTAGGAGTTCCCTTAACTGAGCTTCGTCTTCATCATCAGACCCCTAATCACAGTCACAACCCATCTAGGTGTAAAGTTCTCATCAATACAAATTAATCAAGCCCAAACACAAGGTTACTGAAGTAAATCGTCGAGGAGTTCCCTCGACTGTCTTCCAGCTCCAGCATCAGATCGACTCTAGACCTTCATTAAATTGTAGTGCTTTAAAATGCTTATTTAAAAAAATATTAAGCACACTAGTCATTCCCACAAATTTCGAAAGTTTCCCTCGATTTCTCTAGGATGCCATCATCAGATCCTAGTTTCCTTATCATGGGACCAAATGGCAAGTATACCCTTTCAAACAAAAAAAGAATTTTGAAAATCGGTCCACAATTGACGGAGAAATCGGTGTACATACATAAAAAAAAATACCGGCCGAGTTGAGAACCTCCTCCTTTTTGTTGAAGTCGGTTAAAAAAGGAATTTATATTCAAAACCGACACCGAAAAAAAATATTGTTTTGTGTATTGTTGGGTTTTTGTAATGAGTTAGATTAGTTGATAGTTACATAAGTCGCAGATTTTAATTCAAGAGGCTAATATATAACTTTTTTAGTTTCATAATTGTCATAAAATTTAACATTTAATTCTGTAGGTATATACTCTTTATACGACGAAGCAGTAACAAGAAAACGTTTAGTGAATTACGTATCTTCGTTCCGAGTAAACCTTCCTATACAGCATATCCGTTCCGAGTTAACCATCCATACAGCAAGCGGCCGGCATATAATACTACACATGCTATGCGAAACTATAAAAAAATAGTTTATGAGAGAAATAAAAAAAGTTTTTCAAAGAACTTAAATACGTGAATAGTCAAAGTAAAACGTAAACAGCCTTTGTAAAATATAAACTGATCTTCGAATCTAAAAGGCAACGCCGCACAGCACGTTGCTTCGGCGCGGCACAGGGTGCATCTCACCGGGTCGAACAAAGCGGAGCGGCTAACTTTAAAAATATTCTGTGACTATACTATTGATTCTATTGGTCTAAGTTTGGGCGTGTAGGCTGAAAATGGTACATAGTATACGTGGTTTAATTTAATGCCTCTCGCTTTTATCAGCCTTGTATAATTTTTGTTTTTAATTTAATTCATAAGTTTAATTGTAATTAGTGAATAAAATCATTCAATTTTTTTTTAGTTTTTTCGATCCTTCGGCTGTAGCTTTCATAATTAGTATAATAACATATTTATCACATGAGATCTAACCTTATGGATAATAATTATTATTTTTCGTTTCCTTTTTATTTTGCTCATTTTTTTATTTTTGTAGATGCGTTGACCAGAACATAAGTAACATCTGTAGTGATTGCAAAGAATGGATTTACGACAACCCAGACAGTTTTGTCGCAGAAGTAAGTATAACATTTAATGCACCCAATTAAAAAAAGTTAAATTACACAATTACTATTTATTACATTATGCTGACATTTTTTTAATAAAAAAGAGGCTTTCTTTTTTTTGATTGGGATATCAGAAGCAAGAAGAATTTTACAAGTTCATCTTATAGCTTCGAAAATTATAATAAAAAATGTGTCACGTGATTTGTTCGCAATAAGCTCCTCAACTACTGAACCAATTATAATGAAATTTTGTTGCATATAGTTTCTCTCATGAACATCTTCCCGAGCCACAAGTATTAGTGTAAATAGTGAATAACTGCACCACAAACTGCAGTCTTGACAACTTCTTGAACTCCCTGAAATTCTTGAACGCGTTCATGCAGAACGCTTAAACTCTCTTTGTACTCTCTTGCTTGCAAATGATTATCCTTTTTTGACTATCCGTACTTACTGAAAACGACAAGTGTGAACCCGATCGCGTAATATCGAGTACGCGCGGCAAAACGTCGACAATTGGCTCTGCGGCATTCACGCCAAATGAATGCCGGAAAAGCAAAAGGACTAGCGCGGCAACTCGGCACTTTTTAAGCGTTTTGCAATGTTTGGACTATTTGCTCGATACACCTGTTTACGCATTACGCGATTTGGTTCACACTTTACGTTCTCTGTATAGCAAGAAAGTTCAAAAAGCATAATCACTTGCAATAGAGTTTTCTAACAGTTTTTAGAGTTATTAAGAGATTGTTAACATAAGTTCAACTAACTTTTTCACATCTAGCGTGAGACTAAAACAGCCTTTGACAAGAGGCTTTTGCATAAATTTGCGTTCCGTTAATGAACCTGACCCGAATACTAAACTCACCTAGTGTTTGATACTTCACTGACAGTATCATACCAATGTATTAAATGCTAATGTGTGGATGTTTGTTACTTAGAGTGTATGTTGTATGAATGTATGTATAGTTTATATTTTAATTATTGTCAGTTTATGCCCCTCTACCCGTAGACAGATGCATCGCTGTCCGCTGACGTGTAGATGGGGTGAGCTCGACTGTCGTAGGTATTCAACGTCAGCAGATGCATCCGCCACAAATCCATTTGTTGTCGGTTTTTGTCACACGGATCAAATGGTTACAGCGCGAACGTTTGGCGTCCGACAGACGTGTGAACGCAGGTCAATAATAGCATCAGCAGATATCTGCGTATGCATCTGTCTACGTTTAGAGGGGCCATAAGGCAGGCTGTGTGCAATCTCTATAATGAAATATTATACATTTGTTATATGCTTGATCGTCGTACGTATTACGTATTTGCTTGATCGACAAGTGTCTTTCTTAATCTTAATCTTCTATACTAAGTGAATTCCTTGTTTGATGTGTAGTATGCTCTACCTCTTCTATCGTTGAAATCAATTACTTTTATTTTCAGTTTCAGCTGGCATGTCAAGATTGGAAGAGAGCATTGGTTGGGACCATACACAGCTTGGGCTACATGTGCGGTCTACTTCTCGTCGGGCCTTTATCTGACAGGCATGAGTTTTCATATGTGCGTTTTAATATGGCAGGACTCGAACTCGTGAAACTCACTTTACAACTCGAACTCTCAGCAAAAGTCAGCTTGATAAAGATTTTAAAACCCATTTCAAATCACTAAATGTTGATTATGGAAGGAAAAAGTTTCTTAAATAGCTCTGAACCGGGAAAATCATACATCATCTTATATTTTCAACTAAACTCTACCGAGCGGAAAATTAACTACGAAGTCAGTCGGTAGTTCATGAACTATCTCATTGTGAAGTATTCCATCAAGACTTTATACAATTTTGATTCTGAAGTCAATCATCATCACCGTAGGCCTCTTTCAATGAATGCCAAGACGGCCACTCGCATGTAGATCAAAAATAATATAATGACGAATATTATATAAGTGGTGCATGGTACCACCATCTTGCTTGTTTCTTCCGTGAAACATTTTTGCTGTGTTTCGGAGAGAAGGGCACGACAGAGAGACTTAGCATTTTAGGTCTCATGATAGGCAACACGCGAATGAGTTGCCTGGGCTAGTTTCAGATTTACCTGTTTATGTTCATGGGTGACGTTGACCACTTCCCAACTTGAGGCTCATCTGCCAGTTTGGCTTACTAACATAAAAATATAATTATACACTCGCAATATCATTTAGATGTCGTGTATTCTTTCATTAGTATATGTTTGAAGTATTTAATATTGTTGATGTATTCGCGTGCGAGTGCCAGTTTTAACAGTTCATAAAACTGTCGCGTGCTGAGGTTATAAAAGTTAAGACATTATTTTTTTTGCAATAAACTAGGTATTCATAAATTATCTTATACTGGCTGTTGCCCGCAGCTTCGTTCATAACTTACATTGACAGCTGCAACCGGACTGATAATGATTATTTTACAGGCTATGCAGCATTAGACTGGTGAAAGATTTTTTTATATGTAATGAGAAATTTGACACTACCTCTTTATATTAGTGTAGATTATTATGAAATAATTATCAGCGAATGTTATAGAATCATAGAAGTAAAAGGGGTTATTTTCTAGTTTCTTTAGTAATACACAAAGTGACTGTAGATCTATATTAGATGACCAACGTGAGGTAGTGCCATGCTGCTTTGCAACCGAATTGGGCCGGCACGGCCGGGGTGGTACATCACGTTTACATAACACCGGCGTCAAGTGGCAGCTATGTCGCGTTTCGTGCGGTTTGTGAGTTTCCGGTGGCCCATTGGGTGGGATAGGGGAAAGAAGAGCAACGCATCTGTGTAATTTTTGGTTGTGGAGATGTTAATGGGCGTCGGTAGCCACTCCTCCTCTCCTTACGCCATAAAAAATAATCTGTTTCTCCCGTGAAACAGCTTTTCTGTGTTTCGGAGAGAAGGGCAAGACAGGCAGTGTAATTACTGGCACCGAGACTTAACATCTTATGTCTCAGGATAGGCAACACATAAATGAGTTGCCTGGGCTCGTTCCAGGTATACTAGTTTATGTTTATGGGCGACGTCGACCACTTACCATCAGGTGGTACGTTTGCCAGTTTGCCTATCCAACTAACATAAAAAAAAAAGTGGTCGGCGTCGCCCATAAACACTGGTAAGGACCATCAGATGGCACGTCAGCCAGTTCAATAATTCAACTATCATAAAAAGAATTACAACTAAATGTAACAAATTATTAAAAAAAATAGTATAGTAGTAGCCACGATAGTGCCTTAGGAACCTTCCGTCTGACACAGGTGCTCACTGGGCATGGTTGCTTTGGTGAGTACCTGTGCCGAACGGCCCGCAGGGAGCCGTTGACAGTGTGTCACGATTGTGGCGCGGCGGTGGACTCGGCCCAGCACACCCTCGAGGTGTGCCCGAGATGGGCGGCGCTGCGTCATGATCTGACATCAGTCATCGGAGGGGACTTGTCTCTGCCGAGTGTCATCACCGCGATGCTCGGTGACGACGAGTCCTGGACGGCGACGGTCTCCTTCTGCGAGGCAGTAATGTCCCAGAAGGAGGCCGATGAGCGGGTGAGAGAGGAGGCCGCCGACGAGGCCTCCCCCCGTGGGCGACGAACGGGGGTGCGTAGGAGGCGCTACTTAATGCGCCTTCAGTAACGCCCCTGTGCTCGTGTCGGGTTCAGGATGGGAACCTGGGCCCAGTATGACACGACGTCGCGGGGACTGCCTAAGCAGCCGGGCAGTCCTCCCTTAAGAGGAGTAGTCTGGCCTTCGCCGGGGCCAGCCTGTCGCTGAGGTGATCCTGTTGAATGCCTATCCGGGACCCTCAAATTAAAGCGGCTGAAGGCGCTCGCAGTGGTTTTAGTTTACGGGTAGGGCACTCCCAGGTGCGAGTCCCACATAGGGTCAGGATCTACCCGAGATCCTGGCTACATGCGTAAAAAGCATTTCACTGCGATAAAAAAAAAAAAAAAAGTGCCTTTGGAAGTGAATTCCCTATGAGTAACAGTTTATGAAGCCTGTCACGTAACTTATAAACAGTGTGACCAAATATACTCGCTTTGATGGACTATTGTGAATGTGAATGACTATCGCAGATGTAGATCTTTGTCTTAGTAATACGTTATGGGCGCAACGAAGGTGGAATGGTTAATAATGTGTATTAATAGTGAAAAAAACGCCATTCCGAAGTGTTAATCGATAGCTCAATTAGAGTAGAGGAGGCCTACGTGTTTTTAAGGTTGCGCTAAATAAGCAAATCTTTGGGTCAAATTCATTACAATCGTCCTGTAGAAATTTGTATTCGAATCTAAGATGTCTTATCTTAGATTCTATATTCTACTGTTTTCTATGTGAACTATTTACTCCTCCTGAATTCTTTTGATTAAATGAAAATAAAATTAAACGTATCCTGGGGCTCGAGCCCCAGGATACGCTCCCTGAGATCGTATTGAAGAGTCATTTGGTTTTATCGATGCTCATTAAAATGCTTATACCTATTCTTTACAGATTTGGTCGAAAAACGATGGCAATAATTACGGGTACCCTGGGTGGAGTCATTGGTATCATGAGGAGTTTCTCGCCGTGGTATTGGTGCTACATTGTACTGGAGTTTCTGGAGGCAGCCATCGGTGACTCCTGCTTGCCCATGTTTGTGCTTAGTGAGTTGTTACTTATACTTATGGAAAACTAAATATCACAGCATGACAGCGACCGAACCGCGCCTTCACCCCGCGCATCCCCAATGTTCAATGCCACTACGATTTTCATGATGTTTCGCGGATACCGTTTAAGTAAAGTGCGCCATGGATCATACTGTGAGTGGCCAAAAATCAACTAATCGTTGCTATATATTTTGGTAAACATAACTTATAGATCAGTTTTATTTCACAGTTTTAACTGTAGATTTAACTACATAATTGTTAATAAAAAATTGGTTGCCTGTAAAGTCGGTTTACTGACGATAGTTGAACGTGACAACGTCATATGAAAATGGAACGCCTCAGAGCGAGGTAACGCCGCATATGTCATGTTTTTTCGTTCTTACAGCCGGCTCCATCGAATTATAAGACGTTGTCACGTCAAAATGTAAAACTATAATGATAGCATCGTTTTAAATTAGTGTAATTAGCCTGAAATTAGATGAAATGATTTGTGCTGGCAACACCCTTATATTATTTAAATATAAAATTGTTTCTCATATCGAGGCCACCGTATTGTAGATAATTAAATAACATCACAATAAGTTTACACTGTAATTAACAGAATATGCGTTTCGCAAATATTACCGAAATATTGGTGTACTCAACTCGCCACGCGAGTCGCCGGCATCGAAATAAAATTACACGAACTCGCGAGGCGAGTCGGTGGCACTGAACGTGTTAAGACTATAGAAAATAACTAAGAGCACAAAATATATAGGGAATACTATATTAATAAGAGAAAAACATATGTATATTGACGTACTTTATTATATACGAATAAAAAGAGCTTAGAAATAGGTTCCTTGGAAATGAAACGTCATCGCATGTTGCTCGTAAATGACTAGCATAATGATAGCAGCACTCAATAGAAAAATCAGTTTATAAAAATCTTCGATCAACAATAGATACAAAATAAATGTTGCTATTGTTGATCTAAGATAAAAATGTATAATATTTTCGATGGGTTCATGTTTGAAACATCAAATCACAAAATGAAATCAAACAAAATATGTCTCATTCAATCATTTTATAATAATTTAATTTCTTATTTTTAGGTCAGTGAGAAATAAATTTTTGGTGGAAAAGAAATCTCATCAATCTGGATTAAAATACATCATTCCAGGCTTTTATATTTACGTAAAAGCCATATGTGCTTACAGATCCCCACCATGGTTCAGGCCTTGACGCGGCGGTGGGGCTCAGTAGCCTAGGGTGGGCCACTGCACCTTGGGCGAAGCTAATTGAGCCGAGGGGGCTGTTTGTACCCCTTTTATAAGAAGAGGGGACAAAAGAGCAGGGAGCAATTGGCAAGGATGGGAACATCACCCCATTGTACTGTCCCGACGTTGGGAGGGGTTGTTATGTGGTGCGGGACAACCCCTTGGTGGAGGTGGCGTCGGTTCCTTGGGGGACTGTCTAGCCGTCGAGGTGCCCTGTTTGTTTATTAGATCCGGGGCACCTCACCAAAGGCGGCATTGGTGGCACTCGCCGGGATTTAGTGGGTAGAGCTGCGTCCACATACCTGCGTGGGGAGACCCACTCCCCCGCGGGATGCCCCAGAGCATTTCCAGGCGTTAAAAAAAAAAATGCTTAAAGATAATAAATTATCTGCTAAACTATTTTTTTATAAAAATATTGGCACGCCTTGGCCCCACAATTGACTCGAATGCCGTGACGCCAATCGGAATGCTTTCATTATTTTATTCTTCATCATTTAATAATGATAATAATAATAATAGATATTTATTTGTGACACATAGGTAAAGTGATGGTACAGTTATCATACATGTTTCTCTATGGTCTGCCTGTTAGGCTTACAAATATGTTGGAAACTCAATGATATAGAACTACAGTCAAATTATAGAATACATATCACAATTTAAAGTCAAAATATAGAACAATGTCAAATTATGGAATTTTATCATTTAAAAAGTCAGTAACATTATAATAAATCCGGTCCAATAGGATATTAATTATATTTTTCTTAAATTTGTCAGAATTTAAGTTTCTCCAAGTCATTGGTAATTTATTAAATATTTTCGGAGCCATACAATATATACTTTTATTCACTAATGTTGTTTTACATTTTTGTAAACATTCTAGTGTTATCTCTTCTTTTTTTTTTTTTTTTTTTTTTTTTGTTCCCGCTGGGGAATGCTCTGGTGCATACCTCCGAGCCCGGGGGAGCCCGGGGGTTATGTGGGACTCTCTGCGCCCGAAAAAAGTTGGTAAAGTGGGCGCAGACTCTACCCACTAAACCCCAGCGGTGTTCTTCTAATCGTGCTGGCCCGGTGCGGGAACTATGGTATGGTCCGCACCGGCGACGGCGTGCCTGGAGGCACTCTCCTCTGAAGGCAGGGGATGGCGTTCCCTCCTTCTACTCCACTTAAGGCACCCCGAACACCTAAGGGTGCCTTATAGCACGAACCTTACGCGCGCGAGGCAGATCCCCCGACCGGCCACGCACAGGTCCCTCACGGCGGTGCGACCGCCTGTCGCCGCCGCGCTCTCCTGCGAGAAGGGGCACCAGTGCGCTCCCTCACCCGCTCCGCCTCCTCCTTCTGCGGCATCACGACTTCGCAGAAGGAGAGGACTGCCTCCCATGCACTCTCACTGCCGGTCATCGCGCGGATGACCGCAGGGAGTGAAAGGTCGGCGCCGACCTCGGTCACGAGGTCCGCCCTTTCTGGCGCCCAAGCAGGGCACTCCGCCAGGGTGTGATCAGCAGTGTCCTCTTCACTGCTACAGTGATGACACCCTGGCGATTCCTCCGAGCCTGCCACCTTGCACAGATAACTCCCGAAGCATCCGTGCCCCGTCAGGATCTGCGCAAGGTGAAAGCTAATAACGCCATGCCGCCGGCCAACCCACTGCTCCAGGATTGGTCGGACGGCTGACACCGTGCGATGGCCAGCACTCGGCTCCTCCAGCCGTTCTTTCCATTTTCGGAGGACTCGTCGTTTAAGACGCCTCCGCCAGCTCTCCTCTTCAACTTGTTCTGTCTCGTCCGAGACTCCCTCCTGGTCCTCTCCACGTCTCCTCCGCCAAGAACGCGCGAGGGCACCTGCCACCAGGTCCCATGGTGCAGAGCCAGCCAGTACGCACGCAGCCTCGTATGAGGTAGTGCGATACGCACGGACGGCCCTGATTGCCATGACTCTCTGCGGACGTCGCAAGAGAGCCACGTTTTGTCTCGATAAAGTAGCCGCCCATATCGGCGCGCCGTACAGCCCCATGGACTGCAAGACACCCGCATATAGGCGGCGGCAGCCAGCGCTGGGCCCTCCCATGTTAGGGAGAAGGCGGCTCAGCGCCCGTGCAGCTCCAAGCAACTTCGGCGCTAGGCGCCGGAAATGTTCCTGGAAGTTCCATCGACTGTCAAGGACGAGGCCCAGGTACCTCATGGTCGACTGGACAGCGATGGAAGTTCCCCCCACGATCAGGTAGGATCCGGCTGGAGGAGCTCGACGTGGCCCGTGGAAGCATATAGCTTCGCACTTCTCCAGGGCCACTTCGAGCCCGAGACGTCTGATCCTCGCAACCACCTGCGCAACACCGGCTACCGCACGTATGCGGGCCTCCAAAAAGGAACCTCCGCGTGCAGTGACAACAGTATCGTCGGCGTAACAGGTAACGCCGACGCCTGTCAGATTCGCACCGCGGAGCACCCAATCATAACCGATGTTCCACAGGAGCGGCCCAAGTACCGAGCCCTGTGGAACACCGCATGCCACCTCTCTCCTCACCCAACCGTCTACCGTTAGGTAGGTGACGGACCTACCTGAGAGGTAATTCTCCACAAACCTCCTCAGGTAGTCCGGTACCCCGTGGTACCTCAGCGCACCGCGAATGGTGTCAAAGGGCAGGGTGTTGAATGCATTGGCGATGTCAATAGACACCGCCAAAAGCACCCCTCCCCCCCGACCACCTCATCGGCAAGGGCACCCACCCTGGTCAGAGCGTCCAGAGTTGACCTGCCCCGCCGGAACCCAAACTGGAAGGCGCTGAGGTTAGGCCCCACATTCTCCAAGTGATCGACGAGACGGGCAGCTGCGATCCGCTCCAGCAGCTTGCCTGCCTCGTCGAGCAACACGATCGGACGATACGCCGATGGCATGTCTGCCGATCGTCCCTCCTTCTGGATCAGGATCAGCTTCCCCTTCTTCCACGCCTTGGGAAACTGGCCCTGCGCCAGACAGGCGCTAAATAGGCGCTGCGCCTGCGTCCGAAGCGGGCCGAGGGCCAGAACCAACGCCCGCCCGGGGACGCCATCTGGACCCGGGGCGGTGTTACGCGCCCTCATGCGGGCCATTGCTACGTCCAACTCCGCTTCGGAGATCTCCGGGGCCTCGCCGCTTGGCGGCTCTCGGCCTGAAGGAGCCATAGGCGGGGGCTCACGCTCTTCCCGACCGGGGAACAGGGCCGGTACTATCCTGGCCACGAGGTCGGGCTGGAGACTCTCCGTCAGGGGAGGGGCCCAGGGGCGCAGTTTATTGCGTACCATCCTGTACGGCCTCCCCCACGGGTCTCGGTCCAGAGTCTCCAGCATCTCCTCGCGGGCAGCCTCCTTAGCTCGTCCTATGGCCGTTTTCAGTTCTCCGGCGGCGGCTCTATAGATGTCGTAAAGCCGCCCCTCTTCTGCCTCATCACTGCGTCTTCGCCTCCGACTCCGGGTGTACTGGCGTCTCGCTGCCACACAAGTCCTGCGCAACTCCGCGAGCTC
This sequence comes from Helleia helle, assembly GCA_963853865.1. Taxonomy (NCBI): domain Eukaryota; kingdom Metazoa; phylum Arthropoda; class Insecta; order Lepidoptera; family Lycaenidae; genus Helleia; species Helleia helle. The sequence goes on from OY971423.1 coordinate 1,657,623, forward strand.
CTCCGACCACCAGTACACCCTCCTGCGTCGCGGGGGCCGCCGACCGATCCTAGGCATGGCGGCATCGCACACCTGTGACATCGCAGCGACCATGCGGTCGGTCTCCTCTTCCACCTCGGTCGGGACTGTGCGATGGTCCATGCCCCAGGCCTGCACCAAGGCCGCTTCGAGGAGGGCCTCCCTATCTATCCTGCTCAACGCCCAACGTGGGCCGCACTCCGAGTCTGAGCCACGGCTTAGGGAGGGGGAGGAGCCGCTATACCGGAACCGGATGTACCGGTGGTCCGACAGCGTCTCGCACTCCAGCACCTCCCAGCCTTGCACGCGGCGAGCGAGAGCAGCATCGGCGAAGGTGACGTCAACGATGCTGCCGCCCTGCCGCCGCACGCAGGTGTGCCTCGAACCCACATTTAGTATTTGTAGCCCGGCCTCGACCGACCACTCCTCCAGGACTGCACCGCGAGCGTCTGTCGCGGGGGAACCCCATGCCTCAGACTTGGCGTTGAGGTCCCCAGCGATGAGGACATGTGCGAGGCGAACCCGCCCAACCAGAGAGCCGACCCGAACTAAAAACTGTTCAAAGTCGGCGACGCTCCGGTTGGGCGAGAAATACACCCCGATCACTAGTACGCGGCCAATCTCCGCGGCCACATACCCGCGCCCTCTCTCTACTGCTCCGAACGGTGGCGAGCCGTTCAGGCTAGCAACGGCTACTACGCCATCCTCGTCCCCAACCCAACTTGGTGAGTCTGGGACGCGGTACGGCTCTGCCATCACAGCCACCTGCACCGACCACTCCGCCAGAGCCTGAAACAACAGGTCCTGTGCTCTGGCGCAGTGGTTCAGGTTCCCCTGTAGCACTTGGGTGAATGGGCGTGCCATCACTCCAAGGCCATGGGAACCTCCTCGCCCAAGACTGCGAAACTGTTCGCGGTCGGGATAGTGGGCTGTGAGGGGGGACTAGCGCCCTCGGCAGCCTTCGCGGCCTCTTTGCGTCCGGCCCTGTTACGGCGCGGAGCGATGCACGCTCTGCTGCCCATTTTGTGGGTGGCGGATTGCCCCTTTGAGGAACAGAGAGCACATTTGGGAACGATCACAGTGCACTCCCTGGCCTTGTGCCCCGCTTCCCCACAGTGGAAGCAAAGGGCAGTGTTATCTCTTCTATTTCGAGTTACTTTATCAGATATACGACTAAATAAGTTACTATTATTTTTAACAAACATGGCGCTTTCTAAAATAATTAAATATATTATTTATTATGTTTGATATTAATATCGATCCCCGAACCCAATTATTTTTACAGCGCTGGAGTTTGTGTCGAAGCAAAAACGAGTGACATATTCCTGCATAACCAACAGCGGCTATGCCTTGGGGGGAGCTTTGCTCGCTCTATCAGCATGGCTGGTGCCGTATTGGAGGTCTCTTCTGCGTTGCATGTACACGCCGGCACTATTTTTTATGTTCTTTACCATTTTATTGGACGAAAGCCCAAGATGGCTGCACATCAAGAACCAAAAAGATAAAGCGGCGAATGTGCTGGTGAAAATAGCTAAGACCAATGGCAAGAAGCTGGATAAAGGTGACTTGGAAAAGTTATCCTGGGAGACCGAACCCAGCGTGCCATTGGGAGGATTATTGAAGAACACCTTCAAATCTAGGGAGTTGAGGACGAGGTTTATCGTTTGCTTCATCTGGTGGTGCACCTGCACCTTCGTCAGTTACGGGGCTACCATCAACTCTGTGTTGCTGCAGGGTAACAAGTATGTGAACTACGCCATGATATCGCTGTTCGAAATAACAGCCATGTTCGGCTGTATGTATGTGCTGAAACATTACAAGAGGAAGTACCCGTTGATGACGACGTTCTATGTGGCTGCAGCTTTCTTTATCATTCAACCATTCATGCCTACAAGTGAGTTTAACTTAGTTCCTAATATATACTTTACCGGTAGGAGGCATGTGCTTGTGCTGTCTGTATGGACCCCACCATCTTGCTTATTTGTTCCGTTATACAGTTTTGCTTTGTTTCCGAAAGAAGGACAGTACAGGCAGAAAAAAATGATTATTGGCACCGAGTCTTTCGTCTCAGGGTGAGAGATGAGAGATCATAATAATAATAATATGTTGGGACAACTCACACACGGCCATCTGCTCTCAAACTAGGCAGAGCCTGTTCTAATGGTAACCAGACAACTGATACATACTTATATATTTCTAAATACATACATATTATAGATAAATTACACCCAGACACAGAACAAATGATCATGCTCATCACACAAACATTTGTGCTGGGTGAGGATCGAACCCACGACCTTTTGGTTTTGCAGTCAGGGTCACTAACCACTAGACCAACAGGCCAGTCATATTAATGAGTTTCTTGGGATAGTTACACGAGAACTTGTTTATGTTCAATGTTCATGTACACATGTACATATAGACGACGCTAACCACTTACTATTGTGTCGTACTCGTGTGTCCGCTATATTATTTAACTAACATAAAGAACGTCAAAGTAAAAACATCTTTTTCAAATTGAGTCTACTACCGCTTCCAAAGCTAGAACTGACGAAACAAACTCAGTTGGACTTGTCTTTTAAATCATTTCAATTCATGTTACTATAATATAATAAACCGTGGTTTATCTATAATTACTTTATGCGCGTTTTACAATTCATATAAATAAGAGTGAGTTGTCGACAGTCACCGACACCGACTGTTTTATGATTTTTACGTGGAGCACACAAAAATATAACATACAGTAGATTTGACGTTCCCTAAAAAGAAATAAATGGTTTACCTGACAAGTTAATTTGTCTTCCTTTATGGTGAGTCCTTCAGCGTCGCTGATTCACCGGCGGTCATAACTTATAACTAATTCACCATATCTTCACAGTGTCAAACGGAAGTGTGAATTATACTTATTTTTACTCTCGCCAGCGGGTTATGTTTTTCAAGTGTATGTTTATTTTTTGCATGTTCTGAAGTGTGTAGGAATGTTAGTGTGATTGTACTCCGATAGATTTGTCTTGATAAAAAGATTTCACTATACGTTTTAGTTATATAAGGCTCGATGACGATGATGATGATAACACAATGTTTTCAGATCTCCCCTGGCTGTCAATAGCGATATTCATGGCGGCGAAGGTGATGACGTCATTCTACTTCAACATCACGTATATCTACACGTCGGAGCTGTTCCCCACCTACACTAGGAACTCCATGCACGCGCTGTGCTCATCCCTAGGCAGAGTTGGGTCCATTCTTGCCCCACAGACACCGCTGCTGGTAATATATTTTGAGTTGAATATTTCCAAATATTTAAATGATCGTGATAGGTACGATCGCTTTGGGACGTCAGAAAAAAAAATTGTATCATTTTTAACGGTCATTAAAGGCTGGCAACGCTACTACAAATTCTCTGGTTTAGTTGATCTATGTATATGTGGCAAGTTACTATCAGGTGACTGCCCGTTTTACCCCTCTCTATAGAAAGAAAGCCATTACCAAATACACATGAATTTCATCATGGCGCATCTGCGGGGCCTTGGTTGTGCGAATGTGTATGGGCGTCGGCGCCGTGAGGCTCCGACTGCTCGTATGCCCCCTGATGACATAAAAAAAACCATCAGAATTTTTTTGCGGTTTTGAAATGATTATGTTTATGTAAGAGGAATTTTATCACAGTGGTCATACTGGTTGGCAATCGCAGAAGCTTTGTAACTACTGGTCAAACTGACCGCACATGAAGTACCATCATTCGGAAACGCACGAGTCCCAGATGAACTCGACTCGACTAGTCCACATGAATTTTATGCACAGGGGAGACGCAGTTTTACAAGTGGCCTCGGACGTGCCACTTGTTGAACTGACAAAAAAAAACGAATACAACTGACATTATATTATGATACAGTAAGAGGTAGTGCCATGCTGTTTTACAGCCGAATTGGGCCGGGATGACCGGGGTAGTACCTCTCGCTTACATAACATATAGGGATAGAGAAAAGGAGGGCAACGCATCTGCATAACTTTTGGTTGTGCAGATGTCTATGAGCCTTAGTAGTCACCATAAGGCTCCGATTGCTCGGCTACCTCCCTATGACATAAAAAAATATTTTGCTAACTACCCATCATTTTAATTATTATTATTCTTTAATTTTAGAGGGCATACTGGTCTGGTCTTCCATCAATTGTCTTCGGACTAGCAGCGCTAGTCGCAGGTTCGGTGACTTTCTTCGTGCCCGATACGGATTCAACGTCACTGCCGGATACGGTACACCAGGCAGAGGCTCTGGGAAAACCGAAGGACCAAATCAAAAGCGCAACAGCGGCAGATATTTCACATTTATGAGATACACGATTGTAACACGATTGGTGCTAAATTCGTAGGTAATAAGTTTAATGTCTGTTCATACTAGATGTATCTTATATAATAAAAAATACCAATGACGTTTCATTTAATATTGCCTGGGTTTTTTGTTTATTATTGTGTTTGGACGTGTACACGCATATGAGTTATGACCATAGACTTATATTCTACCTATAAACACGCACGTTCATATAAACAATTTGTTCAAATACTGACAATAGTACAACTAAAGTTCGCTGCAGCGTTAAAACGTTAGTTATTTCGTCTAACCAAACCATAAAAACATACACCGCTAGATCGCTTATTTAGTATATTTTCCTCGCACTTAAAACGTCGTAAGTGCGCATGAATTTCATAGCAGTTACGCGTTTAATGTACTGTAACAACAAGTCCTCTCTATAGATTTTACGCCGTAGGCAAAAGTGACACAGGTTTTGTACCTACAAAACTTAATTAGAATTTATTCTCTATTTCGAAATAGATTTATTAATAGTTAAATAAATAGTAAATTAGAAAACAAACCGGTTCAAACTTTGGGTTAAATTTTCGTATTATTAGCGCTGTTTCGTACGCACCCACGTGTGCTTCAATGTCGACTGTCAAAATCACGCTTAAGTTATGACACAACTTATGCAGTTGCATGAGTTGTGTCATAAGTTTGGCCGCTACGTGTGACTGTCTAGTTGTCTAGTTCACAAGTGTCATTTTTGTGAGCTCCGGTCGCCTTCCTCGAAAATTATGAACGAGTTATATACAATTGAATAAAAAAATAGGTTGTGTTTTTCACGCATATCTCAAAAACTATTGCAGATATCCAAAATGACCGAAAAGATTCTTAAAAAAGAGGAAATTTCTAATAAAAAGCCATGCGTTCCGGAACTCTACCACAAATATTTATATTTCATTAGGTGCTGAAAATTAGACCTAAAACGGCGCGCCTAGTTATTCGTTACCCGGAACAACAAAATTTAGTTAAAGACATTAAATATAACTATTAAGAAATGAAATAATGAGGCATGAAAAGGTTAAATAAATAAACAAAAATTTATGCGCTATTTCTGTATTAGTTATGCTTTTGTTAATTAAGTTATTATTTCAAAATAGAATTTATCATAAAAACCTGGATGTATTTCAAACTAAAAACCTAAGATTTTTTACCATTCCTTGATTGCATTAGAAAAGATCCTCATTGTATGAATTAAAAAAAATGATTTTCCATTTCTTTATATAATAGGTCTTTACCTATGAAATTGCCGCTCTGCAATACTGGCCATTTCAAATCAAAATAATTTTTGTTTGGCTAAAAATTCTAATTTTAAATTAATTTTATTTTAAAAACATGGAATTCTTTTTCCAAAAGTAGTCATTTGTTTATTGATTAGTGTTACATTTTCATCGCATTTCAATCTTTTTAGTCATCATGGGTACGTAAAAAATTCGAGTAATTATGGAATATAAGTACCGTCGTGGCAGCAACGCGGCACAAACGGCACGCAACATCAACGACGCTTACGGAGCTAACACTACAAACCAACGCACCACCTGTTATTGGTTTGCTCGCTTCCGTTCTGGAAATTTTGACCTGAAAAATGAACCTCGCGGTCGTCCGATGACTTTGGTCGGCAATGACGAATTAAGGGCGATTGTGGAAGCTGATGATACACAATCTACGGCTGAATTAGCAGCAGCTTTCGACGTTAGCGTCAAAACAATATTAGTCCATTTGCGTCAAAGTGGCAAGGTAAAAAAGCTTGATAAATGGGTGCCCCACGAACTCAATGATCGCCAGCGTGAAGTACGCGTCGAGACGTGCCTTGCACTGCTCAACAGACACACAAATTAAGGAATTTTGAACCGCAATGTTACCTGCGATTAAAAATGGATTCTGTTTGATAACCGCAAGTGCTCAGCAAGTTGGTTGGATCCTGGTTCAGCACCTAAACAATGCCCTAAACGAGAACTTACCCCTAGAAAAGTGATGATTACTGTTTGGTGATCTAGCGCCGGTGTGATTCATCACAGCATCTTACCAAACGGGGTGAGCATTACTGCAGATGTGCACTGTGAAGAACTGAACACAATGATGGAGAAGCTGGCACATCTCCAACCAGCATTGGTCAATCGCTCGTCTCCGCTGCTCCTGCACGACAACGCGCGACCTCATACTGCACAGCAGACGACCTCCAAGTTGGAAGAACTAGGGTTGGAAGAAGAAGCTCTCCGTCATCCGCCCTACTCACCAGACCTTGCGCCTACAGACTACTACTTTTTCCAGAATTTGGATTACTTCTTGGCGGGAAAAAAATTTAATACCCGAGAGGCAGTACAAAATGCCTTTGAAGAATTTGTTGCCTCCCGTCCAGCTGATTTCTTTAAGAAGGGCATCAATAAACTGCCACTGCGTTGGCAAAGATGCATTGATTGCATGGGTGATTACTTCGATTAATACAAATAAAAAATACATGAAATAAATTATGTATGTATATATATATATATATATATATATATATATATATATATATATATATATATATATATATATATTAATATGTAAATTCCTTAAAATTCTCAATGAGCAAGAATGATCGTACGTATGGCAATTTCCAGACGGATTGTCGATTTGGAAAGCCTAATGACGCCTTAATTGGAAGGCTCATTGCTCAGCTAATTGCCATCGCAATTATGGCCACTTCATATGCAGAGCGTTTTAGGAATTATTTCATATGAGAACGCACGGTGTAACGCTTAAAGTTAATGCCACATGCGACGTCTAACTTGTTACGGTTGGAATTACGGGATGTGGACGTAAAAGTTGTTCTGTATAATTGTTAAAAAGGTAACAGGGACGCGGGTTCAAATACAGGAATATGAAGAATGTAAATGTCATTTTATAATCATGGTGGGTGACTTTACATTTTGTTTGAGTTATCTGGAAATCTATAAGTTTTAAAAATATCTTTTAGGAATATTATTGTTGAAGTCTATTTATATTTAAAAGCTGATTGAAATCAGCGTTATCACCTTGTTTTATGATCATCATTACCATTGAACTTACTTTCTTCCTCCCAACAACCTGAAATGATAAAGTATCATCAACATCATTAAAACCTTTTCCTCTTCTGGAAATAGGGCTCTCTCACCAAACGCCACGACCGCTGATCCCAGCCACTTGTATTTAATAAGCAAAAATATATTATAGAATATGTATTCAATATGGAAGAGACCAGGTAAATTTTAATTTGATATAAAGGTAATACCTAGGTTACCGCACTCCCAACATTCCCGTCACGTGGGATCCGGGAGCGGGAACAATATTCCTGAATAATATTGAATATGTTGAGACATTATTGGCGCATTCCTGGAGACACAACATGTGCTAACATCTGGCAACATATTAATATGTATACGAAAAGGTCAAAGAAGCTTAAGGCATACAAAATAGTTAGTATAGTTTCCTATGGGTAGAAACATCACAAATGGAACGTGCAAAAGGATTTTTTGTGAAATATCTATTGGCAGTAAAATCGATTCGAATGCCGTGTTGGTAAAGGCATCGGTGTCGCTGTTATTACTTTATTTTATTCCATATTTAGTTATAGATTATATTCTTTGTGGATTCCTTTTTTTTTCTTTAACGCCGGGAAATGCTCTGAAGTATCCCGCGGGGGAGTGGGGCTCCCCACGCGGGTATTTGGGACTCGCTGCACCCGAAAGCTGGTAAGTGGACGCAGCTCTACCCACTAAAACCCAGCGAGTGCCACCAATTCCCCCTTTGTTGTGGTGCCCCGGATCTAATGAGCAAACAGGGCTAGTCAGTCCTCCAAGGGACCGACGCCACCTCCACAGAGGGGTTGTCCCGCACCACAGAACAACCCCTCCCAACTTCGGGACAGTACAATGGCGTGAGGTTCCCGTCCTCCCCTGCTCTTTTGTCCCCTCTTCTTATAAGAGGAGTACAAAGAGCCCCCTCGCCTCAATTAGCTTCGCCCAAGTTGCTAGGCTCACCCTAGGCTACTGAGCCCCACCGCCACGTCAGGGCCTGAACCATGGTGGGGAATTGTGGATTCTAATTTTAACAAAGGTGAATCAAATTTGCCGTGTATCTTCAGACTGACGGGCCTCTCGCTAGATGGGATGATCATTTCTGTCCAGTGGCTGGTCATTGTAGGATGAAATTTGTGGATGTGTGGATGGATGTGTGCCGTGAAGATGAGCTGATATTTCGGATGTGGCAACCGACGCACATTACCCATGATTAAATCGTGAAATTTTGAAACCGGCGTACATAATAATAATAAATATTATTCAACAATCACACCACGTTAACCTAGCCCCGTGATAAGTTCGTAAGAACTTGTGTACTGGGAACTGAAATAAATTTAAGTAAATACATATCCGTGCGGTTTGCGAGTTTCCAGTGGCCCTTTGGGGGGATAGGGTAAAGGAGGGCAACGCATCTGCATAATCTCTGGCTGTGCGGATGTGTATGGACGTCGATAGTCGCCAAAAGGCCTCCTATGCTATAAAAAAATATATTATATACGGCGCAGACATCTATATTCACTGCGTGAAGTGTCCAGTAGCCTGACCACTCGACTAGCCCGTCAAACGCATACCATTAAAATATGACATCATTGTCACAGATTCCCAGTTATCATATTTCATGCAATGTAACGTGTAACACAAGTTTTTACCAGTATTTGATGAGACAAATATCTATGGACGCTTTCATGCCACGTCAATCTGGTACCGTGGTGAGTTCTCGAAGAACTGGTGTTACGGGTACCAGACAACGGAAATATATTTAATACTTTTATACAATACATATATTTAAGATTTTTATTATATAATACACATATTTAATACACATACATGACCCAGGAACATAGAAAATATTTTTGTTCCCTGACGGGATTCGAACCCGCAACCTCCGGCTTGAGCGCCAACGCGCTTACCACTGAGCCACAGAGGTCGTCAGTACAAATGTAATTTACTTTAAAATATTAGTGATGATATTAAATCCATGCATGTCTGTTATTTCACAGTTGTGTCACAGTTGTGTCCTCCCCAAAATGTACGTTAAAATAATCGAGCAGTAACATGGATTGAGGTAACAATTTTCATTGGATTATTTCCTGACATAAAGCTAAAGACGCGCTGTCATGGCATTAATGAACGAGGCTCGAATTTAGCGATGGAAGCTGACGATTAACTATCACTCTCATCATTCTTGACAGCCATTTTTTTTCTAATATTTGAATAAAGAATAAAATGAAGGAGGTATTGTTTTATAACGACTTTAGTCATTATAATGAAACATAGCTGACATGGAGTTACAAAATTCATAATAAACCATGATAAAATCCGTAAAAGTTGTTTCATTATAATGTATCATATTATGTTTATATCTCCAATTAAATGTCATTAAATTTTCTCCAAGATTAGGGTTTTATGCAAAATAACGTCTGACTTTGTATGAATCGTTTCTGATATTGAATTAGGAAGGGCGTTGGCGAGTTCCCTTTTTTCAGAATTTGTATTCATTTAAATAGACAAAGATTTTTTATTTCCAATATTTTTATGGCATCTGGTAAATTGTAGAAATCTTGACTCAGGTGGAAAACGTCACTCATAACGAAATATGGACGATTGGGAAAAAGGCATGCATTAAGCGCTATAATAACAGAGTTATAATATGCATTTGCATATACAAATATGCACACGCATAAAATCCGATGTCTATTTTAAAATCATTAATAATATTCATAGCTTTATTGATTTTAACATAATTTAATTTTATGATTTTAATATCGTCGTGAGTAAAGCAATGTTAAACATTCAATAGTAGGTACCTACTACTCTAACTGAAGAACGTATCTGAAATCTCTGAACTGTATTTCAACATGAGCCAATCCCTTGCGACACAAACCTTCTCCACAATTCAATGAAGTCTATTAAACTTGTATATAAAATTAAAGTGTAAAAAGTTAGTTAAACTGAAAGTAAAGTTCCAGCTCATGGTTAAAATAGGAAGTATGTGTTGCTGAATACAGAACTGGCGGTGTAACTTCCACTTTGTGCTGAGTTTGCTCGGAATTTTAACCATCCGTGTGCTAAAATATAAATGTTTAATCATTAGAAGAATTAAATATAGTATTTGGGAGTTTATCTATATAATACTTATTTTCACACACAGGTTACAAACAGAGAATGGAGTCTGCGTTTATCCTAGCGACTGCCAAGCCAATGCCAAGCCAATGCCAAGCCAACGCCAAGCCAACGCCAACGTTAACGCCAAGCCAATGCCAAAGGTAAATGTTTAGGGTAGCCATTCTCTTTATCGATTACGATTCATATATGTTAAAGAGTCAGTAACACACAAATTTGTGTAGATACTAGATGACTAGCGTATTATGGAGTTTTACTTGTTCCTATACAAAATAAACTCGAGTTAAATTTATAGATAATGCCATAAAAAGTTGTAATAAAGAGATTATATTATATATTTTTTCCATAATCACTTTCATATGTAACTCTCATCTAAATCACTACCCCACAAAATATCTTTACATGTGTCCGTTGTTTCAAACATGTATAAATAATAAACCGTCTGAAAGCAATTTAAAATGTCCACCCGTTGTATCAAAAGGTGAATGCAACGTTGAAATCGAATCACACGTCCGATACGGTCTAAGCCGCACCCCATTAAGTCCACGTTACGTTCACGTTACGTCGACGTCTCATTCCTGTCACGTCGCCCGATTGAAACTAAGCCATATTGAATTAGGATAGTCGGAGAGACTTACATCTGTATTGATATTAAAAAGGGTTGATTTCTATGGATAAAGGATTTTATTATTGGAAATATGGATAGTTTTATGCATCTGTGTCTGTTATAGTATCCTTAGTGTAGAATATCAGAAATTTATGGAATAGAAGGATCATACCAGATCGTACCAGATATTATACCAGTGGTGGTAGCCATCTGGTTGTAACCATCGCTTATTTTATACGAAGCTATGTGTCTCGTAATTAAAAATAATTGTCTCTAAATTTTTTTTTGTCTTAATTTTATGTTTGTGCAATCAAACATGTTTTTCTGTGTATATCTTTATGACTCTGTGTGTCTCCTGTTTGTGTCGAATAAATATTTCTTTCTTTCTTTTCTTTCGAAACAAATTTCGAGAGGATGTCTAGTACAAGTAGTGGTTTATTGGCACCTGGGGCCTTACCTGGGTCTCGTATTAAATAGTCAGCTAATAAAGCCTAGTTAGGACGTTAACCTGGTGGGAAGACGATCCTTGTGCAGTGGCCGGTCCACGTTGGATGCGAGTGGCGAGGTATTGGACGTCTTAGCGTTCATTGAGGGAGCCGTATGTTCATCAATGGACAGATGGGGGCTGATAATGATGATGATGATGAAAGCCTAGCTGACGTTTCCTAACTATTGTCTTCAGTACCTCTACCATGAGTTTTTTGATGTGAAACATCTATAGCCGCACGTAAAACCGATTTCTGGCGTGGCGGCGCATGCCGTGGCGACGCTATACGATATTACATATTATATGCATATTACTTTTACAAAATAATGTCGATGTTTCACATCTGCCAGGCGTCCCGTGACGGCTCACACGGTTTTTTTTACAAGCGCAAATGACATAACTATAGTAGTTACGTAAAAACGCAACACGAATAACTAAAAAAAAATACTGTAATAAAATGATATAGTTTTCGATTCGTGTTGCGCTACTATAGTTATGTCATGTGCGAACTCATGGTATAGGTACTGGTCCCCACCATGGTTCAGGCCTTGACGTGGCGGTGGGGCTCAGTAGCCTAGGGTTAGCCCAGCGCCTTGGGCGAAGCCAATTGAGCCGAGGGGGCTCTTTGTACCCCTCTTATAAGAAGAGGGGACAAAAGAGCAGGGGGCAAGGGGTGAGGATGGGAACCTCACCCCATTGTACTGTCCCGACGTTGGGAGGGGTTGTTCTGTGGAGCGGGACAACCCCTCTGTGGAGGTGGCGTCGGTCTCTTGCGGGACTGACTAGCCGTCGAGGTGCCCTGTTAGCTTATCCGGGGCACCTCACCAAGGCGGCATTGGTGGCACTCGCCGGGTTTTAGTGAGTAGAGCTGCGGCCATTTACCATCTTTCGGGCGCAGCGAGTCCCACATACCCACATAGAAGCGCACATTCAATAATAGATAGCAAACTATCAAGTAAGACGGGGAGACCGACTCCCCAGGCGGGATGCCTCAGAGCATTTCCCGGCGTATAAGGAAAAAAAAAGGTATAGGTAGGTACTGGTGGATTGTCGCCTGGTGGTTTAAGTATATTATATTCTATGAACAGCGACTGAATAGAGAAAAATATGGAGAAACACAAATTCTTTCAGGCATAGTTTAACATACAAATTAGATATTTTTGGCAAATGTTTTCCAAAAATATGATATCCAGTAATAATCCTGATAATTATTCCTTTTCCTTAAATTGTGTTAATCCCGAAAATCCTTATTGGAATTGGAATATTAAACACAATCGGGAGCGAACGAATTTTCCATTAATCGAAATCTGAATGGAATTAATTAATTTTTGCTGTTGCTCACTTTGGGACGAATCCCTTTATCGGCGTTTTAATAAATATGCTTTGTAATCTAGGAGGTATATAGACGAAAAATTGACTAGATGCTAAATACAGATTCTCTAGTGAAAGCTTATAATAGTTTGGATTCGTTTTTAGGGGTTATTTTTTGGTATCTTTAAATAACAAAATGAAACCATAAAAGAACAGTATCCAGCTTTCGTCACTCGTAGGTATGTCGAACAAAGCATTTAAGTCACCTCCGTTAAAACGAAGATTTGGGCCCCTGTCAAATTATGAGGTATCCACCGGGCCCAATCCTTCCTGACCGCTAAATGTTCATGGAGGATTTTGTGCCCTACATGGTTCAGGTCTTGACGTGACGGTGGGGACTCAGTAGCCTAGGGTGAGCCGCTGCACCTTGGGCGAAGCTAATTGAGCCAAAGGGGCTCTTTGTACCCCCCTTATAAGAAGAGGGGATAAAAGAGGGGGCAAGGGGCGAGGATGATAACCTCACCCCATTGTACCGTCCCGACGTTGGGAGGGGTTATTCTGTGGTGCGGGATAACCCTCTAGACGGCTAGTCAGTCCCTCGGGGGACTGACTAGCCGTCGAGGTGCCCTGTTTGGTCATTAGATCCGGGGCACCTCACCAAAAGCGGCATTGGTGGCACTCGCCGGGTTTTAGTGGGTAGAGCTGCGTCCACTTACCAGCTTTCGGGCACAGCGAGTCTTACATACCCGCGTGGGGAGACCCACTCCCCCGCGGGATGCCTCAGAGCATTTCCCGGCGTTAAAAAAATATGTAGGATTTTGTGCACTTGACTCATACTGATATCTAATGTTGTCAGAATCTGTTGATAGGTTACTTTTTTGTTAGTCTCTATCATACACCACACAACACTGATGTTATCTTCAGTCGTCGCCGTAGAAGGTCGTCCGTCACGCAGATCATCGGTGAGCGACCCCGTTTAAACTCACTAAACCAGTTGTAAACAATGGCACGAGATGGGGTTTCAACGTCATAGGTCAATCGAGGTATTATAGCTTTCTCGTTGACTTGACTGACATCGAAAGTCATAAAAAAAATTCTTGCGTTTAATTCATGCTGACGTAACACAGACAATATTCAATTAGGCCGCCATATCGTAAAACAAAAGACAAATGGAATGAAACACGTCAATAACATTGGCAAAGAGTTCCATTTTCAAAATTTAAACTTATTTTTTATTGTATCGTTTACAAGTGGCCAGTTCTAAGAATTTTTTGTGTCGCCCTCGATCGCAGCATAGTGAAAGAAGAATCTTTTTACGGAACCCTCAGCGCGCGTAACAGTATCCTTTGGAACCCGCTTGTAAACTCACTTTAACTTTTTGAAAGATAGTCTATAAAGTAATTGTACGGAAAGAAAAATATTTTGGCTTTCGACTTTGACTCTCTGTCTAGTCATTATCGTCATCATATGACCCCTGACCGTGTACAGATCGAAATCAGACAAGGAGGGTGTTGGACCATAGTGGATACACCGATGCGTTCGCCCACTGTGGGTTGGTGAACTTCACACACCTTCAAAGACTTTTAATCTCATGAGGCATGCAGGATTCCTCACGATGTTTCTTCACCGGTCAGCAAGCGATGTTCTTATATCCAGATACTCGGGGAAATGAAGATAAATCTATGATAGGTGTACCAGTGAAGATTGAACCCAGACCTCTCCGAAGCCGAGACCATACTCTCTAGAGTGTAGACCATCGTCACTCACTGTCAGGTATATCTTAAAAATATACACAGATATAGTAATTACTTCTTTAATAGCGTGCAATGTTGTCAAGTACATTCTGGTACACACCGTATGTCGCTAGTGTAAGCTTTGCTTTTAATAATTAATGCGAAACCTGCTATAACGGCAGCGCACACTCTTACAGGGATGTAAACTCTACACTACTACATTATTAATATCTGTGATTCCGAATGATTTTGCCACGACCACTGTACTGTTGATACATAAATATAAACTTATTATATATTTTCTTAACCAACGATCACGCTGTTAAAATAACTGCCTTTTCAAATATTTTTAGTGTAGGCAGTTTATTGAACTTCAATCATAAGCGAGCTCTAGCGTTAGGCAACGCCCCACCATGGTTCAGGCCTTGTCGTGGCGGTGGAGTTTAGTAGCCTAGGGTGAGCACTGAGCACTGAGCTCTTGGGCGAAGCTTATTGAGCCGAGCGGGCTCTTTGCACCCCTCTTATAAGAAGAGGGGACAAAAGAGTTGGGGGACAAGGGGCGAGAATGGGAACCACACCCCATTGTACTCAGGGGACCAACCCCTCTGTGAAGATGGCGTCAATCCCTTGAGGGACAGACTAGCCACCGAGGTGCCCTGTTTGCTCAACAGATCCGCAAAGGCAGCATTGGTGGCATTCGCCGGGTTTTAGTGGGTAGAGCTGCGTCCGCCTTACCACCTTTCCGGCGCAGCGAGTACCACATACCCGCGTGGGGAGACCCACTCCCTGGCGGGATGCCTCAGAGCATTTCCCGGCGTTAAAGAAAAAAGAGGCGTTAGGCAACGCAGCATTTGAGACATAAGATGGTAATTCTCGGTGCCACTAATACGCAACGTGCTTTGTCCTTATCTCCGAAACAGAGGAAATCTGTTAGATGGAAGAAATAAGCATGATGTAGGTACCCGTGCAGACGGCACAGCGCTTTCTATCCTGTGATATATTTTTCTCATTTCACATCTATACTTATAATATTATAAAACTGAAGAGTTTGTTTGTTTGTACGCGCTAATCTCAGGAACTACAGGTCCGATTTGAAATATTCTTTCAGTGCTAGATAACCCATTTATAAAGGAAGGCTAAAGGCTACATAAAACATGCTGTGACTAACAGTAGTTAAATTGAGTAAGTTAACGCGGGCGAAGCTGCGGGCAACAGCTAGTATTGTTATAACAGGTGATTGTTGTATGTGGATTTTGTTCGACGTACGGTAAAATTTCCACTTTAGTGTGCGTTGTAATAATCACTGTAACAAAAATATACTCTATATTAGCAACAATGGAACTGTAATTAGAGTAATGCACGCTCTGTCTATATGACGGAGTAAAATATGAAAGAATATGTGGGCGCTTCCGAATGAGGCCGAACTAAAACACTGTTAAGCCCGACTAAAACTCAGCAATTGTTAAATACCTGTGCGAAGGGATTTCTACAATGCACTAAAAAGTTTTACTTTTTGTAGAACCGTTTTTATGACAGTAAACCTTCTTTCCACGTGAATCTCTTTAGTGTATAATATTTTATTATGTTAGTTGCATAGGCAAATCTGATAATGTGACGATTGATCATTTATTAGTTATAAGATCCTGAGAAGTTAGAAGTCTCAGTGGCAGTAATTATCCACCTTTTTTTATTCTTTTACGCCGGTAAATGCTCTGAGACATCCCGCCGGGGAGTGGGTCTCCCCAGGCGGTTACGTGGGACTCGCTGCTCCCGAAAGGTGGTAAGGCAGATGCAGCTCTACCCACTAAAACCCGGCGAGTGCCACCAATGCTGCCTTTGGTGAGGTGCCCCGGATCTGTTGTACAAACAGGGCACCTCAACGGCTAGTCAGTCCCTTAAGGGACCGACGCCACCTCCACAGAGAGGTTGTCCCCTGAGTATAATGCGGTGAGGTTCCCATCCTCGCCCTTTGTCTCCCTGCTCTTTTGTCCCCTTTGCTTATAAGAGGGATACAAAGAGGTTCACCTTAGCCCCACCGCCACGACAAGGATTGAACCATGGTGTGGCCAGTAATTACCCTGCTATATCTGTTCATCTTTTCGAAACACAGCTATCCCATTTGACGGAAGAAATAAGCAAGATGGTGGTCCCAGTGCAGGAGTAGCAGGAGCAAGGAGCAGGGAAAGCAGGGAGCAGGAGGAGCAAGGAGCAAGGAGCAGGGGAAACAGGGAGCAGGGGGAGCAAGGAGCAAGGAGCTGGGGAAGCAGGGAGCAGGAGGAGCAAGGAGCAAGGGAAGCAGGGAGCAGGAGGAGCAAGGAGCAAGGAGCAGGGGGAGCAGGGAGCAGGAGGAGCAAGGAGCAAGGAGCAGGGGAAGCAAGGAGCAGGGGAAGCAAGGAGCAGGAGGAGCAAGGAGCAAGGAGCAGGGGGAGCAGGGAGCAGGAGGAGCAAGGAGCAAGAAGCAGGGGGAGCAGGGAGCGGGAGGAGCAAGGAGCAAGGAGCAGGGGGAGCAGGGAGCAGGAGGAGCAAGGAGCAAGGAGCAGGGGGAGCAGGGAGCAGGAGGAGCAAGTAGTAAGGAGCAGGGGGAGCAGAGAGCAGGAGGAGCAGGATGGCACACCTCTCCGATACTTATACACAAAGATATAATGACGTTAAAAGTTGATAGTAAAAGTTTTAAAAGAAAACTAAATTTTATTATTTTAGCGCATTTAAATAAAAGCTTGTTTTTTACTTTTAATATAATGTTTAAGTTTATTTGGCATGATTGAAAGGTATATGAAGAGTCCCTTCCGCGAACCCCTAAAGTTCCCGGACAGTTCGCTATACACAAATAATTCTCCTGTAGCCCCGGGACTCGGGACTCGGGACTCTTCCGTGTAAATTTACACCAGGATGGAAATCAAATAGTCTATATTTACCCGACATCGATCCTTTATTATTTAACCGGGTAATTTTATTTACGGATCGAATGTTTTTGTAATTGAATATCATTGGAAATAGGCTGGAGGTTTGGGAGTACGGATAGATGTAGATGAATTAGTATCCGATTAGGTGTCAAAATGGTATATTGGAGACCCTTTTTTATGTCATCAGGGGCAAACGAGCAGTCGAACCCTAATAGCGCCGACGTCCATACACATCCACACAACCAAGACCACGCAGATTCGCTGTCCTCCTTTTCCCTATCACCCCAATGGGCCACCGGAAACTCACAAACCACACGAAATGCGACAGCATAACTGTCACTCGACGCTGGTGTTATATAAGCGAGACGTCCCAATGTCGGGACAGTAAAATGGAGTGAGGTTCCCATCCTCGCCCCTTGCCCTCTGCTCTTTTGTTCTCTTTTCTTATAAGAGGGGTACAAAGAGCCCCCTCGACTCAATTAGCTTCGCCCAAGGTGCAGCGGCTCAACCTCGGCTACTGAGCCCCACCGCCACGTCAAGGCCTGAACCATGGACACGACATTGACCCGGCCCGACGCCGACACCGACACCAGTGGACGCAAAATTCTATGAACTTGTCAGGTACGCTGCTGGCCTTTCAAATTTCAAATATAAGTATGCTATTTTCTTGAAGGAAGAACAGGTTCTTACTTTTCTAGTAAGAGGTAGTGCCATGCTGCATTGCAGCCGAACTGGGCCGGCACGACCGGGGTCCGGGGGGATAATATATTATAGAGCGCACGTCACTAAGTATGAACTGTAAGCACGGGTATGAACATAGACAAAACCATTGTGAACCATGATGAATGTCCTAATTTAAAATATAGATATGTTTTTAATGTATTACACATGGAAAGTCACTCTCACAGCGCTTTACTATTATATAGATAAATATCTATATAACGGATCTGCTTACGATCGGCACAATGAAGCGGCGTGACAGTAGCACTCTAAATATTATGTATACTCTAAGGTGGTACCTCTCGATAGCTTATGCTGTCGCGTTTTGTGCGGTTTGCGAGTTTCCGGTGGCCCATTGTAGGGAAAGGGAGGGCAACGCATCTGCTTAACCTGGTTGTGGGGATGTGTATGTGTAGTCACCATAAGGCTTTGATTGCTAGTTTGCCTCCTTTTGACATAAAAAATTGGAATTTGGCTTCCTATATAAATTATATGTAGATATTCCAATAGGGAGAGAAAGAGAAAGAAATTGGAATATAAATCAAATAAATGAATCTACGTAATCTAATAAAAAAATGATAAGAGTAGAGGCAATATATTAAACACAACTCGTATTCTTGATAATACTACAAATGTTAAAACTTGCATCGAGACACCCGGTACATATTTTACAATGGACCGAAACCCCGGCGAGTACAAAGCCACCGCAACCGCCTGCTCACAGCTTCAGCGCTCAAACGATTAACCTGAGAGGATTTGTTTCGCTCAATATCTTGGCAATCGCAGATGATCCATTGAAAAGCTTCAGTGGTAAATACGCTTTAATGTTATTCAGCGTTTTTTATCTGCTTGTGATTTTTCCTGGATTTACTATGAGATGTACAGCGATCAGTGTTCTGAGGAATTCTTCGGACTAATAACTGCAGCAGAATTATTCCACCACCGGACATCGCGCAAAAATTCCAAATTTCACCCTCATCATCTCGGTGTTCGGAAATCCACAACAACTCGATTTTTACGGCATTTCCTGCCTCGCACGACAAATATATGGACTCAGCAGCCATCTACGTTTTTTCCGAACCGATATGCCTTAGGGACCTACAAGAAAAGAGCATACTCATATTTGAAAGGCCGGAAGCGCACCTTCTAATCCTCTGGTGTAGCGGGTGTCTGTGGATATCGCTTTTCACTTACCATCAGGTGAACCGACGTCCGTTTGCCCCCTCTTCTATAAAAACAATAATATTCAGTCACTAAAATCTATATTAATATACTAAACCGACGTATATGTATTTACTATAAAGTTATTAAAATCTATACTAAATGTTATAAATGGGCAAGTTCGTTTGTATGTTTGTCTGTTATGTAATCACGATAAAACTTTAGAATGTTTTTTATAAAACTTGATAATGTCATTGGGTTGGATATGGGGCATGACCCATGGGCTATAAAAAAAATCATCAGGCTCGATACCGCATGTAAATCTATGTCAATATGACGTACAGCAAGTGATCATAAAAACCAATATAATTTATTAATAATAAATATATATTAGCTTACACTAATAGGATTGCTTAATTTACTCAATTTTATAGTTGAATGCATTTTAAATACTTCAATTACTTCAGATTCTGGGGGAAAATATAACTTATTTACCGTCAGTTCCATAAAGATTCGAATTAAGCATTTCGATTAAATATTTATTTGCAACGAAAAACTCTTATCAATATTATAATACGGCTATGCCCAAAATCGACGTAAAGCAGCGAAGGTGGAACAATTTGTCTAATCATGAGATTATTAACATCACTATTAAGTGACAATGAGATAAATTTGAAAATTTTATGAAATGTATATAAAAACTATGTATTTTATGTGTCAGTATATAATAAATGTTACGCAGATTCTTATGACCTAGACGGAGGTTATTTAATTTTTAGTACAGTTTATTTATTACCTTTCCAATAAAGAATATAAAAAAAAATCCCTACAACATTTTCACAATGGGATTATTCTATATTAGTATAAATTGAATAAATAAAGAATACGCATCTTACAGAGAAGATTTATTTTATGAGTTAATCGTAAATTACACGAAATATATTTGGTCGCGTAATTTACTGTCGTCGTAAATTATATTATGACTGCTCCTTATAACCAATCACTTATATATCTATGACTCAGGGGTACTCAACCTGTGGCATGGGCCAACTACATGATTATAGAGTAACGTTTTTGTACTTTACTTAAACATTTTTGGGCCAGGGAATGGTTACATTGTTGGCAGTGGTCTATGAAATATTCTCGTTATCCACCTTCAGATGTCGAGAGCTTGAACTATAAAGGCCTTTTTTTAAAGAACCGTAGCTAATAGATCCATGGAGCATTAGCCTTCATCAGACTAAGTAAAGTCCACGTCCACCATTGTCTATCTTTATATAATTAGGGACTGAAGGCCTAAATATAAACTATATATTATTCAATAATAGTTTTTATGTGGATTAATAATAAAACGAATACCACTGACGATTATACGAATCGTTATATCATAATTTCAATAAATGATGATGACACAGATATATTCTTGTCCTTGTCCCGGCATTAGCAATGCGTTGTAGGTTTATTCATTATTGTTGCTTGTTTCTTTCGTCAAACAGCTTGTCTGTGTTTCGGAAAGAAGGGCAGGACGGTGGGACTGGCACAAAGACGATCATCTAACGTCTTAGGATAAGCAACGCCTAAATGTCAAAAGAGTTGCCTGGGACAAAAAGTTTATAGGCGACGTTGACCATTTGCCATCAGACGACTTTCCTACCAGTTTGACTATCCAACTAACACAAAACGTTAAAGAGATCAACGATGATTTTTAATACTTCTACAAATCTTTTTTTCACTTTTTCCATTTTTTATTTTATATATTAGGTATTATACTTTACCTATGAAATTGCCGTTTTGTATGAAAAAATTTAAACGATTTTTTTTTCATGTATTTTTTATTTGTATTAATCGAAGAAATCACCCATGCAATCAATGCATCTTTGCCAACGCAGTGGTAGTTTATTGATGCCCTTCTTATAGAAAACAGCAGACGGGAGGCAACAAATTCTTATCTCCTCTCGGGTATTGACTTTTTTTCCCGCCAAGAAGTTATCCAAATTCTGGAAAATGTAGTAGTCTGTAGGCGTAAGGTCTGGTGAGTAGGGCGGATGACGGAGAGCTTCCAACCCCAGTTCTTGCAACTTGGACACCGTCTGCTGTGTAGTATGAGGATACGCGTTGTCGTGCAGGAGCAGCGGAGACGAGCGATTGACCAATGCTGGTTGGAGATGCTCCAACATTGTGTTCAGTTCTTTTCAGTACACATCTGCAGTAATGCTCACCCCGTTTGGTAAGAAGCTGTGATGAATCACTCCGGCGCTGGACAACCGAACAGTGACCATCACTTTTCTAGGGGTAAGTTTTCGTTTAGGGCATTGTTTAGGTGCTGATGAATGATCGCTGATGGAGGATCGAACCAACTTGCTGAGCGCTTGCGGTTATCAAACAGAATTTATTTTTCATCGCAGGTTGCGGTTCAAAATTCCTTCATTTGTGTGTCTGTTACTACGGTACTTCGCGCTGGCGATCATTGAGTTCGTGGGGCACCCACTTGCCAATTTGACGCAAATGAACCAATATTGTTATGATGCTAACGTCGAAAGCTGCTGCTAATTCAGCCGTAGATTGTGCTTACGCTTTAATAGTGTTCAATAGTATTAACAATGTCTTGTTGTTGTCAATGTTCAACCGGTGGGAGGGAAGCGCTGTGCCGCGCTCCCGGCTGCATGGGTACCACCATCTTGCTTATTTCTCGCGTGAAATAGGTTTGCTGTGTTTCAGAGAGAAGGGCAAGACAGGCAGTGTAATTACTGGCACCGAGACTTAACATCTTATGTCTCAGGATAGGCAACACATAAATGAGTTGCCTGGGCTCGTTCCAGGTATACTAGTTCATGTTGTTGTTCATGGGCGACGTCGACCACTTACCATCAGGTGGTACGTTTGCCAGGTTGCCTATCCAACTAACATAAAAAAAAGTATTTGAGTTTATTTGGCACAGAGCACAAAGGTTCGCTATCTCTGTCCTATTGTCGTTCTTGTGACCAATTACTTAATTCTGTTTAGAACACCAAATAAGGCGGTAGGATCCATTAGTGGGACTATTTCGGCCCGGCGCCAGTTATTCGATCTGGTGACAGCCGCCACGTTGTGAGGTGAGAGTGGATATTTCCCACCGACCACCATGTGGTATATACCATTGTGGTATGTAATATAGCGAAAGTAAATAAGGATTTTTTTAATGTATGAAATAATATCAATTGATGAATTACATTTATGTAAAGAAGCCTTTCAATACATTGCACAAAAATGCTGTTTATACACAAAAATTAAAACAATCTTAAGAAGGTGAAAAATATTATGGAGAATCAATCAATCCTCAAATATGGTCAACATCTACTAGGTTTGCATTAACATAATATTATTATGTATGCCATTCGCTAGTTATTCTTTAATTTTGGTTATTGTGCAAATTTTTCGAACTTATCTCAAAACTAGTTAACGATATAATATGTTTCTTTCACAAATAAGAATAAAATTGACCGCATATTTTTTTTTAATTAAAATTTAAATGATATCGAATACGTGGTCTTCTTATACTTATATATAAGATAATATAGAAATATTATCTTACAAAGAAAATCTAATATCTCCCAGCATGTCCCAATAAAATATAAACGCATGGCGATCCCAGCTGATTCTCATCAGATGTAGCAAAAATAAAGCGGTCAATAACGAGCGTATTCGTTATCCGGAGATAAATCTAAAATTAAAATGACACGCTTATGGAACTTTTTAATTTGTGTCAAAATGTATGAAATCCAAGATTCGTCTTTGAATTAATGAATATAATATAGAATATGCAGAAATAATGAATATAATAATTACCTCTCAATTAAAGTGGGTTGTAAGTAAAAATTAAAAATAGTTTGTGAGTCTTTAAGTAATTTTTTAAATGGTGATATTTTTTTAAAGAGTTAGACGGTCTAAATATTTTAAAGTGAAAACTTCTTTAGCTGCGATGAGCACTTTTAGTAGGGAAAATCATATAGGTTCGCGTCACTGACAAGCTAATATGAGATATAATATGAGATATAATATGAGATATAATATGAGATATAATATGAGATATAATATGAGATATAATATGAGATATAATATGAGATATAATATGAGATATAATATGAGATATAATATGAGATATAATATGAGATATAATATGAGATATAATATGAGATATAATATGAGATATAATATGAGATATAAATTAGAAATTTTATAATGTTATAATTATAAGTTACAAGTTTTCACTTTTATCGGATTTCCTATGACGGCCTATATTTTTATGCTTGTATCTTTTTTTTTCTTTCTTTAACGCCGCGAAATTCTCTGAGGCATCCTGCGGGGGAGTGGGTCTCCTCACGCGGGTATGTGGGACTCGCTGCGCCCGACAGCTGGTAAGTGGACGCAGCTCTACCCACTAAAACCCGGCGAGTGCCACCAATGCCGCCTTTGGTGAGGTGCCCCGGATCTAATAAACAAACAGGGCACCTCGACGGCTAGTCAGTCCCCCAGGGGACCGACGCCACCTCCACAGAGGGGTTGTCCCGCACCATAGACCAACCCGCCCAACGTCGAGACCCTACAATGAGTGAGGTTCTCGTCTTCGCCCCTTGCCCCCTGTACTTTTGTCCCCTATTCTTATAAGAGGGGTACAAAGAGCCCCCTCGGTTCAATTAGCTTCACCCAAGGTGCTGGGCTCACCCTAGGCTACTGAGCCCCACCGCCACGTCAAGGCCTGAATCAACACATGCCTCAGAGTATTTCCCGGCGCTAAATAAAAAAAAAAGTAAACTAAAACTACTTCAAGTGCCTTCAGCCGCTTTTTGAGGGTGCCGCACCTGCAGGCAACAGGAGCTCTTTAGCGACAGACTGGCCCTGGCCTTCTACTCAAAATTAGACGAGGAAGGTATTAATTTTGCGACCATGCGGTGGTATATCGCGGGTTGGCGATCTTCACAAACCCTCAGTCTTTCTATACACAGCTACAGTTTGCAGGTAAAGAAGTTTTAACAGATCCAGCTGACGAAATCTCTGAGCTACTAATGAGCGACGTAAAAGCGCGACGCGAACGTCACAACATACACAGAATTACAACAAACGGTGCTAGGTACACCTGCACACCGCTTGGGCCTCGGGGTCGTAAGCGACGTCGAACCCTACACATGGAAACCACATCGATCCGGATCGATCGCGGAAGCTTAGGTTCGAATCCGATACGAGTAGACACAAACCCAGACCGCGCTAACAGCGCTAGCACTACGCTACCGCTAGATTGCTTGGGCACCGCGCGTGGCCCGCCTCCCTCTACAGAGGGAGGGATGAGGGCCGGTCCTCATGATGATAGGTTAAATTCAACCGTAAAAGATTCGTCAACCGTATCAGATTTGACTAGGCCAAATCCTGCTCTCCCGAGCAGCGCGCGCGATTAACCGCGCCCCCTGCGGGGCGCGGAGGGGGCCGTCCCCCTTACGAATATTTCTTAAGTGAGCCATCTGTTCACTTACTGTACCGATTGAGCTTAAAGGCCATCAGGCCGAAAAGTCTAGCCCTTCCGACAAAAAAAAAATGTCGATATTAAAGTAATTTTAGATATTCAGATTAAAAGTTAATTTTTATGGCAAACAAGCAGTCGGAGCCTTATGGTGACTACCGACGCCCATAGACATCCGCACAACCAGTGGTTATGTAGATGCGTTGCACTCCTTTTCCCTATCCTAATCAATGGGCCACCAAAAACTCACAAAACGCGCGAAACGCGACAGCTTAGCTGTCACTTTACGCCGGTATTATATGAGCGAGAGGTACCCCGCCGATCGTGTCTGCACAAAAATGGTACATGCCCTTTTTGAAAAATCAGTAGAATCCACGCGACATATCCCAATATTCTCAAGCGTTTGATAGTGTGCCATCGCAGCTAAATATCAAATCGCTTAAAAAAGCCTACATTGCTTATCCAAACTGGAGAGCAATTCCATCGTACCGATGTGCCATGAATCCGCGATGGCCGGCGCTCTAACACTGAATTTGGCTTCACTAAATCACACGGGGGCTCGTTTGATTCGTTGCCAATGCAACACGAAATCGGATTTTAAATTTACGAACGAATTTTAAATATGGACTTTTGAACTGAAAAAATCTAGAAAGTTTTTAGCAGTGTATCAGGAACTAAAACTTCGGTGTGAGCTGGAAATAGATTGCTTTGTGGGACTTTAAAGCGTTGTTTTTAGTAAATTAAGTAAGAAATAGAATATACATACGTTCTATTTCTTACTTGATTGATAATGAAACAAAAAAGTTTACACATAAAAAACTTAGTACTTTATATTTTCTCTGCATATTGAATATCATTAAATACAATGTTTAAACTTCCTTTCTTTATAATTTAATTTATCAAAAAGGTGCGCTAGCTTATACAGAATAATTTATAAATAAAGAAAATCTGAAAAGTTCCGCTATCCGAGAATACCGAAGATACAAAAATAAACTGAGAAAAATATGGAAAAAACTTGATATTGGAAGTTGATATCTTCAAAAGAAAGGGAATACTTTAAGGAACAACCCAAGGATATGTAAATATAGATCGCTTAACATAAACAATCTGCGATTCTATGATATCGAGGTTTCCAATATTTACTTTAATCTTAGAACTACAAACCAATTGTAATGCAGGTTATTTCACGTATGGATGACTTATTTCTAATGTCATCAAGTTTTTTTTATGTTAGTTGGATAGGCAAACTGCCAAACGTACCACCTGATGGTAAGTGGTCGACGTCGCCCATGAACATAAACTAGTATACCTGGAACGAGCCCAGGCAACTCATTTATGTGTTGCCTATCATGAGAAGATGCTAAGTTTCGGTGCCAGTAATTACACTGTCTGTCTTGTCCTTCTCTCCGAAACACAGCAAATCTGTTTCACGGGAGAAACAAGCAAGATGGTGGTACCCATGCAGCCAGGAGCGCGGCACAGCGCTTCCCTCCCACCGGTAAACACTCGCACAATAACATTAGAAATTGATGAGATATAGATTTGATGTGACACCTTGTGTTACCCGCTTTTAACATTTGCTGCTTTAATAGGTCTTTTCCAAGTACCTAACTGTCTTCGGTCTTTTTCTTTTCTTCCATTATGGAGAACAGTTGGTTCATAAAAATATAAGGGTGAAAGACGTTGTTCCATGCTGCTATGCTGCCGACTCTTCACGCGTGAAGTGACAGCTATGCTGTCGCGTTTCGTGTGATTTGTTAGTTTCCGGTATTGCGGGGATAGGGAAAAGGAGGGCAATACATCTGCATAATCTCTAGTTGTGCAGATGTGTATGGGCGTCGGTAGTCTAAAGCTTCGACTGCTCGTTTGCCCTCCTATGATATAAAAAAAATATAGGATATTGAATAATTTTTTAAATATTTATTGTGTCTAATCACCAAAATAACTTAGTACGTAAATGTATCCTTTTTTTCCTTTAAAGTCGGGAAATGCTCTGAGAAGAATGTGGGACTCGTTGCACCCGAAAGCTGGTAAGTGAACGCAGCTCTACTCGAACTCACTAAAACCCGGCGGGTGCCACCAATGCCGCGTTTGGTAAGGTGCTCAGGATCTAATGAGCAAACAGAGCACCTGGACGGCTAGTCAATCCTTCAGGGGACCAACGCCACCCCCACAGAGGGGTTGTCCCGCACCACAGAACAACCCCTGCCAACATCAAGACAGTACCCCTACCCTTTTGTCCCCTCTTCTTATAAAGGGGGTACAAAGAGCCCTCTCGGCTCAATTAGCTTCGCCCAAGGTGCAGGGCTCACTCTAGGCTACTGAGCTCCACCGCCATGATAAGGCCTGAACCATGGTGGGGACGTAAATCTATCCTGCAAGAATCGTCATTGCTTCGAGCTCCGCTAAATAACAATAGAAACCATAGTAAATATTTCTATTTAAATAGTTTTATTAGTAAAATATCCACGCTCATTTAAAATCTTGTTTCTCATAATGTATCAGTTAAATTCAGCGATACCGTTAATGTTCTTTTGATCTAATACCGATAATATTGCATGTTGCACGCGTCTCGTCACGGCACCTCTTTCCCAAATTGTGGTATACTCAACACTGTACAAACATTTGTATGTGATAGATGGAATTTACGTATTTTTACTGCTTTCAGGAATCCTTAAACTGTATATCAATCATCACCATCATCAGCCTTTATCCGTCCACTGCTGAACATAGGCCTCACTCGCACCCACCCAACACGAACCGTCCACTGTACGGAGACCGTCTTCCCACAACACTTCATCTACCTTAAGGCGGCCTCGAAATCCTCTCAAAGGGATAACAGGCATAAATGACAATATTGTTATTAAATATTCAGACCATATCTTTCCAGTGGTAAATAGAGGCCTATTAGAATGAAAGCAGAGACGGCTGATTTCCCGCTAATTGCGTCTAAATCCTCCGCACTACTTGGATATTGATCTAAGTAATTTTAGTTTGGAGCATTTATTTTAATATATTTAAGGATTATGAATCTTACAATAAAATAACTTTGAACGCATTTTATTCGCGTGATTATTAGAATAAATAATAATAAAAAAGTACTTTTGTCTTCTTCTTTCATTCTTGTTAGACGTTCGCCATTTTGTTAATCAGAGTCGTATATCTTGTCTATCAAAATAATGTCATTCGGGTCTGTGAGACGGATTTATCTTTAAATTTCGAAAGTAGGGTTTTATGGCACAAATAAATATAAATTTAAAGTTTGAAATCCTGTCTGTACGATAAACGATCACCGCTCATATAAGCGTAAAAGATACTCTCAGATGAGCTAAAATTCAATCTTGAAAAAGTATTTTTAATATGTTAAAATTGGAAGAGAACTCAAAACTCTTTTTGAATGTCTGCATCGAACCTCTTAATTTCAATGTTATTATGCTATACTAATATTGCAGCAGTTAAACTCTGCAGCTTAGTTAAAAATTAAAATAAGTAAACTATTCTATCCTTCCTTTTCTGTCTTTTATTAGGCAAAATATTGTTTCAAATATTAGCGCGTGCAAACAAAATCTTCAGATATTGTGTTCTGTTTACCCGAATTTCATTCATTGAAATGAAACAAATTTTACGGATTTTATCGCGGCTAATTAAATTTTTTACAAGCCCGACGTTTCGGATACTTTACAGCGAACATGGTGACGGGAGGACTGAGGTGACAAATGTCCTAACATTACAAACTTAATCAAATGTTTTCGAAACGTCGGGCATGTAAAAAACTTAATAAACCGCGATAAAATCCTAAAATTTGTTTCATTATAAAAACTCTTTAGATTTATCATAAGTGCGGCTTATAAATCTAGGTCCATGATAATAAAAAAACATGAGAGATTCCTAGCCATTGACTCACGACTTCAAAGGCATCACGTAGATATTGGCTCTTGTTATTCTTTCAATAACAACATATTCGGTGGTTGTTTGATTTCCCTCAGGCTTTTGATACGCACTCCATATATTTATAATCATCACTACAATATTATACTTATAGGTATCAAACAATCAAGGTTTCCATTACAGATTTTTGATGAAATATTATTGAAATCCTATTTTAATAATAATAATAACAATAATAGGTTTTTATTCGCACTCACATTCACACATCGGTATACAGATAAATAATGTACAGAAAAGACAAATAATAAATAAAAAAATTCTAGAGATTAAAGCTATTCTATACTATTTATTTTGGAATTTATGTCCTTTTGACTCAGATATTGGTCAAGAGAATGATACGTATAAGTTCTTAGGATTATAGTTTCAATGGGTAGTTTATCAGTAGGTACTCACAAAGTTGTGATTAGAAATGTTTCGGTTATTAAAATAATTCAATATTGGAGCTGTAAATTGTGATTTAATTTTTTATTTCGGGATCTCGATAAGTAAGATAAGATGATGAATTATTGTTTTTAAATCAAGATATCATTTTACATATTTTTTTTTCTAAAAAAATGCTCCTTAGTGCTCCACTGAGAGAAAACGCAAAATATTTTGCCATTTAGTGCTGCTCGAAGTTAACATCGGAGAAGTCAATTCAATCATTAAAAGTCAATTTTATCTTTAGTTTTTTACCTTCTACACAATAATGAATTACTAAATTTAATGGTTTTGTTCATAATTATTGTCCCCCTGAAATATAACGGATATTTTGCCATTAGGCGTTGGTATCAATATTGGAGCAGCCGATTGCTGCATATTGCTGTGCTGTTGGCACTCATCTTTGACTCCACTCGATGCGGGCGTGTAATTGCGACATGGTTGCCAGGGAATACACGCTTGGGGCGTTTATAGTTGTTGTGAAGAGGACGATACGATATCGTAGCCGAGGTCAAGTCGGATGAATAGGATAATAATGATGATAGCACACGAAGAGTGGCTTATTAGTAAGGTATCCCCTTACTAATAAGACACCTTGTTAAAAACCTGAAAAAAAAATCTTACTCCTCCTAAAGTCTTTTGATTAAACTACCAAAAGCGCAGCTTTGTGAGGGCTCCCCACCATGGTTCAGGCCTTGACGTGGCGGTGGGGCTCAGTAGCCCAGGGTGAGCCTAGCACCTTGGGCGAAACTAATTGAGCCGAGGGGCTCTTTGTACACTTCTTATAAGAAGAGGGGACAAAAGAGCAGGGGCAAAGGGTGAGGATGGGAACCTCACCATTGTACTGTCCCGACGTTGGGAGGGGTTGTTCTGTGTTGCGGGACAACCCTTCTGTGGAGGTGGCGTGGGTCCCCTGAGGGACTGAATAGCCGTCGAGGTACCCTATTTGCTCATTAGATCCGGGGCACCTCACCAAAGGTGGCATTGGTGACACTAGCCGGCTTTTAGTGGGTAGAGCTGCGTCAACTTATCAGCTTTCGGGCGCAGCGAGTCCCACATACCCGCATGGGGAGACCCACTCTCCTGGGATGCCTCGGAGCATTTCCCGGCGTTAAAGAAAAAAAAATGTGAGGGCTCGCGTATTTTTCCTAACCGGTAATAATTTTTAAAAGTACTTTTTTCAAAAGTAACAAGAATGACGTGGTAAACGCAAAGATTGTATATTAGTAGAAGAACAAGTTAATTATAAATTGTAGGCACAAAAATTAAGGAAATTATTTTATTACTTTTTAGTTTTTTTTTAAAATGTGAAGTCGGTTTTAATTTTTGTTTAATTTTTTTTTATTTCTTAATTTTTAGTGATTTCAAAATTTGATAACTGATTTTATTTGTCTGAAATATGGGTAGAACTATTAAACGCGTTGCTCAGATTAAATAGAGCTGTATTAATGAGATGACCGTAGAAAGGGTTTAATTCATTATATAACAAATGAAAAGACCGAAATGGAATTGTGTGAAACTTTATATACATGTAATTGAAAGCAATCATGGCAGATTTGCTGCTATTCGTTAAATAATTCCATTATATATAGGTATAGAACATCACCAATATATAGATATAGAATGGATATTATGATGACCTTGAAAAACTATGATGCGCTTCCAAGCCATAGTTGTTTTTTGTTCATTTAACAACGACAAGTAATAAAATTACATGATTTTGGCATAATATTATTTACCGTATGAAGTAAGCCCAATTAAAGCTGTAAATCGTCGAGGATTCCCCTCGATTGTGTATGGTCTCCATCATCACACCTCTAATGGCGCGTATAACCCATATGGGTACAAAGTTCTCATCAATTTAAATTAATTAAGTCCAAACACAAGGTAGCTACTGTAAACTGTTGAGGAGTTCCCTTAACTGTCCTTTGTCTTCATCATCAGACCCCTAATGACAGTCACAACCCATCTAGGTGTAAAGTTCTCATTATTACAAATTAATCAAGCCCAAACACAAGGTTACTGATGTAAATCGTTGAGGAGTTCCCTCGATTATCTTTCGGCTCCAGCATCAGATCGACTCCAGACCTTCATTAAATTGTAGTCCTTCAAAACACTTTATAAAAAAAATATCAAACGCACTAGTCGCCCCTACTATTTTCGAAAGTTCCCCTCGATTTCTCTGAGATGCCATCATCAGATCCTGGTTTCCTTATCATGGGACCATTTGGGAAGTATACCCTTTAGAACAAAAAAAGAATTTTTCAAATAGGTCTAGCCATCTTCAAGTAATCAGGTAACATACATATAAAAAAAAAAAAAAAAAACATTCCGACGAATTGATAACCTCCTCCTTTTTGAAGTCGGTTAAAAATAGCATTTTTTACAATTTTCGTCTGTCTGTCTGTCTGTTTGTTCCGGCTAATCTTGGCAACGGCTGGTCCAATTTTGACGGGACTTTCACTGGCAGATAACTGATGTATTAAGGAGTAGCTTAGGCTACAAAAATAATCATCATCAATCCGCGTATGGTCGTAAACCTATGTTAACGCGGGCGAAGCTGCGGGCAACAGCTAGTTGTACAATAAAATTCTATCTAATGGATCATTATCATCATCATCATTATCAGCCCCTATCTGTCCACTGTTGCACAGAGGCCTACTTCAATGAACATAAAGATGACCGATCCAATGAATACAAAATTGGTGTAGCGTTTACTACAAGGAGAGATAGTGACGATATCTGGCGGCGAGGCTTTTTTTTTTTTTTTTTTTTTTCGGATGGATATCTATGCTAATGGCCCGAAGGCCCTAATGCTTCAACGGATTTGTGTGAGCCCATTCGGCTCACTTTAGATTGGGGGGTTGCCCCCCGCCTACCGTGCAGTCTGTGACCACACGGCCTCCTGGCGTCGGTTGTGTATCAGTGGCGGGACTGTGCCGCGTCACCGTCGGGTGGAGTGGAGCCCCAGGCGGTCTACCCCTACCGGGTGGGCTCATTGGCGTGAGGACCCGGCAGATGGCGCCAGCGATACTGGGGCCCACTCCGCCGGTCGGAGTTGCAGCGTCCGCCACAGGAGGTCTTGATGAGGGTTGTTGGGCGGGGCCCCGGCGGCGAGGCGCTATCCTGTGTGGAGTAGAGAATGAAACCCGTAGAGTGCTTGTTGATCACTGCTGACACCGACGGGTCCGACGGGCCCGACGGGCTATGATTTGGGGGATAAAATAAAACCCCTTGAGAGCATACTGAACTCCTATGAAGCACTGTCTTTATTACAAGATGTTTAGTTTATATAATATTACAATCTGCTGACTATACAAATAACTTATTGTCTCGAGTAAAAGATCGGTACGTGATTAGACTATGTACGTGCCCACAAGAACTATTAAACTATGCGAGGGCCGTGATACATTGGCCCGAACAATTGGTAATGTACATACGTTTTTAAATGGTTATTTTTTTTTACAGATATCACAATATCTAGATATTAAAATAAATTACCATGTTAAATCTCAAGTCGTCGTGATATTTTTTCAGTAAAGTGTACCACAATAATGTACGGGCTGTGGAATAGTGTATGTAGGTCTCGCTCTGATTAATTACGGGTCCCAAAGTCAGTTTTAAAGTATCCCTTGGGTTCTCTGAGATCGTATCAAACGGTCATTCGGTTACCGCTGTCGATCCTGGCTATACAGGAGTAGCAGCGATGGAAACGGGTGGTGTGGGCTTAGCCCGTTTTTACTTAGGCGTTAATTTTTATAGAAGAGGGGGCAAACGGACAGTAAGTACCTGATCACCGATATACATAGGCCCTACACACCGAAGAGTTTATGGAGTGGTGCGTTGATGGAGCCTTAATTTTAGTGGATCAACAACCTGATCATCTGCAGCCGACTACGGGCTGGTGATAATGATGATGATCACGATAGTACTAGAAATACAAGTTTAAATTTCTTTCATGTTCCGACTTAGAGATTATCAAAATTATTAAGCTTTTTTTAAAATTAACTTTCAAGACTTAGTTTATATTAAAATATTCAAGCCCTTGCGCTAGGTTCAAGAAAAAATATAAAATTATTGAAACTTAAATTTGCTTACGTATTAAAAAAATAAGTTTCAAAATTATTATTATTTTATACAGTTACAACATAACATTATTAACTTTATTCCGCTAAAATTGTGTACTAGGAATCTAACCTTAAAAGTTTACTTCCACGGTCTCGATACACACATACTAACTAAAAAACTATAAGTCCTTCATGAGACTATCAATCAGCCTTTTGCGTCAAGCACTGGTTTATTGCTACTATAGCTACCTAACTAGTCATATAGGCTATAGAGTTACTTACTAACATCACAAAATACGACACGGCTACCAATCTACGTTAATGCGGAAGCTGAAAATGGCCATTTAATGCATATAAAGGACAACAGTGAGAGTGATGCACTTGTAGCGCCGGGGAGAGAAGAGCAGGATATGCAGTGTAATTACTAGGACCAAGACTTAATATATAATAAACGTTTAGGTAGACGAAGTGTTGGTCGGCCATTGACCAGGTGGGAAGACGATCTCCGTGCGGTGGCCGGTCCGTGTTGGATGCGAGTGGCAAGGGATCGGCCATCTTGGCGTTCATTGAGGGAGGCCTATGTTCAGCAGTGGACGGATAGAGGCTGATGATGATGATGATGATGAAGACTTAATATCTTATGTCTCAGGATAAGCAACCATGAATGAGTTGCCACTGTTAATTTCAGGTTTTGTTATTTATGTTCGAAGATGACTAACGCCCATATTGGGCGTTGCTGACCATCATGTGGCTCGTCTGCCTGTTTGCCGATCTAAAAAAAAACAAAAAAAGAAGACTATAAACGGAAATATCGTGTCATTAGCTTGTCTTATAAATATCGTGTCGTACTCTTACAGTTGTAAAAGCGACATGATGTCGTAAGCTATTTTCAATTTGGCCCCGTTTGCACCTGCGGATCTGCTTGCAATATTAATCTGCACATGATGTTCGCCAAATGTAAAATCGCCGATGTATTGTAATTATTGTTACAATATGCGCCATTCGGTTTTATGGCCGATCGATAAATATAATGACTTTAGCTTGTATGCGGATGTGAAACAATGTTCGGATTTTAAAGCATTCATAAATAATAAACGTTTAATTCTTTGTAACATGTTTTTTTTTGGGTATGTTTGCAATTTTGGTTCAGTGAGGCATCTGCCGACGATTATGATAATTTAGGTATTGACGCTTCAGCAGCCAAAGTTTGATTTGGGTATGTA
Source organism: Helleia helle (assembly GCA_963853865.1). NCBI lineage: Eukaryota > Metazoa > Arthropoda > Insecta > Lepidoptera > Lycaenidae > Helleia > Helleia helle. The sequence continues at coordinate 1,692,231 of OY971423.1, forward strand.
TTGATAATAATAATTTATCGACATTTATGTTAGTCGGAGCAAACGGGTAGATGAGCCACATGATGGTAAGTGGTCAGCGTCACCCATAAATATAAATAAGTTAACCTGAAACTAGCCCAGGCAATTAATTTGTGTTGCCTACCCTGAGACATAAGATCTTTGTGCCAGTAATTATACTGCCCCTCCTGCCCCTCTCTCCGAAACAACGCAAAGCTTTTTCCCGGGAGAATAAACCAGGATGGTGATATCTCCCACCGGTAAAACGTCATTTTCATCAATCAACAAATCAAACGTCATTTGTGTTTCAAACTATGTTTGTGCCAAATTTCATCCAAATCTGTGCAGTGGTTTAGGCGTGAAGGAGAGACAGACAGACAGACAGACAGAGTTACTTTCGCATTTATAATATTAGTAAGGTTTTTTAGGCGCTGTCGTTTTTTTGAAGTGAAACTTCTTTAGACATATTATTTTTAGATTTTGATTTATTTATATAAGATTATGCAATATTTGTTTTGCAAATTGTGTTGCTTCTAAATTATGTCATGCGGCCGTTTTGTGGGCCGTTTAAATTGTATAGGTTGTCATAATCTATTACAGTTTTTTTTCTTTAACGCCGGGAAATGCTCAGAGGCATCCCGCGGGGCAGTGGGTTGCCCCACGCGGGTATGTGGGACTCGCTGCGCCCGAAATCTGGTAAGTGGACGCAGCTCTACCCACTAAAACCTGGCGGGTGCCACCAATGCCGCCTTTGGTGAGGTGCCCCGGATCTAATAAACAAACAGGGCACCTCGATGGCTAGTCAGTCCCCCAGGGACCGACGTCACCCCCAAAAAGGGGTTGTCCCGCACCACAGGACAACCCCTCCCAACGTCGGGACAGCACAATGGGGTGGGTCCTCACCCCTTGCCCCCTGCTCTTTCCTCCCCTCATAAGAGGGGTACAAAGAGCCCCCTCGGCTCAATTAGCTTCGCCCAAGGTACAGTGGCTCACTCTGGACTACTGAGCCCCACCGCCACGTCAAGGCCTGAACCATGGTGGGGATCTTTTACAGCCTGTATTATAGGTATTTGAATTTAATTGTTTTGTTTTCACTTCTATCGGCAGTCCCTGTGACTGGTTGGGTTAGTTTTTTTGCTTTTAGTCTTTCTACTAACTAAATTTACCATCATGGTTGTGATAAAAAATATATTACTCTAAGGCGGTAATTTTTATAACTTTATAATATAAAATAATTAAGTGACGGTGGTCTAGTAGGTATGGGCTCGGTCTCTTGAGTGAGAGATCCGAGATCGATCCTGACCCCTGTGATGCCTTGAAATGGGTTTTTCTTCATTTCTATGTGCACCAGAACATGAGACCATCGCTTGCTCACCGGTGAAGGAAACATCGTGAGGAAACCTGCATGCCTGATGAGATTAAACGTCTTTGAAGGTGTGTGAAGTTCACCAACCCGCATTGGGCCAGCGCATCGGTGAACTATGAATTTCGCGGTATGTCACATGTCGATCTTCCTCGATCAGCTTACGCACAGCATCAAAGTTTTCTTGGGTGACTGCAGACCGTCAAGGTCATCCAGACCTTGACGGGGATCATCACTGAGCTTGACACGTCGACGTTGAAATTCAGCGGTTCAATTGTGGTTTTGGATGGGGCTTCATCACCAAATGCAGAAATCATCCGGTCAACACACTGTTTTTGTGTTAAACCACTTCGAAAGTCATAATAAATAATCGCTCTAGAATTTTCTCGACTCAATTCCTCAACGACTAAACTTTCCTTTTCTCAACGACTAAACAAGTTTGACAAGACCTTGTGACAAGACCGAGAATCTTTTTCAAATGAATAAATGGTATTCGATTTTTAAAACCAAGGAGTTTTCAATTAAAAAGATTTTAATATGACAGGAACAGTGGAAATAGTCCATTCCCGATACTTTTAGTGCAGACTATGTATATATTAAATTACAAACTAAAACTATCTTTATTACATTATCAAACCTGCGAACCCTTGGGGGTCTATGGGCAGTAATCCTTAGTTGTGTGATCAAAAAAGTCTAGAAACTCCAAAGACCTAATCAAGCAAAAATGGAAACATTTTTGAACGTAAATTCCGAATTGAAATCTCGAGAGGTGAGTCGTTAAAAAGATTATCACGTTTGACCAGCGTGCAATCTCAAAAGGTATGCTCTTCACGGAGCGGACCGACGTTTTGCGGATTGGTATTTTTGAAATATACCCCGAGTTGCATCAACGCTACTTGGAATTCCCAGTAGTATTTTGTATGTATTTCGCTAAGTTTTTAAGACTTATGTTACTGATGTTTTAAATGCTAATGCACTTATATAAATGTTTTATAGGGGTGCTCGTTACATTGAGTAGCGTTTGTATAAAGTGTGAACGCTTATGTATTGTTTAATATTAGGTCACTGTGAAAACTATTTCGTCATAATCATCATCATCATCAGCCTTTACCCGTCCACTATTGAACGCCAAGATGCTTGTTTGCATACTTGCTTCCAAACTAAAGAAAACTGTTTAAAATTACATATTTATTTTTGTAAGAGGTAATGCCATGCTGCATAGTACTGGCGTCAAGTGACAGCTATGCTGTCGCGTTTCGTGCGGTTTGTGAGTTTCCGGTGGCCCGTTGGGGGATAGGGAAAAGGAGGGAAACGCATCTGCATAGCTTCTGGCTGTGCGGATGGGTATGGGCGTTGGTACCATAAGGCTCCAACTGCTCGTTTGCTCTCTTATGACATAAAAAATACCATGTGTCTTGCTTGCCTTGCTCATGAGACTGATTTAAATAGTTCTAATAATAAAACTAATCATGTAAATTAAAAATGCAATTTGTCACAGTAAACACACAACTAAATGAATTTAACCATGACTCGATTATAGACGTTTCATGTAAAAGATGTTTTTCAATAGCAAGATTCGAACCCACGACCTAAATGTCACTTTATTAATACCATGAAGTCTAAGAAATCATCTTATCTCAGACGTCATCTCTAATAGGTGCCTATTCTCGAACACTTATAAACTTTCAAACAATCGTACACAAACATTATCCCAAAACAACAGTGCCAAAGTTTAACCGGCTTTATACCGTCATAAACCGGGAACGTCGGATATCCGGATATAAAAAAATAACCCTGAAAATGTTAATAAAATATTAAACATAATACGGCGCACCGAGAATGCTATGTTCTTTTATAAACTTCTACTTGGTCCTGAGCATTGTAGCAAAAAATTTAAAAGGAAAATACCATTCCATTTTTACAATTCCATTGGAGGAGTTCGCTTTGTCAATTGCCTCCGAGATAATAGTACTGCGAGCTATTTATGCTATTGACATTCTTGTATATAACCTTAGGATGATTTAAAAATCCATTAGTGTACCCTATTAAAAGCGCAATGATAAATGAATGTATGAAAAATTTATCAAATAGAAATATTGCATACTTAGATTTTAATATTGTATTCGACCGGCTCTCTAGAAATGTCTGTTGTAAATCAAGGAGAGCGTTTCATGGGCATCTCTTTTACCATGACCTGATAGTCAACGTACATGAACAATTATGTGTTCACTCGCGACTATCCCATAGGCTCAGATAAGCACAACAGACCCTTCTGAATGTAAGGAGTGAACTTCTTACATAACGTTTATGTAACAAACTTTTTTTCTCGGGATCATTCCATAGGTCCAGATGTCACGTCCATACGTTGTCTACCTGACCATCGAGCAAATAACCGGAATAGGGCGGTAATGTTATGTGTTTTGTACGAATTGTGATGCGAAGCAGCGCCGGTTCTGCGCTCTGATTGGCGAACTGATGGCCATTGATGGATGATTGGCCGATGAGACGGATATACAATCACTGACCAGTTTCGCAATTTTTTGGCTTACATTACTACTCTATACCGATATAATATGATGCTCGATGAACTCGACGAATACACACGATAGGTCTTCAAGGCCTATCTCGAAAGAAAAAAAGGAAAGAAGTTCCTTTTGAACGCTGTTAGGAAAGACAAATAAGTAGTGATACCTATTTACGAAACCTTACAAATAAAACATTTTTTAATCCTTTAATCCAATAAAATATAGATATCAGTTGTACGGTCCGAAAAAGCAATCCCTGTCCAATTTTTTGCAGACTCTGCTTTATCTACAATAATGATAAAAGTTTGATACACATTAGTGTTTATAAAACATCCCTCTCATCGGTACATTATATATTCCAGGGGCTCGCTGGCAACTTATTCCTGTCGGCCGGCCTAATGTAACGCTATTAAAATTCAAGGATGCCGCTGCCGACCCTACATAAAAATTCAGTGTGTGTCTGCCTTTGTCTTCGCAATTTGATGATATGTGCTTTATTTGTAAGCCAGTTCTTATCTTAAACATTTGCAGTATTTCATGGCTCATAAGGCTTAATTTTAAACTGTAATTTTGCTTTTGAATTTGCATATTGCTTATAGATGATGTGAAACGGATTCACAAGTATTGTTTGCGAAATGAAGCTAAAAAATTGCTCTCCTTTCATTAGTGTTTAATTATTTTTTGCGAAGTCATGGTATCAAGCAGGACAATGTTTGTGTGTCACTTCTAAGTGCTTTTTGAAAAGAACTATTTTTCAACGTAGATATATTTCAAATTAATGCAAGTATATGTTTTACCTACATTAGAATTAAGTGAATAATAAAAACATTTTACAAAAAATTAAAACCGACTTCAAAAATAATAAACTAAAAAGTAATAAAATAACAGTTTCTTTAATTTTTGTGCTTACAACATATAATCAACTTAATCTTCTACTAATGTACAAACTTTGCGTTTACCACGTCATTATAGTTACTTTTGGAGTCGGTGTCAGCCAAGGTAGGTAATGTACAGCAACAAATACGACACCGACTCCAAAAGTAACTATAATGACGTGGTAAACGCAAAGTTTGTACATTAGTAGAAGATTAAGTTGATTATATGTTCACCGGTACACATAATAATTACATGTTACCTACATGTACTTACACTTTGGTTAAGTTTTACAAATAATTTCAAATGCTTACTTGAACAAATGTAAAATAAAGTTTATATTTCAAGAACCACAATATAAACACTAACAGTTGTACACACAGCAATAAAAACAAATACGTTACAGGAACGTGATTCTGAATATTTTCATTCGAATTATTCGAATAAATCCCTAAAAAGTTGGCGAAAAATTATACATTCCGAGGATAACACTCACTTAGGGCGATCGAGAGGTGGCTTATTTAAATCTTAGATTATCGCTTCCCCTCCATTTATAACAAGATCCCGTCTTATCCGGGATCAGCCCGGACCCTGTGCCGAATCCCCTTAGGAAAGGTGCCAAGTGGATGATTGTTATACACTTCATATTTTATCATCGTCCATAATTTTAAAACGAAATATTTTATTTACTGGCTCTTCAAGGTTTCAGACGGCCCAAATGATAAAAAAAATGGCGGCAGGTCACTCCGCAAATGTGAAACATCTTGCTTTACTTGGAAGAAATCGCTTTTCAAAGATAAAACAGCTTTTGTACGAATTTTTCTTTTTTGAAGTGATAACGTCTTATACATTGATAAACACCGGCAGCGCGCACGAAAAAGTGTCTCGTTCCGCCTGAGCCTGTCAAACGATAGAGAGGCTTAAACGATGGCTTGGAAACCATTATTTATAACAAAATATGTTGAATACGCGACGTGTTTTGTGTTTTTGAGCTTATTTCTACAATTTAATAAGATGTATTTGAGATTTCATCCGCAGTTTTCAGTCTAATTTAATTTTGTTCACTCCAATTAACTGTTTTCTCAGAACAGCGGCAAAAAGGTAATTGATTTTCATCAATGTTTCTTTATTACGTTATCACGTAAAACTATCGTCCGTAAACCTCCGTAAACCAACTTTACAGACAAATATTTTTTTTTGTTTTTATTCTATTGAACTATTTTATTATCATTTTGTGTGCACAATATTTAATAGTCAATCATAGTTCAAGTCGATTTTATTACAAAGACACGAGAACATTAAAAATTAAAAACATTACGCCTTCGAAGTATTTCCTGGGCGACGCGTGTATTAGTATAGATAGTATTATCACAGTATGGTATTAAGTAACTAAAATCGAATTTTCCTTTAAAAGCGAATGGTCGAAAATTCAATTTTTAAGGGGGCTGATGTTGATAGTGTTTGTGAAAATAGCCTGCGAGGTGTATCCCGCGCCGGATATGAACGGCCGGAAGCTCCCGTTACAGCCGCCCGGTGACGTCACGGACCGGATACACCGCCACTCTTCGCCGGTTTGTACCAGTTTTAGGCGCCAGTTGGTTTCCAAACTCAATATAGATCGCTTCGAAATTTAGCGGTGTTGATGTGGGAGGAATTTCTTTTATTTTTATTAGATTGTTGTTTTGATATTTTTTTACATTTTGTATCTAAGCAAACACATTACTCAGTTTTTCTTGATATGAAAATACTAAATTTTTTGTAGATTCATAAGATCCTGTAAAATTCATACATATTAAATTATTACCGTTAAGATGCATACATGCATTGCTTGTACAGTGCTTTTTTCATAATTTTTCATTAAATATGACCTCGAATTAATGATCTATGTTGAAAGCCGATGAAATAGTGGGGGAGTAATAACGTAAAGGAGAGCAAAGGGAGAATCACGGCGTTTGATCTCGCACGTGATGCGAATCTGCGCCGATATTGGTGTCGATAATGTCGCGGGGACACGCTGTATAACGTCATACGCCTTAATTATTATAAAGGTTATTTTTGGATAAGGCCAATAATATAGTAGATAGATATATCTGACATAATGGTTAATAAAAAGAATTGTAAACAGGGCATTCGCTGGTAATATAAAAAAAAATCAAGCTTTGCAAAATAAAAAGTAAAAGTATATTATAATTTACGTGTAGGAGACACTCATTTTTGTTTATAATATGTTATTGATTATACAGATTGATTATTCAGAATTGAATATAACTGTAAGTATCGGAACAAGTGGATATTTACGTACTTGAAAAAGTCATAGTCCTTTGAGTCGGATCATTTTTAATTGTTCATGATGTATTCAATTTCTTTTATAATAGCGGTCCTTTTTGATTTCGCCAAATCATGATGGACAAACTTAATGTTAGTTTATTATTATACGGGACTAGATAAGGACATGCGAGTATTTTAAATATTGAATTAATGAATAATACTTTCAAAGACGGTGATAATTCGATCGTAGCAATTAACATTGTTGGATCTACATTCTTGCGATTTTCATTTTATTGTATTAAAGGTCTTAGAATAACTTTAAGAATACCCCCACAAATTATTAAGTTCCTAAAATCAACCGTCTTTCTTTTTCCAAGCGAAAAAAGTAGTATATATTCATTGCGCACGGTTAATATTGTCGCATAGTACATTGAGACGTTAGTTGCGGGACGCGGGAGCGTAACAGACGCGAGCGCGCATCCCGGATCTGCCATTTCAGACAATGTTAGCGGGTGGAACATTTCACCATGCCTAGCCTAGACATAATTTATTATTGTTTATATTAAGGTCTTATTGAATTCATATTTTTTTAGAAATGTTGACAACTACTTTGAACGGACAATAATGTGGGATATACCAGATAAATCAATGTTCATGGTTTTAGATTTTGTTTACTGTGTTGGATGTGTCACATCATACATTATTCCTTGAACGCAGATAGTCATATTTTGTCGGATATGGTACTACATACTTTTTTCATGTTCATGTCATAACTAGTTTTGTAGGATGTACCGCTTCCTACATTTTTAGCTGCTGTGCATTTAATCGGATAAGTTATTACTGACTTTATTAACTGTTTATTTCTTGGTGTCGGATATATAACATTCTCCCTTTTTTTTCTTTCATACCGGGAAATACTCTGAGTAATCCCGCGGGGGAGTGGATTTCCCCAGGCGGGTATGTGGGACTCGCTGCACCCGAAAGCTGGTAAGTGGACACAGCTCTACCCACTAAAACCCGGCAAATGCCACCAATGCCGCCCTTGGTGAGGTGCCCCGGATCTAATGAGCAAACAGGGCACCTCGTCGCCTGTCAGTCCCCCAAGGGACCGATGCCACCTCCACAAAGGGATTGTCCCGCACCACAGAACAACCCTTCCCAATGTCGGGACAGTACAATGGGGTGAGGTCCTCGCCCCTTGCCCCGTGCTCTTTTGTCCCCTCTTCTTATAACCGGGGTACAATAGCCCCTCCGGGCTCAATTAGCTTTGCCCAAGGTGCAGCGGCTCATCCTAGGCTACTGAGCCCCACCGCCACATTAAGACCTGAACCACGGTGGGGTACACTCTCCCTGAGCCGGTTTACGTTGATGGCATAACTCTCATGCAAGAGTCTGTCTATCTTGGGCACACTTTGAAGCTGGGTAGACATAACTTCGAGAAGGAAGCCAATAGGAGAATTCAATTGGGATGGGCAGCATTCAGGAAGCTTAGCCATAATATTCTCTTGTAGGCAGAGTTTGAAGATGAAAGTCTTCACCCAATGCGTTTTCTCCGTAATGACCTTCGGGGCCGAAACGTGTCCTCTAAATTTGCGACTGGTCTGAGAGTTTGCCGTAGCTCAACGTGCAATGGAGTGTGCTATGCTGGGTGTTACTTTGGCAGATAGGATTCGAAGCGAAGACTTAAGTTACCGATATCACGCGAAGATTAAGCTCGTTGAAGTGGTATTGGGCTGGTCACATACTCAGGAGAACGGATGGCCGATGAGCAATAAGGTTCAAGAGTGGAGGCCGCGTTCGGGTAGACGAAGTGTGTTGGTCGGCCATTAACCAGGTGGGAAGACGATCTCCGTACAGTGGCTGGTCCGTGTTGGATGCGAGTGGCAAGGAATCTGTCGTCTTGGTTACATTTTACGGTCTGTGATTTAGTATCTAAAATAGGCGCCTGCTTCATGTGGCATGAAGTAATCATTCGGTGTGGCTCTATAGAAGTATCTAGTTGTCTACTTAACTTCATAAAATTCTATGCTGAACGAAGCGTCAAGAAATTTCGTTTTTGGTCTGACAACTGCACAGAATAGGAAAATAGAACATAGGAACGGAATCGTGTTTTCGCTCTACACGTTCGTAGCAAAAAAGCTCAGAGTAACAGTGACCCATGCTTTCCTAGAAAAAGGTCATACACAAAATGAGGGAGACAGTGTATACGCGATTTTAGAACGAAATAGCAAACACACAACGATTTGGGTACCAAAAGAATGGCATTGCTTAGTTCGTTGGGCTAAATCTGAAGGTGATTCTTATATCGTGAAAAAATAAGACAAAATGATTTTCGATTTCAAAGCTTTGCTAGTAAACGAGATTTGGACAAAGAATACCAAAAACGAGAAGGTGTCGATAAGTGCAGGACAGAACGACAGAATAGAGTTTATGAACGATTTTGATGAAGGACCAAAGACAATCGTTGTGTTGCGATCTGGCACCCGAAACAAGAAAAGGCTGGAAAATGTTCTTGAACAGAATCAGGCGTATCAAGGGCCTATGCCCATAAGTAAGGAAAGATACCAGGATGTTACAGATGTCTGCAGCGGGGGAATAATTCCTAAGTGCTACCGTGACTTTTATTTAAACCTATCTCACACTAACGCTTAATCTTACCCATGAAGAAAGTGATTCAGAAGATGATTAGGTGGTAACTGATTAGGTTCAACCTAATTACCTACCGCTGATAAAACACTGTAGAACAGTGTTTTAGTAAGGTAAAACTACTAAAAATATTAATGTATAAATAGTAGTAAGTATATTAAGGTAAAAATTACCAAGTGCTATAAAAGGTTGTGCATTTAAATGAAGCTAAGTACGTACTTATTTTTATAAATTAGAGATATATTTCTTATTGTCTCAACTATGTATTATATATTTATGGTTCCTACTAACATATAATCATAGGTAAGTGCTTTGTAATATATCTAATGTAGCCTAATACATTAATGTTGTCTTAGGCCTAAATATTTGTGGTTATATTATTATAAATTACAGATTACAATTATAAAAATATGTTAATATTAGATGAGGCTGATCTCAAATATAATTTACCAAGACTGTCATATTTTGTTTTGTTGTTTATTTACAAGAAACTTCATTCGTGTTTTGTTCATTAGCGATGTTAGTTATTATTTATGTTATAAAAGTCTAAATTTGAATTGTCTGAATTATGAATTTTAATTCGGTAGCATAACACAGTCACTTCTTATTTTCTGGGAACTTAAAATATTTAGGCCAGATAATTAAAAGCATGGCTGTCCCTATATAATATGAGCGGGTGTAGGTACAATCCGCGATCTATAGAGTTATCAAGATAGCTGTAATGTCAATATTATTGTCAATATCTATAAAATAACATGTCAAGTCAATGTCAAGTATGTATTTCAATATTGTATGTAACTCTACCAGTATTACCCAAGTCCCCAAAATAATGTAAGTTGTATCTACATCATAAAATATTTATATATTATGGGCAATAACGTATTAAGTGGTACATCCGACATAAATAAAATTTCAAAGTCCAGGTAATACTGCGGGTTGTGGCACATCCACCCAAATTCATAAATTGTAGTTCTGTCAAAAATGTCGGTTCTACCATTTCCGACAAAATACTTGCATGATTCAGCGGATAACAATGTTACATGTGCAGTTTCTGATATTTCCAATAGAGTTTTGATAAATCTGCATATACTCCTCCGTCAGGTAATTAATATATTTATATCATAGCAAATTTGGTCAAGGTACATTGACTATTGTTAATTTTATACATATTTGAAACTTTCACGTCAAACTCTCTGTTTAGGTCTGTAAACTGTATAGGTCAAACTTACACGGGTCCAAGCTTGGAGGTGCATGCTGACCCCTTTAACAAATCATTATAAGTTTATTAGTTTATATAGTGATGAGATAGGCCAAGAGGTTGGTGTGTTGTTACACAGGTTGTACGAAGGACAAAAATTGACTAATACTTGTATGCCGGGGGCATCCTTTGATCAAGTTGTAAATAAGATTTTAAATGCCACACATTGTCCAAATACAACCATTGTAATTATAGTTGGGAGAAGGGGAGGTGTGAACGGGAAACAACTTGCTAAATATATAGAAAATCTTTCAGGTTTACCCAATGTTGAGAGGGTATTTCTATTCACATTTCCCTACATTAAATCAGACAAGTTGCCACAGGAGAATAAAATTAGACTAAAATTAAATAGCCTGTTACACTGTGCATGTAACAATAACTGTATTTTACTTAATGAAAATAAAAGTAACATAATAAATATAATTGACATTAACAACATTTTAAATGATAATAATTGTAACAATCTGACATCTGATAGGTATTACCTATCAAAATTTTATAAGCGACAAATAGCAGCCTCGCTATTATATTTTTTATCTTTAAGTCCAGCCAAGTATTTGGCTAATCCGACCACTGTTTTATTTGAACAGTGTGATAATAAAACATACAATTTTACAAATTTGGAATACGTTCCAAATAGTTTAAACTAGAGTATAAGACAATAGAGGAAATCTCTAGCCCATTAATTAGTAATAATAATAATAATATATTAAATAAAAATATTGAACAAATCAATGTAAAGAAATTAAATAAAAAATTGTACTCATTTAACCTGGTGCATCAAAACTTACAAGGAATGTTAGGCAAAGACTTGGAAATTGAATTATTCTTAAAAAACTACAATATAGACATACTGTGTATTACCGAACATTGGTTAAAAAAAATGAAATTATGTTCAGCTTCAGTGAGCACCAGGTGGCAAGTTCGTTCAGTAGAGAAAAAGCCATAAGAGGTGGCTCACTAATAATTATTAAAAATGAAATAAAATTTAAGGAACGTACGAATATTGTGGGCCTCTCTGCTGAGCGTACTATTGAAATAGCCTGTATAGAGATGGAGCGCCTTATTATTTTAAGTGTATACAGACCTCCAAATGGATTATATGATTCTTTTGAGAAAATCATGGAAGAATTATTAACTAAAATATGTGGGTCTAACAAGCCCATACTAATTTGTGGTGACTTTAATATTAATTTACTAGAAAATAATTCCACCACAGTTAGATTCACATCATTGTTAAAATCACATAATCTGACTAATCTATTTTCAGAACCAACAAGAATTTGTAGTTCTACAGCTACATGTATTGATAATATTTTTAGTAATTTAACTCCTGTCCACAAAGAAATTATCAACAAGTTGAATTCTGATCACTGTGGTCAATTAGCTGAATTCCTTATAAGTTCTAATAGTAAAAATTGTAACAAAAATAATGTGTTTGTTCCTGTGAATGTAAGACGTATTGAGAAATTTAGGAGTAGTATAATGGCAAATATTACATATTTGAAAGATAACAAAAGTCCAGATTTCGCTTTTGGTGAATTGTTTAAATTAATTAATACACATTTTAAAGCCATTTTTACTTCTAAAACAGTCAGTTCCACAAATAAAAAGGGCTTTAATGATTGGGCAACAGCAGGAATCCACAATAGTAGACGCAAATTATATGACCTTTACCAAGAACGCACATACAATCAAAATCAATCATTTAAGCAGTATGTCAAAATATATTCAAAAACATTCAAACAAGTTTGTATCGCGGCCAAATCGCTTTATATTAAGGAAAAAATTAAAAACGCAAAAAATAAAATAAAAACTACTTGGAACATAATAAAGGATGAAACTGGGAGAGTGGGTAGTCGTAGCTCTGAATTTAATTTAAATATTGAAAATAGAATAATTAAGTATGACGAGGAAGTTGCGACAGTATTTGAAAAATACTTTTCTGACATCCCGATTTCGACTACAAAAAATTTAATCTCATGTCCTGCAATTGCCGAATCATTGCTTAAAACCAATGTCAAACAATGTGAAGCTAACTTTAAGTTTAAAGAGATAGGACCCAAAGATATTTTAAATGCATTTAACTTATTAAACAATAAAAATACCCCAGATTTATGGGGAATATCTGTAAAAGTCACTAAGCTCATAGTTGATGTAATTGCACCCCATCTAGCAACAAATTTTTAATAAATGTATTGATAGTGGCGTTTTTCCTGACTTAATGAAACATAGTCGAGTCTTGCCTCTTTTTAAATCTGGCAGTACATCAGATGTTACAAATTTTCGACCAATATCAATACTCCCCTCATTTAGTAAAATTTTTGAAAAAATTATGTTAAATCAGTTACTATATTACTTTGAAACCAATATGTTACTGCACAAAAAACAATTCGGATTTAGAAAGGGTCTCTCCACAACAGACGCTGGCGTTAACATAATTGACCACATTTATGAGGCCTGGGAGGAGTCACGTGATGCTTTGGGAGTTTTCTGCGACTTATCCAAGGCGTTTGATTGTGTACAGCATGAGACCTTGATCAGGAAATTACGCCACTATGGGATAGACGGTACGGCACTGGATCTTTTGAATTCCTATCTTAAAAACAGGACTCAAAAGGTCGAGATAAATGGTAAAAGATCATCCGGGACTAAAATAGAGATGGGGGTCCCACAGGGGTCCATTCTAGGTCCATTTCTTTTTCTAATTTATGTAAACGATTTACCTTACCTAGTTAAAGATAGTCAAGAGGTAGTGTTGTTTGCTGATGATACTTCACTTATTTTTAAAATCAAACGACAAGAAACTAATTATGACGAGGTAAACAACACACTTTCGAGAATGGTACATTGGTTTAGCGTTAATAACTTGCATTTAAATAGTAAAAAAACTAAATGCATAAAATTTTCCTTGCCAAATGTTAAGCAACTGCAAACAAATGTACTCTTAGACAGTGAAAACTTGGAATTGATGGACTCCACAGTTTTCCTAGGAATAACTCTAGATCTTAAGCTGCAGTGGGGTCCCCACATAGCTAAATTGGCGAATAGACTCAGTTCAGCAGCATATGCAGTGAGAAAAATAAGACAGTTTACTGATGTAGATACAGCGCGAATAGTATATTTTAGCTACTTTCATAGCATTATGTCTAATGGCATACTTTTATGGGGAAATGCAGCCGACATAAACAACATTTTTGTGCTGCAGAAGCGGGCTATTCGTGCAATTTACAAGTTGCCTCCCTATTCATCTTTGAGAGAAAAATTTAAAGAAATAGGAATTCTGACTGTCACCTCTCAATACATCTTAGAAAATTTACTGTATGTCCGTAAAAACATAAATGAATTTTGTAAGAAAAGTGATATTCATAGTAGGAATAAACGTAATAGACACAGGTTACATGCACCAATGATTAGACTTTCGAAAGTAAGCAATTCTTTTAAAGGCAACTGTATACGCTTTTACAATAGGATCCCAGAAAACGTTCAAAAGCTCTCCATAAAAAAATTCAAAAAAGTTGTTAAAGAACGTTTGTGTGGTAAAGCATATTATAAAGTAAAAGATTTCATGGAAGATACCACACCCTGGGAATAAGGCGTTCCTCCCGGGCATTTCAAGATAAGATGTTAAAATTGTTATTAATATATATTATTTGAAAAGATTAGTCCCACTGAGTTTGTTTCGCCGGTTCTTCTCAGTGGGCTTACCTTGGAACCGGTGGTAGATTCAATTGACGTTCAAAAAGATACTGTATTAGTACTATTTTGAATAAAAAAATTTGATTTTGATTTTGATTTTGATTTTTGAACGGCCGTCCTGTAAAGTAGCGATTTTTCACATACGACTATGTTAATTGCTACGATCGAATGATTATTATAGTGAATTCTTGATCCCTGATCCTTGGTTTGAAGATAGAATGATGTTAGAGTTTCGATTATTTTTTATCAATTATTCTCAGGAAGGGCTCAAAAATTAATTCACCATTTTCTTCTACAACCTGTAGTTGCGTTAGATATACCAACGCTAACACTATCTCAGGTTTCTTTCAACCAGATAGTAGACATAGCATTCGTCTTGTCAAATAAAGTCTTCTATCAAACATCCTTTGTTATGTAATTGGCATTTCACTTGGAAAGTTGTAAAACTTTCGCAAAAGCAATAAAAGGAGCGCAGCTTGCAGGCGAATAAACACAGTCATGACAAAATTATCAATGTTTGAACTTTCTTTGTATTTGCCAGTCATTTCCAAGTTTGTATTGGCTTCAAGGGTTGCATTTCAACTTCTAAGGATCTTCAAAAATAAGGAGAATGTGAGAATGTGAATGGCAATTGATATTTTACACATTTAGGTTTCCATATTGTTTTCTAATGTTTACGCGAATTTCACTCATTATAATGAAACACTTTTTACGTGACCATGGTTGCTGTAAAGTATCCGAAACGTCGGGCTTGTAAAAATCTTAATAAACTGCGATAAAATCCGTAAAAAGTGTTTCATTATAATACATTTAGGTTTCATTAGGAACTTTTATGGTTTTGCCGTTTTTAAAACTGGGGATGTATAAAATATTATTGTCTAACTTAAATGTAATTCGCAATACTTAAAATAAATAATAGGTAAATATTATTAATAGTTATGAAGAAAGATATATTACATTGGGATTATTTTATAAGAAAATGCACATCAGCTGATGTGGTCAACAATGTTAATTGTGAATATTAGAAGTCATATGTTCTTAATACAATTCTATAAACAAATGACAGTGATATTACACCATCATGCCGTCTGCTGTGTTGATATTCGATTCGATTTTACTGCCATTGTGGCACTGCGTGGCGCATGCCAAACACCTTTAAACACCCGAATATTTTTTAAGGTCAAAAACGACGTAAAAACGGTCTCTATAAAGAAAAGTTTTGGACACCTCCGATGTATACCCTAAAAAGGTTTACTGCGCAATAACAACATCATCGGGACGTGCGAGACTGTATCGCCATCACTTTTAGTGTCACTAAAATATTGTCAGATTTGAGGGCGTTAAGGTTTTATTATGATTTCAAGATTATTTATCGTGCTAAAATCCTGATTTAATAACCAAAGTATATAGGACTTAATAAGGAGAAATCAGTTTAAAAATACTCAGCCAAGTCAAGAAAAAATCTTGCTTGATGGCCATTGATGCTATGTGGGACAGCTATATATGTCATCATAGCTGCATAGCATCATAGCGAAAGCATAATTGTCACTTGACGCCGGTGTTATGTGAGCTAGAGGTACCACCTCGGTCGTGCCGGCCCAGTTCGGCTCACAAAAATATGATATAATGATCAACTAACACTCTTTTTCTACTTTTTAAGGAAAATCTGCTTTTTACGGATTTTATCACGGTTATGATTTTAAAACAATTTGTGGCGGGCAAATTGCCAAAAGCCTAATTTTTACTTGTAGTCTTATCTTTACATGAAATGAGACGCACAATTAGTCTCATTTAGGCAAAAGCTTCATGAGAACAATAAAGTGCAAATAAGTAGACTCCTAACACAATAATTAAACTTTTACCTATCAAATTAAAATAATATTATAATATGGATTGATTGGAAAAAATATGATTAGCTGAAAGCTACAGAAAGCTGAAGAGCTTTTATCAAACTAATGAGATGCATTGGAACCCAAGACCATCCTCCGCTGGTGTAAATCTTATGCAGATTCCCTCCAACATTCTCTTTCAACGCCCTAATTTATTTACTCAATTTGCTCTGTTATTAACTAGCCAACAAACAAGACTGCGCTTTGAATTTTAATACACTCCTTTATCTTTTTCAAAAGAATATTCTCATTTTCTTTTAGTTACAAAGGTGGGGCAAAGATATTCATGAATTTTGTTTTAAATCAAAATCAAAATATCTTTATTTCTTAAGTATTGAAATTAGAACACGAACAGTATGTGAATTAAACTATAAGTTCAAAGAAGAAAAAAGCCTTTGAAATATAGATCATCCTGAAAAAATAATGAGACAAAACTTTGCGATTGTTCTTTTGCCAGAATAATTTCATCTGAATGTAATAAATATTGTATTTACTTGTAATAAAAGCGCTTATAATCTTCAAGACGAACATTACGTAGTTAATTATTAATATATAGCTGCGAAGCTGCGGGCAACAGCTAGTGTACTAATAAAGTACTAACAGTAATGCACATATTTTGTTGAAATTTCATGTATTTTTTCTTCATTAAAACTTTGAACATAGATAGAGCATAGTCAGAACCGGGATTTAGTTTTATCTTACTTGATAGTTTGCTATCTATTATTGAATGTGCGCTTCTATGTGTGTATGTGGGACTCGCTGCGCCCGACAGCTGGTAAGTGGACGCAGCTCTACCCACTAAAATCCGGCGAGAGCCACCAATGCCGCCTTTGGTGAGGTGCCCCGGATCTAGTAAACAAACAAGGCACCTCGACGGCTAGTCAGTCCTGCAAGGGACTACGCCACCTCCACAGAGGGATGTTCCGCACCACAGAACAACCCCTCCCAACGTCGGGACAGTACAATGGAGTGAAGTTCCCATCCTCACCCCTTGCCCCCTGCTCTTATGTCCCCTCTTCTTATTAGAGGGGTACAAAGAGCCCCCTTGGCCCAATTAGCTTCGCCCAAGGTGCAGCGGCTCACCCTAGATTACTGAGCCCCACCGCCACGACAAGGCCTGAACCATGGTGGGGTGATGATGATGCTTCTACACTAACATAATTTATACATACAAATAAATAAAATTGAAGTGTCTGTTTGTTATTTAAAATTTACAGATTTTTACTAAATGTATATGAAAGTTAACAACATATATGTTGTTAACGATAGTATACTTCGGTATATTAAAAAAATATATTTTTAGGATTTTTATCGGTCTGTTTGTTTGATTGTTCCGGCCAACCTCTGAAAGGAATGTACCAAGTTTGACGGGAATTGCACTGGAAGACAGCATAAATTGTAAAGAGTAAATTAGGCTACAAAATTATCATCATCACTCCGGCTGCAAATTTAAGTTAACGCAGGCGGAGCTGGAGGCAACAGCGAGTATGTTTATATGATTGCTTGATTTGCATAGGAAAATCAAGCCCATACTGTAAAATAGCTATACTATCTGAAATTTATATCATAAATATACATACACTCGGGGTGTATCTTTAAAGCCTTTAAACCCATTAACCAAGTCCACTTTGATTAAACGCATTAAAACTTCCAGAATATTCTTTCCTTAAATATGTCCCCATTTATTTATTCCGTGGCCGCAGTCACGCGCCCTATTGGCGGGATGAGTGTCACGTCGGAGTCGCCTGACGTCGGCCAACTTTGTTGATTATCAACACGTGGCGGGAATCTCGACAAACTCGCTAATCATAACACGCTGCTTCAGCGGCGTCTTGATTAGGTTTATCTTGTCTCTTAGGTTTTATTTCCACGGGTAATATTTTTAAAAGGCGATTCGTGTTAGCTATGACATAGTTTATGATGTGTTTTAGATTTTATTTCCAAATAAACATTTTGTAAAAGACATGCAAATATGAATATTGATAAACTAGCTAATCATAGCTCGCTGCTTCAGCGGCGTTGATTAAGTTTATTTTGCGTTATAGGTTTTATTTCCACGGGTAATATATTTAAAAGGTGATTTAATTATATGGGTTATAGATATGATGTAGTTCATGTTGTGTTTAAGATTTTTATAGGGATTTGTTTTTCATGTAGATGATTTATATGTCTACGAGTACAAAAAATATTTGCTTTTCTTGCGTGATTTTACCATCTCAGGATAGGCAACACATAAATGTTGCCTGGGCTCGTTCCAGGTAAACTAGTTAATGTTTCTATGGAAGAAAGCTGTGTGATAACGTTTATCGTATTCCCATGTTAGGCTTTATCACTAATTATCCGTTTATATAATATAATCACAACCAGGGGTCCAAATATTAATCCAAATAAAATAGACAAAGCTTTGGTCATGTTTTATAATATTCTCATACAAAACGTGTTTCAAATGATATGTATTAACCGAGACTTTGGTATAGCTTGGTTTCTCTTTGGATTAACTTAATAAGTTTTATGCGTTATGTTGCCCTAGTTGCGAGAGCGAAGTTATTGCACTAACTTCACTTTGATTTATAATTTTGACGTGTAGCTGCATATTTAAAACTGATTATTATTATGATTTTGCAAATAATAGATTTATACAAAACTTAGGCCTGAGCAGAGGTTCTGCTACATACAGCGATCTTATCTCCCAAGACCAAACTGCACAAAATATGAAAATTTCATTAAAATCAATTCAATAATTTAGGAGATCGTCGTAGGCAACTTGACCCATTTATAAAGAATTAGTTCCTACTCTTCTAAAATTTTAAAGTTTTAAAGCTCATTCATTCTTATTAATTGTATATGTTATCTTTAAAATGATATTAATAAATGCGCTTTACAATCTAGAGGTATAGGTATTATTAAACTTAGTGCATCTCAGTAAGTTTAAAACATGTCTATATAATATATATACTTCATCATCATCACCATCATCAGCCTC
Organism: Helleia helle; assembly: GCA_963853865.1. Taxonomy (NCBI): domain Eukaryota; kingdom Metazoa; phylum Arthropoda; class Insecta; order Lepidoptera; family Lycaenidae; genus Helleia; species Helleia helle. Next base: position 1,711,732 of record OY971423.1, read on the forward strand.
TATCCATCCACTATTGAACATAGGCCTCCCTCAATGAACGGCCAGTCTGCACATCCGATTGAGGATCATGCAACTCTACTATGACAGTCAAAGTACCAGAGTCACATAAGTCGGCAACAAATCTTATTTACTGTTTGAGTATGCCTGGTGAGGTTGGCGCGGGAAATCAGAAAGTATTTACGGACCTCGTTATGTAACGTCGAAGATCATAATAAAGATGTATCGAGTAGGTATGTAGGTATGTATAATTTTCTTAAGACGATGTAATTTGATTTTCTGTGTTCCGTGTACACGGAAGTCAAGGCGGTTTTTGACGAGACAACGTTTTATAATTTTCGATGGAGCCGGCTGCACGAACGAAAAAAGTTGACGTATGCGGCGTTACCTCACTCTGAGGCGTTCCATTTTTCAGCTATCAACTATCAACTATTGTCAGTAAACCGACTTTACAGACAATGGATTTTTTAAAAATATTTTTTTTGTTAACCCATAATATAGTTGAATAAAATTAAATTCAGTGCCTACATGAAGTTTTATGTCTTTGGGATCCTTTGGGAACAGATTTTTCATAGAAAGCTGGCATTGAAGTATCGATTTGAAGTAGTTGAGAGTTGAGACAGGCAAATTGGTAGAATATGTCAATGTCATTCATGAACATAAAACGAGATAAGATTGGACGGCTGTAGGCCCTGTCGTCCACCTATATTTACCTATCTTGAGATGATAGGTGTCAAATGTCATGATATTATTCACGCTACCTTTTTTTTATAGGGATAGGGGATAGGGATATGTAGGATACCCCCCCGCCAGGGGTAACGACCCCCGGCGCCAGTGTGCCATACTAAAACCACTGCTAGTTGCCTTCAGCCGCTTGAAGGGCTGTGTCCCGAATCTGACTAACACAGGAAACTCCTGCGCCCGGCTGGTTCCCTCAAAATCGCTAACTGGGCTTCTTCCTAGTATGGGAGAATTACGATAACTTGAAGCATCCCTGCCGGCATCATAACTTTTGTACCAGGGCAGGTACCCAACTTTATCCCGAGGTCCCTTTTGACCGGAGGCAGGAGGTGCGCGTAGCGCCTTCTCCGCACTCCCGTCCTATGTCGACGGAGCCGCACGGACGCAGCATCGTCCTCTTTGTCCCCTTCAGCGGCTTCCTTCTGCGAAATAACATTTTCGCAGGTGACCGCCGCCTGCCAGGCCTCATCGCTCTCGAGCATGCAGCGCACCACACTGGGGAGCGAGACGTCCTTTCCAAGCCCTCCCACGAGGTCGTGACGCTGTGCAGCCCATCTAGCGCACACCTCAAGGGTGTCCTGGGCTGAGTTCTCCACAGCGTCCTCGTGGCAGGCTGGCGCGGCGTCGGCTCCTTTCTCGAAATATTTACGCTACCTATCTTGCCCTTGTTTAACTTAGAAAAACACTTTCAACTGCTTCACAGAAATAAGGGATACATAATAAGATGGTGGTACTAATGCATACGGAACGCGGCACAAACGTATCCATTCGACTGATATACAAAATCGTGGCTTTGTTTTTTTTTTTTTTTCAAAATCATTTTTTTTTTATTCAAAATAGTACTAATACAGTATCTTTTTGAACGTCAATTGAATCTACCACCGGTTCCAAGGTAAGCCCACTGAGAAGAACCGGCGAAACAAACTCAGTGGGACTAATCTTTTCAAATAATATATATTAATAACAATTTTAACATCTTATCTTGAAATGCCCGGGAGGAACGCCTTATTCCCAGGGTGTGGTATCTTCCATGAAATCTTTTACTTTATAATATGCTTTACCACACAAACGTTCTTTAACAACTTTTGGAGAGCTTTTGAACGTTTTCTGGGATCCTATTGTAAAAGCGTATACAGTTGCCTTTAAAAGAATTGCTTACTTTCGAAAGTCTAATCATTGGTGCATGTAACCTGTGTCTATTACGTGTATTCCTACTATGAATATCACTTTTCTTACAAAATTCATTTATGTATTTTCGAACATACAGTAAATTTTCTAAGATGTATTGAGAGGTGACAGTCAGAATTTCTATTTCTTTAAATTTTTCTCTCAAAGATGAATAGGGAGGCAACTTGTAAATTGCACGAATAGCCCGCTTCTGCAGCACAAAAATGTTGTTTATGTCGGCCGCATTTCCCCATAAAAGTATGCCATAAGACATAATGCTATGAAAGTAGCTAAAATATACTATTCGCGCTGTATCTACATCATTAAACTGTCTTATTTTTCTCACTGCATATGCTGCTGAACTGAGTCTATTCGCCAATTTAGCTATGTGGGGACCCCACTGCAGCTTAAGATCTAGAGTTATTCCTAGGAAAACTGTGGAGTCCACCAATTCCAAGTTTTCACTGTCTAAGAGTACATTTGTTTGCAGTTGCTTAACATTTGGCAAGGAAAATTTTATGCATTTAGTTTTTTTACTATTTAAAAGCAAGTTATTAACGCTAAACCAATGTGCCATTCTCGAAAGTGTGTTGTTTACCTCGTGATAATTAGTTTCTTGTCGTTTGATTTAAAAAATAAGTGAAGTATCATCAGCAAACAACACTACCTCTTGACTATCTTTAACTAGGTAAGGTAAATCGTTTACATAAATTAGAAAAAGAAATGGACCTAGAATGGACCCCTGTGGGACCCCCATCTCTATTTTAGTCCCGGATGATCTTTTACCATTTATCTCGACCCTTTGAGTCCTGTTTTTAAGATAGGAATTCAAAAGATCCAGTGCCGTACCGTCTATCCCATAGTGGCGTAATGGCGTAATTACAATATTTTCTCTAACTGTGGTCATTGACGGGTGAGTGATTGTTATATGTTTCAAACATCCATTGAACACTTGTGAACTATTACTGGAAATTAAGTTCTTATCCGAACAAGTTTTCGGATAATTTAATATCTACGAGGAAACTATGTGTTGGGCCTTATTGTACCTTCGGGACGTCGGTGGTATATTTTATCAACCGGATAATTATGATTATTAAAGTTGGATAGTACCTAACCATGTTTTGCGTTTTTAATCCGCATATTCAAATTCAAAATTCTTTATTGTTAGATGCAGTAACAAATTATAGGTCTTACAAGAATATACAGTCCTTACATCTTACCATCACTATGGTGTACAATAATTCATTATAATGATGCATAAATAATTCTTGTCAGTTTTAAAGTATTAGTTATATTATTTAATGTTATTTTAATTCTAGATAATGTCCTATTAATAATTAATTAATTAGTTAGCTATTTCATTAAATAATAATTGTCGTGAGAAACATCAAATCTCATATTATTAACTCATTATCTTTTAAATATTCATCCACCCCATAGTAGCATTTGGTCAATAAAAGATTAAATAAACATCGCTTATATAAATTTATGTTTTTTGTTTTTAATTTATTTGGTAAATGATTATATATTTTTATTGCCATGCAATACGAATTTCTTCTAAAAACTTCTTTTTTTTTGTATAGGTACACGTAGTTTATTGCCATGCCTGGTAGATCTATTTGTGTGTTCCGATTTTTTCTCAAATAGACTCATATTATTTCTTACAAAAACACATAAGTCTATATTTATAAGACTATCTTCATAAGGTGGCCGGTCCGTGTTGGATGCGAGTGGCAAAGAATCGACGTAAACGAAAGTCGACTTGGCATTCATTGAAGGAGGCCTATGTTCATTTGTTGAAGACGATATTTTGGCATTCCCTAAAATGCCTTGTTCGTGAGGCTATCTCGTGTGAGGAAATATGTATATACTATATATCTGCGAAATAAAAATGAAACGGAAAAGCATAGTAAATATCTCGTTTTTAAAGTTGTTGATAACAATGATATATAGCGAACGAGCACACAGCTCACAAGATGTCGGAAAAAGGTCTATTTGTTATGTACTAAGGAAGGAAATATGAAAAAGTGAGACAATCGTTACAAATATGTAGTGTCACGTTACGTTTTCAAATCAGCGTACGCGGTTTCAAGGTAGATGGAGGTATCGAGACCAGTAACCCTCACCAGCTCTGAGTACAAGAGGTTTCCTCTTTAAAATATCGTTGACAAGTTTGGAACACTAAAGCATCTATCATTTTTTAAACTAAAATAGCATTAAAATACATATAGGCCGATTGCATGTACTTGAACCGGCCACGGCACAGAAATTATCATGTCTAATTCAACAACTGAAATTGTATTACGACATAAATCCTTCGCAAACACTTTTATATACACAAGTTAAAGTCGTTCATCAAAGATGCAAATAGAAGCGGCGTCGTTGACGCAATTATATGATGTAATATGCTAACTAGAGCGGGTGACGCCCAGCTGTGGTGACTAACGAGGGTGCCTGTTATGAACCTTGCAGCACCCCGGCACCCGGCCGCGACACCCAGCACCCCACGAGTTATTAGACAACTGTCTTCGAGGTAAGATGTTAGTTTTTATTGCATTAAATGGTGGAAACTGTGGAACTACTTATTTTTTTCCACTGAGTTTGTATCACTGTTTCTTCCCTTTTGGCTTAATAGCTTTGTGGTTTCATACAGGTACACAAAAGAGCTAATTATAAATAATACCAAGATAGTGATAACAGGTTCTTACTTCGAATCATGACGAAGTGTATTAGTTTTACATTTCTTTTTACACCAATAAGACACGAGTAAAATGCAAGAATAACGCGAAAAGAAGATTGAACACTTGAGAGTTTTTTTACGAATAAGTATTACTCTGTTCTGTTTGGAATTGTTCTAAGGAATGTCAATTATCCCACAGCTAAAAAAGCTTTCATGATGACCAGTTTCGTTATTTCGGTAGTGTAACTTATACCTATTCCATAGCACTAAACACAAGCTTACTACGCCACCTGCAAACTCGGATAACTGAGACAAGCAGGAACTTATGTAATGAATAATCACATTCCCAAGTTCGCGACTTCAATAAAAATGAAGTTTGGTGAATCTCAATGAAATCCCATCGCGCTCGCAATTAGCCTGATGACATTTATTAAAATACTTGCAGCAACTCGACGGCCCGCCGTCTTGAATAATTCCAATGAGATCCTGCAATCAGTGAGTTGATCGATTTAATTAAATTTTCCTAGGCTTATCCCTGATATTATTATCTAGATATTACAGTATGTAGTTCAATCCAATTTTTGCGACCTATTATTGTGGCGTTCAGCAGTTGAGCAAGCTGAGTGTGATGATTTATTATGATAATTTATGATGATGATGATGATGATGATGATAATGATGAAGATGACGATGATAACGAAGAAGATGATGATGATGATGAGATATTACCTTCTTACATCTCAGCATTGCATGAGTGAGTTACCTTGGCTAGTCTTAGGTGAATTCGTTTATCGCTGTTGCTCACTGATCGCTAATTACTTACCATCACGTAAAAATTGCCATTTTGTATATAGAACTACTGTTCTATATGCAAAATGGCAATTTTTATTTCATTTGTATGGATAGTAATACATACAAATGAAATAAAAAAAAAATACAGGAGTCAAAGAAATTCATGTAAGCACAGCTAGAAACTTTCTTATTATATATAGATTTTATTAATAATATATCAAGAATATACTACAATCTAATCTATCAGTTGATACATCGACGTTTCTAATCAATCAAACTTCGCAGATATAATTGGGTACAACTTTATGGCAACTTAATGTGATTAGTTGATTACAGTTTCATATTAGTTATGATCTGTTCTCTCCCCAGTAGCTGTGTAATTGATTTGAGGTATTTGTACCGATATTGATATAATATAATAAAGAGGTAATGTATGTAAGTTTGGATCTACGAGGTAACCTTCAAAACTACTCTTCCGAAAAAAAAACTTTTCACCAGCAATATGCATGCGTTATTACTGAGGGACATCCCACTAATATTATAAACGTGAAAGTTTGTATGGATGTTTGTTACTCTTTTACGCAAAAAATACTGAATTGATAATAAAAAATATATAATATAGCTAACTCTGTGGCTCAACGGTTAGCTCGTTGGCGCTCAAGCCGGAGGTAGCGGGTCCTAATCCCGCCAGGGAACAAAAAGTGTTCTGTGTTCCTGGGTCATAGATGTGTATGTATAAAATATGTGTATTATATAATAAAAATCTTAAATATTATATGTATTGTATAAAAATATTAAATAAATATTATAAAGCTGAGAGTTTGTTTGTTTGTTTGAATGCGCTAATCTTAGGAACTACTGGTCCGATTTGAAAAATTCTTTCAGTGTTAGACGGCCTATTTATCGAGGAAGGCTATAGGCTATATAACATCACGCTGTGATATAAAGGAGTTGAGTAACACGGGCGAAGCTTCAGAAAACAGCTAGTATTAAATATAATATTTCCTTTGTCTGGTACCCGTAACACAAGTTCTTCGAGAACTTATCACGGGACGTGGTGTAAAAGCTATCATTTATCCCCTTACGGGAATGGGAAGTACGGGGGTGATACCACGGGGCGCTGCTAGTAACTATTAAAATAACGCGGACGAAGCTGCTGGCAACAGTTTTCTAATAAATCTGAGTGGATGTTTTTGTTGCTATAGCTTCATGCCTGATGAAATCTGATTTTTGTACCTATCGCTAAAATGAGTTCTTCTTCACCCATGGATCTAATCTTGCAATCAAAATCAAAAACAATTATTTTTTATTCAAAATAGTACCAATAGTATCTTTTTAAACGTCAATTGAATTTACCACCGGTTCCAAGGCAAGCCCATTGAGAAGAACCGGCAAAACAAACTCAGTCAAACAAACTCAGTATCAATATATTTCTGATCAGTTCCTGAAGGGTGTGTTAAGGCCTACCCACAGAGAGGATATATAAAAACAACCTACACGATTAATAGAATATAGAGATAGGATTAAATGAAGTTTGGTCCTCTTGATACGTCATTTTCTTTATGGTATTTGCATTGAAATCTTCCAAGGTATGCAATAAGAAATAGAACATACCTTTGTAGGGTGTAGAGTAGTAATATATTATTATATTGCTTCGATATATAATGGGACACCCTGTATAGGAGCAGGCTTTTAGCTGGATGCAGTTCTAAATATATTTTCACCCCTAATCCTTTCGGGTGTCAATAATTTGAACAAGTTCTAAAACCAAGAATAGCCCCAAATGGGTAGCTCGTGTCACGTTAACAAGAAACACTTACTCCTTGAGGTACGGTTAGTCTTTTTAGGCTGTAAGTGCAAAAAAATTTGTGAAAAGGAAAATGTTAAGAACTTAATTTTAAAACCAGAATTCTAACCAGTGTATATTGCAGCAAGTATATTTTAGACGTCACACACTTGAATTTATCTAAAATTTTCGTTCTGTGTCAGTACATCACGTAAGTTGTACGCGTGATAAAATTAAAACTAGTTGACGGCAATAGAAAGTCCGCTACACACTAACTTCTATAACTATTAACCTTAAAATAAGGTAAGGTCGCAACGTACAGATTCTGCCGTAAGCTTAAAGTATATATATACCGTGCCGCGTATGGGGGTGGTAGGACCCGTGATGCGACCAGATAGAAGTAGGGGTTCGAAATAAGATGCTGTAGGGGTACCTTATTTTAAAGCCGAAATTTTTCTTCAGCTGACCCACGTTCCGATAGCGTATTTGTACGGTAGGGAAGGACACTGGCCTGACTGGTGAGTCCTGGCGAAGATGGCTGGACACAGGGAGATCTCCACCGGTATTCAATGCCGGTAATTCAGCCGGCCGGCTGTTGTGTTCTTCTTAGATTTAGATAGGTAGCCAAAAATTTTGTAAATTCCCAGCGGAATTTAAGCCGTGTTTAATTTTCGAGGATTAGCCTCGAGAGTCGGCGGCGATGTCCCTCGACTCAGAGAGATATCTATTACAAAACAATTATCGGATTTCATAGCGACATCTATTGAGTAAAATAGAAATATGACGTCAATAGATCAATAAACAGCTAATCGTTAACGCCAGTCAAGGATAGATGGCGCTTATTTATTGGCAGTATTAAGTTTAAATCTTATTTATTATTATATTATTTAATTATCAGCTTAAATTTAGGTAACGTGCAAGCGCAACGTTACAACCGTGTCTCCAGCTTTGCTTACTTTGATAACTTTTTGGTTGTTTGGACACTTAATTTTTTTTTGCCTTTGCAATGAAAACTTAATCATGATTTTAAAAAATATATAAAAAGCAATAACGCTTAAATTGATTTTAATAAGTTTTTTGGTTGGCTAGACCCTTAAAATTAATAACTTAAAAAATTAAGAGTCTATAAGATAGTAAGAGGTAGTGCCATGCTGCTATACAGCCGACTTGGGCCGGCACGACAGGGGTGGTACCTCTCGCTCACATAACACGTTAAGTGACAGCTATGCTGCCGCGTTTCGTACAGTTTGTGAGTTTCTGGTGGCCCATTGGGTGGATAGGGAAAAGGAGGGCAACACATCTGCATAATCTCTGGTTGTGCAGATGTGTATGGGCGTCGGTAGTCTAAAGCTTCGACTGCTCGTTTGCCCTCCTATGATATATAAATAGGCTAAATGATTATCTTGATCATGAGATGAAGTTATATTTGAAAAGCAATACAAATACATTTGATATTGCGTCTGGAACGGCAAGTTTTATTACAGCTATGTGATATCAGCTTAATTAGCGCTCAGCAAATGTTTGGCCGGCACTCGCGGCGGCTCAGCAGCGACACAGCACGAGTGTTTGTCGTCTACTTTATAATTGTTTCCTACTATCTTTTGGCTGTGACTTCGTCCGCGTAGGATTTTATAAGCTTTCAACAGTTCAGTCGGTAGACGTGATGTTTTGGAGTCTTTCGTAGAATCGGGTTATAAAATTACGGACAGTATAATTTACATTTTTTAACATGAATCAGACTTACATTGTAGAATTAGTTTTAAATGCCTTAGCCTTAGCATAGCATAGATCCCTCCTATTTTTTTTTAGATATATCTGTAATGTAGGTACTCCTATACATATCTGTAATAATGTAAATTGAGGCAACAGGTATTTCAATTTATTTCAGTATTTCTAAAACGTATTTAATAACCTTGGTTGTGACTTAATAGTTCATAATAAAACCTTATTTTATTAGTTTTCAATACATAATTAGGTAACATGTAACAGAGAAATAAATATCAAACATATTATCTCTTATTAAAAACAAATTCACATCTTATGGGCAAACGGAACCGGTTTAAGCCTCTTAACTATCTTCATAGATGAGTCTATACAATATATTCTTTACAATTATAGAAGAAATTTCACCAATTATCGTTTTTAATGCAATAAAATAACAAAAAACCAATTGGTCGTTTACGTCCTTTAGTTAAAGCTCGCGAGCTTATATGTAGAGCCTCGAGCCGCTCAGGACGCTCAGTCCCTTCTGGCGCGTGTCCGGTATTAGAATTATATATAGTAAAAGGTAATAATTTCGGTTTTTTATCAGTTGATTTATTAGTATTATTTGTATTGTGTGACATCACATGGTGTGGTTTTATAACGAAAATAATTTTTGAATTTAATACGTTAAAGTATTGTCATCACAAAAACATGATCATTATAATAATGTTTTGAGTTATAATAAAATATTCGAGTCACAAGTTGCGGTCTCCGGGCAGCTGATGCGGCTCCCTGCTGCCCGCCCAGTCGCCCGCCCTGCCCGGTGACATTTATAGCCGCCTGTGAACTGGACGTAAATACAAATTATTATGGCTTTTAAATAAAATACGGCCACACGTTTATTTATTTTACGCAACTATGGTCTTTTATGCGTCCCGTGGTGGATTCTGTAACTCTCTATAATATTATTTGCTGGAGAGCCATAATGCATACATATATATATATATATATATATATATATATATATATATGCACTAACACTTACCTTTACACTCACACTTATACTTACATCTACATTAAAACTTACACACACACACACGCACACGCACGTAGGACAAGCATTGCAATTACTGACATCGAGATCCACCATCTCGGATATCATCATTAACGAGTTGCTTGGGCATGACATAATATCAGGTCTAGTGTGATCTTGGGTTTTGTTTATACTAATGGACCCTTGCTATGGAAGAGAAGACGAAGAAGAGGGATGGCAGTGAGGGATGCAGTAAGATTTGTGACCGATAAACAAACCCCGGGATTGGTCGTCTTGGCATTCTTTGAGGGTGGCCTATGCTCAGCAGTGGACGGATAGGGGCTGATGATGGCGATGAAACCAATTAAATTCATCCAGTTCTCATAATATTATGTTCTCGAGATATATGTATAATCAGACCAATATTCCATTACACTTAATAACGTGTAAAAGCATATCTAGTGAGTCGTGGTCAACTATGCGAGGTATTCCTCTCAGATCCTCGCTTGCGGTTTCGTGGCGTGGTCAATATTCAGTGCTCTGCATATCTTTAGGTATTACATTCCAAATCTAAAGGAGGTATTGTTTTCTAATGTTTACGCGAATCTCATTTTAATGAAACAACTTTTACGGAGTTTATCGCGGTAACTGTGTCGGGCGGACTAACCAAAATATTGATGTATCATAGGGTAGTTTCGAATAACTTTGTAACGATAGGACGTATGACACCTCAGTCCTCCCGTGACCATGGTTGCTGTAAAGTATCCGAAACGTCGGACTTGTAAAAAACTTAATAAACCGCGGTAAAATTTAAATGACGTAGTATGCGAATAATCATTTCAAGATGTAGGTAAAGCGTTTTATAATTAAGTATACTACTAGGCTAGGTTACATATAAACCCCACCATGGTTCAGGCCTTGTCGTGGCGGTGGGTCTCAGTAACCTAGGGTGAGCGTTGCACCTTGGGCGAAGCTAATTGGGCCGAGGGGGCTCTTTGTACCCCTCTTATAAGAAGAGGGGACAGAAGAGCAGAGGGCAAGGGGTGAGGATGGGAACCTCACCCCATTGTACTATCCCGACGTTGGGAGGACTGTGGAGGTGGCGTCGGTCCCTTGCGGGACTGACTAGCCGATGAGGTGCCCTGTTTGTTGTCTAGATCCGGGGCACCTCACCGGCATTGGTGGCACTCGCCGGGTTTAAGTGGGTAGAGCTGCGTCCATTTACCAGCTGTCGGGCGCAGCAAGTCTCACATACCCGCGTGGGGAGACCCACTCCCCCGCGGGATGCCTCAGAGCATTTCCCGGCGTTAAAGGAAAAAAAAAGGTTACGTATAAAACTAGGCTAGGTTACGTGCGTCCTCCTTGACAGATGTATGATGATGATGCCAGAATAGATGGATCTATGGAACTCTTTGAAATCCCACCATGGCTCAGGCCTTGACGTGGCGGTGGGGCTCAGTAGCCTAAGGTGATACCAGCATCTTCGGCGAAGCGAATTGAGTCGAGGGGGATCTTTGTACCCCTCTTATAAGAAGAGGGGACAAAAGAGCAGGGGGCAAGGGGCGAGGATGGGAACCTCACCCCGTTGTACTGTCCTGACGTTGGGAGGGGTTGTTCTGTGGTGCGGGACAACCCCTTGGTGGAGGTGGGTTCAGTGCCTTGGGGGACTGACTAGCCGTCGAGGTGCCCTGTTTGTTTATTAGATCCGGGTCACCTCGCCAATGGCGGTACTGGTGGCACTCGCCGGGTTTTAGTGGGTAGAGCTGCGTCCACTTACCATCTTTCGGGCGCAGCGAGTCCCACATAGCCGCGTGGGGAGACCCACTCCCCGCGGGATGCCTCAGAACATTTGCCGGCGTTAAAAAAAAATGGAACTCTTTGAAAGTAAGTGTCGTGAACATGACGTGGGAAAAATATACATGGAAACATGCGTGGACGGATAGAGGCTGATGATAATGATACATGGAAAATGACGTCATCGTCGACACGTCACGCAACCAAAAATTACCAATCACAGAGGTAGCAGCGTGTGTTATTAAATTTCGCCATTGTGTGACGTCATAATTGCTTTTTATTCATGCTCGGGGAATATACAAAGTTAGTGCAAAATGATTGGCGTTTTTGATATATTTGACTGCTATTGATATGACTTCGTTGCTACTGGTATTGTCAATACATCAATCTATAATTTACGATTGACTAGTGTAAGGTTCGAGACGGGTGTTCTGTTTGATTCCCACCACGTTTACGAGGAGGAATTCACTGTGCCATGCCCCCGCCTGCATAAGTTACCACTTTCCTGCTTATTCCTCCCATCATTTATGCTTTGCTGTTTGGAATGAAGGGCAGGATAGGCAGTGCAGAGACTTAACATCTTATGTCTTAGATGGGTAACACATTGAAGAGTTGCATGAGCTATTTCCAGGTGAAATCGTTTATATTCAAGGGCGAAGCTGACTACACCACGAGGATCATCTGCCCATTTGATAACAGCTAAATTTTTTTTTATGTCGTCAGGGGGCAAACGAGCAATCGGAGCCTCACGAAGCCCATATACATCCCCAGAACTAAGGCCACGCAGATGCGCCACCCTCCTTTTCCCTTTACTTACTAAAATACTCTGCTAAAATACCTCTACATAAAAAAGCAAGGGCAATCATTATAATGAAACAATTTTTTACGGACTTTATCGCGGTTTATTAAGATTTTTACAAGCGCGACGTTTCGGATAATTTACAGGCTGAGAAATGTCCGAAACGTCGCGCTTTACTTACAATTACAGCAACCATGGTCACGGTAGGACTGAGGATACGTCTTAACATTACAAAGTTTTTGAAACTACCCATTGATACATCAATATTTTGGTTAGTCCTTTCTACGAAAAAAGTGCTAACTGTATATTTTATCTATGACATATTATGCTTGGATTTTGATTTGATAGGGCAATTATGATAAATATGATGCCTCATGTGGTGAGCTGAATCCTCATCTCTATATATTTATACCGTTCCTAGTTTGCAACGTAAGATTCTACAAGTTTACGTAACCAAGTTGAGTATTCATAAATATTATATTATTTTGGCATTCCATAATGAAACATACATACTCGATTCAGGTTAACCATAAGGGAAGACAGGATTTGAGAAATGCTAATAGTACTCGGAATATAAAAGACATTCGTATATACATAATTATATTTCCGTTCGCAAATGTAGGATCCGATTAAAACATGTGCGTTTGATGTTAATGTTTTTGATCATACCGTGAATATTCATGCTTTTACTTCTATTTAGGAGCATTAAAATAAGTGTCACAAAATAATAAGTACGCATCACGGCCCCACCATGGTTCAGGCCTTGACGTGGCGGTGGGACTCAGTAGCCTAGGATGAGCTCAGCACCTTGGGTGAAGCTAATTGAGCCGAGGGGGCTCTTCGTACCCTCTTATAAGAAGAGGGGACAAAAGAGCAAGGGGCAAGGGGCGAGGACAGGAACCTCACCCGATTGTACTGTCCCGATGTTGGAAGCAGTTGTTCTGTGGTGCGGGAAAACCTCTCTGTGGAGGTGGCGTCGGTCCCATGGGGATTGACTAGCCGTTGAAGTGCCCAGTTTGTTCATCAGATACGGGCCACATCACCAAAGGCGGCTCTTGTGGCACTGGCCGGGTTTTAGTGGATAGAGCTGCGTCCACTTACAGCGAGTGCCACATGCCCGAGAACTACTCCCCCGCTGGATGCCTCATGGCATTTTCCGGCGTTAAAGAAAAAAAAAGGTACGCATCACGGTCTATCCGGACTGGGCTTGGGATATTAAAAGAATAGGGATGTTTCATGTAAAATTATATTTTACTTTATTTTACTTTTATTAGCTTTTCAAATAAAATTTTATTTTATTTGAAAGGCTGATATAATTTATTTGACTTAAATTAAAGAAAATTAATTTAAAATGCGTTATTTATCACCCAATATCACGTGACTGCAAACGCCAGTTATAGTACGATGACGTCAATGACCGGTAAACAAACTGCAAGCAGCATTTATCTGCTCTGTGCTTTGACAGAACGCGAGTATGTTTATCGGTCTCTGACGTAATCATGGTCACATGACACTTGACAGCATTGGAGTGTTTTAGCGTTTTAGCGGGAATATTTAGTTTTAATTTTTACGGTACGGTACGGTATGGAGACCGTCGTCCCATCTCGTCGGAAGTCCACCACCCCCTGTGTACCCAAACCTCCACAACACACAAGTCTAACCTAGCCATCAGTTCCTTGGAGGATGTGGCCAGCCCACAGCCACTTCTTCTATTTTGCCTGATCAACACAATATATAATTTTTATTTCCAAACTCATAATGAACTGTTAAATCGAAAATGCGGTTCAAAAGGGAATAAATAACGGGATAGAGGTGCGGACGGTATCGGCTCCCGGAGGTAATGCGCGGCGTTATTTGCTGATTATGAAACAGATAGGCTTATTATGTGTCCAGTTTATCGCCATAGTTGACACTTTAATGTTGTATACTTAAATATGGAAATGTGAAACGTTGTTATTTTGAAATATTATTCAGGTGTTTACGATATGTGAAAGAGTAATGATAATATTTTGCTGTAATTTTTAGTTGCGTGAGTTTTATTATGTATTTAATATTATAATTATAGCATTCTATATAATTCAGGTAATAGGCATTACTCTGAGAACTTATTATACATATACTGACCGCCCATTTTTGCAAAACCAGCTTACCAAAGTTACGGTTCATTATTATTGGAACACACACACACAATTTCATCGAAATCGCTCGTCGTGGTTTAGAAGGAGTTCAGTGACATATTGGGCACAGAAGAATTATATATATAAAAATATTCCACTTTTCCAACACCACTATTTTGACTTTTACTATGGTATCATATTCCCCATGCGTTTCGTCTAGTGGAGAGAACCCTCTCGTCTGCCGAATACGTGCCGCATCAATTTATACGGCTACGTGGAGTACGTGCGCTCGTACGTTCATTAGCTATGCGGTCTCCTCATAACGTCGTCGCACTACCATGACGCAGCAGCAGCTATAAGGAGAATCGACAGGTGCGTGTTTGAACATATTTTTCTGTGACACCTTGAAATATCATTACTATTGTCAGATCTTCGTACATTATTCGCAATACAAGTTTTTACAAGCTTATCTACAACTATGAGACTTTTTTTTTCCTTTTACACCGGGAAATGCTCTGAGGCATCCCGCGGGGAAGTGGGTCTCCCCACGCGGGTATGTGGGACTCGCTGCGCCTGAAGGGTGGTAAGGTGAACGCAGCTCTACCCACTAAAACCCGGTGAGTGCCACCAATGCCGCCTTTGGTGAGGTGACCCGGATCTAATGAGCAAACAGGGTACCTCGACGGCTAGTCAGTTCCTCAAAGGACTGACGCCACCTACACAGAGGGGTTGCCTGCACCACATAACAACCCCTTCCAACGTCGTGACAGTAAAATAGGGTGAGGTTCCCATCCTCGCTCCATGTCCCCCTGCTCTTTTGTCCCCTTTTCTTATAAGAAGGGTACAAAGAGCAGCTCCTTCGGCTGAATTTGCTTCGTCCAAGGTGCTGGGTTCACCTTAGACTACTAAGCCCCACCGCCACGACGAGGCCTGGCTAGTCTTCGGTGATCTCATTTATGCTCTCGTCGTCGCTGATTACAAGGTTTGTACTATGAAAGAAAGAAAGAAAAGAAAGATATAAAATCTATCAATTCTATCAAATCTCAATTCGATCAATCTACGCAAATTACTTCAAGCCACTACCGAATCATCTTCTTTTGTATACCGCATAAGTCACACAAAAATATAATATTGTATCATTTATTTACAGTAATTTTTACCGTCACCGAATGAATGCCTGTCAGATCGCATATGTCATACAAAAATCAGTAGTTGATGCATGCATGTATTAACTACTTACAAAAATCTAGCCATCACCAAATCTAAATATAATTTATACAAAAATGTTATCTTTGATATACATGCATGCTTTTACAACTAATTATAGCGTGCTATGCGCTAATTACAGCAGGCGACAAGCGTGTTCCATTACGGCACCAGTCGTGCGGTTAACACAACAGTTGACATACTGGATTTCGCATCCCAAAACACATATGTTATTTTATGTTTAAATTAAATTTCTTGGACATGTTCCTTTTATATCTTAATGTTGTTTAATTTTGCCGCATAATACTTGCCCGCGTTTTCACGGTGACTTAGTTTTGCAATCGAATATATTAAATTATATGGTTATTGATTAATTTTTAGTAGTATGCTAAGACCCAATTATTAATATATTCATAAGTCAGCTGCAGGCTTAAAAAGTTAAGGATAAAATAATTATAAAATTATTTTTGTAATTTGAAAAGACTATTGATACCTACAAAGTACTAAACTATCAAAAATGAGTATAAAATATATATAATATTATGACGGAATAGAAAAGCTTATACCGCTTGGAACCTACGAAGTGACTTTTTAAATATATATTGGCGGCGAGGTATTGTATAAATAATACATGAGTTCAGAAGGAACCGTGGCCTTAGAATAACGAATTTTGAAATGTCCAGTTCAGGTACGGAGACGGCTTTGGCTTATTGAATTGCCAGTGTGGGTGAAGTAAATGATAAAATATCATCTCAACCCCGAGATCGTTTATAATGTTGGCTTAGCATTTTGTTTTTGGTGCTGCGAGTCTAGTAATTTTGTTAGTGGATTTCGGTTTGGATTGAAACGTAACAGTACATTGAAAAACAAATAATATAAGCTTTTAGATCTCACAGGAACCTCTTAGGATCTCACTAAGATCAATTGAGTATAATGATCAAAATAAAAGTCCATTTGACTTTTATTTGGATTTAAAATGCGGTGTATACTTAGCTATATCAATGACTAGCTATTGCACGCAGGTTCGCCCGCGTTTACTTACCCAACTTAACTCATATTAGTCACAGCTTGATGTTATATAGCCTTCCTCTATAAATGGGTTATCTAACGCTGAAAGAATTTTTCTAATCGGACTCGTAGTTCACGAGATTAGCGCGTTCAAACAAACAAACTCTTCAGTTTTATAATTTTCTAGTATAGATGTTATGTTATGACAGCGTTATTAAAGAAATTGCTACACATCTTATAATGATTATCAGTTTACATGGTTATTTTTATTCCGAAAATAAATATAATCGAATGCTACCTTTTAAAATAAATGAAAAGTTTCATGTATAAAAGTTGTTTCCCACAACGATGCGTAGCTACAATTTTTCCAAAATATCCAATGAGAAGTGTCAGCGTTCTCTATTTTATGATAATCCTCTTTATTATTATTAAAAGTGATTCTTGTATGTCCCACTTTTGGATACGCGGGTCTCCTCATCAATATAAGGTGTTGGGCCATAGTTAATGTATGCATTGGTCCTATGTGAAGTGAAGAACTTATCACACTCTTGAATACTTTGAATCTCATCAGGCATGCAGGATTGGACAGGATGTCGATAGATGCACCGAATAATTTACAATCACTCATTTAAGGTTCATCGGCCAGGCTCAAACATAGACCTCTCACCATGAGTCCACACCTGTACCCATTATATTGGCAGGAAGGAAAGGAATGATGACAATGACTCACTGTCGTCATTCCTTCATATATCTTAAAAAATAAATTCATCAATCAATTCCTAGAAACGATGTGTTATGTTGGCCAACTGTGGTAGGAGATTATATCATGCAAATTTATTTGTAATTCCGCTTCTGTAATTGATACCATATTATTCTAGCATTAAGATTCAAATGAGAACAGAATGCAGCTTGAATCTAAAAAATATAAACAATCCGCGTCGCAGTATTAACATAAACAAACTGTCTGTATTGAACGGAAAATGCAGTCATTCGGATGCCATCGGCGCTCCAGCCAAATACCTCTCTACAGTCTACTCTTAAGCTATGGAATATTTTACGGTCGTATGCTTTTTCTGTGTACTTTTCTTTTTTAGGAGATACTATGCCTTTTGAAAGTTATTTTAACATAATATTTTATGTTTGTTATAAATAAAATTATTTTTTGTCTGTTGTAATTATTGTTAGTTTCAGTCTTTTTAGAGCTGGACACAGGCATTTTCAATGACACCAAGGTGCCTCGAACAGGTTGCTACATGGAGGTCGTCTCATGTATTTGGAGGTTGACTAACTCTAGGATTTTCCGTTCATACTCTCTGTCTAGGAATTATGACGAAACATAATGATCTTAAATACTTATCGTTCATTATTCTTTCGGTGAGAACCTATTGTTACTGGCCACCAATAATTTCAAGTAACCAAGTAACATGATGACAGTTTCATTCATTTCCTACTTTTTTATGTTATTAGGGGGTAAACGAGCAGTCGGAGCCTCACGGCGCCGACGCCCATACACATCCGCACAACCATGGCAACGAAGATGCGCCGCCCTCCTTTTCCCTATCCCTCCAATGGGCCACCGAAAACTCACAAACCGCACGAAACGCGACAGCATAGCTGTCACTTGACGCCGATGTTATGTAGCGTACCACGCCGGTTGTGCCGGCCCAGTTCGGCTACAATGCAGCATGGCACTACCTCTTACAACTGTTTTCCTACTTCTTCTCAAATTTTAACTTTTCCTACAATTTTTGAATATCAGACATACATCCTTTAAAATCTTAACCGTCAATCATACTCTTCTTTAGGAACCTTATCCGTTAAGTATTATTATATGTTAGTTGGATAAGAAAACTCACAGATGTGCTACGTGATGTTAAGATCGACCACTTAATCGAAGTCGCCCATGAACATAAACTAGTTTATCTGGAACTAGCCCAGGCAATTTAGTTATGCCTATCCTGAGACATAAGATGTTAAGGCTTTGCACCCAGTGATTACACTGCCTGTCTTGCCCATCTGTTGCTTGAAACAAGCAAGATGTTGATACTCATGCAGCCGCGACCGCGGCACAGCGTATCCCTCCCACCGGTAAAAGCATATACTCAATTCAACGCTCCACAACAATTTCACACAACCAATCCATTTTAGGTCCAGTGGTGGTAGTGTACCACCACAGGACCTGAAGTGAATTAATAATTGAAAATAATGACGTGTTTTCTTTTAATAAGCGAGCAATAAGTAAACGGCCATTACCTGGGCAGGCAGGCAAGTAATAAGTGACGCAGACACTGCTTCTAAATAATTACACATTACGCGGCAAATAAAAGGCCACTTGGCAAGCGAAAACAGACGTAAACGACCGCGTAGTGATGGGTGATATTGATATCGATAAAACCCTTGGATAGATTTTATACGTATCATTATGATGTATGTAAATGTAAATTTTCATCAATCAATAATCGGAAAATAGTTCAATAAAACAATATTGTTTTCTAATGTTTACGTGAATTTCACTCATTATAATGAAACATTTTTTTTACGGATTTTATCGCGGTTTATTAAGTCTGCTATCTGTGAAAATAGTCTAGATAAAGCTCACCATTATATTAGATTTGATAAACCACAAGTCCTCGCAAAAGAACACCGATTCCAACCAAGGATGATCCGTGAGGCTATTGAAATTAAAAAACATCCAAATTTCAATAGAGAAGATGGCTGGCTCTTACCACCTGCTTGGGATCCCATTATTAATATTATAAAATCAAAATCCAAGCATAATATGTTACAGCTCAGATGAAGTAAAAAAAGGTAGATGACGCACGGCCTTTGCTAATACTGAAGCCACAAAACTAAGCTCCTTCATGTAAATACACGCGCTCACGCACACAGATACACCAAAACTAAGCTCATTTTTGTTAGTATCTTACGAGTCGTCGTGCAGTAAGTTTGCCAAAAAAATACCGTTGTGTGTAATTAAATGGTGTAAAAACAATACAAAAGTGACCAAAGAGTCTAAAGAAATATCGTTTCACACATAAATAAACACAAGACTATATTCTTTTAAGATATTTTAACACTATTTTGAGGTTAATCAACATAAATAATATTATTGCCCCGAAATGACGTATCGGAAGAGTGTTGCCAGAAGTTAGTATTTCTAATAGCCCAATAGTGGGTAAGTCAATTGCAGGCAAAGCCATAGCAAAATAATTAAGTACAGAGGTGACATAATTATTATTTTATTATTTGATCGCTATATGACTGAATCGAAATGACCTCGTATAACCTATGTTGTATTTTTTTTGGGACTCACGTACCCACAGCAGGACTATGTATTTAATTATTTATAAATTCAAAGATTTACCATTTAATAAATTAAAAAAAATGTAACAGTGTGGCTTGCAGAGAAATGTTTTTATAATTTAAATGTTTTTTTTAATGGAAAACGACATATTATGTATTTAATTTAAATTGTGTATTGATAAAATGTGACTTTCTAATTACTATTATAATCAATTATTTCGAAACTGTTATTCTCTGACAATGATTTTAAGGACATGTTGTATTTATCAAGTTTATTTAATTGTAACTATTTTTTCCTGTTAATTTATATTAATTGTTTATTTATGTAAAGTTTTATTTTCACACACCATGTTATGGTAGAATGTATAGAACTTGTTTTTTTTTTTATATCACCTATGTATTTACTACATTCATGGGAATAAATAAATAAATAAAACAATTGTGTCAATAACATATCTATTGAGACAGTTTATAAAGTGATCCTACACGCCTCCTACATATTCGTAATATTATTGTATTTTATAAAAATATTCACTGTCGCATTCACTTATTACCTATTTTTATTAATATACAATTTTAAGGGATATTTAAAAAAATGGCAACCCTTCATTCACTCACACATACTTAAAAAAGTGGCTTCACTTTCTTGTTCCAAGTGCGCTATCTACCTTTTTTTATTGAGTTATCTGAGTGCTACAGATTAAAGATACAGTTAGCACTTTCTGCGTAGATAGAACTAACCAAAATATTAATGTATTATATGGGGTAATTTCGAATAACTTTGTAACATTAAGACGTATGACACCTCAGTCCTCCCGTGACCATGGTTGCTGTAAAGTATCCGAAACGTCGGGCTTGTAAAAATCTTAATAAACTGCGATAAAATCCGTAAAAATTGTTTCATTATAATTATTGTTTACAGTTACAGAATTTTCAAGCCGATATTTAGATGAAGAAAAAAAAGGCATACTTATTGGTCGCAAAGCACCTGCAAACCCACTAATTGTAGAGGGGTGTCTATTGGTGATCACTTATCACTAGGTCTACTAACTGTCAAACTGTCAATTCGTCCGCCTTCTAAAATAATCCGCTACTATCATCCAGCGTTGTGGGAGCAACGTGACGCAATGCCTACTTTTAGTAACAAGATATTGTAAGCCTTTTTTCTTTTCCGTCGGGAAATGCTCTTAGGCATCAGACAGGGGAGGGGGGACTCCCCAGGTTCCAATTCTCGCCCCTTGTCCCCTCTACTCTTTTGTCCCCTCTTCTTATAAGAGTTCACTTGGTTTCGCCCAAGGTGCTGGGTTCACCTAAGGCCTCACCGCCACGGCAAGTCTTAATCTATTTTTTTAACACCGGGAAATGCTCTGAGGCATCCCGCGTGGGAGTGGGTCTAACGTGGAACAATATTATACAAAAAATATCTCTGATTTACAAATAATAATTAAAAATAATAATGTTCCACTGCTGGGCACGGGTCTCCTCCTTGAAATGAGGCGAGAAGGGTGTTGGGTCTTAACACACCTGCAAAGACTTTTAATCTCATCAGACATGCAGGTTTCCTCACGGTGTTTCCTTTACCGATGAGCCAGCGATGGTCTCATGTTCAGGTACGCAAACCCATTTGAAGGCACACAGGGATAAGGATCGAACCCGGACCCTTCACTTAAGAGGCCGAGCCATCATCACCGCTCGTATGATTTACAAAATATGTCACAATGCATGTTATTTATGGCAACTAGTACTCAGATATCTCTTAAATCCATAGTATGTAGATACAAACAGTTAACGATATCGTTAATTTATCTTACAAACATTAAAGTATTTCTTATTTTTATCCACTGGTATAAAAATACTATCATCTTTATATCTCTAAAGCTACACAGCTATCATTCCGTCCCATCTAGTGTTTCTTACATCCAACTTTAAATTCTTTTAAAACTCCCGTGTAGTGGCGTATCGTCGTAGGCACGCGGTTTATGTTAAGAACGGTGAAGTAGTAAAAAGGAACAGCGTT
Source organism: Helleia helle (assembly GCA_963853865.1). Classification (NCBI taxonomy): domain Eukaryota; kingdom Metazoa; phylum Arthropoda; class Insecta; order Lepidoptera; family Lycaenidae; genus Helleia; species Helleia helle. The sequence goes on from OY971423.1 coordinate 1,733,876, forward strand.
TAGTTTCTTTTATAGTTTTATCTCAGGTTTGAGGGCCCTTTCTCGACTGACCTTTTATATCATCGTTTGTTTTATGAAAAAGTATCTTTAGGTATCATGATTGCCCAATGATTATCGTTAGATAATGCATAAATGAATGAATGAATGAATATTACATTATTGTGCACATTACAGAAAACATACATTTTTAATAGCATGAGAGGGGGGGTTCCCCACCATGGTTCAGGCCTTGTCGTGGCGGTGGGGCTCAGTAACCTAGGGTGAGCGGTGCACCTTGGGCGAAGCTAATTGGGCCGAGGGGACTCTTTGTACCCCTCTTATAAGAAGAGGGGACAGAAGAGCAGGGGGCAAGGGGTGAGGATGGGAACCTCACCCCATTGTACTGTCCCGACGTTGGGAGGGGTTGTTCTGTGGTGCGGGACTTCCCCTCTGTGGAGGTGGCGTCAGTCCCTTGCGGGACTGACTGGCCGTCGAGGTGCCCTGTTTGTTTTCTAGATCCGGGGTACCTCACCAAAGGCGGCATTGGTGGCACTCGCCGGGTTTTAGTGGGTAGAGCTGCGTCCATTTACTAGCTGTCGGGCGCAGCGAGTCCCACATACCCGCGTGGGGAGACCCACTCCCCCGCGGGATGCCTCAGCGCATTTCCCGGCGTTAAAGAAAAAAAAAAGCATGAGAGGGCAAACGCGCAGTCGAAGTTTTGGCAACTATCGACGCCCATACACATCTGTACAACTAGAGATTATGCAGATGCGTTGCCCTCCTTTTCCCAGATTTTTCACAGATAGCTACCAATCATATTTTGGAAGCCTTGAAAGTACACGTTTTCGTAAGAGAACATCTTCAAATGTGTCGATATTATTAGCACTTCACTATGATAAGATGCACTAAAATGTTTCTAGTAATTACATAGTTCTGGAACTAGATTAAAGTTTATCTTCGCCATCAAGTATCGATTGGTTAGATTAATTAAGAGTATCGTTGTCGTTCGAAAACGAAACCCAAGTTCAAAGGATGTTTATCACGAAATTAGACGTAGTATTCATAGATATTTATGAAAACTAATTATGTTAATATTATAAACATCGATTACAACAACAATTCATTTAATTAAACTGACTTTCCTTAATAATTTTCGGTCAGCATGTTTTATGATTGAAAAAAAAACATACGATATATTACTGATTTTGAATTCTGGACTAGTATTTATCAGGCTTTTTTTTCTTTAACGCCGGGAAATGCTCTGAGGTATCCTGCGGGGGAGTTGGTCTCCCCACGCGGGTATGTGGGACTCGCTGCGTCCGAAAGCTGGTGAGTGGACTCAGCTCTACCCACTAAAACCCGGCGAGTGCCACTAATGCCGTCTTTGGTGAGGTGCCCTGGATCTAATGAGCAAACAGGGCACCTCAACGGCTAGTCCAGGTCCCCAAGGAACCAACGCCACAGAGGGGTTGTCAAGCACCACAAAACAACCCCCCCCCGATGGGACAGTACAATGAGGTGAGGTTCTTCTTGCCCCTTGCTCTTTTGTCCTATAAGAGGGGTACAAAGAGCCCCCTCGGCTCATTTAGCTTCGCCCAAGGTGCTAGGCTCACCCTAGGCTACTGAGCTCCACCGCCACATCAAGACCTGAACCATGGTGGGGAGTATTTATCAGGCTACAGATTACCCATCTATTATGTCGACATTACCTAAATCTAGGGCCTGTATTAATAAATGAAATACAACAAGTAAAACGTGAAGCCGGTTAGAGTTTCGCTATCCAGATCCACTAGGATTCCCTCGTTTGTATAACCGTCTGCTTCGGTTAACCTAAAAACGCTAAGTTTGAATACAAAAGTTTTCCCCATGATGGCGGGTTAAAATGGGGAGCTCCGAATAAAAATGAATACACTTTGGACTCAAAGGATTTTTTCATCTGAATGTTTGTAAAGATTTAAAACGCTGTAACCCAGTAATGAGAGTGGTTTACGAAATGAATATTTTTGTTACTCGCTAAGTCGTTTCAGTTACTGTTGCATTTTTGTTTAGTGAACGATGATTTAATTATTTACTTTAGCCTCTCCGCCTTATTTTGATAAACGATGGTCTAGTTCAGGGGTAGCCAACCTTTATGCGTTAATGTGCCATATGTCTGGAATTGGGACTACTATCAACTCAAAACGCTTTACTGTCCACAAAATATAGATTATTTTAATATAGCCATCTTCTTTGAGGAATGGTGTTTATTCCTCCAACTCATCTTCCCACCAATGACACCTAGCGCCCAATGTGTGGTAAGAGCGTATCTAATAAGTCCCTGCCTAACAGTTTATAGTGGCGTGTCCAAAATATTGCATCATGTACCATTTAGGGTACGCGTGCCACTGGTTCGCCATCCCTGGTCTAATTGGTATGAATTAACAAGGTTTGAGCCTGACCGGCGATTGCTTAAAAAATTGTATTTTCCATATTATTATCCTTTGCGCCTGATCTTATCAACATATAGTGTTGATGGCTCCTATGAACCAGTATACCTGATCAGATTAGAGGGTGTGTTAAGATTGCTAACCCTCGTAATATCCCTGCCTAATTTCGAAGGGATCAGTTCCCAGCTGCTACATATTAGAGTAGCTCTGCTTTTGCTATAGTAATGCTATGACCCCACCATGGTTAAGCCCTTGTCGTGGCGGTGGGGCTCAGTAACCTAGGTTTTTGTTTCTGCTGGGTAATGGAAGACCCGGTGGTATGCATAAGAAAGCATACCACCGGGCCCGGGGAAGCCCGGGTGTAATATGGGACTCTCTGCGCCCCAAAAGATGGTCAAGTGGGCGGAGACTCTACCCACTAAACCCCAGCGGTGTTCTCCTCGTCGTGTGAGTGACCCGGCGAAGGAGCTGTGGACGTCCTCACCGGGCCACAACGGTGTGCCATCCGGCACTCTTCTCTGCAGGCGGGGGATGGCGTCCCCTCCTCCTTCTCCGCTTAAGGCACCCTGAACACATAAGGATGCCTTACCGATACGCTCATACTATCACAATAAGTCAAACCTGAATGTCATATCATGTTAAATGCTTCCTTTATGTTGTATATCGAGGCTTTTATTCGGTGATTGTTTGGTCATTACTTATTCATACATTTTGGAGAACCCTCGAAATGACACGACAAAACCTTTTGTAGAGTGCAACTTATGCTCGTCTCATGCTTTTGTCACAGCCACTTATGTTTAGTTTTAGAATAATACAATGAAGGTTTATCGTGATTCAGTTGATTTCACATAATATTCAGTGTAGTAAGTTACAGTAGGTATCTATACTATAATATTATAAATTAAGAGTTTGTTTGTTTGAACGCGCTAATCTCAGGAACTACGAGTCCGTTTTAAAAAATTCTTTCAGTGTTAGATAGCCCATTTATCGAGGGAGGCTATAAGGCTATATAACATCACTCTATGACTAACAATAGTTAAGTTGAGTAAATTACGCGGGCGAAGCTATGTATAATAAACAGTGTCTAGTACATCGTTAATATAGTTTATGGGAGATAGTCAATGTCAGCCCTAAATATTATAGAAATAAATAATAACATCCCGAGATTATCTTCTATAGTGACAGGAAGAATTTACTTCCCCACCATGGTCGCCTTGTCGTGGCGGTGGGGCTCAGTAGCCTAAGGTGAACCCAGGACCTTGGGCGAAGCCAATTGAACCGAGGGGCCTGCTCTTTGTATCCCTCTTAGAAGAAGTGGGGATAAAAGAGTAGAGGGGGGAACAAAGGGCGAGGATGGGAAACTCTCTCTATTGGATTGTCCCGACGTTGAGGTGGCATCGGTCCCTTGGGGGACTGACTAGCCGTCCGGGTGCCTGTTCCTCTACAGATCCAGGGCACCTCACTAAAGACGGCATTGGTGGCACTCGCGAAGTTATAGTGGGTATTCGGCACAGATAGGTGCCGCGAGTCCCACATACCTTCGGATCCCACCCAGGGCCGTTGACGGCGCGTAAAGGCGTTTTCCCGTGTTAACAAAAAAACGAAGAATTCACTCGCAAGCACAGAGTACTGTTTAAGACGAGGATGGTACCGCTGCTGGTCTCTCTTTATTCGTTTTTCCGAAACAAAAAAAAGCTTATTTATTGTTTTAAATTAAAAAGTAATTGTTTACTTTTTTGTCATATTTTAATAATCTACAGTTTTCAGTAGTTTTTCCATGACTGTCATGTTTGTCATCAACTTGTTTATCATTATCATTAAAATCACTAGTTATTCCCTACTATAGAGCACAGGACCGTATTTTTACGAACATCAAGGTGATACTGCTACTTTCCCAATAAACGTCGAAACAACTTTTAATTCAATCGACGTCTATTAGCAGTTTCACTTTTACCAAACTTTCAGCTTGATTTTCAAGGCTTAAGTAAGTTTCAGATAAAAATAAATAAACCAGATAATTGAATTTCAGCCCTTGTCTCTATAAGAACTTAATCTTAATAAGAATCTCCGCAGAGCTTGAAGAAAAATTATAGAGAGTATTCCGTGATCTTTTTATTACCCTTATACTAAACTATTATTCTATAATCTTCTATTATCTATTAAAGCAATATACTTTACTTTATTCTATTAAAGAGATAATTGTTGCATATATTGAAAGGATTTTATTTAAAATGATATATTATATTATAAAATTAACCAAGTTTATAACCAAAAATAAGTATATGCTTGTAAGTACACGCATTTTCTTTCATAAGTTAGTACTCTGCTGTGTGTGAATATGACCATTTGTGTAAATATTGATACTATTTTTATTTATAGCCTTTCCATGTCATTAACACTATACATGTTACATCGAAAATAACACTCAAAGTTATAAAACAGTAGTTATTAGTTTGGTTATCATAAAATGGTTTTGATTTTATATTCAGACAATTTTTACAGATAAATGATTAGTTCCGTGTATGTTAACGGTACTATCAAAATCTTAAAACACAAATGCTTCACGTTTGCTATTTTAACTTATCAAAGAGATCAAAGGCAAAACGTACCACCGTATTTGCGGGCTATGCGGCGGATGCTTCAACAACTGGCGTGTATTGACATTACAAAGGAATCCTTGCTAAGTGACCGCTAAACCAAGTGATTGCTCGATTGAATTATAATCTAAGTATCCCAATAAAGAGGAAATTTGATTTTTGTTTGTTTGTTACGATTTAACTCAAAAACGACTCGGTCGATTTTAAAAAAAGAGTAAGTTTTTGACGTGACGACGTCTTATAATTCTATGGAGCCGTCTGCAAGAACGAAAAAACATGACGCATGCGGCGTTACCTCGCTGTGAGGCGTTCCATTTTCTTATGACGTTGTCACGTTCAACTATCTTCAGTAAACCGACTTTACAGGCAACCGTTTTTTTTCTCATTACAATGCTAGTTACTTTAACACTGAGTGACAGATTAAAAAAAATATATATTTATTATCAATGCGGCTGTAAATCTGAGTCACCGTGGGTGAAGCTGCGGACTACAGTTAGTACAGATAAAAATTTACACATTTGTTTACCACCTGTCATATAAATGTGACATAGCGTTGTAACGTTGACATCTGTCGTATATATGTGACAATATTTGTATTCGTTTGACAATTACTGTTTTAGCGTGACAGTAATTGTTTTAGTTTGACCGTTGTCATAATGTATGTGAGAGTTTATTACACGGAGCTTAGCTAGAAAGGAGAACGTTCGACATAGGCGTTATACACTATTATAAATTGTCTACTGAAAAACCTGTCAAAATTTCAGTGTCCTTTTTTACCACCAAGACGGCGTGAATACCACTCCGATCCCCGTGAGGTCACTAAATAATATACATTTAGCAACTAATTAATACAGACGTTGACTTTTTATCACCGCATAAATGACGACTTTATTTTATTATTTACTTTTTATAAAAAGTGTGTCAAATCAATCAAATTCAATTTTTTTTTATTCAAAATAGTACTAATACAGTATCTTTTTGAACGTCAATTGAATCTACCACCGGTTCCAAGGTAAGCCCACTGAGAAGAACCGGCGAAACAAACTCAAACTCAGTGGAACTAATCTTTTCAAATAAGTGTGTGCGTACAAAGTACAGGTGTGTACACATGTCAGAAGTGAAACTTATTTGGCAAACTAATTTTTAAATGTTTAAGCTTGAAATGTCCGAGATTTGCGATTTGACGTTCACTCTATCTCACTCTCTCTCTCTCGATCTTTCTCACTCGCTTTATACATTACGATCCTCTCCTTCTATATCTAAGCTCCGGGGTTTATTAGTTTGGGAGCTGTAATTATAAAAAAGTAATATTTTATAGACTATAAAAGATATATTATCTGGTGAATCGTGTGCATCTAATAAATTATGTTAAATAGAAAGAAAGAAAGAAAGAAAAGAAAAGAAAAGAAAAAATGAAAAGAAAAAAACATTAATTAAATGTCCAAAAGCCATTAAAAACTACCACATGTTAACAACAATATTATATCTAAATAGTAATAATAATAAAGTTTTCTTTAGCAGCTACGATAAGTTTCTAGTTGTTTACTCGTTGAAAAAAAAACATAGTTTCGCTTTACATAATGTATGGTTAATTTTTAGGAGCAGTGTTTATCGTGGCTGAGAGTAGAGTATGTAATTAGTTGGATATGTGGCGAGTCCATCATCTCACAAAACCCGTGATTAGAAGGTTACAGGCCTGAGCTTTCAGCACCTAATTCACCTGACATTCCATCAACAATGATGTAAAATTTCTTGTTCACTAGCAATTCCGCATGCAATGCCAAAGAAGAAAAATAATATCTTGTTCATTTAAAATAATACTGCATTATAATCATTGAAATTGCATTAAGCATTTCAATCTTTATCTTATCTTCATTATTTTTCTAAATGTTCCTTTTACTTTAAGATTTTTTTTTATAGAAGAGGGGGCAAACGGATAGTCGGTTCACGTGATGGTAAGTGAAGAGCGACATCCACAGACACCCGCTACACCAGTGGATTAGCAGGTGCGTTGCCGGCCTTTCAGGTATGAGTATAGATATTGTTTTATAAATATTTTTTTATAGAAGGGGGCAAACGGATTATATTATAGTCGTTTTGAATTTCGTTGTTCGTCGTTTTCACATTTTGAATTTCTGAACATGAGGATTAAGAGAAAACTTTTAAGAATTTTATCATGGTTTATCAAGTTTTTTACACGCCCTCACGCTTATCGGATACAGCAACGATGGTCATGGGAGGACCTCTGTACCTGACAATAAATAAGAAAAGCTGTATACTTTAAAGTTTAAGAGTTTGAATCTCTCCAAGGACAGTTATATTCAGTTCAGTCTACCAAAAAACATACTTAACCTTAGGGTCATGCGTGTCTAACATAGTCACTTTACTAGCGTTGTTACAATTACTACGAGAGCGACACTGAAAATTCTTAGAACTGGCCACTTGTAAACGATATAATAAAAAAAAATGAGTTAAAATTTTCAAAATGGAACTCTTTGGCGACGTCAGAAGTAGAATACTGGTTCAGCCGCCATATAGCCCTGACCTTGCGATTTTTATCTATTCCTGAAAATAAAAGAAAAACTTCGAGAAAAACGTTTTATGGACGCCGAGGAAGCAGTGGCTGCGTTTCAAAAGGTCGTTGAAGGGACGAGAGGGCAATGTGTTTTTCTCAGTGGTTCTATCTGATGCAGCGATGTATTTATGTGAATGAACACTATTTTGAAAAGATATAATAAAACTAATAACTTTCTAATTTGTTTAGTTTTGATTTTCTAAGAACTTTCAATGTCGCCCTCGTATCATCAGTCCCATCATACAATTTGTCCAAGCGCTAAGACTAAATGATGTATGTAATCAAAGACCGACTTTGCTAGTCGTTTTTCTTAAGAATATAATAGAATAATTGTGCCTAAAACTCCGTATACAGATGTCATAACCAGGATCCTAAATTTCACTTAAATTTTTGCATCCATAAATATTCCACAAGCGGAGGATGTACACCATTACAGCACTTATCCAATTACGTCTTGAGAAACAGGACATGGCGTTTGTCAGATCCAACGATACTCTTCTCATTCATATCATTGAGAAAGATGTGTACAATACTTGGCTTATTATCGGCCAAATAATTCTAATTTATAAAGTGATTCCAAAATGGCGTCTCAAGAAAACAGTGTTCATTTGGATGAAGTGTTGAAAAAGTTTGGTGCGTTCGGACGATATCAGATTCAAGCGATATTGCTTATCGGATTCGCATTTTTTAATAATGCAATGCATTGTGTCAATTATGTGATAGTTGCTGAAGAAATTCCATATAGGTATATTTTTAATGTTATTTATTTGTTTGCAATACTTACAGAGTCCATAGTATAGTAGTTTTGTTTTAGTGTCGTTTTGAAGGTCTAGGGACTTAAGTCGCTAAGAAAATACTTAATGGCTAGGTTAGTAAATAGTATGTAGTAGTTAGTCAAGGCCACGATCACGGCTTCTGCGTATAATATTGACTAAGGGGTTTTTAGGGTAACGTAAAAATACTATTATTTTTTACGAAGTAGCGCCATGCTGCTTTGCAGCTGAAGGGGCCGGCACGTCCGGGGAAGTACTTCGCTCTCACATAACATCGACGTCAAATGCCGGCTAATGTCGTCGTGTTTCGTTCGTTTCGGTTTGTGAGAGATCCAGTGCCCCCCCCCCCCACACACACATGACAGCACAGAATACTCAAAGACTACCCCAGGAGGGTACCGGTCGCACAAGCACCGGAGAATCCCTCTCTAGGCCTCCGGGCTCAGGACAGGTACTTGAACCCGGAGACCTGGGCAGCCCCGCGTACCACTATGACCGTGGATTTCTGTAACATTAGGGGACTTCATACCAATCTTGACGCCGTCCATTACCACCTCCAGACGGCGAAGCCGGCCTTGCTCTTTTTTTTCTTGACTCAGATATCCTCTCCGGCTGATACTTCTTATCTCTCTTGTCCGGGGTACAAATTAGAACACTTTTTTGTACCGCGGGCTGGAGTTTGCGCGTACGTCAGAGAGGATGTCTGCTCTCGTCGCCTTGGCAGTCTTGAAGGTAGAAGAAGACACAAGTTTGCGCGTTTACCGCTAAAAAATCACCCTTCGTCGTTCCTCTACAATTTGAAGGCACTTCCCTAACCGCCTCAGCCAGCATTGGGATACTTGGCGTCGATATATCGAGAGATGTGCAGTTTCGTGGTCATTTGGAAGGAAAGGCTAATCTAGCCTCGAAGAAACTGAGCGTGCTCAATAGGGCGAAGCAGTATTTCATGCCTTCACACCGCCTTCAATTATACAAGGCGCAGATCCGGCCTCACATGGAATACTGCTCTCACCTCTGGGCTGGAGCGCCCCAATATCAGCTCCTTCCATTTGACCGCATTCAACGCCGGGCGGCTCGAATCATCGACGACAATGTTATCTCCAATCGGCTTGATTCTTTGGCGTTGTGTAGAGATGTCGGATCGCTCTGCATCTTCTACCGCATCTACCACGGAGAGTGCTCTGAGGAATTGTTCGGACTAATACCTGCAGCAGAATTCCACCACCGGACATCGCGGAAAAACTCCAAATTTCTCGATCTCTCGAACCCACACCATCTCGATGTCCGGAAATCCACAACAAAACGATTTTTACGGCATTTCCTGCCTCGCACGACTAATATATGGAATCAGCTGCCTCCTACGGTGTTTCCGAATCGATACGACTTAGGGACCTTCAAGAAAAGAGCATACTCATATCTGAAAGGCCGGCAACGCACCTGCTAATCCACTGGTGTAGCGGGTGTCTGTGGATATCGCTCTTCACTTACCATCAGGTGAACCGACTATCCGTTTGCCCCCTCTTCTATAAAAAAAAAATATATTTTTCTGTGTATGTACTGTTAGAATAGTCATAAATTATGCGTTAAAAGAAGTAAAAAAACATGATCAATTATTTTTTCTCCCTAAAACGATATCTTTGTAAAATAGCTAATAGGACCGTTAAAATGGCTAATAGGGCCTTTTTGCAACTAACATTTATGTCTCGAAACATTCGGTACTTTTGTTTGTTAAACCAACAAAAAACTTATTTTCGGACATTTTTATTCGGAGCCGTATTTATAAACAAAAGACTTCTTCATTTATACTCAGAAATAAAAAAAACAAGAAACCCGTCTGCGATATTTTCGCAGACAGCCTATGACTAAAAAGGGAAAAACAAGCGTTATAATTTAGTGTGAAGAGTATTATACTGTTCACATTAAATTATAACACTAAACGGAGCACTGTATAGTGTTATCACTATACAGTGTTCCGTGTATTATATTTTATTCGACAGTAAATAACAGATATATTTTAATGTATTAAAAATATAATTTATACTTTAAGAAATTAATACGGATAATTCAGACGCTTACTCAGTTATCGTAGACGATGAAGCTCTTCTAACGAACTTTGGTCATGTGGCCGATGCAATAACTTTTTCCAGTTAAGATTACTAATGGCTTCTAGTTTTGATCTGACTATATTTGTAAATTAAATACATTTATTAAGTCTTTCAATATTTCAAGTACCTACCTGTTAATTTCTTATAAACTTTTTATGTTAAGTATTTAAATACTTAAATAAATATGTAGGTATTACTGAAGTAGGCTTACAAGTTTTTTTTTCTTTGAAATTGAACTAAAAGTTATATATACTTTTGGAATTGCAATATAAAACCTTTTATTTTGATACCCTACTAGATAGATGGGTTCGGTAGAAAAAAAATTGTTTGAACCTCACAATATGACGTCCGAAATCTGCCATTTTGTTTTTTTTTAATGTACCTAGCGTCACTCCCGGTATCAAAACAAATCTAACGACAACTCATACGTTGAAATTACATAATATATTTGAAATAGGATGGAAATGTTTCCAGCCGTTTAGGATGTACAACGGAACATAGAAATCTACATACATTACCCTTCTTCTGTAGTAGTCGGGTAAAAATAAGTAAAGAAGCATTATTATTAATATTGTGGTTTGTGAAGCAAAAGGAGATTAAATTAAACACCCGTAATAAACACATGTTGTGTTCGTAGACGTAATAAGAAGTGTTATTGCTCAAGCCATCTAACACCACACAACATTTAATATAAGTAGATATTTTAGAGGCTTTTATTACAGGCATTATTTATGCATGGGTACATTCGTTTACCTTTTACAAAAAGTTAATGTTAACATGTTGTATCAAGCTTTAAATTTTTGTACCTACTTTATTTACTAAGTATTTTTTTAACAGCTGGTATAGTGATTATATTAATGAAACAATTTTTACGGATTTTATCGTTTTTGTGATTTTTACAAACCCGACATTTCGGATGCTATAAAGTATCCGAAACGTCGGGCTTGTACAAATCTTAATAAACCACGATAAATTCTGTAATTTTTTTTTCATTATAATGAGTGAAATTCGCGTAAACATTAGAAAACGATAGCTGGTATAGCGGTTAAGTAAATACATATACAGAACGCGGTTTTTAATACTATTAAGGGCTGATAATAATTCATATGATGAATAATATTAAGTGAATGAAAAATTATGAATGTATTCAAGAAAGTTTATTGCTGTTATATAAACCAGGAAACATTTCTTTAGACTTTAGAACTTATTATAGGACTGCGTTAATGTTGCAATGCACTGACAGCGCAAGAGCCCTATGTAAAAAAATAATAGCTAGAGTAGCTAGTATATATCACCATACATCTTGTGTTATAACAAAAATATTTCCTCATTCACAGATGTAGAATAGAGCAATGCGAGACGTCGAAAGTTTTTAACACGTCATGGTACAATTTCACGACACCGTCGGACTATCGAAGTTGTTATAAATACGGTTCGAGGAGCGAGGAGTGTTCTTCCTCAAGTTTCAACACGTCAATTGTTGAACCCTGTTCCGAATGGATTTACAAAAGCGACGAGACTTTTGTGGCTGAGGTAAACTGCAATTATATCGTGGCCCCAACTTTTCATCGTATGTACGAAAGTTTTGAATGTTTTAAAAGATTTTGTTTGGTTTATCATTTGGATGCTTTTGGAATATGGTATCAGGTATTTGGTGTATTCAATATGTTATCATCATCATCAAACTTTTTCGTATAGTGCTATAGTTTACTTTTGACACATTCAATGAACATTGTTTGCTTCCAATGAACGTCAAAATATTTGCATCAACTAGGAGAGGCAGGCGGCGACTGCACGGATATCGTCATCCCATCCACAATATCAATAGGAACTAGAAGTGAAATATTGTAATCTCAATAAATTTTTATTACATATATATGTTCAATAAGTTCAAGGCCTCCTTCAATGAACGACAAAACGACCGATCCCTTGCCACTCGCATCTAACACGGACCGGCTAACACGGAGATTATCTTACCACCTGGTTAATGGCCGACAAACACTTCGTCTATCTAAACGCGGCCTCCGCTCTTGAACCTCATTGGCCCATTAATGTTGAAATCGGCAGTGGACGGATAAAGGCTGATGATGATGATGATAACGATGATGATGATGATCGTGATGATCTAATTTCATTTTTAATTTCCTGGCACCAATACCAGCATGTGATTCAGAAAAATGCATAGATTTAATAATCAGGACCTAGCACAAAGAGATCTAGTCTCGGTTAGTTAATACTTACGGGCGCCGTTGATCACTTATCTTCCAAGTATCATGCAAAAATTTACATTAAAAATTAGTTCATATTTTGTTGTATTTGGTAAAATGTATTCCGTGTTCAAATTTTATTATGATATTTAAGTTTTATGAATCCTATCTCCTATTTTCAGTTTGGGCTTGCATGTCACGAATGGAAACGAACATTCGTTGGCACAGTACATAACATCGGTTTAATGTTTGGACTATTCTTCCAAGGACAACTCTCTGATAGGTAATTTTACTTTTGAACTTTGACTTACATTGAAACAAATAAAAATGTTACAACTAGCTTGAAATTAATATCATAATCTATTTACTATTGCAGAATAGGACGTAAGGCAGCAATTATTATTGCTGGGATTTCAGCTGCCGTGTTTGGCTTAGCGAAAAGTTTTGCTAGCTCTTACTTAATATTTTTAATTCTTGAATTATTTGAAGCTATATTTGGTGACAATTGTTCACCAGCTTTTATAATGAGTAAGACATTTTCTAAATCATCATCATATTTCATTTCATTTTCGTTGGTATGTAGTTATGTTTCATTTTCAGGTGTGGAGCTAGTTCACAGTGATCATAGACTTAAGCAACAAATATTTTTTTGTGTGATATTTGCTATGGGTGGTGTGAGCTTCTCTGTGGCTGCGTATTTAGTACCCTATTGGAGAAACTTCATTCGTGTGATTTACGCCCCATCCCTACTGTTTGTTCTTTTCTATTTTGTCATGGATGAAAGCGTACGATGGCTATTGAGTAAAGGAAAAAAGAAAGAAGCTATTAAATTATTATTAAAAATGGCTAAAACCAATCAAGTTTCTGTAAAGGAGGAATTTCTTGTAAATATAAAATGCGAAGAAAATAATACCAAGAACTCGCCCTTGAGGGAGACCTTCAAATCGAAGATTGTTGTAAAAAGGTTTTTAATATGTTTAATTTGGTGGATTTCATGTACTTTTATTTGTTTCGGATTACTCGTAAACATTGTTTCATTAGCGGGAAATAAGTATTTGAATTTTGGAATAATGGCATTATCGGATATACCAGCGAGCTTGGCTATGGTTTATACACTAAAGAGGTTTAACAGGAAGAAGCCATTATTTGTATCGTTTTTCTCCGCCGGAGTACTATGTTTAGTGCAATCATTTGTTCCTAAAGGTCAGTTTTATATCCTAGTATTAACATGAGCGAACTTTATACGTCCTATTTGGGTATGGGTCTTTTTTTCTAAAACAGGCGAGACGGTACTACTCCATAGCTTAAAGAGATCTCAATAAATAAAAAAAATATCGTGAGACTTGCCTTTATCCCTGAACTAACGATATTGACACGGTGTATATTCTTATGAATTTCTTCTTCTCACAAAACACGAGAAATTTATAAAAACCTTTTTTTTAAGAATTGCATTAGTAGGCTCGAGCCCAGACCTCTTCGATACACCGAGTAAACAATCGTTAACATAGACAATAGATCAGTTTTTTTATGTCATAAGGAGGCCACCGAGCAGTCAGAGCCTTATACGTAGTGAATATCGATGCCCATAGATATCCGCAAAACAAAAAGTTTTGCACATGCGTTGCCCTGCTTTCCTCTGTAAATGGGTCACCGAAAACGCACAAACAGCACGAAACGCGACAGCAATGCTGTCACTTTACGCCGGTGTTGTGTGCGCGAGAGGTACCACCCCGGTCGCGCCGGCCCAATTCGTCTGCAGAGCAGCATGACACCTCGTACTATCATCAGGTTTTTGATGATTTGATATAAGCTTTTGATAGTATTTTCTTACAAATGGTAGTTTGGTGTTTTCAGATTATTTGTTCCTGTCAACTGGTCTGTATTTCATGGGGAGATTCTTATCCACGTTCACATTTGCGACGGTCTACATGTACACTTCGGAATTATTTCCAACATATTCTAGAAACTCGATGCACGCGCTATGTTCAGCGATCGGACGAATTGGATCTATTATAGCTCCCATGACACCGTTACTGGTGAGTAATAAAAAAAAATAGATATTTTTGCAATTTTGTGAGCGATAAAACTGCGGGAGATAGATGTTAGTTATTATACTAATGTTAAAAGGCAACTTTTTTGATGTTTGTTAGGATTTTTATTTGGCGTTTCAGATAATGTGTTGAAACCTTGACCATATTTGACCTCCTATAATTTTGTAGCTATAATCAGGAACGCATTGTCTAACTGGAAAACTCTTATAAGAGCATCACCTGAATCATGAAGTTCCTTATTTTTGATTCTTATTATTCTCTAACCTTATTTTTTTAAACATTACAAAAAAATTAAAACATCTAATATTTTATAGATTAATTTGTGAATGTTGAAACTAAAACTCGCAAATTATTATAATGATTGACTCTGAAATCCAAATCTAATATCCAGTAGTCAGCGTCCACTCAATTTGATGGAGAAACTTCTGAAATATTTACAGATTCAATATAGTGAAAGTCTACCGACGGTAGTTATCGGTAGTATATCCATCGTCGCCGGCCTAACGACGTTACTGGTGCCTGATGTGGCCAATGAACCTTTACCTGATAATGTGCAACAAGCAGAAACTCTCGGGACGAAGGAAAACATACAAATGAACGACATCGTGAGATGAAGATTTAAATGTACATTTATATAAAGTTGTTATAGTTAACATAATCGGAAAATAGTTTTTTCATTAAAATTTTAAATTAACACGGTTTTTGTCACTTCTAAAACTATTAAAAACGGAATATTTACCATTATTTTCAAATTAAGTACAAAAACATAGTAAATATCCCTCATAAATCTTAAAAGATTTTATATAAAAACAATTATTTTTGCTTTTAAAACTATTTAAAACGGGATTTACCATGTTGTTGAAAAAAAAATCGTTGGTTATTCCGAAATTGTTTTTGCAAAACAAAATTGAAAAACATGGTAAATGTCTTGTTTCTCGTTATGTTCTCTTCAAAGATATTGTTTGAAATGTCTGGATAGCTAATCATTAGATCGATAATCATTAGCAAGTTAAATCTTTTGTATTTAAATAGGATTTTAGGGTTTTTATATAGAAAAGGTGAAACAGACATTAATTTTACCTTGTGGTAAAAGATCACTGGTACGCATACACACTCAAAATACTGTAGGGCTTCCAAGTGCCTTTCCTATTTTGGAATAAAATAAAATAATTGAATATTGCACAATTTTGCTTTGGATATCCAAGTGGTAACTTACGATCCTGAACATAGTTTTACTTGGACATTATTTGAAATTATCTCTATTGTATTAATTATGTATTGCTTTTGATATTTATTTATCTCACCCTCTTTTGTACGCCAGCAATTATGATAATGACCTTTCGCCATGTTTATTTTTTCCTCTCGCCATCATCATGGAAGCTTTCTTTATTTAATGGCTTCTTTGACGAGAAACAAAATGGCCGTCCATTAATTTTAAATTACTATCCCTCGGTTTGGACGAGAATGATACGGATCATTTAAAATAATTAATTGCACCCCTGAGATTATGTGCTTTATTTTATTTAAAATTAATTAAAATGGTTAAGCGCAAGATTTAAATACCTATGGTTTTAAAAGTATAGGCTCACTGTATGCTATAGGTACTCGGTAAGTCATATTTTATTAGTATTCTGGATCACTTTTTTCCATCATAGAAGCGGCCAAGACCAATAAAGGGTTGATCCGAAGAAACTACAGTAATGTATTTTTTTTTAAAAAAAAAAAAGAAACTACTTAAAACTATACTTACTTAGGAAATATATCGAATTATTTTTGTAAAATGCATGCATTTTACAACTAAAATGATGAAATATAGATGCAGATTCGGAGCGCTGAATAACTCGACAAAGACATACACGGACATACAGGTGGCATACAGTTGGGAACATATTAAAAATGTAGAATGGAAACCACATAAAAAGTTTTCTAGCAGATCATTAAAACTTAAAAATATTATTAATACTAGTTTGAGGTGTCAAAAGAAATGGAAAAACCACATATCCTTATGATAATCCTTAAACGTGTTTTGAAAAAACTAAATGCCTGTTATCAGATAAAGAGGAAAGTAAATCGTTATAAAACTACATTTTAAGAATTTTATCGCGGTTTAATTGTTATATTCCCGATGATTTCGATACTTTACAGCATCCATAGTCACGGGAACTCTGAGGTGTCAGACGTCCTAATCTCACCAAATAAGTAAATAAGAAGTGGTGAAATGTTTAAAGTGGTAAATTCCCGCATGCAGAAGATAATGACAATCGAACATATATTTTAAAAAATAAATCAAAACTAATTAACTGAAATCGTTTCACTGAATTTAATGGCAGTCTTGCAAGAATTTCGTCGTTATTTTGTCATTATTTTCGAAATCTCATTGAAAAAATATTAAGGACGTTTATCTGAAGACTGATATACATAATTCCTCTTGTGCCTCGTTCCTGCGACGTAAACGGTAAGTATCGGACCCAGTACTTGCTAAGTAAGTCGTAAGTAGGATGTAGGCTGACGCCCACTCGTCCGATCATTATCCTGTTTATAGAATAATGAAACTGCTTTGCTGTGTTCAGGAAAGATACAAGTATGTTATGTTTTTTTTTATGTTAGTTGGCTAGGCAAACTGGCAAACGTACCACCTGATGGTAAGTGGTCGACGTCGCCCATGAACATAAACTAGTATACCTGGAACGACCCCAGGCAACTCATTTATGTGTTGCCTATCCTGAGACCATAAGATGTTAAGGCTCGGTGCCAGTAATTACACTGCCTGTCTTGCCCTTCTCTCCGAAACACAGCAAAGCTGTTTCACGGGAGAAACAAGCAAGATGGTGGTACCCATGCAGCCGGGAGCGCGGCACAGTGCTTCCTTCCCACCCTTAAAGAAAAAAGGTAAGTAGAACAGATAATGTAATAGCATCAAGACTAGCCATCTAACCTTGAGGGGTTAGATGGTAAGTCTCGGCCTGAGGGATGGGATGAGCTAGTTACCTGGGCCGTGGACTCGTTATGTTATCGACGTGCGGTGGCTCCTGTAGAAGCCAATGTAAATTAAATACCAATTTACTATCTTCTCTCATAAAAACACTGTATAAATATTTTTTTCATAGGTACTCGTATTTGGAATCTGGTTTTTATTTTTGACAAAGATTACTCTAACAGGATGTCAATACTGACCCCCACCATGGTTCAGAAATGGCGGTGGGGGTAGCCTAGGGTGAGCCCAGCACCTTGTGCGAAGCTAATTAAGCCGAGGGGGCTCTTTGTACCCCTCTTATAAGAAGAGGGGACAAAAGAGCAGGGGGCAAGGGGCGAGGACGGGAACCTCACCCCATTGTACTGTCCCGACGTAGGGCAGGAATTATTCTGTGGTGCGGGACAATCCCTCCGTGGAGGTGGCGTCGGTCCCTCGGGGGACGACTAGCTGTCGAGGTGTTAGTGTATTAGATCCGGGGCACCTCACCAAAGGCGGCATTGGTGGCACTCGCTGGGTTTTAGTGGGAAGAGCTGCGTCCACTTACCTTCTTTCGGGCGCAGCGAGTCCCACATACCTGCGTAGGGAGACCCACTCTCCCGCGGGATGCCTCAGAGCATTTCCCGGCGTTAAAGAAAAAAAAAAAGATATCAATACTGATGATTTGTTTCCCTCCAGTAAAAATTCAGTTGAAAATCATCGAACCATTCCAATTAAGTTGTTCCGAGAATTTCTAAGAAATTAATATCTCTGAGAAATCGTTCGTTAGATTGGCCGCTGGTTAATGGCGAATAAAATTAATACACTACAGTTTTTGACATTTGCCCATTAGTTCAAGTTATTATTATGGTTGTAGCATTTATAAAAGTGCTACTATTTTCCCGACTTTATCCACCTGAGCTTTGGTATTTATTTATGTTAAGAGTAGACATACTAACAGACGAGTGACGAGCTAAATGGTCAACGTCGCCCATGACCACAAACAAGCTAAGCCCATGCTATTCGTGGTATTTTAGGCATTGCCTATCATAAAATAAGCATAAAAATAGATTCTAGGCTATTTTTAACTTTCGGAACGAATCGGGTGTATTCGTCACCAGTATTGAAAACCGTGTCGTTTATTGACTTGTGAAGTTCAAAGGAAACCTGACAAATAAAACTATTTTTTTAAATATCTGTGATTAATATTATTTCTAACAATAATAAATTGTATAATGTTTCTCTCAGACGACCTCTGTGGTTCAGTGGTTAGCGCGTTGGCGCCCAAGCCGAAGGTGGCGGGTTCGAATCGCGCCAGGGAACAAAAAGAAAAGTTTTCTGTGTTCCTGGGTCTCTATGGATATGTATTAAATATGTGTATAATATAATAAAAATCTTAAATATATGTATAGTATAAAAGTATTAAATATATTTCCGTTTTCTGGTACCCGTAAAACAAGTTCTTCGAGAACTTACCACGGACCAGATTGACGTGGTGTAAAAGCGTCCATAGAAAATATTATTATTCTTTCATTTTTCTTCCTTTCTTTATAATTTAAGCAACTCCTATTACGGACGTATTACAGACGGGGTGTCCGTCTGTAATACGTCCAGTAAAGTCCTGCTAGGGACCTACCATGTGGTGGGGGTCACTGAGGGAAGTGGACAAGACCCAGGCCACATTGAAAATCCTTGGGAAGGCCTTTGTCCAGCGGTCGTCTATCGGATGAGACGTCTCAAATTTCGGATTCAATGATAAGAAGAATACTATGGAAGTACTTCTTGTTCTGATGATTAGAAATTATTTTGTCATTAACAGATATTTGCAGATCGCCTAACGCTCATTCAAGAACTACCTGCAGCAGCTGCTACGGATACATTTTAATGATAATTAGATATTTGAAAAACATAGGACCTAGAAGATTATAATAGTCTCATTTTATCTTATCTCGTCTCATCGTTTCTTATCTCATCTCATTTTATCTCAAACCATTAAAGTGAACGTCTGTTGAAGACAATAACAAAGCCTTCAATTAATTATAACGACAGTTTAATGTAAATTTTATTCGCTGATGACCGAATTTTAATAAAGTGGAGTAACACTCCACGAATTATGGAGCATATTCTTAAATACCAGAGGCTTCGGGGATGAAAACGGATATATTGAGGTACCGCAGTTTGGTATTTCTTCGATACTTACGTGGCGTTTTTTTTTTTTATTAATTTTTAATTTAGTAATAATTATACAATAATATAGTAAATCTATAAAATAAGAAAGTATATAGGGTAAAAGGTAAAGTCATTGCCACTCCTCCAATGTGCTAATTATATATTGCTATGATAATAATGTTTGGTGAAATTATTTTGTTTTTTTTTCTTTCTCTAGTCTCGCATCTTCTTTATTAATAAAATATTATTATATTGCAGCTATTCAGTTAATTGATAATCCAAAATCTTCTGATACCTATATATAATTATACCCCTGGGCAATAGATTCAAAGATTATTGCTTTTAATATTTTTAAAACATTTTAGTTATAACATGTGCCAATATATGGGATCATCAGTGAAAATAATACGTATTATGATTTTTTTTAATATTTCAGTTTGCACCCAATAATTATGGCTTTTTTCTTTATAAATTGCGACACTCATAGGTTTACGGTATGTTATATTTTATTTTATTTATTTACTTATTTAAATATGTATAACCATACACACTGTTACAATCCAATACATCAGTCATATCTAGTACGTACACATCCATTTTTTTTTAACCCAATTTAATTGATGTACATGATTAATCAAGGGACATACATGACACTCATTCATCAGCTCACTTGAAACTCATCAAAACGTTTTCAGAATATTCCATGAATTGCAAAAAACGGTTAAAAACAGCATTCCGTCTGGAGAGCCCTCAAAAGCATTGGAGTAATTAATATAACAGACGTTTTTTGTCCCATCATATTTCATGACATTCGTCGCTAGCCGGAGTATAAAGGAATTCTGACACTCTATTCATCTTAAGGGCTTGCATCGTGTCATGGAATGGCGATTTAATATTCAAATTTTTACGAGTAGGTGCCTTTTTTAAGGTTCCTTGGTGGATATTTTTTTTATTACATCATGGAAATTTTTTGATGTGTCGTACTGAGAATTCCATCCCAGGAGAGTGTAAAATAAATTCTTGGGTTGGTGACTCTCGTTCCTTGACACCGCTGGCTACCTTTTTTTTCTTCTTCTTCTTTTCTGCTGGGAAACACTCTTAGGCATCCCACGGGGGAGGGGAGACGCCTCAGGCGGGTATGCGGGACTGTCTGCGCCCAAAAGATCGTAATGTGGACGCAGCTCTACCCACTAAAACCCTCAAGGCACCGACGCCTCCACAGAGGAGTCTTCCACACACCAAAGAACAACCCTTCCCAACGTCGGGATGTGCAATGAAGTGAGGTCCCCATCCTCGCCTCTTGGCCCCCTGCTCTTCTATCCCCTATTCTTATAAGAGGTGTACAAAGAGCAGCTCCCGCGGCTCAATTTGCTTCGCTACTGAGCCCCACCGCTACGACAAGGCAAGCCGTGGTGAGGAACGCTGACTACCTAAAATTACCATTACCATTTGTTGGCTCGTGTACAAGTTCTATAACTCCTAATCTAAACAACATAAAAACGTTTCTTTGTTCTAGTTCTGCTATCTATACTTCGAGCTACATCATCACTATTGTCTAACTTTATCCGACCCTTGCTGGACATAGGCCTCTCTCAATGAACGCCAAGACTACCTGTCTATCGCCACCCGCAAGCAACTAGGTCCTTTCTACGGTTTGGTCTATGCTAACAGCCTTTTGGCCCTAATGATTTATTGGTTAGTGGGTAAGCCCGTTGGCTCACCTAAAAATTTTTATGAGGGGGGTTGGCACTCCAACCGTGGAATCTACGACCTCACGGCCTCCTGGCAGTTTCTGTGGCGGATCTGTGCCGCATCACCATGGATGAAGCCAGGTCTTTCACTGAATGTCGTCGTACTATCTAGTAAGAGCTTCCAGTAGGAAACTTTAGTATACACAGTGGATCAAAGGTAAAACAATGGATTTTAAACATTAATATATTTAAAAACCGAGTGTTCCAAAAGACACGATCGGCCCTGTGACCTAATTCATTAAAATTGTATCCGCGCTTCTCAAAATAGTACATTTTTAATGCAACATTTATAATGTAATGCGAATAAAAAAATTATTGAGTTATATTAATAATGTACATATTATTATTTTATCATTTCAGCTCATTGTGGTTTAATTAAAGAAAAACTACTGTTTCCATGATAATCGAGGTATCAAATGATTATATAAGTACTTGTTTTACCTGCGATTCGCCCACATTAACTTAGGTTTAAAGTTATTGGAGAACGTGGCCCTGTTGCGATGTCCGCATAGGTTATGTGTTCCAACAATCATCTTGAACTTGAGGTGGTTCAAGGTATTTCCAGCCTCAAAATTAGTATGATGATGTCCTCCCAGACGTATCCGTCGATGGCGACGCCCTTAGCTTATGTTAGCCTGGGCCCTTGGATGGGCGCGAGCGTGACTAGCAAATCTAAATTTGGTTTTGAAAGTCCTATTGCAGGAAGCACAGTGAAAAGTGCCATTGGAGTTATATGTGTAGTTGTAGGACGGCTTGGGACGAGTTTTCCGGAGATGGCGTTTCGCATCAAGATCTTCGAGACGGGTGCGTTCAAAATTTTCTAAGCCCGATTTGATTGCGGTTCGCCATTCCATCCTCTGATTAGCAAGCTCCTCCCACAATTCACTTGGAGTGCCGACAGCAGTCAGGTGGCGTTTCAGAACATCCCTATACCGTAGAGAAAACATCACAAAAATGAAAATACTGCAACCTTTTTTAAGAATTGGACCGACATAAAAATATTCAAAACCAACTAGTAGTTCCAGAGATTAAATCGTTTCAACAAACCTTCAGCTTTATACAGCATAAAAAGCTTTTCCTTTCATTACATTACTTTTAATGTAAGTGCTGTTTATTAAGGATGAAAATCCACTAGTTGTAATTAAAGTGGATGAACAGGAAAAAGATCTATTTTCATTATCCTGGAGGACAATATTGAGATCTCTCTGCTTATTCCCGGGAAAAATGGGGTGATTCATATTCATAATGCCCGGGAAATGATAAGTTTTCATTATTCACAAGACGAGACGGTCGTTAGTGCTTGATACATTTTAAAGTTTATCTTGTTATGTAGGTTTCGGGTACTTTGTCTCATTTATATCTGTTTATTAATTATTCTTAGTGAAAATTATTTTTAGCTATGGATGACATAAAAATACCATCAAATGTCTTTTGAATTCATTTTTAAAATCCCGGAAAACAGTTGCAGGTGTGAATCAAGTAGCTTAATATTAAAAGTACCTGGTTTTTTTAAAAAAATAAAATGACATTTTCTAAAAATGATTCCTAGCTAGATCGATTTATCGCCCCCGAAAACCCCTATATACTAAATTTCATGAAAATCGTTGGAGCCGATTCCGAGATTCCAATTATATATACAAGAATTGCTCATTTAAAGATATAAGATTAATAATTCAGATAATAAAAATAGAATAAATGACATTCGAGTCATGTTTAGACCCGATTCCCATGATAAGCGTTTAACGAGCGTTTTAATAACGCGTGTTAATAGTACCTACATGCATTGTATTGAAGGTGTGCACATGCTATCGCGCGTTAACATGTACATGTAATAGTTAACGTGCGTTAACGTGTAATAGTTAACTACATGCATAGTTTGATTTGATCGTGGTCCTCCGAGTCCTCCCGTGACCATGGTTGCTGTAAAGTATCCGAAACGTCGGGCTTGTAAATTTCTTAATAAAGCGCGATAAAATCCGTAAAAATTGTTTCATTATAATGAGTGAAATTCGCGTAAACATTAGAAAACAATAAAAGTTTCACTTCAAAATTTACCGGTGATACATATAGAGTATGTAAACGTATTCCCATACATGCCCAAAAATAGCATGCTTAAAAGTAAGCATGCTCCTAAGGTAACCTGCACAAACGGGTTCGAAGCACGCGCCCTCTTCTACCCGCGTCTCGGTAGCATGCTCAAAAATCAAATGTTGGTTGATTTTTAAGCACGCTCATTGCTATCAATGTGCGACAAACGTGCTACTAATGAGCACTTGCTCAATAGAAGGATGCTTTCGTGCTAGTAATGACCACCTTTGACCGTACTTCTGCGTAAATACCACCTTACTAATTTCTTGCCAAATTTATTTTTTCTTTTACGCCGTAAATGCTCTGAGGCATCCCGCGGGGGAGTGGGTCTTCCAGGCTGGTATGTGAGACTGCTGCGCCTGAAAGGTGGTAAGGTGGACAGCTCTACCCGCTAAAACCCGGCGAGTGCCTCCAATGTCGCCTTTGGTGTGGTGCCCCGGATATGTTGAACAAACAGGGCACCTCGACGGCTAGTCAGTCCCTCAATCGACCGACACCACCTCCACAGAGGGGTCGTCCCACACCACATAACAATCCCTCCCAACGTCAGGACAGTGCAATGGGGTGAGGTTCCCATCGTCGCCCCTTGTCCCCCCACGCTCTTTTGGACCCCTCTTCTTATAAGAGGTGCCCAAAGAGCAGCTCCCTCAGTTCAATTTGCTTCGCCCAAGGTGCTCTGGGTTCACCTTGAGCTACTGAGCCCCACCGCCATGACAAGGCTTGTTCGTGTGACGTAATTGTGATGGAAATGAATTCTCCTTATTGCAAATCATGATAATATACGTTGATTCATTACCAAATAGTTTCCCCCTTGGCAGTAATTACAGCAGGCCGCCATTGTCAAATGCACTCTGACCCAGGGCAATTGAATTAGTATGGGATATTACCTGGAATAATTTATGCTCATGCAAATGATTTATAATGGCCACTGTTAACAGTAATTAATGTTTGGTTTGTGATGTCTTCATGTTGATCTTGTTTAGGGATCAGCTACCTTCACGACTAAACAGTAGATTAAAGAGGATTTTACCTTAGGACGAGGGATACGATTGAGTGGATGTACCTTTATATATATTTCTTCTGTGTAAGCGGCTGGACCGATTTTGATGAATATTTTTGTGTGTTCAAGTGGACTCGAGAATGGTTTATTCACAATCCTGTTCACTATAAAATCTTAAATACAAGACGTCTGGGGGTCCGCTATTGTAAGTATATTTCTTTGGCACAGTAGCCTGAAATAGCTTGATGAATCAAGCTTAAGAGGAGTAGATCTATTTTAACTGTGAAGGAAGCATTTAAAATTATAAAAATACTAGCAGTTGCGGGCTTTGCCCGCGTAAATTTTAGATTTAGTTTAAATTTTATGGGTTGTCATAATCTCTTACAGCCTGTATTATAGGTATTTGAATTTAATTGTTTTGTTTTCACTACTATCGGCAGTCCCTGTGACTGGTTGGGTTAGTTTTTTTTTTAAATGGGTACAAACATAAAAATTATATAGAGCAGTTTGGAAGATAATTAATACAATATTTTCAATACGAAGGTAGATAACAAGATCCAATTAATTGTAAAGTTAAAGTACTAAGAGGTGCAGGTGCGGAGGAACTTCAACAAGCATTTATTATGGGGGATTTGAAGCTTATTGTCTCCCGTAAATTATTGACTCACTTTTTGTTTGCATCTTATTAGCTTCCAAAGAGAGATTTATGTTCTTTGTTCATGATCGTTTGTAAATTAATTAATATAGTATTTACTGTTATATGTTAGTTAACAGTGGCGTCAGTAGTTTATATTATAACGTACAGACAAACGGACAGACGAACCTAATGCCTGGATTTCACAGGCCCAGTAGCAGGCGGTCAGTAAAGGACAGTAAGCCCCATTTCACACGTTCCGGTTGCCGAATAGCCGGCGCCGGGTATCCGGTAGCGAAATGTAAGAAAATTACGCCGGTACATGTGAAAGCTGCCATACATGCCCATATAGCTCGCTACCGGTTATCAGGCGCCGGCTACCCGGCAACCGGAACGTGTGAAAAGGGGCTTACTATCTGTCAGCTACTGGATCCGTGAAAACAAAATTGGGGGTCTGACTAGCCGTCAACGTGCCCTGTTGCTCAATAGAATCGGGACAGCTCACCAAAGTCGGCATTGGTGGCACTCACGTTATTACAGGGGTTATTCGGCACAGATATTATGTGCCGCCGAGTCCCACACACCGTCGGACCCGTGTTAAATATTGAATGTAAGTCAACGCTGCATTATATTATAATAAGTTTAATCGGTATTAACATCTCCTGATCTTGTTTTCCATGAAGAGACATGAAGGCACTCTGACCTTGTATCTCACTTTAAAATTGTTCATAAGTTGAATCCGAATGCTCGTATATGATAACTTTATATCCCAGGTGTATGTAACTGTGTCAAAGTGTGTCAGTGTGACCGTGCGACATTGTGTGATAGCGTGACTATGTGATTATAAGTCATTACCAGGTAATACCTAAGTGCTTCAGTTTGATGATGTAAAGATGTGAATTATGTGTGACAACTTGCGGTACATCATAATGGTGTAAAAACTGTCAGTGTCTGCTTTCCATTTTGACTGCGTTGCAGTATTATTTGTGACGGAAAACGGTGCCGATACGAGTGTGTCAGTTTGTTGAAGTTATATGTTAGACTATGACCATGACAGTGAACAGATGTGAGATGATGTTATTGCTCCACTACATTATCGCCGATGATCGTTAATCGTGTGATCGTCTTTAATCGTCACGATCATCGTGCAATCCACACTATCGGCAGTAATCGTCGAGTAATAATTTTGTTGATCGTCCGCCGTACAAGATGGACGTGGTCGTAAATGTGATGGGTTGACAGTGTCACAGGTAGCCAATATATGTCACTGTGTGAAGGAGTGAGCTTCATTACTGTGAGACGTAGTGACTATGTCCCGGTAAGTGTGACGGTATGTGGTAAATGAGGAGGGAGTACAGGTATAAATTATAGCATATTATAATAAGTGTTATTCTGATACTTTTTTTGTTAGTTGGATAGGCAAACTGGCAAACGTACCACCTGATGGTAAGTGGTTGACGTCGCCCATGAACATAAACAAGTTTACCTGGAACGATCCCAGGCAACTCATTTATGTGTAGCCTATCCTGAGACATAAGATGTTAAGTCTCGGTGCCAGTAATTACACTGCCTGATTTGCCTTTCTCTCCGAAACACAGCAAAGCTGTTTCACGGGAGAAACAAGCAAGATGGTGGTACCCATGCAGCTGGGAGCGTGGCACAGCGCTTCCCTCCCACCGGTCTTACGTAATCGTCATGAAACGATCGGTGATGTGAGATAAAATGTTATTGACGATAACACAGGACGATTATTATGAAGATTATCGTTTAATCTCTCATCCAGTGTTACGTCATCAGTGAACGTTATAAAAGAGTTCTTTTCTATACTTCAATACTTATAACTGCATTAAAAACCTACTGCTTGTGATTTGGGATGAAGGATGTTTTGGATCTATGAAAATTCTCGTCTGATGTAAAAAAGTCTTCGCCTTATAACATAAACCTATTTTATTAGTGAATGACTGAGGCTATAAAAATAATGACTTCAGTCCGAATACGGTTATGTATCTAGATAGAGAGAGCTCCCTGCATGAACTCCTCCGCTGGGGAGATGTTGAATAATGAACACAACATAATTAAGACTTGATCTTTTCATGTCAATAAACCGTCTTGATGCTCTTGATGAAACTTAATCAAATATATTTCATGACAAATCAAAATTCCGGTCGATGTCATGAATCCCGCCCGGGATCGTGCCGTTTCATTAACAAAAGGATGTTTTGTCTGGCTTTTGATTACGAGGCAATGCCTAATGACCGGAAAATATGGGGGTACGGTCATAGCTATCCCCGAGCTAAGCAACTCGTGTGCCCTGGGTACACTTTGGATAGAAAAAGCTGTTTTGTATTGGGGCACTACAATTACTGTTTTATTGTTGGGCTCTGTTATCCTTGATAATATTATAAATAGGAATCGTTTGTCTGACATTTAAATACGTAAATAATTAACGGATTTTAATGAAATTTGGCATGCGCAATAGGATATCGGAGACAACGCTTGTCAGATGATATATTATGTAGTTTCTAACCTTTTTTTTTACTTTAACGCCGGGAAATGCTGTGAGGCATCCCGCGAGCGAGTGGGTCTTCCCGCGCGGGTGTGTGGGACTCGCTGCGCCCAAAACCTGGTAAGTGGACGCAGCTCTACCCACTAAAACCCGACGAGTGCCACCAATGCCGCCTTTGGTGAGGTGCCCCGGATCTAGTAAGCAAACAGGGAACCTGGACGGCTAGTCAGTTCCCCTAGGGACCGACGCCACCTCCACAGAGGGGCTGTCCCGCACCTCAGAACGACCCCTCCTAACGTCGGGACAGTACAATGGGATGAGGTTCCCGTCCTCGCCCCTTGCCCTCTGCTCTTTTCTTCCCTCTTCTTATAAGAGGCTCAATTAGTTTCGCCCAAGGTGCTGGGCTCACCCTAGGCTACTGAGCCCCACCGCCACGTCAAGGCCTGAACAATGTTGGGGTGTTCAATATCTACAGTTTACTGAATCTCAGATAAAATGGGTGAAGTCATAGCAAATGTTATGAGTTGCACGTGGTAATAATATAATACTAAAGTACTAACATGATGCTAGCGCTCCCATCTCATCAATAGACAAAAAACTAAAAAAAGGTAAGAAACCATAGGTAATGTACATTACCTTAAGTACATTACCTGGAAGATGGATGGAAGGTAAACCCGTCAAGCCTCACTCAGTGATCCTCTCACCTACTTTACCGCTGACACCGGTAGGCGCCATATAAACATTTATCTTAAAATAAATTGGATGAATATATGGAGTGTTTTTAATTTATCTTTATTGGACCAGCTGGTGAAGTGGTCAATTGTAATGAGCACGAAGTCCCAGGTTTGAATCGATTATGAATTTAGGAATAAGGTACCTTACCTTATTCGTAAATTAAAAATTTAAAGACAAGTGAAATGGAGGCTAAGAGACAGCTATATCTGTCTCTTTTAGTTCCTACGTCGACAGAGCGGGATGGACGTGGCGTTATCCTCTCTGTCCTACTCCGCTGCCCGCCTGATCGCTCTCGAGCATGCAGCTCTCACTCAAGAGCGAGAGGTCTC
Source organism: Helleia helle (assembly GCA_963853865.1). NCBI lineage: Eukaryota > Metazoa > Arthropoda > Insecta > Lepidoptera > Lycaenidae > Helleia > Helleia helle. The sequence continues at coordinate 1,762,751 of OY971423.1, forward strand.
CTCCAAGCACTGCCACGAGTTCATGACGCTGTACGGGCCTCAAGGGTGTGCTGGTCCGAGTCCTCCACAGCGCCGCACTCGTGGCAGGCTGGCGTCGGCTCCCTCCTGATTAGCAAGAAGCCTTTACTTGTTATAATATGGTATGGACGAATAATTACGATCATGAATATTCTAGACAAAAAGTAACATGAAAAATAATAATAGTCCATATCGTTAAAAAGTGATTTCTTCCAGACAACTTAATGACTTCAGTAATAGGGGATAGTTATACTAAAAAGGTAAAAGAACTTTATTACATTGTAATAAATACGTTTTATTACAACGAATCCAACGAATTTGTTCTTTACACGTTTATCTTAGTGTATAACATACCTATAACAATGAAATTTTTATCAATGTTTTATGGCACCGTAGAATTTGAGGTTACAAGAATTCTGAGCAAAGAACGCCCAAGGTCTCTTGTTAGGTTTTTTTATGTAGCATAAGAGGGAAAAAGAGCATCCGAAACCTTTTGGCGACCATCGAAGCCCATACACATCCGCACAATCAGAGAGCAGATGCGTTGCCCTCCTTTTTGTGGGCGAAGTTAGTACATATAAAATGTGGGAATATCATTTATGGTGACCTTGTTCAAACCACTGAGAAAAGGCCCACGTGCTTTTTCCCCTTATGCTTGAAATAGATGAGTTACCAAACTAATAGAACTATCGAAAAAAAACTGCGTCTTTATGCTTGATGTAAATGCTCTTCTTCCTTGTTGTTACACTCTTGACAGAGCGGTCGTGGTCGTTACTACTGCAGCAGTTGGTGGCCCGTCTCACAATTCAACGCTTTTTTTTCATGTTAGTTGGATAGGCAAACTGGCATACGTCCCACCTGATGGTAAGTGGTCGACGTCGCCCATGAAAATAAACTAGTTTACCTGGAACGAGCCCAGGCAACTCATCTATGTGTGTCTGAGACATAAGATGTTAAGTCTCGGTGCCAGTAATTACACTGCCTGTTTTGCCCTTCTCTCCGAAACACAGCAAAGCTGTTTCACGGGAGAAACAAGCAAGATGGTGGTACCCATGCAGCCGGGAGCGCGGCACAGCGCTTCCCTCCCACCAAACGCTATTCTTCTCTTGCGCTTATTTTATTACGCTATAATATGACGCTGCTTTTTTTTAGCACACATGTCGACGTTCTTTTGAATGTTTTTACAAGGTCCGTCCATCTTGTCGGTGCCCTGCCACGTGCTCGAGTGCCCTCGACTTTACCCTCGACTATATGTAAAGGCTCTAACTAAGGCCTCGAAGTAAATGTAAATACTACAAAGCCTCAAAATCTCTGCGGCCTATCTATAGTACCTTTGATATTATTATCTGAACTATAACCCAAAGTCAATATTCAAATGACTAACACCTCCAGGCCCCAGCGCCCTGACCACCAATCGATACGCCGCAAATATTAACTCCCATGGTGTAATATGTTAACAGCGCTGATAAATGGAGTCTTAACCTCGTTAGTGATTTGGGTGTTCCGCGTCAAATTTTATGTACGAGATATGCCCCGCGGTTTTAACCCGTCCCAAAATTAATAACTCAAGGGTACACTTAAAAAACCGCAACATATTAAAGAGCCGATGACATTGAAACGGATGAATAGATTTACGTAATGCATTTCTGAGGACCACCGCTAGATAAAACGTTTACAAATCGCATCTACCGTTTAAGGGCTTCTATGCTACAGACAAACGTATGCAGTGCTCAAACTAATAACACCCAAATACAGAAAGAGGAAGTGCCATGCTGATTTGCAGCCGAACTGGGCCGGCACGACCGGGGTGGTACCTCTCACTCACATAACACCGGCGTCATGTGACAGCTATGTTGTCACGTTTCGTGCGGTTTGTGAGTTTTTGGTGGCCCATTGGGGGGGCATAGGGAAAAGGAGGGTGGCGCATCTGCGTGGCTTTGGTTGTGCGGATGTGTATGGGCGTCGGCGCCGTGAGACTTAGACTGCTCGTTTGCCCCCTGATGACATTAAAAAAAAAACCCTTTTTCGGCCTAGGGTTCGTAAAGGAAACTTTTCTCTAAAATAATAGGTACAGCGTATTCTCAATAATTAGGCTAACAAATGCTACGAGAGTTTTGCGAGCCGGCTGGAATTTTGGAATTTGGACCGGGAAGCGCATTCAAACACACAAACTTCTTAGCTTTATTATATGTTTATGAAAAGTTAAGATAATATGAGGACGGTCAATATTTGTTTATAAAACAGGGAAAAACGTTCGGTGGTGATCAATGACACCCAACGACCGCTACACCAAAGGAAGTGCGCTGCTGGCATTTCAAGCACGTGTCTGCTCTTTTGTCGAAGGTCCCTGTCCAATACATAGGTTGCCTCTGCCTTCCCATACTAGTGTCTACTAAGAAAGGTACGATATTATCTACAAATTTCTAAATAAAACTAAGATTGGACCCGAGATCCGGGCTACATACGTAAAAAGCCTGCGATTACAAGGAAACCGGTGCAGACAGACATGCAGCAATAATCGCATCCTTACCGCTATTTTGTAAAACCTAATTTTCTCTATTATTAGCCCTGAATGATTTTAAGCCTAGAAAATGAATAGGCGAAGCCTAGAAAAATAGCATCTGAGAATACCAAGAATAGTGTTATATCTGAAAGTTAAAAGATGGATTCAAATTATATTTTAATTGAATAGACAAGCTCTCAGTCAATAATATTATATTTAGTATTCCATTTACCGTGCTGGCTGCTGAGTGCTAGCAATTCTCGTTCCAGGACTCAATTACGCAGTGACGTAAGTGCAAATGTAGATGCATGCTCCCCGAGGAATGCAAAAATTATTTCAACGAGCACAATCATGGTTTGTTTATTATCTGTAATTCTTTAATAGAGACAAAGCTTTATAAATTAGACCTTTAAAAATACTCGCAAAGTTAATGTTTATTCTTAAATTCACTTCGATATTTTTTTAAGACAACCCGAATTTACATATTCGACCTATCGTTAGAGTAACTACATAGTAGGATGTTGACAACGTAGGAGCAGTTACTATTGTAAAATTTAATTGTCCACAAAACATATTCTAGTGGAACGAATTGTGAATCTAAACCATTCTCAAATCCACTTGAACTCACACAAAAATTTCATCAAGATCGGTCCAGCCGCTTAGGAGGACTTCAGTGACATACACACGAACAGAAGAATTATATGTCGGAGATAGACATATAATTCTTCTGTTCGACTGACACATTGATAATAAAATAGGTTTCAACCTTATTTGTGAAACCTCTTTTGTAATAACTTCTGTTTTAACGCTGCCACATTGGTAAACGACAAGGAGTATGCTTGTGGATAAAAAGAAAGGGGAGACGTAATTGTAAAATTGATATAGATGGTTGCGTATATGATATTTGAATGGTAAATTATGGTATAATGGTATTTATATTGGATAATAGAAGGACACGTCTGTAACTCTGTGATTATCGCGTTTACTAATGCCGTTACCGATTTGATTGTAAAACAACTAGACAGATCAGACAGCGTGCTGCTGCAGAGTTTGTTCTGCCGCTTGTTCTCTCTGGCCTGGCACTAACAAGCGGCAACGGGCGGGCTAACATGGGAGCTGTCTTATGTAATGATGACACTGAGAGTAAAAGATGATATATTATGATATAGTGTTTCATTAAACAACCCAATGATATCGGCTATCCTGACCACACACACACTACCCATGTTGTTGTTGACGCCGATATATATATATATATATAAAGGTAATTTCTAAGACTATGTAAAGCAATAATACCGATAAATTTGCTCGAGTAAAGTTTCAATATGTGTCGATAAAGGCATGATAAATTGTATCTCGCATCCGTCAGCGGACACCCCGATAATAATGGAAGCTTGTCTCTATACTACGTAAACTTCCATTCTAAATGGTCAAGAACCTTCTCAGATGTAAGATTTATTATAATCTATGACACAGACATTATCTTTTACTATATGACTCATATAACCGAGGCCACCCGAGACTGATATTCTTCTAAAAGGTAAACAAAATGTTGAGATACATAGGATTCATTGCCATCGTAGTCATTTATGTAGATATAGGGTCTATATAAGATAGGCTTTTTCTTTATCTTTAACGCCGGCAAATGCTCTAAGGCATCCCGCGGGGTTGTGAGTCTCCCCAGGCGGGTATGTGGGATTCGCTGCGTCCGAAAGCTGATAAGTGTACGCAGCTCTAACCACTAAAACCCGGCGAGTGCCACCAATGCCGCCTTTGGTGAGGTGCCCCGGATCTGCGATGAGCAAACAGGGTACTTCGAGGGCTAGTCAGTCCCCCAAGGGACCAACGCTACCTCCACAGAGGGGTTGCCCCGCACCACAGAACAACCCCTCCCAACGTCAGGACAGTACAATGGGGTAAGGTTCCCGTCCTCGCCCCTTGCCCAATACTCTTTTGACCCCTTTTCTTATAAGAGAGGTACAAAGAGCCCCTCGGCTCAATTGGCTTCGCCCAAGGTGCTGGGCTCACTCTAGGCTACTGAGCCCCACCGCCACGTCAAGGCCTGAACCATGGTGGGGTCCATAGACTATACTACCTATCCTTAGAAGAAACAAAGTAATAAATGATTTACTTGGCGGAAAAAAAATGGCGACCCTCAATCAACAAATCAAACCAATGCGAATATATGGTATGGTAGCACCCATGCTAACCGCGCTGTATATTTCTTCTCTAAATCCTCCCGTTCCCACTAAGTCAGGTCAGCTACAAAATAAAACTTATATGGTCTACATTCGTGAGAAGTTTTCTCGATCTACATCTAAACGACCTACATTTACACTTTCTTTAACTTCAAAGTGAATTGCCCAAAGCAGTGCAATTTGTACCAGAAAAGCAGCAAAGTATTAATGTTACTGTACCAGACGTGGGACTACATTCTTGCCTTTTGTATAATCTTTATTTTAATTTTGTGGATAATATCGTACCTTTTTTAGTAGACACTAGTATGGGAAGGCAGAGAGCAACCTATGTATAATAATTTAATACAACACTTAATCTGCAGGGTCTCTCCTACAATTTGGACCCGTATGATAACAGCAGAGTCAGTCCGTGTGGACATACAAAAGATTCGAGTGGCGGATCAAACGCCACTCGTTCAATGCTCGAATTGCCTGGGGTATGGCCATACCAAACGGGTTTGTAAGGAGAAATCCGAGGTATGCAGCCACTGCACTGGTCCCCACAAAAAAGCGGACTGCCCTAAATGGCTCGCAGGTGACATCCCGAAATGCTGCAATTGTGCACAGGCCAGGCTGGACCGGACTGAGCATAATGCTTTCAATCTAGACTGCCCTATAAAGCGTAAATGGGATGCACTAGCCAGAGCCATGACAACGTATTGTTAAGGGCGTCCCAGGCAAAAAAATGGCAAATTAACACTCACCCACCAGAGAAACATACTTGGTAGTGCAGGCCAACCTGCAGCGAAAAGAGCTCGCTACAAACGAGCTCATAATGGAGGTCACCAAAAGAAATATAGCCATAGCGCTGCTCCAGGAGCCGTATGTGGGGGGTATCAGAAGAATGAAGGACTACAGGGGAGTAAGAATCTTCCAAAACACTAGCCCCGGAGACGGGACGGTCAAATCAGCTATAGCCGTCTTTGACCAAGACTTAGAAATTATACAGTGCCCGTCTCTCACCACCAACAACATCGTGGTGGTGAAAGTTCGAACCTCGGCATGGGAGATCACCCTGTGTTCCTTCTACTTTGAACCCGACCAACCCATAGAACGGTACCTGGAGCAGATTAAAAATATATATAATGAGCTAGGCCCAAAAAGACTTATAATGGGCGGTGACTCCAATGCAAAAAGTACCTGGTGGAGAAGTGAAATTGTGGACCATAGAGGCAAGGACATGGCCGGAACTCTGGCAGAAATGAACTTGCAGGTGCTCAACGATGGAGATATTCTGACCTTCGACACAGTGAGGGGTGGCAGGAGAATCACCAGCCACGTAGACCTCACTGCGTGCACGGAGGATCTGCTGAGCCTCGTGGAAGACTGGAAGGTAGCGCCTGATCTCACGAGTTCGGACCATAATGGTATAGTTTTCAAAATTAATCTGCAAAAAATTAAAGGTATCATAATCAATAGGACAACCAGGAAATACAACACAATTAAGGCCAACTGGGACCAGTTTCATGAGAAACTGGCCCAGCTCATGCTGAAAAACCTAATAAACAAAACAGAAATAGATCGAATAAGTAATAAGACAGAACTCGATACATTAACAAAAAGTTTAATAGAGCAGATCATAAACACTAGTAATGGCACCATACCCATTAAGAAAAATAATCAAAGGCCTAAATTACCATGGTGGAACGAGAAACTCGAGGGGATGAAGCGCTGCGTAGCCACGAGGAAGCGTAGAATCCGATGTGCGGCGCCTGTTCGAAGGGCAAAAGTCGTCGATGAATATCTGCAAGCTAAGAATGAATACGAGCTTGAGGCAAAAAAGGCACAAATAGACAGCTGGAAAGATTTCTGTGGAAAACAGGATAAGAAAGGTGTATGGGAAGGTATATACAGAGTCATTAGGCAAACGACAAGACGGCAAGAACTTGTGCCACTTGTGAAAGTCGAGGTATGTTTAGACCCCGCTGACTCTGCCAAAACCCTAGCGGAGACCTTCTATCCGGACGATCTTGAAACTGGCGATAACCCGAGCCATAGGCATACGCGAGCATTGGCGAACCGCGTAAACGATGGTGTCCATGATGAAGTTCATGACCCACCGTTTACGATGGGTGAGCTTAAAGCCGTAGTGGAAAGTTTCAACCCGAAGAAGGCCCCCGGTGGGACGGCCTTACAGCTGATATATGTAGCCGGGTGGTAGCTAAAGATCCAGAACTCCACCTGGCACTGATGAACAAATGTCTCGGACTGGGCCACTTTCCAACCATATGGAAAGAAGCTACAGTCGTAGTCTTGCGGAAGCCTGGCAAGGACGATTATACCAGCCCTAAATCGTACTACCGGTCTACTACCGGTACCGTTCCAATAGGTCTACTACCGGTCATGGGGAAGGTTCTCGAGAAAATGATAGTCGGAAGACTCAAATGGCACTTATTGCCGAAAATGAGCGCCCGCCAGTACGGCTTTATGCCCCAAAAGAGCACCGAAGACGCTCTCTATGATCTAGTGCATCGCATACGAAGCGGTCTAGAAGACAAAAAGCTCCTCACTGTGGTGTCGCTGGACATAGAGGGGGCCTTCGACAACGCTTGGTGGCCGGTCATTAAAGTCAGACTGGTTGAAGAAGGGTGTCCTGTAAATCTGAGGCGAATCATGGACAGCTATCTGCAGGACCGTAAGGTCTGTGTCAGGTACGCTGAACATGAATACACCAAAAACACCCAGAAAGGGTGTGTGCAGGGCTCCATAGGGGGCCCAATTCTCTGGAACCTTCTCCTTGACCCGTTATTAAAGAACTTAGAAAATAGGGGCTATGACTGCCAGGCTTTCGCAGACGATGTTGTGATGGTGTTTGCCGGGAGCACGGCGCTGGAGGTAGAAAGCCGTGCCAACGCGGCCCTCTTACTGGTTCGGTCGTGGGGCGTCGAAAATAAGTTAACCTTTTCTCCGCATAAAACTAAAGCGATGTTGCTAACGAGGAAACTTAAATTCGACGTCCCTCAGCTGACCATGGGAGGGGTGGAGATTGGTATGGAGGAAGAGATTAAGATATTGGGGTTCACTATAAGCCATAAATTGACATTTAATAGCCATTCCTCGAACATCTGTAGGCTATTAAAATTTACAAACAACTGTCAAGAGCCGCCAAAGTAAGTTGGGGACTCCATCCGGAGGTCGTACGTGTCATATACACGGCCACGGTGGAGCCCATTGTCTCTTATGCCGCCAGCGCCTGGGCCCCGGCAACCAATAAACTCGGAGTGCAAAAACAGCTCAATGCAGTCCAAAGGGGTTTCGCTCAAAAGTTGTGTGGAGCCTACCGCACCGTCTCGCTGAACGCAGCGCTGGCGCTGACTGGGCTACTGCCTCTCGACATTCGCATACGCGAAGCCGCATAATTGTATGAGGCGAAGAGAGGAGTACCCCAGCTAGTGCTAGGAGGCGGCGAGGTAGAAAGAAAAACGGCCTACAACTTGGCCCCGCATCCTGCTGGACATATGGATATGAACTTCGTAAGTCTGGTGGACCAACAAGAAGTGGATACCCACTTACACCATGCAGTACAATTTTACACCGACGGCAGCAAGATTGAGGGCAAGGTGGGCGCCGCATTGTCTGTAAGAAGCAATGAGGCCGAAACTAAAGCCATCAAACTTAAACTGCCGTCGTACTGCACGGTCTACCAGGCGGAACTTCTAGCCATATGTCAAGCAACACGGTTAATTTTACGGCAGGATGAAATGAGTTTCGCCATCATAAGCGACTCACGCTCTGCCCTCGAGATAGTTGTGAATTCTTACTCCCTGCACCCCTTGGCTGTCGAAAGTAGAAGCAATATTTATAAGAGCAGACTCCAGAATAAGGAAGTGTCCCTGTTCTGGATCAAAGCGCATGCTGGACTTATAGGGAACGAACGTGCTGACCATCTAGCGAAAGAGGCCGCCCTCAAACTGAAGAGGAAACCTGACTATGATCAGTGTCTGGTTTCGTACGTCAAGAGGTGCATCCGAATGGAGTCCCTTGATGAATGGAACCGGCGCTATCAGTCTGGTGATACAGCGGCCGTAACTCGAATGTTCTTCCCCGATGTGATCAAAGCTCATAAAATTGCTAGAAAAATCAAACCAGCTGGTATAATCACCCAGGTTCTGACGGGGCACGGTGGTTTTTCAGGTTACCTGCACCGTTTTAAGTGTAAGGATACCCCATCGTGCATCTGCGAACCTGGAGTGGAAGATACTATTGCCCACATCCTTTTTGAATGTCCCGTGACAGCAGGAGTGCGTTTCGACACAGAGCAGGCTCTAGACTGCGAAATTAGTAAAGAAAATGTAGTAAAACTTATCGCAGATACTATTTATATAACTTATTGTGTGAAGACTGCAAGCCAAGTGATAGCAAGGAACAGGCAGTGTTGAGTGTCTACTTTGCAAGTATACGCCTTCAACACTGCAAGTTTTGATTTTAAGAGTGTGCTTGCAGTCAAAATTTGTAACTACCTTACTTGTAGAAATATTGTTTTTATTGTTAATATAAGAGAGCCTGCATTATGTAACCCGACATTGTATGATATTTTAGCTGGCAAATGAAACGTCCAGAAATCAGACGTCGTAATATGTTTTTACATTACGATAAAATTATTATATACAATCAACTAGTTTTATTATTGTTTTTTTTGGAAATAAATATTATAATAAGATATTAAAACTCTGATTACGTCAGAGGCGACACGCGGGCCGGGCCAATTAAGCGCCCGGACAAAAAAAAAAAAAAAAACCTATGTATTGGACAGGGACCTTCGACAAAAGAGCAGACAAGTGCTTGAAATGCCAGCAGCGCACTTCCTTCGGTGTAGCGGTTGTTGGGTCCTGACCCTATATGGGACTTGCAACTGCGAGTGCCCTGCCCGTAACCTTAAACCACTGCGAGCCCGTTCAGCCGGTTTTTGAGGGTCCCGGATCTGCATTCAACGGGATTACCTCAGCGACAGGCTGGCCCCGGCGAAGGCCAGACTACTCCTCGTAGGGGGGACTGCCCGGCTGCTACTAAGCAGTCACCGCGACGTCGTGTTATACTGGGCTCAGGTTACCATCCTGAACCCGACACGAGCACAGGATCTAACTTTTTTTTTTTTTTTTTTACTTTATTCTCTTTTAAGATACACTTTTATTTCTTATCATCTAATCGCCAAACTGTTCAAGCAGTTTGTAGGCGTTCCGCTCAAACTTGTAACATACATACATATATTACTAGTATTATTTCAATTTTGTATCTCTCTCTCTAACCACATAGATAATCCATATAATATACAATATTTATAACAATAAGCAATAAAAAAAATAATTATTACACATACCTAAGACTTACTTACATTTTTAGTATATCCAAACACTTCTTTCAACTTTTGTTTTAACTTAAATTTACACTTTATTTTCTTTTCTTCTCTTAGTATTTGATATTCATTACATATCTTTGGTACAATATATTTTCTAGTTCTTTCCCCATAGTAGTTATTAACTTTTACTGTCTCTAACTTTCCTTTCTTAATTGATCGAGCGCTGTATTTATATATTTTATTTATTTTAAATTCCTCTCTATAATATGTTTCCATTGCTATCAAATATTTAACCTTTTCATTTACTGGTATAATTGCACATTCCGAAAAAAGTTTATTATAGTTATCTCTATGTTTAGTCTTTAGTTGTTTGTCTACCATTATTTTTAAGAATCTTAGCTGTATCTTTTTAACTTCTTCTATATAGGTTTTAAAAGTTAATCCGTAACAACTTAGCCCATAATTAATAACTGACTCCACTAATGCATAGTAGACCATTAGAAGAGTGTTTTTATCTATTATTCTTTTGAGGATATAAAACTTACTGAGTACTGACCTTAATCTATTACACACAACTTCTATGTGTGGCCTCCAGCTAAACGTATTATCTATTATCAGGCCTAAGTATTTAATGTTACTTACTAATTCCAGTTCATTACACTGACACCCCTGGATTCCATGTAAACAGTTGTATGTGTGCCCTACAATGCGTATCCTAACCCCTGTCCCCGCCGTTTTATTGTAAGGTGAGCATATATGCATGATTTTAGTTTTGCTGGTGTTAAGTATAATTCCATTGTCATGTGCCCATTTCGTTATTTTATCAAAATCATTTTGTATCTGTGCTATCATGTGTTGCAAATTTTTACCTGATATTAATATACATGTATCATCAGCATACATGAATACCCTACAATGTTCAACGACGTTCACCATACTATTCACATGCATTATGTAGCCAATAGGACCAAATACAGAGCCAGTGGGCACCCCCATTGTGATGGCCGCATCTGCGCCAGTAGTTCTGTCTACAACGGTGCAGAGCGTCCTATTCTTCAGATAGCTAGCGAAGAACTTGTTGATAGGGCCACTGATACCGCATTCATCCATGGCTTGTAAGAGTTGGTTGTGATCAAGAGTATCAAAAGCTTTTTTAAAATCAATAAAAAGCGCTAATATTTGATTTTTCTCATTAAGCTTTTCATTAATGAAATCTGTAAACTGAATTAATACGGTATAACTGGTGGCGCATTAAGTAGCGCTTCCTACGCACCCCCGTTCGTCACCCGTGGGGGGAGGCCTCGTCAGCGGCCTCCTCTCTCACCCGCTCGTCAGCCTCCTTCTGGGACATTACTGCCTCGTAGAAGGAGACCATTGCCGTCCAGGACTCGTTGTCATCGAGCATCGCGGTGATGACTCCCGGCAGAGATAAGTCCCCTCCGATGACTGATGTCAGATCGCGGCGCAGCACTGCCCATCTCGGCCACACCTCGAGGGTGTGCTGGGCCGAGTCCATCGCCGCGCCACAATCGTGACACACTGTCACTGGCTCCCTGTGGGCTGTCTGACACGGGTAGCACTACGCTGCTTATCTTCCGTGCTTTGTTGTGATCTGGAAGAACAGCAAGACAGGTGACTTAATTACTAGCACCGATACTTATGAACTCTGCTCCAAGGTTAGGCAACTCGTGGAGGAGTTACTTAGGATTATCATAAAAAGGTCTGGTTTCTCAAGTCAAAGCCTTTTTTCATAAAAAAATCTTCAAAACTTACTAAAGTATATAGAAGTAATGTCATTACGAGCGAAAACTTTAATTTCAAAGAGGAATTTATATCATTTTTTAATTGGTGCCGAGAACTTGAAGAAAATGAGATATTCTTTATAATTAGATGGAAAATGAAGCACGCGGGGTGAGTACTGAAGAGATTTTCATAACTGCGGAACTAGAAAACTGTTTGTCGTATAAAATTAGTATTTTCTCGTTTCGCTGCTCTTTTCGCGGTATTTTTGCGCTGCTTATTTTTTTTTTTGCGGTATTATGCTGAGTTTTGAAAGGAAAAGAGCGTCTGCATAATTTGCGATTGTGCAAATAATCATGATTAGGGAAAGAAGCATACGCTTACAATAATATGCTGCCAAAATTAAGCTGTTACGCCACACACTTCCTATATGTTTTAAACTAGGTGTTACCTGAGGCTTTACTTGAAAATTGACAAAAAAAAACAATATAATTGGACTATCTAATGTTAAAATAATATTTTAAACTAGCAGCGCCTCGCGATTTGACTCGCGTACTTCCCATTTCCGCAGGAGTTCAAGAATAAATTATAGTAATATGTTATTGTGATGTATAATCTATATTATTGTAAAGTATCATCAAAATCCATTCCGTAGTTTTTCCGTGAAAGAGGAACAAACGTCCATCCATACATTCTTACAAAACTTTTGCGTTTATAACATTCGTAGAATGTAACTAGTCGTTTTGTAGCTAGCACGCTTAAACTAACCAATAAAACCTTCAGCTCACAAAGCAGGCTATCTCTATTAAGAAAGTACTAATCAGGTTATAACTAAGTAAGTATCTTACTTAACTTTTAAATTATATAATGAATGAAACAATTTGAACTCTCATATTTGAAAGGGCGCAACGCACCTTTTTTTTTCTTTAACGCCGGGAAATCCTCTGAGGCATCACGCGGGGGAGTGGGTCTCACCACGCGGGTATGTGGGACTCGCTGCGCCCGACAGCTGGTAAGTGGACGCAGCTCTACCGACTAAAACCTGGCGAGTGCCACCAGTGCCGCCTTGGTGAGGTGCTCCGGATCTGTTAAGCTAACAGGGCACCTCGACGGCTAGTCAGTCCCGCAAGGGACCGACGCCACCTCCACAGAGGGGTTGTCCCGCACCACAAAACAACCCCTCCCAACGTCAGGACAGTACAATGGGATGAGGTTCCCATCCTCGCCCCTTGCCCCTGCTCTTTTGTCCCCTCTTCTTATAAGAGTGGTACAAAGAGCCCCTCGGCTCGAGTAGCTTCGCCCAAGGTGCTGGGCTCACCCTAGGCTACTGAGCCCCACCGCCACGTCAAGGCCTGAACCATGGTGGGGAGGTAAATATCTATCCATGATTTTATCAAACAATTTGATAAAGAAGGAGAGAATCTTCGACAAGAAATACAGGATAAGCATAGGCTCGAGAGATAACTGGAACATTAACATCGACCACCCAAAAACAACGATGGTCGGCTACACAGATGGATCCAGGAAGGAATCGACAAAGTTATCAGGGGCTGGCGTATATATTAGCCATCCAACTGAAATGAAAGCATCGTTTAATCTAGGCAGATTCTCCAGCGTATTCCAAGCGGAGATATTCGCAATACGAGAATGCGCCAACATGATTAAACAAAATATCACTAGCGCACAGAGGATTGAGAAGGCAGTCATATACAGTGACAGTCAAGCGGCATTGAAGGCCCTCAGTAAGAGGGAGACTACCTCAGCACTGGTCAAAGAATGCAAAAACACCCTGCAAGATCTATCAGACCAGACTGAGTTAGAAGTTGCCTGGGTACCTGGACATGAGGGAAATGCGGGCAATGAAGAAGCAGACAGACTGGCGAGAGAAGGTGCCGATGAGACGTTCATAGGCCCTGAGCCGAGACTGCCAATAGCACACAGGATAACAAAAAATGTTATAACCCTGAGAATAAACAAAGAAACAAACCAGAGATGGAATGACACGAAGAGCTGTAGACAGTCGAAATTCTTCATCTCGACGCTTGACAGCAAGAAGACTAAAGAGTTGCTCAAACTCAATAGGAGCAACATTAGAACAGTTGTGGGAATATTGACGGGACACTGCCCACTCAACAGACACCTGTCAATAATGAAGCTAACAGAGGACCCTTTATGTCCTAAGTGCAAAGAGAAAGAAGAGACCAGTCTGCACTTCATAACGGAATATGCATACGCAAGATGGGAGCTGTTTGGAGCGGACGAGCTGAAGAAGGAATATTTAGCATATCTAACCATAAGGCAGCTAAGTAGTTTTTGTAGATCAACACGTAGGTTTGAGGGGGTGACACCAGAGGGGCAAATGATAACCCGTCCCCGCATCTAATCCCAGAGGCGAGCCCGGGGAATTGGGTGAAATGGTCCCGTTAATGAGGACTGATCACCCGTCTGGCCTTGCTGGTGTCCCCACCCTTAAATAATAATAATAATAATGGTGGGGAGGTCGCAACGCACCTGCTAATGATGTAGTGTCTATGGATGTTGCTTATCACCTACCAACAGGTGTCCGACTGTCCGTTTGCGCCCTATTTTATAAAAGAATCTGACCAAACAATATTAGGTGTAAAAACGTAAAAACATTTTGTTATACCTAGTATCAATGAGTATATATTTATATATGTCTATTGTTCAAGGTATGCACTTAACTGGCTCCAGCAATATGAAACGCCATCGAAGGGCAATCCAATATTAACTCGCCTCTGTATCTAATGGCTAATGCCCGAGTGGTGCTCGGTGCCAGCATTGCTTGTTCAGGGTGCTTATCCGTTAATATATCTATTATCTACTGATCGGATAGCCAGGAAAGTGATACCCGCTATTGTTCTGTGAGTGATACGATCAAATAGACATTGATCATCAAATCACAATCCAAATCGTACTCAAAACGAGCCAAAAAAGAACTTTATAAAGTGTTTCTAGCTGTTCGATAAATATCAGTTATATGTTTAATATATTATATTAGTTATAAGTTATATTAGTCAAAATAAATACAGTCGCATTTATTGTTTTCTAATGTTTGCGCGAATTTCACTCATTATAATAAAACAATTTTTACGGTTTTTATAGCGGTTTATTTAGATTTTTACAAGCCCAAGTAATGATAGGACGAGTAATGATAGGACGTATGACACCTCAGTCCTCCCGTGACCATGGTTGCTGTAAAGTATCCGAGACGTCGGGCTTGTAAAAATCTTAATAAACCGCGATAAAATCCGTAAAAATTGTTTCATTATAAACAGTCGCATTTATTTTGATAATCCATGTCAC
Organism: Helleia helle; assembly: GCA_963853865.1. Classification (NCBI taxonomy): domain Eukaryota; kingdom Metazoa; phylum Arthropoda; class Insecta; order Lepidoptera; family Lycaenidae; genus Helleia; species Helleia helle. The sequence goes on from OY971423.1 coordinate 1,777,869, forward strand.
TTAGCAACGACGAGGCATATTGGTGTTTTTTATCGCCTTTTGTATAGCCTGACCAGAAAAATAAAATCCTCGCCTTATTGCGGAAAATTTGGGTACTGCTTTCTGTATAGACGATACTAATTAGTGTTGAAGTAAAAAAGATACAGTGGCGACACCACATAGGGCTTATATATCAGGCTATATCTTACATTATCTTCTACATCGAAATTCATATTATGAATGTTTGTCAATTACATTAAATCTATAGTCTATACTAATATTAAAAATGCTAAAGTTTGGATGTTTGTTGCTCAATCACGGCAAAACTAAACGGATTTGGCTGAAAGTTGAAATTTAGGCTTAGGTAGTAAATGGCTGGAGATTTCATTAAATAGCTTTGTCCTTGTCTTTTAGAAACTAGCCATTTTTGTGTTAGGTTTGACACTAACGTGCGTTGCTTATTTCATAATTAATTACTATCCTCTTTCTTCTTTTCCACTGGGAAATGCTCTTAGACATCGCGCGGGGGAGGGATGAGGGGATGCATTGGGGTGAGGTTCCCATCCTCGTCCCTTGTCCTCCCCTACTTTTTTCTCCCCTCTTCTTATAATAGGGATACAGAGCAGCACCCTCGGTTCACTTGGCTTCAAACAAGGTGCTGGGTTCACCTTAGGCTACTGCGCCCCACCGCGACGACAAATCTTGAACCATGGTCGGGCATAATTACTGTGCTGCCCTTATGTTCAAATTAAATAAAAGGGCATTCTATCCAGACCACAGCAAAGCTATTGAAGTAAAATAAGCAGTATGGTTGAAGCGTTTAAATGAAAGAACACTAAAGCTTTTAGACTTCACAGAATCAAAGAAATTCTAGACTGCGGCAATCTTAATTTGTACAATGGCTGAACTCGAGTCTATTTTTCAAAATACTAGTCTTTGTACCGTTGATTACATTTTGTTTCAAAGGTAAAAGCAATTTTACCGGCAAAGGAAACATCAGTACACCTGGAGAATAGAACGAATCGATTTCGATGGCTGAATTCGAGTTAAAGTTTCGATTTAATTAAAATCGAGTATTCAGTGTTTTAAACAATTATTTACCAATTTGCGGCTGGCGAATTGTCCATGGGATGAAACGATTTCAATTATGCATTACATTTTAGTTATTAATAATGTTGTGTGATGGTGTTTTGGTCGCCATCATTATAATTACTCGGCAGTAGGCTTGCGGTAGATAGTCCATTGTAATGTTACATTTTTTGGGTTTCGAGTTCAAAACTCGAATGCATGATTTTAGTTTTTGGGTCACACATTTGGTTACCTTTTGGAAGAAGGTGGCCGGATGACTAGGGTTGCAAACCCACAAACTTGGATTTAGCTTTCCAATAACCTTTGACATCCAAAAAATACTGCCTCAGACTTTTGCACTCCCAAATGTAATTTTTCAATTGACTAAGACTTGACTAAGACATTTTGACATTTGTAATGTAATGTGTAAATATGTGATAAATCATAAAGTTGGTGACAATACTGAAATGGAGGTAGTGCCACTGATAACGCCCGAAGAAATGCACTTAGCTCTGCACCTCATGAAGAATCGTTAAGCTGTCGATGCTGATCACTTGTTTTGCTCAAGCTATGTCAAGCCACATCATGTGTTTTTCTATATCTGTACTAATTTTATAAAGGCTTTGATTTGATTTTTGTTTGTTTGTTATTTAACTTAAAAACTACTCGACTGATTAAAAAAAAACTTTCACCAAGAGAGTGCTACATTAACACTGTAAGTGTGTAACTGAGTGATATAGGCTATCAAAACAGTCATCATCAACCCGGACACGGTTGTAAACCTCAATTGCCGCGGGCGAAGGTACGGGCACCAGCTAGACTTACATAAGAAAGATGGTAGGTACATGTAATTAGTAGGCAATAAATACTGCCCTGCTTTTCGATACACAAAATTGCTTGATGAAATATTGTGCCAATAAGAATACAGAATTCTACTCTCATTATTCTTTATGTCCCAGATAATTCTGATATTTTGTAATATAAATAATATTTTATCTAAAGGTCTCACACAACAGAAATATTATTGAATAACGAAATATTATTATTGTGTAGGCTAGAGAGAAATTATAGAGGACCAGATACTACTCGAGACTTGTAAGAACATTATAAACGCGAAAGTTTGTATAAATGGATGATCGTTACCCTTTCATACAAAAACTGTCGAATGGATTTTAATTAAAATAAAATAATATAGCTTTTACATCAATATTTTTTTTTTATTAACTCAAAGAACTTTACGAGGCATAACATGTAAACCGCTTTGATTTCTAACGATCGTGGCGTTTAAATGCAATGGTACAAAATGGTATATTAAGTGTTTACATCTGTCATCAGAAATTACTGCCGTTGGAAAAGGCTAAGTAATAGCCTATTACGGCCTCGCGGAGAAATTATTACGAGAGAGCAGAGGGAAAATGTATTTTTTCCATAAAGTGTGGACGACTCGCCATCTGGATTTTTTTTGCAATGCGAAATAAGTAAAAACGAGTTCCTTTAAGACAAAGAAACTACTGCTTTGTCGAATGAAGGTAACCTTTTATTTGTGCGACAATATTAAACAAAGAATTGTGTGTACCTTTAATATTCATACTTTTAAGTTATTATTTTTAAACCCTCGACACAAAAAAAGTGTTTTAAGTTTGACCACTGTGTGTCAGACAGCTAAGTTGTCTGTACTACTGTAAGCTCTTAATTTCATGAACCATTTGGCTGTGGTTTTTTCATTTGAAAGTAGGTTTTCTAGCAATGATTTTGGATATTTTTTATCAAAGTCAGTCCAGTCGATCCAAGGTCTTTTTTTTGTTATTGCGTTTTGTCATTGCAGCTTAAATACTGAATTTTGTTAAGAGTTAAGCTTTATAAACTCAATCTAATTTTAACGTACATTTGTATAAAATTCATGTTTAATTCGGATGTTAACTAGATGTTATAGAGCTTAATAGTTTTAAAAGTTGTTAAGTATAATATATAACATAAATTATTAAATAATATAAATTATCAAAATAATCACTGCAGGCGACCGCTACAGTACCCATTTTTCCACATTTTCCGTAAATTTCTATCCCTCACTTACAAAAAGGACCTCAATGGTTTCAAAGTTCTCAAGTCCATGGCACTTATTTTTTTTCTTTAACCCCGAAAAATGCTCTAAGGCAGTCTAAGGCATCCCGCGGGGGAGTGGATCTCCCCCGGCAGATATGTGGGACTGGCTGCGCCTGAAAGGTGGTAAGTGGATGCAGCTCTACCCACAAAAACTTCCAACTTCTTAAAACTTTAAGGCGAGTGCCACCAATGCCGCCTTTGGTGAGGTGCCCCGAATCTAATGAGCAAACAGGGCACCTTGACGGCTAGTCAGGCCCTCAGGGGACCGACGCCACCTCCACAGAGGGCCTGTCCCGTACCACAGTACAATGGGGTGAGGTTCACCTCCTCGCCCCTTGCCCCTGGTCTTTTGTCACGTCTTTTTATAAGAGGGATACAAAGAGCACCCTCGGCTCAATTAGCTTCGCCCAAGGTGTAGCGGCTCACCCTAGGCTACTGAGCCCCACCGCTACGTCAAGGCCTGAACCATGGTGGGGGAGTCTATGGCACTTACCATGACGTTGCCAGGTTATGATATTAAAAAGGTACCTTCGGGAAACTAGATGAATTTTTAATGTTAAAAGTGTATTGTTCTACGTTCCATATAAGGTCATCCCTGGAGGAGACCTCCTATGATAAATGACCCTCGGTGACTCGGTGTTTCTCCGTTTTTATTCTATTTAACCAGTTCCAAAGGTATTTTTTGTGTTATGAATTATAGATTTATAGCAGTCAGAAATTCTGCGCTATTTTTCAGGGTTCTACTGTTGGAGATAAAATGGTCTATTATTAGGTTCACGATAAATTATCCTTCTGGTGCCAATAGAAATATATGAAACTTTATATAACAAATAATACACACTGACGGGACTGAACTATAACTTGTATTGCTCTGTTTGATATAACTCTTCGCAATATTTTTTTTTCAACTTAAGAGAAGGTGCAAAACGAATAATAAATAATAATTATACATACATTTTTTGAGGAAGGGAAAAAAGAAAGACTGGCTCATACAGTTCATATCTACTTGAAATTTACAACACGTTCTGGAAGGGGGTCCAATGACCTACGACTACTAAGAAAATGTTGAAGTATCTTTGATGTGAAATATCCGTTGGCGCCCCTTCGCAGTAAAATCAAGTAGCTTGGTTCGACTTCAAACGGCATGGCCTGCCTCCACTACTACATGTGTTCGTTCTTAAGTTAGACAAGGTGTAAAATCCCGCCTTTGTTATATTTGTATATATATAGTAATATAGAGCGTATATTTTAAATTAGGTTTAAATACATTCGTAAAAATTGCATTCAATTCAATTCATGCAGTAGTAGACAGGCAGAAAAAAAATCTGAAATGGTTGTTTTGGCTTATGTCTAATAAAGGCCCCATATTTTTTTTTCATTAATATCTATAATAATGATAGTGGCCTGTTATAATTTGATTATATGCATAGATAATATATTTTTGATACAATGAAGATATATTTGGTATAAAAATATTTTATATCGAATACGGTTTCCGAAGTTCAAGTTACTAGAGTCCTCTCGTGAGCACATCAGCGAACAGATCTCGATCAAATATATTAAAACTCATATATAACTCTCTCTCGTTGACCTAATTCTTCCATCATTACGTCAATGTTGTTGTATGTATGTTGGTGTGCACTAGATGACTATCACTTATTTTATTATGTGTACAGTATTCCGTACGCCCTGTGCACGTATGACCTGATTGTGCATATTGTGTACATAATATACATAAACACTATTATATACTAATATATTTTCCTTATGTTTTTTTTGTGTCTTTATTAGTTAATTCTTCTAGAAAAATATTAAGAACTGTCTTGGATATAGGAATCTTCCTCAATAACGCCAAGGCGCTGACTGCTACAATTTGTTGTGGCGTTGAGATGCTTTCACAACGCGAATTGCGATGTGACAATATAAGCCCGTAGTTACTTTATTCGTACTAGCGACCGACTGTCCCAGTATTAGCTTGTTAACACTACAATATTAAAAAGTAATGATTACATTTTTTTAAATTTAATTGGCATATAAATAAAGTTTTATTAATACTCAAATATATTGTATCTATAGCCTGACTAGAGATATTATAAAAACCAAATATAAACCCTCGCTATATTGCGGAAAATTTTGAAACTAATTTCTGTATGGACTAATATAATGTAATGTAACACACAATATATTAATGTGTTACCGTTTATAGGATACAGTGGCAACACTAATGCAGGGTTTATATATTTATGGTCAGGCTATACTTCTGGCGTAAGTAAATATTTATTCTGACATACTTTTAAGTATGAAAAATGTCACATTACTGTTAATGATAGCGATCATAGTGATGAAGGTTGTCAGTGGTTGAGCAAACCAGGTTTCCAAGAAAATATCATCACGACGCCATCTTTCAGTCCAATAGTATTTTCAAAAAATTCAGCCACCTCCTAAATATACACACGAAATTTTTACCGTTAACCGTTTAGAGTAAGGTAAAAAACACAGGTGCACTTTTCTAGATAAAGATAAGTTAACGTTTGTAAATTTTTGGGGAAACCCTCTAAGCTGGCAACAATGTTAATAAAAACTTTACTCTCCGTAACGTGCCGTTGAGGTGGAAGGCAAACTCGGTGCAGTTTATTCTAAACTTAACCAAGTATTGCGGGGATCCGCAAACATCACGCTCTTTGTCTAAAATCGGTTCCTATTTCCCCAGATATCTATTTACTCTGTAATCCTGTATTGGTATCTACCCATACAGTTCAGTTGGTGTTCAAAATCTGTATACTTTTCTATAGATCAAAGCCAGAATGTTTTCTGAGGTCTATAAATTTATTTTATACAGCCTATGGCTAGGGCGTTTAACCAGATAGGAAGACGATCTCCGTGCAGTGGCTGGTCCGATGCGAGTGGCAAGGGATGGCCGTCTTGGCGTTCAGGAGGCGGTAAGGTCGTAGACTCTACGGTTGGAGTGCCAACCCATAAAAATTCTTAGGTGAGCCATCGGGCTTACCTACTAACCGATAAATCATTAGGGCCAATAGGCTGTTAGCATAGACCAAACGGAAAAATGGACCTAGTTGGTTGCCGGTGACGATAGATAGGTAGTAGTCTTGGCGTTCATTGAGAGAGATCTATGTTTAGCAGTGGATGGATAGAGGCGGATGATGATTATGATGATCATGATGATTATGACGAAAGAAAGAAAGAAAGAAAGAAAAATTTATTTCTGAAACTACTTATGTACATAAGACACACAATTAATAATAAAACATATATATACATAAGACACACAATTAATAATAAAACATATATACCTTGTAGTTACACAAAACGGTCTCAACTCAGTGTAAGTATATCGTTTTTGGACAGGCATATTATCTACACCCCGAACCATAGACTTAGAATATACAGTCAAACATTATGGCTTCTATTCTAAACGACGGAGGTTTGTTTTATATAGGTTTGGGTCGTGAAGTTAGAGTATTGTGTTACATCATGCCTACAGCAGCTGTCCCCTGGTAAATAAGCGAGCCTGACCTTGTCGTTGAAAAATATCGTAATAGATGTGAGAGATATCAGTTTGTTGTATTTTGTATAGAATATCTGATGGTAAGAGTATCCTGTGAAGGAAAACGTCGTTAGGAATCCTCCATGCCTGATGAGAATCGACACGTAAGTGAAATACGGACCTCGCTTGATTTTGTGGAGGAACCTGCGCAGCAGCAGTGGAACATACATTTAAGGGTTACTTACGACGACGACAATGGTGATGATGATGTGTGCACCGACCTTTATATATGTATAAGTCATCTATTAATTGTGAATCATTTATCAAAATTTTTACGAATTCGATATTAATATTAATTAACAGTATTGAATATTCAAACCGTTTAACTTATAACAGAAGTTAGCGTATACGATTATAATCCACGGATTTACCAGCCCGCGTATTTTCTCCGCGGATTTACCAATCCGCGCATAAAACTCCGCGGATTTACCAGTCCGCGTATAAAACTCCGCGGTCTGCGTCCGAGCTGCAAATTGGAAAAGTAATTGAATTTGAACAGCACTCGTGAAATCCAGACAGGGAGGTGACAATTTAGTTGACCATTTTTGGAGAAGGGCTGATAATTTTTATTGAGTTTCGCCCATTGAATGACTAAATGAACTGGGAATAAAAAATTCGGTTAAATGCGATTTTTTTGCTGACCACGCACGATACTCGTTAAAACTTATGTTAAGAGTACCAGATAATGGAATAAATGAGAGAAATTTATATAGATACCTATAAATCCATAACACCAATACAAATGATTTATATATTTTATCGTACAAATTACACTCGTGGCAGGCTGCAAACCTAAAAACTATGAACTAATATGACATTTTACCAGTCGGTCATGACATGACTACACACTGTGACAGTGGGTCGTAAAATGTTATCTTTTTTTATATTTCTTTAATTTTGTTATTTAATTAATTCTTTCAATTTTTTAAACCAAAATATGTATGTACAAAAAACATTTTATAATGTCATCCCTAGAACGTTTTACATATAAAATCCTTACATAAACCCTCAATAAAAACAACAAAGGTGGTATATGCATTTATTATCTATGCGGCCGGAGATAGCCGTGCCTGGCACGCGCACCGTTCCATAATCAAACCCCAGTTCAGTCGGCTCAGCCTGTCAGTCATGGCAAGCAAAACGGTGAACGACAAAGCGAAATGGCGCAAACGTAAATCTTGTAAAACCATCGATGACGACAACGACTGTGCTAGCCTCGCCTGGCTTCTGAACTTTCGGTTGGACGAATTCGTGAATGTCAAAGTACCGGACGACTATCCGGAGGAGGTGAAAACTCCAGACAAGAAACCCCCCTTCACGTATCCAGAGCTGATAGAGCGGGCGCTGAGGGAAAATGGAGAGTTGACTGTGTCTGCTATATACCAATGGATATCGTAAGTTTTTTTTACATTTACGAAAAATTCTCGTACCTAATTGCGTCTCATTTAACGTCAAAACGCACGTTGACTTTTACTTCATGAATAATTGTTTATTTTTATCACTATAATATTTCCATTAAACAATCAAGGTTACTTACAGTTTATTTTTCTAAAAACGTTACTTCGATTCTTAAATTTCTTGCCATGACCTCCTAGATGATACGTGATCGTTATGTGCGTATATTTACTTTAAATTATATTTTAATTCGAAATAAAAGTCCTGATTGGTTTATGTACAAATATCTTAATTAAATTATTTAATATATCTATAATATTATCGTTATCATACTAAAAATAATGTGCATTCATTGAAGGAGGCCTAATGCCTATGTTCAGCAGTGGACGGGTAGAGGCTGATGACAATGATGATGAATGCAAGAGAAAGAACACCTTATAATATTTACTTAATAATGCATGCTATAAGAAGTTGTGTTTAGTATGATAACAAATTCCGCCAAATTTGTGCTGCGACGCTGCGCAGGTTCTGCGCTCTGATTGGCCGACTGATGGCCATTGATGGATGATTGGCCGATACGTCTCGTTCATACACATTACTGGTTGATTGAATTGCTATTTCTACTACTTATCTAAAATGGTCAGTGACAAATCACTGAGCAGTTTCGGAATTGTATGGCCCACATTTCTACTCTATCCGATTATATGCTCGATGGTCGACGTAGAGGCATGATCCTCCCACTGTCCTGGCATGGTAACATCAGGCATGCATATTGACCGGTAATCTCATCAGACATGCATAATGAGATTAACAGTCTTTACCAACCCACATTAAGTTAGTGCATAGGCAAAATAGCCCAGTAGCCATTCTTGGATTTATAGGAGTAAACTCGAGCCCAGCAGTGGGACATAAGGGTTTGCTGCTGAAATTCAATGATTACTCAATAACTCCAATTTCACTTTTACAAGCACTGGCATGATTTATCGCATATACATCCTACCCGAGTGTCGTGTGTCACTCTGACAGGTTTACATCCCCCCCGGGAAATGTAGGAGGTATGTGCCAGACGCTGGGCGCCTGGATCCGTGTAATATATTAATATTTGATATGCAGTAAGACGTCTTAATGCATATTCGATAATGCCAGATTGTTTATACTGTTATATTTGTCTTATAAAAAGTAATTGATATAAGTAAAATAAACGCACTATTACATTTACTCCCCACCATGGATCAGGCCTTGACGTGGCGGTGGGGTTCATTAGCCTAGGGTGAGTCCAACACCTTGGGCGAAGCTAATTGAGCCGAGCGGGCTTTTTGTACCCCTCTGATAAGAAGAGGGGACAAAAGAGCAGGGAGCAAGGGGCGAGGATGGGAACCTCACCCCATTGTACTTTCCCGACGTTGGGAGGGGTTGTTCTATGGTGCAGGAAAACCCCTCTGTGGAGGTGGCGTCGGTCCCTTGCGGGACTGACTAGCCGTCGAGGTGCCCTGTTTGTTTACTAGATCCGGGGCACCTCACCAAAGGTGGCATAGGTGGCACTCGCCGGGTTTTAGTGGGTAGAGTTGCGTCCACTTATCAGCTTCCGGGCGCAGCGAGTTCCACATACCCGCGCGGGGAGACCCACTCCCCCGCGGGATGCCTCAGAGCATTTCTCGGCGTTAAAGAAAAGAAAAACTTACATTTACTAGTACATACAGAACTATATTTAAGGTGAGACACAAACAATTGGCGAATCAGAAGACGCAACCCTTCAAGATGCCTGAACTGCTGCGCCAATAACCATCATTATCAGCTTTTCTCGTCTACTGATAGATATGTCCAATTTCTTTCAATGAACGCCAAGAGGGCCTATTTTCTGCCACGAACATCGCACCAGGACTGGTCAGTACACGGAGATCTTCGTTCGTAGCTCCCTGGCTATCAGTTCTTTGGAGCAAGTGACCGGCTCGCTTACATTAATAGGACAAAAAACCGAATATTTGTTTGTGGGTTTATTTTTATCCGTAGCTATGATAATTATTATTTTTGATATCGTTTTTGAAAATCGAAGACAAAGCAGCCGGTTCAAAAATAGTCTTCTCAAAACGTACCCCTTGAAATGTTTAGTCAAACCCAATAAGTCGTGTGACGGAGGGCTTACAAAGAACACAAAGAATGCCCTAATACCATTACTTATATAATATGGCTCTTTTGTGAGACATAACTCAATGACTGGCGGTTTCTGTGGGCATGTATTGATTGTACATGACTGTTCACTCGATAGTTTTACTATCTTATAACTTATAGGTACTAGATTTTCTTGAAACTTTTTTTTTATAAGGAGGCAACCTAGCAGTCGAAGCCATGGTGACTACTGACGCTCATATGCGTTGCCCCTCTTTCCCCTATCTCCCTCAATGGGCCAGCAGAACCACGCAAACCGCACAAACAGCATAGCTGCTGTCACTTGACGTCGCTGTGATATTGTGAGCTGTTACGGGGACAAAAGATGAAGAAAGTTAATGCTTGTTAATGTTTATATGGAAATTTCAATAAAATTTAATAATTAATGGCACTAGGTTTAATTTGGGGTGATAAAATTATATTCATTATCCAAGTTACAAAAGTTTTAACTTATTGTTTTTATAAAAAAATCTTAAAATAAGGTCACCGATACACTTTACAACACTGGTGTGGGCTTAATAATGAATCGTCAATCTTTGGGGAATAGAGTTAAAGTTGTATCGGTACGGAAATACTACAAGTGGTACATATTTCCACATAAAGAGTGGAATTTTTTCGAAAATCTCGCTCGTCGAGGTGGTTTGGGTATTACTAGTTCTGGCGCGATGTCTGATCTAATTACGCTATTTCGAATAATTCCTTATAACGCCTGCGGTGATTAATGAGAGTTATCCGACCACTTCATGTAACAGTACCTAGTGAAAATAAAAGAAAAGCAAAAAAACAATTTGTCTTCTATAGGCTTCATAGCTGAGAAGAACAATCTAAACAAGCTAAATAGAACCATTCCTTTGAATATTTCACAAAAAAATATAAGCCTTGCCGCGAGCGCTTTTTTCCCAAGGTGATACCACAAATTTTATTAGATTTGATACACGTTGATTAGAAAAGACAAGGTTTTCGAGCCCTTTTTTTCTTTAACGCCGGAAAATGCTCTGAGGCATCCCGCGAGGGGGTGTGTCTCCCCACTCGGGTATGTGGGATTGGCTGCGCCCGACAGTTGGTGAATGGACGCAGCTCTACCCACTAAAACCCGGCGAGTGCCACCAATGCCGCCTTTATTGAGGTGCCCCGGATCTAGTAAACAAACAGGGCAACTCGACGGCTAGTCAGTCCCGCAAGGGACCGACGCCACCTCCACTCCCAACGTCGGGACAGTACAGTGAAGTGAGGTTCCCATCTTCGCTCCTTGCCCCCTGCTCTTTTGTCCCCTCTTATAAGAGGGGTGCAAAGAGCCCCCTCAGCTCAATTCGCTTCGCCCAAGGTGCTGGGCTCGCCCTAGGCTACTGAGCCCCACCGCCACGTCAAGGCCTGAACAATGGTGGGAAAAGTTTTCGAGCCCTGTATTGAAGGTAGTCAAAGAAAAGAATCGGGTATTGTGGCACTCTCGTCCAAAGGTGAGAGCTGTATTTCATCAGATGCCAAAAATAAGTCTTGCTGAGACACACAGAGTTTATCGGCGGCTAGTTTAGCTGTTCCTTCCATGTGAGCACTTCAATATGTTGAAGTATTTCAATAGTAGAGATTGTAAAACGATTGTTCTCAGAACTTGCAGAACGACAAAGGGTGACTTTTTACCAGTAAACTTGTCTTCTTGGGGTTAAATTGGACTGGATTCAGTCGCCCCAATTTCGAGAGTTTGCCTAACAAAGACTTTGACACAAGTTTCTTCGGGCATTTGTCGACATGTTCCCGAGAAATATTTGTGCGACTAAAGTGTAAGGAATCTACAGTGTTATTCATTTATAGTTTTTTAATTTGATTGATTTAAATTTTTTGTTATAAATCTTTATTATTTCAAAGTTGCGTGATGCATTTTCGTTCATAATAAGCGTTGTCACATATTAAAAATATATAATAATATATAAAAATAAAATATGCCACAAGAATGCCACCAATGCCGTCAATGGCTAGTCAGTCCCCCAAAGAACCGACGCCACCTCCACAGAGAGGATGACCCGCACCACCGCCCCTTGTTCCCCCCTGCTCTTTTGTCTTTCCTATAATAGGAGTACAAAGAGCAGCCCCCTCGGTTTACTAGGCTTCATCCGAGGCGCTGGGTTCACCTTAAGCTACTGAGCCTCACCGCCACGACAAGGCTTAGACCTTAGTGGGGTGGTCGGGGCTCTTGCCTGGCAATTGGGAGGGTCAAAATGAACATTAACGATTTCACCCAGGACGAATCTAAGCAACTCTATCCTGCACTTACGTCAAAAGTATTTGCCATACATTAGCTGCTTCATATTATAGTGTCTACATGGACTATCGTGCGACACCAAATATCCAAGCTACCAGTGATATATTATTCCCAGAATCGAACCTCAACCCTATTGAGTTTCGAAGAGCATTTTGCTGATAACCAGGCTATACTCATAATTGCTGTAATAACATGGATTCGGTTATCAGCGTTATCAGTACGAGATTACACGTTTACTGAACCGATTCTGATAAGGTTATTAATATTTTATCACCGCCACGCAATCTGTTTGTACTTATCAATTATTAAAACCGCGTGGGAAATGAATAAAATAGAGTTTTACATATCATATTAAGCTAGTATAAGCTTTGGTGAGGTGCCCCGGATTGCATGAGCAAACAGGGCACCTCGACGGCTAGTCAGTTCCCCAAGGGACCAACGCCATCCCCACTGAGGGGTTGTCCTGCACCACAGATGTCCCTATCAACGTCGGGACAGTACAATGGGGTGAGGTTCCCATTCTCGCCCCTTGCCCCTACTCTTTTGTCCCCTTTTCTTATAAGAGGGGTACAAAGAGCCCCCTCGGCTCAATTAGCTTCGACCATGGTGCTGGGCTCACCCTAGGCTACTGAGAACCACTGCCACGTCAAGGCCTGAACCATGGTGGGGATAATGATAGAGCCTAGGCCCAACCAATTTTATGCTTTGGCTATCCCAAAGATCTCAGTAGGCTGTTGACAGTAACAGCCTTTTTTGTCTTTTGCACCGGTAAATGGTCTTAGGCATCCCCCGGGGGAGGGGGACTCCCCAGGCGGGTTTTTGGGACTCGCTGCGCCCGAAAAATGGTAAGGTGGACGCAGCTCTACCCACTTAACCCGGCGAGTGCCACCAATGACGCCTTCGGTAAGGTGCCCCGGATCTGTTGAGCAACAGGTCACCTCGACGGCTAGTCAGTCCCCCATGACAGTAACAGCCTATCCTGCCCTTTCTAGAACTCAGAGCTGCTTTATGGAACAAATAAGCGGGATGGTGGTTTGTAGACAAGCGTTAAAATTCATAGCGCGGTGAACATTTCATAATTTTGGGTTATAAATCGCGGCGTCCGTTGACATGAATTATGATTGGGTTATTTATTGTGTTAATAGTAATAGATAATGAACATCATTTTAATTACATATTATATTAATGAGAACTAGTGAAAAAGGGATTGAAAATCGACCTCGATTCATTTGAAATTACTGTAAAACTATTGAAAACGGGATATTTCTTTTTCACTCTTGTTTCGCGGAACTCGATATTTCGACATTATCTACGAAGATCTTGTTCTAGGGACTGAAAAAAAAATTGTTTTATATGTTCCAATTTTCTCGGTTTTAAACGACTTCGAAAAGGAGGAGGTTATATGTTCGTGTGTATTTTTTTTTAATATTAACTCACTTCGGGGCTCTGTCCGGGTGGGATTTTGTAATTGAATTTGAACGATCTTCCGAATGAGATAGAAACTTGAAATTTAGATCATCTCAGTAGATGGCAACTCACCGGTGGGAGGGAAGCGCTGTGCCGCGCTCCCGGCTGCATGGGTACCACCATCTTGCTTGGTTCTCCCATGAAACAGCTTTGCTGTGTTTCGGAGAGAAGGGCAAGACAGGCAGTGTAATTACTGGCACTGAGACTTAACATCTTATGCCTCAGGATAGGCAACACATAGATGAGTTGCCTGGGCTCGTTCCAAGTAAACTAGTTTATGTTCATGGGCGACGTTGACCACTTACCATCAGGTGGCGCGTTTGCCAGTTTGCCTATCCAACTAACATAAAAAAAATGGCAATGCACGAAAATATAAAAAAGTTTTAGCCATTATAAAATATGACACATTAATATTTTTCAGAAGTTCTACTTGCTTGTTATAAAACTCTTGTTGAATGTTCAGTGTGTAGTATGTCTTTGGAAAATCCAAAATTATTCCTCTGTGAGCGCAATTAATTCAAAAAGTTATACAAAGACTACGTATTAGATATCGAGTATTATTGTATAAGTTTTTAATATGACATTTATTTAATAAGTCTCGAAATTAAATTTTCGTTACATTATTTAATTAGTTAATTTTATGGATAATATACTTTTTATATCGCCATCTTACGTCCTAAGGTCTTAAGTATACTTTGTAATCGCCATCTTACGTCCTAAGGTCTTAAGTATACTTTGTATATCGCCATCTTACGTCCTAAGGTCTTAAGTATACTTTGTATATCGCCATCTTACGTCCTAAGGTCTTAAGTATACTTTGTATATCGCCATCTTACGTCCTAAGGTCTTAAGTATACTTTGTATATCGCCATCTTACGTCCTAAGGTCTTAAGTATACTTTGTATATCGCCATCTTACGTCCTAAGGTCTTAAGTATACTTTGTATATCGCCATCTTACGTCCTAAGCTCTTAAGTATACTTTGTATATCGCCATCTTACGTCCTAAGCTCTTAAGTATACTTTGTATATCACCATCTTACGTCCTAAGGTCATTTGTTTATTAACATTTCAAGACAAGAATAGAAATACAAGACCATAATAAAGCTGATAATGACTGTATTGATAAGTGGATGACAAGGGTCTGCGAGCTTATTAGTGAATTCCCACCACGGTGTGGGCACGGGGCAGGTGCGCTATATTTATCGAGCACCGGGCTGCACGTTGCGGCGTGACGCATCGACCCGTGCCAGCCGGCGACAGCGTGACATAAACATTGATAGCGTGACATCACATCGCGGCTCACGATTTGACACGCTAAACGGTGTAACGGACGGGCTGAGGGAAATAATGAATTTCCTATAGGATACTGAGCGTTTGTGGGATCGTAGTTGCACTTAGCATATTGTCGTAGACCGGAATAATTTTGTGATGAATCTCCCGGGTACTTAGTTGCTTTATGGAGAATATATTATGATACCTCAATCTCATCATAGTTTGACTGGACCACAAAGGATTGGACCATGGAAATGTAAAGTTTGAGTAGAATGTATATGATATATCAGTCTGACCATAGTTGGACTGGACTATGGAACGTGGCCATATAAAAATAAATAAAAATGTAAAGTTTGAGTAGAATGTATATGATACATCAATCTGACCATAGTTGGACTGGACTATGGAACGTGGCCATATAAAAATAAATAAAAATGTAAAGTTTGAGTAGAATGTATATGATACATCAGTCTGACCATAGTTGGACTGGACTATGGAACGTGGCCATTTAAAAATAATAAAAAATGTAAAGTTTGAGTAGAATGTATATGATACATCAATCTGACCATAGTTGGACTGGACTATGGAACGTGGCCATATAAAAATAAATAAAAATGTAAAGTTTGAGTAGAATGTATATGATACATCAGTCTGACCATAGTTGGACTGGACTATGGAACATGGCCATATAAAAATAAATAAAAATGTAAAGTTTGAGTAGAATGTATATGATACATCAATCTGACCATAGTTGGACTGGACTATGGAACGTGGCCATATAAAAATAAATAAAAATGTAAAGTTTGAGTAGAATGTATATGATACATCAGTCTGACCATAGTTGGACTGGACTATGGAACGTGGCCATATAAAAGTAAATAAAAATGTAAAGTTTGAGTAGAATGTATATATATGATACATCAATCTGACCATAGTTGGACTGGACTATGGAACGTGGCCATATAAAAATATATAAAAATATAAAGTTTGAGTAGAATGTATATGATACATCAATCTGACCATAGTTGGACTGGACTATGGAACGTGGCCATATAAAAATAAATAAAAATGTAAAGTTTGAGTAGAATGTATATGATACATCAATCTGACCATAGTTGGACTGGACTATGGAACGTGGCCATATAAAAATAAATAAAAATGTAAAGTTTGAGTAGAATGTATATGATACATCAATCTGACCATAGTTGGACTGGACTATGGAACGTGGCCATATAAAAATAAATAAAAATGCGAATATAATATATCTATACCTACTAAGACTTATTCTCGTGTAAAACTTTGTCTATAAATTTGTATTTCGGGAAATGGTATGCAGTAGGATTGTTATGCGGTTTTATTTATTTACTCAACAAATAGTTTGTATACCTTTGCGTTTCATTCTTACCCCTCAGTTGCGTGACGGGCTTCATAATACTGTCCCACTTTAAGCTTACCATCCCTGTACGGGTTTTGCAATAGCGTATTGATTAATATGGTGAATTTTGTATGTATTTTGTTTGCGTATCAATAATCAATATCAATCAATCGACAATAATATTTATCTATAGTTTTATATTTGAATATATTTAGTTATTAAACTTAACAATATTTTAACTTATGGTATTTTGCATCCGGCAGACGATTCCTCGTTCGACGAGCGTCACCGACGGTTATTGTGTCTCGGTGTCAGTCTTGTCACGGGCCTGGAATTTACCAGAAAACAGCATGCTGCTTGTAGAAGGATTAACAGTACACTCAATACGGACGTGTTGAATGATAATAGTCCCTATAGTCAGTACGGCGTAGGCTTATTATGTTTTAAAGAACGCCATGCCCGTTGCCAGCCATGCTGGTATAATATAGGGCTGTGATATAGTCGTGTACCAGGTGTCCAGTGTTCACTTGCCACCAGATGAACTGTCAATTTCCCCTATTTCCATTTAAAAAAATAACACAGGAATAAGTAGAACTTGGAGTAATTTACAATTGTAATAATTTCCAGCGACCGCTTCCCTTTCTACAAGGCGAACGACGAGCGTTGGAAGAACTCTGTCCGGCACAATTTGTCCATCAACCCGCACTTCCGCAAGGGGGCGCGCGCGTCACAGGGCGCAGGACACCTCTGGTCGCTCGCCGCCAACGCCATAGACCTCCTGCCGCTCAGGGACCACCCGCCCAAGACTGGCGAGCTGGTCTACGACCATGAGATGGACTGCGCGAAGGTATGCTTAAACTTTGGAAGAAGGTGTATGTCCCTTATTATAACGATATAGCTATCACGGATAAGCCTTCTAATGTCCAATTTTTCCATGACCATTGTGGCTGTATTTTTTTTAAATAATAGAGCATATCTATGGATATCGCTTATAACCTACCACCAGGTGAACCGACTGTTCGTTTACCCACTTTTATAAAAATGTGCTATGCCGCGTTCCTGTCCTGGGTGGGTGTCCATCCTGATTATACAGCTTTGTGGTGTTACCAATATTACGTCTTAATAAAACAATGTCTTTACCACATTACAGGTGATCGTGCTAGACGAAGCCGCGATTGCTGCAGCCAGCATCATACCAGAACAAGACATATTCACCGGCGGAACGAGTAAGTCTACGTCATTTACTACCGACACTAGCTGATCTCTCTGATACTATACTGATAATGAGTCATGCTAAAATATCAATTCCAAAATGCAAGTTGCAGGTTGTAATTCAAATGAGGATTATAGGAATTTCGGTAAATATGTGCATAGTACAATACAATAATATTTTCGTCCTCATTCTTAACTTAACTTTCCTTAAACTCATTATATATTAAAAATACCACTGACTGCTAATTTGAAATTATAAAATCAAAACAAGATCTGTAAATCGCAAAATTAGTATGAATTTTACACTAATAGTGTAACTGATATTATGTAAAAATAAAAGTAACGAAAATATTGATCTTTTCAAACTCACTTGTGTTTGTTGACCACACGGTCAATGCCAAATACCAAATTAACAGTTTTATATTTAGTTCTGTATGTTTGTTTCAGTGTTTCTGAACCCAGTTTCTACGGAACAGGTGGTGCGAGAGAGTGGCTTGATTACCGGCCTCTGAGTGACAATTGTATTAGATTAGATTTAATCAATCTAAGTCCTCGCGTGTAGAAATGGACAAAATATAAGATAGTAGTTTTATAGTAGATCATTATTAGTCTATGTGCTGTTTTAGCTCATAAATGAATTTGATTAGTTGCAACAATAATATATTGTGCTGAATAATTTTATTATTTGCTACTAATCTACCTTTAAACTAACCGTATCTGTAGTCAGTCTTTGGCGTTTATAATACAAGTTGAAATAGTACAAATATATATCCCTAATTTCCATTTCTTTACCATCTTATCTCTATTAAAAGAGGGTGGGTGAGGAACTTCCAATTCTCAAGCAGCAGTAATAACTATCATCTCCTTCGCGTCGCCTTCAAAAATACTCATAAATTACCATTTTCATCCCATTGTCCATTTCTACATGGAAGAACTTACGTTTTAGCGTTATTATAAACAATATTAGGTTAAGGTATTATATACTTAGAACCAATGTAACTTGGCCTCTGTAGGTACTGCGACTAGTTCAAATTAAAACGATTGAGTTTGTTTATGTTTAAGCGATTCAAAAATATTTTTATAAAAATAATGAAATCTTTCAAACGTGTATATTTTCACTTTTCCAAATAATTCTTGAAGTAGATAAATAATTTGATGCATCAAATAATCTTTTCAACTAAAGTTAAAGTGATTGAAAGTAGGTTATTTTAAAATCTTAATGTGTATTGTTTGTATCTTATTAAGCACATTTTATCAGACCTTTTTTTGTTTGTACATAATTTTATTTTAAGGCTAAGGCTTTAAATAGTTTTTTTTTTTATGGCATAGTAGGGCAATGAGCAGTCGAAGCCGTTTGGCGACTACCGACGCCCAAACACATCCGCACAACCAAAGATTATGCAGATGCGTTGCCCTCCTTTTCCCTAACCCACCCCCCAATGGGCCACCGGAAACTCACAAACCGTACGAAACGCGACAGCATAGCTGTCACTTGACGACGGTGTTGTGTGAGCGAGAGGTACCACCCCAGTCGTGCCGGCCCAATTCGGCTGCTAAGCAGCATGGCACTACCTCTTAACAATTATTTAAGTATTAAATTTATTTCTGCCAACTATAACTGAACTCGATAGGCGAAATATTATATTCTTTTTATTTTTGTTTTAGCATTAATTGAGAACCATGTAAGACACATTATTTAAGGACTTCTGGATTTTTTAAAGCATTTAGCTGATTTATTATTCCAGTTAATATCTTTAAATCTTATTTCCAAACTTATTATCTTTACTTACTTACTAACTTATTATTGAATTTCGTAGTATAATATATTTGTCTGATAGGATTCTCTATTAAGTATTACCAAGTTCATTGTAAATTTCAAATCAAAAAAAGATTCTCAATAAATTCATAAAATCGTTTGCATGCAACATTTTTGTAATTTAGCAAAGACAAAAGAAAAAAAATCTCTTTTACAAGCGTAACAACATACAATATTATTTACCCGGCTTCGCGCATGATTTACTTCCCTCAGTCTGTTTTATTAATTCACCCCAAAATCCACCGTCATGGAACATTAGCTGGTGCAAATTCAGGTGCTAACTCCCCTTGTTCTTGAACGATTCCATCATGAATAAAATTGGTTGTTTTATTGTTTTGATATCATTTTGTGGGGACTACATAATGTGTAACTAAAATGTAATTTCTTGCTATCAAATAATAGCTTATGGGACAGGTAATATTATATTATACACTTAAGATAATATGGAGACTGTCCCTATTAATAATAATAAAAATGAAAAATTAATTTTTAATAATGCGCGACCTTGAAGTGTTGACAGTCCCTATCAAGTAGATTCGGGGTTATATCTAACATATTATGGATAGCCCTATATTTTTTTTTAATTTATCCATACGCAGGTCAAGACCAGAGGATCCGAGAGTAGAAGTTTAGATATCAATTAATATTATATCAGGCAAATTACAGTGATAGAAAATAACCACCTTTAGTTGAACCCTGAGCAACTTTTTACAATAAATTAAGTTATAAAAGTTAATATTTATTATTAAATTAAGAGGCCTAGGTACCTACACTAGTTTATAAAATATGTATGTAAGGTAATCCCAATAAATAACAATATAATATACAGATTGTTTTATTATCAGTGTAAATACTCCTGTCTAACTGAACTAGTCGATGGCACGAACTCTAACAAAATGATTGCTATCTCACCTGACATAGTGCGTGAACATGTGTGCTAGAATGAAATGCACAATGATTCATTTCGAAAATGTCCTTTTAGCAAAATAGTTATTATAGAAATACTAATAAGTGTATCTTTTCAAAATAAATTTATTTTATCTTTTGAATAACTAAACTATATCTGTACGGGCTTTATTTTTGAGCTTTCGTGCTCGGTATACTATTTATTTAAGCCCAAAGTTGGGCTAAAATCAGTGTTGAAATACGAAAATTTAGAAGCTTGTATTTTTTTAATGTATAATTTTTTTACGATTTTAGGTACATACACATATAGATAACGACAAGATCAATTTATATTATACTTAGTTTTTCATGGCCAACGTCAAACATTGTAGTTATTACTGTTCTGCGTTTGTATGGAAAGATAAGCGACTAGTGTAACCTTAAAGGTACAACCGTCATGTTTATTTCTTAGGCTGAAAAGTATGGATGCATTCTACTAAGATTGGCTTGGCTTGGCTAGCTTAATTCAACAACAAAAAATAACTGCTAATTATTTAATAATATTCAAAATTCACCCAATCAGAATGTCTCCAATTGAAATATCAAACTTCTAATATGCTCATGTACCAGTTATCCAGCCTACAGTTATATACAACGCCATCTATCATCAAAGTTCGGTGAAGTAATTTACCCCTCGGCGGAACGGCCATAAGCCAGGATTACGGGGGATTCCCCGCACTTGTTTATAACGGCTACGGGAATTGATTTAGATACCAATGCTTAGTTTTAAGAACCTTTCCCTTAACTTCTATAGAATTTATAATATCCTAATTGAATATAAAGTGTTATTAATTTCGTGAATGGAAAATTAGGGAAATTTTCTTACGGGAATTAGAACTGTAAATCTAAATTAAATAACTAATTACTCTTTGCTTTTTGAAGTGTAGCTTGAATGAATCCTTGCTAATATTAAAAACTCGAAAGTTTGTATCAATGGATATTTGTTACTCTTTAAGCATTGGAAATTTTGGCATCAATAATTTCAATTTATTTCATTAAAAAAATCACCGCAAAATTGGAACTTAAGTGACTATTGAACCTAAGTCTAGGTTGTCAATTTTCAACATTTTTAAAAATATATTACCTAGTAGCACTTAAACAAGTTAAATGTATCTTTTGCCCAGATCTGGTATCAAAAATTGTTGAAAAAATAGTCTAGTATGTTAATGAGGGGTTGCTGTAATATTAAAATAACTGAGTTTCAAAGCAATGTATTGGACGAGTTATTTCTAAGGTGTTTTTCATAAATAATGTATTTATATTATAATGTATATGTATGTATGTATGTATTTATTAAAATGTAGTCTTTTATTATAATGTATTTATAATAAAAATATAATAAAAAAAGATGGCGGCGAATCCTTTACCAGGATTAGTTAGAAAATCGTGATTTATACTTCCAACCACCCCCCCCCTGACGTTTAAAAAAAAAAGAATTAGCTTACGATTTGAAAGTTGAGACATATACTTAATTTTTTGCTTTTTTTATAAGCAAAATTACTTAATAAGAAAACTATAATTTGGTCCAATATTAGAATTGGTTACGTTATTGGTTTTTTGCTTGCCATTCAATATCCATCGGAGCGCCGAACAAAACACGTATTGTAATAAAAACTTTTTTCATTCTACTAGTATAAAGGTTATCGTAAGTAACGACAGGGAAAATGGATCTTTATATAAGAAGCAAATGAAAATAAGCACTTTGCCGTTTTCTCAAACGGAACCCATAAAGATTGTCGGATAGTTGCTACTAGGTATTTAAAAAAATGTACTTATATAATAATAAATAAATATTACCGGGGATCGGCCTTCATACCAACCAAGTAAAGTTAAAAAAATATATTAAAAATATAGCTTAATAGAGAAATATAGCTCCTTCCACTTGACCGCATTCAACGCCCAGCGCCTCGAATCGTCGATAACAATGTTATCTTCAATCAGCTTGATTCTTTGGCGCCGCACTGCTTAGATATTATGTCGGATCACTCTGCATCTTCTACCGCATCTACCACAGGGCATGATTTGACGACTAATACCTGCAGCAGAATTCCACTTCTAGACATCGCGCCAAATTCCCAAATCTCACCCGCACCACCTCGATGTCCGGAAATAGCAACTCGATTTTTACGGCGTTTACTGCATCGTACGACCATTTTATTATGTAACCAGCTGCCACCTACTGTATTTCCGAACCAATACGACTTAGGGACCTTCAAGAAGAGAACATACTCAATACTCATACTTGAAAGCGGATATGAATGTCGATTATCACTTACCACCAGGTGAACTGACCGTCCGTTTTACCCCTCTTCTATAAAGAAAAAAAAATCAATTAAATTATCTGATTTTACATTAGTTGGATTTGATCTACGAGCTACAGGCTACTTGACTACTATACCAGGCCATGCTTATACAAAATATAATAAAAACGATAAATATGGTGCATAAATTATTTGCATTAATTAATTTCAACAAACCATATACGAAGTCTTAATAAAATATTAAAATGAAATAAATACTCATTTCTTCTTATTATAAATAATCTTAATATCTGCTGCGGTTTCTTATTCATGAATTATAGTTTCGATATAAAATAAATAAGACAAAAATATAAGTTAATTTAACAGAATATGAAATAAAATCAAAAAACTTGAGAAGCCTTTAATCAAATCTTGATACATTTTTGCTTACTTTTCAGTAAGCTGTACGCTGTTTTTTCTGTTTTCATTTTCTGGTAAGAGACTTTTTCGTCGGGTCAAGGTTTTGGTATCATCTAAAGATGATGGTAATTCTGTGTCTTTAGTTTCAGGTAAGAAATAAACAAAAATAGTCCCAGACAAAGCTAAAACACCGAATATTATACCAGCCGCCATTTCTGAAGATAAATTTATAAGTGGTGCTGCTATTTGACCGATTCTAGATAGTACAGATAAAAAACCTAACACAGAATTTCTTACAGAAGTAGGAAATAATTCTACGCCATACAAAAAAACTATAATAAAAGACATAAAGAAAAAGCAATTACAAATACAAGCTAAGACAACTCTTAACCAATTATAAGAAGTAGGAATAAATGTTTCAATGAGAATAAATACACCAGACAACAATATCGTAGCCATTAAAAAGGTTCGTCTTGACAGAATCCTTAGCAAAAAAGTTGCAGCAATCGTGCCTGGTAGCAGCAAAGCACCCGAAACAGCTACATTAGTAAATATATTGCCACTCATTTTTCCTATGAATTGAGAAATACCATAATATCCCATGCCAGTCAGGAAGTATACAGCTGACATCAAACAAAGGTTGATTGTGAGCTTCTTATGTTTAAATATATGGAAAAAATTAATTTTTCTTCTTGACTTGTTTGAGTGGTGAGCGTTGTATTCTTCCAACTCCTCACGAATATTTTCACAAGGGGTTCCATTGCTGAAATTATTTATTAAAATATTAAATTATACAACAATAAATTATTTATGACGCAAAAAACTCGCGAATTCATATTATGTCAGAAAAAGATTATAATGTTGATTCAAAATTGACTTGACTGGTTTTAGGAGTGCTCCACATTCACCCGCAATTCTCACTGTTAATTCACACCACGATTCGTACCGTGAAATTCACGACTTCAAAGAAAATAGATGACGACGACGGAACTGCTACTGCTGTTGTGACGCTGTGTGATTATAGCGTATTACGATTACCATTAAAAAAATAAACAAAAAAAAAAAGAGATGGAGAAAAAGATGTGGATGATACCATCGCAGTAAAACCCGATAAATTAATGATTTATTAAATACATCGAGCGTGTTAGTGTACGGGTAGGTACTGGTTGGTATTTTTATATTTTTTAATCATTATTATTATATTGTATATTTTACCCACTTAATTCTTTTTCAATGGTGCCATGGATAGACAGTTGGGTGAATTATTTGCTCAACCATCAGAAGAATTTCATAACTTCGAATTTTAATGACTTATTAACTTATTAAACAAGGTTCTGCCAAAGATACACGTGCGGCTTGTACGTCTTGTATGCTACTGCGAGCTGCGAATTCAGATGCACTCGCGTTAGCTCGCCGTGAAGCAAATGCGAACCTTTTGTCGCGGAGCAAAAAACTGATACCGATCGGAGAACGGTGCGAAGCGTGAACGCGCAGACACGAAACCATCAGCTACACTCGCCTATCATGGCATTCGCGGGCGTTTGCGCTGCGAATGTAGAGCGCTCTTTAGAACCAAATACTCGATTATTTTCTGTTATGAAGAAATAACTATGAATTAGCAAGAATTTCAATTTACAATCCTATAATTTTAACATTACTTTTACTAGGTTTTATAAAATCAAACTACTCACAATGCTCCAAATTTTTCCATGACCGTTGCTGCTTCATCGATCCTCTCAGAATCCATCAACCACTTCGGTGACTCCATGAGAAGCCAACGCATTGAAACATACAGGAACACAGGAACAGATATGGCTAGTTGGAAGTCATCACAGTGCCTCAGCGCATAAGAAATACCGGGTAACGTCAGGTGACTTATATTTATTGGTAGGTGATACAGGGCTGTTATTAACTCTCTATGTTTAACACTGCTGTATTCAATACATAGTACAAATGAGGTAACAATAGAGCCACCACTACCAATGCCCTCTATACAACGCATGACTAGAAACGCAGGTGCGGTTGGCATCGCAGCTACGAGGCTCCCTGATACTCCAAGTATCAAGCAGCTTATTGAGAAAGCGGAGAGACGTCCATACCTGCAAAGAAAAAATAATGTGTGAATCAAATAATTTTTCAACATTTAATTGCAGTTTTCAAATATTAGTGTAAATTTTTAATAAAAAAAAACTTAAAATATATTTTTAGTGTGAATTTAAATGGCCGTGAATTAGATCTTAAGATATGCGAGCTAGCATTGAAACTCACAAACTTATAAATGTAGATTGTATTGTAAGTTGTAGAGTAGTTAGCTTTGAAGACATTAGGTTCTAACCTTAAGTTTTACTACTCTATCAGTTACCACTTCAACGATTTATATGTTTTTGATGTTAGCTACAATCTCGTTGACATATAACAATCATCGATCATTTAATTCATCGAATGAATACCCCACAGCAATTTTGGTGGCTGATTGTGTTTGATTAAAGGATATTATTTTGACGCTTTGACACAGAACTAGGCCGTAGGCTATTAGCCAAATTACAGCGCACCATGAGATGAAAAGCTTTACTATAATTAATATCATTACGATTAATTATGGCTTTAGAATTTATTCTCTGGAATGCTAGACGTGGGTAGTTTTTTTTTAGTTCAGATTCGCAACTTCAGAGAATTTAATTATCCTATATAAAAATTAAAATTTATATTTTTTTAATAAAAATAAAATTTAAAAAATCAAATATTTTTTTATAAAATTATATTTTATAATAAAAAAATATTAGGAAAATGATAAAATTGATATAAAAATTTATAAAAAAAAATATAAAAAAAAAGAAAAATATCGGAAATGTACTATTCTAAGAACTTATTAAAGTGTCCGAGGGCTTATCATATATACTGAAAAAAACTAATGCTCCATAGGCTGATGAGTTTTTAAATGGGTTACTCTATGGAGGAGCGAACTTGCATAAGATACGAACATATTCAGGAACGTTTTGGCGTTCATATAGGCCTATGCCCATCACGACCAAAAATAAATTGATAATGCTGATGATGATACAGGACCATGGCCAGGACTAATACACGGATTAATGTGTATAATGAGAGTACTGAATATCTCAAATACTTGGTATGCTTGTAAATCTGTGTCAATAAAAATTAAACCCTAAACAACATGTAGATAACTATAAATTTATATTAACAAATAATCGAGACACCACTAACCTGTCCGACAGGATTCCAAATAGCAACGCCCCTATCAGCAGACCGACATACATCACACAATTCGAGAAACTTATCATCCAGCACGTGTTGCAGAATAGTCCGAATTTCGTCTGTATTGTCTCCGTGAATACGCTCCTGTCCCACACAGGCACGTCGCACGGACAGGAATTCGTAAAATTTGTCGCTTCACAGATGTAGTCCATCGGCGGGGACAGGAATATTAGATTCAGGACATGCCAGAATATCGGCACTTTGCTCGAGAACAAACAGAAGTATATATAGTAGTGGTACCTAGTTATTGTACTGAAATATTTTTCTATGGGATTGTGTAATATTTTTTGTTTATGTTTAGCCATTTTTGTCCAATTAAATAGTCGCGTTGGCCATGATTTTGAACCTGATATTGCACTTTTAAAAATTTTATGTAGCAAATGCGTTTTGATTAATCATGGCAATTTCGTAGATTTATAACAAGTTAACTTAAACCTTAACTTTTTTCCTCGTATGTCTTGTATATTATTATTTGGTGATTTGGATATTTTTTAATTTAGTTATTATTGAATTAAAGTATCCAAATCATATGTTTTGAGACAAATAACAGCGACTGATAGTGGTATCGAAAAATTTGTTAAACCTAACAAACTCGTTATAAAAATGTACAGAAAAGAGGATAATATTTTCCAGGAGGTGTATTAGTCACCGAGTCTCGATGAAGACTTGTTACAAAAAATAAACCTGTTCTTAGCTTATAACGTGCTGTTTAATGACTTTCACGCCTTGAACGAACGTTTTTAGATCAGATAGAAACTCAAGCTTTTCCCATACTATGAAATCAAATGTACGTATACAATAAAAATATCTTCGTTGACAGTGCCATCACAATAAAAGGAGCGAAAAAGACATTGTTAGTTTATTTTGTTAGCGACGCGGACGGGCGACACAATGTTACAACCTCCTTAGTGCCACTATAAAATACTCCCCAGTTCGTACAAAAGCTTCTTAAATAATAGTTTGCTGCCAACTTGGTGTTCAAAACTTGCACTTCACACGGCGCGGTTAATAGTTTTTGAATGTTGGTATCTTACTACATTTTTCAATTTGCTGTATGAAGTTTCAGTTTGAATTTTATACAAGTGCGACTTTGGTATTCTGTTTATCATTCTTAGCCCTAAAGCGACATTGCCACTTGGTGGTAAGTGGTTTAGGAGGAACGTGAACATAATCAAGCTCACTCGATTTATCCTAAGCAACTCATACAGGTGTTGCCTATCATAAGACGTAAGATGGTCTCAGTTATACCATGGTTATGCCAGTAAGTGGTATACCAGTAGTGGTCCCTTAAGAAGAGCAGGACAGGCGTGTCCTGCTCTTCTTAAGGGAACACAAAAAACTGTTTCACGTGAGAAGCAGGATGTATTTTACACGGCCGCATCTCTCCGCCGCTAGAATAGGTATATGTAGGTAAGAAAATATTTGTGTTATTATCACAAGTTGTGATAGTAAAAAATACTTTATTTGTGATTCACAACATGCTGAATACCAAAAAAATCTTTTTGGAAGAAGTTTAAAGAACAACGCCATACAGCTTGGCAAAAAAAGTATGACCTGGTGACAAGTGGAACTAAATATTTTACTAAATGGAAACTTATGAGGATGACAATACTTGGCCGACGACAGATTTCGAGTAACGTTTATTGTTTCACATTTAATTTTAAAGATTTGATTAACCTATTACCGTCCGCCGTACTCAAGCGGGTACACCAAGAAAAACCGCGATAATTTTTGTGATTGCCAATAAAAATGTAAAAAAATATTTTTACAGTATAAATATAAGTGTAATATATTAATCTAGACGAAAAATGATCAAGTTGTTATTCTTAATTTGTAAGGGTTGAAGGTGATTTGTTTAGTGTTCAACTGTCCCAGGGACCGTCTTCTATGTTCAAGTACTTCTTATTTTGACGTAGAAGAGTATCCTCGGACGATAACAGCAGTGATGATGAGCTGCTTTCGACGTATGCCTCAACTTCAAAATGCTCTCGTATGGCTGGGTCTACTGATACACTCATAGATGGGTTATCTATTTGGCGGAAAACCTTACCAACTACTTACTTTATTCTTCTTTACTCTTATATATTCTTTCTTTACTCAACTGCATAATAAGTAAATAACGCCATTGAAGAACGATTGAACCATGTATGTAATTATATAAACGACTGTACTCCAGTGATGCTCTTTGAGAAGTATTTTGACGATCAAATGTGTGATTTGATAGACGAACAGAGTCTTTTGTGTGCAGGTCCAAGTAATAGGCATAACTTTCAATTCTAAATAGACAGAAAAAGTTTTTTGGTAAATACTTTTGTTATGAGGCGATAGCCTGAACCACTTACCTACGGAACATGGTTATTAGTCTTTGGATGAAGATCTATGCGAGCCACTCGTTGCAAACTGTATGTCTACAAATCGCTACTTGGAGATAAAAAAAAAATCAACATTTTGTTGATCATACATGATGGCTTCATCTAACGACCCGATGTCTAACGTAAAGCCCTTGTGCGATATTTAACAGAGGAGCTCTAGCCAGTGGGGAATATTTTACGAGAATTTGTCTATCGATGGATCTATGATAAAATATTATGAGCATCATCCAGCCAAGCAGTTTATTATGGGGAATAGGGAAACCAGTGCGCTTCGGACACCGAAACTGGGCCTACCTAGACGAAGTATCGCACGGGCTTATTTGCGTCGATCAAAACCTTAAAGAAACCGTCATCTTCTTCGTCGTCTTCATCAAATGTAGTAGTGGATGTAGATCGTCAAAATAATGGCCATACACGTCTGAATTGACTACAAATCAATTAAGATGTGTAAATTGCCAGAACAGAGTACGTTGGAGTAGTTCAAAGTGCTCAAAAACACTTTGTCTGGAGAAACCATATTTAGGTATTTTTAACACTTGATCTGCCCATTGTACTCGCTTGGGTACACCCCTGTAACTTTTGAAAAAAAAAAACTTTCTTTTTATTTTCTTTACCTGACCTTTATAATTGTGTGTTTCTTAATATAAAATTAAAGCAAAACCATTGAAATGTAATTGGGTTCATTTTGGGCGTTAATGGGTTAAATTAAATTTACCGGTGGGAGGGAAGCGCTGTGCCGCGCTCTCAGCTGCATGGGTACCACCATCTTGCTTGTTTCTCCCATGAAACAGCTTTGCTGTGTTTCGGAGAGTGTTTTGCTGATGATGATAATGACGATGATAATGATGATGATGACGACGACGATGATGATGATGATGGTAATGATGATGATGATGATGATTAGTAACATAGGACTATGTTCAGCAGTGGATGGAAAAGGGTAACCCATAAATATTAACAAGTAAACCTGAAACCAGTCAACTCTTTAACGTGTTGCCTATCTGAGACCTAAGATGCCCTGCCCTTCTCTCTGAAACACAGCAAAGCTGTTTCACGGGGGAAACAAGCAGGATTGTGGTACCCATGCAGCCGGGAGCGCGGCTGATGATACATACTGTCAACATGGTGACACAAAAGGCTGAATGCATAACAATTAATAGACTGAATAGCAAATACAATCAAAAGCAGATGTATAACATTTGCATTACAAAACATAAAATTGCTTTATTAATTTTATACAATTGAAATTCAATTTTTGGTATAATGATTGTATCCCAAAAATTGTATAATTTCGCTCGGATAATGACATGATAATTATTATTTTGCTGTTTTTGTCATTAATTAAATTCTTTATGTATACAATGAGCAAGCCATGGTAAGTAATTAATCATCATCATCATCATCTTTTTCCCTCTATTGTTGAACATAGGCCTCCTTCAATAAAGTCAAGACGGCCGATCCCCCACCACTTGTATCCAACCAGGACTGGACACAGCACGAAGATCATCGTCCTATCTGGAGGTTGGGGTCTATCCAGCTCCCTTCGTTTTCCCGGTCGTGGCCTCTACTCTATTACATTAGGTTTCAAGTTTCTACTACTTACAAACAATTCAAGATTAAACTTGAAATACTACAAATCATCTTTCTATGCGAAAAATAAATAGCTCGAATGAGATATGAATTAAAAATTGCACAAGTATACGTAAAACTTAATACCAGATATAGCTCGGCAAGCTATACGCTATGGACAGTGAATGCCTGGAAGTATTCCCTACAGTCTGGAATTCATAGCCGCGTCGCATCCTGTCAGTTGACCCGAGGAATTCCTGACGACCACCGCGGTATCGAATACCTCCACTCCATTTCAAACATAACACCATTAAATATTTCAAAGGATATATGGAATTTAAAATATTTCAATAAATAATATTGCTGCGAAATTGAAAATTTTTATAGTTTTTTTTTCATTTCATCATTATCGACGCTTATACGTAGCTGGAAGCGGGTCTTCTCGTTTTTTTTACGTCGGTAAATGCTCTAAAGCATCCCGCTCCGCACACAATCTTTGAACCCCTGTTATTTGAAGAGGGGACAAAAGGCAAGGGGCGAGGACGGGAACCTCATCCCATTGTACTGTCCCGAGGTTAGGAGGGGCGGTTCTGTGGTGCAGGACAACCCCTCTGTGGAGATGGCGTCGGTCCTCTGAGGGGATGACTAGCCGTCGAGGTGCCCTGTTTGCTCATTAGATCCGGGGCACCTCACCAAAGGCGGCATTGGTGGCACTCGCCGGGTTTTAGTGGGTAATCTTATATCACATTTTTCATAATATTTACCCGAATTTCGCTCATTACATTGAAACAATTTTATAGCGGTATTAAGTTTTTACATGACGTTTTGGATACTTAACAGCAAAAATGGTCACGAGAGGATTTCAATCTTAATAAACCGCAATAAAATTCGTATATTTTTTTCATTGTAATTTTATATCGCTGTTTCATACGATGATGATGATGCTAGATAGCAGTCTAACGTAAGTAGTAACATAAATTACAGCCCTCTCAGGAGCCGCTTGTGTAAGGCTTAACCCTAAAACGGTACCCATATTATAATTATTGCAATAGTACCTTCGGGTATCACGGTACTTAACAAATACTACTTAAAGAGATTTGTTGCGCGTTTATTACATGCCAAACTTTTGAATTATAAAATAACAATTTAAGGAGAGGAATCAATTTACTTAAACGCTATTGTCCGTATGTATACATTTGACTTATTTTTACACGATTTATATTCGCTTCACCTGTATGTTTGATTCTAACTGACTTTTTATGTCATCAATTGGGCAAACGACCAGTCGGAGCCTCACGGCACCGACGCCCATACACATACGCACAACACAGGCTA
Organism: Helleia helle; assembly: GCA_963853865.1. Taxonomy (NCBI): domain Eukaryota; kingdom Metazoa; phylum Arthropoda; class Insecta; order Lepidoptera; family Lycaenidae; genus Helleia; species Helleia helle. The sequence goes on from OY971423.1 coordinate 1,809,702, forward strand.
CACAGATTCCTTTTCCTTATCTCAAAAAATTCTGTCGCGTTTCGTGCGGTTTTTGGGTTTCCGGTGGCCCATTGAGGGGATAGGGAAAAGGAGGGCAACGCATCTGCATAACCTTTGGTTGTGCAGATGTCTATGGGTGTCGGTAGTCACCATAAGGCTCCGATGGGTCGGTTGCCTTACTATGACATAAAAGAACATAAGATTTTACTCCTTGAATAAAAAAGGTTACATATAATTATTATTATGTTTCCAATTGTCACCTGTATAAAAAGTTAGGCGTCATGGGTCGTCCCGCAGACGTGATGCACCTATGATAACGTTAAAATTCATAATTTTAAAAATATAAGATGTATTATAATAAAACAATTTTTGACGGATTTTATCGCGGTTTATTAAGATTTTTACAAGCCCGACGTTTCGGATACTTTACAGCAACCATGGTCACGGGAGGACTGAGGTGTCATACGTCCTATTATTACAAAGTTATTCGAAACTACCCTATGATACATCAATATTTTGGTCAGTCCTATCTACGCAGAAAGTGCTAACTGTATCTTTAATCTGTGACATATTATGCTATATTATAATGAGTGAAATTCGCGTAAACATTAGAAAACAATATATAAGATGTAGATGGAACAAAATAAAGTAATGACAGCGTCATGTTGTTTTCTGTCACGTCATTTGAGTCGGTTTTACTGCTTAGGTGCGCTAATTGTGGTACTCCTTCAGGGTGACAAACCGCACAATACACATGTCAATAAGTACCTAAGTCAAAGTTTTTGTTAAATATAACTATACCAACTCATCTACTATTACAGTGCTGTTCCACTATATTGCAGAAATATAAAAATAGAACTATAAATAACCATATTAACATTTTTAACTGGCAAAATTTAACTGCACGCTTAACAGCTTTTATTAAAAGCCCGAACGGTTCTGAGAGCTTATTATTTTAAGCCACTCGAAGTCCGCACCACACTGGACAAGGGTCAAGGGGCGAGCAATTAATTATGCAGCGTTGAGCTCTAGCGTTTCAATATTGGTCTGGGAGCGTCACAATAATGACGTCACACTGCTAACGTTGATTGGGTTTTTGTGATTTTTGTAGGGCCATCGAGAATGAGTGGCTTTTCGGTGAAATTACGTTAGTAATATCACGAAAGTTATCATCATTATCATCTAAATAACATGGATTATTACCGGTGGGAGGGAAGCGCTGTGCCGCGCTCCCGGCTGTATGGGTACCACCATCTTGCTTGTTTCTCCCGTGAAATAGCTTTGCTGTGTTTCGGAGAGAAGGGCAAGACAGGCAGTGTAATTACTGGCACCGAGACTAAACATCTTATGTCTCAGGATAGGCAACACATAGATGAGTTGCCTGGGCTCGTTCCAGGTAAACTAGTTTATGTTCATGGGCGATGTTGACCACTTACCATCAGGTGGCACGTTTGCCAGTTTGACTATCCAACTAAGATAAAAAAAAGAAAAATAATTATGCATCGAGCACATTATTTAACATTAGTATGGGAGCATCACATTTTAGTCGTCATACTGCTAGCGTTGATCGGGTTTTACGTGATTTTTGTAGGGCCATCAAGAATGAGTAGCTTGTCGGTAAAATAACGATAGTATAATATAAAGAACGTTATTTCATTATATCATCTAAATAACATTGACAAAAAATTATGCAGCATCGAGTACGTGATTTAACATTAGTATGGGAGCATCACATTTTAGACGTCACACTGCTAGCGTTGATCAGGTTTTACGTGATTTTTGTAGGGCCATCAAGAATTAGTGGTTTGTCGGTAAAATAACGATAGTATAATATAACGGACGTTATATTTTAATTATGTCATCTAAATAACATTGACAAATAATTATGCAGCATCGAGTACGTGATTTAACATTAGTATGGGAGCATCATATTTTAGACGTCACACTGCTAGCGTTGATCAGGTTTTACGTGATTTTTGTAGGGCCATCAAGAATGAGTGGTTTGTCGGTAAAATAACGCTAGTATAATATAACCGACGTTATATTTTAATTATGTCATCTAAATAACAATGATAAATAATTATGTAGCATCGAGTACGTGATTTAACATTAGTATGGGAGCATCACATTTTAGACGTCACACCTCTAGCGTTGATCAGGTTTTACGTGATTTTTGTAGGGCCATCAAGAATGAGTGGTTTGTCGGTAAAATAACGATAGTATAATATAACGGACGTTATATTTTAATTATGTCATCTAAATAACATTGACAAATAATTATGCAGCATCGAGTACGTGATTTAACATTAGTATGGGAGCATCACATTTTAGACGTCACGCTGCTAGCGTTGATTGGGTTTTACGTGATTTTTGTAGGGCCATCAAGAATGAGTGGCTTGTCGGTAAAATTACGATGGTATAATATAACGAACGTTATCATCATTATCATCTAAATAAAATTGACAAATAAGTATGCAGCTTGGGCGAATCAAATTGAACAAAGGGAACTGCTCTTCTTCTTATAAGAAAAGGGGACAAAAGAGCAGGGGGACAAGGTCGGATGCGAACCTCACCCCATTGTACTGTATTGGGAGGGGTTGTTCTGTGGTGCAGGACGGCCCCTCTGTGGTGGTGGCGTCGGTCCATTGAGGGACTGACTAGTCGTCTAGATGCCCTGTTTGCTCAATAGATCTGGGGCACCTCACCAAAGGTGGCTTTGGCAGTACTCGCCAGGTTTTAGCGTGGGTAGAGCTGCGTCCACCTTACCACCTTTCGGGCGCAGCGAGTCTAACAAATCCGCCTGGGGAGACCCACTCGCTCGCGGGATGCCTCAGAGCATTTCCCGGCTTAAAAGCAAAAAAAAGAAGAAAATTGTTAACGTCCAAAAAAAATAGTAATTACTAATCTGCGTTAGTATGGAAAGATGAGTGAGTTGAGAAACCTTAATATATAATATCTAGCTAAGCAGGCTCGGAGGAAAGGTGTCATCACTGTAGCAGTGAAGAGAACACTGTTGACCACACCCTAGTGGTGTGCCCTGCGTGGGCGCTAGAAAGAGCGGACCTCGTTGCTGATGTCGGCGCCGAACTTTCACTCCCTGCGGTCATCCGCGCGATGAGCGCCAGTGAAATTGCATGGGAGGCGGTCCTCTCCTTTTGCGAAGTCGTGATAGCGTAGAAGGAGGAGGTGGAGCGGGAGAGGGAGCGCACTGGCGCCCCTTCTCGCAGGAGAGCGCGGCGGCGACGCTCCTCCGGGCCCGGTAGTATGCATAGATAAAAATGGTTGTTAGCATTTGTATTCTTTTTCATTTCAATGGCTTTTAAAAGGATTATTTTCAATGTACCTTTATTTTAAAGAGCGGGCGAAGTTGCGAGCTATAACTAACGAAAATTTATTACTCGTATGAACCGCAAACGAAATACTAAAACCTGCAAAAATATACCAATATAATGGTTTGTGATTTTCAAGAAAACAAAACAAAATAAAAATAGTTAGTCAAGAGCAAGCGGTTTTACGAGGTACCTACATGGTTCCGTAGTATGTGTTTAATAACATTCAAGTCAGACAGCCAATATTAACTTGACAGTTGCAATGGCATAAACTTGTGCAACTAAAATATACTTTTTCTTCGAACTGTCAAATTGTGTTTTGCAATTGCAAATGTTTTCACCCATTGCAACATTTTTTTACTGTTAAGCCATTGAGCATGTTTTGCTCTTCCTGCATGGTTTCAACTTCTTTTGTTTCCTAATTATCTTATCTTATATCTTTAAATGAGCAATTCTTGTGTATATATATATAATTGGAATCTCGAAATCGGCTCCATTGATTTTCATGAAATTTAGTATATGGGGGGTTTCGGGGGCGATAAATCGATCTAGCTAGGAATCATTTTTAGAAAATGTGTTTTATAAAAAAAAAAAAGAAATACCGAGCAAAGCTCGGTCATCCAGGTACTTTCCTATTATTTCCTAAAATTTCATATTATACATGTAGCTATATTATATAGTTCTAGCAACCGCAATTAAAAAAAGCATTTTTCAATTTCTTTTTTTTCTATAATAGGATTAGTAAAACTGAGATATATATCTTACAAAAAGCCTTTAAAATAGGACTCGGGACTTGAAAGTCTTGACACCTGCCCATGGAACTCTAAAAATATATCGCGCGTTGAATTCAATGAAATGACTAGGTTTTGATTACGTTACCCGTAAAATTCCGCTCTGCTTTGTATTTCTAAATACAACGGGTCTGATTGAATTTATTTCGTGCGCTTTTTGTTATTAAAAATAATAGTAGCTTGTTATTATTTCATGTGTAGTTTTGATGAATATTGTATTTTTATTATTGATCATTATTATTATTAGTTTCTATTAATAATAATAATGTACTAATCATTATAAGTAGAAAGAAAACTAGAGAAGAAATCCTAAGAAACTAAGGAAACGTAATATGCCTGATAAGTTCAAAAGTTTGATAGAGTTTGACTTGTGTAACCTCCCCTCGCCACGCCGGGTCAGTGCATATAGCCTTCTCTCCTCATGACGAGGAGAAGAATAATATAACATTAACATCTCGGAATAACCTCTCTTGCAAATATAGAACGTGCTCTTAATAATAATTATACCGAGTAAAATGGTTGAACATTGCAGAGAAGATGTCTGCTATTTATTACATCATCATCATCATCATCAGTCTCTATCGGTCCACTGTTGAATATAAGCCTCCCTCAATGAACGCACAGATGGCCGATCTCTCGCCATCCAACATGGACCGGTTACCGCACGGAGATCGTCTTTCCACCTGGTTAGTGGCTGACCAACATTTCGTCTTGTTTTTTTCCGCGTGAAAATTCTTTTTACGCACGTAGCCAGGATCTCCGGTAGATCCTGACCCTATGTGGGACTCGCACCTGGGCGTGCCCTACCCGTAAACTAAAACCTAAAACAAAACTATAACATGTATATTATAGTGTATTTCATGGGGAAATATTTTATAATATGTATGATCAATTATGAAATCATGAAAGATCCAATAAAATTTTTAATTGAAAACTATTCCTAAAACCCAAGTAAATATAATCTAAGCCCGTTCACGGGATTTTGCGAGCTCTTATCGTGGCCCTTCTGTGCGCAGACTGCATAAATCACTCGAGCCCACTGATACGTTACGTCGACGTTTATACACATACATACATACATACACACATGTACACCGGTCAAGAGAGGAATCGAGTGGCTTTCGAAACACTAGGATATTTTTAGTAAAATTATTCTGTGTACAAAAAAGCCTGTATTTTAGGCGTGGTTTATGGGGTTGTTTATTAAAAATGAGTTTTTTTATAACACTATGACCACTATCTTGATTACTATTTCTCCAAGTCGTTAGAGGTAGTGCCATGCTGCATTGCAGCCGAATTGGGCCAGCACGACCAGAGGCCTTAGACAAAGTAACATTAGAAAAACGATAACGAAGTTCGAAAAGAATAAAATGTATGGGATTGACATAAGCCGTCGTCAATTATGTCACTCGTTATCGTTATCGCAAGTTGGCAGACAATGTTAAAATTTGTAACAAAATCATAAACTGACAATTGGTTATCGAACACTTATGTCAAACTTATGTTATTTTATTATTGATATTGATTCGTTATCCGTGGGCGTGGGCCATGGAGGGCAACATTTTCACAATTTTTATGAGTTATAGTATGTATGTCTATATACATAGAAATTATTTTTAATTTTTTGGTCCGATTTGACACTTCTTGTCGAACTTTGTTGACACTTGACAGTTGTTGTCGTTGCACTGTCACGATCTTTGATTGATCATTGGCTAGATAATTATTATCGTTATCTCAAAGACGATAACGAATTTCGGCTAGAAAGCGATGTCACTTTGTCTACAGGCCCTGGTGACCTCTCTCGCTCACATAACACCGGCGTCAAGTAACAGCTATGCTGTCTCGTTTCGTGTGGTTTGTGTGTTTCCGGTGGCCCATTGGGAGGGATAAGGAAAAGGAGGGTAACGCATCTGCATAATCTCTGGTCGTGCGGATGTATATGGGTATTCGACAGCTCGCTAAAGGTACGTCAAATAAAGACCGAAGGGAGGGAAGCGCTGTGCCGCGCTCCCGGCTGCATAGGTACCACTATCTTGCTTATTTCTCCCGTGAAACAGCTTTGCTGTATTTCGGAGAGAAGGGCAAGACAGGCAGTGTAATTACTGGCACCGAGACTAAACATCTTATGTCTCAGGATAGGAAACACATAAATGAGTCGCCTGGGCTCGTTCCAGGTAAACTAGTTTATGTTCATGGGCGACGTCGACCACTAAACATCAGGTGGTACGTTTGCCAGTTTGCCTATCCAACTAACATAAAAAAAAACAATTTAACGAATATAATAATAATTTAATAAAAGCATCGCTCCAGTATAACGTGGTATATAGTTACTAATTATGTAATAATATTTCTAGATTTCTCCCAACAAGTTTATTAAAATCATTTTCAAATCTCTCGTGTTTTTCAAGTATGCTCTACCAAAATTATAATCAAATTAATTATAAAATAAGAAGTTAAATTATTAATTTATTTTAATTAAGGAAGAATTGACCTACATAGCAAAAACGGATGTCTAAAAATTTACCGTTATAGATCGAAAGAAAGGAAAATAAAGAATGGATTTACATGCGTAATAATAAAATGGTATAGTACCTTTTCTTCTCTGCTACTAACATAATATATACTCTTTTGTTTAACAGCTATAGGACCTACATATCTAATACCTACATACCAGTTTGAAGCGATAAGCTTTTTTTCTATATTCGATATATGATTTTTAGAATCGTCATAATAATATAATATAAAATGTAAATAAACCAAGGTTTTACATGATTTTTCATGAAAATGTAGCATGTGCTGTGAATACGTCGCAAATTCCGCTTCATTCGATAAACATTAATATTAATTACACGAACTACATTATTAAATGTGTCAATATTATTATAATAATCTGTCGCTAAAATAAATCTTAAACAAAACAATAAATAAATAAAACAAGATTTCATCGGTTCTTTTTTCTGATTATATCCATCGGATAACTGCTTTTAAATTCACTTGTAAGATTTGACACGAACATTGTAAGCGAAATAAAAGCTGTAATAAGTGTGTCTGACTCGCGCGCTGAGGCTTCCGAAATACATGCTTTTTATATTATAATCATACGTGCTCTTACCCAATTTCATGATTATCTATATATCAACAGGCAACGACGGTCTATTGGGCATGGGGCTCAGCCTTTTGACTGAGAGGTCCGGGTTCGATTCTGACCCCTGTGGTTCGTTGAAATAGGTGTTTCTAAATTCTACGTGCACCTGAACATGAGACCATCGCTCGCTCACCGGTGAAGGAAAACATCGTGAGGAAACCTTCATGCCTGATGAGATTAAAAGTCTTTGAATAAGGGATACCGTTTTGTCATTTAGAGTAACGAACCCTTAAGAACAAAATTTTATATATTGAACCAGAAGTCATAAAACGTTTGCGTAAATGCTAAAACGTATCCAAATGGCTGGAGGTGTTGGTGCGAGGAAGTGGCCGGCCCATTGTCTGCAGTTTCGAGGGCTGTGTGCCGTGAACTTCCGTAGTGGTGCGGCCCAAACCACAGAAGACTGGAGTATTTCAAGAAATATTTGTGCACATATGAAGAGTATTACACATGGACTAGTTTGTGGCATAGCTTGGTTTTATATGGAAATGTAGTAAAGATATAAAATAGACTAGACTAAATTATCACGTGTAAATGCAAATGGAGGAGTTTGTATCAATTTCTATTAGAGTACTAGTTATTATAATAAATAAAATATATTATCATTTGGAAGATATTGAATATTAAAATACATTTGATTTTGTTTTTCAAATTAATTATAATCATGTTGCCGAATTATTAATTCACTCTTCCTAGCTTTTTTTCTTCGAAAAAAAAATCGGGTTTAATTCTTTCTTATAGGTTGGAATATGCTAATATTGTGAACGCAAAAAAGGAAATCTTTTTAAGAAGATTCTTCTTCACACTTCTTTTGATTCCAGTAATGCATTGCCTGCATTGCATCTTGCCAATTTGTTTTCAAAAAGGACAAAAAAATATATATAATTACTTAATTGCAACAATTAGCACAAAAAAGTAATTCTGTAGGATTTTCATTTATGATTTAGAACAGTTCTCATAGAAATAAAACGCCTTGCTCATGTTATTATTTCTTCTTTATTTTTTAACATTCCGAATACTATAAAATTAGTTTTACCACAACGAGTTTAATTTGCATAAGCATTAGAAAAAATCCATGCTATTAAATTTTCTCCGCTTGCTGCCGTCGCGTGAATCGAGCACGGCCCCGAAGCCTGATACCCTTTATACTTGAAATATGTCCGTAGGAAGCTGTTGTTACGGGGTGATAGACCATGTGTGGTATGTTTTATGTCCACAGCTAACGCTTGTATCGGTAACATTTGTAACAATAATACTTATTGAACAAATAGAAATTTATCAATATTAATCAGGATGTAGTGTTTTATTTTATTATATTATAATATCTTCGTAATAATTCCATATCATTTAATTGTTTTTGGACTTCTAATGGTTAATGGAGAGTAGAATTGCAAATTAGTTGAAACTATTTTGGGATCATAATTAATTATTCGAAATTCAACAAACTGTTTTACAAACGTGCTCCTCATTCTGGACTTTTTTTTTTTTTTTTTTTGGCCTCTGCTATTATAATTCTCTGCGAGATATACATTTCCTTTATACAAACTTAATCTTGCACAAGAAACAATATATTATATAATATCTATTTTAATGTAGCTTATGGTAAATACTACATGAAAGAGTAGGCTCTGAAAAAAACAGAATGGTAATATGGTGATCCAAATAGTAATATTTCCCAAACTATAACTAATCCCCAGAATAGTTTCCTACCTAAAACTATTCTCCAGCTAATCTTGCAGTATAATAGAAAAAGTTGAGCACTAGACATAGGAAGATTGATGACAGAGACTCCTGAATGCATTTAATCTCGTGGTGTGCAACTAAACTGTAATATCCCCGTGATGAGCCTCCACAATGGACCCTCGATCTCTAGTGGGATATTAAGTTTCCGCAGCTATGACATTGTAATCGTGAGGTGAAGGCTGAGATGCGCGGAAGCGTTTTGTACCTACATTATCTTACAATTTCTTCGGTTCTACTCAGCAAGTTTGCCTTTGAACCGGTGATTGAATAAATATACAAATCTTGATTTTGAATAATCGATTTATAGGCCTAAATACCCACATACCCGAGTACCGAAAGCTGGTAAGTGGACGCAGCTCAACCCACTCAAACCCGGCGAGTGTCACCAGTGTCGCCTTTGGTGAGGTGCTCCGGATCTAATGAGCATACAATGCACCTCGTCGACTAGCCAGTCCCCCAAGGGACCGACGCCACCTCCATAGAGGGGTTGTCCTGTACCACAGAAAAAACCCTCTCAACGTCGGGATAGTTCAATGGGGTGAGGTTCCCGTCCTCACCCCTTGCCCCCTGCTCTTTTGTCCCCTATTCTTATAAGAGGGGTACAAAGAGCCCCATCGGCTCAATTAGCTTCACCCAAGGTGCTCAACCTAGGCTACTGAGCCCCACCGCCACGTCAAGCCCTGAACCACGGTATGGCATATTTCACCACCTGGCTCAAGTAATATATTATAGCTCAAACAATTTTGCTTTGGAATTTTGACAAGACAACGTCATATAATTCGATGGAACCGGCTGCACGAACGAAAAAACATGACGCATGCGGCGTTACCTCGTTCTGAGGCGTTCTATTTTCTTATGACGTTGTCACGTTCAACTATCGTCAGTAAACCGACTTTACAGACAACCGTTTTTTTTTAAGAAGCCTGATCATCGTTAGTGGACTGAACATAGGCCTTTCCATATCCTTGAGCTAGTTCTTGCCTTTTAGCCCAATTACCATTAATATAATATAATTTAAATATAATTTAAAATTATAATTATAATAATATTTAAATTATAATATTTAAAAAAATATATTTTTAAAAATATTTAAAATTAATATAATATAAGACGCCCTTGGGATTAGCGATGACTATATGGTTGATCACTGATAGTAAATCAAGTATATAACAATAAATTTGTAAAATCGCTTTCCGCTCCACTTTCTGCTCCGCTCATCACCGTGACTCTAGTTATGTGAGCGCCATACATAACGCGCGGCCGGAAATCGTCATTCACCACACTTGATAGTTCTGTCCGAGATAAGAACAATCTCCAGTGAGATATTTGTTGAGGAAATGATTCTAATTGTTCTAACGCAAGCTAATACGCTTTTATTGTGACTTATTATTATAAAAAGTAATAAAAGCACCACATATTTTCTTATCCGGATAAATTTATATTTACTACATTTCAGTAAATTTCAGGAATACAATATATAGAAATGTTAAACACAAATGATTTCTTATTAATAACCCTTAATTAAATATAGTATCCTCCGTGACCGTGGCCTCTGTAAGGTTTTCAAAACGTTGGAAATGTAAGTATCTTAAAAAATCTCGAAAACATCCATAAAAATATATTTTATTACAATTCAAGTAGTGACAGAATATAATATAACCAATTTATATTATCGAAAAACTAATATTTCATGATTCACAAACAGGTATATACGTGAAACAGATACAGTTTCTGAGTTTAGTCGATCTGATTCGAAGAGGTGTGAAATAAAAATAAAATATTTTTGTTGCTAGGGTGTATATATTGAAATAGGATTGATCTCAATTTCATCCTGTAATACAAGACAAGATATTCCGATTTCAAATAAAAGATTTGAACAAAAAGTCACAAATATCATCGCCTATATAATATTATGTAAGTAATTTATAAAAAGATTTAATGAAGATTCAATATTGAATTAATGTTAATTCAATATCGAATTACTACTAGTGAGATTTTTGACGTGACAACGATGACGATAGAGATGAAAATGGCGATGATGACGACGACCATAATAATGACTATGATATCAAATATAATAATGATGATGATGTGATAAAGACAACGAGTTATTTCTATATCTCATGATCCATAACAAAACAGTTATGAAGATAAGCAATTTAATTATTATTACGGTACCAATTACAACGATCGCATCAAATAAAACCATTATTGTTATAGCTCTGTGAAATATTTAAAGAGCTTTTAAGATATTAAGGTACAAGGATGATATAACACATCAAGTTTAAGCATCAAGCTATTAAATAACATTTAATGAAATTACTATTGTTCAAAGGCATTAAGGACGGAATCAAAAATACAGGAAATGTTCTTTATCTGATTACTACTACTAATGGTAATTTTATTAATAGTAAATTTGGGAAAATGTAGGAAGTAGACTTTTTAGTAAAAAGTAATGAATACATTTCCAAAAACAATTTTGACCTTATCTTTATTATGTTACTAACGTTTTACAGCCCACTGCTGGACCTAGGCCTCTTTCAAAGAACGCCAAGACGAAGTGGCATAGGATTAATCGTCTTGCCTTTCTTTAGGAATGGCCATTACACGAAAAACGTTGTCTCCTCTAGTTGGTGCTTGAGCTAACCACGTAATATAAGAACAAATCGTACATAATTATTACAATAATGTTTCACACGTTATCTACTACTAGAATTAAATTTAAAACAAATTAATTACTAATTATGTATACAAATGAAAGCTAGGGGCTGAAAAGAAAAGAGCATACTCATATTTGAATGGCCAACGCAGGTCTGCTCTTTGCCTCTGGTGTAGCGGGTGTAGATGTCGCTTGTCACTTACTATCATGTAAAAGGACTGTTCGTTTTCTCATCTTCTATTAAAAATAATAATAATATTATCAACCATAAGATGGCAATGAACGCGCCAACGGCTCACACGGCAATAATTTATATTATCACCGCCCACAGACACTCGCAACGTGTACAGCGCTTCTTTTTAATTCTGAGATATTAAGGAATGAAAATATGGCGAATAGAAGTGTTGTAGTGATTTAAAGATAAGTTTTTGGAAAACATGGAAATTAAGAAGGTATGAAAATTATGTGGATGACTATAATATATTATAAGCTCTCTTTATGTGCACATTATTTCAACACATTGCTATTTTACAAAACACCCGACTGTGACTACAAAACTAATATTAAAAAAAGCCCATAAACCAAATTTAATAAAAACTTACGAAATCAATCGAACGGCACTCATAAATAAGAAATTTCATTAGCAATACAGAGGTTCTATTAGAGACCATAACTCTACACGGTGAAACCCGAAAAATTACTTTTGAACATTGTTTACGCCCACCAGCCGCTCGAATTACACCAAACTTCCCTAATATCGTCTTCTCACGAAATTACGAGCCCCAACGATTCGAAACAAAGCCCACAAATTGGTAGAAACAAAAAGAGCGAAGAGTTCTCGTTACAATAACAGTACTGTTAAGTCGCGGCGGTGCAGAACAATAAAACCGGAGCGACAGTTTAACACTTTCTATGCGGCCAGGGAAAACGCGTTTTATTGTGTAATTTTTATTGGTGCTCGTGTGAAGTAGGATTGATCAGCCTGAAGATCCTGGCTGCATCGATAAGGATTTCCTTGCGATATCAAAAAAGGATTGATCGGCCTAATAACTCTGACTACTGATATTGCTGCTTCATATGAACTGCAACTATTCCAAATGACTTCTTTTTCATTTTTAACCGACTTCAAAAAGGAGGAGGTTATCAATTCGTCGGAATCTTTTTTTATTTTTTTTTTATGTATGTTACCTGATTACTCGAAGATGGTTAGACCGATTTGAAAAATTATTTTTTTGTTCTAAAGGCTATACTTTCCAAATGGTCCCATATAAGGAAACCAGGATCTAATGATGGCATCCCAGAGAAATCGAGGGGAACTTTCGAAAATCATAGGGGTGACTAGTGCGTTTGATATTACCCCTTTTGAACACCGATTACCTACCTACCTACCTTGGCTGACACCGACTCCAAAAGTAACAATAATGACGTGGTAAATGCAAAGATTGTTTATTAGTAGAAGAACAAGTTTATTATAAATTGTAGGCACAAAGATTACGGAAATTATTTTATTACTTTTTAGTTTTTTTTTTAATTTTGAAGTCGGTTTTAATTTTTGTTTAAAATTTTTTTTTAAAACTATTTATTCATTACTTTTTATTTGATTTATTTAAAGTAAATATTTCATATCTTCTAAATACATTTTTGATTAAAAAAAAAAGATCGTTATCCAATGCAGGTGTGTACTGCCTATTCTTATCCAAACTTATTATGCACAAAAAGTTTGCACCACGTTAAGTATCTCAAACTTACGTATTGTATTTCGCTTGTGTTATGGCCACGCTCATGTTGCGTAGGTAATGAAAAAAGTCACTTTGGTGGGCCGACGTGATTTGTAGCTTTCACACGTCTCTCGCTAACGTGTCTTTGTGAGGAGTTAGCAAGTCTTATGTTCTTCATTGTAACTTGCGACGTACTTCTTTTATGTTAGCACTAATGCCGCTGACACTCTTCTGTGACATCACATGCTCATTTTGTAGTTTACTATGTTATAAGTGGATTTTATCTTGAAATCTAAAAACGTGTAATGGGCTGATTTCTTATCAGAAAATATTCTTGTGTTATTGAAACGATACTGAAAATTATACGTATATATAATATTGGAACTCTCATTTTTTTTTAATATTTATTTCGAGTTTCTAAAATATTAATTCCTTATAGTCCCTTATAGTCCTCAAGAAGTTCATTCTAAAGCACATTGAGCAAAACGATAAAAACATCAAAAGTCAACAATTCATTGCTTTTCACGAAAAAATACAATAAAACAAAAACATCAACAATACCATTTATCAAAACGTTACAATACGATGACATAAAAAATGACAGCAAGTTGAATACAATTTGAGGGCGATACATAGGACTGACATCAGAACCTCATAGGGGGTAATAAATGTCGAAGTTTCTGCTTATGGGGACATTAGTTTTGGCTCGGCTTCGCTGCGCAATCCTCCGTAACGGCCGGTTTTAACTTATAGACGCGTTGGACAAAATAATGTTGCCCTTTTTCTGAATCACTGAATCTTTTATTTTCTCATTTATAAGCTTTATTTCTTGTTTGTGTTTACTGTTTAGTTACATCTGGCTTGTGAATACATTGTTTTCAGACACATTTATTATTATTATTATTATTATAACGCCCCTGTGCTCGTGTCGGGTTCAGGATGGTAACCTGTGCCCAGTATGATACGACGTCGCGGGGACTGCTTAAGCAGCCGGACAGTCCCCCTTTAAGAGGAGTAGTCTGGCCTTCGCCGGGGTCAGCCTGTCGCTGAGGTGATCCTGTTGAATGGCTATCCGGGACCCTCAAATTAAAGCCACTGAAGGCGCTCGCAGTGGTTTTAGTTTACGGGTAGGGCACTCACAGGTTCGAGTCCCACATAGGGTCAGGATCTACCCGAGATCCTGGCTACATGCGTAAAAAGCATTTTCCTGCGATCACAAAAAAAGGATAGACAGTATACTCGTTCTTTCCGAAATACAAAAAAAGCTGTTTGGCGGAAAAAATATGCAGGTTGGCGTGTCAGTGCAGACTGCATAAACAAACTCGTACCACTAAAAATATCTTAAGCCTTGAAAAAGTAATTTGGCGTAAAGTCTTAAAAATAGTCACGTTAAGACTTTACATCGCACTATCAATAGGTATTACGTCATCATTTGAATTACGCGTTAAAAGCAACGTAGAAGTCATTTTAAATCAATATTTGGAAATTTGTGAGAATCTCTACTGGTAACTTAAATAATTTATAGCGAATAAAACGCAATTTTATCGGCATTTAAACTAAATAAGCTCACGATGACATCTCAGTAGCTGCTTTGTTTAGGGCATTTCCCTATTAGCATTTCATAGAAAATAGAAAAATTAATAAAATAAACCTAAAACGATTGAAGTTAAAAATCACGGCACGAATATTGCTCTGTATTTTATTTTAATTGAGCTCCGAGCTTATATTTTCCATTTGCTACCTTCAAGATCTGAAGACATGCCATTTCCTGAACACAAGTAAACAAAACATTATAAAACAACCAGAGTGCCCTTTATTTCCGCGACGATTCCGCAATCTTATTCCGATGCAATCCTCCCGCGGATGAAATGCAAACTACAATTTACTTCCTTCTTAAATCTCTATAAATATGTCTAAATAAAACAGCACTTCCGTCTTCCTTGTATTGAAATGAAATTCATCGGATTCCTATTCCTTCTGCTTGTCCCACTATTACTGTCTTTTCATTCTCTTGTGACTAGAGTAATTCTAAATTTATTGTTACTAGAATATAAATCTTGATTTTTTTTGCGAGTGAAAGTTAATGCTTTAATTATTTGCAAATATGGAGATATTCCAACTTCATGAGATGACTACGTTCGTGAAGTACTGTAGCCAACGAATAGGGAGGAGTCGTCTTTGCGTTTATTGAAGGCGTGCAATTGACAAAAAGCACTAAATATGAGATTATATTATATACTAATAGTGACAATTACAAAGGTAAAAATAAATCTAAAAAGGTAACAGAAAGTTGAATAGCTTTTTCCAGTGATATTTAGAGAAAAATTAAATGACGTGATAATGATAGAACAGTAAGCCATATAATATGGACTTTTATCTGTTTGTAACACAAACAGTCTAAAAGAAAAAAAAAATTGTCCGAAACTGGTATTTAAAATCAGTTATGCTAAATTTAAAAATAAAATATACACACATTATTAAACATTCAAACGAATGAAAACGTTAGATATATATTTCAACGGACATACAGAGTTTAGTATTCATTTTCCAAGCTTAAAAAAGGTATTTCCTGTAGGTACAGTTTATTTTCAATATCAAAGATCGCATTGTTTGAAGCGGAGAGAAAGGATTCCGTGTTTGTTCGCGCCGACCAAACATCGTATCGATTGTAAATATTTGTTTTAAGTTAACGATCCCAGCGTTCATATGTAAACTAGGAATTTCCTGCGCTTCAAAGAATTGTACAATCTATCTTTATAAGGACGAGTATCGAGGGAGAAACATTTTTGAATTTGTAGCAAATAAACCTGACAGCTTGTGTGTTGATTTGCAAATTTGTGGTCTTTGGCAATTTTTGAATAAAAATAAATAGTTGGTAGTATTTAGTAAGTAGAACAAGAAGATTATTGAAAATGCCAAAATTTCACATGAAAAAAAATTAAAAGGAAAAAAAAAACTGTCAGCTGTGAGCTGTCACGGGTGACAGGACGCCCAGCAGATGTGAAACCTCTATTAGAATTTATTATTAATAAAAAACTTTAATATAATAATTATGTTACATATTATGTTAAAGATTTTTATATATTTTTTTTAACTTTAATAAATGTAATGTATTTTCTTTTAGGAAGCTTTTTTCACCACATCAATCTAGTCCCGTGGTACGTTCTCGAAGAACTTGTGTTACGGGTACCAGACAAAGGAGATATATTTAATACTTTTTTTTTTAATATTTTTTTTTATACTTTATATTTATTAAAGATTTTTATTATATAATACACATCCATGACCCAGGAACACAGAAAGATTTTTGTTCCCTGGCGGGATTCGAACCCGCAGCATCCAGCTTGAGCGCCAACGCGCTAATCATTGAGCCAAAGAGGTCGTCAATAGAGAAATATATTATTCACACAAATTTCAGCGTCATGCTCGCGCCCTTAGATGTTTCACATTTAAATATTGAAACAAATGGTCATAAGAAAAGAAACGGTCTGAAGCGGATTTTTATCGCGTATCAAGTCCATGAAAGATAAGTGGAAAAACCTCATTTTGTTATGAAATATTTAATTGTAGATACTCACAAACACACGGGAAACAATAGTAATAAGTACAGACTGTAAGGGTGTGATCAAGAAACATCACAGAGAAAAAAGGGTCGAGACCAATAGACACTTTTTTTTGGCACAACGCAAAAAGTCTTAAGACAGACATTTTGTGCTTTAATTCCAGTAGAATGTATTAAGGTTGGACTAGTCGACGGCGTGAACTCTAACAAAATGATTGCTATCTCACCTGACATAGTGCGCGAACATGCGTGCTAGAATGAAATGCACAATGATTCATTCCGAAAATTTCCTTTTAGCAAAACAGTTATTATAGAAAAACTAATAAGTGCATATTTTCAAAATAAATTTATTTTATTTTTTAAATAATTAAACTATATCTATACGGGCTTTATTTTGAGCTTTCGTGCTCGGTATACTATTTACTTACGCCCAAAGTTGGCTAAAATCAGTGTTGAAATACGAAAGTTTAGAAGCTTGTATTTTTTAAATGCATAATTTTTTTACGATTTTGAGTACATACAGACATAGATAACGACGAGATGAATTTATATTATACTTAGTTTTTCATGGTCAACGTCAAACATTGTAGTAATTACTGTTCTGCGTTTTTATGGAAAGATGAGCGACTTGTGTAACCTTAAGTCTGCTACTCAAAAAGCCATTAAAACCAAATGAAATGCACAAAAAGCATAAATTTATAATCGAGGTTAAATTTTATGATACCTTCATAATATATTACAGAATCAGTAACAGCAACGCCCATCGTGACAAACGACCGACTGCAACTGAAACAGTTTGCAAATTAATTGTATTGCCTTCATAAACGTCGCTATAGAGAACCGGATTAATATTAAACTAAATAACATAGGGTCAAACATATAAATGATAATAAATAAAAAAAGCGGTCGATCATTTTTTAATGTCATAAGTAGGCAACCGAGTAATCGGACCCTTATGATGACTACCGAAGCCCATAGACATCCGCACAACCAAATTTATACAGATGGGTTGCCCTCATTTTGCCTATCCCCCCAATGTGCCACCGGAAACTCACAAACCACACGAAACGTGACAGCATAGCTGCCACATGACGCCGGTGTTATGTGAGCACGAGGTACCACCCCGGTCATGCCGGCCCAATTCGACTACAAAGCAGCATAGCATTACATTTTGTTATAAGTTATATATATATCATATATATACGACTATTATATACTAGATATATATACGACTATACTATAGATACGAATTAGGGACCTTCAAGAAAAGAGCATACTCACATCTAAAAGGCCGGCAACGCACCTGCTGATCTCCTGGTATAGCGGGTGTCTGTGGATGTCGCTATTCACTTTTCATCAGGTGAACCGACTGTCCGTTTGCCCCTCTTCTATAAAAAAAAAAACTCAAAAAGGTCCTTGACAGTTTTTCTTCGTCTTAGAAAAATGTACTGTTTTGTTTTGTTAAATAGCTTTTTAATAGTTCAATGAAAGTCAAACGATGGACATGTATTTAGGTCTTTATCATTATATCAATATACGTATTTATCCATTTTTTACTTTCTTAAATCACAATTTTGACGTATTGATTGTCGACTCTGCAATAATTCACATACTTATGCCATGAAAGCCCCTTCTACGGGTATCTCTATTCTATGGTACAGTAGTAAATTTATCGCCACTCATAATGGCCGTATTAAAGGTAAATGGGTTCGATGTCATCGGATCTGAACGAATGGCGCCGGTTGTTATTGAAACGTTACATCCATTTCGAGCATATTATGAACATTTATATGCTGTTGCAGATTTATAATTGGATATGTATGAACAATAATAATAATCGACTACATACGTCTCATTGTAGGGCATGTGCTCGAAAACAGGCGAGGAGAGCAATAGCACAGTATGTGGTTATAATTTAGAAAGCCATACACATTAAGACACTACTGAGCAAGGGTGTCCTAGAAAATACCTCAATACCGGTTTTGATACAATTTTTAGCTCAATATTATGAATATCGACGACGACGGAAACAGGGTACCTCGACGGCTAGTCAGTCCCTTAAGGGACCGACGTCAATTCCACAGAGGGGTTGTTCCGCACCACAAAATAATCCCTCCCAACGTCGGGACAGTAGAATGGGGTGAGATTCCCATCCTCGCCTCTTGTCCCCTCTTCTTATAATAGGGGTACAAAGAGCAGCTCCCTCGGTTCGATTTGCTTCGCCCAAGGTTCTGGGTTCACATTAGGCTACTGAGCCCCACCGCCACGACGAGGCTTGAACCATGGTGGGGAGAATGTAGAAGGCTGATAATCAAGATGTTTTAACATATTTTTAGTCAGTAGTTTCCAACAGATGATATCATATACATTGGAATTTGGACTATCATGAAATACATTTAGTTTTTATTACTAAAAATACGAACGGACACTTTTGAAGATTATTAGAATCAGTTTGGGTAGGTGCAGTTTGTTTGAAACATATTTCACACTGTTGTATTTTTTGTCGGACGTTATCTGTGCCCAATGAAATGGAATTTCGCAAATATGTATTTTCCATATTCGATCCTATTGCGATATAAATTTTGGTTTTATTCGTATTTTAAGTTCCATTAAATTGGGATTAGTAAAAAAGTTTAACCGACGAATAAGGCATATTACAGTATCAATTTGGCTTTGAAAGTTTTAAACACTGCTATATGCCATGAGGAATGTGATGATATTTTTAACCTTATAATATATTGTTTTAAACTAACACGATCACTATTCATATTTATATTAATGTCTTTTCTTATATCTTTAATTTTTTTAACCTTATTGGACCACCGGCTATCTAGCGTGTGACTGACACTTCAATGATCTTATTCTTTGTGTGATATCGATAACGTTAGTTACCTGGCGGATGTCTTCTTTCTTCAGAGCCAGGTGGGAAGACGATCTCCCTGCAGTGGCCGGTCCGTATTGGATACGAGTGGCAAGGGATCGACCGACTCGTCGTTCATTGAGGGAGGCCTATGTTCAGCAGTGGACGGATAGAGGATGATGATGATGAAAGGCTTTTTCTCTATATCGTTCTCAACAGCCGTTCTTTTGGTGATTGTAATCCCTTTAATCCCTAAAAAAGGAGTCCCTTTAGGCAAGGTTCCGAAGATACTGGCAGCGTTCCCAATTTGAATAGCTGGACTAATTCTTTGTCCGAGGTAGCTGCTCTTCGGTCTCCTGTGATGTCGACTAATCTTTTTGATATTTACTCAAAAAGCCTTATAGCGCTAGGACCCCACGGACCAAGGGTATCGACACCGAATGGGACAAAATCATATTCGGAGCCTAGACCCCTGTATTTGCATTCCTTAGCTTTTTCAGCCGCTTCACAAGCCGCACCAGCTCTGTTGTTGGTTTCATATAGATGGGAAGGGGCCAGCGTATCTGAACAGGTTGCAGACTTAGCACGTTGAAGGTGGCAAGGGACCGGCGTATGATATCGTTAAGTGAGGCGTGTCTCGAGAAGAGTGCAATAGTCTGAGATTCATACCGCCTTATTCCAAAACGAAGACTAAATATAGTACCGAGTTTAATACCAGCTTTAAACCATGGACTAATATAAATGTTATTACAAAAAATAGTTTAACGCTAGTACCAGGACTATCTATGGTACTAAAGTTAGACCACCGTGACCCCAAGTTTAACTTCGGTACTAACCTCAAAACTTCAACTTATCAGATGTCTTATGCGTTGAATTTGCGTTTTTTCGTATAAATTGTATTGAAAGGTAATTAAATGAACTCGATGTAGACAGCATTGTTGAATTGGACTAACATTTAAAATAATTACTCTGACATCCTTATATAATTTAACATTATATTTCTGTAATTTTGTTGTATTGTATTTTGTCATTGATATACATACCTATTTTATATTATATGTAATAATTCTAATTAACTCTGATATTTTTCATGTATGTTTGGATTAAATAAATACTATATACTACTATTTACTATATATAAAATACTAACCTTTTCTTGAGAAGTCTAATTATCATCCCTTTTTCTTTTGTTGATTCATTTTACAGCATAAATAATGTTCGTGGCACACAAATTCACAACAAAAAATATTATATCATTCTTTGAACAATGTACCGTCTATTTAGAATCAAAGAACAATATTGGCTGTATTGTAACTATTGGTATTTAAGTGGTAACTCGACTTACATTGCATTATCTAAACAATAAACATTTCGATGACATTAGAACTACGCGCGCTTTGTATTTCATTCCCTTATACGCTAGCTATATAAACAACTAACAGCGAAATATTACAATATTTGTGTGTAATAAACAAGAATTTAAATCACACTACCTCAAAGTACAAAGAATTAAAGATTTCAGATATTTTATATAACACAATAAATTTTATTATCAAAATATTGATGTATTTTCCACATTATATTTAATTATAAATTAGCGAGCTTTGCATAAAAAGGAACGATGTACCGAACTAATCAAATATTGAACGAACAAAATGAATGATATGTTGCTCAATAATCTGTGGATACAATTAAACCAGGGACGATCTTTGGTACTAGCTAGACCACGGTTGGTCCTCGATTTGTAATAAGAATGAATTTTAGTCCATGGACTAACGTTAATACCGTAACAAACCTGGACTTTTTAGTCTTGGTTTAATCCCGGTACTAGATGAGTTTTTTGTAATAAGGCGGATAGAGTCTGTAATATTATAATTATAATTTAGAGTATCTGAATTGTCCCTAAGCATATTACAATACTTCGCAGCTAAAGTCATTTATTAATTTATTATATTTCGTATTCTTAAGAAATTACCAATAGGAAAATCCTTTTTAAAGTTGCAACCAAATTCAAATCCCATTGTTGAATTTCAGATAAACGTTCCGCAAATATAGTGGAATACATTTAAACAAAAGATTCTTGCGTTTAATCAGAAAGTGTTCAAACAAAAGACGAAGAACAATATGCGAATGACAAAACCTACACTCCGAACTCATTGCGGGAATAAAGTGTTGGGAGCATTATAAGTTCGCCACTTTACAGCCGTGATGCTGCATTTAGATTACGCTAAATACAAAAAACATATCGAAAGTTTGCAAGTTTAGCAATTTAGTCCAACATTGAAACGGTTTTATTGGAAAAGAGAATTGAAACAGGGGAAAAATAGTTTTATTTGTTCATTTTTAACTAATTCTGTAATTTATTAGGAAGTGAAGTTTCGAATATGATTGATCGTCGATACTGGTTATCCGTAACTGGATTTACTTTTTTTTTGCGGGTAGGCAACAAAAACGCTAACAGTGTTTAAAATTTGTTCTTGTTTTAATATTATTTAAAATGTATATTTATTTAAGTATATACAGTAAACTATGAAATATTAATCGTCATTACCTACCAGCCAACTATCCTAATAATAATTTACACACATAAACTTGTTTTACTTCAATTTGTGAAAACTGCCACCATGGAAGCAATGCAGAAGTCAATTGATGAGATGTCTAAACTTTTTTCTACGAGGATGGCTGACTTTCAAAAGGAGTTGGAGTCGTCACAAAACGCTAGTTCAAGCGCGAGTCCAGTCAGCAAGTTGTCAAGTGAGTTCAGCACTTTCAAGAACTTTGTCATTTTTGCAATAAAAAATCTTCAGTTACAAATGCAAACTCTTTCAAAGCAATTTGATGACATGGAAATGAGAAGCCGACGAAAAATGCTTTTAGTTCATCGACTACCCGAGGAAGAAACTGAGGATATTTCTATGGTCGTTCACAAACTGCTCTCCGAACAACTTGGCATTTCTAATCTCAGCCCAGATTCCTTTGTAAGATGTCACAGAATGGGCCATTATAATGCAGATAAGCCACGTCCTATCTTGTTAAAATTAAAAGATATTACTATCAGAGACTCCATATGGAAATGTAAAACTAAGTTGAAGGGAACAAGTATAACTATCTCTGAATTTTTAACCAAGTCAAGGCATGACATATTTCTCAAAGCTCGTCAACGGTTTGGCATCTCCAAGAGTTGGACTAAAAATGGCAAAATTTATGTAATTGGAAGTGATGGCTCTCGCCACTGTGTAGCCAGCACAGTGGATTTGGATGCCATCTTAGGTTCAGCACCGGATCCAACTTCGTCCACTGTTTCTTCTCAACTTAAAACAAGATATCCTTCCAGTAAAACTACTGATAACATATTATCTTCAGCTCGAACTAGGAGACCCACAAAGCAGAAGTAATCCCTTGGACGTCTCGTATGTTATTTTGTTTTTTTTTTTTTTTTTTTGTTTACAATATCTTTTATTTCTTCTTAGTTATATCTAAACTGTTTTGTTTTATTTATTTTCCTGTGCTTATTAATTTATATGCTTATTAATATTAATTGTTATGCTATTTGCCGGTTGTGGTTAGAACTTAATTGATTTGTTAAATCATTGATCAATAATTATGAGTGGCCTTTTTGTAAATTACTGTATATTAATCTATGAAATTATTTATGACCATAGAAATATTAAGAACTAGATAGTATGTACGGTAGACACTAGATAGTAAGACACTTTATTCTTTTTTGCTATGAATTATCACTGACATAACACTTAACAGACATCAGCTGATTTAATGCAATGATTTAAATTATGTACAATTTAGATTTATTAAAGCTATTTTCCATCTCAAATCAAATAATTAATACTGAGTACACCATAGACTTGGAATATTAAACTGACAGTTTATTGTTTATCATGTACATAATAATTAATATTCCTAAAGTTTGTGAGTGTGAGTTTAAACGTCATTCTTGTCAAATTTACAATGCATTTTCTTCTCCTTCTTTTTTTTATTTTTTATTTTTTTTTATTTTTTTATTATGAAAATAGAAAACTAACAAAAATCAGCTTAATATACTGTTCTTTAATTATTTTTTTTTTTTTTTTGTACAAACAGGAAAAAAGGTCACTCTTCAGTATTAGTATCAGTAATAGGCATAGACTTGTAATTAGTATCACTATTTTCATTTTTATTTATTTTTTGTTTTCTTGTTGTCATCTTAACCACTCATTTGGCAACTTGTGATTTGGATAAATCATAGGTACTTAAATTATGATTTTCTATTGTGATTATTTTAAGTGTAAATTTGTGTGTTAGCTTGTAATTGCTTATTTTTGCTGGCGGGTAAATGAAGTAAATGATTTGATTTAAGCTTTTGCATAGACCATAATATACTATATACATTTTTTTTTTGTTTTAGAAATTAGTAATATTATATTTATCTAAATTTATTTGTTTATTATATTTATTTATTATATATAATTTTTTATTTTATTTTATATATATATATATATATATTTTTTAATATTATATCATATTTTATATTAAACTTAAACCATGTTTGATATTATAGACGCGCATAGTGACGACGACTTTTACTCTCTTTCGTCAGGTACTAGCAGTACAGACAGCTTCCATAGTACTACATCCGTTTCCTTAAAACATGATCTAGAAAATAGTTTTAGGGATTTTAGGAAGAATTTTAATGTGGCTCACATAAACGCACAAAGCATTCCGGCACATTACTCTGACCTGCTTACATGTTTCAGTGATTTGAATGGTCTTGACGCTATCCTAATCTCGGAATCCTGGCTTAAGCCTTGCTTACCCTCTACATGCTACAGTTTGCCTGGTTTCAAACTGATACGAAACGATCGCGTTGGAAGAGGTGGTGGGGGGGTTGCTATTTACTTGCGTGCAGACATACCTTTTTCAGTAGTCAGCTCATCCGCCCAGCCTCCCCCTTCTGATGCTGCGGAACATCTCCTAATTGAAGTTACGCTGTCCCATGCAAAAATTCTTATAGGTGTTTTTTACACTCCGTCGCTTAATATAGATTACTTCTTATCCTTTGAAAATTTACTCCAATCCATTACTCCCTCTTACTGTCATACTATTTTAATGGGCGATTTCAATACCTGTATGCTGAAAGGTGATAATAGGTCAAAAAAACTGGAAACTATTATTGATAGCTGCAACATGTATATTCTTCCCCTTCAGGCTACGCACGTCTTTCCAAATTGTCTGCCTTCGTTACTTGACCTTGCGATCGTTTCTTCTCCTTCCCACGTAGCTAAACACGGGCAGTGCTCAGCTGAAATATTTTCCTATCATGACCTTATCTTTCTATCGTATTGCCTTAAACCACCTAAGCACAAACCAAAAGTCCTTATGCAGCGTAATTTCTCTAATATGAATATAGACAACCTAATCCAGGATACTGAAGCCGTTGATTGGTCTTCTGTATTTAATGCCGAAACCACTGATTCTAAGGTTAATTCATTTAATTGTAAATTACAGCAGCTTTATGATAAGCATGCGCCTATACGACCCGTTAAATTAAAACACCTTCCAGCACCATGGCTCACTGACGATATTAAAATAATTATACAAAAGAAACACAAAGCTAAGACAAAATATAAAAAGACTAACTCAGACATGCATCGTGAGCGTTACATAACATTACGAAACCGCTGCAACAGAATGTGTAGGGATGCACAACGCCGCCATATTCATACGTCCATAGAGAATGGCAATCCGTCTAAAGTCTGGAGGTTTCTCCGAACACTAGGTATTGGAAAGAACCTAGATTCCTCTGAGATTTGCGCAGCCGACGAGAATTCCTTAAATAAATACTTCACGTCATCCTCATCTCCACTCCATGCCGATACTAGATCAGATACTATTAAGTTTCTCTCTCGACTTCCCACTCCAAGCTTCACACCTTTCTCTTTTAATGAATTCTCTGTCGGGGATGTTAAGAGGAATGTCATGGCTATACCTTCAAATGCCATAGGTGCTGATAACATTAGTCGCAAGATGATAGTCACTATCATTGATAAGATTGCACCAATTCTGGTTCATATATTTAATTACTCCTGTTTATCTGGTGACTTCCCGGCCATTTGGAAAGAGGCAAATGTTATACCGTTACCTAAAAAGTCAAAACCTATCTCCTTAACAGATTATCGCCCTATTTCCATTTTAACTTTTCTTTCAAAAGTCTTGGAGCGATTGGTTCACGAACAATTAACACACTTCCTCTATAAAAACAAAATTCTTAACTCTTTACAATCCGGTTTTCGACCTGGTCATAGCACCACCTTCGCTCTTACCAAAGTTACTGACGACATAAGATTAGGTATGGATCGTAAACAACTAACAGTGCTGACTCTACTTGACTTTAGCAATGCCTTCAACTCAGTGGATCATGAAATTCTTTTACGCACTCTGTTATCCCTGAACATATCGCCAACAGCAGTTGACTGGTTTCGTTCCTACCTGTGTGGCCGTAGGCAGAGAGTTCAGATTGACAAACGTTTCTCCACATGGTCTGATATATCTGCCGGGGTTCCCCAAGGCGGTGTCTTATCCCCTCTTCTTTTTTCTCTCTTCATAAATTCCATCACGCAATCAATATCTTCTTTTTTTCACTTATATGCTGATGATCTTCAAGTTTATAGGCTCGCATCCCTTGAAGAACTGGCCAGTGCTGTTAACTTATTAAATGATGACCTCTCTGCAATCTCGTCTTGGAGTGAGCGGCACGGACTTTGTGTAAATCCACATAAAACCCAGGTCATTATAGTAGGGAGTCCTGGACTCACGTTACGGATAGACTGGGCAAGCTTGCCTCCTGTAAAAGTTAAAGGTACAACTATACCTTATAGTAAAATAGTAAAAAATCTGGGAGTATACATTGATGAAAATCTGTCCTGGTCACACCATCTCAAACAGATAAGTAGGAAAGTCTTTGCAACATGGCACTCTCTTAGGCGTCTGCAATATCTGCTTCCCATTCCTACCAAAATTTCAATTGCAGAGTCACTATTTCTCTCAATCATTGATTACGCTGACATCTGTTACACCAATCTAACCGAGGAACAGCTGAATAGGCTTGAGCGCCTTCAGAATCTCTCAATAAGGTTCATATTTGGCTTGCGCAAATATGACCGCGTATCTCAATTTCGTTCAAAACTGAAATGGCTTCCCATAAGATATCGGCGGAATGCTCGAATTCTTTCTGCTGTTTACTGTATCATGAACGATCCTAAAACACCAGCTTATCTCAAAAACCGATTCGAGTTTCGTACCCTAGTGTGCAAAGAACTTCGTTCTACACAGAATTTACTCCTCCATTTACCTTTATGTCACAGTAAGTACTATCAATCGTCATTTACAGTTAGGGCCATCACTTTGTGGAATGCCCTACCGTTACATATAAAAATTTCAAAAAATCTAGCATCATTTAAAAGCCAAGTCAAATCTCACTACTTAGATTTGTGCTGTCAGTGACTACTTATAATACTCATACTGATAACTATATATTATTTTTATATATATTTATAATGTATTTATTTATGCATCATGTGTAGATAGGTTTATGTAAGTATATTATAAGTATTAACTTGTAAGTAGGTTTATTTAAATATAATAATAATGAATATAATGCACTAGTATTGTCTATGTGTATTATCTTAATGTGATGTGTTTTTCTGTTAGTTTGTAATTTTTGTGCTTACTGCCATATTTGTATTTTTTTTTCTTCTATCGTATACACAAAGGTTGTCTGGAAGAAATTGCTATGCAAGCAATAAGACCGCCTTTGTGTACACAAATTTGTGTGACATAATATTTTGTAATTCTGTCTTTATGTTTTGTTTGTTTGTGTGCACAATAAAGAATAATTCAATTCAATTCAATTCAATTTAACCTTGTTCAAGTTAAAATGAGCCCCGCGAATATTTCCCATTATAACTTTACAGAGATTCAGATACAGATTATGGATGTTTAAAGACACTAATGGCTTTATTGAACCGTGATTGAAGTCACTGCCGAATCTATTAAGTAAAAACAAAATAAACAGTTTTTTTTTTTAAAGAAGAAGATGCAAACGGATAGTCGTTTCACCTAGTGGTAGGTACGTGATAAGCGATACCCATAGATACCCGTTACATCATTAGCAGTATTGCCAATAAAGTTAAAATCGCAGAAATGTGTTATAATAGTTCAGAATTATAAGAGTAAAATTTTTGGCACACTGACTAATCCAAGGGACCTTTTTAATAAATTCTTTTTTTGATCCTAAAACAATACTTTGGTTTTCTCATTTCTTAACAAAAGATTTAAGTATTGAAATAAATGAGGTTGCTGATATTCTAAATTATGAATGGACTGAAATCTCTTTTAAGTGCAATAAATATTTCCTTAGATGTCCGATACATCTATAAATTTTAATGCAATATTTTACGAGAACTGCGTTAACATATCATTTCAATTTGTACGATTGTGTACCTACTGCTACTAACGTTTTAAACATAAAGCTTTAATGTTCTATTTTATTGGATATCAATGTAGTGTTAACATGTCCGTCTGCACGAGTACCACTATTTTGTTTATTCCTTCTGTGAAGATTTGCTGTTTTTGGAAGAAGGGTAGGATAGGCAGAGTCATTACAGGCACCGAGCCCAACCATTTTGGATTCCAAATTAAGTAATGCGTCAGAGTTGCCTAGATACAATAGAGACTGGTTCTGTAGTAAACTCGTGTATGTTACGCTCACAACTATTTTGCCTATTATTATAGAAAGCTTTAACGTATTTTCATATAGATCCAACTTGCAAAAGACAGTCTCAATAGTAACAATCAAGGCAACAAAATATATTTTAGGTATTTCCGTGATTAGTATATTTTGTCGAATATTTATATTTATATAGCTTTTTCAAAGAGATAAGGCTTTTTTTTCTTTAACGCCGGAAAATGCTCTGAGAGGCATCCCACGGGGGAGTGGGTCTCCCCACGCGGGTATGTGGGACTCGCTGCGCCCGAAAGCTGGTAAGTGGACGCAGCTCTACCCACTAAACCCGGCGAGTGCCACCAATGCCGCCTTTGGTGAGGTGCCCCGGATTTAATAAACAAACAGGGCACCTCGACAGTTAGTCAGTCCCACAAGGGACCAACGCCACCTCCACTGAGGGGTTTTCCCGCACCACAGAACAACCCCTCCCAACTTCGGGACAGTAGAATGGGGTGAGGTTCCCATCCTTGACCCTTGCCTCCTGCTCTTTTGTCCCCTCTTCTTATAAGAGGAGTACAAAGAGCCCCCTCGGCTCAATAAGCTTCGCCAAAGGTGCTGGGCTCACCCTAGGCTACTGAGCTCCACCGCCACGTCAAGACCTGAACCATGGTGGGGAAGAGATGTAGGTTTGCCAATTGAAACATGTGCAAAGAACTTATAATATTCTTAAAATATAATATCAACCGCACCGGTGGGAGGGAAGCGCCGTGCCGCGCTCCCGGCTGCATGGGTACCACCATCTTGCTTGTTTCTCCCGTGAAACAGCTTTGCTGTGTTTCCGAGAGAAGGGCAAGACAGGCAGTGTAATTACTGGCACCGAGACTTAACATCTTATGTCTCAGGATAGGCAACACATAAATAAGTTGCCTGGGCTCGCTCCAGGTAAACTAGTTTATGTTCATGGGTGACGTCGACCACTTACCATTAGGTGGCACGTTTGCCAGTTTGCCTATCCAACTAACATTAAAAAAAAAAACACACTTACATGTCCCACTGCTGGGAACGGGTCTCCTCTTCGAAATCAGGCAAGGAGAGTGTTGGGCCACAGTTCACCGAGGCGCTGGTCCACCTTCACATACTTTTAATATCATCCTTACGATGTTTTCTTTCACCGGTGAGCAACGGATGTTTTCATGTTCAAGTGCATGTAGAAATTTAGAAAAACCCATTTCAAGGCACCAAAGGGGTCAGGATCGAACCCGGACCTCTCACACAAGGCCAATCCTATTCTCGCTGGACCGTCGTCGCTCTCAATAACTTATATACATTTGAACTTTTAATAACCATTCAAATTCTTGTCCTTTCAAATCACAATCCAAGATTAGCAAACAACTGAAAGGGCCTCACAATGTCGTTGTAAAATCTGTACGAATATGATAACATTAAAGTTTTTAGAATTTTAGACCTGCCCAATCCAAATATCATGAAATAATATACCACATTCTTTTGGAATTCGTTCTTCTTTTGAATTAAATGTTTTATTTTTATTTCAAGAGAAGTGAAATGCATGAATAGTTAGTTAATTATAAGGCCTATCAAAGCATTATTATATTAGGTAGTTGGTGAAGCAAACCTTCAAGTACTTTACAATGCTGATATTGTATAAATGTAAAGGAAGCATAGGGATGCAAATATTGCGTTTACATACTATTTCCCCCCAGCCACTGCTAAACACATTTAGGTCCTGGAAATAGTGAATTTTCTCTCTAAATATTTTGTAATGTTGCCACAATTTGTATGCAGCTGCGAGAAATATTTAATAGTTTCTGGTAGTTAATATTTTAGGGTTTTGTACTTTGTAAGCGTTAGAGCGTTCTTTGAATTCTTGTGGTAGTTTTGTAAGTTTATTTCACGGATAATACTGTGTACTGATGTTAAAGATGCACCACTGGTTCACACCAGAACTCTACTAACTTAATTTTTTTTACTAACGCGAATTTCACTTTTATTTTATTACATGATTAAATATGATCTTCCTTATCTTATGATAGTGAGATAGACAAATATAATAGATACAAGGAAAAAGGATGTAAGATGGTTTACCACCTGGACTAAACTGGCGCCAAGATTTATCTTGGTGACAGTTTGATTTATCAGATTTATCAGGTGCCATTCTTGTAAAACATAGTAGCTGGTTGAAAGAAATAAGCGGGATGGTAGTACCCATGTAAAAACGAACGCATTTCTCCCACTAGTAAACCACGACTGTTAAGTGTCTGCTTTAGAACAAAAAGCAACAGTGAAAATCTTATAACGATTATCACAAATAATTGGAATTTTAAAGAAAAACTAAGACTAGACCAGATTCTTTTAATTTTTTATGTGAAATATCTATAGCCGCATGTAAAACGGAATTTTTATTATTTGGATTTAATTAACACAAATGTTTATATAAGCATATTGAAGTGGCAGTGGGCTGGTATTTGACTCAAGAGTGAATACCACGTTTAGGTAGACGAAGTGTTGGTCCGCCATTAACCCGGTGGGAAGACGATTTCCGTGCGGTGGCCGGCTGTCTTAGTATTTATTGTGGAACGCCTATGTTCAATAGTGGACGGATAAAGGCTAATAATGATGATGATGATGATGAAATAAACAGATATATTTTCTGAAACAAAACTTAATGTTTTATTTTTACTTTATGACATATTTAGTTCCTGTCGTAATCTGTAAAATTCATACTCGCATTACTTGTACAAATAAGTTCGATGTTTTACATCTGCATGGCGTTCCGTGACGGTTCATTTTTCACTAACGAAGGGTGGGGAGGGGGGGGGGGGAGCGACAAAAAGGTGGTCAGATTTTCCGATGTTCAGACATCGCCCACACCCGACTCTCTAGTCTCTATCTAGTTCTATCCCTCTATCTAATTTTAAAGGTAAGGCTTTAATACTCAAAAATGTTTTATAACTCTTTGTAGAGATGAGTTAAAAGATATCAAAGTTTGTAATGGAAAGT
This sequence comes from Helleia helle, assembly GCA_963853865.1. Taxonomy (NCBI): domain Eukaryota; kingdom Metazoa; phylum Arthropoda; class Insecta; order Lepidoptera; family Lycaenidae; genus Helleia; species Helleia helle. Next base: position 1,841,246 of record OY971423.1, read on the forward strand.
AGCTGAAAAACAATAAAACTTCTGCCTGCTTAACTCATTTTAATCATTCCACGTGAAACGACAATAGCCTTGTTAAAGCAAGTGGTAATAATAATATTATAACCAAATTTAAAAAATCATTCATATATTATACTCCAAGAAGTAGAAATAAGATCATCTCTGTAATAGCCCCTCTACATGCAGACAGGAGCATCGGCATCAGCAGACGCGACCGCTAACTTATTGCTCATTGACAGTGATTTGCTCGTCTGTCGTAGGTTTCAACGTCGGCAGATGCATCCGCCACAAATCCGTTTGTTGTCTGTTTTTGTTACATTGATCTAAAGGTTTTAGTGCGAACATTTGGCGTCCGACAGACGTGTGGACCCATGCATCCATCTGCCGTGTCAGGGGATGAATCTGCCGACGTGTAGAGGGGCCGTTAAACAATTTATCTGTCTATTACCCAACATAGGACAATCAATATTTTCAAACTAAGAAAGTTTGCGTCTACAAACTCATCGCAATACATTTAAATTGCCTGTACATGTATGCAACATGCTCGGTAGTACTTTCTTCGGAAGATAATATATTTTTAGCTTAGTCAATAGTATTAATCTACTGTCCCTAATGTTACATTATAATAACACTATTTTCTCAAATACGTCGAAGCTCCAAGACTCTGTAAGCACGCTCTATGTAAATTTGACAACAACGAACGTTATTATATTAACATCATTGAAGAATCTTAGGACATAAGGACGTCTGACAGACAACTTCTCTTGTAACTTCTTGTCTTAAGTATCATTTATCGAAAATTCCGATTCGTAAATTAGATACATAATTTTATGTCATAAATTGTGCCAATAAAATGCATAATAATTTTAAACTTGATATGAATATAATCATAAGTTAACCCTTTCTTTTCTTTTTTTTTCTTTAATGCCGGGAAATACTCTGAGGCATCCCGCGGGGGAGTGGGTCTCCCCTCGCGGGTACCTATGTGGGACTCGCTGCGCCCGAAAGCTGGTAAGTGTACGCAGCTCTACCCACTAAAACCCAGCGAGTGCCACCATTGCCGCCTTTAGTGAGATACCCTGGATCTAATAAACAAACACCTTCAAAACAACCTCGATGGCTAGTCAGTCCCACAAGGGACCGTCGCCATCTCCACAGAACAACCCCTTCCAACGTTTGTACAGTACAATGGGGTAAGGTTAATCCTCGCCCCTTGCGAGCCCTCTTTTGCCCCCTCTTCTTATAAGAGGGGTACAAAGAGCCCCCTCGGCTCAATTAGCTTCGCCCAAGGTGTTGGGCTGAACCATGGTGAGAAGTTAACCCTACAATTATTATCCTATTCCTAAAATTCTACATTAGTCTCATCGTATTATTGAAATTTAAGTTTTTCAAGGTTGCCCTTCTATCACGTGTGAAGTTCACACATGTTTAGGTATTTTAATGTTAATAATACACTTTAAAATCCGCAAAAAGACGACAACTACTTATAATATTCGTATTATTTGGGGTAAGAACATTTCTTGCATTATAATACATTTGCACAGCTTCGCACGTACTTCCAGACATTCTCATCTATATTTAGAGAATGTCTGACCTGTGTATACTAAGCACCAAGCGTCAGGACTTTTGTAACGATACAAACGGAATGCGAAATTCACTGTAAGTAGAATAACTTCATTCAATATTCACACATTTTCTCTGACATCGGCATGGAATTGTATCCTTGTGTTCGCGGGATAGGGTTGGAAATACGAGAGGGGGTTAAAGTTAAATGCTAAGGTATAGTGGCCGCCAGAGGTTCGTACGCGTTTCGCTCAGTTGTTTTCTTTTTATTAAAATTTTAAACGTGAGCCGATACAGTATCGCTTACAGAGGTTACAATGGTCTATTGTCAATAGCTTCGTGTGCGAGGATACACTTACATTGTAATCTTTTTTCATGTTTAGTGCTCGTATTTTATGGAATATTACAACATTTCGTTAGAACTTAAAATGCCGTATGTTAGATTGAGATGTCTTTTTTAACGCCGGGAAATGCTCTGCGGCATCCCGCGGGGAGTGGGTCTCCCCACGCGGGTATGTGGGACTCGCTGCGCCCGAAAGCTGGTAAATGGACGCAGCTATACAAATCACAAATGCCGCCTTTCGAGAGGTGCCCCGGATCTGTGAAGCAGCAGGGCACCTCGACGGTAAACAGTCCCCCAAGGGACAGACGCCACCTTCACAGAGGGGTTCTCCTGCACCATAGAACAACCCCTCCCAAAGACGTAGTGCAATGGGGTTAGGTTCCCATCCTCGCCTCTTGTCCCCCCTGCGTTTTGTCTCTTCATCTCATATGAGGATAGAAGAAGAAGAAGAAAAGAGCCCCCTCGGCTCAATTAGCTTCGCCCAAGGTGCAACGGCTCATCCTAGGCTATTGAGTCCCACCGCCACGTCAAGGCCTGAATCATGGTAGAGATATTGAGATGTTCGTTTATCTGTATGAGATTGAATTTAAATTTAGTACTGTTGTAGAACTTACTTTAAAAAATAGAATGAGCTTCGAAAAGAAAAAAATTGACTGGAAAGTAATTGAAATCACTATTTAAGTAAAAAAAGAGCAAATTATCATGCTCTCTCATATTTTATGGTGGCCTGGTCGAAATGACTTGTCCATACGCTAAGATGAAATACATCATGTAAAATGTCAATATAGGTACCATTGCTGTAAGTCTTTTTAAATATATGTTTTTCTTCTTTCTTAACATAAACAAAGCCTATTTTTATTAAATATTTGCACAAATTATCATCCTTGATTTTGATACATTAAGATTAACATATCACTTACCACGAAACCCCTCTTTACTACCAAAATATTGTCCCCGTGGAAATTCATAAAATATCAATTGGCGAATTAGTGAGGGTTTTGACAATGTAATAATTTACCCCGCGTTATTATACATGTGGTGGGACAAAAGGGTCCGAAAGCATATGAATATATAATAGATTGGACGCTAAGCTGAGGGTTTAGGGCGATTTATCTCCAAACACATTTTACTACCTGCACGCGGATATCACTTAACTGAAATCGGCTTTGGATTTGAATATTTAACCTCGTCTAAAAAATTGGTTGTCTGTAAAGTCGGTTTACTGCGATAGTTGAACGTGACAACGTCATAAGAAAATAGAACGCCTCAGAGCGAGGTAACGCCGCATACGTCATGTTTTTTCGTTCTTGCAGCCGGCTCCATCGAATTATAAGACGTTGTCACGTCAAATAATACTAGATGGGACGATAATAAACTCAAATACCAGTCGGATGCAGGAGGCCGGGATTGGACGTCTTGGTGTTACCGAGTGATGTCCAGTAGTAGTCAGAAAAAATATGATAATAATCGTGATGATAGAGACTTTTTGGAAGAAGTTCTGATTTGAACCGAGTCCGTTCATTTCCGAAAAAAATACTTTCGACGTAGTAACGATTTTGTCATTATAACTTGCTTATCCCTAATGAAATACTTTGTGAGGAAATCTGAATTCCTGGCAAGTGTCTCTGAAGTGTGAAGGTGAAGTTTGTTAATACGCACTAGCACGAAGATGAACTATGGCTGATTTTGAGGAACCTTTGCCCTATAGTGAGACATATAAGGGTCTATTTTTTCTTTAACGCTGGGTAATGCTCTGAGGCATACCGCGGGGGAGTGGGTCTCCCCACGCGGATATGTGGGACTCGCTGCGCCTGAAAGCTGGTAAGTGGGCGCAGCTCTACCCACTAAAACCGAGTGCCACCAATGCCGCCTTTGGTGAGGTGCCCAGGATCTGGTAAACAGGCCACCTCGACGGCTCGTCATTCGCGCAAGGGGACGACTCCACCTACACAAAAGGGTTGTCCCGCACCACAGAAAAACCCCTCCCAACGTCGGGAGGTTCACATCCTCGCCCCTTGCCCCCTGCTTTTTTGTCCCCTCTTCTTATAAGAGGAGTACAAAGAGCCCCCTCGGCTCAATTAGCTTCGCCCAAGGTGCTGGGTACACCTTAGGCTACTGAGCCCCACCGCCACGTCAAGGCCTGAACCATGTTGGGGAGACATATAAGGGTCTAAGATTTAAGGTGTTTTATCAAAACTTACAACCTTGATGAATCTTAACAGGGATTAACAATAAACCTCTTTTATCATTGGTCATGGCTGAGTAGCTGCCCTCTGAGTATTAGGAACCTCTAACTGATGCCAATTAGACCAGCTTGGCGGTACTGGCTTCGTTAAAACTTAAAAACGAATGTAATGAATGAATTAAATATTCTTTATTTAGCACACTACAACACTAAAACATAGAAACAAATACAAAATATTGAGTCTACGTCCCTTTCAGAGACGCTGCGTTTCATTAAGTTTTAAATGATAACAGTGTTAAGAACTTTATGCTATGAAAGGCGATAATATTATAATGTTTAACAATGCTGGCAGTTTTTACGCGTCTAAAAAGTGAAAATCATTGTAAATGTTCTGCCTTAAATAGTTTTAATAATAATAATATCAGCACAACATAGAAACAATAAATACATTTGTTAACAGACCAGATATATTTATCAGAAAGATTGTTATGGAATCGCAAAATATTTTCCGCATTATGAATTCTTTAATAGTATATTATCGGCAACAAACTTTTTGCTGCGCACTAATAAGGGTATATAATGCAAGTCACGTTGGGGAAGCATGAGTGGGGAATGATAAGGAAGGTCGCTTATTGGCTGTTTCAAATGACTGCTCCGTGCTGTAAAGATTTTAGACGCTACGAGAAATTGCTTGTCTTGACGTCTATTTAATACTTTCTAATTTTTTGATTTTAATATATTTTCTAATAAAATAATGTGGTGCGATGGCTTGGTTTGAATAGAATCAAACCAAGCCATCACACAAAGGATGGGCGTCGGTAGCCACCATAAGGCTCCGACTGTTCGGTTACCTTCTTATGACATAAAAAAACAGCTTGACCGTTGCAATTATGAACACGGGTTGTACTGCATCATAATTATTTGATTTGTCAAGCGCTTGGTAAATGGAAAGGAAAATATCATGGAGACACTTTCTGCCTAAGTGAGATTGAAAGCCATGTATGTGGATTGTCAGGTTTAGGACAAGGTAATGGGCTCTGGCACGATCTTATTGCAGCGTACGCGATTCTAATAGAACGGACGTATAGTAGCCAGTAGAAACCGCCCAGATACGCTCTGGCTAGAAGAACGGTGCTCTTCCTCCTAAGAAAGTCATGTGTTAAGCTAACTACTACAGCTACACAAAAAATTTACTATTAAAGAAGCGGGTGCGACGGACGTTGGTCTGTGTGAAAAATTGTGTAATGAACCGAATTTTGAATCTAAACCGTTAATTTCATCAAAATTGGTCCAGTTATTTAGGAGTTCAGTGACATACACACGCACAGAAGTATCTTAATATATACAAAGATAAGAAATACATTTTAATCGCAAATGACATAATTATAGTCCTGGGAATGAGTTGTTCGTGTTAGATGTGATATGATACATACTCAATGCCTAATTTAATTAGTCCAGATGTTAACATGAATTCTGTATGTCCATTAGCTGTAAATCCGCTCGAAGGCGTATGTGAGCTTAAATAATACACCGACTAATGCTCCGGGAACAAATACACAGATCCAATATTATCGACCCGAAGCCTTTGTCTTGAGTTATCTATTGACAGAGTACCATCATCAACAGGTATCGTGAAACATAATTAATAGAGTTTATGAAAATGTTCCTTTTAAAACTTTTTTTGACCGCCTCTGTGGCTTAATGGTTAGCGCGTTGGCGCTCAAGCCGGAGTGAGCAGGTTCGAATCCCGCCAGGGAACAAAAAGTTTTCAACAAAAAGATATGGATGTGTATTAAATATGTGTATTATATTATATAATCTTAAAAATAAAAATCTAATCTTAAAAATCTTAAAAATATGTATAGTATAAAAGTATAAAATATATTTCCATTGTCTGGTATCCGTAACATAAGTTCTTCGAGAACTTACCACAGGACTACATTGACGTGGTGTAAAAGCGTCCATAGATATATCATAAAAACGATAAAATAACCAAAGCTATTAGTAATTATATTATTTTCTAATGTTTACGCGAATTTCTCTCATTATAATGAAACAATTTTTACGGATTTTATCGCGGCTTATTAAGATTTTTACAAGCCCGACGTTTCGGATACTTTACAGCAACCATGGTCACGGGAGGACTGAGTTGTCATACGTCCTAATGTTACAAAGTTATTCGAAACTACCCTATGATACATCAATATTTTGGTTAGTCCTATCTACGCAGAAAGTGCTAAGTGCTCAGTCCTCCCGTGACCATGGTTGCTGTAAAGTATCCGAAACGTCGGGCTTGTAAAAACTTTAATAAACCGCGAAAAAATCCGTAAAAATTGTTTCACTATTAGTAATTGCCAAGTTTCAGTGGTGGCTTGTGATAATATATTATATGAAAATTGAGATACAATACTAAAAATATTGAAAAAGCAAGTATAGCATTCGTAGAACTAAAGAGATCCTTGCCCGTCACCAGATTATGCTAGTACGGACGGCAGTATCAGTAGTATTATAAAACTTATATTATCATATCAATTCTCCGGCTGGGCTGTATGAATCTATCTTCTATCTGGTGTAAGGACAGCCATCCTTCAATGCATCCCTTAATACTTGTATCTTTCTCTTTCCGTCACAATGCCAAACAGGCTAGTCTCATCTGATGCCTTCTGTCCAAGACTACCATCACACCTGAATGAAAAGTACATACTTAACAGTAAATCCAAAATATTGAAAATATATTTCTTCTAGAAGGGCATGTTCCCGGTGGAGTGAGTTAACTAAAAAGGGAACAATACAAGCCCCTTAATTGGTCGGGACAGTCTAGGAGACGAAAACTTGGGAGTAAAGTTTTCGATAAACAAATGAGAGCCATATTTTTTACCCGAGCTAGCAAACCTAGTAGAGGTGTAACTAATATATTCATAATAGGTACAGGTATTATAATACAAGCCACGTATATTAATATTAGGATACGCGAATGTCAAATAATAGGTTACCAGGTATTAGTCAAATATTAGGGACGCGTAATAGCGAGGCTATAATCTGTGCGACTCACCTCGCTCGCTACTCACTAGTCTATTACCTACTATTTGCCGACCGCCGTCATCTCACTCACTCCCCGACGAGTGAGCGAGATGACAAGACTCGCCTAAAATGTGTGTATTGTAATTGTAAATATATAGTTATACACGTCGGGCTTCGTATGAAAGCTGTATGAGATGGGAACAAAGTAAGTAAGCAATGAAAACCGTTTTTCAAATTTGGTCACTTATATCTGTCGCACTGTGTATTCGCTAATCTAATACGAATATTAGCGGTGGCCGGTGACCGAAGCTCACAGCGGCTTCATATTGTATTCAGACAGCACGTGCACGCAGTGATTGATAATATTTACCTAATACGTATTAAGTTAGTAGCTATTTTGTATTTATTTTTGGTGGAGGTTTTGGTTTGGTGGTGGTTTTTTTTTGTGGTTATTGAGGAATATAGTTTTGATTATGAAGCGGGCACGAACCAGTGAAGTTTGGACACATTTTACTGTAGATTCAGAAGAAAACAAAATTGCCAATTGCAATTGATGTTTTTAAATGTAAATATGTAATATATGTATTGACTAAAAAATTGTACATAGTAAACTTATAAAAAAAAACTAAAAAAAAAAGTAATGTTTTAAGAAATATACAGAAAAAAACAATGATTATTGTACCTATGTGATTAACTTTTTAAATACGCCAACATAATCACTGTTGACAGTCCTAAGCCTGTTAAAGTATGAAGGAAAATTTAATCACAGTTTTACTTCTGTAATAGGCAATGATATTATAAGTTATAATATCATCAATATTAGATTGAGTAGCTAATAATAAATCTGTTCACTAATATTTGACTAATACCCAGTAATAGGTATGGTATCATAATATGCGTTAACTAATATATTCAATAATATGATTACCTAAAAATGACCTTAATATAACATCTCTAAAACCTAGGTTTCACTACTTCACAGAGAGGCTAATTAAGAAGCATCAGAGACATTCCAAATACCAGATAAAGTATTAGCAAAGCTGAATTGAATTGGAAACAAAAAAAATATGAAGTGATTTGGAACGGAATATTTTTTAGGGGTCGTTTGGTAGTAATGTGATTTTTTAAGGAGTGTAAGGATGGCGCTTTAAGCGAGGCGTGCATTAACATGGACATTATATTGCTTATCATTCGCTAAGCAAATTCAAAGTTCTGGAGACGAGAGCGGGACAGACAGTATTACTACTAGCATCTAGACCTGGCCTCTTATAACAGATGTTCAGAAGCAAATAGTTTATGTTGGTTACTCAATACGTCGTGTCTCGTGCGTTTGTCCATTTCAGATTTAATGCGGCCATCCGTGTATCTGTTTTCCTTTTTCGTGATATAATTGTGTCAATCTTATATTGAATTTCCTATGAAGTGGTTTTTAAGTGGCTTTTACCTTCTCTTGTATCTCCTATCTCTTATCACAACACTTTTAACGTTAATTACGTTCACCACCGGACAGACGCCGCAGCCACCCGATCGGGTGTACCAAAAAGTTGCCGCTAACTAATTTAAACTGAAAACTTCTAGCCGAGTGTTAAATTATACTACTTATGGAAGTTGGGGCTTGAAACTGATCCTATTATTAACTATTTAGGCGAGCTTAGGTGAACATTCAATTTACTAGCATTAAATCCAGTTCGGAGTGCAAAATTTTTGTATAAGTATTTTGCAGGAAGATGCAGCTCAGGATAATTTAAATAATCAGCTCATAAGTCTAGTTCTAGTGACATTAAATGCATCAAAAAGATACATCTATTGAACGTCATAGTAATAGTTTTCCACAAAAATTAATTATCTTGTGAAAAAAAGCGTGATAGGATTTATAGTCTTAAAGGGTCCTTACCATGGTTCAGACCTTGACGTGGCGGTGGGGCTCAGTAGCCTAGGGTGAGCCGCTGCAGCTTGGGCGAAGCTAATTGAGCTTAGGGGTCTCTTTGTAGCGCTCTTATAAGAAGAGGGCACAAAAGAGCAGGGTCAAGGGGTGAGAAGGGGAACCTCACCCCATTGTACTATCCCGACGTTGGGAGGGGTTGTTCTGTGGTGCGGGACAACCCCTTTATGGAGGTGGCGTCGGTCCTCTGAGGGACTGACTAGCCGTCGAGGTGCCCTGTTTGCTCATTAGATCCGGGGCACCTCACCAAAGGTGGCATTGGTGGCACTCGCCGGGTTTTAGTGAGTAGAGCTGCGTCCACTTACCAGCTTTCGGGCGCAGCGAGTCCCACATACCTGCCGGGGAAACCTACTCCTCCGCGGGATGCCTCAGAGCATTTCCCGGCGTTAAAGAAAAAAATATGTCTAAAAGGGTGCTTTTCATTCTTAATCCTAAATAGAGCCTAATCTAGTTACCTTATGAGCAGTCCCGTGCCCAGCATCGGGACGTATAAGGTTCACATGCTAGTATACCATCATTATTTAAACCATTTTCATCCATTGTTGATCCTGGCCTCTATATTCTATCAATGATGCCAATATGCAAATATACAACTAATTTGTGATCCCTATGATTTCACTGTGAATACTGTTTAAACTGAAAATCTTATTATACTTGTATTTTTTATGTCACAGGGAAATCCTTTATGGATGTAGCCTGGATCTTCGCGTTGACGTTGTATCATGTTCCCATGTTCCCATCCTAAAGCCCGATACGAGCACAGCGTTACTGGAGGCGCATTAAGTAGCGCCTCCTAGCACCCTCTGTTCGTCACCCGCCACGACCTACTCACTCAGCCGCTCGTCAGCCTCCTTATGGGACATTACTGCCTCACAGATGGAGACCATATCCCTTCAGTCGACTCATATACCTATTAATCTAAAGGTCGTTAACCTACATACTATCTTTTTAACAAACACAACAATTGAATTTATTTGTATAACAATAAATCGAAATTTGAAAGACAAATATGTATGATTTTCCGCTTGGCGTAATAGGAACGAGGAAAATATTGAAAATAGTCTGTTAAACGGTCGGGGGAGGTTTTTGATTGCCTGTGTCAAAACATCGTCGACGGAGTCACGGGACCAGCTATACAATAGAAGAAATATTGGATTTGCATTGGTTTCATGCTCGTTATGTGTACTGAAAAATACTTTTTTCTGTTTTTGCTTGTAGAAGGAGGGTTATGTATATATTTATATTAAAATAGGTTTTTAGCTTAACAAAATCTAATTTAATAAATTAATTAATCTGTTTTGATTTTGATATAATATAAAGAAAATATTTCAATTCTATTTTTTTATTTTAAAATTCTAATTCCTACCCGCCAATGTGAAATTAAAAAAAAAGAATTTTGAAAATCGGTACACAATCGACGGAGAAATCGGTGTACATACATAAAAATACCGATCGAATTTATAACCTGTTTCTTGAAGTCGGTTAAAAAATAATATAAATTATAATATGTATTATCCGCTTCGTCCGTGTTAGTTTAAATGTGAAGCCTTATCCGGATTGATGGTTAATTTTATACTCTATGTAAGTGATGATAGAGCTTTATATGGTAAAAGATTTTATAAATAAGATTCACAGAGTCGCGACTGATGATGACTATTTTATAGTCTCTCTGATAAAACTATGATAACGTAGGATCATATGAGTAGTTTCGAAGATTTCCTCCCAAATTCAAACTCACTAACATTGCCTCTATAATAAGTAGGGCTTATTAGTATTGCTATTTATATAAAACTCGATAAATACGATATGCAGTTTCCATTTGCATTTATTGCCGGTCCAGATCCATTTTCTATTTAGAACGCAAACTACTGAAATTTTAAGCCGTGCTCCGTGCAAACAAATTTCTATCTAGAATTTTCCGAATTTTCATATCAGTTTGTTATGTCTCATTCTTTGGGACTTGGAAATTCAATAAAAAATATCGTGTATGATATTCTTGAGATAAACGTTGGTAAACTAAGTGAATGAGCTTTGTCTTGTGGTTTTAACTTATATTATTTTATTTAAAAAAAGTATAATATAAGTAAAAGTTTTATACTGTCCAATAATTATCAATTTTTATAAAAACATTTTGTATAAAAAATATCCTCAGATGAAAGTTTTAAAAACTTAACTTACTAGTTTTTTTAAGTTTTTTGAAGTGACAACTTCTTTATTTTTAGATGAGATAAAATCTTTGGATTCGCGACACCGTTACCACCGTTATGAGACGCTATTTGACGTTTATATGACGTTTGATTTATTTATATAAGATTATGCAATATTTGTTTACATAATCAAGTCAAACACACTGAAATGTCAAAAAATGCGCCGTTTAAATTGTATAGATTGGTATAATCTTTTACAGCCTGAATTATAGGTATTTGAATTTAATTGTTTTGTTTTCACTTCTATCGGCAGATTGTGTTGTATCTCGCCAGAATATAGATAATATCAACTTCTATATAACAATTGCCATTAAAAACTATATACACACGTACAAGTTCAGATTTGCACATAGCATAAAATGGTTTTCAGTTAGTTTATATATTTAAGGCATTTCACTTACCTTTTCACAGTTGGGCTAATATACCTATCCATAATAAAATAAATAAACTTTTAACAATCAGCCATGATTGAAGCGTGTTAAACTATTTATTTACGCGATTATTGCACTAAATTGATTATAATAATGGCGAATTGTAATTAGTTGAGTAAATTGTTTTGTGTAAACAACGGGCTAATCCACTGCACTCTCGTTCGGTTAACTTTATTTAATATTAATATAATATACAAATAAGTTATTGGCTGTGGTTTTGCAGCATTGACAAAATGATTATGATTTAAACTGTAATGATAAACCTAAAACGGGTTTACAATAACTTTGTATTGTTATAAATAATGAAGGCGCAAAAAGTTAACATAATATATACTGCAGAATCCTTATGAAATACGTATATTATTTAATAAAATATGGATTTTTCTTATAACTTTACTTTTTAACACACTTTTATTGCCTTCATACATAATATGTGCCTATTTAACGGAAACTTTGAACATGATTTTGACCCACTTTAAGATGTCAGATTAAAATAAAACTTTGCAAACTTTTTAAGGACCAATGGCAATATAATAATTTTTAACCGACTTTTTTATAAGTTTGTTTCAATATCCAGATAAGGATAATAAGGATTGTGGTTTTTAGTCTCTCACACATGTGATTGCCATAAGTGGAATTAATATAAATTAATAAAAAAATCGATAAAAACTCAAAGTAAAAAAATAGCTAAAAAAAACCAAAAAAAAACAAAATTTGAAAATAATTCAAGAAGGATTAAATGGATTAACAAAAAATATTATGTTATTTATTGTAAAAAAGCATGTCTGCTTTGTACTAAGTTTTTATACTAACTTCACTTTTAGAATCATATGAAATATTTTTTATTATAATGAAACAATTTTTTACGGATTTTATCGCGGTTTATTAAGATTTTTACAAGCCCGACGTTTCGGATACTTTACAGCAACCATGGTCACGGGAGGACTGAGGTGACAGATGTCCTAATGTTACAAAGTTATTCGAAACTACCCTATGATACATCATTATTTTAATAAGTCCTCTCTAAGCAGAAAGTGCTAACTGCATCTTTAATCTGTGGCATATTATGCTTGGTTTTTGATTTAATTATTTTAATAATGGGATCCCAAGCAGGTGGTAAGAGCCAGCCATCTTCTCTATTGAAATTTGGATGTTTTTTAATTTCAATAGCCTCGCGGATCATCCTTGGTTGGAATCGGTGTTCTTTTGCGAGTATCTGTGGTTTATCAAATCTAATATAATGGCGAGCTTTGTCTAGACTATGTTCACAGATTGCAGACTTAGTGTAGCGACGGTGTTTTAAGTCAGCTATATGTTCTTTAACGCGAGTTTTATATATATAGGCGTAGCTATGGGCTCACCAGTATCCCCCGTTGTTGCCGACATATTCATGGAGGACTTCGAGGAGACTGCTCTGCATACCTCACCAATAACACCCAGATTCTACAAGCGGTATGTAGATGATACTTTCACAATATTGCCATCTGATAAAGTAACCATATTCTTAAACCATCTCAATTCCATCAATACTAAAATTCAATTCACAATGGAATTGGAGGCAAATAATTCTTTAGCTTTCTTTGATGTATTAGATATCCGTAATCCCAATAACACCTTAAGCCACACAGTGTATAGGAAACATACCCATACGGAAAGGTATTTAAACGGCGAATCACACCACCATCCAACACAGTTAGCTACCGTGGGTAAATCTTTGTTACAGAGAGCACAAGGGATCTGTGATGAGCAGCACCTGGAGACCGAACTTCAACATGTCAAGCAAGTACTGCGTGACAACAAGCTTCGGGTACCGCGTCTCCTTCACAGTGAACGTGTGAAACCAGCCACTGTCGAGCGAGTACCTGCTGTGCTACCGTTTATGAAAGGCGTCACTGACAAGATTGGCTTCATCCTAAAGCGAGCTTCTATAAAAACTTATTTCAAGCCGCCTCAAAAGATAGGTCAATTCTTACCATCTGTCAAGTGTCATATACCCTTACAAGATGCAGGAGTATACAAGCTTGATTGTGATTGTGGCCTCTCTTGTATAGGCCAAACCAAAAGATCAATTAAAACTCGCGTTAAAGAACATATAGCTGACTTAAAACACCGTCGCTACACTAAGTCTGCCATCTGTGAACATAGTCTAGACAAAGCTCGCCATTATATTAGATTTGATAAACCACAGATACTCGCAAAAGAACACCGATTCCAACCAAGGATGATCCGCGAGGCTATTGAAATTAAAAAACATCCAAATTTCAATAGAGAAGATGGCTGGCTTCTACCACCTGCTTGGGATCCCATTATTAAAATAATTAAATCAAAAATCAAGCATAATATGCCACAGATTAAAGATGCAGTTAGCACTTACTGCGTAGAGAGGACTTATTAAAATAATGATGTATCATAGGGTAGTTTCGAATAACTTTGTAACATTAGGACATCTGTCACCTCAGTCCTCCCGTGACCATGGTTGCTGTAAAGTATCCGAAACGTCGGGCTTGTAAAAATCTTAATAAACCGCGATAAAATCCGTAAAAAATTGTTTCATTATAATGAGTGAAATTCGCGCAAACATTAGAAAACAATATGAAATATTTTTACCTAAGAATATCGAGCAACTCACGCTTTTTTCACAATAAGTACATGGAATCAATTTTTTTAAATCCATTTAATTCTTGTAGAAAAAAAAATCAAAAATTTTGGTTTGGTTTGCAATTAAACCGTATTTTTATTTTATTTTACTATAATTTATATAACACTAGCTGTTACCCGCAGCTTCGCCCGCGTTATTTTATATGAACGGACGTATCCGGACCGATGATGATAATTTATAATATATTGTACAACTAGCTGTTGCCCGCAGCTTCGCCCGCGTTATTTTATATGAACGGACGTATCCGGACCGATGATGATAATTTATAATATATTGTACAACTAGCTGTTGCCCGCAGCTTCGCCCGCGTTATTTTATATGAACGGACGTATCCGGACCGATGATGATAATTTATAATATATTGTACAACTAGCTGTTGCCCGCAGCTTCGCCCGCGTTATTTTATATGAACGGACGTATCCGGACCGATGATGATAATTTATAATATATTGTACAACTAGCTGTTGCCCGCAGCTTCGCCCGCGTTATTTTATATGAACGGACGTATCCGGACCGATGATGATAATTTATAATATATTGTACAACTAGCTGTTGCCCGCAGCTTCGCCCGCGTTATTTTATATGAACGGACGTATCCGGACCGATGATGATAATTTATAATATATTGTACAACTAGCTGTTGCCCGCAGCTTCGCCCGCGTTATTTTATATGAACGGACGTATCCGGACCGATGATGATAATTTATAATATATTGTACAACTAGCTGTTGCCCGCAGCTTCGCCCGCGTTATTTTATATGAACGGACGTATCCGGACCGATGATGATAATTTATAATATATTGTACAACTAGCTGTTGCCCGCAGCTTCGCCCGCGTTATTTTATATGAACGGACGTATCCGGACCGATGATGATAATTTATAATATATTGTACAACTAGCTGTTGCCCGCAGCTTCGCCCGCGTTATTTTATATGAACGGACGTATCCGGACCGATGATGATAATTTATAATATATTGTACAACTAGCTGTTGCCCGCAGCTTCGCCCGCGTTATTTTATATGAACGGACGTATCCGGACCTTTTTATTTTTCTACTTTTTTGTTATTTCTCTAAAGGGAATAAGGCTGCGTTTTTAAAGTATGCTCCCAAGCGGCTAAAATTTTTCCGACTTTTACAATAACTATTTATCAATTTATATCTACAGTCTTTATAAAAATATACTATAACCTGCCTTAGGAATTACTCTAACTCATGTTGAAAACAGCATAAAAATCAATTTAGTTGGTTAGTAGTTTTTGAGTTAATCGCGTGTCTGTACGCGAGACGGACGCGAGGAATTTGTTTTCTATTATGTAATGATGATAAGGATTAATACCATTTTATGTAAATAGCTTTTACGTTACCACTTTATAATTGCCAATTTTTTTAAGTATTCAATTGTATATATTTGATATTGGATATATTGGGAATTAAAATGGACGCATATAGATATAGGTAGTAAAATCAAACAATCTTTGAAAAATAGACATAATATGCTATCGAGGACTTTTCTGTAGACATATTTAGAATAGCTGGTGCCCACGAATTCGTCTGCGCAGAATTGGATTTTGGACAATTCACACAAAACCTCTATATATAAAAGGCACAGGTGATTGACTGATGTATCAACGCCCAGGCCTAAACCCTTATTCTCCTTATGTCATAGGCATTCTCTAAGTTAAATAGTAAGAGTTTTTTAATTCAGCGTTTTCTATAATTCAACCCCTAAAAGGGGAAAATGAAAGTTTTAAATAAACGTCAAAATTTATTGACTAAATAATCAACGTACATACGGGCCAAACCATTAAGGCTAGAAAATTGAAATTTCGCACACGTAAATTTCTCTTATGACGTAGGTATCCACTAAGGAAGGGTTTATCCAAATTCAACCCTAAAGGTGAAATAGGAGATAAAAGTTTGTATGACACTTTTAATAATATATTTTGTATGAAATTTCGTATGAATTGAGTTAACCCTTAAAGGCTAGAAACTTAAAATTTCGCCTCTTATGACATAGATATCCACTAAGAAAGAAATTTTCAAAATTCAAAGGGGATATAAGTTTATATAGGACTTTATATATTCCGTTTAAAGATTCATAGATACATTTTTTTTATTTAACCTCAAGCTTTTTAAGTATTTTGTTTTGTGTTTGCACGTTTATATTTACTTAGTCGTAAGGCTTAGGTTTTTCTCA
The DNA here is from genome assembly GCA_963853865.1 of Helleia helle. Lineage (NCBI taxonomy): Eukaryota > Metazoa > Arthropoda > Insecta > Lepidoptera > Lycaenidae > Helleia > Helleia helle. Next base: position 1,857,794 of record OY971423.1, read on the forward strand.
AACGTATTTTTTTTTAATTAATTGAAGTTTGAATATAATTAAATTACAACTTAGCTGTTGTTGTTGGCGTTCATATTATATTCATAAGAGTTCCCACAGACTGACTGACACAGAGACTAATAATGAGGCTGCTGATGGTGATCAGTTGTTGGATTCATTTATTTATTGGGCATAATTTAATCATCTTTTCCTGGCCTATTATTAAAATAAACTATTTTTTGTTTAGATTTTTTTTTGTTTTTACTTATTTAGTCGTGGAGTTCATTTATTAATCTTTGGGATATGTATATTATTATATTTCTTTTTCATAAATGTTAAGTAAGGTTCTCATTCACAGGCAGGTAGTAATTTACCTAAAAGATATAATATAATGTCTCACAGGATTAATTCCAATATAGCTAAGGCTGCTAGAATCCAAGAATCTGAGAAGCAGACTTAATTCTGTCAGGTTTTGGATGCTGAACCAATCTAATGAAGGGCGTTAATATAAATTTCTTAAAAATGTTCTATCCGTCACATAGGACCAGCGAAAAGACTTGATCTATTTCTTAATCTACATAAAGCGAGCTTAATAATTTAGCTTCTCTTGAGTACTAAGAGAATTTCGACATTTATAATAACAAATAATAATAAACTTTATTCATCCTCACATACAACATCGTTATACAGAAAACGTATACTAAACGAAAACGTATAATATAGAAAACAAAAAATGCAACATTACCACCATTATCTAGGCATTGTGTACAAATTAATCTTCAACCAACACTTGACCAATATTAGAATTTTAAAATAAATCTCTAAGCAGAATTATAGGCTAAAGGCAACCTTTGAAACTGTCTTTCCAATATATTATAACAAAAAAAATTAAGACTGGACTACGAACGAAACGACAACCCTTACACAACTTTTTTTTCCCTATCGTGATTTTAAATACTGTCAACACCACCTACTTTATTGAATACAAATTTATTTAACATGTAAGAATTGAAATCGATATAATATTATTATGACTTATAATATACTGTCATAGTAAACATACAATACTATTAGCACCATCTAGTTGAATAGTATGCTAGACACTGTTTTTGTAATGTTTTACTTTCCCGCGGGAATTCGGCACTTTTATGGGAATACATTGTTTGAATACAACGGCAACATAAGGTATTAGCAAATTAAGTTCATAAGTTGTTGTATACAAAGCTGTTTTATTATCTAATTACAGTTTTTTTACTATCCCATGGGAAGTATTTAATTTACCGGGATCAAAAGTATCCTATATATTGACCAGGGGTATAAGCTACCACCATACAAAATTTTATTTAAATCGGTCCAGTCGTTTCTCAGATTAGCCATTACAAACAGACAGACAAACAGAGAAACAAAAAAATCGAAAAAAATCCAAATTAGTTCTATTTCATTTCTTACACCCCCCCCTTTTTTTTTTTTTTTCGGGGTGTAAAATCGTCATGGACTATCCCTCCGTTTTGGCAGAGCGGAAGGGGTGTGCAGGACTTTAACCTGCTAAAAGCACCCCGGTGTTCCTCGTTTGACCTATAAGCGGGGTACGGGGTACACACTCTTGCATTCACCAGATCCCCCGTCTCCAGTCCTGACCTGTCAGTGTCAGATCCCTTCCTATTCATATCTAATTGCAACCGAACACTCCTGAGAGGCGCACGCGGAACACGACGCGCCACCTTCTTGGGCCTGTTTGATGTTGGGGCGACGGACTGCCCTAGATCCGACGCCTACAGGCCAACTACTTACGGCGGCCGGAGGTCATTTTGCGCTCTTCTCCGGCGCCCAGTACGTCTTCTGCGAGAGGGATTCGTTGCAGTAGCTTCCCTTTCCCTTTCTGCTACCTCCTTTGCGTGCATCACGTACTCGCAATATGAAGCGACGGCATTCCACTTAGCTTCACTCTGGATCATCGCCTGAACAAGGTTTGGGAGTGAAAGGCCACCCAGTGCTGCGTTCAGTTCTCGGCGTTGTTCTGCCCAGGCTGGGTACTCCTCTAACGTGTGCTGCACTGTGTCTTCGAGGCAGCCCTCACAGTGGTGGCAATCTGGCGATTGCTCCCTGCCAATGTAAGTATCTGCGTCAGCCGATATGTTAAGGTGCCATTTTTGCGTCCCAACCAGTCCCTCATAACCGGTCTTAACGCTGCTATGGTGGCGTGACCTGCACTGGGGTTGACTAAACGGTCCTCCCATTCCGCTATCAAGGTCGCTTGGAGCTCAGAGAGACGACGTGCCAGTTCTTGCGGCAGCAGTCGTTCACCCCGTCCTCGCACTTCCCTGTTCCAATGGTGAATTGAAACAAGTACTTTCGCCTCCAGATCCCATGGCGGACATCCAGCAAGAAACGTCGCCGCTTCAAAGGAAATCGTGCGATATCCTCGTATGACCCTGACAGCCATTGCTCGTTGTGGTCTCCGTAGTGTGGCGACGTTGCGGACTGTCAACTTATCTGCCCAAACAGGTGTCCCATAGAGGGCCATAGATCGCACGATCCCCGTGTAAAGTTTCCTCCGGGAGGCTGTCGGGCCACCGATGTTAGGAAGCAGTCGAGCTAACGCGCCTGCAGTACCCATTAATTTGGGGAGTAGCCGCTTGAAATGCTGCCTAAAATTCCAGCGGCTGTCGAGGACAAGCCCCAGGTATATTATTGTTGGCTCAACGCAGATATGAACGCCACCAACCACTATGTCGGAACCTAAGGGTGGTTCGGGCCGAGGACCATGAAAGCAAATGGCTTCAGACTTGTTGAGCGCTACCTCAAGCCCCAAACTTCGTATTCTCCCTACGACCTGGGCAACGCCAGCGGTTGCCAACATTATCGCCTGTTGGTGCGATTTCCCGCGTGCTGTGACAAGTGTATCGTCAGCGTAACATATGACGACAACGCCATGTGGAAGTACACCCCGCAGCACCCAGTCGTAACCAATGTTCCACAGGAGAGGTCCCAAGACAGACCCCTGTGGCACACCGCACGACATCTCTCTCCGATCCCATCCGTTGCGACTTGGGTATATAATTGATCTGTTCCTGAGGTAAGAATTAATAACCTGTCGGAGATAGTTTGGCACACGATGGTAGCGTAACGCTTCCCTAATACAGCTCCAAGGCAAGGTGTTAAAAGCATTCGCAATATCTAGAGACACTGCGAACACAACCTCACCCCGAGAGGCTGCTTCATCTGAAATGGCTCTAACGCGCATAATTGCATCTACTGTGGAGCGCCCGCTACGAAAACCAAACTGATTGTCCGCCAAATCCGGCCCTTCCCTCTCTAGGTGTTGTACGAGACGGTCCGAGATGATTCTCTCGAAAAGTTTTCCCACCTCGTTCAACAGAACAATAGGTCGGTATGTGGACGGAGAATCCGCCGGACGCCCTTCCTTCTTTATTAGGACTAGTTTCCCGATTTTCCACCGCAACGGAAAATGGCCCCGCTCAAAACATGCGTTAAAAAGTCCTAACAAACGGGTCTCTAGAGCCTCAGCTGCCAGAGCCAAGACACGGACAGGAACACCATCGGGTCCAGGGGCAGTGTTTTTGGCTTTTATTCGCTGTAACGCCACTTTTAAGCTTGACCCAGTTACCTCGGGTACGCCTTCCTAATCATCGTCTGTGTCAGGAAACTGTGGAGCCATCGGCGGCGGGGCTTGTTCCCCCCTAGATGGAAATAAGGAACACACTACATCCTCTAGAAACGGAGGCTCGAGACTCTGTGTCAGTGGAGGCGCGAAAGGACGCAGTTTGCCCCTCACCATACGATAAGGGCGCCCCCATGGATCTCTAGCTAAAATCGCTAACAGCTCCTCATAAGCTTTAATTTTTGCCGACTCGATAGCTAACCTGAGTGTCCGTTTCGCCGTTCTGTACAATTCGTAGAGCTCCACCTCTACAGTTACCCAAACAGGAGTTCGACGACGCCGTCTACAATGCCTAGCATACTGGCGCCTTGCCTGAACGCATGCTTCTCGCAACTGGGATATCTCTTGCGACCACCAGTATACCTGGCGTTTAGCGGAAACATGTCGGACTCGAGGCATTGCGGCATCACAGATCTGCGACAGAGCCTCTTGGAGCCATTCTGCTTCCTCGTCGATGTTAGCAGGCCTATCTGGTGCAGGAATCCAAGTTTGCACGATAGCCGCTTCCAGGAGTAAATCTTTATTAAGGCGTTTTAACGCCCAACGCTTTCCACCTACAGCTGGCATAGTCCTACCGTGCATATTTGAGGCCATGATGTCAAACCGAATATATCGGTGATCCGATAATGTTTCTACTTCGGTCATCACCCGCCAACCTCGCACACGTTGCGCTAAAGAAGGGCTGGCAAACGAGATATCTACTATAGAACCGCCGCGCTGACGTACACAGGTGAACACAGATCCACGATTAAGAAGAATCAGGCTCTGCTCAATAGCCCACTCCTCAAGAACGTTTCCACGTGCATTAGTCAACAGAGAACCCCAGGATGCAGACTTGGCATTGAAATCCCCAAGTACAAGCACAGGATGAGAACGACTTTGTCTAATGATGGTGCCCAAATCCCTGAGTAGTCCTTCAAAATTGGTGAGAGAATCGTTTGGCGAAAAATAAACTCCTGCAACCACAACTTCACCAATCTTTGCAGAAACAAATCCTCGTCCTCGCGTAACTCTCTCAAACGATAAGCACATAGTACTGGCCCGCAGAATCAAAGTCTCCAAGCCAGATAAATCGCTCACCCAGTCATCTCTCGTAGGGATGAAATACGGCTCAGCCACCGCAGCGACATTAATTGACCATTGAGCCATGCTCTGGAGAAGCAAATCCTGAGCTCTAGCACAATGGTTAATATTCGCTTGGAGGATGCGAAGATATGGAGCCATCACTGACAATCCATAGTCGCCTCTTGTACAATGACCTGACTCAGCTGTTTCTGCATGGGAGCACCGACTCCTTTATCAGCTGCTCTTTTTTTAATTTCTTTGGGCGCAGCACAAGTCTTAGCCCCCACTCTGTGTTCCGCTGTTTTGCCGGCTGCTGCACAAAGTATACAGTGTGGCGTGGCCTCACAAAACCTGGCCTTGTGACCCGGTTGACTGCAGCGAAAGCACAATCCGGCGCAGTCTACGCTCTGGGTACAATGCACAGCGACATGTCCCTCTGCTAAGCATCGGTAGCATCTTAGGGGTCTAGGCGGCATAATTTTTACCTGTGCTGAGACCCATCCGACCAGTAATCGACCACTCTCAGCAAGCTTTCTCGCCGTTGTGACTGGACAACTAACAACAGCCGTTCCTAGTCCATTGAGGCTCGTCGTAATTGGTTTTGCCTTCACCTCAGTCAGAGAGCAACTTCCCGCCTTAGCGACAGCGGCAACCAGTTCTTCCTCTGTGACCGATTTATCTAGACCTAGAACACGCAGCTCAACACATTTAGTAGGTCGAGACACCTTCACGTCCTCTGTTTCCAATGTGACTCTCAACTTTTCAGCAAGAGCATCAGCTTGCGGGCCGCTGGTAGCCCCTGGAACCTCTAACATACGCGCTCCAGTCATTGTGGTTTTCCAGCGAATCCCACCCGCAATTCCGAGCTCCTCGAGATTAATTCCATTTTTAGCCCTGGAAATTACCTCTTTATATGTAAGGCCCTCATTCTCAGCTTCAGGCAATAAAGTGATAACTATCGCTGCTGAACGGGGGCCACGCAACAGAGCTTTTTGTTTGGTGACTTTCTGTGCCGCTATTTTGTCGGTCTTTTTGGCCTTTCTATTTGCCTTTTTGGCCTCTTTTTTAGCTCCAGATATCTGCCATTCACCTACATTGGAATTATAAGGCACGGAGTTTTGATTTTCCTCGCCAGGTACAGATGGTTTCACGGCACTCTTTTTTCCTTTGCCTTTTTTTGATGGAAGAGCTTCGCCAGTTTTCTGATTGCCTTGCATGAACCCAAGATTTGAAGAAACACTCGGTTTCGAAACCATTTCCGCAAACGAAGCGGCTTCTGTCGTACCTTTTCTCGCAGCTAATGGTGGGCGTAGTACCCTACCCTCAATGACAGCGAAACGTGCACTTAGGTTTGCCACCGCTTGTATGAGCTGGTTAAGCTGATCACAGTCATGTGTCTTGGGCTCAGAGCTGACCACATTATTTACTTTCTCTAGTCTTATTTTTTCAAGTTCTGACCGGAGTTCCTCTTGCTCTTTTCGCAGCTCAGTCATTTGCTCTACTAACCTAGCGTTCTCAGCACGTAGCTTGATAATTTCTTCCGACTCGTCTTGGGTTTTGGCCAAGCTGATATTCTTTCCTGCTGTCGGCGGTCTTCCTCTGCCTCTTTTAGCGGAACCGACTATTGTAAGCGATTTCGTTTCATCACTTGTGGCTTCATCGTGCCAAGACGTCTCTCTAAGAGACCTTTTAGGCCTAGCTTTGGTCCTTTCTGCACTAGCTGCGGTCGCCGCACTCATCAAGCTCGACGCGGTGTCGGAGTCGGACTGTACGTTGACTTCTCATTTTTTTTCCTTTCCTCCCTCATTCGTCTTTGTTTTTTTAAGTGAAGTATTCATTTTGATTCCCACGAGTATAACGGATAAAAAGTCGACCCGGACAGAGCCGTTATTATCCGGGCAAGTGTAAATTTAGTACTCAACCAAGGGGTCCACCGGTACCCTGGCTGGGGGTGCGCTTGCAACTGAAGCTTCCCTGAGGTGAGAAGCAGAATCTGTCAGCCACTCATCTCACGGCCACGCACCAGAGCTAGAGATTCAGATATTTTTTATAGAGGTTGATTCCTCGTAGTCCAGGCGATTAAGCCAAGACCATCGGACCCAATGCCAGAACCATGAGACATGACCATAGCCTAACATGGGTTTACGATGTGACGGCGAAGGCAATGCAGGACTAGGCCAACAGAGCCAGCTTGGAGGCAGTGTTAGTGCGCACCGAGCTCGCCATAACTCCTCTCCTCAAAAGGAGTATCACACCCATCCACCTTGTCATCTGCTGTAATCAGATGAGCACGTGGAGAGCCACCGACCGGTAGTCCAAACTGAACTCCGACGTGTATCCCTCTTTGTCTGGCCTCTCCCACTGGATCAATCCGGCATGAGTGGCTCTGCCGGCATAGCTACAGTGATCATTGAGACACGCAAGCCCCCCCACGACGACAACGTGGGGATACTTTGGGGGGGTTCTTACACCCCTAAAAATACTAAAACCTACCTAAAACTACAAAATTTTATTTAAATCGGTCCAGTCGTTTCCCAGATTAGCCATTACAAACAGACAGACAAAAAGAGAAACAAAAAAATCGAAAAAAAATCAAATTAGTTCTATTTCATTTCTTACATCCCCCTGACTCGGTTTTTAGCTTTTTTTTTTCATTATACATAAATTAGACCTCTACAGTTTTATTATATGTATAGATAAAAGTTACGAAGTAACTTTTATTTATATTATATTTATTATTTATATTTATTATTTATTTATAAAAAAAATGCTAAAAACCGAGTCAGGGGGATGTAAGAAATGAAATAGAACTAATTTGAATTTTTTTCGATTTTTTTGTTTCTCTGTTTGTTTGTAATGGCTAATCTGGGAAACGACTGGACCGATTTAAATAAAATTTTGTATGGTGGTAGCTTATACCCCTGGTCAACATATAGGATACTTTTGATCCCGGTAAATTAAATACTTCCCGTGGGATAGTTAAAAAGCTGTAATTAGATAATAAAACAGCTTTATAAACAACAACTTATGAACTTAATTTGCTAAAACCTTATGTTGCCGTTGTATTCAAACAATGTATTCTCATAAAAGTGCCGAATTCCCGCGGGAAAGTAAAACAGTACAAAAACAGTGTCTAGCATACTATTCAACTAGATGGTGCTAATAGTATTGTATGTTTACTATGACAGTATATTATAAGTCATAATAATATTATATCGATTCCAATTCTTACATGTTAAATAAATTCGTATTAAATAAAGTAGATGGCGTTGACAGTATTTAAAATCGCGATGGGGAAAAAAAGTTGTTGTGTAGGCGTTGTCGTTTCGTTCGTGGTCCAGTCTTAATTTATTTTTTTATAATATATTGGAAAGAAAGTTTCAAAGGTTGCCTTTAGCCTTTATTTCTGCTTAGAGATTTATTTTAAAATTCTAATATTGGTCAAGTGTTGGTTGAAGATTAATTTGTACACAATGCCTAGATAATGGTGGTAATGTTGCATTTTTTGTTTTCTATATGTATACGTTTTCTGTATAACGATGTTGTAAGTGGGGATGAATAAAGTTTATTATTATTTGTTATTATAAATGTCGAAACTCTCTTAGTACTCAAGAGAAGCTAAAATATTAAGCTCGCTTTATGTAGATTAAGAAATAGATCAAGTCTTTTCGCTGGTCCTATGTGACGGATAGAGCATTTTTAAGAAATTTATATTAACGCCCTTCATTAGATTGGTTCAGCATCCAAAACCTGACAGAATTAAGTCTGCTTCTCAGATTCTTGGATTCTAGCAACCTTAGCTATATTGGAATTAATCCTGTGAGACATTATATTATATCTCTTAGGTAAATTACTACCTGCCTGTGAATGAGAACCTTACTTAATAATACATTTTTAAAAAGAATTATAATAATATACATATCCCAAAGATTAATAAATGAACTCCACTACTAAATAAGTAAAAACAAAAAAAAATCTAAACAAAAAATAGTTTATTTTAATAATAGGCCAGGAAAAGATGATTAAATTATGCCCAATAAATAAATGAATCCAACAACTGATCACCATCAGCAGCCTCATTATTAGTCTCTGTGTCAGTCAGTCTGTGGGAACTCTTATGAATACAATATGAACGCCAACAACAACAGCTAAGTTGTAATTTAATTATATTCAAACTTCAATTAATTAAAAAAAATACGTTTGAGAAAATCCTAAGCCTTACGACTAAGTATAAACATGTAAACACAAAACTAAATACTTAAAAAGCTTGAGGTCAAAAAAAATGTATCTGTGAATCTTTAAACGGAATATATAAAGTCCCATATAAACTTATATCCCCTTTGAATTTTGAAAATTTCTTTCTTAGTGGATATCTATGTCATAAGAGGCGAAATTTTAAGTTTCTAGCCTTTAAGGGTTAACTCAATTCATACGAAATTTCATACAAAATATATTATTAAAAGTGTCATACAAACTTTTATCTCCTATTTCACCTTTCGGGTTGAATTTGGATAAATCCTTCCTTAGTGGATACCTACGTCATAAGAGAAATTTACGTGTGCGAAATTTCAATTTTCTAGCCTTAATGGTTTGGCCTGTACGTTGATTATTTAGTCAATAAATTTTGACGTTTATTTAAAACTTTCATTTTCCCCTTTTAGGGGTTGAATTATAGAAAACGCTGGATTAAAAAACTCTTACTATTTAACTTAGTGGATGCCTATGACATAAGGAGAATAAGGGGTTAGGCCTGGGCGTTGATACATCAGTCAATCACCTGTGCCTTTTATAAATAGAGAGTTTGTGTGAATTGTCCAAAATCCAATTCTGCGCAGACGAATTCGTGGGCACCAGCTATTTTAAATATGCCTACAGAAAAGTCCTCGATAGCATATTATGTCTATTTGTCAAAGATAACATACTACCTATATGCGCCCATTTTAATTCCCAATATATGCAATATCAAATATATACAATTGAATACTTTAAAAAATTGGCAATTATAAAGTGGTAACGTTACATAAATAAAAAATAGCTATTTACATAAAAACGGTATTAATCCTTATCATCATTACATAATAGAAAACAAAGTCCTTCCTCACGTCCCTCTGTCTGTACGCGATTAACTCAAAAACTACTAACCAACTAAATTGATTTTTATGCTGTTTTCAACATGAGATAGAGTAATTCCTAAGGCAGGTTATAGTATATTTTTATAAAGACTGTAGATATAAATTGATAAATAGTTAAAAACGCAGCCTTATTCCCTTTAGAAAATAACAAAAAAGTAGAAAAATTATCATCATCGGTCCGGATACGTCCGTTCATATAAAATAACGCGGGCGAAGCTGCGGGCAACAGCTAGTGTTTAATAAAAATCGCAGTATGAATAGAACGAATAGTTTTAGTTGTAAAAATAACTAAAACTATTCGTTCCATTCAATTCCATTAATCGATTTCGGATTTGTGAGAAGTTGATTTTTTCTAGCCCCATGTACCGAATTCGTCACCAATTCACTTCGCTATCCATCATAGCTGAATGTTATCGGCCGTATTTCACGCAATTGCACGCGCGGATATCGGCACGAGAAACGCCTAGCGTTTTTTAGGGTTCCGTAGCCAAATGACAAAAACGGAACCCTTATAGATTCGTCATGTCCTTCTGTCTGTCTGTATGTCCGTCCATATGTCACAGCCACTTTTTTCCGAAACTATAAGAACTCTACTGTTGAAACTTGGTAAGTAGATGTATTCTGTGAATCGTATTAAGATTTTTACATATAAGTAGAAGAAAAACAATAAATGTTGGGGGTCCCCATACTTAGAACTGAAACTCAAACATTTTTTTTTCATCAAACCCATCCGTGTGGGATCTATGGATAGGTCTTTAAAATGATATTGAGGTTTCTAATATCATTTTTTTTCTAAAATGAATAGTTTGCGTGAGAGACACTTCCAAAGTGATAAAATGCGTGCCTCTCCCCCTGTAACTTCTAAAATAAGAGAATGATAAAACTAAAAAAAATATATGATGTACATTACTATGCAAATTTCCACCGAAAATTGGTTTAACGAGATTTAGTGAGTAGTTTTTTTTAATACGTCATAAATTGTAAACCGCAATTTACCTTTCATTCTATCAACTTAAATATATAAAAACATTTAATTCCATAAACATAAACCTTATTTTTTGTTAAAGTGTCTAATGTTGTATATTATGTAATGGTTGATAGATAGATAGATGGATAGATAAAATCTTTATTCACAATTCCACATTTAACATACACAATAAAAAGAGTAAAAAAATAAAAACAGATAAAATATGATAACAGCATTAGTAATATCACACTTAAATACAGTGAATGTGTGCTGCAGAATCGCAAAAAGGTATGTAACTCAGTACTAAAAGATCAATCCGAAGAAAGATCGACTGATTTTCAGTTACTACCTGCCACGATGAGAGAGCACAGTGCTAGGTTTGTGATCAGACGTAGTGTATATAATTAAAGTATGTATCATAAATAATAAAGTTTCAACAAAAAAATAATAGGTAAAAGAAGTAAATAGGGGTAGTGGCACGCTATAAAATATATGAAATGGCTTTTCAGACAAAATACTTTTAAAGGCATAATATACAACTAGCTGTTGCCCGCAGCTTCGCCCGCGTTATTTTATATAAACGGACGTATCCGGACCGATGATGATAATTTATAATATATTGTACAACTAGCTGTTGCCCGCAGCTTCGCCCGCGTTATTTTATATGAACGGACGTATCCGGACCGATGATGATAATTTATAATATATTGTACAACTAGCTGTTGCCCGCAGCTTCGCCCGCGTTATTTTATATGAACGGACGTATCCGGACCGATGATGATAATTTATAATATATTCTACAACTAGCTGTTGCCCGCAGCTTCGCCCGCGTTATTTTATATGAACGGACGTATCCGGACCCATGATGATAATTTATAATATATTGTACAACTAGCTGTTGCCCGCAGCTTCGCCCGCGTTATTTTATATGAACGGACGTATCCGGACCGATGATGATAATTTATAATATATTGTACAACTAGCTGTTGCCCGCAGCTTCGCCCGCGTTATTTTATATGAACGGACGTATCCGGACCGATGATGATAATTTATAATATATTGTACAACTAGCTGTTGCCCGCAGCTTCGCCCGCGTTATTTTATATGAACGGACGTATCCGGACCGATGATGATAATTTATAATATATTGTACAACTAGCTGTTGCCCGCAGCTTCGCCCGCGTTATTTTATATGAACGGACGTATCCGGACCGATGATGATAATTTATAATATATTGTACAACTAGCTGTTGCCCGCAGCTTCGCCCGCGTTATTTTATATGAACGGATGTATCCGGACCGATGATGATAATTTATAATATATTGTACAACTAGCTGTTGCCCGCAGCTTCGCCCGCGTTATTTTATATGAACGGACGTATCCGGACCGATGATGATAATTTATAATATATTGTACAACTAGCTGTTGCCCGCAGCTTCGCCCGCGTTATTTTATATGAACGGACGTATCCGGACCGATGATGATAATTTATAATATATTGTACAACTAGCTGTTGCCCGCAGCTTCGCCCGCGTTATTTTATATGAACGGACGTATCCGGACCGATGATGATAATTTATAATATATTGTACAACTAGCTGTTGCCCGCAGCTTCGCCCGCGTTATTTTATATGAACGGACGTATCCGGACCGATGATGATAATTTATAATATATTGTACAACTAGCTGTTGCCCGCAGCTTCGCCCGCGTTATTTTATATGAACGGACGTATCCGGACCGATGATGATAATTTATAATATATTGTACAACTAGCTGTTGCCCGCAGCTTCGCCCGCGTTATTTTATATGAACGGACGTATCCGGACCGATGATGATAATTTATAATATATTGTACAACTAGCTGTTGCCCGCAGCTTCGCCCGCGTTATTTTATATGAACGGACGTATCCGGACCGATGATGATAATTTATAATATATTGTACAACTAGCTGTTGCCCGCAGCTTCGCCCGCGTTATTTTATATGAACGGACGTATCCGGACCGATGATGATAATTTATAATATATTGTACAACTAGCTGTTGCCCGCAGCTTCGCCCGCGTTATTTTATATGAACGGACGTATCCGGACCGATGATGATAATTTATAATATACTGTACAACTAGCTGTTGCCCGCAGCTTCGCCCGCGTTATTTTATATGAACGGACGTATCCGGACCGATGATGATAATTTATAATATATTGTACAACTAGCTGTTGCCCGCAGCTTCACCCGCGTTATTTTATATGAACGGACGTATCCGGACCGATGATGATAATTTATAATATATTGTACAAATAGCTGTTGCCCGCAGCTTCGCCCGCGTTATTTTATATGAACGGACGTATCCGGACCGATGATGATAATTTATAATATATTGTACAACTAGCTGTTGCCCGCAGCTTCGCCCGCGTTATTTTATATGAACGGACGTATCCGGACCGATGATGATAATTTATAATATATTGTACAACTAGCTGTTGCCCGCAGCTTCGCCCGCGTTATTTTATATGAACGGACGTATCCGGACCGATGATGATAATTTTTCTACTTTTTTGTTATTTCTCTAAAGGGAATAAGGCTGCGTTTTTAAAGTACGCTCCCAAGCGGCTAAAATTTTTCCGACTTTTACAATAACTATTTATCAATTTATATCTATAGTCTTTATAAAAATATACTATAGGAATTAAGGAGCCTTAGGAATTACTCTATCTCATGTTGAAAACAGCATAAAAATCAATTTAGTTGGTTAGTAGTTTTTGAGTTAATCGCGTACAGACAGAGGGACGTGAGGAAGGACTTTGTTTTCTATTATGTAATGATGATAAGGATTAATACCGTTTTTATGTAAATAGCTGTTTACGTTACCGCTTTATAATTGCCAATTTTTTTAAGTATTCAATTGTATATATTTGATATTGCATATATTGGGAATTAAAATGGGCGCATATAGGTAGTATGTTATCTTTGACAAATAGACATAATATGCTATCGAGGACTTTTCTGTAGGCATATTTAAAATAGCTGGTGCCCACGAATTCGTCTGCGCAGAATTGGATTTTGGACAATTCACACAAACTCTCTATTTATAAAAGGCACAGGCGATTGACTGATGTATCAACGCCCAGGCCTAAACCCTTATTCTCCTTATGTCATAGGCATCCACTAAGTTAAATAGTAAGAGTTTTTTAATTCAGCGTTTTTTATAATTCACCCCTAAAAGGGGAAAATGAAAGTTTTAAATAAACGCCAAAATTTATTGACTAAATAATCAACGTACAGGCCAAACCATTAAGGCTAAAAAATTGAAATTTCGCACACGTAAATTTCTCTTATGACGTAGGTATCCACTAAGGAAGGATTTATCCAAATTCAACCCGAAAGGTGAAATAGGAGATAAAAGTTTGTATGACACTTTTAATAATATATTTCGTATGAAATTTTGTATGAATTGAGTTAACCCTTAAGGCTAGAAACTTAAAATTTCGCCTCTTATGACATAGATATCCACTAAGAAAGAAATTTTCAAAATTCAAAGGGGATATAAGTTTATATGGGACTTTATATATTCCGTTTAAAGATTCACAGATACATTTTTTTTTAACCTCAAGCTTTTTAAGTATTTAGTTTTGTGTTTACATGTTTATACTTAGTCGTAAGGCTTAGGATTTTCTCAAACGTATTTTTTAAATTAATTGAAGTTTGAATATAATTAAATTAAAACTTAGCTGTTGTTGTTGGCGTTCATATTATATTCATAAGAGTTCCCACAGACTGACTGACACAGAGACTAATAATGAGGCTGCTGATGGTGATCAGTTGTTGGATTCATTTATTTATTGGGCATAATTTAATCATCTTTACCTGGCCTATTATTAAAATAAACTATTTTTTGTTTATATTTTTTTTTTGTTTTTACTTATTTAGTCGTGGAGTTCATTTATTAATCTTTGGGATAGGTATATTATTATATTTCTTTTTAGAAATGTATTATTAAGTAAGGTTCTCATTCACAGGCAGGTAGAAATTTACCTAAGAGATATAAAATAATGTCTCACAGGATTAATTCCAATATAGCTAAGGTTGCTAGAATCCAAGAATCTGAGAAGCAGACTTAATTCTGTCAGGTTTTGGATGCTGAACCAATCTAATGAAGGGTGTTAATATAAATTTCTTAAAAATGCTCTATCCGTCACATAGGATCAGCGAAAAGACTTGATCTATTTCTTAATCTACATAAAGCGAGCTTAATATTTTAGCTTCTCTTGAGTACTAAGAGAGTTTCGACATTTATAATAACAAATAATAATAAACTTTATTCATCCCCACTTACAACATCGTTATACAGAAAACGTATACATATAGAAAACAAAAAATGCAACATTACCACCATTATCTAGGCATTCTGTACAAATTAATCTTCAACCAACACTTGACCAATATTAGAATTTTAAAATAAATCTCTAAGCAGAAATAAAGGCTAAAGGCAACCTTTGAAACTTTCTTTCCAATATATTATAACAAAATAAATTAAGACTGGACCACGAACGAAACGACAACGCCTACACAACATCTTTTTTTCCCCATCGCGATTTTAAATACTGTCAACGCCATCTACTTTATTTAATACGAATTTATTTAACATGTAAGAATTGAAATCGATATAATATTATTATGACTTATAATATACAGTCATAGTAAACATACAATACTATTAGCACCATCTAGTTGAATAGTATGCTAGACACTGTTTTTGTAATGTTTTACTTTCCCGCGGGAATTCGGCACTTTTAGGAGAATACATTGTTTGAATACAACGGCAACATAAGGTTTTAGCAAATTAAGTTCATAAGTTGTTGTATACAAAGCTGTTTTATTATCTAATTACATTTTTTTAACTATCCCACGGGAAGTATTTAATTTACCGGGATCAAAAGTATCCTATATATTGACCAGGGGTATAGGCTACCACCATACAAAATTTTATTTAAATCGGTCCAGTCGTTTCCCAGATTAGCCATTACAAACAGACAGACAAACAGAGAAACAAAAAAATCGAAAAAAATCCAAATAAGTTCTATTTCATTTCTTACATCCCCCTGACTCGGTTTTTAGCATTTTTTTTCATTGTACATAAATTAGACCTCTACAGTTTTATTATATGTATAGATAACAAACAAACATGTCCGATCAACAATAGCATATCTACTCTAAAATTTGTTAAATTAAATAATATTGATGATAATAAATTACATTTGCACCTGTCCTTTATAGAGATAATTTTTGTATTTATTTTTAAATGTAAACTAACTTTTAGTATTACGAATTGGTGGTACTCTCTCACGAGGTGAATTCTCGCACGAAGGGTTCCGTACCCTTCGTGCGAGGGTACGGTACGGTGCAATTTTTATAATTATGTATTTTAACCCACTAACGCAAGAAGTTACAAGTTTGATTATGTGTGTCTGTCTGTAACCCTGTATGCGGTTTATTTAAAAGTAAGTTTTCTTTTTTTTTTATAGAAGAGGTGGCAAATGAATCGTGCGTTCACCTGATGGTAAGTGAAAAGCAACATCCACAAATACAAAAAAAAAAAAACATTTTCTTGCGGTTCTTCTAAAGTTCTAAGTTTTTATCAAAATCGGCCAGGCCGTTCAAGGTCATCAAATCTTTTGTTAAGGTGTTGGAGTGTTTATACTAAAGTCATGTTTAATTATTAAAATTATTAACAAATATAATAGTCAAGTTTTGTAATGTTGTATTAAGGTAATCATAATCGGTCTCTGTCCAAAGACATGATAAAGGACCCAGGACAAAATTGGGGACAAGAGGCGAGGATGGGAACCCCATTGGACAGTTCCGACGTGGGGATCGCTTGTTCTATGGATGCGGGACAACCCCTCTGTGGGGTTGGCGTCGGTCCCTTGGGGGACTGACTACCTGTTGAGGTGCCCTGTTGTTCAACAGATCAGGGCCACCTCTTCAAAAGCGGTATTGGTGGCAAGTCTTTAAGACACTTACTTCCCCTTGATAAGAATTACAAAATTTGGCGGAAACGAGTAATTTAAGGAAAAAATCAGAAAACCTTAAGTTTGCTGTTAAATTACATATTAACCCCCAAATCCTCAAACGAATCTCAAATTTAAGACGTACTTAAACTCGTGTTGTCTCTCATTTTTCTTTGTATCTGGTACGTTGTAGCATGGTACGTTGTACCGGTGGGAGGGCAGAGCTGTGCCGCGCTCCCGGCTGCATGGGTACCACCATCTTGCTTGTTTCTTCCGTGAAACAGCTTTGCTGTGTTTCGGAGGGAAGGGCAAGACAGGCAGTGTAATTACTGGCACCGAGACTTAACATCTTATGTCTTAGGATAGGCAACATATAAACGAGTTGCCTGGGCTCGCTCCAGGTATACTAGTTTATGTTCATGGGCGACGTCCACCACTTACCATCAGGTGGTACGTTTGCCAGTTTGCCTATCCAACTAACATAAAACAAAAAAAAATGAGTTTAAGTACGTCTTAAATTTGAGATTCGTTTGAGTATTTGGGGGTAAGAATACCTACTTCTTTGCTGATCCCTAAGCGCAAGTCACACTTGCACGTCTGATTATTTAACCGTACGGCGCGGTGCTCACACGGTTTAATAGAAAACGTAAATATTCATCACATTGATTTGTGTTATTGTAACAATTACACTCGCTATAAATCCTCTAACCTGAAAACTGACAAAATCGGGACCAACTCGTAGTAAAATTGTTTGGAACAAAATTTATACCAAAATTTGTGAATATTCAACATATTTGGCGCCATAGCAATATAAAAGAAATTGCATGCTTTTGTGAAACATCAAACATTATTTACACTACGGCATGCTTATGTCATATTAAACATAGCATGGATATATATTTATTTATTTTTATTTAATTAAAATATAAAATACAATAAAAATGCAATAATACGACGTATACGTATCATAGGGTCTTTTCTAATAACTTTGTAACGTTAGGACTTAGGACGTTTATGTTAGTACGATAGGCAAACTGGCAAACGTGCCGTGTAAGTGATCAGCGACGTCCATGAACATAAACTAGTTTACCTTGAACTAGCCTCGGAAACTCTTTCATGTGTTGCTTGTCCTGAGACAAGATGTTAAGTCTTGGTGGCAGTAATTACGCTGCCTGCTCTGGAGGAAGGACAGGGGTCCTTCTCTCTGAAACACAGCAAAGATGTCAGAAAAAAATAGCAGATGGTGGTACCAATGTCATAAATTTTACCGTAATCTGACGCATTTGTCGTTTATGTAATCGACCGAATAATAAAGTTGGATTTGAACATTTTTTTGTATCAAATAGTCTAATTTTTAAAAAACAAAAACATTTTTATATTGAATTTTAGGGCGGTTAAACCCGCGGGTACATCTAGTTTATAATCTTAATATACATGGTAGTTTCAAACATTGAGATAAAATAATGTAAAATGATCAAGTTAATGTCAAAAACATTAAAATACTTTAATTATCACAATTCGCTGGATCTGTGCTTTATGGGCTATTTCTTTTTCGTCGCCATCTTGTCACATCTCAGCAATTATGAAATTATGCCAATTTCCGAGATTATACCGACGCTGCGAAATAAAAGATGTAACAAGTAAGATCCTTAACGAAATTTTTGGATTCGCAATAAAATTAAATGAGACACAAAATACCTACATTCAGAAAATAAAAATATATATTCAGATTTTTATAGGTTAAGCAAAACATCAGACAAGCCGCCTGATTGTGTATGGTCAGCGTCGCCTATTTGCAGCATAAACGAGTTCACATGGAAATAGCCAAGGCAACCGATTCTTACATTTACCGATGGGGTGGAAGCGCTGTGCCGCGCTCCCGGCTGCATGGGATCATCTTGCTTGTTTCTCCCATGTAACAGCTTTGCTGTGTTTCGGAGAGAAGGGCAAGACAGGCAGTGTAATTACTGGCACCGAGACTTAATATCTTATGTCTCAGGATAGGCAACACATAAATGAGTTGCCTGGGCTCGTTCCAGGCATACTAGTTTATGTTCATGGGCGACGTCGACCACTACAGGTGGTACGTTTGCCAATTTGCCTATCCAACTAACATAAAAAAAACATATCCTGAGACTTAAGATGGCAAATCATGGTTTCAGTAATCACAATGCCTCCTTAGAGAGACAGAATAAATCTGTTACGCGGAAGAAATAACTAGGACGGTGGTACTCATGCAGATACGCGGCACAGCGTAATCTTTTTTTTTATTCTTTTTTTTTGGACTTTTATACTACATGTATATATGTCAGTCCGATTAATCTTATTCTAATTATCACTATCACTTAAGTATCTTAACTTAAGATACCAATAGCTAAAACAATACACAAGCTCCTTCACTGTTAGGTTTTGACAGTAATGAATTTATAATACCGACTTGTAATATGTCCAGACTAATTTTTTTTTTCCCACAATTCCTGTCTCTCATGAAACTGAACACGTTCCATCAACAATTGGTGTTACTCCACAATTAACACATAAATTAGGAGAAGCAACCTTCCCCATTAAGCTTAATACTTAAAGAGTTGCGCTGTGCGTGTGCGATACTGAATAGATTTGAGTCCAGATTTGAACGACAAGAGATTGATGATGCTGCCCATGAAATGTTTAAAATCTTATATCCTTAGCCACAACATGCAATAATTAAAATTATTTATTTGAAATATAAAAAAAAAACAGTGTGTCTGTATAATCGTTGCACCCTCACGTGGTTTTAAGATCGTAAGCTTTAATTAATAGTACCCGGATGACGGTTTTTTTTTTTTTTTTTTTTTCAATAAAATGACATTTTTGAAAAATGATTCCTAGCTAGATCGATTTATCGCCCCCGAAACCCCCTATATACTAAATTTCATGAAAATCGTTGGAGCCGATTCCGAGATTCCAATTATATATATATATACAAGAATTGCTCATTTAAAGATATAAGATAAGATACATAAAGATAAAATCGTTTACTATCCGATGTATTCGTACTAATATGTAATAGTAATTTGGTCTGTTTCTAGTTCTCTAAATTACAGATCACATTTTTATAAGCTGTAGATATTATCCTTTTTTTTTCTTTTACGCTGAGAAATGCTCTTAGGCACTCCGCGAGGGTGTGGGTCTCCCTAGGCGGGTATGCGGGACTCGCTGCGCCCGAAAAGTGGTAAGGTGGACGCAGCTCTAACCACTAAAATCCGGTGAGTGACACCAATGCCGCCTTTGTTGAGGTGCCCCGAATCTGTTGAGCAAACAGGGCACCTCGACGGCTAGTCAGTCCTTCAAGAGTCGATGCCACCTCAACAGAGGGGTTGTCCCGCGTGTTCTCCCAACGTCGGGACAGTACGATGAGGTGAGCTATCTCTTTTGTCCCCTCTTCTATTAAGAGCGGTACAAAGCGCAGCTCCCTGGATTCAATTTATTTCGCCCAATGTGCTGGGTTCACCTTAGGCTACTGAGCCCCGCCGCCACGACAAGGCTTGAACATTGGTGGGTATTATCATCACTCCAGCATGCAAAACACTACACCACGTATGAAATATCAAACAATAAACATTATTTCAGCTGTTTCAAATGAGATTACTAACAAGTCTTTAGCGAAATAATAAATTTAAAGGCTCCGTTACAAAAAATAAAAACAAAATGGCGTTCGTCTAATGAAACAAAGCGAGCGAATTGAGATTTACGAGAAAATTCAATTTGGTGCACAAGCGCGGAGATGTAAAATGTGTGCGAAGGCCTCATTGGCGTAATTGAAATTCGTGTCTTTATTGTCACGTCTAGGCTAGGTCAACGTGCCCCCTGAATTGGGGGGTCGAGTTTAGGGGGCGACGGATTTGGAGAATTTACATTTTTATCGCACGTTTTTCATACTATATCCTGATTTTGCAATGTAGGGGGGAAGGACTAGTTTGATTTTTTATGTCAAAAGAAGGTAAACGAGCAGTCGGATACTTATGGTGAAGACACGCATACACATCCGCACAACCAGAGGTTACGCAGATACGTTGACCTTCTTTTCCTTATCAATGGGCTACCGGAAACTCACAAACCGCACAAAACGCGACAGCATTGCTGTCACTTTATCGTAGCGTATAGTCGTAATAGCTGTCACTTGACGCCGGTGTTATGTGAGCGAGAGGTAACACCCCGGTCGCAACGGCCCAATTCGGCTGCAAAGCAGCATGGCACTACCTCTTACTAGCTTAAAAGTTAATTAGAGATATTTTGTGATACAAAGAGGCAATTGAAAAACAAAAGGTTTTTGAAGTTTGCCTGGAGCTCCTAGTAACAGACTTCTTTGCTGAGTTTCACAAGATTATACAGATAACACAGGCCCAAACAAAAATAGTACCTATTCTGTACCTCAGACAAGTCTACTATACGCTTCCTGAAAATTATTAATTTTCTCTATTATTCTCTCTCTTATCGTTCTGTATTTCCCTTCTTTCCTGGGTGGACATCACAGTAACGCGTTTGATGTTTATTGATAGGCCACTCTGAGTTACTCTTATATCCTTAACATCGTATGTCTCAGGATAGGCAATACATCTAATGAGTTGTCTGGGCTCGTTCCAGGTAAACTATTTTATGTTCATGGGCGACGTCGACCACTTAACATCAGGTGGCACGTTTGCCAGTTTGCCTATCCAACTAACATAAAAAATCCCTTTACCTAAATGGTTTTATTTCTTTTTTGCCATCTTGACCATTTTCTCAAAGCTTCTTTGTAGTTGTTTCTTATTATAATATGTGCCTTCTTTTTTTTCCAAGTCTTTCCCCACTGAAGTCACGACAGTAAGAAGTAGAGTCATATTTATTAACAGGATATCAATCTCACAAACTTTCAAGTCCTCACGTTGTTTTTAATCGTATCAGTATTGTTTATACCTCAAACTATCAAACATTTTACACAGTATGCACTCAGTCTTGTAAATAATGAAACATTATGAAACATCTACTTTACAGCTCTCGGATAAATTAACGTCCTAACACCCACACTTTATAGCTACAATTTCTACAAGCACCTTCCGTTGAAAATACTATTAAAAGCCAATTAGATAGCTCTTCAACTTATTGAGATACTAGATACATCCCGTGGTGTTACATGGGAAACGCATTGACTTTCAATAAACATACATGTCCCTGAGGGGTTAGGAGCTACAGGTTTTTTTTTTCTTTAACGCCGGGAAATGCTCTGATGCATCCCGCGGGGGAGTGGGTCTCCCCACGAGGGTATGTGGGACTCGCTGCGCCCGGAAGCTGATAAGTGGACGCAACTCTACCCACTAAAACCCGGCGAGTGCCACCTATGACACCTTTGGTGAGGTGCCCCGGATCTAGTAAACAAACAGGGCACCCCGACGACTAGCCAGTCCCGCAAAGGACCGACGCCACCTCCACAGAGGGGTTGTCCCGCACCACAGAACAACCCCTCCCAACGTCGGGACAGTACAATGAGGTGCATGAGGTTCCCATCCTCGCCCCTTGCCCCCTGCTCTTTTGTCCCCTCTTCTTATAAGAGGTGTACAAAGAGAACCCTCGGCCCAATTTGCTTCGCCCAAGGTTCAGCGGCTCACCCTAGGTTACTGAGCCCCACCGCCACGACAAGGCCTGAACCATGGTGGGGAGGAGCTACAGGCTGAATCATTTCATATATGTTTAGTAAGAGGTACTGCCATGCTGCTTTGAAGCCGGATTGGACCGGCACGACAGGGTGCTACCTCTCGCTCACACAACACTGGCGTTAAGTGACAGCTATACTGTCGCGTTTCGTGCGGGATGTGAGTTTCTGGTGGCTCATTGGAGGTGATAGTAAAAAGGAGGGCCCACACATCTACATAATTTTTGGTTGTGCTGATGTCACCATAAGGCTCCGACTGCTTGGTTGCCATCTTATGACATAAAAAAGGGATACTTAGGTTTGTTGATGATAGAGATAAAATCCTCCTTGGTTAGGATGAAGATAGAAGATACTAAGTGCTGATGAAGTAATCTATAATTATGGTATGTAGAAAGAAAAGGCATGCAAAGCTGTACAATTTTTAGCAAACTTTTACAAACTTTAAGAAGTTCTCTGCATAAATATACTAAAAAATCTAGTCACATGAAAGTAACTAGAATATTGGAAGCGAATACCATGCTATTTTGTTTTCGATTCATCAAAAATGCAAAACTTCATGAAAATGTATACGATATTTTTGGGGTGAAAAATTTTGCGTTTGTGATGCAGATGGTGGTTCCATGGGGAGGGAAGCATCACGGTATGCTCTGATGATGCAAAGGAAATTGAATCTCCCCAGTAATCATTCTTTTACCGATTTTCTGTTTGATCAATTATTGACTTCCCTCGAGCTTCATGTCATGATTTTTTTTCTTGTCATCATATATTGCTATTATTTAACATTATTCTTATCATCAGCCCCCAACAATTTACTATTGTAGGGTCTATTTTGATCATGAAATTATTTTATGTCATTCTATTTCGGACCAACGTGTGTTTAGTTTGAAATATTTTGGAGATCCATATTATAAGCATCCGTATATGTATAGCGTAGATGGCTTAATGGGTATGGGCTCGGCCTCTTGAGTAAGAGCTGAGAGGCCCGGGTTCGATTCTGACCTTTTTCTAAATTTCTACGTGCACCTGAACATGACACCGTCACTTGCTCACCGGTGAAGGAAACATCGTGAGGAAACTTGCATGACTGATGAGATTACGTCTTGTTTTCTAATGTTTACGCGAATTTCACTCATTATAATTGAAACAATTTTACGGATTTTATCGCGGTTTATTAAGATTTTTACAAGCCCGACGTTTCAGATACTTTACAGCAACCATGGTCACGGGAGGACTTACCACCTGCTTGGGATGCTATTATTAAAATAATTAAATCAAAAACCAAGCATAATATGCCACAGATTAAAGATGCAGTTGGCACTTTCTGCGTAGAGAGAACTAATTAAAATAATGATGTATCATTTATTTATTTATTTATTTAAATTGGACACCAGCAGTACACACATGATAACATTCTAGTCACAGCAACTACGAATAATTAATTATTTATTCGTAGCACAGCAAGCACAGATTAATTCTGATGTATGCACCTTTATAGGTGACACAGCATTCACATGTAAAGTCAAGAAAAAAAAAAACAACCGTGACAAAACAACAATTAACAGTAATAATAATAATTAATAGCAATAATCAATAATTTCTACAATGAATCAGATATAAATAAAGAAATTAAAAAGAAATGCGAGTTAATTAAGGAAATAAAATAAACAGTCATAAAAAAGAACATTAATAAATTCGGAATACTAATTGGACTGATCGACCTTGAGATAAATTATTAGTTTAAATTTTAATGTTATAATGTTGTAATATTTTGTTTCTGTAGCAATTAAGTGTGTCGTGAAATAGGTCGATGTCGGTGATGGCGCCACATACTACGTTATACTCGTTACACATTCTTGTAATCGAGGCTTGCGTACCCAAGTTCGTTCTGGAGAAGGGACCACGGAAAAGTTTAGTAATAGGACGACGAGGCAAGTTGAATGGAACACTGACAGAAAAGTACAACAGCAAGTCGCAGCAGCCGGACCGTCCGTTAACCATCTTGTGGAAAAGGAGAAGTTCGTGAGCTGTTCTTCGAGTTTTCAATGTAGGCATTTTAACACGTTCGCTGCGAAGCAAGGCATTATTTGCCTGGTTGGTTGCTTTCCGTCTGTGCGGGCTCTAAAATCGTGCCCTTTCGCTCAGTGCGGGCGCTGTAACTCGGGAACTACTACGCGTACGATTGAGATAGTTATATATCTAACACCCATATTTAAAGCTTATGACGGTTAACGATTAAAAATGCACCAGGGTTTTAAAACATAGTTCGCACTGAATTAAAATTGAATAAGCTCAGTGCGAATACCAGGCCTTAATTTGTAGCCTGGTAGCCGCACTGAGTGGGGGAGGAGCGCGTGCGCCGCGGCTAGTGCTGTCCAGTGTGTTGTTTGTTGTCGATTGTGCGCACGTGTTTTCAGTTATAATTATTTACGTTTTAATCGCGTTGTAAATATCAAAGTATTGTGATATGGCGTCAAATAGTATTTTTTTCGAGAAGTGACGAAGACTTTGAAAAAATTCCATTAGACCTGTTACCAAGCCAAAGAAATCGAAAAGAAAATTAAATTTATCATCACCGACTGTGTCCACGGAGAATGCAGCTCTAGAAAAGTATCAGCACAGCATTGAATCAGTTTTCGGATTTGACAGCGAAGATGAACCGGTAAACTTACCCAAAAAAAAATGACAACGTGCAAGAAGAACAAGCATTTAGTTTAGATGAATTTACACTAGAACAGCTTGTACAGCCTCAGCAAGAATGTAGTTCTTCCGAAAGTAGTTCATCCGAAGGTAGTTCTTCCGAAAATAGCACTGATGATGACATCACTGATATTGATTCAGAACGTGAACAGGACTCTGAATCTGACATATTAAGTCCCAATGAAGAAAGATATGAAGTTTAAGTAAATTGGGAAAACGCAGAAGATGAAGACGGTTGGATTGATATATCAGAAGATTTACCTACAATAGATAGAGACGCAGAAATAAAAAATAGTTCGATTAATATACCTACGAGTGCCAAAACACCAGAAGAGATTTATCTTTTGTTTTTAACAGAAGAAATATTACAAAAGATGGTCGACGAGACAAACAATTTCTTATTAATTTGAAACTTTGCATACGTATTAAGAGCCAATGACAATGCAATAAGCTTGTTTTTTTTTAGGTTTTTTCAACTATTAATTATATATTATTATATATAATATTATAATTTGTCGATTTGATGCATTTGTTTTATTGTCCCATCCCTATTACTTTATCTTTGCAGTGCTTTAACAGGTCTGGTAAACCTGGTATCTCTCTTCTTAAAAAAAAGTATCATGTTTCTGTCCAATTCCCGGGCGAAGGTAGTTTCAAATAGGTAATGAACTTTATACACGCGAAATTTCATTAATTCAATCCTAACATTGATGATCCTGGGATCATATTTCTATGAACGGGTTTCACCGGGCCATTAAAACCTAGTTCGCATATGATAAAAACTTACCACAAGGTCGAAAATACCTGGTATCGCATGGTATGCTAGGTACAAAAAATCAGCCTCGCAGTGAACGTGTTAAAGGAGGCCAGTCGCTGGTTGTAAGGGTTCCTGTGGGCGATACCGCTGCAGGTAAACGCTAGATGTTGAGTGAAGGATCTCTGGATATTCTCTATTCGTTGCGAGTGAACCAAGTGGGAGGGGTTCCAAATTGAGCTGGCATATTCTAGACGGCTTCGCACCATGCTGTTAAAAAGTAGTATTTTGGTGCTGTAATGAAATCCTTTACTGTTGCGCTTAACGAATCCTAAAGTCTGCGCAGATTTCTTTACGATGTCATCAATATGAGGGCTAAAGCGGAGCTTTGAGTCTAATATGATACCGAGATCTCGAATTTCGTTAACTTCCTTTAGTGCTGTAGCCTCCAATTTGTAACTAGAAGAGTGTGGTACTTTCTTTCTTGTAAATTTAATACGAAAGCATTTTTCAGCTTAGTTAATATAAGGGTTGATATTATTATTATTGTTATATCCTTATTACGGTCATAAAATTACACTATTGTATATTTAATTATATTTATGAAAGGCAGTATATCACTCACATTTTTTCACCTTGGTTGTTTCTTCAATCAAGTTAGAAAAGTAGCTTGATTTGGCATATCTCTGTCGAGGCGAATATGAGGTACTTGGGCCTCATCCTCGACAGCAGATGGAACTTCAAGGAGCTGTAAGGAAAGAGGCGTGCGAGAGACTCGAGTGCCGAGATGATTCTCTTTATTTATTATAAACATTAACTTATATACTAAATACATATACGGGCACTACATTTCCCTTCCTAAAATTAAAAAAAAACTTAAATACATTTGATGTTTTTTTTTTTTTTAAACAATATTGAATAAAATATTAGGTATAATAGTCTTAATATTATGATTACATATTTAATAATGATAATGAGTAACAATGACAAATGACAAATACTTTTTAACTCTCAATAATAATAGAAATATTGAACAGATTAACAAACATTTTAAAACTTACATTATAATAATCATAGTATGACAACTTCTTGGGAGGTCGTAATGAGATCACATAGTTTGTTTAATAATTCCATTCTACATATAAGGTATCAATATCAAATACTCCAGGCCAACGATATGTTATAACAAAGTTTCAAATATGATTCTTGACCATTTAAGATCCTCGTTACTAACTGATATTAAGTACCTACTAGTCATATATAACATTCATCATCATCATTTCATCAATCACTTAATACTTTTTATTCATAATCATTTTCATGTGTACGTACCTACACACTAGTACATTCATTCATATTTTGGTTCGTTTTTTTTTCCTTAAGACTCGTACTTTATTTCATCATCATCATCATTATTCTCATTAACTTTATATATTCTCCATAAATTGTTACTTTCGTATCATATTTCTTTGGGTTTCACATATACCCTATTTCACATAATATACACTTTTTATACTCTTATTCTCTTATTTTATTTCCTTTCTTTAACATATTTTGTGGTTCTCATTTAAGTCTCTTTAGACTCCAACATATCTCACGGAGGAAAGCTCGTTCACACCATGATCGAATGGAAGGATTTAACACACAATTAGGATAGTCTATTACCAGTCTCCTACTCTACATTTACTATCTTTTACATTTTTAATAATTCCTTTAACACATTAATTATGGTCCTCATTTTAGTCATTTTAGACTCCAACTTATCTCACGGAGGAAAACTAGTTCACACCATGATCGAATGGAAGGATTTAACACACAATTATTATTTCGAGAGTATTAAACTTTCTCCTATTCTACAACATCAACATTTTTTTCCTTTAGTAGTTTTAAAATAATCCTGAAACTTTCACGAAAACATCTCGCGTTTAACATGATCAAGCATTTGGACTATACGTCATTATTATTTGGTTTTTAAGTATTTCCACTCGACGGACGGGTGATCAGACCGTTCATCGATGGAAGTGGAAGTATTTTGGTCAATCCTTCTATAGTCATAACCTTCATTTATCGAAATAATGCGTTTGCAGCCACATTATTCGTAAGTCTAACAACTCTGTTTTAATCATACCTTCCTACATTCATCGTGTCAGTCCGGGTTAAATACATATTATTGTACGTAATTTTTTTCATACAAGTTTTTCATAGTTACAAGCGCTAAATTGAACCTAACTGTACCTAGCTCATGATTTATTTTTTCCAATTAATGTTACCTACTGACATTCCATTATTTTTAATTTATTTAATTTCAAAAAATTTAAAGAAAATTCTTATCAATACGAGAAAAAGAAATATTAAATATCTATACTATTTTATATCAATGTCTAATAAAGTGCATGGACTCAAGAATTTACTACGTTGCATTAATAATTATAGTTCATATTACTGATAAAATATACAGGATCTTTAGAACATTATGATATGAATATAAAATAACATTTTTTTTATTAATGACAAATAATTATTCTAACCACACTCCAAAAATAAATAAGAAAATGAAGGTAAAAATAATATTAAAATAATAGATCATAATGTGCCTAATACTTTTAAAATACCTACATATTTTTATTTATTTATTTTACTGCAACATAAATATTTTTTTTAAAACCACGTAAATATTAAGCTATTTCTGACATAGATTTTTTTTTAATAATATTAGTATTACTAAATAATAAAAAAAATATACCTAATATTTGATTAATTAGTTGAGTTTCGTTTCCTGGTACTGGTGGCTTACGTTTTCTCCGACATCTCCCGGCACCATTCTTCTGAACCTCTTCAATTTCAACATTTTCGTTCCAAGGACACCAACATCTCCCGGCGCCATTCCTCTGGATTCCTTGGACACCAACATCTCCCGGCGCCAATTTCATTTCTTCTTAATATCTTTTTCTTCTTTTCATCTCCTTGTTTTTATTGATGTAACTTTAAAACTTTGTCTTCTTATCATTTCATTATTCTTCAAGTGAGGCCTTTTTATATATTTTATTTCTTCTCTCATAATTTATTTATTATTCACTTTTATATTTTCTATATAATTTTCTTTTGATTATCTATTTAATTAAATGTCATCTATATATTTCTTGCTACAATTTTATTTTTTCTTTTATTTTAATATTCTTCATTTTTCGTCATTTGTCATAGTTATTTTCTTATATGTTTATATTTATCTTTTTATAATTATATATTTATTTTATCTATTTAAATTATATTTTAATTTAATTTTAATATCTTGGGCTCAGCGCTGCCGCGAGGCATCACTGGCAGGGTCGCCATGTAAGGAAAGAGGCGTGCGAGAGGTTCGGGTGCCGAGATGATTCTCTTTATTAATATAAACATTAACTTATATACTAAATACATATAAGGGCACTACAGAGCATTTCCGGCGCCTAGTGCTGAAGTTGCTCGGAGCTGCGCGGGCGCTAAGTCGCCTCCTCCCCAACGTGGGTGGACCGAGCGCTGACTGCCGCCGCCTATATGCGGGCGTCTTGCAGTCGATGGCACTGTACGGCGCACCGATATGGGCGGCCGCTCTGACGTCGGAGAACGTGTCCCTGTTGCGACGTCCGCAACGGGTCATAGCCGTCAGGGCCGTCCGTGCGTACCGCACGACCTCATACGAGGCGGCGTGCGTACTGGCGGGCACTGCGCCGTGGGATCTGGTGGCGTATCTGGCGGAGGAGGAGGGGAGACGCGGAGGAGGAGGTCTCGGATGATGACGAGGCCGAAGGAGAGGAGGAGAGCTGGCGGAGGCGACTGAGACGCCGAATGCTGCGCGAGTAGAAGAAACGGCTAGAGGAGCCGAGTGCAGGTCATCGCACGGTGTCGGCCGTCGGTCCAATACTAGAGCAGTGGGTTAACCGGCGGCATGGGAACCTTGCGCAGATCCTGACCGGGCACGGCTGCTTCGGAAGGTATCTGTGGAAGGTGGCAGGGGCGGAGGACTCGCCAGGGTGTCATCACTGCGACAGCAGGGAAGACACTGCAGACCACACCCTGGCGGAGTGTCCTGCTTGGAAGGATCAAAGGGCGCCCCTCATCGCTGAGGTTGGCGCGGACCTGTCGCTCCCTGCGGTCATCCGAGTGATGACTGCCAGTGAGAGCATGTGGCAGGTGGTCCTCTCCTTCTGCGAGGATGTGATGTCGCAGAAGGAGGAGGCAGAGCGGGAGAGGGAGCGCACTGCTGTCCCTACCCGCAGGAGGGCGCGGCGGCGACAGGTGGTCCCACCGCCGTGAGGGACCTGTGCGCGGCCGATCGGGGGATCTGCCGCGCGCGTGTGAGGCCCGAGCTATAAGGCACCCTTATGTGTTCGGGGTGCCTTAAGCGGAGAAGGAGGAGGGGACGCCATCTCCCACCTCCAGAGAAGAGTGCCAGATGGCACACCGTTGTGGCCCGGTGAGGACGTCCACAGCTCCCTCGCCGGGTCACCCAGACGAAGAGGAGAACACCGCTGGGGTTTAGTGGGTAGAGTCTGCGCTCACTTTACCATCTTTTCGGGCGCAGAGAGTCCCACATAATGGCATCAAGATATTAATGAAAATAAATTGATTTACATAATTAAATTGAAAAAAATATCAATATAAAACAGCTGCATAAACTGCCTCATGGCATGGTGGTAAAGCATACATGTTGGTGGATTAAATGACACGGAGAATGAACACGGTAGGTTCACATAAGGTCCCCACCACGATTCAGACCTTGCCGTGCCGGTGTGGCTCAGTAGCCTAGGGTGAGCCCAGCACCTTCGGCGAAGTGAATTGAACCGAGGGGGCTCTTTGTACCCCTCTTGTAAGAAGAGGGAACAAAAGAGCAGGGGGCAAGAGGCAAGGACGGCAATCTCACCCCATTGTACTGTCCCGACGTTGGGATGTTCTGTGGTGCGGGACAACACCTCTGTGAAGGAGGATTCGGTCCCCTGAGGGTCTGACTAGCAGTCGAGGTGCCCTGTTTGCTCATTAAATCCGGGGCACCTCACCAAAGGCGGCATTGGTGGAACTCGCCGGGTTTTAGTGCGTAGAGCTGCGTCCACTTACCACCTTTCGGGCGCAGCAAGTCCCAGGCATACCCGCCTGGGGAGACTCACTCCCCCGCAGGATGCCTCAGAGCATTTCGCGGCGTAAAAAAAATAATTGAATTTAATTTCACTTAACACTTATTGTAATATGTTTTAGAGAAGTCCAAATATTTGAGGGCATTTTAAAATTTGCGCATAACTTCGCAAAAACGCCAGCGAACTTTTCAAAACGTAAAAAATGTGTCGACGAAAAAGCAGACTTGCAAATCTGTATAATTTTAACTTCCGAATTTGCATTTTTGATTACAAAAATCGTAACGAGGGGTCGGCAATTTCAGCTATTTTCACCAAAATGCTTACGGGCCTTTGACTTTGTATTAAAATTATTATACATCCTTAAAATGTATTAAAATTGTTCGCAGGCTGTTACGGAAACCGACCTTTGTAAATATTTCCCAGAATAAAGACTTCAGCAAACACTTTATCTATAATGGTATGGATATGGCATTGGATAATAAGGTGAAAAATTCAACGGCGTTTTGTTGTTTATCGAAAAAATTTCAGACGGCTCCCATAATTTTATTAGTGAGTGCTTGGTGTCCTTTAATAAATTACTTCATAAACTCTTTTTCGGGATAAATTTTGGATGAGCTATTATTAATTTTTAAATACTTTAATTAAAAACCATTCCGATCAAAGGTGTGAAAGATCTTCAATTAATAATAATTTTTTGCCATTATCATCGGCGTAATTCTTTGCTTCCATTAATTAATCCAAAATATCAGGAATGTTAACATTTTCAAACTCAGAGGGAGTATAGTATATAAAAGCAGTTTTATTTGCAATGTAAGTGTAATAATTATGTACTCAGGCATGAAAGGCGTTACACTCAGATACGAATGATAAGCCTCATGAAATTTTATGACAATATTATTTACATAGTACAGCATCTAACATAATATTATCCAAATATGTGGGAAGTGTGCGGCGTTCACGGTAAATGAAACAGATTACAGTATCATCATCATCCACATCATCTATCCGTCCACTGCTAAACATAGGCCTCGCTCAATGAACGCCAAGACGGCCGATCCCTTGCCACTCGCATACAACAAGGACCAGCCACCGCACGGAGATCGTCTTTCCACCTGGTTAATGGCCGACCAACACCTCGTCTACCTAAACGTGGCCTCCACTCTTGAGCCTTATTGCCCCATTGGCCATTCGTTCTTCTGAGTGTGTGGCTAGCCCACTGTCACTTTAACGAGCTTATTCTTTGCGTGATATCGGTAACCGTAGTTCTCTGGCGGATGGCTTCGTTTCGAATCCTATTTGTCAAAGAAACACCCAGCATAGCACGCTCCATAGCACGTTGAGCTACGGCAAACTTACGGACCAGTCGTAAATGTAGAGGCCGCGTTTCGGCCCCGTGGGTGCACTATTTTAATACAATTCATTCACAAATCTATTCTAATAAAGCTAATGAGTTGGTCTTTGAATGCTCTAATCTCCGAAAATATTGGTCAAATATGAACAATTATTTTTGAATATATAATTTATTTCTATTTCAAAAATATTAATTTCAATTTCAATATCAGGGCCGGTGAAACCGTGTGAAGCAGTATTTTATAAACAGAAGACAACCTCCTTGATGATGGCAAATGCCAATCGGAAGTGAGTGGAACGTGGGATATTTACAAACACTAGGATTTGTTGTGTTATTGCAAAAATAGTAGTAGGCTTAAAATAATACTATCTTGTTGATCTTAATAACAACCAGTGAGTGTTATTGCAAAGTTTTGCAGACTTCTAAAGCATTGGTAGTACAAAATGTGAATAAAATATATAGTATAAGTAATATTTTGTATTGTATACTAGAAGCATCGAGCCGGTAATGTTTTGTATGAATACAAATTCCGCCAAATTTGTGCTGCGACGCTGCCCCGGTTCTGCGCTTTGATTGGCCGACCGATGGCCATTGATGGATGATTGGCCGACGGGACGTACGTACAGATTACTGGTTGTTTGAATTGCTATTACGTCAGTAACAAATCACTGACCAGTTTCGGAATGTTATGGCTCACATTACTACTCTATCCGGTTACATGCTTGATGACTAGAAGGGACGACTATCTCCGTCCTAGTTGGATTCATGAAGACAGGATCGCCTGTCTTAGCGTTTGAAAGAGATCTATCAGTGGATGGCCACCTAAACCTTTTTTTTTCTTTAACTCCGGGAAATGCTCTGAGGCATTGCCGCGGGGAAGTGGGTCTCCCCACGCGGGTATGTGGGACTCGCTGCGCGACGCCTCTACAGAGGGGTGTCCCGCACTACAGATTGTCCCTAGGCTACTGAGCCCAACCGCCACGTGAAGGCCTGAACCATGGTGGTGATGGACATTTAAACGAGCATCAACATCCTGAAAATATGTTTTAATTTTATCAAAATATAATTTTGAGCTTTAACTAAGGAGTTTCTATATGAACAATAAATTCCTAACCTCTACATATCAAATCAGAAAACAATAAGTTTACAGATACAAAGTGAAAAAATATACTAAATTGTCCGAAACAAACGTGGACAAAAAAAGTTGTAAGTCGTATATCACGCCAAGTTCGGACACTGTTAAGCGCACGCTCTCCTCCGGTGCGTGGAGGGCACTCGCCAACTATTTATTTACTTGTTACTGCTGTATACTGCCCAGTGGGCTCTAGCTGCTATGGACCAGATAAAATATTACACTTTTTGCTTTTACAAGTCGACATATGGAGGTTATGGTGTTTGGTTTTATATTTATTAGGCATTGTTTTCGACAACTAAAGTGTCTTTAAAAACGTGGCCTCATTTTTTAATTGTGCGTGAAGGATGGGTCATGTGTACTATCCTGCTCTTTTCATCCGTGAATCAGGTCCTTGGGGAACTTGTGGAGTTCGTGAGTGAAAGAGACCCCTTATCATCAGGTAGCACGGCTGGCAGGTCGCCTGTCCTCTGAACATATAAAGGCTACATGGACAACTCTTGTGCGCTTGTTACTAGTTCTCTGTCAGCTCGGCTAAAGTAGGGATATTTTGGATAATTTCTGCTTCCACTCCATTACAAGGTCTTGTTGTTTCTAACTACTTAAACTTATTCAATGCTGCCCACAAACAAAAATAAGTTCAAACTGTCGTAATAGCTGTCTCTAGTTACTAATTTTTGTACTGTCTATCCTGAAATACAAGATATCTTGGGGTTGAAAGTTAGAATTACATTCATATAATTATTTATTATATTATATTATTATA
This sequence comes from Helleia helle, assembly GCA_963853865.1. Lineage (NCBI taxonomy): Eukaryota > Metazoa > Arthropoda > Insecta > Lepidoptera > Lycaenidae > Helleia > Helleia helle. The sequence continues at coordinate 1,892,105 of OY971423.1, forward strand.
TAACAATATTGGCGATGGATCAATCGTCTTGGCATTCGTTGAGGGATTATGTTCAGCAGTGAACGGATAGAGGCTGATGATGATGATAACAATATAAAATATAAAGAATAATATAAATAAATGATAACATAGAAGGTGGATACTTACTGAACAATACCATTAAAGCTATTTACAAAACATACACTAAGACACATTTTTATAACAAACATTTCTGTTTTTACTAAGCACAAAGTATTGTGTTTAAGAAAAATACCAATCCAATATTATGATAAATATTTGTCAGCTAATGTATATTACATAACAGCGAAATCTTTCACCGCAGACAAACATATAAATTGTTTTCGAGAGCAATCCTTTCACGTCATGGCCCTATAAGTTTTTTGGTCCTCAAATAATAACATATCAGCGCTGAATCGACGATAACCTCACGATAAACCGCACAATGTAAGCTCTATTTTAAATTATTAAGGTACAAAATCACGTATATCACAAATCTAAGAGATAACATATTAGACAATATCCTTTTTTCAAACTACAGTCAATTTGTTTCGTTCAGAACACTTTCTGATAAAATGGTTGAGGGGATTACACGTCTTTTGTTTTATATTTTGATTTTCTTACACGACTTGCGTCTATGTTTTGGACTGATTTTGTTCGTTAGATCGAAAAAATTAAAATGACAATAATAATTTATCGAACAGGTTAAAAAACCTCTAACGTCCAACCATTTTTTATGTGATACGGAGGCAAACACATTGTCAGAGCCACCATAATATGGTGACTACCGACGCAAATACACATCCGCACAACTAGAGGTTATGCAGATGCAATGTATTCCTTCCCTCCCCCCCTGGGGCAACGGATACTCACAAACCGCTCGAAACAATATTATACAAGGCGCAGATGCGGCCTCACATGGAATACTGCTCTCACCTCTGGGCTGGAGCGCCCCAATATCAGCTCCTTCCATTTGACCGCGTTCAACGCCGAGCGGCTCGAATTGTGAATTACAAAGTTATTTCCAATCGTCTTGATTCTTTGGCGCTACGTAGAGATGTCGGAGCATCTCCACGGGGACTGTTCTGAGGAATTGTTCGGACTAATACCTACAGCAGAATTCGCGGACATCTCGTAAAAACTCGAAATTTCACCCTCACCATCTCGATGTTCGTAAATCCACAACAACTCGATTTTTACGGCATTTCCTGCCTCGCACGACCAATATATGGAATCAGCTGCCACCTACGGTGTTTCCGAACCGTTACGACTTAGGGACCTTCAAGAAAAGAGGATACTCTCATTTGAAAGGCCGGCAACGCACCTGCTAACCCTCTGGTGTAGCGGGTGTCAGTGGATGTCGCTATCACTTACCGTCAGGTGAACCGACTGTCCGTTTGCCCCCTCTTCTATAAAAAAAAGAAACATGACTGCTTAGCTGTCACCAGTATTATGTAAGTGAGGTACCGACCCGGTCGTGCCGGCCCAATTTGGCTGCAATGCAGCTTGGCACTACCTCTTAAACAAAATAACTGATGACAACAAGTCTAAGAACCACCGCTAATTAATCTGTTTTCTTATACAAAAAACCGCATCCAAATCGGTCCATCCATTAAGAACTACAGTGCCACAGACAGGCACACTCTTAGCGGTGAAACTTATAACGCCCGTCTTTTTACTTAAATTTGTTTCGAGCTATTACGTTTTAGCTATACGTACAGAAAATATGCGAATATAAAGAGACAAAAGTCTAGAACCAGAAAGGGAAAGAAAAGCACTTATAATAAAATAAATGCGTATGGAGACAATAACGGCAAAAGACTGGATGTAAGATATATAGGTGTAAGGCAACATACTTTTATTTTTATTTTACGCCGGGAAATGCTCTGAGACATCCCGCGGGGAGTGGGTGTCCCACATGACTCGCTGCGCTCGAAAGGTATTGCCTTTCGGGCGCAGCGAGTCAGTCGAGGCAGTCGAGAGCGGTGGACGACCACCTTACAATGCAGGTAGAGCTACGAAGCTCTACCCACTAAAACCCGGCGAGTGCTACCAATGCCGCCTTTGGTGAGGTGCCCCGGATATAATAAGCAAACTAAAAAAATCGGATATAATAAACAAAGCAAAAAAAAAAATGGGAAGAGGTACCCATCCTCGCCCCTTGTCCCCCTGCTTTTTGATGCCCTCTTCTTATAAGAGGGGAACGAAAAGCAGCTCCCTCTGCTCAATTTGCTTCGCCCAAGGTGCTGTGTTCACTTTAGGCTACTGAGCCCCACCGCCACGACAAGGTTTGAACCATGGTGAGGAAGCCAACATACTATACCCAGGTCTGATAATAATTATGATTTCTTGTTGATGATGATGAATATAGGCCTTCCTCAATGAACGCCAAGACGGACGATCCTTTGCCTCTCGCATCCAAATCGTCTATGTTCAGCAATAGACGGATAGAGACTGATGATGATGATTTCGTAACACTATCCCCGACTTCCGCTGCACTTTTAAACTCTTTTAACGCGCGCCCATAGAAACCCAAGCTAAAATCCTGTTAACTACGTTTTATGCTCACATTAAGTTATTGTTTGTCTCAAGACGTTTTTAACGAGCTTTCACCGTACCTATAATTTTTAATTAACGCTAAATAACAAAGTGAACTTAACGAGGCCATTGCGTAGGGATGTAACAGAAAATCGATATATACAAAAAACAACTTAAAGCCATATTTATGGTCGGAATTACTTCATAATATTAATTATTATTTTCTTTATAATAAAACAATTTTTCCGGATTTTATCGCGGTTTATTAAGATTTTTACAAGCCCGACGTTTTGACACCTCACGGGAGGACTCCCGTGACCATGGTTGCTGTAAAGTATCCGAAACGTCGGGCTTGTAAAAATCTTAAGAAACCGCGATAAAATCCGTAAAAATTGTTTTATTATAATAAGTGAAATTCGCGTAAACATTAGAAAACAATATTATTTTTTTATTAATTATTATGTAGAACGAATACTACCTACTACTCAAAATTCTGATGAATTATACCCCACTAATTAAAAAAGAATACGAAAAGAAAATTTTAATAGTACTAATGCTACTTGTAGTGTTTTTGTATGTGTTTTTATTTTTTACGTTCCCGAACCCGTTCCCGTTTTCGGAAAGTATACACCATGATGGGTACGTCACGTAGTCAATTGTATATTTCAAATTAACAGTGTTTCTTCAGTCATTACATTTTTATCGATATTCTAACTTATCGATTCACAACACTACACAAGTGAAACCGCACAAGGTAGTTAGTTTAAAGAGTATTTAATTTTAAAAGCTCAAGTAGGGAAAAATAGTGTGCCATATTATGTGCGATTGTGACTCTTATCCCGGCGGAGTAAGGCGCAAACGTTTGCACCCTCTATGATTATTTTAATGACGCGTTTATTTTTCTCGCCTGTGTACTTTTAATTTTAAATGAAAAGACTTGAGAATTTCTTGGACTTTGAGTTGAGTTTCAGGTCATCATACTAATTACATATGAAATGTAATCATCGAAGTTAGTGATGAGATAATCTAGGTTAATGATCATAGTCTAGAGGAAATTAAATGTGTCAGTATAGACAAGATTAAAAAAAGGGACAACGACAGGCGAGTCACCGCAGGCGAAACGGGAAAAAGTGTTTGCCGAATCAAATTTTCGAGATACTTACTATTAAATAACGGTCTTACAAAAATATCAGAGATACCTGTAAATATTGTCTAAAGTATGTGCTAATTGGTTACACGATAAGATGCACTTTTTTGATTTTACTTGATCTAAAAAAATCCTAAAAACATGTTAAAATGATGGTTTCGCATACCTGGCGATCGTAGCACCCTGGCGGTTTTAGCAAACCTCACCCCTATAATGAGGAATTTTAATGAATCATCAAATCAGTATACCATTTTGAATTACCATTATGCATTCATTTCCCTGGCGAATAATAGGGGAATCCAGACTAACAGTTCCAAACACTTACAAGTTGAACATATGATATCTATTTCTATTTCGCCGCACCGTATCGGAAGCCTCTAAAACCTGCGCGAACAAAGTTGGACAGTTCCCGCCGTAGACTATGGCCAACCGGAAATTGAATCTTCCAACTTTGTAAAGGCTCTTTGGGTAGTTTGCGCAGGCGCAACGGCGTCGCGTGTAATATTTATTTATTACAAATTGGCATCATCCCGAGGGTCAACCTCTAAAAATCAGAGCCTGCAGCTGTATGAGTATTTTGATAATAATTGTCATACTGAATAAATGATTTCGAATGGTGCAAATCTTTATTGAATCAGAATCTCTACATTTTCTCGAAATATTATAAAATGTAAGCTTTCTATTGATTGTATCATGTCATCAAATTCAATCATGAATTCAAAAATGAGTCACGCATCTTAAACGGTATATTTGACTGACTTACTTGCTTGCTACTGATTTCTGTATTATGTTAATAGAGGAGTTGCCATCAAACCCCACCCCACGCAATAGAAAAAATACTTGTTAATTAACTCACCCTATTTTAAAGTATTCTTCACTTTTTGAAAATAACCGCTAAATCTACATAGTACTTAGTATAGTTCAAATCTAAGACTAACTAAACTAAATAACCGGTGTCCAGTGACGCCTGAACACCTTTTTATTGTTATAAGGAAGCAACCGAGTAGTCTGAGCCTAATGGTGGCTACCGACGCCCATAGACATCCACACTACCAAAAGTTATGCACATGCGTTTCCCTCCTTTTTCCCATCCCCCCCAATGGGCCACATTTGACACCGGTGTTACGTGAGCGAGAGGTACCACCCCGGTCGTGCCGGCCCAATTCGAATGCAAAGCAGCATGGCACTACCTCTTACTAACAGCATGGCACTATCACTCTTACTTTCTTGGTGTTCATTTAAAGAGATCCATGTTCAAAAATGGCAAAAAGTTTGACAAAGATAATGATGATTAAACGTCATATGTCTTCTAAGAAGAGAGCTAGTCATTATGATTATAGATGGTAAGTAGTCGATATCGCCCATGAACATAAACTAGTTTACCTGGAAATAGCCCAATAACACATTTATGTGTCCTATCCTGAGACATAAGATGTTAAGTCTCGATGCCAGTAATTACACTGCCTGTCTTGCCCTTCTCGTCAAAACACAGCAAAGCTATTTCATGGGAGAAACAACCAAGACGGTGCTACCCATGCAGCCAGGAGCGTTACAGCGCATCCCTCCCACTGGTGATGAAGAAATATTGAAATAAAAGATATTAAAATAGAAGCGATTACTTCTGAAAACATTTCCAGGACAGTTCCTTTGTGGAAATAGTATGTCAAACTATTCGACTCTATAACCCGCTAAACACTAGTACTATATTCAAAATCCTCATAAAGAAACTAAGAACACAAGTTCGGAAACTTTAAAAATTTCATCAACTCTGGAAAAATCGGATCACGTAATCCGCAGTTTCCTTGAGTTACCAAGTTTTATGCAGAGCCTTTTGTTCCACGATTTAGTATGGAGCAAGGGCTAATTGGTGTTGGCGGGACGCCAGTTCTTGGACTGGATATGACACGATTGTACCTGATTGGTTAATGTCATCGAGCATATTATAATCGGATAGAGTAATAATGTGACCCATAAAATACCGAACATGGTCAGTGATTTGTCACTGACGTAATAGCAATTCAACCAACCAGTGATCTGTATGTGCGTCCCATTGGCCAATCATACATCAATGTCTATCAATTGGCCAATCGGAGCGCAGAACCGGCGCAGCGTCGCAGCACAAATTTGGCGGAATTTGTTTTCTAAAAAACACATGACATTACCGCTCTACTTCATACATACTTCATGGTTAAAGTCCACTCAAATGTTTGACATTCAAATTTGACATTGCAGGTTTAAATGTGAAAGTAAGTTTGTTTGTTACGCTTTCACGCGAAAACTACTTGACCGATCATCATGAAACTTTGTAAACATATTTTTGGAGGTATTAGAAGTAACATAGGATACTTTTTTATGAAATCTAAGACATCTCATACTCTACTCATACTCTACTCTACATATTAAATAACTAAAATCTTATCCTGCACAGACGAAGTCGCGGGCACCAGCTAGTAGTAAAATATTTTTTTATGGTTTTCAGATACTTTACACCATGGTTGCGGAAGGAGTGAGGTGTCAGACATCTCTTTTTGCCTTTTTTTGTAATGTACTATTTATTTACATAGCCAAAAAAAATTTTATACCTAATCATAAAGCTGAAGAGTTTGTTTGTTTGTTTTAACGCGCTAATCTCAGGAACTACTGGTCCGATTTGAAAAATTATTTCAATGTTTGACAGCCCATTTATCGAGGAATCTAATATCGAGAAATATCGAGGCTATATAACATCACGTTGTGACATATAGGAGTTGAGTAACGCGGGCGAAGCTGTAGGCAACAGCTAGTCTAAGAATATCTTAAAGAAAATTATTTGGGCTTTTGTTTATTTAACTTTATGTTAGAATTAACATTAGTTTAACGGTTATTACTAATTACGGTTCATCGCCGTATTCCTTATCCCCTAGTAGAGGATCGGTTCACTATAGGTAGTACCAGATGTTGTGATTATATCTTAGTGGTGATCATAATTTTGTACAAACATAATATGTATATTGTACTATCATCATCATTCCGTAGCCGTTTACCGCTGAATATTTATACAACTTTCCAGAGGCTTAAACCACGAAATTAATACTATTTTATTTTGTGCTTAAACCGACCAATGTACGACTGTCATCTCGTTGGAGGTAGTCTGACTCATTTTGAACTATTAAAAAACGTTCGTAAATTTGTTTCTTGTCTCGTGATTGAGACAATCCTGGAAAATGCCAAAAAAATGCCAGTGAAAATGAACACTGTACCGAGACCTTCACCATTATCATAAGCCTGTATCCGCCCACTTCTGAACATAGGTCTCCTTCAATGAACGCCAAGACGACCGATCCCTTGCCACTAGCATCCAACAGAGACCTTAATTGCTTTGAAATATATTAATGTCGTAAATGTAAAAATCTCATAAGCCGCGATAAAATCCGTAAAAAGTTATTTATTTACAGCCATAATTTAAATCTCATTAAAACTGCACTATTACACAAAACTTTGTTCTCTCCACGTATAGCAGATTTAAAACAGTTCGCAGCAATCACTTATCGTGCTCAATATCGTGCTTTCCCGCTTCAAACGGGCGTGATTAAAAACATTTACTTGAGCATGTATTAGAACCTGCACTTAACAAATGTATTCAAGTAGATTAAAAATGTAGAGTATAATGCAGTTCAGACTTCCCTCATTAGTAACCCGTGGGTTGTTCCCAACACGACGCAACATCAATGACTGCATTGTTACACCGTCACGTAAGTTTACTATCACAGGTAATATTGTCTATCCTTTAATAGTATTTTAACGTATTCTAATGTCTGCTATTTTCAGGGATCAAAATCAGTGTGGTAGCCTTTTTAGTAGAATAGGCAAACTGGCATACGAACCTGAGTGAATGACCAACGCCTCTCATAAAGTGCTTGTCCATCCGAGACACATCAAAGCTGTCTGATGGAAGAAATAACCTGTAGCTGATAGTAGATTGAACCAGTACATAAACAAGTTAATCGAGGAGCTCAACGAAACCAAGGTAGTATGTCCTAAAGACGGAGTCTATATTAACAAAATTAGTTATGCCGACGACATGGTTATTTTTTATTACATCCTGCATTGGAGTGGGGACTCCCCAGGCGTGTATGTGGGACTCGCTGCGTCCGAAAGATGGAAAGTGGACGCAGCTCTACCCACCGAAACCCGGCGAGTGCCACCAATGCCGCCTTTGATGAGGTGCCCCGGATCTGTTGAGCAAACAGGGCACCTCGACAGCTAGTCAGTCCCTTAAAGGACCGACGCGTCGGACGCACCGCAACGCCACCTCCATAGAGGGATTGTACCTCACCACAGGACAACCCCTCCCAAAGTCTGGACGGTACAATGGGGTTAGGTTCCCACCCTCACCCTTGTCACCCTGCTCTTTTCTCCTCTCTTCTCATAAGAGGGATACAAAGAGCAACTCCCTCGGTTCATTTGCTTCGCCCAAGGTGCTGGGTTCATCTTAGGCTACTGAGCCCCACCGCCACGATAAGGCTTGAACCATGGTGGGGATATGGTTCTGCCTGTCGATTGGCACGTTGCCCAGGTTATTTACAAATATGCGAAAGGTATGTGACATCCCATGGGCATACATATTTTAAGGCAGGCACTAAGTGCTATCCAAGTATACCCACTGTTAAGGTTAAGCAATTGAAGTATCTTGAACACTGGGTCCATTTTTGTTATGTCATATCATAAATATTAATCCTTAGAATAAAGATAATATGATTTTCATTCAAATTGTCTTTTTCTCATTCTCGGATGTGAAATCAACCATATGAATAATATAAAAGTGTCAGTATGTGTACGTTACACGGCTGTGTACGCGCCGGCACGCATAACCGCTCGCCAACATAATTTGATTACGTATGCATTAAGTGCATTTCCATTTCCCGGGGGCGCACACGTCTGAGATCTCTTTTATACTGGATGCGACTTAACGACGCGGCCGTTCGACGTCCTCTTTCTGAACTTCCGCGCTTTAAATTCCCTTTATTTTCATATTGTTTTCTAATATTATCGAGATTTTCACTCATATTTTTCTGTGTATCTTCTGTTTGTATTGAATAAATGTTTTCTTTCTTTCTTTCATTAAAAGGAAGTTACTTTTATAGATATCTTGGCTTATTAAGATTTACATATGCCCGAAGTTTCGGATACTTTACAGCAACTATGGTCTATGGTCACTGGAGGACTTAATTTAGATTCTTTACCAGTGGCATCTTTTAAGGTATAAACTAATTTGAAGATACTATGGTTTACATTTATATTTCTTATACTGATCAAAGTTACACTAGATATGAGCTATTTGTAAATGTGATCAGCATGCTAAAGCCTATATCCTTAAGTTAGCAACACGATCGTACGCATGATCTCCCAGATGTTACTGGTAAATAAAGGGCATTTAAAAATTAACCCATTAACATTAACCCAGGCTATGGAAAGAGACCTGCGTCAGTGATATAAATGAGATTACATCTTATCTGCTGCTTGTGAGATTTGCGTTTTAATAGTTATACAATGCTAAAAAGTTATAGCATGTGTGCTAGAATGAAATGCAAAGCCAAACATTTATTATAGAATAACTATTAAGTGTATCTTTTTAAAATAATTTATTACAACTTTTGAATAACTAAACTATGTCTGTACGGTCTTTAATTTTGAGCTTTCGTGCTCTGTATACTATTTATTTTCGTCCAAAATTGGGCTAAAATCAGTGTTGAAATTCGAAAGTGTAGAAGATTGTATTTTTTAAATATATAATTATTTTACGATTTTGGGTACATACAGACATAGATAACGACGAGATCAATTTATATTATACTTAATTTTTCATGGTCAACGTCAAAAATTGTAGTAATTACTGTTCTGCGTTTGTATGGAAAGATGAACGACTTGTGTAAACTTAACTCAATATTGTGAACAGCACACGTTATTGATACGAGGGGCGGTAACGAGTACCTGTAGCCACGCCGTTAATGTTATTAATCGCTCACATTACGATGATAATTATTGTTATATAGAAACGTGCTTGACACACACACGCACGCATGCACGCACACGTACATACAACATACACGCACATACACGTACATACATACTCACGCACACACTCAATTTAAATTTTATTATTGATAATAATAATTATCTTTTCTTACTTTCAGTGTGTAAATATAATAGACATAAAAACGTATTTTTGCTTTTTGTTAAATACATTTTTTTATTAATCGGCACGAAAAGTGAATTAACAAGGCTACGTACTGAATTTGGATAAAAATTGTGTAATAAGTTCTTGTTCAACAAAACTAACAAAATAAGCTGATTTCACATCAATAAGAAATATTTGAGACAAACTCAGAGTTATTATGAAAAAAGGATTTAATATGTAGATCATTATTGTGCAAGTCTAAAAAATATTATAATGAAACTAGTGAACCCTAGGGTTCAGCCGTCTCAGTGCTAATAAATGGCTCTTTTTCTAAAACACAGGAACGATGTTTCCTTAAAAAAGAAATCCGTTTCCTAAAAAAGGAAATCTCTTTCCTAAAAAAGGGAGAAACTAGAGGCTGGTAGTACCCAAGCAATCGGGAGCGCGGCTCAAGCCCACCCACCGATACAAAGTACTTTCTCAGGATCAATTAGGCTATCAAAATAAACAGCGGATATGGCTGTAAATATAAGATAAGATAAAACTTTTGTAACAGCTATTTAATTATAATTTGCTCAAATACCCCTGAATATTATTGAAGAGATTTTAATGTACTATTTTGTCGTAAATATAAAATTCTTATTTGAGCAGGTAAAAGTGCCCGGGGAACACTTCGTACCAGTTATATAATATTGGAGATTTATATAAGCTTCGTTATTTTCTATTTTTCAACTTCCTTTTCGAGTTATTAAAGCCAAAACGTAATTTATTAAGGAAACCGGATACACAATTAAATAATGTTTTGGAAGAACATTTTATTACGATCATCAGAATGTTTCAATCTACTATTTCCTTTCGTGAGAAACGAAAAAGTAAAGGTTTAGCAGCTCATAACTCTACACATTTTTATAGAAGAGACAAACGGACAATCGGTTCACCTGGTGGTAAGTGATAAACGACATCCATAGACACCCGCTACATCAGAGGATTACCAGGTGCGTTGATGGCCTTTCAAATATGAGTGTGCTCTTTTCTTGAAAGTCCCTAAGGCGTATCGGTTTGGAAATATCATATACATACATATAAACATACCATATACATAGTCATATTTAAATATATTATATACATACCATAATATATACGATATGACACGTAATAAAACTAACCGTTGTATGAGTTATCCAGCTTGTTTCACATCTGAAACTGTTTCATTTCTTAAGGTTGAACAAGTCGACGGCGTGAACTCCAAATAAATGAATGCTACCTCACCTGACATAGTGCGCGAACATGTGTGCTAGAATGAAATGCACAATGATTCATTCCTAAAATATCCTTTTGGCAAAACAGTTATTATAGAAAAAGTATTAAGTTTATCTTTTTAAAATATATTTTTTTTCAACTTTTGAATAACTAAACTATGCCTGTACGGGCTTTATTTTTGAGCTTTCGTGCTCCGTATACTATTTATTTTCACCCAAAGTTGGGCTAAAATCAGTGTTGAAATACGAAAGTTTAGAAGCTTGTATTTTTTAAATGTATAATTTTTTTACGATTTTGGGTACATACAGACATAGATAATAACGAGATCAATTTATATTATCCTTAGTTTTTCATGGTCAATCTCAAAAATTGTAATAATTACTGTTCTGCGTTTGTATGGAAAGATGATCGACTTATGTAACCTTAAATGTAGGCCACTAAAAGCAATATAATTACTAGCATTAAGACTTACAATCTTACATTTCACTAATTGCCCGGGAAGTCATTCACGTGTTTCCTAAGTTAGTCTTGTTAACTCGTTCATGTTCAACGACCACTTACCATCTCAACATAAATGAAATAAAACAACGTTTCAAGAATGGCAACGCATAAATGAGCTTGGGTTCAAATATGGAGTCTGGGAACTCATTTATGTTTATGGGTCATAGACCACTTAGATGTTTCGTCTGTCAGTTTGTCTATCCGTGTAAAAAGAAATACTTCACATTTTTCTGACATGAAGATAGGAGGTGAATAATAATGAGACTGTAAATTAAGTTAGTGGACCTTAAGGAGCGAGGAATTTTGGTTAAAAATGTATAATATTATTTACAAGATGGAGCGGTGAACGAAATGTAGATAAAATTCTTTGACAAGTTTAATGAATTCTACGAATAAACTTTATCTTAATTAGTGTTTTTATGTATACTGCAGTGAATCCTTTTATATATATAATAATATCAACCTTTATATTATGTCCTACTGCTATATGTACGAATCTCCTCTTCGAAATCAGGCGAGGAGGGTGTTGGGCCATAGTTCACCGATGCGCTGGTCCAATACATGTTGGTGAACTTCACACACCTTCAAAGACTTTTAATCTCATCAGTCATGCAGGTTTCCTCACTATGTTTCCTTCAGCGGTGAGCAAGCGATGGTCTCATGTTCAGGTGCACGTAGAAATTTATAAAAACCCATTTCTAGGCATCACAGGGGTTCAGGATCGAAAACGGAGGGCTGAGCCCGTATCCACTAGCCCATCGTCATAAATACTTTTATAGTGAAAGCTTAATATATTTCATTTTTTTTTAGTAAACCTACCTTCTAATTTATACCTTGCGCCATTTTTTTATTTCAACATAGTGGTAGTTTCAATAAACCTACGATTCAGTGAAGTTATAATTTGAAGTAATTAAGGACAGTCTTTTGAATCCCTGCATTGTTACTATCATCATGCATATTTCTTCTATTATGATAGTTTTGATGTATTTTTACAGCATGTTTGTTTGTAACCAACTTCTTTGGATTTGATTTGGACCCACTTTAAGACATTAGATTAAATTGAAACTTTACAAACTTTTTCAGGACCGATGACAATACAATAATTTAAGAAGTTGGCTTCAATTATCTGATCAGGATTGGATTACCTTTGGTGAGGTGCCCCGGATCTAATAAGCAAACAGGGCACCTCGACGGCTAGTCAGTCCCGCAAGGGACCGACGCCACCTCACAGAGGGGTTGTCCCGCACCACAGAACAACCCCTTCCAACGTCGGGACAGTACAATGGGGTGAGGTTCCCATCCTCGCCCCTTGCTCTTTTGTCCCCTCTTCTTATAAGAGGGATACAAAGAGCCCCCTCGGCTCAATTAGCTTCGCCTAAGGTGCTGGGCTCACCCAAGGCTACTGAGCCCCACCGCCACGTCAAGGCCTGAACCATGGTGGAGATACATAGGCCTCCTTCAATGAGCGCCAAGACGGCCGATCCCTTGCCAGTTGCTACTCGCATACAACACGAACTGGCCACTGCACGCAGATCTTATAAGCATATATACCTCGCCATCTATTTATATAGGTATATATTTTGCCAACCCCACCATAAACGTTTAAACCACCATAAACGATAAATATCACAATGAGCTCTATTAGCGTAATTCGTTCCGCGTTCGCCTCAGCTTGTTAAACATTTTAAAACGATTATTGTATGATGCATTGTTTCCGCGGCGGGCGAAGACAGTATCGCCGGTTATTGCAGGTGAGCATGCAACTCTATCATTTCGCTTTGGAAATTTTCAAACATTTGTAACGGTTTTTATACTTTTTAAGCTATGTACACATCACTAAAATTATGTAAAACGGGATATTTACCGTGTATTTCACTTTTATTTCGCTAAGTCCGATATTTTGACATTATCTACGAATGTGTCGTTACTGAGATATTTAAAAGCAGCTTTATATTTTTTATGATAGTTGGATAAGCGAGTGAACGGGCAGACGAGCATGATGGTCAGCGTCACCCATGAACATGAGAAGTTAAGCTGGAACTAGCCCCTATCCTGAGACATAAGATATTAAGTCTCTGCCTGTCTTTCGCTTCTCTCGGAAATACAAAAAAGCTGTTTCACAGGAGAAATAAACAGGATGGTGGTACCCAAGTAGACGGGAGCGCGGCACAGCAACCCTGCCATTGATAAACACACGTTTTAGCTCAATAATGATAATTATTTTAGGTGATATCTAATGTTATGTTAATATGTATGACAATAATGATTTTGGGTTAATTTAAAGTATTAAAATATACCTATATTAGTGTTTTTTCACATTGTAGGGCGGTTTATTATTATTATTATTATTAAATGACAGCTACGCTGTCGCGTTTCGTGTAGTTTCAAGTTTGTGAGTTTTCGGTGGCCCATTGGGGGGGATAGGGAAAAGGAGGGCGGCGCATCTGCGTGGCGTTGTTGTGCGGATGTGTATGGGTGTCGGCGCCGTGAGGCTCCGACTACTCGTTTGCCCCCCTTTGCCCCTTCTGACATAAAAAAAATCGCCACGTTTTTACTAGTTTTACAGAAGTCGTCATGAAAGGAGGATGTTTTACATAAACGAAGTGACGAGGTAGATTATATAGGGCGAGTGATTTGTAACAAAAATAGAAAATCGAAGAGTATAATATACCGAAGCAATAAAATATTCCACAAAACCAAGCGTAGGAGTTTCTCAAAGCGTAGGAGAGCGTATTATATTATATATTTTATTTATATAAAGTCATTTTGTCGAAAATATTCTTAAGTATTACGCATTGAATTTTACCAAATAAAGATCTTTTTGAGGGTAGGTACCTTGATGTCAGATCCATTTATATTTACTAAAAACGACTTTACAAAATATCTTAAAGTAAAAAGTAAGGAATTGCAAATATTAAATATTTTTTCGGTATCATATATAAATCATAAAACATTGTGTAAAGTATGTTTTATTTTAGTTTTGTATAAAAGAGTGTGCAAACGGACAGACAGTTGTGGTAAGTAAACAACCAACAAGTTTGCAGATGCGTTGATGACCTTATAAATATGAAAGATTATTTATACATATAATTAAAAAGCAAGCTATATTTTGGTAGATTAAATTAATGTTGGTAAGAGGTAGTGCAATGCTGCAGCTGAATCAGGCCGGCACGACCGGGGTGGTACTTCTCGCTCACATAACACTAGCGTAAAGTGACAGTTATGCTGTCGCGTTTCGTACGGTTCGTGAGTTTCCGGTGGCCCATTGGGCGATAAGGGAAAAGGAGGGAAACCCATCTGCATAATCTCTGGTTGTGCGGATGTGTATAGGCATCGATAGTCGCGAAGGCTTCGATTGCTCTTTTTAGCCGTAAAAATCCATTTATTTTAAGCTTTAGATAACTGTTTATTTGATGTAATCAATGTGAACATTAATTGTGAGTGAACATTCTACTTTAGACATTACCAAGTTTGTTCTACAATTTTGAGTTTGCTTCGAAAATAGTAACTTGTTAATTTGTAAGTTAATATTGTGATCCAAGTTATTATAATGTTATTACGTATATTGTCTTCGAACTTCGTAATATTTGAAGCCATTATTTAAAGGTATTTCAGATGTGAATGATGTGATAAGGAGAATATCTGTTTAAATTTTCGATAGGCAATTTGAACGAAACGAATTACGATGTAAATATACGTCATCATCAGCTTCATCCTGACGAACTTAGACGACCTCTGTGGCTCAACAGTTAGCGCGTTGGCGCTCAAGCCGGAGGTAGCGGGTTCGAATCCCGCCAGGGAACAAAAAAGTTTTCTGTGTTCCTGTGTGGGTCCTGGGTCATGGATGTGTAGTAAATATGTGTATTATAAAAAAACACTTAAATATATGTATAGTATAAAATTATTAAATATATTTCCGTTGTCTGGTAACCGTAACACAAGTTCTTCGAGAACTTACCACGGGACCAGATTGACGTGATGTAAAAGCGTCCATAGAAATTATTATTATTATTATGCTAGTCGCATCACTCGGGTGGGCACAGCATGTTGTTTCTTCCATTTTTTGATGCCTTAATCTTAAAATAACACGGCTGTTTTCATTATTAAAACTATTTAAAACGGGAGCTCGATATTTCGGCATTGTATCAATTATTACCAATTTTGGTGTACTTCATTTCAAACTACAGTTAGAAACACAACAGTAAGACAAAAACTTAAAATACTCGAATTAGGTCAGCGTATAAATGATACTAATCTTATAACTGATTGAATGTACTGTTGGTTCTTGATGGAAATTCATTTTCATAATAATAAAATCTTTTTTTCACTTTTCCACTTATATAAAGTATATCAAATTTTTTTGTAAAGTACTTTTATCAAATAAAAGTGGAAAAGAGAAAAAAAGATTTTATTATTATGATACTAACCTTGTCTCTAGTCGGCGCATCTTATATCCAATAGTGGTAGTGAAGTGTGGTCACATACCATTCTCTTTGCCAGGGACCGGGGCACCTCCATCCCATCACATCCTATCTTTGAGACAGAGGATCAGATGCCAGTACTTAGAGTTTATTATGTCCTAAACTTAGAAAAACCCCGAAATTGTTTCGGTGGTTATCATACGGGAACCTCTTTCATCCGTATCATATCTCCTAAGGCTTGCCTTGCACACAACATTTAGAATCTTTATGAAAATAAAATGAAATTAATGATTATGATCATCATCATCATCAGCTTGTCATCACTGCTGAGCACAGGCCCCGTGTGGCCTTGTTATATACCGTTGAGGACACATTATATACCGTTGAGGACACATCAACTTATACTGGTTAACTATGATGTTCTATGTCTCTTTTCAAGCCTCGTTTGTAGTCAAAGATTCATAAAATAATATTTTCATTTTAAAAACATTTAAGAGATTCTCAGACGGCGTAAGACGATTGTTGAGGTGCCTTTTGTGTGTCGCTCCACGTTCCCGTTCCTTGAAGAATAACAGGAATATGTGCTTATTCACGGGGTGTAAAAAAGATAAGGACTATTTTTAAAATGTTGGAGCAAAGACAGTTAGTTATTTGTGGTGCATCTTTTTAAAAGATAATTCCGCTTTATTAGAGACTACTGCTCGCTGATGCCTGTGACTTACACTTCATTCGTAAATTATTAATGACTGGCCTGTTGGTCTAGTGGTTAGTGACCCTGACTGCTAAACCATAAGGTCGTGGGTTCGATCCCCACCCAGGACAAAATATGTTTGTGTGATGAGCATGATCATTTGTTCTATGTCTTGGTGTAGTTTATCTATAATAATATGTATGTATTTAGAAATATATAAGTATATACCATAAGTTACCTTAAGAACAGGCTCTGCCTATTATTATTATATGCCTATAATATTATATTATAAAAAAATTAATAATCGTCCTTTTAGGTTAACTGTAAGCCGCTAATTTTAGGTTATTTATTTTTCGTTGCGTTGTTTTATTTTACGTAACTTACACAAAAAACACGTTTTTCTGAACCCTCAACGGGCGAGTCACACTTGTACTAGACTGTGTTTTTCTTTTGTTTTTATTGGAGAAAATAGCTGCTGCTCTCATTTTTACATACACTAAAATCTTCAATCGTTAGCCATCAAGTTGTAATAAAGCATTGTAGAGACGACCACTAAACAATGGAAGTTGTAACCCCACAATGTTGTTTCGAGTGTGCTTGGATTATTGTCTAGGTTGTGGTTAATCTTTGTGTAAAATGTCATGCATATAATATTATGTTCAACCAACATTCTATAATAGGGTAACAAAGACACATTTAGTACCGATACGAGGAACTGTGCTGCACGCATTTGGATAAATATTCACCATCCTCCCTTCCGTGAAACAACTTTGCTGTCCTTCAGAAAGAGACGCAGGGCAGGCAGTGTAATTACTGGCAACGAGACTGTAGAGACTTCTATAGTCTCTAGACTATAGAGACTATAGAGACTATAGAGACTATAGAGACTATAGAGACTATAGAGACTATAGAGACTATAGAGACTATGGAGACTATGGAGACTATGGAGACTATAGAGACTATAGAGACTAGTCTCTAGACTAGATCTAGACTAGTAGACTAGTCTCTATAGTCTATAATCTCTATAGATTACATCTTAGGATAGGCAGGGATGAGTCACCGGGGCCCCTCCCAGTCGACTCAGTTGTGATAACGGACAATGTTGACCACTTACCGCACTTACCACACGTGGAAAGTTTGTCTATCCAACTAACATATTATAAAACACAGACTTTATAACATCAGTAGGACTAGTGTAATAATAAAGGAACTTCAAATATGGCGTGATTAAATGAAGTTGCAAACAGAAATGTTAGCGAATAGTTTTACCTAAAATATAACTCGAATAGTTCCATCAGACGTTATGAAAATAAACTCTTGAATAGAGCTGTGAAAGTATTTTACTCATTTTAATATTTGATAACAGTATTCGTATATTTTTGTTTAAACTTGCTAAATATAAGCTAATGCATATGAAACAGACAAA
Source organism: Helleia helle (assembly GCA_963853865.1). Taxonomy (NCBI): domain Eukaryota; kingdom Metazoa; phylum Arthropoda; class Insecta; order Lepidoptera; family Lycaenidae; genus Helleia; species Helleia helle. The sequence continues at coordinate 1,910,243 of OY971423.1, forward strand.
CTAGGCTCTGGTTTAGGGGTGCATACCCCGGGTGAACTAATCGGTTCCGTACCCCTGGAGAAACGCGTACCGGGAACGAAACGTGAGAGGGAGGCTCTACACTTCGCTCCCAGAACGCAACAGGCCAGAGGCGGCATCGTGGTTGTGCGTCCGACTGCGCGCTGCCACTGAGGGGACAGCCTGCGGTTTGAATCGGGGGATGGTCGCTCGTACTAGGGTATCAGCTGGACGGCTCCTAGATGTTTCTTGGAGCGTAAGGCGGAGAATGGTGGCATGACATATCACACCACCCAAAGGAGAGCTCGCAAGAGTATCCGCAGACGTAGCCTTTCGAACTCATGACCCTGTCGAAGCGGTACAAATCAACATCATGGGGTTTTAGTAAGGGTAAGAGTCCCATATAACCAGCCAGGCTACCCCTGCTCGTTGATATAATTATGATTTCCCCATGTAAAAAAAGGCCGTGGTTTAGTCGTAAACACAATCCAGAATATCCTAAAAATTTAAACAGGTGTGAGTAGAGTAAGTGTAATCATATTTAGGACCAGTGGTTTCTCGTAGCTTCGCCCGAGTTTCACTGACACTGAGGTTAAGACCTATAGTCATATCTGGATTGATAATAATTTTATAGCTTGTCTTCTACCTTATGATATGAGAAAATTCAGTATGTATTATACAAGAGAAAGATTATGCTGGAAACTGGACGTTCAGCTATGATATAAATGTCGTCTTAATTTGCATGATTTTTGTCGAAAAGCAATATTGGCCACCAATATTTTGACATGACAACCATCTTGACTTTGCTGTCATTGTAAATTGTAATAGACTTTCGATCTAGGTATGAACTGGTAAACCATTTAGCTATAGCGTCTACCATCTGTCAATAAAATTCTCCGGAATAAAAGATGAACAAAGTGCAGTATCATGTTCAATGCAGATGCTGATAAAATCTTCAGCGTTTTAGAATACATTTTTGTATAGGCATTAGTAGAGATTGACAAACCGTTATTATAAACTTTTAAAACCAGATAGGGTGAATCTCGTGATCAAGGCATTTGAAAACGATGCTGAAATATCGAGCGTCGGAATAAAAATGAAATTACGTTATAAATATTCCATTTTAAATAGTTTAGGGAAATAATTTAATATTAATACTAATAATATAATATATTATGTATGTAAATCTTGTGACGTCAGTATAAGCCTTTTGTGTCAGGCCTAGGCGACTTGAGCAGGCTTGAATCTGAAGATCTAAACGTACATAGTACGTGAAGTATTCCCAAACCATTTACAATTTGTTACGGACACACGAAGCTTTTCTCTAGAAGATATAGGGTGGCATGTCATGATAAAATAAAACAAATATGGATTGCGATTGTTTATTCTCAGTACATTCAAAGCAGCGCTCCGTGCCTTTACCCTATCTTAAAATTATATTTACATTTACCGAGTACTGGCGTCTTTTGATTACACTTTAGGAATATGGGTTTATATAAATTAAAACGTGCTTATTAGTAAAATTGGCCTTGCCAAGCGGTTACTTCAACTGTACAAACAATGAAAACTCCATATTAAGAATCGAACGTGTCATTTGTAGGCGCCATCTTGTTTCATAGAACAAATTCAAATTCTTTTTATAAAATGTCTTCTTCATTACAAATTCATATCGTTGGAATGTGAATTGCGACTAAATGCTTTTATGATTATAATGGACTATTCCTTGACTTTTTATACAAATCATTACTAATGCATAAAAATGTAATTTTTGAAGTGGGAACTTCTTTAGCCACGTTGAGTATTTTTTGGTAGGGGAAAATCTTATAGGTTCGTATTGCCGACATGCTAATGTGATATTATGACGTCATTATGAAATTTTAAATTTTAGTAGGAATTATAATTTGAAATTTTATAATTCTAAGTTATTAGTTGTCACTTCTATCGGCAGTCCCTATTACTGCCATTTTTTTATTCCATCAGCTGCTTTTAAATCCTGTTAATATTACAAAAGTAATTTTATAAAATTTTTTGTACCTAAGTACATGTTTGTTATAATTATGCTTAGAGGTGAACGCACAATTATTATCCGAGCCGAACGCGTTGAACAAATCAAGGCGGATTCCTTCCAATTTCAGGCGATTCGAATTTCGATGCTGGCAGGCGTGTGAAATTTCTTAGGATTTCGTATAGTTATTTCTAAAATTTGTTTTGTTCGACTCGGAAAAGTGTGCCTTCATCTTAAACAATTATGGATTTACATCTTAAATAATTTACGGCGGTAAGTAAGCAATAACTAGTTTAGAATATAATAACGCTATTACATAAGCCTGGAAAAAGTCAGCATAAACTGAGAATAATCTCTAACTTTTTTATCTAAAGCAAAGATAGAAGTCAATGGTTGACTTTCCCTTCTTTTTCTATCGTTTTTCCAACTATCAGAACCATTTAACATAAAGTGGCATCCTTAGTTGCTACTCAGTTAAGTAAACGAGATATTCTCGCAGTTTTAACTTACTATCCGGATATCTCTTGAAAAACAAATAGTTTTAAACTTACTAGTGTATTACCATTAAAGAGTTTTCACTGTTTTATTTTAAGTATGACGCGTTTTGCTGTAGTCTCGAGTTCTTATATTTAGTACAAAATATGTAAATTATTTTACGAAATTTTAAATAAGTATTTATATTAACTTCTTCATCTCAGCCGGATTGTTTTACAAAAAGTAAAAACCCAAGTATAATGTATATACATTCATAATTTTATAACAAATTAGAGAACAATAGCAAAACGGACCCTACGAACATTATAATAAATACTAGTATAAAATGTGCACCATCCATATATTATTGTATGTTGCCGGATAAAAATATATAATTTGTTTATTTCTCTACAAAATGTTCATTTAGAATTAGTTGCCTATCTAAATATCACAATGGAGAAATTTTAAAGAGAAACAATATTCTTTAATATCTCTTACATATAATTGTTACGCTTAGAGCAGAATATTAAAAAAAATTAAGGCTAAAACGGAATAATTATCACATTTTGAACGAGGCATTCGTTGATAATGTCGAAGTACACGAAATGAACAAACATGGTAATTATCCCGTTTCAAATAGATTTAATAATGAAAATGTTAATATAATTTAAAATATTGTAAAGAAAATTCATTTTATACACATCCTTTGAATGTCTTCAATGGAAATGTTATTTATTAGGCCACATATCCACGGTTCGTGAGACGAACTTTACGTCGCAGAATTTCTTCTTATCGATCTTGTTTCATAGGTTACAAGCGTATGGTTCAAGTGTAACTTTGCTTCATTGTGTATCTGTTAATAAGGGTACAAATAGAAGGAAAAAATATTTATATCAACACCATTAATAGTCTATAACTAGACGTAGGGGTTTTTCAATGAATTCATAAAATAAATAAATTAGAATTTAAATTTATATTTACCCGCGGCAACAAAAAATTTACGAAAAGTTAAATATTACCAAAATCCAAACCTGCGTTGGTAAAAACTTACAAAACATAGTTAGTACAAGTCTTAAATAAGACAAAAAATGTTTACAATAATGGTAGGCTATTAGAAGAATCCAATAAAATTTCTCCACTTGAAATCCTTAATTAACCTCGCGATATTGTCATAACTTTAATACTAACTTCACATTTCCAAAATATATAGTCCACCTATATTTCTTACAAAAAGGAGGCTTGAATATTTCAAGAAGCTTTCATCAATATGTGTTCTGTTAGATGCGATCCTACGTTTGGAATAATGTCGTCTTTCACACTTTTCTTATCTAAGGCGCACTTTTTGAGTCCTATTTCTGATTTATTGTGTGTTGTTTTTATTTGAGTTGACACGGAGATGTTACGTTTCTTATTAGCACAGTCTTTACACGGACTCTTCCTATCTTCAGATATGTTGCTGGTTCTATTTGCTTCTGTCACTGGAACGTTTTCTTTACTTGAATTTGTTTTATTTAAAGGCACCGCTTCTAATTGTGTGTAGTCGAAGCATGTTGTTGCTTTCTGCACAAAAAGTGTTATTTTAAGCCATTTTGTATTATTATTACTTTCTAAACGTTAGAAATAAATAAGATACCTACACGATGTGAGTAATTTTAAGTAGCATTACATTTTGAAAAACCTAATCAGCGGAAGAAGATATACAATATAAATAAATTACAAGATCTGTAGCTGTCTCGTAAAAGATTATAAGGGAAAGGAAAGACTAACGAAATCAGAAATAGAGTTTATGAATCATAACATGAAATAAATGGTAGGACAGAAATAAGAACAAAAACATGCCCCAACAATTTTAACTAAGAGTATTAATAAAATATAAAAGAAATAAAATAAAAGACAGCTTAAATTTCATTGGTGTTACTTACTGTTGGGTTAACAGCTTTCGAGTATATCTGTGCTCGACCTTCCAGCTCCATTTTGAGCCTCCAGTCCCTAAGATACATGTGTGCAGCCGCACTCGGCCAGCCTCTCCTCCACGTGTGCCATCTGATAAATAGTAACATGGCGATGTGAAAAAATGTGGTAAAATAGGGGTGGTTAACTAGTAACCTAATTAAATCAAAGATCTAACTAGATTTAGACTAGAGAAGACAGATGATGATCTAGTTCAGTAGTAGAAGGGCAATGTTTATTCTCATGTTTTCAGAACCTTAATAAATTGGATCAATATTCTTCACTCCTAGATTTATTATTCTTCAATGAATTTATAAGTTAAGTTTGTAGTTGTTTGATACTTGTTTCGAATAGAGTCGCAAAGCCAATCTTAGTTCATAATTTAAAATATTCGTCTGTAAGTACATCAAGTACTTTTTGAATTATTATTGACAGGGACGGATTTACCCGTGAATATAAAAGGTCAAAAAGGTTGCTCCAAGTAGCACAGGGTCCCCTCAAATTCCCCGTCCACTCCCGATTATTGACGTAAAAAATTACCAGTTTACCAGTAGGAAAATTCCAGTTGTAAAGAACAGTATCATTAAACATAATACTTGTAAAGGCCAAAGAAAACAAACAAAAAGGAGAAAATAATACAAAACTCCTCATTTAAATGATGCTTATTAAGGAACATTTTTGTTCCCTGAATTCTATATCAAGTTTTTGTGTTTTTAAATTATCTGAAATTCTTTACCTCGTTAAAAGCTGTAAAATTCTTGACTTTTGCCCCAAGCTTCTGTACATTAGAGCTGTAGATCTCAATGAAATGAGATCCCCTCGAATCGGTTTCTCGATGTTTCGATTGTTAAAACTGAGCCGGGTTGCTTCAATGAAAAATTTGGACGCTGGCCCGGGTAAGCCTGTTAAAAATTACACTTTATTATTTATGCGTCTGGAAAATTAAGAATGTTTTGTATTGTATATATCAATATCAGTACCTCTACCATGAGTTTTGTAACAAGCGTAAATGACATAACTATAGTAGTTACGTAAAACGCAACACGAATAGAAAACTAAGGTATGATATAGTTTTCTATTCGTGTTGCGTTTGCGTTTCATGGTAGAGGTAGACTAGGCATGTTGCTCATGGATTAATCAATCAATCGATATCTTTCGACGTTTGTTTTGTTTTGATAGTAAGGAGATATATAAGAATTGGATTGAAAATAGATTTGTACCTTCTATTAGCTTTAGCTTTAGCTATTATATTCATCTCATCTTTAACATCATTAAGACCTTTTTTGTTATCGTAATTAAACGCTTCAAACATCATTTATACGTTAGTTCAAAAATGCTGCATGTGTTTGCAGAGATCAGTCAAAATGAACTTTTCTTAAACATAGTAATACTTACCTTTACTTTTCAGCCAATTCCCGTACAGTATATAATGTTCCCAGTTGTTCGGCTCGAGCTCCACGAGGCTGGTGAGTATCTTCTGCTTCTCTGATTCAGGCTTCAGGGCCAGTAGTTCGACGTGCGCCTGAACGAAACGTGGCTGGAGGTGTATACATCTCTCCAACATTCTTATTGCTTGAATGCTTCGACCGCTTTTCCTATAGAGAATTGAATTTTAGCGAATCCTTTTTAGCGAATGTAACTTCGAATTATCTGTATATTTATAAAAACATTTTGTAACTATTTCTCCTTCAAAGATATCTAATCTGGATATTGGCCTTTGTTAACATATTATGGAAAGACTTTTGGTAGTTAAGTCGCTTTTTGGTTCAAATATAAAAACTAGCTGATGAGGCACCTGTTTCTAGTTGGGAAAAGCAACACATCGTACGCAAAATTATATGTATTGGTTCTTTTATCACGCCGCAAAAGTACTGTACAGAAATGTTGGATTTTTGTATAAACGCATTAATGACTGAAATCCCTCCTCAACTCACATCGTATGGAGTATCGAAATCGTATAGAAGACTAATTTTGTGGTAACTACCGTCGAACTTGGCCATAAAAGAGTAGCAGCGGGAATAAGTGGTAGTGGCCTGCCAGGATACTAGATTATCTCCGATAGTACGTACTTGTAAAGTTTTGCCAGGTTGTAGTGCGCGTTCACGTGATGTCTGTTATACTTGATGGCCTGTAGGAAGTGGTGCTCCGCGTGGTCGGTGCTCACTAGCGTGCCGATGTTGTTGTGGGCGCTCGCGTAGGCTGGCCACAACCTAGGATGATATGTGGTTTTGTATGGACGTTTTTGCGTTTGTCGAGCAGGCAGGATACGTTACATGATGATGATTAATAAGGGGTTACTATACTGATTGTTTCCATTATTTTCATGATAATACAACCGGAGTGGACATCTATTGTAGTATATACAAGTGGAAGAGAATGGGCTCGGTATTTATTGAAGTGTTTGTCCAGCAGTAAAAAGGAAAGTTTGATGATAATAAAATATATTTATTATAATTCGTTAATAAAAACAAAACGTGGTCAAAACTACTAAACAAGTCAAAAAATCGGTTAACGTAAAGAGTAGAATGAGATACTTAATTATTTTGTGTTCGATTATTTATAATATAAGTGTCGATTTCTGTTCTTAGAGTATGCCTCTGTAGATCCCTATAAGATATTCATAGATTCATACACACGAGAAAAATTACAAATATTATATCCATCAAATATTGAGTTATTATAAAATAAAAGCATCGATTATGAAGATAGCTATGTTAGCTAGATAATTTTGGCTTCAGCTTCATTTTACATTGGAATGAACTGACAAACCCTTTTAGAAATATAAATCGCTTTGAGGATAAAAATGTTCTTAGCAACCGTAGCCAACGGAAGGTAAGTTAAGAGCAGTTTAAATGTTCCAACTACAATAAGGCCGACTTCCAGAGCTCAATAATTGGAGGAACCCTTTGTTCTTAAGCCAGGCGCTTATAATAGTGCATTTAGGATAAACAATGATTATAGTTTAAGTGGACTAATAACTTCTCTCAGGCAAAATAGTGATTAACAATCATTATATAGTCATGGGTTTATTTCTAGCCCATTTTCTTTGTGAATAATATAAACTACTACTTAACTGTTGCCCGCAGCTTCGCCCGCGTTAACTTAGATTTACAGCCATATCATATCATTAGATCATAAAAAAATAAAAACAAAAAAATATATTTTAATAGTTAAAAAAAATTAAGGGGTGGACCTTCCTTAACATTTAGAGGAATAAAAAATAGACGTTGATCTATTTCAGACCTACCCTATATGTATACATAATTTCATGAGATTCGATCGAGCCATTTCGGAGGAGCATAATTACAAACACCATTACACGAGAATTTTATATATTAGATATTCTAGGAAGGTTTTTTTACCTTGCATACACAATATGTAATTTAATTCAAACATTTTTTGATAAAAAAATTCTTCCTATAAATGAATACTTTGCCATAATATACTTATATTGACCAAATTTACCATCCTAGATTAAACTAATACTAAATAAGACACCAAATAGTTAAACTAAACAAAATTGACACCAATTTAAATAGTTTGACGAATTCTCGCAAATAGTCCCCATACCTTAGAGCTTCTTTGTAATGTTTGATGGCGTTGTCTTGCTGCTCCGTTTCTCGTAGGAAGTTGCCAAAGTTGTAGTGCAGTTTGGCATTCTGCGGCAAAGTCACTAAATCCGCCCTGAAACAAAACACATTTTGGTAATTAAGTCCCGTCTGCGTTTGAACAAACGTTTAATGGATCAAATGATGAGCTTTTAACGGCTGAACAGATTTTGATAAAACATGTCTAAAAACAACCGTTAGAAAATTCGCTTTAAAATAAACCGCATCCACATCAGTTCCAAAGGTTACCGATATCACGCAAAGAATAAGCTCGTTGGCGTGACAGTGGGCTGGTCACACACTCAGGAGTTCGGATGGCCGATGGACCAAAAAGGTTCAAGAGTGTAGGCCGCGTTTAGGTAGACGAAGTGTTGGTCGGCCATTAAGGTGGGAAGACGATCTCGGTGGGATGCGAGTGGCAAGTGATCGCCGTCTTGGCGTTCCTATGTTCAGTAGTGAACGGATATAGACTGATGATAATGATGATGAAAACAGTTCACCCGTTTGAGAACTTCGGAAAAGATTTAATGGTAAAGCAGTATTTTTATATTATTTTAAAATTTATTATATTTATTAACAGTTTCCTAAGACCTTAAATTTAAATAACTTATCTTGGCTGTCTGCTGAAGATACATAATATTATGTCTCGATGATGTCTATAATTATTAAAACACCCGCTAACTTATCCTACTTCTTAGGAAAATAGAAGCATAAATAAACAAATGAAGTTTATGCATGAAAGAACCTTTTTACAATTAAGAAAAATATACAATGATGCGGTAAATAAAATATGTAATTCTTGAATATTGTTATTTATTATACCTCAGCAACGTAGCTCGGTCTTTCCAATCAGCGTTCCTCCGGTACGTCCTGGCAACCCCACTGGCTGCGAGCACCACCAGTCCCACTACAAGGAGGACCTTCGACCCAGGCTTCGAGTACCACATCAGTTGGACTCCATACGCAGTAATAATAACACTGCCTACACTGTTGGAAAACAATATTTTACACGTAAAAACCGAGTAAAGAACTAAGTTATCAATATTTTGAGTATATATTTTTTTTAATTCTCACTACAACATCTTAATATATTAAAACGAACCCCAAAAACATAATTTCAACATTATTTAAAAATCCCGGACTAATTCCTATAAGATATTTTTTGTTCTATTAAATCATGGCCTATTCTAAATATTTCAAACTCTGCAAGTACATGTAGTACCAACAGAACTTGTAAATCTTACAACGTTTTTACGCATTGTTCTTTGCAGGCTTGAGAACTGGGCTAGAATTCAGACTCGTTCACAATATTTAGATGTAACAAATAAAAACTCACGGTCTAGGGGCATAAGTACCTATATTAAAAAATAGCGTTGGTATTTTAATAATAATTATTGCATACCCTATGGGCTACGACATTATTAATTTTAGACAGGGCGTTTTGTTAAATTATTTTTTATACTTGAAAATAGCCAGTCACAAGCTATTGGTAAAATTATTTTTAGGTGTTCATTATTGATTAACTATTTTCAAATTGTCTGTCACTATCAGCTGTATTTTACTTTATTTAAAATTGTTTTTACCTGGGAATATATAAAACTCTTTCAGCAATTACAAAGCCAACGGTGACCAGGAGATTGCTGGCTGGCACGAATGGTATCACCAGAAAGAGGAGACCGATGACAGCTGGTGTATGCCGCTGAGTCTAAAAGAAAAGATGTAATACAAAAATTATACAAGTGTGAGATACAAAGTAGGTAAATCCTCTTATACATGTCAAGTCGTGTTATTTGCGGACAGCCATGTCCGGATTGATGATCATTATTTTTATAGCCTAAGTTACTCCTTATAACATAATCCAAATACAAAAGATAGTCAGTGAAAGTCCCGTCGAAATCAACCCAGTCGTTTTAACCGTTTTTAAAGATTAGCTGGAACAAATAAGAAATAACAAATTAGCAACATTCATAGAAAAACATTTCTGGATTTGAACCAACACCTCCATTCCTGTCACTCGGAGTACACTGTATTGTTTTGAAATCTTACCCACCTAGACTAATTACGAACTTAATTATGACATAAGATACACGACTACGTTAAATATAATTACAGACGATATCGTGCGAATACGTAATGTCAATTAGGTAACAGGCCTAATTTATCATTATCAGCATTGTAATCATCATCATTGTCATCATAATCATCATCATCAACAACATCATCATCATCATCATCATCAACATCATCTATAAATCCCGCTACAACTCTATCAACTAAACAAATCTATAAAATCTATAAAGCTCGAATTGGCGCATGAGTACCGAAAAATATTCCACCTAATATTTTTTTAATTATTTATACACTATGTCTGTCTAAAAGTTTTTTATATCTTATATTTGCCAGAAATGGATGAATTAATTTGCTATACATAATCATTTGATGATGATTGTTCGTTTTAATAAAAAATATTCTTTATTCAAACCTAATATTTATTATTAATTCCTCGACGCGTAAATTCGATTTGCGGCCATTTTTCATATTCCCGTTGTTAATTAATGGTCTCGTAGTGCCAAATTTCGGCGACATAGATCAATGTTAAGCGCTCTATAGATTTTAGTAATGACGGCGTAAACAATTTCGGAACGCCAATAAATTAATGAACTTGTGATTATCTAAAAATACAATTTCTTGCGTATAATAAATTTGAGGTGTAAGGTTAAAAGGTGTGAAAAACTTATATTTTTGTTAAGATAAGGGTGGCATGAAGTTCGTCAGATCATATTAGGACAACGCAGAGACAAAACCTAATATCAGAATTGCTAGATTTTTGTGGAGGATAACTGTGTCTCACATCAGATAAATGACCTAAACTCTAGTGTCTGAACTTTGATACTGAAATATGATATTATGAGAAGTAGCATAGATTAACATACATTTATAATATTTTCATCAACACATTTGTTGTTCCACGCTATAATACTTTCGTATTTATATACAATTTTAAAGGTTTGCAGATTCTATGAACATATAATATGTACCAAGAAAGTAGAACCTACTTTCATGATCATCATCATCATGATCTACAATATCTGGACTGGAGAGACTGGTCAGAAGAAAAACTGCCGATAGAATTAAAAACTTACAGATAATTATTATAACCCTTGTCACGTACATTCTACATAATTTGTTGTCCTTTTAAAATTACAGGTGTCTCTTTTTTCGTATAAACACAGCGACACAATTGTCAGCAGTAAAGAGAGCAAATTGTATCTTTCTCGCTCGGGCACACTCGGCGGTCCCGAGTTCTCCCAATCGAGCCTTTAACACTCACAACCTACAAAAATATATATGCTGTGCGCTAAAAGAAGTTTTCACTTCAAAAAATATATCTTTTTGGGTAGGCTAAGGTTCCACCTCAAATAGTTGGGACGAGAAGGACGATACAGACGTCTAGGAGACGGATCGAGCTGGATCCTAGTTGCGCAGGATCGTTCATATTGGCCTAGTATATAATATTACAAACACAAAAACCGGACCAGTTATGAAAATATTACCTCTAAATCCATGACACATCTGTAGCACAGCAACAGGAGAGCGCCGAACGCAGCGCACGTGAGGAAGTTGCGAGGGTCCCACCCGCTAGTGATGAGTGGCACGGAGCCCATTTGCCAGTCGTGACTCAGGGTCCAGGGGCACAGGAGCAACCACCAGTTGAACGCCGCCAGGTAGCAGAACGTCATTAATCTGTAAATAAGTCTCATTACTTATAAGGTTTTGAGGGAAAAGATAGGAAGAGAGGGAGGGATAAGGTGGACAAGAGGGTAACCTTTTTTTTTCACAGGTAAATCCTTATGGATGCAGCCAGGATCTTCGGGTAGATTCTGACCCAATGTGGGACACGCACCTGGGAGTGCCTACCCTAACTAAAACCACTGCGAGCGCCTTCAGCCGCTTTTTGAGGGTCCCGGATATGCAGGCAACAGACAGGATCACCTCAGTGAGAGGCTGGCCCTGGCGAAGGCCAGACTACTCCTCGTAGAGGGGGACTACCCGGCCGCTACTAAGCAGTCCCCACGACGTCGTGCCATACAGACCCAGGTTCCCATCCTGGGCCCAACACTAACACAGGGACGTTACTGGAGGCGCATTAAATAGCGCCTCCTACGCTACGTCACCCGCGGGAGGAGGCCTCGTCGGCGGCCTCCTCTCTCATCCGCTCGTCGACCTCCTTCTGGGACATCACTGCCTCGCAGAAGGAGACCATCGCCGTCCAGGACTCGTCGTCACCGAGCATCGCGGTGATGACGCTCGGCAGAGACAAGTCCCCTCCGTTGACTGATGTCAGACTGTGACGCAGCGCCGCCCATCTCGGGCACACGTCGAGTGTGTGCTGGGCTGAGTCCACCGCCGCGCCAGAGAAGAGGGTAACCTGGGTAGGCTTAAGATTGAAAACTTTACTTTTCTTATCCCGTAATAGTTGTGCTTAGTCAATTTGTTTTTGGTTTTAATAATCAAATCCTCTCCTTTTTAACAGACGTCTAAAAAAGGAGGAGGCTCTCAATTCAAACGTTTTATGCTTTTTTTTTTCAAAAGAATATGAGGCAAGGTTCTCAAGCAGATCAAGAATATAACCATGATTACTAAAAGTTCATAACCGGCTTAAATATATCGCTTGTGAAACAGATGCAAATCGTTAATTTCTAGCAATTTCCACCTAGTGAAATATCTCTCCTGCATTTGGACTGTTATTACCAGTTGGAACGTGGCAGTTCGGAAATAGCTCTAAAAGTAACTTTCCAGAAAGTTCCGAAAATTCCATACAAGCGTACGTGGAGAGATTGCCATCAAATAAACATTTCACATGCCATCATTGTGATGGGATTGGGATATTTGGGGAGTTTTATTTATGGGAAACTGTTGATATTTATCTGTAATACATACAAACCTTAAAAGTTTATGGAATGATAGTAAGCTCAGAGTATACATAACATATAGAGTGCGAGTGACGCCGCTTCATTGTGGCGATCGTAAGCAGATGCGTTATTATAGATATTTATCTATAGTAAAGCACTGTGAGAGTGACGTTCCATGCGTAATGCATTTAAAAAATCTATATTTTAAATTCATAATCATCATCATGCTGGCTGATGGTAATCAGCCTCAATCCATCCACTGATAAACATAAGCACTAATCAATAAACGCAAAGACAGTAATGTTATTGCTTTCTTTTATTTTGCGCCCAGGAATCATGGATGGCCGATGGTGCAATAAGGTTCTAGAGTGGAGGCCACGTTTAGGTAGACGAAGTGTTGGTCGGCCATTAACCATACGATCTCCGTGCGGTGGCCGGTCCGTGTTGGATGCGAGTGGCAAGGGATCGGCCATCTTGACGTTCATTGAGGGAGGCCTATGTTCAGCAGTGGACGGATAGAGGCTGATGATTATGATGATGATGATGATGATGATGATGATGATGATGATGATGATGATGAATCATTCTTACAAATTGGTACTTCATATTTCACCATTTTAAAATAAAAACAAATATGATGAAAGCGCGTATTGATTTTTTTATTTTTTTGATTTTTTTTTCGATTATTCTGACACTGATTAAACGTTTCCAAGACAATGGTTTTGTCTATAATCATATCTGTGCTTACAGTTTATACTTAGTGACGCACGCTCTATATAATATGTATACTCTTAAGATAGTAAGCAAATACTTATCAATAATATAACTCCGGGTAAGTTGGAAATAGGTACAAACCTTTATAGTTATAATATATAAAATATTCTTTTTTTATGTGAATCTAAACCATTCTCGAATCCTCTTGAACAAACACAAAAAAAACATCAAGATCGGTCCAACCGCTTAGGAAGAGTTCAGTGACATACACACGCACAGAATAAATATATATATAAAGATATGAAAAAACAAATTCAACTGGTGTTTATATTCTTCTAGATAGAAATAGTACCAAAAAACTAGACGGATAAGCCAAAAGCTAAAGTGGAAGCCGCAGTTAGGAAGGCGGAGAGTTAGACCTATTTGGAATTACAATATCCCAGACCAAACTAGTTTAATGAAATGCGGAATCCCATTTACAAATACTTTATTTGATAAGTCTACGATATGAAACAACTCCGCAGCACTGATGTACGATTAGTACAATTAAATCTCCTTGATCTTAATATAATCCGGCAGAGTAACGTCCTTCTCAAAGTATACTGGTAGAAAAGCCCTCAACACTGCCATGGGCGTCCTTTTATACCAAACTGACAATAGACAAACTTTCAACTACCAACACCCACAAAATTATTACAATATTTAATTTAAATGACTCAAAATCATGACACTAGATGTCGCATTATCGAGTCAGTGTTAAAAAAATACTTATATGTCCCGACACTTTCCATAAATTACGTTTCTTCAACATTTTTTTTCAGCTATATTTCGTATTGAAATCAAAAATTTTTTCAACTAGTTTACGAGTAGACTACATAATGATGTCATTCATATTTTTTAATATTCAGAATATTTTGTAGTTCTTTGTTCAGCGAACCACAAACATGACTCGCTCGTTACTTTTGCGGAAAAGGGGTTTTGAATATTGGTGATTGCCATTAATGTATTCATTTTTTTAAAAATTCTTTCAAGCTATCGACAATAATAAGAACTCTACTCTAATAATAATAAAAAACAAGGTTTAAATTCTTCATACCTTGCCTACAAGTGGTCATCAAAATTGTTGAAAATTAGTTAATTTCTTGTAGGGACCCCTAAACTTTTTAATTCATGCTAACTATTTTAAGACTGTATTAAGTCTATTTACCAGTAATTACACTACCTATCTTTCTGTCACATGCATGAATGTAAATGTAATTATATTTGATATAATCTATACGTAGTCTATATTTATTTAAAATATGTGAGTAAACCTTTTTTTTTTTATATAGAAGAGGGGGCAAACGGATAGTCGGTTCACCTGATGGTAAGTGAAGAGCGACATCCACAGACACCCGCCACACCAGTGGATTAGCAGGTGCGTTGCCGGCCTTTCAGGTATGAGTATGCTCTTTTCTTGAAGGTCCCTAAGTCGTATCGGTTCGGAAACACCATAGGATGCAGCTGATTCCATATATTAGTCGTGCGAGGCAGGAAATGCCGTAAAAATCGAGTTGTTGTTGATTTCCGGACATCGAGGTGGTGTGGGTGAAATTTGGAGTTTTTCCGCGATGTCCGGTGGTGGAATTCTGCTGCAGGTATTAGTCCGAACAATTCCTCAGAGCACTCCCCGTGGTAGATGCGGTAGAAGATGCAGAGCGATCTGACATCTCTACGCAGCGCCAAAGAATCAAGCCGATTGGAGATAACATTGTCGTCGACGATTCGAGCCGCCCGGCGTTGAATTCGGTCAAATAAAAGGAGCTGATACTGGGGCGCTCCAGCCCAGAGGTGAGAGCAGTATTCCATGTGAGGCCGGATCTGCGCCTTGTATAATTGAAGGAAGAAGAAGAAGAAGAAGGAAGCAGTATTTCATGCCTTCACACCGAAGGCATGAAATACTGCTTCACCCTATTGAGTACGCCGAGTTTCTTCGAGGCTAGTTTAGCCTTTCCTTCCAAATGACCACGAAACTGCACATCTCTCGATACATCGACGCCAAGTATCCCAATGCTGGCTGAGGCGGTTAGGGAAGTGCCTTCGAATTGTAGAGGAACGTCGAAGGGTGATTTTTTAGCAGTAAACGCGCAAATTTGTGTCTTGTCTTGTCAAACTTGTCTCATAATATTTTTCTTTAAACCTACATTTACCTATATGCAAGTATAAAGCATTAACTATTTTTTTTTCTACCTTACAAGTGCGTACACTCGCATGCACCACGATAAAGATTTAAGATGAAGCTTCGTTTGGTTTTATGGCACTATGCAAGGTTTTCGAGTTCCAATCCCATCAAGAATAGAAGTTAATGTTCTATTCTTATCATACGTATGTGACTTGTTTAAGCATTTTCAAACCCTTTCCATATTGTAAAATGACTTGTATATTTATTTGGCCATATTCAACAAAGACCTTAATCTCCTAATCTAGAACGTTCATTATCGGCAAACTCACAATAGAAAACAAATTAGAAGTAAGTCTGAAGTTAGCTGCGATACAATGGGGCATAAATTAATACGAAGTGAAGTTCACAATAGAGCATAAATTATGAAAGTCATTTCGCTTAGAACATTAGGAGCTTTGTCAATTTTTAGACCTCAAATTCCTAGTGAGAAATTTAAATTGCAAATTAAACCCATTGGACGATTTGAATTTGTAATATTTAAGTGCTTGTATTTATTAACATAATAATTTTGATTTTATTTGGTCATTAATAAAATTTTGAATTTATAAACGGCGGAAAAGTATATTTGTTAATAAACATAATTGCAAGGTATTTTAAGATACCGGGGTTGGAAGTTTTTATTTTCACTTGAGGGAAAATTCTCCGCTTTAAATAGATGTTTTTTAACGAATGCCAATTCTCTTATATATTATGTAAACTTACTTATACAATCATTCAAATCACAATACAGTATTAACATATGACCATAAATAATAGTTAAATACTAAGTTAAGGACATATAGGCAGGATATGTACCGCAGGCAGTGGACTCGGATCAGCACACCCTCGAAGTGTGCCCGAGATGGCCGGCGACGTCATGATGTGACATCAGTCATCGGAGGGGACTTGTCTCTGCCGAGTGTCATCACCGCGATGCTTGGTGACGACGAGTCCTGGACGGCGATGGTCTCCTACTGCGAGGCAGTAATGTCCCAGAAAGAGGCCGACGAGAGAGAGGAGGCCGCCGACGAGTCCTCCCCCGGGGAGGGGTGCGTAGGAGGCGCTACTTAATGCGCCTCCAGTAATGCCCCTGTGATCGTGTCGGGTTCAGGATGGGAACCTGGGCCCAGTATGTCGGGCAGTCCCCTCTTACGAGTAGTAGTCTGGCCTACGCCGGGGCCAGCCTGTCACTGAGGTGATCCTGTCTGTTGCCTGCATATCCGGGACCCTCAATAAGCGGCTGAAGGTGCTCGTAGTGGTTTTAGTTAGGGTGGGCACCCAGGTGCGAGTCCCACATTGGGTCAGGATCTACCCAAAGATCCTGGCTGTATCCATAAGGATTTCCCTGCGATGAAAAAAAAATGGATATGTACCGCAGGTAATGATTATTTCACTTCGATTAAGTACCTATTTGTAGTTAATCGATTTGCTGCTGATCCCAAACTGCATACTTTATTAATATTACCATTGCATGGTCATGAATTTTGAACGGAGAAATTGAAAAATATACCATTTGATACCAAGAGCAGTGGACTACTTTACTGATTATATCAAATGTTAATGATTACTTTTGAAAAAGTGCAACTTAACAATAAATAGCCGATTAATATAACAATGTACACACAGCCTACATATTCAAAACAAAATTGATGTTAATTAATTACTATAAGAAATAATTAATGATTTTAATGAAAAATGTAACATGACGAATATATTTTCAGTAATTAGTTAAGTAGGTGAACACTTAGAGTATACATATATAATAATAATATGTTGGGACAACTCACACACGGCCATCTGATTCCAAACTAGGCAGAGCCTTGTAATATAGCAACCAGACAACTGATACATACTTTTAAATTTCTAAATACATACATATTATAGATAAATTACATCCAGACACAGAACAAATGATCATGCTCATCACACAAACATTTGTCCACGACCTTCTGGTTTAGCAGTCAGGGTCACTAACTGATACTTGACCTTGACCAACAGGCCATATATATTATATCTACTCTATAATATATATTATGTATACTCTATAATATATATTATGTATACTCTAAGGGTGGACACTTTTAAAATTTAAATTGTATCCTTTGCAATAAAAACTCCTGATATAAAAATAATATTGATGAGGAATCATACTTATTTTAAATCTATTTACCCGTTTTACACAACAAGACATTTGAATTACCTGACAAAAAAACTTGGATGGAAAGCGGCCGGGTTGTCCTGCGGTGAGAAGGTAGGCCAGGTCCCCTGGAGCAGGGCCAGTCGGAGACAGATCAGCAGCGCCAGGGATACCACCACCTTGATCGTCCTCACCGACAAGCCGGTGCATCTCTTCTCGATCTTCAACGAGCATATTGATCTGATGAAGAAAACACATGTACAGAATTTGGAATGATAAGTTGTGTTTGGGATCAGCTTTGATTTGATAAGTCCTGATGTTCATATTATGTTAGTTAAACTAGCCACTCGTTGATGTCAATCATAACAAATATTCACTGGTTGATCTTGCCATCTTGCTGTATTTCAAAATTAAAGGTAGGTCAGGCATTACAATGTTTGCAATATAATTTTATTGAAGATTTTAAGTAATCATAATAACAATAAACGGGATTTTATCCATGTTTTTCACTTTTATATATTGATTCACTCAGAACTTGTCTCGTGACAAGACATTCGTGAATAATGTTGAAATATCGGGCTTCGCAAAATAAAAGTGAAAGAAATTGTAAATATCGCTTTTTAAATAATTTTAGTAATAATTTTTTGGTATCGTGACTTACTATCTTGTGTCTTCCGATGTGTACTAGATAGTTATTACAATGCTTGTTCTAATTTTTCTAACGAAGTAAAAGGAAGTTGCTTGAAGGGCGAAACGTATAGAAAGGATATAAAAGATAGATATATTAGACATACTACAGAGTGGTACTTTTTTTTTTTTAAATATCCCACATACCCACCCGGGGTCACCCCGGGTGGGTATGTGGGACTCGCTGCACCCGAAAGATGGTAAATGGAAGCAGCTCTACCCACTAAAACCCGGCGAGTGCCACCAGTGCCGCCTTGGTGAGGTGCCCCGGATCTGTTAAGCTAACAGGGCACCTTGACGGTTAGTCAGCCCCGCAAGGGACCGACGCCAACTCCACAGAGGGGCCGTCCCGCACCACAGGACAACCCCTCCCAACGCCGGGACAGTACATTGAGGTGAGGTTCCCATCGTCACCCCTTGGCCCCTGCTCTTTTGTCCCCTCTTCTTATAAGAGGGGTACAAAGAGCCCCCTTGGCTCAATTGGCTTCGCCCAAGGTGCTGGGCACACCCTAGGGTACTGAGCCCCACCACCACGACAAGGCCTGAACCATGGTGGGGACAGAGTGGTACTTGCGCAGACGTGAGCATTGCACTAAGTGCCTTTATCACATGAATAAGAAACTCAGAACTCTAACAAATTTCCTTATTAGACTTTATTTTCTTACGAGTGTAATTGTCGCACTCATTTTCCGCTTTGGCGCTAGTGGCTCTGACGTCACGTCCGCGCGCCATCACCCCACCTGAATCTTCTAAAAAGTCTTGGAAGGGACTTTTCTTAAGACACTGAAGACACTCGGCTCTCGACTGCCGTAGAGGCTACAGTCACATTAAAATAGTTATTATAGGTCTATACTATACTGTATCGTTATTATATCCATATTCTGTTATACTCTGTTATACTGTAGAATCGTAAGTGGTATTAGATAAAGGTAAAGTGAGAAGGTATTAAGGTCATATAATGATGTCAACTATATATTAAATGATTAGTGTCAAACAGTGTTTCCTTATACGAGCAATAATATCAATTATCGAACAAACTTCATACAATGTTATCGATATTTGGCTATTCATGTTAACCTTCAGGCCGGGTCAAAGGCAACATCCACATTATTAGAAATAATATAACATTAAATAGTTGCAGACATTGTTATCATTGTATATTTAATTTACTATTGTATATTGATCATCAAATAAAGGTACTTTTATAAATAAATGAGGACAAATACGAAAACTTTATTAAACTTAGTAATGAACTTATCTATATTGTATTAGAGTTAGATTAGAGCAGATAATTAAAATCCTTTCCTTAAAATCAGAAATCAAAATCATTTTTTATTCAAAATAGTAATAAGTAGTAGCAAATTATTTTTTTGAACGTCAATTGAATCTACCACTGATTTCCAGGCGAGCCCACTGAGAATAATCGGCGAAACAAACTCAGTGGAACTTGTTTTTAAATAGCGCGGAGGAATATTAATGTACCAGGACACTCGTGAAATATTTTTAAATAGATTGAATAGTTTCAAATTACCTGTTTATAATATTGGTATCGATACCTCACAATCATATATGAGCGAGTGTTGATAAGGTTGACATGAAATTTAGAAGAAAGGAGACAGAAGGAGGTCGTCGAGCGGGTGAGAAACGAGGCCACCGATGAGGCCTCCACTCGCGGGCGTCGAGCGGGGGTGCGTAGGAGGCGCTACTTAATACGCCTCCAGTAACGCCCCTGCACTCGTGTTGGGACAGGTTGAGAACCTGTATACTATATTGTTACTTGACCTGCCTTCTTTAATCTCATTAGAGATTCATCTGAATGGTTCGCCAAATTAGATCAGCTTGGCGAG
Source organism: Helleia helle (assembly GCA_963853865.1). Taxonomy (NCBI): domain Eukaryota; kingdom Metazoa; phylum Arthropoda; class Insecta; order Lepidoptera; family Lycaenidae; genus Helleia; species Helleia helle. The sequence continues at coordinate 1,930,775 of OY971423.1, forward strand.
GACTGGCTGCCCTCGAAGCGACGAACTGGAGGTCTCTGACGAGGGAGAGGACTGGCAAAGCCGCCTGAAAAGGCGAGTGCTCAGTCAGTGCACCTTCAGTAACGCCTCTGTGTTCCTGTCGGGCTCAGGGTGGGAACCTGGACCCAGTAGGACACGACATCGCATGAACTGCTTAGCAGTCCCCTCTTACCATGACTAGTCTCAAAAAATGCTGAAGGCGCTCGCCTTCAGCCCAAGGAACCTTACCCAAGGTCACCTGGATGCATGCGAAATGCATTGCGTTATCAAAAAAAAAAAAGATCTCTTACCCAACCGAAAACCAACTACACTACCATGACTCTTCTGGACGTTCAAGAAGACGGAGGGTAGTTAGACTTGTCTGATCTCTTGCACAAGATCTCCTTACAGTGGCCGCTCCTAGATGTATAGAGTGCTCGGGTATCAGACGACCATCGAAAGAGACCAGCAGTGGACGGCAAGAGTTATTGATGATGAACAATAAACCTCCGTATATGAATAATTTGGTAAGTCAATGAACACCCAATGACAATTTGTTTAACATTTCAACATCGGAACAAATTATATGGTGAGATAATTTATCCGCGTTCTGTGATGGAGCGCCATCATTTATTCCGACTGCAATGAGAATTAAAGTACATCAATCTTGGTCGAATTAATGGCGATTTTAGGGTTCCGCGCTTGAATGTAAAAACGGAACTTCATCATCGTCGTCATCAGCCTCTATCTGTCCACTGCTGAACATAGGCCTCCCTCAAAGAACGCCAGGACGAACGATCCTTAAAACGGAACTTACTGAACTGTAAATGAAAACTTTTTATATTAGCGTGATAGTAGAAGATAAATAAAAATATAAAGTTGTACTTTTTGATACTTGCATATAAATCAAAATTTACGGGGATTTAGTGCAATTATGAATTACATATTTATAAAAACGTCTTTTTATTACGACTTTGTACATCAATCTGACATTTTACAATAGTCAGTTAGCTTATGAATTTCGTTTATACGGAACCTTAATCGAGTCTGACTCACGCTTGACCGGTTTTTGTAAATTATTCAAGAGTTGCTAATTATTGAAATTGGTCGGGGAATACCTATGAATAAGTACGTCAATATCATTTCTGATTATGCTATTTTAAAGTTCATTAAGATTGCCGATTGTTTTTACCCGAATACGTTAAAAAATAATCTATACATGTATGTTTGTATCGACGTATTTTCTATATCACCTAAACTGCTCATCCCATTTTAATGAACAAAGTCGTTCATTAAACGTCACTAGAATACTTATACCAACGGTTCCAGGACAAGCTACTGTGTACCGGCGAAACAAACTCAGGAATTCAAATCTTTGTGGGCATATTGCTATCAGGATTGCAATGGGACTATTATAGTCAGCCTCTATTCGTCCACTGTTGAAAATAGCCCCGACTCAATGAACGCCAAGACGGCCGATCTTTTGCCACTCGCATCCAAAACGAGCCGTTCCGTTTAACTCCACAGAGATCGTCTTTCCACTCGGACCATACTTTTTTTTATATTAGTTGTATAGGCAAACTAGCAAACGTGCCACCTTATATATACCACCGTGCCATGGTAAGTGGTCGACGTCGCCCATGAACATAAACTAGTTTACCTGGAACGAGCCCAGGCAACTCATCAATGTGTTGCCTATCCTGAGACATAAGATGTTAAATCTCGGTGCCAGTAATTACACTGCCTGTCTTGCCCTTCTCTCCGAAACACAGCAAAGCTGTTTCACGGGAGAAACAAGCAAGATGGTGATACCCATGCAGCCGAGAGCGCGGCACAGCGCTTCCCTCCCACCGGTATATGTAATACCTACAAGATTTTAGTTCATGAACACTCAGCTATACTCAAATATATATGTACACTACTTATGGTGTAGCGTGAAACAGAAACTAACAAACGTACACAGGGGTAGTTGTGAGTGTTCTTTTTTTTTTTTTTGACGCAGTGGAAATGCTTTGCGCATTCACCCGGGGATGGGTTGTCCCCGGGGATATGTGGGACTCCCGACGCTCACCCAGCGCCGATATACCGCACTAAAACCACTGCGAGTTGCCTTCAGCCGCTTGTAGGGGAGTGTCCCGGATCTGACTAACACAGGACACCCCCCACGACCGGCTGGTTCCCTCAAATGGGTTAACCGGGCTTCCTCCTATTATGGGGGCACTCCGACAACCTAGAGCACCCCCGCCGACGCCGGAACTTCTCTACCGGGGCAGGTACCCAACCTTACCCCGAGTCCCGTTAGATGGGAGGCAGAAGGTGCGCATAGCGCCTCCTCCGCACTCCCGTCCTACGTCGACGGAGCGGGATGGATGCGGCGTCATCCTCTCTGTCCCGCTCCGCGGAAGGCGGCAGTCACCTTCTGCGAAATCATCATTTCGCAGAAGGTGACTGCCGCCTGCCAGGCCTCATCGCTCTCGAGCATGTAGCGCACCACACTCGAGAGCGAAAGGTCCCCTCCAAGCACTGACACAAGATCATGACGCTGTCCGGCCCATCTAACGCACACCTCTAGGGTGTGCTGGGCCGTGTCCTCCACAGCGCCACACTCGTGGCAGGCTGGCGTCGGCTCCCTCCTGACCACCTGACACAGGTACGCACCGAAACAACCGTGTCCGGTGAGCACCTGCGTCAGGCGGAATGTGAGAGGTTTCTTCCGGCGACGCATCCACGCCACCAGGACCGGACGCAGTGCCTCGGCCGTACGTTGGCCGTACGGCGACTGCGCCAAGATTTCCCACCACCTTTGCAGCAACCACTCTTGCCCTAGCCTCCGCACACGCGAGACCTCCTCCCACGTCGGTGTCTCGCGGAAGAGCAACCTCCTCTATGAGCAGAAAAGGTGCACCTCAGCGAGCAGCAACGCACGAGCTCCCACGGTGGATCTCCAGCTAGCGCAGTGGCTGCCACCCAGGGGACCGTACGATAACCCCTGATCACCCTCACCGCTATGACCCGCTGCATACTCCGCAGCAGGGCCTTGTTCCTAGCGGTGAGGGAGTCCGCCCCAATTGGGGCTCCGTACATAGCCACGTACGGAGCCCTGCAGGCGGCTATACTCCGGAGTCTGCAGGCTTCGCTGGGCCCTCCTATATTAGGAAGAAGTCGACCCAGCACTGACGCCACCCTTATGACCTTCGGCCCCAGTTGTTGGAAATGGGGGCCGAAGGTCCACCTCCCGTCGAGGGTGAGCCCAAGATACTTCATAGTAGGGCTCACCCTGACCTCCGTCTCTCCGATAAGGAGCCGTGCACCTGAGGGGGGCCCTTTCCTCCCAGCCCCGCGGAAGAGCAGGGCTTCGGTTTTGTCGAAACGGACCCGAAGCCCCAGTCGCTCTATGCGGCTGACTACGAGGAATACTCCCACCTCAGCCAGCCGCGCAGCCTCCCTGTATGTCCGTCCCCGAGATAGAATGAGTGTGTCATCTGCATAACAGATGACATCCATCCCGGGGAGGAGACCGCTCCGCAGGACCCAGTCGTAGCCGACGTTCCATAGGGCCTAGCCTAGAACCGACCCTTGCGGGACGCCGCACTCAACTCGCCGCCTCACTAGGGACCCCCTTTGGTCCTCGTACACTACTTCTCTATCGGAGAGATACGCCCTCAACAGCCTTCCGAGATACGGGGGCACGCCGAAATACTTAAGTGCCTCCCGTATTACGCTGTGGGGAAGGCTGTTGAAAGCGTTGGCGATGTCCAAGGACACCGCCACCACCACTTCTCCCCGGAGTTCCGCTTCACTGACGGGCAATAGGCCTAGACCAATAACAACTATCAAGGTTTAATAAATACGAGCTTTCATTTTTAATTAAGCCACTAGCTGTTGACCGCGGCTTTGATTACAGCCTATTATTAGCCGACTTCAGACAAGGAGGAGGTTTTTGTAGTTCCTACTATATCTACATGGTGAGCCGCTGCACCTTGGGCGAAACTAATTGATTAATTGGGCAAGGGGCGAAGACGGGAACCTCACCCCATTGTACTGTCCCGACGTTGGGACGGGTTGTTCTGTGGTGCGCGACAACTCCTCTGTGGAAGTGGCGTCGGTCCCTTGGGGGACTAACTAGCCGTCGAGGTCCCCTGTTTATTCATTAGATCCGGGACACCTCACCAAAGGCGGCATTGGTGGCACCTCGCCGGGTTTTGGTGAGAAGAGCTGCATCCACCTATCGTATCCAAAAGCCTATCTCTTAAATTGGACCTGACTATAAGTAATGTACAAATCCTCATTTAAATAGCTTCAGCACTTAAGTTTATCGCGGTCAAACATCGCGACACGAAAATATTATAAACAAAAGTACTCTATAATTTTTACGACTATTGTAATTTGCTGGGCTGTTGATTGTAATTACCGACCACCTGTGTAGTGGTTAAGTGGCGAGTCACTTAGCGTAGTGGGTGGCGCGATCGAATCTCGGCGAGGGCAGATTTGTATGATGAATGTAAATGTATGGGGTCACTATTTTTTTTATGTTATGTCACCATAATGAACATTAACGAGTTTACCAGGACCTACTCCGAACAGTTCTTATCTCCAGCAACATAATCAATCGTATCCTGAGACGTAAGATATTAGTGCCAGTAATTGCATTGCCTATTTTCCCCAACACAGCGAAGCTGTTTCCCGGAAGAAATAAGCAGTAATGTAGTAATGTATGTAGTGTAATGAAGAGTATATAGTGTAATATAAAGTTTGTAGTGTATTTTTATTATTGCAGGGAAATCCTTATGGATGCAGCCAGGATCTTCGTGTGGATCTTGAGCCAATGTGGACTCGCACCTGGGAGTGCCCACCCTAACTACAACCACGGCGAGTGCCTTCAGCCGCTTTTTGAGAGTCCCGGATATGCAGGCAACAGACACGATCACCTCAGCGACAGGCTGGCCGCGGTGAAGGCTAGACTAGACTCCTCGTAAGGAGTAGTCTGGCCCGACAGCTATTAAGCAGTCCCCACGACGTCGTGCACATATACAGACCCAGGTTCCCATCCCGAAGACCCGATCCCATCGACACGAACACAGGGGCGTTACTGGAGGCGCATTAAGTAACGCCTCGTACGCACCCCCGTTCGTCGCCCGCGGGATAAGTTTGTAGTGTATAGTGTAATGTAGAGTATGTTAAAATTTCTTTAAATGATAGTCTATATAATATTACAATTTAATAAATTCAATTTAACCTTTAATCAAACTTATTACTATAACGTCCGGTTATATCAAGAGATAGATTAGTTATTAAAAGAAATTAATGATTAAAATTATTTAGTGATTCCATTTACATTTGCATTACATTGTGCGAAATAATTTCGGTATTACAATAAGTTTTAGCAAAGAAAATAAAAAAAAATGTACTAGATCTATTAATTATTATTGAAATTTACTACCTATTACGGAATAGTATTAACATTGAAAGACTTTTTTTTTCTTTTTTATGTTAGTTGGATAGGCAAACTGGCAAACGTGTCACCTGATGGAAAGTGGTCGACGTCGCCCATGAACATAAACTAGTTTACCTGGAACGAGCCCAGGCAACTTATTTATGTGTTGCCTATCCTGAGACATAAGATGTTAAGTCTCGGTGCCAGTAATTACACTGCCTCTCTTGCCCTTCTCTACGAAACACAGCAAAGCTGTTTCACGGGAGAAACAAGCAACACCAGTGGGAGGGAAGCGCTACCGGTGGGAGGGAAGCGCTGTGCCGCGCTCCCGGCTGCATGGGTACCACCATTGAAAGACACAAATAAAAGTTAGTAAGTTCATGTCTTTGCTCGGATCAGGCGACTATTCGTTACGTCGACTTAAATTCATGTTTATTCTATACATTGAAATGTGTGTACCTACTTACCTAAAAATAAAAAAGCAAAAAGTGTTTCTGTACAGACGGGCACTCGAAAAAAAGGCTTATCATTATTTCATGTAAAAAAACTAACCCGACCAGTCACAGGGACTGCCGATAGAAGAGAAAACAAAACAATTAAATTCAAATACCTATAATAAGAGATATGACAACCTACCATGAGATTGACATTTCAGTGTGTTTGACGATTTGTAAACAAATGTAGCATAATCTTATATAAATAAATCAAACGTCATATTAACGTCAAATAGCGTCTCATAACGGTGGTAACGGTGTCGCGAATCCAGAGATTTTATCTCATCTAAAAATATGCCTAAGTAACCCTTTAATATACTTGATAATAAGTTTTGCTAGCTATCGAAGAATTTTACTTACCTAAGTAAAATAAAAACTCCGACGATGTAGTGTTTGCGAAGTAAATGCTTTTGAGGAGCGCGTGTACACAATGGAGATTGTCTTGTCTTTGATAATACTATATAAATAATAGTCTTAATATCAATATCAACTTAGACACTTCGTTCTAGCTTAGTAGATTCTCTCTTACACTCACAGAACACCGATATCTTTGCAAGTTTGTATCTTTTTTATGCTAAATAGGTATGTTAACTAGTATACGTGTCGACTGTCGACGTGACGACGAGTCGTGTTGACGGTACGTGGTCAGCGTCGCCCAACAACGAACGGGCTCACCTGACACTAGCCCAGTCACTGCCATGCGATTCTGAGACTTAATTTAATATGTAGTAGGTACTGTTGCAAATAATTACACAGCCTATACAAAGGAATCCTCTCCGAAACACAGCAAAGCTGTTTCAATGAAAAATAAGCAGGATAGTGGTACCCACGCGGACAAGCGCAGCACAGCACATGCTTCCCACCAGTGAAAAGTACATAATATTATTTTAATACAATATTTAAAGCAATATTTTTATAAGGAAACAATTTTTTACGGATTTTATCGCTTGGGATCCCATTATTAATATTATCAAATCAAAATCCAAGCATAATATGTTACAGATTAAAGATACAGTTAGCACTTTCTGCGTAGTTAGGACTAACCAAAATATTGATGTATCATAGGGTAGTTTCGAATAACTTTGTGACATTAGGACGTATGACACCTCAGTCCTCCCGTGACAATGGTTGCTGTAAAGTATCCAAAACTTCGGGCTTGTAAAAATCTTAATAAACCGCGATAAAATCCGTAAAAGAAATTGTTTCATTATAATGAGTGAAATTCGCGTAAACATTAGGAAGCAATATTTTTTAACAATATTTCAATATAATATAGAAAACTAGCTAAAAAGTACCGTATCAATTTCAATAAGAGTCAGTAATATCAATTCGTATTCTTGTTATGTTCATAGTGATAAGGGGTGTAATAAGACGAGACCACCACAACCCGGTTACCAATCGACGGGTCGTTAAGTAAACTGCTTTATATAACTTGGGTATAACTTAGTATCAAGTATAATATTTAAGTTACTTGATAGTAGTTTGTAAGAAGTAGTGTCGTGCTGCTTTGCATCCGAATTGAGTTGACACGACCGGGGCGACTCTCGCTCACATAACACCGGCGTAAAACAGCTACGCTGTCGCTTTTTGTGGGGTTCGTGAGTTTCCGGTGGCTCATTAGGGGGATAGAGTATTAACTGGCACTCTATTGTCATGCCATCTCTCTCTTTCTCCTTCTCTCTCATTGGCCATCTTTACAATACGTATATTCTTTACTAACCTTTTTACAAATGGCCAGCATCTGTAGAAGTCAATAGCCAGATTCATCAGCAGGATTGTGACTCCAGTCTCCTTCGCCAGCATACTGAGCGCTCCCAGGACAACACTCAACCACACACTCTTCTTGTTACTTGTAGGTCTGTAAGTGAAAAACGCATAAACATCTCATACTAACTACTTATATAAGGTACTTAAGGCTTACTCTCTAACTATAAGGATAGTTTTTTAGTGTCATCATCATCATCATCATCATCGAGTAAGGATGAATTCAATCCTACTCTATAATAACCAAAACGATAGACAGACAGTCCGTTAGAAGCAATTAAATATTTATCTCAACATTGCAAGCCCAGACCGATAAATCTAAAGCTATATATTGTATAACTAAGACGGATAATGCAATGAAGGTAATAATACGGGGTCATAGAGAATATCAAAGGTACATTAGTACCATAGCAATCAAAATGTAAGTAAATACAGGGAATTTGTGAGGTGCTTTGTCGGGTTCGTTCTGCATAAGCAACGCTTACTCAGTGAGAATTTTGAGATGATTCTCTAAATGAGAATCTTTAAACATCAACGTTTATGGATATGGATTTAAATATTCCGTGAACTGGATCAAAGTTATTACTAAAGGAAATAATGATGATAAGTTGATATTACTATATATCGCACCCTCCGGCGAATAAAGTCGCAAAGCCAGATTACGACTTTTTTAATGTTATTGCATAAACGTATTCTACGAGCCATAATACATATCTGTAATTTATTTCATATTTTTCGTTGCAGTATTAAAGAAGTTACAAGAAAATATTGCTTAATTCTACGGAAAAAAAAATTCAGGACAAAAACAGCAATCTGCCCTTACTGATACATTCTATGTGTACCAAAACAGCAACCTCCATTACGACTTTGGTGAAATGTGTTGGTCGAATTTACAGTAATACTACATTACAAAATATTGAACAGCTCACTCAAACAGTAAAATAATATTATAGCGTTTTGTTCGTAAATAATTGTTTCAGTAATAACCTATTAAGGAAGCAAACAATATTTTTATCGAAGCGGACACACAACTACGCATAGACTGCCCTAGGAGGATACCGGTCGCAAACACCGGAGAATCACTCTCAGACTTCTGGACTCAGTCACAGACAGACTGGACCTGTACCTGAGACTGAAAGCCTGGGCAGCCCCCCGTATTTTGGTATACATTAACTGTCCGAGGTAAACGGAGCAATCGGCAGAAGTTCTCTATCACTATGACCGTGGATTTATGTTACATTGGGGGGCTTTATACAAATCTAAACGCCGTACACTACTGCCTCCAGACGGCGAAGTCAACCTTGCCCTTTTTGACTGAGACACAGATATCCTATCCAGCTGATAATTCTTATCTCTTCTATACAGGTTACAAATAAGAACACTTTTTGTACCGCGGGCTGGAGTTTGCGCGTACGTCAGAGAAGATGTCTGCTTTCGTCGTCATGGCAGTCTTGGATATGGAAACCTCTCCATTTTCTGGTTGCGCATAGATAGCGACGACCATCCACACGTCTGCCTATATAGGTCTCACAGTGGTAAATGTAAATGGCTACACAGGAACACGTCCACAGGAACCACAGTTGTAGCACGGAATCCGTGCTACAACTGTGGTTCCTGTGGACGCTCCACTTGGCTCGTCAGGCCACTGTCTGGTTCGGATTTCTGTGCCAGTTATATGCCCATCATGGCTTCTTTTTGCGGGCTGCAGTCACGTTTGGCACCATAGGTGGTGATTGGAATGGGATGCAGAGATGGTGCTGCAAGCCATGGAACTTTTTTTTTGCTCTGCAGTCAGCAAATCCCAGCCGTGGCTTGGTTGATCCTACAAGATGGCTACACGTCATAAGTGGGAAACTTACCGAGCTTGGGTCAATGCATCGATACCCCAGGGTGTAAATACCAGCGAATTAAAAAATGAGTAAGTATAACTATGCCTCCAGGTCGTTCATAAGAAGTTTTACTAAGGCAACAGCGGAGTACGTGAGCAGAATTTACAAGCAATTGGTCTAACTTCCTTCGGGAATTCGTGCATTTTGGTCGTTCCTTTGGCGAATGTCTGTTCAAGGGTATGTTTGTAAGCTATTGTTACCATCACTGCACATGAAGGACGACTCGTTGGCCCATACCGCAAAGGATGAGGCTGACCTTCCAACTCTCTTGTTGTTTCCATCTCCACTTCGGATACCCGAGAGAAATACCACCGACGATCCCTCGGAGAGATACTTTAAACCCGTATGCCAGAAATAATTTTCCGACAGAGCTTAATGCGCAAAGCCTTCTTTTCGTTGGGCATCTGTTAGTGCTACGAACTTGTGCTTCTTAGTTGGAAACCGTCCTTCGCGTTTCTTACGGCACTCTTATTCATTGGGCATCGTTCCATGCTCGTGGAAGACAGCATTAGCATCTGATCCCTAAGAAAGGGGACCACTCAGACCCGTCCAACCATAGACCAATAGATTTAACTGCCTTGTTCTCAAAGATTATGAAATGCAATGTTAACTGCCAGCTTCGCCAGCAGCGGTATTCAAAGGAGCGCTAGCAGATTAGCGATCATCAATATGGCTTTCAACGGAATCGCTCAGCCGGTGATCTTCTAATATTCTTAATACAGCAATGGGCGGAGGCAGTTGAGAGCAAGGGGAAGTGATGGCGGTTAGTTTAGACATAGCAAAAGCCTTTGATTAGGAATGGCGTAAAGCACTTACATCAAATCTACCGTTCTATGAAAGGCTTTTCAAGAAATTATGTAAATGGATCACCAGTTTTTTGGCAGGTATGAATATCAGAGTCGTTGTCAACGGTACATGTGTTTACCTACCTTGTTTCTTCTACATGCACTTCATACGACAGCACCGAAGATACATAGGCCATTCTAATATCTCTCGGGAACAAGTCAACGAGTGTCGGAACAAACTAGTGTCTGAAATTGAGTCTCTGTTAGCCAAAGTCTCAGAATGGGGGTGACTCAAATAATCTAGTCCAATTTAACCCCAAAAAGACATAAGTTTGCGCATTTACCGTTAAAGAAACACCCTTCGTCGTTCCCCTCCCATTTGAAGGCACTTTCCTAATCACCTCAGCCAGTATTGGAATACTTGGAGTCGACATGTAGAGCAATGTGCAATTTCGTGGCCATTTGGAAGGAAAGGCTGAATTTGCCTCTAAGAAACTCGATGTGCTCAGTAGGGCGAAGCAGTATTTCATGTCTTTCCTCTGCCAAAATTATACAAGGCGCAGATCCGGCCATACATGGAATATTGCTCTCATATTGATATTCAGATTGTTCTTCTGAGTGTGTGGACCAGCACACTACCATTACAACGTGCTTATTCTTCGGGTGATATTGGTATTCGGTAACGTTAGTTCTCTGGCGAATGTCTGAGGAATCGACCGCCTTAGCGTTTATTTAAGGGGGCCCATGTTCAGCAGCGGTCGGATAAAGGCTGATAATGATGATTATTTACATCGATGTCTCGATTAATTTTGCTCTTCATGTTCGTAGAGGAATATTTGCTACAGTGGGAAGAATAAATTAGTATTTTACAGCTAATGTTATTTACCAGAATAAGGAGGTAATATGCAAATACAAAAAGTGGCCACTTCAAATGTACCGAGAATAAACCCGTAATGTGATCTTACTGAATCGCGCATGCATGTAAAACACAACAAATAAATCCGCAACATTTTTTTACGTTAAGAATTTAATTTCGATATTACGACGAATAAAGTCGTAATATGACATTGCGGTACCGAAAAAAGATAGCGATGTCGGTAATTGACATTTTATTAAATATCTGATATGGTATTATATTTAGAATCATAATCTTTTAATATTGTAGCTACAAAAAAAAAACCTTTAAATGTATACCTCAACTACTTATATGCGGCTAATACTTGTTAAGTTATTACGAAAAATCAGTTTTTTATTTTTCCTGAACAATTTACTTTTTTGTATTACGACTTTATTCGCCGGGGGGTGCGATATATACCTACGTAGTTTTAAAAAGTATTGTCTGGTAAAGCATGCACTTTTTTGTTTTTCGTTCCAAAAAAGTCTTTATAATATCTTCTTCCACTCTTTCTTTATATCTTCTAACATCTTGCGCGCCACAAGAACACCCTTTTTTTTGGTTTCGCTGGGGAATGCATTCAAGCATACCACCAGGTCCGGGGGGGGCGGAGGATATGTAGGACTCGCTGCGCCCAAGAAGATGGTAAGGTGGACGCAGACTCTACCTACTAAACCCCAGCGGTGTTCTTCTCCTCGTTTGAGTGATCCGGCGCGAGAGCTGTGGACGTCCGTACCGGGCCACAACGGTGTGCCATACGGCACTCTTCTCTGGAGGCGGGGAGTGGCATCCCCTCTTCCTTCTCCGCTTAAGGCACACTGAACACACAAGGGTGCCTTATAGTGTATAAGTAACCCATGGACGGAGGGTTGAGCAGTCTTGGCCTAGAAGAAACCATTGTGCTTGCAACTTTGCAAGCCACACAAGGCCAATGTGTTGAGGCATAAACCAATAATATACCTACCTTTGTATTAATGATTTGATTTGATTTAAACCTTGATATATAAAGGTAGAAAAACAATCAAAAACATCACACAAGATACTACATCAACATTATTATGACACATGCAAAAAATATTATAACAAAGCAAATCTCATTTTGCCCGTTCATTTTACTATAATACTCCAGAGGAATCGCTTACCTATGGTAAACTAAAAGCGAGGATAGGAAAAATATGCAAGCCAGCATATCCGCCCGCCCCACCACCCCAGCTACCTGCGAAAATAACAATTTGTTTATTCTATTTCTCCTGGGGATTAACGGGATATATTTTTTCAACAACATAATCTAATAATCTCAAAATGGCTCAGTGGTTATGAAATATAACGAGTTTATTCATCAAGATTTAAAGATTCCCGGTGGGAGGGAAGCGCTGTGCCCCACTACTGGCTGCATGGGTACCACCATCTTGCTTATTTCTCCCGTGAAACAGCTTTGCTGTGTTTCGGAGAGAAGGGCAAGACAGGCAGTGTAATTACTGGCACCGAGACTTAACATCTTATGTCTCAGGACAGGCAATACATAGATGAGTTGCCTGGGCTCTTTCCGGCTGGGCTGGTTTATGTTCATGGACGACGTCGACCACTTACCATCAGGTGGCACGTTTGCCAGTTTGCCTATCCAACTAGCATAAAAAAAGATCGACGCTTAGGGTACTTCGTAGCGACTATAAACTTGGAGGAAGAAAGTAAAAAAAAGTATCCGAATCGACTAGAAAAATATCAATAAATCGCGATAAAATCCGAAAAGTTGTTTCGTTATAATTCGTGAAATTCGCGTAAACATTATAAAGTAATTTTCGATTGTTATAATGTAATAAAAAAGATGGAAACGTAAAAATATTTAGATAGGATAGTAAGTAATGTATAATAATATAGTAATAAGCCTACTACCAAATAGTCAACGCCATCCATTCAAATGAACAAGTGCACTTGTAACCCTTGTGTGCAAAACCCAGGTTTAAACAAAGGCGTTGCCTGTTTTAAGATAAAAGACGATGAATTTCGACAAGAACTAAGCCTACAATTCAAATAGAATCAAAGTATTAGCGGCATATGGCGGTTTCCTATATGACGTTACTTGTAAGCACCTAAGTGTAAGTAAGTATGAAATAATATTTTACTCACCTAAAAAGAAGGCAATATAAAATTGTGATGATAATATTTTGTACTCTCTCTATAACGATGATCATCAATCATGATGGTGAACTCAGCTGGGGCGTCGTGATCAGTGATAATTATTATCATCATAATCATTAACATCTTAAAGCATATTTGACCTTAGGACTTCACCTTCACAACCTTGAAAGTAAAATATCAAGATTGTTTTTGAAGTATGATTGATTACGACGCGTTACATTGAACTGCTTTCAGTATTTCATTTCTCATCACGAATAAATGCCATTAAATGATTGTGTGAGGCGGATTCGAATCCAGTTGCTTAGGGATAAAATATAGGACGTCCCGGCTATGCCACGTGGGGGGAAAGTACGTTGAATATTGTAGATGGAACATTTTACTGAAAGAAGACATTATTTGAATTAAAAAAAAAAACAATTTAAACTGCACTCATATATATTTAAATAATTACATGGTTGAACCGGGAATAGAACCCGTTATATGATAAAAATTATTACCCTGTAGCTTTATCATACGGATCGAAAGGCTTCATCATAACGATAATTTTTTGCTAAATAACATACTTTCCCTAAAGACGAAATTCATCAATATAACTGTTTTCTTCGTGGCTACTACACAAAATAAAGTAGATTAGATCCGTTCTTCAAAATGACAAAACGAAACCCTTATTACTACGATGTCTGTCCGTATGTCTGTCTGTCAAATAAAACCTACAGAGTACTTCCCGTTGACATAAAATCATGAAATTTGTTAAGAAGCTAGGTCACACAACATAAGTATTCAAGAAAAGATCTGAAAACCGTTATAATTTATTATATTATAAAAACCGGCCAATTGCTAGTCGGACTCTCGCACGAAGGGTTCCTTACAATTACATAATATACAACATTAGACACTTTAACAAAAAATATGGTTTATGTTTATGGAATTAAATGTTTTTATATATTTGAGTTGATTGAATGAAAGGTAAATTGCGCTTTACAATTTATACGCATAAAAAAAAACTACTTACTAGATCTCGTTCAAAATAATTTTCGGTGGAAGTTTACATGGTAATGTACATATATATTTTTTAGCTTTATCATTCTCTTATTTTAGTAGTTACAGGGGGGGACACATATTTTACCACTTTGGAAGTGTCTCGCGCGCAAACTATCCAGTTTAGGAAAAAATAATATTAGAAACCTCAATATCATTTTTAAAGACCTATTCATAGATGAGGCATCTATGAATGGGTTGGATGAAAAAAAAATTAAGTTTCAGTTCTAAGTATGGGGACCCCCAAAATTTATTGCTTTTTTCTACTTATGGGTAAAAATCTTAATGCTTAAAAAATTAAATTAAAAAAAAATTTAAAAAAAATCCACACCGGATTGATGATAATTATTTTATAGCCTTTTTTTTACGCCGGGAAATGCTCTGAGGCATCCCGCCCGGGGAGTGGATCTCCCCATGCGGGTATGTGGGACTCGCTGCGCCCGAAAGATGGTAAATGGACGCAGCTCTACCCACTAAAACCCGGCGAGTGCCACCAGTGCCGCCTTAGTGAGGTGCCCCGGATCTATTAAGCTAACAGGCCACTAGTCAGTCTCGCATGGGACCGACGCCACCTCCACAGAGGGACAGTACAATGGGGTGAGGTTCCCATCCTCACCCCTTGCCCCCTGTTCTTTTGTCCCCTCTTCTTATAAGAGGGGTACAAAGAGCCCCCTCGGCTCAATTAGATTCGCCCAAGGTGCTGGGCTCACATTAGGCTACTGAGCCCCACCGCCACGTCAAGGCCTGAACCATGGTGGGGAATTATTGTATAGCCTATAACACTCAGTGTTAACGTAGCATTGTAATAATCCGTACCATGTTTCAAGCCTTGTCGTGGCGGTGGGGCTCAGTAGCCTAAGGTGAATCCAGCATCTAGGGCGAAGCAAATTGAAACGAAGGAGTTGCTGTTTGTTAGAAACATTCATAAGGAAGCCGACAGTGAAAATTGTATCAAAATCCGTTGAGTAATTTCAAATGTCGACGCAATGAAAATATATAAATAAATAAATCGTGTAATTACTGGCACCGAGACTTAACATCTTATATCTCAGGATAGGCAACACATAAATGAGTTGCCTGGACTCGTTCCAGGTAAACTAGTTTATGTTCATGGGCGACGTCGACCACTTACCATCAGGTGTTACGTTTGCCAGTTTGCCTATCTAACTAACATTAAAAAAACAGACCAACACAAAAAGCGACTTTAATTTGTACTATGTAAAGAAGATAACATTAAAAACAATCGGTAAAGTTTCATAAAAGTTAGTTATAAGTTTTCACATAGGTACATCATTTATAACAGCAATAATTTTTCTTTCAAAACATTTCTTGCTTTTTCTGACTTTGTTATTCTCAATAGATTCATCGAAAATTAAAAATAAATTAATTGTGAAATATTCCTACGTGTACCTTCTTATTTATTCTAGCAACTGTGTAATTATTGTCCTAAGACCTACAACTTACAATGAAAAATAACTTTGAAATTGGTACCGATGTTATAATTATCTATGGGCCTACGCAGCCTGAAAACAAAGGCTTATTATTATAATAAACTAACTGTTGCCCGCAGCTTCGCCCGCGTTAATTAACTCAACTTAACTGTTAGTCACAGCGTGATGTTATATAGCCTATAGCCTTTACAGCGCGAATAGTATATTTTAGCTACTTTCATAGCATTATGTCTTATGGCATACTTTTATGGGAAAATGCGGCCGACATAAACAACATTTTTGTGCTGCAGAAGCGGGCTATTCGTGCAATTTACAAGTTGCCTCCCTATTCATCTTTGAGAGAAAAATTTAAAGAAATAGGAATTCTGACTGTCGCCTCTCAATACATCTTAGAAAATTTACTGTATGTCCAGAAAAACAAAATGAGTTTTGTAAGAAAAGTGACATCTATAGTAGGAATACACGTAATAGACACATGTTACATGCACCAATGATTAGACTTTCGAAAGTAAGCAATTCTTTTAAAGGCAACTGTATACGCTTTTACAATAGGATCCCAGAAAACGTTCAAAAGCTCTCCATAAAAAAATTCAAAAAAGTTGTCAAAGAGCGTTTGTGTGGTAAAGCATATTATAAAGTAAAAGATTTCATGGAAGATACCACACCCTGGGAATAAGGCGTTCCTCCCGGGCATTTCAAGATAAGATGTTAAAATTGTTATGTAATACATATTATTTGAAAATATTAGTTCCACTGAGTTTGTTTAGCCGGTTCTTCTCAGTGGGCTTACCTTGGAACCGGTGGTAGATTCAATTGACGTTCAAAAAGATACTGTATTAGTACTATTTTGAATAAAAAAAATTGATTTGATTTGATTTGATTTGACTTCCTCGATAAATGGGCTATCTAACACTGAAAGAATTTTTCAAATCGGACCAGTATTTCCTGAGATTAGCGCGTTCAAACAAACAAACAAACTCTTCAGCTTTATAATATTAGTATAGATATACTCCATAGTTATCAATCCCCTATAGTGTATAACATATTTTATTCCCTTGCAGTTTTATTAATGTTTCACTTGGGAGTGGCAAACGTGATAATTCCCAACCTAAAATTGCCATTGGAATCTTTACTGAAACACCGATGCGTCCGACCAACCATCCGTCTGTTGGTCTGTCACATCATCTTTTTAAGCAGTAATAGGTTATATATTTTTAACATAAAATGTATTACTTTGATTACTATGATAGAAATGAATCTCAAAAATGTAAGAATGATTCAAGATGCCAAAATATGAAGGAATATTTGTTTGTGGTTATTGTTAAACCCAATAAAGGCACAATATAACAGTATTAAAAAATATGTAGCGTTCAATGGGATATATACTACCATAGCCTACCTGCACAAACCTTATATCGCGAAATTTTGTAATTTGACAATAAATATAATAGATGAAAATAATATAGAAGATTCTTATCGATTCTTTAATATTTTTAGCTTGTAAAACGTACTTGATATGTTTGTCATGATCTCTGTACATAATATTTATGCATCCGACCTCTCCGCGTGACCCCAAGACCTTATTCTGAATTTTCATGACCCGAGTGATGGTGAAACGTGGGTTGAATTCATGGTGGGAAATCTAATACCCTTAAGTGAAACTACACACATTTGCAGTACAGGGGTTTACTTAAATAGTTGAGCGTTATTTACTTAGTGTTACTAGTAAATATTTAGTTTCAATTTATCATAGGGGATACTTTAATATGTATTTAAATTTGAAAATATATTATAATAATGAAATACAATAGATAATAATACGTCACGGGTTACACTAGTTCAAGACATACAAAACTGGCCCTTGATCAGCAACTTCATTACACATTACTGTCCGCGCTTAGATTTGAACCTTTTTTTTTTTCTTTTTTTTTTCTTTTACGCCGGGAAATGCTCTGAGGCATCCCGCCTGGGGAGTGGGTCTCCCCAGGTGGGTATGTGGGACCCGAAAGATGGTAAATGGTCGCAGCTCTACTCACTAAATACCCGGCGAGTGCCACCAATGCCGCTTTGGTGAGGTGCCCCGGATCTTTGAAGCTAACAGGGCACCTCGACGGCTAGTCAGTCCCGCAAGGGACCGACGCCACCTCCACAAAGGGGTTGCCCCGCACCACAGAACAACCACTCCCAACGTCGGGACAGTACAATGGGGTGAGGTTCCCATCCTCACCCCTTGTCCCCTGCTCTTTTGTCCCCTCTTCTTATAAGAGGGGTACAAAGAGCCCCCTCGGCTCAATTAGCTTCGCCCAAGGTGCTGGGCTCACCCTAGGCTACTGAGCCCCACCGCCACGACAAGGCTTGAACCGTGGTGGGGCTTAGATTTGAACCTGTGACCAATGCGAGCCGATTCTTCTTACAGTAAAAAAACTATCGTGTTCATCAACAACATTATTGTCACTACTGGACATTGTATTTTTTTCAAGACGACACACAAACAACCTGGCAATATACGGAGATTGCCGTCCCGTCTTGTTGGAAGACCTACCCGCCGTCATCACCAACACACTCAATAGACGAGCGGCTTCTTTTATTCTTTTACATTTCTTAAATTTACTTTCGTTCCAAGTACCCGTAACACAAGTTCTTACGAACTTACCACGCTGCTAGGTTGACGTGGTGTAATTGTTGAGTAACATTATTTATTTATGTTGCTGAGAAAGTCTACCCGACCCGCGACCTCTGCGAGCTTAATGAGTAAATACTTATATTTACTTAAGGATACAAAATAAAGTATACCGCTTCAGTATGCACCGGGTGCACCGCAAACAACAGCGCTGCGAGCGCCGCGAAGGGCCGCTGCAGCCGCGCCACCGTCACGCACGCGCGGGCCACGAGCGCGCAGCACGCGGCGTGCAGCACCACGTTGCATGCGTGCCACCACCACGGCCGAAGACCTACCAGCGCGTAATTTAACCTGGAGCAAAGTAAAATAACTTTAAGCACACATAAAATTATAGTGAGACACTTGAACATAGGCTTGAAACTTTTATAAATGTAAGTATACATATAGTCAAGATATAAAAAATAGGCTTGATACTTTTATAAATATAAGTATACATATAGTCAAGATATTAAGAAAATAGGCTTGATACTTTTATAAATATAAGCATACAATCAACACACTTCAAAATAGGCTTTAATTTGATTGTAAAACCTAAACGAGGTAACCTAAAGTTAGTCCTAATTAAAACACACACCAAGTTCACCTAGTCCCTCCCGTAAGTCCTAGTCCAGTGAGTGACGAGTGTAAGGAGTACAGTATAGTAGTGAATCTAGACCATTCTCGAACGCACTTGCATACACACAAAAAAAAACAACAAAATCGGTCCTGCAGGTTAGGACGAGTTCAAAGATTCACATTAACAAGGAATACATGATTCGGTAATGGCATGCTAATTTACAAAATACTTCCAAATAGGTAACACAAGTGTAGCATAATCTTTTACAACCTACATAATTATAGTCATTTGATTGAAAGTAACCTCAATACGCCTTGTAAAGTAATTAATTTAATAATTAATACAACTTCAGCCAAACACAAATAGTGAGTTAGGTCTTTATTTACTCAAAAGTTTCTCTTTGTATTTGTGTAAACTGTAGAGTAAACATCGGCTAGGCGCAGGTATGGCGTACTGTAATATTTATGTTGTTTGATGAAAACTTTGTTTGTACTTGTGAAGTGGCATGCCACTTTAATGTCGTGGGTTTACCAAGGTCATGTAGAATAGAAATTACAAATCTGTACTGCCATCAATTATGAATGTTTCCCCACCATGGTTCAGGCCTTGTCGTGGTGGTAGGGCTCAGTAACCTAGGGTGAGCCGCTGCACCTTGGGCGAAGCTAATTGGGCCAAGGGGGCTCTTTGTACCCCTCTTATAAGAATTGTACTATCCCGACGTTGGGAGGGGTTGTTCTGTGGTGGTCCTCTCTGTGGAGGTGGCGTCGGTCCCTTGCGGGATTGACTAGCCGTCGAGGTGCCCTGTTTGTTTACTAGATCCGAGGCACCTCAAAGGCGGCATTGGTGGCGCTCACCGAGTTTTAGTGGGTAGAGCTGCGTCCACTTACCAGCTGTCGGGCGCAGCGAGTCCCACATACCCGCGTGGGGAGACTCACTCCCCCACGGGATGCCTCAGAGCATTTCCCGGCGTTAAAGAAAAAAAAAATGAATGTTTAAGCATTTATTTTACTCCCTCGAAAACTACGAGACTAAAAAGAAAGATACGTGTCAAATTTAGCAACAAGATATAAAACCAAGGTCCGGATATAAGACATGGTTTTTTACTTTGTAAGTGATTCCATTACACTTATTTACAATCTTATAATTTCATTGTTCATACACTAGCCTTTCGTGTTTTACATTGCAAATCTATGTTTTTAAAGGCAAATCCGGCAGCAGCTTTTCAATTCCTACCCTCCCTTCCATTTCTTCAATCACACATCTACCAAAAAGCAATACTCACTCTAACAACATTCAATGAAAAACTTAATAAATATAAAAGCAAATCGAGAACAATATCGAAGCTGTGTTGAAGTTCGTTTGTAAACTACTCGCACTTTAAACTTTCCAGAACAAATAGAAGGGCACGTTATTGCATCACCAATTTATAAGTTTGTGTGTTACGCCCTTAACGTTCCTTGAACTGTTGGTCCTTATTAAATGTGTGCCTTTGGATTTGGAATATGCAATATTAGATATGAATATGATTAAATATATTAGGCATAATAAACTGAATTTTTGGTCGGCTAGTGAAGGGGCATGCCACTTTGCCCTCCACCATGGTTCAGGCCTTGACGCGGCGGTGGGGCTTAGTAGCCTAGGGTGAGCCCAGCACCTTGGGCGAAGTTAATTGAGGCTCCGAGGGGTTCTTTATAACCCTCTTATTAAAGAAGAGGGGTCAAAAGAGCAGGGGGAAAGGGGCGAGGATGGGAACCTCACCCCATTGTACTGTCCCGACGTTGGAAGGGGTTGTTCTCTGGTGCGGGACAACCCCTCTGTGGAGGTGGCGTCGGTCCCTTGCGGAACTGACTAGCCGTCGAGTTGCCCTGTTAGCTTAACAGATCCGGAGCATCTCACCAAAGGCGGCACTGGTGGCACTCGCCGGGTTTTAGTGGGTAGAGCTGCGTCCACTTACCATCTCTCGGGCGCAGCGAGTCCCACATACGCCTGGGGAGTGGGTCTCCCCAGGCGGGATGCCTCATAGCTTTTTCCGGCGTAAAATGAAAAAAAATGCCACTTTGCCACTTCCAATAGATAAACGTTTTTTGCAAAAGATATGGTTAGTGACACTGAGGCACATACTTTTGAAAGTTGGGAGTTCCAATCATTATTATTGGGATTAGGAAAAGAAAATCAAAATGGAAATTAAAGAAGGGTCACAATTATGAAATAGAATACCGGTGGGAAGGAAGCGCTGTGCCGCGCTCCCGGCTGCATGGGTACCACCATCTTACTTGTTTCTCCCGTGAAACAGCTTTGCTGTGTTTCGGAGAGAAGGGCAAGACAGGCAGTGTAATTACTGGCACCGAGACTTAACATCTTATGTCTCAGGATAGGCAACACATAAATGAGTTGCCTGGGCTCGTTCCAGGTAAACTAGTTTATGTTCATGGGCGACGTCGACCACTTACCATCAGGTGGCACGTTTGCCAGTTTGCCTATCCAACTAACATAAAAAAAAAAAAAGAATACGGACTAGAGATCCTACTCACGTGTCGAAACACAGTTCACCACAGTTTAAAGTAGGCCTAAAGTATTTAGGTCAATCCGACACGCCCAGACCGGCTCCGGCTTATAATATCTCATTTGTATTTTTAGATATTGGTATATGCCAATTATTGTCTTTACCAGAATAACATAGACTAGGTATATTATAATTATTGGAAAACCAGTCAATTGAACCTAAAAATTAAATAAGCGGTGGGGAATATAGGCTTTAGACCTTTACCATATTTAGTTTTAATGCCAATACTGTCGGTCCATCAGTAAAATTGTGTCAAAAAAATAAACAGAATGTCTTACGGGCCCAGGAAATTGCATGTCTCCAGAGTCCGGTAATAAAATGAAAATATATTAAGTTAAAGTTCATCGCGTACAATTTTTAGCGTATACTCTATCACGTTTACGAAGTTTCTGAGCTATCCCCACCTCAATATCCCCTTTCCCCCTCACCCGAATATTATACATTCAAGTTATTTCCAGAATGAAGGTGCCACGACCTTTTTAGTCGCAATTTACTGCCGCGTAAAAATGTCTTGTACATGTATACAGGATAAATCTGTGATGTTATAAATGCGAAAGTAATGCATACTTAATTCTGCGTATAAGTAGCCGATTTGTATAAAATATTATAGTATCAAAATAAATATTTTCCACGTGGATATAATTATATAAGTCGATACAGTTGAATCAAAGAACAACACTTTGTAATTTATTCAACAATCAATCATAAATATGTACATAATGTGTAATCAGTTTTAGCGAAAGAACTTATGAAAATAAGAAGTTAAGTTAAGATAAATATGTAAGATCCAAGTAGGCGAATAGTACAAAAAACCCGAAAGAAATCCTCATATTTTTTAACGCACGAATTTACGTTTTTACCAACACTCACGATATTAATGACAAACCATAATGAAATGTTACAGATATCACAATAATAAAACCAAGGTTCTGAAACAAAATAAAACATGTTTTATTGAAGATTTATAGCTCGATATCAATGCATTTCAAAAGTTACGAGTCCAAGGATTTATTATCGACTATCGACTCTTGTGCTCGAGTGAAGCGAGTTCAGAACAGCCTGTATAAGAGTTGCTTTACTCGGGGGACTGTTGATCAAATGGGAATCAATTTTGAAAATACCTTCCGCTTGTATGACTTATGCTTATGATATATGTATTTTTAGGATTAGTTGGATAGACGAGCATGGCGGCATGTGGTCAACGTCGCCCATTTAGGTGACTAATTCATCCCTCCTTACGGGGAGTAGTCTAGCCTTCGCCGGGGCCAGCCTGTCGCTGAGGTGATCCTGTCTGTTGCCTGCATATTCGGGACCCTCAAGAAGCGGCTGAAGGCGCTCGCAGTGGTTTTAGTTAGGGTGGGCACTCCCAGGTGCGAGTTCCACATTCGATTAGGATCTACCCAAAGATCCTGGCTGCATCCATAAGGATTTGCCTGCGATAAAAAAGGTGACTCATTTATGTTTCTCACTCTGCGATGTGAGATGGTAAATCACGATGCTCGTAATAATACATCCCATACTCTAGTTTCATGGTCTTCGTTTAACTCGTTTAACGTTTTGGCGACCTCAATCACTTATCATTATGTGGCTCGTTTGCTTATCTAAGTAATAAAAAAATATATAAACGATATAAGCCATTTTTAATTAATACTCATACAAAGCTAAAACAGCATGCCGTGCGGGGTGTTTCTTTGGCAGATAGGATTCGTAACGAAGACATCAGCCAGAGAATTAAAGTTACCGATATCACGCGAAAATTAAGCTCGTTGAAGTGGCAGTGGGCTGATCACTCAGGAAACCGGATGGCCGATGGACCAGTAAGGTTCAAGAGTGGAGGCCGTTCGGGTAGACGAAGTGTTGGTCGACCATTAACCAGGTGGAAAGACGATCTCTGTACTGGATGCGACGACTGGTCCGTATTGGATGCGAGTGGCGAGGTATCGGTAGTCTTGGCATTATTTGAAGGAGGCCTATGTTCAGCAGTGGACGGATAGAGGCTGATGATGATGATGATGGAAGTCAAAAAACGAACTTGTTAGTTTGTCAGCTGATTTATATTTATTTAGCATCACTTCAGTATTCTTACTCTATTCTCTTATGTTCATTTCCAAGATGTTATAATACCAAATTTTATAGATTTAAATTAAGGTAGTAAAAGTGTCTCGCCAAATATCGAAATCAAAAGGCGAAAAGGTGTGAAAAGCTAGCATTTCTTTATAATATAAGGTTTTTTACAGTGCAGTCAACAAACCGGCTATAACCATTAGGCGCTACGTTCCTAATGCGATATATTTTTTCTATGATAACGATAAAGACTTTTCGTCACGCGATAATCTCGCGCAAAATATATTTTATGAAAGTAATGTGACGGGGAAATACTAATATCGGTTTGTTAGTTTTTGTAGAGTTTTGCAATGAGGAAATTTTTAATGAATCTAAAAGAATGGAAGGGTTATGACTATCAGACTATATGTTCCATCGTTGCAAATACTTATCCGTTTTAATGAATGCAGTTTTTGCGAAATTATCGTCTAGATGACAGACATTTAAAAAAAGATGAGATGAAATTAGCTTCTTCAGACGTGGGAACCGCGCGATCACATGAGTTCTAAGACCGTACGGTTATCGCTGTATCTGAACAAGCCATTATAGTCGAATCAACTTTTTAAATATTTATCTCATGAACGAAATTACTGATGACTGAAAACGATTAAATCGCGAATGTGCGCTGGCCCCTTTGTAATTGTTCCGTGGCTGGCCCAATGGGGGTTTGTGAACTTCACACACCTTCAAAGACTTTTAATCTCATCAGGCATGCAGGTTTCCTCGCGATGTTTTCCTTCGTCGGTGAGCAAGCGATGGTCTCATGTTCATGCACGTAGAAATTTAGAAATACTCATTTCTAGACATCACATATTGATTGGGAGTCAGGATCGAACCCAGACCTCTTGGCTCTCACTCAAGAGGCCGAGTTAGGCCGAATTAGGCCATCGCCGCTCACAACAAAATAATGTACAATTTACACTATTTTAATTATTGTGATTGTAAAATCTGCACGCTGAGTTCATGTCTAAGTAATTGTTATGCATTTTTTTTTTTCTTTAATGATGCATGTATTTTCTTCCTAAATTATTTTACGTATTATCACTTGTTGATAAACCTAAATAAATAGAAAATAGTGTAAGCTGTGAACAACTGAAACTCAAAAGCTTCGCTATTTCGAGCGGGATTAACTGAAAATCAAGTTGTGAAGCCATGGACTAGATAAAGGGTATCTAGGTGACGCTGGCTATTAAAAGTCAATCAACTCGAGCTATACCAGCATCCTCGGGTTGTCGTTTTTTGTCGAGGAAATTGATTGGAAAACCATTAGCACGGGGTTTGAGATAAGCAAGTTATTAACACGTTTGAACATTTTTAGAAGGTTGTTTGTGTGATTCCTTTATATGTTTAGTGTTAGGATTATAATAATAATAATATCTTGGGACAACTCACACACCATCTGATTCCAAACTAGGTAGAGCCTGTTCTTATGGTAACCAGACAACTGATAAATACTTATATATTTCTAAATACATACATATTATAGATAAATTACACCCAGACAGAACAAATGACCATGCTCATCACACAAATATTTGTCCTAGGTGGGAATCGAACCCATGTATTTTTGTATCTCCCTTGAAATTACTTTGCTGTGTTTGATACTGGCTGGCAACTGGCACAGAGACTTAACATGTTATGTCTCAAAGCAACACATGAATGAGTAGGCAAAGCTAGTTCCATTTTAACACGTGTATATATTAGGTCTTTACACTTTTTTTTTCTTTACCGCCGGGAAATACTCTGAGGCAGTGAGGCATTGACACGCGCGGTCACTACACACTAAAGTCAACAAAAGAGCACCTACCTCGGCCCAATTTGTTTCACCCAAGGTGCTGGGCACACCCTAGGCTACTGAACCCCACCGCCACGACAAGGCTTGAACCATGGTGGGGAAGCAACATAGGATGGTAAACTATAGTACCCGCGTGTATGTGGGTATGTGAGACTCGCTGCGCCCGTAAGCTGGTAAATGGATGCAGCTCTACCCACTAAAACCCGGCGAGTGCCACCAATGCCGCCTTTGGTGAGGTACCCCGGATCTAATAAACAACCAGAGTACCTTGACGGCTAATTAGTCCCCCGAGGGACCAACGCCACCACCACAGAGGGGTTGCCCCACAACACAGAACAACCCCTACCAGCGTTGGGACAGTACAATGGGGTGAGGTTCCCACCCTCACCCCTTGCCCCCTGCTCTTTTGTCCCTTTGTACCCCTCTTCTTATAAGAAAGAGCCCCCTCGGCTCAATTAGCTACGCCCAAGGTGCTGGGCTTACCCTAGGCTACTAATCCCCACCGCCACGCCAAGGCCTGAATCCCAAACCTATGAAATTCCCGTTTTGTATGAAAAAACTTAAACATTTTTTTTTATGTATTTTATATTTGTATTAATCGAAGTAATCACCCATGCAATCAATGCATATTTGCCTATGCTGTGGCAGTTTATTGATGCCCTTAACAAATTCTTCATAGGCATTTTGTACTGCCCCTCGGGTATTGAATTTTTTTCCGCCAAGAAGTTATCCAAATTCTGGAAAAAGTAGTCTGTAGGCGCAAGATCTGGTGAGTAGGGCGGATGAAGGAGAGCTTCCAACCCCAGTTCTTGGAACTTGGAGACCGTCTGCTGTGCAGTATGAGGTCGCGCGTTGTCGTACAGGAGCAGCGGAGACGAGCGATTGACCAATGCTGGTTGGAGGTGTGCCAGCTTCTCCATCATTGTGTTCAGTTCTTCACAGTACACATCTGCAGTAATACTCACCCTGTTTGGTAAGAAGCTGTGATGAATCACACCTGTGCTAGACCACCAAACGGTCATTGTTTGGTGGTCTGGCGCTGGTCCCTTTTCTAGGGGTAAGTTTTCGTTTAGGGCATTGTTTAGGTGCTGAACCAGGATCAAACCAACTTGCTGAGCGCTTGCGGTTATCAAACAGAATCCATTTTTCATCGCAGGTAACAATGTGGTTCAAAATTCCTTCATGTGTGTGTCTGTTGAGCAGTGCAAGGCACGTCTCGACGGTACTTCGCGCTGGTGATCATTGAGTTCGTGGGGCACCCATTTGTCAAGCTTTTTTACCTTGCCAATTTGACGCAAATGGACCAATATTGTTTTGACGCTAACATCGAAAGCTGCTGCTAATTCAGCCGTAGATTGTGTATCATCAGCTTCCACAATCGCCTTTAATTCGTCATTGTCGACCAAAGTCTTCGGACGACCGCGAGGTTCATATTTCAGGTCGAAATTTCCAGAAAGGAAGCGAGCAAACCAATAACAGGTGGTGCGTTGGTTTGTAGTGTTAGCTCCGTAAACGTCGTTGATGTTGCGTGCCGCTTGTGCCGCGTTGCTGCCACGACGGTACTCATATTCCATAATTACTCGAATTTTTAACGTATCCATGATGACGAAAAAGATTGAAATACGATGAAAATGTACACTAATCAATAAACAAATGACTACTTTTGGAAAAATAATTCCATGTTTTTAAAATAAAATTAATTTAAAATTTGAATTCTTAGCCAAACAAAAATTATTTTGATTTGAAATGGCCAGTACTGCAGAACGGCAATTTTATAGGTAAAGACCTAATAAAGAATATTCGTGGGCGTCGCTGACCATTTACAATCAAATGGCACGTCTGTCAGTTTGTTCAACCAACTAACATATAAATGTACAACAAAAACAATTAGTAAACGTAGTCAGATATTCATCCGCACCTTAATCGATTGCGAAAAGTTATTGAAACTTGTTTCGTTCCAGGGCTTGCATCAGAGAGATAACAAAAGTAAAAAACAATTTCCAATCTAGCGCTACGTCATAAACTCTTTTAAATTTCAAATTCGCATTCGTACTACGGAGGTTCTGTTTTTGAATATATGTATCAATTTCAAAGAACTTATATCACTAGATAGTGAAATATTATAGATAATTATAATAGATAGATATAGATAGTTTTCTGAGTGAACGAAGGACATCATTTGTCAAAGATTTTCACTGGTGGGAGGGAAGCGCTGTGCTGCGCTCCCGGCTGCATGGGTACCACCATTTTGCTTATTTCTCCCGTGAAACAGCTTTGCTGTGTTTCGGAGAGAAGGGCAAGACAGGAAGTGTAATTACTGGCACCGAGTCTTAACATCTTATGTTAGTACAGGCAACTTATTTATGTGTTGCCTATCCTCAGGATAGGCAACACATAAATAAGTTGCCTGGGCTCGTTCCAGGTATACTAGTTTATGTTCATGGGCGACGTCGACCACTTACCACCAGGTGGTACGTTTGCCAGTTTGCCTATCCAAATAACATTTTAAAAAATACTTAGTGAAAGTATTTAGAGTTTTTCTTTAATAAACATAGTTCTCTTAAATATATAAGACGATAAATAATAATTTAACCAAAACATAAGTCCACATTTTTTTTATGTTAGTTGGATAGGCAAACTGGCAAACGTGCCACCTGGTGGTAAGTGGTCGACGTCGCCCATGAACATAAACTAGTTTACCTGGAACGAGCCCAGGCAACTCGTTAATGTGTTGCCTATCCTGAGACATAAGATGTTAAGTCTCGGTGCCAGTAATTACACTGCCTGTCTTGCCCTTCTCTCCGAAACACAGCAAAGCTGTTTCATGGGAGAAACAAGCAAGACGGTGGTACCCATGCAGCCGGGAGCGCGGCACAGCGCTTCCCTCCCACCAGCGTACTTACATGATTATGTTATTTTTTTTAAATACAAAAAACAAATAGGTTTATATAAATATCCCAGTACAGACATCATGAATCATACAAATTATCTAATTAGTGGAACCCACTGTTCATCTTGTTCATCTTGTTTTCACCTGACCACTCGACTAGTTTCTTTCTTCCACTCCGCCTCTTGTTCAATTCAAGTTAGCCACTCTACCAGTCATGATAATATATCTCTTTCTCCCTCTTATTCAATCGGTATCCTGCTTGACGATTGACATGTAAGATGACTAAGCGTAAATGCATCTGCAACCTCAATGATGTCTAATTGTCCATGACACACAGCTTCGTCAAGTCATCAGCCCCCGCCGTCAAATCGTTCTGTCCATTGCTGAAATGCTGACTTTATGTGATGCCTAGATTTGTGTCAATTCTAGCAAGCAATAAACTGTTACACAAAGCGCTTTAGTGATTTTATTGTATTTCTGTTATATATATATATATGCGGCCCACATAGTCACTACCTAATTTGTTTACTTATGACCTATTAAGAAAGTAAAATAATTATTAAGTTTGGAGTATTTCTGATCTGTGAAACAAAAACAGTAAATTTTATTGTCTTCACTACAATAATAAATTATATTTAATCCTTAAGTGCAGGATCTCTTTTAACAAAAGACAAAATAACTTTAAATCAGTTCTAAGAATAATAAAACATATGGTTTATTATTATAAAGCGTCCATAGATATTATTAAAAACATTTTGTAAAGAAATATAACTAAATCTCAGCTAAAACGAGATTTGATGAAGATAGCATTTATGTGCTATTTATAGTCTGTCGTAATAACAATATTTAAAGAATTCTAGGAACATCTATAACATCATAAGTTTAACAAGTCTATCTGACAGATAATTTGGTGATTTAATTCTACCTAATATATTTTTGATGTATCCATATAAGTAAGGATAGTGCCATGCTGCTTTACAGCCGAATTGGGCTTGCACGACCGGGCTGGTACCTCTCGCTCACATAACACCGGCGTCAAGTGACAGCTATACTGTCGCGTTTCGTGCGTTTTGTGAGTTTCCGGTGGCCCATTTATAGGTAAAAGGAGGGCAACGCATCCGCACAAATTTTGGTTGTGCGGATTTCTATAATAGGCGTCGGTATTTACCATAAGGCTTCAACGGTTCAGTTACCTCCTTATGACATAAAAATATTCAGTTGATGTACTCTCACAATACAGACATATTACAGGCCATGATCGAGAAGGCGGAAGATCGGTCAACTAGATCGAGAGGGCTACGATCTCCACGCGAGGGATCAGCCGTCTTAGCGTTCATTGATATATACCTCTGTACATCAATTGATGGAAAAAGGTTAATACACATTTGATGACACAGGTTGATGATAATTTATTTTTATTTTTTATGTTAGTTGGATAGGCAAACTGGCAAAGATGCAAGCAAGATGGTGGTACCCATGCAGCTGGGAGCGCGGCACAGCGTTTCCCTCCCACCGGTTATCAATAATGATAAAACCTAGAAAAACCTGCTTTTGACGTAAGTACAAAAAACTTAATCCTAAATTTGAAACAATAAAAGCAAATCGGTGGCGTTTCCAAGTGTCAGCGGTTAGGAAATATTAATGCCTTGCACGCGAGCGATTAAACTTTTGCCGCGCCGGCTTCATTAGAGCTGGGTGTGGTGAAGGGTGCCAATTTACAACTAACTCTGTCTGTAATGCGCAATAGTCGCCATTTTTGTGCACACTTTAAAAGAGAATACTAAGAAATAATATAGAGTGCAGCATATATAGTATCGCTTAATTGGGTTTGAAATCCATATGTAGGTATGAGTAATTGGTATGTATTGTCTGAGATTTTATGTAGGCATATTACGAAGTTTCATCCTTCTTTGGATTTTTTAACATTTTGGCTACAGGAAAAACACACAAATAGAACAAAGAATTTCTTTTACTCTACATAATCTAATATCAATTAGGCATGCCTTGTTTAAGAGACTGAACCGTCTCCATTTAGGTATTTTTAAGGGTCTTTAAATTACATTATTTCCCGACTCAGATACCTCGTCCATACGTTGCCCTAAATGCAAGATATGCCTAAGCGTCTAAAATTGCAATACCTGTATGCTGTTTAGTATCATATCAAAATTGCTGATCAGAGAAATAGGATCGTGGTAATCCGGTAGAAATTACATTATCTATTCTTCCCTCATTATCATATCAAAACTGCTTAAAATCAGGATAGTGGTACTCCAGTGAATTTCAATAGTTTAGTTTTAATTAGGGAGTTAATTAAAAAATCAAAACATTCCTGCCATTTTGAAAAAAACACAATAGCACTTTAATTAAAAATCCAGTGTTTTCGTGCACATATTGCTTTGTACAGCAAATCGATTCCCCAAATTGATTCAGTGTAGCCAACGTGTCAAACATGTTTCAATTTCCACTACTGAAATGCAAACTTTAACAAACAATGACAATATCATAATTATGTATATCCAAATTTTGCCATGAATTATAAAGAGTTACAAGAATTATAAAGAGTTACAATTTTTATAAAGTTCAAAATTGAACAATAAACCAAAATTATTACCCAAAATTAATACCAAAATATTTTCTTTTTATGTTCAAAATAGAACATAAAAAGAAAATAATTAAAAATCTAGTGAATTTATAATGTCATTTCAATATTTAGCACTGTTTTCTTGATGATACTTTTATCAAAGATGTTATGTAATTAAAACGTAAAAATTTTAAAGGCTCGCAACGCACCTGCTAATTATATAGCTGTCTATGGATGTCGCGTATCACTTACCAGGTGAAACGACTGTCCGTTTCCTCCTCTTCCATAAAAAAAAAAACTAAAGAGAGGACGTGTCAAGGAACACCCGGATGTAACGAAGTTCCTGTCAATTAATTAGTGAAGGAATTGTAATAAAAAACAAAAAAAGGTAAAGACCTATTAATAAAACACATTACCAACAATTTTTGCAAGTCAAATTAAGTCAACTGTAGGTACGTGGAATGTGTTATAATGAAAACTACTTACATATATAATTTTTCAAACATGTTTAAATTGTATAATTCTTAAAGCATTTATGAAAAATCTGCCAATTATAGATGGCGTGGTACATATATATAATTATTTAAAGTTTACATAAAACTGCCAATAGATGGCGTGGTACATTTATATGTAATTATTAAACGTTTCCGTGAATTTACCAATAGATGGCGTTGTTTGGTAATTGCATGGCGCTATTGGTGACATGATGTTATTCGATAAGGTTTCAAACTTTTATAATAAACACACACTATAGCAAAAAGTGTCGTACCAACTTTTCGTCTTAATTTTTTCCGTCTAGCACCCTTTCGTAACGCACGATAAGGAAACGTCTACGTTCCAATAAGAAGCTTAATACTTTACTACTTTCATAGAAAAGGGGACAAACAGAGAGTCAGATCACCTGCTGATAAGTGATCACTGACATCTATAGACACCCGCTACACCAGAGATTTTCAGAGAGTGGCGGAGCTTCTCTTTCAAACTTTACTAATGTTGTCAAAGTCAAACACATCTTAATAAAGACGATAATATCTTATAAATCCAATCATATTGAACAACGAAAGCCAAACAAAGATTAAAGTTAAGATAAGCGAAGTTCAAAGCCACCGTGGTCGCTCAGTTTAAATACCAAAATGGCTGTCATCGCTGATCGCCTTTTCAATTAAAATTCCAAACTTTGTCCGATGTTACAGCAGTTCCAACTGATATAACAATTTGTACCCACCAAATGTGAATTCTATTATAATATTAATATAGTGTCCAACATATATTTTCTATTATTTAACACACTACATAACAATGAAAAGATATTGTATATTATTTTACATGCCTGCCGTCGGGTTCTCTTCCTATGTCATTATCTCTCTATCTCCCTCTGTCTAATTCTAAGTAAATTTAAAAATCTTCTCAATAAGCTTCTGGTTATTTAGAAAGAGAGATATTTTTTTATAAAGCATTACTCCAGGCATCTAAATTAACAGGCTCAAATTTATGGAAAGAAATAAATGCTGCCTTGGACTGTTTTGTTAAGGACTGGAGTTGAGCAGTTACTAGGTGACTTCTACGTTGATTATTATTACTATTACTTGTTTAATGAGCCCTACATATTTTTACCATCCAGATTTCTTCTTCCCCCATCTACCTTCATCATCATCATCAGCCCCTATCCGTCCATAACTGAACATAGGTATCTTTCAATAAACGCCAACTGGCCTGGTAATCCGACCGGCCACTGCACGGAGATCGTCTTCCTATCTGGTTAATGGTCGACCAACACTTCGTCTAGCTAAACATGGCCACTCTTAAACCTTATTGGCCCATCAGCCATTCGTTCTGCTGAGTATGTGACCAGCTCACTGCCACTTATTATTTACGATTTACCAATTGCATTCTCTTTATTCACGCATAATCGTATTTCAGCCATTTTGTCCATCCAGCAGTGATTGATGCTGATGTAAAATATTGAAACATTCAAAACACTGAACCTCGTATCAACATTGACATATCAGAACAAACAGCTCGACCGGGGTGTAAAAATCGATTTCAATTTAAAATCGATTGGAAACTGGATTCCAATTTACGATTAATTGACTGATTGGATCGGCACTATTTAATGTGTTTCATTGTACTCTATTAGCCTTCTGTCACGATAAGTGCAATGTAATACGTGGTTCATCATCATCACTCTCGACTACTGGTTTCTTAGGGGGCAATCGGATAGTCGGTTCACCTGGTGGTAAATGATAAGCGTCATCCATAGACACCCACTACATCATTAGCAGATGCGTTGCCAGTCTTTTAAATATGATTATGATCTTTTCTTGGATAAGTCGCATCGGTTCGGAAATCCCATAAGTGGCAGCGGGTTCCATATAATGGTCATTATATGGAACAGGAGGGTAATGCCGTGAAAATCGAGCTGTTGTGAATGATATTATTAGATACTAGCTGTTGTCTGAAGCTTTACATTTTATTTTAGATTTAAAACCAGTGCCAGTGTAATTACGTAAATTAGTATTTGTAGATACTTCCGAAGATTACCCCCTAGAAATATATAAACTTAATAACTTTACCTCTATATAATATTAGTATAGACTAGTACAGATTAAATTATATATTTGTTAGCAATAATTCCGCGAACCACGCAGTCTATACAGTAAATGTGAGAGTATACGCATATGCATGCATATAGCACCTCCTTCTTTTCCTACACTTCATATGAGTACACTTGCATGCACCACTACCACGTTTCGTCCCGACACCGAGGCATGAGGATGTAGACTCTACGATTAGCAATCGTTAAAGATGCTGGAAATTACTTCTTTTAATTAATGCTAAGTAATCAATGTTTATAAGCTGCATTTTAGATTTTATCTATCTACAGCAACGATATCGTTATCATAATATTTAGTTAAAGATTGACCAACACTCTGCAATCCCAAATGTAGCCTTCTTTTAACATGCGGCCGTTTACGATAGTTTGGGCAACTGACTAAAACTGAATACTATTTATATTGACAAATAAGCATCGAGAATTTAACCGGATAGAGTAGTAATATGAGCCATAAACTTCCGAAAGTGGTCAGTGATTTGTAACTTATGTAATAGTAATTGATTTGTATGTACGTTCCATGGCCAGTAAGATGATGCTAATAAGTAACGATGACGACGATACTCGTGGCCTTAAAGATTGTGACGATATTGATGATCATAATGGCGATAGATAACATCAAATTTAATTTGCAGCTAAAATTTAAGAACTAAGAAATTGTTCTCTTTTAAGTTCCAGTTATAAGAGAAAATGATATTTTTACCCGTTTTAATAAAAAGTCGTAGAAGCCATTGGACTCTGCGAGGATTCCTTTCAACATGATAAATGACCAGTGGATGCCGGCACTTACTGTTCAAAACACCTTTGTGCTATAGATTATAATGATATATATCTAGTATTATAATGACTAACATCTTGACGATCTAGTTATTTGACTTTGGAAATACTTGTGTACAAACATATTATTAAGTAAGAATTTAAAAAAGCACATAAATATAAATGTAATTATATAGTATATAAATTATTATTAATTGCTAACCGCTGCCCGCAGCTTCGCCTGCGTTAACTTAGATTTACAGCCGTGTTCGGATTGATGATGATTATTTTTATATAAAATATAAATGATACACCAGTGTTCTAATGATATTTATTGAGTGATGCTAATACTGATTAATAATATGAGAACGCGCAATTAATGCTGATAGCGAACTTACTAAAATTGTGAAATAATTCCATATTTATAATATTATTTACGAGGGCATTACTGACGCCGCCCGATGTACGGTCTGACCGTACAGCCGTTAATCCTTTTAACATCAGATAAAAAAGTCAGTCAGTGAAAGTTTCGTCAAAATCGGCCTAGCCGTTTCAGAGATTAGCTGAAACAAATAACAGATTGTCCGTAGTCTGTTGTCCGTTGTCCGACATCCGATATTCGTTATCCGTTATTTTCTATTTGCTATTTGCTATTTGCTATCTGTGTAAAAAAAAAACATTTTTTGACGTAACTAGCGTACCGAACCTACACAACCTACCTACTTACCGTACTACGGTACGGTACTTTTATATATTTTATATTTAGTTAAAAAACTTTTAATTTGAAATACAAGCAGACACTTCAATTATTATATTTGTATAGTACAAATATCTATACAAATAATATTATATTAAAAATTTTAATGCGAAAACTTACATTTTATATTGCTTGCAATTTTATCTTTCATCATATTTGCACATAAAGTATGTTTAAGATTTTTCTTATTATAATTTCCCAATTATGGTCAACAATTAACGTGAAAATTAGGATTGATATATGGTCAATTGTTTCGTCACGAAGTCAATATTCTGATTATTTAGATAGCCTTCCTCCTTCTTCAGTTATAATCTATCGTACTCTATCGTATCTACGTGACAAAATATATCAGATAGATAAATAGAATTACTTTTACAAAGTGGTTGCCCGCAGCTTCGCCCGCGTCAACTTATGTTTACGGACATAACCGGACTGATGATGATCATTTTTATACTTCATTTTTTGTTATAGTTCTAAAGCAAATAAGGCGGCGTTTTCAATGTAAGCTCCCAAGCTGCTTAAAATTTTCCGACTCCTACAATAATTGTCCTTATAATTAACCAATTTACACGAAATGTTGGTAAATAATATACTATAAGTAATAAACTTTTTCGGGAATTATTGTATGCTATGTTGATAACAGCATGAAATCCAGTAGTGTTTGAGTTTATCGCGTATGTACAGACAGACGCGGCCAGGAACTTTTGATTATATTATGTAATGATGATAAGGATAATAACGTATTACTGTAAATAGCTTTCCAAATACCACTTTCTTATTGCCCATTTTTTAAAGTATTAATATGGATATATTCTTAACGGATAGACATATGCCATCGCGGACTTTTCTGTACAACTATTTATGATACATAATTACACCATACATTATTTTATTATATCTCAAAGGATTTAAGGCAGCTTTTTCATTGAAAACGGCTTATTTTCTGCGATTTTTACTTCCCATTCCCGCAAGAGAACAGGGCTAAATTATAGAATTTATGTTATTCTTTAATAATATAATAATAAATCTATGGACGTTTTTACACCACGTCAATATGGCCCCGTGCTAAGTACTCGAAGAACTTGTGTTACGAGTACCAGACAACGGAAATTTATTTAATAATTTTATACTATACATATATTTAAGATTTTTATTATATAATACACATCCATGACCCAGGAACACAGAAAATATTTTTGTTCCCTGACGGGATTCGAACCCGCAACCTCCGGCTTGAGCGCCGACGCGCTTACCACTGAGCCACAGAGGTCGTCAAATTTCTGCTGTATAACCTATATTATTGTGAAGTTTCATCAAAATCCATTTAGTAGTTTTTACGTGAAAAAGCGACAAACATATATACAGGGTGACCTGAAATTCGATACATTCCTTTGAAAGACAGAAAGTAGACCTCATTTACAGTAATATTTTTCATGGCATCCCCTATCCGAAAGTTGATATTTACAAAGTTATTGAAATTTCAAATTTTTTTTCTTTATTTTCGACTTTTTGACTTTGACATGACGTATTTTTAAAAATGTTTGTCTTTTTAGTGATTTTTTTTATGTATTTTAACCGTCAATGAGTCAAATAATATTTTTAAGGAATAAATAGGGACAAACTAACCCAGAATTTTTCATTATGAGACATGAAACAGAATTTTATTTTAAGAAAAATGCACATTTTTCTTAAAAACAGATGATTTTCTTTAAAAAAATGTATCATACAATGCGTACAAATATTCTAAATAACTTCCTTATCTCATTAGTTTTCCAAAAAGGTGCAAATGTCTACATAAAAATATGACGTTGTAGTAAACATAGAAGTAAAATGAAATAATGTCTAAATCGATTTATTTGCGATAAGGTTAAAATAAAAGGAAAAACTTGAATTTAATAAAGATAAAAATCACACGGGGTCAAATCGGGACACCGTGCTGGCCAAGGAATTGGCCCGCCTCGACCTATCCAGCGATGTGGGCCAGCACGGTGTCCCGATTTGACCCCGTGTGATTTTTATCTTTGGGGTCATATGAAGGCTTTGGTGTATACTACATCCATAACTACTGTAGAGGAGTTCAGAAGCCGCATAAGAAATGCAGCAGAAGAAATCAAAACTAGTCTTACTACCAGAATAATCAAAACAGAGGTACGGAGAAGACTACGGGCCTGTATGAGAAACAGAGGTTCACATTTTGAACAAGACCTAAAGTAGAATATTTATTATTAAATTTAATTAAACATTGATGTTTTTTAAACACAATAAACGTAATTAAATTCAAGTTTTTCCTTTTATTTTAACCTTAACGCAAATAAATCGATTTAG
The DNA here is from genome assembly GCA_963853865.1 of Helleia helle. Classification (NCBI taxonomy): domain Eukaryota; kingdom Metazoa; phylum Arthropoda; class Insecta; order Lepidoptera; family Lycaenidae; genus Helleia; species Helleia helle. The sequence goes on from OY971423.1 coordinate 1,968,278, forward strand.
ACATTATTTCATTTTACTTCTATGTTTACTACAACGTCATATTTTTATGTCGACATTTGCACCTTTTTGGAAAGCTAATGAGATAAGGAAGTTATTTAGAATATTTGTACGCATTGTATCATACATTTTTTTTTAAGAAAATCAACTGTTTTTAAGAAAAATGTGCATTTTTCTTAAAAGAAAATTCTGTTTCATGTCTCATAATGAAAAATTCTCGCTTAGTTTGTCCCTATTTATTCCTTAAAAATATTATTTGACTCATTGACGGTTAAAATACATAAAGAAATCACTAAAAAGACAAACATTTTTAAAAATACGTCATGTCAAAGTCAAAAAGTCGAAAATAAAGAAAAAATTTTTGAAATTTCAATAACTTTGTAAATATCAACTTTCGGATATCATCATGCCATGAAAAATATTACTGTAAATGAGGTCTACTTTCTGTCTTTCAAAGGAATGTATCGAATTTCAGGTCACCCTGTATATCCATACACTCTTACAAACTTTCGCATTTATAATATTAGTAAGGATGAATTTTCAGGAGAACGCATGGAGCAATAAGGTTCAAGAGTTTAGGTTGATTAATTGTTGGTCGATAATCAAGTAGATGGGAAGACGATATCCGTGCAGTGACCGGTCCATGTTGGATGCGAGTGGAGAGGCATTGGTTGTCTTCGTGTTCATTAGGCATATGTTCAACAGTGGACAGCTGATGATGATGATGGATCGTGATATAAACATAGACGTTTCACATATGACGACTGTTCCGTAACTGCAATTTTGTTCCCAACAATTATAAGCATAGCATTTCATAAGTCATTTCACGATTCCTCATATACTTATTTTAAGCTCTCCTTACCATCAGGTGACCTAGTTATCTCCACGAAAACACCTGATAGCCATTATCCTGTAAGGATTTATATAATCCATACTAATGTGTATACAAATGTAAACACGCGTGTTTGCGGCGACAATTTTTCAAAGCCAACGGGGTGGGCGCTCGACTTTTCCCGTGACAAATGACGTAGCTTGTGACTACTGACGGAGTATTCATGCATAATTCCTGAACTCTCAGAGCGTGGTGACGTTTTTCCTAACAATACAATCTATCAAAGTCTGATTTATGCTCGTGTTATCAGTATTTAGATTCTTATTTGATGCCTAAGTACATAAACGACAAGATGGCAGACTATCTAAAAGTAAGTGCCTTTTCACACGTCCCGGTTACGCGGCGCCGGGTATCCGGTAGCGAAGTGTATATATGTATGGCAGCTTTCACACGTACCGGTGCGATTTGCTTACACTAAGGCAAAAGGCACTAAGACCTATGTTAGTGCTCTATATTTTAATAGATACTAACTATATAGACTGGAAAATAAAAACTAAAAAACGTAAAATGCTATGATATGAATAATACACACAAGTTTAAATCATCGTGCCATGAAGCTAGCAACCTAATTAAATACAGAAGACCTAACCAACAAAAAAAAGGCTAGAGAATATCTCAGGATTACAAACAGCTGAAGATAAGTTGTCAACCTCGCCTACGTATGTTCGTAGCCCGTAGGCGACGAGTTTCCTCTAATTATTGTAAGCGACGATGGTTCAGTGGGTATGGGGCTCGGCCTCTTGAGTGAGAGGGAACCGATGGGGGGGAAGCGCTGTGCCGCGCTCCCGGCTGCATGGGTACCACCATCTTGCTTGTTTCTCCCGTGAAACAGCTTTGCTGTGTTTCGGAGAGAAGGGCAAGACAGGCAGTTTAATTACTGGCACCGAGACTTAACATCTTATGTCTCAGAATAGACAACACATAAATGAGTTGCGTGGGGTCGTTCCAGGTATACTAGTTTATGGTCACGGGCGACGTCGACCACTTACCACCAGGTGGTACGTTTGCCAGTTTGCCTATCCAACTAACACAAAAAAAAAAAAAAAAAGAGAGAGCCGAGAGAATCCCTATGTGCACCAGAACATGGGAACATCGCTTGCTCACCGCTGAAGGAAACATCGTGAGAAAACCTGCATGCCTGAGATTAAAATTCTTTGAAAGCGGCATTGGGCCAGCGCATCGGTGAACTATGGCCCAACACCCTCCTCACCTGGTTTCGAGGAGGAGACCCGTGCCCAACCGTGGGACAAATATGGGTTGATATTATTATTATATTATTATAATACTTATTCTGCTACTGTCAGGTGGCACGTCTGCCACTTTACCATTCAACTAACATATAAAATGTCCAGTATTGGACAGAAAAGATGAACAAAGATGATTATGACGAAGAACTTCAACAATGTAAAACAATTTTAAGCTCTTGTTCCAATAAGCATTAGTTTAAGTTTGAAAATTAATATCTACCTAGTGAAATCTGTGACAAATTCAATATTAGCCACGAAAATTAACAAAGCGTTTATGGACACTGTAATAACAGGTTGGGCCCCAAAGTGCCCCACAATCGTTATTTCAATATCATTAATGACAGTCCAGCCCGTGTTAATGATACCGGAACTATTTCCATGGACAAACTTACATTTGCCAGTTACATTGCAACGATTCTAATTATAAAATACGACCGCGGTTTTATTCGCCCCAAAACTAACCTCTATATCTATTGCTATCTAAAGGCCCCGATTACGATCTCTGTAGAGTAGCATTCGTGTAGGATGCGAGTGGCAAGAGATCGGTTGTCTTGGCGTTCATTGAAGGAGGCCTGTGTTCAGCAGTGGGAGGGAAACGCTGTGCCGCGCTCCCGGCTGCATGGGTACCACCATCTTGCTTGTTTCTCCCGTGAATCAACTCGCTGTGTTTCGGAGAGAAGGGCAAGACAGGCAGTGTAATTACTAGCAGTGAGACTTAACATCTTATGTCTAAGGATAGGCAACACATAGATTAGTTGCCTGGGCTCGTTTCAGGTAAACTAGTTTATGTTCATGGGCAACGTCGACCACTTACCATCAGGTGGCAGGTTTACCAGTTTGTATATCTAACTAACCTAAAAAAGCAGTGGACAGATAGATGCTAATGATGATGAAAGGCTACCACACAAAAAAAATACTCCTGGTAGTTGCGGAGATTGACACATTCAAATAAATAATCAAACTTTTGCATCCTTACGTGAGCGACTATAACGATTACGTGAGCCCCATACAGAAATTACGGAGGAGATACCTGCATGCTTGATGAGATTCAAAGTGTTTGGGGTTGTTTGAAGCGTACCCTGGATTGATACAGCTCTAAGGTAAACTCGACACCCTTCTCGCCTGATTCTGAGAAGGAGACCCGTGTCCAGCAATGGGAGAAACAAGGGCTGATAATATTATAATATATTATATAATAGTATAGATTTGATTGAATATGTAAGGTCGCGGGGTCGAATCCGCCAAGGGCAGACGTTATTGTCTGTATCGAGGTTATAGATTATGGATTTAAGATATTTCTTTGATCTAGTGCTTCGATTTAAATTAATAGAGTGAATTTTCTTAATTATTTTTAATCTTCGTTAACATGAGAGTCTATTATTGGATCATTGACCTCGCTCAATGAACACCAAGACGGACCGTTTCCATTATGGTGCTTTCTATAAATATCATAATATCAATAAAAAACTTAAATATTTTGTAAAGAAGCGTTAAAAACCATAAAAAAATATTGAACAAACAATTTGATGCATATTCCAAAATGCGAACTAAATTTCCAAAGAAAATAAAAGCAAATTGTAAAAATAGAAGGCTTCGGATATAATAAAAATGGCCGAAGATTTTAAAATGAGCGTCGGAAATTTTTCTTTAAATTCCAACGATGATAGCATCTGCTGAATTTTAAAATAAATGAAGATCCTAGTGTATCTTTTATGGAGAGAGTATTCTTTCTCACAACCTTTCTTTGTTTAAAATTACTTTCAAAACTTTCAAAATGTTTAATCACGCGAAGTCTTCGTGTTATTTCTTTTCAGGTCGAATAAAAAATTTGCGCCTATTGTTTCTGGACGGGCTGCGAAATTAACGCAACTTCAGGATAAATCTCTGTTGTAATTGCGAAAATACTTATAAACTCATAAGCGGTTGCTACTACTACCACTACGACACTTGTCTTGTATTCCTGGTTTGTCTAGTCTAGTGGAAAAATACATCATCCAGCTTGTACTTCAGCTACGGAAAGGATAGCATGTTAGAAAGATGGGCATGAAAAGTAGTGTAGTCACTGGCATCTACGCTTACAATTTTGCGTCTCAGTTAAGACAATGCATAAACTTAGCTTCATATCCTTATTAAATTAGTTTCTCTTACACGGTTACGCACATTTTTATCATCATCACTGTCGGCCTATCCATTCACTGCTAAACATAGGCCTCCCACAATATCGCGACCGATTCCTCACCACGCGCATCCAACATGGAACGGCACGGAAATCATCTTCGCACCAGGTTAATGGCCAACCATTAAGTTCATCTACACAAACGCGACCTCCACTCTTTAATCTTATTGGCACATCGGGTATCCGTTCTCATTCGCACATTGTTATATCGGAAACCGTGCGTCAATTGTATTTGCATAATATATTTTATGTCGTCAGTAATGGCGATGGTGATCCCCGCCATAGTACAAGCCTTGTCGTGGCGGGGTTTAGCTACAGGCACCTTTGGTGAAGTCAATAATACTGAGGAGACCTCCAGTCTCCTCTCACCAGGAAAAAAATCAGTTCCTCGAGAAGGGTTCTTCTCATTCTCATTTTGTCATGTTCGCGGGTGGTACGACTTAGATCCTGGGCACCTTATCATGGGTCAAAGGCTCCCGACATAATCTCTTTTCCATTAACCGAGTCCCACATAACCACTAGGTTCCACCTAAGGCTTATGCGTAAATACATTATCCCTGCACACAAAAAAGAGATGATGATGAGATTGATAATGATAATGATCATAATGACCATGACGATGACGGACGTCCCCATCACTCAGTAATTTTCATTCACCGGTTGATGTATTCAGTTCCGTCAAAAGTGATTATTTGGAATCCTGGAATCCAATAATCGTTCAATAGATCCGGCGTATGGAATCCATTCCCATTGTTGGAATATTCATTGTGTAATTGCAATTATGGTACAGTCGCGAGCGTGTATTGTGGAACTGTAAAAAGTAAATTTACGAATTTACTACTGAAATAAAACACTGTTTTAAATATTGCTTATACATTTTATATTCTGAGTTTTTATTGGAGAGAATTTTGCGCCGTTTCTTAATGTAACTACTACGAATTTTAATTTAATCTACAATTTTAACGTACTCCTTTCATAGCTATACCATCCGGTCCGGTTAAATGCACATTTTTTATTAATAAACGATATAAGATATGGAAACGATTGAGGGAGGCTGGACTGGTGCGGTCTATGCTTCCACTGCGGCGAGAAGGAGCTCAGAGTCAAGCAATGTTCTGCGACCATTTTCCGGTGGTGTGTAGCGCAAACAGGCAACCTACCGCCTTCATAATGGGCGGCAAAGCATATGTTGTCCCACACCGCGGTCGTAGCAAGCGTAGCGACACTGAGTCAGCAGCGAAAAGGCTGGTGAGGTCGCTGTGGCCGCTGCCCAGCCTACCTGCCCGAGAGCAGTATCTTCGTGGCGTTAGCCGAGGAGGAGGTTTGGATGGCGTTGCAGGAATAGTAGTCCTGGGAACCCTCGGCAGGAGCAGAAATGCGGCGGTGACATGCTGTCGCACCGCCGCAAGAGACCTATGCGTGGCCGATCAGTGGGTCCGCGCGCGAGAAAGGGCTGTGCAGTAAGGCACTCTTAGGGGTGAAATTAGGGTGTTCAGGGTGCTTTACTAGCGGAGAGAAGTGCCAATTGGCACTGCGTATTATATGGTATGTGGTCACCACACAAAAAATGGTCTTTATGCCATTAATTACGCTGTCTGTAATGTATTTTTATCGAAATATAAAAGTTTTTTCACGTAAAAAATGACAGGATGCTGGTACAAGGGTATCCTTTCCACCGGTAAATTGCAATAATACTAATAATGAATGATTTAAAAGTGTATGTTCACGAGCTTTCTTATTTACTTAATAAATTAAATAATTTTAGGTAAAAATAAATTCACAACGAAAATGTATCGCGATTATCCACGGAATCCTTTAAAAATTCCAATAAATAAAAAAGATACAATACATCTATACAGATAAATAAAATTGAAATGTCTGTTTGTAATTTCAAATTCAGATCTTTTCACTAAATGCATATGAAGGTAGAAATCGTACTTACATCAAAAAAGCATTTTTAAAATTTTTGTCTGTCTGTCTGTTTGTTCCGGCTGATCTCTTAAGCGGCTGAACCGATTTTGTCGGGATTCGATTTTGTTGTTGTGTAGCTGTGGCCCGCAGCTTCGCCCGCGTTAACTTAGATTTACAGCCGTATCCGGATTGATGATGATTATTTGTAGAGCTTAAGTTACTACCTATAATATCAGCTATCTGTTTGTGAAAATCTCGTCACAATCGACTCAGTCGTTTCAGGGATTAGCCGGAACAAACAGACAGACAGACAAAAATTGAAAAAAATGCTATTTTGGTATATGTACTGTGTATACATCCAAATGCATTAAATAAAAAGCGGTTATTTTAATATTACAAACAGATACTCCAATTTTATTTACCTGTATAGATAACGTTTTGCCGGATCAGCTAGTAATATAAAAGTCTCACATTTCCCCCGCCGACTGAACCGAGCGAGGTGAAAAGATTGGAAATGTGCTATACGTTTTATATTTTTGATTTATCGTTATTGCCGACCACCTGAACTGGACGCCTTTGTTTGGTCAACGTTTCGCAATCGCTGTTAATGGCGTTGAATCCCAAATATACGTACAGTCGGAATAATACTTCCATAGTATCGCTAATTAGTTTGTAATTTACTGTATTCATTACTTTATCCACTTCATATTCCTACTTTCACTGTTATAGACTGGACTGTCTAGTGATCGAAGTATTCGAAGACTGTGCCAAAATATAGAGCAAAAAGTGAACTAAACATAGAATAGAATAGAATAGAATAGAATAGAATAGAATAGAATAGAATAGAATAGAATAGAATAGAATAGAATAGAATAGAATAGAATAGAATAGAATAGAATAGAATAGAATAGAATAGAATAGAATAGAAGAAAATTTATTTAGGTAGATTATTACACTCATCTAACATCATACCTAAATATCGCCTTTTAATAGTTTACAATAAGTATGACTTAATGTTTATAAAGTAATACTTACTGTATGACTTTACAATCATAAGCTTGTTGTTTAGACATCAACACATACGCGTCACTCAGTGAAAATAGAGAGTACTCCGAACGAATGATTACTTATCATCGAATAAATATTGACTTTTTTTGTATTAGCTGTTGAAAATATACAGCAAATTTGCGCTTAGGTACATCATAATTAGCATCATCATCAACATCATTTATGTTTCAATGTATAACCTGAGCATATATGTGATAGAAAATGCTAAATTGTTATCAGTGGCAATTTATATAGGTATCAGGATACTCTGGAAACTATTCCAGTCACTATACCGACAACAAGTGAACATTCATAAAACATCAATTCACACGTTTTGAACAATTTGAAAAATAAATCACTCAGCTAGTCTTCCATTCATCAAACCGTTCATTCGTCCATTCACTCTAACGAATGATTTAATGCCGTCTATATATTCAATAACATGGAAGATTGAAAAGTGTTTAGTTAAGTGCATTTGTTCCATGACGTGAAAACAACGAGATTAGCTCAGAAAATATACATTTTACTGCATTTAGATTTTCTTGAATGTTTTTATATTGGCACGATTACCGGTGGGAGGGATGTGCTTTTCCACCCATCTGTACCACCTTCTTGTTTATTTCTTACATTATAGATAGATAATTTGCTGTAAATCAGTGTAGTACTACTATGTAGTAGTACTATCTTATGTATCAATATTTTGACGTCCGCTGCTGTAGGCCTGTTTCAATTAATGCAAATAACCAAATTTCATCCAAATCCGTTCACCGTTTTAGGCGTGAAGATGAGACAGACAGACAGAGTTACTTTCACATTTATAATATTAGGATTACAAAAAAGTTCGAAATTATATATTATGTATAATATTTTTTAATATCATAATAATAATGTTTTAACGAATACTAAAGTTATGTGTGAGATGCGACCGCGAAGCTCGTGGGCAAATAAAATGTAACACTACTCGTTTGTCACGTACTACTATGGTATACTATCTGATGTATACGTACCACATATACATCATTTTAGATTTACTTTAGTATGAGAAAAGCGAAGATGGTCTAATTATACTTCCGTTACCATTTACTTTTGAACTCAAAACAGGACACAGATATCTCTAATATATAAAATTTCCATGTCACAATGTTAGTTACCGTACTCCTCCGAAACGGCTTTACCGATTTTTACCAAATTTTATATGCGTATTCAGTAGGTCTGAGAATCGGCTACCCCTAAGTGATAAGGGTGGTCAACCCCCCAAATTTTAAAAGTTAACGCGGGCGAAGCTGCGGGTAATAGCTAGTATTTAATAAAATTATACGTTCTTAAAAAAACATACCTTTTTATATATTACCAAATTAATTAAGAAACCTTTAGTTAGTCTTTATGACAGAGGACAATTTTGTGTCCCAGAGCTTTCTTTTGGGGCAACTGGACAGGTTACCGAAAAACGGGACAGTCCCGTTCGAAACAGGACGTCTGACGACGACGTCACATTAGGTTATACTCTTGTAGTCCCCACCATGGTTCGGGCCTTGTCGTGGCGGTGGGGCTTAGTAGCCTGGGGTGTGCCCAGCACCTTGGGCGAAGCAAATTGAGTGGGGGGAGCTTCTCTTTGTACCCCTCTTATAAGAAGAAGAATACTGAATACTGAATCAGAATACTGAGATCAATTATATTTATAATTTAGTTCAACTATTGTAGTTAAATTTTTCCAAATTAAATTGTTGTTACTTCGTATTAATTAAAAATTAAGGCCTATTAATTGTGTCATTCTAATACGTTAATATCTATAGGTTAAAGAACAGATGTGTATGCCCTTTTGGAAGTATTTAATTAATTTTATTTTGTTTATTATTATATTTACTATGTACTAAATACCATTCACTCTGACATAAGCAAATTATTGGGAATTCTAAAATTTAATAAGAAGAACATATTATTATCATATTTAAAAAGCAATACATACCTTTAAATAAACGCCTAAATACTTTCACATTTACGACTATTCATCATACACTAGTAGTATAATTTCAAGTCGACACGTAATGAGAGGGTTACACCAACATAACATCACTTCGACAAGCGACAATCATGTGTTATTAAAATATACAACTTGAACAAAATGGCGGAAGTCCTTCGTGTTGACAGCTCTTGAAAAATTAATATGAAAGTACTAATAGATACTATACCATAGATGCCATACACATATAGGCCTCGTTCAGACACAGCGACAACCGCGCGGTTTCAGAACTCCAAATTCAACTTTGACATGTAATCGTGCGGTTCCCGTTAGTCTGAACAAGCCCAAAATAAATATCTACATATTCATAAGACCCGCGCGGCTCTCACACTATTCTGAAATCGCGCAGGTGTCGCCACGTCTGAACGAGCCCATAATAGAGTGCTCAAGATACAGACTATAGAGTTGCTTACACGCCCGTTTTTCTCCACTCTGGGCTGATGCACAGGGCCCGCGATCCATGCGGCCTCATTATTTCTATCATATTATGATTGAGTGATAACCTAGTAGTGATCAAAGTACTAGGTATATTCTTCTCTAGTACAAAAATCAGGCCCACAGATCCTAAAATTGTAGTTTTCGTCGAGGCTTCATTGATCTAGTACCCATGGTCCTCTAAAGGCTACAGGGGGCATAGGCTGTTTGCTTAGGGATGCTTTACATGTCTCACAAATACAGACATAAATCATACCCTACATATAATCGGAGTGTGGTCGGGAAAAAAAAGTCATAATGTGTCTTAGAAGACACATTATGACTTTTTTTTAATGTCATCAGGGGGCAAACGAGCAGTCGGAGCCTCTCGACGCCGACACCCATACACATCCGCGCAACCAAGGCTACCTATCCCTTTTCCCTATCCCCCTATTCCCCCTAATGGGCCACCAGAAACTCACAAACCGCACAAAATGCGACAGCATAGATGTCACTTGACGCCAGTGTTATGTGAGCGAGAGGTACCACCCCGGTCGTGCCGGCCCAATTAGGCTGCAATGCTGCATTGCACTACCTCTTACTTATTTAAGACTAGCTGTTGCCTGCAGCTTCGCCCGCGTTACTCAACTCCTATAAGTTACAGCGTAATGTTATATAGCCTATAGCCTTCCTCGATAAATGGGCTGTCTAACACTGAAAGAATTTTTCAAATCGGACCAGTAGTTCCTGAGATTAGCGCGTTCAAATAAACAAACAAACTCTTCAGCTTTATAATATTAGTATAGATTTTAAATTAACACTGTATTCACTATTAAATCTTGTGTACAAAAGCTAACAAGCCATTCGTAAACAATGGCAATGTTGAATTCCGAAAATTAAAAAGAAAAATAAAGTAAATATCCCGCTTCAAAAATATTTACAATTGCATTTTTCAGTATCAAATTGACAAAATGCTGTGAGTTTTTTTTTTCATTTTCTTATAAGCCGTTTTTAATGTGCTTAATAAGTTAGTGATTGTTATAATACTAATTTAAGTTACCATTAAGTATATAATGTCAATGTCAGGACATAATATTAAACGTTTCATTAAAGCATGCCACAATAAATATACTCTTAAACTTGGAGAAAAATAAATCTTAACGTGTAACGGACTCAACTTGAAAAGTTAGCGAGAACTACAAGAAGGATTATCCACTCGCTGCCAAAAATGACTGTAGTTTATTTTGTTTTTTTTCTAACATAATAAATATCGGTACGTGCCACAATTACTCTTCAAAATGTATGTGACTGTATACCTTTTTATATGAAACGTGTAGTAATATTTTTTATATAAAGAATGTTTTTGAATGTTAGTTGTTACGTACTTTTTTATATGGAAGTTTGGCAGAGGAGAAGGTAAGTGGTTACCACATTGAATGGAAATGAGTTCACCAAGAACTGACGGAGGCCAATGATAACGAGTGTGTTGAAGTGAAACTTCTTTGCGCGCATGAGGGTAATTTTTTTACGGATGAAACGTCACGAAAATTTATAACGTTTTTGCCCAAGAAGAGGGAGAGAGTGATTGTACCCAATTAAGAGAAAGTGTGAAAGGGTAAACGTAGCTTGAATCACATAGCCATGGAGTGAGAGTAGGGAGTAAGCGAGTGAGAAAGATCGAGAGAGAGAGTGAGATAGAGCGATAAGTTTCACTCCTGACATGTGTACTTTATACGCACTCACTTTTTTATAGTATAGGAGGGCAGTCGAAGTCTTTTGGCGACTACCGACGCCCATAGACATCCACACAAACAGATGTTATACAGATGCATTGCCCTCATTTTCCCTAAATCCACCAATGGGCCACCAGAAAATACCAAACCGCACGAAGCGCGACAGCATAGCTTTCACTTTACACCGGTATTATTTCAGCATTTCCCTCAATATCATCTTGTTTTCGTCCACTGTTGAACAATGGCCTGCTTCAATGAACGCCGCCACTAAAATAAAAAAGTTACTTAATAAATCCATATAGCAGATCTAAGCTTCATATACTAGGGCTTTGTTGATAATATCAACTGTGGGACCTAAATAGTCTCTTTTTAAGTCTCTTTCAAAAAGAAAAAGCAGCAAGAGTTAACGGAATTTACATAAAAGTCGAATTAACGGCTGAAGTCGGGGCGGACGCCATTTTCACAATTTTCACGCACCGTTACAGTTTGGCAACCCGTTGTGACCGTTAACTTTTGGTATTTATAACTTATTAATGATTTGTGGTTATGTATTTATGTTGTCCGTGACTTTAAATAGGCGAACTATGGAATTTCACCCTCCTAGCCTGATTTTGATAAGACCGTGTCCAGCAGTGCGAATAAATAAATAAATGGGTTGGGAATGGGCAAGAATGATGATCTCTTATACTACGCATAGAAATATGATTAATTAATTATCTTTTGATACCTTAACCTATTCTAGATAAACTACTTTAAAAATTCCATCAACATTAATTAATTTGAGTAATTTGGGTGATTCGAATTTGATCGCGGGTTTAAATCTCACTACTGTTTGGCGATAAATATAAGTAGGTATTTACTTGAGTTATGAAAATATAAGTAGGTATTTACTTGAGTTATGAAAATATAAGTAGGTATTTACTTGAGTTATGAATTAAACATATTATAATAAAACAATTTTACGGATTTAATCGCGGTTTATTAAGATTTTTACAAGCGCGATAAAATCCGTAAAATTGTTTCATTATAATGAGTGAAATTCGCGCAAACATTAGAAAAGAAAAATTAAACATATTTCTTAAATTTACCTACTCTACTCGGTCTATCTAGTGTAATTACTAATGTGCTACTTTAGTAATTTACTTATGGTATGTGTAAGTATTATCATTAACCAGGTGGGAAGGCGATCTCCGTGCAGTGGCCGGTCCGTGTTGGATACGAGTGGCGAGGGATCTGTCGTCTTGGCGTTCATTGAGTAAGGCCATGTTCAGCAGTGGACGGATAGGGGCTGATGATGATGATGTATAAATATACATAACTACCTACCACTAGCTCTTACGTCGATACTTAACATAGTATACCTCAAATATATTCTAGAACAAAACGTATACAATAGAACATAATATTAATGTACCTCACACATTCCGATGTATATTACCATTATTACCCCAATCACATCGTCGCCTAAATTCAAACGGCGCGCAATGGAACGCTCATTACAAGTACTCTGGTGGCCCGTGAAATATTTAGCTTCATTTGACCAGGATTTAGTAAAGTACAGTAATGGCATTCGGGATGGGACAGGCACAATTCTGCGGTTTGCAGTCGTGCCGTTCCGACGAATCGTTAGCGATTTGGTGTTTTGGCGTCATTGTTTCAGCGTTGTTATGGCTGATGGGTTATTGATTTGTGGTGTTGATGTTACCTGTGGCTTGTTATTGGGGTTACATTGGCATACAATCGTCCAAAAATATTCCGACAAATTAAACTTGGTACTTATCGGCAAACGCACTAAAATAAATGGTATGAAAATTACACTGCTAACTCAAATAATAATGTTTATCGACTATTGTATCATAATACGCCGTCGTACATTGAGAGAGACCTATGAGCGGCAATAGACGGTTACAGCCTGGTGATGATGAAAATATAGAAATTGAAGAATATACCTACATAATATAGGACCTAAAAGGTTTTCACATAAACTATTACTCGACGATCATAAATTGTTAAAACAAATCTCATAATTAATACTTATAGTACCTACAGATACAAAATTTGATATCTCCAACAACGAGTGTTTCATCTGATAATAAGTCAATCAATTTTTGTTGTTATGTTCAAGGTTTTAGCAATTCACTAAAAATATGTATTGAAGTATGAATAAATAGTATATATTATACAAATACACATTGGATTGGATACCACGATCTCTGCGCTTGAGCACACTGAATAAATTCTATATTTTTTCCATAGGTATAAGCTTTACAGAGCATGTTATCCACAAACTTCCTAAGATAGCATTCAGCAAAGTTCAAAAATGCAACACAAACAGTTTGCAGACCTGTCTCGCTTCCAAGAAACATAACTGCATGGAGGATTTATTGAGAAAATCGGGGTTGCCATCTAACAACTTTCCCTCTAAAGGGGGTAAATAAGAGACAATATGCGATTTTTTTGAGGCTTTATACTTTCAACATTATTTTAGCGATACTAAAAACTATAATTTTAACGGTTGCTAGCGGTGGCGTAATTATACTTTCTGGAGCCAAATTATTTATCAATGAAGACGTCTTATGGGAAAACTAAAAAAAAATTATATTTTTAGGTAAGGCAGCTAACCGCACCCCGCATCAAAAAAGAAATTTTAATATTTGTTAGAGGTATTTCCAAGTGAAGGTTTTAGGTGTATTTGACTTAGCTCGGGGTGAATATGTTTGGCAGTTGGCAACCCGGTGAAAGTAGTTTGGCTGCAGGCTCCGGCGCGGCCCCGGGCTATGGGCTGTACGAGTTCAACTCGTTTAATGGCCGAAGGACGTAGCAGTTTTATATAGAGCAACATAAGCTCTTGGTTCACTTGTGTGTGAATTGAGTTTCTGGTTTTGTTATTATATATGGTATATAATATTATATAGTTGCTATATGCCGTGTGGTACCGGCAGAGTAGAATAGCACCATCCCATTTCTTCCCGTGGGGCGTCTTAAAAGGCAACCAAGGGATAAACCTGGCCCAAAACCATCAGGGTCCTGGAGAAGGAAAACTTCACTTGAAACCCGGAATAGGGTCTCCGTCAGGCATTCGTGGCCCTTACATACGAAAGACTCCTGCAGTCGAACTGGCTCCGCATGTATCGACTCGTCGTTCCTGTAGTTAGGAGGTCGAGAGAGTGGCGCAGAGCTTAGGCAACTAAGTGTTTTTCTTAAGAGTGTCTGTCTGTGGAGAGAACACTCCACCCACAGCTCTGATTCGTGGAAAATAACACGGGTTCATTCACGAAAAGGGCTGTGTAATTAACTCTCTGACACTGTTTAATACGTCTGCAACAGGTAGACTAATGCCAATCATATACCTAGTTCCTACATATTTGTTTTATAGAAGAAAATATTTACAAAGAAAGATTCCGGTCGACTTTACAAGGTTCGGAAAGTAGGGCAGGACAAGTTACTACTGGCTCCAAGACACTTCAGGATAAGCAATGTGAATGAGTTGCTTTGGTTTCCAGGTAAACGTCTTCCTGTTCATAGTCGACACTATTATTATTTAAGGGTGGGGACACAGCGAGGCCAGACGGGTGATCAGTCCTCATTACCGGGATCATTTCACCCAAATAGTCGACACTAACCACTTACCATCGAGAGCCTCATCTGCTCGTTGGCCTTTCTATGTTTTTTTATTTTATTTTAAATAGCCTATTGGATCCCACTGCTGGGCAAAGGCCTCCCCTGCTTTGCTCCAGCTATCACGGTCCTGTGTCAGCTCCGACCAAGTATTACAGGGTTAAAGGCATCCAGATCGTCACGCCGTCGTTTTCGGGGTCTGCCTCGACGTCTTTGCCCGTCCTGAGGCACCCAATGTGTGACGATCCGTGCCCATCGGTCTGTGTGCATCGACCACACATAGCCAGCCCAATTCCACTTTAGCCTGGCGGTTTTTTCTATGTTTGCCTATGTATAATTGTATGATTTACCACATGAGATGTTTTTTGTTATGAACACCTGTTTTTGGTTTAGAGGCCTAAATGCATCTAAAAGGCTCTTTAGTTTAAATAATTGGGCTTTGAAACCATTGCAATATAATACCAGGCTCCTACATTGCAGCGTCTTACAGTTTCCGAAGTTACTCGTGCCGGTATCTAAATTATTTCATACCGACCTGTATCTGTATACCGTACTATAACTTTCACCTGCAAAGTTTTCCACATAAGGATATGCAAATGACCGTACACGTTATTATTATATTGTAAGATCATGATCATCATCAGAGTCATCAACATATACATCAATGAATTTAGCTGGGCCTAGAACTCGCGACTTCATGCGTGACACGTAAATAATGGTAAGTACATTGTTGCCAGTTACACTGTTGTCTGTCTGTTGTCTGTCGGTTGTCTGTCTGTTGGCAGTCTGTCGTATGTCTTTTGCCTGTCTGTTTTTGTCTATGGTCTGTCTGTTGTCCGTCTGTTGCCTATATTTTGCCTCTCTGTTGTTTATCTGGTGCCTGCCTGTTGTCTGTTTGTTGTTTGTCTGTTGTATGTCTGTTGGCTGTCTTGTGTTGGTTATATCTCTAGACAAACATAACACAATGAAAATTTTAAATTTTCAATAACAATATTTTTCGTTACTATAATAATATGTATATTAATACATTCAAATAAAAAATATCAAACACAAAACAAAACCAAGACTCACCGCATCGTGAAATGTACATTAAAATAAATGATATCGATATATTTAATATAATGATAAATTTGTAAATATCAAGTAGAAAATAGGGGCTCTATCGCCTAGACAAAGGCTTTGGACCTACACCATTCATGACCCTAGGATCAATTGCGCTCAGTGATCTTTGTAGACCTTTCTGTTCACCTTTTTAGAGACATTGTAAGGGTCATGAATATCATTACCCTACAAAATATTATTTAATCCTGACATGTAGTTATAACTGGTTCTGATCCCACTAAGAGTGGAATATGTATGATGTAAATATGTGTGGTATATGTACGTACTGGAACTATTTAGTCTTTATTTCTTTAAAGTTACAGCATTTTTTTTATTTCTTAAAAATCGGTGAAATGAAAAAAGATAGAATCAAACACATAGCCCATTTAGACTATGACTAGTCAAGATTTAAATAATTATATTCACGTTATCATAAAACGATCAAGATTACTAATCGACCATAATACGAAATCTCGATAACTAAGAAAAATATTTGATGTAAAAAAGACATTTCAGCTATAGTGTTACAGTGGAGTTATTTGGCGCAAATACTCCTTAGTGGATACAAAAATTCTCCCCAATAGTTGAACACAGACCATTTATAATTCGCAAAACTTTTTCTCACGAAGAACACATAACAAAGTTGCCACGTCTCAGCGTTTGCGTTAAAGTGCGAAAATGTCGTGTATTATGCGGGCTCCGATAACTTTACTGGCATCATTAGACAGACAGGCATATCTTCAGCCTCATTGAAGCCTGAACCTGTTTAGAATATAAAGAGGTAAAAATCTCATCTAAAATAAAATATGACTCGCGATAAAATTCAACGCGTGATAAAAGTGAAGCGACGTAGCACGCGCGTAGCGTTTATTATTTTATTAGCAGTGCTGTAGAAGTGTAGCACGACTTATAAATAAAATAGTCTATGAAAACTTATTCAATGATAACTTTATCTAGGTATGTTTCGAACTTAAAGAGATAGAAATATCATCAAAATAAATATAAGTCTTTAAATGTGGTGAAAATAAGTCGTGTTGCACTCGTAAAAGGGAAGCTACGAAGTGCTACGTGATAGACGTAGCACTACTTACTATAGTTTAACTTGTGGTTTAACACTGTATTACAGTGTAGCACTCACTGGTTATGGTATATAAGCAGTGCTACAGATGCGTAGCACTAAGCCATAGAATAATATTAGCAGCGCTGCAAAAACGAAGTAAACTTATAATAGTGGAATGACTTTTTATCTTATCAAATCTTTACTTGCCTTTAAAATAAAAAGTGAATTCATTTTTATACAAACACGATACAAACCACGTGGATGATCCTGACTTCAAACCGATTTTTCGACACCCATAATCATAATCTAACATACACTAAGTTGGACGTTAAGTTAATCCAAAATGTATCCAAACAGTAATCGCTCACAAGTTTACAAACTAAGCAACTCTGTAAACTAAACCAAACGAACAACTTAAATTGTCCCATAAGTAAACTGCTAACTTGGGTTTCCCTTAATTTATCATCATTATCAACCCGTGCCTTTCGATTATAAAGCTGAAGAGTTTGTTTGTTTGTTTGAACGCGCTTATCTCAGGAACTACTGGTCCGATTTAAAAAATTCTTTCAGCGTTAGACATATAATTTATCGAGAAAGGCTATAGACTATTAAACATCACGCTATGACTTATAGCAGTTGAGTAACGCTGGCGAAGCTGCAGGCAACAGCTAGTCTATAATATGTAAAGTCCCATACTTTCTAAAGTCATTCATGAGTATAATAATTATCAAAACCACCAATTTCGTTAATCATGAAATTCAAGTAATTACTGAAGCGATATAAAAGTTTATTTCACCTATATATGCAGAAAGCCACATTGTAATATAAAATTTATAATGAACGGCTTCAAAAACGATAAATAATTAAATATTAAGCATTTACTGTACAAATTTAAACTCGGCTATCCCAGAAGGATGTTTTCGTTGTGTATGTATATAATGTTGGTACGCTCTGTTACCTGAACAGCTAGCTGGAATTTAGCTTGAGACACGTCGTGAACCGTGCGAAGCCGCGACGAAACGCTATCAGTAATTTGCATATTTCGGGAAAAGTAACTTTTATTTTGCATTTCACATCTTTATGTGATGACCTCTGTGGCTCAGTGGTAACCATGTTGGTGATCAAGCCGGAGGTTGCGGGTTCGAATCCCGCCAGGGAACAAAAATATTTTCTGTGTCATGGATGTATGTGTATTAAATATGTGTATTATATAATAAAACTGTAGAGGTCTAATTTATGTACAATGAAAAAAAATGCTAAAAACCGAGTCAGGGGGATGTAAGAAATGAAATAGAACTAATTTGGATTTTTTTTAGATTTTTTTGTTTCTCTGTTTGTCTGTCTGTTTGTAATGGCTAATCTGGGAAGCGACTGGACCGATTTAAATAAAATTTTGTATGGTGGTAGCTTATACCCCTGGTCAACATATAGGATACTTTTGATCCCGGTAAATTAAAGACTTCCCGTGGGATAGTTAAAAAACTGTAATTAGATAATAAAACAGCTTTGATTACAACAACTTATGAACTTAATTTGCTAATACCTTATGTTGCCGTTGTATTCAATCAATGTATTCCCATAAAATTGCCGAATTCCCGCGGGAAAGTAAAACATTACAAAAACAGTGTCTAGCATACTATTCAACTAGATGGCGCGAATAGTATTGTATGTTTACTATGCCAGTATATTATAAGTCAAAATAATATTATATCGATTTCAATTCTTACATGTTAAATAAATTCGTATTAAATAAAGTAGATGGCGTTGACAGTATTTAAAATCGCGATGGGAAAAAAAAGTTGTTGTGTAAGGGTTGTCGTTTCGTTCGTGGTCCAGTCTTAATTTATTTTGTTATAATATATTGGAAAGAAAGTTTCAAAGGTTGCCTTTAGCCTTTATTTCTGCTTAGAGATTTATTTTAAAATTCTAATATTGGTCAAGTGTTGGTTGAAGATTAATTTGTACACAATGCCTAGATAATGGTGGTAATGTTGCATTTTTTGTTTTCTATATTATACGTTTTCGTTTAGTATACGTTTTCTGTATAACGATGTTATATGTGAGGATGAACAAAGTTTATTATTATTTGTTATTATAAATGTCGAAAATCTCTTAGTACTCAAGAGAAGCTAAAATATAAAGCTCGCTTTATGTAGATTAAGAAATAGATCAAGTCTTTTCGCTGGTCCCATGTGATGGATAGAGCATTTTTAAGAAATTTATATTACCGCCCTTCATTAGATTGGTTCAGCATCCAAAACCTGACAGAATTAAGTCTGCTTCTCAGATTCTTGGATTCTAGCAGCCTTAGCTATATTGGAATTAATCCTGTGAGACATTATATTATATCTTTTAGGTAATTTACTACCTGCCTGTGAATGAGAACCTTACTTAACATTTATGAAAAAGAAATATAATAATATACCTATCACAAAGATTAATAAATGAACTCCACGACTAAATAAGTAAAAACAAAAAAAAAATCTAAACAAAAATTGTTTATTTTAATAATAGGCCAGGAAAAGATGATTCCCCACCATGGTTCAGGCCTTGACGTGGCGGTGGGGCTCAGTAGCCTAGGGTGAGCCCAGCACCTTGGGCGAAGCCAATTGAGCCGAGGGGGCTCTTTGTACCCCTCTTATAAGAAGAGGGGACAAAAGAGCAGGGGGCAAAGGATGAGGATGGGAACCTCACCCCATTGTACTGTCCCGACGTTGGGAGGGGTTGTTCTGTGGTGAGGGACAGCCCCTTTGTGGAGGTGGCGTCGGTCCCTTGCGGGACTGACTAGCCGTCGAGGTGCCCTGTTAGCTGAACAGATCCGGGGCACCTCACCAAGGCGGTACTGGTGGCACTCGCCGGGTTTTAGTGGGTAGAGCTGCGTCCATTTACCATCTTTCGGGCGCAGCGAGTCCCACATACTCACCTGGGGAGACCCACTCCCCAGGCGGGATGCAGAGCATTTCCCGGCGTAAAAGAGAAAAAAAAGGAAAAGATGATTAAATTATGCCCAATAAATAAATGAATCCAACAACTGATCACCATCAGCAGCCTCATTATTAGTCTCTGTGTCAGTCAGTCTGTTGGAACTCTTATGAATATAATATGAACGCCAACAACAACAGCTAAGTTGTAATTTAATTATATTCAAACTTCAATTAATTAAAAAAATACGTTTGAGAAAAACCTTAGCCTTACGACTAAGTATAAACGTGCAAACACAAAACAAAATACTTAAAAAGCTTGAGGTTAAATAAAAAAATGTATCTATGAATATTTAAACGGAATATATAAAGTCCTATATAAACTTATATCCCCTTTGAATTTTGAAAATTTCTTTCTTAGTGGATATCTATGTCATAAGAGGCGAAATTTTAAGTTTCTAGCCTTTAAGGGTTAACTCAATTCATACGAAATTTCATGCAAAATATATTATTAAAAGTGTCATACAAACTTTTATCTCCTATTTCACCTTTGGGGTTGAATTTGGATAAACCCTTCCTTAGTGGATACCTACGTCATAAGAGAAATTTACGTGTGCGAAATTTCAATTTTCTAGCCTTAATGGTTTGGCCTGTACGTTGATTATTTAATCAATACATTTTGGCGTTTATTTAAAACTTTCATTTTCCCCTTTTAGGGGTTGAATTATAGAAAACGCTGAATTAAAAAACTCTTACTATTTAACTTAGTGGATGCCTATGACATAAGGAGAATAAGGGTTTAGGCCTGGGCGTTGATACATCAGTCAATCACCTGTGCCTTTTATATATATAGAGATTTTGTGTGAGTTGTCCAAAATCCAATTCTGCGCAGACGAATTCGTGGGCACCAGCTATTCTAAATATGCCTACAAAAAAGCATATTATGGCTATTTGTCAAAGATAACATACTACCTATATGCGCCAGTTTTAATTCCCAATATATCCAATATCAAATATATACAATTGAATACTTAAAAAAATTGGCAATTATAAAGTGGTAACGTAAAAGCTATTTACATAAACGGTATTAATCCTTATCATCATTACATAATAGAAAACAAATTCCTCGCGTCCGTCTGTCTGTGCGCGATTAACTCAAAAACTACATACTAACCAACTAAATTGATTTTTATGCTGTTTTCAACATGAGATAGAGTAATTCCTAAGGCAGGTTATAGTATATTTTTATAAAGACTGTAGATATAAATTGATAAATAGTTATTGTAAAAGTCGGAAAAATTTTAGCCGCTTAGGAGCATACTTTAAAAACGCAGCCTTATTCCCTTTAGAGAAATAACAAAAAAGTAGAAAAATAAAAAGGTCCGGATACGTCCGTTCATATAAAATAACGCGGGCGAAGCTGCGGGCAACAGCTAGTTATATAATAAAAATCTTAAATATATGTATAGTATAAAAGTTTTATTTCCATTGTCTGGTATCCGTAACACAAGTTCTTCGATAACTTACCACGGGACCAGATTGACGTGGTGTGAAAGCGTCCATAGATATTATTATTATTATAAGAAGATTTTGTGAAATGCTAAAAAGATTATTTCCATTCAGTTTTTTTGGCAGCTCTTATTAACCTTTCTTCGAAACCGGAAACTGGTACTAATTTTGACGCTCAAAAAATTCTTTGAGAAGTTATTATATATATTATGCTGAACAAAAATCTTTGACTTCGACTAACCGACTATCAATTTTTATCTTCGCTCTTTGGCAATTATAATTAGATTCAAAAATCAAACACGCATTAACAATCGCGTGTGTAAATACAATAAAGGCCTAAACGGTACCCGCACCGGTGCCGCGGTGGTACGAGCCACTTTTGTACCAATTCGACTATTGTCGCAACCCCATAAACTTCGGTATCGGCTTTGATAAATGACTCGGCAAATTCGGTTGGGTTCTAGAACGGCTTTTGAATAAAGAACGTATTGTTTTTATGGTAATTTATATATGGTTGTAAAATCATCAGCATCATCACTTCTGTTGCTGATTGATTTTCCCAATGTAATGAAAGAAGTAAGAAAGAAAAGATGCTTAATTGTGTACATAAGAATACATACATCTATCGTGGAAATTACAGAAAAAAAATGTACACAAAAGGCGGCCTTATCGCTAAGGTAGCGATGTTTACCTTGATGAAGGTATAAAAGCACGATGGGGGATACTATTGTGCCTTATAATTCACGACATCATCATCATTATCAGCCTTTAACAGTCCACTATTGAACATTGAGGCTGAGGCCTCCTTCAATGAACGCTAAGACATCCGATACCTTACCACTCGCATCCAACACGGACCGGTTAGAGCATGGAGAACGTCTTTCCACCTTCCCAGTTCACGACATATCTCAAGCAAATTTTTTTATGTCATAATAAGGCAACCTAGCAGTCGGATAATATCGACGCCAATAGACATCCGCACAATAAAAGTTACACAGATGCGTTGCCCTCCTTTTCCCTATCTCCCCAATAGGCCACCGATAACTCTCAAATGGCACGAAACGCGACAGCATAGCTATCACTTTACGCCGGCAGTATGTAAGCGAGAGGTACCATCCCGGTCGTGCCGGCCCAATTCGGTTACTAAGCAGGATGGCACTATCGCATACAAAAAAAAAACCAGCAAGCTGTTTAGGTTACAGAGTATACCAAAATATGTACATAAACCTCCTTCTGGGATATTCGAGCTAAAATTGGTACCAGAAATTGCTTAATATTTAATTGCTAGCTGTTGCCTGTAGCTTCGCCCGCGTTACTCAACTCCTATATGTCACAGCGTGATGTTATATAGCCTATAGCCTTTCTCAATAAATGGTCTGTCTAACACTGAAAGAATTTTTCAAATCGGACCAGTAGTTCCTGAGATTAGCGCATTCAAACAAACAAACAAACTCTTCAGCTTTATAATATTAGTATAGATTTATCGTTTCTGAGGCCGTTCGTTATCATCAAACACAATTTGACTAATCTTAGATCTAATCAATTAACCAGCTTCAAGTAGTTTCGAATCAAATTTTAATCGGCTTCCAAATCCAGTCATTTGGAATATTGGAGTCGACAGCTGCGATATGTCAGGACGTACATACCTACATACCTAATCTGTTCTATACGCTAGAAATAATTCATATGCACATAGAATATAGCATGTTATATGTCCTAATGCACGCATGTAGTAGATTTTCATCCCAGTGAGGGTATAAAAATTGTATTTCGAATCATCGCCACTATCATCATCATCGTTCCGCCCATTGCTGGCTTCTTTTATAGTATCTTTTTTATTGCAGTGGAAATGTTTTCGCAATCACCCGGGGATGTGTCGTCCTCCGGGATATGTGGGACTCATCTTTGCAGGTGCATTGCTGGCCTTTCAAACATGCGTTATCTCCTTGAAAACTACTGGTCCGATTTGAAAAAATCTTTCAGTGTTAGACTTATTATCGAGGGAGGCTATAGGTTATAAAACATCACGCAGTGACTTATAGGAGTTGAGTAACGCGGGCGAAGCTGCAGGCAACAGCTAGTGATAATATAATTATTATTTATGTTCCATAATCATGATGGTGATGGCTCATTCTAAAAACAACA
This sequence comes from Helleia helle, assembly GCA_963853865.1. Classification (NCBI taxonomy): domain Eukaryota; kingdom Metazoa; phylum Arthropoda; class Insecta; order Lepidoptera; family Lycaenidae; genus Helleia; species Helleia helle. The sequence continues at coordinate 1,992,069 of OY971423.1, forward strand.
AGAAAATGTCTGTAGATAGCAACAGTATTCTCTAAATATTTGAGAGCCAATAACACAAATAAAATTCCCGTACAGCTGTTGGGGCTGCTATAAAACTGTTACAGGTACATTACAAAATTGTATTGGGACTTTTATTGTTTTACCATTTTATATCTTGTGTATTACTTATCTTGTGTTGCTTTTGTTTATTATTTTATTTTTCAAGTTGGTGAGACAAAAAGGTAGACGAGCCAAATAGTAAGTGGTCAGCGCCCCACCAAAGTTCAGGCCTTGTCGTGGCGGTGGGGTTCAGTCACAGAACAGTAAAAGAGGTTAGAAAGGCTAAGTGGGCATAGCGCGCGAGCCGTGAATGTGCCCCTGAAACATATATCTGTCAAAGTGCTTACAAACTCACTTCAGTTTTGCCCAATTTTCGTGACGCGCACCGGTAATACGTATTTAAAAAAAATGCCAAATTGTGCTATAATTTCATGTCTCAAGAATAGCAAAAACTATATCTTGAGTAAAGACGGGATTTCCTTTCATCGGTTAGTCAGAAACACCGATATTTTAGTGAAATTTTATACATAAACGCAAAATATTCTTGATACGTAAAGTGCTTCCATGAGCAACATAATGAACTTATCGATATCGATAACTTTTGCTGTTGAAATAAAACTGAACTGTGACACATTTTTTATGTTAGTTGGATAGGCAAACTGGCAAATGTGCCACCTGATGATAAGTGGTCGACGTCGCCCATGAACTTAAACCAGTTTACCTGGAACGAGCCCAGGCAACTCATCTATATGTTGCCTATCCTAAGATAAGATGTTAAGTCTCGGTGCCAGTAATTACACTACCAGTCTTGCTCTTCTCTCTGAAACACAGCAAAGCTGTTTTACGGGAGAAACAAGCGTAAAAGCGCAGAAGGAGTTACTCGGACTCAGATGGATAAATCAATTAAATTTAAAAAAGAAGCTGTGATATATAGCAAAAACTATGCGAGATCTTATTGATTATCCATTGTTTCCTGATATTCATTTTCATCAAATGAGTATCCCATTGGCAACCATGTCATTGATTTAAGCAAATGTGTAATCAAAAAGTACATCTATATCCGATTACACTTTTTGTTAAAAACTTCAATTGCAAAAACGAATAAACGACAATTATTAAATAAATACATTCTATTTCAAGGACAATAAAAAGTCATCTTATTTGGTTAAATCAATGTCATGGTTATGGACAACTTCCATTCCCAATGGTGAACATCAAACTAACAAAACACCGTACACACCGTACACCGTAACCAAACATTTTGTATAATATTTTTCTTTTTTAAATTTAATTGATATATCTGCCCCGATAGCCCAGTTAGGAATAATCCTGCCTCTAAACTGAAAGTCGTGCCTTCGATCCCCACCAATCACAAATATTTGTAAATTTTATTTTTAAATATTTGTGTAGAGTCTTGTTTGTATTATACATAAACACGGAGAACGGATGGCCGATGGGCCAATAAGGTTCAAGAGTGAAGGCCGCGTTTAGGAAGACGAAGTGTTAGTCGGCCATTAACCAGGTGGGAAGACGTACTCAGTGCAGTGGCCGGTCCGTGTTGGATGAGAGTGGCAAGGAATCGGCCGTTTTGGCGTTCATTGAAGGAGGCTTATGTTCAGCAGTGGAAGGATAAAGGCTGATGATGTATGTATTTACAAAAAAATGTATTAGGAAGGAAGGAATATAATAATATACAGCCAGGTCATATGTTTAAAGCCTCGGTCAGACGGTGTGATTATAAATGTCCAAATACAAATGTAGAATTATTGTAGATTTTTTTTAATGTTTAAGAACAAATCGACTTAAAATAAAAATATTTTTTATAATACTTATTCGTTATTTTATTGACAACAAACATTTTCACCACAGATACATTAATATAATACTTGTATATAAAATTAAGCCTAAATAATAATTCCTTATAATTATAATTTTCATGACTACACTTACCTCTCAATCCCTGAGACGCGTAAGCTGCGTAGATTCCGTAATATAAGATTATAATATATTATTTATTCTACGAAAAATGAGTGCCGTGTGTCTAAGTTTTACTTATTACAGTAAAATTCTATGTATTTTGTGCAAAAAAAAAATTATCGACAATTTAGTGAATTCTACCACATCCCTACTGTATTGCCAATGTAAAACTTATTTATTTGATTGAATTATGGATAACTTATTAGTTCGTGGATAAATAATTATTTGGGACCAATATTTTTCAATTTTTTAATATTGCACAGCTATTGTTTGAAATAATTCGTCATAAATGCGGTTAAATTTTAGTACTGATAAACAACTTTGCACGAAATAGTGCAAAATTTTTTACTTGTGACAACTCAAACGTAGTGATAGACTTTCACACATCAACATATTGACACAGTACGTGGTAGAAACTACCCTAGCACATTAATATAAGGTATATTTTTGAAATAACCTTTTTCTTAGTGTTTGTAACCAATAACAACGACTTTTTTATGTACTGAAAATACGAAGTATTTATTGAAATGTGTGCGACTGGCAACAGCGGTTTTCATACAATTGTGACTTATTCGCCCTTCTACCTCTTTTACTGTTTTGTGGGTTCAGTAGCCTAGGAGCCCAGTACCTTGGGCGAAGCGAATTAAGCCAAGGGGACTCTTTGTACCCCTCTTATAAGAAGAGGAGACAAAAGAGCAAGGGTCGAGGATGGGAACCTCACCACATATCTCGGTGGCCCCTTGGGGGGGGGGGGTAGCTAAAAGGAGGGCAACGCATCTGCGTAATCTCTGTTTCTGCGGATGTGTATGGGCATCGATAGCCGCCAAAAGACGTCGACTGCTCGTTTGCCCTCCTATGACATAAAAAAGAATCTAAAAGTTAATTAATATAATAAAAAACTTTTAATCTGTAACGAATTTGTAAGTGAACAAAAATGGCGTCACAAAACCGAGATACAATTTTACAAAAGTTTCATCCGTGTCTTCGTTCACGCCTCACGTAAAAACTTCTCAACTAATTCTAAATCTAATTAAACATTTAGGGCATAAACTCGATCGGCGTTCTTTATTTGATTTAATTTGGCCCACTTGTAGAAGTTATTAAATGTTTATATATTTTTAAATCTTCAATTCGCAAGGTAATAATCAAATGATCAAATAGATCCAATTTAAAAGAACTGGCCGGGCAAAATTTTATTTAATAATTTTGAGCCTGGCTTTCTGAACCTTATTTAAAAAGGCGAGAATGATACTATTTCGCATTTTTATGTCATAAGGAGGAACCAGCAGCCTTATGGTGACTACCGACGCTCATAGACATCCACCCAAAAGCTATGCAGATGCGTTGCCCTCCTTTTCCTTTTCAAGATGCCCCCTGAACGAATTGGTATGTAATTAACGCTGATGTATTTGCGGGTGTTTATACAGTGCTATATGCTATATACACAGCTATGCTGTCGCGTTTCGAGCGGTTTGTGAGTTTTGTCATGCAACTCATACAATTTATACCAATTAGTTCAGGGAGCATCTTGACTTATCTAGAATGGTTTTTAATATTATGTCATAATTAACAAATTATTATAATTAAATTTAAAATGTATTTCATAAAATAAAAACAATTGTTTTCTATTTACCTAAAATTAAACTAAAGTAAAAGTACAACCGCCTTATTACAAAAAACTTATCTAGTACCAGGATTAAACCAAGACTGAAAAGTCCAGGTTTGTTACGGTATTAACGTTAGTCCATGGACTAAAATTCATTCTTATTACAAATCGAGGACCAACCGAGGTCTAGGTAGTACCAAAGATCGTCCCTGGTTTAATTGTATCCACAGATTATTGAGCAACATATCATTCATTTTGTTCGTTCAATATTTGATTAGTTCGGTACACCGTTCCTTTTTATGCAAAGCTCGCTAATTTATAATTAAATATAATGTGGAAAATACATCAATATTTTGATAATAAAATTTATTGTGTTATATAAAATATCTGAAATCTTTACTACTTTGTACTTTGAGGTAGTGTGATTTAAATTCTTGTTTATTACACACAAATATTGTAATATTTCGCTGTTAAGTTGTTTATATAGCTAGCGTATAAGGGAATGAAATACAAAGCGCGCGTAGGTCTAATGTCATCGAAATGTTTATTGTTTAATGTTTAGTTATTGCAATGTAAGTCGAGTTACCAATAGTTACAATACAGCCATTATTGTTCTTTGATTCTAAATAGACGGTATGTTGTTCATAAGAATAGTATAATATTTTTTGTTGTGAATTTGTGTGCCACGAACATTACTTATGTTGTAAAATGTATCAACAAAAGAAAAAAGGGATGATAATTGGACTTCTCAAGAAAAGGTTAGTGTTTATTTAATCCAAACATACATGAAAAATATCAGAGTTAATTAGAATTATTACATATGATATAAAATAGGTATGTATATCAATGACAAAATACAATACAACAAAATTACAGAAATAGAATGTTAAATTATATAAGGATGTCAGAATAATTATTTTAAATGTTAGTCCAATTCCATAATTTTGTCTACATCGAGTTCATTTAATTACCTTTCAATACAATTAATACGAAAAAACGCAAATTCAACGCATAAGACATCTGATAATTTAAAGTTTTGAGGTTAGTACCGAAGTTAAACTAGGGGTCACGGTGGTCTAACTTTAGTACCATAGATAGTTTTGGTACTAGCGTTAAACTAGTTTTTGTAATAACATTTATATTAGACCATGGTTTAAAGCTGGTATTAAACTCGGTACTATATTTAGTCTTCGTTTTGGAATAAGGCGGCAAAAGTTTTCTATTAGGTTTATCTTGAAGAAAATTTCAGATTACCTTAGCAAATGTAGGGTTGTCACATTTTTATTTCAATATTATATTTCCGAATCGATACGACTTAGGGATATTCAAGTAAAGAGTATACTAATTTTTACTACGCCACACTTTGATCTTCACACCATCGGACCGTCTCTGGTGTTCTTCTCACATACTTATACATGTACTAATATTATACTATGTGGCTGATTTGATTATTTTTTTGTAGTCAATACGCCAATTATTAAAGAAGAAGATTATAGGCTATTTATTTTAAAGAAACCGCATGAATAGCTAGTATAATTACTGTACTAGCTATTCATGCGGGGTCGGTTAAATGTACTCTTATATTATATAAGAGTACATTTATGTAAATAAATACAACATTAAACTCGTGTCCCTGTAGCTCGTCTATTTAACAAGCCATTTGAATTATTATCCACATTACGCCTTAATTATCTCCGGTAACAAGCTGCTATTGCAGTAACTTAGCCCGAACGACCACCTACTTGATATTGTTTAATCTGATAGTTCTGCTCTAATGAGCAATTTTCCTGTAAATTAAGGTTCATATTCTGAATATTTTAATACGTCAGTTTATTACAATAACTTTTACGGATGTTATCGCGGCTTATTTGGATTTTTACCCACATGCCCGAGGTTTTGGATTATTTGCAGCAACCGAGGTCACGAAATGGGTAAAAATTCAAATACACCGCAACAAAATCCGTAAAAGTTGCTTTTTTTTATATCTAGTTTTATCTAGTTTTATTTTTATATTTTGCGTAAAAATAAAAAAATAATATTATGCTAATTTACTATAATATTATGTAGAAATTGACACAGATTCCACCATCCTCGTGTCTCTTTCTGATGGACCACTTGACTTTAAACTTTTTTAAACGGGATTTACCATGTTTACGTGTTCAATAATCTGAACGTCGAAGAAGTTCTCTCAGAAGACGCACGAGGAATGTCCGATAGGGTTTCCAACATCCTCAAGAGCTACCCGCATATTTAGTTTGGTCATTTTTAGTGTCAGAGCGACCGTCGGTGCGTACGTACCATCGTTCCTGACTATACGCATAACCAATCGTCAGTTTGTAACCTTCAGTGCTCTCCTAACCGACAAACTGGCCTGACTGGTACAGACACAAACACGTACACAAAATGGACGAGTTTACAAATCGTATCAAACTTCTACCCAGGCCTTTAACTTGGCATTACGTGGCTTTGTCACCACAAAAGTTCACGAAGACGAACTTTGATAATTAGGCGTTCAGTTTCGATGTACGCTGTTTGATCAAAATTACTTATATCACTAAAAGGTAGCAATACCTATCAAATCAAATAATATTATAATCCGGTCAGTTTAGACATTCGAAGGTGCATAAAATCCCAACAACTTTTATAACTTTTTGAATCATTATATCTCAGAAACGGTGGCTCGTAGGAAAAAAAGTATTGATACATTTTTTTAGATAATTTTATGATCTACAATTTTGACCTTGAATAAAAAAATCCATACACGGGAATGATAGGTAACTTTTAAATATTATTTATAATTATGTTTTGAACAATTTTACTGATTTTCAACTTGTTGGGATTTTATGTACCTTCACTCTCATTTTATGTACCTTCACTCTCATTTTATGTACCTTCACTCTCATTTTATGTACCTTCACTCTCATTTTATGTACCTTCACTCTCATTTTATGTACCTTCACTCTCATTTTATGTACCTTCACTCTCATTTTATGTACCTTCACTCTCATTTTATGTACCTTCACTCTCATTTTATGTACCTTCACTCTCATTTTATGTACCTTCACTCTCATTTTATGTACCTTCACTCTCATTTTATGTACCTTCATTCTCATTTTTTGGTCTAGATTGACCGGACTATTATTGAAGTTTTGAACTAATAGGTTTGATGTTTTGACGATTATACGCATTTCTGTACGGTCGGTCCTCCAAGCACTGAACGCATTTATGTCTCCATAGCGCATCGGTTGACATTTTATACTAGCTACCTTTGTTAGCTACCACAATCGAGAATTTTTGCAGGAAATTGTTGGGCGTCCCATCAAAATGAAGCTACTCACGGAAAATTAGCTAGTGTCAAGTGCAAAAATGGAACCTGTATCCTGGATCATTATATATTTACTGCTTAATAAAAGAAACAATATCAAAGCTAAACACACATTCCGCAATGAATAAGAGATGAGGTAATTTATTTTAATTATAAAACGTATAAAGCGACTAAAAATAACATCATATTAAGGTCTTGCTTTACCGAGTTTAATTGCTGTTGTACTAATTAAAGGAGGAACATGAATTGTACGAAATTATATCTGCGACTGTCACAGAATGGCACTGAGCGAGGTAAACGTAAGCATGACAAAACCTCCTTAAAGAATTGACGCAAACCATAAGAAATAGCGTTTTTTTAGTTAGTAAACCCATCTATAATAAAGGATTATCATAAAAAGTAGTTTTTTTCAATGCAATTTGCGTGAAAATTAGAAAACAATAAGAAAATTAAGAGTTAATTAGACGTCTTATGCAAAATATTATTTGTGTGAATCAACTCGTTTAGCCTGCAGCTAATCAAATCTATACTAATAATATTATAAAGCTGAAGAGTTTGTTTATTTGTTTGTTTGAACGCGCTAATCTCAGGAACTACTGGCCCGATTTGAAAAATTATTTTGGTGTTAGATAGCCCATTTATCGAGGAAAGCTATAGGCTATATAACATCAGGCTGTGACTAGCAGTAGTTAAGTTGAGTAAATTACGTGGGCGAAGCTGCGGGCAACAGCTAGTTTATATTATATCTAAGTTATGAACTTATATTTCTTAATTACATAATATAAAATTAAAATCCGTTTATTTTTATCTTACACTGATAATATTATCATTTTTCAATTGAGGAGTTTATAAAAAAAAAAAAATTCTGTATTTTTTTCCAGGACACAGGTATTGATAAAAGAGTTTCATGAATGCTGGATAGTAATGAAAAAAGATGATATATTTATTCAACTATACAAAATTCAATATTAACAATTACTTCAAAAGTAGTGTTTGGGGGGCTACTTGTAAATTGTTCAGAATTGCATGAATAAAAGAATAATTTTATGATCCTAAAACGCAGTAAACTCTCAACTTTCACCACGAATATGAAATAAAAAATCCTTTGCGTGAGCCCCACCATTAATTTGCTTGTAAATAGAACGGCAAGAGCCGACGAGCGTGGCGTCCACATTGATAGTAATGGATAGGCTTACCTCGAGAATTATGGCTCGTACTTCAATAGCTTTCCCTTTTACATAACTTTGAGGCCGCACGCACTTTTAATACCGTGAAATAAGATCCAGAAATTTCCGAATTGTTCTATATTTTATGTTGTCATTCATTCGGCTCGTGTCTTATCTATTGAGATTGTGAAAAGGCCCTTTTTAGAGAAAGCTTTTTATGAAATATACTCAGTTTAGTTTATTTGTATAGTAACAAGTGAATTGGGCAGTAGGCTTTTTTATATAAGGAAAACCCATCCGCTTATTTGATACGTCACGCAGCTTTCTATCGTATCTTGGAGCCTCTGATGTATGGACCTGCTACAACAAAAGCTCGAGTTAAATAAAACTTTTAAAATTATATAGCCTTTCTATAAATAACATTCATATTTATTATATAGTAGCTGTTGCCTGCAGCTTCGCCCGCGGTACTCAACTCCTATATGTCACAGCATGATTTTATATAGCTAGCCTTCCTCGATAAATGGGCTGTCTAAGACTGAAATAATTTTTCAATTCTTACCAGTAGTTCCTGAGATTAGCGCGTTCAAACAAACAAACAGCTTTATAATATTAGTATAGATTACTCTGTTCAAGTGTGTGAAGCACAGATACACGACAATCTCAATTGCCTACAGGAAAATAGTCCTACTTCATTATCACAATAAGATAAAGACGCCTCTCAAGATATAACCTAGAGCCACTCTTGAATGTAAAACTAATTCACTTTCCAGTCACTCAAGAATATGGCTAAAATATTTAAAAAAACACGCAATAGCGAAGCCCTTCAAACCGAATTACCAATCTAACAAGCAACTCCGAAACGGCTGCAATAATATCGATAGAGTGATTCAGGCTAACACGCCTGTATTCAATGAAATCTCCATATTCAACGAGTTTCTTCCATCCCACGCACGAGGCTCATTGCATTTGGGCTAGTGCCAAGTGTTCGGAACAGTCGCGGGAGAATATTATTAAATTAATGCCATAGTTGTTTACGATGCTGTAGACGCTTCTTACTTTGGACCTTATGTGGGGGAGCTAAGACCACATTATATCCTCATGTTACGGCTGCTTGGCGCTAACTGGCATTAATAAATAATGTTTATTGCCAAGGTTAATGGCACATTATGCACTGATATTAGCATTTGTGTACTGACTGGGTTTTTGCTACTCTTTAATTGCACATGTAATTAAAATCTACACTTTAGATCAGATTTTATCCTAAGATTTATCTGAGAAAATTTTATAATATCAGCACATTCCAATATTTAATTAGATCTTCATCTAAATTGGAATTGTAGTAATATTGCCGATCAATCACTTCATTACAAGCTTTCCAATCTCAAATTTATTCGTTGCTCTAAAGAGGTTCTAATTTAAAAAAAAGTACCAATCCGTATAAAAACGAATTCAAGATTATATTGCTTATGATAAAGTAAATATGTAAATAAAATGTCTAAATCATGCTCCGTTTGGTATCTCTGATGAAATGGCATCATTAAAACTGACTCGATTTTCTTCGTCGTGACCGCAAACTAAATGTTTCCACAAAATTTAAATTCATGAGATTCTTTACTACTCGCGCTGCCGGGAGTTTTGGGGTTTCATTAAAATTATGAAAAGTGGAGAGCTCTTGGAGTTGAGACATCTCATTAATTGTTGGATGGAAATATCGGTCAACCAAACTCTACATAAATATATAAAATAAACAGAAAGTTTGAAGTATTAACTTTCTACCGAAAGCGATTAAAATACCAAGTGTTTTAAATGTTCACATACCTCATTAGTATTGCCAAATCAAATAAAGATTACCCTTATCATCAATAGCTTGCATTTTCTGCAAAACAGTAGGAAATTAGCATCAAAATAATACAAACTATTTTTTATTCTGGAATTATTAGAAAAATAGCTTGTATTATTCTGATGAATTAATAAATTCAGACTGTGGTAATTTCCTATTGTTTTGCAGAAAATGCAAACTATTGATGAAAAGGCGTTATATAGACCAGCAATAATAATTTAATTATTGGTACGGAAAATGTCTTGCATTGCTTTGTTTACTCTTAGAAAGCAAAGTATAGACCCATAGTCATTTGTATTATCTCTTGTACTTCTGCGATTCATATCCAATGCAGTTTGATACCTAGTGAGAAGTAAACTACATTCTTAACACCTCTTTTCTAGAACCTAACAACATCCAATCCTTTTCTCTAAAAAAGTTTTTCTTAAACTAAAAATAGCTAAGGTTTGCATGTCAGGTACGTCCATTATACGAAATTGCACAATAAGCGTTTGGCATTTTGTACCAATTTGCATACTTTAGTGATTTTCACATAAGTTATGAACTTACAGGTAATACAGCTAAACCTACTTCTACTATTGATTCAAAGTTTCTGCGAAAGTTTACTGTCATTTATAATCTGTTCTCACAATACCGCTAATTATACTTATTTTTATCATCAATATCATTATCATCATTATCATTTTCAACTGTTTCTCTCTCTCATTTACAGCATCTCTCTTATTTATCAATATTACTCTCCTCCTTTCCCCGATTTTCAGGCCTTTGTTCTCTTAACACATTAGAAATCATACAATCAGCATTAAATCTACACACAAGAGCGAGAGATTTGTTTATTCAATTCATCACTATAATAAAATAAAACTGTTGTTTTTAAATTTAACAAAGAATACACATTATGACGATGAACTTGATAATGATATTAAAATATCTTATAGAAAAGGACAGAATTAGTCATCAATTTAATTAGAGGACAAGTAAAGCCATTTATTTTTAACTAAGCGGCAAAAACTTCTTTACAAGTCGGGCAATGAAATAAAAATGTAGTGGCTTTAAGAAAAATTGAAAACCCTGGCCAGCAACAAATGGAAGGGCAAGTTTAATCTGTTAAGATAGTAAATACAGCATCGGCGACAATGGAAGCCGAAAGTCTATTAAACGGCATGAATATTCAGACCCCTAACTCCTTAAGGTCGCCTAATCATAATTGTTAAACAACCAAATGTAGTTCGAATAATTAAATGTGGGTTTGGTTTTGTTCGCATTAATTTTGGAATATTCGAATAGAAGATTAAAATAACAACCCAATTATAATTCTAGAAGTTTGTGTGTTTGAATAATTATCGTAATATTAAACACAGAAATATATTTCTGTCGAGGGACAAAAAAACAATCTAATTTTTTTAGGTAGTGCTGCATATTATACCTAATAGGTAACCTTTACTTAATAAAACGTTGTGCAGTGCTTGTTATTCCGGATTTACCTTTTTTAATATCATAAATACATATGAGATTTTATATTAACATGGTTATTTTCAGTATAAAAGCTTTTTAAAATGGGGTATTTAGCTCGTTTACACTTTTATTTCGTTGAGCTTGATATTTCAATATTATCTACAAATTTAACGTCTTGCTCGGTGTAGCAATCTCCTTTTAACCAGTTTGTGGACAGTTGCGGTTGTTAATAGACTGGTGTAATAATTTAATGTAGAGTACCATCTCCGCGGTTTTTATTATCCTACTTATTTGTTTATCAAGTGGTTCTGTGTGTTCAAAATATGAAAAGACAGATAGTGCAAATACTGACATTGATATTATTATTTGTCTCAAAGGCTTGCATAAAACAATTATACTTTTAAAAAAAATGGATCAGCAAAACAATTTATTTAATCGCTAGATTTTATGACGTCAGCTAATAGCACGCATGACGAAAGATTGAACAAGAAAGAAAGAAGAAATAGTGTTAAAATTAAAAAAGAAAAAAATGCCCACTTAATCGTGTTTCGATTATCCGTACCACGAAGCACCACTTCAAGTATTGTACAAGGAGATAGTGCCAATAATTAGATCCGATTGAAACGGAAAGAATTCAATGAATCACAATTTATTGGATTTGAATATATGGTACGGTTTAATGAAAGCCATTTGAATAGTGTAATGTAGAACTATGATAATTTTCATTTTTAACCCACTCCAAAAAAGGAGGAGGTTCCACTACATGAAATTTTAATACGAAATGTTACAAAAACTTCAATTTCACGTCACACGTTCAGGCTTTTTTGGAGCCTCTCAAGTTTTTTTATATTTTATAATAATATTATGAAGTTGAAGAACTTGTTTGTCTGGTCGCGCTAATTTCCAGGGCTCCTAGTTGGGTATTTTTGTATTTGATAGCACCATCTTGAGGAATGTCAACATTATTTTTGTGCAAAAAGTTTTTTGACGTTTTTCGAGGCGTTAAACCACGGGAAGAACTGGTAGCACATGAATAAGACATTATTTTTTAACGGTGCCAGGGTGGATTACTATTTGATGCGATTCACATCTCATCACTAATATGAAGTAAAAGCGCTAATGAATTTTTAACGCCTGAACTGATTTTCATAAAATATATCCAAGAAACACCGCTAGAAAATCTGCTTTAAAAATGCAACGTTTCCTCCGTCAGGGCTACGATGGAACATACACAGCCACAGAACATTTCCACCGGTGGGAGGGAAGCGCTGTGCCGCGCTCCCGGCTGCATGGGTACCACCATCTTGCTTGTTTCTCCCGTGAAACAGCTTTGCTGTGTTTCGAAGAGAAGGGCAAGACAGGCAGTGTAATTACTGGCACCGAGACTTAACATCTTATTTCTCAGGATAGGCAACACATAGATGAGTTGCCTGGGCTCATTTATGTTCATGGGCGACGTCGACCACTTACCATCAGGTGGCACGTTTGCCAGTTTGCCTATCCAACTAACATAAAAAAATACACAGCGGTCAAACTTCTTACATTAGTTTTACGTTGGGGGTTAAAAAACCCCCTTACATTTCTTAAACATAGGACCCCAATAAAAAGTGTAATATTTGTTTTGTGTAATAAAATTTCCATATTTCCATCCTATCCAGCGGACTTGTTCCGTGTCACAGCTGCCAAAAATTCACAACCGCCTGTAATTGCCGGCCAACACGCGACCGTTAAACCAGATTTTGTGAATCGTCTGACAAATTGTTATTATCTAGCGAAATTAAAATGCAGATTACCGGGTATACGGGTTTATGACTTAGGTTTGGTGCAAAGATAGAAGTGACTCTTTTAATGTAGAGATATGAAGCACACGGATATTTAATGGTATGGGTAATGTTATAAATGCTAAAGACATTTTTTTAACTCAACCCTTTAGATTCAACCATGACAAATGTGGGTATAAAAACGGGACAGGCTTTAGGCTATTTTTTTTCTAAAATCTAAAACTACATCGCACTCAATATGTGTAAGGGTGTTAACATAATATCTACTTTTTTTTTCTTTAAGCCGGGAAATGCTCTGACGCATCCCGCGAGGGAGTGGGTCTCCCCAAGCGGGTATCTGGGACTCGCTGCGCCTGAAAGCTGGTAAGTGGACGCAACTCTACCGAATAAATCCCGGCGAATTCCACCAATGCCGCCTTTGGTGAGGTGCCCCGGATCTAATGAGCAAACAGGACACCTCGACGGCTAGTCAGTCCCGCAAGAGACCGACGCCACCTCCACAGAGGGATTGTCCCGCACCACAGAACAACCCCTCCCAACGTCGGGACAGTACAATGGGGTGAGGTTCCCATCCTCACCCATTGCCCCCTGCTCTTCTGTCCCCTCTTCTTATAAGAGGGGTACAAAGAGCCCCCTCGGCCCAATTAGCTTCGCCCAAGGTGCACTGCTCACCCTAGGTTACTGAGCCCCACCGCCACGACAAGGCCTGAACCATGATGAGGAACATGATATCTACTTGCATTTAATACCTCCAAACCAATTATTTTGAAGATGTTTCTCAATAAAATTTTATTTAATTACAAATCCAAGACACTTTTGAACATTATTTACGGAGCAACAAATCCAGAACCTTCATAATGGCACCTGTCTAAGAAGCTGGTAATCCGAAACCAAAAACACGTACGAAAGTAAAGAATTCCATAAAACTTTATTTGAAATCGTAAAAAAGACGTTCCTTTACGAAACGTGATTTTTAGAATTCCTTGTAGCTTTTATTTTCTATTCGGATATAATCAATTAGAATTAGTCTTATATCTCATTGATCGAGTGTAAAATCAAAATGAAGACAATATAAAAATATAATATCGGCATCATGAATTAATTTTTAGTATTTCAAGCATTTATTGCGTGATGTGTCATACAAATGACTTTGCATGCATATGCTATACATAAGGCATGTTACTCATCGAACATATATACCGGGTGTAATCGTTAAGTGTGCACAGGCGATTATTCCGTAACTATTACAGATATCAAAAAACTTTAAACTGATATGATATACAAATCAGTACTTTCGAAAAGTACTGATTTGAAATTTGGATGTTTTTTAATTTCAATAGCCTCGAGTATCTGTGGTCTATCAAATCTGATATAATGGCGAGCTTGGTCTAGACTATGTTCACAGATATCCGCGCGCGAATAAACCGCGATAAATTCCGTAAAAATTGTTTCATTATAATGAGTGAAATTCGCGCAAACATTAGAAAACAATAAATGAATGATTAAGTTAAATCTGTGCTCCAACTCAAAAACTTGAAAAACAAAAATATCTTGTTAATAAATAACCTACTTCGTTTTAATTTAAGGAGCCCTAACCAAGGATCTTAAAAGATTAAGCGACAATAGTTTTGTGGATACCCGTGATCAGTAGTAGGATATATAAATAAGATAGATGATGAAGTAGATGAAAGGATTTAAAACGTGTCAAAGGCTTCCTAGGACTATGTCATTGTTAACGTGTGTATATGGTACTACTAACACAAAACCGGTATATTTACAACTATCTCGCAAGACTGAACATAAACTAGCCGTGGATTCCGACCAGACGATATTCTCCATGCTTTAGGTTAGAACACCGTAAGATACAAGCGATAGCGTTAAAATTTAAAATTAGAATTTATAAAGACGAACCTTTACCTATTTCAAAAGAAATGTTACACTAACTTATCACTAAGTTCAACTAAGTCTAAGCTACTGCATATTTTATAGCATAGTTCTTTTATTGCATAATATTACGTGGAAGCTAGCGGCTCACGAAATGGTAAATTACCGCTGTCCGCTATCGAAAAATTTTGAACAAGTTTGTCGTCTTTTAATTGTAAGAAATTAAGGAAGTAAAAATATTTAAATAAATTATGAGATAAGAGTTTGATTATAAGTTATAGTGGTCAGCGTGATCCTATTCTTGTGCCGTATAAACAAGGCGGACTCTATTTCACGACAGTATCAATTAGCTTTAGTATAGTTAGTAGAGTTTCTTCTATTCGATATATAAATAAAATCCTATACAAATAACATTCCCATACTATTCGAGTTTACCGTTTTATTGTTTTTTATTCATTCCTACTTCAGCCATAAATTCCACCCGCTGTTACCTTTAACTTGTACCATCCCAACCGCAAGGCACTTAGGTATATAATATTTTTATTGCAGCATACCCGACCCTGCTTAGAAGGCAAAAGCGACCCACTAAATAAAATATTTCCAACGTTTGTATTATTGCTGGCTTTTTGTTCAACAATACGTCGCTTTGGTTAGCTCAAATGTTTTCATTTCAAACCATTCGATTTAGTCATATATGTATTAGGATTTTATTCAATGCCGTTATTTAAGTAGTGTAGGTATTGTTTGTATAAAAGCGACTTGAATTTTTAGTACTTAGATCTTCAGGTAGAGTTCGATTTATGGTCACGGGAGGACTGAGGTGTCATACGTCCTAATGTTACAAAGTTATTTGAAACTGGTTGCTGTAAAGTATCCGAAACGTCGGGCTTGTAAAAATCTTAATAAACCGCGATAAAATCCGTAAAAATTGTTTCATTATAATGAGTGAAATTCGCGTAAACATTAGAAAACGATATGGACAGTTATTAATATTAGCTCATGGTATATTTATTTCATTTATGTTTTTATTTATTTATTACCCATTCTTATTATCAAAATCGAAAAGTAATTAAGATTTTATATTCCTTAAATTTTACTCAACTACACTTCGATGCGAGTGGAAAGCGTTCGTCATGGCGTTCATTGAAGGAGGCCTATGTTCAGTAGTGGAAGGTTAAAGGCTGATGATAATGATGACAGTCACGAGAGGACCGTACTAGTCGTGGTTACTTTCAAGTATCCGAATTATAGGGAATGTAAAAATCATAATAGAGATGATTTACTTTTATACTCCATGTCATATTCTTGTTGATAAAGGAATTTAATTAAGGAAATGAAAATATTATATGGAATAACATTTTAATAGATAATAATTTAACGAAAATACGTTTGATTCGTACAAATCTATATGAATTTTAAAGTACATTAAGAAGATTCAATTGATACTTATTTTTTTTATTTTATTTTTTTATATAAATAAAATACTATTTCGAATATTTTAAAAAATACATAAGTCTTATTGAGGGGCTAATTTATCGAGTTCGAGTTTCCTTGAGCGTGAGAATTTACTCCTGGGAAGAATAAATAACGCTAATAAAGACGAGTAGATTTGGCTCTCGAACGGAGTAGGTTTATACAATGGTCACTGGTTCAAATTCTTAAGGAACACAGATTATATTTTTTTTTGTATAAGTTGTGTTTTATTTCAGTTTTTTGAAGTGTAAACTTCTTTTAGCGCGGTACGCATATTTTAGATGAGATAAAATTTCTGAACTCGCGACACCGCCCACGAAACGCTGGAGACGCATTGTGATGTTTATATGACGAGGACTCGTGGCACCGCACGCGAAACGCTGGAGACGCAGTTTGACGTTTGATTTATTTATATAAGATTATGCAATATTTGTTTTGCAAATTGTGTTGCTTCTAAATTATGTCATGCGGTCTTTTTGTGCGCCGTTTAAATTGTATAGGTTGTCATAATCTCTAACATTCTGTATTATAGGTATTTGAATTTAATTGTTTTGTTTTCACTTCTATCGGCAGTCCCTGTGACTGGTTGGGTATTTTTTTTGTACCTAGATATTATTTCTTGACTGTGTTTGAATTTATTTATTAGGTAGCTCAATCTCTAGACTAGAAATTGCATGATAATATTATGACCAGGATTTTAGTCCATCATAGTTGAAGGCAACCTTCTGTGCTCCGGTTTCCTCCTCGAAATTACTCGAGGAGGGTGTCATAGTTTACCTATGTGTTGGCCTAAGGCAGGGTGGTGAACTACACATACTTTCGAAGTCCTTTAATCTTATAAGACATGCTGGATTCCTAAGGATCTTTTGCGGGTTTTTATACAGCAGAGTATTAAAGTCAATAATCATATAGGTATAATTTTTTGTAGTATACATATTATCAAAATTTATTCCATTGTTCTTGTTAACAACTTGATATAATATAATATCTATTCATCCATGTGTACATCTATTCATGTTAGTATAACATGTTATTCCAAATATCTGAATGAAGTAAATATAACTTCGGAAATACAATACACATCTTGTTATCCTAAAATTTCCATAATATGTAAATACGATAATGATTCATACATGGAATAAGGTTTCATCGCCAAAAGATTACGGACTCATATTTCATGTTATGACGATAGGGAAATAACAATGTATGAAGTGCTAAGTACGATCTAGATAATTATTGAAAACAACAGATTTATCTATATAAGTGTTATTTCTTTGTAACTATCCTAGTGCACATACATTTTCGTCAGCTTGGGTACCACTATCCTGTGAGTTTCTCCCATGAAACAGCGTTGCTGTGTTTCTAAGCAAAGGGCTTACCCTTCTCTCCGAAACACAGGCAGGTAATATTGGCGTAGAGACTTAAGATCTTATGTCTCAGCATAGGCAACACGTTCTTGGGCAACGCTGATCATCAGGTGCCACGTCTGTCAGTTTGCCTATGCACCTACCACATATAAAAAACTTATTTCTTGAAAATAGAATTTTTTTGGTTCTTTTTTCATAATTCTAAAGAAAAAACGTCGTCCACTCATATCGTTAAGTTTTAGTATTCATAGTCATCACATGTGCAGAAGTACAACTTCTTTAAGTACAACAAAATTAAAATAACTTCTAGTTTCTTCTAGCGTTGTTTATTAATCAACAAACAAATACTAAATAATAATATGGTAGATTTAGTAAAAAAAGACTAGTTTATTAGTAGTACTGCAGATTCCTAGTACAGATAATATACTTATTGACTTACTAACTGATTCCCGCGCTTTCTAAGATTAGTAGAATAACAGTGCTTATATGTACCTATTGTTAATACGCATCATTATAATAATCAATGCCGTTTTTAATAATGGTCAATGACAAATCACAAATACTCTTGATCTTAAAAGGCTGACAGGAATTAAGAGGGCCCATAGATAGCGGGGGCCCCTCGGCACGTGCCCAAAGGTAAATATGGGCCTGTTCATAATGATGTATTTTACTTGTTACATGTAGCATAACATAATCAGTCTGTGAACAATTATTATTATTAACTTTCTGAGTATTAAATATTCATTTAAGACTAAAACTCGTTTACGAAGCTTCAAGTTATATTTAATTACATTTCATAAAATTTGATGAAATGTGGATGAAACAATTTATATATTCCTAAATATATTATCAGGCATGTATCAGGGTAGGTAACTCATGAATCCCCACCATGGTTCAGGCCTTGCGTGGCGGTGGGGCTCAGTAGTCTAGGGTGAGCCCAACACCTTGGGCGAAGCCAATTGAGCCGAGGGGACTCTTTGTACTCCTCTTATAAGAAGAGGGGACAAAATAGCAGGGGGAAAGGGGTGAGGATCGGAACCTCACCGCATTGTACTGTCCCGACGTTGGGAGGGGTTGTTCTGTGGTGCGGGACAACCCCTCTGTAGAGGTGGCATCGGTCCCTTGCATGACTGACTAGCCGTCGAGGTGCCCTGTTAGCTTAACAGATCCGGGGCACCTCACCAAGGCGGCACTGGTGGCACTCGCCGGGTTTTAGTAGGTAGAGCTGCGTCCATTCACCATCTTTCGGCGCAGCGAGTCCCACATACCCACGTGGGGAGACCCACTCCCCACGGTGTTGACCCACTCCCCACCCATGTTCATGGGTGACGCTGACCACTTACCATCATGTGGTTCGTTTGTACCTTTGTCTATCCACCTATAATAAAAAAGCTAATAGTATTATGCACATATTAACCACAAGCCGATGGGTATGGATATGTAATACATTTATATAAAGTAACTATGTCACTGCTCTATATTATGTATCGTAACAAGCAAATCATAAACTGACTAGCTGTTGCCTGCAGCTTCGCCCGCGTTACTCAACTCCTATAAGTCACAGCGTGATGTTATATAGCCTATAGCCTTCCTCGATAAATAAGCTGTCTAACACTGAAATAATTTTTCAAATCGGACCAGTAGTTCCTGAGATTAGCGCGTTCAAACAAACAAACAAACTCTTCAGCTTTATAATATTAGCATATAAAATTTATGTACTATTTATCTCTGATAATAACCTGAGTATAAATCATGGGTTTAAGGAAGGAGGAAGGATTTTGGCGGTCTGCTGGTCGAGTAGTCAGGCTACTAGACATTTCGCGCAGCGGTCGCGTATTCGAATCCCGCCAGGTGAAGATAATTTGAATGATACATATAGATGTCTGAACTCGGTCATGGATGTGTATGTATATATGTATTGTATTTATAAAAAAATCCAGAATTTATTTCCGTTTCTAGTACCCGTAGTACAAGTTTTTAAGAACATACCACGGGGCACATATCCATAAAAAAATTCAAAAATGTTGGTAAAGAGCGTTTGTGTGGTAAAGCATATTATAAAGTAAAAGATTTCATGGAAGATACCACACCCTGGGAATAAGGCGTTCCTCCCGGGCATTTCAAGATAAGATGTTAAAATTGTTATATAATATATATATTATTTGAAAATATTAGTTCCACTGAGTTTGTTTCGCCGGTTCTTCTCAGTGGGCTTACCTTGGAACCGGTGGTAGATTCAATTGAAGTTCAAAAAGATACTGTATTAGTACTATTTTGAATAAAAAAAAATGATTTGATTTGATTTGGCTAGGTTAACGTGGTGTGATTTTTAATAATATTTATTATTTATTTAAGGAAGCAACCCGTACGCAATGCGTATGGGAAAGCTACTACGTAATACGTATTTAAAAAGTATGTGAATGCATTTCAAATATAGAGCGAACCGTTAAAAAGAATAATCCTTTTAACACGTCAATGGAGAGAGAAACAGTTAGGAGTTGAATTCACAATTTTCCACACGCGGAAAAAACGGTCTAAAAGTCTATTCTGTCCTGTCGCTCCCGTTTAATACTTTTTAAACCCGCTTCTTGCTATTTCATTAATGAACAATGTTATTTAATGTAGTGGTGTATTAAATACTAATACTATGTCAGACAGTTAATGGAATCAGGCGTTACCTTGCGGAAATCCATTATATAAGATATTAAATTAATTATATTAATTAGCAATTATCCCGCGAAAAACGCAGTCTTTACAGCAAATGTGTGAGTGCACGCATATGCATGCATATAGCACCGCCCTCCTTTCCCACACTGCATATGCGTACACTCGCATGCACCACCACCCCACATGCACCACAACCACAGTAAAAGACCACCACCAAACAATCTACGTACGTTTCGCCCCGACACCGAGGCATCCTCAGGATGTAGACTCTACGATTAGTAATCGTAGAGTCTACGATTAGTAATCGTAGATTAGTAATGGTGGTGGTCTTTTACTGTGGTTGTGGTGCATGTGGGGTGGTGGTGCATGCGAGTGTACGCATATGCAGTGTGGGAAAGGAGGGCGGTGCTATATGCATGCATATGCGTGCACTCACACATTTGCTGTAAAGACTGCGTTTTTCGCGGGATAATTGCTAATTAATATAATTAATTTAATATCTTACTATGTCAGACCTCTATTATTCATTGATATGGGATGAAAGACGATTGGATTCAATATTATTTTATATTATGAGATTTAGGGGATTCAAATTCTTAAGAAAATGAGTTATATTTGTGTTGGCAATCGCATAGATCATTCAACGTTGTTGTCCATTACTATATGCTCATCATTATCATCATCAGCCGGTTATTGCCCACTGCTGAGCCCGTCCCCTTTTTTCCTGCCATTTCTCTGTTCCTTGACTGTCTCCATGTTCCACAACCTTCCCACGTCATCAGTCCATCTTGCGTCCTAGACTTTTCCGACCCAGTCTAGGACACTATTTGGTTACCGGCGTGGACCACCTGCCACCACGTCTAGCCATGTGTCCTGCCCAGCTACATTTCAATTCTGCTACCCTATCTCCGACGTCATTTGCCCTTAGTTAAATTTAGTGATAGAATAAGCTACATTAAATGGCTTGTTTATATATAAGTCTCACCTCACTAATCTAGTAACATCCTCAGCGATATTTTATTTGGACGTCAAGAGAAATAACGCCGGAAAATGCTCTGAGGCATCCTGAGGAGAGTGGGTCTCCCCACGCGGGTATGTGGGACTCGCTGCACCCGAAAGCTGGTAAGTAGACACAGCTCTACCCACTAAGACCCGGCGAGTGCCACCAATGCGCCTTTGTTGAGATGCCCCGGATGGAATAAGCAAACAGGGCGCCTCGACGGCTAGTTAGTCCAAAAGACCGATGCCACCTCCACGGAGGAGTTGTCCCGTACCACAGAACAACCCCTCCCATCGTTGGGGCAGTACGATGGGGTGAGGTTCCCATCCTCGCCAATCGTCCCCTGCTCCTTTGTCCCCTCTTCTTATAAGAGGGGTAAAAAGAGCCCCCTCGGCTCAATTCGCTTCGCTCAAGGTGCACCGCTCACCCTAGGCTACTGAGCCCCACCGCCACGACAAGGCCTGAACCATGGCGGGAAGGTAGACAGTACTGTCTCAGCAGCTTATCATCATTATCACTAGGCGCATTTTCCCGTCCACTGCTGGATAAAGGCCTCCTTTAACGAACGCGAAGACCGTCTTCCCACATCAGTCTAGATCATCATCATCATTACCTTTATCCCTCAGGCCTACACATAATGTTAATTAAAATTCAAAACAAAAAAGACTGTATTACAACAATCCCATTACCTTACAAAGATAAATTGCTCCTTTTACAAAAACTTGCAAATGTATTCTCTTCTAAATGTGATTTTGTTTCTGCTCGATACACCCAAGGAAACCCAATACGTACCGACAGTCTTGGCAGAATTTATCGTGGCTCTGTTAACAGTATAAATTCGCGTCCAGTTTAACCGACCGATGCATTCTTTTCGTTTTTCCTTTCTAATTAATTGTTAACGTCATTGGCTAATTCTCCGAGCTGTTTTTGTTCCAAGTTTAACTTCATTATAAGTGCAATTTCTTTGTTGCTTTTATTGATGTTTTAATGGGGGTGGTTTGATATATGATATACATATCGCAGCCAGATCGAGTGGTCAGATTACTGGACACGGGTCCAGATGGTCCAGTGGATTACGGTCTCGGGTTCGAATCCCGCCAAGTACATATAATTTAATAATAATAATAATAATATCTATGGACGCTTTATTACATCACGTCGTAGAAATTACTTATTTCAAATATCTGTGCATCACGTCAGTCTGGTCCCTTGGTGCGTTCTCGGAGAACTTGTGTTACGGGTACCAGACAACGGAGATATATTTAACACTTTTATACTATACATATATTTAAGATTTTTATTATATAATACATATATTTAATACACATCCATGACACAGGAACAACACAGAAAACTTTTTTGTTCCCTGGCGGAATTCGAACCCGCAACCTCCGGCTTGAGGTTAACTGGCATTGATTTATCTGTGTCTATTTAGCTTGTAAATATATATAACGTTACAAAGCTTTTTGTAACACATATTACTAAATATAAAAAGCTTCAACATTGATGAAAGCTTCAGCTTAGAAAGAAGAATCAAATTTCAAATATCCAACACTTTAAAGCTCAATAAAAGCTTAATCGCTAATCCGAGCTTATATTAATAAAGCTCTGTTTATTAAGCACTCCAACACCAATTCCAGCGCACACAATAAACCTCAGGCCCAGCCAATAAATATCAGCATGGGAAGGAAACCGGGCAAAGCTTTTAGCTGCAAACGAATCGCAGTGGCCGTTGTGTAACAGTTCAGTTTGGGTACGCTCCAAAATAAGGATGACTTTTTATATATATTTCGGGGGCACACTTGTGGTGAGGCAATTATGGTTTTTTACATAAGGTGCGATGCGACACAAACAAACATGCGATGACGGTAAGTGATCACCGCCAAACTCATGATTGTCATCACGAATATTTTCATTATCTTTACAAGTTTTTTAAACTAAAACTTCTTTAATAATAATAGTAATAATACATCTTTATTTCAGGCTGCACAGGCTCATAGATAAAATACCTTTTTTCTTTTTCGCCGGAAAATGCTTTTAGGCATCCCGCGGTGGGATTCCCCAGGTATGTGGGACTTTCTGCGCCCGGAAAACGATAAGGTGGACGCAGCTCTACCCACTAAAACCCAGCGAGTGCCACCAATGCCGCCTTTGGTGATGTGCCCCGAGAGCCGGCACCTCGAGGTCTAGTTAGTTCCCTCAAAGGACCGACACCACCTCCACAGAGGGGTTGTCCCACACCAAAGAACAACCCTCTCCTACGTCGGATCAGTGCAATGGGGTGAATTTCCCATCCTTACCCCTTGTCCCCCCTACTCTTTTGTCCTCTCTTCTTATAAGATTTTTATTTATTTTTGATTTGTACCCCACTAAGAGCAGCGCCCTCGGTTCAATTGGCTTTGCCCAAGGCGCTGGGTTCACCTCAGGCTACTGAGCCCCACCACCACGACAAGGCTTGAACCTTGGTGGGACCCATAGATACATACCTTAACCTAATGGACTGGCCTGTTGATATTATTATTTTTATTATATTTAGTATATATCAGTTGTCTGGTTACCATAAGAACAAGCTCTGCCTAGTTTGGTATCAGAAGGCCGTGTGTGAGTTGTCTCAACATATTCAAAAAAAAATAAAAAATTATACATATTTTAAACATATTATAGACAAATTTGTTAGTAAATGAAATTTAAAATCACTTCACTTGCACCTTCGGCATATTACAGTCCCGCGAGTTATGGCGACGGTTAAACGCTTAAGTGACACGGTCGGGTAAGCTCGGATCTCTTCGGCTCGGCCCGACGGGCCTACGTGATTTTCTTTATCATCATGATGGTTTTCATTTACATCAACATCATCGTCATTATCATCAAGTTCAACTGTGATTCGCTGTCGATTTTCTATTAAACTGATACAAAAAATTATAGTATAAAGAATAATAAAAAAATAAATATACGAGATATTTATACCCGATTTGAATGCATGAAATATAACAAAAGTTTTTCGAGTTCACCTATTATCTAATTTATAGAAGAGTTTCGTGCGATTTATGAGTTTCTGTTGACCCATTGGGGGGATAGAGAAGAGGAGGGCAACGCATCAGCATTATATCTGATTGTGCGGTTGTGTGTGGGCGTCAATAATCGCCAAAAGACTTCAACTGCTCGTTTGCCCTCCTATGGCATAAGAAACCGGAGAGTCGCTTCATCTCGTGATAAGTGATCACTAACATTGACATGCAAATTCTACAAAGCTTACATAAACCATGGGTGACTGTTGGGTCTATATAATAGTCTTCTTCAAAAATAAAGTGGCTTTGGTACATCGCACACCTTCAAATAATTTTAATGTGAGTTCCAAGTTGATATACGATTTTCTTCACCGGTTTGAAAATTAAAATCGATATTATCAAGAAAAACATAATTTCAATCTTGTCTTTTTATATCAAGTAAACATTTTTGTACTGATTTTACTAAAATACGGATTTAAACGCGCCCAAAATTGATTAGCAATCGACTAATTACTTACAAGGTATTATGTTCGCTCCAATTATGTGCTCCGCTAACATCAGTCAAAACTGAGCTGATCGAATTATAATTAGTTTAACTATAAATAATTAGTTTAACTATTAATAATGCGAGGCACATTATAGAAACACTTTATTTACTACTAGCTGTTGCCCGCAGCTTCGACCGCGTTAACGTTAGCTTTACAGCAATACCCGGATTACTCTTTATAACATCAGCTATCTACCAATGAAAGTCCCATCAAAATCGGTCCAGCCGTTTCAGAGATTAGCCAAAACAAACAGGCAGATAGACATACATACAGACAAAAATAGTAAAAAATGCTATTTTTTTATATTATGTACCGTGTATAACACCCATATTATGCATTCAATTAAAAGCGGTTTATTTAATATTACAAACAGACACTCCAATTTTATTTATCTGTACCTATATTATAATAGATATTGATTAAAATAACACCAGATAGGTTTACCTATAAATGCTTTATTAAAGTCGAGGAAAGATGGCCGTATTGGAGAGATGGCCAACATAAAAAAATGGGGAAGAATTCAGAAATGGCGTTACTGTATCGCTAGTTTGCTAACCGACTCGAATGCGATCATTTGTTGGTACGTGATTTTAGGAAAAAAAAAACAAAAGAAAAATTATGATATTTTCTTTGAGATTATTTTGTGTTGCTCATTTTTCCTACACGGCTATCTTTCCTAGACTTATCCTAATGTTTATTTAAGTTAGTAAAGCAATAAAGAGTATTCAATATTTTACATTAAAAATATCTTAGATTTGAAATTTTTAAATCGAATGTCAAATTGATTCTAGTACTAGTTGCATAGACAAACTGGCTACGTGCCACCTGATGGTAAGTGATTTACGTCAACAATAAACCTATAGCCTATCCAGAAACATAAGACGGTACACCACAATTCAACATTAAAATTTCAGTAATTAACTATTATATGTATATGTCGCAGGGAAATGAGGAAATCAGAGATTTTTCGAAATCTCTAGGGATACAACAAAATCCCGGTAGATGTTGAATATTCTTATAATGAGAGAGATGCATGGCTCGTTTTTTATTTGGCAGTATCCACTTTATTGACATTTCACTAGACTGAGTTTAGTGAAACGACATATTTTCACTGATTTTATATTAGTATATTGTCATATCACTAGATTTGTTTAGTAAGAAGACGTGGGAGATAAGAATATTCAACATCTACCGGGATTTCGTGGTATCCCTAGAGGTTTCGTAAAACCACTGATATCCTCATTTCTCTGCGACATATATTTATATTACATACAGTAACACTGCCTTCCCTGCCAAAACAGCAATACTGTTTTATTGGGGGCATAGGAATATGTTACAAGTTACCGAACCAAGTGGAATTCATACGGGCGCACAAGTGAATCATTTAATGATACTTAAATTGATTCGGCGTAACCGATAATATCCGGCCTCTCGGTGGTACGAGCGATGAGGGCACGCCAGGATGTCGAGGAACAAGCGATTACCACCACGCAATCAGCAAATTAATCGCTCTTTTTATACTACCTAAATTACAAGCGAGTTTTTTAATTAGAAGAGGGGTCAAACGGACAGCTTCATCTGGTGGGAAGTGATCGGCGAGACTGTAGACAGATACAGAGAGAGAACTGAGAGCTTATGTTCTTTTCTTGAAGGTTCCTTATGTGTTTATGGTGTAATAAAACATGAAAAAATTAGGGGTCACGGAACGTCCTGCAGATTTAAAACATCTGTGCTAATATTAGTACATATTCATAATTATTATGAACTATATTTTTACTTTGAATCTATATATTAAATCGCATGATGATAGTACAAAGAATCTAAAACGAAAGAATATAATATAATAACTAAAAAATATTATTAAAAAGGGGTCCCTTTAGGCAAGGTTCCGAAGATACTGGCAGCGTTCCCTCTTTGAACAACTAGACTAATTCTTTGTCCGAGGTAGCTGCCAGCTCTTCGGTCTCCTGTGATGTCGACTAACCTTTTTGCTATTTCCTTAAAAAGCCTTATAGTCCTAGGACCCCACAGACCAAGGGTCTCGACACCGAATGTGACAAAATCATATTCGGAGCCTAGACCCCTATATTTGCATTCCTTAGCTTTTTCAGCCGCTTCACAGGCCGCATTAGCTCTGTTGTTGTTTCCATGTAGATGGGAAAGGACCACCGTGTCTGAACAAGTTGCATCCCATAATTAATTAAAATACAACGCGTGACATGTTAGCCTTTTGGGCATTCGAGTCGATTTTACTGCCGAAAAGCACAAATATGTTGATGATGAAGGAAATTGTTATTATATATGTTTTTCATTACTGACGTTTAAGTTAGCAATCCCGTCAATTCTTTACCTTCGTAAATATAAGAAAATCAGCGATAGATTTTAAACTTCGAATCTTCGCAATGAACCTAAACAAATAAATGATTTGTAGGGTCAAGACAATAGCCAATACGATTATGGACCGGGCCCAAGTCCGAAACCTGACCCCCCTAATGCGATTACTGTGTTTGGGCTTGTTATATTTGGAGAAACAAAATATTTTCTCTTTCATCTTTGAAAAGTTTAATGGTTTGATGGATCGAATGGGCTTTATGAAATGATGAAACCTGTGTACGAATCAAATAGAAAAACAAACTCGGCATCAGATGGAATATAAATTAAGCATTTTTTTGTTAATTTAGCATTATATTTAATTACAAGTTGTAAAATAAGGTTCAAGAGTGGAGGTCTCGTTTAGATATACGAAGTGTTGGTCGGCCACTAACCAGGTGGGAAGACGATCTACGTACAGTGGCCGGTCCATGTTGGATGCGGGTGGCAAAGGATCGGCCGTCTTGGCGCTCATTGAGACAAGCCTATGTTAAACAGTGGACGGATAGAGGCCGCTGATGATGATGATGTAAAATACGTGTGTATTGATTATATAATAAAGACACACACAAAAAATTTAAATACACAAAAGATTAAAATAAGATAGCTAATATAATAAAGAAAATAATCAACATAATAATAATAATAATAATAATATCTATCTATAATATAATAGTAAACAATTCCAAAATATGCAGCTTCGTGAAACAAGAAGTTGAAGCATATTAAATATCCCGTTTTAATTAGTTTAAAATGGTTTAAATAGTGAAAATAAGCACATACTAACTATACATATAGCAAATATAAATCTACATAGTAATTTAATGTTCCTTTCTGATTTATCGAGCCTATTCTTACATTTATATGTATTATAATAAATAAATAAAAAAAGCCTTTTATTTCTTGCATCCATTTTTACATTTAGTTTTTTATATAATAATATATTCTATTTTTATATGGTTATGTTATGTTTACTTATTCTAATGCTAGTTTGTATTTTTATTTCTTTTTAGCAAGAACCCCGTTTTTCACAGGTAAAGGCCTCCTCCAAAGAGGTGAAGTTTTTATCCTTGTTTTTGTTGATGATCACAACATTTTTCTGTTTGAAGGTTTGAATGCATTACAATAAAACATTAATAACATAATAGTTTTAAAAAAATACGCTTGAAAACAAAAAAACGCTAATCCTGAATATACTAGTAAGGATAACGGGTCAAACTGTTTAAAATATTGAATTGTCATTGGTCCTTAATAAGTATGCCAAATTTAGAGTTAATCCGACGTTTTGAAGGAGGTCAAAATCATGTTCAAAGATTCCGTTTCATACTAATATACATACGTTTGAAGCTAATAAAAGCGTATTAAAAATCATGTCTATTAAATATCAAAACAACTTACAATATCTAAAATCACACACAATTCGGTAGCGCTAACAGTTTATCTCATTTGCATAAATCACCCGGGTCAGACCTCTATCAGAGGTCTCACCGAGCTATCTGTTATCAGCTTTACAAAATTTACGGTTCTTTCAATATATCTCCCGAAATTTCCGTCCCACACATAACATAACGGCTGGAGCCTATTTTTTCTATATTTTCATCATCATCAAGTAGTATATATTAATATTATTACGGGTGTTTTCCCACGGAAATGGGAAGTACCTATGCGGGTGAAACCGTGGGGCACTGATAGTACTCTTTTATATTGAAGAAACTCTGTTCTTAGTGAGATATAAAGGGAACAATTTGTATCTATTTTTCTGTTTTATACCAGGCTGTTACTGTATGTATTCTTGTAATTATTGTTTCTGTACCATCCAAATAAATATAGATACAGCACACATATCTATACTCTCTTGGATATTATGTTATGTTGGATATAGACTAAGGTATATACAGTACTAGTAGCACCCGCCGGTTTCACCCGCGTACATCCCATGCCCGTGGGAGTACAGGGATAAATTATTATAGCCTAAGTTATTGTAGTTTCATTAAAATCCAATCAGTAGTTTTTGAGTGAGAACTTTTAAGCTATATACATTTTACACAAATCTACTGTCTTAGAATCAGCCAAATATATTGAATGCTAAGGAGGAAACTGCAATAATTCGATTGAACGACGCCGACACAATAGTGGGGCGTTAAGCTTCGTCACCACTTAATTACCTCGCTTTGTTCCCCAACAATAACACTCTGTATTGTAAACCTGTTACAATATGTATTGTTTATTGATATGTAATTAATACTCTATTTATTGCCCATTGAATATTGTTGCGAGAGACCCTATTGAGCCCCCCCAGGGTTCAGGCCTTGTCGTGGCGGTGGGGCTCAGTAGCCCAGGGTGAGCCCAGCACCTTGGGTGAATTGAATTGAGCCGAGGGGGCTCTTTACCCCTATGATAAGAAGAGGAGACTAAAGAGCAGCCCCAATTTTACTATCCCGACATTGGTAGGGGTTGTTCTGTGGCGCGGGACAACACCTCTGTGGAGCCGTCGTCGACTGACTATCCGTCGAGGTACCCTGTTTGCTCATTAGATCCGGGACACCTCACCAAAGGCGGCATTGGTGGCACTCGCCGGGTTTTAGTGGGTAGAGCTGCGTCCACTTACCAGCTTTTCGGGCGTAGCGAGTCCTACATACCCGCCTGGAGAGACCCACTCCCCAGCGAGATGCTTCAGAGCAATTCCTGGCGTTAAAGAAAAAAAAGAAGACCTATCTATGGAAGGGTCATACAACATAGTCATACAAATCAAGAATGAGTCTTCTCAAAATTTGACGAGAAGGTGAATTCAACCGTGTAAAGCTATCCTATTATGTTACTACAGACATATGGTTATATATCTTTACATATATAATTCTTCTGTACGTGTGTATGTCACTGAACTCCTCCGAAGCGGCTGGACCGACCTTGATGATTTTTTTTGTGGATTCAAGAATGGTTTAGATTCACAAATATATATATATATATATATATATATATATATATTTAAATATTTTGTACAAGACAACGTCTGTCGGTGCCACTAGTAGGTATATTATTGTTGAAGTGTTGGTCGACCATTAACTAGGTGAGAAGACGATCTCCGTGCAGTAGCCGATCTGTGTTGGATGCGAGTGGCAAGGGAATAGTCGTCTTGGCGTTCATTGAAGCAGGAGAGGTGGACGGATAAATAATGATGATGATGAATAATATAAGACAGAAGTTTATTATAATGTTTGTAAGTAAGAACCAACTCGTAGGTACCTACTACAGATTCAATCTTCGAAACTCATCCTATTTTAATCTTTCACAAGGAGAATGTCACATTATCACAGTGACACATACTACGAAAATTATCATGTACAGTTCCCATATGGCAGTAAATTTAAATTAACGCGGGCGAAGCTGGGAGCAGCTAGGATAAGTATCGGGTTGCCGAGAGTTTCATCAAAAATTTTAAAAATCCTGCATCGATCCGCTCAAAAATATCACATCATATATATAGGTATAGTTATGCTAATAAAGTCGAATTTGCATTGCACCACAAATTTAGCACCTACAGGATCGCGTAATAAATTATGATAACATGTGACACCCACGCAAGCAAGAATCGCTCTTATCGTTGAATTCGCGCATGCTGAAATTTTGTATTTACGACGCTTTCGGATACTAAATTTTAACGAATTGTCAGTTTAATCTCGCAGTTACAGGTCATTGCGCCGCCGAAAACTAAATAGAATCGATAATAATATGCCGTCAAGTTAATGGATTCACTGTTAATGATTTAAAATTCATTTTCGAATAACTCACTGGCTATTAGCGATTTTAAATGTCAAATGCATCCGAATTATGAATGTTATGGTTGCGAATTTATTGGCTTTTGTGGGTTGAAATTGTCGCTTATAAAGTAATACTTGTAATGGAAATTGAAACTGCAATAGTTAGAGAAGTATGTTAGAACATATTTAGGGATGTTGTCACATGTTACGAATTCATGTAAAGTTATGTTTTACACAGTATAGACAGTATTTGAAAACCTAAAATAACATTTAAGAGTCTATTTATTGATCTTAAATTATAGAAAATTAATTTAAAATGCGTTATTTATCACCCATTATAGAAACATAATAGAAACTTTTTTTATAGAAGAGGGGGCAAACTGACAGTCGGTCACCTGATGGTAAGTGATAGCGACATCCACTGACACCCGCTACACCAGAGATTGCAGGTGCGTTACCGGCCTTTCAAATGGGAGTATGCTCAATATCAATAACTATATGGAATGTATAGATCTAAATATTTAAAGTATATAAATAAATTATAGAAACAATGTAAAATCGTATATTCGTATGAATGATATAGATAAAAATATACAAAAGGTTTAGACCCCTTCATTTGATCCCGGTCTTGAGAGTGAGAGTAAGACAAATGTGAATGAGTGCAATCAGTCACCATTGAATGATGGACAGCCAGATGCCGGAGAACGAATCTACACTAAAATATTACAGCTGTAGAGTTCCTTTGTTGGTTGGAAAGAACGAACGAATATGAATTATTCTTTTTGAATTTTATGTAACCTCAATGTGAGCGACGATGGCCTAGTGGTGGGTGGCTCGACCTCTTGAGTGAGAGCCGATAGGTCCGGGTTCGATCCTGACCCCCCTCTGATGCCTATAAATGGGTTTTTATAAATTTCTACGTGCATTTGAACATGAGACCATCGCTTGCTTGCTGGTGAAGGAAACATCGTGAGGAAACCTTGAAGGTGTGTGAAATTCACCGACCCGCATTAGGCCAGCGCATCGGTGAACTATGGCCCAAAAACCCTCCTCGCCTGATTTCGAGGAGGAGACCCCTGCCCAACAGTGGGACATAATATAAGGGTTGATATTATTATATTAATATTATTATGTATACATCAATTATTGAAGGAAGTTATAGGATATTTATTTATGAAAAAAAAAAAATTAGCGTACGTAAAACAGCGTCAAACAGTTTTTGATAAAGAAACAGTAATGACACTCGTCCATTGGATCTGACCGCTTAATCAGAGCGGACATTACGTCCAAATCGCTTAAATAAAGAGAATCTAGGAGTCAATTTTGTTAGGCATTTTCAATTTGTTACTCGCCAGTGATTGAATTAAGCTTTTGTACATAAGCATTTAGATATATTGTAGAGATACATTTAGAGTGATTTCAAATAATTATGGTAACGTAAAAATTTTTTTTTTCTTGGCGTTCTTTGACTATCTTCAGCAGACTAGATAGAAGAAGATTCTTGGCCTATGTACAGCAGTGGAGGGATAGGGGCTGAAGATGATGATGATGATGAAAAACTTTTCTAAAACGTTAGACTATTAATTAAATGCATATTTTGGCCTCCAGTTTTCAGTCGTCATGTCTATCACGCCCAAATCTCTCTTCTCTCAAGTTGGAATGTATTGCAGATTACAAATTACCATCCAAATCAGTTTAGTCCAGAGTTTCCGGGTAAAGTGGTACGAAATTAAGATGTATAAAGATATTGTAACCTACATTTATCTTGATGAAATGATCAGAAATGAAAACCTTTAAAATTTTGACATTTAATTTGCGTGTGCTAACAGAGTAATGAGAACTGATTAAAATAAATATAACTATAAAAATTAGGCAAGCCATTATTGCTTGGTTTCTGATATAATATTATAATCGTATTGTTTACTTTAATTTCGTTGGCAATATTTCTCTATAAACATAACATTTCATATTCCCTTCCTCGTTGCTGTCAGCCCGCATCGAGTTCATTTTACGCCTCATGTCTGTATCCGTAGTTGGCAAATCTAAGTTAGCTACGAATTGGCGTGTTTGCTGTATGAAGATTATATTTTAGTGTACTTAGAGAACTTGAAAATTAGGCTCGCTCGAGACAATTTATGTTATCTGATGCTATGTTATAGAATAGCTCAGTATACTTTTGAAAGATGCATGAATCTGATATTTAAATCTCCCGCCAATCTTTTGCTGTATCAAAATATCTCGAAAGAAGAAGGTGGTACGTTTGCCAGTTTGCCTATCTAACTAACATAAAAAATAAAATAAAAAAGAATACCAGTATAAACCTGGCTGCCACCATCTGCCTGTACTAAATGGATGCTGAAACCTTATGTACACACGGCGCCACATCAAGCTTTACGTTTCTAGTATAACGTGGCCTCGCTTTGTATATATTTCCTGTACAATAAGAGATCCGGATAAACTGAGTTTGTATAGTTTGTTAAGCCGTCTACTAACTTTGTAAAATACTTAACACCAATATAGTATGATGGATACATTGGTGTGCAATTGTGACTCATACTTGCTGTCGTAGCCAATAATAATTATAAACGAGCTAATTTTTTACATTTTATCCCACGAAAAAACAAATATTTTCACGAAAATGATATTCGCAGTAATAAAAAGATCAAAAAACACATTTGACTAAACATAAGACGAAGATATTACAGTTGATAAATTAAGTTGAGCGTCCACACGCGGAATGATAAATAGAGCCTTCCCGGGAAATTTATGTGTGACTTGTGTATGGGAGAATACGACATTATGAGGCTTCGGGCCTCTTCATTTGTGATTTACGGATGCTCTGCAGATCACTCATAGATATGGTATGTCTTTGATTCGTCATAATCGGGTGAGAATTTTAGGATCGATGAAAGTCATAATACATTATATTTTTATTGGATGGGCAAACGAGCAAATAACTCAGATTTTTATCTTTTACATATTACAAAACAATATGTTATTTACCAAACTATTTTATACAATACTGTATTATTCCTTTTCCAATTTAATATATTACATACGTAGTACATTTCATGTAGATCAAAACTGCCCTTAACAGTATGTAACGGTGTCACATTACATGATTCCTCCACGATTTCATTGTCTGAATGTATTAAATGTATTCAGTATGTAACTCGCCGGCACCTCGATCACTCGTTTTAATAAATTAACCAATTTTATATTAAAGACTTATTTAATAATCTATCACATATATAAAGGTTACATGCTCAACAGTGGTGACCCTAACGTGATTTGAACACGCAACCTTCTGATCTGGAGTCAGATTTCTATCAATAAAGTGGATGGGAGATTCTTAGAAGATATCTGAGATTTAAAAAGCAGAGGTTTAGCCGCAGGAGTAAATGTACAGCGGCTGACGGGGCGGTCGTTTCGACGCGGTTAGCAGAGCGACTTTCAGACTTCAGTAGGTACCTACGTTGTTGTATAAATAAGATGTTTTTTTTTCGAATTGTAGATATTGAGGTGAATTTACCTATTGATCTATTTGGGTTAAATTATGTATTTTAAGCTACTTAAGCAAGATTGATTTCAAAGAAAATAATATTTTTTTAATCATCATAAATCTAAGATTTTCAATTATCATAGTTCAAAAAAGAACCGAGTTTATTTGCTATTGAATATTTTTTAATTTTTTTCAGTACGGAAAACGATAGGTATTTCTGTCATAGGTATCTGGAAGACGTAATTCTAAAAAGCTGCGATACAATGTCATAAAGTTACATTGAACTTTTGTTATTTAATATATTTTTAAACGAGCCCCTGATGGAAAGTGGTTATCGCCTGGCTTGTGGTCAAAATCGTATAACATCATTATAAGTATTGATTTATACTGCCTTTATTTTAGAAAAAAGTAGGGTTCCGTGAAAACAACGTTGTGGCTGTAGATCTTCCTTTTTTTTCTTTAACACCGGGAAATGCTCTGAGGCATCCCGCGGGGGATAGGGTCACCCCATACGGATATGTGGGACTCACTGCACCCGAAAGCTGGTAAGTGGACGCAGCTCTACCTACAAAAAATCCGGCGAGTGCCACCAATGCCACCTTTGGCGAGGTGCACGGATCTAATGAGCAAACAGGGCACCTCGACGGCTAGTCGGCGACGGCACCACAGAACAACCTCCCAACGTCGGAGCAGTACAATGGGGTGAGGTTTCCTTCCTCGCCTCTTGCCCTCTGCTCTTTTGTCTCCTCTTCTTATAAGAGGGGTAACTCGAGCGGTAACCTCGACTGGCTTCGCCCAAGGTACTGGGCTCACCCTAGGCTACTGAGCCCCACCACCACGACAAGGCCTGAACCATAGCGGGGATGGCTGTAAATCTCAGCTAATCTAAGCGAAACTCCGGGAAACAGCTAGTTCTATATGTAAAGTTCACAGTCGGCCAAGTTAAATACTCAAATTATGTTTCAGGCATTTGAGTTTCGAAGCTACTCGAGCAGTAGCTGGCTATCCCACCAAGGCAGTTTTAATGAATATTATAATTATATTAATGAAAATATATATTTATATATTAATATTAATGAAAATTTTATAATGAATCAACACGTTTACATTTTAAAATTCAAGTCCACGTATCCAATAGCTGTTTCATAAATATTTATTTGCCAAATGCGCAGCCCCGGCTTATGCTATTATCAAATTCGTACCGTATTTCATTATTTTGTTTCATCACAGCGACATTCCCTGGCTGATTTATGACCACGGTTTTTTGTTTGTTATGTTTGCGCATTGAAAAACATGTATAATACAAGTTTAATTTGATATTATGTAGATTTTGGTAATATGCCAAATGTTTTGGTAATTCGACAATTTTTATTCATGACTTTAGCTGATTCTGTGTAGTTTTAGCTGTGTGAATCAGTCTCTAGAGACTATATTTTACAAATAGATTGCATTGGTAGACTTTAATATACCTACTTTTTGCTGAGTTATCAACTTTGTATTGGCAACGTGAATATAACCTATATCGCAGGATATAGGTTATATTCACGTAGACTTGCAGATATTAAAGGTGTTATGTTTATAATCGATAGTAAAAAACCAAGTTGTACGGAACCTTGAGAGATGATAAAAATGGATTTTATAATCATTAAAAAAATCACCTGACCTAAACTGACTATTATACCGAATGTAAGATAATTTATTAGGATTAATAGAACATATCACATTTTTTTTAAATATAAATAGCATTTAACAGAGAATCGTCTGATGATTCAGCCAAATAATGACTAATCGACCGGTAGCTAAGTTATTTAGCAATAAGTCTGATCTGATCTAAAAGAAAAAATTTATCAAATTAATTTGAAATAAGAATGACATTAAAAAATTCACCAAAAATGTCTATTAAAAAGTAACGCACTTTTTAAAAAGGGTTTTGAGAAAGCTGTCGATATCGTTGCGTGCCTCCGCTAGTTAAATATGAGTAACTTTTTAAAACATAAAATTACATTATTTATTTAAAAATTAATTACAGACTTGGTAAGTTTCGAGGCCATAAATTTGATATAAACTTATATTTTTAATATAGATTATCATTTTTCAGTAATTATATGTCTGTATTATAGAGAAACTTAATTGTTGTGTTGGTAGTATGGTCCCACCACCAAAAATAGGCCCTAGGAAACTTAAGTGGGGAAAGCGTTGTTTGTGATCGTATGTCGATAATGTCGGTATGATTTGTTATTTAGTAAATGGCGTCGAGTTTATAGTGATACAACAAGCCTTAAACATTATTTATGCGTTTTAGCTTTAAAAATAAAAAGTCTTCTAAAATCATTTTAAAAGGAATCCCTTCCTTTTCCCTACATAATACAAAAAAATCAAATGATACATCATCTTTATTACTCTATCGTATTTACCGAAAAAGTAATGTTTTTGTGAATTAGAAACACACAAATTTTATATTTCCGTACTTACAAATCAAATAAAACTTACCTAAAAGAAAGCGTAGTCAGCGGTCTATACGACTTATGACTGTTCGGATCCGCCATCGGCGTACCCCAGAAGTCGTCCAGGAACAGCTGCCTCAGATGACTGCCCCCGTTCACATCACTATTACTAACTATAGCCGGTATATCATCATGGACGAAGTCACCATTCAAACTGTTCACGTAACTGAGGACGGCAGTGGCAGTGACCATCCCATAGATGGCGAGGTCACCATTATGCCCCCTGGGCTCTTCGCGGACGATGGGCAAGCGCCTTTTCATCTTGGGACTATTTTTTAGCTTTATCAAAACGTTCCTGCATTTGCACATTTGTGACCTGCAACAAAGGAAATAAGGTTTAAAGGTATAAGTCCAATATTAGTTATTACAGCTTATATTTAGCCTTGAAACGGCTTAAACTATTTAAAAATAACATGTAAATAACCAACGCCATAAAACATGCTTACAAAAAAACCGCAACCTATTCGTTTTACACGTTACAACACAAACTTGTATGCGTCGGGCTTTAAAATATAAAAACCTTATCTACTTACAATAATAAAAGAATACAAAGACAGTGTTGCCATTTTTAAAATCGAGCATAAAATCTTGTAGGTATGGGAGTAAAAAATATTATTATAAGAATTAATGTAAATTTAAAAACAGTTCATGTGCTTTGGAGTAATTCAATCATCATCATCATCATCAGCCTTTATCCGTCCACAACTGAATATAGGCCTACTGCAATGAACGTCAAGACGATACTTCGCCACTCGCATCCAACAATCCGGCCACTGCACGGAGATCGTAATTCCAAACAAAGTATAAAAATTATATTCTAAAATGCCAAAAACCACCAAACATATAACCACCGTCGTGAAACATACTCTTAAAACCTTAAATATAACTTTTGTTATGCTCACGTGCAAATTAATAAACGCCTATAAAACCGGCCTATATTTGGAATTTGAATATTACTGATATTCGATATACGAGCCTACGTGTTACAAATACGGATAGGATTCTATTACGCTGAAAAAATCATATTTTACCGCCAATTCAAATCAAAATTACCACTAGAATTCGTTTGTGCTTCATTCGTGGGTATCACCATCCTCCTTATTTATGTCCTTCGTGAATCCTTTGTGTTAACAAAACGGGGACAGGCAAACGTGATTACCATCTTTGGATAACTACCATCTCAACGTGAATGGAGTCTCCTGAGATAGTTCCGAGTAAACAGAGTTCACAAGCGACTTTGACCACTTTTCTGTCTCTCCCCGAGGATAGGCTTATAAGATCCTGGCGCAATTCTCGTGGTAATTCGTTTATTGCCTACACAACTAACGTAACTCATAAGAAAAGTTTTTGTTAGTCGTGAGAGCTTTTTGGACCAAAGACATATGAACAATGAATTGGACATTCACGGTATGCATTACGAATGGAAACATTCTGGACGTCCAATGCATAAAATTTACTTCAGGATTCAAGTAAAAGGACTGTTAAATATAGTTTAAATAATTTCCTTTTTTTATAAAATTAGAATAGATCAAAAGTTGTGCTTGTCCTGACAAAATGCTGAACTGGACCATTTTGACCCACACGTGAGACACACACTTATAATTGTAAAAAAAAATTGTTTGCAATCATTGTCTTTAATATTTTATTTCTTTTGTCTTATTTTCGTTTGTGCAATCAAAAATGTTTTTCTGTGTATATCTTTATATCTCTGTGTGTCTTCTGTTTGTGTCGAATAAATGTTTCTTTCTTTCTTTCAATCTGTCACTCGGATGAGGAGTTTAGAGGAACGAAAGATTGAATAAAGAATGATGCGATAGAAATAATGTTACTTCAAAACTAGATTAAAAAGATAATGCTAAAAAACTACAATTAAAAACTGAACTCAACTTGACTGGTTGAAGATCTAGCTGTGAAAAAACTAACTTTATAATGATCGGTCAAACGATCTCAGAGATTATTTTATATTCATTCTGCATCTTCTACCGCATCTACCACGGGGAGTGTTCTGAGTAGTTGTTCGGACTAAATACCTGCAGCAGAATTCCACTACCGGACATCGCGTAAAAATACCAAATTTCACACACACCATCTCGATTTTTACGGCATTTCCTGCCTTGCACGTCGAATATATGGAATCAGCCACCTACGGTGTTTCCGAACCGATAAGACTTAGGGACCTTCAAGAAAAGAGCATACTCATATCTGAAAGGCCGGCAACGCACCTGCTAATCCTCTAGTGTAGTAGGTGTCTGTGAATATCGCTTTTCACTTACCATCAGGAGAACCGACTGTCCGTTGGTCCCCTCTTCTATTAAAAGAAATCATTTTATAGAATGAACATCCCAGAGTGGTGTGTGTCATAATCACATATTTTCACGGATCTTAGCGCGTGAGGGCTAAGATGGTCAATACTGGCTGTTTCATAGAGTGACACTCATGTTATCTATAATTCGTGTTGTGTTTTTACGTTAACGTTACGATACGTATATAAGTAGTTAACGTAAAAACGCAACACCAATAGAAAACTATACCATATCGTAGTTTTTTATTCATGTTGAGTTTTACGTAACTACTTTTTTTTTTTTTTTTTGGTTTCGCTGGGGAATGCGTTTAGGCATACCACCGGGTCCGGGGGGGCCCGGAGGTTATGTGGGACTCTCTGCGCCCGAGAAGATGGTAAGGTGGACGCAGACTCTACCCACTAAACCCCAGCGATGTTCTCCTCCTCATTTGGGTGACCCGGCGCGAGAGCTGTGGACGTACGTACCGGGCCACAACGGTGTGCCATACGGCACTCTTCTCTGGAGGCGGGGGGTGGCATCCCCTCCTCCTTCTCCGCTTAAGGCACACTGAACACACAAGGGTGCCTTATAGCTCAGACCTTACGCGCGCGCAGCAGATCCCCCGATCGGCCGCGCACAGGTCTCTCACGGCAGCGCGACCGCCTGTCGACGCCGTGCTCTCCTGCGGGAAGAGGCGCCAGTACGCTCCCTCTCCCGCTCCGCCTCCTCCTTCTGGGACATTACGTCCTCGCAGAAGGAGAGGACAACCTGCCATGTGCTCTCACTGACGGTCATCGCTCGGATGACCGTAGGGAGCGACAGGTCCGCGCCAACCTCAGTGATGAGGGGCGCCCTTGCCTCTGCCCAAGCTGGGCACTCCGCCAGGGTGTGGTCAGCAGTGTCTTCACTGCTGTCACAGTGATGACACTCTGGCGATTCCTCCACCCCTGCCACCTTCCACAGATACCTTCCGAAGCATCCGTGCCCCGTCAGTATCTGCGCAAGGTGGAAGGATATTGCGCCGTGCCGCCCGTCAACCCACTGCTCCAGGATTGGACCGACGGCCAACACTGTGCGGTGTCCCGCGCTCGGCTCTCTGAGCCGCTCACTCCACTGGCTGAGCACCCGCCTTCTCAGGCGGCTCCTCCAGGTCTCTCCTTCCTCAGAGACCTCCTCCTCGTCTCCCCGTCGTCTTCTCCACTCACGCGCTAGGGCCTTGGCATGTAGGTCCCATGGCGCAGTACCCGCCAGTACGCACGCAGCCTCATACGAGGTCGTACGGTACGCACGGACGGCCCTGACGGGCATAACCCGTTGCGGACGTCGCAACAGGGCCACGTTCTCCGCCTTCAAGGCACGCGCCCAGATAGGCGCGCCGTACAACGCCATGGACCGTAGGACGCCTGTGTATAGGCGACGGCAGCCAACACTAGGCCCACCCACGTTTGGGAGAAGACGACCTAATGATCGAGCAGTTCCGAGCAACCTTGGAATGAGGCGCCGGAAGTGCTCCTTGAAGTCCCACCGCCTGTCGAGGACGAGGCCCAAGTATCTCATAGCCGACTCGACAGCGAAGGGAGTTCCTACCACTATCAGGTGGGATCCGGCTGGAGGGGCTCGACGGGGCCCGTGGAAGCATATAGCTTCGCACTTCTCCAGGGCCACCTTGAGCCCGAGTCGCCGAATCCTTGCCACCACCTGCGCCACTCCTGCTACCGCCAGCAGGCGGGCCTCCAAGAACGTACTTCCGCGTGCAGTGACGACGGTGTCGTCGGCGTAACAAGTAAGGCCGACGCCCGTCAAGTTCGCACCACGGAGCACCCAATCGTAGCCTATGTTCCACAGAAGCGGCCCTAGGACCGAGCCCTGTGGAACACCGCAGGCCACCTCTCTCCTCACCCAACCGTTTGCTGTCAGGTAGGTGACGGACCTACCTGAGAGGTAACTCTCCACAAACCTCCTCAGGTAGTCCGGTACACCGTGGTACCTCAGCGCCTCGCGAATGGTGTCGAAGGGCAGGGTGTTGAACGCGATGGCAATGTCAATAGACACTGCCAAGAGCACCCCTCTCCCCTCGACCGCCTCATCGGCTTGGGCCCTCACCCTGATCAGAGCGTCCAGGGTGGACCTGCCCCGCCGGAACCCAAACTGGAAGGCGCTGAGATTAGGCCCCACGCTCTCCAAATGGTCGACGATACGGGCAGCTGCGATCCGCTCCAGCAGCTTGCCCGCCTCGTCAAGCAGCACGATCGGTCGATACGCCGACGCCGAGTCCACCGGTCGTCCCTCCTTCCGGATCAGGGTCAGCTTCCCCTTCTTCCAAGCCGTGGGAAATTGGCCCTGCGCCAGACAGGCGCTAAAAAGGCGCTTCGCCTGTGTCCCGAGCGGGAACCCCATCCGGACCAGGTGCGGTATTTCGTGCCCTCATGCGAGCCAGTGCTGTGTTGAGCTCCGCCTCTGATACCTCCGGGACCTCTTCACTCGACGGTTCTGCGCCTGGTTGAGTCATAGACGGGGGCACGTGCTCTTCCCGATACGGGAACAGGGCCGGAACTATCCGGGCCACGAGGTCGGGCTGGAGACTCTCCGTCAGGGGAGGGGCACAGGGCCGCAGTTTGTTGCGGACCATTCTGTACGGCCTCCCCCACGGGTCTCGGTCCAGAGACTCCAGCATCTCCCCGTGGGCAGCCTCCTTGGCTCGACCTATAGGCGTCTTCAGTTCCCCGGCGGCGGCTCTGTAGATGTCATAGAGCCGCCCCTCTTCCACCTCGTCACGGCGCCTTCGCCTTTGACTTCGGGTGTACTGGCGTCTCGCTGCAACGCACCTCCTGCGCAGCTCTGCGAGCTCTTACGACCACCAGTACACCCTCCTGTTTCGCGGGGGACGCCGACCGATCCTCGGCATGGCCGCGTCGCATACCTGCGACATCGCGGCGACCATGCGGTCGGTCTCCCCGTCTATCTCTGTCTGGTCCGCCAGCGAGTCCAGTCCCCATGCCTGGACGATGGCTGCCTCAAGGAGGGCCTCCTTGTCTAGCCTCCTCAGTGCCCAACGTGGGCCGCACTCTGCACTCGAGCCGCGGGTTGGGGAGGGGACGGAGACACCGTATCGGAACCGGATATACCGGTGGTCCGACAGCGTCTCGACGTC
Source organism: Helleia helle (assembly GCA_963853865.1). Taxonomy (NCBI): domain Eukaryota; kingdom Metazoa; phylum Arthropoda; class Insecta; order Lepidoptera; family Lycaenidae; genus Helleia; species Helleia helle. The sequence continues at coordinate 2,034,775 of OY971423.1, forward strand.
AAGCACCTCCCAGCCCTGCACGCGGCGAGCTAGGGCGGCATCGGCGAATGTAACATCAACGATGCTTCCACCCCGTTGTCGCACGCACGTGTGCCTTGTACCCACGTTGAGCACCTCCAGCCCAGCCTCAACCAGCCAGTCCTCTAAAACTGCGCCACGCGCATCTGTCGCGGGAGAACCCCATGCCACTGATTTGGCATTGAGGTCCCCGGCGACCAGTACGTGATCGAGGCGAGCACGCCCCATCAGAGAACCGACCCGAACCAGGAACAGTTCAAAGTCGGCAACGCTCCGATTGGGCGAGAAATAGGCCCCGATCACCAATACGCGTCCGATCTCGGCCGCAACGAAGCCACGCCCCCTCTCCACGACGCTGAACGATGGCGAGCCGTTCAGGCTGGCGATGGCCACCACACCATCCTCATCTCCGACTCAACTTGAAGAGTTGGGGACCCGGTACGGCTCGGCTACCACAGCCACCTGCACTGATCATTCCGCCAGAGCCTGAAAGAACAAGTCTTGGGCTCTGGCGCAGTGGTTGAGGTTCCCCTGTAGTACTTGGGTGAGACGTGCCATCACTCCAAGGCTATGGGGACCTCCTCGCCCAGGGCCGCGAAGGAATTTGCGTTTGGGCAGATGGGCTGCGAGGGGGCACTAGGGCCCCCGCTAGTTTTCCCGGTCTCTTTTCGCACGGCCCGGACACGACGCGGGGCGACGCACGCTGCACCACCCATTTTATGGGTGGCGGGTATTCCCTTTTCCGTGCAGAGTGCACACTTCGGGGCCGCCGCTGAGCAGTCCCTAACCTTGTGCCCCGCCACCCCGCAGCGGAAGCACAGATCACTCCGGTCCACTGCAGAGGAGCAGACCGCCGCAACGTGCCCCTGCTCCTGACAGCGAAAGCACCTTAGTGGGCGGGCCTCAAGCAGTCGGTATTGTGCCGACACCCAGCCCACCAGCAGCCTGCCCTTCTCGATAATCGCTTTCGCCGCCTCGCAAGGGCAGCGAACGATAACAGCTCCAAGACCGGAGGGGCTGCAGTCGATCTCCCCCACCCGCACCTGATCGGGGGGGCAACCACCTGCCTCTGCGACAGCTGCGACAACGTCTTCCTTGGATACCGAGTCGTCTAGACCCGAGATGCGAGCGCCCACGCATCTCGTGGGTCTGGAGACCCGGACAATGTCTTCCTCTACCACCTCTCTGATCTTGTTGGCTAAGGAATCTGCCTTGGCCCCGCTGGACCTACCGGGCAACACTAATAGGCGGATTTCAGTTCTCGCCTTCCCCAGTATGTCGGCATAGGTCACCCCACGTTCAGTCGCCGCCGGCTGCACCTGCAGTACCACAACAGAGCTGCTGGGTGACCGCAGTTTAGGCGGGCCTCTCTTTGCAGGCGCCTTCTGGGACTTTTTGTTACCCTTTGGGGCCTGTTTGGTCTTCTTGGTGACGGTTGTCCATCCGTCATAATCAACCGCACGCTTTGTCTCCGCTGCTTTCTTCTTTTGGCTCTTCTTAGGCGCCGCTGATGGCCTCGAGTTCGCTAGCGGCATCAGAGTCGTCACTTCGTTTGATGTCTTCTTTTTCTTTGGCGTCTTCTTCGGGGCGGTTGAGAGCCCCGGGATTGCTGCTGGCACTGGTGTTGCTGACGCTGCTGCTCGTTTGTCTACCGCAAGAGGCGGGCGCAATCGTGGCTCGGGTAGAAGTCTGGATTCGAGACCTTCCAGCCTGGCGTTAAGCCGCGCGGTCGAGAGCGCCACAGCTTCCCGCATCGCCTTCTGGACAATCTCCTCCAGATTAGACGAGGCGGGCGTTGGCGACGCTACGGGCACGGCCGACTGCTGGCGGGAGGAGGCGAGCTCGCTCCTGAGTGCCGCCAGTTCCTGGCGCAATTCTGCCACCTCCGCCGACAGCCGTTTATTTTGTGTCTCCAGAGCTTGGGTCTCGGTGGAGGACGTACGTTCCAGAAGGGCCACCGTAGCCTCCTGGATGGTCTGCGTCGCGTCCTTTAGGGCTTTGACCATGGTCCCCTTCAGGTTTTTGGACCTGGTACGGACCCCAGTTATGGTCTCCAAGGCCTTTGTAATGCTCAAACCCAGAACGCTCGCCGTCGCAAAATCAGTCAGGGTGGGTAGGTCTTTTTGGGCTTTTGTTAATCCCACGTAGTGGCCGGTTGTTGGCGGCCTGCCCCTTCCTCGCTTCGTGGGTGGCGTCTTTTTGAACGCCGCAGCGTTTCTTCTTAGCGTCGATTCGCTACTCTCCTCCTCTTCCGATGATGATCGGGTCCTTTTTTCTTTACTCCTAAGATGAGCTGAACGCGTCGATCTCAAGCTGCGAGTGGAGTCGCTCGCGCTCATCACCTCCACTTCCTCAGTTGCCAAGTCGCATGCATCACTGTCCGTTGGGTAAGCCAGGTCACGAGAGCTTGAGCCCTCTAAGCAAATTGTGCCCCCCCCGTAATACGTGGGGCAGACCTCCGCCGATTCTGGCGTGGTGCGGGATTCCCCCTTTCGGGGACCCGCCCGGGGACTATTTTCTGTTTGCTTGTTTTCCATTTTTTTTTTTTCTACTCATTTGGGTTGAGCAAACCCGTAGTCATCTCGAAACGTTATGCGCTATCGACTGGAGACCCTCCAGCCATTCATCCCCTCGCCGCGCACTAGCTTATCTTGGGATTTTTTAGAAAGGTTTTCTTCCTCGCGGTCCCCATCCCGACATGGGATGGCGACCACCACCCCCGGCCCTATGGACCGGGGAGCGGCTTGGCCGGCAGTGGCCAGAACCAACTGCCGCCCGATTCGGATCCGATTAGTTCACCCGGGGTTCGCACCCCAGGCTTAAGCCCCACCGCCACGTCAAGGCCCGGATCCGATGGGGGGACACTGCCACTGGGGTGACTGGAATGACACTGACCGGGGTGGTACCTCTCGCTCACATAACATCGGCGTCAAGTGACAGTAATGCTGTCAAGTTTTGTGCGGTTTGTGAGTTTCCGGTGGCCCATTGGGGGGCAGGGGAAAGGGGAGCAACACCTGCATAATCTCTGGTTAGGCAGGTGTGTATGTGCATCGGTAGTCTAAAGCTTCGACGGCTCGTTTGCGCTCTTATGCTATAAAAAAATTACAGAATGACTTATATAAGTGCTATTTGTGAGATTATATTTCACAAAGTAAATTGTATGCTAATTTACCTAAATTATAATACACCACATAATGGGCTATATACCTATATAGCCCATTATGTGGTGTATTTTTGATCACTATAATAGTCCTAAAAGATCATAGCATATTTAAGTTTCAACCAGCAAGATCTCGACAGTTCGTTATGTTATGTTGAATATTAAGTATTTATTTTCTAATGTTTACGCAAATTTCACTATTTATAATAAAACTAATACGGATATTATCGCGGCTAAATAAGTTTTCTACATACTCACTGGAGGACCGTGTCCTCGCGTTACCATGGTTACCGTACAGTATCCGAAACGTCAAGCGTGTAAAAACTTAACAAACCGCGTAAAATATTTTTCAATTTCAACAGAGTTTACAAATCAACAGCCCTTTTTATAAACGCACAAAGTAAACAGCAAAGAGGTGTCAAAACAGCGCCAGTGTGGCGTAGCATGTACAGCAATGATAACAGATCGTTTATTAGGACATGTTTTTCTTATGTCCGCTATCAGTATCTGGGACACCCTTTGTGCACCCATGAAAGGCTCTGTTTTTTAATATTTCCAATTTTTATAAGTGACGATTCGGACGTCAAGCGTGAACTCTTTTTTGTGTGTTTTACAGTATAATGCTACAAAGAAGTATTTTGTTAATGTCATGCTATGCACCTAAATACTGATCTATTACATTCTTTTGTACTTCTTAATGAAGTATGAAAAACTATTATTATAGTTTCTGGTTACATAGTGAACAATCTCTTCGGCTCTTTAAACGAAGTCTAGAACTATTTCAAGTGTACTAGTTGTTACCTACGGAATAAAGATATTTTCATTTGATTTGACAAGTTTTCTGTTATACTTTTTTACACATTTAACATACTTTTTTAGACACTGTTAAGCTTTTTACACACCTGAATAACCTAGCTTTTCAAATGCTTAAGTTAAAGTAGGTACTTTATATTAAATGTATCATCATCATCAGCCTCTATCCGTCCACTGCTGGACTTAGGAATCTTTCAATGAACTACAAGACGGCCGATCCGCGCCACTAGCAACAAAATAAAACTCGGAGATTATCTTCGTCAAATAATTTCATTAAGAGAAAAAGAGATAAAACATACATATACGATCTTCGTCAGATTGTACTGATATGGATCTCTCTTAGCGCCAAAATGATAGATACTGGCACGATGCCAGAACTTTATGTTAGAGATTACTTGATTGAATGTTGTGTCATTACGAGTGTGTCACTCGAGTATACATGTTCATACACTTCACTACTATGCACTTCGAGTACACTGGAGGTTTGGTATTATTACCAGCGGGAGGGTTGCGCTGTGTCGCTCCCACCAGCTAGGGTACTACCATCCTGCTTGTCGTCTATGCCACTTTACCCCGGGTGTTATGTGAGCGAGAGGTACCACCCCGGTCGTGCCGGTCTAATTCAGTTGCAAAGAAACATAGCACTACCTCCAGACTACCTCTTACAAATAAATAAGTGTAATTAATTACTGGCACCGAGACTTAACATCTTACGTCTCAGGATAGGCAACACATTCCATGGTTCAATACTTGTCGTGGCGGTGGGGCTCAATTGCCTAAGGTGAGCCCAGCACCTTAGGCGAAGCTAATTGAGCCGAGGGGGCTGTGCTTTGTACCCCTCTTATAACAAGAAGGGCAAAAGAGCAGGGGGAACAAGGGGCGAATATGGGAACTTCATCCCATTACACTGTCCCGACGTTGGGAGGAGTTGTTGTGTGGTGCGGGAAAACCCCTCGGTGGAGGTGGCGTCGGTCCCTTGGGGGACTGACTATCCGTCGAGGTGCCTTGTTTGCTCATTAGATCCGGGGCAGCTCACCAAAGGCAGCATTGGCGGCACTCACCGGGTTTTAACACTATGGTAGAGCTGCGTCCACTTACCAGCTTTCGGACGCAGCGAGTACCATATACCCGCCTGGGGAGATCCACTCCCCCGCGGGATGCCTCAGAGACCCGGTGTTAAAGAAAAGAAAAACTTTACTAAGTAACGTACGTAAGTTCTTTGATAGATTCAATTGACGTTAAATGATATTTTGTTGGTATTTTGAATTGATTTGAAAACTCAAAACATTGTACAATAAATTAACTTAACATTTCATGCAAATTAAATATTTCATCAAACAAAGCAGGCGGTGGTATTGTACATTGTAGATTAAAGATTAACTCAAATTACAGGGCGCGACTACAACCCTGGCCGCGCTAAGTAGTTTAACAAAATAATTGAGTGCTGAAGTTGAACGGTTATGTTTAACGATTGTATGTTTATCGCGTAAAATAAGAAACTACGAAGTGTACAGTTTAAACACTCAATGAAAATTATGGTCGAATGACACATAGATAGTTTTATTATTATTATTTTTAATATCATCTTTTACACCAGGTCAATCTAGGTCCCGTGGTAAGTTCTAGAAGAACTTGTGTTACGTTGTGTTGTGAAATATATATAATACTTTTATATTTATACTATGCATATATTTAAGATTTTTAGTATATAATACACTGACAATACATGACTTAGGAACACAGAAAACTTTTTTTTGTTCCCTGGCGAGTTTCGCACCCTCAACCTCCGGCTTGAGCGCTAACGCGCTAACCATTGAGCCATAGAGGTCGTCAATTAAATGTGATGTTTATTTATTTATTTCAACTACAACTTACAACTATCATTACAGGTACCCAATTCGATAGTGAAGCACACATCATTTAACTAATATAACAAATAACATATAACGCTATGCTTGTGAATTCATTCATTGTACAATTATAAATATCCGTCTCCTCTAGTACAAGGTTGAGACTTGAGAGTGCGAAGCGCCCGCGTCAGTGGCACCTCGTTCCACTTTTTGAGACAAACCGACAGACAACAAAACGTCTACAACACGTAAAATAAGTTGTCTATCAAGTAAATTTTTACCCTATACTATTTTTTTCCCTTACATTATCCTTCTTAATTAAAAAGTACCCAACACTTCAATTTGTTGGGTTAATAGCGGTAATCACTTGCTTGTGCACCTTATTTTATTTTGTTTTTTAAATCATTATTAATTTTTAAGCGGTTTTTATCCACACAGATACGTCAACCCCTTGTATATACTTGTATATACCTTGTTATGTAAGAATCTTAATTTATGTTAATATCAATTATAAAAATAACAAACCTTTATCAAGAGAATCACTGTTTAGGCATAATACGTAGGTACCTACTCATATTTTTTGCTACTTCCGTTTTACACCTTATGATATAAAAACTTGTACTACTTGTACAATATGAAAAACACAAGATTCGAACTCATGACCTCTGTTTTACAACACAGATCGCCAATCTCGAAGACGCTGATGAATAAATAAATAGAAATAAACAGGAGACACACGAATGTAAACATCTTAAAGGCTCAACTGTCCAAGATCCCTTATTCCGCGGCAATTGAAAGATATAATAATTTTATTTATAAGTGATTCTGTTTGATCCCTCCCTGTACAAATATACAAATTCTCTCCCCGGCCGTATTGAATTAATTTCGTTTATACAGCGACACCGTTTTGGCCCGTTTATTTGATTTGCAAAGTTCTCAACGCGTATACGCGTAAAAATACATGGTTACAATTATGATATTACATTTTGGGTTGCCATTCACGAACTTTTCTAATTCATTTTTGTTATGAACATTTGGACGGACAAGTTGTAATTAAAAGTATAAAAATATCCTCTCCGGTTAGTGACAAAAAAACAGGGTTTAAATGAAAAATGTATGGATGTTGAAAATGCGTTATGAAAGTGTACAAGATTAATTTCTTTAACCTAGTCCCTGCAACAACTTACTACTTACTTAAAAACTACCTTTGATCCTAACATACACAACATAACACTAACCCAAACAACTAAAATCTCGATACTGAATGAGTTACTTAAGAAAAATCTCCGATCTTCTAACTTTAAAACAAATCTCTTTGTAACGGCGATGTAAAAATAAATGCATACAACAACACTATCCCCCTAGTATTGATATCGAGGGAATAAAAAAACCGTCGCCTTTGTCCCTGTCCACAATGGCCTGTCACAGACAAGCCTGTTCTAGTGAATAAAGAAAATGTATCTTTTAAACCTCATTCAATTATTGAGCTGCCATTATTGTAAGTGTCTCATGTATTTACCAGCTATCAGGGAAGTTTCGAGAAAGAATTCTCTTGTGTGTTCCTTTGTATAGCTTAAATATACTGAGAGAGCCTTGGTGTTTAGTGAAATGAGGAATCTAGGAGTGGGCGGGAAAACGTTGGTAATAATGATCTTTCGTGATTCCTTAAAAACTCATTAGGTACCAATAGGGATGTTGACACATGTTACACATTAATGTAAATTTATGCTTTACACATTAAAGACAGTATTTGAAAACCTGAAATAGCATTTTGAGAGATGTATTTATCACGTGACTGCAAACGCTAATATAGCGCGATGACGTCACTGACCGGTAAACAAACTGTCTTAACTGTCACAACCAAGTTATAATTAGTATCACCGGCGAACTGTAAGGAGTATAATATTATCTGCTCTGTGCTTTGACAGAGCGCGAGTATATTTATCGGTTTGTGACGTAATTATGATCACATGACAGTTTTGAGCATTTTAGAGGGAATTTTAAAAACGCACTGGCGGCACTCGCTGGGTTTTAGAGGGTAGAGCTGCGTCCGCCTTACCATCTTTTGGGCGCAGCGACTCCCACATACCCGCCTGTGGTATGTGTGGGATACCACTCCCCGCGAGATGCCTCAGATCATTTCCCATAAAAGAAAAAAAAGGCTTTGTCCTAATCCAAGGTAAAGTCATTTCAACTTTTAGCCAAATCAGTTCAGCCTTGAAAGATCAACAATCATGCAAACTTTCTAACTTTCACCTTTATATTATTAAGTAAGCCTTTATATTATTAAATAATATAATATACTACAAAGGATACCAATAAAGGATATCACTCCAAATAAATCCAAAAATATAATAAGCAACGAATATATTTTGAACCTGAATAAACATGGAGTTATCACAAAACGTTATTAATATTCTCCGTCTCCGTAATCGGATGGAAATGAAATTGTCCTCACAAACCATCTGCGGTTGTAATTTATTCATTGACCATCGTGTTAGGCTTTCATTAGTGACTTCAATTTTGTGACTTTTATATTTTTAGCGTATTGACATATAATCGGTAATAATTCTTGGCGCTCTTTGAGGTAGGCTTATATTCAACAGTGGACGGATAAAGGCTGATGATGATGATGATGAATACAAAGATATTGAAATGGAGGGCTAAAGTGTAGAGTTTTGTCATTTTGTAAGAGGTAGTGCCATGCTGCTTTGCAGCCGAATGTGGCCGTCATGACTGGGGTTTGTGAGATGGCCCATTGGGGGGGGGGGGGCAGGGAATAGGAGGGCAACGCATCAGCATAACTTTTGGTTGTGCGGATGTTAATGGGCGTCGGTAGTCACCACAAGTCTCCGACAACTCGGTTGCTTCCTTATGACTTTAAAAAAAATCTTAATTTTGGTTTTTAATAAAGTGAGGAAGAAAGGTGCAAAAGATAGAAGACAAAAATCAGGTTGCTTTGATGTCTTACGTTCTATTGAAGACGCTTTCTTATTTATTAGGTTAGGTTAAAAATTATTGTCCTATGTTATAACAATTATACTTTTTACGAAAAAATGTGACCACAATCAAACCACTAAACATCAACCAAACAAATTTGTAACATTTGAGTGACGTTTCATCGTAAACAACCGTGCGACAAATACAAATCGTATACCAATAAATCAGTGCAGTGTAAGCAAGCGTCTAATCAGGCCATTAGGGTACAGCGATTAGGTGGCTTTTAACCGTTCGCACCCCGCAATTTGAGTGGCGGAAATGGACACGCAGATTACTCCACGTCTAATGTTGCGGATCGGGTTATGGCGCAGAAACTTGACCTCTTTGGGGACTGTAGGGGAAGGATACTGTGTTTTTTATACCGAGTTAATGGGTGGCGGTCAGCTGTGACACTTATTGTAATACTAGAAAAAATATTATAATCCGTTTATACTTAACGAGATCAAGAATGTAAAGGTCAAGTGAAAGGTCACAGGTTGCAGGACATAGGTCATAGATCACAGGACATAGGTCACAGATTACAGATAACAACTGATCACAGGTTACAGGTCACGAGTCATAGACCATAGGTTACAGGAAATAGGGAAGGTAATTGATGAGAGGTTATATCTCAACAGAGAGATCAAATACTTTTTTTTTTTACAAAACAACTAGGTAGGCATAGGTACACAAGCGCCACCTCTTATCTGAAGGCAGACAACGCATTGACATTAACACAATACTGCCTACCGAGTTGCCTTATCTAGAACATCACAAAACACTTTTAGCATCCTGCCATAAAGATTGACACTTACTAATTTATCATAAAAGTAAGACCCTAACAGTACTTTTACTTACTAATCATAAGACGGACACTGGTCATTCCAGCAGTTCGTACGGCAAGCCCTTATCACCCTCGCCAGCCCCATTAGCCAACTACGAAGGGTGACTTATCTTCACTTAGGGGAGCATTATCCTATCTACTTAGTACATGTTTAGATAAAATCTCTTCCCATAATGTTTACAAGCCAGGCCTAATTCGAGGCTTAAAATATCTGTATTATAACGAAATACGAGGCGAAGTGTACTATTTTTTGCTCGAAGCGAATTTAATTTGGCAAACAAATTTCTTTTTAATATGCTTTTACGAATTTCGTATACAATTACTAATGAAATTGTAAAAAATAAAATTTAATTTTACATAAGGTGTATTCTCGCATAATAAATACTAATTTTGTTGGACTAAACCTGTATAATGAGAGAGAATGAATTTCTCAATGTTTGTCTTAAATATCCGACTATATAGCCGACTTGGGCCGGCACGACCGGTAACTCTCCCTCACATAACACCAGCGTCAAGTGACAGAGATGCTGTCGCGTTTCGTGCGGTTTGTGAGTTTCCAGTAGGCTTATATTCAACAGTGGACGGATAAAGGCTGATGATGATGATGATGAATACAAAGATATTGAAATGGAGGGCTAAAGTGTAGAGTTTTGTCATTTTGTAAGAGGTAGTGCCATGCTGCTTTGCAGCCGAATGTGGCCGTCATGACTGGGGTTTGTGAGATGGCCCATTGGGGGGGGGGGGCAGGGAATAGGAGGGCAACCCATCTGCATAATCTCTGGTTGTGCAGATGTGTGTCCGTCGGTAGTCTAGAACTTCGACTGCTCGTTTGCTCTCCTATGCCATAAACAAAATACTCGGTGAGAAAGTGAGTTTTTGTTGTCAAAAAACTTTTATAAAGTCTATAAGTAACTAATGACGCTGTATAATGTATTTCTGCTAATATTTATCATTAGATCGACTGCTCCTGAGTCTCAGTGAAGTTCAAATTTTAATAAACTACCAGGTTTGGGCTACTGTTGTGTTCATATAAAAGATTTAGGATAAAGTTTTTTGAAGTTCTACTACCCTCGATACGTCTTACTCGAAACTGCCAAAAATATAATTATGTTTTAGTACGTAAATAGCATCATGCCTGAGTTTATTACCCTATTGTATCGTATCCTTTATTTTCCCTGGCCTTTTTTCAGTCACTTTTTTATTGTAAACTAGCTACTGCCCGCAGCTTCGCCCGCGTTAACTTCGATTTATAGCCGTATGCGGATTGATTATGATTATTTTATAGCCTAAGTTACTACTTATAACATCAGTTATGATCTGTCAGTGCAAGTCTCATCAAAATCGGCCCAGCCGTTTCAGAGATCAGCCGAAACAAACAGACAGACAGACATACAAAAATTGTATAAAATGCTATTTTGGTATATGTACTTCTGACTAGCTTTTATCGTGCTACACCCTTTTTTCTTTTGCGCCAAGAAAAGCTCTTAGGTATCCCGTGGGTCTGTGGGACTCGTTCCACCCGAAGGATGATAAGGTGGACGCAGCTCTACCCACTAAAACCCGGCGAGTACCGTCAATACCGCCTTTGGTGAGGTGTCCCGGATCTGTTGAGCAACAAGGCACCACGACGGCTAGTCAGTCCCCCAAAGAACCAACGCCACCTCCACCCGCTACAGAACAAGCCCTCCCAATACGACGTCAGGACAGTAGAACGGGGTGAGGTTCCCATCCTCGCCCCTTGCCCTCTACTCTTTTGTCCCCAATTCTTATAAGAGTAGGGTACAAAGAGCCCTTCATCCATATGCATTTAATAAAAAGCGTTTATTTTAATATTACAAACAGACACTCAAATTTTATTTATCTGTATAGATGTATAGATAATAACAATTTTTTTATTCAATAGCGTATTTGAAATAACATTCAACGCTATGAGTAATAATTCGACATATTTTGTATGAGTTAAACCGAATAATCGTAATTTTTTAGAAATATTGGTTAGTGTGAGTTAGGTATACAAACAAATGTTTTAATACCAAAAAACGATCTTTCTTCACATTATCAAACCGTAAAACTCAAGGTATCCATCACTCCAAGGGTATATCCGTCACTTATCTCCGAATAAAACTCAAACATGACTTTCATTTTCACCCCCTCCTCAGGAAGCCATAGGGGTCGTCCTTTACGGGGGTAAGTCAGTTATCAGAGCTCATAAAAAGGCTATCCGAGCCCTTTTACACCCCGTTACGTAGGTTAAGATAGGTTAGGAAAATGAACAAACTATAACATTCTGGCAATTCCTTTTTCTATTGTTATATAAAAAAATGTATATGTATTTATTACGAAAAAAATACTAATGGATTTTTCTTGTCCGGAGATGATATACGGATGAAATAAATGTAAATAAACACTGCACTATATTTTTGAAAAGTTCATGCCGAAAGTCATTGTATCAGATACAAATATAGTATTAGCTAACAAGTCGAAGGGTACGTTAATTTTCGACTCGACACGACGACTCCATGCAACCGGAGCACAGAACAATATTACTTATAAAGAGAACCGGAGCTGGTTGGATGCGGGTGATATCCAATAGTAAGCGGAAAATAGTGGATAATGATAAAGATAATTATGAAATTGATAATGATAATTATGACAATGATAATGATCATTATGACTATGAAAATGATAATTATGACAATTTTAATGATAAGTATGACAATCATAATGATAATGATGTTAATGAAGCTAACAAGAAAGAAGTAGAACGGTGTTATATTATATTATGTTAGTATAGAGAGTGCCTCACAAAACGCATACTTCCCGGTAAATTAGCGCTGCCTTTATGTCTGACGTTTTATATTGATTATAATAGAATATGTTTGAACATAATATTATTTTATTACGAATAAATAAGCATTAGGGCCCTAAGAACGCTTTCATATTATTATATAACCATTAGGGAATTCTGTACGACGAAATAACCTTAATGCAGGGTTGACTTAGAACAATTTTTAGGTGAAATCAAGAAGCATTTTTTTTTTGGTTAAAAATATACAAACACTTATATTTATTTAAAATTTCAAGCGCTAGGTTTTGTAGGGTCGGTTTGTTTATGTAAATTTTTGTAATAAATTATATAATTTGCATAGAGATATTGTCTGATATAAACGTTTTATATGAACGCAAAAGGTGATTTTAATAAGGAAAATAATGTATTTAATTTAGTTTAGGTAACACATTATATTTATTTCTTTACTTTTCTTCCATATAAACTGTAACTATTTTTTTTTTTCTTTAACGCCGGAAAATACTCTGAGGTCTCCCCAGGCGGGTATGTGGGACTCGCTGCGCCCAAAAGCTGGTATGTGGACGCAGCCCTACCCACAGAAACCCGGCAAGTGCCAATGCCGCCTTTGGTGAGGTGCCCCAGATCGGTTGAGCAAACAGGGCACCTCGACGGCTAGTCAGTCTCTCAGGGAACCGACGCCACCTCCACAGAGGGGTTGTCCCGCACCACAGAACGTTGGAACAGTACAACCTGGGGTGAGGTTCCCCTCCGCTCCCCTTGCTCTATGCTCTTTTGTCCCTTCTTCTTATAAGAGGGGTACAAAGAGCCACCTTGGCTCAATTAACTTTGCCCAAGATGCTGGGCTCACCCTAGGCTACTGAGCCCCACCGCTACTACAAGGCCTAAACCATGGTAGGGAAACTGTAACTATGACAAATTCTACCCTTGCCGCAATCAAGTCTCGTAAAAAGATTTCTCTTTGCATAATATTACATACGTAACGTAGCTCTATATTATTCATAGTTTTTATAGCAATTCATTATTAATTTGAGGTTCCGTGGTTTTTAAGGCTTATATTAATTTAAATTATTGTACCTATATACATAATATGTAAAGTAAATAAATAAAATGGTAATATTTTTCGCAGTTGGCAACCCTACTTACGATTTATTTTTAAAGTATTCCATTTGACAGAGTCATTTCTGTTTGTATTTCTCTCAGACAGACGCGCCAGACGAAATAGGATTATTTATTAAAATTATAACAAGCTTTAATATTTAGAGGTCAAACTAAATCCCCAGTGTTCGTAAATTACATTTTATTATTACGTAATTTTGGCCAATATTTTATTTTTTTATCTTGAAGATTTCACTGAAGTCTAGTCAAATTTTATTTAAATTTTTCATCGATTAAAATTTTTATTTGTTTTTAGGAGATAAATATATTATTTATTTAATCAGCACTCAACAATCTTTTTAGAAATAAATATTTCTTATTCTTGGAATAAAAAATGTACTCTACAGATAATAAATTTATCTCGAAGATTTAGTGTTGGTGAAATCTTACTTTTTTACGCGTGTAGGCAACATAACCTTGGTCCTACATAAGAATAACAAATGGATTTTTTTTTCTTTATTATGTTACATGTTTTAAAGTTATTGTTTTGTGTATTAACTTTTTTTTTTGGAATGGCATTTCATTATCTTTTTTATGTTAGTTGGATAGGCAAACTGGCAAACGTGCCACCTGATGGTACGTGGTCGACGTCGCCCATGAACATAAACTAGTTTACCTGGATTCACTAAGACGTGCAATAAACGACTGTTTAAGTGCAACATTATATAAAAACACTTTTGACTTTTTTAGGCTTTCATAATACACAAAAAATTACTATTACGAACTTCGTGAACCAGTTTTAGCGAAGAAACAACCAAATCCATTGGCCCAACTTTTTACGTTGCGAAGTTTTTGCTAAGCCATACATAATTCATACAATCTCATGTCCAATATCGCCAGTGGTTCGCACTCGCTGATCTGGACAAAAACTGTGCCGCATGCGTTTTGTCCAACTTTGATTTATCTTGCTCTAGATATCTTAATAACTCCCCTCCCATATATCATACATAATACTACTGAAATTCATATTATATTTCCAGCTTATCTTACATCAATATTTATATATAATTCTCCTGTGCGTGTGTCTTCCTATATGACTGAACCGATTTTGATGAAATTTTTTATGTGTTCAAGTAGATTTAAGAATGGTTTAGATTCATAATTCATTTCACTACAAAGTTTTGATCCAGACCTACGTCTGTCGGGGCCGCTAGTTGTTTAATATAAATAAACTAGCTGTTTCCCGCAGCTTCACCCGCGTTAACTTAGATTTACAGCCGTGTCCGGACTGATGATGATTATTTTAATAGCCGAATTTACTCCTTATAACATCAGCTATTTGTCCGTGAAAGTCCCGTCAAAATCAGCCCAGCCGTTTCAGAGATTAGCCGGAACAAACAGACAGACAGACGGACAGACAGACAAAAATGGTAAAATGTGTTATTTTGGTATATGTACCGTGCTTACATCCATATGCATTTAGTAAAAAGCGGTATTTTAATATTACAAACAGATACTTCAATTTTATTTATCTGTATAGATTTATGTTTCAGAGTTTTAAAATTAGTTTTAAGATTCGGAAGGATTAAAAGCAGTGACTATGAGGTGTTGCGTTTTCGATACTATTATCTGAATGTAGGTTTATTATACTGATCAAAGTTACACTGGATACTTGGCCATACGATGGATAAGTTAAGTAGCCAGTAAAATTTACGTGTTACGATATATTATCACGTACAGCACTGACATTACGTTATAAACGGTTCTTCAATATTAGCTTCCTTAAGGATTTGCCAATGTCAGAGTGGGTGGAATGTTGTGTTACCTCTGCTTATGGGTCATCATGTCAGATGTCATTTCGACTAAGATACAGATTAAATATAAGTCATTATAACATGTGACAGGTTTGTCTATACAAGTAACAAAAAAAACACAGTACAGGTGCCAGTTGTACTCGGATACGAATGGCGAGGGTCGGCCGTCTTAGCGTTTATCAAGAGTTGATACGGGCTGAAAAATTATTAACAAACAACCGCTCATTACGAGGAGATAATTGTCACCTCTAGTCGCAAAAGCTATAGCATCCCCCCACTCAGATCATGTCATAGCAAAGGGAGAATTTCTGGAAAGATTTGAAAGCTAAGTAAATTATAACGTTGGACTAACTCCAGGCCTCTTCACCTAGAACCTAGTTCAATAGTGTATTCCAAGACAAACCGAAATCCGTATCTTCCAATATGAGCTCAGGGTATATCAGCTTTGGAAGATATATATCATTATAACCACAGGATCCGTTCACTGCTGACAATAGGCCTCCTTCAATGAACGCCAAGACGACCTCTACTCTTGAACCCTATTGGCCCATCGGCGATCCGTTCTCCTGAGTATGCGACCAGCCCACAGCCACTAATTTTTGTTTGCCTATATCAGCAGTGGATGACAGATAGAGGCTGATGATGATGATGATGAACTACATGATCCATCTCTAACCATCCCTCAACATCACAATAATTTAAGGCATGAATTATTAACAAACACTTTTTTTTTCAAAACAGACGTACATGAATATTTGGGCACCGTTGATTGTGTCGGCGATTCCCCGCGCCAGTCAACAGCCGGCCCCGTCCGGGCCATTTGATGCGATTATTGTAATCGAGTGCGACCCAATTATACAAGTGGATTAGCAGGGGTAAATAAGTGTTTATACATCATCATCCTTATTATCATTAGCATCATCATAATCATCATCATCATTGTTTTAATTTATTTTATACCTATCATTCTCATTCTTGTAATTACAATTCAAAATTTATCGATCTTTATAATTATCCATATCATGATCATTCATATAGGTAATCTAATCATCATCTTAATTGCCTTCTAACTGTTGAGGCCTTTAGTATGATCATTATCGGTGCTTCATTACTACGTTACTACTAGAGATGATAAATTATCGCCATCGATATCTTCGTTACCATATTTTGTCTATATTAGCTCCTACTCTCCTACTCATGCTACTAATACAAAATACTGTATAACGTTATGATAATTATGATGTCAATGACAGTCCTACCTAATATTCCCACCAGGGTTCAGGCCTTGTCGTGGCGGTGGGGTTCAGTAGCCTAGGGTGAGCCGCTGCACCTTGGGCGAAGCTAATTGAGCCGAGGGTACTCTTTGTACCCCTCTTATAAGAAGATGGGACAAAAGAGCAGGGGGCAAGGAGCGAGGATGGGAACCTCACCCCATTGTACTGTCCCGACGTTGGGAGGGGTTGTTCTGTGGAGGTGGCGTCGGTCCCTTGAGGGACTGACTAGCCGTCGAGGTGCCCTCTTTGCTCAACAGATCCGGGGCACCTCGCCAAAGGTGGCACTCGCCGGGTTTTAGTGGGTAGAGCTGCGTCTACTTACCAGCTTTCGGGCGCAGCGAGTCTCACACACCCGCCTCGTGGAGACCCACTCCCCCGCGGGATGCCTCACAGAGTATTTCCAGGCGTTAAAGAAAAAAATAATAATAAAGAAAAGTCCTACCTAGTATATCATGTCTATATGTTCAGGTATATAATCTCTACCCTACTTATCTTTTAAATCACTTCTTAACTTTGATATTTATTATATTTAAAAACCTATATTATATTATGTTACAGGGTTCTATGGGTATAAATAAAACTTATTGTCAGTTTTTTTAGTCAAAATTATAATTTTCATTGGAACAGAAGTAGAGTAGAGTTTTGGTCGTTTAAAAAACATTAACATTCTTCTAATAGCTATACTAAATTATATCTGGACATGTAAAAATTAAACTATCTATAAATAAGGGCATGGCTCCACCGCGGTGCCCGGAGAGTCGCACGTTTGTTAAGTTTCACTTTGCAATAAAATGTGATTGTTTCCACTGCAACCCACGGACACGCTACGCATTAACTGAAGCCGGACCTTTAACGTTGTGTCAGTACGTTTTGTTTTATTTATACAAAACACGTGCAAACGAATATTTTATATTACCACACAAATATCAAAAGTCATATGCGAAAATGTGAGATGAAGAATTATCTCGTCATTGTGTGGAATCGTCGAATAAGGTATAATGATGACATGAAGCTTCATGAGTTTTTCCTTTAAGATGTTATTTGGTGAGATATGAGCTGAAAGCCGTGAAGAATGTGTCCCTCGTCCTTACTCATCGTGACATCAAAATGGGTAAAAATACATTTTGTGGTAAATAGACAACCTAAATTAGATGATTAGAACATTTATAACTTTTTACAAAAATATTGATTCACTTTCTTATCTCTCTTTTAATACATCAAATATATCGGGACTAGTTTTACAAATAATGCTTAACAAAAAGTGTTTTCAGATACTTATAAATTCTTGAATGTCTAGAATAATCTAGCTGATAATATATATTTTTCATTTTATTTTTCAAATCGCTAGAATCTTAGTTTTGTCATTTATTCTTACTATTTCACAAAACCTTACTTATTAAGAC
Organism: Helleia helle; assembly: GCA_963853865.1. Classification (NCBI taxonomy): domain Eukaryota; kingdom Metazoa; phylum Arthropoda; class Insecta; order Lepidoptera; family Lycaenidae; genus Helleia; species Helleia helle. Next base: position 2,052,834 of record OY971423.1, read on the forward strand.
TATGCTAGTAATTTTGCTATATACCGAACCAATAACTATACACGTATGTCACACTTTCCCGTTTTTGTATACTTCAGTAGTATATGGTCAGCGGGCAACATACATTATCCATCTACGGTATCTCACAAAAATCTAATTTGACCTTGTGTATTGAGTTACTCGTGAAAGCCTCTTTCCGAGGGTCCGAAAATAAACATGTTCATTTAATGTACCTTCCCAGATAAGCTGATTTCTTTTCATCAACATTATCAACCTGTATCAACTATCTTTAGGAAAACATCGTGAGATTATATTTTTGAAGGTGTGTTTATGTTTTGGGTTTAGTTCTAATATAACGTTAATAAACATTAACGCGTCAGATAGGCGATGCCCACCGCGGGGTGTCGAGGGGGGCCCCGCCCAACAACCCTCATCAAGACCTCCTGTGGCGGACGCTGCAACTCCGACCGGCGGAGTGGGCCCCAGTATCGCTGGCGCCATCTGCCGGGTCCTCACGCCAATGAGCCCACCCGGTAGGGGTAGACCGCCTGGGGCTCCACTCCACCCGACGGTGACGCGGCACAGTCCCGCCACTGAAACACAACCGAAGCCAGGAGGCCGTGTGGTCGCTGACCGCACGGTAGGCGGGGGGCAACCCCCCACTTTTTAAATCAAAAGTGAGCCGAATGGGCTCACACTAATCCGATAAAGCATTAGGGCCTTTGGGCCTAAAGCATAGATCCCTCCGAAAAAAAAAATGTTTTGGATAGGCAGACGGCAGGCAAATTGTCCATGTATATAATTTATTTTAAAGCGTGACGTTGTGAGTGACGATGACCTAGTGGGCTCATCCTATTGAGTGAGAATTCGATCCTGACCCCTGTGATGCCTAGAAATGGGTTTTTCTAAATTTCTACGTGCACCTGAATATGAGACCATCGCTTGCTCACCGGTGAAGGAAACATCGTAAGGAAACCTGCATGCCTGATGAGATTAAAAGTCTTTGAAGGTGTGTGAAGTTCAACCCGTATTGGATCAGCACATCGGTGAACTATGGCCCTAAACCTTCATCGCCTGATTTCGAGGAGGAGACCCGTGCCCAGCAGTGGGACATAAAAGGGTTGATATTATAATATTTATTATATAGCGTGACATGCTTAATAAGAGGCCTGTAATTTATATCCCACAACATATAGGTAGATGCTAACATTTTAATATCCCCATAAAAAATGACATAAAATACATGACCTTAATTGATCTTCAAAAAGGCCCTAATAACCCGCCCTCATTTACCGCCAGCCCGCAATCTCCCAACACACCATTATGTCGCTCGAATTAAGTGTGTAACGGCTTTATCAGCCTGCGTTTAGATGCGCCTAAGATTCACGACTTAATTAATGGATGTTAGATTAAGAACTTGGCGTGAACTTCAGGTAATTCTGTTTTGTGGCGTTATTAAATACCACCTGTCTTCTGTAAGCAGGTGAATGCCAAATCGGAGCTTTAGCGTTTAGAAGAGATTAACGTTTGGAATTAATTAACTGATATTACATTAAAAAGTTTGCGTAAACTTCAGGTAATTCTGTTGTGTTATTAAATATAACCTGTCTTCTGTTTGATGTAAGCAGGTGAACGCCAAAGCGGAGTTCCAGCGTTAAGAGGTGTTTTGGATTCGAGAAAGTCTTTTTTATAGAAGAGGAGGCAAATGGACAGTCGGCTCACCTGATGGTAGGTGATAAGCGAATTCTACAGACACCCGCTACACCGGACGATTAGCAGCAGCATTGCCAATATTTCAAATATGAGTAGGTATGCTCTTTTCTTGAAGATCCCTAAGTCATATCGGTTTGGAAATACAGTAGATGGCTGGTACCAGTCTTGCGAGGCAGAAAATGCCGTGAAAATCGAGCTGTAGTGAACATCCAGACATCGAGGTGGTGTGTGTGAAATTTGGAATTTTGACGTGATGTCCGGTGCTGGAATTGTGCTGCAGGTATTAGACCGAACAATTCCTCTGAACATCCCGTGGTAGATGCGGTAGAAGATGCAGAGTGATCCGACATCTCTACGCAGCGCCAAACAATCAAGCCGATTGGAGAGATCTTTGTTATCGACGGTTCGAGCCGCCTGGCGTTAAACGCGTTCAAATAGAAGGAGCTGATATTGAGGCGCTCCAGCCCAAAGGTAAATGTGGTATTCCATGTGAAGCCAGATCTGCGCCTTGTATAATTGTAGGCGGTGGGAAGTCATGAAATACTGCTTCATCCTACTGAGCACGCCGAGTTTCTTAGAGGCTAGTCTAGCCTTTCCTTCCAAATGACCACGAAATTCGTAATGTCGACGACAAGTATTCCAATACTGGCCGAGGTGGTTAGAGAAGTGATTTTTTAGCGGTAAACGCGTAAACTTGCATCTTGTTGGGGTTAAATTGGACTAGGTTAAAGACAAAGGGAGCCGGCAACTGTATGTCACGATTGTGGCGCGGCGGTGGACTCGGCCCAGCACACTCTAGAGGTGTGCCCGAGATGGGCGGCGCTGCGTCACGATCTGACGTCAGTTATCGGAGGGGACTTGTCTTTGCCGAGCATCATCACCGCGATGCTCCGCAATGATGAGTCCTGGACGGCGATGGTCTCCTTCTGTGAGGCAGTAATGTCCCAGAAGGAGGCCGATGAGCGGGTGAGAGAGGAGGCCGCCGACGAGGCCTCCCACCGCAGGCGACGAACAGGGGTGCGTAGGAGGCGCTACTTAATGCGCCTCCAGTAACGCCCCTGTGCTCGTGTCGGGCCGAGGCTGGGGTTAACCTGGGTCCAGATAGGCACGACGTCGTCGGGGACTGCTAAAAGTATCGAATCAAACGAACAGCCGAGCAGTCCCCCTTTAGAGGAGGAGTCTGGCCTTTTCGCCGGGGCCAGCCTGTCGCCGAGGGTCCTGCGTTGCCTGCATGAACCGGGACTCTCATAAAAGGCGGCTGAGGGCACTTGCAGCGGTTTTAGTGGGTAACGCATCTCCAAGTGCGAACCCCACTCACGGCTAGGTTTAAAACTCACCCCGGTCCTAGTTATGGTTTGGTCTGCAAATTTCCGCTGCATTAAAAAAAAAAAAAAAATGGACTAGGTTAAAGAGTTAATTAATTGTTGTACTGGTATAAATTTCACGTAATTTTAGTTTGTGGCGTTATTAACGTCATTGTGACAATTATTGTGTCCTGTTTTATCAAAACCAGATTATTAACGCAAAAACAAAGTTAGATTTTCTTTAGAGTTGTGACAGTTAATTATTAGTGGTCGCTAGATTAATATTTCTTAAGAGCAGTGTGTTTCTTAAGTGCAATTTTCAACTTACAAAGAGATTGTGAAATTATGTAAATTTTACAAATAAAAGTTTAAATATTTCATAGATTAGTATATGTTACAGAGCATAAAGCTTTACTACTATAATACAGAACAAAAGGAATTCTATTATTACAAGGAATCGATTATGAATCGATTTCTGTAAAGTAAAATGGATCGTTCCGAGAATATGAGTCGAGATAAATCGAGTTCCGCAGAACCTTCGAGTCAATTTGCTTCAGTTTGACGGCTCATAAGCGATGGCGGAATCTGAATTGCTAATACTGTTTTTTCTTCAAATTACAATGGGGGTTAGTACAACATTATTATGTGTTGTTTGTATTCCCTTAAAATATTAGGTAATATTTAATAAGTTGCAGGCTTATGTTTTAAGATGATAATTACATACCATTAGTGCTAAATACCTAATACAAATAAATACAATAGAATCATCTGTTTGTAATTTCATAATTTCGGTACATAAAAATCATTTTTTTATATTTTTTATATTTTTGTCTGTCTGTCTATCTGATCTCTGAAACGGTTAACCCGATTTTTACTGAACGTACACTGGCAGATAGCTTGATATAAGGAGTAACTTAGGCTATAAAAATAATTAGCATCAATCCGGATACGGCTGTAAATCTAAGCTAACGCGAAATGATAAAATAAAAAATAGATTCTAATAAGGCTATAGTTAACACATAATCAATGAAAATGAAAATCTCGCAAAGAAGTTTCAATAATACAATTCTGAATGATCTATTTAAAAGGATGACGAAATTCGAGAAATTACTACTTAAATGTTAAAGCGTCAATCCAGGTGTTCATCGAAAATCGGTTGCACGTACGTTGATGATCATGGTAAAATACAATATGGCGTGATTTTGAAACTCTCGTTAAAGATGTTCAACTAATTAATACACAGGGATCCTTTACAATCTTTTTTACAAGGAAACGCCTAAGGCACACACTCCTGAGGGTTTAAACTTTAGATAAATTTTAATCAACGTATCAAAATATATTATCGAAGTTATGGACATGTACATAAAGTACACAAGAACTTGGAAAGTCTTAACAAATACCCTTTTTTTTTCTTTAGCGCCGGGAAATGTTCTGAGGCATCCCGCGGGGGAGTGGATCTCCTCACGCGGGTATGTGGGACTCGCTGCGCCTGAAAGCTGGTAAGTGGACGCAGCTCTACCCTAGTTCTCTAGTAGTCTAGTTCGAGTAGCGAGGGATTGGCCATATTCGTTCATTGAATGCCTGTATACTACATGGCTATTCTACCTTTTTCCTTCGTTATAATAATATAAATTTAAAAAGTAATACTGACGATGATAATGATGCAATAAATCCATTGCTATTAACGTGTGTATGTATGTCTAAAGCTCCTGCCCTGTCAGTGAGACTCGGCTTGCACAAACATGCACGTATGACGCGATAATATTGGTTCGACGATACGTTTGATTGTTTGTACATTTGCTATCGCAAGAGCAGGGTTGTGGTGGTTAAACGGTGTTGTTCCAGAGATCGTGGTCATCCTTCCACCTTGCGAAGATCCTGACGGGGCATGGATGCTTCGGAAGGTATCTGTGGAAGGTGGCAGGGGGAGGATTCACCAGGGTGTCATCACTGTGACAGCAGTGAGGACACTGCTGACCACACCCTGGCGGAGTGCCCAGCTTGGGCAGAGGCAAGGGCGCCCCTCATCACTGAGGTTGGCGCGGACCTGTCGCTCCCTGCGGTCATCCGAGCGATGACCGTCAGTGAGAGCACATGGCAGGTGGTTCTCTCCTTCTGCGAGGACGTGATGTCGCAGAAGGAGCAGCCGGAGCGGGAGAGAGAGCGCACTGGCGCCTCTTCCCGCAGGAGAGCACGGCGACGACAGGCGGTCGCAACGCCGTGAGGGACCTGTGCGCGGCAGATCGGGGGACCCGCTGCGCGCGCGTAAGGTCCGAGCTATAAGGCACCCTTGTGTGTTCAGTGTGCCTTAAGCGGAGAAGGAGGAGGGGATGCTACCCCCCGCCTCCAGAGAAGAGTGCCGTATGGCACACCGTTGTGGCCCGATACGGACGTCCACAGCTCTCGCGCCGGGTCACCCAAACGAAGAGGAGAACACCGCTGGGGTTTAGTGGGTAGAGTCTGCGTCCACCTTACCATCTTCTCGGGCGCAGAGAGTCCCACATAACCACCGGGGCCCCCCGGACCCGGTGGTATGCCTAAACGCATTCCCCAGCGAAACCAAAAAAAAAAAAAAGAGATCGTGGTCAGGCCAGAGTTCGACCACGATCAATTATGAAGATTGAGTTTGTTAAGAACATTGAGTGACAATTGCCTAGTGGGTATGGGCTCAGGCTCTTCTATTTAAAACTTTCATTTTCCCCTTTTAGAGGTTGAATTATAAAAACGCTGAATTAAAAAACTCTTACTATTTAACTTAGTGGATGCCATGACATAAGGAGAATAAGGGTTTAGGCCTGGGCGTTGATACATCAGTCAATCATCTGTGTCTTTTATATATAGAGGTTTTGTGTGAATTGTCCAAAATCCAATTCTGCGCAGACGAATTCGTGGGCACCAGCTATTCTAAATATGCCTACAGAAAAGTCCTCGATAGCATATTATGTCTATTTGTCAAAGATAACATACTACCTATATGCGCCCATTTTAATTCCCAATATATCCAATATCAAATATATACAATTGAATACTTTAAAAAATTGGCAATTATAAAGTGGTAACGTAAAAGCTATTTACATAAAAACGGTATTAATCCTTATCATCATTACATAATAGAAAACAAAATCCTTCCTCGCGTCCGTCTGTCTGTACGCGATTAACTCAAAAACTACTAACCAACTAAATTGATTTTTATGCTGTTTTCAACATGAGATAGAGTAATTCCTAAGGCAGGTTATAGTATATTTTTATAAAGAGATATAAATTGATAAATAGTTATTGTAAAAGTCGGAAAAATTTTAGCCGCTTGGGAGCTTACTTTAAAACCGCAGCCTTATTCCCTTTAGAGAAATAACAAAAAGTAGAAACATTATCATCATCGGTCCGGATACGTCCGTTCATATAAAATAACGCGGGCGAAGCTGCGGGCAACAGCTAGTTGTACAATATATTATAAATTATCATCATCGGTCCGGATACGTCCGTTCATATAAAATAACGCGGGCGAAGCTGCGGGCAACAGCTAGTTGTACAATATATTATAAATTATCATCATCGGTCCGGATACGTCCGTTCATATAAAATAACGCGGGCGAAGCTGCGGGCAACAGCTAGTTGTACAATATATTATAAATTATCATCATCGGTCCGGATACGTCCGTTCATATAAAATAACGCGGGCGAAGCTGCGGGCAACAGCTAGTTGTACAATATATTATAAATTATCATCATCGGTCCGGATACGTCCGTTCATATAAAATAACGCGGGCGAAGCTGCGGGCAACAGCTAGTTGTACAATATATTATAAATTATCATCATCGGTCCGGATACGTCCGTTCATATAAAATAACGCGGGCGAAGCTGCGGGCAACAGCTAGTTGTACAATATATTATAAATTATCATCATCGGTCCGGATACGTCCGTTCATATAAAATAACGCGGGCGAAGCTGCGGGCAACAGCTAGTTGTACAATATATTATAAATTATCATCATCGGTCCGGATACGTCCGTTCATATAAAATAACGCGGGCGAAGCTGCGGGCAACAGCTAGTTGTACAATATATTATAAATTATCATCATCGGTCCGGATACGTCCGTTCATATAAAATAACGCGGGCGAAGCTGCGGGCAACAGCTAGTTGTACAATATATTATAAATTATCATCATCGGTCCGGATACGTCCGTTCATATAAAATAACGCGGGCGAAGCTGCGGGCAACAGCTAGTTGTACAATATATTATAAATTGTCATCATCGGTCCGGATACGTCCGTTCATATAAAATAACGCGGGCGAAGCTGCGGGCAACAGCTAGTTAATATTGTATTATTATATAGATTATCGTTATCCAATCGTACATTTATTGTATACAGTCGTGCGCGTGTGCATCGGCCAATGTAGATATCAATATTAATAATAAGTATTACCTATATCTACCGAATTTACCGGTGGGAGGGTTCCATTGTGCGACCCTCCCGTCTGCATGGTACCACCATGTTGCTTGTCTCTCCCGTGAAACAGCTTTGCTGCGTTGAGAAGGGCATGATAGAAGAAAGAAAACAGAGACAGGCAGTGTAATTACTGGCACCGAGACTTAACCATCTTACGTCTCAGGATAAGAAATACATTAGTCATTAGTGGGTTCCCCGGGCTAATTTCAAGTAAACTTTTACGTTAATGGGCGTCGTTGACCTTACCTTACGTGGTACATTTACCAGTTTGCCTATCCAAGTAACATAACATTTTTAACCCACCACCACTGAGTGCTTCTACAAACCCGACCACTCAACAAGGCCGTCGAAATAAAAAAAATAGGCTTTAAAAAAAAAAACATTTTATCAAGGGTATATCAAATCACTCAGTGATTGCCAAATATCAACGTGTCCGGGGTAAACACCTCAATGATATTGGAGATGGTCTGTTTTGGACATATGCCTGTATGACATTTTACTCCCTTCCATTATAAGTTACTAGTAGTTCATAATAATGATGGTTTCTTTACAATAATTAGAAACAAATATGAAAGTCAGTTTGTTTATTATGTAAAAACGATATTTTTATAGACGCTTTTCCAGGAAATATAAAATTCCTTTAGTAAAATGAATGAGTAACAATAACAGAATAAAGATGGGGACGCTTTTAAAACGCGTTATCATCGTTCTCCCGATTCCGTAGTGGGATGCGGAGACGCGGACAAAAGCTTGTTATTATATGAAATAACCTTAAAAGCATTTTATGAAAAGAACAATATAAAATATTGTCATACTTTTTATTAAAACGCTAATGCACTACGCTTAAATCAAAGCGTGGCTTAAATTCTCTTGCATCTGAGATATTTAACGAGCTCTGGACAGGTAACTTCAAAAAATGGATACTTTGATCTTTTTGAGTTCATATAAACTAAACAGTTTTTTCTTCACAGTAAAAGACCATCACCAAACTATCTACGCACGTTTCGCTCCGACACCGAGGCATCCTCAGGATGTAGACTCTACGAATAGCATATATTAAAATATAACTTGACGATTACTATCGTTAAATAACTAATTATATAATAATACCGTTAATAATATCGTTAAATAACTTAACGATTACTATTCGTCCTGATGATGCCTCGGTGTCGGGGCGAAACGTACGTAGATTGTTTGGTGGTGGTATTTTACTGTGGTTGTGGTGCATGTGGGGTGGTGGTGCATGCGAGTGTACGCATATGCAGTGTGGGAAAGGAGGGCGGTGCTATATGCATATGCGTGCACTCACACATTTGCTGTAAAGACTGCGTGTTCGCGGGATAATTGCTAATTAATATAATATAATTTAATATGTTATATAATGGATTTCCGAAAAGTAACGCCTGATTCTATTAACCAAAATCACTTAAATAGATTAACATGTCATTCCCTGTTTTAAGTCCTTAAAATTCAAATCAAACAACTATTAGGGTTTTATAACGGCTTATATGGCCCGTGACCATAGTTTCTGTATATTATATGAAACGTAATTTAATAATACATAATATAGTCCGCGATTAAATCCGTAACAAGGTGCTAATCAATATTTACAGGAATTTCTTTATTTTCGTTAAAGCAATCGTGTTTTTAAGTATTTGTTACTTTCCTACCCTTTTCCGCATTTCCGAAAATCATTAATGAAACTTTCCTCAATCACTCCGAGTCCATTTAAGGTAGGCAGTTATTAGCAAAGTCTCATTATTATTCTTTTGTCGCTATTACCGCCTTTTTGACATTGTATTTTGTTCCATATCTCCTAACAATATAACCTACAATGGAACATACGTATGCATTTTTAAAACATTTTTATTTTATTCCAACACGCTATGACTTTACTTTTTTGTTGTATAATTATATTGTGAGGTTTTAGTAGTGGAAGCCTTTTTTGTACGTTGAAAGAGCTTTGAACATTATTTAATATTGCTATGTCATCATTATCAACATTTTCCGTTCACAGTAGCTCTTCCCGTCTATCTAAGATCGACCACTACTCGGAGATCATCGACCCATCTACGGAGATCGACCTACCCTCCATCTCACCAAATTTGTACTCCAGACCTCTATTAACCACCGGTTAAAGTCTTCATAGTCGAGCCCACTGTGTACTGTGTGGTAAGAAATAAACTTGGTTTTATCATTTGTAGATGTACCCCTTGGTACCCCCTCTTCCTTGTGCGGTCAGGAGCGGATTCATTTTAGAAATTCTCCTCTCACTATATAATCATTCAATTTCTATGTTAAGGTCGATTACATAGAGATAACAGATAAGGACACAAAGTCTCTCTGTCATTAAAACTCTATATCTACACAATTCATTAAAATTCAACAAGATATTTCACTTACGCAAAATTTAATATAATATTCATTAACGCGATAAGAAGTTGGATTCGCAAAAAAATCGTATAATTTTCAAATCCCAAAGTTTGGGGAAGCAATAATTGCCTTGAAGTTGGACTCTCCAAATTTTCGCCCTCATTGTACAAAGTTTACAATCGCGACATCGTCTTTTGTAATGGCGACTGTCACCGCTTTCAACGCTAAGTGTTCTCGCAATTATAGTGCATAAATGATATGACAATATTTTTGGTTTCGCTTTTTGAAGAATGATTGTTGATTTTTCTTAATGTTATCATATATACACTAGCTGTTGCCTGCAGCTTCGCCCGCGTTACTAAACTCCTATAAGACACATCGTGATGTTTTATAGCCTATAGCCTTCCTCGATAAATAAGCTGTCTAACACTGTCTAAAATAATTTTTCAAATCGGACCAGTACTTCCTGAGATTAGCGCGCTCAAACAAACAAACAAACTCTTCAGCTTTATAATATTAGTATGGATTTGTAAATACATTTTAAAATATTGATCGGTGGGAAGGATATGCTGTCCCGCGCTCCCAACTGCGTGGGAACTACCATCTTGCTTGTTTTATCTGTGAAACAGCTTTACTGTATTTCGAAGAGAAGAGCAGGACAGACACAGTATTTACTAGCACAGAGACTTAGGATAGGCAACACATGAATGAGTTGCTTTTTTTTTGCTATCGTAGGAAAATGCTTTTTTAGCCAGGATCTCGGGGAGATCCTGACCCTATGTGGGACTCGCACCTAGGAGTGCCTTACCCGTAAACTATAACCACTGCCAGCGCCTTCAGCTACTTCTGAAGGTCCCGGATTATAAATGAGTTGCCTGGACTAGTTCCAGGTTTTGCTTATGCTTATGGGCGACGTTGACCACTTAGCATCATGGCTCGTCAGCCCCTTGGCCTATCCAACGCATAAATAAAACTAAATATTATATATTAAGAAAACATATTGCTCGACGTAGGCACAAAATGCTAACTGCTTATGAAGCCGATCACATAATTGACTACGCAAGTACGTGAGTTAAAATTGATTCTAAAATTAAATCAAGTCCATTTTATTGCTTTTAAGAATTCACCAATAATGAGGTACTAGGTTATCAAAAACATGATGGTACTTCACCTGAAGAGCGATTTCCTAAAAAGATAATCGTGTGATTTTCGTCAGGTGTTCACCGGTCGTTAATGATATATCAAACAAAATACTTTTCACATCTATCATTGAAAACAAATTTATCATTTTAATGTTCAACTTAATCTATGGTTAGGTTGTGGTTTCATATTCCATTGCCGTACATGATGCAGATGCTCATTTTTCCCGATATTTAGGATGATGAAATGTAATACATATAATAGTAACACGTTTATAAAACTATGGGAATTTTGACATTTACCTGAGAGTGATCTTAATCATAAAAATATACATAGAAATATTATATTGCCTGCCATGTATACATTTAAATGTATGCCTTTAAACATTTACGATAAAAAAATACCTTAGTGCTTACACAAAGGCCTCCCCCCACCATGGTTCGACCTTGACGTGGCGGTGGGGCTTAGTAGCCTAGGGTAAGCCCAGCACCTTTGCGAAGCGAATTGAGCCGAGGGGGTCTTTGTACCCCTCTTATAAGAAGAGGGGACAAAAAATCAGGGAGTAAGGGGCGAGGATGGAAACCTCACCCCATTGTACTGTCCCGACGTTTGCGGGGGTTGTTCTGTGGTGCAGGACAACCCCTCTGTGGAGGTGGCGTCGGTCCTTTGGGGGACTGACTAGCCGTCGAGGTGCCCTGTTTGTTTATAAGATCCGGGGCACCTCACCAAAGGCGGCATTGGTGGCACTCGCCGGGTTTAGTGGGTAAAGCTGCGTCCACCTCACCACCTTTCGGGCGCAGCGAGTGCTACATACCTGCCTTGGGAGACCCACTCCCCGCGGGATGCCTCACAGCGTATCCTGGCGTGAAAGAAAAAAAAAGTACTGCCAAGGCACCAATAGACACATAAAAAAGTACTGCCAAGGCACCAATAGACACATAAAAAAGTACTGCCAAGGCACCAATAGACACATAAAAAAGTACTGCCAAGGCACCAATAGACACATAAAAAAGTACTGCCAAGGCATTATAATAAAACAATTTTTTACGGATTTTATCGCGGTTTATTAAGATTTTTACAAGCCCGACGTTTCGGATACTTTACAGCAACCATGGTCTTTCTTTTCTTTCTTTCTTTTCTGCGTAGATAGGACTGACCAAAATATTGATGTATCATAGGGTAGTTTCAAATAACTTTGTAATAATAGGACGTATGACACCTCAGTCCTCCCGTGACCATGGTTGCTGTAAAGTATCCGAAACGTCGGGCTTGTAAAAATCTTAATAAACCGCGATAAAATCCGTAAAAAATTGTTTTATTATAATGAGTGAAATTCGCGTAAACATTAGAAAACAATACTGCCAAGGCACCAATAGACACATAAAAAAGTACTGCCAAGGCACCAATAGACACATAAAAAAGTACTGCCAAGGCACCAATAGACACATAAAAAAGTACTGCCAAGCCACCAATAGACATAAAAAAGTACTGCCAAGGTACCAATAGACACAAAAAAAAGCGCTGCTAACGCTAATACAATAATATTTTATAATATCAAAACTCGCTGAATTAAATAACTAATTCGAAAATGGAATCGTAAATAATAAATCCGTGTTTTCAATATCATATTAACGCTGACGGCTCTGATAGAGTATTTTCGTATTACAAAATCCATAAAATCCGAATTGCCCACCGTATTGGCGCGACAGAAATATCTCAAGCGAACGAAGTTGTAAATTTGCTTACGTAACTTTCTCGCGATATTCTTTTCGCAAAACACTAATTTTTCTTTCGCTTTGTTTCCCAACTTTGTAAACGTTTGTTAAAATCTTGAATGTTGTGACTGCAAGACTGCAACTATATTTTTGTCGCTTTGCTGTAATTGTTAGGGTACCGTTTCAAATGGTAAAACAGAATTAAATGATTACTCATTTGTCTTTAGGCTGGCCAAATTAAAAGCGATTGGGTACATCTTACAGGTTGTTTTACTATAGATAATAATTAATATGACTTACAATTAAACTGTATATTTGTCTGTCCGTATTTTAGATTAATTTTGACAAGGACGTACGTCATATTATAGAGAAGAACCTGCATCAGTCAAGGTGCGTCGATAATTTATCACGGGCAAATGCTTGCAATATATCCTTATAAGACACCGGTGGTGGCGAAAGATCGCGATATAAGGAAGAGCTTGGGGGAGGCCTTTGCCCAGCTGTGGGACAGCATTGGCTAGTAAAAAAATTCTTTAAAATAAACATGGTTATTATCATTACAAAAATTATTTAAAGTGAATATTTACCATGTTTTCAGTTTTATTTTGCGAAACTCGATATTTCGCCATCGTCTAAGAATTTCTTACTCACAACAATGTAGGTTTCCGCGAAATAAACTTGAAAAACAAATATGGTATTTATCGCGTTTTACCTTTTAAAAGAGCTCCTATCTAGATTTAAGCAACAGATAATGAATAGGGACATATTTTTGTTAAATGATCAGCACATACCGGGTAGGCAATCGATGCGGGGTCAAATGTTTGCCCACGGTGGCCGAAGGCCGCGCCTGAATCAACACTCCCGCTCATTTCACTAATAGCTGTAAATCCCGACCATGATTATGTGTTTGGTCTGTATTAAATATGTGTCTACTAGATATCTTCCTTCAATGACCGCCTAGAAGTCGATTTTGCGACATTTAAATGTAAATAGTATCTACACGAATATGTGACAGTAGATTACAGCCATTCTAAAAAACACGTCCAGTGTGAGAGCCTCATGAGAGCTCCCGTCTGCGTGGGTCCCATAATGCTGATTATTATGCTCGTGAAACAGCTTTGCTGTTTTTCGGAAAGAATTGCAGGCAGTGTGATTACTGGCACCTAGACTTAACATCTTACGTCAGGATACGCACGAACTGCCTGGGATGGATACCTGTTCTAGGTAAGATCTGGTCTTCACATGAAATTCATTCATGGTTTAGTCTGAGTTGAACTAGCGATGACCACTTACCATTAGCTAGCTCGTCTACATATTTGCCTATAAAACTATCGTAAAAAATATGTAAGTTAAGTAAGAGGTGAAGAATGCTGCTTTGCAGCCGAATTGGGCCTGCATAAACGGGGTGGTACCTCTTGCTCACATAACACTGGCGTCAAGAGCTATGCTGTCGCGTTTCGTGTGGTTTGTGAGTCTCCAGTGGCCTATTGGGGGGGGGGGGGGGGGGGATAGGGAAAAAGGAGGTCAACACATCTACATAATCTAGTTGTGCAAAAGTCTATGAGCAACATGTAGTCAACATGGCTCCGTCTGCTAGCTTACCTCCTTATGACATAAAAAAATGTAAATAGAAGTAGTAATATGAAAGAGACCTATCTCCAGCGGTGGAAAAAGTAGGTTGATGATGATGATAACGATGACGATGACTGTAGACGACATGCTGATCATATTTGGTACAGCCACCACATGACCAAATGGACAATAAAAGCCAGTATTAAGAGGTAACACAAAATGTGGTTCCTGTGGCTTCATCGTGAAAATGTACCAAAATAATTATTGTGGTAAAGTTCTGAAATAACGTACTTTCAGGTATATCAGGGCCTAAGGGATCCGTGATGGCCGATCTATGTTGTATGTGAAAAGGTGTTAATCTTGGTGTTAATTTAAAATCAATTTTAGCCAATAACTATTAAGAAATATAGTTAATAGAATCAGGCGTTACTTTGCGGAAATCCATTATATAAGATTAAATTATAATTTAATTAGCAATAATCCCGCAAAACACGCAGTATATACTGCAAATGTGTGAGTGCACGCATATGCATGCATATAGCACCGCCCTCCTTTCCCACACTGCATATGCGTACACTCGCATGCGCCACCACCCCACATGCACCACAACCACAGTTAAAGACCACCACCACACAATCTACGCACGTTTCGCCCCGACACCGAGGCATCCTCAGGATGTAGACTCTACGATTAGCAATCGTTAATTAACGATTGCTAATCGTAGAGTCTACATTTTGCAGTAAAGACTGCGTGTTTTGCGGGATTATTGCTAATTAAATTATAATTTAATCTTATATTACGAAATATGTCATATTTTTTATAGAAGAGGGGGCCAACGGACAGTTATCCTTGGCGGTAAGTGATTAGCGACATCCATGGACACTCGCTACACCTTCTGGTGTTCCAGGTGTTCCGGCCGGTGATAAAAGAACATTTTACTGGTACCAGAAACGGAAATATTAAAAAAAATTGTATAAATAAACATCTTTGACACATCTATGACACTAGGCCATTATTATAATGGATTGTAAGGTACAAATTATCTAAGCTTGGCCGGTTCCAAACCCGCTACCGCCGCGTCACCTCACCACTAGACCATCAATATATGCGTTATTTAAACGTCCTTCATACACCTTTTTCTCATTCATCATATTTCCAACAAACAAAATATTATTGACTCCAATTCATTATAATGATTTCCATCAATTAAATATAGATAAGAGCTGTCAAAGTATAATTAATCAATAAATATTTATTAATGTACAATTCTAGTACAATTGATAAAATATGGTTTATTATTTATTACTTTTATTAATAGCATAAACAAACAGAAAGACTAGAAAGAAAGGTAGGTGGAACTAGCTGGGATGACAATCCATGCGCGGGTGCTCCTGGTCGGATGCAAGTGGCGGGTTATAAATCTTTGAAACGAATCCAGCAGTAGGTGGAAAGAAGTTGATAATATTTATAAAAAGTTGATAATATTTATATAACAGTTGATAATATTCATAAAAAAGTTGATAATATTTATATAATAGTTGATAATATTTATAAAGAAACCGTTTCGTAAAAGTAGGGGACACACATGCCCTCAAATATTTCTTGAGGTAATTTATTTATTTTTATTTATTGTGTACACATTAAAACATACAAATATTCAAAGAAATGTAAGGTCTGATATGTATACCTCTTATAGGCGTATACAGCATTCACAAAATTCACTTAAGGTTAAATTTACATAGCTTTATCTTAGCTTAGCTTTAGCATAGGTAATATTTTTATCACGAGACACGAGAAAACTTTATAAAGTCCTAGCAGTTCACCAGTTACCCTCGAACCCGAACACCTATCCTATCTAAAAAAAGATATATAGAAATATGATCCAAAAGATCTTCAATAAAAAACCGACGAGAGAGTAAACCATTATGAATATCCTTATTATAATCCAACAAGTCCTTATATTATCTCCAAAAGTATAATACGCTTATTTCCCGATATATAAATAAAACTACAATACAAAAAAGGGGAATAAAACTCCCCAAAGCATTCCCAATTAGCGACATCCCCTAAGGACGGAATCAATCAATGTATTGTTATACAAAAAACCGCGCGGGACCCTGGTTGTCTCTGCCCAATTATATTCTAAACAAATACCTATTATGATAACAATACCATGACGAGTAATATGAAAAAGTAGTAAAATAATAGAGAGTTTGTTCCATTATTATCACAAATATGTTAAAAATTATACATAAATGATAATATATGATGGTATAAATATCTTACATCTCATATGTTTGTAATAAAATATAGTAACTAGCTATTTTAATAAACAATTTTTACGGATTTTATCGCGGTTTATTAAGATTTTTACAAGACTTATTAAAATACTGATATATCATAGGGTAGTTTTGAATAACTTTGTAACGTTAGGACATCTGTCACCTCAGTCCTCCCGTGACAATGGTTGCTGTAAAGTATCAGAACGTCGGGCTTGTAAAAAACTTAATAAACTGCGATAAAATCCGTAAAAATTGTTTCATTATAATGAGTGAAATTTTCGTAAACATATAACAATAGCAGCTCCAAAATGTTAAAAATTACTTTTCTCCAAAATAATTGTCGTTTTCAATAGTTAATCGATGATTGATGATGATTTTTAGTTATTCGTTGATTTTAAATGACACATTTTGAAAAAATAATATAATATTTTGGTATTGCCTTTTAATGTTTAAATTATAATACAACAACTTTTACAGTTTTGGAATTTTTCAAGGTATTTTTAAGTTTTGTCTGACCGTTGTGTGTTACAGCAACTATGCTCAATGATGTATCAAGCTATATTACGACTGTAAAAGTTGTGCCTTAATAATTATTATGTTAGTATTTGCGGGAAATACCCACTATTCTAGGAAATCCACATTAATTAGCAATATTTATTATTCAGTGTAAAAATCACAGCTTTGTTTCAAAGCCCTTCGCTTCAAATCAATAATATAGTTGTTATACAAAAACTTGATTTTACATTCACGCGACCACAATTACAAGCCTCGTACAAGCTTTATATCTCAGCGCAGCGATGTGTTATACTAACTAGATAAATCAATAAAAAATATTTTACAATTATTTATAAAGCAAGCACCGAAACAATAATCACAGGAATGAAAAATATATCAGGAATTTCTTTCCGTTAATCTTTATTTGTTCGGGATGGTAATATTTGTAAGCTTACGTTGTTTTATTTAGAAATAGATCGGTTGGTTCAAATATTGTTGTTTTCTGATAGACATATTGATTGTTTACTGAAGATTCTTTTATTCTAGAAGTAAAGTGACAGTACGTGTAAGTTACTCTCAGCATAGAATAAAAAATATAAAATAAAGCTTTCATAATTAATATATTGTTAGAGACGACTAAAGGTCGCTTGACTTCTAATTATTTGGATACGACGATCTCCATGAAATTCCTGGTCCAAAATAGATGCTAAAATCAGGCGATCTGCTGTCTTGGTTTAAAGTCTGGTGTCCTTGTATGTGGAACAGACAGAATATTTGTCATAAACGTTTGCTAAACACTATCCAAGTAATATCAAACTGTGTGAATCGTTCGTCAAACATCTATGTTACCATTGCACGTTTGCATTGTATTATTTATACATGCACGCGATTGCGATCCGATGTGAAATCATTTTTACTGTCTGTCTGTCATTAGGGACACGTCGCCAGTAATGCCCTGACAATAACATTTTAAAAGGACGTATTTTATACTGCGGTTTTTACCAAACCTTCGTTTATATTAGAGAAAATAGGCGAAAATCTGATGGAAACAAAATCGTCTACGTATGAGTAATAATTAACGAGTAACCCCGGCCTTAGTCAAAATGTAATTGACATGAACAAAAGCTATCGGGTTCAATTCTGATGTGATTTTACCATGTACTGTCCTACCTGATAAGTGATTGAGTGGCATCTCTCTGTACTGGAAAGTTGAATGCTCTGAGTATGAACGCGTAACTTTTTTAAAATAAATATGAGTTGGATAGGCAAACGGGCAGAAGAGCTTCGGTGGTAAGTGGTCAGCGTCGCCCATGAACATTAGTCAATCTGAAACTGGCCCGGCAACTTATTGACGTGTTGCCTATGCTGGGATGTGGGATTTCAATTCTTTGTGCCAGTTCTTTTCTCCGAAACACAGCAGAGCTGTTTTACGGAGGAAACCAGCAGGATGGTGGTATCTAAGCAGACGGGAGCACGGCACAAGTGCATCCCTGCCACCGGTAAAACTTGTTCTCAACAAGAATCTACGTGAGCTTAAAGCTAAAAGAGAGTGAACAGCCAGTTATTAAAAATCTTAACCATAAAACCTTAATGGATTAATATTTAATCTTAATGGATCGTTTTGGCCAGGATTTGTTAAAGGCTGAACGTCATTCCAAACTGTCAAGCGAATATTTTAGAAAACCTTCCCATTTTGAGTGCTTAAAATGTACCATTAAATGTTAAAAGACAGGACTATATATTATATAACTTAACGAACATCCTCGAAAAACTATGCCATAAAGCATTTACTGATAAAATACTCTCAGTTGAAACTGTTACGTGTCACGATGACGTATTTTAAATCTGTATTAAGAATGTAATGTAAGAGTGCCATGCTGCATAGCAGCCGAACTGGACCGGCACGACCGGGGTGGTTCCTCTCGCTCACATAACACCGGCGTCAAGTGACAGCTATACTCTCGCGTTTCATGCGATTTGTGAATTTCCGTTGGCCCATTGGGTGGGATACGGAAAAGGAGGGCAACTCATCTGCATAAGCTCTGATTTTTCGGATGTGTATGGGCGTCCGTACCATAAGGCTCCAACTGCTCGTTTGCCCTCTTGTGACATAAAAAAATGTCAGTAAAATGCTACATATTAAACAACATAATTTATAGAGCAAGACTTAGAATAGTTCTCTATGTAATAATATATCGTAGCCAGTATTGTGGACAACTTAGACACACAAAATTAATGCACAATCAAACTTTGATGCACAATATAATAACCCTGAGTGTATTTAAGTTAGCAACCCGATTATATGCAAGACTTCAAAAATAATTAGCCCATAATAAATAAAACTAAATTAAGCATAGAAAAAATAAAGATAATTTTAGTTTCGTTTGAAAGGACAGTTACATGAGGTAGTACGATTACTGTAACCTAAAATTAGTTAGACTGAATGTAATTTTACAAACTGGATTGGAAAATACATTATAGAAGCGAGCGTTTGTTTAAACAATAAATAAAAAACTATTTCGATGATACTGCATGTTTAGTTTTTAACGCCATTATGTTGCTATTTTATTGTAATTTTAAACGCGGCACTGATACTACCAACATTACACAGGCCTCGTGCCACTTCACTCACACATTTGATATTTGTATATATTTATCTCGCTCTTACGGGGTTAAATTTGAGCGGGAACGTACGGCGCCATCTAGCGGAAAAGGATGGCAAAGAAGAAGAGAAAAATATGGCGGATCGATAGTGTGTGTCGGCCGACCAGCGCGAATCAAAATTGAAAAACTATGGTGAAAGTGTAAATTTGGTGTTCTGCGGCTCATTGGGCTGAGTGTAGGGCTTATAATATATTATGTAGGTTTGGTAGGGCTACACGAGCTTATCGGGTGTCCTGAGGTGTTGAAACTGCGGTAGCAATGAACCAGTGCACGCTGTTGGTAAATGAACCCTATCCCCCATCGGTGGGCAAGGGATGGTTTATTCACACACTGCATATTATTTGAGTAGGAAATAAGGTTTATAAGTGGCTTGTCGTATATAAAAATAAATACTTAGAATACTAAATTATTAGGTAAACCAATCGGAACGTATACTAATAAAATAAAGCAGAGTGTATGTTTGTTTAAACGTGTTAATCTTCTAAACTTTCAGTTGAATTTGAAAAATTATTTGTGCATTTAATACCTGTACCTATTATTGATAAGGTTATATATTTTAATGGAAAGATTTTGCCAATTTTAGAACGGATAAAATTGTAGAAAATAGTCTTTATAAAAAAGCTATTTAAAGCTATCAAATATGATACAAATATATTAGGTACCGGTGGGAGGGAAGCGCTGTGCCGCGCTCCCGGCTGCATGGGTACCACCATCTTGCTTGTTTCTCCCGTGAAACAGCTTTGCTGTGTTTCGGAGAGAAGGGCAAGACAGGCAGTGTAATTACTGGCACCGAGACTTAACATCTTATGTCTCAGGATAGGCTACACATAAATGAGTTGCCTGGGCTTGTTCCAGGTAAACTGGTTTATGTTCATGGGCGACGTCGACCACTTACCATCAGGTGGTACGTTTGCCAGTTTGCCTATCCAACTAACATAAAAAAGTACATTGAATGATATCTCCAGTGGTATATTTTATTCCTGATTTTATTCTAATATATTTTTTCTACTTAATATAACATAATATTATTTATATTAATAAGAGATCTAGCCGTAAGCGTTTACTGTTATTACTGTTTAATGTTTATTGATATTAAGCTTATAGGAAAACTTACAAACTTGTTAGCATGACAAAAGTTACTAGATGTATGTAAGAGGTAGTGACATGCTGCTTTGCAGAATTGGGCCGGCACGACCGGGGTGGTACCTCTCGCCAACAACACCGGCGACATGTGACAGCTATGCTGCGTTTCGTGCAGCTTGTGAGTTTCCGGTGGCCCATTGGTGCCACTGGGAAAATGAGAGCAACGCATCTGCATAATCTCTGGTTGTACGGATGTGTATGGGCGTCGATAGTCGCCAAAAGGCTTCAACTTGTCTTTTGCGGAGGACAAATGAGAAGTCGAGTAGTACATATACATATACTCGTATGCTATTAAAAAAATTCTAAATTCTTGTATTTTTTATACTCTAACACATTTTACCAATTCAGTGAACCCATAAAACTCTTGCAACTTGAATTTTAATTTCGTCATCATCATTATAAGACCATTTTCTCGATGGCATTATTGAACGCTGGCTCTTAGCCAAGCCATTTTTGTTCACTTACATCTTTCGCCGTTATGGGACATGTAAGTACGTGTCACTTTTTCGATAATCAATTTACTCGCAACATCTGATCGCTACGAGGAGTGCGATAAAAAATTCGATATTTTTTGGTGTCCTCATCACCATAAATCTTTTCCCTCCAATGTGGATTCAATGAACACCAAGAAGGTTGATAACGCCAGTTACATCCAACTAGGCATGGCCACAACACGAAGATTGTCGTCCCATCTTTTTTGATTTTTGAAGTAAAACTTCTTTACGCGCATAAGGGTAAAAGTTTTACGGATGAAACGTCACGAAAATGTGCAACGTTTTTGTCCAATAAGAGGTAGAGAGTGATTGAAACCGATTTAGAGAGTGTGAGAAAGGGCGAACGTAGCATGAAGCATGTAGCCATGGAGTGAGTGTAGGGAGCAAGCGAGTGAGAAAGATAAAGAGAGAGAGTAAGATAGAGCGAACGTCGCATCGCAAGTCTCAGAAATTTAAAACTTTGGATTAGTATAAATATAAACGAGATTTAAAAAATAGTTTGCCAAATAAGTTTCACTTCTGACATGTGTAGGTACTTTGTACGCACGCACTTTTTTTTAACTATAAACATTTTATTTGCTAGTATTTGACTTGTGTTACAAACCACTGACAGCACCAGCCGGATGTGACGTCGTTTACCTATCTAAATGCATCAATTAAAGTAATTGAAATTATGAACTTCCGGTGGCACCAAACGGATGTGCTACTCATGAAGATAATGTTGATTATTAATTGGAGTATAACATTGGTAAATCTAGATGTGCATGTTTAATGATTAAGTATGTATTATAATAATATATGTATTATAATAATAATCTATACTAATATTATAAAGCTGAAGAGTTTGTTTGTTTGTTTGAATGCGCTAATCTCAGGAACTACTGGTCCGATTTGAAAAATTCTTTCAGTGTTAGATAGCCGATATATTGAGGAAGGCTATAGGCTATAAAACATCACGATGTGTCTTATAGAAGTTTAGTAACGCGGGCGAAGCTGCAGGCAACAGCTAGTGTATATATGATAACATTAAGAAAAATCAACAATCATTCTTCAAAAAGCGAAACCAAAAATATTGTCATATCATTTATGCACTATAATTGCGAGAACACTTAGCGTTGAAAGCGGTGACAGTCGCCATTACAAAAGACGATGTCGCGATTGTAAACATCACGCTGTGACTTATAGGAGTTGAGTAACGCGGGCGAAGCTGCAGGAAACAGCTAGTATTATTATAATGTTATAATATATATATATATATATATATATATATATATATATATATATATATATATATATATATTTATAATATATTTATATAATTATTGGTAAGCAATTAGTTGTCTATCGACTGTCTTAGTTTGGTATAGGACGCCAATAGCGGACGGGTGCTACAGGCTACTCTGCTGGATTATATTATTGTGATCAAGGAGTTTCAATAATTATGTTAATTGAAACCATCATTTTTAAAGGAATAAAATATGACTCTACAGGAATATGGATGTGTGTTATGTACTACAATATAATTCAAATTTATATCCGTACTTACAACTCATAATATTATGTATCACGAGATCAACATGGGATTAGGTTCATGTTTTTATTTGAAATACTAGCCGTTGGACGCGAATTCACCCGCCCTAAAAAATAAAAAATAAAATTATTCTTTCCTCAAAAATTGCCTACCTTTAGCATTCGAATATCAAATGCAAAAAGTTTATTTTAATAATTTGACTGGTTGTTTCAGCGCCGAGGCTGTTCAAATATTAAATTCTTTATTATATTTGTAAAAAATTATTTTTATAATCAATTCAAAAAAAAATATAATCTGTAATAAATTTGTTCATATAATCAATAACCCAGTAATGATATAGTATTTTCAACCCTTATAATATGTCCCACTACTAGGCACGGAACTTCTCCTCAAAATCAGGCGAGGAGGATGTTGGGCCATAGTTCATCGATGCGCTGGCCCAATGTGGGTTGGTGAACTATCTCATCGGGCATGCAGGTTTCCTCATTTTGTTTCCTTCACCGATTATAACCCGAATATAGACAGGATTCGAACTTACGACCCCCATGACCTACGCTAGACAATCAAATCCTTAGTAAAACCACTCCACAATTCAATTATTATTTAATCACTTACTCACGTTGTCTTGTCCAAACGTATCATGGACAGAGTAATTAACCACAGAGGGGCTATGTGTCTGTATGAGTATGTAGCTCATAAATAATTCTTACCCGTAACCGTAATCCTGGTCGTAGCGTTCATTTATCTGTGCATAATAATTTCTGTTTGGTTGGCAATTGGCATAAAGAATACCAAATATATGATACAGATGTGTTATGGCCACAAATTTCATATTCACAAGATTGTGTCCCCCCCTCAGTATCACCAGCCCACGTGTTGGCATGTACTCGGACCGATATGCCTGATATCTTCTATTCTGCTGATATCCTCAATTTACAGTGCAGATTATATGGTTACCATACAAAATTACTACTCTCACCTACCCAACAGCATCATTCTCATCAGCTTTCTTCCACTACAACATAGGCCTCCCTCAATGAACGCCAAGACAACCGATCCCTTGCCACTCGCATCCAACACGGACCGGTCACCGCACGGAGATCGTCTTCCCACCTGGTCAATGGCCGACCAACACTTCACTATTACCATGTGGTCACTATTACCTATTTAATATCCCTCCTAAGCTTTCTACATAAATAGCCTAGGAAAATAGCCTAGCTAAATAGCTAATAATAGCTAGCAAAGACTGTTATTGTCGAATGGTAACAACACATACATAGCTAAGTAAAAGTTAAATCTAGAATAAATCGGGCTACAGGATGGGAACCTGGGCTCACTATGACACGACGTCGCGGGGACTGATTAGTAGCGGCCTGGCAATCTCCCCTTAAGGTAAATAATGTCTGCGCCGGGGCCAGCCTATCGCTGAGGTGATCCTGTTGTCGGCAGATCCGGGACCCTCATGAAGCGCCTGAAGGCGCTCGCAGTGGTTTTTGTTTAAGGTAGGGCACTCCCAGATGCGAGTCCCACATAGGGTCAGAATCTACCTGAAGATCCTCACTATATCCAGAAAAGATTTACTTGCGATATCAAAAAAAGATAGCGAACATAAAGCTATGTAACGTTTGTTATTTACAAAAAAAATGTAGCATACAAAAATCATGAGAGAAATGTATAGCTAATAAGTATAATAGTAACGTTTGAAATATTTTCAACATTTTATACAACATACTTATAATTCATGACACACGTAATATAATCTGGGCTGAAGGGCGAAGAACAATCATTAGTGACGTCATAAAATACGGAAACGTTATTAAGAAGACGCAAAGACGAGAATCTGGGTGTTCACCCGATATTACGTGTGTTCACAAAGTGTGAGACATAGCGGGCAACAATTTAGTTTTAGTGTGGCAGTGGGTGTGAAGTACCCAGTCATCTAAATATAGTCTTTAGTTTTATTATGTATGTATATGTAGCCAGGAGCGCGGCACAGCACATCCCTCCCACTGGTTAGTGTTGGTTTTGGTCATACCTAACCCAAAACGCGCTACTCATCCCCATTTTATATTCTTCAGCCATTTACTATATCATAAAAAGTTGAAGTTGAGAATACGAAAGATCGGTCTAACTTTACTCCGGGGCAAGTTATAGTGACAAGACGTTCATTGGAAGGGGCCCAAGTCTAACAATGGCCTGGGTTAATAAGTATATAAACTATTTGCAGGATAATCCCGATGATAGAAAGTACGTGATCCATAAAATACCAAGCTTATTTGGCATAAAGGGTCTATGCTGAAAATAGATGTACTTTAAACTAAAGGTCTGGCATAAGGTCATTTGGTCAGTCTATAGAGAATAATTGATTCGTTATTTTGTAAACAGCAATAAAATTGATTATTTAAAAGTGTATGTATTGGATACGAACAGTATAAAAATATTTTTGTAAATAATATTTGATAGCTATTTAATTGAAAAGATAACATTTTTTTTTAAATAGCATAGCAAAGGAGGCCAAACGAGCAGTCGAAGCATTTTGGCAACTATCGACGCCCATACACATCCGCACAGCCAGGGATTATGCAGATGCGTTGCCCTCCTTTTCCCAATGGGCCACCGGAAACACGCAAACCGCACGAAACGCGACAGCATAGCTGTCACTTGACGCCGGTGTTATGGGAGCGAGAGGTATCATCCCGGTCGTGCCGGCCCAATTCGGTGGCAAAGCAGCATGGCACTACCTCTTACTAGATGGGTAACTGAGAAGGTCAATAATTTATTTATATATACATATTTAAGCGCAGAATAGGTATCCATTTACGCCGGTATTATGAGGGCGAGAGGTACCACCCCCGTCGTGCCGGCCCAATTAGGCTGCAAAGTAGCATGGCATTACCTCTTACATACAGTATATATAACATATATACATTCAGTATATGTATACCTTCTCAAAAACTTTTTATGTGTTTACCCCCTTCATAACATAGTATAGATGAAAATCTTATGTAACACAGCCACCGCCTATCCTCTGGACCACACCAAGAACATCGTTGTCATAGCTGAGAATTACACGCTTAGACGCCAGCACATTGGAGTTTATCTTGTTTAGTCAGATGTCGGGCCGCGCTGGGCTGACACATTCGATTACGAAGAGCCTTGTATATGCTGATATACAGTAATAATATTTGTGTATTTATTTCCAATAATGTATCTATTTTTTAAACCTATACATAACTTTTATATTTTATTTGTTGCACTACTTACTAAAACCTATAATTTAATAAGTGAGTGTCACCTTTATAACAGGAACAAATCAGAGTGCATTATTAGATACATTTTAACATCATTTCAAAGTAATAGGAAATACTGAGTAATTACAATATATATCACAATTATAAATATTACAATGTATATTATTTATAATTTTTGCGATTCAAAAAAAGGGATATTTTTCGTGTTTTTCATTTAATAAAAATTACGCCAAGCACGATAATCAAGCAATCTGCGACTGTCTCACAGATACAATGGATGGGAAGGGTTGATTGTGATGATGATTAAATAGACCTCAGTGAATACTCCCGAGGAGGTGATCCCAAGCTACTTGCATTGAATTTGACTAAACGGGGACACTGCATGGGGATGATCGCTCTCACCCAGTCCAACTGGCTGCCAACTCTTTCGGAACGTTGGAGACCCAATATCGAGTAGAATACAGTTCCTGGTGACAATGATGATTTTTAAATGTTAGTTGTATGTATAGTTAAACTTTTTTTTTCTTTAACGTCGGGAAATGCTCTGAGGCATGCCGCGGGGGAGTGGGTATCCCCACGCGGGTGGGACTCGCTGCGCCCGAAAGCTGGTAAGTGGACGCAGCTCTACCCACTAAAACTCGGCGAGTGCCACCAATGTCGCCTTTGGTGAGGTGCCCAGGATCTAATGAGCAAACAGGGCACCTCGACGGTTAGTCAGTCCCCCAAGTGACCGACGCCACCTCCACAGAGGCGTTGTCCCGCACCACAGAACAACCCCTCCCAACGTCGAGACAGTACAATGGGGTGAGGATCCCGTCCCCGGCCCTTGCCTAGGCTCTTTTATCCCCTCTTCTTATAAGAGGGCTACAAAGAGCCCCCTCGGCTCAATTAGCTTCGCCCAAGGTGCTGGGCTCAGTCTAGACTACTGAGCCCCACCGCCACGTCAAGGCCTGAACTATGGTGGGGTGGATAGTCAAACTGGCAGCATGTAACCTGATGGTGAGTGATCGACGTTGCCCATAAAAATAAACTAGTTTACCCGGAACGAGCCCAGGCAACTCATTTGTGTGTTGCCTATCCTGAGACATAAGATGTTAAGTCTCGGTGCCAGTAATTACACGGCCCGTCTTGCCCTTCTCTCCGAAACACAGCAAAGCTGTTTGACGGGAGAAACAAGCAAGATGGTGGCACCCATGCAGCCGGAAGCGCAGCACAGCGCAGCACAGCGCAGCACAGCGCAACTCCCAACGCTAATAATTCAAATGAATCTACAACTTAATCTGCAGTGTTAAATCGCGTGCTAAAAACTACCATAATGAAATGGTTTGTTTGTGGTTGGTTTCTCATGTCCATTTTAGATCTTTTAGTATTTACTCAACTTTATACTGTTAGATGTTTGTATCTTATTAAATTTTAAATCAGTTTTAGAGTGTACTTAATTTTTATAACATTTCGTTACTTGTATCATAAGTAAAAACCATCATTCATTCACATTCACATGTGAAAATAACAATTATTATAAAAAAGATTTCTTAAAGATAAGACAAACATTGCATGCAAGTTCGACGACCTCTGTGGATCAATGGTAAGCGCGTTGGCGCTCAGGCCGGAGGTAGCGGGTTCGAATCCCGCCAGAGAACAAAAAAGTTTTCTGTGTTCCTGGGTCATGGATGTTTATTAAATATGTGTATTATATAATATATAATAAAAATCTTAAATATATTATTATGTATAGTATAAAAGTATTAAATAATAAAAATAAAAATAAATAAATATATATATATTTCCGTTGTCTGGTACCCGTAACACAAGTTCTTCGAGAACTTACCACGGGACCATATTGACGTTGTGTAAAAGCTTCCATAGATATTATATTATTATTATATGATACGAACCCCAAATAGTCCCCCATGGTTATTACCCTTATAATCCCGGTGAAAAGGGGGGGTCAAATTCAGATCGAATAAGAGGTTAAACTTAAGTCCAGGTGACTTAAATAACTATTTTAAATATTTATGTACACTTTGTGACGCTTGGTTGCAGCATGCCTGATGAGTTTAACGGTATGTAAAGTTTGCCGATCCATATTGCATCAGTTAATTATCTCTCTTCGCTTAAATTCGAGGAGGACATATCGTGTAGGCGTTATGAGATAGTAAGAGTAAATTTAAGAGACTTTTTTATTACCTTAAGTTGAACTTTATAATTAATAAAAAAAAATTACTTTTTATTTGTTTTTTTTTTTTAATTTGAAGTCGGTTTTAATTTTTGTTTAAAATTTTTTTATTTCCTCATTTTTAGTGATTTCAAAATTTGATAACTGATTTTATTTGTCTGAAATATGGGTAGAACTATTAAACGCGTTGCTCAGATTAAATAGCGCTGTATAAATGAGATGACCGTAGAAAGGGTTTAATTCATTACATAACAAATGAAAAAACCGAAATGGAATTGTATAAAACTTTATATACATGTAATTGAAAGCAATCACGGCAGATTTGCTGCTATTCGTTAAATAATTCCATTATATATAGGTATAGAACATCACCAATATATAGATATAGAATAAAACTATGATGCGTTTCCAAGGCACAATTGTTTTTTGTTCATTTAACAACGACAAGTAATAAAATTAGATGATTTAGGCATAATATTATTTACCGTATGAAGTAAGCCCAATAAAAGCTGTAAATCATCGAGGATTCCCCTCGATTGTGTATGGTCTCCATCATCACACCTGTAATGGCGCTTATAACCCATATGGGTATAAAGTTCTCATCAATTTAAATTAATTAAGTCCAAACACAAGGTAGCTACTGTAAACTGTTGAGGAGTTCCCTTAACTGTCCTTTGTCTTCATCATCAGACCCCTAATGACAGTCACAACCCATCTAGGTGTAAAGTTCTCATCATTACAAATTAATCAAGCCCAAACACAAGGTTACTGATGTAAATCGTTGAGGAGTTCCCTCGATTGTCTTTCGGCTCCAGCATCAGATCGACTCCAGACCTTCATTAAATTGTAGTCCTTCAAAACACTTTATAAAAAAAATATCAAACGCACTAGTCGCCCCTACGATTTTCGAAAGTTCCCCTCGATTCCTCTGGGATGCCATCATCAGATCCTGGTTTCCTTATCATGGGACCATTTGGGAAGTATAGCCTTTAGAACAAAAAAAAGATTTTTTCAAATCGGTCTAGCCATCTTCGAGTAATCAGGTAACATACATAAAAAAAATAATAAAAAAAACAAAGATTCCGACGAATTGATAACCTCCTCCTTTTTGAAGTCGGTTAAAAAAAGGTTCCAAGGCAGACATCCCTCTAAACGCAAAAGTGCCACTTGTTGTATAAAACCCATCCTATCTCTCAAATACAGCTTAAGCGCACACATTAAAATCGATTCCGTATTTTAGTCATACAATATATTATACAAAGCCAAAAATTGACGTGAAGTTTTATATAAAAAAAAGAAAAATTTATTCACATGAATGTAGTAAAACAATAATTATAGATAATTATTTAAAGCTAAAGTGAGATTATACTAATATAAATACTAAATGTACAAAGAACCTAAAACTAAAAACCTTAAAAATATATTTAAAAAATAATAATAACTAAAATAGATTATTAAAAAAGATACTGGCAGCGTTCCCCCTTTAAATAGCTAGACTAATTCTTTGTTCGAGGTAGAAGTTTTATATTATATAGATAAGATATATTTAAATCATGAGTTCACCTTATTATCGAAGGTATACAAGGTTGCTGATCTCTATTATGTACACACGCTCCTCAAAAGCCTTCGCAAACACTTCATTGTCGGAGCTTTTCATCTTACTTAAGTAAATTTTTTTCAATAGCTACCAAAATCTATTGTCAAGTATAAAGGGTTTCTTTATAATATTATACAAAATTTCTATTTCACGCCAATGCTTATCATACAATCAATCGCCTTGGTCTACTTTCAACATTAACATCATTATCATCGTCATTTTAAACAGACATAGGCCTCTATGAATGGTCGCCAAGACGGCCGATTCCTCGTCACTTAAATCTGACCGGTTTTACGCAAATTTTTATCCCATCTTGGAAGTCGATCTATCCTTCATCTTCCCACATGTGGCTGTTGATTTAGTATTTATATAACTTAGTGATAGCAGAACATTTATTTTGGCTATAAATAACATCAAAAGAAAAAAGGTAATTTTTATACAAAGACGGGAACCTCACCACATCGCACTTAGTGCAATGGGGACTGTCCCGACGTTAGGAGGGGTTGTTCTGTGGTGGGGAAGAACCCCTCTGTGGAGGTGGCAGCGGGGACTGATTAGCCGTGGAGGTGCCCTGTTGCCCAAAAGATCCGGGGCACCGCACCAAAGGCGGCATAGGTGGGACTCGCCGGGTTTTAGTGGGTAGAGTACCTTACAACCTTTCGGGCGCAGTGAGTCTTACATACCCACCTGGGGAGTCCTCTCTCTACCGCGGGATGCTTAAGAGCATCTACCAGTGCACAAGGAAATAAAAAAGATCGATGAGGAGAGTGTTGTGACAACTGGTACCTAGGATCTACGGAATTATTTTTTAGCTTTTAGTGCATAATCTATATTTTTAATATCTGTATTTTCAATGAAACCGTTTCTCTTAAAATCTTTCTTAAACTTTTTTATGTCAAGTTTTTTTAAACTCGTCGCAGGCTACAATCTCACAACGAAGTAATTTGCTACGGCGTAACAAAAAGATATCATGTTTATAATTATTGTAGTTGCGTGCCTTTTGTGTAAAATTTAAGATTCTTTGGACTTGTTAAAACATTTCTTAATCACCTTCAGACACGATTTAAAGCGATTTTTAGAATTGATAATATTAAGATTTGTAATTTTTTGTTATGCAAATTAGTATACTTAACTAAATAATAATGAAAGTCAAAATTCATTTTTTTTTTGTTTAACTTACAACTTCAAAGAGTATCTTATTGAACATCGAATTGAGTATATTACCTGCTCCACTGAGAAAAAAAAATTGCGAAATAAACTCAATAGACCAGCCTGGATCAACTCATCCACGTGTCGCCTATTTTTTATGTTAGATAGGAAAACTGACAGACGTGTCACATAATGGTAAATAAGTGGTCGACGTCGCCTATGAACATAAAGTAGAAACATAACTAACCTAAACAAATATA
Source organism: Helleia helle (assembly GCA_963853865.1). Lineage (NCBI taxonomy): Eukaryota > Metazoa > Arthropoda > Insecta > Lepidoptera > Lycaenidae > Helleia > Helleia helle. The sequence continues at coordinate 2,084,124 of OY971423.1, forward strand.
AACTAGAACAGAAAACAGGCAACTCATTCATGTATTGAGACATAAGATATTAAGTCTCGGTGCCAGTAATTACACTCTTGGTCTACTCTCCAAAACACAGCAAAGCTGTTGACGGGAGATGGTGGTACACATGCAGCCAGGAGCGCGGCACAGCGCTTCCCTCCACTTCCCTTCCACTGGTGCACCGGTTCGTGCACCTGGTTCGTAAAATAAGAATATCCTATAGTTTAGTACGAAAATATTCAATTGAGGTTTGAATTTTTAAATAATATTATTCCTTTTTCCAAAGCAATTGCTTTCTCATGGTTAATTTTCCTTCCAATCCCTCAACATTTGGTTTCAAATTTTCAGATCATTTGGAAGCTTACGTCATTTCGGGAGTGACTTCCAACGGGAATCAATGAAGCGTGACGATAACGTTATTAGATATTTACAGAGTTAAGTTTTTCGTCCTGGAAAATTTGTAAATTTACTTTGAATCAATTTTAGATAGATAGGTCGTATATTCGATAGTACACCACCACCTGCGCCAGGAATCCTTTATGTCTATGGTAATTGCTGTACGTCAGCAATTACCATAGCCTCAGAACAGTATGATTATTACAGGTTACGTAAAATAGCGCGTGTGGGAGTGAAAACATATTGTGCATATCGCGTCATGTTTAGTTCAAACAGGTTTACAATCGGAAATATTACACAAAAATATTTGATAAATGTCAGAACATCAGGCTACCGGCCGTAGAGTCAATTACCCGACAATGCTTATGTTAACGAGGAAGCTTATGTTTTTTTATCAATACACTCAAGTAAGCCCACTATGGCTAAATTACCTGGTTCTATTCATGGTAAAAGTTGTAAAATAAAATGCATGCACAAAAAATGCATGCATGCACAAAGCATTGTTTAACTTCAGGCGGGCAATCAACAAATGATTCCATTCACTATTTCAGGTGTTCCGAACTATTCAGGCCGGAAGTTTTTAATAGTGCTATACAGGGTTATTTTAACGAAGATGTGAGTGCGGTAGTTTTTTATTTGTTTTTTTAGGTGAATTTGGCTTGTTAGCTGAGGATACGTGGATTGGTTTTATTGAATATGGAATTATTTTTAAATTAATACATACACAACAATCTCATGCTTAATTAGAAACAAAATATTATATAAAAACAAACATATAAAGAAAAATACACATTTTTCTTTATATGTTTCATCATATAATATATCAATTGATATTGTCTGCAGATATTTTTTTAAATCAAATAAGCAGCATATATTATATAAGTCTGGCCTGTTTGTCTAGTGGTTAGTGACCCTGACTGCGAAACCAGAAGGTCATGGGTTCGATCCCCACCCTGGACAAATGTTTGTGTGATGAGCATGATCATTTGTTCTGTGGCTGGGTGTAGTTTATCTATAATAAGTATGTATTTAGAAATATATGAGTATATATAAGTTGTCTGGTAACCATAAGAACAGGCTCTGCCTAGTTTGGGATCAGATGGCCGTGTGTGAGTTGTCCCAACATATTATTATTATATTCAAATGAATATTCCCTTTATATTATTCACCAAAACACACATAAATCACATAGACTAAAACAAATTGGTCTGAGTATGGATTGGATATCCATACTCCGAATAACTACTTTAATTACTTTAATGTTTTCCCAGTTAAATAGTTTCGAAATTCAACTTTCGGCATCTAATGAATGGCCATACATTATTGGCAGAAATTCCCATTTGTGTGAAATACAAATTCACTTCCATATTACAATCAGTGTTTATGAATTACGTTTGAAGTGAAATATAAGGGACGACTGAACAAAAGTAAGTGTAAGGGAATGTTCACATATATAAGTACATACAACATTATTATGTGCGTGTGTGTATGTATTTCACTGAACTCCTCCAACGTCTAGACGGATTCTGATGATTTTTTTTGTGTGTCATGTGGATTTGAGAATGGTTTAAATGCCCGATTCTGTCCACTACAAATTGTTTTATTCATTTCAACGTCTGTTGGGTCCGCTAGTAATATTATTTTAAAAAATATATTTTTTTCTTTTGCATCTTCATAATCTGCTTGACTGTGTCAACTTTTTCCATCATCATCAGCCTTTATCTGTCCACTGCTGAACATAGGCCTCCTTCAATGAACGCCAAGACGATCGACGAAGATCCTTTGCCGCTCGTGTCTACTTTATGTCAATTAATTTTACCAAATAAACGTAGCAATGCAACGAGACCAAGAACGCTTTACTAAACAAAAGTGCTAAAGAAAACTAATTTAATCCCAAAGTATGAGTCGTCAAAAAGTTTTAAGTAAATTTAAATCTTCACTTTTAGCCGAATAGTTGACTTGATGAGGCATCCGAACAATGCATCGCTTAATGAAACTGTGTCGATCCGGATATCTTTCTAGTATCGACATTCTTTGGTTGACTTTTGGATTTCCTTTATTCCTAAAGTGGGTATAGGATTTTTATATCGGCCAATTATGCATCAATGGTAATCAGTCGGCCAATCAGAGCACAGAACAGGCGCAGCGTCGCAGCACAAATTTGGTGGAATTTGTTTTCATACAAAACGCATGACATTACCGCATACGAAATTTAAATAACTTGTAGGGAACGGAAGCGTGCTGTTAGCCCGGGAAATAAAAGTCACTTTTTAAAAAAAAGAAAATAATTATTTGAAAAGAAAGAATACACTTAGTTATGAACTTATTTTTAGACAACCGCTCAATTCGAGAGTAAAACGTAGACTGACTTGAGAAAGAGTGTATGAATAAATGAATCAATGATAAAATGCTGACTGGACTATTGATAGTCTGGGGTTGGCATTAACCCTTACATTTCTGGGCTATAACACCTCCCCCTTTAAGAAGAGACTTTGGGGTCCTTCCAAAGTTTCGTTATACTCTGGTTCTAAGTGGGGCGGAAGGACTAATTATTTCAATGTCAATGTCCGGTCTGTCCGTCATTTCTATGATTTCAGGGTTGGTTTGAGTTATTGGTGGATTTTTATTACATTTAAGCTGAAGTGGGCGGTTGTTCAATTTGTTACAAATTATCTTAATAGCTACATATAATATGGATATAACAATAAACAAAAGTATTACATTAATAAGAATTGAGTACTGTGTCCCATATTCCACAATATGCGGTTGTTTTCGTGTTTCGATTTTATGTAAATTATTTAAAATAGATTTTAACTTATTTCCCGAATGAAATTCATCTAGATCAATATTGTGTAAATGAATAGGAGACACATTACCTATTTCAACATTTACTTTATCTAAGTTACAACAAGTATCATTAATTAGGTTAAAATCTGGAGTTTGGTTAATCGGTGAAGTAATCTGTAAAATATTATGTTTCGGTACAAATGTGGCGCTATTACAATATCCAATACAATCTTTTGGAATGTTAAGAATTCCTGTACCTAGAATATTAGTCTCGTACAATTTTGAATTAATACAATCAACAGATACTTTTTGGGGTTCGGACTGCACATACAACCAATTGTTATTTGTCAAAGATTTCCATATATCTAAACTTCCGTATATGATTTTCGTTTCACACTGTAACGGTTTTTCACTTATCACTTTAGCTAATAGCTCACTTTCACAAGTGGGTCTTGCATCAGTGGAATATACACTTTCAAGGTCACAGATGAAGTTTCCTGGGTCTATTGATTGACAAACTCCGAGGTCATTAAATGTGCAGTAATGTGATTTATCTATGGTCATTGCTATATACTTATTATCAGGAATAATTAACGTAAACGAATTAGGTTCTTTAGGCTTATGCGGCATCGGGATAGCTATATTATGGAATAGTACATATTCTTTTATGTTAACTAGAGGTACTTGTAACACAAATACAATCTTATCCTTAATATAAAAACAAACAATTTTAGATATACTTAAAATTAAATGTATAGAATTAATATTTAATGCTAAAGGTAACTCTAAATCATTAGACAAATGTCTGTAATTATCGGCAAGCTCTTGGTACACCTGCCCAGGGGTCATTATTGCTGGGTGGAGGATATTTTGGCTGCTAAACATAATGGCATTAGTGACATCTTCCAATTGAAAGGATAGATTAAGTATCGCAGTTTCTATTGCATTGAACACCTCATTGACATTTACGAGGATCTGCAGTCCGTTAGTTAATTTACTAATGTTTCTAATATTCGGTGAGAGCTTGTCGATAGCTACACCAAGATTATTCTCATTTTCTCTAATTTTGTATAAACTTTCATTATATGACCTTAAAATAGAAGTAGTTACTAGGATATTTTCTTTCATTAAAGTGGCTAATTGTTTTTCGCTATCTTGCAAAGACGATATAGCTTCGTCATATCTTATACCATCATTTTCGTCCAATGAACCAAATATCTGTTTCATGGCCGATCCTATGACACCTACCCAGGCACCACGTTTGGTTCTATTGTCGAGGAGATGTGAGATGGCAGAGAACTCTTTTCTCATGTCTTGGAACCGCGCTGTTATCGGCTGTAGTAAATTATAACATTCCAGTTCTATTTCTACGATCCTGGTTTTGTTACAAAGGTGTTTCAAGGTTCTTAAAGTAGTTTCAATGTTATCAATGTGTGGTTTGAAATGTGCAATATCTACTGGGATTACTACTTGTAGATGAACATTATTAATTTTAAGTTTTCCTAAGTAATCATAATAGAGCCCCGAGCTTGTAGTAATCGGCTGGACGAAATTCCGCTGGGGTTCTCCCCGTGTACAACTGTGAACAATAGTTGCCAAGGCTAATGTAAGTAACTATTTATTTTTATTCTAATCTTATAAAGTAAGGTAAGTTATTTCTATATTTAATTATTATTTAATTTTATATGTATTAATTCTAATTTTATGTTACAGGTTTCCGAATATTCTCATGAACGAAGATCACACACTACACTACATACTATATGCTTACTGCTACTAGTGAATATTTATTTACAGGTTGTCTCCGGTAGCTTCGGCCAGTTTCACCTGGTCAAAGTGGTGCGTTACATGACGCCTGTTGATGAGAAGTGTAAGCGTATTATTACCATTGATTTTAACAACCTTATAGGGACCCTTCCAAACTGGTGAGAGTGCCTTGCGCATCCTTAAGTGGTTTTTTAGGTAAACATAGTCTCCTGCTTTATACTTAACCGGTCGACTATGACTATCATAATAGGATTTTGATGATTCTTTTGATTTTCTAATGCTATCTAGGGCTTTATCTCTTGAGTATTTTAATCGGCTCTGAAGCATTCGAACATAGTCCGGGTAAGTAGCTCCCGGAGTTTCTTCGTATATAGAATTTGGAATTACAGGTTTGCTTCCGAACATAAGTTCGAAAGGTGTGTAATTAGTTGTGGAGTGGACGGATGTATTGTAAGTAAGCATGGCAGTATAGACGTAGCGAGGCCAATTTGTTTGGTCTTCGTCTACAAAGGATCTTAAGTATTCCTTAAGTGTCGAATGGCTTCGTTCCAGGGCACTCTGAGTCTGCGGATGGTATGGAGAGGACCATAGGTTCTTGATTTTTAATAGTTTACACGTTTCTCTAAACAATTCTGAGGTGAAGTTGGTACCCTGATCAGTAAGGATGGTTTTAGGAATACCGAATATCGAAATATAATGGAGCAGACATTCGCTAGTTTCCTCAGCTGTTGTACTACGTATCGGATAAGCAGAGGAGAATTTAGTGAGGTCGTCCTGGACCGTTAATATGTACTTAAGTTTTGCTGGGCCAGATTCCGGTAATGGCCCGACGATGTCTAGGGAAATTCTTTGGCAGGGTTCCGTTGAGGTACTGGTTATCTGCATGGGTGCACGGTTAATTTGTCTAAGAGATTTATTGAGTTGACACTGGGAACATCTCTTAATAAAATTCTCTACATCACTACGCATGTTCTTCCAGTAAAATGTTTCCTGAATTCTCTTAAGCATTCGACTACTGCCAAGGTGTCCAGCGATCGGAATATCTTGGTTCTCCTTCAATATCTTAGGGATTTCTGACAGAGTTGGGTAAATTATCTTATCTCTATATATATGAACGGTAATATCTGAATGATTAAAAAGGAAAAGGATCATATTGTATATTTTGACAAATTGATGTGTATCGAAGGGATTTTTGAATTCCGTTATAGCAATTTGAGTATTTGAATTATCATCTAGATTTATGACTAACTCATTCCTAATATTTTTGAGGCTATTATAGATATCTACGTAGGAAGATTTATCAAAATGATAAACTTTGAAAAAGAGAAAGTAATACTTTTTGCCTGCATGTTCGAAAGATATAAAGGAGTTTAGAGTTCTTTTTTTTTTGTGATTTCTGAATTATCAGGAATGGAATCAAGGATATTCTGAACAAATGGATTAGATTCATCGAGGTCGATGGAAGTAGGTAAGATTATTATTTTGTATTTTGATTTAGATATATCTTCATTATGTTCCAGGATTTTTGTATTAAATGTTGTTTTACCATTAGCCATTATCCTTAGGAATGCGGGATAATCATCATCAGGTAAGTTTAGACCTGGGGAAGCGCTTGTAGACGGAATGGGCTCTGCTATAGGATCAGGTGGTTGTTCTAGAAGGTCTAGAGGGTCTACAACTAGCTCATCGGGATTGAAAGTAGGTGATGATACTGATGAGTTCAGGTCATTTGGAGAGGAGCTTGTGAGTGGAATAGGTTCTACTACAGGATCGGATGATTGCGCTATCTCGGCGGTATCGTTTTCAACGGGATCTCGAAAATCTACAGCTAACTCATCGGGATTGAAAGAAGGTGGTGATACCAGTAAGTCCATGAGATCCTTATCCAACTCGGGATCATCTTCAGGTTGGATTGGATTTATTGGGAACCGAGACAGAGCGTCAGCATTGGTGTTAATTTTGCCCTTTTTGTATTTGATATCGTATTCAAATTCCTCTAACTTCAAACGCCACCGGATTAACCGCGACCCTGGATCTTTACATTTAAATAGCCATTCAAGTGGTTTGTGGTCCGTCAGTACGGTGAAACGGTGCCCATACAGATAGGGCCTGAAAACCTTAGTACCAAAGATTACGGCGAGACATTCCTTTTCGGTGACACTATAATTGCACTCGGCCCGGTTTAGAGTGCGAGAGGCGAAAGCAATAGGGCGATCTTGGCCTATATTTCCTTGAGATAGGATAGCCGATATGGCGAAATTAGAAGCGTCACAGGTTAAGAGGAATGGTCGAGAGAAATCCGGATATGCCAGAATTGGAGCGGAAACAAGTTTATTCTTTAGGCTTTCAAATGATAGTTGTTGGGTATTTTCCCATAAGAAAGGTATATCCTTTTTTAGAAGGTTAGTTAGAGGTTTAGCCAATTTCGAAAAATCGTGTATGAAACGTCTGTAATAAGAGACAAGCCCTAAGAATGATTTGACGTCTTTAGGAGACTTAGGTGTAGGGAAGTCTGTAACGGCCTTGACCTTGTCTGGATTGGGTTGAACGCCATTTTGGCTGATTATGTGCCCTAGGTAAGTGACTTCTTTCCTCAGAAATTCGCATTTCTCTGGCTGGAGTTTCAGATTAAAATTGCGAATTCTCTGGAATACTGATTTTAGGTTATTAACGTGTTGGGACAGATCAAAGGAGTAAACTACGATGTCATCAAGGTAAACAAAACATCTAGTACCCTGAAGACCTGTAAGACAGTTGTTCATTAGTTTCTGAAAAGTTGAGGGTGCGTTTTTTAGTCCGAATGGCATACGGTTGAACTGAAAATGGCCTTGAGGTACGGAAAAGGCAGTTTTTGGTGCGTCATCTCGAGATATTAAGATTTGGTGAAAACCGGAAGTGAGATCTAAAGTACTAAAATATTTGCTCTTACCTAGCTGGTCGAGAATTTCAGCAATCTGTGGAATCGGATAAGTCTCGCCTATTGTAATATCATTTAATTTACGGTAATCTATGACAATGCGCCATTTACGATGACCTTGTGAGTCTGCTTTTTTGGGTACTACCCAAATCGGTGAGCTCCAGGGTGAAGATGAGGGCTCTATGATATTTTGGTCGAGCATTTTATTAATTTGTGTTTCCACCTCTTTCTTATGACACTCCGGAAATCTGTACGACTTAGTATGAATGGGAATGTCGCTACTAGTCTTGATGCTATGCTCAATAGCAGATGTGTAAGTGAGTTGGTCATCGGGTAGGTAAAAGATATCCGAAAATTGGGAACAAAGCTCTACAAGGACATCTCTCTCTTCACTGTTCAAATGTTCTGTTCTTAATGAATTAATAATTTCGTCAGTTCGTTTAGACGTTTCAGGGTTAGACATATTAACTGGATATGAAGTTGAATGTATAGGTTCCACGTGAAGTATTAAGTTAGTTTCAATATTTATAAAGCGCTCGGATGTATTAGCTACTGTAATATTAACGCGGTTATTATCTTTTATTTTTACAATACAATTGGATATGAAAGTATCTTCAGAAAGATGTTGATCTATAATTAATCCTTCCTTTAAATCTGTCTTTTGAACAGAGCATTCTATTACAGCTTCGGTTCGAGGTGGGATGACAAAGAATGGTTTAGAGAACAGTAGTTTGATTTCGTGTTTACCTATCTTTAGAATATCGTGGGTGTAATCTATTTTACATCCAAATTCAGTTAAAAAGTCTGTTCCAATAATTCCATCATAAGGTAAGTTAATATCCCGAACAACGTGAAATTTAAAAGAAAGATGTCTATTGTTTCCTAATTTCAGTTTTAATTGAAAGTGTCCGGTGGTAGGAGTTGGCTCATCGCCAGGGTCTATACCCTTGAGTTTGATTGATTCTTTAACTAATTTTTGACTAGCTCGGACACTTGATTCCTTGATGAGACATATGGCAGAACCTGAATCGACTAGTAGAGATAGAGGAATATCTGACGCTTGGGATTCTAACAGAACATGCGGTAAGAGCCGCTTGGTTGTGTCTATATGTACTTCGTATACTTCTTTAGGGTGAGCGAGAGTTTGGGGCTGTTTACCCTGTTCGTGGCTCAATGACTTAGAGAGGGTGTGAGTTTGGGGCTGGTTACCCTGTTCGTGACCCTTAAACGATTTAGAATGAGCGAGAGTTTGGGGCTGTTTACCCTGTTCGTGGCTCAATGACTTAGAGAGGGTGTGAGTTTGGGGCTGGTTACCCTGTTCGTGACCCTTAAACGATTTAGAATGAGCGAGAGTTTGGGGCTGTTTACCCTGTTCGTGGCTCAATGACTTAGATAGGATGCGAGTTTGGGGCTGGTTACCCTGTTCGTGACCCTCAATATTAAGTTTGGTGCCTGCTTCAGTATTTTGTCTCGAGTGGCACCGGGACGAGACCTCTATGCGTTTAAATTATGTTGAGATTGATCTACTCCATCGACTTCGTCGTAACCGGTTTCCTCATTAGGCGGCTCGACAAAGTTAACTCGCGGGGGGTTCCTATTTTGATAACTATGGGCTCTAGAATTGTTATATTCGCGTTTTCTACACGTTGAGATTTCATGACCGTTCATTTTGCAGTAGCGGCAAAATAGGGTCGAATTATTATTAAATGGTCTCTGCGGGGTTGAACTGGAAGCCACTCTCTGAGAAGGGGTGAAATTCGAACTTGGTCGTTCAGATTGTGAAAAATTGGAGTTTGGCCTAGAATTACCCCTAAATCTGTTATTATTATTATTGCTGCTGGACCTTTGTTCAACCTGTGGTCGCCTATAAAGAGTTTGCTGTATCCGTTCCTCTGAAACGGCGAAATTAATAGCCTCATTTAGTGTTCTCGGTGATTTACACCTTACTATATTAGAAATACGGGGTTGAAGACCCATAAGGAAGTGATGTAGTGCGAGATCTTCCATGGCGGCCGTTCGGCCAGGAATTTCTTTTAATTTTGAAGTAGAGAGCGATATTTCAGTGAGTAATTGTGAGAGGTATGTTTCCATTCGTAATGAGTATTGACTAACATTTTCTTGCGGGCCCTGCCTGCTCTCCTGAAGTTCCATTAATAAGTGAGAGTAATGTTTCCTCTCGCTGAATTGGGTCTTAAGGAATTCTTTAAGTTGTTCCCAATTCGTGAATTCCTTAATGGAACAGGCAACTTCCGCTTTCCCATTAAGTTGTGCAAGTATGAATTTAAATAGGATTGATTTCTGAGTATCAGATGCGAGTTCAAATGCATTGTCGCAATTCACTAGAAATGAGTTCAGAGTTTCTCTATTGCCATCATAAGATTTGACGAATTTAAATAAAATATTGAGGTCTAATTCAGCCATAGCAATAGTGGCGGTAGTTCGCCTTGTGATACGAGAAGAATTTGTAGGGGATTTACTAGAAATGTCACTAACACCTTGGTCTAAATCTGGGATTTCTACTTGAAGTTTGCCGTCTTCCGATTTCGGCACCTTTGGCATAGTTAAATTCCGACACAATATAATAAAACAATTTTAAAGTTACAATACACAATAATGTCATGCACAAACACGGATTTAAATGGTTTATCGGATGTAACACAAAGAACCCTAATTCGTTAGACAAAACAATGACCAGAGACTTACTGCATAAGCGCGTGGGCGGCCGATAAGAACACGACGAAGCTTGGCGAGAACATTTCGATGACGCCTGGCTTTGGCTGGCTGTAGATACACGCACGGCGTTAAGTTGACGCAATGATATTTCACAGGTACAATATGCCGGGTCCCAGGACACACGCGGGATACACGTTGAATGATGTGACGAAGTAAGTATTGATGTAGGTCTCCCTTTTCAGGTAGGGGTATGGCACTCGTTCCGCACAATTAGGGCTGAAGAGATTTTGGGCACTATACACTCTGCCGCACAGGTTTGTTTAAGGATATAGATTTGTATTAGCACTTTTACGTTTTTTAGCACTGGATATACGATGCACTGAAAGTTCGTAAACTTATAGGATACGGGCGAGTCTACTGAGCGGTGTCTGGCACTGGGGAATTTCCGTATCCCACCGCTGCCACCAAAATGTTAGCCCGGGAAATAAAAGTCACTTTTTAAAAAAAAGAAAATAATTATTTGAAAAGAAAGAATACACTTAGTTATGAACTTATTTTTAGACAACCGCTCAATTCGAGAGTAAAACGTAGACTGACTTGAGAAAGAGTGTATGAATAAATGAATCAATGATAAAATGCTGACTGGACTATTGATAGTCTGGGGTTGGCATTAACCCTTACATTTCTGGGCTATAACAGTGCGCACCTGAAGGGCAGAGAAGAAACCCCAGACATTAGGGTGCGCACTCCCGAGATTGGGCCCGTATAACCGCGACAAGTTGATAGGGCCATGGGTTGGTGGAGGGACTTGCCCTCTGCATGGGTACAGGCATCCTTCTCATCGGTACGGGGATTCATTCAAAATCAAAATCAAAATCAATTTTTTTTATTCAAAATAGTACTAATACAGTATCTTTTTGAACGTCAATTGAATCTACCACCGGTTCCAAGGTAAGCCCACTGAGAAGAACCGGCGAAACAAACTCAGTGGAACTTATCTTTTTAAATAATATATATTATATAACAATTTTAACATCTTATCTTGAAATGCCCGGGAGGAATGCCTTATTCCCAGGGTGTGGTATATTCCATGAAATCTTTTACTGTATAATATGCTTTACCACACAAACGTTCTTTAACAACTTTTTGAATTTTTTTATGGAGAGCTTTTGAACGTTTTCTGGGATCCTATTGTAAAAGCGTATACAGTTGCCTTTAAAAGAATTGCTTACTTTCGAAAGTCTAATCATTGGTGCATGTAACCTGTGTCTATTACGTGTATTCCTACTATGAATATCACTTTTCTTACAAAATTTTTATTTAATTTTCATTTCAATTTAAATAGCATATTCAGGAGAGCTAACATAGTGTTTGATAGAACCTGACAACAATATTGACATAAGTCCAGACTCCAGACGCAAAAGGAACAACACTAACATTCAGTCAATATAATTCTATAAAAACGTTAAAATCCCTGGTCCTTAATTAAAAATGTCCCTGTCAAACTATCGCAACTGATAGGTCGTATTCAATCTTATTCTAATTAAAAATTGTACGAGAATTACTTTACAAAAACTATTTCGCTCGATGGGGGGAAATAGTTTTAGAGCAATAATAACACTATAGGGATTTCTACTAATTATTGTTTATTTTAATGCCGTTTATCTAAATCTCGTGAGGATTCATTATATAAAATTTTGACAATTGAAGCTGTTTAAAGCATGAGGAATTCACTACTTTTTTGTAATGATTTTTTTGTAATAAATATTAACTTACAACGTGATTCTTTGTGGGGAATCGCACTTGGGAGTGCACTACCCGCACTAAAATACATGCAAGTGCGTTCAGCCGCTTTTTGAGGTTCCTGAGGCCTTAGACAAACTAACATTAAAAAAACGATAACGAAGTTCGAAAAGAATAAAATGTATGGGATTGACATAAGCCGTCGTCAATTATGTCACTCGTTATCGTTATCGCAAGTTGGTAGACAATGTTAAAATTCGTAACAAAATCATAAACTGTCAATTGGTTATCGAACACTTATGTCAAACTTATGTTATTTTATTATTGATATTGATTCGTTATCCGTGGGCGTGGGCCATGGAGGGCAACATTTTCACAATTTTTATGAGTTATAGTGTGTATGAGGTCTATTTACATAGAAATTAATTTTAATTTTTTGGTCCGATTTGACACTTCTTGTCGAACTTTGTAGACACTTGACAGTTGTTGTCGTTGCACTGTCACGATCTTTGATTGATCATTGGCTAGAAAGTTATTATCGTTATCTCAAAGACGATAACGAATTTCGGCTACAAAGCGATGTCACTTTGTCTACAGGCCCTGGATCTGCAGACCTCAGCGACAAGTTGGCCCCGGCGAAGACCAGACTACTCCTCGTAAACTAACAACGTGACCGCGTTAACCTAGCTTCGTACAAAATTCATACAAACTTGTATTACAGGTACCTACTAGGGACAGAAATGAATTTAAGATTTTTTATGTTAGTTGGATAGGCAAATTGGCAGACGTGTAACCTGGTAGCACGGCAAGCTCCGAAACACAGCAAAGCTGTTTCACGGGAGTACCAAGCAAGATGGTGGTATCCATGCAGCCGGGAGCGCGGAACAGCACATCTTTCCCACCGGTAAATCATCACCATCTTAATTTAGCATCAGCTGCGTAAAGTGTCCAGTAGCCCGACCTCTTTTTATTTTTTGTTTCTTTACGCGGGGAAATGCTCTGAGGCATCCTGTGGGGGGTGGGTCTCCCCAGGCAGGTATGTGGGACTGGCTGTGCCCGAAAGGTGGTAAAGTGAACGCAGCTCTACCCACTAAAACCCGGAAAGTGCCACCAATGCTGCCTTTGGTGAGGTGCCCCGGATCTGTTAAGCAAACAAGGCACCTCGACGGCTAGTCATTACCTCAAGGGACCGACGCCACCTCCACAGAGAGGAGGGATACAATGGGATGAGGTTCCCATGCTCGCCCCTTGTCTCCCTGCTCTTTTGTCACCTCTTCGTATAAAAGGGGTACAAAAAGCAGCTCCCTCGGCTCAATTTGCTTCGCCCAAGGTTCACCTTAGCCTACTGTGCCCCACCGCCACGACAAGGCTTGAACCATGGTGGGGAGCCTGACTTCTCTACCAGTCGGCCATCAAAACTTTTACAGTTCTTTCGAGAGCCAATAACAAGGTTTATTACAAATGTTTATTACTTTTAACGATTTTATCGCAGCTTATTAAGATTCTTGGTTCCTGTGTCGTAGGCCCATGCTTGTTCATACAAGATGATATAAGGTGCCTGTTATTATAGCGTTTATGGTTTCAAATTCAACTGAGCTAACTGATCTTAGTTTTAAAGATCGTCTTAAAACGTCTATCTTTATAATCAATACAAAGTAAACTTGTCACTTAAAACTTCCGAATTTACGGATATTATTTTACGGATTCGGGTTAAGATTTTTACAGACCCGGTATTTCGGATACTTTATAACCTCCTTGTTTGATTATAATTAAGAAAGCTTGAACCCTATACATAAAGGCATCAATTATTTATTGTATTTAATTAAATTACATTTTAATTAAATATAAATTATATCTCAACAATGTTTCGAATTTGTCTTTAATTACCGTCATTTTGTGTGTCCACGGCCGACGTCGACGGGAACGAAGAACCGGAGCTTAATTCTACTACTACTACTACGTAGAGAAACTGATAGCAGTAACAATACGTATGGTTTCTATAGTTGCTTGACAACCAAAACCGTTAACAAAAAAAGGTCTTTTGTTTTTATAAATTATTTACTCTTAATTATTTCTACAACTTTTGTGCAGCCAGTATTTATTGACTATAAAAGAAGCGGAAACACGCGACGAAAAAATATTAAAGCGAGATAAATTTTTTTTTACATTTTCATTTGATGTTAGGGACCTTATGCTCAAAGATATTAAGAAAAGTATGTCTCATTTCAGTCTTTTCCTAAATGGAAATGAAAGCAAGTTTATATGATATTTTTATTCCGGATTTCACGTTCTCGTTGGCATCAACTATGGACAAACGCCCTCAAAGATCCATTAACATATATTGATTCCAACATATTAATTATATATGATAGGGATATTGATTTTTAAATGATAACAACTAATTGAAAAGTAATGAAATTAGTGTTTTATTGTGACACTTCTAATGTATTTAATGTTGGGCGCTACAATGTAGAGGTATGAATCCTGAAAAGTTATGTTTATAATATTTTACCCGACTTCGGCAAACATATCATTATACGATTTTGACGAATTCCATGGCAATCGTTATAACTAAACATGTTATAACTAACACAGGATACATTATATTTTAACTCACTTCAAAAAGAAGGGATTAAATTATTTCATAGCTAAGTTAAATGTTTTCAACTTTTTACAAGTTATAAATATGTATTTCATTTCTCATTAAATACAAATTTATAACGCTGGGAGGGATGCGCTGTGCCGCGCTCCCGGCTGCATTGGTACCGCCATCTTGCTTTATGTGTCTCTCGTCAAACAGCTTTGCTGTTTTGGAAAGAAGGGCAAGACAGGCAGTTTATTTACATTTTACTGGCACAGAGACTTAAAATCTTATGTCTCAGAACAAGCAACACATGAATGAGTTGCCTAGGTTAGTTCCATGTAAAAAGACTTAAATATTTTCATGAACGACTTCAACATTACCTATTCCATTTTTTTTATCTAAATGGCCTAAATTGTGGCCTAATGGCATCTACAATTAGTGGGAAATGTGGATGAGTAGATAGCTCATATAGAAAGGGAATTATATTAATATAGGCAATACTCGTAAGCAATAAGTAGGCAGTTATAGCTGTTTTACTGCCCCATATACCTACACGGCAGTATTCTGTCCCACCCTGTCCCATTAAAGTATCCGCTGGCGATCGCGACAGTAAATGAATTATCACGGATGTGTTATCATAGATGACCTTATTTAGTTTTGCGTGATTTTTGTTTCCAAAATTTTTGTGCCCCAAATTCGAGGGATATTAGAGTTGTAAAAAAGTGGGATTATAAACGCAATGTAGGCAAACTGGTAGACCACTTGATAGTACATAGTTACATATATATACAATATATAAGTTCACATGGGACTAGCCCAGGCAACTTATTAGTCCCAACCATGGTTCAGGCCTTGACGTGGCGGTGGGGCTCAGTAGCCTAGGGTGAGCCCAGCACATTGGGCGAAGCCAATTGAGCCGAGGGGGCTCTTTGTACCCCTCTAATAAGAAGAGGGGACAAAAGAGCATGGGGCAAGGGGTGAGCATGGGAACCTCACCCCATTCTACTGTCCCGACGTTGGAAGGGGTTGTTCTGTGCTGCGGGACAACCCCTCTGTGGAGGTGGCGTCGGTCCCTTGGGGGACTGACTAGTCGTCGAGGTGCCTTGTTTGCTCATTAGGCATTCGGGGCATCTCACCAAACGCGACATTGGAGGACGGGTTTTAGTGGGTAGAGCTGCGTCCACCTTACCACCTTTCGGTTGCAGCGAGTCCTATAGAAAGCCTGAGGAGACCCATTCCCCGCGGGATGCCTCAGAGCATTTCCCGACATTAAAGAAAAAGATGACAAAATATAGAGTACTACTAATAGGACTGGTTGGTTATGTATAATAATAATATCAACACTTATTAGGCACAAGCATACTTCTCGAAATTAGGCGAGGAGCGTTTTGGGCCATATATATATCGATGCGCTGACTAATTGCGGGTTGGTGAACTTCACACACCTTCAAAGACTTTTAAATTCATCAGGCATGCAGGTTTCCTTCACCGATTAGCAAGCGATCTCATGTTCAGGTAGACGGCAAAATTTTGAAAAACCCATGATCGAATCCAGTCCACTCAATCAAGAGGCCAAGCCCATACCCACTAGACCATCGTCGCTGGCTCGTTAATACATATTAGTGTCAATAATTACATTGTTGTAAGTTACATCAGCATTTACGTTGTCTCATACATCTTGAACGCAACAATACTTGCGGTAAAATTAAGCAGCAGTTTCGAAATCTGCTATGACAAACATTCTGAAAGTTCGTACCCGAGTCGTCAATGTATAAATATTATATAAGTATCATCATCATCATCAGCCCCTATCCGTCAACTGCTGAACATAGGCCTCCCACAAAGAACACCAAGACGACCAATCCCTAGCTACTCGCATCCAACACGGACCGGCCACTGTACAGAGATCGTCTTCCCACCTGGTTAGTGGCCGACCAACACTTATGTCTTATACGTATACGTATACACGCACAGAATAATTATATATTTAAATATATAATTATTATATTCTGTGCGTGTGTATGTCACTGAACTTCTCCTAAGCAAGGACCGATTTTGATGATTTTTTGACGTGATAACGTCTTATAAATTGATGAACAGCGTACGCGTACGTAAAAGCATCCCGTCGCGCTCTCAAACGAGCGTTGGCTTGGAAACCATTAATTATAACAAATGTTAATACGCGACAACGTGTTTTGTGTTTATTTCTACAATTTAATAAGATGTAATTGATTTCCTCCATAATTTTCAGTCTAATTTCATTTTGTTCCCTTCAATTAACTGTTTTTCTCAAAACAGCGGCAAAAAAGGTAATTTATTTTTCATCAATGTTTCTTTATCGCGTAAAACTATCGTCCGTAAACCGACTTTATAGAGAGTATGTTCAAGGGGATTCCAGAATAGTTCAGATACAAAATTCGATCCACTAGCAATTGTTTCGTACAGGACAACATCTATCGAGCCCGCTAGTTTTTTTATAAAATAAACAATGATATTGTGACACCATTTTTAACTTACCACTGGGTTACCCACTGCCCGACACGGGCCTCCTCGAAATTAAGCAAGGTAAAAATTGAGGATCTTCGTAATCGAGATACCTATGAAATTATAGCACAACTACGCTACCGCAGCACTGCACTGTTGCAAGGTTTCTTCTGAATATTAACTCATTCACGTGTTGCCTAACCTGAGATGTGAAATGATAAGTATCTGTGCTAGTAATTACACTGTCTGTCTTTCCCTTCTCTCCGAAATACAGCTAAGCTGTTTGACGGGAGAAACAAGCAAGATGGTGATACCCATGTAGAATATCGCGCGTATCCCTTTTACAGGTAAAACAGGCTTAAATAATAGGTTTCCAGTTTAAAAAACTTAAAAACCTACTCCTAATATGGAGTAATTCTAGCACTATATTTTAGTACAGGTAAGTATTTCAAAACTAAACTCTTTCATGGTTCAAAACTTTAGTACTATATTTTCAGTACTGGTACTAACTTACGATAAAGTTTTATTAGGAAAGTTTTAAACTTATTGGTTTTTAAATATTATTTCCATGTAATAGTCAAGAAAAATAGTCAAATAGTCAAGAAACTTTATTTAATGCGGGTGGCGGGAGATAGGCCGTCTTGGTGTTCATTGAAAGAGACTATACCCAGAACGAAAAAGGTTGATAATGACGATTACAAAATTTTTGTCAGTGTCTTTGCTAAAAATATGTGTAATATTTTTGTTAATAAAACAGCATGATTATTTTAATACTGTCATCAAAAAATACTCTCATTATCGTCAAGTTTATGATTTAAATATATTAATTAATTTATGTACTTATAGGAAACATAAAGTTGAGTACGTGTAAAAGAATTTACTCACACCTACCCATAATATGTTTTGGACAGGCTGGGAAGCTACTCTGAATTATTAAACATTTATTGATAAGGCTTCTCCAATATGAATGATTAAATATTTCAACACAGAAAAGACCGGATAAATATGATGGTAGGTTTCGATACTGTCAGTCAAATGAAATATATACATATGTATACAGAAATAAGGTTTTATTCTCAAGGATCGAAACTGACACCCTATAATTATATGTTTTAAATTTTATCTAGCTATAACACTGAAATTTAATAAAAAATATATGATTTTTAAATGTGGTAAAAATCCCAAAAAATATAATAAAAGTGACATTTACTTTATTATATAACATTTTTATTAATAATTAAAAACCCTGTTATCATTTCAAACATAGCTTTCGAGTGTTTGATAAGTTGAAAGATTATTTGTAATGTTAAATATAAATGAGTTCACCCACGAAACGGTTTTAATTAAACGCAAAACGTAAATTAAAAATAAACGAACAACAAAAAAATATATTTTGTTATATGAAAATATTTACTCTAAAACTTACCTCTATTACTTTTTGATAACACATTAAAAATAAAGTTATAAGTTCGCTGTCGATCACGAGATTTTCCCGCGGGAGGCGAGACCACCCCCGTCGATGGCTGCCTATCGACTGACATTGGTTGTTCACAACATTCGGGAGCAAGCTGCAGTGAGCTCTGCGCATGCGCCATGCAACCTTCCTCACAACATCCTCACCAACTTATCCTTACCCTGACTTACCCGTTTTGACTTTTATGACATTAGAATAAGAATCATGAGTGCTGTACATCAGTTGGCATATATTTGAGTGTTGAGTGGACCAAAGCACATGGAGTTAGACCATTTGATCTTGTTTTTAGTGAATTAAACAGTAGAACTTTAAGAGAAAGTTTTTGGATCGCAACTCAATTTTAGTGTAAACATTTGTAATAGATTTGAAATGTTTTTCTTAGTGTCCAATAACAGCTATTTCCCAAGTTATTCGGTGGTTTAAATTAGTAATGAAAAAAGTAAACAAAAGTAGGTGACATCTCATAAATGTTAAAATGACTATGGGTTCTCAACACTAAATAACTGGTATTTGATGTTAAAGTTCTAGAGTAGAGACTGCTTTTTACTTGTGTGAGTTGGATGTGGCCAGTTCTTAACCTGAACAACCACCATTGATTGATTCTGTTATAGGTTCTGTTCGTGTATTGGAGGCGTGAGATCTTAAGAATGCAAGAGTGTACCGTATAGGTCAGTCGAGGAACACCGGGTGCCTTTAGCAGAAGTCTAGCATACCCAATCCTCTCTGGTAGAAGGGATGATATAAATATAAAGGCATAGTCCATTAGGCTTTTCCATCTCGATAACAAGGGCCTGGCATCCAAAAAGCGATTTGTTTGAGTTCGAAACTCTCGTGAAGCTGTTAATAGGTTGTAAATAGCAGTGGATCAGTCTTGATGTTTATTAAAGGAGTCTTATACAATTTTGAGAAATTAGCGATACCTATTAATAATATTTTTGTGCTGCAGAAGCGGGCTATCCGTGCGATTTACAAGCTGCCGCTGTATAGATCTATAAGGGACAAATTTAAACAAATTGGAATTCTGACTGTCACGTCTCAATACATCTTAGAAAGTTTACTGTATGTCCGGAAAAACATTATTTTTTTGTTAGTTGGATAGGCAAACTGGCAAACGAGCCACCTGATGGTAAGTGGTCGACGTCGCCCATGAACATAAACAAGTTTACCTGGAACGAGCCCAGGCAACTCATTTATGTGTTGCCTATCCTGAGACGTAAGATGTTAAGTCTCGGTGCCAGTAATTACACTGCCTGTCTTGCCCTTCTCTCCGAAACACAGCAAAGCTGTTTCACGGGAGAAACAAGCAAGATGGTGGTACCCATGCAGCCGGGAGCGCGGCACAGCGCTTCCCTCCCACCGGTAAAGTATAGTACCATAAGTGATTTCTGTAAAAAAGTGACATACATAGAAGGGATACACGGAATAGGCACAGGCTAGATGTACCAGTGGTTATGATACACAAAAGTAATTTTTTTACAGGCAACTGTATACGCTTTTACAATAGGATCCCAGAAAATGTTCAAAACCTCTCAAAAAAGTTATTAAAGAGCGTTTGTGTGGTAAAGGATATTATAAGGTTAAATATTTTATGGAAGATACCACACCTTTGGGAATAGGGCGTTCCTCCCAGGCATTTCAGGATAACAACATTTGAAATTTGTTATAAAATATTTGATGAGATTAGTTCCACTGAGTTTGTTTCGCCGGTTCTTCTCACTGGGCTTGCCTTGGAACCGGTGGTAGATGTACTTAGTACTGTTTATACTTTTTTGAATTTTGATATTAGATTCAAAAAATAATCAGTCCGTCTTATTAGGTAGATGAAAATGTAGGTATAACTATTTTTTTTCTTTTATACTGGGAAATACTATGAGGCATCCCGCGGGGGAGTGGGTCTCCCTACGTGGGTATGTGGGACTCGCTGGGCCCGAAAGGTGGTAAGGTGGACCCAGCTCTACCCATTAAACTCCACTAGTGCCACCAATGCTGCCTTCGGTGAGGTGCCCCGGATTTGTTGAGCAAACAGGGCACCTAGGCGGCTAGTTAGGCCCTCAAGGGATCGACGCCGATTGGGTGAGGTTACCATCCTCGCCACTTGTCCCCTCTTCTTATAAAAAGAGGTACAAAGAACAGGCTCCCTCGGCTCAATTTTCTTCGCCCAAGGTGCTGGGTTCACCTTAGGCTACTGAGCCCCACCGCCACGACAAGGCTTGTACCATGGTCTATGTGATGATAATGATTATTTTTCAAATGAAATTCCTTATCGTAAATTATGCCATATACCGTTATTTATGATTTTTTTGCTAAAATATCCTCGCGAGTGCGAAAACCAATAAATTTTATCACCCTTTGGAAAATTTCTAAATATCGCGTCCAATAAATTGCAATGATATTCCACAGCACCCTCATAGCTACCCCTATTCTAGTTAATAAAATGCTCCCCGTTAGAACCCTTATTCTCCTTTTAACAATGGGGCTATGATTATAATTTACATTTAAAATTTTATTTATTTGTACTACTATTACTCGATATTATTAAGTCTATAAATGGATACACACGAAGAACTGATGTCCGTAGGATCGTGGAAGTTTATATAAAACTAGTGGCACCGACAGACGTTGTCCTGTACAAAATATTTTTTTTGTGAATCTAAATCATCCTCGAATCCCCTTGAACTCACACAAAAAATTTCATCGAAATCAGTCCAGCCGTCTGGGAGGTGTTCAGTGACATACACGCGCACACAAGAAATATATATATAAAGATAAGATAAGATTATTATTTTCAAGTACCTGTAACACAAGTTACACACTTAAACATGACTAGGTTAACATGTTATAGTTTCCCCAGCATGGTTCAAGCCTTGACGTGGCGGTGGGGCTCAGTAGCCTAGAGTGAGCCCAGCACCTTGGGTGAAGCTAATTGAGTCGAGGGGGCTCGTTGTACCGCTCTTATAAAAAGAGGGGACAAAAGAACGAGGGGCAAAGGGGAGAGGACGGGAACCTCAGCCTATTGTACTGACCCAACATTGGGAGGGGTTATGCTGTTATGCGGGACAACCCCTCTGTGGGGGTGGCGTCTGTCTCTTGGGGGATTGACTAGCCGTCGATGTTCTCTGTCTGCTCATTAGATTCGGGGCACCTCACCAAAGGCGGCATTGGTGGCAATCGCCGGTTTAAGTGGGTAGAGCTGCGTCCACTTACCACCTTTCGGGCGCAGCGAGTTCCACATACCCGCCTGGGGAGACCCACTCCCCCGCGGGATGCATCAGAGCATTTCCCGGCGTAAAAAACATGTTATAGATTATACTATTATTATCAAATCCGTAAAATTTATTACTACAAATGCATACGCTTAAAATTATCTACGGAACCAGTACTCATAAACAGAACTAAATCATACAAAAGTCAAGTTAAGAGGATTTGAAATGAGACGTATAAAATATTTAAAAGACCAGGAACCATACATTACTATTACAGTTATTCGCCCTGTGGGAGCAGTACCATACATCCTACTTTTTACATTACTATGTATTTATAGAATTTTATACTATATCCATATTATGAATAGAAGCTTTGAAATTCAGGTTTAGGTAAAACACGACGGCTTAGTGGACAGGAGTTCGGCCTCTAAGTGGAAGGTCTGGGTTCGGTTCTGATCATGGCACCTAAAATGAGTTTTTTTCTAAATTTCCTTGTGCACCTGAATATGAGAACGCTTGCTCGCTGATGAAGGGAAAGGAGAGTGTGTGATAGATGAACAAACAGTTAATGTGGTCAAACCTACGTTTAGACTGATGTTATAGGGACTTATTTACTTTTATTTTAGGAAAATTACGCAAACAAAACGGTGGGCTATAAAGAATACTACAAAATAGTAATATTAAATTATGAAATAACATAATGCCTAAAATCCCTGCTAAAATCCCTAGAGCGTTTTGACATACTATTAATATTGAAAATAGTTTAAAAGGCTCTCTCGAAGTTATAACCAAAAATAAGACAAAATACAATATAGCTAACAATTGACCCAAGCTATTGTAGCCTATATGTTTAGGGTCGTAAAGGTTATAATGGAGTATGTGTATATGATACTTGTTATTTGCCAAGCAAGCGTATCTGAATTCTCAACATCTTCCAGTGGTGCAAGACAAAGCTTTTGAGACTCCCCCTAAATTTGGGGAGATTACGTTGAAACTATTTTAGGGTAAAAAATTCCTTAAGGCATTTTGTGATTAGATATATCACGTGAATATTTTAAGTGAATTTTTACTACGGTAGTAATAAGCTGACTAACAGTTTACTAAAAACTTACCTCCACAACAACAACAAAAAATACTTTTTAAAATTTCTTTCTGGAATCGGCAAACGGCCAGACGAGCCACCTGGTGATAAGGCATAAATATAAATAAGTTTGCCTGAAAATAGCCCAGGCAGCTTGGGTTGCCTACTCTGAGGCATAAGATGGCAAGTCTCAGAGTTATTTACACTGCCTGTCCTGTCCTTCTTCGTAGCACTTTATTTTAGAGCATAAATCAGTAGTAAGCTCCTAAGAGTATAACATTATTATTTAACTTATATTAGAGGTCATTATATTTTAGAGAAAAAAATATGAATAGGTTTGATCACTCAGAGATAGAAACGACAGAATATCTTAATCAATCTTGTGGTAGAGATATTACACAGTCCATCTCCAATATAGCTCCAAGGATTTTAGGGAAATTTCACTTTTAGATTTTGAGGACATCCTTTTCTTAGAGCTCGCAACTCTAGCATCTTCATATTCATGAGCGATACCTCAGGTTGCGAAGATTCGATGGAGTCGCTAAGTGCCTCGGCTTCTAATATGTTTGAACTGTCACTTGTTCTAGTATATACATATACACATGCAGCATGCGGCTTTACCCGCTATGACTGTAGGTATATAAAATTGAAACCGAAACGATCTATTTTATAGGCTCCTTGAAGTGTAACAAAGAACTTCATAATATCCAGTTTTGAATTTAAATAAGCTATTTCAAATGAATAACTTACAGTGTTTTTAGTATTTCATACCACAAAAATGATTACTCACAATTTGCAGTCGGACATGGATGTCTCTGAATGAAGGCCAAGATTCCACTATCCTTACATATATATGACGTTTTTTATAGCAAGAAAGGCAAACAGACAATCTGATCTCCTGACTATGGATCATTCTTGGGTACCCTCCACACCACCGTCCAAGTTCAAAGGTCCAAAAGCCGTAACGGATTGGAAATGTTGCATTTAACAGCTAGTCGAACGAACCCGGTATCATAAATATTTATTAAATTATCAAACTACGGAAAGTAATTACTATGACTTAAAAATAACTGTGTTTTCACTTGACGGATCTTGAAACGCGTTTAAAGGTCAAAATTAACGAATTCATTCGCATAAAAAGTTTTCAACGTAACTCAAAGAATTAGCACCAAAAAGTGACTTTGAAGGGAATCAGTTGGCTCGACGGGAATTTAAACTTTAAAATATTAATCCGACCTCTTCGTTCTAATCATCCGCTGGAAGAAATTTCAGTTTCGAATAAGTTTGTAGCCTTTGTACGGTTTTTATTTTCTAAATTTAATAATTTGCTTGTCTGTGTTGTATTTTTCATTTTTGAATAAATTAATAGGTGATATTTTGTTTTTATCATTGTTTTATGTAAGTTATCTTAGTTATGCTACGATAGGCTATTGACAGATTGAGCTGGAGTACCTTATTAACATAATAATTATTATTAGTTAAATCAGTTGTTTGATTAGTTGGTCCACTAATTTACTAACGCGTTTTCAGTCACTAAGCTTGTAATGAAGTGGATTATAGTTTGATTTCGGTGGCGGGTGGTGGAGGATCTGTCGTCTTGGCGTTTATTAAAAGAAGATTGTCCATCAGTGATTTTGCTACTAAGGATAAGTTAATTTCGATGATGATGATGATTACAGACTCATAGCTATTTATTTTATCGGTCACTTGATATGTAGCTGAGCCAGTCGGGCACTCAGCCGAAATAGTCCCCCGATCAGTTGGTCAATAAGTCGATAATTCGGCCGCTCACATAAATTATTTTTTGCAAATAAAGGCGATCAGTTATAATGTTATAAGATCTACTATTAAGACTATGGAAAAACGAAAGTTTTATATTAAAATTCAATCTACTACTCTAGCCAAGTCATAAGTACGCGGTTGGCTCACTTTTATTCGCATTAAGCTATTAGTACATACAAATAAAGGTAGAAATGAGAATAAACTGGAAATAAAGAGTAGACAGTCGGAATAAGGAATACGCTAAACGGCAAAACTAAATTTACGACAGGTATTCGAAGGCATAATCAAAATCACTTTTTTACATAGTTCACCATAAATGTTTCTTTCTTTCTTCTTCTTTCTTTCATAACCGACAAAGAACAAGAACAAGAAATAAGAACATTTCATATGTAACTTTATTGTATTTTATACATTTTGTAAAACTTTAACTAGTTACATAATACAGCTATTATGTTTTGTTTATACAAGCCTTGTATGTGTATGGTTCCGTTAGCATCAGTTATCTACGTCACAGTAGTATCTACACAATAAGTTAAAAATAATTAGTCGCACAAGCAAAAAGTATTGTCTTTAGTCTCTACATGAGTAATAATTAGTATTTACGCAAGTAAAAATAGTCTCTTTAGACTCTACACGAGTAATAATAAGTCTTTACGCAAGTAAAAGTAGTCTCTTTAGTCTCTACACGAGTAATAATTTGTCTTTACGCAAGTAAAAATAGTCTCTTTAGTCTTTACACGAGTAATAATAAGACCTTACGCAAGTAAAAATAGTATCTTTAGTCTCTACATGAGTAATAATTAAACACAAACACACTTTACAAAAGTAATAATTACTACGCAAATAAATTTAGTCTCTACGTAAGCAAAAATCTCTCTCTACAAGTGAAAGAAAGTCAAAAGTTATTGAAATTTCCCGTTGATGTGGAGCTAATTTCTTAAACAGTTTACCCCGGTGTACTTTATCGAACAAGCGAGCATAAGTATCTGCATTAACAAATGAATCCTGTGAGCCATCTGCTCACGTCCTGTTCCGATTGATCTTAAATACCATCAGGCTGAAAAGTCTACTATCTTTTCTAAAAAAAAGTAACAATTGGGCTCTACGTAAGTAAAATTTAGTTTACATAAGTAAAAATCTGTCTACAAAAGTAAATAAAAGAAAGTGAAAAGTCATTTAAGTTCCCCGTTGATGCCAAGCTAATTCCTTGAACAGTTTACCCCGGTGTACTCTATCAACTTTCCACCCCATAAACGTCTCCGGAGGGCCATTGATTGCGCCACCGATTTTCTCGCATTTGCATTTTATAATTAAAGAATTAGACAAGGACTTTAACTTGGATGTTTTATTTACATTACCCTTCGCGACTTACATTCTGATTACTTAGTAACCTTTGGACGGTGTAGTGGAGAGCGTGTACGGAGTGTCGCGGGTTCAAATCCCACTAATGTTAAAAAAAGAAGAAAATTGATCCATATCGGGTTATGTTTATAATAGCTAGCACAAGCAACCCATGATGATGATGATGATGCTGCGTTTGCCCAGGTTTAGGCTCCACATACTCATTACCGATCTCTTTACCGATTAGCAAACTATATTGATTACTAAAATTATTTAAAACGGGATATTTACTATGTTTTTTACTTTCATTTCGCGGAGCTCGGTATTTCAACATTATCATTCGTAGATAATGTATAAAAATCTTATAGGTAGTTAATCCTCTTCACCTCAACGGCTAGTCAGTCCTCCCAAGGGACCGACGCTACCTCTACAGAGCGGTTGTACCGCACCACAGAATAACTCCTCCCAACGTAGAGACAGTGCAATAGGGTGAGATTCCCATCCTCGCCCCTTATCCCCCCTATTCTTTTTGTAAAAAGAGCAGCCCCCTTGGTTCAATTAGTTTCGCCTAAGGTGCTAGGTTCACCTTAGACTACTGAGCTCCTCCGCCACGACAAGGCTTGGCCTACGGTGGGGATCTTAGACAATGTCCAAACATCCGAAAATCAAACATCAAAACAAAGCATCGTAGTATCCTAATTTGGATACTGGATCCAATTAATCGTAAATCAATGCCAAAATGCCAAAAATGCCAAAAAATTAATTTGTTCTAAGAACCCATCTGGGTTCTTAGAACAAAATAATTTTTTACAACAACGTTTTAGGGGCTTCTTTCACTAAATGCTCTTTCAGTTTTCTTTTTATTCTGGGAGAAGCAATTTTTATCAATATTACGTTCGATAGTAATAAATAAATATTACAGTAACAATCACACTATAAATCTATTACCTTGACGGCGCACTATTGTGGACACTGCATTTAACAAAAATTTTTAGAACTTACATTACGGTTTCTAGGAACGGACACAAATTTAAGAAGATTGTATAAATTAAATTATACACATCATACATATTATCTGCACTTGACGGGACTAGAACTCGCGACCGTTTTGTGAAGTCACCTAACCAGTTAGTTTTAAGCGTTTTGGCAGGTTGTAAGCTCGATGTATACTAATCTCGCACTAAGCTCTCTAGCCTCAACGAATAAGTCCATTAAAGTTAAGCGCTTAAAAAGCTTTTTATATTCTTCCATTAATTTTTATTAGCTGGTCGCTTTTCAAGATGGGTGCCATTTTTGAGTTTTATGACGTAACTACTGTTTCCGGTTTTGCTCGTTTTATTCTAAAGTTATAATTGGGAAAATATGAATAATATGGAATTAGAAAAATAACGTGTGCATGTGATTTTATTTTTATATAGAAGAGGGGGCAAATGGACAGATTTACCTGATGGTAAGTGATAAGTGACATCTATAGACACCCGCTACACCAGAGGATTAGCAGGTGCGTTGCCGGCCTTTCAGATATGAGTATACTCTTTTCTTGAAGGTCCCTAAGTCGTATCGGTTTGAAAACACCGTGTGTTTACAACTGTTTCCATATAGTTGTCGTTTGAGGCAGGAAATGCAGTAAAAATAGAGTTGTTGTGGATTTTCAAACATCGAGGTGGTGAGGGTGAAATTTGGAATTTAGACCCGAGGTCCAGCGGTGGAAATGAACTCTTAATTAAGATTGTGGTGATCTCCGCAGATGCTGCTTCAATTGAATCTTGTTGTTCGTTTTGACGTTCGTGGAGAGAGAACTACGTCCTGCACTGGGGTGGGCTGATGATGATAAAATATACAAACACATCAAAATTACGATTCACAAAACTCCTCAAGTACAAAGTTCAAGTTTAATAAAAATAACATTTCAATATATTTCAATAAGAAATCAATCAAAGGTTCTTTTGAAGTGAATTAATATTCCAATCAAATAAACCTCTTTTGCTTTGCAATTCTGGTTTTACATTTTTATAAATGAATATATTTCATAGAAATCATAATGGAGATATATTTAACTATAGTGAAGTTAAAATATACACTTCGAAATACTTGAACAGTTTTCATTTTAAGAAAGGGGTAAAAATGTAGAGATAACTTAATAATTCAAGAACAGATATTTTTCACCAACGAAAAATATTATTAGCCATAAAAGTATCGGTATAAGATGTCAATTTTATGAAAAATATTTATGAACAATTACACCACGTTAGCCTAGTCCCATAGTAAGCCTTGTAAGTGATGATGATACTTATGATGGCGCCGACGATCTATGTATGCTAAGTCAATGGGACTTAATAATTACATCAGCAATAACGGTATTTTTCTCTCACACAGAATCAGACGATATTAACAAAGCCAAGTTGAAAATTGAAAAACAAATTCCAACTCGAACGAGAATACGGCCTTGCAAGTATAATCCAATAAATATGCAGTAGTCATCACGTCATAACATGGGCATATTTAAACCGGATCGTAACATAACCGGAACGTACCCGGGTGTATCACGGTATAACTAGATGTATCACGGAAGAACCGGGTGTAACATGAAATAAAACCGGATCAGCGCAATCATTACCGCCTTCTGTACAATTCACACAAATTGCCTTCAAGATCCCAACGCAGTAATCGTTGTCCCTGAGATGTTTATAATCTACGATGTGTCTAAGATACGATGTATCGTAAGAGAAAAATTTCTTCGAGCATAATATAACTAATTTTTTAATTTATTTTTCTTAATACAGACAGACAGTTAAAAAGGCCAAGTGTGAAATGGCAAGTTCCATTGCACGTGAAAGATTCCGTATCACAGTACTTTATATGCTATATACTTTAGCAGAAATAGTGTGGTGCTTGTGTAAGAAAGACTTATAAAAAAATTCTTCTCGATTCTCATTTTTCAATTTCTTCTCTAGTGTTATAGTATAGGATACGCATATAAAGCGACCTACACCGAGATGTTTATTTGATGAATCGTATTTTATATTTAATTTGTCAATAAATATATTGCATATGGGTTGCCTAATAAATTTTAGCTCAGGGTATGTTTTAATTAATAATTAAAAAAAAAACATTTTACCGGTATTATTAGATACATTCTATACCAATCGAAAGTATGAAGCCCATAGAATATGCAAACGTTAGGTTGCCTATTCTTTTCCGGTCTGGTATAGATTTACCTGTTTATACTTGGCTGCCCGATAGTTGTGACCGGAAAAGAATAGGCAACCTTTTTTTTTTTTTTTTTTTTTTGTTTTCTCTGGGGAATGCGTTTAGGCAGCGCCTAGGCGCCTCTCCTGCGGGAAGAGGCGCCAGTGCGCTCTCTCTCCCGCTCCGCCTCCTCCTTCTGCGACATCACTACCTCCGAGAACGAGAGGACCTCCTGCCATGCGCTCTCACTGTCAGTCATCGCTCGGATGACCGCAGGGAGCGACAGGTCCGCGCCCACTTCAGCTATAAGTGGCGCCCTTTCCTCTGCCCAAGCTGGGCACTCCGCCATGGTGTGGTCTGCAGTGTCTTCACTGCTGCCACAGTGATGACACCCTGGCGAGTCCTCCGCTCCTGCCACCTTCCACAGATACCTTCCAAAGCAGCCATGCCCCGTCAGGATCTGCGCAAGGTGGAAGGTGATTATACCGTGCCGTCGATCCACCCACTGCTCCAGGATTGGACCGACGGCCGACACCGTGCGCTGACCCGCACTCGGCTCATCCAGCCGCTCCTTCCACTCGCGGAGCACTCGCCTTCTCATGAGCCTCCGCAAGCTCCCCTCGTCTCCCTCAGCCTCGTCATCATTAGAGACCTCCTCTTCGGCTTCTGCTCTCCTCCTTCGCCAGAAGTACGCCAGGGCACCTGCCACCAGGTCCCATGGTGCAGAGCCCGCCAGTACGCACGCAGCCTCGTATGAGGTAGTGCATAACGCACGGACGGCCCTGATCGCCATAGCTCTCTGCGGACGTCGCAAGAGAGCCACGTTTTCTCCCGTCAAAGCGCTCGCCCATATCGGCGCGCCGTACAGCCCCATGGACTGCAAGACGCCCGCATATAGGCGTCGACAACCAGCGCTCGGCCCACCCACGTTTGGGAGGAGACGACTTAGCGCCCGCGCGGCTCCGAGCAACTTCGGCACTAGGCGCCGGAAATGCTCTTTGAAATTCCATCATCTGCTGTTGAGGATAAGGCCCAAGTACCTCATATTCGCCTCGACAGAGATGGAAGTTCCTCCAACCATTAAGCTAGATCCGGGTGGAGGGGCCCGTGAAAGCATATAGCCTCACTCTTCTCCAGGGCCACTTCGAGCCCGAGACGTCGGATCCTAGCGACGACCTGGGCGACTCCGGCAACCGCACGTATGCGGGCCTCTGAAAAGGTACGACCACGCGCGGTAACGACGGTATCGTCGGCGTAACACGTAACGTCGACGACCGTGAAATTCGCACCGCGGAGAACCCAGTCGTACCTGATGTCCCACAGGAGTGGGCCCAGGACAGAGCCCTGTGGAACACCACACTCCACTCTCCTCCTTACCCAGCCGCTAGCCGTGGGATACATGACGCACCTACCAGACAGGTAATCCCCTACCAGTCTGCGCAGATACGCCGGCACTTCATGGAATCTCAGCGCCTCCAAGATTGTGTCAAAGGGTAGGGTGTTGAATGCGTTGGCGATGTCAATAGACACCGCCAAAAGCACCCCTCCCCCCTCGACCGCCTCGTCAGCGAGGGCCAGAGCATCCAGGGTGGACTTGCCCCGCCGGAAGCCAAACTGGTAGTCGCTGAGATTCGGGCCTGTCTCCTCCAAGCGGCTCCGGGTGTACCGGCGTCTCGCCGCAACGCACTCTCGGCGTAGTTCGGCGAGCTCCTCCGACCACCAGTACACCTCCTTACGTCGCGGGGGCCTCCGGTCAATTCGAGGCATAGCACCATCGCCAGCCGTCTTCCCTTCATCGCCGCCACGGCGTCGACTGCGGCGTGGGGCAACGCAGGCGACACTACCCATTTTATGGGCGGCGGGTTATCCCTCCTCGGAGCAGACTGCGCACGACGGGACAGCAGCCGAGCACGCCCTCGCAATGTGTCCCGGTGCTCCGCAGCGGAAGCATAGGCCACTCCGATCTGTCTTCGACGTGCAGACCGCGGCCATATGCCCCAGCTCCTGACACCGGAAGCACCGTAGTGGACGAGCATCCAACAGTCTAAGTTGCGCGGATACCCAGCCCACAAGTAGTCTGCCCCCTGCAACGATGGCCTTCGCGGCCTCGACGGGGCATTGTACTATTGCCACCCCGAGCCCAGACGCACTGCGGCCTATTTCTCCGGACCGCACCTGTTCTGGAGGAACTCCACCCGCCTTAGCGACCGCCGCCACGACGTCTTCTTTTGTCACCGAGTCGTCCAGACCCGAAACACGTGCGCTGACGCATTTAGTGGGTCTGGACACCCTGACGACGTCATCGCCAACCACCTCCTTTATCTTGAGGGCTAGGGAGTCGGCCTACTTGTGACCGGAAAAGAATAGGCAACCTAACGTTTGCATATTCTATGGGCTTCATACTTTCGATTGGTATAGAATTTATCTAATAATCAAACCGGTGAAATGTTTAAAAAAAATATATTTTTTTAATTATTCATTAAACATACCCTGGACTAAAATTTGTTAGGCAACCCATATGCAATATATTTATTGACATACTAGCTGTTGCCCGCAGCTTCGCCCGCGTTTATTTAGATTTACAGCCGTTCGGATTAATGATGATTATTTTTATGGCCAACGTTACGCCTTATAACATTAGCTATCTGCCAGTGAAAGCCTCGTCAAAATCGGCTTAGCCGTTTTAGGGATCAACTGGAACAAAGAGACAGACAAAATTGATTTTTTTATGTAAGTACCGTATATTATTTCGTAGCTTTTACCCGCGACTTCGTCCGCATGTAAGAAGTATTTTTTTTAAACTTATTTTTCAAATAATATGGTTCCAATTTACCACCTTATATTATAATTTAAAGAATACTATTAACTTCCCGATAATTTCCTTATAGGCACGATAGTACGTTTTGAAAAAATATATTTATTTAATTTAGAAGTACATTTTTATTATATTTAAATAACTTTTACGGATTTTATCGCCATTTATTAACTTTTTACATGTCCGACGTTTAAGATACTTTACAGCAACCATGGTCATGGGAAGCTTGAGGTGTCAGACGTCCTAACGTTACAAAGTTATTTGAAACTACCCTATCATATGATACATCAATATTTTAATTTAAATTAGTACCTACTACCAGCAAAAAAAAACTACGAAAAAGAAATGTTATATTTTAACTTAACAACTATATATATAAAAAAAAGAAGGAGAAACAAACAAAAACACTAAACAAACTAATTATATTATTATCTAATACCTACTTTAAACATATATCTAAAAACTACGTATCTATGTATTTTTAAAATCTGCAGCGCGCTTATTGCGAGAAGAGTCGTTAAGAACCACGTCCGTTCGCATTAAGAGTGACAATGTGAGTGAAGTCGGCGCGTGAGCCGTGAGCGCCCTCGCCTTTTTATAGATGCAGCGGATGGCCGTTTCGCGCGTTAAACAAAAATCAACCGTATAGCCGTACCTATACTGGCGCGGCGAGATTTGAAAGTTTTATTTCATCTATATCTTGTGTGTTTATAAACCGATTTCTATATTTTATTTTATAAAATAGATATTAAAGTGTACTTTTTGAATATGGGAGTTTGATAAAGATATATCTATGTGAAATATATTTATGCATTTAATACAATTTGAAGAAATGCTTACGATTAAACACATTATTGTGGCTAATTTATAAAAGATAGATATATACTATTCAGGACTTTTTTGTAGATCTTTTGAAGACCATCATCTTTGTAATACATACTTTTGGTGTATGATCAACGTATGCGAGGATAACAGCTCGAAAGCGCATTTTCATCCGACTTGCTTCAAATTTATTGTCACTGCTCAGCTCCTATGTGTCTTAGCGTTATGTTATATAGCCTATAACCTGCCCAGGAGTATGGACTACAATCGTACCAAGTTTGGTTAAAATCCCTTCAGTAGTTTCGACCCATGCGTGCATATACAGACAGACAGACAGACAAAAAATTTACTGATTGCATTTTTGGCATCAGTATCGATCACCATTCATCCTCCAATATTAATTTTGAATATATATTCAATGTACAGAATTGACCTCTCTGCAGTTTTATTATAAGTATAGATTAAATTAAATATAAAATACGTTTCATGAAGGTCGTTTTATATCCCGGATCTTAGCCTATTAGTGCTATTTAGCTTGGATATAGATACTTGAAATATTCAGGGGTTTTTTTTATTATGGCTATAAAAAACCCTGAATATTTCAGGTACACTTCTAGGCTCTTTATTAAACACTAGAAATAATTGATTTTGAAATTCATTTTTTTATAAGAGCGGCCATAGTAAAATACATCCTTTTAAATTTCAAAAGTTACTATAGTTTAAAAAATACATTTTTGTATTTTTCCGGTTTTTTTTCCTCAGTTATTGTATGATTGTGTAAAGAACGTCGCACATTATAAAATGATGACACATCAAGCGTCAAATACAACCCTTTTAATATTTTAAAGTTCATTTTATTTTATGGGTCCAAATAAAAACTCTGTTAAGTGCGCTGGACTTGTATGTTCAGTTTAAGGTAAATGGAACCTTCTCAGCAAATTTTTTGGGCTTTTACCGTATAAATTTTGCTTGATATTGCTTTACTGGTCACTAGCAGAATCCTGCGGATACTCCCGTGTGATATTTGGGAAGTAGGTAAATAATGCTTTGCCACGGTTTAACTAGTGTTAAAACAAAATTTACCAAGAGATTCTTCTTCTTTGTCGGTTCACTCTTGACAGAGAGGTCAAGGTCATCACTTCAGGTGTTAGTGGCAAGTTTCACAAAACGCCTTCCTCGTGCTTTCATGTAGTGATGATGAGTCATTTACTACTGCTTTAATTTAGTCAGTCCACTTCATAGGCGATCTTCCTCGTACCCTCAACCTTTCCCTGGATCACAATGGTCACCTCCCCTCGTCGGCATACATAACTGAAAAAGATGAAGATACCAGACTGTACCAAAGATGATAAACTCTGCTTGATGCTGAGTTCTTTGGTACGTGGAGAAATTGATACAGAATTCAGTCTACTATACTCCGAGCATCCTCCTCCAGTACCCATCTCCAGGTCGTCTATCTCCTTCTCCTACACTTACGGCAGGGTCCACGTTTCTGCGACGTACAGGAATATAGGGAATACAAGTGCCCAAACTAGCTGGATTTTTGTGGCTCTATATATGTTGCGATTCCTCCATACTTTCCTCAACTTATCCACTGCGGACCTGAAAATTGCCATACACCTCGTTACTTCGTCGATGCGCCCACCGTTGTTCGTTATTAAGGTTCCCATATATATTATTATGATTGTACCACATCACAATTAGCAATTTGTGTAGTTTCTGGAGTATTGTTATTCATGCGGTCGATAATCGTCATTTTTGTTTTCTTCTGATTTATCTTAAGTCCAAACTCAAGGCTAACGCGTTCCATATTGCTGAGAAGTGATTCCATGTTCTGGGTACTGGGGCGAACAAAGTGGTATCGTCTGCATATCGCAGGTTGGAGATCTTCCCAAACACGGTTCAAGCCTTGTCGTGGCGGTGGGGTTTAGTAGCCTAAGGTAAACCCAGCACCTTGAGCGAAGCCAAGTGTACCGAGGGGCTGCTTTTACAAAAAAAGAGGGGACAAAATAATAGGATGGGACAATGAGCGAATGGGAACCTCGCTCCATTGCACTGTCCCGACATTGGGAAAGGTTGTTCACATAGGGCGGGATAACCCCTCCGTGGAGGCAGCGTCGGTCCCTTGCAGGACTAACTAGCCATCGAAGTGCCCTATTTGCTCAACAGATCTGGGGCACCTCACTCAGTGTGTAGAGCTGCGTCCACCTTATCATCTTTTGGGCGCAGCGAGTCAAACATACCCGCCTGGGGAGTCCCCCTTCCCCGCGGGATGCCTAAGAGCATTTCCCGGCGGAAAAAAAAAGAAAAAACAAGGTTGGAGATATTTAAGGCACTGTTTGAGATGCCTGCCATCTGTCATCAGTCTTCAAGTACAATCCTCATCATGAGCTCTGTGTACACATTAAACAGTAGTGGAGAAATACCACCAAGAGATTAATGATAGCTATATCATCATCATCAGCTCCTATCCACCCACAGCTAAACATAGAGCTGTAGCTAGATACTGTTCTGTAAAAAAAACTTATTAATTCAAATTTTCATGGTTTTTACTGTCATGGGAGTGACGCAAAATTTTTCGGACGCAAAAATAATAATACAGAAAGCAAAATTTTTCTTTACGTTTTAAAAGTACATTAAAGT
Organism: Helleia helle; assembly: GCA_963853865.1. Lineage (NCBI taxonomy): Eukaryota > Metazoa > Arthropoda > Insecta > Lepidoptera > Lycaenidae > Helleia > Helleia helle. The sequence goes on from OY971423.1 coordinate 2,119,828, forward strand.
AAACAAAATAAACCCCATTTAAAAATAATTGCCGTAAGAAGAAAGAAAGAAAAAGCAAATGTATTTATTTATTATATCACCATCAAGGGTCGCTTACCCTTCTATATCCCACGAACGGGGACCAGGACGAAGGAAGGTGAGATTCAGATTTCATCGCGTTTTTTCCTTCGATGCTGAGCAAGCAATTTGGAAATTTAGAAACAACATCATCATCATATGCTTCGTTTAAACATATATAATAACTGATACAAACAGGTTATAAACGTTTAGTACCATGTAATAGTGATGACAATGATAGTATTTAAAAAGCAATCATCATTACATATATCGATTGTAAGCCTCTGAATAAATCAATATTTGAACACAGGAATGATATTTTAAAGGCACAAATTTAAGGTTACATAGTATAAATGACCTCTGCCGCGCTCCCGTCTGTATGTACCACCTTATTGCTTCCGTAAAGCTTTGCTGTGTTTTGGGAATAAAGGCAGGACAGGCAGTGTATTAACTTTCACTGAGACTTACCATGTTATATGTCAGAATAGACAAACTAATAGCCTGAGCTTTTTTTCTTTTTTTTCCCGCCTTTGGTGAGGTTCCCCGGATCTAATGAGCAAACAGGGCACTTCGAGGGCTGGCAGTTGGTCGGGGGTGGCGGCAGTCCCTTGGGGGACTCCACAGAGGGGTTCTACTACTCCTCCCAACGTCGAAACAATACAATGGGATGAGGTGCCCATCCTCGCCCCTTGTCCCCCTGCTTTTTGGTCCCCTCTTCTTATAAGAGGGGTAAAAAAAAATTGTTAAGATTTACCGGTTATATATTTGCACTATAACATTATAATGAAAAAACTTTTTACAGATTTTTGCGGCCTAATGTGATTTCTACATCCCAGACATTTCGGATATATTACGGCAAAAATGATGGTGCAGAACTTGGCCAAAACATCAAAAAACAATATGCAATAAACACTTTTTCCTTCTTTTTCCCTCAATATTAAATAACAAAATATTTTAATACTTAACAGGAGATTAAACATTTCTACGCCAAAGTTCATAAAACTATTATAACTGATTAACCTACCCCTGGAGAAGATCCAGCTTAGTATTTGATTAGTGAGCATAAATCAAGCGACCGTAAGCGCTCGCTTGAGTTCACCGAACACCGGTTAGTAAGCTAGACCGACCGGTCAGGGCATGTCTGATGGCCTAGGGTAATTCATAGCTCAATAGTCAATACAAATATTTGGTGTAGATTTTTATAAATTATAAATTTTAATAATAACATAGACGGCTTACATCTGACTGGACACTAGTCAGATGTAACGACGACGACGTCCCGTGACGGATATTACTTTTTACTAAAGGTAATCCTTTAGAACTCTAGAAAACTCTAGATGGGACGATCTCTGTGCGGTGGCCACAGTTGGCTGAGGGTCCACATCCACCCCACAATGGTTCAAGCCTTGTCGTGGTAGTGGGGCTCAGTAGCCTAAGGTGAACCCAGTACCTTGGGCGAAGCCAATTGAACTGAGGGAGGAAGGAAGGGATAAAAGATCAGGAGGTGACTCCCAACAATGAGCGAGGATGGGACTCACCCCACTGCACTGTCCTAACGTTAGGAGGGGTTGTCCTGTGATGCGGGACAACCCCTCTGTGGAGGTCGCGTCGGAGCCCTGGGGACTGACTAGCCGTCGAGGTGCCCTGTTGCTCAACAGATCCGGGGCACCTCACCAAAGGCGGCATTGGTGGCACTCGCAGGGTTTTAGTGAATAGAACTGCGTCCACATTATCATCTTTTGGGTGCAGCGAGTCCCACATACCCACCTGGGGATTGCCACCTTCCCCACGGGATTCCTAAGGTATTTCCCGGCCCACTTTTTTAATATCTATACTTATAATAAAACTGTAGAAGTGTAAATTCTGTACATAAAAAATAATTTAAAAATACATACCCTGGGTTACTAGATCGATACCCAACCCAAAAATATTTTTAACAAAAATTTTTGTCTGTCTGTTTGTTTGTTCAATCACGCAAAAACTATCGGTTCGATTACGATGAAACTTGGTATAATTATAGTTTACTATCCGGGGCACCACACTAGGTACTTTTTATCCCGGAAAAGTATACATATAAAAACCAACTTAATTTTGCGGTTCGATACCTAGACATGATTACTGTACCAACATCTATACTAATATTATAAAGCTGAAGAGTTTGTTTGTTTGTTTGAACGCGCTAATCTCAGGAACTACTGGTCCGATTTGAAAAATTCTTTCAGTGTTAGACAGCCCATTTATCGAGGAAGGCTATAGGCTATATAACATCACGCTGTGACTGTATCTATATATGTAAATATATTATCAGTTTTTGAAATAATTCCAGCAACATGGTATCGTTAAATATTTTAATAATAATTATTTTTATTTTTGTCTATGGCTTATTAATGTTGTCCATTCCTTTGCTCTTTGTGTGACTTCACTAAACTACACTATGACTTTATTTATCGGTGGCCGGAAGTTCGCCATATTTGTTTACCATTTTGGACACTTCTAAATGTTTATGCTTCTAATACATACCAAAAATTAAAAAGTACTATTTTTTTATTTATGGAGTTTTTTTCTAAAAATAATTATTGATAAATAATAAAGACATAAATATGAAATAATTTTATTTATGTTCATGTCTAAATATTATTTGTTTTTTTTTTTTAAAGTATACCACAAAAAAAGTTACATTTTGAATAACATATTGGGATAACTCACACACGGCCATCTGAACCCAAACTAGGTAGAGCCTGTTCTTATGGTAACCAGACAACTGACAAATACTTATATGTTTCTAAATACATACATATTATAGATATATTACACCCAGACAGAACAAATGATCATGCTCATCACACAAACATTTGTCCTGGGTGGAAAACGAACTCACAACCTTCTGGTTTAGGGGTCAGGGTCACTAACCACCTTTTTTTTTTTTTTTTTTTTCGCCGGTAGATACTCTTAGGCATCCCGCTGGGGAGGGGGATTCCCCTGGCGGGTATGGGGGACTCGCTGCGCCCGAGAGATGGTAAGGTGGACGCAGCTCTAAAACCCGGCGGTGTTCTCCTTGTCATGCGGGAACTATGGTCGTCCGCACCAGCGACGGTGTGCCTGGAGGCACTCTCCTCTGGAGGCAGGGTGGTGGCGTCCCCTCCTCCTACTCCACTTAAGGCACCCTGAACACATAAGGATGCCTTATAACCCGGACCTAACGCGCGCGCGGTGGATCCCCCGATCCACAGTGCAAAGTCCTCTCACGGCGGTACGACCTCCTGTCGCCGCCGCGCTCTCCTGCGGGAAGAGGCGCCAGTGCGCTCCCTCTCCCGCTCCGCCTCCTCCTTCTGCGGCATCACTACCTCGCAGAAGGAGAGAACCGCCTGCCATGCTCTCTCACTGCCGGTCATCGCTCGGATGACCGCAGGGAGCGACAGGTCTGCGCCGACCTCAACAATGAGGGACGCCCGTCACTAACCACTAGACCAACAGGCCAGTCAAATATGACCCACATGCACAGCAATTTTCAGAGATATTTTTAAAAATAAGTGTCGGAACTTATCCACATGATGAAGGGAAAGTGGTTTTAAATGATGTTATACTGATTAGTACGAGCAAGAGCTAATATTTTCAGTGTTCGGCGACTTAAGTAATATTATAACATCAGAACAATAATATTATAACATCAAAACAATAATATTATAACATCAGAACAATAATTGGTTATAAAAAGTCTATTTTAGCTCGAAAAGCATGTGCAATATATAGTGAAATACTATCGCGTATTCAAGGAGAAAGTCGAGAGTATATCTCTATCAATAGAATAACCGGTGGGAGGTAAGCGCTGTGCCGCGCTCCCGGCTGCATGGGTACCACCATCTTGCTTGTTTCTCCCGTGAAACAGCTTTGCTGTGTTTCGGAGAGAAGGGCAAGACAGGCAGTGTATTTACTGGCACCGAGACTTAACATCTTATGTCTCAGGATAGGCAACACATAAATAAGTTGCCTGGGCTCGTTCCAGCTATACTAGTTTATGTTCATGGGCGACGTTGACCACTTACCATCAGGTGGTACGTTTGCCAGTTTGCCTATGCAACTAACATTAAAAAAAAAAAAAAAAAAAAAAAAAAGTATGATGGATCAAGTAGAATCCACTAACTATCCGAGAATTTTTTAATTCACTAAATGTTCCTGGACTTTCCTCACATACAATCAAGTTAAAAATCTGTGTTCCTATAATTCTTCTTCGCAATTTAAGCCCTCCTAAACCTGATATAATTGAGGCAGAAATTTTAACCGGTTGTGTTGCTGGTGATAGTGTTTTTATTCCTAGAATTCCTTTGATTCCGAACAATTTCCTATTTCAATTTAAGAGAGTAGGTACAGTTCTCAGTACTTATGTTACGCTATGACTGTGTATGATATCTTCGCGTGAGTTGTTTTTCACATGGTCAACTTTACGTCGCTCTTTCCCGTGTGTTCATATTCCGGATGGGCTCACTGACAATGTTGTATAATACGCTGAAGCTCTCAATTAATGTCCTGTAGTGACTGGTCTGTCGTCCCTGTCACGATTATATTTGTAAGCTATTATTTCTCATAAGAATTTACAATTCACTTAAAATGAGATACAATATTTTTATACATTTACAAAACAGTTTTAACATCTGGGCCGTTGGATATAGAAGGCTTTCTTAATTACTTTAGTGAGGATATAATATGATTTTTAGTGTAGTTTTAAATGTATGTAATGTATTTATGTTTGTATCTTCGGGACCTTGCCTAAAGGGACTCCTTTTTATTAATATACTTAAGTTATTATTTTATATTTTTTAAGGTTTTTAGTTTTAGGTTCTTTGTAATTCATAGCAAATATGTTTTTAATAAAAATAAAACGATAAAAAGTACATAAATGTTTTAAATATTTTTTAACTATCATATATAGCTTAGCACATATAGCTACGAGGGCGGCACTGAAAATTTCGGGAATCAAGGAAGTGACACAACATTACTATTTAAAAATGTATTTATTACTTTTCGAAGTATTCTCCGCGAAATTTTACACATTTTTTCATACATGAAACCAATCATTGAAGCAACCATTCCATTCGGAAGTTGGGGTCTTCAAAATGGCCGTTTTGTAGGCGTCCACAGCTTCTTTAGGTGATGAAAATCTTTGACCATGCAATTTATTCTTTATTTTAGGGAAAGTATAGAAATCATTAGAGCTTAGTTCGGGGCTGTACGGCGAATGGTCTAATAATTCTATGTTTTCTTGCTCTAAAAACTCTTTTATTCTGTGCGCGGTGTTAGAACTCGCATTGTCGTGATGGAGGATGATGCGGCGGTTGCAGTTCTCTTTACGGAGTTCAGAAACGACCTGTGGCAAACAAATGCTAGCATACCATTCTGCATTAACCGTTCTTTGTCCCTCAAGAGGAATAGTCGCAACATGGCCGGTTTTGGAGACAAACGTGGCCACCATTTTTTTGCAACACTCCGTGAACGAACAATTTTTGTTGGCGTTTTCGAACAGCCAAACTCGTGACTGGTTTTTTGTTTCGGGTTCGTACGCATATATCCAGGATTCCTCACCTGATACGATGTTGTATACAGCATTTGAGGATCCTGCGTGGAATCTTTCGAGAGTTCTGACGCACCAAGAAACGCGAGCCGCTTTTTGCTCTTCACAGAGCAAATGCGGTATCCATCGGGAAAACAACTTTTTTACACCGAATTGTTCATGCAAGATTATTTGTATTTGACTCATGCCAATGTCTAAAGTTGCTTGAATTTCGCGGTATGTCACATGTCGATCTTCCTCAATCAGCTTACGCACAGCATCAACGTTTTCTTGGATGACTGCAGTTTTTGGACGACCTTGATGGGGATCATCACTGAGCTTGACACGTCCACGTTGAAATTCAGCAAACCAGCGATAAATTGTGGTTTTGGATGGGGCTTCATCACCAAATGCTAAAATCATCCGGTCAACACACTGTTTTTGTGTTAAACCACTTCGAAAGTCATAATAAATCATCGCTCTAGAATTTTCTCGAGTCAATTCCATTTTGTGACAAGACCGAGAATCTTTTTTTAAATAAATAAATGGTATTCGATTTTTAAAACCAAGGAGTTTTCAATTAAAAAGATTTTGATATGACAAGAACAGTGGAAATATTCCATTCCCGATACTTTTAGTGCAGCCTATGTATATAAAGTTAGCGTCGCTATCGGTAATCCTGCTACTTTTTTGTTGACCGTCTCGGCTATGAGACATAAACTAATCGTGAGCAAAGCCGCGGGCGCATATGCTATAAAAAGAAACTAGGTACTATTAACTTATTATCAGGCCTTTAGAGTAAGTTATCAAAATCCTATTATTGTAATACAGCTCTTCACACAAAAAAAAACTCATTGTTGAGTTTCGTAATCTACGCGGACGAAGTCGCGGGCACAGCTAGTTAATAAGAAGGAAAAAATAGAAATTGAGGATAAGACGCTTTTGGCTCTACCTGACTCACTCACCGAAACATAAGTTTTATGATACTTTCAAGTAGCTTTTATCGAATAAGTGACGCCCACGCCGGCTCCGGGCTTAGAAGTTGTCTTTATAATACTTATGCTCCGTACATTAAAATTATTTTTGATATAGAAAAATTACAAGTCTTTTAGTTATTTACTTCCAAGTGGTAAACGCATTTGTATTGCTCTGGCCAGATTTTATTGCGATTTATTTAGATTTTACAAGCCCGATGTTTCAGAAATTTTACAACAACCATAGTCACGGGAGGAATGAGAACTCCTGGATGGTTCAAGCCCTATCGTGGCGGTGGGGTTCAGTCGCCTTAGGTGAATCCAGCACCTCGGGTGAAGCAAATTGAACCGTGTGAGTTTCTCTTTGTACCCCTCTTATAAGAAGAGGGAACAAAGGGCGAGAATGGGAACCTCACCCCATTGTACTGTCTCGACGTTGGGAGTTCTCTCTAGTTCTCTCCTCTAAGTAGATGGCGCGGTCCCTTGAGGAACTGACTGGCCGTCTTAGTGCCCTGTTGCTCAACAGATCCGGGGCACCTAAACAGAGGCGGCATTGGTGGCACTCGCTGGATTTTAGGGGGTAGAACTGCATCCACCTTACCATCTTTCGAACGCAGCGAGTCCCACATACCCGGATTCCCCCCTCCCTCGCGGGATGTCTAAGAAAAAAAAGTAGCGTAGTAGATAGAAGTGTAGTAAAAGTTAATGATAATAGCAAAGGTCTCATTGCTATTATCATCTACCTGATCCCAATCCACCCACGACTGAGTAATAACTTCTACTATTTTATGGTTCACAGTAAATAGTGGAACCGTGTCGCGCGAAACTCGTGCTTATTCGATTATCCATTTTAAAAGTTCAGGAAGACGTGAGAGGAGGAGGGAGCTGTAAACGCTAAATTTAGTTTATAGTTTAGTACTTGAGTTAGTCGGAAAATAGTTATAAAGAAACAAGGTCGTTATAGCGAAGTTAGGAGAATTTTACACTGTGGTAATCTCGTAACAATGTGTGACATTGCGGCAACTTAATGATGAATTTATATGTAGAATGTAATGGCCCTAATAATAATAAAAAAAATATCTTATAATAATTATTATTATTATAATAATTGTAATAATATAATATAAACTAATAATAATTATAATTCATCATAGAAATGTCTGATTTAGCGTGTTTAAAAAACTTTACTTTCAATAAGAACATTTTCCACGAGATATAATTAATACATCTTTAACCACTACGCCTTTTGCAAAACCGACTTATGTCCGCATCTCCTTGCTAACTCCATAACAACAAATAAAATAAAAAACTTGAGTGATAATCGCGACTCTCTCAGTTCTCGTAAAGCGCTAAGCAAATTAGTCAAAGCGCGGAATTAGCGTCGCTCGGATAGTGCTCGTTCAGACAGACAGCGATCGATTAAAAAAGGTTATGTACAAGTTAGCTCACTTTGGCAAGGACATATATTCTTATTTTCTGAATCTACAGGATACCGATATCACTTATAATACTCATATGTACAATACAAAGTTTTAAGTTACTGTATTTTTCATTGAAACCGTAATTTTTCATTGAAATCCACTGAGCCGGTTCGGGACTTATTCAAGACAAACTTTCAGACAGAAAGGCATAATTCCAAAATCAGTTTATCATTTCTTCACTTCCAATCTTTTCCCTCAATTCTAAGTGCCGTGAACTTCCTTTTCAATAATTCTTATGATGTTTCACCATCTCTTCCAATTCTGGATAAATATATGTAGATTCTAAATAAATATGTTTTCACTTTCAATATATCAAATTTCCCAATTTTTTTTAATCTTAATTTTGCGAAAAGGTATGTATGTGTGCTTCTGTGCAAATAAAAATTGACTGATTTTATTTCCAACCTGTTTCAATAAAAGAGCTCATTTTGCTCAATGTGTATAAAACGCAATAAATAGAAAAAAAAAACAAAAGAATTAGGTATGTTACAATAATAATATAGTTATAATAAACCTCAAAATATTCGCATTCACGCATTCTGTGAACAGTATTCTATATTACGAAAATTATTTAAAACGGGATATTGGACACCTCTAATGCCGTCAACATCTACCCGCATACTTCAGTCTCGTGAACAAGACATTCGTAGATAATGTCGAAATATCGAGATCCGCAAAATAAAAATGAAAAACATGGTAAATATCCCGTTTTAAATAATTTTCGTAATGAAAATAACCATGTTAACCTTAAAATCAGTATTCTATATTACGTGTATATGTATGAGTATATAATGTTGTCATATGAATATGTATATGTCATAAGGAATCGAGGAAAAAAACGCCCGCGTTATGTCTGTGTGATCCCTAACAATAGATCCGTGGCTACGGAAAATTTCGTCCTGTTGTTTTTGTTATAAATAAACCTCTATTAAGTTTTGAAGTGTTATTGAGTTTAAGAGACGTTTGCTTTCTGCCGCGAATTTGTTCACGAATACTCGGTTTGTATCAGGCTTACATACAAATTGTTTATATTGTGCTAATACTTTTGCAATTTGTTCATCATGAACATTGTGAATGAGGGAAACCTGCAAGCTTAGAATATACATAATATATAGAGCGCGCGTCACTAAGTATGAACTGTAAGCACAGGTATGAACATAGACAAGACCATTGTCTTGGAAACGTTCAATCAGTGTCAAAACAACACGCGCTTTTCATCATATTTGTTTTTATGTTAAAATGGTGAAATATGAAGTGCCAATTTGTAAAAATGATTCCTGGAAACAAAATAAAAGAAAGGAACAACCTTTCTGTTTGGCGTTTATTTTTTTATTTTTTTTCGAATTGTCTAAGCTAATGGCCTATTGGCCCTAATGCGACATCGGTTTGGTGCTGAACCAGCTGGCTCACCTATTGATTTTTATATGAAGGGGAGTCGCCCCCCGCCAACCGTGGAGTCTTCGACCACACGGCAATGGCGTTTATTGAGGGATGCTTATGTTTATCAGTGATGTTAATGATCATGAATGTTCTAATTTAAAATATAGATTTTTTTAAATGCATTACGCATGGAACGTCACTCTCACAGCGCTTTACTATAGATAAATATGTATATAACGCATCTGCTTACGATCGGCACAATGAGGCGGCGTGACAGTAGCACTCTTTATATAATATTTACTCTGAGCCTGAAAGCCTGATAAGATTAAAAGTATTTGAAGGTGTGTACAGTTCACTACCGCGTAGCGCACTACTTGTCCAAGTACTGCGCTAAAGTGAAATATGGTCTACCTTACTCGCCAGATTTCGAAGAGACCCGTGCTCAGCAGTGGAACATATTATAACCGTCGATGATGATGCTGATGACTTGAAGTTTTGGTTAACGTAGAGTAATTGTTTATAAATATGTATGTATACATATTACTTGTTGCTTCACTTACATTAATTTGGTCTTGGTTCCACCGATCTATGGTTAGGTGATCAAAAATCTATCTAGTCTCAGACTTTTCCAACTAGCGTTTTCACATCAGTAAGTTCATAAACGAGAAATTTGTAACACGAGATTTGGCTCGCTATACTTAGATGTCTCTAGATTTTTTTTATTAATTCGTTAATCTCTGAAATGACCAGAATCTGGAACATGCATTTTATATTCTAATTATTATTAAAAGCAAGTTTATTAATTTCACAATTAGATCCAGTATTAATGAGATAATAGAGAAAAAACAGAGCATAAGTTTTAAGTTGTTAGCGCAGTTAAAGATAGCCGGGTTCCACTGGGATCCTCCGGGAACGGCATTAGTAAACCGAATTAGAAGCGACATTTGAGATATTTACATTTCGAGTGCCTCGCGTTCGTAGTCTAAGAGACAGGGGCATTATGTTACTTTACCAGTAATTATGAATTGAGAATGGGTAGTTTATTTTGATTTTTACACCTTTGATTCAGGTATATACACCTACACCACACTTAACTAGATTTTAAATTAATTCTCCACACAAAAGAAGAAACAAATTCAAACAAACACATTTTTTTGTTATATCAAATACTAAAGAATATATTCTACACTAGCTGTTGCCTGCAGCTTCGCCCGCGTTACTCAACTTCTATATGTCACAGCGTGATGTTATATAGCCTATAGCCTTCTTCGATAAATGGGCCGTCTAACACTGAAAGAATTTTTCAAATCGGACCAGTAGTTCCTGAGATTAGAGCATTCAAAAAACAAACAAACTCTTCAGCTTTATAATATTAGTATAGATTTACTTAATAAACATCAAATACATTTCTATTACACTTAATGATATAAACATTATTAATTTTAAGCTAACATTATTATTCTGTACATACATTATCTTCCGTCCGGTATCTCTTCAACTACAAGTGACATCTCGCTTAAGATTCACACGAAATGCTTAAGTTTAATTTTATCAAGAGCGTAAGTTCAAAACAGCGCTGTTGTGAATAAATAGTCGTGCTGTCTGCTGTCGACCCCACGTAACCTAACATCTGCTTTGATTATACCATCTTGTTTAGAATGTGGTGCTTTATCATCTTCTATATCATGATCATCATCATCAACACCATGATATATCAAATCATCATTATCAGAATTATCATCATTGTTATAATTATAAACATTGTTACCCTTATCCATGATGCGCTCCCCATAAACAATCAAGCTGTTTATGCGGAGCGCGTAAAGGCACAATCTTAACATACTTTACTTACTAAACAGCTTTTTAGAAGTACAGGACAGGCAGTGTAATTATCGCTGAGGTGTCCCTATTGCCAGCAGATCCAGGACCCTCAAAAAGCGGCTGAAAGTAATCGCAGGTATTTTAGTTTGGGTAGTGCCATACATGGTCAAGGAACCTTACCTGAGGTCACCTGGATACATACGAAATGCATTGCAATGCAAAAAAAAGGTAGTGTTATTACTGGGGCCAAGACCTAGCATCAGAGTTTTTGGTTACAATGTACTGTTAGGAACAACAAAGGAACAAAAAATCAGATTCCAAACATTATTTTCACTTGATAGCACACACGCCATAGGGTATTTCTTAGATTATAATTATAAAACATCAGTGTAAATTTATCCAAAATCACGCTTCAGAGTTTAAGTGACATTATTGCAAGGAAGCTTTAATGATTACACCAGAGTTACGCCATCTAAATATTTGCACACTCGACGCCACATGCCATGAACGTCTGTCTCCCTGTCTCCGCATCCTCTCAGCAACATAAACACCATCTGTCGGACAATCATTACGTGTAGAGTTTAGTAATTAAACTGAGTATTCGAATTTACAAAAAAAGTTTTTGAGTTTTTTTGAGTTTTTTATGATAGTTAAATAGGAAAACGAGCAGATGAGCCATATGATGGTATGTGGTCAGCGTCGCTCATAAACATGCTTACACCGGGGAAACAGACAAGCAGTTTACGTCATAAGGTTGATAATGGTGCTGATAGGAGTAAGTTAAAACCCTATCTATTGTAGATCTCAGGGGTAAACCAAAACAAAGACGGTAATTATATCCTTTGTATTAAGTTAAATGAAAAGCTTTGAGGTAAGCACTGAGGTAATCGCATAACTAAACAACTTGAGGGTATGTTTAGCTCACAAAAGACGCAGTGAAAATTTCCTCACATCTACATGAACACTTGATGCAGAAAAGAGAAAAAGAAAATTACAAAACGCCGAAGCATAATATATTGTTGTAAACTAACGCGATCACTTTTTATATTTAAATAAATATTGTTTCGGGTGCTTACCGCGTTTATGGTTTTGTTGAGTCTCGATATTTCGACAATATTTCAATCGCAATGATTACGGGGAGACTGATCGAGTGTACAAAAATTGTCTCAGAATTTTCTGATTCCAACCAAATAAATTTAAGACAATTTGTGTACACACGTTCGATAAAACTGCAGAAACTGCGCAGCCAAATCCTTACGATATATCGTTGACGTGTGTGTCGAACATTAAGTCATTACATAAATTATAGTATTAGATCCTGCTTCACTTGAAACACGTCCACCGAATTTACATGTTTATACGTATTCTGTGAAGATGACACTATCCGATTATATCCAGAGATAGCCGCTCGTAAATCCCAAATCCTGGAATGGTTCCAGATCGCCCGTCCCTCTACCGTAAAACTATACGTTTTTATCTAAACATTTCCAATATGAGGGAATTTAAAAAATAAAATAAATTAAATATTAATATTTTTAAATTTTGTTTTCTAATTTTTACGGGAATTTCACTCATTATAATGAAATTTTACAGATTTTCTCCCGGTTTATTAAGTTTTTTACTTGTCTGATATTTCGGATACTTTACAGAAACCATGGTTACGGTAAGACCGGTGTTAGACGTCTTAACGTCACAAAGTTATTCGAAACCACCCTATGATACATCAATATTTTAAGTAGCCCTGTCTACGCAGAAAGTGCTAACTGAGTATATCTAACTTAATCTTTGGCATTTTATGCTTGTTTTTGATTTAATTATTTTAATAATTGGATCCTAAGCAGGTGGTAAGAGCTATCTATAATCTTCTCTATTGAAATTAGGATGTTTTTTTTAATTTCAATAGCCTCACAGATCACCCTTGGCTGGAATCTGTGCTCTTTTGCGAGGATCTTTGGTTTATCAAATCTAATATAACGGCAAGCTTTATCTAGACTATGTTCACAGATTGCGGACTAAGAGTGGTGAAGGTGTTTTAAGGCAACTAACTATATTATATTTTTTTAACGCGAGTTTTAATTGATCTTTTGATTTGGCTAATATAAGGAGGACCACAGTCACAATCAAGCTCGTATACTTCTGCATCTTGTAAGGGTTGGCGGACCAATCAGCGCCACATTCCTGAATCACGCTATCGAAGTTCCACAGCTCGTCGCTATACATACAACAGCTAAATTGATAGTAAGTGGCCTTCGCCCTGACCGAGCATACCATCTCGCTTGATCGGAAATCTCCCTTTGTGGCTCACACCTACACCCCACATTGGTGACCCTCGACTAGAAAACGTCTCCTTCTGGATATTCATTATCATCACTCCCCCACCCCTCCGCACCACGCTAGCCAGCTTCAGCCTCTTCGGGTACCTCGACCAACTAGCTCAACGCACGGCGGCCCTGGTCCAACCCTTATCGGCTTCAACGGGCATTCTCACTACACGACCGGTCACAAGCAGAGCACATCTCTCCTGGTCAGCACGTAGCATCGGCCCCGCACGGCAGCACTCCGACTCACTGGAGCCCGTGCAGCAGCAGCACAGTTCCGACTCACTGGGACTCTCTGGCACTGGCGAATCAAGCAAGAAGACTCAAGATTCGACCTCCGGTCTTCGGAGGGGAGTGATGTGGCGGACCAATCAGCGCCACATTACTGAATCACGCTATCGAAGTTCCACATCTCGTCGCTATACATACATACAACAGCTGAATTGATAGCAAGTGGACTTCGGCCTGGCTGAGCATACTATCTCGCTCGGAGATCTCCCTTTGGGGCTCATACCTATATCCCATAGGTACATGACACTTGACAGATGGAAAAATTGACCTATCTTTTACGGCGAGTTGAAATAAGTTTTTATAAAAGCTCGCTTTAGGATGAAGCCAATCTTGGTTTGGAAAATTGACTGGTTTCATACGTTCACTGTGACGGAGACGCGGTACCCGAAGCTTGTTGTCATACAGTACTTGCTTGACATGTTGAAGTTTGGTCTCCAAGTTTTGTTTATCACAGTTCAGCAGTGGACGGATAGAGGCCGATGATGATGATGATGATGATGATGAAGGTTGCTTTTCTGCTAAGATTTCATCGATTAGTATATTTATAATAAGAAATTCTAAAAAGAGAGGAAAGGGAATCCAACAATGTCCTAATTAAATAAAAAAGCAAAGTACGCAAAATACAATATGATTAACTAACTAAAACTCTACTAAAATTTTTGCATGACAAAGTCAAATTTTCGTGGTCAAATATTCACATTTATAACATTTAAGATCAATGATTCTTATAGACAGAATAAAGCATTTTTTCTTTATATTCTATCCTTGAACAAACTTTTTTCTATGTATCATTTGAATAACCACCCAGGCGAATCATAGTTATATGTTTTTTTGTATAAATTATTATAGCAAAATATTTTCGAAGTAAGTTCCCAGCATCCGGTATTTCCACACACATCCTGCTAAGTCTCGTAAATTATTTTATTATAGACATATATTTTATCATGATTCCTTATATATTGCTAATAAAGCATATTATTTTTTACTTGTTTTCTTTTTTCTTATAGCTTGTTTGTAGACAGAACCAAAAGGGCAACTACTCTTTAATTTCGTTTCAGAGTGATAATGATGTTGTAGAGAGGTTCAACCAATCAGATGAAGAAACAAAAGTATTAGTCGATCATAAAAAAGTGAATTGTTCTCAGTACAAAAGCTTAAATAAATTAAGAAAATAATATAAAACAAAACAGTCAATTTCCTTTTATTAAAAGAAAGAAAAAGAAAACACTTATATTATAAGTGTTTATCGGTATGAGTACAGTGATTGTTATAATGAGTGAAATTCGTGCAAACATTAGAAAACAATATACAGTGATTGTGTTCACTATACAATCGATACAGTGAGTGACGGAGTTTCAGTGATTTAGTTTTTTTTAATATTGACCTTATTGCTCTTACTAGACAAGAGCAATAAGGTCAATATTAAAAAAAAACACGTCACCACTATCACTAACAATCATATTTATTAATTAAGAAATAATCATATTACAGTTATTAATAAGTACGCCAATCAGATACTAAAGTCTAGTTCGTTTCAGAACTTTTTTAAACTATAAATTGCAAAATATTGCTATTTTCGAAAACTAATTCAAGTTAAAGAATAGTATCAATATATCTCAGAAGACACTTTGAAACTTCTTTCCAATTACAAGGAAAACAACTTTATGGTTGAAACTATAACAAAAGTTAATTAATAACAACAATATTGAAAAGTTACGCAGTAAAGTGGACATTAAAAATACATTCGTTAGAACAAAGAATGGCTCCTCTTATCTTTACAGCGGAACTTGTGCCTCCATCAACGTTCGCTAACAACTGCAACAACTTAATACTGCATGGAGTTTTGAAGCGTATTTCGATAAATTGAACTTGGACATACTTCACTGTAGATCCCGTTCCCGTACGAATTTCGGGATGAAAATGATAGGAAACATTTCTATAAAAATATGAAATGCTGTGAAAAATTTACAAGTAAATCTATTAAGTACTTTTTGAGTTTCGAGGCCACAAACCTATAGAAGCTGAATTTTATCGAGTAGCTGTAAGGGTGAGAATGGTTTGCAGGTTTTGCGTTTGAATAACAAAATATAGTTGTTTACATTTAGGTGCAAGTTCCTCAGTACACTTGTTATTACAAATGTCCTATAGGCTATCGTGGTTATGGGTTCACTAGTTTGTGCCCCTGGATTTGCTTGTATGGATTTAGATTTTTATCACCATGGTTCGAGACATTTAACTAATAAGCGCCTTAACAAGCCAATAATAGATTTTTCCATATGCCCTATTACTAGGATAAAAGTATCCTAGGTATTGTGTCTGATGGCGTCCCATGGCCCTGTCCAATGGCAGAAAGGACGAACATCTTTGGGTTTTCGTGGGTACGAGTCCCACATAACCACCGGATCCCCCCGGGCCTGGTGGTATGTAAAAGACATTTCCCAACGTTAAAAAAAGGTCTTGATGGATAAGAACGTTGGTTTTATAGAGGACTACGTAAACTTTTTATGTTAGTTGGATAGCGAACGGGCAGATGAGCCACACGGTAAGTGGTTAACGTCGCCCATAAACGTAATACAAATAAGTTATACTCAGTAAGATGAAATACATTAATGATTAGTTAATGCAATAATGAAATATGTTCAGTTTTTTGTAAGATTCAAATACACGTTATTCCTAACAATAACTAAGATGATTTAAGTATATTCGTCGACAATTTTAAGTTTTTTGTATCATTAAGTTGTATGTATAATCATTAAATGTTTGATTTTATTACTGTATGTATTATTTTTTATAACATTGTAGATAGATGAGTTAAAAAATCGGCCAAGTGCTAGTCGGACTCGCGCACGAAGGGTTCCGTACATAGTATACAACATTAGACACTTTAACAAAAATATGGTTTATGTAAAGGTAAATTGCGGTTTACGATTTATGACGTATTAAAAAAATTATAGTTTAAAAAAAAACTAAAAAACACGCTTTAATAGCAAACCGAACTATAAATTTGAAAATAATTTTTAATAGAAGAATTAAATGGGTTAACAAAATAAATAAATGATATTACTTATTGTAAAAAAGCGTGAGGTGCTCGATATTCATTGTTAAAAATATTTCATCGGTATCTATTTTTAAAAGTAAAGTTAGTATAAAAACTTAGTTACAAGCACCACGCTTTTTTACAATAAGTAATATCAATTATTTATTTTGTTAACCCATTTAATTCTTCTATTAAAAATTATTTTCAAATTTATAGTTCGGTTTGCTATTAAAGCGTGTTTTTTAGTTTTTTTTTTAAACTATAATTTATTTTTTACTTTTTGGTGTCAATTTTTTTTTAAAGATTTTATTAATTTAAAGTACTCAACTAATGGCAATCACTTTAGAAATGAGTGAGAGACTAAAAACAACACAAGTGATGTGTTGCGCGCCTTATGCCTTCCTTGCATGTGCTATCCTGATTATCCTGATCAGGATATTGGAATAATTTTATCAAATTATTGTATTGTCATCGGTCCTCGATAAATCTACAAAGTTTGAATAAAATCTGGCCGTTTAAAGTGGGTCAAAATCGCACCCAAAGAAGTCGGTTACAAACAAACATACAAACATACAGGTGAAGCTAATAAAAAGCGTGTAAAAACTACTTACTATATCTCGCTCAAACCAATTTTCGGTGGAAGTTTTTATGGTAATATACATCATATATTTTTTTTAGGTTTATCATTCTCTTATTTTAGAAGTTAAAGTTCGCGCAAACTATTCAGTTAATAAAAAAATTGTACTAGAAACCTCAATATCATTTTTAAAGACCTATCCATAGATACCCCACGCGTATTGGTTGATGAATAAAAATATTTTGAGTTTCAGTTATAAATATATACAGTTATATTATCAGTTATAATACATTTTGGGGGTCCCCTAAAATTTATTGTTCTTTTTCTACTTTTGTGTCAAAATCTTAATGCAGTTCACAGAATACATCTACTTACCAAGTTTCAACAAAAGTGGCTGTGACATACGGACGGACGGACAGACAGACAGACAGATAGATGTGGCGAATCTATAAGGGTTCCGTTTTTGCCATTTGGCTACGGAACCCTAATAAGAGTTTGTTGCGCTACTTCACTTTCTTCCTAACACTAGGAAATCTTACGGTGCAGGACTGTCTTCAAGTGAAAGATATTCAAAATTACTTTTAATTAAGGACTATTGACGCGTCTTGACAAATGACGACGAAATCGACTCAAATGCCGTGACTGAAATAGCCAAAAAGCCTCAAGATCTTAGTTAATCAAATGAAGGTTCAGAGCCCTAGTGGATGAGCTCGAACTGGTCATAATCATACTTGTGACTTCATATACTGACATCTGGAGTACGTTCTTTACTTTTGATAGATAGATAAGGATACTTCATTGAGTTTGTCTGGTTTCTGCACGGTTCAATAACATTGAGTTCTCAAAGTATCTGTACGTTATCTTGGAATTGAAAATCGTTTGAAAATCGACTTTACTTTTATAATGTAATTCAAGAATTTATTTTACTTAAGTTAAGCTTTATTTCTGGAATCATCATTTCTGGATTCGGGAATCATCACCAACAATGATGATGGGACGAGACGATGACAATTAGAACAGCGGTAGTGAAGTCTGAAAAGGTTTCAATCCATTGTATTCAAGGAATTCAAGGAATCTATACTTTAAGGGTGCCAACACTACACTACTGGCACTCAATTGTCTGCCTATCTTTTTGCCACATAGCTGTATCGGTTAAACTGTTAAAGACAGTTGAAATTTGCTCAAAGCAGCAAATTATAAATATTAAATAAAGTTAGAAATCAATTAAAATATCGTATCGAAAAAACGAGAAGACGGTCTAAGCCCAAACTATGCGGGACGACCTTAGAGTATACATAATATATATATTTTTTTTTTTTCGGATGAATCTATGCTAATGGCCCGAAGGCCCTAATGCTTCAACGGATTAGTGTGAGCCCATTCGGCTCACTTTTGATTTGGGGGTTGCCCCCCGCCTACCGTGCAGTCTGCGACCACACGGCCTCCTGGTGTCGCTTGTGACATAATATATAGCGCGCGTCGCTAAGTATGAACTGTAAGCGCAGCTATGATCATAGACAAGATCATTGTCTTGGAAAAGTTTAATCGGTGTCAAAACAACAAGCGCTTTTCATTAAATTTGTTTTTATGTTAAAATTGTGAAATATGAAGTGCCAATCTGTACGAATGATTCCTGGAAGCAAAATAATAGAAAGCAATAACATTTCTGTCTTGGCGTTTATTGAAGAGTGCCTGTGTTCGGCAGTGGATGGATGAGAGGCTGATGGTGATGATGATGAATGTCCTAATTTAAAATAAGGATATTTTTAATGCATCACGTATGGAAGGTCACCCTCACAGCACTTTACCATAGATAAATATCTATATAACGCATCTACTTACGATCGGCACAATGAAGCGGCGTGACAGTAGCACTCTATATATTATGTATACTCTAAGGGGACGAATTTATATAATTGTCAGGCGGTCAAATATGACTTACGGCTTAATTCCAGCGCAGCATTAGTATAAATAGACAAAGAGGTATTCAACGCCTGATTTCATTTACCCATGTCATTTTTGTCAATTAAACTATATATTAATAATGATAATTAAATTAATTTATTATGTCATAATATAATTTTAACTATTATCTGTAAAAAAATAAATAGGGTTGTTTTCGTCTTATAAGTTATCTAGATATCATACTTTAACACTAATATTTTAACTTCTTTAAACATAAATCATGACTTCAAATGTTTGAAATGAAATAGTGTTGATTCGACATAGCGATTATACTATGTACGTACAATGGGATCTCGTAAGTCGCGTATGGTAGGGGGTCGTATCGGTCACGTAGTCATGAAATCTGTCCAACTCGCCCCCAAATCGCTGTGTGACATAGATCACCCCCTGTGTGACAACATTCCACAGAGGTCGACTCTTGACCCACCAGAGCAAACATGATGAACTCCCTATAATATTTAGTGGTTTTGTTAGTTTACGTTGTTCCCAGAATGTTTTGTTCACTTCAATGGCGAATTAATTGCCTTTTTTTTTTTCTTATACCACTCATAATAGAAAATATATAGAAAATTATCTTATACTACTCATGATACATTGTCTTTGTTTTTCTTTAACACTGGGAAATCCCGCGGGAGAGTAGGTCTCCCCACGCGATTCTATTAACTGACTCAACATAACATAACACACGACATTAATCTTTATCTTGTGTCCTTAAACCATGAACAAAAATATTAATAAATACATATTAATGTCATGTAACCGATACAGACACATAATATTCTTCAAGTGCAGATAGCACTTGAAGGGATTCGAACCCGTGACCTTTGCGTGTTGTGTCCAGTCATTTGACCTAGATAAAATTTATAACAATATCATCATCAGCATCATCAGCCCGTTATTGCGCACTGCTGAGCATAGGCCTCCCTTTTTTCTGCCAATCTTCTTTGTCGCTTGCCTGCCTCATCCATGTTTACCCATCACAACAATATACTACAGAATATCCTTTATACATCATTAAAAACTAAAAAATATTGTATATTCATTATAAACTCGCTTGAACAAGTTTCCCAAGGGCGATATTTTTCCCCTGTACATTATTTTCCTAGCCTTATCTTAGGTATAAAGATGATCACTTTTCCAATTTAACATATCTATAAGTTGGCTGCGGTAGCGACTATATCTGCGGTGAAAGATAGACTTAGATATTACGTACTTTAGTTTGAATATATTTGTGTTACTGAGATATGCAAACTGGCAGAAGCATTTGATGGTAAGTGGTACGAATCATACATAATTACAAACGTATGTTGCTATCCCGAGACATAAGATGTTAAGTCTCGGTGCCAGTAATTATTCTGCCTGTCTTGGTGGGTTGGCCAAGATGCCATTATGACCTTTTACATCGATAAATCGATAAATGTCAATTCAAAACATGTATTAGTATTCTAGCGTTTATGATTTTAGAATGGCATCTTGGCCAACCCACCAGGACAGGCAGTATAATTACTTTAACGCCAGTAAATGCTCTGAGGCATCCCGCAGAGTAGTGGGTCTGCCCACGCAGGTATGTGGGACTCGCTGCGCCAGAAAGGTGGTAAGTGGAAGGTGGAAGCAGCTCTACCCACTAAAATCCGGCGAGTGCCAATAATGCCGCCTTTGGTGAGGTACCCCGGATCTAATGGGCAAACAGGGCGACAGCTAGTCAGTTCCCCAAGGGACCGCCGCCATCTCCATAGAGAGGTTGTCCCGCACCACAGAACAACCCCTTCCAACGTACAGTACAATAGGGTGAGCTTCCTATCTTCGTCTCTTGCCTCCTTTGTCCTCTCTTCTTGTAAGAGGGGTATAAAGAGCCCCTTCGGCTCAATTAGCTTCGCCCCAGGTGCTGGGCTCACCCTAGGCTACTGAACCCCAACGTCAAGACTTGAACTATGGTGGGGGTAGAATGGCATTTTGGCTAACCAGTCCTTCTTTTACAGATTCATCGCGGTTAATTTAGATTTTACAAGCCCGACTTTTCGGATACTAACAAGCATGGTCACGGGAGGGCTGCAATTGATTCTTTTTTTTTGTTTAAACAAGCTGATCTCCGAACCAATGAAATTAGAAAAAACTCATTTAAAAGTCAATTTATTGAGATACCTGTAGGCTATCTATTTTAAGGCAGTTAAGTTAGTTAGTTTGTATTTATAAATCCGCGGAAAAGCTCATACCTACACAAAAGCAGTAATTTACAGATTTACCACGCATTGGTAAAAACGGCACTTACATAATCTGGACCTTTTTTGTTGCACAAACCATCCGGATATTAAAAAGGATAAAACCCGGTTATTCGGGACGGTAATAAATGAATAAAATCGCCCGATATCCGTACGTTTAGGTCATGTACGTTTTGTCCGGGTATTGATGGCTCTATCGTCCAGATACGTGTTATTAAAGTATTTTTTGGTGTCCGATGTTGTTTTATAACGCAATATAATATGACTTGGTCTGCTACTATTCTAGCTTCAGAATACACCATGGTTCAAGCCTTGTCGTGGCGGTGGGACTCAGTAGCCTAAGGTGAACCCAGCACCTTGGGCGAAGCCAATTGTACCGAGGGGGCTGCTCTTTGTACCTCTATTATAAGAACAGGTAGGGGAGAATAAGGAATGAGGATGGTAACCTCACCCCATTGCACTGTCCCGATATTGGGAGAGGTTTTTCTGTGGTGCGAGATAACCCCTCTGTGGAGGTGGCGTCGGTCCTTTGGGGGACTGACTCGCCGTCGAAGTGCCCTGTTGCTTAACATATCCAGGGCACCTCACCAAAGATGGCATTTGTGGCACTCGCTGGGTCTTAGTGGGTAGAGCTGCGTCTTCATCTTCCGGGCGTAGCGAGTCACATATACCCGCCTTGGGAGTCTCCCCCTCCCCCGCAGGATGCCTAAGAGCATTTCCCGGCGCAAAAGAAATAAAACAAAGTTACAGAATACCGGTGGGAGGGATTCGATATGCCGCGCTCTCGTCTGCATGGATACAACCATCCTTATTTCTTCCGTCAATTCGGGTTTGCCTGTGTTCCTGAGTGAAGAGCGGGACGGACAGTTAAATTACTGGCACTGAAACAAGTTGCCTGGGCTTTTCCTGGGTGAACCTGTTTATTGTCTATCTATCACTTGTTCCGTGCTCTCGCTTATACGCCCGGCTCAGGCGGAACGTGACACTTTTTCGTGCGTGCAGCCGGCATTCATTGATTTATAAGACGATATTACGTCAAAAATCTTCTGTGCTACCAGGATTAAAAGTGGTCTTGGTTTGATTTGTACTGTCACCAGCTTTAAAAAAGGAGGAAAAGATAAAATAAACTAGCTATTACCGTGACTACATACATGATATTTATACACCGGCTTACCACCAACTAGACAGGATGACGAGGTCCATGTACAGTGGAGTAGCCAACGTTGAAACAGAGTACAGAGAGACCCCACCATGGTTCAGGCCTTGACGTGGCGGTGGGGCTCAGTAGCCTAGGGTGAGCCCAGCACCTTGGGCGAAGCTAATTGAGCCGAGGGGGCTCTTTGTACCCCTCTTATAAGAAGAGGGGACAAACGAGCAGGGGGCGATGGGCGAGGATGGGAACCTCACCCTATTGTACTGTCCCGACGTTGAGAGGGGTAGTTCTGTGGTGCGGGACAACCCCTCTGTGGAGGTGACGTTGGTCCCTTGCGGGCCTGACTAGCCGTCAAGGTGCCCTATTTGTTTACTAGATCCGGGGCACCTCACCAAAGGCGGCATTGGTGGTACTCGAGAGATTGAAAATGATAACAAAGGTATCTCATAGAGTCTCTTATAACATAATTTTAGTCCATCGAACAAAGCAAACAATACAGTTTCATAGAACTAAGCACCAATTTAATAAATTGGAAACATGAATTTCAATATTAAAATATTCTAGCAAACTATTTTTAAACAAAACAATTTTGCGTGATTTCATCCCATCCAACCGAAAAATAAATGTTGTTGTGGTGTTTTTATATAGTGTTAGATAAACGTGGTTCCGTAGTTTGAATTTTATTATACTAGCTACTGCTGGCAGTTTTGCCTGCGTGAATTTAGATTTACAGCTGTATCCGGACTGTTTCTGATTAATTTTGTAGCCTATATAACTTTATGATAACGAAGACAGACTGAAATATTTTTTCGTAGTAGTAGTTTTGAAGATGCGTATTTAAATACCACATCATCATCACCATCATCAGCCCCTATCCGTCCACTGCTGAACATAGGCCTCCCTCAAAGAAATACCTTGTACTCGTGCCTTATAAGACTTCACTGAGTTTGTTTCGCCGATTCTTCTCAGTGCGCTTTAACGGTGGTAGACTTTTGACGCTCAATAAACTACTTTGTGCATTTGATATTATGACTTTTGTTGTGATAGAAGTGATAGACGACTTATATAAAATGTCATCTAAAAAATAGACCCGTACACAATATGTAACATTTATGACAGATATAAAAATGATACATCAGGGGAATATTCACGTTAGGAAATTGAATTTCGCAGGTGGGGGGATGTGAAGTGCTGGCAACATTGTTAGCATACGTGTTACATACAACATACGATAAAGGTTTTTGTTATATTCGAACACCTTTACGTTCATGGCGACGCTTACCACTCAATAATAATAATATCAACCCTTTTATGTCCCACTGCTGGGCACGGGTCTCCTCCTCCAAATCAGGTGAGGAGGGTTTTGGGCCATAGTTCACCGATGCGCTGGCCCATTGGTGAACTTCGCACACCTTCAAAGACTTTTAATCTCAACTGGCATGCAGGTTTCTTCACAATGTTTCCTTCATTGGTGAGTAAAGCGATGGTCTCATGTTCTGATGCACGTAGAAATTAGAATAAACCCATTTCTATGCATCACAGGAGGGTCAAGATCGAACCCGGATCTTCGGCTCTCACTGAAGAGGCCGAGCCCAACCGACAGGGCCATCGTCGCTTACCACTTACCATCAAGTTTCGACTGTCCGTTTACTGGTGCAACTATTATTGAGAAAAATATTATTCAATGTGAATTTATTTAAAATTAGCATTTTCACATTTAAAACTTTTTACATATTTACTATGTTTATATGTACGAGACAATCTTATGAACAAGACAATAAACAAATAAATAATATTTGCAAAAAAGACAATAAATTAAAAAAAGTCAACCAATTCAGAACCTCCTCCTTTTTGAAGTTGGTTAAAAAAGAAACAAATTGATTTACAATTTCAAAGCCAAATAAAAAAGTCGAACACATACAAGATGAGCACGTATTCAAGAGCACGTATTCAACCCCAAAATAAAAATAAGTTAGAATGCGTTTTGGAACATGGGGTCGAATTACCAGACCCCTAGCTCGTGCCATCAATGTGTCTGGACCACAAACGTGCTCGGTCACCGACGCCGCAGAACAGATGAAATTCCGGTGAGAGATTGAATATGTTCTTGTTGGTCTATAGATAGTATTAAAGATTTCTGGTATTTCCATACTTGTATTATCCTTTGATTCAAAAAATAAATATAAGTACTAGTTTTTCCACCCTTACTAGTTTTAGGTAACTAGTTCTGATTCCCCACCGCCGTCCAGGATTCGTCGTCGTCGAGCATCGCAGTAATGACGCCCGGCAAAGACAAGTCCCCTCCGATACTGGTACTGTCACCAGCTTTAAAAAAGGAGGAAAAGAGAAAATAAACTAGCTATTACCCTGACTACATACATGATATTTATACACCGGCTTACCACCAACTAGACAGGATGACGAGGTCCATGTACAGTGGAGTAGCCAACGTTGAAACAGAGTACAGAGAGACCCCACCATGGTTCAGGCCTTGACGTGGCGGTGGGGCTCAGTAGCCTAGGGTGAGCCCAGCACCTTGGGCGAAGCTATTTGAGCCGAGGGGGCTCTTTGTGGCCCTCTTATAAGAAGAGGGGTCAAAAGAGCAGGGGGCGAGGGCGACGGGAACCTCGACGTTGGAATACTGTCCCGACGTTGGAAGAGGTTCTTCTGTAGTGCGGGACAACCCCTCTGTGAAGGTGGCGTCAGTCCCTTAGCGAACTGACTGGCCGTCGAGGTGCCCTGTTTGCTCAACAGATCCGCGGCACCTCACAAAAGGGGGCATTGGTGGCACTCGCCGAGTTTTAGTAGGTAGAGCTGCGTCTACTTACCTTTCGGGCGCAGCGAGTCCCACATCCCCGCGTGGGGAGACCCACTTCCCCGCGTGGGGAGACCCACTTCCCCGCGGAATGCCTCAGAGCATTTCCCAGCATACAAGAAAAAAAAGACAATTTATTTAAGAAAACACTAACTGGCTCCGGCTTAAGACTCTGGAGACTAAGCTTTATTTCTGTAAATTTTCCAAATTTTGCAGCAGATGTAGCTCAACACATAAACAAACAATATACACTAAAATAAACAATTGAGTAAGTTATAAAAATGTCATCATGGCAACGTTAACAAAACAATAATTTATTGCCAGCGTTAAAAACATGGAGAATGTAAGTTTTAAGTGTTGGGGCAACTCAGCGGGTTTTTGGCGGAGTTGAAACTTAGTTATTTCGCGAATCATGTTGCTGCTTGGTCACTCAAACGAGACGTTAGAAAACTGGAGTCCACCAAAACTCTCGAACAATCCACTAACTTATTTCTGTTTCTGTTTTGACAAAGTTACAAATGTCTTTAAACGTTAGTCAAGGAGCATGGATAAAGATACGTAGATACATTGTTTATTGAATGTATGTATTTCTAGGAACGCTTTATGCGTGCTTGTGAACTTTATGATGGCATATTCCTGCTGTCAATCAGTGTACTGCATCTAAAACCTACGATTAACACTAATATATAATATAATAATAATATCAACCCATTTATGTCCCACTGCTGGGCACGGGTCTCCTCCTCGAAATTAGGCGAGGAGGGTGTTGGAACTTCACACACCTTCAAAGACTTAATCTCATCCGGCATGCAGGTTTCCTCATGATGTTTCCTTCCCGAGTGAGCAAGCGATGGTCTCATGTTCAGATGCACGTAGAATTTAAGAAAACCCCATTTCCTAATCACAGGGGGGGGTCAGGATCGAACCCGGACCTCTCGGCTCTCACTCAAGAGGCAAGCCCGTACCCACTGGGCTATCATCGCTCACTGAACACTGATACTTCCCGCTATTTCGACAAATCAATATTTTCGCGATCATTACTATAAAACATAGGACGACCTCTATGGCTCAATGATCAGCGCATTGGCGCTCAAGCCGGAGCGGATTCGAATCCCGCCAGGGAATAAAAGTTTTCTGTGTTCCTGAGTCATGGATGTGTATTAAATATGTGTATTATATAATAATAATATAATAATAATAATATCTATCGACGCTTTCACACCACGTCAATCTGGTCCCGTGCTAAGTACTCGAAGAACTTGTGTTACGGGTACCAGACAACGGAAATATATTTAATAATTTTATACTATACATATATTTAAGATATTAAATTAATTATATTAATTAGCAATTATCCCGCGAAAAACGCAGTCTTTACAGCAAATGTGTGAGTGCACGCATATGCATGCATATAGCACCGCCCTCCTTTCCCACACTGCATATGCGTACACTCGCATGCACCACCACCCCACATGCACCACAACCACAGTAAAAGACCACCACCAAACAATCTACGTACGTTTCGCCCCGACACCGAGGCATCCTCAGGATGTAGACTCTACGATTAGTAATAGATTAGTAAACCGAATAACCGTTATTCGGTGGGGGTAGTGGGGGAACCAGCTAATATAAGGCGGGTGTTTGGGCCTGCAAGTCACTTCAAGATTACACGGTGGTGGTCTTTTACTGTGGTTGTGGTGCATGTGGGGTGGTGGTGCATGCGAGTGTACGCATATGCAGTGTGGGAAAGGAGGGCGGTGCTATATGCATGCATATGCGTGCACTCACACATTTGCTGTAAAGACTGCGTTTTTCGCGGGATAATTGCTAATTAATATAATTAATTTAATATCTTATATAATGGATTTCCGCAAGGTAACGCCTTATTGTATTAACTATATATTTAAGATTTTTATTATATAATACACATATTTAATACACATCCATGACCCAGGAACACAGAAAATATTTTTGTTCTCTGGCGGGATTCGAACCCGCAACCTCCGGCTTGAGTGCCAACGCACTTACCACTGAGCTACAGAGGTCGTCAAGATATAATAAAATCTTAAATATATGTATAGTATCCATTGTCTGGTACCCGTAACACAAGTTCTTCGAGAACTTACCACGGTTCATAGATATTATTATTATTGGCGATTTATCAAAAAAAACTCGGTTTGATCAAGTTGAAATATTAATCTACATACGATGCTAGATCGTGCGATATACTTGTTGTACGTGTCGTGATTGCCAGAGTTTTTGGCGTTGTGCCACATATCAGTGTGACGCCTCAGTCGCAATAGATTCCAGACGAGTTGATATTGAGCTGACGATTACATTGACAACCGGCTGGTGGTCAGAGAACGGGGACTGTAGAGGTCATAGTTTCGAGCTCCAAGGAAATTTCATATGATAAATATTTTGTATTTTCATTTTTATTTTTTTGTATACTCTATGTACGTTCTTATGAACTTCTCATAGGACAATTAATCGGTCAATAATACTTCATTGAAAGAAATAAAGAAGTATTACGTACAAAAATATCCAGTCTCTTCAAAGCACTAACAAATTTAAATTTTAGTTTTTTTCGTGTATGTAATTTACCACCTCCATGCAGTGGCCAGTCCTAGTTGGACACAACAAAGGATTTGGCCATCTTGGTGTTCTTTAAAAGATATATCCAGTAATGGGCAAAAAAATATAGACGTTTCTTGCGGTTTATGAGTTTTCGGTGGTCCATTGGGGGGGGATAGGGAAAAGGAGGGCAACGCATCTTTTTATATATCATCAGGGGGCAAACGAGCAGTCGGACGTCCATACACATCCGCACAACCAAGGCTACGCAGATGCGCCGCCCTCCTGCATAGGTTTTGGTTGTGCGAATGTCTACATACATGTGACTACCAACGCATGGGCGTTAACCATAACATAAGGCTACCGAGTGCTCGGATGCATCCTTATTGCATAAAAAATGTAATTGAAAGTCATTCCAACAATGGATGGGAGTTGCTGATGCTGATGATGATGTAAGTACACAGTTTCTTTAACACAATAAGAGGTGAGCTAGCACTCGGATACAGAGTGCGGGCTGAACGCTAACGTACAACAAATGCATCCTGTACACAGACATACTAAACGTTAGGACACACTCACGCTGACGGAATGTAGTATCGCTGGTTCAATTAAATTGAAAACTAAAAAGGTTTTAAGGAAAGAAACCTTTGAATAGCAGTAGAAGATAGTACAGAGTAGAATAAAAGTACAGTAGAGCCAAATTGTGCAGCTGTATTATTTGGGTTTAATCGTTATTTAAACTTAGTTTAAGCTAAGTTTAAGTTTACTGCTTGACTAGGTTATAGTTGTGTGGTGCACATAATGTAAAAAATTTAATGGCGATTTTTTTGGGTTTATTACATACAAATATATTTTAAAAATTCTGTTCTAGTACTTTAACTATTTTAATTTTAAAGTTACATTAGTTTAAGACTTAGTACTAGAATATGGATTATTATTATTGCATGTATGTTATATTTAAGTAAATAAAGATAATTACACTAAGGTTTAAACCGTTTTAGGTTTACAAAAATTGCACATAATGTCCAACTTTAGATTTAAGTTTGTACATTTTGCTAATAACCTTCATTTGGGAAATTTAAAAAAAAACATCCTTTTAATTTACATTTAAGTCATCATTAATTATTATTATAACAAAACCGAATTTCCCATCAATTAGGGATTTAAAATAATTTAGTCCACTTCATTTATTAATATTTTTCAAAAAATAACTCCCAAGCAATTAATTTTAATTGCTACAATTTGAAACTCAGTAAAAAATATCGCATTAACAATAAATTTGTCTTCTTAAAATAAATTGATTGACAATATCGGAATATGATACTTTAATATTCATTAAAAATTATAGACTAACAAAATGATTTCTTTCCTTCCTTCTACAGACTGCGTTCCTTACGCCGAGTATGTTGCCTTCTTTCTTGTCTATCATGTATTTTCCTGGCTTACTTTCTTCTCTCACACACTTCATCTTTTAAAAATATATTTATCTCGAGGTAACAAATCTGTAACACTTAAAACACATCAAATGATAATCAAAATCAATAAAAATTTTGCACATCTAATCTTCTTTCCTAGTCTTATTTTTCCTAGTCTTTTTTCTCTTACATCTTTTTACTTACTCAATACATTAGAATAAGTGACCTTAAATGACTTGCAGAAAACAAGGGTATCACGCCATAGTTTCCATATGACCTTTTGACTCCCTCGAGACATTAAATCTCATCAGGCATAAGGATGTTTCCGTTTACATAACAGAGTGTTCAGGCAACTGCAAATTTAGAAAAAATATTTATGGGAGGGTGTGGATGTGGTGTGGTTTTGAAAGAGCCGAACTTGATTTAACGTATTTCTTGCTGTCCTAGCAAATATCGATTATACTCCTTAAACTGCAACACCGGGTAGCCGTCACTCACAAAAGTTTGACAGTTGTGTGACAATCTGGGATCGAGACACGCGGTTTTAAAAATTTTGCGACCAACAAGTATTTCTTTTTGTGTTTATTTCAAATAGTTTAAGAAGAAACAAGATAAGAAACAAAAGTTTTAGGTAAGTAAATTTTAGCATTCCTCGAAGTTGTATATAATATATTAGTAGTCTATAATTGTTGTATTGTTTTTGTAAATAATTATAAGTAAATGTTCTATTTTAAGGTTATGTTGGTAAAAGGCATATGCTGTAAAAGAGCCCTCTTACATGCCTTGAAAGAGCCGGCCTCCGCCTCCTCTTTTAAAGTATTTAGAGTGGAATTTAAGATTTTTTTATTTACGTATAAACTATTGTTTTATTAATTGTAAATAATTAATTACTTGAAAATAATTGCAAGTTCTTTTAGGTTATGGTGTTACTTTTAGAACGAGCCGGCTCTTATTAATTTTACTAATAAACTATCGGTGGTAGTTAAAATAATATATTTTTTTTATTTCAGGAATATTTAGTACAGCGATTATCAAAATAACTAATAGCGCTTATTAGGTATCGTGACACCTCGACGACTAGTCAGTCCCCCAAGGGACCGACGCCACTTCCACAGAGGGGCTGTCCTGCACCACAGAATAACCCCTCCCAACGTCGGGACAATACAATGGGGTGAGGTTCCCATCCTCGCCCCTTGCCCCCTGCTCTTGTGTATCCTCTTCTTATAAAAGGGGTACAAAGAGTCCTCTCGGCTCAATTAGCTTCGCCCAAGGTGCTGGGTTCACCCTAGGCTTCTGAGCCCCACTGCCACGTCAAGGCCTGAACTATGGTGGGGATGCTGATATTTAGTAATCATGTCCAAAATTACCTTAGTTCTTAGTTTATCATGTAATTTTGTATGTTTAATGTATATGATTACACACATATGTGGGTTTAAATGGTAGCCGGCTCTTTCATGACATTCGATGGCTCTTTCAATCACAACATGTTTTGAAAGAGCCGATTTCTATTTTTTTTTTTTTCAAATTAAGGTTAAATCTTAATTTGAAAAAAAAATAGAAATCGGCTCTTTGTTTTTGTTACAGTTATGTTTTTTTACCACGCTTTTTACCACGCTTTTTATATTAGCTTGGGTAGTATCTATGTATCTATGTATGTAATGGAATCTTTGAACATGATTTTGACCCACTTCTAACAACCAGATTTTGTTCAAACTTTGTAGATTTATCGAGGACCGATGACAATATAATAATTTGATAAAATTATTCCAATATCCTGATAAGGATAATCAGGATAGCACATGCTAGGAAGGCGTAAGGCGCGCAAGTTACCTACATCACTTGTGTTGTTTTTAGTCTCTCACTCATTTCTAAAGTGATTGTTAATAGTTGAGTACTTTAAATTAATAAAATCTTTAATTAAAAAAATGACACTAAAAAGTAAAAAATAAATTATAGTTTAAAAAAACTAAAAAACAAGCTTTAATAGCAAACCCAGCAAAAAATTTGAAAATATTTTTTAATAGATGAATTAAATGGGTTAACAGAATAACTTATTGTAAAAAAGCGTGAGATGCTCAATATTCATTATTAAAAATATTTCATCGGTATCTATTTCTAAAAAGTGAAGTTAATATAAAAACTTAGTTACAAGCACCACGCTTTTTTACAATAAATCATTTTGTTAACCCATTTAATTCATCTATTAAAAATTATTTTCAAATTTTTTGTTGGGTTTGCTATTAAAGCGTGTTTTTTAGTTTTTATAAACTATATTTTTTATATTTTTATTTCTGATATGTCTAGTCTAATTATAAACGAATTAAAATATAAATGCATGTTTTATTAAGATATAGTGAGCTTTATATATTTTTAGGTACTTTAAAAAAACTGGCTCTTTCATCCACACTCTCCCCTAATCCTTATATATATTTCTGTGTGTATATATGCGGCTCCTCCTATATTTTTTCCTATTGAATAAATTTTGATGGTTTTTTGTGTTCCGGTAGATTCTAGAACGGGCTAAATTCATAATTCACACTAAAAAATGTCTACGCATGTCGCAAGACAAAGTCTATCGGGTAGTACTTTTTGTAAATAGAGGCATGGTGTGTGTGCTGACCGTACGGGGTACGGAAACCGCAATGATACGTCACGGCAGGTGCAGCACTTGGCTGTGATGGAGACGGAGGGAAGGGAATGATTTAAATCCTCCCATTTTAATGGACCATCGGGCCAATTTCCAAAGCAAAAGGATATAAGTAGGTAGTTATGTAGTTTGTCATCTAGAAGCTCGTTCGATTGCTTTAAATATTTCAAGGCAATTCCACTGATAAAATTTATTTTCAGAGCTAAAAGCTGAAGGTGTACTTTTAAATATTGTATATTATATTATTGGTATGAGTGAAACTGCGGGAAAGGGCAGGTTAATTACAACATTAATAATCCCTAAATATAATTATTACATTGATATTACCACCGCTTGTCATCGATTTTCTAATAAGATATAAATGTAAATAGATTTACCGGTGGGAGGGATGCTCTGTGCCGCGCTCTGCATAGGTACCATCCTGATGCTTATTACCTCCATTTAACAGCTTTGCTGTGTTTCAGAAGGGCACAGGGCAGGCAGTGTAATTACTGGCATAGACTTAACATCTTATGCCTCAGGATATAACACATGAATGAGATGCCTGGGCTAGTTTCAGGTAAACTAGTTTATGTTCATGGACGACCCTGACCACTTACCATCAGGTGGTAAATCGGACTTGTCTATCAAATTAAAATAAAAAGAAGACATACTACAAATATTTAGATTATTCCAGTTAGTATCTCTTTGCTAAAGCCTGACGTAGATCTCTAATTTCGGACCACTAAAATTACACAATGCTGCAAGCGAGCTCATCGGTCCTTGAAGCCTAAGGAGGTTTAACAATCCTAAGTCTGTATTTTGTATTCCTTGCGGGAAATCTTCTGAGTCGTGATAAATAGTCATTCAGATATTAAACTGTGGATTCAGTTTCTGGGATTGGCTGTGATCCTTTGATCGATTTCACTCTCGCGTACCGAGGATTTTCAGTCACTCTGCATCTGTTTAGGGTTAACTCACGCAAGTCAATTTCACGGGGCATTCCCGCGTATATCTGGTATATGGATTCGGTATTGGTACTTTTTAGAACGGATAAGAGAAGTCAAATTAAAGATACAAATCTTTCTATATCTAAAGGTGACTTTCTTCAATTTGCAACATTTCTTACGAAATTAGCTTATAATTTTCAAGATATCTCAAATCTGAAGAAATTTTAGTGTCATTAATACTAAAAAAACCTTAACTAATATCACGCCCTAGCTTGTCATAAAACGCCAAATAGTCATTAAAATTTTTCGAAGTTCAACTAACACAACCAAGTAGCAGCGCTACGGCGCCACCGTAGCAGAAGTACAATTTCGTAGCACTACTTATAAACTCTTGCAGTAAACTTAGTTTTTCTTTATCTGTGATGTGATACGCTTTACAGAGAAAATTTTGGATTGTACTTGTGCCTAAAACATTACAAAATAACATACTCAGCACTAAAATAAATTTTATTTCGTCACCATTTAAATAAAAATTAAAAATGGAAATATACTATACATATTATACATTTTTATAAATATACAATACAACGTTATTTTTGGCATTTATTAAAAAAGATATGTCGAATGTAATCCAGGGCCTATTAGGAAGTGTCCTGTTTGCTCGTTAGATCCGGGACACCTCACCAAAGGCGGCATTGGTGGCACTCGCCAGGTTTAGTGGGTAGACTGCACCCACCTTACCATCTTTGGCGCGCAGCGAATCCCACATACCCGTCCGGGAGTCGTCGTCTCCCCTCTCCAGCGGGATGCCTCAGAGCATTTCTCGGTGTAAAAGAAAAAAAAAGTAATAAGAACTGTCGAAGTCATGTCTAAGTGCTTGAAAATGTGTATACAACAAAATATATTATTGAAGTTTTTTTACGTTCATGCCGTTTAAGCATGCTTAATTTATTCATTCTTTGCTAAATTGGTGGATGACCTAATTGGCCTTAATAACAGGAATGTCTAGCATTGACTGACTGCACCAGACTGCACTAAATTACAGGTGACATTCTAGACTATAGCCTATAGTGCAAGCAGCTAAATAATAGAGACAGAATTTATTATATATCTATATTAATATTATAAAGTTGAAGAGTTTTTTTGTTTGAACGCTTTAATCTCAGGAACTACTGGTCTGATTTGAAAAATTATTTCAGTGTTAGATAGTCTATTTATCGAGGAAGGCTATCGGCTATATAACACCACACTGTGACTAATAGGAGTTAATTTGAATTAGTTAATGCGGTAGAAGCTTTATTTGATATAAAAATTGTGAAGAAAGACCCTTTTTATATTAGAGTATTTTTTTAATTCCATATAAGACCGGTGAAGCCTTCAAAATAGTATATTTTTCATAATTTCCTTACTGCATGACATTCAGAATTACACGCTATAAAGAGATTGTGTCTATTAAATACTATATATTAGGTTAATAGACAATTTAAACTCTCAAAACTCTAACACCATTTAAAATATTCATTGTTCCTTTTTTGTACAATACGTTTTACTCTATCTTATACAACAATATTTGTTGAACCATTTTCATTGTTTACAAAAACACATAAGTTTGTTTAACTTGTTTGGACAGGTGGCTGTACTATCAATGTAAACACCGTCAACATTGACACAATGCTTAGGTATACAGATCTCTAATCACAGACATACAACAATGACGAACAAAAATATTTTTTTCTTCATAAATACTTTCGAACGTAGCATGGTTTTCTGTAATTTAAATTAAATATTGTAATAATTTTGTGGGTTTAGGTAGTTGTAAGTTTGTATATATTTGTATCAATTTGGTATAAAAGGACGCCAATGGCGGTGTTGCTGACTTTTCTACCAGTATACTTTCAGA
Source organism: Helleia helle (assembly GCA_963853865.1). NCBI lineage: Eukaryota > Metazoa > Arthropoda > Insecta > Lepidoptera > Lycaenidae > Helleia > Helleia helle. The sequence goes on from OY971423.1 coordinate 2,154,926, forward strand.
AGGACGTTACTCTGCCGGATTGCGAACAAGGAGACTCAATTATGTTAATCGGACATCAGTGCTGAGGAGTTGTTTCATATTGTAGGCCTATCAAATGATCGCCGTCGGTGTACCGACCGATCGTCCTACTTGATGAGGTGGGCAAGCTGCTGGAGCGGATAACAGCTGCCCGTATCATCAATCACATGGATGAGACAGGCTTGAACCTCAGTGCCTACCAGTTTGGCTTCCGGTGGGGCAGGTCCACCCTGGACGCTCTGGCCACGGTGAGGGCCCTTGCCGATGAGGCAGTCGAGGGGGGAGAGGTGCTTTTGGCGGTGTCTATTGACATCGCCAACGCCAACACCTTACCCTTCGACACAATCCTGGAGGCGCTGAGGTACCACGGCGTGCCGACGTATCTGCGCAGACTGGTAAGAGATTACCTGTCTGGTAGGTGCGTCGCGTACCCCACAGCTGGTGGCTGGGTGACGACGAGAGTGGCGTGCGGTGTTCCGCAGGGGTCTGTCTTAGGCCCACTCTTGTGGAACATCGGCTACGATTGGGTCCTCCGCGGCGCGAACTTGCCGGGTGTCGGCGTTACGTGTTACGCTGACGACACCGTCGTCACCGCGCGCGGAGGGACCTTTTCGGAGGCACGCATTCTGGCGGTAGCTGGAGTCGCCCAGGTGGTAGCGAGGATCCGGCGTCTTGGGCTCGAAGTGGCCCTGGCGAAGTGCGAAGCTATTTGCTTCCACGGGCCCCGGCGAGCCCCTCCACCCGGATCTCGCCTTGTTGTAGGGGGAACTTCCATCGCTGTCGAGCCGACTATGAAGTACCTGGGCCTCGTCCTCGACAGTCGATGGAACTTCCGAGAACATTTCCAGCGTCTCGTCCCGAGGTTGATCGGAACTGCACGAGCGTTAAGTCGTCTCCTCCCCAACGTGGGTGGACCGAGCGTTGGCTGCCGCCGCCTATATGCGGGCGTCTTGCAGTCCATGGGGCTGTACGGCGCGCCGATATGGGCGAGCGCCCTGACGACGAAGAACGTGGCTCTTCTGCGACGTCCGCAGAGAGTCATGGCCGTTAGGGCCGTCCGTGCGTACCGTACGACCTCATACGAGGCTTTGTGCGTACTGACGGGCTCAGCGCCGTGGGACCTGGTTGCAAGGGCCCTGGCGCAGACGTGGAGGAAACGACGAGGAGTGGAGGAGGAAGAGGAGAAGGAGACCTCCAAAGAAGAGGTGTCCTGGCGGAGCCGCCTACGAAGGCAAGTGCTCCGTCAGTGGAAGGAGAGGCTAGAGGAGCCTAGTGCGGGACACCGAACCGTGGCAGTCGGTCCAATCCTGGAGCAGTGGATTGACCGGCGGCACGGCATCATCACCTTCCACCTTGCGCAGATCCTGATGGGGCACGGATGCTTCGGAAGGTATCTGTGGAAGGTGGCAGGGGCAGAGGACTCGCCAGGGTGTCATCACTGCAACAGCAGCGAAGATACTGCAGACCACACCCTGGCGGAGTGCCCAGCGTGGGCGGAGGCAAGAGCGCCCCTCATCGTTGAGGTTGGCGCGGACCTGTCGCTCCCTGCGGTCATCCGAGCGATGACTGTCAGTGAGAGCACATGGCAGGTGGTCCTCTCCTTCTGCGAGGACGTGATGTCGCAGAAGGAGGAGGCGAAGTGGGAGAGGGAGCGCACTGGCGCCCCTTCCCGCAGAAGAGCACGGCGGCGACAGGCGGACGCACCGCCGTGAGGGACCTGTGCGCGGCCGATCGGGGGATTTGCTGCGCGCGCGTAAGGTCCGAGCTATAAGGCACCCTTGTGTGTTTAGTGTGCCTTAAGCGGAGAACGAGGAGGGGATGCCACCCCCTGCCTCCAGAGAAGAGTGTCATACGGCACACCGTTGTGGCCTGGTACGGACGTCCACAGCTCTCGCGCCAGGTCACCCAAACGATGAGAAGAACACCGCTGGGGTTTAGTGGGTAGAGTCTACGTCCACCTTACCATCTGCTCGGGCGCAGAGAGTCCCACATAACCTCCGGGTCCCCCCGGACCCGGTGGTATGCCTAAACGCATTCCCCAGCTAAACCAAAAAAAAAAGGCCTATCAAATGAAGTAAGTAAATAGGATTTCGTATTTCATTAAACTCTTTTGTTTCATTTTTATCAATAAATATAACGAGATAAAAACAATATTTTGTAAATCTAACGATGAGAATAAAAAAATCAGCAGATTAATGCGAGTCCGACCCACGCGCCGAGCCTCATAGAGAGCCTGTTGTACGTTTTGATTTTATTTGCTATATAAATATTTTGCTCAAATAAATGATGTTTTTTTTTAAATATATAATTCAAAAAAGAGGTTTGTAAAAATCTTAATAAACCGAGATAAAATCCGTAGAATTCATAAGAATCATCTTTCCATCCCTCTTAAAGCAGGCTTCTCGAGGGTCATATTAATAATGCCTATATTAAAAAAACAGTTCTTTTAAAAAAATCATAGAAAATCCAAAATCATCACAAGTAAGAATCGTCTTTAGTATCCATTAAATGCCACCAAGGTATAATCCTAAAGGACAACCGCGCGGTATTCGAGCCCATTTCCATAATACCAAGACATATTTCCCGCGAGCACTTCATCCCCACTCCATCAATTGTTTTTGTTAGTTCCTCCATCGTATTCATAAGCACGCCTCCAGATGATATCGATTACGTACACTAGCATTTTAAATTACTAGCTATTGCTCTCGGCTTCTGTTATGTAGATAACGCTGATGTAGATTTTTTTTTTTTAATGTTACTTGGAAAGGCAAACTGGAAAACATGCCACCTGATGGTAAGTGAAAAGCGACGCCCATGAACATTAACTAGTTTACCTGGAACTAGCTCAGGTACTCATTTTTCTGTTGCCTATCCTGAGATATAAGATGCTAAGTCCCGATGCCAGTAATTACACTGTCTAATCTTCCCTTTTCCACGAGCAGGATGGTGGTACCCAAGCAGACTTAAAGGATGTGATAGTTTTGAACACGATTAGGATACCGTTATCATATAAGTATTTCTTACGAAACCTTCCCTAAGTTTATATTTGTCTATTCTAAGTCATGATCTACGTTATAACAAAATTTCAATTAATATAATCTAACGCGAATTATATATTAATTGAAATTAAGCAACAACATATCTTGCACATACGTATTCGTTGGATAGATTTTTAGCAATACTTTGCTAGACCTGCAAAAATCTTTAAAAATCCAGACTCTTGGACTAGCCAGAAACACCATTAGGACGCTCTTTGTGTATGTAACTACTTGGAGAAGAAATAAAGGCAAAATCGAGCAGACTGGTGGTACACTCCTGCTCGTTATTTTGCTTATCAGTTGATATAACTCATATTTAGAATACAAGGACAATCCTTGTAGTGTTACCGGCATCAAGATTACATCCTCCGTTTCAGGATAGACAACGTGTGAGCAAATCCTAGACTTGGCCAATTTAATGGCAACATTAAAAAGAACAAGAAAAGAGCATATTCCCATTTGAAACGCTGGCCAAGCACCTGCTAACCCTCTGGTGTAGCGGGTGTCTATGGATGTCGCTATCACTTCAGGTGATCAGGTGAACCGACTGTCCGTTTGCCCCTTCTTCTATAAAAAAAAACATTATACCCTTTATTTCTTTTTTGCGGTTTACCTGCCGGCATAATTCATGAAATTCAAAACGTATTCTTTCAAGTAACAGAAAATTCATAATCGCAACAGCTTGTCATAAATTTCAAATAAAATAAACAAATTAAGGTACGTTCGCCATCTGATGTTCCAGTCCAAGAGAGCCAGTGCAAAACATTTGAAGATTAATGGCCTGGTCCTCCAGTCCTCTAGTCAGCTTGCGAGCTAATGAAAACGTCTGCTGGAAATGTTATATAAAATAAAGCGCCTCCAGTTGACTCGTTGTTATTTAAAGCTAAAGCCATTGTGAAATATTTGGCCTAGGCCATTATAAAATGCGCTAGATCCATTGTAAAGATTTCGTATGTGGCCTGTGGTAGATTGTATAAATAACGCGTTAAGTCCATTATCCTCACAGCCGTTATATGGCCTGCGGACTTTGCTGTCGGTCATTGTAAACTGTAAAAATAATGCGACAGATTATGTGCGAAAATTTCTTTGCTAAGATGTACGTTAATTGTTAAATGAATTGATATAATTTAATAGTAAAATAGGTCAATAATAAAACCCAAAAGAAGTAGTATAATATAATAATATCACCCCTTATATGTCCTAATGCTGGGCATCGATCTCCTCCTCGAAATCAGGCGAGGAGGATGTTGGCCATAGTTCGCCGATGCGGTGTCCCACTGCGGGTTGGTGAACTTCACACACCTTCAAAGACTTCTAATCTCATCAAGCAGGTTTCCTCACGATGTTTCCTTCACTGGTGAGCAAGTGATGGTCTCATGTTCAGGTGCTCGTAGAAATTTAGAAAAACCCATTTCTAGGTATCACAGGGGTCAGGATCGAACCTGGACCTCTCGGCTCTCATTAGAGAGGCCGAGCCCATACCCGCTAGACCGTCGTCGCTCACTGAGAAATAAACCCATAATTATAATTAATCCGTGTTTTCTTCTTCATTGTCCGTCATAATATATTGAATTTACTAAAAATAATCATAAAAGAAGAAAAAACAATGTTGCCATGCTTATGTTGTTTCGCTATATGGTTTTTGTAAGTTGTATATAGAAAAACATTAATATCTACATTTTTCCATTTTTCAGGAGAATAAATTACTTCCTGCCACAAATACTAGCTTTTTTACAGACCTTGTAGGTCTGTAAAAAAGCTAGTATTTGTCTTCATCTCATCTCATCTCTAGGAAAAATATATGTTTTTTTTTAAAAGGGACTTAAGATATGTTCTTTTTTCTCATACTTTATAATATGAAGGAGGTTTAGAACTCCTAGCAATGAAAAAAAATTAAGAAGCAAAAAGTTTAAATTACTACTAATAACTATTTGAAATAATATTGATAAGCACTAATGCTTACTAATAATAATAAATAAATAATAATCCCCTAGGGTTGCTATATGTTGTGTTTTTTCATGTTATTTGGATAGGCAAACTGGCAAACGTACCACCTGATGGGAAGTGGTCGACGTCGCCCATGAACATAAACTAGTATACCTGGAACGAGCCCAGGCAACTCATTTATGTGTTGCCTATCCTGAGACATAAGATGTTAAGTCTCGGTGCCAGTAATTACACTGCCTGTCTTGCCCTTCACTCCAAAACACAGCAAAGCTGTTTCACGGGAAAAACAAGCAAGATGGTGGTACCCATGCAGCCGGGAGCGCGGCACAGCGCTTCCCTCCTACCGGTAAATTAACGGGTGTAACAATTAAAAAGCTCAGGAATGTTAAAATCTTATTGAACCATGATAACGTTATTAAAAAATCATTCTTCATCATCTCAATATTTAGGAATTTTGACATCTAAGTATGTGCTAAATGGTTCTCTGACCTAGATCAGGATACGATGATTCCAGCAATCAACGCGTCAGCCGGGCACTCGGTGGGCCGGCCCGCCATTTGTCACGCCCGCGATGACGGTTTTAGTGATTTATTAAACGCTCGACGTATTGCGTTCGATGACGTTGATGACTATTGTAGCGCCTTATTCTGGTATACGATATTTTGAAATCGTAACGTGAGGGCATTTGACACCTTAATCCTCCGTGACCATGGTAGCTGTCAAGTACCCGACATGCAATACCGGGCATGTAAAAAATTAAATAAACCGCGATAAAATCCGTAAAATATTTTTCATTATAAGTGAAATTCGCTTAAACATTACATGGTACTTTTTCTTGTCGGCATAGTTTTTAAATTTTGACTTGTTTTTTATTACTATATAAATTTCATTTTGAAACTTCATACAATACTTGATATTCAAACCTAATCGATTGGGTATTACCAATGCATTTAGTCAAATAAGGCCACTTGTGTCCGAGCCAGTGCGTCCGATGATCAACGCAATTAACTAAATATACAGCCAGGAAATTAGGCCGAATTGAACACATTAGCTCAAATCATGCATCGTCATTTGTTAATTATTAAAATAATTGGCCTTTGATTTTGATTATTCACTGAATTTACAACATGCACAGGCAAACAGAAAGCTCCCACCGATGCTTAATAATGTAGATAAAAGATTTTCGTTAAAACAACCCATAGATATACGAATACCTATAATGGCGAGACGAGTTTCAGTGATACTTGGAAAAAAATCTCTATGCGTCTACAGTTTTTGAAATGTAAACTTCTTTTAGCGCGGTACGCATATTTTAGATGAGACAAAATCTCTGAACTCGCCACACCGCACAAGAAACGCTGGAGACGCAGTTTAACGTTTATATGAGGTGGACTCACGACACCGCATGCGAACCACTGGAGAAGCAGTTTGACGTTTACATGGCGTGGACTCGCGACGCAGTTTGACGTTTGATTTATTTAAGATTACGCAATATTTTTTTTGCTAATCGTGTTGCATCTAAATTATGTCATGCGGGCATTTTGTGCGCCGTTTAAATTGTATAGGTTGTCATAATCTTTTGCAGCCTTTTTTTTCCTTTAAATGCTCTGAGGCATCCCGCGGGGGAGTGGGTCTTCCCACGCGGGTATGTGGGACTCGTTGCGCCCGACAGCTGGTAAGTGGACGCAGCTCTACCCACTAAAACCTGGCGAGTGCCACCAATGCCGCCTTTGGTGAGGTGCCCCGGATCTAGTAAACAAACAGGGCACCTCGACGGCTAGTGAGTCCCGCGCCACAGAACAACCCCTCCCAACGTCGGGATAGTACAATGGGATGAGGTTCCCATCTTGCTCTTCTGTCCCCTCTTCTTATAAGAGGGGTACAAAGAGCCCCCTCGGCTCAATTCGCTTCGCCCAAGGTGCAGCAGCTCACCCTAGGTTACTGAGCCCCACCGCCACGAAAAGGCCTGAACCATGGTGGGGATCTTTTACAGCCTGTATTATAGATATTTGAATTTAATTGTTTTGTTTTCACTTCTATCGGCAGTCCCAATGACTGGTCGGGTTTTTTATTTTACAATATGACCTCTTAGCTGCCTTTAATAATATTTTACTACCATTCATCAATTTGAAAACAACTAAATAAAACTTGTTTAAAAAAATGGCCATCCCGTCCATACTGAGCATTAACTCCTTATTCATTCAAAGTTTAGACGCTACGGTGAAACATAAGTTAAAACTACAATACAGTTAGAATCATAACCCTTCCTCACTTGCTCTAGAGTCTAGGCAGATAAAAACATTCTAACAATTCCAACACATCATATAAAGATTTTAAACCGCAATTTTATACTGCAAATTGTTTACACAACACTTTTAAAAGTTCCATGCCCAAGGTATAACGTTACAAAGTCAAACGTAGGAGGGTCATTCTAATCTACTGCAAAAAAACCTGCATCAAAGATATATATGTATATGTGTAGTTATTTTCTATCGAGATTACTATTTTATATCGTAAATTGATAAGTATTATCATTATACCATAGAATTAAAAACATCACTATACATAAAATACATATAGCACTATGATTTAAGGGCGAAAGTCACGTCCTGTTATCTGTGTATTCTCCAGGTTAGCACTTGTCAATGACAAAATAAAATATTATATGACTGTGTGGAAGTTTATTAATATTGCAAACATACTGTAAAAATAGTCTACTTTTTGATGTTTCAAGCGAATATTTTTGGCGCAGTCTAATAATTAGTTCCACGTGATTCTACTTATGTTACAAATTTTTCGTCATTACTGTGATCAGTGGTATTTTTTATAAAAAATAACTGGTAGCATAATCAGCCTGGTTTTATAATTTTAAAATAGTAACATTATGATATTTTATTTGCCTCGCAACAATAAAGTGTGTGGTTTATTTTTTCGTTTAATGACAAAAAAATCTATTGTTTCTAAATCTTGCTGTGTAAAAGTTCGCTCATCATACCTGTTAAGACTGTACAAAGTTAAGTATTCAAAAATTTATGTTAAAAATATTCATTTTTCATGACTTCTGTGTACTATTTTCGATGCAATACGAGTAAACCAGTTTAAACTTGACTTGAACCTAACGGTGCGGGTATTTCAAAATTTTGTCATTTCTGTGATCAACACTTCTGTTAACATAGTGATGACAGAAATGATGAAAGATCACTGAAGTGACGTTATTGCTGATTAGTTTGAGTTAAGTTTAATGTATGATCCCAAAATAATGTATGTAGTTACTAAATTAATAATTATTTTCTGTTTTTATTAGATTGTTGTATTAAAATCATTGAAAAACTAAAATATAATAGTAAAAGTTTATAGAATATTATAATATATGAAAAATCGTAATAATAAAAATAATCTAGATATATTTTTTGTTTTACTATAGCTGCAGAGTGCAGTATGGCTCATCATACTCGACAAAGAAAAGTAATGAGAAGTATGGAGTAAATATACGCCAGAAACGTAAAGAACAAGTCAAGCTTTTTTTTATAGAAGAGGGGGCAAACGGACAGTCGGTTCACCTGATGGCTCACCTGTTCTTCCCTTTTTTCTTTACGTGGAAAAATTAAGATAATTGATGATTCTGAAAGTGGTTGGGTATATGTTATAGTTTTCAAAACATGATTAGGTAACTTTTGTAACAGAGAAAAAAATATCAAACATACCTCTTATTAAAAACAGATTCACATCTTATGGGCAAATGGGTCCGGTTTAAGCCTCTAAACTTTCTTTGTAAATTAGTCTATATATTATTTTCTTTAAAAATTTGAAGAATTTTAATAAACAATTGTCGTTTTTAACGCAATAAAATAACAAAAACCATTTTGTCGTTTACGTCCTTTAGTTATAGAATGGAGAGCCTCAGCCTGCTCAGGACTCTCAACCCCATCTGGCGTGTGTCCGGTATTAGAATTATTGTTTAACAATGCATCGCAATAGTGGTGTTAAATTTATAAAGCGAAGACGATTCCCAAAAAAAAATATGTAACTTTACAATCGTCGTCTTCAGATGAAAACATATTTTAATTCTGTGTTTAACATCAAAAACTGTTCTCTGTTTATCTTATTGATTTCTAGTCTCCTGTTTTTTAAATCATTGATTTTGTAAAATTTTATGCACATTTTATATACCCTTAACTAATATTTAAGAGATGACTTTTGGTGGCGTCATTTCTGTCATCAAATAGTTTTTATTTTTTTTAGAATTTGCTATTATTTTTTGGAAATACTTTTCCTTGGTTTTTATTACTATTCCATTTGTGTCTATCTTTTAAGTTGTAATAAATCTGGAGAACATTTCTTAAGTACCATAAATTTAAAATATTGTCATTCCTGTAATATTACGCATCATTTCTGTTAGCACACTTTTTTAGATTTGTGCCATTTTCTTCGAATTTAACAGTAAAGGAGCTCTATTTGTTATATTAATGTTAATATTTTCTTTTAATAAGCATATTAAATCCAAAAAAACTGAATAAAATTGATTTTTTTATTTTTTATTTTCTGCTCGTCAAAAGTAGAATGACCAGGAACATTTACGGTAACAGAGAAGACATTTCGGAGCAGGAACTTGAATAAAATATAAAGGGACAGAACATACTTTTTACTAAACGTGTTATATTTTATGGTATCTCACTGGGGTGTATATGTTTCTGTGTATATTCAGCATTCTTCGGTTATAATCTCATTAATAGGCTGCGCGATTGTGTTTGTGCATGTATGTGTTTTCTGTGACATGTTTAAACGGTTTGATGGAGAAGTGTCATTAGATTCGTCTCAATTAGAGAGTAAGATCTTATATTATTTGAACCTTGTGGGATCTTGTGCCATTCCGCACTTTTTATTCTCCTTGAAATCCGTTAAGGTCCATTTACAGAACCTTGCCACCCCCACCATGGTTCAGGCCTTGTCATTGTGGTGGGGCTCAGTAGCCTAGGGTGAGCCCAGCACCTTGGACGAAGCGAATTGAGCCGAAGGGGCTCTTTGTATCCCACTTATAAGAAGAGGGGACAAAAGAGCAGTATAAATTAAGGATTACTTTGGATATGGACGATTAAGTAAAATTAACATACTAATTAATGAACAATATTAAATTTATAATTATTTGATGAAATTAACATTAATTATTCAAAACTTCTTCAACTGTAATCTTTTAATAAGTTAGCGTTTTAAGTAAAATATCTCATATTAATTAGAGAAGCATAAAAGATATTTCGTTTGAAAATATATCGCTTTAGTTATTCTCTTCCTCTATATCTATTTTTTACTTTCCTTTTTTTGGGTTCCCCACCATGGTTCAAGCCTTTTCGTGGCGGTGGGGCTCAGTAGCCTAAGGTGAGCCCAGCACCTCGAGCGAAGCAAATTGAGCCGAGTGAGCTGCTCTTATAAGAAGAGGGGAAAAAGAGCAAGGGGCGAGGACGGGAAATTCACCCCATTGTACTGTCCCAACGTAGGGAGGGGTTGTTCTGTGGTGCGGGACAACCCCTCTGTGGAGGTGGCGTCGGTACCCTGAGGGACTGAGTAGCCGTAAAGGTGCCCTGTTTGCTCAACAAATCCGGGGCACCTCACCAAAGGCGGTATTGGTGGCACTCGCCAGGATTTAGTGGGTAGAGCTGCGTCCATTTACCAACTTTCGGGCGCAACGAGTCCCACATATCCTCCAGGGGAGACCCACCCCCGCGGGATGCCTCAGAGCATTTCCCGGTGTTATATAAAAAAACCTTGCCACGACCTTGTCGTAAGCCTGAAAATTAGGACGAATAAACACAGTTGTCGATTCTCATTCTAACCAGGGCGTCACAGAATTCAGAGACGGATTTACACATTTTTAAGGTGCAGCCCTCAGCAAAGCAAAGAACTTTCTTTTTTACTCTATAATTTGGAAGTATGGTGGTTTTTTTTTTACTTTAATAACCTTGATTATTGTTGAAATCTTTTTAATATGAGGTAACAAAAATGACAACTTCATCCCCAAAAATATGCCGCCTAGGCTTCCTAGTCACCCCGCTGGTAAATCCGCTATTGACAGAATGACTTTAATGGTCTCTTTTCGTCTCGTCAAGCTCTGCACATTACTAACGTAGATGAAGCCGCAAATCATAAAACATTTCATAATGTTATCAAACCCGAGAGTCCGTGACATTTATATTCATTACACAAATGCCCCTGCCGGGCCCATAGTGGTAAACCACTTTACCAGGGGGTTAGTAAAAACGGCATATTTCTGCTGAAATACGGGAAATCGGGATTGTGGTCAAGTACCTCAAAATTGAAAGGACATAATTTTGTAGCCTATTGTACTCTGCATTTATTCTTGATATTAGGAAATTTATAAAATGAAATGACATAATTTTACTTTGTAAAGTTTTAGAAAAGATTAAAAAGAACCTTAAATACGCTTTTCTGATACTTTTATAAATGTCCATTTTAATGTATTGCTGCTCATTGAATAAGACCAGTGAGACCAGAGACCAGACTCGGCCCAGCACACCCTTGAAATGTGCCTGAGATGGGCGGTGCTGCGTCGCGATCTGACATCAGTCTAGGGGAACTTGTCTCTGCCGAGCGTCATCACCGCCATCTTCGATGATAAGAAGTCCTGCACGGCAATGATATCCTTCTGTGAGGCAGTTATGTTCCAGAAGGAGGTCGACGTGCGGGTGAGAAAGGAGGTCACCGACTAGGCCACCCCCTCGGGCGACGAACGGAGGTGCGTAGGAGGCGCTACTTAATGCGCCTCCAATAACGACCGTTTGCTCGTGTCGGGCTCAGTATGGGAACGTGGGCCCAGTATGACACGACGTCGCGGGGACTGTCCCCACTTACGAGGAGTAGTCTGACCTTCGCTGGGGCCAGACTGTCGCTGAGGTAATCCCGTTCAATACAGGACTCTCAAAAAGCGGCTGAAGGCGTTCGCAGTGGTTTTAGTTTATGGGTAGTGCACTCCCAGGTGCGAGTGGCACACAGGGTCAGGATCTACCTGAGATCCTGGTATACATGCGTAAAAAACATTACCCTGCGATCACAAAAAAACTAGTGTCCGGCATCCAGTCTAGGAGACAGAAGAAAGTAGATAACAGTGATGATAAAGAACTAATTGTAGAGTTTTCTCGTATCAATTTAATTTTCAGAGGCTTCTAAAGTCCATCAAGTGAAATTCCAGGAATAAATTCAAAACTTTCAGGACAAACTTTTCATTTCACCTAACACTTTTCCTAATCAAAAAGTTACTCAAGTCTTAAAAAGTTGCCGCCCCGAATACTCAAACGAATCTCAAATTTAAGACGTACTTAAACTCATGCTACGACGTGTCAGATTCAAAGAAAAAAGAGGGACAACACGAGTTTAAGTACGTCTTAAATTTGAGATTCGTTTGAGTATTTGGGGGTAATTTTATCAGTTTCTCAGATAAATCAGCATAAAGTCAGACTCATAACAGTATTGTGTAACGAAATCCGCAGGACTTCTTGAACTCACTAACCTACTTACACTTGGCAAACATTTTCTCCCTCCAATAATAAGCCTCCTACTTACATATTCATGTTCTATCTCTTGGCTGACCGCACTTACATATACTTATATACTTACATATACTTACATACATAACACCTAAAACAAAATATTCACGAGTACACGATGTCTAGTAATTTTGTAATTTCGTAATATATTTACGTCGGGTATAATATTTTTTCTCTACAATAATACATGAAAGACATGTAAATGGAATATAATATTATGTTTTTTTTAACGCCGAGAAATGCTCTGAGGCATCCCGCTGGGGAGTGGGTCTCCCCAGGTGGGTATGTGGGTCCCACTGCGCTCGAAAGTTGGTAAGTGGATGCAGCTCTACCCACTAAAACCTGGCGAGTGCCTCCAATGCTGCCTTTGGTGAGGTGCCCCGGATCTAATGAGCAAACAGTCCCTCAGGGGCTGCGGCTTGAGCGCCAACGCGCTAGCCATTGAGCTACAGAGATCGTAAATGAATAATTATTCCGTAACTTGTCGTAGTAAGCCCGTAAATAAGAATAGTGTTAGCCAAGCAGATGGGCGCGTTGTAAATAGCGTATCTCTACAAATGTGAGTTATTTTTTTATATTAAATATTTTAATTATCAAAAACTTTGAAATACATTAAATCTTACTAGTTTTGCTGCAATCTTTCAGATTGTTTCTGGAGCACTATAACATTTATAACAGCTTGGAAACCGTATGAGCAGCAAATATCCCGAGTGTGTGTGGGGGGGCATAGAACGGTCCCAAAAGTATCAAAGCGTTATTGAGCTCATGACATTGTATGTATGTCACATACACAGTAGTTTACAGACAAATTATTTTAACCTTTTCGGGCGCAAGTAGAATAACATAAGGCCAATTAAATAGAGAACGACAAAGCGAGGAATATCATTATGAATAAACAGCTACGATATCGTAGCGCTTCTAGTAAATTTTACAGCGCTAGGATGTTGCAGTGTTGCTTGATATGAGCATAACAGTGCTACGGAGTCGTAGCAGCGGTGGAGATTGAGATTTTATATTTACAATAGCGTAGTGCTTTTTTTTTTATTACTTGGATAGGCAAATTAGTAGACGTGCCACCTGATGGTAAGAGGTCAGTGTCGCCCATGAACATAAACGAGTTTACCCGGAACTAGCCAAGGCAACTCATTTATTATATGAGTGCTACTAATAAACATTACAGTGCTACGATTTTTGTGTATGAGCATAGCAGAGCTACGGTTTTGTAGCTTAATCATTGCAGTCAGCAGTGACGTAGCGCTGCTGAGAAACTTATCAGTGTTGCTTTGGGGCAGTAATGCTTATAGTTGCAGATTTACTTCTTTATTGTACCAAGTTGGAAGTTTTTTTTTTTTTTTTGATATTGTAATATTACAGTCAATAATATGTTTAAGGAACGGCAGATAACGACCTATATCGTCCGATGCGTATCTCTACTTATGTAAACCGTATTTACAAGCTTCTGTTTGTCTGTATTATCTACTATGTTTAGTCGGATTCATAATAGATTTCTATTAATATTATCTTAGTGTCATTATGGGACTTATGACATCTCTATGCATTTGTCGTTCGCAGTACAAATAGTTTAAAATTTTAAGCACACTCTACCTTTTCTGTAAGTCCATCATCCCGTCTGGGAGGTGGCCCCGGGCGAAAAACGCTTTTGTATTTTTTTCCTTTTTAAATGTTTTGAACCGTCTCTTTGATGTAAATTGTGTTAAAATTAAAGAATTTCGTTAGTATGGCGAGCAAAATCATTAAATTTGGATAATTTAGGAGCGAATTTTCTTGTCTTCCGCCGCTAATGAAATTGAAAAATATCGCTTACAAAAATTTTACTACTGGTCAGCAAAAGTAAAATAAAGATAAGAAAGAATAAAAAATCAACACACTAATTAAACATTTCTAATTAAACGACTAGTTCAGTCTACTTCTAGTTCGAAAGCAACATGAGGGCTGAAAAGATTCTGCGAAACTTACTTTGTTCTTACTTTCAAAAAGCAACACAATAATTAAACATTTCTAATTAAACGACTAGTTCAGTCTACTTCTAGTTCGAAAGCAACATGCAGGACTGAAAAGATTCTGCGAAACTTACTTTGTTCTTACTTTCAAAAAGCAACACACTAATTAAAATTTTCTAATTAAACGACTAGTTCAGTCTACTTCTACTTTGCAAGCAACATGCAGGACTGAAAAGATTCTGCGAAACTTACTTTGTTCTTACTTTCAAAAAGCAACACACTAATTAAACATTTCTAATTAAACGACTAGTTCAGTCTATTTCTAGTTCGAAAGCAACATGCAGGACTGAAAAGATTCTGCGAAACTTACTTTGTTCTTACTTTCAAAAAGCAACACACTAATTAAACATTTCTAATTAAACGACTAGTTCAGTCTACTTCTAGTTCGCAAGCAACATGCAGGACTGAAAAGATTCTGCGAAACTTACTTTGTTCTTACTTTCAAAAAGCAACACACTAATTAAACATTTCTATTAAATGACTAGTTCAGTCTACTTCTAGTTCGCAAGCAACATGCAGGACTGAAAAGATTCTGCGAAACTTACTTTGTTCTTACTTTCAAAAAGCAACACACCAATTAAACATTTCTAATTAAACGACTAGTTCAGTCTACTTCTAGTTCGCAAGCAACATGCAGGACTGAAAAGATTCTACGAAACTTACTTTGTTCTTACTTTCAAAAAGCAACACACTACAATGTAATAGGTAGTGTCATGCTACTTTGCAGCCGAATTGGGCCGGCACGACCGGGGTAGTACCTCTAGCTCACATAACACTGGCGTCAAGTGACAGCTATACTGTCGCGTTTCGTGCGGTTTGTGAGTTTCCGGTGGCCCATTTGTAGGGAAATGGAAAGCAATGCATTTGCATAACCTTTGGTTGTGACTGAAGGCGCTCGCAGGTTGCGTTATCAAAAAAAAGGCCAACACACTACAATTCTTTTGAGCATAATGATGATGCCGATTCAGACAAGGGTTTTTCTTCTACCGATTTTCAATGATCCAAATGGAATTCTTTTTTTTATCGCAGGGAAATCCTTATGGATGCAGCCAGGATCTGCGGGTAGATCCTGACCCAATGTGGGACTAGCACCTGGGAGTGCCCACCCTAACTAAAACCACTGCGAGCGCCATCAGCCGCTTTTTGAGGGTCCCGGGTATGCAGGCAACAGACAGCATCAGCTCAGTGACAGGCTGGCCCCGGCGAAGGCCAAACTACTCCTCGTAAGGGGGAACTGCCCAGCCGCTACTAAGCAGTCCCCACGACGTCGTGCCATACAGACCCAGGTTCCCATCCTGAGCCCGACTCGAACACAGGGGCGTTACTGAAGGTGCATTAAGTAGCGCCTCCTGCGCACCCCCGTTCGTCGCCCGCGGGAAGTGGCCTCGTTGGCGGCCTCCTCTCTCAACCGCTCGTCGGTCTCCTTCTGGGACATTACTGCCTCGCAAAAGGAGACCATCGTCGTCCAAGACTCGTAGTCGCCGAGCATCGCGGTGATGACGCTCGGCAGAGATAAGTCCCCTCTGATGAATCCAAATGGAATTCTAATCTAACAATGTCTGACCTGAAAAGATCGTTATTTGAAAAATATGATAAAACCTGAATTTTTATAAGTTTATTAATTTTCCATAGAGCGATTATTATTTTAAGAGACTTTATTTTGTAATTATATTTAATGGAACCTAAAATATGTCAAAGGATTATTTATAAAAATAAACGCAAATTAACAGGAATTTTCTTGTAGATAAATGTTTTTATGAACACAAAGCTTTGTTCGGGCACAAAGGATTTCCCTAAAACGTTGAGACGTCTTAATTAAATCAACTCATATTAGGGATCCGTAGAGTCAGGAGTTAGTTAATAGAGTAATGAGTGCTATAATATGTGAACACATATCACATATCACATTCATTATATAGGTCTAGTATAATAAAATAAGGTTCGCGGAATTTATCCAATCCTCTATTATTACATTTTTTTTTACATGATATAAATTGACATTATTATATTTTTTATATATTATATTTTAACTGAAACTAGATTAAAAAATATGTATTTTTTTACTTTTTAAATTCTTCATATTCTAAATAGACGTAAGTGACGAATGACGTCATCTACTGAATATTCTAACACAAATAAACAATACGAAGAGAGGTTATGTGAAAGAATGAGATATTTTACACTAGCTGTTGCCTAAAGCTTCGCCCACGTTACTCAACTCCTATATGTCACATCGTGATGTTATATAGCCTATAGCCTTCCTCGATAAATGGGCTGTCTAACACTGAAAGAATTTTTCAAATCGGAAGCAGTAGTTCCTGAGATTAGCGCGTTCAAACAAACAAACAAACTCTTGAGCTTTATAATATTAGTATAGATTCAATACTCGGCCCAGCACACTCTTGAGGTGTGCCCGAGATGGGCGGCGCTGCGTCACAGTCTGACATCAGTCATCGGAGGGGACTTGTCTCTGCCGAGCGTGATCGCCGCGATGCTCGGTGACGATGAGTCCTGGACGGCGATGGTCTCCT
Source organism: Helleia helle (assembly GCA_963853865.1). Taxonomy (NCBI): domain Eukaryota; kingdom Metazoa; phylum Arthropoda; class Insecta; order Lepidoptera; family Lycaenidae; genus Helleia; species Helleia helle. Next base: position 2,172,037 of record OY971423.1, read on the forward strand.
TCTGCGAGACAGTAATGTCCCAGAAGGAGGCCGACGAGCGGGTGAGAGAGGAGGCCGCCGACGAGGCCTCCTCCCGCGGGCGACGAACGGGGGTGCGTAGGAGGTGCTATTTAATGCGCCTCCAGTAACGCCCCTGTGTTCGTGTCGGGCTCAGGATGGGAACCTGGGTCTGTATGGCACGACGTCGTCGGGACTGCTTAGTAGCGGCCGGGCAGTCCCCCATTATGAGAAGTAGTCTGGTCTTCGCCGGGGCCAGCGTGTCGCTGAGGTGATCCTGTTTGTTGCCTGCATATCCGGGACCCTCAAGAAGCGGCTGAAGGCGCTCGCAGTGGTTTTAGTTAGGGTGGGCACTCCCAGGTGCGAGTCCCACATTGGGTCAGGATCAACCCAAAGATCCTGGCTGCATCCATAAGGATTTCCCTGCGGAAAAAAAGGTATAGATTCAATAATGTAAAATATGTCATTCTTTCACATAACCTCATTATCGTAAAGTGATATTGCCATTATACTTTTTAAACTATATTATTATGTTTGAGCACAGGTCATCACCTTAATATTCTGCCGTACAAGTGACGTCTCACACGTTTTTCACAATATATTTTTTTTCTCCAGTATCGAGTATGTAACGAAAAAATTAAAAATAAAATATTTCTAATCGGGATAAAAAATTATAAAGAAATGGCATTTTTATTTTAGCGACTTCATAATTTTGAAATATTATTAATTAAAGTCGCTTTTTGAGTTGGTCTGTTTGTGCATAGATATTTTAAACTACTCAACGGATTTTGATACGGTTGTCACTGTCGGCACATTTATAATTGTAAGATAAAATTTTATTATAAGTTGCGTCATATATATTATAGCCAAAACTTTGATAATTATTAAAAGGAACTTATTCTTCAATCAATTAGTATTGTTACATGGACCGGTATTTCGGCATTGTTTAGAAAGTCTTCTGTCGTGTCCAGTTTATTCAATAAAATATTGAGCTCCGTGAAATTCAAGAAAAAAATATACCCTTTTAAGCAATTGTAGTAATAATAATTGGTATGGAATATAATAATATAAAATAAATAAAAAATATCTAATATTTGCAATATAGTATTGTTGTAGCTATTAGCTACCCCGACAGACTTTGTTCTGTCAAAAGTTCTTGGGTTAAAAAATGTAAATAAAAATAAACAAAGTGAGGAGCAGCGGGTAATTACGGGGCGTACCGTTGTGTTTTTTTGGTGTTCCGTTAGTTAATTGTTACTTATCATGTTCATTCGGGGCGGTTTTCTATAGTGTTTGTTAACTTAATCTGATTTTATTGAGGTCCCGATCTGCTTGAGTCTCCCCGTGATTATGCCGATTGAAACATTACTGTAATATCAGGTCCTCAATTGAACCACAAACGCCACAAGCACCCAAAACAATATAATATATTTAAATATGAATAGTGATCGCGTTACCTTATAACAATATATTCCAAAAACGTTGATTCGTTATAATGAGTGAGCAGTAGGAAACAATATAGACAAAAGCATTTTAACTTTTGTAAGAGGTAGTGCCATGTTGCTTTGGAGCCGAATTAGTCCTACACGACCGGGGTGGTACTTCTCGCTCACATAACACCGGCGTCAAGTCACAGCTATGCTGTCGCGTTTCGTGCGCTTTGTGAGTTTCCGCATGCCCGCATAAAGGAGGGCGACGCATCTGCTTTACTTTTAGTTGTGCGGATGTCTATGGGCGTCGGTCCGACTGCTCGGTTGCCTTCTTATGACATAAAAAAACTACACAAGTTACAGTTACAATCTACCAAGTATTTTTGTTCAATACTCCAAGAGCAATGAGTATTTATGGATATAAATCTGCGTTATATTAAGTGGGATTATACGAAAGTGTCCCAAAAAAACCTCGGCCCGATGAGTTGACGTAAAATTTATTTGACGTCACTTCGTCCATTATGAGGCCAATGTTTTAATGGTCCTGGTTGTCTCAGATTTTTTTTTTTATTACTGAGTAAAAACATTGTGAAATAAGATTAATTTCATCACGGCTTAGAATAATCTCAAAAAGTCATCGATTTGGGTTCCAATACATTTTTGTTTCTCCAATACATTTCAATTCCATTACAATTACAATATATTCTTCACCAACCAATCCGACGCCAGGAGGCCGTGTGGTCGATGATCACACGGTGGGCGGGGGGCAACCCCCCACTTATAACCAACCATAAGTGCGCCAAATTGCTCACACTAATCCGATAAAGCATTTGGGCCTTTGGGCCATTAGCATTCCGAAAAAAAAACATTCTTGAGCTTGTTTCTTCCGACTCGGTCATGAGCGACCCTGGCTACGTACCATCAAGTAAGTGAACTGACTAGGAACTACGAAGTAACTGACACCTAAGAGTGTTAATTGTCGATTTTTTATTTAAGCAAAATCTTAGGAGGTTGAACTGTTTTTAATAACTTTTTAAAATGAACTCGTTCCATTAAAACCTTAAAAATACAGCCATTTTTTGTATTTTAAAAATATATTTCCAGATCAAAAAGTGATAAGTGATGAAGTAACTTTATCTTAACTTATTAACTTAACTAGTTTCCAGGTTTAGGATGAACCAAAAAATCAATTACTCAATTTCAAATTCTCTCAAAACTCAAATTCAAATTACCAAATTGAATGGAAATCTGGTAACAATAAATTTACCGAGAACGCTAACTAAAGTGCAAATTATTTACTGTCTTATATTCTTTAGTAAACTCTTACTAGCCTAATTACCTAGCCTGGGTATATAGTAAAGGATAGTCTAGAGTGTAACCTTCTTGTATTTGACAGAGTCATCTTACTATAAGGTCTTGCAGTTGGCTTAATTATCATTAATGTAGACTTTTTCTTTAATTTCAAACAATCCAATAACGAATTAATCAACCACTCTCTGAACCCCATACCCGTTCCACCTCTTCCAATTTTCCTCATACAACTTATAACATGACATATTACTTTCATATATTATATAAAATGCGTATCCGTATATCCTTCGGGGACGGCAAAGTCCACTTCAGCGAAATGCAATTAAAAGTTGTCCCGAATTCTGGGCAAGTGCTTATAAAACTTGCTTTATTTATGTAGTAAATGCTGCCTCACACATGTGCGTGGTGACCACACGTTTGGGAGAATTGTGGAAGAAAACCATGGTGGACATTTATTGAGATTTATCTGACGATTTTTATTCAAAATTTTAAGAATACTTCCCAAATAATAGTTACTGTATTCTCTAAAAAGTTATAAAAAATTGACTGCCCTTTAATATTCCCCACGTATGCTTATTAAACATATTATGTTTATTAAACATATGTTTATTAAACATGTGCTTATTAAACATATGTTTATTAAACATATGTTTATTAAACATATGCTTATTAAACATATATTTATAATACATCTTATATCGCTTATTATTGCAATCCTTTCTTTAATAGATAAAGGAATTCTACTGCTGGCCTTTTATCTGGTTGTATGCCTTTTCACGAAATAAAGTTGTTTTTATGTATAATTTGTAACATTTTGCAAATGAGATTCTAAAGATAATGCAAATTGTACGTCCTTAATATCCACATATTCAAAACAAGCTAAAATTTCAAACATTAACAAGTCCACAAAAATCAAAACTCGTGGTCACAGCTCATGTGTAATTCCATCACTGGTTAGATTTGACGCGAGATGTGTATGAAGAAAATATTTGTTGAAAATTGTGTTGTATCAGTGTGTACGGAATATGAGAAATGCTACGGAATCGTTATTTATGCTGTTTCACAATATCGTATTATGATTACACTTGAGCTGATTGAAGTGGATTTCTGATATTTACTTTACCGGTTCCTATAACTGATGGTTTTTTGTTTTATATGTTTTTATAAGATTTTAAACCATTTTAAACTACTAAGCATGGGATATTTACTTTTTTTCAGGAGATTGTCAAAATATTGAATTTGCGAAAAGAAAGTGAAAAAATATGTAAATATCTCGTTTTAAACTGTTAAATTTATTTAAAAAAATTGACATAAACCTGCTTGGTCAGCGTTTATGCACACATTAATATGCACACATAGATAAACTGGATTAACCCTTTTACTTTTGTTGGGAGGTTTAAGCAAGCGACCACACATGATTCTGACATAATATATTAACTGCGTGAACGTGTTCTTCAATTGTATAGTTCTTCCATTGAACAAATTGATGACTCCCACTTGTAGGGTTTTTCGATTTTTTTGTACAGTCTTAAATGGAAACATGGATCAGTCGTCTTGGCGTTCATTGAGAGAGGCTTATGTTTAGCAATGGACGGATAAAGGCTGGTGATAATGGTTTGTAATGCTAACAATACGTAGTATTACCTGTGGTATTACTATATAGTTTGTGATGCTAACTTTTTCTTATGTTAGTTAGATAGGCAAACTGGCAGGCGAGTCATATGATGGTAAGTGGTCAGGGTCGCCCATAAATTAACCTGAAATTAGCCCAGGCAACTTATCTATGTGTTGCCTATCCTGAGACATAAGATGTTAAGTCTCAGTGCCAGTAATTACACTGCCTGTCTTGCCCTTTTCTCCGAAACACAGACAATCTGTTTCACGGGAGAAACAAGCAAGATGGTGGTACCCATGCAGCCGGGAGCGCGGCACTGCGCATCCCGCCCACCAGTAAGTTGTAGTTGCTATATTTTATACTAATTATTATTATCCATCCATTCAATAAAAATCATCATCACTACCCTGTTACGTTTTCCCGTTCACTGGACATGAGCTCTCTTCAATGAAAAGACTTATTTTATAATGATGATAGTGTTCCTTAAATATAATATTATTATTAGCTTTTACTATATATAAAATTCAATACCCGAGAGGCAGTACAAAATGCCTTTGAAGAATTTGTTTTCCCGTCCAGCTGATTTCTTTAAGAAGGGCATCAATAAACTGCCACTGCGTTGGCAAAGATGCATTGATTGCATGGGTGATTACTTCGATTAATACACATAAAAAATACATGAAAAAAAATTCGTTTAAATTTTTTCATACAAAACGGGAATTTCATAGGTAAAGACCTATTATATTCATTTTAATAATTAAGTTGACCATCAAGTTATGTTATTTTATTGAAAAACTAATAATCCTTTTTAAAAGGTAGAAACATCCATGTAACAAACACCCGCTATATAAGGTAGAAACATCCGTATAACAAACACCCGCTACATATAAGGTAGAAACATCCATGTAACAAACATCTGCTATATATAAGGTAGAAACATCCGTATAACAAACACCCGCTATATACAAGGTAGAAACATCCGTGTAACAAACATCCGCTATATATAAGGTAGAAACATCCGTATAACAAACACCCGCTATATAATAAGGTAGAAACATCCGTATAACAAACACCCGCTACATATAAGGTAGAAACATCCATGTAACAAACATCTGCTATATATAAGGTAGAAACATCCGTATAACAAACACCCGCTATATACAAGGTAGAAACATCCGTGTAACAAACATCCGCTATATATAAGGTAGAAACATCCGTATAACAAACACCCGCTATATAATAAGGTAGAAACATCCGTGTAACAAACATCCGCTATATATAAGGTAGAAACATCCATGTAACAAACAGCCGCTATATATAAGGTTGAAACATCCATGAAACATCCGTGTAACAAACAGCCGCTATATCATCACGCTGTTTTTCGGGTTGGTCTACTCGTAAAATAAACCCAATTGGAAACTACTGCGAATCTGACAGAGAATATATAGCACTTAATTTAGCTTGTGCTCGGTTCAAAGCAGATTGCCTCCTACATATCTAACTGAAGTACGTAAACGGTCATAGAAAAATATTTACACTCTCTCTCTATTTAAGAGCCTTGTTCTTGTTGGTGGAGCAGTCATTCCATACTCCATAATTAAGGTGCTTAGAGCGGTAGTTTCCCCACTTGTCTTCCGTTCCGCACTACAATGACCAATTTTTTGCTCGTTGATATCTAATCCAGATCCCTACCGGAATCCCTTTCCTCTGTCTCTAGCCAGTATATATACTGATGATGTAGCGGCGCACAAGATCGTCATAGGACCTATGTAACATTTTATTGGGTAGCCCATTCCACTGGGCTACCCACTACATCCTGGAACTTGTTGCTACTGGTTGGGACTGCTTATTTGGATATTCGTAGCTAACCTCCGTATCGTCCCACTATCCGCCACAGGTGGACAAAAAGTGACAGCTATGCTGACGTGTTTCGTGCGGTTTGTGAGTTTCCGGTGGCTCATTGGGGGAGGGATAGGGAAAAGGAGAACAACACTTAACTTTTGGTTGTGCGGATGTCTATGGACGTCGGTAGTCACCTTATGTCATATCAGTTGCCTTATGACATAAAAAAATCTAAAATAATTAAGGTATGACATAATAATATATAGGCAAGGCAAACGAGCCACCGGTGGGAGGGAAGCGCTGTGCCGCGCTCCCGGCTGCATGGGTACCACCATCTTGCTTATTTCTCCCGTGAAACAGCTTTGCTGTGTTTCGGAGAGAAGGGCAAGACAGGCAGTGTAATTACTGGCACCGAGACTCAACATCTTGTCTCAGGATAGGCAACACATAAATGAGTTGCCGGGGCTCGTTCCAGGTAAACTGGTTTATGTTCATGGGCGACGTCGACCACTTACCATCGGGTGGCACGTTTGCCATTTTGCCTATCCAACTAACATAACAAAAAAGCCACACGATGGTAAGTGATCAACGTCGCCTATGAACATAGACAGGTTAACCTGAGACTAGCCCAGGCAACTCATTCTCGTATTTCCTATCGTAAGACGACGTAAGATGGTGGTAAGTCTGTCTTTTTTTTCGAAATACAAAACAAACAAAGCTCTTGCTCTTCTAGAGACAAGCAGATTGACGGTACCCATACAGACAGGAGCGCGGCACAAGCGCGTGCTTCCTACCGGTTGTATGCCAATATTTAAACAAGAATCTTCTATTATTTATCTAATCTATACATCTATACAGATAAATAAAATTGGAGTGTCTGTTTGTAATATCAAAATAACCGCTTTTTATTCAACGCATATAGATGTATAGACGTCCATATACCAAAATAGCCTTTTTTACATTTTTAGTCTGTGTGTCTGTCTGTCTGTCTGTTTGTTCCGGCTAATATCTGAAACGGCTGGGTCGATTTTGATAGAACTTTCACTGGCAGGTAGCTGATTGTTGACAAAATGTTGTTATATAATAGGAAACAGGCGGCTCTTAAGTGGTCCTCTTACGCAGCATATTTCACGATAGTTTCAAGAAGGTTCAGTGTCATTTAGGCCCGTCTTATTCAGCTCCTGAAGCAGGAACCTAATCCATGAATAATTTAATAAATTAATTAACATAATGAACGAATTTCAATTAACTTAAATCGGATTGTACTAGGACACTATAGCCATGGAGAGCGTAGACTAATTGAAAGCAAACAACGGAACAAAGGCCTGCAGGAGGCGCGTGAATAACTAACCGTGCTTGAAGCGTATGATCTCCACCTTCTGGCTCTGTTTTTATTGTAACATTTTTTCATGCACGTTAAAATGGTTCGTAATAAAATGTTGACCTTTACATTAAAATATTTCAAAACAAAAAAAACGACTGCAAAAAACATTTGAATTTGGCGCCAAAAATCCGTCATTTTGTTTTATTTTTTATTTTTTGTATACTCAGTGTCATTTTCACAGTAAATACGACACCTCTCAAGCTAAAATCTGGCTGCAAAGCGTGCCAAACATATTATACATACATACATACTTTTGAAAATCATAACTCTCCTTCTGGCGCAGTGGGGCTAAAAAATAAAACAAACAGGTAAAAATTTATAAGCACGGTGGTGGACATGGAAAGCTAAAATTGTTATTTTTAAGTCGGTTCTTATGTAACAGTAAGGTAAAACATACGACACACATTCAATATACCGATACGACTTAGGGACCTTCAAGAAAAGAGCCAGAGCATATTTGAAAGGCCGACAACGCACCTGCTAATCCTCTGGTATAGCGGGTGTCTGTGGATATCTCTTTTCACTTACCATCAGGTGAACTGACTGTCCATTTGCCCCCTCTTCTATAAAAAAATACCACCACAAATATTATAACAACAATTTATGAAGCCTAAACTAAAATAAAAGCAATGTATCTCTGAAGGGAATGTTATGTGGTATATTTTTATAAAATATATTTCAACAATGAAAACATAGGTCTAGGTTTAAGATAATATTACAAGTGAAAATATAACAAGTTCCTTGAATCTCGTTGTAATAACAAAACTTATAAAAATATTCATTGTACGAAATAAAAAATATAAAAGTTTTGTTAATTGTTAAAATTATTTAAATCAATCCTTAGTCAAACCAAATTCATCATCAATATCTAGTGGTAATCCTGTAAATATGTACTGGCACGACTGACATCCACCACCCTTAACAAACTATGAATGATGCTAGACAACTTTTTTCTATATAAAAAATCGTTTGTCTGTAAAGTCGGTTTACTGACGATAGTTGAACGTGACAACGTCATAAGAAAATGGAACGCCTCAATGCGAGGTAACGCCGCATGCGTCATGTTTTTTCATTCTTGCAGCCGGCTCCATCGAATTATAAGACGTTGTCACGTCAAAAAAAAGACAAACTGGTAGAGCTACCTGATCGCAAGATGTCAAGTTATAAAAAGTAGTAAAGTGTGTCGTAAGTTTACTCGAAAATTAGCCTCCTTGTCCTAGAAGCACCTCGTCATGAAAGCTTGGTGAAAGAAATATATAATGTACCAAAGCCCGCAAATTCGAAATAGCAAAACGCCTGGTAGAGCTACCTGATCGCAAGATGTCAAGTTATAAAAAGTAGTAAAGTGTGTCGTAAGTTTACTCGAAAATTAGCCTCCTTGTCCTAGAAGCACCTCGTCATGAAAGCTTGGTGAAAGAAATATATAATGTACCAAAGCCCGCAATTTCGAAATAGCAAAACGCCTAATAATATTAATAATTAAAAAGTATTAAAACTGTGTTATGTTAGCTACGAAAAACGTAACCCCTTTGATTTTAGATAAAATGGCATGTGAGCCATCACTGCGTCGGTAGCTGTGTGTTTCTATTGAGGCTGCTTAGCAAAAAAACCCAAGACCCAAGTTCGAATCCCACCGATCTCAGGTCATCTGAGCCATAATAACAAATCGACAGGTCATTTACCTAAATCGAATGGATTTAAATTAAATAGACCCCATCATGGAATACGAGAATACGAAAAATAAAGTTCTATAAAAGCATTTTACAAAAAATTAAAACCGACTTCAAAAATACTAAACTAAAAAGTAATAAAATAACAGTTTCTTTAATGTTTGTGCTTACAACATATAATCAATTTAATCTTCTACTAATGTACAAACTTTGCGTTTACCACGTCATTATAGTTACTTTTGGAGTCGGTGTCAGCCAAGGTAGGTAGGTAGGTAATGTACAGCAACAAATACGACACCGACTCCAAAAGTAACTATAATGACGTGGTAAACGCAAAGTTTGTACATTAGTAGAAGATTAAATTGATTATATGTTGTAAGCACAAACATTAAAGAAACTGTTATTTTATTACTTTTTAGTTTAGTATTTTTGAAGTCGGTTTTAATTTTTTGTAAAATGCTTTTATTTCTTAATTTTTAGTGATTCCGAAATTCATCGTCTTGGCGTTCATTGAAGGAGGCATGTTCAGCAGTGGATGGATAAAGGATGATGATGATGATGATGATGATGATGGTGATGGTGATGATGATGATGATTACGATGACCGCGACATACTATGGTGTGCTACCAAAGCATCCTATACAATTGTTACATCGACACGTAATAAAAAAATCATATCATCAAGGTAAACAAAACCAACCAAATAGGCATTATTGGGAATAACTAAAAAACGGCTTGTCAGATCTTAATAAAATTAATATGGGACCAAATTGGAAACACCAGCTTTCAAACAAAAAAATAACCATCGAAATCCATTCACAAACGGCGGAGATATCGTGTCACATACATACAAAAAAAAAAAAAAAAAAAAAATTGAATTGAGAACCTCCTTTTTTTTTGGAAGTCGGTTAAAAATCATATCTTTCGGCTTTGCTGTAGTCTGATAAAAACCACGTAATTAATCAAAATCAATTCAACATAAAAAATATTTCGTAACTAACAAACTCCGAACATTTAAAAAATGTCAAACAAGGATAAAGTGAAAAAAATTGCCAAATATACCTTTATAGGTAAGATGTATTTAATGAAAAGAAATTAAACTGCAAGGCGTCATAAGTCCGTTTAAAGATCGATCCGATCAAGGAAATGCACTAGAGGAACAAGAAACATTCCTGCAATAAAACCAGCAATTACTAAGTGCTCGCAATAAAACCTGGGAAAATACAGCGCTAACGTGTTCCGCGATAGCTCTAATGACCGCCATTTTTTCATTGGGGTTCCGTATCTAAGATGGGAATCGATAAAATCAGGTTTCTTTGCTACATCTTCAACTATCACTGGCTAAGTTTGCCACCGTAACACGTAGTTCGAATTAATTGACTAAATAAATTAAAATTCCGCTAACGTGTTTGTATGATTCTCATTCCCGTTCCCGAATATGTCTTAAATGACTTATTAGTATAGTTTAAATCAAAGTCTATCAAATAGTAAGAGGTAGTGCTATGCTACTTGGCAGCCGAATTGGGCCGGCATTACTGGGATGGTACCTGTCTTTCACGTAGCACAATCTCACCGACATTTCTAAAGATTAGCGTGTTCTATCAAAGCAAGAAAACCTTTAAGTTTATTCTATTAATACATAGATACAGAAAAAAGAGTATTGATATGATATAGACGAATAAGAGATAGAGCGGGATACATTACAAACGTCGTTATCGATATCAACAGTCGCTCGACCATCTGTCACTCATAGTTTTCGCTTTTGGCTCGCCCATCAACAAGTGTCAGGTTTCAGTCCAGCCTAGCTAATAAATCAAAAGCTAGCTCAATCTAAATCATGTCAATTAAATAATTCAAACCTCGAGAATAGTAATGAATTTCAAATAATTTAATGCACCATATAGTTTAAGGCATTTTCTTGCAATTGAAAATTCTTCATCGTTTTATTTCTTATTATTATTCAAATGAAATCATTTTTTTTTAATTCAAAATAGTACCAACAGAGTATCTTTTTGAACGTCAATTGAGTCTAACACCGGTTCCAAGGTAAGCCCACTGAGAAGAACTGGCGAAACAAACTCAGTGGAAGCAATCTTTTTAAATATTTTATAACAAACTTTACAGGTTTTTATCCTGAAATGCCTGAGATGAACGCCCTATACCCAAGGTGTGGTATCTTCTATAAAATATTTTACTTTATAATATCCTTTACCACACAAACGCTCTTTTATAACTTTTTTGTTTTTTTTTAATTGGGAGGTTTTGAACATTTTCATATGTATGGTTGCTACATCTAACCTGTGCCTATTCCGTATACAAGGTTGATAAAAGCGAGAGGCATTAAATTAAACCTGTGGGACCCCCATCTCTATTTTAGTTCCGGAGGATGGTTATGTGGCACTCTCTGCGCCCGAGAAGATGGTAAAGTGGACGCAGACTCTATCCACTAAACCCAAGCGGTATTCTCCTCGCCGTTTGGGTGACCCGGCGCGAGAGCTGTGGACTTCCGTACCGGGCCACAACGGTGTGCCATACGGCACTCTTCTCAGGAGGTGGGGGATGGCGTCCCCTCCTCCTACTGCACTTAAGGCACACTGAACCCACAAGGGTGCCTCATAGCTCAGACATTACGCGCGCGCAGCGGATCCCCTGATCGGCCGCGCACAAGTCCCTCACGTCGGCGCAACCGCCTGTCGCGGCTGTGCTCTCCTACGGCAAGAGGCGCGAGTGCGCTCTTTCTCCCGCGCCGCCGCCACTTTCTGCGACTACACGTCCTTGCAGAAGGAGAGGACCACCTGTCAAGTGCTCTCACTGACGGTCATCGCTCGGATGACCGCATGGAGCGACAGTTCCGGGCCAACCTCAGCAATAAGGGGCACCCTTGCCTCTGCCCCAGGGTGTGGTCAACAGTGTCCTCACTGTTGTTACAGTAATGATACTCTGGCCGAGTCCTTCGCCCCTGCCACCTTCCACAGATACCTTCCGAAACATCCGTGCCCCATTAGGATCTGCGCAAGGTGGAATGTCAACATAGCTGGCTCAACCTTAAAGGGTCATCATGGGAACCTACAACCTTTGAGGGTGTGTAAATTTTACCACCCCGTGTTGGGCCAGCGATGTCAACAATGGTCCCGTGTCCAGCAGTGTAAAATAAACCTCTCGCTTATAACTTTAGTATCTAAATCAAGTTTTAAATAAAGCGTGAGGTACCAGTAAATACATTTCCACTCTCAAATCCTAATCGGACCAGACTAAAAGTAACCTGGTTTGTTGATACTAAAATTACGCTATAACAAATAGATCGAACGATTTCGGTGTCCGGGCCGAATGTTGGCAACGCTAAATATAAGTGCATTAGTTGATTAGCTCGAGTGTGCACTAAGGAGTGAGTGTCTGGACGACATGTAGTCGACTGGAAGGGATATCAGTCTTTTTAGCACATTTATTTATTTATAATAGGTACTTTCATTTAAAGAATATATTAATAAGGTACATCATATTATGTATGTTACTCAAAAGTATACACAACATTCACAACGCACATAATAAAAATAAAAATAAACTTAAACATAATATTGCTTGAGTAGAAAACAATTTCAAACTCTTGATGTAAGGTACTATTGAATTAAAGATTTTTTAAATCACTACATAGTATAAAGTAAAGTCGCTTCCCGCGTCTGTCTGTATGTATGCTTAGATCTTTAAAACTAAACAACGGATTTTAATGGGTTTTTTTTTAATAGATAGAATTATTAAAGAGGAAGGTTTATGTGTATAATACATGCATAATATAGTAGATAAACACTGATAATTTTAGAAGTTTCTAATGTGATGTCGTAAATAAACACATTTTTTGCACTTCCATTGCAAACGCTGGATGAACCCTAAAGCCTGCAATACATGTTGGCCGAGTGTTGACGAGTGAAGGCCAATAACAACGTATAGACAAATCCTTCGGCAAATCCACCGAAGATGCAGTATTAGCTTTAACTACATCTATCGTTAAGTTCCTCGATAAAGGACATAAATGTCTTACAGTATTTTTAGACCTTCGCAAAGCATTCGACACAGTCTCTATTCCAATTCTTATAAGTAAATTACAAGACGTGGGCATAAGAGATGTTAGTCTTAAACTTATTTGCAGTTACCTAAGTGACAGAAAGCAAACTGTAAAAATTAATCAGACTGTTAGTGATGATTCCGATGTCACGTATGGCGTCCCTCAAGGCAGTGTTTTGGGCCCCACACTATTTTTAGTCTACATCAATGAACTGTGTGCTTCTAAGATCCATGGAGCCCAAATATACTCGTATGCTAATGACACCGCATTGCTCTTTGGTGGAGAGTATTGGGACACAGTACATCGAAATGCAGAAAATGGTCTAAAGAAAGTTGCATGCTGGCTCGAAGACAACCTACTAACAATAAACGTAGCCAAGACGAATTACATTTGTTTTTCGATTCTAAATAGTACGTGGGTAACACTGAAAATGTTTAGAACTGGCCAGTTACAAACATTGAAAATGAAAACTTTTTTTGAATTTCAATTTTAGAACTCTTTGGTAACCTAATGTAGTATATTGAATTCATTTGTCATTTGTTTTTGTGAATTGGCGGCAAATCTAAAACTCTTGTTACACGTGAAAATGAACATATCGCATCTAAATTCATAAATCGAATGGATTTAAATTAAATAGACCCCATCATGGAATACGAGAATACGAAAAATAAAGTTCTAAAATCATATCTTTCGGCTTTGCTATAGTCTGATAAAAACCACGTAATTAATCAAAATCAATTCAACATAAAAAATATTTCGTAACTAACAAACTCCGAACATTTAAAAAATGTCAAACAAGGATAAAGTGAAAAAAATTGCCAAATATACCTTTATAGGTAAGATGTATTTAATGAAAAGAAATTAAACTGGAAGGCGTCATAAGTCCGTTTAAAGATCGATCCGATCAAGGAAATGCACTAGAGGAGCCAACAAGAAACATTCCTGCAATAAAACCAGCAATTACTAAGTGCTCGCAATAAAACCTGGGAAAATACAGCGCTAACGTGTTCCACGATAGCTCTAATGACCGCCATTTTTTCATTGGGGTTCCGTATCTAAGATGGGAATCGATAAAATCTGGTTTCTTTGCTACATCTTCAACTATCACTGGCTAAATTTAAATAAATTAAAATTCCGCTAACGTGTTTGTATGATTCTCATTCCCGTTCCCGAATATGTCTTAAATGACTTATTAGTATAGTTTAAATCAAAGTCTATCAAATAGTAAGAGGTAGTGCTATGCTACTTGGCAGCCGAATTGGGCCGGCACTACTGGGATGGTACCTGTCGTTCACGTAGCACAATCTCACCGACATTTCTAAAGATTAGCGTGTTATATGATATATTCTATTAATACATAGATACAGAAAAAAGAGTATTGATATGATATAGACGAATAAGAGATAGCGGGATAGAGCGGGATACATTACAAACGTCGTTATCGATATCGACAGTCGCTCGACCATCTGTCACTCATAGTTTTCGCTTTTGGCTCGCCCATCAACAAGTGTCAGGTTTCAGTCCAGCCTAGCTAATAAATCAAAAGCTAGCTCAATCTAAATCATGTCAATTAAATAATTCAAACCTCGAGAATAGTAATGAATTTCAAATAATTTAATGCACAATATAGTTTAAGGCATTTTCTTGCAATTGAAAATTCTTCATCGTTTTATTTCTTATTATTATTCAAATGAAATCATTTTTTTTTTATTAAAAATAGTACCAACAGAGTATCTTTTTGAACGTCAATTGAGTCTACCACCGGTTCCAAGGTAAGCCCACTGAGAAGAACTGGCGAAATAAACTCAGTGGAAGCAATCTTTTTAAATATTTTATAACAAACTTTACAGGTTTTTATCCTGAAATGCCTGAGATGAACGCCCTATACCCAAGGTGTGGTATCTTCTATAAAATATTTTACTTTATAATATCCTTTACCACACAAACGCTCTTTTATAACTTTTATGTTTTTTTTTAATTGGGAGGTTTTGAACCTTTTCATATGTATGGTTGCTACATCTAACCTGTGCCTATTCCGTATACAAGGTTGATAAAAGCGAGAGGCATTAAATTAAACCTGTGGGACCCCCATCTCTATTTTAGTTCCGGAGGATGGTTATGTGGCACTCTCTGCGCCCGAGAAGATGGTAAAGTGGACGCAGACTCTATCCACTAAACCCAAGCGGTATTCTCCTCGCCGTTTGGGTGACCCGGCGCGAGACCTGTGGACTTCCGTACCGGGCCACAACGGTGTGCCATACGGCACTCTTCTCAGGAGGTGGGGGATGGCGTCCCCTCCTCCTACTGCACTTAAGGCACACTGAACCCACAAGGGTGCCTCATAGCTCAGACATTACGCGCGCGCAGCGGATCCCCTGATCGGCCGCGCACAAGTCCCTCACGTCGGCGCAACCGCCTGTCGCGGCTGTGCTCTCCTACGGCAAGAGGCGCAAGTGCGCTCTTTCTCCCGCGCCGCCGCCACCTTCTGCGACTACACGTCCTTGCAGAAGGAGAGGACCACCTGTCAAGTGCTCTCACTGACGGTCATCGCTCGGATGACCGCATGGAGCGACAGTTCCGGGCCAACCTCAGCAATAAGGGGCACCCTTGCCTCTGCCCCAGGGTGTGGTCAACAGTGTCCTCACTGTTGTTACAGTAATGATACTCTGGCCGAGTCCTTCGCCCCTGCCACCTTCCACAGATACCTTCCGAAACATCCGTGCCCCATTAGGATCTGCGCAAGGTGGAATGTCAACATAGCTGGCTCAACCTTAAAGGGTCATCATGGGAACCTACAACCTTTGAGGGTGTGTAAATTTTACCACCCCGTGTTGGGCCAGCGATGTCAACAATGGTCCCGTGTCCAGCAGTGTAAAATAAACCTCTCGCTTATAACTTTAGTATCTAAATCAAGTTTTAAATAAAGCGTGAGGTACCAGTAAATACATTTCCACTCTCAAATCCTAATCGGACCAGACTAAAAGTATCCTGGTTTGTTGATACTAAAATTACGCTATAACAAATAGATCGAACGATTTCGGTGTCCGGGCCGAATGTTGGCAACGCTAAATATAAGTGCATTAGTTGATTAGCTCTCGTGTGCACTAAGGAGTGAGTGTCTGGACGACATGTAGTCGACTGGAAGGGATATCAGTCTTTTTAGCACATTTATTTATTTATAATAGGTACTTTCATTTAAAGAATATATTGATAAGGTACATCATATTATGTATGTTTCTCAAAAGTATACACAACATTCACAACGCACATAATAAAAATAAACTTAAACATAATATTGCTTGAGTAGAAAACAATTTGAAATTCTTGATGTAAGGTACTATTGAATTAAAGATTTTTTAAATCACTACATAGTATAAAGTAAAGTCTGTCTGTATGACAGACTTTACTTTATACAGGCTTAGATCTTTAAAACTAAACAATGGATTTTAATGGGGTTTTTTTTAATAGATAGAATTATTAAAGAGGAAGGTTTATGTGTATAATACATGCATAATATAGTAGATAAACACTGATAATTTTAGAAGTTTCTAATGTGATGTCGTAAATAAACACATTTTTTGCACTTCCATTGCAAACGCTGGATGAACCCTAAAGCCTGCAATACATGTTGGCCGAGTGTTGACGAGTGAAGGCCAATACCAATGACAATAGACAAATCCTTCGGCAAATCCACCGAAGATGCAGTATTAGCTTTAACTACATCTATCGTTAAGTTCCTTGATAAAGGACATAAATGTCTTGCAGTATTTTTAGACCTTCGCAAAGCATTCGACACAGTCTATATTCCAATTCTTATAAGTAAATTACAAGACGTGGGCATAAGAGATATTAGTCTTAAACTTATTTGCAGTTACCTAAGTGACAGCATACCTACCTTACAGTCCTGACCTGGCGCCCTGCGACTTTCATTTATTCCCAAGAACTAAAGATAAAATTCGAGGTATTCGCTTTACGAGCCCTGAAGATGCGGTGGAAGCGTACGAAAATGCCATAGAAGAGACTCCTAAAGAAGAATGGGCCCACTGCTTTTCTCAGTGGTTCCATCGAATGCGACGATGTGTAGAAAGAAACGGAGATTACTTCGAAAAACAATAAAAGTATTGGCAACTTTCTACATTAAGCCGTTTTTCATTTTCTAAAAATTTTCAGTGTTACCTAGGTACTCAACCTACCAGCGAATTTGATATTAAAATACATAAATGTACTAGTGGTTACATGAAATCTGTATGTTCCTGTCCGACAATTAATAGATCATGCTCAACTAAATACTTAGGAGTGATGCTCGATCAGTGGTTATCATGGCACCCGCATATCGAATTGATTGCTGGCAGGATTAGAAAACTTATCTGGATTTTTAGAAAATTGAGAGAAATAACATCAGAACTACTAAGAAAACGAATTTATATTGCACTAGCCCAATCAATACTCTGTTACTGTATCCCTATTTGGGGAGCAGCACAAAAATCAAAATTTTTAGTACTGAAGAGAGCCCAAAGATCACTATTAAAATTTATTTACTATAAACCGTTCAGATATCCAACTGCGAAACTATATACTGATTGTGCGCTTCTTTCAGCTAGAAAGTTATATATTCTAAATATCCTACTCAAAGTTCATACATACTTACCGCATAAACCTACAGAACAAAATAAAAGAAGAAAGCAATTAGTAATACCTCATGAAGTTATTCAAACATGTTTTGCTAGTCGCCAATTTTACTATCAATCGGGCTACCTTTATAATAAAACAAATAATATATTAGACATACACTCAATAAAAACGAGAGATCTCAAAAATACCCTCACTAACTGGTTGATGATGCTAAGTTATGAAGATACCGAAAACTTAACTAAAATTATATCTCTATAAAGCAAAGAAACATACATATATTTATTTATTTATATATATTCATTCATATCATAATAACTTCACACACAATAACTTCACACACACACACGTTCACGCACACGCTCACACACACACACACACACGCACAGACACACGTTCACACACACACACACACACACACACACACACACACACACACACACACACACACACACACACACACACACACACAGGCGGCATTCATATCCTTATCATTATTTTTAACATTTTCAATTACTTATTTGTTAGAATTTTTATCTTTTGTTTTGTTTTTTGTTATTTAAGATTTAATAACTGTTAATTTATTATTATTATACACTAATTCTAATAGTGAAAGGAAGAGCGGGATAACCTGGCACAAGCATTGTTATGCTTAAAAGGTTGTTCTCTACAATGTACCTACTATACTGTTTATGCTTGAGAAATAAAAGATTTTTATTTTTTTTATTTATTTATTTATAGACTATTTATTTTTATATATTTGCATTGTCTTGCCATCGCTCGGTGCCGCTCGTCTCGTTGGCCGAGTAAAGGCAACCGCCAACGTGTATAGGACTCATTTGGCGTAGCTTATCACAACTCGAAGCCGCTCGGGACCACTCGCCTCACTTCGAAGCCGTGTCGGTATTTCTGCACAAATCAAAGGCGCTCGCGCGCGCTTGGCCAATGGTGTTCACATGTTTGTTCAACAAAATTGCACCAAAAAAATGAAGATACTAGGTATTATCTAATATTTTCATATTTTTTTTAATGACACTATATATAACTTGTCCTGTTTCTGTGAATAGTCAACATCCACCACCTTCTTTTTAACTGACTTCAACAAAAAGGAGGAGGTTCTCAATTCGATCGGTAATTTTTTATGTATGTACACCGATTTCTCCGTCAATAATTATGGACCAGTTTTTAAAAATTATTTTTTTGTTTGAAAGTATACTTGCCAAATGATCCCACGATAAGGAAACCAGGGTCTGAAATGGCATCCCAGAGAAAACGAGATGTTTCGAAAATCGTAGGAGCGACTATAATGGGCTTAATTTTTTTTAATGAAGCATTTTAAAGCACTACAATGTAAAGAAGGTCTAGAGTCGATCTGATGCTGGAGTTGAAAGACAGTCGAGGGAACTCCTTGACGATTTACAGCTTTTGTTGGGCTTACTTCATACGGTTCAATATGCCAAAATGTCTATCTTTGTCTGTTTTCTTAAATTAATCACTAAAAATTAAGAATCAAGAATTAAAACCTACTTCAAAAAATAAATTAACTAAAATCTACAACTAATAATCATCTTGGATTTCTACTAATGTACAATTTTTGCATTTATGGGGAAATGCGGCCGACATAAACAACATTTTTGTGCTGCAGAAGCGGGCTATTCGTGCAATTTACAAGTTGCCTCCCTATTCATCTTTGAGAGAAAATTTAAAGAAATAGGAATTCTGACTGTCGCCTCTCAATACATCTTAGAAAATTTACTGTATGTCCGGAAAAATATAAATGAATTTTGTAAGAAAAGTGATATTCATAGTAGGAATACACGTAATAGACACAGGTTACATGCACCAATGATTAGACTTTCGAAAGTAAGCAATTCTTTTAAAGGCAACTGTATACGCTTTTACAATAGGATCCCAGAAAACGTTCAAAAGCTCTCCATAAAAAATTCAAAAAAGTTGTTAAAGAGCGTTTGTGTGGTAAAGCATATTATAAAGTAAAAGATTTCATGGAAGATACCACACCCTGGGAATAAGGCGTTCCTCCCGGGCATTTCAAGATAAGATGTTAAAATTGTTATATAATATATATTATTTGAAAAGATTAGTTCCACTGAGTTTGTTTCGCCGGTTCTTCTCAGTGGGCTTACCTTGGAACCGGTGGTAGATTCAATTGACGTTCAAAAAGATACTGTATTAGTACTATTTTGAATAAAAAAAATTGATTTTGATTTTGATTTTTGCATGTACCACGTCAATATTTTCCTCTCTAAACAGCAGCAGCTGAAATAACTACTACGACGTCCATATTATTTCAATGCATAATACAAACTGATAGCGTCCAACGTGTGGGCACCACTCAAAACTTGACTCAAAACTTGTCTATGTTGGCCACTTGCATTGGTTTGCCAAAAGTCTAGGCAGTAGCGCTTGCCTTGTATTAATTTGCCTACGCTCGCATTGGCCTAAGCTCGACCAACATGTTTTGCAGGTATAACAGATAGATCAAAATAATTTACTACATTATTGTACAACCTTAGATCTACAAAAAGTCCGCGATGGCATAAACATACTATATCTATTTTAATACTTAAAAAAATTCCAATTATAAAGCGGTAATGTAAAAGCTATTTACAAAATAGCTACGATTACGATATTAATCACTACATATTATAAAATAAAGTCTTACGCCCGTCCATAGATAAATAATCATTATCAATCCGTGTACGGCTGTAAATCTAAGTTAACGCGGGCGAAGCTGCGGGCAACAGCAGTACTAATTAAAACAATCGACACATATTTATTACGCGGCTAACAATAAAATATTTAACAAATGAAAAGAGGAAAACTTAGCGTGCATCAAAATAAGCAATAAAATAAACAGCGTAATTTAAACTTATATAATAAAAGAATCATTTTATTGTAAGCTCATAAGAACTTGTACACTTTTGGTACATCGTATCCATATATATTTTTTGTCAGTCGGCCCAATTTTTTTCACTAAAATATATCTAATAATACTATCGATCCGCCCCGGCCTCTCACGGTAAAACAGTTTATAGCCTTTTTTTCGCCAAAAAGCATCCAACAAGAACCGGCCACCACTCGGAGATCGTCTTCCCACCTGGTTAATTGGGGACTAACACTTCGTTTACCTAAACGTGGCCTCCACTCTTGAACCTTATTGGCCCATCGGCCATTCTTTCTCTTCTTATTCTCCTAACCACTCGACCAGCCAGCCGTCGATGAGTCACCTACATCATTATTTGTTGTCCCTTTCGTACTACTGGGATTAATATATCCCAGTAGTACGAAAGAGTCCATTTATATAAATGTCACATTTTACGTATGATTTTTTTCGTTTCATCGAGTTTCAGAATATTTCAGATCACAATGGTGCTAAAGAAGTTTGCACTTCAAAAATACACAAATTATATAATACTAAATTGAATATACTTACTATGTATTAGTAACTCTAGCGTGAGTGAAACACCAACATATATCTGCACCGCTCTCTCTCCTCGTATGCCAGTTCCACTAACTTTACATCACTGTGACATCCGTTACAAAGGCATCGAGCGCTGCATTTTACGTGTAACATTTGCATTTTAGATTTAATGTAATTTATATCTGGAAGTACTTATTGCCACATTAACTAGGAATTGTTATACTTTGACGGGTATCTGTTTAATCAAAACCTTGTTGACCGGTTGGAGAGAAGTGCCTGTGTGTGAGGGAAGGTAAAAACGTCCTCCCCACCACTGTTCAAAGCTTGTCATGGTGGTAGGGCTCAGTAGCCTTAGGTGAACCCAGCACCTTGGGCGAAGCCAAGTGATTCGAGAGGGCTGCTCTTTGCATCTTCTTTAGCATCTTATAAGTAGATGGAACAAAAGAGCAGAGGACAAGGGACGAGGGACTAGGAGGGGAACCTCACCCCATTGCACTGTCTCGACGTTGGGAGGGGTTATTTTGTGGTACGGGACAACTATTCTGTGGTGGTGGCATCGGTCTCTTGGGGGACTGACTGGTCGTCGAGGTGTCCTGTTGCTCAACAGATCCGGGGCATCTTAACAAAGGCGGCATTGGTGGCACTCGCCGGGTTTAGAGGGTAGAGTCCACCTTACGATCTTTCGGTTGCAGCGAGTACCACATATGCACCTGGGGAATCCCCTCTCCCCGCGGAATTCCTAAGAGAATTTCCCGGCCGAAAAGAAAAGAAAGGTAAAAACGTCCATTTGTTTTTTCCCATGAAATAAATAAAGGTGGTAATGAAGGTAATTTTGTTACGCTGTCGATCCTGGACACATGAGTAACAGCGGTGGTAACAAATAGTGGGTCTAGCACAAAAGGAGATTAACCTCACCAAATCCTCTACGTACAATATTTTAAACTAGCAGCGCCCCGCGGTTTCGCCCACGTACTTCACATCCCGTGGCAGTGCAGGGATAAATTATAGCTTACGTGTTATTCTGATAAGCCATGTTATTAAAAGTTTCATTAAAATCCATTCAGTAATGTTTGCGTGAAAGAGGAACCATACAAACATCACATAACATCCATACATATAAACTTTCGCGTTTATAATATCATTAGTAGGAAACTATACATTTTTAATAAAATATACGTATTTTTTAATAAATTTAAATGAAGTAGATTGGAGTTGTCTCTACAACTTCATCTTAAATTTTCGTCATTTTTAACCGACTTAAAAAAAAAGAGGAGGTTCTCAATTCGTCTTTTTTTTCGTTTTTTTTTTTGTATGATGTGACACGATTACTCCGCCGTTTGTATATGGATTTCGAATCATGGTAAACTTTGCGTTTACCACGTCATTGTAGTTACTTTTGGAGTCGGTGTCGTATTTATTGCTGTACCCTACCTTCCTACCTTGGCTGACACCGACTCCAAAAGAAACAATAATGACGTGGTAAACGCAAAGTTTGTACATTAGTAGAAGAACAAGTTGATTATATGTTGCAAGCACAAAAATTAAAGAAACAGTTATTTTATTACTTTTTAGTTTAGTATTTTTGAAGTCGGTTTTTTTTTTTCATTTCATTCTCAAATTTTCTGCATCTCGTAAAGTTCAGGACAAAATTATACTTACAATTTTTTTTCGAAAACTTTAATAAAATTTAATTAAGAACCTGGATATCCTAAGAATTACAGCTATGCTAATTGTATTTCCGTGAAATTTGTGAACGCTGCGTCGTCCGGGGTCACCAGTCACCACTAATTAAATTTGAAGCTGAAGTTTATAACCGCGCCACAAACCGGTATCCTAATACTCCTAATATCGCTCCTTTCACCAAGACTTAGTGAACATCGTTGAACATCCATTGAGGGAATGTAAAATTACCTCTGGGTAATATGACTTTGGCGATCATTTCATCTTTTTTCTAAATATCTATATTATGAACAAGCTTTTGCCTGCAGCTTCGCCCGCGTTACTCAACTCCTATAAGTCATAGCGTGATGTTTTATACTTTATAGCCTATAGCCTTCCTCGATAAATGGGCTGTCTAACACTAAAATAATTTTTCTAATCGGACTAGTAGTTCCTGAGATTAGCGCGTTCAAACAAACAAACAAACTCTTCAGCTTTATAATATTATGAATATAAAAGTGTCGTATCATGGTGTTAGTGGTCGCACTCCATAAAAACTGCTCGATCGATTTTCATGATTTTTATATATATTTGCTAGGCATGAGAATAGGTCGTAAATTATATTTCATACCGCTGGTTGATTAGGGTCCTTAACTAGAAAAAAATCTATTTTTAGACAAAAAAAAACAAAATATTCACTAGAAATAATTTATATGACAGAGCAACAATAGTCTTTATAAGTATTAAATATTTATTTATTAGTAATCTTTGTATTGTATGTGTTAAGCCTATCTCGGGCAGCAGCAACTGCCCTAGCCGGCGACCCCCCGTGGGAACTTGTGGCGGAAGTTCTTGCTGAGGTGCACTCCTGTTTCGGATAGGAGGTCTCTCGGCGAGAGCCTGACGCTGGACGGGATCCTGCGGGTCCGCCGACTAGGGCAAGAGGCGTTAATGCTGAGGTGGGGAGAGGACCTGGCGTGGGAGCCGTATGGCAAACGCCTAACGGTTGCCCTGCGTCCGGTCCTAGAGCGGTGGATGCGTCGTAAACGCAAACCCCTCACCTTCCGTCTGACACAGGTGCTCACCGGGCATGGCTGCTTCGGTGAGTACCTGTGCCGGACGGCCCAAAGGGAGCCGGCAACTGTATGTCACGATTGTGGCGCGGCGGTGGACTCGGCCCAGCACACTCTAGAGGTGTGCCCGAGATGGGCGGTGCTGCGTCACGATCTGACGTCAGTTATCGGAGGGGACTTGTCTTTGCCGAGCATCATCACCGCGATGCTCCGCAATGACGAGTCCTGGACGGCGATGGTCTCCTTCTGTGAGGCAGTAATGTCCCAGAAGGAGGCCGATGAGCGGGTGAGAGAGGAGGCAGCCGACGAGGCCTCCCACCGCAGGCGACGAACAGGGGTGCGTAGGAGGCGCTACTTAATGCGCCTCCAGTAACGCCCCTGTGCTCGTGTCGGGCCGAGGCTGGGGTTAACCTGGGTCCAGATAGGCACGACGTCGTCGGGGACTGCTAAAAGTATCGTGAAAACGAACGGCCGAGCAGTCCCCCTTTAGAGGAGGAGTCTGGCCTCTCGCCGGGGTCAGCCTGTCGCTGAAGGTCCTGTGTTGCCTGCAAGATCCGGGACCCTCAAAAAGGCGGCGGAGGGCGCTTGCAGCGGTTTTAGTGGGTAATGGCACTGCCCAAGTGCGAACCCCACACACGGCTAGGTTTAAAACCAACCCCGGTCCTAGTTATGGTTTGGGCTGCAAATTTCCGCTGCAAACCAAAAAAAAAAAAAAAAAAAAAAAGACCCATCTCATAGATTAATTATTTGTACTAATACAGTATAGTTGAAGAGTTTGTTTTATCGCGCAGTTATCGAAAACTAACAGGGCGATCGCAAAAAGGTTCAAAAGTTTAACTTAACTTCCAGGAAAAAATGGATGTTTTCATGGAAGGAAAAAAAATAGTTTATAGCTTAAAAATTATTATCACACAAGCAATGATCATGCTCAAGGTAACTAACTTGTACATGAACTTGGTTAACTTTAAAATTGCATATGTACGAGTATATAAATTGCGATTTTTTTTTTTCAGCAAATTGTTGTAAATTTATCTATCTAGCTGTTCTATCAGTAAATCGATCATAAGTTTTGAAACTTCTTCGGCTTTAATGATCTTTATGTTATCCTGAGTTGAATGACCCTGCTCTTTTTACCGAGAAAGCTTAAAACGTTTTTTAAAAAGCATTTGTAGACGATGGCAGATATTTTTGAACAACTAAAACAGCAGTGAGCGACGATGGCCTAGTGGGTATGGGCTCAGCCTCTTGAGTAACAGCCGAGAGGTCTAGGTTCGATCCTGTGATGCCTAGAAATGGGTTTTACTAAATTTCTACGTGCACCTGAACATGAAACCATCGCTTGCTCACCGGTGAAGGAAACATCGTGAGGGAACCTGCATGCCTAATGAGATTAAAAGTCTTTGAAGGTGTGTGAACCAACCCGCATAGGGCCAGCGCATCGGTGAACTATGACCAAACACCCTCCTCGCCTGATTTCGAGGAGGAGACCCGTGCCAAGCAGTGGGATATGTAAGGGTTGATATTATTATATAACTAAAACAGCACTTACACAAAAAAATATTCAACAACAACATATACAAACTGGCGATTGGAGCATTTCTCTATGTTCGCTTTGCCTGACCAATTCAAATGCAAACATGATCAATACGAGGCCAAAACCAATACATGAGTGCAAATTTGATAGATTTGTTAATTAGCTGGACTAATCGTGAGGCCATTTAGCGTCCACTGGGAGGACCATTGCGGACTCTGTTATATATTATGTGTCTAGCGGCTAGGTTCAATGACCTGTCTGTATTCTAAGTTCTAATGATAGAAATTTATATAAGCGCACATATGAATCCTGAAAAAATGGAGTTTAAAAGGATCGATTACTCTGATGATTCTCTTATATAATATAAAGATTGGCTTTAGATAGAAGATATCCCACCATAGTTTTATGGATATCTCTATCCCATACTCTCTTCTCCTATCTCCTATGCCGGTAGTAGAGTTAATTTGACGTTTAAAAAGATCCTTTTATGCACAACATTAAATACATTTTTTTTACTTTGACTTTGATTAATCTATTTGATTTTCTAACCTAACCTAATCTACATACAATGAAAATCCCATCCGTTTTCTATGGATATCCCAACCTCCTATATATATCCCACCCTCGCTCTATAGATATCCCACCTTCTTTCTATGGATACCCCACCCTCGTTCTATGGATATGGTCCACCATCATTCTATAGGTATTTCACCATCGTTCGACTATGGACTCGTAGTTCTACATTTAGACTTCCCTGCGAATTAAACATTACTTTGTCTATGGACGATTAAGTTAAATTAACATATTAATTAATGAACAATATTAAATTTATAATTGTCTGATGAAATGAACGTTAATTGTTCAAAACTTCTTCAACTGTAATCTTGTAATAAGTCAGCGTTTTAAGTTAAATATCTCATATTAATTAGAGAAGGAAAAAAGATATTTCGTTTGAAAATATATCGCTTTAGTCTCTTCTCTTCCTCCATAACTATTTTTTACTATTATGGGTTATAATAGTAAAAAAGAGCAGGGGGACAAGGGGCAAGGATGGGAACCTCATCCCATTGTAATATCCTGACGTTGGGAGGTGTTGTTCTGTGATGCGGGACAACCCCTCTGGTGGCGTCTCGAGTTGGCGTCGGTCCCTTGAGGGACTAATTAGCCGTCGAGGTTCCCTGTTTGCTCAACAGATCCGGGGCACCTCACCAAAGACAGCATTGGTAGCACTTGCCGGGTTTTAGTGGGTAGAGCTATTTATTTATTTATTTATTTATTTTTATGGATACACCAACAAGGAACAAACATTGTTAAAAGCTAAAATTACACATGTAAAAAGTTCATTATATCTAAATGCTGCCTTAATTATAGGTGTAATACAGCTTGCATCTTTTATTACAAATACTTTTACTAATTAAAAGTTAATAAAATTAAAAATTAATAACTTACAATTTATGAGAGATTAATTATTATGTTAATATGAAAAAATAAAATGTACAATTTAAACAAAAACATAATCAACAGGTTGACAAGTATTGATAAACTAATGAAAAAACAAAAATCAAAATAAAAGAAACTAATGAAAAAACAAAACATAAACGAAGAATAACAATAGCTCAAACTAAACAAAGTTGGTTGACAATTACATCGATTTTGATTGCATTTATATTATTTTTTTGAATGTACATAGTTTATGTAAAACTATACAGGCGTCGGTCGTACGTGACACATTATTATACAACCTGCACATTCTATTGATTGGTGCAAATTGCCCCAAGTTAGTTTTAGCAAACTTGAGGTGGAATGGTTTGTAACTATTTTTTCTGGGTAACCTACTTGGCACATTAAATAATATTTTACGAAGTAGTTGGTTGCAATCAATAACACCTGTTACTAGCTTGTGCAGAAAAACTAAATCTAAATATTGCCTATGGTCTGAAAGTGATTCCATCTTGAAGAAGGTTAATCTCTCTTTGTAATGTGGTATTTTTTTAGCCAAGCCATGCTTAAAAGAGAGGTGCCATAGAAATCGTTTCTGAACGCGTTCAATGCGATTTGAATAAATAGCGTCTGCTTTTTTTTTTTCTTTAACGCCGGGAAATGGTCTGAGACATCCCGCGGGGGAGTGGGTCTCCCCACGCGGGTATGTGGGACTCGCTGCGACAGCTGGTAAATGGACGCAGCTCTACCCACTAAAACCCGGCGAGTGCCACCAATGCCGCCCTTGGTGAGGCCCCGGTTCTAGAAAACAAACAGGGCACCTCGACGGCTAGTCAGTCCCGCAAGGGACCGACGCCACCTCCACAGAGGGGTTGTCCCGCACCACAGAACAACCCCTCCCAACGTCGGGACAGTACAATGGGGTGAGGTTCCCATCCTCACCCCTTTCCCCTTGCTCTTCTGTCCCCTCTTCTTATAAGAGGGGTACAAAGAGCCCCCTCGGTCCAATTAGCCTCGCCCAAGGTGCACCGCTCACCTTAGGTTACTGAGCCCCACCGCCACGACAAGGCCTGAACCATGGTGGGGAGGCGCAGGGAGTCCCACATACCCGCCTGGGGAGAAAATTAGAAAGAAAGAAAGAAGAAAGAAAGAAAAACATTTATTTGACCACACACTAGAGACAACAACAAAATAGTTTAGGATATACAATTGAAATATATATACTACTACTAGATACTTGTAGATTTAGTTGACAACAATCATCCCATAAACTAAAGTGTGCCTATCTATAATTAGGGGTTATAAGTTTGACTCCTTAGTGTGTCTGTATGTAGCCCTGGGTTCGTCCGTTTAAGCGTGTTTAGGTTTTATTTTTATTTAAAATCAGGTTTTCTAGCGGTGGTTCTTAGACATATTTATTCAAAATTGGTTTAGCCGTCTCAACTTCATCAGACTTTTTGTTATTGCGTAGTTTTTTTTAAGTAAAACCCTTTTACCTAGAAAACAAGTTGTTTTTAGGCTTTGTTATATCTATATTTATGCGAGGAGTTATTTAGTTTAAAAGTTAGGAATAGACACAAATAGTGCTATATCGATGTCACATATCCCTGCGGTCGGGCCCGGCTCGTCCGTCACAGCGCCAATGTAGCGCGCCTGACTGATGTGCCTGAAGGTTCCACCTGTCGGGGATAAATACTTTTTGTATTGGTTCACATGTATATGGTGACTTTTATTGGATGTGGAGAAACAGTCGGAATATATGTATAAATTGACAGACGTAAAATGAATATATTTCGCAAATGCCTACGAACCTATTTCATAAGGAACCGTTATATGTTCCACTGCTCTGAACGGGTCCCCTCGCAATCAGTTGAGGAAGTTCGTACAGGACATAGTTTACCTCTTGCCCAATGCGGGGTGAATCTTCATACTCTTTTATCGTTTACTCACGCTGTTCTTTTACCACCCACTTTGCCACCACCTGATGGTAAGTGATCAGTGTCGCTCATGAACATAAACGAGTTTACCTAGATAGTTCCAGGTCTAGTGTCCAGTTATTTCATTTATTCCCCCAAGTCGGGTTCAGGATGGGGACCTGGGTTCAGTGCGACAGAATATCTCAGGGACTGCTTAGTGGCAGCCGAGCAGTCCCCACTTACGAGGAGTAGTCTCGCCTTTCGCCGGGACCAGCTTGTCGCTATGGTGCTCCCGTTGTCTGCAGATGCGTCACCTGGGTACAAAAAAAGCAACTTATGTATGTGTTACCTATCCTCAGACATAAGATGTTAAATTTCAGTGCCAATAATTACACTGCCTGTCCTGCCCATGTATCCGAAATACAGCAAAGCTGTTTGACTGGAAAAATAAGCAGGACGGTGGACACACGCAGGCGAGAGCTCGGCGCAGCGCATACTCTCACCGATCACCTAATATAACATTGATTCCTATTCAGTATTATACCAGAATTCAGATGCTTTAACTCAAAAAATTTGGTATAATAATATAAAAGAAGTTTTGATATTATCTATGTTGGGGTTGTACCCTTGGGGGATCGAGCGGACACGGAAGGGGCGGGGCCTCAGGTGGTGTACCGAGTGCCTTTGATGCCCAATTATCATCCGCACATCCTCGCCTAAGGCATTTCAGCTGATTTTAGAGTCCCATAAAATTGGTGACCAAAATAAGTCTCGTTCATCAGGATCCGAACAATGTGTGCTAAGAGTGCTATTATTAAAGGAAATAATTACTTGTATATACCGAGTGTAATCGTTAAGTGTGCACAGGCGATTATTCCGTAACTATTACAGATATCAAAAAACTTTAAACTGATTTCGAAAGTACTTTAGCTAATGAGTAAAATGACAATAATAAATTATGAAAAATAAAACGATAAATATCCAAAAATTTTACATTAAACTCTCCCATACATTTTATTTCTTAGTAAGTACAAAATTTTGTACGATTACGCGCGGGATGCCTTAGAGCAATTCCCGGCGTTAAATAAAAAAAAGAGAAAGAAATAAAAGGGGTCAAACTTTAATTACTAAATTTGCCAAACGAACAGGGCAAGCTAAATAAAACCGTTTAAAAACACTAATTCTTATGTCGTTTCTCATTTTTTTTACCATCACCAATTTAAAAGTAACTCATATAATTTGGGTTCAAGTATCGCTGGCGCCATCTGCCGGGACCTCACCTCAATGAGTTCACACGGTAGGGATAGTCCGCCTGGGATACCACTCCACCCGACGGTGACGCGGCACAGACCCGCCACTCCACTCAAACGAGACTCCACGGCGGGGGGCAACCCTTCCCTCATATAAAAATCCAGCTGGCTCAATTTTTCAAACAAAAATAAAACCAACCATTTTTTTTTTATTTGAAACCGATGTTTAGTGCTATTAGGCCATTATAGCCAAGCCAATTAAAAAAAACATATATAGACTGCGTAGGTTTATAGGTCCTCAAGGATTCTTCAGGATACTTTAGGCACTAAACCCTAAACACTAGAAACTCAGGTACTTTAACATAAATAATCTATTAAAAGGGTGGTCAATGGATTCCTCGATTCGTCGAGTACCGTGCAAAAAAGGGTGCAATTCAGGGTTGTCAACTGTGATTTTTAACATATTTAAATTAACTTCACCTGTATCTCGTATACATAAATGAACCTTTGAAAGTAACGTTTCTTTGAACCGGTAGTAGAGTTAATTTGATCTTTTACCTTCTAAGTACATTTTTTCCTTTAACTTTCATCTCTTCACGTACATGCATTTATTTCTGGGCATAGAAGTTACTCAGCGTCGTTTTAGAGGTTTTACATAAAATTAAATTAGTTATCATTTATTTAAACTGTCACTACAAAGGTGGTCCATAAATCAATTGCAATTAAACATTGGACAGTGGTGATCGGTCAAAACTTGGGCTGGTCTAAGCGGGGAGGGGGGATGTCCCCCAGGCGCATCAATCTCAGGCCTCCCCGTCATACTACAGCCTATTTGATTAATTCATTGCTTTAGGTAACCAAATAAGGACGTTGAACTGTGTTGAAGGCGCTGCTATATTCTAATACATATTATGTATTTCTATGGTATATTATTATTGTAATTTATATCCAGAATATCTATTACATATTATTATATATTCTGGAGCTAAATTTATTATTAGGATTTCATAGTTTGAAATAAATATTTTAATAATCATTCAAATAATCTTATCTTATATTCTTATTTATATCTTTAAATGAGCAATTCTTGTATATATATATATATATATATATATATATATATATAATATTGGAATCTCGGAATCGGCTCCAACAATTTTCATGAAATTTAGTATATAGGGGTTTCTGGGGGCGATAAATCGATCTAGCTAGGAATCATTTTTAGAAAATGTCATTTTATTCAAAAAATTAAATTAAAAATACCGAGCAAAGCTCGGTCATCCAGGTACTTTATTTTATAGCAAAAGATAATCTAAGAGTACGTTAGATAATCTGATTGTACGTTATGAAATGTTAATTAAATTTTCTAGCGTATTTGTATATAATGCCTTGTTAAACGTCCACGCGTTGTTGTTTATTATCTTTCTAGTATTTAAGGGATAACTGAAATAGACATATACTTTTTCTTTACAACGTGCAATTCCGATTACTGCATTACATGTTTAGTTTGTTACTGGCATTCAAAAGATATATAAATATTCAAAAGGATATAACGTTTGCAAAAGAAACAAAAACAAGAGTGTTTTGAAAAGTCTTATAAAATAATTAAAGCTTAATTTAGACCCAGAGTATCCTAGCTTAAAAATAAAAAATCTTCGTAGACGATTATATCTTTTGAACTGTAATCTCTGAACTCGCGACTCTGCATACGAAACGCTGGAGACGCAGTTTGACGTTTATATGACGTGGACTCGCAACACCGCACGCGAGCCGCTGGAGATGCAGTTTGACGTTTACACGACGTGGACTCGCGACACCGCACGCGAGCCGCTGGAGGCGCAGTTTGACGTTTGATTTATTTATATAAGATTATGCAATATTTGTTTTGCAAATTGTGTTGCTTCTAAATTATGTCAAGCGGCCATTTTGTGCGCCGTTTAAATTGTATCTAATTGTAGGTTATCATAATCTTTTACAGCCTGTATTATGTGTATTTGAATTTAATTGTTTTGTTTTCACTTCTATCGGCAGTCCCTGTGACTGGTCTGGTTTTTCAGACGTTGGGTTTAACAGAGGCCAGGAGACATAATATTATAGCATATCTCCCAAAATCTCCGCTCCCACAGGGCCACACACATTCCGAACAAACTAAAGCCGCCTTATTGTTTCTCTAAAGTTGATTTATCATTTTCAGTTGTTGACAAGACCGACTGAGATCATTTGATCCCAGTATTATTAACTACTTCGCGATAATCCGCTTTATCCTCTATACATTTTCCCTGTCAAAATATAAGGCTGTAATTTCAGGCGCAGCCATTTGTCAGTGTATATTAATCGTTTATTGACCAAAATGTTGTTATTTATGTTTGTAGCTGAATCTTCTTCTTGTGTTTTATGATTTTCAATAAACATGGTTATTCTTTCTATTAAAAATATAATATAATATAAGCGTGATACTTACAATATTAATCCTTTTATTTCGTGGAGCTCGAAATATTCCGTCTTGTGGACAAGACATTCGTAGATGATGCCGAAATATGGAACTCTGCGAAATTAACATGAAAATATTAAAAGCAGTAAATATCACGTCTATATTTAGTATTTTATTTTTCGGACGTACAGAGTTATAACATACGCTTTTGTTACTTAACATTCTGTATGTTTGTAAATTTATATTACATCTATGATACGAATCTGACGAAAAATAGTATATCTATGTGGCTTTGCATTTTTATTTATAAAGGTAAATATTTCCTTTAAAATACAGATAATTATTAAAGAAGTATCACGAAGGTGAAAGGTGGAAGATGAAAGAAAAAAATCACACGTAGATTTTTTTTATAATATTTTAAAAAAAAACTTTTTATTTCACCTGGTTTCAAGTAATTATAATAAAAAAAGTTGTTACTTTAAAACACGCCAATCAGAGTAAAAAAATATTCAAGGCTTTTAAAGCTATCTAATTCTATTTTGGTCTCTAGTAAATAAAAACTATCAGCCCTGAAACTTCCGATATCCATCGGAACCATCGAACCTTTACAAGAGTCCAATAATTATCAATAATGACCACAAAATGGCCGCACTCGTGGACGATGTAAACGTACACAACTTCAGATACCCTCGTCCCTCATCAAACCTTCTGGGCTGTTTATATAGCTGGTCCAATGCCCACTTCGTTTACATACGTTTTTGATTTCCAACAATATATTTTCAATAAAACTATTTACGGACTTTACCTACACATTAAGATTTTACATATTTTCGATAAGGCCAAGGGAAAATGGGGCTATGTCCAGCCGAAAATATATAGGTTGATACTCATAATGAATCATGATAATATAAATAATAATAATAATAAATCACACTTTATTGCACACCAAAAACATAATACAATAAACAAATATTAAAACCTAGAAATAAGAGTACAAAAGGCGGTCTTACCGCTAAAGTGATCTCTTCCAGACTACCTTTGAGCAAAGGAGAGTCGAAGAAAACAAGTACGAAGGCGGAGTAGAGTAGGTGCATAGTTGTAATAGATAAATGTAATATATATATATTATAAATAATAAAGTCAATGGTCTTAGATGTTTTATATATTTATAAAAAAATATTTTCGTTTCTCATTCCCGTAACACAAATACATACAAACTTATCACAGGACTTAATTAACGATGTGACTGTTGGTTAATATTTGTCATAATAATAATAAGTGATAAATAAATGTATTTATAGAGATGGAGAATTTAACTTCAGCGTACCGCAAAAGCCGCTAAAAGCATAAAACTAGAATTTGCGAAATATGTGGAAGTTTTGGCGGTTGACCGCGCCCCGCCTAAAGTATAAAGTATTCTCTGTGTTGTATCATATTTTTATTGTATACTAGCTTTTGACGTGTCTCGGCCTAAATTCATAGAAAAAAATCGGTTGTCTGTAAAGTCGGTTTACTGACGATAGTTGAACGCGACAACGTCATAAGATAATGGAACGCCTCAGAGCGAGGTAACGCCGCATACGTCATCTTTTTCGTTCGTGCAGCCGGCTCCACCGAATTATAAGACGTTGTCACGTCAAAAATAGTTTGAATAAAGTAAGGCTAGGAAATATTCAATGTTGTACAAAAAACGTGTACAATGAAAGTCAAATTATATACTATAAAATATAAAGTAGTATAGTAACTACTCATCTATACATATAATAAATCTGTAGAGGTCTAATTTCTGTACATTGAAAAAAAATGCTCAAAACCGAGTCAGGGGGATGCAAGAAATGAAATAGAACTAATTTGGATTTTTTCGATTTTTTTGTTTCTCTGTTTGTCTGTCTGTTTGTAATTGCTAATCTCCGAAGCTACTGGACCGATTTGAATAAAATTTTGTATGGTGGTAGCTTATACCCCTGGTCAACATATAGGATACTTTTGATCCCGGTAAATAAAAGACTTCCCGTGGGATAGTTAAAAAACTGTAATTAGGTAATGAAACAGCTTTGTATACAACAACTTATGAACTTAATTTGCTGATACCTTATGTTGACGTTGTATTCAAACAATGTATTCCCATAAAAGTTCCGTAAACATTATTAAAACAGTGTCTAGCATACTATACAACTAGATGGCGCTTATAATATGGAATGTTTACTATGACAGTATATTATAAGTCAAAATAATATTATAACGATTTCAATTCTTACCTGTTAAATAAATTCGCATTAAATAAAGTAGATGGCGTTTTAGACAGTATTTTACATCGCGATGGGGAAAAAAAGTTGTTGTGTAAGGATTGTCGTTTCGTACGTGGTCCAGCCTTAATTTATTTTGTATATATTGGAAGGAAAGTTTCAAAGGTTGCCTTAAGCCTTTATTTCTGCTCAGAGATTTATATTACAATTCTAATATTGGTCAAGTGTTGGTTGAAGATTAATTTGTACACAATGCCTAGAAAAAGGTCGAAACTCTCTCAGTACTCAAGCGCAGCTAAAATATTAAGGATGATGAGATCTCAAGAATCTAATGGCGAGACTCTGTGACTCGAGAACTCCAGTTCATGTTCCTAATCAGTTTACTTTGAATTTCGTCTATAAAGAAGCATTATAAGCCATTGCAATCTATAAAATTTTAATTGAAGGAATAATAAATACCACGCTGGCATCAGCTATCTATCTATATCTATTCTATTCTAATAATAAAACTGTAGAAGTGTACATTCTGTACATTGAAAATTATTAAAAAATACACAGCAGGGGGTGGTTAATAGATCGATACCCAACCCAAAAATATTTTCAACAAAATATTTGTCTGTCTGTCTGTTTGTTCAAGCATCACGCAAAAACTACCGGTTCGATTACAATGAAACTTGGTATAATTATACTTTACTATCCGCAGCACCAACCTGGGTACTTTTTATCTCGCACAAGTATACACATTAAAAACAAACTTAATTTTGCGGTTCGATCCCTAGACATGGTTACTGCTATACCAACATATTATATAATAAGTTTGTCGTACGTTACGTCAACCGCAGTGAAGTTTATGCTGTAATAGTAGGGCTGAAGGTCTAACTTGGCTTAAAGTGGCAGGCGGGGGCTGGGGATCAGCCCCGCGAGCACCTAGCTAATTTCAGAGACATAGGCCGCGCGTATCGCATCATAGTTCATATCATACGTGTTGAGCGGGAAGCGATTAGGTTTATTATAAGGTGTAGGAATAGATTTTAAAGTTAACAAAATAAAGTATAGGTACTGTATATTTAAGACTGTTTAGCTGAAGTGGGCACGGACCTGTCGCTCCCTGCGGTCATCCGATGCGACGACTGACAGTGAGAGTGCATGGCAGGCGGTCCTCTCCTTCTGCAAGGTAGTGATGTCACAGAAGGAGGAGATGGAGCGGGAGTAAAAGCGCACTGGCGCCTCTTCCCGCAGGAGAGCACGGCGGCGACAGGCGGTTGCACCGCCGTGAGGGACCTGTGTGAGGCTGATCGGGGGATCCGCCGGGTCCGGGCTATAAGGCATCCTTATGTAGTTAAGGTGCCTTAAGCGGAGAAGGAGGAGGGGATGTCGCCCTCCCTGCCTCCAGTGGGGAGTGCCGGATGGCACACCGTTGTGGCCTGGTGTGGACGTCCACAGCTCTCACGCCGGATCACCCAGTCGACGAGGAGAATACCGCTAGGGTTTAGTGGGTAGAGTCAGCATCCACCTTACCATCTTCTCAGATGCAGAGAGTCTCACATAACCCCCGAGACCCCCCGGACCAGGTGGTATGCATAAACGCACTCCCCAGCGAAAAAAAGGGAGGATTATTCATTCGTGTATTAATATGTTTTAGTAGATATTTGTTTAGGCATTATTATTTTAATTTTATTTAGTTTTAAAAATAATCTTTGGTATAGGTATTAGTTAAAATTCAATAAAGGTTTTCAATATGTATAGGATTCAATAGGTAAAGTTGGATAGTTATTAATTTTCATTATCTAGATAAGTTGCGAGATGATTCTTTTTCTATAAGGGTAGTTTTGAAGATTTTTATATTTTTAATACGGTTATAACACGATGCCTTCCAGAAAGAAAACTTCTCTTTCTGCTACATCGAAATACGTTAAGCGAATGAGATTAGTTAGATCACAAGAATCTGCTGAGGAGCGAGAGTCCCGGTTAAACCGCATGTGAGAGAGCATGACTGAAACAAGAGCACGCATTAGCAGCGCCGATCGAGAATATAAAACAAAACATAAATAATATAAAAAGAAAAAATATAATTCAAAACAAAGTCCTTCCTCACGTCTGTCTATCTGTACGCGATTAACTCAAAAACTAGGTACAAACTAACTAAATGGATTTTTATGCCTGTTGTCAATAGGATATAGAGTAATTCCTGAGGCATGTTATAGTATATAATTTACCAAGACTGTATAAATTGATAAATAGTTGGATAATTATTGGGAGAGTCGGAAAAATTTAAGCCGCTTTGGAGCTTACATTAAAAACACAGCCTTATTCTCTTAAGAGATATAACAAAGAAGTAAAAAAATGATCATCATCGGTCCTGATACGTCCGTAAATATAAGTTAACGCGGGCGAAGCTGCGGGCAACAGCTAGTTAATAAATAAAATTAGGATATTTTAACATGGCTACTTTGTGTAGTTCATTAACATGTTCCTCAAAATTACAAAACGGAACCGTAATACCCGGATGCGTATGTCTGTCAATTCTAAACCTATAATAGAGTACCTACTTCCTATTAACATAGAATCATAAAATTTAACAAGAAGCTACTTCTCACAACATTAGTAAAACAAAAAATCTAAAAATAGTTAATAAGATTTTTTCTTAATTAGCAGCTATTATTCGTTTCCCTAAAACCTTTCTCCTATAGAAATAGGTGTCTGACAGGGCTACCCAATCTCACCTAAGTTGTTCTCTGCGGCCTTAAAGATATCATAAAAAAATAAAAACAGACTCGATATAAACGGCGGAATCCTAGTTAATTATAATAGTTAATAATAATTCTATTCTCAGAATGTCCAAAAAAAAATAGAGCAAATGTCTAAAAAAAACTATCTGCTCAAATCATAAAAGCAGGACTTACAATGAACATGACAAAAACCAAAATTATGACTACCTAACTATCTGCTGCCCACAGCTTCGCCTAGGCTATATCTTAATCCAAGGTATAACTTTCCATTTTAACCATTTTAACTTTCAGCCAAATCAGTTCAGCCGTTTTGCCGTGAAAGATCAACAAACATCCAAATTTACAAACTTAAGCCATTATAATATTAGTACGATATATGGTTCACAGACAGCCTACACCATTGTAAACATGGAAAAAATAGAATACCAGGACGAGTATAATATATACCTAGGACAGCTGATAGCCACACGGCATTAGGAAATAGACAGAATCTCCAACACCTGCCAGTTGAAGATAAAACATATATATATTTAACATATTATGGCTATCAAACATGAGCATTAAAAGACAAACTAAACAACAAACTAATCATGAAATAGAGAGAAGTAGGTAAATAAGAAAAATGAAATTAAGTTTATTTATTACATTATGGATGTAAGTAAAGTATGCAAAATAGTTAAATGGAAATTGACAGGACATATGCTGAGAGAGAAAAATGAGAAATGGACTAGAGTAATAACAGAGTTGTACCCCAGGGATGGCAAAAGAAGTAAAGGGATGGTAAAAGAAGTAAAGGTTGAAAAATTAAACTTTGGGAACAAGACCTCAAAAGAATTACGGGCCCAGAATGCTCCAGAATCGCGTGAGACAGAAATAGGTGGTCTTTGGAAGAAAACTTTGTCGAAGAACAAGCTTTTGTTAGAAAATCTGACCGTCGGTAACAAATATAATATTGTATTGTGAATGTTAAAATTATAATTAAACGCAATAAAGACTTATTATTATTATTATATAAATATTAATGATCCGGAGCAAGTTGCGAAATCATCTTTAAACACCATCATTAGGAATAAATAATTCGTTGAGCCTTCTAATTAGCATTTAAATTATCTCCATCAAAAACATCATCATCATTACTGTTTTAAGCTGAACTTGATTTTCTAGTTATTCTTTTTCATCCATGACTTCTGTATGGAATCAGCTGCCACCTGCGGTATTTAAGAACCCATGCGACATGAAGAGAGACGAAAGGATGGTTGGTTATTCTTATTAGTAGAACTCGTCTATGTTTAAGGTGACACTGACCACTTACCACCGGATGGCATTCCAGGCACATCACCAGTAAACCTTCCCCTTACCCCTAATTGGATATTAAAAATAACGCATACCCATCGGAAAACATGGATGAAGCATGGGCCAGAATGGAAATCAGGTGGCAGGTGTTCGGTTATTGTTTCGGTCATATTGAATTTTGCCGGAGTTTATTTTGCAGGAGAATTAGGGGACTGCATACATTTGAATAATGTACCGGTACGGGCCCTGGTAACGATTTAAATTCTAGTTTGATGATCGTCTTGTATGGTGTGTTCACGGAGGATTAAGGGTTCGAATCCCGAAAGCATATTTGATCTTTTTTTATAGAATTGAAGATAATTCTCCCATTTTTATAAAAGAGGGGGGTGGTAACTGGTAGATTACCCAACTACACCATAGGGTTATAGGTGCGATGCCGGTCCTTGAAATATGAGGTATACTTGTAGGTCCCCAAGTCGGTTCTTGTAAGTAATGTATGAAACTTCTTAATCGATTTTTATATGTTAAATAAGTCGAGACATAAGAGTTAGCCAAAGTCGAAATTCATCTATGTGTCATAGATGAATTTCGACTCGATTAATAATAATAATATCTATTAACGCTTTTACACCTCGTCAATCTGGTCCCATGGTAATTTCTCGAAGAACTTGTGTTACGAGTACCAGACAACGGAAATATATTTAATACTTTTTTAAAAACTAATATTATTTAATAAAATAAAAACATATTTGCTATAGATTACAAAGAAACTAAAATCTTAAAAAATATAATATAATAACTTAAGTACCTATATTAATAAAAAATGTGTGTGTGTGTGTCAGCTCCGACGCACGATTGGAGTTTACTCGTTACGAACGATAATTATAGTAGAAAAAAAGGGTAAATGAACGCATCTCTAAAATGATAAGAGAAACAAACATATTATATCAGTAATTATTCGGATTATTTATATTACTTCAATAAAGCGTATTACATAAAGTATGTTACAAAATAATAATAATAATAACAAAAAGGAGGCCCCGAGAATAAGATCAGGGAGGATCAGGGGCATTTCACTTAGTACATTTGGTTTTTTGTATGAGATTGGAAAGTTTGCGTTAGATGGCGCTATTTTGGATTTTTTTATGTCTATGAAATTTTTACATGTTTTATGTTGAAGACTAGTTATTCATATATAAAATATACGTGATTTATTTTTTAACAATTATAGGTACTTAATCGAAATTAAATTCTTTACTTGACAAGTTTGTACAATTAAACTTGAACCAAGTGTTCAATGGTCACACCAAATAATTATATTTAGGGAGGCAACATTAATATTTTAAAGTTTCTGATTGGTTAATTATCACATTGAAGAGTTTCAATTTATTGTATTATTGTTAGAAATAAATTGCAAATTATAAATATGATTTTGAAAATATGAAAAAGAATATTTGAAAAGAATAAATATATATTAAAATTACTAGACTTTTCTGGGCTGAAATTTAAAATAATTTTAAAATCGCCGCGAATATCGGCTAAAATTTTAGTCTGTGCTAACATTTCTCAATTTTGAATTCATTTTTGTTATTACGTAGTATTCCCTAGTTTGTGTTTTTAATTATTCAATCTTGAATGTGCTCTAGTTGTTTTATTTTCTTATCCACTCATGTTTTAAAAAACCATTGTGAGTTGTGACTATGATAACGTAAGAAATTACATGAAGACAGTTTTCTATACGGAAATTAATACAATGTCAATGACACAAAAATCAAAATTGTGATTTCATATGCAATTTGGTTACATAGTAATTTTTTCACATACATTAGTGGTGCAAAGATATAAATAATATATTAAGTGGACGCAGAAAAGACACACTGATAGTGATACAGTAAAATTTACCTAGTCAATATTTTAATAATAGACGAAAAAATAAAATAATAATTAGTACCTACACATTGTTTTATTTAAAATCCTAGATAATAACGTCACGTCAATTTTAGCTATAGCGATACTTATTTCTCTTGCAAATCATTGCAACGGAATAAAGTATTATTCCCATTTTTTTCATCATTAGCTAAAATTGTATACATATCTTATAATATTGCATATATAATGGTCGAGTGATTGACTTTTAGTGCTGTAATATCGTGTTAGATGGCGTTGGCGGCATTATTTTAAGATACGCTGTGTAATGTATTCCATCTCATTCTTTTACACGTTCAATCATACAGATTTATATGTTTGTGTCTTTCTACGTAACGCCTCAACTTTTGTGTTACACTTGATTTTACTCCTCATAAAATTTCCGTACCGGGCCGTATAACTCAAATCGTTTCTTAAGGAGTAAACTCCAAAAAGGAGTCCCTTTAGGCAAGGTCCCGAAGATACTGGCAGCGTTCCCCCTTTGAATTGCTAGACTAATTCTTTGTCCGAGGTAGCTGCCAGCTCTTCGGTCTCCTGTGATATCGACTAACCTTTTTGTTATTTCCTTAAAGAGCCTTAAAGCGCTAGGACCCCACGGACCAAGGGTCTCGACACCGAATGGAACAAAATCATATTCGGAGCCTAGACCCCTGTATTCGCATATTTTAGCTTTTTCAGCCGCTTCACAAGCCGCATTAGCTCTGTTGTTGGTTCCATATAGATGGGAAGGGGCCAGCGTGTCTGAACAGGTTGCATCCCACACCACCCGGCCCATCTTCCATGGAATCAAACTCATACCGTCCGGTCTCTTGCCATCGTTTCTTGCAATACCAGTCGGCTCAAGTAGACTTGGCACGTTGACGGTGACAAGGGACCGGCGTATGATATCGTTGAGTGCAGCATGTCTCGAGAAGCGGCCTGCACTTTTTTGGCATGACAGTCCATGATGTCCTAGCTTGTCGACATCACTGCCACAGGGACATTTATGGGGAGCGCAGACCGGAACCCCAATTTTCGGAGCGTGTCAGGCTCAAGAAAAGTTCCTGTATTTGACGAAAGGTACGCGTGAAGCCAGTAGCCGGCCTCATACGTAATTACGGCCAAAAGCCTAGCACGCGCCGGACCTGTACTACAGCTCAAAAGTCAATTTGCAATTTATGTCGTCCCAGCTCCTCTGTGAATTTGGAGAAAATGGAAAATTTTGACCTGGGCATGCAATTAAGAAAGCGTTTCTAGCTTCTTCCAAGCCAGCAATCTCAAAGTTTGAAGGGGATGCCCTTAAAATTTTACTTATGAGATTTGCTGAACTGTGGACAGGAGATAGGAAGGCTGGTAAAGCGACACTGGAAATTTCGCGAAATATATAAGATTTTATATAATAAACATGTTAAATATACATCCAAGAAATACACACAGAAAACTTTTTTGTTCCCTGGCGGGATTCGAACCCGCAACCTCCGGCTTGAGCGCCAATGCGCTTACCACTGAGCGACAGAGGTCGTCAATCATCACCGTCATTATCCATATTTTCAGTCCACTGACATTAGATTCATAGACATTAGCCTCTTTTATTGGAAACGTCAAAACGGTCGACAAACAAGATAACTCTTGAACAGGCTCACTAATCAAGAAACATTCTCACGTACAAAACACATACTGGAAATAATTACGGAATAATCCCAATGGAACAAGCACGAAACGTTTCAGATGACCAAATTAATTAAGTTACGGAGAAAAAAGGGTTTGACATAGACGGACAGACTCGGTGCAACTGAGCCCGACTGACAATGATTTATGTCCCGGAGACTGGGAGCTGGGGGGTGGGAAAGTGTAGGGAGTGGTGGGAAATAGGTGGGGAATGGCTGCATTATCGTTATCAACTTTTATCTATGCTCTTCGGGTGTTTTACATATTATGCGAAAGTAACTATTTTAGATATATTGATGGTAATGGAAGCTGTCTTTGGTTGATTCTGGTAAGTCATTGGTCCCCACCATGGTTCAGGCCTTGACGT
Organism: Helleia helle; assembly: GCA_963853865.1. NCBI lineage: Eukaryota > Metazoa > Arthropoda > Insecta > Lepidoptera > Lycaenidae > Helleia > Helleia helle. Next base: position 2,214,928 of record OY971423.1, read on the forward strand.
GGCGGTGGGGCTCAGTAGCCTAGGGTGAGCCCAACACCTTGGGCGAAGCTAATTGAGCCGAGGGGGCTCTTTGTACTCCTCTTATAAGAAGAGGGGACAAAAGAGCAGGGGGCAAGGGGTGAGGATGGGAACCTCACCCCATTGTACTGTCCCGACGTTGGTAAGGGTTGTTCTGTGGTGCGGGCCAACCCCTCTGTGGAGGTGGCGTCGGTCCCTTGCAGGACTGACTAGCCGTCGAGGTGCCCTGTTAGCTTAACAGATCCGGGGCACCTCACTAAGGCGGCACTGGTGGCACTCGCCGGGTTTTAGTGGGTAGAGCTGTGTCCATTCACCATTCATCATCCTGGCAACACAGGAGTAGCAGCGGTAGGAACGAGTGGTGGTAGTGGGCCTTACCCGGTAAAGGATACTGATGGTAAGCACCCGACTTAAAAGGCAAGATAAATATTACCTTTCAGCACCTAAAGCGTTGATCAAAATTTGATAAAATTTAGCATTCCCAAGGAAAGTATGTTTAATTGTATACAAAAACTGCATGCATTGTTGGTACATATAAAACTATTTCAGATTAAACTCATTTTTTTATTATTATGCTTTTATTATAATTACTTTACATTACATTATAAAATTCAAGTTGACTTATAACCGTTTTAAGACAATATTGCAGACAAAGGACACAGCGCTGTTGCAATAATAGGGTTTCGTGGCCCTTTTCGGCACGCAATTCTTAAGAAGGAATAAAATAGTATGTCATAATGAGTTATTCATTAAATCTTTAATATCGTAATTAATGAATTAACATAAAATTACTAATACGCATTAACCTAGTATAATTACTCATATTATTATGTACTAATACATTACGAGCGCTAATAACTCGCTAATAACTAAAAGCTTGTGAACATCGTGTTTGTTTCGATGTTTGTATACTAATTATGTTGTAAGTTTCACCAAATTGTGCATATTTTAACTCTAACTAGTTTTAGTGTTTCGTTCCTCAAAATTATAACACGGAACTCGCTAGAATTACTCCATTTTTTTATAGCATCGGAGGGCAAACGAGCAGTCCAAGCCTTTTAGCGACTATCGATGCCCACACACATCCGCACAACTAGAAATTATGCAAATGCGTTGCCCTCCTTTTCCCTATCCCCCCCATGGGGCAATGTAAACTCACAAACCGCACGAAACCCGACAGCATAGCTCGCTAGACGACGCGAAAGTAATATAAATACATTCATGATCAAAATATGCAAACACCTATGATTAAGTTAAACACTCACACTTTTAAACACTTTATTTTTGGAGTTTACTCCTTAAGAAATGATTTGAGTTATACGGCCCGGTACGGAAATTTTATGAGGAGTAAAATTGCAATTTTTTTATATATTGGCCAACAATCACACCACGTTAACCCAGCTCTGTTGTAAGCTCGTTAGAACTTGTGTTACGTTTACTAAGAACGGAAATAAATTAAAAATATATAAATAAAAACACATAATTATACACATGCATGACCCTGTGCAGACATTTATTATGTGGGATTCGAACCCGCGACCGCTGCGTAAGCATAGTAGCCTGACCACTCGACCAGCATGCCGTCTTTTAAACTTGCCATTTTATATTTGGTTCTTATCAAATTCGGGTTTATATCTAAGTAAAGTAGCGAGTAACAGCTATCTATGAAATAACTTTAAGGTTTGGCCGTAAACGGGAATCAAATCTAGACATCTAGAATTTAGATCCTAAGGTACCCCACGTTAGTGATCTGAAGATTAGACGCGAATGATTCTTCACTTAAGCGAGTTTGGTTTTCCAAAATTTTATGCATTCTAATTTGACAAAGAAATTTTCTGTCGTCCCTCTTGCCGTCGTTGAAAGAGGGCAGCAACCCTCAGCAACCCTGTACTACTGTACAGGGTTGTTGCTGATTATGAGACAGTACTTTACTGACGAGGTTCGATCATGAATGATAATAATTAAAAGACATGTCTAACTCTAAACAGAGCGTATATTGCGACTGACTACAATGTCGAGCGCTCGGGCGCTCATTCTGCATCCACAAAACCAATAATAGTAACTGTTAGATCACGAATTCCAATCACAAAGGGCCAATTTATAAAAAGACTCCCGAGTTATTTTTTATGTAAATAATAAACCATAATATCATAAGTTCTCTCTATGGGACTAAGTTAGCATGATGTCATTGTTCATTAATATGATATTATAGAGTGAATAGAAATGGGTGAATTATGATGATGTTGATGATGAAGATTATAGGAATGATGATGACGTCAATGCTTACATAGGTACTTACGTGTAACCGAACAAAAAATAGGGAAGCTCTCGATTTTAATTTGCTGATTCCGTCCCAGATCTCGAGATGCCCTGAGTTGGTGCTGATAGGGCACGACCTTCGAGTGCCCCGGGACAACACTCCACCTGACAGGAGTGTACCGGGAGAAAGGAGAAATGGATGTGACTTAATTACTCAAAAAGTTACTTAAGTAAAAAAATGCTTTCTGTAAAGTTTTCGAAACAGGAATGGAGATATTCTTACATTCCCGAAGAAACTGCGATAAAAATCGTAAAAATTAAATTTATTATTTGTACTTATAAAATGGCTAGAGACTCTTTCCGCCTTATTCCAAAACGAAGACTAAATATAGTACCGAGTTTAATACCAGCTTTAAACCATGGTCTAATATAAATGTTATTACAAAAACTAGTTTAACGCTAGTACCAGGACTATCTATGGTACTAAAGTTAGACCACCGTGACCCCTAGTTTAACTTCGGTACTAACCTCAAAACTTTAAATTATCAGATGTCTTATGCGTTGAATTTGCGTTTTTTCGTATTAATTGTATTGAAAGGTAATTAAATGAACTCGATGTAGACAAAATTATGGAATTGGACTAACATTTAAAATAATTATTCTGACATCCTTATATAATTTAACATTCTATTTCTGTAATTTTGTTGTATTGTATTTTGTCATTGATATACATACCTATTTTATATCATATGTAATAATCCTAATTAACTCTGATATTTTTCATGTATGTTTGGATTAAATAAACACTAACCTTTTCTTGAGAAGTCCAATTATCATCCCTTTTTTCTTTTGTTGATACATTTTACAACATAAGTAATGTTCGTGGCACACAAATTCACAACAAAAAATATTATACTATTCTTATGAACAACATACCGTCTATTTAGAATCAAAGAACAATAATGGCTGTATTGTAACTATTGGTAACTCGACTTACATTGCAATAACTAAACATTAAACAATAAACATTTCGATGACATTAGAACTACGCGCGCTTTGTATTTCATTCCCTTATACGCTAGCTATATAAACAACTTAACAGCGAAATATTACAATATTTGTGTGTAATAAACAAGAATTTAAATCACACTACCTCAAAGTACAAAGTAGTAAAGATTTCAGATATTTTATATAACACAATAAATTTTATTATCAAAATATTGATGTATTTTCCACATTATATTTAATTATAAATTAGCGAGCTTTGCATAAAAAGGAACGGTGTACCGAACTAATCAAATATTGAACGAACAAAATGAATGATATGTTGCTCAATAATCTGTGGATACAATTAAACCAGGGACGATCTTTGGTACTACCTAGACCTCGGTTGGTCCTCGATTTGTAATAAGAATGAATTTTAGTCCATGGACTAACGTTAATACCGTAACAAACTGGACTTTTCAGTCTTGGTTTAATCCTGGTACTAGATAAGTTTTTTGTAATAAGGCGGTGTATGTTTTACCTTCATCATTTCTGGATCTACTAGTCAGTATTTAAAAAAAATGTCTCATTATTTTAAAAAGATTTAGTTTGATTATTTTTTCTTCCAACGTCACAAATTAAGCGCGGGAACAGCTGAAAAAAGATATTTATGAATGTCATTTTACACCGGAATATGCTAATATTAACATCAACACTTTCCATATTTAAATACATATTGTTTCGGGAGCTTGCCGCGTTTATAGTTTTATTGAGGTCCCGATATTTCGGAAATGTTTCAATTGTCATGATCACGGAGAGTTAAACGCGGTAAGCACCCGAAACAATATTCATTTAAATATGAATAGTGATCGCGTTAGTTAAACAATATATCTACACTTTTTTATTATACATTAATGGGTCGGTTATTTTGCAAACAGTACGTTCAATTTTATTTATTTTTTAATTTAAAAAACAGAGCTACTAAAACTAATCTAAGCTATATATTTTCAGTTTTTTTTTTTTTTTTTTGTAGAGCTCGATATTTTGCCTCTTTTTTTTATAGAAGAGGGGGCAAACGGATAGTCGGTTCACCTGATGGTAAGTGAAGAGCGACATCCACAGACACCCGCTACACCAGTGGATTAGCAGGTGCGTTGTCGGCCTTTCAGATATGAGTATGCTCTTTTCTTGAAGGCCCCTAAGTCGTATCGGTTCGGAAACACCATAGGAGGCAGCTGATTCCATATATTAGTCGTGCGAGGCAGGAAATGCCGTAAAAATCGAGATCTACTAATGCCTTCACGAGACGAAAACATGATCATTATTACCTTTTAGATAGTTTTAACAGTGAATATGAGGTATCTATTTAAAATTGACAGAACATCCCACAGACAAAAGTCTCTGTGTTCAATAATTGGGATGGACGGACAAATTCCTGATAACCAGTGAGAAGTTCGCAAGTCGTATTTAAGCTTGTTTTGGAAACTAACTTATCTTAACAGACATTATAGAACACAGGCAGTTACACACACGATGTATATGTACAAACATGTCGTAACACGATTATTTCAAAATTGTTAATAGATACCTATTATACGACAAAAAAATAAGGCACAAAACTGAAAATTGTACTATTCAAGGAATACAATCTTGAAAAATGTATTCTTCAAAGTCGCATAAATAGTTTAGATCCTATATACATACGTATTTTTTTTTTCCTTTTTTTATGTTAGTTGGATAGGCAAACTGGCAAACGTACCACTTGATGGTAAGTGGTCGACGTCGCCCATGAACATACACTAGTACCTATGCCTGGAATGAGCCCAGGCAACTCATTTATGTGTTGCCTATCCTGAGACATAGGATGTTAAGTCTCGGTGCCAGTAATTACACTGCCCTGTCTTGCCCTTCTCTCCGAAACACAGCAAAGCTGTTTCACGGGAGAAACAAGCAAGATGGTGGTACCCATGCAGCCGGGAGCGCGGCACAGCGCTTCCCTCCCACCGGTTCGTACGTATGTAAATACTAAATACGAACGTACAAATAGGTAATAGTGTCCAGGATTTCTGTAAACTGTAAGGTATCAGATAAACGTCGTGAATGTACTAGTACTCGTAGTCCGCGAAAAAACTCTTAAAATATTGTTTCATTATAATTCATTGCGTATTAATTTTAAAAATCAATAAAATAATAACGCATCTACAAATTATTCCTTGCACGTGAGTATAAATATCGCAGGCGAGGCCCGACGGTACATCACGCCACTGTCAGCCAACACTCTGTCAATTTGTGCTAAAGGGGTGGGGAAGTGACAGCTTCATTGCCCACTTCAACAGACTTATAAGGCCATTAGCCTGTTACATCATTTCTATGTCTATGATGTGAATGCCAATAATATAAGAAAAATGTCCTTAAACAATGAAATCAAGAAGTCCTCATATTTTTTTTATCACCTTCTAAGAACATTTGGAATAGTGAGGCGAATCTAACGATACCTTAATTAAAGAAATCCATCCAGTGGTTTGGAACTTGGAAGTTATGAGGGAATACAGAATATTACAAAGATAGGCGCGAAACACATAACCCTTTCCTTGCATTCGAGCTATAAGGCCAGTGAGCATCTATTATATTACTTCAACAGGCCTATAAGGCCAACTACTTTACAACAGGCCTACGACGCTAAAGCAATGATGAGCTAATATGACTTTACCAGGCCTAATGTAATGCAGTAGTTGCCTCATGAGGCCAATGCAACAATGGCCCAATAACTAACTTTGACATGACTATGAGGCCAAAACTAAAATGGCATATTATGTTACATCAACAGACCTATGAGGCCATAAATGATTTAAATATTTATAAAAGTACTTGGTAATGATTAAAGGAAGTCATAAATAAAATTGTATCTAGATTCGTCATAAAGTATAAATCATCATTTTATTACTAGGTGTTGGCGTTACATCCCCACCATGGTTCAGACTTCAGGCCTTGACGTGGCGGTGGGGCTCAGTTGCCTAGAGTGAGCCCAGCACCATGGGCGAAGCTAATTGAGCCGAGGGGGCTCTTTGTACTCCTCTTATAAGAAGAGGGGACAAAAGAGCAGGGGGCAAGGGGCGAGGACGGGAGCCTCACCCCATTGTACTGTCCGACGTTGGGAGGGGTTGTTCTGTGGGGCGGAACAACCCCTCTGTGGAGGTGGTGTTGGTCCCTTGGGGGACTGACTAGCCGTCGAGGTTTGTTTGCTCATCAGATCCGGGGCACCTCGCCAAAGGCGGCATTGGTGGCACTCGCCGGGTTTTAGTGGGTAGAGCTGCATCCACTTAGTAGCTTTCGGGCGCAGCGAGTACCACATACCCGCGTGGGGAGATACATATAGATTTACCTGTTAAACTAACGTTTGCATATTCTATGGGCTTCATATTTTCGATTGGTATAGAATTTATCTAATAATCAAACCGGTGAAATGTTTTAAATTTTGTTTTTTTTAATTATTAATTAAACATCCTCTGGACTAAAATTTGTTAGGCAACCCATATGCAATATATTTATTGACATACTAGCTGTTTCCCGCAGCTTCGCCCGCGTTAACTTATATTTACGGACGTATCGGGACCGATGATGATCATTTTTTTACTTCTTTTTTATATCTCTTAAGAGAATAAGGCTGTGTTTTTAATGTAAGCTCCCAAACGGCTTAAATTTTTCCGACTCTCCCAATAATTATCCAACTATTTATCAATTTACACAGTCTCGGTAAATTATATACTATAACATGCCTCAGGAATTACTCTATATCCTATTGACAACAGGCATAAAAATCCATTTAGCTAGCAGAAAGAGAAGTTTTCTTTCTGGAAGGCATCGTGATATAACCGTATTAAAAATATAAAAATCTTCAAAACTACCCTTATAGAAAAAGAATCATCTCGCAACTAATCTAGATAATGAAAATTGATAACTATCCAACTTTACCTATTGAATCCTATATTGAAAACCTTTATTGAATTTTAACTAATACCTATACCAAAGATTATTTGTAAAACTAAATAAAATTAAAATAATAATGCCTAAACAAATATCTACTAAAACATATTAATACACGAATGAATAATCCTCCCTTTTTTTCGCTGAGGAGTGCGTTTATGCATACCACCTGGTCCGGGGGGTCTAGGGGGTTATGTGAGACTCTCTGCATCTGAGAAGATGGTAAGGTGGACGCAGACTCTACCCACTAAACCCTAGCGGTATTCTCCTCGTCGACTGGGTGATCCGGCGTGAGAGCTGTGGACGTCCACAACAGGCCACAACGGTGTGGTCGCTTTATATCCCGGGATATAAAGCGACTTTCACCGAGATTGAAATGTTGACACAAAATTACTATTTAAAAATGTATTTACTGCTTTTCGAAGTATTCTCCGCGAAATTTGACACATTTTTCAATACGATGGAACCAATCATTGAAGCAACCATTCCATTCGGAAGTTGGGGTCTCCAAAATGGCCGTTTTGTAGGCGTCCACAGCTTCTTCAAGCGATGAAAATCTCTGACCACGCAATTTATTCTTTATTTTAGGGAAAGTATAGGAATCATTAGGGCTTAGGTCGGGGCTGTACGGCGGATGGTCTAATAATACTATGTTTTCTTGCTCTAAAAACTCTTTTGTTCTGTGCGCGGTGTGAGAACTCGCGTTGTCGTGATGGAGGATGATGCGGTGGTTGCAGATCTCTTTGCGGAGTTCAGAAACGACCTGTGGCAAACAAATGCTAGCATACCATTCTGCATTAACCGTTCTTTGTCCCTCAACATAGCCGGTTTTGGAGACAACCATGGCCACCATTTTTTTTTGCAACACTCCGTGAAATAACAATTTTTGTTGGCTTTAACTCATTTTCGAACACCCAAACTCGTGACTGGTTTTTTGTTTCGGGTTTGTACGCGTATATCCAGGATTCGTCACCTGATACGATGTTGTATACAGCATTTGAGGAACCTGCGTGGAATCTTTCGAGAGTTCTGACGCACCAAGTAACGCGAGCCGCTTTTTGCTCTTCACAGAGCAAATGCGGTATCCATCAGGAAAACCACTTTTTTACACCTAATTGTTCATGCAAGATTATTTGTATTTGACTCATGCCATTGTCTAAAGTTGCCTGAATTTCGCGGTATGTCACATGTCGATCTTCCTCAATCAGCTAACGCACCGCATCAATGTTTTCTTGGGTGACTGCAGTTTTTGGACGACCTTGACGGGGATCATCACAAGTTTGACAAGACCTTGTGACAAGACCGAGAATCTTTTTTTTAATAAATAAATGGTATTCGATTTTTAAAACCAAGGAGTTTTCAACTAAAAAGATTTTAATATGACAGGAACAGTGGAAATATTCCATTCCCGATACTTTTAGTGCAGCCTATGTATGCGAAAATTTCAACTGCAATGATTCCGTTATTATATTATTCACAAGTTTTTTATTTATTTATTGAGTACTATTACTTTCCAGTAATAAAATAAATTCGTATTAAAGTATATTGTAAATATAATAGGTAAGTGGTTTATATCAATAATGACGGAACAAGGGTCTGTGATTGAACAAGAACAAGGGTTCACATCTTACACACCGTAGATGCAAAGGCACGATAGTTGGATCCCTAAATGTTTTGATTTTAGCGGCTATTAATGAGATAAGCTTAGGTTAACCCAAAATATACAAACGTGGTCAATACAGTAAGATTTAAAACAAGTCTACTTACTGTACGCGTACTAGCTGCTGTCCGCATTTGCACCTGATAATGATTATTGTAACATCATACGTTGCTCGGTGATAATGTAATATTATACTGGTAAAAATATTTACTACCCAATCAAAACTCACAAACATTGTCTCTTTTTATTAACCCCAGACGCAAAGTTCTACTGAGTTTGTTTCGCCGGTTCTTCTCAGTGGGCTTGCCTTGGAACCGATTGTAGATTCAATTGATGATCAAATAGAGATACTGTATTGGTACTATTTTGAATTAAAAAAATATATTTTTTGCAAAAAGAAGGGTTGTTATAAGTTTGACTGCTCTGTGTGTGTGTCTGTGTGTCCGTCAAGGACACCGTAGCTCTAAAACGGGTAAACCAATTTGGATGCGATGGTTCTTACATATTTTTCATCGAAATCAGTTTAGCCGTTTTAAAGTTATATTAATTATAGTAATTGATGGATGGTTCGTTAAGGTTTGCTCGTTGAAATGGCGCTACGTGGGCGCTACAATGTCGCGTCGGGGAACCGCTAAGTTAAAAGCAATAACTGAGTAGCTAAAGATAGGGAGATTGCAATCTTAGCACTCCCAGGTATCGTCGTATCGTATAATCGAGGTAACTCGATTTGAAACAAAAATTTGATAGTACCGAAGCAAGTTTGTTGGAAATTCTATTAAATTACTAGCTACTAGCTAGTCAGTCACATAAAGGGGCTTTTTTTCGCAGTGGAAATGCTTGGCGCAATCACCCGAGGATGGCGGTTTTTTTTTTTCAAAACGTCCAAGCTAATGGCCTGCTGGTTACTTAATGGTTACTTCAGAACCTTGCCTACAACTTAACTTAAAAAGGAGTCCCTCCTTTTTAATAATATACTTTAGTTATAATATTATATTTTTTAAGGCTTTTTGTTTTAGGTTCTTTGTAATTTATAACCAATATAGTGAATATGAATTATTGAATTTGATATCTAGAAATAAGGTAAGTATTATTACCTTTTACTTTTTAAATCTTCGCTCTTTTCTTTTTAATATTAGAAAAGATGCAAGTTATATACCTACAACGATAACAATTAATGTCTCCGCAGGTACCTACACAGGACAGGATCATAGGTTGTATGCCTGGCGTTCCCATGACCCTGTCCAATAGCAGGAAGGTGGAACGTCATTTGCTTTTAGTGGGTGCGAGTCCCACTGCCCACATAACCACCGGGTCCCCCGGGCCTGGTGGTATGCAAAAGGCATTTCCCAACGTTAAAAAAAAAGGTACCTACACACTTAAATCCGCAGGCACATACTTAAAGATACTGCATGTTTAAACGTTAAAGTATTTCGTTCCATTTTCTTGCCATTAGGTACACGCTTGAAAACATTAGAACACAAATACATTTGTAAATAGTGTTTAAGTCATAAACTAGATGTTGTCCTATTGTAATATTAAAATAATATCTATACTAATAATATAAAGCTAAAGAGTTTGTTTGTTTGTTTGAAAGCGCTAATCTCAGGAACTACTAGTCCGATTTGAAAAATTCTTTCAGTGTTAGATAGCCCATTTATCGAGCAAGGCTATAGGCTATAAAACATCACGCTGTGACTAACAGTAATTAAGTAGAGTAACTTAAAGCGGGCGAAGCTGCGGGCAATAGCTAGTAGAAAAATAAAATAATTAAAAACATAGGTACAGCAGAATATACATCTTCTAATTTACTTTTTTCGTTCACTGTATTTCATATACAAATATTTAACGGTTTTTTTATTACTAACATGTTCCACATTGAAGCGTGCTTCAGCCTGACTATTGTAACTAAATCTACAAATAACATCAATCAACAATTTAGACGTAAACAGTCATACAAATCTACGAGGAAAAATAAAACACGATGTTACAAGCAACAACTCTATTTATAACATTGGAAACACTTGAATCTATAACTTTGAATAACAATATTTTTTAATTATTACTCTAATTCACAATTCAATTTTAAACGGGCTTGACAAAGAATAAATAAATTAAACATCAAACTGCCAAACAAATTTAACAGACAATAATTTTCCAAGATAGTTTGTACTTTGTACTTTTAGTAATCTATATTATATTGTTTGAAATTGGATAAAATATTATATTTTGCTTAGTTTTATTATTGAATTGTCATTAGAACTAATAATCCATTGAGTCAGGCAACGATAGGGATCACAATCGCTGAAACTAAAATGCACATTTAAAGCTTTTCAACCAAAAGCGTAATGTTGCCATAACAAATATATATAAAAAAATATTTCGTTTTTTTTATATGTATAATAGTAGCCTTTCCCCAAAATAATATAAGATCTAACATCGAAAGATTTAACGGCAACCCAATGAAACTTTTGAGGTACTAGCAGTAATACAGTAATTCGTCTATGCTGCATGGCTTGTCGCAGCATTCGTTGACTACAAATCTCTTTCCTCGAGTGGATCCCATTGCTCTGGCTTTATGATGAGAGATCCATGGCCATCCCACTTGATTTTCTTGTTCTTTATAATACGGTAATAAAATGGCATCTGTGAATTATGAGAAAATAAAATAAATACATTTAAACGATATAATATGGTGTATTGCACGCCTTATTAGCGAAGCTTTAGGGGGGGATACTCTCAACACGTCAAAAAAACCAACTTTTTTAGAAAGTGATTTTTTTATTATTATGTACATCGCACATACGGGTAATATGAGTGCCCTTATATCAAGTCAAATAATCTGTCCGGCACATAAAATATATTTCAATAACAATTATATTAAGTAATAGATACGTTAGTAGTTTCCCAGACACTTCCCAAAAATCACTTCAACCCGACTGCGCCAGAAGAAGGGTTTTTCGTGAGTATGTACGTATAATTGTTTAGCACGCTCTGCGGCCTCGATGGATTTTAGCTTGAGAGGTGTCGTTAGATTCGTATGTACTGTAAAAGTGACACTGGGTATATCAAAATTTAATAAAAACAAAATGGCGAATTTTTGGCGCCATAGTCATTTGAGAATCGGGTTTTTTGTTTTTCTAATAATCTCCTTATTTTTCTTGTAAGTATAATACACTTATAGGATATCTCGTCTGATTGTTTACTTATCATTATATCCGCTTACAATGAACGCCAAAATGGCCACTCCGGCATCGTCCCATCTCGTTGGAGATCGACTAACCATCTCCTTGAGCAAATATTAAGAAATACTTACTGTACATTGTTCCTTCATCAGATCGCTTGTCGGGGTTCGCATCCATGCAGAACACCGCCAATGCCCTGGCCAAGGTTCTCCCACAATACACCTGAGGGTTCACGTCTTGTGCCATTTGCAATCCACCAATATGAGCATGGCTCGTGGAGAATGCCATCAGGATTGTCAAAAGGACAAGGGAGTGCTGAGAGTTCATCTGCAAATTAACAATTGATATGTGAAATTAATGATTTACAAGTCGATCATATCTAAACGTAATATTTGGTAGCTTTTTAGCAGCCAGTTTCAACCTCTGTAGCTCAGTGGTAAGCGCGTTGGCGCTCAAGCCGGAGGTTGCGGGTTCGAATCCCGCCAGGGAACAAAAATATTTTCTGTGTTCCTGGGTCATGGATGTGTATTAAATATGTGTAATATATAATAAAAATCTTAAATATATGTATTGTATAAAAAAGTATTAAATACATTTCCGTTGTCTGGTACGCGTAACACAAGTTCTTCGAGTACTTAGCACGGGGCCAGATTGACGTGGTGTGAAAGCGTCCAGAGATAGATATTATTATTATTAACCTATGAGAGGATTCGGCTACTTATTTCTCCCATGACACAGCTTTGCCTTGTAAAGATAGGCAGTATAATTACTGGCAACACTTCCCGTCTCACGTCTCAGAAAGAGCAAAGCATATTATGTTGCCTGGTAGTTTCCTAAGTTCATTCGTTTATATTTACGGGCGATCTTGACCACTTACTATCAGACTGGAAATTTGGCCTATCCAACAGACAAAATCTGCCTGTAAAGCCTTCACTATTCCACTATATCAATAAAGGAGAACACAAACAGTGAAATTGTCAATTGATCACTTAGCTTCAAAAATACCTTTAATAGCAAAGCACTAGACCAGATCTCTGTCTATAGGCTTGCTGCAAATGCCAACTCCAGATCAGATAATTTCTGATACTGATAACATAGTGTCAACAAATGGTCTACTGATAACAAGGGTTTCAAGGTTTGTTGTGGAAAACCACTCTTCCTCCAAAAAAACCCTTTTTGAGGTTCTAGATCATATATTTTAGTCAATTAGACACTCAACTGCACATGGTTACCTTAATACAAATAGCACTTACCTTTACGAGGTGTGTCTGAGCGTACCCGATGGAATGTGCTGGAACCGTGTATTGTTCCCGTTTTATATTCCCGCAGGACGATAAATATTCAACAGCGTGTTTAGGTGATTGATAATTGCTTAATGAAATGAGAAATTTTATAATATAATTTGATCTGCGTGTTTTCGGTATTCAGGTACTGTATTTTCCACTTGGTTTGACATCGAAAACAAGTCTCGGAAAATTACTTAGATTTATACAATGTAAATAAAAAATACATACCGGTGGGAGGGAAGCGCTGTGCCGCGCTCCCGGCTGCATGGGTACCACCATCTTGCTTGTTTCTCCCGTGAAACAGCTTTGCTGTGTTTCGGAGAGAAGGGCAAGACAGGCAGTGTAATTACTGGCACCGAGACTGAACATCTTATGTCTCAGGATAGGCAACACATAAATAAGTTGCCTGGGCTCGTTCCAGGTAAACTAATTTATGTTCATGGGCGACGTCGACCACTTTCCATCAGGTGGCACGTTTGCCAGTTTGCCTATCCAACTAACATAAAAAAAAAAAAACATGTACAAATATTGATAACCTGTATATAAGGCATTTAAAAAACTTTATAATCCGCGCAAAAATCCGTAAAAGTTACTTAATTATATTTACCGGTGGGAGGGAAGCGCTGTGCCGCGCTCCCGGCTGCATGGGTACCACCATCTTGCTTGTTTCTCCCGTGAAACAGCTTTGCTGTGTTTCGGAGAGAAGGGCAAGACAGGCAGTGTAATTACTGGCACCGAGACTTAACATCTTATGTCTCAGGATAGGCAACACATAAATAAGTTGCCTGGACTCGTTCCAGGTATACTAGTTTATGTTCATGGGCGACGTCGACCACTTACCATCAGGTGGTAAGTTTGCCAGTTTGCCTATCCAACTAACATAAAAAAAAGAAAAAAAACTTAATTATAGGACCCCTTTTTTCTTCTATGCCGGGAAATGCTCTGAGGCATCCCGCTGGGGAGTAGGTCACCCCAAGCGGGTATGTGGGACTCGCTGCGTCCGAAAGGTGGTGAGGTAGACGCAGCTCTATCCACTAAAACCCGGCGAGTGCCACCAATGCCTCCTTTGGTGAGGTGCCTCGGATCATTTGAGCAAACAGGGCACCTCGACGGCTAGTCAGTCCCTCAAGGAACCGATGCCACCACAGGAGTTGTTGGGGTTGTCCCGCATCAGAAAACAACCCCTCCCAACCTCTTTCCCTCGCTCTTTTGTCCCTCTTATTAAGAGGGGTACAAAGAGCCGTCACGATAAGGCTTGAACCATAGTGGGGAATTATAGGACCCCTGAGGTCATAGAAACCGCCAGCAACCTCCGCCAAAACTATTGCTCAAGAAGATAATATGAACGACTTCCTATTTTATAAGGCTAATTAGGGAAGCATTGATCAACAATAGTGTAGTTTTTTCTTTAATTTCATTCAAAAAAGAACTACACTAATGACTTATCGTTTACATTTTTTCAAGTGTAAATTTGGTTTATTATTATTATTATTTAAGGGTGGGGACACCAGCAAGGCCAGACGGGCGATCAGTCCTCATCAGCGGGACCATTTCACCCAATTCCCCAGGCTCGCCTCTGGGATTAGATGCGGGGACGGGTTACCAATTGCCCCTCTGGTGTCACCCCCTCAAACCTACGTGTTGATCTACAAAAACTACTTAGCTGACTTATAGTTAGATATGCTAAATCTTCCTTCTTCAGCTCGTCCGCTCCAAACAGCTCCCATCTTGCGTATGCATATGCAGGGCATTCCGTTATGAAGTGCAGACTGGTTTCTTCTTTCTCTTTGCACTTAGGGCATTGAGGGTCCTCTGTTAGCTTCATTATTGACAGGTGTCTATTGAGTGGGCAGTGTCTCGTCAATATTCCTACAACTGTTCTGATGTTGTTCCTATTTAGTTTAAGCAAATCTTTAGTCTTCTTGCTGTCAAGCGTCGAGATGAAGAATTTCGACTGTCTGCAGCTCTTCATGTCATTCCATCTTTGGTTCGTTTCTTTGTTTATTTTCAAGGTTATAACATTTTTTGTTATCCTGTATGCTATTGGCAGTCTCGGCTCAGGGCCTATGAACGTCTCATCGGCACCTTCTCTCGCCAATCTATCTGCTTCTTCATTGCCCGCATTTCCCTCATGTCCGGGTACCCAGGCAATTTCTAACTCAGTCTGGTCTGCTAGATCTTGCAGGGTGTTTTTGCATTCTTTGACCAGTGCTGAGGTAGTCTCCCTCTTACTGAGGGCCTTCAGTGCCGCTTGGCTGTCACTGTATATGACTGCCTTCTCAATCCGATGTGCGCTAATGATGTTTTGTTTAATCTCCGCTTGGAATACGCTGAAGAATCTGCCTAGATTGAACGATGCTTTCATTTCAGTTGGATGGCTAATATATACGCCAGCCCCTGACAGCTTTGTCGATTCCTTCCTGGATCCATCTGTGTAGCCGACCATCGTTGTTTTTGGGTGGTCGATGTCAATGTTCCAGTTATCTCTCGAGCCTATGCTTATCCTGTATTTCTTGTCGAAGATTCTCTCCTTCTTTATCAAATCATTGTTTGATATAATCATGGATAGATTTTCTTCGTACTGTTTGTCATAGTGCCCTCCCTTCCATAGTTTGTTGCTCTTTAGCTTGAACCATTGTTCAGCCGCTTTCTTCTTGATCGTGAGATCAACTGGGTTGAGGCCGAGTATCATCTCTAGAGCCGCCGTTGGTGTTGTTTTCATGGCACTCGATATCATGATGCTGGCTAATCTCTGTACTTTTGTAAGTTCTTTCCTGTTCGTTCCTAATTGTGCCTTGTGCCACCACACTAAGGCTCCATGTAGAATTCTTGGTAGTACTATGGCCTTGTAGATCCAATGAACCACATTTGGTTTCATGCCCCAGGTTCTTCCTACCGCTCTCCTGCATTGCACAAGGGCACATTTTGATTTTGTGCAGATCTCTTTAACGTGGGCTTTGTAGTTCAGATTTCTATCTAGGATTACCCCCAGATATTTTATTTCATTGACCACCGCTAGATTTTCGTTATCGATTCTCAGTGGAATCATACTGTCAATCTTTCTCTTGTTTGTGAATAACACTAGCTTGGTTTTTCCAGGGTTTAGGTTTAGCCCTTTATCCCTGCACCATCGTAGCGCTGTGTCGATTCCTCGCTTCATGATGTCTCTGGTCACGCTCAGTACTTTACCTGTGACCAGAATTAAACCATCGTATGAGTACGCCTGTATGTAAATGTGCATGGCGTTAATCTTTGATACTAATTCGTGTATGAGAATGCACCATAGCAGCGGAGACAGGCATCCTCCTTGCGGAAATCCTCTTCTTGCTCGAATCGTGCATGTTGTTCCCGCTAAGTCAGCTTGTATCGAGCGATGTTTTAACATGTTTGTTATCCATCCCTTTATCTGTCCAGATATCCCCTCTCTGTCAAGTGCTTCCACGATGGATTGAGGGGTGGCCTTGTCAAAGGCTCCCTCTACATCAAAGAAGCAGCCAAGGGCATATTCTTTGTTCTCTATAGCTCTTTCAATTCTTATTACCGCATTGTGTAATGCCGTGTCGATGGATTTTCCTTCCATGTAGGCGTGTTGGTTGGCGTGTAGCGGCATTGAACTCTTTTGTATCCCTGCTCTCATGTGTCTATCTAATATCTTCTCGAGTGTCTTCAATACAAACGAAGAAAGGCTTATACATCTGAAGGATTTCGCCTCGTGATATGTGACTTTCCCTGGTTTAGGATTATGAAGACGGCTTTGACTCTTCTCCAGCTACTAGGGATGTAGTTTGTTGCTAAACTACTCCGGTATATGGTGAGGAGGTCATCTTTGATGTACCTAAGGGCAACTTGTAGCATCTTGGGAAAGACGCCGTCGGGTCCCGCCGCTTTATACGGTAGGAATGATAAAATGCTCCATGTTAATGCTTCTTCGGTGATAATCAGTTCCGCTTCTGCTTTCGCTTCTGCTAGATTATCGCCGGATGTGACAACCATGTCTTCTTCTGAATAGCTTGTGCTATCCGGGAAGTGTATGGCCATCATTTCTGCAAGTATTTCTTTGGGTTCCACTACTAGGGTATCACCTTTTCTTAGGCTTCCTAGTTTGTAGGTTTTGTCCTTTGCTAGCGTTTTTACCAGCCTGGCCGCTTCTGGCTGTTTAGTAACGCTTTCGCAGTATATACTCCACCCGTTTCTGCTTTCTTTGCGGCTCTGGTACTTAAAATTGTTCCTTTCTTCTCTGTATTTCCTCCAGCTTTCGTCGTCGTCCCTGTTCAAGGCGACTCTAAGTGACCTTCTGGTCCTTTTCCTTGCTTTGTTCAGGGATTTGTTCCACCAGGGTTGTCCCTTCCCTGGTCTAATCTCTTTCTGTGGGCAGGCTTTGAGGCATCGTTAAGAGCTTTCTCAAGCCTACAGGCTTCTTGTTCTATTTCTTCCTTTCCTCTTAATTCTCTTTTACCAGGAATCCACTCACTCAGCGCTAGATCGAACGTTTCCCAGTTTGTTTTCCTATTATTTCTAAATTTTACTACTTCCAGCTGGCAGTTCAGGTGGAATGTTATTCTGCGGTGATCTGAGAAGGCATAAGAGGTGTCAACCTTCCAATCTTTCAACAGATTGGAGGCATCGCTTGACATTAATGTTATATCAAGAACCTCTTTCCTTGTTCTAGTTACAAACGTGGGTGTGATGCCCACATTCATTATTTCCAGGTCCATGCTAAGAATATATTCAAGTAATAAATCTACCTTCTTGTTGCAATCCGTGCTGCTCCACACCTTGTGGTGGGAGTTGGCATCACAGCTCGCAACAATCGGGATACCCATACCTCTATATTTCGACATTATCTCTTCTATAAGTTGTCCTGGTGGTTCGAGTCCGTATCACTCGGGATGTAGACCGACATGAAGACCATTTTCTTTGTATTCCCATCTGCCATACATAGTGTGCCTAGTACAGCCGTGAGATCTCTGTAACATTCAACTTCCATTAGTCCTAACGCCCTAGCTCTGTTGCTAACATAGATGCATGTTCTGGGGTCGGACTCACCAACACGATGGTAGATAGTTTCACCACCCAGACAGCCAATGCCAACAACACGGCCATTAATAACATATGGCTCTTGTAGCAGGGCGATGTCTATGTTATTTGCTACCACAAATCTGCAAAGCTCTGTCATGGCTTCGCGACAATGGTGCAAATTTAACTGAAGTATCTTTATTTTATTTTGTGTTGTGTTTGTAAGTGTGTGTGCGTGTGTAGTGTCACTGTGAAGAGTCATTGTGTGTAATGTGTGTGTGCCGCCCGGGACCTAATGCTTCGGGCCCCGCTTCTGATCACCGTCAGTCACACTATGGTGAGCTTCCGGTGTCTTCAGCGGGGCGGTCTGCACAGGTCCCAGGTCTGTGTCTGTTGATGTGCTTGGGCCGCTGTTGGGCAGGGCTGATCGCAGGAGCTGTTGGGAGCATCTATTTTCTCCCGAACAGACACCACCGCAATCTATGCCCTTACCCCCCAGCGACTCCTCTGTGGAGTTCTGTGGGTCTGTCTGTGTGCCGCTGTCTTTTACAGAGTGCCCAGTGTGTGTTCCCGCGCACTCCGTTTGGGACGTCTGGTCCGTCACCTTGGACCCGCTAGCATGTCCGGCATCGGCCACATCAGGTTTCGCCTGCTGCTTGCTCGTACGCAGCAATCGGACCTGAACCTGGGTGGCCTGGTAGTTAAGCCAGACATGTCCTATGTCCTCCTTGAAGACGTCGTTGGGGACCCCCATCACCAGTCTTTCCCCAGCGAGGAGTTTCTCCCTGGAGATAAGGGTCCACTCCGACATCCTCAATTCGGTTTTATAGGCGTTCTGCCCCTGCAGAAACTTCGGCGCTCTTGGATCCACTTTACCGGACAGCCATACTACTACTCTGCTCCGGTTCAGTGGCTTAACCTTTAGTGGGATCCCGTTATACACACCAAAATCGCATGTCAAGATCCACTCCCTCGCCTCCATCGTGAGCGGTGTCACAAGGAAGAAACCTTCCGACACCAGTCCCGACGTCGCAAAAGCAGTGGATCTCCCCATGTCCTCCTGGGGGTCCTCCATCTTGGCGAATATAAGATCCGCCAGCTTGTCCCTGATGAGGTCTGCCGCAGCCTCGTCCACCCTAGCACCATCCTCCCGGTGTACAATGACCGCGAGATCGCTCTGCTCCTTTGCAGAGCAGCGCGGTCCCTCAGCCAGAGCCTCACCTCGGTTTTGTCGCTTGGCCGGGCGCTGCTGCGACGGGCCCTCTTCAGGGTCCGTCCCCTGTCTTTTGACTTTCGGAGGCCTCCTCGACTCCCCCGCCCCAGCGCTCGTCGAGGCTTTCGCCAGAGAGCCCTGCGACGCGAGAGCCAAACTGGCCTCCTGAATCTTCCTTTTCAGCTTACGCTTCTCCCGCTTCCACTTACTACGGCTCATCTGCCAAGTGGTAGGGTCTTTATCACTACCTGCACTACCGGAACCACATCACATCCTTTTTAGGGGACGGGGTAGGCGACTCCAGCAGTGCCTCCTCCAAAAACTTAAGTGACGCGCTGAAAGCGGTCGCAAGCGACTCGCTTTCAACGCGTTCTGGGGTTGGGTTTTTATTGGTATTAGACTTTTCCTCCATCTTTTCCCACGAGTAGCAGGGGAACTAAAAGGTCAGCCCGAGCAGAGCCCCGCTTGCTCGGGTAAGGCCGCTTACTACTCCAAGATTGCCATCTCTTTGGAGAGACACCGTTCGAGACCAAGCATCCCCTTGGCCACGCATCCCTCGGCACGGTCCGTCTTACACCTTGGATTGGGGGAGAGGAAAGGAAATGGGTATAGGGATTCTCCCGCCGTGTTGGAGTGCACTGGCGAGATAGCGTCATTTCGTTTAGCTACCTGGATCCCAGGGTATTTGGTGGTGTGCAATGCCTGTTTGCAGATCCGGATATTTCCAGGGTGAACGACGGGGACGTAGAAATGACACTTGGCGGCCAGACATATCTTGCTCAACATTGCACACTTGAGCATATATCAGCCGCCCATCACCCCGTAAATTTGGTTTAGTATTTTCTTTAATTTTGTGTAGTCTTGTGTAGTCTTTTCTTTAATTTCATTCACAAAAGAACTACACTAATGACTTATCGTTTACATTTTTTCAAGTGTACATTTTGTTTCACATTCTTTAAATCCTGTTGGATACAAAGTTTATATTAAGTATACTAACTTATTCTCAAATTGGACTACTTAAACTTAACTTGTTTACTCGTTTGTGCCAAAACACTAAAAAATTAAAAGTAAAACTTCCAAGTTAGCAACTGGATCTTTTGGCACCATATTTTCCAAGGAAATCGACAAAAACTACTAAGTTATTGTTCGCCGGAGGAAAGTTGTGAATGAGAGAGGAACAAAGGCGAAACTTGTATTAAATTAAGCTATCCAGCGAAGTTCCACTGAAACTGAACTGAAGTTGGACAGCTGTAAACAAACGTTACAAGCATTTTTGGCTCGGCCTTTGGACAGAGAAATTCTGTTGATTGGATACTTCAATACAAAGTGACGCACAGATTCCTAATGACTCTTTGTGGATTCTGTCTGATCAGTACCTTCAAATTGTGATTTACGTCTAATCTTGTTTTCTAAATATTGCCAATCTGTAAAATAATACCATTATATCTTTATAGGTATACTTTTTAAGTTATGTTACGATTATGGCGCGGTGGTGGACTCGGCCACAGACTCGGTCCAGCAACACCCTCGAAGTGTGCTAGAGATGTGTGGTGCTACGCCACGATCGGACATCAGCCATCGGAGGGGATTTGTGTCTGCCGAGCGTCATCACCGCGATACTCGGTGACGACGAGTCCTTGACGGCGATGGTCTCCTTCTGCGAGGCAGTAATATCCCAAAAAGAGGCCGCTGACGAACACGGCACGACGCGTGACGTCGTGGGATCTGCTTATTAGCGTCCGGGCAGTCCCCCCTTACGAGGAGTAGTCTGGCTTTCGCCCCAGCCCCGGCCAGCCTGTCGCTGAGGTGATCCTGTTGCCTGCAGATCCGGGACCCTAAAAAAGCGGCTAAAGGCGCTCGCAATGGTTTTAGTTAGGGTGGGCACTCCCAGGTGCGAGTTCTACATTGAGCCCAGGATCTACCCGAAGATCCTGGCTGCATCCATATGAATTTGCCCTGCGATATAAAAAAAAGGGATTCTCGATAATAATAGTTGGAGCACCACAAACTTTTTAACAATTACTTTTAAATTTTAGTTTGTTCTTCTATTAAAGCATTTATTTTTATTATATTTTTTTAGTTTTGATTTTTTAGTTTCATTGGTCGATATACGTTTATAATTCATAGATTTTTTAACCATAAAATCAATAGCAAATCCTGAAGGCTTTGGACCTTGGCGATAATGGGACGAGCTTTTTAAATTATTGCACTGTCATCTCATTCCTTGATAAAAATTTCAAATCAAGCCAACATTTTCAAAATTAAATCGGGCTTAAAGCTCCTAAAGAGACTAAAATCCACACAAATGATGTTAGTAACTTGCGCGCCTTCCATGGATGTGCTATCCTGATTATCCGAATTAGGATATTGGAACAATGTTATTAAATTATTGTATTGACATCGGTCCGTAAAAGATGTTCAAGGTTTCAATTTAGTGTGACGTCTTAAAGTGGGTAAAAATCATATTCAATGCTTCCGTTTCATAGGCCCAACGTCTGAAGCTAATACGAGAGTGCTAAAAAGTAGAACTGTTAAAATAACTTAGACGTCAACTGTCGCTGATACTGCTTACATGTGCCATTATGACGTTCCCCACACAATAAGGGCGTCACATCATTATTCAAAAGTGACGTCACAGTTTCCAGCAGGGCACACTTAAACTGTCGCGCTTCGGTGGAAGTGACAGGCGTCGAACCGACTTGCATCCCCGTACAGACATGTTCCGCGCCACTGAACATATCTTAACATGTTTGTTTTTAATTAACGCATTTTGATTATCATATTTTATATTGAAAAGCGAAGACGTATCCGAAAAGGTATATTATTATATTATAGCACTGGTATTATACTTGGCTCATTCTTTTTCTAAAATAAATTATTAGATCATTATTATAAAACATATTATAACATCTTAATTTAAAAAAAAAACAAATTTGGCAGTCGTGGGGACTGCTGTTGATATTCCTGCCTCTTTTCTGCGGATAGCTAGAATTATGACATTAGGAAATTTCAGATTTTAATACAAAAAACAGTGAGAAAAACTTTGAACTTTTATAATGACGTAATAATGTCACATTAGCATGTCTGTGGCGCGAACCTATAAGATTTTTCCCAAAAAGTGCTCAACGCGTCTTAAGAAGTTTCCACTTCAAATACAAGTAATGACATCCAAATTTAAAAACAAATTTATGAATCACTAGCTGGTGCACGCGGCTTCGCTCGCGTTACTTCCATTTACGGACGTATCCGGGATGATGATGATTGTTTTATAGCGTTACTTTTTATAACATCAGCTATCTGCCAGTGAAAGTTTATATATTATTTTGTAAAAGGTACATAGTGCCATGCTGCTTTGCAGCCGAATTGGGCCGGCACGACCGGGGTGGTACCTCTCGCTCACATAACACCGGCGTCAAGATACAGCTATGCTGTCGCGTTTCGTGCGGTTTGTGAGTTTCCGGTGGTCCGTTGGGGGGATAGGGAAAAGGAGGACAACGCATCTGCATAACTTTTAGTTATGCGGATGTCTTAGGGCATCAGTAGTCACCAAAGGCTCCGACTGCTCGGTTGTCTCCTTATGACATTAAAAATAATAATAATTTTGTATTTTTAAAATCGGTCGAGTAGTTTTTGAGTTAAATCGTAACAAACAAACAGAAAATTAAATCTTTCCTATAGTCAATATTACTATAGATAATATAATTTTGTTTGATTAGAATGTGAACAGATTTATTACTCTTTATGTAAAGAACGCACAAAAATAAAAATCAATACCTAGGTAACACTGAAAATGTTTAGAAAATTAAAAACGGCTTAATGTAGAAAGTTGCCAATACTTTTATTGTTTTTCGAAGTAATCTCCGTTTCTTTCTACACATCGTCGCATTCGATGGAACCACTGAGAAAAGCAGTGGGCCCATTCTTCCTTAGGAGTCTCTTCTATGGCATTTTCGTACGCTTTCACCACATCTTCAGGGCTCTTAAAGCGAATACCTCGAATTTTATCTTCAGTTCTTGGGAATAAATGAAAGTCGCAGGGCGCCAGGTCAAAACTGTAAGGCGGATGACTCATTATCTCGACACCTGCCATAGTCAAATATTCAACAGTCCGTTTTGCTGAGTGCGCTGAAGCATTGTCGTGGTGAAGGAGGATCCTGCTTCGAGGGCGCTGCTGTCGAATTTTTTCCAAGACAACAGACAAACAGCGATTGACATACCAGTGTGCAGTAACTGTCCTTCCATCTTCTAGCACAACTGTCGCGAACTGACCTTTCTGACCAAAGAATGAGGCAATCATCTTTTTTCCTGGACTTCTTCCTTTCTTTACCTTAGTTGGCCGATCCTCGAAAGGAAACACCCAGTGAGCTGATATTCTTTTGGTTTTGGGTTCGTAGCAATATATCCAGCTTTCATCACCTGTGATGATGTCAAATACAGCATTTGAGTTACCGCCGTTGAACTTATCTAACATTTGGCGACACCAGTCCATGCGGAGGCGTTTCTGGTCGTCGGTTAAAGTATGGGGAATCCATCTGGTACAAAGCTTCCTGACGCCTAAATGTTCGTGTAATATTTTTTGAACTTGACTCATACCAATGCCTAGGCTTGCCCGTATCTGCTGATAGGTCATTCTCTTATCTTCCTCTATCATGCGTCGCACAGCACTGATGTTATCTTCAGTAGTCGCTGTTAAAGGACGTCCCTCACGCGGGTCATCACTGAGATTGCTACGTCCACGCTTAAACTCGTTAAACCAATTGTAAATAGTGGCACGAGATGGGGCTTCATTAGAAAATGCTAATCGCAGCCTATCATAGCTTTGTTGTTGAGTAAGCCCACAACGAAAGTCGTAATAAATCATTGACCGAAAATTTTCTCGCGTGTAACAAGAGTTTTAGATTTGCCGCCAATTCACAAAAACAAATGACAAATGAATGCAATATACTACATTAGGTTACCAAAGAGTTCTAAAATTGAAATTCAAAAAAAGTTTTCATTTTCAATGTTTCTAACTGGCCAGTTCTAAACATTTTCAGTGTTACCCACGTATAACATATAAAGCACAATATAATTCTCTGTAAACTTCAAGATCATATTCCTCAGCATTCATATGGAGGGATTTGATAGTGATTGTCCCGCTGAACAAGCAATTACGGAGGTAAATGGCAAATACCGTCGGCATAGTTATATGGCACCCACACATTCTATTACTGTTCTGTGTAAGACTTGTAAGCTTAATAGCTCCTAATGTTGATAGGAATATCCATTTTTGAGTAAGCCATTCAATGGAGAATAAGCGTCAGGAACCGTATGACAATTTATAAGCGTCTGATATTACAATTATGTCAAAGAAGTAGTGTGGAAGGCGTTTTAGTAAACATAAAAGTGATAAGCCGTAAGCATAAACATATAATATTCTAAGTCTATGGCCGTAAGTAATTTGACGACCTCTGTGGCTCAGTGGTAAGCGCGTTGGCGCTCAAGCTGGAGGTTGCGGTTTCGATTCCTGCCAGGGAACAAAAATATTTTCTGTGTTCCTGGGTCATGGATGTGTATTAAATATGTGTATAATATAATAAAAATCTTAAATATATGTATAGTATAAAAGTATTAAATATATTTCCGTTGTCTGGTACCCGTAATACAAGTTATTCGAGAACTTACCACGGGACCAGATTGACGTGGTGTGAAAGCGTCCATAGATATTATTATTATTATAAGAAAATGTCGTAAGTAAAATTTGCCGCTTAAATTATGTGAACTTTCATCATCATCATCAACCTTTATCCGTCCACTGCTAAACATAGGCCTCCTTCGTAGGCCGTGTTAGATGCAAGTCGTAAGGGATCGGTCGTCTTGGCGTTCATTTAAGGTGGCCTATGTTCAGCAGTGGATGGATAAAACCTGACGATGTTGGTGATAGGCCTTGTATAGTAAACGTGAAAAGCAGGCCCGCGCGGCCCGTTCGAATTACGGCGACGCATTATTTTGATTTTGCTATATTATCTCCGAACTATTCAATTAATTTGCATGGTGTGAATGGAAAAAATAATCTCATATATCAATCATCGATAAAAATAATCAGAAATACGATGAAATAACGTGTTTAAAATGATAAGGATTAATACCGTATTTGAGTAAATACATTTCCGATTACCGCTTTATAATTGCCCATTTTTAAGTATTATTACAAAAAATTTAAACCGACTTCAAAAATACAATACTAAAAAGTATTAAATAACTGCGTTTCTTTAATTTTTCTGCTTACAACTTATAATCAACTTAATTTTCTACTAATGCACAAACTTTGCGTTTACCACGTCATTATTGTTTCTTTTGGAGTCGGTATCAGCCGAGGTAGGTAGTAAGTGTAGGTACAGCAACAAATACGACACCGCCTCCAAAAGTAACTAATAACGTGAATCACTAAAAATTAAGAAAGTTTATTTCTTAAGTTTTTGTGATTCCAAAATTCGTTATCTTGGCGTTTATTGAAGGAGGCCTATGTTCAGCAGTGGACAGATAAAGGATGATGATGATGATGACGATGAATAAGATGACCGCAACATACTATGGTGTGCTACCAAAGCATCCTATACAATTGTTACATCGACAAGTAATAAAAGGATCATATCGTCGAGGTAAAGAAAATCAACCAAATAGGCATTATTGAGAATAACTAAAAAACGACTGGTCAGATCTTAGTAAAATTAATATGGGACCAAATCCGAAACACCAGCTTTCAAACAAAAAAAGTTTTTTTTTAAATCGGTCCAGCCATCTTCAAGTAATCGGGGAACATACATAAAAAACCGACGAATTGATAACCTCCTCTTTTTTGAAGTCGGTTAGAAATAGATATAATTATCTTTAAGAGATAGACATAATATACTATTGCGGACTTTTCTACAGACTAGCTGTTGCCCGCAGCTTCGCCCGCATTAACTTAAATTTACAGCCGTATACGGATTGAAGTTACTCCTTGGAACTTTAGCTATCTGTCAGTGAAAGTCCCGTCAAAATCGGCCCAGCCGTTTCTGAGATTGGCCGGAACAAACAGACAGACAGACAGACTGACAGACAAAAATTGTAAAAAATGCTATTTTGGTATATGTACCGTATATGCATTTAGTAAAAAGCGGTTGTTTTAATATTACAAACAGACACTCCAATTTTATTATATGTATAGATGGGCCACTCCACCATTCATTATTTTGTTATGTATCAAAGGGTTTAGGCCGCATAGTTCCCGTGGGATTTCCGGGATAAAAACTATTATATGTCCTTTTTTGGGTCTCGAACTATCTTTGTACCATATTACATCCAAATCAGTTCAGTGGGTTAGGTCATAGGTGTGAAGAACAGACAGAGAGACAGAATTACTTTCACATTTATAATATTAGCAACATGTACATACGCCATCGCGGACTTTTCTGTAAGCATATTTGGGATACACGATTCCACCATACATTTATACACTACCTAAAGTTTCGGAACTCCAAGCTCGGACGCGAGGCACGGGGTCACGACTCACGGGGCGCAGGCCGTTCGAATCACGGCGACGCGACGATTATTTTGATTTTTCTTATATCATTAAATTGGCATGGTGTAAAGAGAAAAAATAATCTCTACAAAATGCTCAAGCCAACTATGTTACGTAATAAAAATGATGAGGATTTAATACCATATTTATATAAATAGATTTCCAATTACTGCTTTATAATTGCCCATTTTTAAGTATTAAAATGGATAAAGTATTTTATCCTTTAGAGATACACATAATATGCCATCGCGGGCTTTCCTGTGGACCTATTTAAGATGTACAGAATTCCACCATAGTTTATAATTTATTTTGTTATATCTCAAAAGGTTTAGCCCGCATAGTTCCCATTTCCCGTAGGATTTCCGGGATAAAAACTATTATATGTCCTTTCCTGGGTCTCAAACTGTCTTTGTACCAAATTTCATACAAATCGTATTATTTATTAACTGAATTATATTATTCATATAATTCAGTGGCTTAGGCGTAAAGAACAGACAGACACAGGGCCGGATTTAAAGGTGTGGAGGCCTCGGGGCAACAAAGGAGTGGAGGCCCCTTGGCCCCAAATTATATTCCAAATAAAATGAACAATTTTTTTCAATCTAGTTTTCCAATAAATAATTTATTGTGAAACCAAGTATAGATTATTTTATTTTTTAACGAACATATAAATATAATCGGAAACAAGAATTATCTAAAATTAAATTTTAGCGTTAACGAACGGAACTTTCCGAGCTTTTTTCGCCGAAAAATCGTTGATGATTTCGCTGAAATCCAGTTCCCGAAGCAAATCACTTTCAATGCTCAGGAGAGAAAGCTTTGATAGACGGTTTTGCCCCATCGTGGTTCGAAGCCTGTTTTGTATAATTTTCATTTTTGAAAATGAGCGCTCACCAGTACAATTTGATACCATCAAAACCAAATACATTCTCAATGCAATTTCAAGGTTTGGGAAAGTAGCTCTGAAATTTTGATCTTCGAGAATTTGGTAGTAAAATAGTTCCGGAGATTGGTCTTTTCCATAGTCTTTTTTATATGAGTCGATCAAAGATACAAATTGAACCAACTCACTACCAAGACTAGGTTCTAAATCATCCTGATAAACTTTTACCAATGCCTCTGCTGCAGCGTGCAAATTTGCAGCATCCAACTTCTCGATGTGATTAAGAAATCCAAATCTCGAACGTACAGCTTCATAGGCATGCAATCTTTCGGTTAGAGAAACACATAACTGGTCGCCAACTGGGATAAAGGCGGATACTTTGTATTTTTCCTTCGGTGTCAGATTTACGTCTTGTGCTTTCCCGTAATCGAGCGGATTCAGCCTCACATTTCTCGTTCTGGTACGTGATTGTACGTATTCGTCAGTCTGAGATATTTTTTTGGCAGCTTCCTCGTATTTATCAAAATCGTTTCTTTTGGATTCCACGAATGATTTCAATGATTCTAATGCACGCATTGCCGATTCAAGAATCATTTTTGGGTCTTGCAACATCTTGCTTGTAGCGTTGAATCGCTCCAAGATGTCGTTCCAAAAGATTGCAAATAAAGCGGTTTCGAGACCACTCATCTTCTGTAGAACTTGTCATCACCATATCTCCAAAAGTTCTCAACTGATCTCAATAAAACTTGGTACACATATTTGGGTAAATACCTTGGACGAGTTCGAAGATGAGCAAGATCGGCTAATTAGTTTAGAAATGGTGGCCATTTAAAATTTTCAAAATTCCGTAAATTGCAGGTTTTCTGACTTTAACGGTAAATAACTTTTGACTGACAAAAGAAAGCTCATTTCTGAAAAGTTTATGTTCAAGCTTATGAAATTACCTTTAATTTGACCTATAACACTTATACTTTATAATGATTTTTAGTAATTTCATAGGCCATTGAAAAATTTCAAAATAATGAAATTTAAACATTTTTTATTCAATAGATTATAATAACGAGTGAAGAAAATTTCGTATCACTTATGAAATCTACCTTCCATTTCGGGTGAGGCCGAATGGCAATTTTTTATATTTTATATTTATTGAAATAAACTTATGTTAAAATTTATGCTTTCTGTCAATAGGTTACATCTTACTAAACTGTAATAATTTAATATTGATTAAATTTTATGATGAAATCTATTTTTAATTGTAGTGGGAAATTTAAAAAAAATTGGAAAATCCAAAAGTGCACGTCTCATAACGTCATATAATAATAATAATAATAATAATAATAATAATCTTTACAGAAACCAATGAAATCCCACAAAAAACAGTTTCACTGATTTTTTTATACCCAAAAATATTTGAGCTAATGTAAATTACGTTGCTAGTCCGCTACAAAGTGTAAGTAGACTAAAAAAAACCTTATGTACGCCATACAGAGAGTTGAGATTGTTTTATCCACCGCGCGACCCACGTGCAAGAGCGTCATCGAAAATTGCAAGTGCTTATCAGGGCCATTTGAAATTTTGATATTTTACTGACTGCCTGATTAAAGTGAACAAATATAGATCGATGATTTCTGTTAATATTTAATGTAATCATGTTTGTACAAAGTACTGTAGGTAAAGGTGCAACGCGAAAAAAAATATGAAAGGAAAAGTTGTTTACTAGTGTTGACTAGTCTGAATTTGAAATTTTTTTTTCCGAAGTCTCTATTGTGGGGGCCCCTCTTTTGTGGAGGCCCCGGGGCTGTTGCCCTGGTTGCCCTCCCCTAAATCCGGCCCTGGACAGACAAACAGACAGAGTTACTTTCGCATTTAAAATATAAGTAAAGAGAGAGATGTGTAATAATATTAGTAAGCGACACTACTTATTTGTATGTTTTTTCATCATATTCTAGCAAGGAAATACATAATATAAGATACTTTACGAACTCCACGCGGGCGAACCCGCGGGCTACTAAGCTCAATATTCTGAATATTCTCAATATTCTTGTTACAGTAATCTTTAGATTACTGTTACAAATAAAACATCTAGGTACAAAGATTTCGTTAGTATTAATATTCCATATATTATTTATTATTATATATTAGTATTCCAACGATTGAGTATAATATTCAGATATCATTTCATTGGAATTATCAATTTTATCATGCCAACTGAACCTTACTTACTACCAAGGTAGTAAGTAAGGGTCAAGACCCGGTGGAAGGGATGCGCTTGTGCGGCGCTCTTATCCGCATGAGGACCTCTATCTTACTTACTACTACTTCTTCTGTGAATATGCTTTACCGCTTTGGGAAAAAGGCTAGGGCAGGCAGTGTAGTTACTGGTACCAGAATCTTAGTTACACATAAATATATAAACACATAAATTAGGTGACTCGTCTGCCCGTATGTCAGTCCAATGAACAAAAAAAAACATGAGTTTAAAATTTTATAGAAGCAATGAAATGTGCGCGTCTAATTCAACTTGTTTTTTATTTAGTTTTTGATCAAATTTGAAAATTAAATTAATGACCAAAATTCTATTTAAAAGTTTATACATTCTCTGCTTGTATTCAAGCCTTAATAAAAAAAATACCAGCCAGCTGTCGACTGTCAGCTGTCAGCTCTTATGATGTCTAACCGCTAACGTCATTGGTAATGTAAATTAATAAACATTGTGGTAAAGTGGTGGTAAATTTAAAATACTAGAGTAGGAGGTAGTACCGTTCACCCGTGACCTGATTATCTTATAAGTGCCGCTATGTCCCACATTTTGCTTTACTATTAAACACGATCTCGTCCTCAAGTTTACACGGATTAGAGGAACAATGTTGAATATATTGGATTTAGGGTTTTTATCCATAGCAATATTTACATTTTGCACGGGTTATGTCATTAAAGAATACGAAAAACATGTGCCGGCTTTTATAATAAAGAGTTTTAAATATGGAAGCTTCGCGTATCAAGGATCGGGAGGGAGCTTTATACGGACGATAGAAATCCCTAAAGCACTGTATAAACATTTCTACTCTTTTTCGTCTATCTTTAGTGTAATAACACTCACATACGCAGTTTGTGTTTACTTCCTAAACTTTAATACAAATATATATGTCGTCGGGATACTGAAATTACTTTTGGAGTCGAATGAACCTTCAGGTATTTATGATAAAAAATCTTATTTTTTTTATATACCTTTCCTATACAATATATTGTGATATTTACTTTCAAGATATATTTCAAGATATATATATTTATACAAGTTTTTAGACTTTCCTAAAATGAAACAAGCTTCAAATTGATTATACTTTTTTCTCAGTGTCCGTGAGTGCAGCGTTAATCTCTTTGTTGCTGCTGGTGATACAATGTGTAAGAAGGTACTATGAGACATATCATCTCCAGGTGTTTTCAAACTCTGGTAAAATGAACCTGAGTCATTACATGGTCGGATACTATCATTACTTCGGTGTCATTGTGGCTCTTATTGGTGAAGCGCCCTTATTTTGTGGTATTTATTTTTTATTATAGTACCCTACAATAATATTTTTATGAACGAATTCATATTTATGAGCTATTGTAAGAGTAGGTGCTTAAAAATAAGAAAATATAACCCATAGACATCATCTAACCCACTACATTTAGTTTTAATAATGCATAATTTTTTTTGAAGTTATGAATAATATATATTTTACTAACCATATACGAAGGACAATACTAACATAAAGTTTTATAACTGGTTTACAAAACCAGTTTCTATTTAAATAAACTAAGACTAGTAACTCCTCAACAATATGGATGTGATATCACAATCTCTGTTGTTAATCTGAATATTTCATCGACTGCAACAATTATATTTAATGTATTTTTGCACTTCATTAAAGCCACAGGTAAAAGCTAGTTAAATAATATTACATTAAATAATATTAACTAATAAAAAAGTATAAGCAATAGTTATATTTTATAATTTTTTACAGAAATTCATATTTAAACATGCAAACATTATAGAATTTAAAGAAAAATATCTACAATGTTTGTCTTTAAATTTTAGATATTGGAAAACATTGATAGACACAAATAACATGTACATATATGTATTTTAGGTGACCAAAATAGAGACAATGTCAAATGGATGGACAGCAGGACTTTGTTCCTGGCTGGACCCTGTGTTACTATTTTTGCATGGGTATGGAACGAACAGTACAGGAGCAATATCATCCTAGCAAATTTGAGGAAAGACAAGAAATCGGGTGAAGTAATAACCCAAGAACATAAAGTGCCGTACGGACGACTCTTCAATTATGTGTCCAGTCCACACCGATTCTGTGAAATAATTATATACATCATATTATTAGTTCTTGTTCCTACGAAGACAATATTTTTCATTTTCTTGTGGGTTATAATCAATCAGGTAAGTTGTATTAGAATATAAATGTTTTTTATTACTGCTAAGCATCATTATTATATGCATAACTAGCGGCCCGGTACGTGCTTCGCTACATATAAAGTGAAATAAAAAAAATGGAACATCAAATTAATTTATTCAAACAAAAAAAAAAATATTAATTGCTAGCTATTTTAATACTTAATGTTGTACTGTCAACACTGAAAAAAAGTTTCAATATGACCCCAACTGAAAAAGTTTCAATTTGAAAAAAATGGTGCCTTGCACAAATACACGATGAACTCTTAAATTACTGAACCGAATTTGATGAAACTTTTCAAACTGTATAGTGGTCCAACTTGAAAGAAATTTTTTTTGACAAGTAATTTTTTTTTATGTTAGTTGGATAGGCAAACTGGCCAACCACCTGATGTTAAGTGGTCGACGTCGCCTATGAACATAAACTAGTTTACCTGGAACGAGCCCAGGCAACTCATTTATGTGTTGCCTATCCTGAGACATAAGATGTTAAGTCTCGTTGCCAGTAATTACACTGCCTGTCTTGCCCTTCTCTCCGAAACACAGCAAAGCTGTTTCACGGGAGAAATAAGCAAGATGGTGGTACCCATGCAGCCGGGAGCGCGGCACAGCGCTTCCCTCCCACCGGTAAATTTTTAATGTCGGCGATTAGTTTTTAATGTCGGTTTATTTTTCAGACTTTTGCTGCAATTTACGCCCACAAATGGTATAAAAGTACATTCAAAGATTATCCAGCTAACAGATATGCTATTTTGCCTGGAGTTTTGTAATATCCAGCTCAAATTATTCCATTATAGAGGCTTTAACTATCAGGGTAAATCACAGAAATATATCAAGATAGAAATAAAGAGTGTATGT
This sequence comes from Helleia helle, assembly GCA_963853865.1. NCBI lineage: Eukaryota > Metazoa > Arthropoda > Insecta > Lepidoptera > Lycaenidae > Helleia > Helleia helle. The sequence continues at coordinate 2,248,267 of OY971423.1, forward strand.
ACCTTGCGTGGCAAAAATACGACTCGACGGCTCCATTGCTCGCCGCGAAATTTAGTATACTCCCGATCGCGGTCAGCATGCGACGTAAGGTTTTAAAAACAAAATGACTCGTTCAATAATTAATTGTTCAAACACTACCAGTAAAATTGGAGCTGTTAATGGAGGTATTTCCTTTCACCAGTAAGTACTATTTGTCCTAAAAATCTGTTATTAATTTAAAAATCTATTTATTTTACTATTTTCATCAAAACAGTAGCGGGCAATTATGTCTAACGCTAGTTTTCCATTGCGGCTTTTATTTGACGAGCCAGACTTGGTGGGCGTTCAAAACCAGCGAAAATATGCTATTAAAACTGTCAGGTCACGTTGAAGACGATTTCTCATTTTTTCTGTCAAAAGTGGTGTACCTACACTGCGATTTTCTTACTCGATTAAAATCTGTTTTGAAAGCAGAGGAAATGATAATTTCATTTTATATTATTATGTAGCTATAATGTAATGAATGTAAAATATAAAATAAAAATAATAAACCTTTATTTTTAGCATTTTTTTATGCAAAAATAATCCGTATTTTTGGATTCATTACTTAAATAAAAAAGTGGCCACCTTTTGCCGTTTAGATGATTAAGCTAAAAATAAGCAAAATGACACCCCATGTGACAAACATCAAAAGTTGAATCAGAAGGACTACAACTATTATCACTGATGACTTTAAAGAAATTGATTGGTTTATTAGAAATTACAATCCTCTAATAAGGGCGCCAGTGGACGGTCGGCGCCCTATCTATATTATCTGATCAAATTAACATTTTAATTATCAATAATAAAAAAAACAAGCTATTAAATGATTACACGTTATAATATAGTCTATAATGTAGCTACATGCATAAAAATATAGTTTATCGTCCATAGCACGCTATCATAAAATAGTTTATTTGAACAATACTACTGATAAAATAGGTGCCATGTTATAATCGATCTGTGAATCGATGCTTTTGAATTGTTTTCGCGCGGCTTATGTGTTTCACATCACAAAATTACACTCGTGACGTCATCGTACATACGCAAAATGTTACACGCTCGGTCCCCATACAAATTACGGAACTCTTTACTTCTATCTTGATATAGTTATGTGGGGTAAATGTATAAGTGTGTATATCAAAAGTGTTTGCACGTCCAGAGAATCAGTGATACCAAATTTGCATTTAATTGTTGTATGAAAATAAATTATTTCTATATTTATGGTGTTTTCATGTTCTCGAGGTTTCCGATTTTTTCCCTTGTAAGAAAATATGAATAGACACCGATGGAGGCAGATTATACACACAAGGTGTAAAACATCTACATACACAGATGACCACGATCCTCAGTCATGAGGGAGCGACCAGAGAGAGAGAGAGCAAGAAAATATATCACATTATATATTTTATAATGTTTCAGATAAAAATAACAATTGTCAATTATTAATAATCCTCTGCATGAGAAAAGACATCAGTTTTTTTTTTATTCGTCTTATATAATATATTGTACATACTCAGTATGTCAGATAAGAACCTCCATGCGTTCAAACAGTTACAGAGGCTGCAGATTTTTGTGGGCGGTAAATTATGGGATGAAATTCTTATTTTTGCCATCTCTCATTAAAAAAGATTTCAGCATGACAGGTTTTTGATGTTTTAAAAGTAAAAAAGTGTAAATCCAGCCTACGCCACTGGTTCGTGAATATCGCACATTAAACGGATACGCCGATACATTGAGTATGTGAATAGTATTATATAGGCGATATCGGCGTTATCACATACACGTTGGCGCTTGCCTTCACTCGGCCAACTAGGCGAGCGACACCGAGCGATGGCAAGACAATGCAAATATACTGTATATACGTTGGTATTGGCCTTCACTCGGCAACACTCGGCCAACATGTATTGCAGGCTTTATATCTCAAAGCGTTTAGAAAGAAAGAAAGAAAAATATTTTATTGTTCACACCAAAGATCAAAACAACGTAGTTTCACATACATTAATTATTATTGTGAACAATAGGGGTAGCCACTCAGCATTTGCCACACCATTACAGCAATGGTGAGACGCTGATTTTCAGCACAAACTATATAGAGAATACACAAACTATATAATACGTATTTATATTTTCAGTGACTCCACATTGTCACTTGGAGTGACATCGCTGACAGCACTTACATAACTAAATAGAAATATACATGACTTATTTGATTTTTAATAGTTCACATCATTTTAGGCCGCATAGTTACAATAGGGATGTTGACATTTTATATAAATGTTTATAGATCATTTATAAATATCTAATAGAGGCGTAAATATTATTAACTTTTGCTTAACCTTATCCCAAATTTTTGTTTCTAGATCGAGGTGTTTTCATAGAAGTAAAAAAGTAATAAAAGTAAAATAATAATAAAAAAAATAGGGTATAGATACATCTTTGATCTAGGGATTTTTTTGGATAAAAATAAAATATTTAACATTTTACATGATCAAAAAAAAATCTAAAGTAACGTTGATTTTAAAAGCATTTTGAGTAGTGTGAGACTTCGGGTAACTCAATTTTAATGAAATTTTTACGTTTAAATTGCTAAACGGAGATGACGTGGAAATGATTGGATAGATTTTTATTGTCACTTCAAAAATTTTTGAAAAATAAAAAACGATAAAAATGGCTCTCGCGCGTCGCACCACGTCGCGCCAGTACCCAGCCGGGCGTCATCGAAGTAGGACCTGTGCCGCTTTTGCTTGTGACAACGTTGTTACCGCGCATTTCATATTATTACCTCTAAATAAATAAGACGACACAGTGTAAATAATATAGCTACTTAATACTTACTAACAATTGTTGTTCTTAGTTGTAATTAGTTTGTAATACAAAACCTTTAACTAGTGTAAATAAATAGATACTTGAGTGTGAGTACCTAGTTATTTAATTGAAATGGCGAATAAAAAAAGTAAAATAAGGAAAAAGAATCTTAATACAGTTTTATCACAAACTAGCTGTTGCCCGTAGCTTCGCCCGCGTTAACTTAGATATACAGCTATATACGGATTGATGATAATTATTTATCTATGGACGGGCGTAGGACTTTATTTTATAATATGTAGTGATTAATACCGTATTTTTGTGAATAGCTTTTACATTACCGCTTTATAATTGGCAATTTTTTAAAGTATTAAAATGGATATAAGTAGTATGTTATATTTAACTAATGTAGACATATTATGCCATCGCGGAGTTTTCAGTATGCATATTTAGGATACACAATTCTACCATACATTGATACAATAATAATTAGTTTATTTATTTGCAATTAATTTATGCAAAAAATGTGTTTATTTATGACATCACATCAGAAACTTCTAAAATTATCAGTGTTTATCTACTATATTATACATGTACCTATTACCTTCCTCTTGAATCATTCTATCTATTAAAAAACCGCATCAAAATCCGTTGTGTAGTTTTAAAGATGTAAGCATACATACAGTCAGACGCGGGAAGCGACTTTGCTTTATAGTTTATACTATGTAGTGATGTTTTCTGCCAGAAATTGTTAACACTTGAAGAATTCAAATTGTCCGACAATAAAGAAAATGAGGAACCTTCATCACAAAATATTTCTGATTTGCAACCATTTCCTAGCCCCCTACCCACAGGGCAGTGTCGTGAGGACTATGGCCTTGACCCTCTTCTCAGAGGAGACCCGTGTCTAACATTAATCGATGATGTAAGGGTCGATGAAAATGAACCTGGACCTATCATACGACAACTAAATTTTGTTGAATTTTAAAACAATTAATATAGTATAAAAGAATATGTCTGTCTACAATTTTTTAATCTCCTACAAGCATTCTTAGAATGTTTGATTTTTTTATAGCTTAGGCCTTAGGGGGACAAACGAGCATTCGGAGCCTTAGATGACTACCGACTCCCATAATAATAATAATATCTAAGGACGCTTTTTGCACCACGTCAATCTGGTCTCGTGGTAAGTTCTCGAAGAACTTGTGTTACGAGTACCAGACAATGGAAATATATTTAATATTTTATACTATACACATATTTAAGGTTTTTTATTTATAATACACATATTTAATACACATCCATGAACCAGGAACACAGAAAACTTTTTGTTCCCTGGCGGGATTCGAACCCGCAACCTCCGGCTTGAACGCTAACGCGCTAACCATTGAGCCACAGAGGTCGTCCTCGTAAACATCCACACAAGAGATAATGCAGATGCATTACCCTCCTTTACCCCATCCCCTGCCATGGGACACCGGAAACTCATACACCGCAAGAAACGCGACAGCATAGGTGTCACTTGACGCCATTATCATGTGAACGAGAGGTCGTGCCGGCCCAATTCGGCTACAAGCAGCATGGCTCTACCTTTTAGACCTATGTAGCTAATTCATCCTTCCTAATCCTTACTAATATTATAAAAGCATGGATGTTTGTTACGCTTTCACGCGAAAACTACTTAACCGATCATCATGAAACTTTGTGCACATATTCTTGGAGGTATTAAAAGTAACATAGGATACTTTTTATATAAAAAAACTAAAGAGAGGTGTCAAGGGACACCCGGATGGATCGAAGTTCCTTTCGATTAATTAGTGAAGAAATAAAACTCTTATCCTGCGCAGACGAAGTCGCTGGCACCAGCTAGTATTTCTATAAATCCAAAACTAGATAACTATAACAAGAACAAGATTTTGTTATGCATAATTATTAATTATCACATCTAAGAATAATTCGAGCATAGTCAATCTACTGCTTATTCGTATACTGTGGCGTACTTGCCGGCCGTGGTAGGTCACCGGAGTTCATATAAAGATATCTCCCGCGCAACGCAAGTGCAAACCGATTCGGTGCGTTAAATACCTATAGTTTTGGGAGAAGGGGCCCTTAAATACGTCTAATGCCTATAAAATCTTGAATTTTATAATGCATTTTAAATTTCGCTCCAAAACGCTAACACTTGTCACGTGACGTCATATGTTATTAAACATCGTAAAAATTATAAAATGATTCTAGTTGTCGTTAATAAAAAATGGCTTCTAAGTTTTATAATAGTTGTACGGTGCCTATGTGTGTGTACACTGTCAAAACGTCTGAAAATTAGTTTTTACAATATGTACTGCGTACGGAAAATGGTGTATGAAAGTACGTCAATATTCTTCCGCTTCCGCTAAATAGGAACAGGTGACGTCATTTCCGTTTATTATCACGTGACCTATTTTAAATTTTGTTACATTTTATTTATTAAAAATTAATTTAATCCAATAAAAATAAGGGAAAATATTGTATTTTTTTAGAATTATATCATAGAAACTACCAATTAACATCAAAATTATATTTTTATATGAATACTGTCAACATCCCTATTCCGTGGGATTTAGGTTTCAAGGTTCAAAGAACTTTTATTTCTCATAAGACAATTCACTTTTTACAATTCACTTAAAATGAGATACAATATTTTTATACATTTTTGTTACTATTATTATTTTCTGGGATAAAAACTATCCTATGTAAAGGACATAGGATCGGATATAAAATGTTTATTTATTATGTTTTCTATAAAACCCTTATATTATATACATTTGAATAAACCTACTGACATCATTTATAAGGTATAACATTAATTACATACATATCTTTGCACAATAAAATATTACATATCAAAAACCAGTGAACTTTGAATAGATTAGGTAACTCACTTTTTTACGTATTCATCAATAACTTTAAACGTATAATACTTTTAAGCTATCGTCACAAATCTTGATGTGTTATAATGGGCAAATTGAATTCTTTCTTTTGACATTAGTTTTAAATTGATAATGTAATTAATTAAATTTTCAATTTTTCATATAAAACTCTTACCTACTATCAAGTTTTCTTTATAACTCGTCTAAATTTGACCTAATCTGAGTTCTATTAGATTCATAATACAAAATAAACCTAATAAGAATCTTATAAATCCTCATCCTATTCAAAATCCAATAAAAAAACAAAGAACTTGCATTTAATTGCTTGAAAAGCAGATTTCATCAAAATTCGTTTCGGTCCTCGCTTCTGTAAATATGTTTCTCCAAAATGCTTACTGCATACACATTAATAAGTTTTCGTGATATTCCAGTTTGGACGATCAATTAATCTAAGCCATGAATTTCTAGTATCCAGGTTAGTAGGAAATCTGAAAGATACATAAATTATATACTAATTATAATAACAGTCAAAAACTATTAACTAACCTAACCTATGGATCAGTCAAGTATCTAAAATAGGTTCACATTCCCAGGTGATTCCTATCTCTACCTCATATAAGTATTTTGACATCAGTAATAGATATTCGTTTACCGCGTTATATCGAGAGTGGACACGAAATATCGATAACTTGATGCCGCCCTAGTGTAAAACGAAAATTATTTCTTTTACACAAAATATTCGTAAATTCTACATTATGTGTATTCAATCCTTGTTTCTTACATAGATAAATGTTTATAGAAGAGAATTATCATATTTACTCATTACAATTCGAAGCGTATTAGCAAAAATAAATACTATGTTTGGAGGTGTCGATTTGGAATAATTTACCTGTGAAATGAACATTTTTAGGGGTTATTTCACTGTGTTGTACAGAAATCAATCATTGAACAAGTCACCATGTTTCTGAAGCACTATTTCTCAAAAATTGCCGGCACAAACGCTCTCACTTTACCACTAACAACCCTATTCAATTTAATACTATCAACAAAAGAAATACCTAAACAGTGGACGTGCTCTGATATCGTTTTGCTTTTCAAAAAAGGAGACCCGAAATCAATATCAAACTACAGACCAATCAGCCTCACGTCGTGCGTCTACAAGGTGTTTGCATCGACTCTACTCCGACGTCTTACTAGTATCTTAGATGAACACCAGCCAGTAGAACAGGCAGGTTTTGTAAAGGGATTTTTCACAACAGATCACATCCACACTTTGAAACTTGTCATTGAAAAATATAACGAATACGACCTACCTCTCTACATATGCTTTATTGACTATAGTAAAGCATTTGACTCTATATCTCACACTGCAATTTGGCGAGCTCTATCAAGGCAAGGAGTCAACCATGATTATATCAATATATTGAAGGAAATATACAGCAAATGTAACGCTAGAATTAAAATAAATGAGTATGGGTCAGCCTTTAAAATTGGGAGAGGAGTGAAACAGGGCGACCCCTTATCTCCAAAACTCTTCATCGCAGTACTAAGGAAAGGAGTCTCCTGGGCCTTAAGCTAAGCGCTAAAGTGAGAAATGAAGACGTTAGGAAAATAATGAAAGTAAAAGATGTAGTAAAAATCATAATGACCCAAAAATGGAAATGGGCTGGGCATGTCCAAAGATCACCAGCTAACAAATGGTCCAGAATTGTCACTAACTGGTACCCTATTCACAAGAAAAGACGAAAAGGTAGGCCATCCAAAAGATGGAGTGATGACATAGTGGCCACGGTGGGAAATACCTGGAGCAGACTGGCAAGAGACAGAGCAAAATGGAAGGAAATGGAGGAGGCTTTCACCGCCAGAGCGGTCCTTACAACAAAACATGATAACGCAGTTTAATAACATATACTAACAAACTAGAATAAGTAAAATACTAACACTGCAAATAAAGTTTAGAATTGATGTAAACTATGTGTAAGGAATAAATAAAGCTTATTATTATTATTATTATTTCTCAAAAATATGCACGATTGCACGTAATATCACAAAAATTCACAAAGCTTAAATTGTCAGCGTGACAGATTATGCCGAGAAACGTCAAACAGTTGCAAAAATGGTTCTGTTACGTCGCAGCACGCATCTCTTTTTATCACACGGTGTTGCTGCTAGTGACATCTCACTCGCTCAGCGTTTTGTTCCTCTATTCCGCTAGGTATATTATCTTTATGATTTATATTACATATACATTCTCTGCTTGTATTCAAGCCTTAATAAAAAAAACCAGCCAGTCAGCTGTTGACTGTCAGCTGTCAGCTCTTCTGTAAACATCATGACTGATATTATAAGTGCCGCTATGTGATATGTCTCACATTTTGATTTATTATTAAAGACGATCTAGTCTCTAGTTGACACGGATTAGAGAAAAAATGTTGAATATATTGGATTTAGGGTTTTTATCCCTAGCAATATTTATATTTTGCACGGGTTATGCCATTAAAGAATACGAAAAATATGTGCCGGCTTTTATAATAAAGAGTTTTAAATATGGAAGCTTCGCGTATCAAGGATCGGGAGGGAGCTTTATACGGACAATAGAAATCCCTAAAGCACTGTATAAACATTTCTACTCTTTTTCGTCTATCTTTAGTGTAATAACACTCACATACGCAGTTTGTGTTTACTTCCTAAACTTTAATATAAATATATATGTCGTCGGGATACTGAAATTACTTTTGGAGTCGAATGAACCTTCAGGTATTTATGAGAAAAAATCTTATTTTTTTACATACCTTCCTTATTCAATTGATTAACTTTAATAACTTTTCTAAAATAAATATTGTGATATTTACTTTCAAGATATAGTATTTTTTTAATACAAGTTTTAAGACTTTCCTAAAATGAAACAAGCTTCAAATTGATTATACTTTTTTCTCTCAGTGTCCGTGGGTGCAGCCTTAATCTCTTTGTTGCTGCTGGTGATACATTGTGTAAGAAGGTACTATGAGACATATCATCTCCAGGTGTTTTCAAACTCTGGTAAAATGAACCTGAGTCACTACATGGTGGCATACTATCATTACTTCGGCTTTATTGTAGCTCTTATTGGAGAAGCGCCATTATTTTGCGGTATTTATTTTTTATTTTAGTACCCTACAAATATATTTTTATGAACGAATTTATCTTTATGAGCTATTGTGAGAGTAGGTGCTTATAAATAAGAAAATATAACCAATAGACATCATCGCACTGCATTTAGTTACAATAAACAATGTTTTTTTGGAAGTTATAAAAAATTATATTTTACTAACCATCATAATACATTTTGATATTTATGGAAGGACAACAACAAATATTCATAACTGCTTTTTTTATTTTATTTTATTGACTGACTTATTTTACTATTTTATTTGTAATAGATTAATTTTATCAACATTGCCACTGGGGCCTAGACTTATTATAGAATTTTGGAGATAATAATAAATACATAGTTAGGATACAAGACATGCAAAATTTTGGTGTGCCTTGAATAAAATACTTATTTTTGTACCTACTTAATTTTGGTATTTTATAGTTTATATTTATTATGACACTGGTTTAAAGCAGGAATGGAAAAGAGGATGGGAAACTCACCCCATTGTACTGTCCCAACGTTGGGAGGGGTGATTCTGTGGTGCAGGACAACCCCTCTGTGGAGGTGGCGTCGGTCCCTTGCGGGACTGACTAGCTGTCGAGGTGCCCTGTTAGCTTAACAGATCCGGGGCACCTCACCAAGGTGGCAATGGTGGCACTCGGGTTTTAGTGAGTAGAGCTGCATCCACTTACCATCTTTCGGGCGCAGCGAGTCCCACATACCCACTCCCCAGGCGGGATGCCTCAGAGCATTTCCCGGCGTAAAAAAAAAGGCATGGAAATGAAAAGCTTTTTGTCATCTAATAATTTAATCAAGGCTAACATCTTTAACCTTGTGTTTTGTTTAGTTACTGATTTGTACCCTGGTTAAATAAGGCAATGCTACATCTTACTTTTCAGTAGTATTTCTAATATTTTAGTTCTTTCTAATATTAATAAACAAAAATTATAACCGACTTCAAAAAGTAAAATAACTTAAAAGTAATATAATAATCGCGTTTCTTTAATTTTTGTGTCTACAACTAATAATCATCTAGTACTTCTACTAATGCACAATTTTTGCGTTTACCACGTTATTATTGTTACTTTTGGAGTCGGTGTCAGCTAAGTTAAATAGGTAGTAGACCAGGTACAGCAAAGAATACGTCACCATCGTCCGTCACCGGTGTCGTATTTGCTGCTGTAGGTACCTAACTACCTTGGCTGACACCGACTCCAAAAGTAACAATAATGACGTGGTAAACGCAAAAATTGCGCATTAGTAGAAGTACAAGATAATTATTAATTGTAGACACAAAAATTAAAGAAACGCGATTATTATATTACTTTTAAGTTATTTTACTTTTTGAAGTCGGTTATGATTTTTGTTTAAAAATTTTTATTTTTTTATTTTTAGTAATTCATTAAAGAAAGATATACAGAGATAGACATTTTGGCATATTTATGATAGCGTCTTATTAAATAAAATTAAAAATTAGCATAGAAATGATTTATAAAGGAATTTTGAATGTTTGATGAATGGTTTGTTTGAACTAATGATAGTAATTAAAATAATAATTGTAATTTATTCAAATCAATTTTGTAAATACTTAATCATAATTAATTAGCTAGATTAATTTATTCGATTGTAATATTAGTCGATTAAAAAGTATTTTGATCGACTATGATCGATATACTACGCTCCCCTACCTCCCTACCATACCCTACCCACTCCTGTAACTTGTTTTGATCGGCTTATAAAACTGTCGGGCTGTCTGCAGTTTGATTCATTCGTGTTCAAATTCTAGTGGAATAAACACCCCTTGAAAACTACTCCGTCGTATTTATTCATGGATCGTCACCACGCGCTAATATCAGAAGTGGGATGGACGCGCCCCTAACCCGGATCAAGGCAGCTGCTCTCCAATTTTACCATGTGATGCTGCCCAAATACCATCATACTCTTCGAGTAATATCCGTAACGTTAACAATGAAGAATCCAACGAGCTTTCACTTCTGCGACTTCAAGTTCAATTACTACAACAACTTCTTGGCCAAAATAAGACAGTGCCGTCATCCAACGCAAGCCAGAAATTAAGCGAAATCTACTTACCTGATTTTGACCCCGATAATTGTCAGCTGACAGTAGAGGAATGGTGCAAGCAAGTTGATTCCTTGATCAATCTTCGAGGATTTTTAACTACAACTGCAATGATGAAAGGATTGTCATGCCTTCGAGGGCGAGCAAAGCTTTGGGCTGATGCTAACGCTCACAAATACGCGACGTGGGCTGAAATAAAGAACGAATTACATACCCAATTCATGGCGGAATCTCGTTATATCCATTTCGTCAATAAATTTCGTGAGTACACATCTAATGACGCAAAAAATTATGCCGAGTATGTGAGTGAAGCTTGGCGTCTCTTTTCAAGAATTTCCCCAAACGCTTCAGAAGATTTAATGGTTGAAGCTGTCATATCAGGTATCCGTCCGAAATTTATTCAGTCAGAACTGCTGCGATCAGCACCAAAGTCACAAGCCGAACTGATTGCCAATCTACGCAACTATAGAAAACGGCCTGCAGAGTTCTTATCAAGTAATGAACCTTATTCCAAACAGCCAAGAACTGACTTTACGTGTATGAAGTGTGGAAAACCAGGTCACCGAGCACGAGACTGTAAATCAATATTCTGTGAGTTCTGCAAGCGAGCGGGTCATCTAATGAAGGACTGTCGCTCCAAACCAACAGCCACGAAGATAGGAAGTAAAGGAGATTCTCAAGCGAACCTGGTACAGCGCAACACACCTGGCAGTACGGAGATTAACATTGGTAATGTACCTCTTTCTTGTTTAATTGACACTGGTGCTGAATGTTCCCTTATTTCGCAAAAAGCAGCCGGATCTGTCCCTGGTAAACGCATTACTAAAGTGCTTAAGTTGCGTAGTATCACAAATCAACCATTGATATCTAATGAGGTTATTCATACTGTAGCTAGTTTAAACGGAGTATCTTTTGACGTCAGCTTACACGTTGTAGAAAAATTACCATATTCTGTGATCCTTGGTATAGACACTTTAAAAACACCCGATCTTAAAATTACTATTACGACAAATGGAATAGCCATTGACAGGGAACTAAACATATGCTATATTTCCTCTCCTAATTCTTTTGAATCTATTGACACTGATTTAACTGACAATTACCGGACTCAACTCAATGAGATACTTGATAGGCATAAAGATAGTTTTGGCATGAATAACTCTATTCGCAAAATAACAACTGGAAACTTGTTAATTCGATTGAAAGATCCCAATCGCATAGTTCAAAGACGACCATACAGATTAGCTCCCGTCGAACGAAAAAAGGTTAAAGAAATGATTGAAGACCTAAAAAGTAAAGGTATCGTTAGAGATAGCTGTTCTCCATATTCTAGCCCCATTCTTCTAGTAAAAAAGAAAAATGGTACAGATCGTCTTTGTGTTGATTATAGAGAATTGAACATGAATACCGTAAGAGACAATTACCCCCTACCTTTGATACAAGATCAAATTGATAAGCTAGGAAAAGCCAAATATTTTACAAGTCTAGATATGGAATCCGGCTTTCACCAAATTCCCATTGAGGAGCAGTCAATAGAAAAAACAGCTTTCGTGACACCCGATGGTCAGTTTGAATATTTGACAATGCCTTTTGGATTATGCAATGCCCCTTCCGTGTACCAGCGAGCAATCAATAAAGCTCTTGGAGACTATAAAGATTCAATCGCTCTTGTTTATATGGATGATGTCCTTATTCCTTCAAAAACTATAGAAGAAGGTCTGAACCATTTACATCTAGTTCTCGAACGATTATCTGCTGCAGGTTTCTCACTTAACATTTACAAATGCAAATTTTTGAAGAATTCTGTTGAATACTTAGGAAACATTATTTCTAACGGTGAAGTTAAACCTAGCCCTAATAAGATTAACGTTCTTGTTAACTCTCAACCTCCAACATGCGTTAAGCAGTTGCGACAATTTAATAGACTAGCTAGTTATTTCCGTCGTTTCATCCCCAATTTCTCTCAGAAAATGGCACCCCTCTATCAATTAACAAAAAAAGATAGCACCTGGGAATGGACCAAAGCACACGAAAATATAAGGCAAGAAATAATTACCTACTTAACATCAGAGCCAATACTGTCCATATTTAATGATGAATTACCTATCGAAGTTCACACAGATGCTAGTTCTCTCGGTTACGGAGCAATGCTAATTCAAATTGAAAATTCCCGTCGCAAAGTTATTTCTTATTACAGTGTCCGTACAACCGCACCAGAATCCAAATATCATTCTTATGAACTAGAAACTCTCGCAGTTGTAAAAGCTTTAAAACATTTTAGGAATTTTCTGTTTGGTAGAAAATTCACGGTAGTCACTGACTGCAACGCTCTTAAGGCAAGTCGAACAAAAAAGGAACTGACACCACGAGTGCATAGATGGTGGTCATTTTTACAAAGTTTTGAATTCGACATTAAATACAGAAAAGGTGAAGAAATGACACATGTGGATTTTTTGAGTAGAAATCCTCTTGTTAATATGCTATCCAAAGATTTATCTTGGATTGTCGTGGAACAGAAAAGAGACTTTGATTTAAATAAAATAAGAGAATCAATAATTAACAACGAAGACCATGATAAAAAATACTCAATGAAAAATGATATCTTATACATACAAATTCAAAATGAGAAAGGAAACTCATGTAATAGAATAATTATACCAGTTGCTCTAGTACGTAATCTTATAAATGAATACCACCACACACTTTTACACGCTGGTTGGGAACGAACTTTACATAAAATCAGAGAACAATTTTGGTTCAAGAATATGTCGCAAAGAGTCCGTAATTTTTTCGATAATTGTTTAAACTGTAAAGTCGGTAAAGAAGCATTAGGTAAAAAGCAAATAAATTTACATCCGATCGACAAAATTAACGGCCCTTTTCACACAATTCACGTTGATTTGATTGGAAATTTAACAGGAGGTACGCAAGAAGCTTACGCATTTGTTGCAATTGATGTTTATACTAAATTTGTCATCATCCACCCACTTATAAGACCTCAAGTCTCATTCTTAAATCTATCCAAGAAGTAATCAATCTTTTTGGTACCCCCAAACGCATTATTTCAGATAGAGAACCAGCTATAATGGGGAAGGAAATTCAGGAACTATTTACATCTGGGGGCATTGAACATCATGCTATCGCCAAAGGGGTACTACGAGGAAATGGTCAAGTTGAACGTTTAATGCGTACCATTAAAGATCACCTTAGTGCCACAGCTCAATCTCAAAAAAGGTCTTGGGTTACAAAGTTATGCGAGCTTCAACTCTCTATTAATTGCACAAAATCTAAAGCGACGGGATATTCCCCTTTAGAATTATTAATTGGTAAAATTTGCGCTCCACCCGGTATTGCACAATTTACACAATTACTTGAAACGAATACTAACCGTGATGAAATTCGCAAAGAAGCTGAAATCAGAATGACCGAACAGTCCCACAAAAATAGAGATCGTTTTAATGAAAAATGTGCGACAGTTATTTCTTTCAAATTAAACGACTTCGTCCTGTGCAAAGATACCCAATGGTAAAAAAATAAACTAGGTCCCAAATATTTAGGGCCTTACCAAATTATTAAATTACTTGAAAATGATCGTTATGAAGTGAAAAATTTAAGAAATAATAATGTTACAGTTGTATCACACGAACATGTCAGACCAGTACCAAACCCTAATTTAGATAACCGTGATAGCATTACCGAATCAGAAGATGAACATCAATAGCCACTTGTCTGTACGGATCATGATTGTGGTTTAGTCTGACAACTGGGCAGAATAATGTTAAAATATGAGTGCCACTTGTCTGCACGGATCACGTCAATAAGTGATTTAGTCTGACAACTGGGCCGAATAAGATTAAATTTGTCACTTGTCTGTACGGATCACGTCAGTGATTTAGTCTGGCAACTGGACAAAATATATACATTTTGTGCGCCACTTATCTGTACGGATCACTTAAGTGATTTAGTCTGATAACTGGGCGACTGAAATATTTCAATAATTGAGTGACGATATATTCCTTTACATTTACTTATTTTATTGCACCATAACCAAGAAAATAATTTGTTTTAAAAACAATAAGTATTAATCTGCTCTCTTGTTCCCAGATTGAATATATCTCCGCTCAGAGCACGAGCTTTTAATCAGAAAGGCCGTGATAGCGTCTTATTAAATAAAATTAAACATTAGCATAGAAATGATTTATAAAGGAATTTTGAATGTTTGATGAATGGTTTGTTTGAACTAATGATAGTAATTAAAATAATAATTGTAATTTATTCAAATCAATTTTGTAAATACTTAATCATAATTAATTAGCTAGATTAATTTATTCGATTGTAATATAAGTCGATTAAAAAGTATTTTGATCGACTATGATCGATATACTACGCTCCCCTACCTCCCTACCATACCCTACCCACTCCTGTAACTTGTTTTGATCGGCTTATAAAACTGTCGGGCTGTCTGCAGTTTGATTCATTCGTGTTCGAATTCTAGTGGAATAAACACCCCTTGAAAACTACTCCGTCGTATTTATTCATGGATCGTCACCACGCGCTAATATTTAACCGTATGAAGTTAGGCCAACAAAAGCTGTAAATCGTCGAGGAGTTCCCTCGACTGTCTATGGTCTCCATCATCAGACCTGTAATGGCAACGTATGACCCATAAGGGTGTAAAGTTCTCATCAGTATAAATTAATTAAGTCCAACCACAAGGTAGCTACTTTAAACTATTTAGGAGTTCCCTTAACTGAGCTTCGTCTTTATCATCAGACCCCCAATCACAGTCACAACTTTACACCTAGATGAGGTGTAAAGTTCTCATCAATACAAATTAATCAAGCTCAAACACAAATCGTCGAGGAGTTCCCTCGACTGTCTTCCAGCTCCAGCATCAGATCGACTCTAAACCTTCATTAAATTGTAGTGCTTTAACATGCTTATTTAAAAAAAAATTAAGCGCACTAGTCGTTCCTACGATTTTCGAAAGTTTCCCTCAATTTCTCTGGGATGCCATCATCAGATCCTGGTTTCCTTATCATGGGACCATTTGGCAAGTATACCCTTTCAAACAAAAAAAGAATTTTGAAAATCGGTCCACAATTGACGGAGAAATCGGTGTACATACATAAAAAAAAATACCGGCCGAGTTGAGAACCTCCTCCTTTTTGTTGAAGTCGGTTAAAAAGGTGAAAGTGTGTATGTTTGTTACTCTTTCCCAGCAAAACAGCTGAACGAAATTGGCTAAAAATTGAACTGGTGATGGCTTATACCTTGAATTAGGACATAGGCTACGTTTTACCCCGAAAAATTAAAAGTTCCTACGAGAATTACATTTGCCTTATTATTAGTAGTAATTCATACACTCAACATTCTATCAAGGAAATACATAAGCTTCTTTTTCGAACTCCATGCAGGTGAAGCCTTAGGCAAAAGCTAGTTAAATAATAATACATTAAATAACCACTTTCTTGAAATTTATTAATAAAGAAGTGCTTAAGTATGTAATAAATATATTATATAATTTTATGCAGAAATGTATATTTAAACATGCGAACATGCATGAATTTAAAGAAAAATATCTACAATGTTTGTCTTTAAATTTTAGATATTGGAAAACATTGATAGACACAAATAACATGTACATATATGTATTTTAGGTGACCAAAACAGAGACAATGTCAAATGGATGGACAGCAGGACTTTGTTCCTGGCTGGACCCTGTGTTACTATTTTTGCATGGGTATGGAACGAACAGTACAGGAGCAATATCATCCTAGCAAATTTGAGGAAAGACAAGAAATCGGGTGAAGTAATAACCCAAGAACATAAAGTGCCGTACGGACGACTCTTCAATTATGTGTCCAGTCCACACCGATTCTGTGAAATAATTATATACATCATATTATTAGTTCTTGTTCCTACCAAGACAATATTTTTCATTGTCTTGTGGGTTATAATAAATCAGGTAAGTTGTATTTGAATATAAATGTTTTTTATTACTGCTAGCATCATTATTATATATATAACTAGCTGTTGCCCGCAGCTTCGCCCGCGTTATTTTATATGAACGGACGTATCCGGACCGATGATGATAATTTATAATATATTGTACAACTAGCTGTTGCCCGCAGCTTCGCCCGCGTTATTTTATATGAACGGACGTATCCGGACCGATGATGATAATTTATAATATATTGTACAACTAGCTGTTGCCCGCAGCTTCGCCCGCGTTATTTTATATGAACGGACGTATCCGGACCGATGATGATAATTTATAATATATTGTACAACTAGCTGTTGCCCGCAGCTTCGCCCGCGTTATTTTATATGAACGGACGTATCCGGACCGATGATGATAATTTATAATATATTGTACAACTAGCTGTTGCCCGCAGCTTCGCCCGCGTTATTTTATATGAACGGACGTATCCGGACCGATGATGATAATTTATAATATATTGTACAACTAGCTGTTGCCCGCAGCTTCGCCCGCGTTATTTTATATGAACGGACGTATACGGACCGATGATGATAATTTATAATATATTGTACAACTAGCTGTTGCCCGCAGCTTCGCCCGCGTTATTTTATATGAACGGACGTATCCGGACCGATGATGATAATTTATAATATATTGTACAACTAGCTGTTGCCCGCAGCTTCGCCCGCGTTATTTTATATGAACGGACGTATCCGGACCGATGATGATAATTTATAATATATTGTACAACTAGCTGTTGCCCGCAGCTTCGCCCGCGTTATTTTATATGAACGGACGTATCCGGACCGATGATGATAATTTATAATATATTGTACAACTAGCTGTTGCCCGCAGCTTCGCCCGCGTTATTTTATATGAACGGACGTATCCGGACCGATGATGATAATTTATAATATATTGTACAACTAGCTGTTGCCCGCAGCTTCGCCCGCGTTATTTTATATGAACGGACGTATCCGGACCGATGATGATAATTTATAATATATTGTACAACTAGCTGTTGCCCGCAGCTTCGCCCGCGTTATTTTATATGAACGGACGTATCCGGACCGATGATGATAATTTATAATATATTGTACAACTAGCTGTTGCCCGCAGCTTCGCCCGCGTTATTTTATATGAACGGACGTATCCGGACCGATGATGATAATTTATAATATATTGTACAACTAGCTGTTGCCCGCAGCTTCGCCCGCGTTATTTTATATGAACGGACGTATCCGGACCGATGATGATAATTTATAATATATTGTACAACTAGCTGTTGCCCGCAGCTTCGCCCGCGTTATTTTATATGAACGGACGTATCCGGACCGATGATGATAATTTATAATATATTGTACAACTAGCTGTTGCCCGCAGCTTCGCCCGCGTTATTTTATATGAACGGACGTATCCGGACCGATGATGATAATTTATAATATATTGTACAACTAGCTGTTGCCCGCAGCTTCGCCCGCGTTATTTTATATGAACGGACGTATCCGGACCGATGATGATAATTTATAATATATTGTACAACTAGCTGTTGCCCGCAGCTTCGCCCGCGTTATTTTATATGAACGGACGTATCCGGACCGATGATGATAATTTATAATATATTGTACAACTAGCTGTTGCCCGCAGCTTCGCCCGCGTTATTTTATATGAACGGACGTATCCGGACCGATGATGATAATTTTTCTACTTTTTTGTTATTTCTCTAAAGGGAATAAGGCTGCGGTTTTAAAGTAAGCTCCCAAGCGGCTAAAATTTTTCCGACTTTTACAATAACTATTTATCAATTTATATCTCTTTATAAAAATATACTATAACCTGCCTTAGGAATTACTCTATCTCATGTTGAAAACAGCATAAAAATCAATTTAGTTGGTTAGTAGTTTTTGAGTTAATCGCGTACAGACAGACGGACGCGAGGAAGGATTTTGTTTTCTATTATGTAATGATGATAAGGATTAATACCGTTTTTATGTAAATAGCTTTTACGTTACCACTTTATAATTGCCAATTTTTTAAAGTATTCAATTGTATATATTTGATATTGGATATATTGGGAATTAAAATGGGCGCATATAGGTAGTATGTTATCTTTGACAAATAGACATAATATGCTATCGAGGACTTTTCTGTAGGCATATTTAGAATAGCTGGTGCCCACGAATTCGTCTGCGCAGAATTGGATTTTGGACAATTCACACAAAATCTCTATATATAAAAGGCACAGGTGATTGACTGATGTATCAACGCCCAGGCCTAAACCCTTATTCTCCTTATGTCATAGGCATCCAGTAAGTTAAATAGTAAGAGTTTTTTAATTCAGCGTTTTCTATAATTCAACTCCTAAAAGGGGAAAATGAAAGTTTTAAATAAACGCCAAAATTTATTGACTAAATAATCAAAGTACAGGCCAAACTATTAAGGCTAGAAAATTGAAATATCTCTTTTTTTTTTTTCGGAGGGATCTATGCTAATGGCCCGAAGGCCCTAATGCTTCATCGGATTAGTGTGAGCCCATTCGGCTCACTTTTGATTTATAAAGTGGGGGGTTGCCCCCCGCCTACCGTGCAGTCTGCGACCACACGGTTGTTCAATTTCTCTTATGACGTAGGTATCCACTAAGGAAGGGTTTATCCAAATTCAACCCCAAAGGTGAAATAGGAGATAAAAGTTTGTATGACACTTTTAATAATATATTTTGTATGAAATTTCGTATGAATTGAGTTAACCCTTAAGGCTAGAAACTTAAAATTTCGCCTCTTATGACATAGATATCCACTAAGAAAGAAATTTTCAAAATTCAAAGGGGAAAAGTTGTTGTTGGCGTTCATATTATATTCATAAGAGTTCCCACAGACTGACTGACACAGATACTAATAATGAGGCTGCTGATGGTGATCAGTTGTTAGATTCATTTATTTATTGGGCATAATTTAATCATCTTTTCCTGGCCTATTATTAAAATAAACTATTCTTTGTTTAGTTTTTTTTTTGTTTTTACTTATTTAGTCGTGGAGTTCATTTATTAATCTTTGGGATAGGTATATTATTATATTTATTTTTCATAAATGTTAAGTAAGGTTCTCATTCACAGGCAGGTAGTAATTTACCTAAAAGATATAATGTCTCACAGGATTAATTCCAATATAGCTAAGGCTGCTAGAATCCAAGAATCTGAGAAGCAGACTTAATTCTGTCAGGTTTTGGATGCTGAACCAATCTAATGAAGGGCGTTAATATAAATTTCTTAAAAATGCTGTTTCCGTCACATAGGACCAGCTAAGATACTTGATCTATTTCTTAATCTACATAAAGCGAGCTTAATATTTTAGCTTCTCTTGAGTACTAAGAAGAGAGTTTCGACATTTATAATAACAAATAATAATAAACTTTATTCATCCTCACATACAACATCGTTATACAGAAAACGTATACTAAACGAAAACGTATAATATAGAAAACAAAAAATGCAACATTACCACCATTGTGTACAAATTAATCTTCAGCCAACACTTGACCAATATTAGGATTTTAAAATAAATCTCTAAGCAGAAATAAAGGCTAAAGGCAACCTTTGAAACTTTCTTTCCAATATATTATAACAAAATAAATTAAGACTGGACCACGAACGAAACGACAACCCCTACACAACAACTTTTTTTTCCCATCGCGATTTTAAATACTGTCAACGCCATCTACTTTATTTAATACGAATTTATTTAACATGTAAGAATTGAAATCGATATAATATTATTTTGACTTATAATATACTGGCATAGTAAACATACAATACTATTAGCGCCATCTACTTGAAAAGTATGCTAGACACTGTTTTTGTAATGTTTTACTTTCCCGCGGGAATTCGGCACTTTTATGGGAATACATTGTTTGAATACAACGGCAACATAAGTTATTAGCAAATTAAGTTCATAAGTTGTTGTATACAAAGCTGTTTTATTATCTAATTACAGTTTTTGAATTATCCTACGGGAAATATTTAATTTACCGGGATCAAAAGTATCCTATATGTTGACCAGGGGTATAAGCTACCACCATACAAAATTTTATTTAAATCGGTCCAGTCGTTTCCCAGATTAGCCATTACAAACAGACAGACAAACAGAGAAACAAAAAAATCGAAAAAAAACCAAATTAGTTCTATTTCATTTCTTACATCCCCCTGACTCGGTATTTAGCATTTTTTTTTCATTGTACATAAATTAGACCTCTACAGTTTTATCTGTATAGATTTGCCAGTTTTAGATTAGTTTACATGCAACTTCACAGTGGCATTTTTCAATATGCTAATAATAATTTATGTATTTTTTTAGACAATTCTAATAAGAATGATAAGATATTCTTAATAAGTACCTATACAAAAAAATGGCGCCGCGCACAAATACGCGATGAACTCTTAAATTACTGAACCGAATTTGATGAAACTTTTCAAACTGTATAGTGGTCCAACTTGATAGAATTTTCTTTTGACACGTATTTGCGATTAGTTTTTAATGTCGGTAATTTTTTTTTTTCAGACTTTTGCTGCAATTTACGCCCACAACTGGTATAAAAGTACATTCAAAGATTATCCAGCTAACAGATATGCTATTTTGCCTGGAGTTTTGTAATATCCAGCTCAAATTATTCCATTATAGAGGCTTAAACTATCAGGGAAAATCCCGTGCACCCCGTCTGGACCCGTCGCCTGGTGTTTGCCCTATCTTAACCTTGTTTCATGAAGGTGTCTTTGTGTAGTGTGTATGACAAAACAAGTGCGGGCGATCCGGTCTAAGAAATCTGACTTGCCCCCCCTAGACCAGTCGCTGCTGACGCTGCATACGCTGATAGCTGGGTACGCCCATGGTTATCCCTATCGTGTATATCGCATATCATAATTTATGGATATGAATGTATTAGGCAATTTTAACTCATTGTTTAAGAGATGTACTAAATTTTTTACATTGCGTTTCGGACCAATATCCGGAATTTTGATTATTTCTTATATTATTGTGACACGATTATTTCCTTTGACGATTATGATAAAATAGAGTATAAATACTACTATGTAGGTATACCTTTTGCATTTATTTAGCATAATATATTTTTCTTGGTGCAGGTATTTATTTTGTGTAGGTATTTACACTGTTTCGAAACAACTAAGTGGAGTTTAAAGTAGGTACTAGAACAACGCAATGGTCGCGGATTCGAATTCGTCCAAATTCTAATAATTTGTATGACTAATAGACGTAGAAGCGGGTTATAGATGTGTATTCTATTAATTTTTCTTTCTATTCATAATATATTTAGATATATGTATAATATATTTTCGTTTGTTCGTATCCGTAACACAACTATTACGTGGACTGTGGTACTTGTTCATACAATATTGATTCTTATTGAGGAAGGATCCTCTTATGAATAACAAACTCTGACTTGAGCTTCTTGAGAACTCATCTATTCCTAAAAAACACAAAATACCTAGGTACTGCAATCACTAAATGCTATCTTTATCTTCTTCACCTGGACCACACTTCTTCTGGACCACAGAAGGTGTCAACATTGCATACGATTAGAAAACTAGCGCATTCTGAGTCAAATAACGGGCCGATAAAATAAGTTTGCTTAATAATACCCTTGGGGGATACCATTTTATATTCTACTAGCAGCGTCCGTGGTTTTGTCCGCGCATTTCCCATAACCTTTTTAATTCAAAATACCTATGTAAGTAAGTAGTTAATTAATTTACTTTTTAATTGCTGATATTATGAGAAATAAAATATTTGTTGTGATTAAGCGTCATAAATATTCATATTACAAATAAAATTTAAATAGTAATAGCTCTAATACTACCTGGTGCCCGCAGCTTCACCCGCGTTTTTTTTCAGATTGATCTATGCTAACGGCCAAATGGCCCTAATGCTTCGTCGGTTTGTTGGTGAGCCAGCTGGCTCACCTAAGTATTATTATGAGAGGGGGGTTGCCCCCCGCCAACCGTGGAGTCTTCGACCACGCGGACTCCTGGCGTCGGGTTTGTTTCTGTGGCGGGACTGTGTCGCTTCACCGTCGGGTGAAATTCACCCGCGTGGAGTTCGAAATTAAGTAGCGTAGGTATGTCCTTCTTAGAATAAGATAAAAAAAAAATAAGTAGTGTTTATCCTTACCTATAGGTACTAATATATTACATAAAATCATTTTACAAAAAATTTAAACCGACTTCAAAAATGCTAAACTAAAAAGTATTAAAATAACTGTTTCTTTAATTTTTGTGCTTAGGTACAACTTATAATCAACTTAATGTACAAACTTTGCGTTTACCACGTGATTATAGGTAGGTTATAGGTTATAGGTAGATTATAGGTACTTTTGGAGTTGGTGTCAGCCAAGGTAGGTAGGTAGGTAGGGTCCCCACCATGGTTCAGGCCTTGTCGTGGCGGTGGGGCTCAGTAAACTAGGGTGAGCGGTGCACCTTGGGCGAAGCTAATTGGGCCGAGGGGGCTCTTTGTACCCCTCCTATAAGAAGAGGGGACAGAAGAGCAGGGGGCAAGGGGTGAGGATGGGAACCTCACCCCATTGTACTGTCCCGACGTTGGGGGGATTGCTCTGTGGTGCGGGACAACCCCTCTGTGGAGGTGGCGTCGGTCCATTGCGGGACTGACTAGCCGTCGAGGTGCCCTGTTTGTTTTCTAGATCCGGGGCACCTCACCAAAGGCGGCATTGGTGGCACTCGCCGGGTTTTAGTGGGTAGAGCTGCGTCCAAAGAGCCTCCTCGGCCCAATTAGCTTCGCCCAAGGTGCACTGCTCACCTAGGTTACTGAGCCCAACCGCCACGACAAGGCCTGAACCATGGTGGGGATACAGTTTTCACACATGATGTACCTATTTCTATTGCCGCTATAACAACAAAACATACTGTAAACATAATAAAATTAATATTTAAGGGTATCCCATACAACAAGCGTGATTTAAAAAAGGTTATTATAGTATCTAATATTGTAGCTACCACAGATATTAAAAATAAGGAGATATGGCGTTTCATTGAAAACAAAGGAGGTTCACGTGTCGTCAGTTTGTCCCCACCACGCTTTGCAACACACATAGCTATTCATAAATCATAACCACTCATAACGTTCTAAAGAATAAAAAATAAACCTTATGTTGTATTGACGACCTCTGTGGCTCAGTGGTAAGCGCGTTGGCGCTCAAGCCGGAGGTTGCGGGTTCGAATCCCGCCAGGGAACAAAAATATTTTCTGTGTTCCTGGGTCATGGATGTGTATTAAATATGTGTATTAAATAATAAAACAACTCTCTACCTCTCTTTCTAAACAATCAAATATAAACCTTATTTTATTAAAAATAGGACTTATTCCTACTTTCACACTCACTTATTACATTTTTCTGTGTACAATTACGAAGTACGAACAGTGATGTACTAGGTGTGTTGCAAAGTTGTCGATTCTTACATTTATTATTACCCGTGACGGTATGGAGACTGTATATAATTTTGCCATTTATCTCCAGAACTACCAGTCCGATTTTGATACGGTTTTCAGGGATGAGTTTGGATTTGATTGGTGCATATTTTTAGATAGGTGTTACGTTGATAGCTCACCAGATGCCACTGCAGTAAACATTGTTGCCATTTTTCTCCAAAACTAGTTTTCCAATTATGATGCGGTTTTCAATGATGGGCTTGGATTTGATTAGTGCATGTTAATAGATAGATTTTACAGTGACGACTTACCAGTGGGCTGTAGCAAAACATTTTAAAACATTTATTTGTGCAAAACCAAAACTATAAGTCCGTTTTGGATGCGGTTTTACAGCTTGGCAAAAAAGAGTATGGAAAAAATGAGGGCGCCACTTTCATTTAGGTCTCATCATAATATGGAAAATCAGCAAGATGATCAAATCGTTAAAAATAAATGTGAAACACTAAGCTTTACTCAAAATCTAGTATTTGTCGGCCAAGTATTGTCAACATTATATGTTTCCATTTAGTAAAATATTTAGTTCCAGCTGTCACTCTTTTTTGCCAAGCTATAGATGATAGGTTCGGATTTAAATATGGTGCATGTTCTAAAATATGTGTTATGGTGACGACTCACCAGGGCCGCCCCCTGGTGAGTCAGTGCAGTAGATGGATTTTGTAGGGTTATTGATTAAGTTTATAGGGAGTTGAGTAATATGTTATTGCAACATCTACATCTTCGAGAACCAAAAAGTTACATAGGGAAGTGCTATGAAAACTGATACTATGTTGTTCATATTATGTCCGACACTTTGAGAGATCAAATCTACTGATAAAAGTTTTTTACGATTGTTACATGAATTCTTTAAATCGGTGGTTTTTGTAATTTTATCCTTTTTGAATTATCGACGTGGGTTTTTTCAAAATTCTTATCTTAGCTTTTTATTGTATTTTTAAGTCTATTATGGTATCCTGAAATTTATTGTAGTAATAAAAATAAAATGTACAAACAAGAATGTTTCATTTTTCTTACTTATGTGTGTATGTTTGTACACATTGTTTTTGGTACTATATAGAACAAGCACGTGGATTGATTTTCATAATTTTTTACGTTAATCGACTCGTCTTAATTGTGCAAATGTCACTAAAGATGACAGTAATGAAAACTAAATAAGGCGACATTGAGACGTAAAAAGCCCATTTAAAAAGTCTGCGTCTTTTCTTTACAGGCTCGAACATTTCCTCCTCGAAGTGAATTGTGCATATTATGCTATTTTTTGTAAATAACCAGTTAGATGGCTTTCCTGTAGCGTCAATCCAATTTTTAAGTTTCCATCTTTTGGAAAACTGGAAATGTACAATTATAGCTAACATTTGCATATGCAAAGCTAAGCTGAAACTGACAAAGCGATAAGCAGTAGGCTTTTAAAAGATCAATCACGGACTCATTTGTAATAGGTAGGTACAGGCAGGAATACTTATGTTGACTTGTATACTGGCTTGTGTAAGAGAAAGGGGAATCAGTGATAACGTAACGGTTAATAAGACGAAGAACATAAGAATTGGGAAAAAAGGTGATACCTACTGATGATAGTAAACATTTGAAGGTGTAGTAAAATATCCAAAACCGTGTAAAGTTGGGCAATAGCTCGAGGCATGCCATAATATTTTTTCAGCCATACCCAAATATATTCTATATATTAAAATTGTGTACTTCCCGATTTCTGATTACACACCCTTTAACTAGGTACACTGTAAAATGGTAGAAATTAGTTAAAAAAAACTATTCGTAATATATTGTTTTCTAATGTTTACGCGAATTTCACTCATTATAATGAAACACTTTTTTACGGATTTTATCGCGTTTATATATTATGGAGGACTTCGAGGAGACTGCTCTGCGAACTTCGCCCATAACACCCAGGTTCTACAAGCGGTATGTAGATGATACTTTCACAATATTACCATCTGACAAAGTGACCATATTCCTAGACCATCTTAATTCCATTAATTCAAAAATTCAATTCACAATGGAATTAGAAGCAAATAATTCTCTAGCCTTCTTAGATGTATTAGTGATCCGTAATCCCAACAATACCTTAAGCCATACAGTGTATAGGAAGCATACTCATACGGATAAGTACCTAAACGGCGAATCTCACCACCATCCAACACAGTTAGCTACCGTGGGTAAATCTTTGTTTCAGAGAGCACAAGGGATCTGTGATGAGCAACACCTGGCAACCGAGCTTCAACACGTTAAGCAAGTACTGCGAGACAACAAGCTTCGGGTGCCGCGTCTTCATCACCGTGACCGCGTGAAAGCAGCCACTGTTGAGCGAGTACCTGCTGTGCTACCATTTATGAAAGGAGTCACTGACAAGATTGGCTATATCCTAAAGCGAGCTTCCATCAAAACCTTTTTCAAGCCGCCAAAAAAGATAGGTCAATTCTTACCATCTGTCAAGTGTCATATACCCTTACAATATGCAGGAGTATACAAGCTTGATTGCGACTGTGGTCTCTCTTATATAGGCCAAACAAAAAGATCTATTAAAACTCGCGTCAAAGAACATATAGCTGATTTAAAACACCGTCGCTACACTAAGTCTGCCATCTGTGAACATAGTCTTGACAAAGCTCGCCATTATATCAGATTTGATAAACCACAAGTCCTCGCAAAAGAACACCGATTCCAACCAAGGATGATCCGTGAGGCTATTGAAATTAAAAAACATCCTAATTTCAATAGAGAAGAAGGCTGGCTCTTACCACCTGCTTGGGATCCCATTATTAATATTATCAAATCAAAATCCAAGCATAATATGTCACAGATTAAAGATACAGTTAGCACTTTCTGCGTAGATAGGACTAACCAAAATATTGATGTATCATAGGGTAGTTTCGAATAACTTTGTAAAATTAGGACGTATGACACCTCAGTCCTCCCGTGACCATGGTTGCTGTAAAGTATCCGAAACGTCGGGCTTGTAAAAATCTTAATAAACCGCGATAAAATCCGTAAAAAAGTGTTTCATTATAATATATTCGTAATATGATTGATAAATATTCAAATTTGGCAATAATTCACATATTATTTCGTTAAAAAAAACAGACACAAATACAATAAAATAGCATATGTACAAAAACGCTTAATTCATAATATACGCTGAACTTATAAAAATATATGATATATAAATAAAATCATACGAGTACATACACACAAAATATTTAATAAACTGCAAAGAAATGAATCATTCGACGATTCATCGACGTTTTATCGATAGCTTACATCACTGTCTCGTCGCCAAACGATTTAACGACTTTAACGTAAAATATTGTAAAAATGTAATATTAACTTATGATAACAGATTCCATAACTTGTTAAATGTTTGATTTCACTTCTGTTCTTACAAAAAAACCACTGAACACGACGGAATCGGTATATGTTTTCTCGTTTGCGGGCGACATCATACTGATTTGCGCTGCCGGTCATTTTTTAAATGTATGCCCGATTTGCTCAAGCAGCATATATGCGGACACGCCTCCATACCACTTCTCCTGTTCTTAATATTTCTATGGTAGCTAGGAACCCTTCGTGCGCGAGTCCCACTCGCACTTGGCCGATTTTTTACAATGTGTTAACGGTGTCCTGATTTGAGACAGGCACTAGGCAGTTTTAACTACAAAGTATGCCTTAGCCGTTGCAATACCCTGAACGATAGATCGCAAGGCCCTTGTCTTTTCTTGTATTATATTATATTAGGTATGTATCTGTGGCGGACCAATCAGCGCCACATTCCTGAATCACGCTACCAAAGTTCCACAACTCATCGCTACATATACGACATATAATAGCAAGTGGGCTTTGGCCTGGCTGAGCATACCATCTCGCTCGGTCGGAGATCTCCCTTTGGGGCTTTTCACCTACAATCCCACATATCTACCACTACCCTTACATTTTTTCTACTTGCTCGGAACCTCGTACCACCATTACAGACATGTGAAAGTTTTACAATAATTTCATTATTGATAGAAACTTGTATCATGGTCACTACACGCTAACAGTTTATGACATGGTCACTTAAGAGTTAAGACATAATTGTCTTATTGTTTCAATCAATTAATATGCGATGTCCGTTGTCTGTATGTGCGTTACGATATAAATAGGCTACGACTAGTAAAATGAATGCAACAACAACATGCAGGCGCCATTAGGCATATTATATGAGACTATACCAGTAATTATAGCTTATAAAACGTTGCTTACGACTTTTGCGCCGAGAAATACTCTTAGGCATCCCGCGTGGGATGGGGAATGTGGGACTCGCTGCACAGCTCTACTCACTGGCTGGATGTGTTGAGCAACAGGGCTCGACGGCAAGTCAGTTCCCCAAGGACCGACGCCACTTCCAGAGGGGTTTTTTTATATCATAGGAGGGCAAACGAGCAGTCGAAGCTTTAGACTACCGACGCCCATACACATCTGCACAACTAGAATTTGTGCAGATGTTTTAATATAATAATAATATCTTTATTTGCTAGAATATGGTTAGTAATAAGATGTTAACATAATATATGTGGCCTCATATTCTGCCAATAGCGTGCAAATCTTATAATTTAATTTTGGGTTAGTTTGAATAATAATAATAAACATTATAAATCAATAGAATCACAGTCAATTTCGGTATCATTTGCAACATGTCAAGGAGAAATACAATAATAATTACAACAATTGTCAATAAAAATTATCAATTAAATCAAAAGACATACATATTTATAGACTGTGTATACAATTAAATTTAATTCATCGATATACTAATTAATCATTATAGGCATGTCCGAGGTAGTATAATTGAATAATGATAAATGACGTAAATATAGTTTTAACTTAGTATAATAATAATTCACCGCCGTTGCATTCAAGTAGGTACCTTCACAGATCGAAACTATTTTTTGCCCTCTTCCATAAGCCGGTGCTATATGAGCGAGAGGTACCACCCCGGTCGTTCTGGTCCAAGTCAGCTGCATAGCAGCACGGCACCGCAGAACAACCTCTACAGTACAATGGGGTGAGGTTCCCATCCTCGCCCCTTGTCCCCTCTTATAAGAGGGATATAAAGAGCAGCTCCTTCGGTTCATCTCAAGGTGCTGGGTTCACCTAAGGCTACTGAGCCCCACCGCTACAACAAGGTTTTAACCATGGTAGGGTTACATACGAGTCCGCTATACCTATTATATCAATTTCAGTTTCGCGATGTCGAGAGTAGAGCACTCTCAAGTCTCACCGCTCTTGCTTATGAGGCGTGCAATAGGTTACGATAAAATAATTAAAAGACATTCGTAACAAAAACTTATTTATTAGCGTAAACTATATAATTTAATTGTTTTTCAAATCATTACACCCCTCTCCTATTTGAACAGGAAGCTGAAAAAACAAATAAATTCATGTTTATTTTTAATGTGAATGCCAATCCACGATACTCATATAAGTAAAATCAAACGGACAGATCTCGTCGTCTCATTGTCTTTCGACTGATGCATCATAAATCATTCGAGTTATAATAATTATATAACTCGAATCTGTAAAAAAATGTATCTAAACCCAAGTATAATTTTCGAGAAGATTCAATCCACTGACGCACATCGAGCATATCGCACCTTCAGAATAGTAGTGACGTATCTCAAAAAAACATTTTTTTAGGAAAACAAAAACGAAGTTTTGAAATTACAAACTTTCATCTTTGAACTGATTTAATTAATTTATTTTGTATGAAAACATATCAATTATTTGATTTTTGTAATAAGTTAAGTTTATCTTTTGTCAAATATGAGCGAAAAAGAAATTAAATGTTGCATATTTTAAAATAAAATTAAGGTTTTTTAAAAAGGTTCCCAGTTTAAGTCAGTATCATACTGAAACTGTTTTTTTTTGAGACCATTTTAGGTCTTAGGTCTCTTTTATTCTGAAATCATTGTACAGTTTTCATCTTATTTCTGAAAAGTGCACTACAAGAATAAACTGATATAATAATATCGTGTCACATAACGAAATAAGTCATTTTAAATTAAAAAAGATCTATGAAATTAAACACTTTATTTTCAAAACACTCATATTAAGTCACTTTGGTACAGAAAATAAACATAATAATCTCGGTCGTTCAAGTCAAAATCTGCAATTATAAAATTTAAAATAATAAAATCAATAGAAACAAATCAACCATACAACATTGTATTGTATTTCAATATTGTATTATCCATATAGAAATAGCTTTTTCAAAGAACATTATTACCATAATTATTCGTAAATCAGTCTTCAGGCAATGCTTTGCACAGCCAATGTTTATAATAAATAAGTTTTATTTTCTTTTTTTAAATTAAGTCAAGTTAACAATTAAAGTAATAAAATTGTAATGCAATTATAAAATTAAAAATAATAAAATTAATAGAAAAAAACAACCATACAATAATAATTATTGTATTATCCATATAGAAATAGCTTTTTCAAAAAACATTTATTACCTACCATAATTATTCCTAAATCAGTCTTCAGTCAATGTTTTGCACAGCCAATGTTTATAATAATTAAGTTTTATTTTCTTTAATACAAGAAATTGTACTTAACAAGTAAACAATTAGGTAAAATAATAATAATAATAATTAATCAATATTAATCGCTTAAAACAATATTATAAGAAGCTATAAAAAAATCAAACAAGCTTAATTTAAAAAAAGAGTGTGCAGTACGGAAATGCTATGAATAGGTGCATAGAATGTTTACCTATGTTAATAAATGGAATTAATTATAACTAAAAAAATCTTAATATCATTTCAAAATTTTAAATTAATACTTTGGTAATAGAATATGCTTCTTAAAACTAAAAACTAAAACATAAAGCAGAAGAGCCTCTTATACTTATAAAAATTGTTAAATAATGTTATTATAAAAATCAGCATAATAATGAGGTATCAGATTATGTTCAATTAAGGAACGCAAGTCAGTTTTTTTCCTCTCAGATAACACTAGTCTTTGGGAGTATGCTTTGGTCATAGTAATTTCTCTTATAGCACTCATCTTCCTTCTTTTGTTTAGTTAAGGCAATTTAGCTTTGTTTTATAATAGAATGAAGACGAATCACCGCTAGGACATTGCATTACTGCTTGTAGGTCGAAAACTGCACAAATATGGGATTCATCAATGTTGAGTCGATCATTGTGTTTCTCTTTTCGGGATAAATCCTTTTCTTTTAAATGTCGATCATATTTTTCTTTAAGTTGCAGTTTTTTTTCTGGAGTAACAAGTTCGTATTCGAAACAAAGGTCGCATCTGTCTTTCTTGGGTTGGAAAAATCCAATATTAAATTCTTTTGTGAAAATGTCATAATACAACCAATATTCACACGAAGCTTTTCCTGCGTCACGTCGAAATTTATCAAAATCTCTCCATAGATCCATTATGGTCTTCTCTCCGCCTATATATTCCCGAGAAGTTGAAGACCTTAAATAATGCGATTCAATCCTTGGTATGCAGTTAATGTGGTTCTTTATATCTTGTATGATTGCTTGTTCTATCCTTTTTCTATTATTATTTTTACCTCGATTATCTTTCTGGACAAAACCTTGCGCATCTGTCTTTTTTCTAACAGTTCTTATTTGCCTGTCACATATACCTAACGTGTTTATAAAGAAAGTTTTACAAACTCTAATTTTAGTATTATTAACTGAAAAATAAAATGCATTATTCGGCTGTCATGGTTTAGCTGAATTTGTATATTTATATTTAGGTTTTATTTCTACCATGCAATTTCTAATAAAGGATCTCTGTAAATCTATGTTTCCTAGTGCCCAATATTTTTGAAATAATAGATTTCTATCGATCTCATTTATGTTATCGACACATTTGACTCTACACTTGCTGGTACATGGATCTTTTATTGAACGAGCGGGAACCATTCTTTTAGATTTGGTGTTAGAAACATATTCTTTCCCAGTATTTCGCAAAGTTTTGGCAACAACTTGTTTCCACTTGTTGTGATTTCGTAGACGTTTGCGAGATTTCCTTGGACCTTCCACAACAGAATCATTAGTATTTTCGGGTTCAGTGTCTGTAGTATCAGAAGATGAGGAAATACTCGACGCAGATACTCTGACTGCATTTGCAAGACGTGAACGGGGTCTATTTGAATACGTAGGGTCATCGTCACTCAAGTCTACATCACTTTCGTTTGAATGAATAGGCGACTCACAATAATTTTTAGGTGGTGTAGTTTTATGATATTTACCTGTAGAGGTTGAGGGTTCATATAACTTTGTATTCGACTCAATGGTGTTACTGTTATGAAGCGGGCTACTGCGACTGGAGGAAGATGAGCTACTTGAGCTAGAAGACGAGGAACTTCTGGACGATGACTCACTAAGTGCTCGCCTGGGTAGTTCATTAGTAGGTAGTTCATCTGCCAAGGGTTCCTAAAATGCATGCATTTTGAATTGAATATTTATATATAATTAAGTGTAATATAAATATATTATATTACACTTAATTATATATAAATATTATATTATCATGTGTGACTTAAATATACTACGTACACTTTATTGAATAATAAAAAACATAAATATATTTAGCATTACAATAATTTTATGTGTTGTTCAAGTTCAGTTAAATAATTAGTTACGAAAAGAGACAATATCTTGAGACCAACCCAAGTTATATTAGTTTTTCCATCGCAAAGTTCCTCTGCATAATTTGGCACACTTTTTTCAGGTGTGCCTTCTATTATTGACGGACTGGATGTCCGAGAGATATCGCTTTCATACTCATTCTGTAAATATCAAAACCACTATTAAACATCTATCTACCGTACCTACTTAGTAATAAAACGAAAAGAAAATTATGGGAATAAGCCTATCGATTTGACATAGGCTGAAAAACATTAACATTTAGTTACCTGCGTCAATTTTCGTTTTCTTTGCTCAATAAAATGAGGAATGTTCTCTTTATTAATTTCATCCTGTAACGAACAACCACAAAAACATATACATTTCATATCTACCTACTTACATATCCGTAAAACGATGTCTAATAAATAAAAAAGGAATATATATTTATAATGATTAAATTCATACAAACCACGTCACTAGATTTCTGCATTTGGTCCGAGGGCCAACTTACATTTTTTTTATTGCCTGGTCCTACGTCCACCTGAAAGTGTCAAAAATAATTACGATAACTGTTAAAAGAACCACTAAATGTAATTAGTGTAATGTAAATATACAGAAATAACCTTTCGTTGCTCATTTATTTGTAATTTCTCAAATATTAAGTCTGCTCTTCTCTTCATTTTTATTCTAATCTGAAACAAACAGGGCTAATAATATAGTTTAAGTATTCGGTATTTCGGAAATACAGTCCTAAATCTTATTAAAACAAACAAACACAAGTATCTTATGTAATTATAAGGACTCATTTAATAAAATAGCACATTTATTTGTCGGCAAATTAGTGTAGTAGTGTCACATTTTGATGTAAAATGTATATAAGTCCTTGGTTTTATTTTGAAAGGGACTCAATTCTGCTTAGACCTTATAAATATTCTTAGTTTTTAGTATTAAAGGGACCCAATTACCAATAAGTCCTAGAAGTAAAAACCAAAATCGGTAGTAAAAAGACCTAATATAAGAAAGAGTCTCTCTTATACTGAAGATTGAGATGTTTACTTACCCGTTTGTTCAGTACACAAGCGACTTATTACGTTTTAGGTCAGTTCACTAATAATCTTGCGACGACTTGTTCACTTCACTTTACATGCATCACTAATTGTGTCGCTACCGTTTTGAGCTGCGCGGGTGGAGGGACGGAGTGCGAAAGAGACCGAAGTATCGTAATCTTTATTCTACCATAAAAACGCCACTTCTTTATTACTGACCTAAAAGTGCGTACCTTTTAGTGACCCTCTACGACCGTAACTCGATTTCTTAGATTTTTGAGTTAAGTCCATACCGTTCTGAAGGTGCGATATAACCGGATAGAATAGTGTGAGCCATAAAATTCCGTAACTGGTCAGTTAAGATTTAGCATACCTAACTATAAGTCAGCTAAGTAGTTTTTGTAGGTCAACACGTAGGTTTGAGGGGGTGACACCGGAGGGGCAATTGGTAACCCATCCCCGCATCTAATCCCAGAGGCGAGCCTGGGGAATTGGGTGAAATGGTCCCGGTAATGAGGACTGATCACCCGTCTGGCCTAGCTGGTGTCCCCACCCTTTAATAATAATAATAACTGGTCGGTTATATGTCACTGACGTAATAGAAATTCATCCAACCAGTGATCTGTATGTGCCTACGTCCTATCGGCTAATCATCCATCAATGGCCATCGGTCGGCCAATCAGAGCGCAGAACCGGCGCAGCGTCGCAGCACATTTGGCGGAATTTGATTTGATACAAAACACATAACATTACCTCTTTATTCCGGGAATATTGCTCGATTTGAATTAGAACCAAGTTGCTTTTCCGATAAAGAGGCTAAAGGCCGAAAAGCTGCCTGCACGGCCCATTGGAAAAAAAAAAGCTCGTGTAATCTTTACGCGCAATCTAGTATATTATATATAAATGGCATGTGCTCACGACCGATGCAAGTTACTATTTTTTAATATGGAGTAGGCACTAAGCATTACTCGTCGGAAAAATGAAATATTATTTACTATTTTCGAATATAGCATACTGAGCGTAGGTTCTGTCAGAAAATAAATCTGATTTACCCACTCAACTCAACAAATTGCGATGTTTTCTTAAACTTTACATGTAGACACAAACAAAATTTGATGATGGAAGGAATTAGGAATTAGGAAGTGACAGTGTCATGCTGTTTGCTGTCACATCAAAAATTAAAATAAATTAGTAAAACATTAACAAAAATATCTTACCTATAAGGATACCCTTGAGTCTTCGTTCTGAACACCGAGAGAAGGAGAGAGAAGAACACACACACCAGCACCAGTCCCACCAGACTCTGGAATCTCCGTCTTTTTCCATCCTGCACCCTGTTTACCTCCGTCCCTTTCGCACCCCCTGCCGCTTCTATCATCAGAATCATACCCACCACCACAGCACCATCTGATAGTGATATAGGAAAATTATTTCAGCACAAAGGACAACAACGCACAATATTTTTTTAAATATTTTTTTCTAATGTTTACGCGACTTTTTGTCGAATCTTCCCGTGACCATGGTTGCTATAAAGTATCCCGAACGTCAGGCTTGTAAAAATCTTAATAAGCCGCGATAAAATCCATAAAATTGTTTCATTATAATGAATGTACAATATAGCCAAATATTTTAATAATTGCTATGTTTATGTATGAGAAATAATATGAGATAGGTCAGTTGATAGACACAATTGCGTTATTCTCCCATCTGCATGGGTTCCCTAATCCAATATCTTGCTTATTGCTTCCATCAAGGTCCGGTCCATCATTCGATCCGGACCGATCGCGAAAGCTTAGGTTCGAATCCGATACGAGTAGACACAAACCCAGATCGCGCTAACAGCGGTAGCACTACGCTACCGCTAGATTGCTTGGGCACCGCGCGTGGCCCGCCTCCCTCTACAGAGGGAGGGATGAGGGCCGGCCTTCATGATGATAGGTTAAATTCAACCGTAAAAGATTCGTCAACCGTATTGGATTTGACTAGTCCAAATCCTGCTCTCCCGAGCAGCGCGCGCGATGAACCGTGCCCCCTGCGGAGCGCGGAGGGGGGCGTCCCCCTTTCAAATATTTCTTAAGTGAGCCATCTGTTAACTTACTGTACCGATAGAGCTTAAAGGCCATCAGGCCGAAAAGTCTAGCCGTTCCGAAAAATAAAATAAAAAGTAATCATTAATAAGAGGTAGGCCGGCACGACCGGATGGTACCTCACGCTCATATAACACCGACGTCAAGTGACAGAGCTATGCTGTCGCGTTTGGTGCGGTTTGTGAGTTTCCGGTGGCCCATTGGGGGGATAGGATAAATCTTTGGTTGTGCGAATGTGTATGGGCGTCGATAGTCGCCAGACGGCTTCGACTGCTCGTTTGCCCTCCGATGCTATAAAAAAAAGAATCAAACTTTGTGCTGTGTTTCGGGGAGAAGGGCAGGACTGGCAGTGTAATTACTGGCACCAATATTTACCACCATATGTTAAGGTATAGGCAACTGATGGATACTTTGCCTGGACTAGGCAACCTCTTTAGTTTAGCAATGCTAACTATGATATGGCATTGTGATCCAGTTTGCTTATTTTCTACCATTCAAAACAAATAAATTATTACGTAGCATAGAACAGCAGTTTCACATAACGGAAATCACTGACGCAGAAAAATTTAAGGGCATTAATTAAGCTGATGCAATGCTCGGAGTAGAATGTAACAGCTATGTACACAGTGCTCTCGAACACACCACTTTGTGTCAGGCAATGTGGATGCCGTTGTGACAAGTCAAGGTGCCTCATTCATGTGTTACATACCTTTTTCTTCCTTTAACGCCGGGAAATGCTCTGAGGCATCCCACGGGGGAGTGGGTCTCCCCAGGCGGGTATGTAGGACTCGTTGCGCCCGAAAGGTGATAAGGTGAACGCAGCTCTACCCACTAAAACACGGCGAGTGTCACAAATACCGCCCTTGGTGAGGTGCCGGATCTAATAAGCAAACAGGCCACCTCGACGGCTAGTCAGTCCCGCAAGGGACCGACGCCACCGCCACAGAGGAGTCGTCCTGCACCACAGAACAACCCCTCCCAGCGTCGGGACAGTACAATGGAGTGCGGTTTCCATCCTCACCCTTTGTCCCCTCTTCTTATAAGAGGGGTACAAAGAGCAGATCCCTTAGCTCAATTTGCTTAGCCCTTAAGCTACTGAGCCCCACCGCCATGACAGGGCTTGAACCATGGTGGGGATGTGTTACATACACTGCCTGTCTGTCACTGTAATATTATTATATTATTAAATGGTACTTTCCATGTACTTATTAAAAAAGGATACTCAATATAGCCACAATGTAGCTCTCCAAGACAAACTGTCCATGGGATCCTCCATTAATGTACACGGGTCCATTCTTAGTCCTATGGAAGAAGGGAGGTCCTCTTATTTGATTCCACATCTGACCAGACACCATGGCGAAGCAGAAGAACACAGCACCTACAGCCCACATTTGTTTGTTGTACAAAAACTCCAGGTTGTTGCGTCGCATGTACAAGAATCCCGCCATAAGCCCAAACATCATGGCAATAGCCACACCACCAGAATAATTAGGTGGACGGAATATTCTAATCTGAAAATTACAAAATAAACAAAAATAGTATCAATCTTTTTTAATTTAATTCCATATGGTAAATGCAACTCAGTGAATGAATGCCAGCCTCACTGTATCCTACTAACATTATCTATACTAATATTATAAAGCTGAAGAGTTTGTTTGTTTGTTTGAACATGCTAATCTCAGGAACTACTGGTCCGATTTGAAAAATTCTTTCAGTGTTAGATAGCCCATTTATCGAGAAAGGCTATAGGCTATATAACATCACTCTGTGACCAACAGTAATATAGTTGAGTAAGTCAACGGGGGCGAAGCTGCGGTCAACAGCTAGTAATATATAATAACTGTCTTGCCGTTATTAGCATCATTGTCAACCCAATTCTGTTTATCCTTTTTTTCTTTAACGCCGGGAAATCCTCTGAAGCATCCTGCGGGGTAGTG
This sequence comes from Helleia helle, assembly GCA_963853865.1. NCBI lineage: Eukaryota > Metazoa > Arthropoda > Insecta > Lepidoptera > Lycaenidae > Helleia > Helleia helle. The sequence continues at coordinate 2,286,416 of OY971423.1, forward strand.
GGTCTCCCCAGGTGATGCCGCCTTTGGTGAGGTGACCCGGATATGTTGAGCAAACAGGGCACCTCGACGGCTAGTAATACCCTCAAGGGACCGACACCACCTCCACAAAAAAGTCACTTTGGGACAATCCAATAGGGTAAGGTTCCCATCCTCGCCCCTTGTCCCGTTTTTTTTACCTTATGCTACTGAGCCCCACTGCAACGACAAGGTTTGTACCATGGGGGATTCTGTATATCCTTATCTTACATATCACAATGCGTGACAACATACAACTTTGAGTAGCCATCTATCTGTACTGCTATTTTTTATAACACATAACATACCTGAGTGTCAGTTCTATCTTGTATCCACTTAGCAATAGCCTCTGAATGAATACCAGCTCTTTCAAAGTCCATGGAATCAGCTGGTTTGGGCTTACCCTTGGCAGGGAAGTGCATTATCACAGGTGCTGTATTCAGTCTTAACTAGAATTAAATTAGTAATGATGAGGAAAATTACTGTCACAAAAAGATTTCTTAAAGCTACTTGTAATTACTCACAATGCACACAAGACAATGGCTAGAATAACAATAGCAAAATAAGCCTTTAACCGCAAGAAACGCTTATGCAAAAGCAAAAAATCTCAGTAAAGAGCAGATAAACCACCATATTGTTTCTTTTTTGATTTTATAACTATAGCCATAATGTATAACTGTGTTATGTCCCAATAAATAAATAAATAAAATAAAAAATAAAGATTTATCCAGTCATATATTTTTTTTTTTTTTCGGAGGGATCTATGCTAATGGCCCGAAGGCCCTAATGCTTCATCGGATTAGTGTGAGCCCATCCAGCTCACTTTTGATTTATAAAGTGGAGGGTTGCCCTCCGCCTACCGTGCGGTCAGCGACCACACGGCTTCCTGGTGTCGGTTGTGGCGGGATTGTGCCGCGTCACCGTCGGGTGGGCATATATTTGGAGCTGTGCACTCTATGCAAGTGAAGCTCCCAACAGCCCCTGCGATCAGCCCTGCCCAACAGCGGCCCAAGCACATCAACAGACACAGACCTGGGACCTGTGCAGACCGCCCCGCTGAAGACACCGGAAGCTCACCATAGTGTGACTGACGGTGATCAGAGGCGGGGCCCGAAGCACTAGGTCTCGGGCGACACACACACATTACACACAATGACTCTTTACAGTGACACTACACACGCACACACACTTACAAACACAACACAAAATAAAATAAAGATACTTCAGTTAAATTTGCACCATTGTCGCGAAGCCATGACAGAGCTTTGCAGATTTGTGGTAGCAAATAACATAGACATCGCCTTGCTACAAGAGCCATATGTTATTTAATGGCCGTGTTGTTGGCATTGGCTGTCTGGGTGGTGAAACTATCTACCATCGTGTTGGTGAGTCCGACCCCAGAACATGCATCTATGTTAGCAACAGAGCTAGGGCGTTAGGACTAATGGAAGTTGAATGTTACAGAGATCTCACGGCTGTACTAGGCACACTATGTATGGCAGATGGGAATACAAAGAAAATGGTCTTCATGTCGGTCTACATCCCGAGTGAGACGGACTACGAACCACCAGGACAACTTATAGAAGAGATAATGTCGAAATATAGAGGTATGGGTATCCCGATTGTTGCGAGCTGTGATGCCAACTCCCACCACAAGGTGTGGGGCAGCACGGATTGCAACAAGAAGGGAGATTTATTACTTGAATATATTCTTAGCACGGACCTGGAAATAATGAATATAGGCAACACACCCACGTTTGTAACTAGAACAAGGAAAGAGGTTCTTGATATAACATTAATGTCAAGCGATGCCTCCCATCTGTTGAAAGATTGGAAGGTTGACACCTCTTATGCCTTCTCAGATCACCGCAGAATAACATTCCACCTGAACTGCCAGCTGGAAGTAGTAAAATTTAGAAATAATAGGAAAACAAACTGGGAAACTTTCGATCTAGCGCTGAGTGAGTGGATTCCTGGTAAAAGAGAATTAAGAGGAAAGGAAGAAATAGAACAAGAAGCCTGTAGGCTTGAGAAAGCTATTAACGATGCCTATCTCAAAGCCTGCCCACAGAAAGAGATTAGACCGGGGAAGGGACAACCCTGGTGGAACAAATCCCTGAACAAAGCAAGGAAAAGGACTAGAAGGGCACTTAGAGTCGCCTTGAACAGGGACGACGACGAAAGCTGGAGGAAATACAGAGAAGAACGCAACAATTTTAAGTACCAGAGCCGCAAAGAAAACAGAAACGGGTGGAGTACATACTGCGAAAGCGTTACAAAACAACCAGAAGCGGCCAGGCTGGTAAAAACGCTAGCAAAAGACAAAACCTGTAAATTAGGAAGCCTAAGGAAAGGTGACACCCTAGTAGTGGAACCCAAAGAAATACTTGCAGAAATGATGGCCACACACTTCCCGGATAGCACAAGCTATTCAGAAGAAGACATGGTTGTCACATCAGGTGAGAATCTAGCAGAAGCGAAAGCGGAAGCGGAACTGATTATCACCGAAGAAGCATTAACATGGAGCATTGCATCATTCCTACCGTATAAAGCGGCGGGACCCGATGGCGTCTTTCCCAAGATGCTACAAGTTGCCCTTAAGTATATCAAAGATGACCTACTCACCATATACCGGAGTAGTTTAGCAACAAACTACATCCCCAGTAGCTGGAGAAGAGTCAAAGCCGTCTTCATACCTAAGCCAGGGAAGGTTACATATCACGAGGCGAAATCCTTCAGATGTATAAGCCTTTCTTCGTTTGTATTGAAGACACTCGAGAAGATACTAGATAGACACATGAGAGCAGGGATAGAAAAGAGTTCAATGCCGCTACACGCCAACCAACACGCCTACATGGAAGGGAAATCCATTGACACGGCATTACACAACGCGGCAATAAGAATTGAAAGAGCTATAGAGAACAAAGAATATGCCCTTGGCTGCTTCTTCGATGTAGAGGGAGCCTTTGACAAGGCCACTCCTCAATCCATTGTGGAAGCACTTAACAGAGAGGGGATATCTGGACAGATAACGGGATGGATAACTAATATGTTAAAACATCGCTCGATACAAGCTGACTTAGCGGGAACAACATGCACCATTCGAGCAAGAAGAGGATTTCCGCAAGGAGGATGCCTGTCTCCGCTCCTATGGTGCATTCTCATAGATGAATTAGTATCAAAGATAAACGCCATGCACATTTACATACAGGCGTACTCAGACGATGGTCTAATTCTGGTCACAGGTAAAGTACTGAGCGTGACCAGAGACATCATGAAGCGAGGAATCGACACAGCGCTACGATGGTGCAGGGATAAAGGGCTAAACCTTAACCCAGCAAAAACCAAGCTAGTGTTATTCACAAACAAGAGGAAGATTGATAGCATGATTCCATTGAGAATCGATAACGAAAATCTAGAGGTAGTCAATGAAATAAAATATCTGGGAGTAATCCTAGATAGAAATCTGAACTACAAAGCCCACGTTAAAGAGATCTGCACAAAATCCAAATGTGCCCTTGTGCAATGCAGGAGAGCGGTAGGTAGAACCTGGGGCATGAAACCAAATGTGGTTCATTGGATCTACAAGGCCATAGTACTACCAAGAATTCTACATGGAGCCTTAGTGTGGTGGCACAAGGCACAATTAGGAACGAACAGGAAAGAACTTACAAAAGTACAGAGACTAGCCAGCATCATGATATCGAGCGCCATGAAAACAACACCAACGGCGGCTCTAGAGATGATACTCGGCCTCAACCCAGTTGATCTCACGATCAAGAAGAAAGCGACTGAACAATGGTTCAAGCTTAAGAGCAACAAATTATGGAAGGGAGGGCACTATGACAAAGGTCACGCCGAAATAGCAAAACAGTACGAAGAAAATCTATCCATGATTTTATCAAACAATGATTTGATAAAGAAGGAGAGAATCTTCGACAAGAAATACAAGATAAGCATAGGCTCGAGAGATAACTGGAACATTAACATCGACCACCCAAAAACAACGATGGTCGGCTACACAGATGGATCCAGGAAGGAATCGACAAAGTTATCAGGGGCTGGCGTATATATTAGCCATCCAACTGAAATGAAAGCATCGTTTAATCTAGGCAGATTCTCCAGCGTATTCCAAGCGGAGATATTCGCAATACGAGAATGCGCCAACATGATTAAACAAAATATCACTAGCGCACAGATGATTGAGAAGGCAGTCATATACAGTGACAGTCAAGCGGCATTGAAGGCTCTCAATAAGAGGGAGACTACCTCAGCACTGCTCAAAGAATGCAAAAACACCCTGCAAGATCTAGCAGACCAGACTGAGATAGTAGTTGCCTGGGTACCTGGACATGAGGGAAATGCGGGCAATGAAGAAGCAGACAGACTGGCGAGAGAAGGAGCCGATGAGACGTTCATAGGCCCTGAGCCGAGACTGCCAATAGCACACAGGATAACAAAAAATGTTATAACCCTGAGAATAAACAAAGAAACAAACCAGAGATGGAATGACACGAAGAGCTGTAGACAGTCGAAATTCTTCATCTCGACGCTTGACAGCAAGAAGACTAAAGAGTTGCTCAAACTCAATAGGAGCAACATTAGAACAGTAGTGGGAATATTGACGGGACACTGCCCACTCAACAGACACCTGTCAATAATGAAGCTAGCAGAGGATCCTCTGTGTCCTAAGTGCAAAGAGAAAGAAGAGACCAGTCTGCACTTCATAACGGAATGCCCAGTATATGCATACGCAAGATGGGAGCTGTTTGGAGCGGACGAGCTGAAGAAGGAAGATTTGGCATATCTAACCATAAGGCAGCTAAGTAGTTTTTGTAGATCAACACGTAGGTTTGAGGGGGTGACACCAGAGGGGCAAATGATAACCCGTCCCCGCATCTAATCCCAGAGGCGAGCCCGGGGAATTGGGTGAAATGGTCCCGCTAATGAGGACTGATCACCCGTCTGGCCTTGCTGGCGTCCCCAACCCTTAAATAATAATAATAATAAATGCAAGTGAACCATGACACAAGGAGAAAGGAAAAGATTGGAAGCGTTTGAAACAGTGCTGGATATGGAATATGTTATGATATGAAATATTTTACTTAATGTTACTAATTTTTTTCGCAGGGAAATGCTTTTTACACATGTAGCCAGGATCTCAGGTAGATCCTGACCCTATGTGGGACTCGCACCTGGGAGTGCCCTATCCATAAACTAAAACCACTACAAGCACCTTCAGCTGCTTTATGAGGGTCCCGGATTAATGGTACTTAATGCTACTTCTAGGCAATCGAAAATCCAGAATATGCTCGTAATGCAGCATACTAAGTATAGATTACATAAGATAATATTCATACATGAGACATAGAATTGGATTTATAAGTTTAAAAAATAACTAGTTTTAAAATATATTTTTGGCTGTAACAGGCCCTAGTATATCAAAATAAAATCCAAGTAGCCAAAAATATTGTACATATTGAGACATATATGTACGCCACCACCACTGCCATCGACTACATATTGCCTCTTAGAAAAAACCCTTTGCTTGGAAAAGTCTGTTTTGACTAACAGTACAAAAGCTTCTTAGATTTGTGTTCCTTAGTAAAATTTAACACCTACCATCTGGAATATATCTGATCCTTCGTCAAAGTCGACCATACCAAAGAACAGCTTGTTATTATAGGCCTGAGAGAATCTAAAGGAGTTGGCCACAACCAAATATTCATCGTATACATGCTGGCAAATGGCACACCGACGTGCAGGCGCCATAGCAGTGAACATCACTATGAAAGAATAGTCTCTTGGTGGAGATTTCACATACTCCTTAAATTTATTAAGATTCAATGTTATGATGGACTGTTTTACAGTCATATCTGTCAACTGCTGTACTTTTTCTTCTAGCTGCAATGGGAAATTTGAAATATTGTTAGGAATTTGTTTTAACATTCATAAAAATTACACCGGTGAAGTAATAACTTACGTTTTTATTTGTACGAGTTTGGGCATTTGTTAAGTATATTACAAGTAGTAACATAAACCCACATAGCGTTATTCGTCTCATTTTGCCTTCTTTGCTAAATAATTATAAACTTTAACTTAATTTTAACAATTTATTACATACATACAACTTTCTTTAGTAATATATAAATTTTTATTTTTAACCAATAGAATAACGCCAACCATCCATCAAAATATATTTGTTTTTTTTTCATTTAAAGGCATTAGCTACTTGGCTATTAGCCATACAAAATACAATATTTAGTCTGTAATACAGAGAAATGGCGGGAAACCCCAAGGAGCGCGGCTTCGCCCCTCTAGCCCCATCAATCAACTATCATTCCCCATTCCATCCAACCAGAGCAATCTACCACAATATTCGCACAACCAATCACATTATATATTACACAGATTAAGTTTTTAAAACAAACACTATAGAAGACCACCAAAACAGTCCTATTAAGAAAACCACTCCAGAACGGTCCTCCCTCCACAAGATTCGCCAACTAATCACAATATATAAAGATCAAGTTTTTAAAACAAACACTATGGAAAATCACTCTGAATGGACAAAACACAAAATAACTATTAATTAACGGGATACCAAAAGACACACAACCGTGCGCCCCAATGCTTCCCGCCATTCCCCCTTCGCGCTGACCTCTTTTTTTTTGTTGGAATCGTCTAAGACCAGAGGCCATGCTGCCAAGCCTGTCATGTTAACAATATTTTGTCTGTACTTTGGAGAAACGCCGGGAAACCCCAGGAGCATTTAGCTACTAGGATCAAGCATCAAATGGATTTGCCAAGCTAATAATAATACCATAGACGGTAGACCGTATTAGAACAAGATCAAAACATACGAGAAACTTTTTAGCGGTTTGTTATTTATATATTATCGCTAATCCGGAACAATGCAGCTGTCTAAAATGATATTAAATGTTTAGGTAGGGCATATATAACTATCAATCTTTTCCAGTTTTTTATTTGATATACACTTGTTTCAAGAGAATAAGTGGACTTGTTAACTTGAATGTGCAAAATGAAGATAAAATAAGTTTACCTGTCCCTTTCGGGTATACTCGAATATCAAGTCCATTTGATACTTGGTCCTTTTATTATTATTATTTTTTATCGCAGGGAAATCCTCATGGATGCAGCCAGGATCTTCAGGTAGATCCTGACCCAATGTGGGACTCGCACCTGGGAGTGCCCATCCTAACTTAAACCACTGCGAGCACCTTCAGCCGCTTTTTAAGGGTCTTGGATATGCAGGCAACAGACAGCTAGGATCACCTCAGCGACAGGCTGGCCCGCGGCGAAGGCCAGACTACTCCTCGTAGGGGGGACTGCCCGGCCGCTACTATAAGCAGTCCCCACGACGTCGTGCCATACAGAACCAGGTTCTCATCCTGAGCCCGACACGAACACAGGGGCGTTACTGGAGACGCATTAAATAGCGCCTCCTACGCACCCCCGTTCGTCGCCGTTCTCTCTTACCCGCTCGTCGACCTCCTTCTGGGACATTACTGCCTCACAGAAGGAGACCATCGCCGTCCAGGACTCGTCGTCACCGATGATGATGTCAGACTGTGACGTAGCGCCGCCCATCTCGGGCACACCTCGAGTTTGTGCTGGGCTGAGTCCACCGCCGCGCCACAATCGTGACACACAGTCAACGGCTCCCTGCGGGCCGTCCGGCACAGATACTCACCAAAGCAACCATGCCCGGTGAGCACCTGTGTCAGATGGAAGGTGAGGGGTTTGCGCTTATGGCACATCCACCGCTCAAGGACCGGACGCAGAGCAACCGTCAAGTTTTTGCCATACGGCTGCTGCGCCAGGTCCTCCTCCCACCTCCGCATTAACGCCTCTTGCTCTAGTCGGCGAACCAGGATCCCGACCAGTGAAAGGCTCTCACTGAGACACCTCCTATCCGAGACATAGCAGTGCATCTCCGCAAGAACCTCCGCCACGAGCTCCCACGAGGGGTCACCGGCTAGGGCAGTGGCTGCTGCCCACGAAACCGTGCGGTACCCCGGATCACTCTTACTCTTATTCCTACCGGTAAGGTGATCCGCCCAGATGGGTGCACCGTACGTCGCCATACTACGGCACACTCCGAAGTATAGCTGCCTGCAGGCGGCAGCTGGGTCCTCCGAGGTTCGGGAGGAGTCTGCCCAGTGCACTTGCCGTTTTCACGACCTTCGGTCCCAACATGGAGAAATGTGGGCCGAAGGTCCACTCTCCGTCAAGGATGAGCCCCAGATATTTGATATAGGGGCTCATCCTGACTTTCACCCCTCCGACCTGGAGGGCAGCCCCCGGTGGGGGTCCTTTCCGCCCGGTCGCGCGGAAGAGAAAGGCTTCGGTCTTCTCAGGTCTGACCCGAAGCCTTAACCTCTCTATGCGGCTGATTACGAGGTCGATCCCGACCTCGGCCAGCCGCGCCGCCTCCTTGTAGCATCGTCCCCGGGCATACACGAGGGTGTCATCCGCGTAGCATATGAAACCCATTCCGGGGAGGAGGCGGCCTCGCAGAACCCAGTCGTAGCCGCTGTCCCACAGGATCGGACCAAGAAACGACCCCCGTGGAACACCACACCCGACTCGCCACCACTCTACGGACCCACACCGGTTCTCGCAGGCTTCCCTCCTCTCGGAGAGGTACGCCTCCAACAGCCTCCTTAGATACGGGGGCACTCCGAAGAAATTCGGTGCCTCCCGTATCACACTGTGAGGGAGGCTGTTGAAGGCTTTCGCGTAATTATTTAATAGGTAATACTTGTTTCCTACCTCAAGTTCTACTGTATCTACCATCTTTTTTTTGATGACAGATTAAATTCTTTCAGAAATTACGAAACGGATGTAAATGTAAATTTAATATATAGTGATTCAACAGGTTAGAAAATATGTAAAGCAGAAAAATGACCATCATCTGTCCGGATACATCCGTAAATCTAAGTTACACAAGCGAAGCTGCGGGCAACAGCTTGTTTATTATAAAAAATACCTCTTTAGGGTTCTGTTTTCAAAGGGCGAACAAGTGTAGCGAACAAAATGCTAACTGTAGTTTTGTGGTACTGCTGACTGTTGCCTGCATGAAGTGAATTTACGAGCAAGCTTTGTTTCTATTAACCCATTAACGCCCAAAATAAACCCAATTACATTTTTAATGGTTCCGCTTTAATTTTATATTAAGAAACACACAATTATAAAGGTCAGGTAAAGAAAATAAAAAGAAAGTTTTTTTTTCAAAAGTTACAGGGGTGTACCCAAGCGAGTACAATGGGCAGATCAAGTGTTAAAAATACCGAAACATGGTTTCTCCTGACAAAGTGTTTTTGAGCACTTTGAACTACTCCAACGTACTCCGTTCTGGCAATTTACACATCTTAATTGATTTGTAGTCAATTCAGACGTGTATGGCCATTATTTTGACGATCTACATCCACTACTACATTTGATGAAGGACGGTTTCTTTAAGGTTTTGGTCGACGCAAATAAGCCCGTGCGATACTTCGTCTAGGTAGGCCCAGTTTCGGTGTTCGAAGCGCACTGGTTTCCCCATTCCCCATAAAAAACTCCTTGGCTGGATGATGCTCATAATATTTTATCATAGATCCATCGATAGACAAATTCTCGTAAAATACGGGGAGTATTTTACTGGCTAGAGCTCCTCTACTAAATATCGCACAAGGGCTTTACCTTAGACATCGGGTCGTTAGGTGAAGCCATCATGTATGATCAACAAAATGTTGATTTTGTTTTATCTCCAATGAAGTAGCGATTTGTAGACATACAGTTTGCAACGAGTGGCTCGCATAGATCTTCATCCAAAGACTAATAAGCATGTTCCGTAGGTAAGTGGTTCAGGCTATCGCCTCATAACAAAAGTATTTACCAAAAAACTTTTTCTGTCTATTTAGAATTGAAAGTTATGCCTATTACTTGGACCTGCACACAAAAGCCTCTGTTCGTCTATCAAATGTGTAATAACGTGTAATATACATAATCCCCACCATGGTTCAGGCCTTGTCGTGGCGGTGGGGCTCAGTAACCTAGGGTGAGCGGTGCACCTTGGGCGAAGCTAATTGGGCCGAGGGGGCTCTTTGTACCCCTCTTATAAGAAGAGGGAACAGAAGAGCAGGGGGCAAGGGGTGAGGATGGGAACCTCACCCCATTATATTTGATCGTCAAAATACTTCTCAAAGAGTATCACGGGAGTACAGTCGTTTATATGATTTCATACATGGTTCAATCGTTATTCAATGGCGTTATTTACTTCTTATGCAGTTGAGTAAAGTAAGAATATATAAGAGTAAAGAAGAATAAAGTAAGTAGTTGGTAGGGTTTTCCGCCAAATAGGGTTATCTATGACTGTATCAGTAGACCGAGCCATACGAGAGCATTTTGAAGTTGAGGCATACGTCGAAAGCAGCTCATCATCACTGCTGTTATCGTCCGAGGATACTCTTCTACGTCAAAATAAGAAGTACTTCAACATAGAAGACGATCCCTGGGACATATCTTGGCAATGCTTGTGTCACAAGTTCATCTTCTGGGCTCTCCTCTTCGTCAGTTATAGCACCAGGTTTAGATGGAACTGTGAGAAAGTCGTACTCATAATCATCTCCTTCAGCAATGATAGAATTGACTGCCTTTTCTAACTACAAATAGTGGTATTGCAATGAAAAGCTTCGCTTTTGAACCAGTTTCTAGGAATAATTATCCCTAAAAAATCAAAATAAAATATAAGTACATCTGCCCATTGTACCTGCTCAAGTACAGTAGGAAAAACACGAATTTTTTTACATACCAAATTACTTGATTTCAGTTTTTGATAACTTATTGGAAATAATAGAATGTGAACATGTTTCTTAGAAACAATTTTCAATAAATTATAGTTTATAACAAATAAATATTAATCAATTATTTTACCGTGCGCGCTCACAGTTGAACACTAAACAAATCACCTTTAACCCTTACAAATTAAGGATGACAACTGGATCATTTTTCATCTAGATTAATATACCTATTACACTTATATTTATACTGTAAAAATATTTTTTTACATTTTTATTGGCAATCACAAAAAAAATCGCGGTTTTTCTTGGTGTACCCGCTTGAGTACGGCGGACGGTAATGGGTTAATACTGACGCTTTGTCGGCGAAAAAGCATTTTTTAATTTTTTTAACTACAATATTATTTTGAGCAGGATTTTTCTTAGTGTATGTAAATTGTTTAATAATAAATAATTATATGTACATTAATTTCCTTTATTGCGCCACCAGTTTTATTGGATTCCTCTTAAAACTTCAAACGACATTTTTTGAAGCAGACATTTGTTGTTCATTTCTTTCAAAATGGTTTCGTGGCGTGGGCACAAAGTAGGTAGGTACCTACCTACCTACCTATAACACGCTTTTTGGACGACAGGCCTGACCACTCCTCATAAGTGGGGACTGCTCGGCCGCCACTAAGCGTTCCCCGCGGTCGGCCCAGGTCCCTGCACAAGCACAGGAGCGTTACTGGAGGCGCATTACACACCCCCGTTCATGGCCCGCGAGGCCTCGTCGGTAGCCTCCTTCTGGGACACTATTGCCTCGCAGGAGACCATTGCCGTCCGGAATTATACAGGGGTGGTGCCCAAATCCTGGAGGCTGCATTTAGAAAGAAAATTAATCCTATTTTATTAATTCGCATCAACGGATTACTAGTGCAGTCCCGCAGCTCACAGACACGAAGGCATTCACTCCCAAGTTATGTATTACCTACAGCCAATAGTAGTATGATATTAAATTATATTATATTAATTAGCAATTATCCCGCGAAACACGCAGTCTTTACAGCAAAGGTGTGAGTGCACGCATATAGCACCGTCCTCCTTTCCCACACTGCATATGCGTACACTCGCATGCACCACCACCCCACATGCACCACAACCACAGTAAAAGACCACCACCAAACAATCTACGCACGTTTCGCCCCGACACCGAGGCATCCTCAGGATGTAGACTCTATGATTAGTAATCGTAGAGTAGAGATAATTGCTAATTAATATAATTTAATATCTTATATAATGGATTTCCGCAAAGTAACGCCCGATTCTATTAACTAGTAGTATGATAGATTTTAGGCACTTGACTTGTGAATTATGATATCAAGTAGCTATGAGGATTGTAATTAGAACAATTGGGTATTGGGCAAGTTCCATGTGCAATAATAATTAATGATAAATCAAAATTCAAATGGGTATGTTCATTGAGAGAACATTATTATTTCTTTGTGCGAGGCATGTAAAATTATTTAATAATTGTGTAACTTGCCACTGCCTTTTACTTTTGAAATTTGTTTCGACTTGACTAAGAAATCAGAGCTTTCAAATGCCTCAAGGCAAGATTTTTTGTGTAAAAGTAATATTCAGGGTATAACTGAGCAAACAAAACATCCGGAGCATTGAACTAAAACACTCGATTCATAATTTACAGTACTTTTCAAAATATTTTATTAACACAATTCATTCAATAACACCAAGATTATAACATTCTCTAACATGAAACCTAAAATAATACAATTTCACCTATATATGTATTTATTTTACTTACCAATTTATATTCATTCAAACATCATTTCGACTATGAGGTATACATAAAAATATTTTGAAATATATTTCACATAAGTCGTCAGAAACGTAAATATTATTAAATATTTATAGTTTAATTTGATATAATATTACAGTGCCTTGTCATGTAGCATCTGTCCATTCTAATTTCATATATACTATATCTTGTTCGCTCATGAGAAGATCGTGAAGGTAAATAAAACACACAAAACAATCAAGTAGAAACAAAATAATATGGAATGTACAAATCATGTTTATTAACTGATCCCTGGCAATACATTTTTGTGACTTGCTTCAGAATACTTGTCACACAGTAGACACACAATTCAAGACTAAGGTATAAATAGTTTGAATAAGTACATCACTATAAACATCGAAAGCTGTAACATGTATAATCAAGCCAGGTTCAACCTTTAAACTCTCAGCAATATGTAATGGTACACAGTACCTTGGGGTTTAACTGTTCATAAATTATTTAAAATTGTTTGGACTTAAATTTCTACTCTAACTGTACATTAGTTTCGCCTTAACGCTAAAATAATCTAAAATTCATAACGTCAGATATAACAGTTCGAACGCGATGGATGTTAAATACGCAAATTAAATTGATATGTTGGTGAATAACTCCAGTCACCGGAACATAAGAATAGCTGTTAATAAATTAAAAAAATAAATTAACTTCGTCATCGCACGGTAGCGGTAAAACCATGATTCGGATTCGTATTGATGTTCAAAATTGGAGATAAAAGTGTTTATACGAGTCGAGTCTCAGGGCTCGACGCGGGCGCAGCATCAAGCCCACATCCAGCCGGAGATGTGACGGTATAAGGCATCACTTTAGTTCCATTCCAACACCACCAACATTATGGAATTGTTTTGGTAATGTGAATACTACCGCGGTGGTGCGGGAATTAAAACAGAACAAAAATGAGATGCCCCCCTAGAGAAGAATTAACAATCTATACAGGAATATTTTGTGCCTCGGGGCGCTATGCGGTGCTACCGGCGACGACGTCCCCTGTGCGCGAACAGATTGATGAGCAGTTGAGGCATAGAGCTCCGGGGCACGGGCGACAGGAGTGTGCGAGCAGATTTACTGTTTCGTGTAAAGGTAGATGGCGACGATAAGTCCGTACAGACCCAACACTTCAGCGAAAATGAGGATAAGGATCATTCCGACGAATAACCTCGGCTGTTGAGCGGTACCACGCACGCCAGCATCACCCACGATGCCTATGGCGAAACCGGCCGCAAGACCAGAGAAACCGACAGCGAGACCAGCACCCAGGTGGATGAACCCTCTGAAATGTAAAGCATTGTAATTAGTATTATAATTGGTACACAGTATTATCCTACTTTTCTACAAATAAAACTTATGCAATGTACATTTTTTTCATTCCAGTAACATCTAGATCAGAAACTACCATACATTGCTTAATATCTTTTTCATTAATAGGTTTCAATAAAGTTTGTACATAACCTGAAGAATTTAGATAAAGGTAAATAAGGTATTGTTACCTAGAGATCAGACTGTTAGGCTTTCAGTGAACCAGTCAATGATGGTGACTGGTATTAGAAATATGATTCTTGATGAGTGATGCAATATTATTATTATTTTTTTATTATTATTATTGAAAGGATGGTAGAACAATAGAATTTGACATAGTTTTGCACAACCATATACATAAATTTACAATGCTAAACAATTGTAATTATTTATTAATTAAACTATTAGACGCACCTGTACAGGGTGTAACTGGCAGGGCTCTCTAGGGAACCGGCGATCAGGACAGCCACGACCAACCCGTAAATGGCGATAATACCCGCCATGACAACGGGAATGATGGACTTCATGATCAGCTCGGGTCTCATCACCGACATGGCGGCGATACCCGTGCCTGACTTGGCTGTTCCATATGCAGCTCCCAGCGCTGAAAAGCAAAATGGAAATATTTTAAAATATTTTCAAAAGATGCTCACTCACACAAAATCGACTTGAGAATTTATTATTATTTCTTAGTTCAATCATTATTGTCAGCCCTTATATTTTTTAACATAGTATTAAATAAAGAGGTTAGTTGGTTTGCAAATAAAGGCACATGTGAAGAGAAAATGGTTGCAGTATTATATATACTGAATTCAACATTATAATGTCACCTTTCTCAATTTGTCAATAGTCACTACTTGATCATTGAATATCACTCACAAATCACAGACACAATAGTCAAGTCATAATGAATCAATTTAGTCGAGTATTATCTACTATTAGGATTTGGATGGCTGATGGAATTCTCACAAGTACGATAAAAACTATAAATGAGACACTTCCTGTAACTCTTATTTTACTTAGGTAAACTTTAGGAAGCCTTACACTGCTTCTATGTATTAATACACTATGAGATTAAATGTTAGAACTGGATATATGCAGATTGTGGAGTAAATTTAGAGTCAATTCTAATGGCACTAAGAATTGAAAATGATTTGCTTATTACTAGTGTGTCCTTGCTGTGACATCAAGAAAATGCATATAAATTCATCAGTCAGTCATCGCTCAGTGAACTTTCGCTCTGAACCTTGCCCAAACCTAATAAGACTAACACTAGACAAGAATAGTGCAGAAATGCAAAGAAATAATAGAAATGTGTTTTGTAAAACAAATTCCTAAATATTGTTGGTATGGAGCCTTCATATGTCTCAATGTATTGTATTATGTTGTCCTTTTTTCTTCTTCCAAATGGGTTCAGCTGTGGAAGGGCAGGACAGACTGAAACTATGGTCATCCAGGTTTGAATATCCAAATTAAAAATTGTCATCACTCATCTTAATGTACCCTGTATTAATGTAATGTAATAAAGTCCTGCCAAATACTGGAATAAAGTAATGGAATTTGAAGTACCTAGTAGAAATACTCATTGTAAAAAATGTACAAAAAGTAGCCTTGATAACCAGACCTAGGTCACATTGGTTCCAGTTGACTAGTAACCATTTTTTATTGAATATTTATATATACTGATGGATATAAAAAAGCAAAGATAAAAGATTTCTAAAAAACATTTTTTTCCACTAAGGAATAACCATTACCATGTTACATAATGGATATTAAAGTAATTGAATACAATGGTATTGCTCTTTGGAAAAACCGGTTATGGCTTGAGTATAGCAGTAGAAGACTATCATTTATTAAAATATGCCTATTTTTCCTCTATGTAAGATGTTCAAAATTCCTTGGACTAGTTTTACTTCAAACGATGTACCCAGAGTACTTCAAAAGCAAAGCACAGGAGAGTTGATGACGTCTATCATGAGACGAAAACTTGCCTTTTTTTGGACACATGCAAAGTATCCTTCTATGAATTTCCAAGGTTGATCCTCAAGGCAAGATCCTGGGCATGCGAAGCCCAGGCCGTCAGAGGAGAAAGTGGATAGACAACATTAAAGACTGGACCAAACATAGCATATAGCAACTAAAGGAAGCCACATGGGACCGCAGAAATTTTTGCCAACTGACCTCCGAACTTCAATATGAAGATGGCACCTGATGATGATGATGATTTTTTCTAGTTTAGAATATACATGTAGAGAGTAAAATCTCATTCACAATAGCTGAAAGAAAATGATGGCTTTGACCTACATGGTTACCATGTTTAAGTATTCACTTTCAAGTCACATGCACCTTTGATAAGGAATCTCTAGCCATGATAAAATCATGTGACATCACAAATTATGTCATTTTTATTGATTTAACCCCTGTTTCAAATGGGATCATAAGAGTTTACCTCTACAATCATGAGTAGGTACTTCTTTCTAATAAAATAAATTGAGCTAATCACAAGTATGTGATTTTGATTTGATTTGAATGATAGGGTGTAGTTGCTACAATTCCACTAGTGTTACTTATTGTTAGTTAGTTAGTTCGGATCTTGTGACTTGAGATGCAGTTGTTCTGTAAGAAAATGTGATAGGAAAAACCAGATTCTTATAGGTTATATTCTTTCATGGTTTATAATCCAGTTGCAGCTGATAGTTGTAAACGGATTCATGACTCATAAATGAGCACATATGAAGTCATTATGTATTGATAGTTTTAATGAATATAAAGTTCTTTTATTCATATTAAAATGCTGTGAATAATTATCAGCATAAAAGTATTTCCCATGGCTGTATCACACAAGTCATTAAATGTTGTTGATCATGAAACAAGCAATTAAGGTTCTATGTTGGATAGGCCTCACATGACAAGTGTCTCTAGACAGCTGACTTAATCACATGATCAATAACTTAAATCATGTGACCATAGATTTCATATAATTTTAAGCATTCACTCCCAATCTCGTTTAGGAGGGTTCATAGCCATATATAATGGTCTATCATACATATAGATCGGTAACTTTGAAATCCATTGTTCAAATAATACTATACTATTACTAATTTATTACTCTATGGGTAAGGAAATAAAGCAGATTTCTGAGAAAAATCACGACAAGCTTTACGCTACATCAGCAGTGCTGCCAACATAATGCAATCATTATATTAATCACATGACGCATTTGAAGCAAATTTTCAATATTTTAATGTAAATTCCACGTCTTTTTATCTATTTAAGATGAAATGCAACACATTAATAGCGTAACTAATGAATATGTGCTGTATAAAACAATTTTACGTATGCCACAAGGTGCGGCTATTACTATAATTAGAGGCTCTTAAAATAACTACTATTCGTAATTCTTGATTGCTAAAGTTAACATTCTAAACATTAAAAGCAACAACAATCAAAGGCGAAATAGAGTTATAAGAGCAACTGAAAATCGATATCTGAATAACGACAGCCATTTCAATCTAGTTAAATTCATACGGATACATACCGCTAAAAATGATAGCAGACGCCGCCCCCATAACTCCAAAGAAGGGTCCATAGATGGGATTTGTTGATTCGGTCGACATTTTGATGAAGTGTGGGAGTATTTACAGGTCCCAAAAACTGTGATGACTATCTGCACACACTCACTCCACGGAACTATTTTAGCACAGACAAATATGGCCCAAGCTTTCCAGTCACGACAGAATGGGTCATATGACGATTGATGTTCAAGGCAGTACTCAATATGCCCTAAGTTCTGATTGGTGTAAATACGTAACTTCCGAAATGCGCAACCAATCCTGAGCTTAGAAATTTGCAACGGTATGACGTACAACATTGATGTGGACCGCTGGCCAGCTAATTCCTTCTGCGCATGTTCGGTTTCACCATTTTTGTACTTTTTACATGCTTAAATAATAAAATAAGATATTTTAACACTTAAAAAAATACTAGTTATATCTTTTAATAATTATAAGTATTTAAAATATAATTTTAGTGATTTCTTGCATAATAAATCAAAATTTTAATTTGTGAGTTATATATTTGATCGTTGTGACGATAAGATTGGCGCTAAATTTAAAATTCCGTAAGTAGACATGATAATATCAGAATTCAGATCTTTATCTGATCTGATAAAATTATTATAATAATTATTATGTTCATGTCGAAGTTTTAGTAGGGAAAAAAATTATGAAAATCATCGTTTTTCATCAGTAAAAAGGTATATGTTTATTTGAAATTAACAAAAAGCCTCTTTCAATGAATGCTCATGATTTATAGGAGACCCTTTAATTTACTTTATTTTAGACGAGGTAAACAACGAAGAGGATAAGTGTCCTGTGCATAGCGCTGGCGTTTGAACGGAAAAACTTTGTGAAAAAATCTACGGCATGAACATTTAACATTGTAATGACTAAAACGTAGTCTAAAATGTTTTATAGTAATAGAATTATGTTTTAGTAAATACTAGCGACCCGCCCCGGCGTCGCACCGGTGCAATGCTGATACTAAATATTCTATAGAATATGATGTAGTAGTTATCAGGGAAGTGGACGATATAATATAATATATATATAGAATGTCTTTATATACAACGTTCACAGCTTTTTTGTCATTATACAATAAAACATGTTTCCTTTAGAGGTTACTTTTGAAATTTAATTTGTTTAATATATTGTCCGGAAAAACATAAATGAAGTGTGTAAGAAAAGTGATATTCATAGTAGGGATATATGCAATAAAGTATAAACACTGGCTAGAAGTACCAGTGATTATTATTTAAGCAATACTTTTATACTATACCTATATAAATACACATCCATGACCCAGGAATACATAAAACTTTTTTGTTCCCTGGCGTGATTCGAATTTCGAACCCGCTACCTCCGACTGCAGCGCCAACGCGCTTAAGTCTTAACCATAGTATTAAATTACCTGGTCTACTCCTATGTCCATCACTATTGAGCCACAGAGTATTAAGTAATAAAACTATTGTTACTAGTGCTGAGTGCATTAAGTATACAAGTCAACTTTTTGAAAATTATTAAAAAAAATATATTAAAAAATGAACAAACAATAATTTGGATCGAACAATCAAGAACCAACGACGAACAAACGAATTAGCAAAAAGAATTGAAAAATTTGATTTTCCCCCGTATAATGATATTAAAAAATATATTTTTTCTATTCATGAATTGGCAGCAAAAAATAAAAAAAGCATTACAATATGATACTACTATATATAATAATAATGTTATAACATATAAAAAATGATAATAATGTATGATTTCACACTGAGCGCGGGCAAAACCTTATTGTTAAGAGCCGTAAATAAATAAAACGAAGACAAACGAGAAGTGACATAACACAGAATATTGATATCTTACGAAAAATCTACGACAGAATAGGTATCATGGCCTCTGGTCTTAGTCGGTTCCAATAGAAACGAAAAAAAAAACAAATGACATTAGCCAATAGCCGTAGGGAATGGCGGGAAACATCGGGACGCGCGGTTGTGTTTTTGGTTTCCCGTTAATTAATTGTTATTTTGTTTTTTGTCCATTCAGAGTGGTTTTCTATAGTGTTTGTTTTAAAAACTTGATCTTTATATATTGTGATTGGTTGGCGAATATTGTGGTGGACTGCCTTGGGTGGATGGAATGGAGAATGATAGTTGATTGATGGGGGCTAGAGGGGCGAAGCCGCGCTCCTTGGGGTTTCCCGCCATTTCTCCGTATAACAGACCGAATATTGTATTTTGTATGGCTAATAGCGTAGTACCTAATGCCTTTAAATGAAAATAATCAACCAATAGCCGTATGCGATATGTGTGACATGTGAGTTGTGTTATTTGGTTTACATAAATTTTGTAAATTTTACATTGATTTATTTCACATTTCACAATTCACATGTTGAATATTTGTCTGCTCTGTGATGTTTAATGGAAATATCTTAAGTTAATTAATTTAATAAAAAACATAAACAAGGCAGATGAAAAATGAAGTATAACTATAAGGTAAGAATATTGATATAATATAAATATAAAATATTTTTTCTTAATAAAAGATAATTTTATTATTATTAATTTTTATTGGTTTCAGTTTCAAAATCTCTTGGGGACAGTCTACAAGCGTGGGGATATTTTATTTAGCAGCGATGGAAATTGTGTTATTAGTCCAGTTGGCAATAAAATTACAATATATAATCTAAAGCAGTAAGTAAATCCATGAGTTGTATCTACTAAACTTCATGGTTGTAATCACCAATTTTCTGTTATTAAGAACCATGGTAAATATGTGTCTATTCACTGTTGGATATCTCTCTTTCTTAACGTGAATCTTACAATCTAGTTGTAAATCAACCTCAACTACATCTACAAGGTTGATAAAAGCGAGAGGCATTAAATTAAACCACATATACTATGTACCATCTTCAGGCTACACACCAAAAATTTGACCAATAAAATGTATAATACCAGTAAAAAAATAATAGTTTTGTCACAGGATATTTTTAAAGTTTTAAAGCCGCTCTGGTTTGTTCGACCCGGTGAGACGCAACGTTCTGTGCGACGTCGCCTTTTAGATTCGAAGGACATTTTACAAAGGTTTACAAAGAGTTTTTACGTTTTATTTTGACTATTCACGTGTTTAAGTTCTTTGAAAAACTATTTTTTTATTGCTCTCAAACTATTTTTTTATAGTTTCGGATTAACCGTAAGCATGTGTAGTATATGTAGTTTAATTTAATACATCTCGCTTTTATCAACCTTGTATATTTTAACTTAAGATTAAAATCCATCCATCTTACAAACTTTATGAAAAGCACTTAATGAACGTCAAGAAGACCATTCGTGAGATTGGTATAAAACTAGGCTCCCGTCCATAATCCTATATTATTACTTTAGCTTCAGCCCCTTCTTCAGCCTGAGCTACTTCAGCCAGTTCTTCGTGTTTTACATATATTTTTGGCCTACTGCTACTTCAATGTGATGTTGCCTGTTGTAGTTTTCATCAACTTCACCTAAATTACTTATAATATATATAATTTTTAATGTTAGTTGGATAGGCAAACTGGCAAACGTACCACCTGATGGTAAGTGGTCGACGTCGCCTATGAACATAAACTAGTATACCTGGAACGACCCCAGGCAACTCATTTATGTGTTGCCTATCCTGAGACATAAGATGTTAAGTCTCAGTGCCAGTAATTACACTGCCTGTCTTGCCCTTCTCTCCGAAACACAGCAAAGCTGTTTCACGGGAGAAACAAGCAAGATGGTGGTACCCATGCAGCCGGGAGAGCGGCACAGCGCTTCCCTCCCATCGGTAAATAATCAAAAAATAGCATTTTGGCCTACTTGCCTATTGTTTAATTTTGATTTGTTTTAATTTTATTTTCAGGAATAAAAGTAATACTCTGCCAATAGCAAGTAATTTTAATTATACAGCTGTCGATGTATCTCCAAATGGATCAATTTTACTTGCCATCAATGAAAGTGTGTATAGTATTTTTTTATCTATAACATAGTTTTTCAGTTAATTTTTGAATGAGTTTGCAGCTGACCATAGCAGACCAGTTGAGAAAAACTAGAAAAAGTATAACAACAATGACTGCCTGCTGTAGACATGATACATGAAATCAATTTAATTATCTACTTAGCTGTATTTTTACCATCAAGTATATAACCGGATAGAGTAGTAATTATGAGTCATAAAATCCAAAACTGGTCACTGATTTGTCACTGACTTAACGGCATTTAAACCAACCTGTGATCTGTATCTACATCCCATTGGCCAATCATCCATCAATAGCCATCAGTCAGCCAATCACAGTCACAGAACTGGCGCAGCGTCGCAGCATAAATTTGGTGGAATTTGTTTTCATACAAAACATAACATTACTGCTCTATTCCGGTTATATGCTCGATGATTTTAACTTACTTTTATTTTTTGATTATGAGTTAACATAGATATGAGTGTCAACAAAAATTATAAAGTTTTGCTGCAAATCATTTTATTGTACACCTGATAGAAGTCATGCAGCAAATCCTTTATGTTCATCACGAGAAACAGCTTATTTTTTTTTTAAAGCCTTAACAACACCTAAGCATTTTTGGTGGAAAATGTTGAATAGAATGCTAATAAACCAATAAGATATTTTTAATAACATTGCTTAATAAATATATTTCAGAGGGGGAAGCTCAAATGATAAGCTTAATAACGTGTACGGTGATACACAGATACAAATTCAAACAACAAGTGAATGCAGTGAGGTTTAGTCCTGATGGCAAACATTTTGCGGCATGTTGTGATGATACAGGTATATCTTTAAATTTCACTTACATACTTACATACTTAATAGTAGATTTTTCTGCTCCTCACATCATTAAGCTAAGCTGTAGTCAAAGATTTTGATATTCGTTATATCTAAGGGCAGATCCAGCTTTCGAACCAGGGCTGGGCCATATAGTTCTAGTCAGAACACTGGGCATGTTCATAATGGATTACAATAATACATTAAAATAAATAGAAATAGAGTTTTAAATATAATAAAATCATATATCATATATCTAGGCTGGCCCGAAAAGATTGGGCGATGATGTAGATAAACTGGCTGGTCTGCGGTGGCGCAAGCATTTATATATATCGCAATATATGGAGGCCTTTGCCTAACTGTGGGACAGTATAGACTAGTAAAAAAAATTATCAAAATTTATTTTACTCTTACAATTTTTTTATAGTATATATTTTTATAGTTAAACAAGCTTTTAAGTTAGTATATTCATCATGCTTTGAATTTACTTAACACACATGAGGTGTTCATTAAAATTAATATCTTTTTCAGTATTCATAATGACCGCACCCAGTTTTTTCACTGGTGAGTTCCGTTCATTTGTCATGAAACGAGTGTTCAAAAAAGCTATGGACGATGTCACATGCTTGGACTGGTCGAGTTGCGGCAAACTCGTGGCAGTTGGTTCTAAAGATACCACAACTAAAATATACACAATCGAATATTTAGACAATTTAAACATGTACTCTTTAAGTGGTCACACCGATAAAATAGTTGGTGTGTTCTTTGAGAAGAAAAGCTTAGATCTTACCACAGTTAGTCGTAATGGTCAGGTTTGTTTATGGGAAGCTAATATAGATTCAGATGAATTGGTTACATCGGAAGTGCAGATATCACATATGAAACGAAGAAAATTACAAAAACAAGCAGAAGAATTGGAGGAAGATGATATTGATGAAAGGAATATCATTGAGAAGGATAAAGAATATGTAAGTATATTTCTTTATAAACAAGGCATGTCTATTTTGATGTAGGTATGTTACTTGTTAGTACTCCTGTATATTAAATTCATTTCATTTGGTTTTCTGAAAAAATGTAAAGATATATATTGGAGTGTTCTGAGGAATTGTTCGGACTAATACCTGCAGCAGAATTCGGCCATCGGACAACATGTAAAAATTCACCCACACCATCACGATGTCTGAAAATCCACAACAACTCGATTCTTACGGTATTTCCTACCTCGCACGACAAATATATGGAATCAGCTGCCACCTACGGTGTTTCCGAACCGATACGACTTAGGGACCTTCAAGAAAAGAGCATACTCATATCTGAACGGCCAGAAATGCACCTGCTAATCATCAGGTGTACCGACTGTCCGTTTGCCCTTCTTCTATAAAAAATGTATATTTTATTTTAGGAAAGTGATACAGAAAAAATGGAGGAGGAGATAAAAAAGTTTGATGAAGAAAAGAAACTAAAGTACAAAAAGTTGGGTCGCCATTACATTGGCGATGCCATTAGAAACGCACACCACAAAGTGAAACTCACAGCCGCCACATATCATAAGAATACAAAGTTATTAGTCACAGGTAAGGACTTTATTTTCCATGCAGATAATGTTGGGTCCTATATTATGCTTAATATCATCCACAAAATAAAATTATTTTAATTAAATTTTAATGAAACTTAGTTAAAATAATGATAATAATACCTATGATAGCTAGGATAGATATTTTGGATATGAGAGTTGGCACTGTTGTCTTTAGCAGGACCTCTGCCCTTATATAATTTTATGAAACAACTAGCAGCGCCCCGCGGATTACTTATATACTTCACAATCAGTGGCAGTGCAGGGATAAATTATATCCTATGTGTTATTCTGATGTATACAGTATAAGATATATTATTGTAAAGTTTAATTAAAATCCATTCAGTAGTTTTTGTGTGATTGAATAAAAAACATCCATAGATACAAGCTTTCACATTTACAATATTAGTTATAATAATTATTACTATCCTAAGTAGGGTAACCTGCATGCCTGGTGAGATTAAAAGTCTTTAAAGGTGTGTGAAGTTTACCAACTCGCATTGGGCCAGCGCATCAGTGAATTATGGCCCAACACTTTCCTCGTCTGATTTCGAGGAGGAGGCCCGTGTCCAGCAGTGGGAGATATAAGGGTTGATATTATTATTATTGTTATATAGTAGGATAGTAAAAGCCAAGTGGTTGTAAGTTGTAAGCACCTGCTGATCCTCTGGTATAGCGGGTGTCAGTGGATGTCGCTTTTCACTTACCATCAGGTGAACCGACTGTACGTTTGCCCCCTCTTCTATAAAAAAAAAGTTAAACCAGAAATTCCCTCTAAGGATATTGTATTAACTAAGATGTTTTATACTATCTATCACTATCTCGATGTCCGGAAATCCACAACAACTCGATTTTTACGGCATTTCCTACCTCGCACGACTAATATATGGAATCAGCTGCCTCCTATGGTGTTTCCGAACCGATACGACTTAGGGACCTTCAAGAAAAGAGCATACTCATACCTGAAAGGCCGGCAACGCACCTGCTAATCCACTGGTGTAGCGGGTGTCTGTGGATGTCGCTCTTCACTTACCATCAGGTGAACCGACTATCCGTTTGCCCCCTCTTCTATAAAAAACAAAAAAAAAAACAATACTAATTGTTTCAGGTTTTTCAAATGGGATGTTCTTTCTCCACGAGATGCCTGATGTGAATCTTATACATACCTTAAGTATATCTGAGCACAGAATAAGCAGTATTGCGGTATCCGAACAAGGCGATTGGATTGCGTTTGGCTGTCCCAACATCGGGCAGTTGTTGGTTTGGGAATGGCAAAGTAAATAATAGTTTTTTATTTTTATATTAACTATCAATTACCCTAGTTAGCCTAGCCCTGTGCTGTGTTACGGGTTCTAGAAACGAAAATAAGTTTCTTAAATGACTTTAAATACATATTTATTATTTACATGTCTGCGACCCCGACGTCTATATTCATCATACAAATTATCTGCACGTGGCGGGATTCGAACCCGCGACCGCTGCGTAACGTGTTCAGTAACCTGACCACTCGACCAGCTGGCCGTTACTAGTAGTTTTTTTGATAATTAACCATTAATTTACATAGTACTTTGCGAAATACGATATTTCATTATATTTGTTAGCACTTATCCATTGTGTTTGAAAATAATGTAATTCGTAGAGTTTATATCTTGAGAATCCCTTAATGAATGGATTGTGATTGCATGTGAATGTATGCAAGGTGGCAAAAAAGTATTTTTGGGAGATTGAAAGGAGTAATTTGAGAATTGAATGCCCTGAAAATGATAGTCTGTAAAACTGACTAGATAGTATATGTACCGAATTTCTCGAAGACAGTCCATTAGACACAATATTATCAATATACCTTCTTCCAGGTGAGCAATATGTGATGAAGCAGCAAGGACACTCCTTGGACATGACCTGCCTGGCGTACTCTCCAGATGGTCTATACATAGTCACGGGGGGCTACGATGGCAAGGTTAAGGTCTGGAACACGACCTCAGGGTTCTGCTTTGTGACCTTCAGCGAGCACAAGTCATCCGTGTCCAGTGTAGTTTTTAGTGTCAACAAAAAGTTCTTTGTCTCAGCGTCGTTGGATGGAATGGTGCGATGCTATGATTTGACAAGGTGAGTGATATGTTTTATTAAAGCGAATTTATCATTAGGATACCTGTGGTACAGTCACAAATATAATATAAAATGCTTGTGAGACCAAATTTTATATTTTGAACAATTCTTATTTGTATGTAAAAAAGTGTTAGTAATGGTTTATAAATTCTATGTAATCACAAGTAAACGTTAAATGACGTCATTAGTACGGTGACCATCGAATAAACCGCAGCTTTCTTCTCTTGTGAAAAATAAACGAAACTATGACGACTCAACTTTACAAAAGTCATAATAGGTATTTTATATAAACGAAAGATGGAATATTCAAGAAAGAAATATGTATAGTATACGCCCCCGCACAAAGGAGTCAAGAGCGGTGGAATATTGGCTTTACGAAAGCGGCATGCCGTTCGCCGTCTCGGCATTCGATTTTAGTGCCATAGTGCGCCAATAGATGTATCACTAACCTGACCAGACCTGTCCCGTTGTTCCGAAAGAAAGCTCCAGGATACAAAATCCCGTGCGTTTGCTTTAATGAATGAAAAAAGGCAATTTTTAGAATAAAAACAACAACATATCAGTTCCTTGATAATAAAAAAAGTCATCAAAAACCTAACATTAATGTCAATATTGAATCTAAAAACAAAAGTACACATGACGTCAGAAGTGAAACTTATTTGGCAAAGTAATTTTTAAATCTCTTTTATATTTATATTAATCTAAAGCTTTAAATTTCCGAGTCTTGCGATGTGACGTTCGCTCTATCTCACTCTCTCTCTTGATATTTCTCACTCGCTTGCTCCCTACTCTCACTCCATGGCTATGTGCTTCATGCTACGTTCGCCCTTTCTGACTCTCTCAATCGGTCTCAATCACTCTCTCCTTCTTCTTGGACAAAAACGTTGCACTTTTTCATCCGATTTTTTTTTACCCTTATGCGCGCAAAGAAGTTTCACTTCAAAAGTGTGTGCATTTTTTGTTGATAATCTTTTATAACGTACAATTCAATTAAATATATCTGTGGGACACAGAGTTTTGAGTTCAAAAATGAATGGTGACGTCACATATATACTCCAGGTACCGCAACTTCCGCACCCTGACGTCTCCCAGCCTGGTGCAGTTTAGCAGCGTGGCGGTGGACGCCAGCGGCGAGCTGTGCGCCGCGGGCGGACAGGACGTCTTCGACATCTTCGTATGGTCCATCAAGTTCGGGAAACTTCTGGAGGTATATTCAAAATTAGTAAATCAAATCAATACAAAATAATAGGTATTCGAATTGGTCTTTTAATCTAAATTAACATGATAAAGAAGAGTTTGTTTGTTTGTATGTCCTAATGTTTTGATATAGGCGGGGCTTATAACGGTTCAATGCGATTTTACAGCCCAACACAAAAAATAGTGTACTTTTTAACACTCACGATGAAGTTACTTATGGTCATCCTACTAATATTATAAATGTGAAAGTAAGTTTGTTTGTTACGCTTTCACGCGAAAACTACTTAAACTTTGTACACATATTCTTGGAGGTATTAGAAGTAACATGGGATACTTTTTATTAAAAAAAACTAAAATCTTATCCTGCGCAGACGAAGTCGCGGGCACCAGCTAGTAACAACATAAACAAAAGGTCACATCTTTACAAACTGCATTAGTACGTCCGCAAGTATATTGATCTAACAATAGCCCCCAAATACCCCCAGGTACTGAGCGGGCACACCGCACCCGTGTCCAGTGTGTGCTTCAGTCCAGTCCCGTCCAGCTCTCGCCTGGCCTCGGCGTCGTGGGACAAGACCGTGCGCCTGTGGGACTGCGTGGAGACCAGCTCCGAATGTGAGACCGTCCAGCTGTCCTCGGACGCGCTGCAAGTGGCCTTCCGACCTGATGGGGAAGAGGTGAGTCGCATCGTTAACGCAAGGAGTTCGGGTACCAGTTTACACTGAATATCCATTCCTGATCTCCTTTCCGAAACACAGCTTCACGGAAAGAGTTTCCTTACTAATCGACTCCTTTGCTTATGGATAAAAAAGTCCCAAATCAAATGGTTAGTTCATTAGCGACGTTGCCACTTATTATCAGATGGCAGATGGAGGTAGTGCCATGCTTACAAAGCAGCAGCTTTGCAGCCGAATTGGGCCGGCACGACCGGGGCGCTCAAATAACAATGGCGTCAAGTGACAACTATGCTATCACGGATCGTGCGGTTTGTGAGTTTCCGGTAGCACATTGGGGGGATAGGAAAAGGAGGGCAACGCATCTGCATAATCTCTGGTTGTGTTGTGTATGGGCGTCGATATGGGCGCTAAAAGGCTTCGACTGCTTGTTTGCCCCCTTATGCTATAAAAAAAAAACTACTTATACTTCATGGCATTCAGATAGCGGTGTCAACCCTGGACGGTAACATAACGTTCTTCAACTTGAGCTGCGACCAGACTGGCAGCATCGAGGGCCGGAACGACCTGAGCTCGGGCCGCGCCGACACCGACCTCATCACGCCAGAGAAGATGCTCAAAACTAAGTGAGTCCGAAGAGTTGGGATAAGGAATTCTTTAGCCCTAAATTAACCTCAATAAAATTATGGCCTATAAGCCAGGGACAGATTTCACAATTGTTCCCAAAGCTTTTGACTATATATTTTGACCTGCCACTCCTGAACTAGGAACAATCACATCCATGTAAGAGTCACACTGAAAAAGATGCTCAAAACAGATCGTCACTCCACCTTGTAGGCGTTCCCATCCTAGAACCCTCCCACGCTACATCTTTTGGTGTTTTTAAGTACTAACTCATGTCAAATGTAAAAGTATTTTTCAGTAAGCAACAATTTCCAGGGCGTTCACTAGCATCTGCTACCGCATCGAGCGTTTTATCGCGACCCTTACTAGATCGTCGGTACTCGGTCCACTTTATGAGCGAACACACTCCAGAACGTTCACGCCCCTTGGGGTACACACTAGGTCTTTTTGTGTTTTTAAATGAGAAACAATTTCCAGGGCGTTCACGAGCATCTGTTACTCTGCGGACGGGTCGTGCGTGCTGGGGGGCGGCAACTCCAAGCATGTGTGCCTGTACAGCGTGCGCGAGACCATACTCATCAAGAGGTTCGTCATCACGCAGAACCGCTCGCTGGACGCTGTTAATGTGGGTATCTGTCATTAGTCATTGAGTTATTAACTCATTAGTTCAACCCACCATGGTTCAGGCCTTGTCGTGGCGGTGGGGCTCAGTCAACTTAGAGTGAGCCGCTGCACCTTGGGCGAAGCGAATTGGGCCGAGGCGGCTCTTTGTACCCCTATTATAAGAAGAGGGGACAAAAGAGCAGGGGGCAAGGGGCGAGGATGGGAACCTCACCCAATTGTACTGTCCCGACGTTGGGAGGGGTTGTTCTGTGGTGCGGGACAACCTCTCTGTGGAGGTGGCGTCGGTCCCTTGCGGGACTGACTAGCCGTCGAGGTGCCCTGTTTGTTTACTAGATCCGGGGCACTTCACCAAAGGCGGCATTGGTGGCACTCGCCGGGTAAAAAAAACTCATTAGTTCAAGCAGTAACCAAGACTACGATTTAGGTTTTATGTGTAATCTGGCTACCAACTCAGATATTTAACTTTATAGTTTCCGCTCTGGTTATCATACGTATCAGATATACATTGTACAGTAATTTTATTTGCCAAATCGTTCAGACATACATCCTACTGTCACTAGCCTACCTGTGGTATGGTCAGTTCGTACTAAATTACATCGAACGTATTTTAAAATACCAGTTACCGTATAAAGATACAGTGGCGACACCAATGCAGGGTTTATATATTTATGGTCAGGCTTTACAAGATGTGAAAAAAAATCTTATATCAACATGCTATTGTCTTAAAAAAATTCCACCGGTCCGCAATAATTCATCCATAATATTCCAGGACTATATAAACCGGCGTTTCCTCACCGAGTTTGGGAACATGGCGCTGGTGGAGGAGCGGGGAGACCTGGAGGGGGGAGACGTGAGCGTGCGCCTGCCTGGGGTCAAGATGGGAGACATGGCGGACAGGAAAGTCAAACCGGAGGTATGGTGGTTTTTAATGTTAAATAGCTATGCGCACCAGTAAAACTGACTCGAATGCCGTGACGCCAACATGCTGCATTTTTGAAGTGATTTTTTTTTTTTTTTTTAATGTTAGATAGGCATACCTGGCAGTGGTGGTATGTGGTCGACGTCGCCCATGAAAATAAACTAGTTTACTTGGAACTAGCCCAGGAAACTCTTCCTTAGACATGAAAAGTCAGTCTCTGCCAGTAATTACACTGCCTACCCTTCTCTCCGAATCACAGCAAAGCTTTCACAATGGTGGTACCCATGCTGCCACCTATTCTACGTCCGAGTACATAAGTACTACCATTCTGCCTGTTTCTTCCGTCAAACAGCTTTGCTGTTTGGGAAAGAAGGGCCAGGAGAGAGACTTACCATCATATGTCTTAGGAGTAGTCTGTTCATGACGCTGGCTGCTCACCATCGAGAGGCTTGTCTACGTCTGCTCGGTCAGGAATGCTGCTAACATAAAAACATTTAATTTAAAATGTTAGCTTTCCTTTTCTTTTTATCTTTGGACGCTTTTACACTATGTCAATCTGGTCCCGTGAGTTGTCGAAGAACTGGTTTTACGGGTACCAGACAACAGAAGTATATTTAATACTGTTATACTATACACATATTTAATACATGACACAGGAACACAGAAAACTTTTTTTTTGTTCCCGGGCGGGATTCCAACCCGTAGAGGTCGTCAAACTTAGTTCTGTTTCCTTCCAGGTCCGCGTCCATTGCGTGCGGTTCTCTCCGACGGGGGAGAGTTTCGCTGTGGCCGCGACCGAGGGTCTGCTACTGTACAGCCAGGGCGCCGGCGTGGACGGCTCCTTCAGGTGGGGAACTTTGATGTGGAATGTTCTGTCGGGAAGCTTATTGCTGATATCTATACTGATTTAATAAAGCTGTGGAGTTTGATTTTAATCCCCCATGTAAAAAGCGGAGGCTTATAATTAAAAAAAAAAAAAGTATATGTCTGCTGACATCGTAGCACTTAAACGGGTGAATTTTGATGCGTTTTTTATTATTAGGAAGTTGGTTACATAACGGAGGTTCTTAGATACTTTATCAAAATTGATTCAGCCTTTAATCCATTTACAAAAATTTACCATGTTTTATTTGGCGGAGTTAGATATTTCAGCATTGTCAACGAACGCCTTGTTTACGAGACTGTTTCACGGGTAACGGAGGGGTGGATGATCAATTTCTGACTGATAAGGCTGTCGGTATAAGACTCATTTGTATCAATGCTCATGATGCAGGCCCTACCGCTTGGAGACCAGCTCGACACCCCTGGGTGTGCGACAGCTGCTGGCGGAGCGCTCGTGGGGGCCCGCCCTGGTCGGGGCGCTGCAGCTCAACGAACATGAGCTGGTACGAGCCTGCGTGGAGGCGGTGCCTCCTGATGATGGTGAGTGGATTAGTTAGGTTGCTGGTAGCGACGTACCACGACGACCAAGGGACCTTCAGGGACAAGTACAGGGAAGTTATTTGGCGGTGACGGTGCAGGTCTGTGGATACGGTATCACCAGAGTACCCGTTTGTGATTCAGTTTGCAGCAGATTGATAGACACTATATATTTTATTTTTTTATACAAGGTTGATAAAAGCGAGAGGCATTAAATTAAACGTATACTGTGTACCATTTTCAGGCTACACACCAAAACTTAGACCAATAGAATCAATAGTTTAGTCACAGGATATTTTTAAAGTTTTAAAGCCGCTCCGGTTTGTTCGACCCGGTGAGACGCTACGTGCTGTGCAACGTTGCCTTTTAGATTGGAAAGACATTTTACAAAGGTTTACAAAGAGTTTTAACGTTTTACTTTGACTATTCACGTATTTAAGTTCTTTGAAAAACTTTTTTTTTATTGCTCTCAAACTATTTTTTTATAGATTCGGATTAACCGTAAGCATGTGTAGTATACGTGGTTTAATTTAATGCCTCTCGCTTTTATCAACCTTGTATAAGAAGGGGCAAACGGACAGTCGGTTCACCTGATGATAAGTGAATAGCGACATCCACAGACACCCGCTATACTAGAGGATCAGCAGGTGCGTTGTCGGCCTTTCAGAAATGTGTATGCTCTTTTCTTGAAGGTCCCTAAGTCGTATCGGTTCGGAAACACCATAGGTGGCAGCTGATTTCATATACAGGCTCATTTTTTGAAGAACGGACATATTCAAGTAGCGTATAGAGCTAAAGATCCTCATTCCAAAAATATATCACAAGTGGGGTCTTATTTTTTTTCAAAATTATCCTTCACACTTGAATTAAAGTAAACAAAGTATTATGAAATAGGTAAGATACGATGCATCTAATACGCCGAACCACAAAATAAAGTGGCCGAACGTTCTACCGCGAGCCATACCTAAGGCCCCGTTCGCACGAGCGTTTTAAAAGTGTCGCGGTAAAACCCGACTTTGGAGTTTGGTATGCTCAATTCGATTTAACGCCAAACACTTAAGGTCAAAAATCCAACAGCACTTGACAAAAATGCGCCTCACTTTAAAAACGCTTTCGTGTGAACAGATACAGGGTTATCCATTTGTCCCATTCAAACTCTTTTTTAACGGTCGGTCAAAAAACGCTCGTGCGCACGGGGCCTAAGAAACACGGCGCGCGATGGCCGGTGACCGGTGTCGACTGTCGGCTTTTCACAAAGAAAGGGCAGTGCGATACGCGTCATTGTCCGGAGCGTATGTTTTGTTTGTGTCAACCGCGTGTCGCGTATAATACGTAATTACTAATTACGTATTAATTAATCATGTCGAATAAATTATCAAATGGAGAATATTGGGAGATGGTAAGAGCTTATGCTTTATCTGGTGACAGTGTACGTGGTGCGATAGACTTGTACCGCGAAAGGTTTCCGAATCGTCGCGTACCTTGTGTCATATGTGGTGAATGATATGTTGGATGACGTGCCTCTCATCTATCACCGTAACCTCTACTACCAGAACGACGGTGCTCCCACGCATTACCAGGTTCGTGTTCGTGAGTATCTCAATTGTCAGTTTGGCGAGAGGTGGATAGGTCGTGGAGGCCCCGTGTCTTGGCCGGCTCGTTCGCCTGATTTAACACCCTTAGACTTTTATCTGTGGGGCGAGATCAAACGCCTAGTCTATGTGACAGAGTACGCAGATAGGGAAAAATTAAAAACACGGATAACAACAGCGTTTGAGACTGAAAAGTTATCCATTTGTACTAAACCGTGTCAAAGACAATATGCGCAAACGTACCGAACTATGTGTTGACCGGGGAGGTACTAATTTACTTAGATTAATTTAGTAGTTATGTAGGTTGTGTAAATATCTTATTTTCAATTGTTGTAAATAGTATGATTCCATTTTTTAAATGCGCCAGAAGTACATAGGTGCTACAGTTTCTTTTATCTAACGTCATGTGAATACATTAACCCCTTGGCTTTCGTTAAGCACGCGCGCACCCAGACACAATGAAAAATCAAATGTGTTTCAAATTCGTAATACAAAGGATTAACGATAAAGATAAATCAATTTAATTAAATTAACTTGTATCATTACTTTAGTAGGTACCTAGGTAGTTTTGCCTGTCCTAAGCCAGGATCAAAGTATGAAGGAAAAATGAGATCATATTTACTTTACATTGCATACATTATTTATTTACCACTTATCATAGTTCATTCGATTATTTTATACCTACCACTACCACCACACCGTCTGTCTAAATTTTGCGCGTAAAATGCACGTGATAATACAATAGGGTGACCATATTCTGAGGCCAACAATGCATTATTTACATTTGTCTATATTTTGTTATTTATATGGTTTTTTTTGGTGAATATAATTTTCTTTGATTGGTGAAACCAAGTTCTATCACGTCCATGATTATGTCCGTTCTTCAAAAAATCAGGCTGTATATTTCCGGACATCAAGATGGTGTGGGTGAAATTTGGAATTCTTACGCGATGTCCGGATGTCCGAATAATTCCTCAGATATATTGTATTACATACCCGTAGGTCTCTCCCCCCCCCCCCCATGGGCCACCGAAAACTCACAAACCGCACGAAACGCGAGTTTTTTTGGTAATTGATTTTTCGAAAATTGGTGAATATAGAAGAATAACTCGTCCACTATTTACTACATAATAATTATAAAAATTGAAAAAAATACGACTTACAAGATACCTATATCATCTTTAGTTTACTATCGGAATCTCAGAGTATACATACTATTATAAGTATAGAGCGCGCGTCACTAAGTATGAACTGTAAGCACAGGTATGAACATAGACAAATCCATTGTCTTGAAAACTTTCAATCAGTGTCAAAACAACACGCGCTTTTCATCATATTTGTTTTTATGTTAAAATGGTGAAATATGAAGTGCCAATTTGTAAGAATGATTCCTGGAATCAAAATAATAGAAAGCAATAACATTACTGTCTTTGCGTTTATTGATTAGTGCTTATGTTTATCAGTGGATGGATAGAGGCTGATGGTGATGATGATGATGATGAATGTCATAATTTATAGTATAGATATTTTTGGGTGTTATTGAAATGGTTAGCATAGTATTCGTATTTTTGTGAGCAGAAAAATATAATCTGTGAGCAGAAATAGCTAATTGATCAGCAACTCATGGCCTGCAAACATTACAAAATCAATCAGCCATTTATGTCATTCTGGACGGCTGTGATTATTTTTGTAAAGCATAATATTAATTATATAAGCTGCAGTGAGCTGCTCCTGTTTAATAAAATTATGGTAAACACTCAGAGGGTAAGCAAAAAAAATCATTTTGTGCTGCGTATAAAAGTAGCAAAAATAGGTACCTACTTTACTTGTCATGCGCAAAATGGGCGCATTCCTTACAAAGATAATTTAAATTACATATTTACTCTCTGAGTGGATGTGTTTGTTTATGTATGTATTAATTATAGAAGTGTAAATTAATAAAAGATTTATTTTATTTTTGTAAATATAATGCTCTGCAGAAGGTTACACTTGGGGATACCAAATTTACAGTGGTCAAAGTGTGCAAGTTTTTGGATCGGATACCTCTGGAAGTATAGTAGTAACATTGGCAGAAGGTACCTTGATGAAGGTCGCTGCATGATAACTGACAATTACTACACGAGCGTCCCCTTGGCAGAGTTTTTGCTTTCCCGCAATACAGACCTATGTGGCACAGTCAATAAAAAAAGGAGAGGTTTACCAAAAAATGTGATGGATATTGTTTTCTAATGTTTGCGCGAATTTCACTCATTATAATGAGTGAAAAATCTTAATAAACCGCGATAAAATCCGTAAAAAATTGTTTCATTATAAAGATGTGATGGATGCTAAACTGGCGACCGGTGAGATCGTAGTGAAACAAAAGAATGAAAACGTGACAGTACTACAATGGAGGGACAAAAGAGATGTATGTGCATTGTCGACTTGTCACGGTAAAGAAATGTCTCTTTCATCTGGACGTGTTCCGAAACTCAAGCCCGATATGATCCTCAGTTACAACAAAAGAAAAAAGGTATAGATGTGGCTGATCAAATGGCAAGCTATAACTCTCCTGTCAGGAAAACCATAATACGGTATAAAAAGGTTGCAACAGACTTACTGTCCATAGCTGTGGTAAACTCTACGATTATATATAACGAGATGCATCCTGGAAGGAGAGAAAAACTGAGCATTCTAGCAGCACATGAAGCCATTGTGAAAAAACTTACAGCCCGAGGTTTTACAAAGTGAAATAAGCACTTCCAGCATGGGACGAACTCCGCAATTATATGCGGGCTCATCAAGGTCATTTGGATTAGCAGGACTATCTGGATTACCGAGACCATCATCAGGAAGACTGTCTTCTTCAAGTTCAAGTACGTCGCTGAGAAAAGCACATTTTTTGGAGTCTTTGGGCAAGAAAGAATCTCGTTTCATCCGAAGACGATACGTGGGGTGTTATCAAAACCTTCTCGATGAAGGTCG
Source organism: Helleia helle (assembly GCA_963853865.1). Lineage (NCBI taxonomy): Eukaryota > Metazoa > Arthropoda > Insecta > Lepidoptera > Lycaenidae > Helleia > Helleia helle. The sequence continues at coordinate 2,322,422 of OY971423.1, forward strand.
ACTCGCTCCATATGCACGCGCTAAAGCTAAAAGGGTATCAACGCGATGTACAATTTGTAATAAAACTTACTGTATTGATTGTTTTTCTAAAGTTCACCAATAAATCTGTTTATTTTCTACTAAGTTGTTTTATTTCGTGTTGATATAACACTTTCCAAAAAATATGACATGTTTTTGACTTTTTTTATTTATTAGATCCTTGGCCACAAGTCCAATAAGAAAACACTGACTATTTTGACAAGTCCGTGGTTCTAGAGATCATAGAGTAAAACAGGGCTCGTGTACCTTATAGAGTACACGAACTCGCCAGAACCGCTTCCCGTGTACCACATACGATATACCGGACTGTTAACGTGTTAAAACACGTTACCACTGCAATTTTACTGCTAATAATCGCCGATTACATTACGTTGCCGATTTTTTAACAAAAACGCATTCCAATTAGTTATTTTGCTCACCATGTTTTAAATATACATACCAATCAAATACACTGCTTATAGACATGTTTTCTCTGCTGATCAATCATGAAATCTTGCTGATCAAGTAGTTATTTTGCGGACTGAATGTTTATTATGCCAACTCATGTTATTGTAAGCTGCCTATTTATGATTTAATTTTTGACCATTATCAAAATTATTTGCGGAACCAGGATAGCTGCCTGATTTTTTTATTGCAAACTATTTAAATGCTGTTTTTTGTGGCTAACCAAATTTTATTATTGCTGAACATTTAATTACTTCTCGATATTCATTTAATGCATCACGTATGGAAGGTCACTCTCGCAGCGCTTTACTTTAGATAAATATCTATATAACGCATCTGCTTACGATCGGCACAATGAAGCGGCGTGACAGTAGCACTCTATATATTATGTATACTCAAAGATCGCAATATAATTACATCAAATTCAGCCCTAAAAATGGTAAAACCAGTCAACTTAATTTCGTAATGTCAATTCTATGCAAAGAGTTAATTTGTGTTTTTACAGTGCTCCTGACGGTCACCGGTCTAGAAGAAGACTACGCTCATCGCCTTCTCGCGTCGATCGCCCGTCTTCTAGAAGATAGCCGGCACTTGGAGCATCTCTTGCTCTGGGTGAAACATCTCGTCACCGCCCAGAAGAAGGTCCCGCCCAGCGTGTTGCTGGCCTTGGAGAAAGTTTTGACTGTCAAGTACTCGCAGATTAGTAAGATGTAAGTATTTGAAGTATACGGTACGGTTCAATACCACTTTTTATGGTAGTTGAGCCATGAGTTCGTCAACTAATTTTGGTTGATGGGAGGGAGGAGGGAGGAGGAGAAGATGATTTTATTAAATGCATATGGATGGATGGATACATGGCACATATGCCAAAATAACATTTTTTACAATTTTTGTCTGTCTGTCTGTTTGTTCTGGCTAATCTCTCCAACGCTTGGGTTGATTTTGATGGGACTTTCACTGGCAGATAGCTGATTCTGTAAGGAATAACTTAGGCTATAAAAATAATCGCGGGTGTCTATGGATGTCGTTAATCACTTACCACCAGGTGTTTGACAGCCCGTTTGCCCCCTCTTCTATAAAAAACATCTTTCCTAGGCGTTCTTAATCACTAATCATTGCGTGGTTAATTAATAAAACAAGCGACAGTTCTTAACACACTAGTTTGTTTTTATTTTTGTCAAGAGATTTAAAGTCCGCTGAGTAAAATATTGTTTATAGTGACGATGCTGTACTATATACCCGTCCCGTGAGTAGTCCGGTGAAATATCTATGTTGATATTAGAATTCATCCTACTAATATTATACACGTCAAAGTTTGTATGTATGGATGTTTGTTATTCCTTCACGCAAAAACTACTGAGTGGATTTTAATGTAGCTTTACAATAGTGTAGCTTATACATCAGAATAACATATAGGCTATAATTTATACCCGTAATCCCACGGGAATGGAAAGTACGCAGGTGAGACCGCGTGGCGCTGCTAGTGATTTAAAAAAATCTAAACTTTTATGATTTTTGATTGATAACATGCCATTTGCCTTCACGGTAATCATCGATTTTAATGTTAAAGAGCCAATTGACGTGATGTGGAACGTCGTATTTGGAGTGTTTTATTAAAAATCTGTGTATTTCTTGTGGGTTAGGATTATGTAAGCCGTATCACATGCCCCTTTATCATAACTGATAAGGTCAAGTGTGAGATAAGCCTACAGATAATACAAGATTTGATAAGTATTAGAAAATTTGTGGGTATACTCAACCAAGTAAAAACCATATACTAAACATGATTATTGAAGCTGTTTTTTTTAAGTGAAAACTTCTTTAGCATTGTTAGAAATAGAAATAGAAATGCTTTATTCAGTGCTAAAAAGAAAAATTACAGATTACACAAACATAACATAAAAAGTTTTTACAATAACATCGAAACAAATATAAAATAAAATAAAAACAAATAAAAGCAAGTACCTACCAAAAACTAAATAATAGAAAACATATTTTTAAAATAAAAACACATGACAATGTACAATTTGTATAATTATAAAAACTTGCACTGAATTGGAGTATCACTCGGCTTTAGTTGGGAAAACTCATAATAATATTCTCCAACACCGATATTCTGTGACATCCAGACGGCGATGGGGATGGAAACGAAAACAGTGACGGACTTTTTTTTGTGTATAAAAAATATATGTGTTGTATTTGAATGCCGATGAAACGAAAAAGCGACAGGAAAAAGAGACATACACATAAATTCATAAGATCTAACGTGGGAGAAAGTGAGATAGGAAGCATTGTACAGTGTTTTTTATGATCGTTATTTATGAAGGTTTCACGTCTACCACGTGGGAATTGCACACATATTTTTTTAAATCATCGGTTTTGTACCTAATTAGTAAAATGCTATTAATATGAATAAAGTTTGGGTGTTTGATAATTATTCATGCAAACATCTTGATTCAAGGCATTTATAGATTTATTTAACTGTTTTTCATACTCTACATTCATATTATATTCACATTACACATTATATTCATACGCTCTTATACCTTTGGATGGTTTTTGTTCGCTTTTATTGTAATTATTATCCCTATTAAAACTAATTTCTGCCGCGATTATTTTTACATCTCCGATGTCGCATCGCATAAAATAGCAACTGGTCACGGGAAAACGAGAAAAAATTCGTAAAATAGTAGGTTTTAAATATAACGAATGTAATTTTCGTATAAGGTAACTATTGAAAAATTTATAAAGAATCTTAGATTGATTTCTCTTAATGTGAAACATCTATTGGCCTGGGCAATAAAATCGACTAGAATGCCGTGACAGCAAACGGCTTGACGCTGTCACGGCACGAGTTGTATTTTTATTAACTATTAGCTGGTGCCCGCGACTTCGTCTGCGCAGGATAAGATTTTCGACAATTCACACAATATCTTTATAAATTATAGCCTATGTGTGATGCTTATGTATAACATATAATATTGTAAAGTTTCATTAAAATCAATTCAGTAGTTTTTGTGTGTAAGAGTAACAAACATATATCCATACAAACTTTGGCGTTCATAACATTCATCATCATCATCAGCCTCTATCCGTCGCCACTCCAACACGGACCGGCCACTGCATGGAGATCGTCTTCTCACCTGGTTAATGGCCGACCAACACTTCGTCTACCTAAACGCGGCCTGTCTTGAACCTTATTGGCCCATCGGCCATTTGTTCTCGATCATAACATTAATAGGATAAATTCTATGTACTTCTTTGTATTTCCAGATGTGATTTCAACAAGTATACAATAAAGTGTATCAAGACGGTGGCCGAGCTGAACCCCAAACAGGACGTGGATATGGACAGCGACGGGTCCAGCGGGAGGGGCACGTTCGCTGACTCAGATTCTGATTAAATAAATAAATGAATACATGTTTTTTTTTTTTTCTTAACTAGATCTACACTATCTACGGAGACAACACGGGAAAACATAGAGTCGTCTGTGATTGGTCCACTGTCTTTTTTTGTCTTTGTCATTTGTATGGTATTATGTAACAGATAGAGATATTAACTTATCTATATATATCTATGTATAGTTTCTACATATAATAAAAACCGTAATGGAAAAACTGATATTTTCAGGGTTCCGTACCCAAAGGGAAACCGGAAACCTATTACTGAGACTTCGCTGTTAGTCTGTCTGTCCGTCCGTCTGACACCAGGCTGTATCTCATGAACCGTGATAGTTAGACAGTTAAAATTTCACAGATGACCCATACAACAATTTTTTGCCTTTTTTTGTTCGATATTAATAACTACAACACGTAAGCGCTTGAAATATTTACAGAATATTTAGTTAGATATTATCATTAATAATAAGTAATTAAAATAAAATAAATATTTGCGGGTGGGTCTCATACAACAAACGTGTTTTTTTTGTTAAAGTGTCTAATGTTGTACATATGATGGTACGGAACCCTTCGTACTTGAGTCTGACTCGCACTTGGCCGGTTTTTATTAAAGGTTACTGCAGGTTGAGTATAGCTCTAGAGTGAACGTTGACTATTATCTACACTATAGATCCATCTAGTGACCGAAAAAATATTTCTATAAATATTACGCTACAGAGTACAGGTACCTACCTACATGCGAAATATTCAAATACCTTGTCACTTAATTTTTACACTGACTGTACTTATCTTAATATTTTATATCAGATAAAATATAACAGGGCTGCGTGAATCTCATATGTAAATTCTCTTGACGGTTTACAAATCTGCAATCGATCTAAGTACACCACACATCTTATTGGGAGGCCACTGGACCAAAGCCACATACTTCAATAATACATACTATATACGAGGGCGGCACTGAAAATTTCGGGAATCAAGGAAGTGACACAGCTATTTAAAAATGTAATTATTGTTTTTCCAAGTATTCTCCGCGAAATTTGACACATTTTTCCATACGATGGAACCAATCATTGAAGCAACCATTCCATTCGGAAGTTGGGGTCTCCAAAATGGCCGTTTTGTAGGCGTCCACAGCTTTAGGCGATGAAAATCTCTGACCACGCAATTTATTCTTTATTTTAGAGAAAGTATAGACATCATTAGGGCTTAGGTCGGGGCTGTACGGCGGATGGTCCAATAATTCTACGTATTCTTGCTCTAAAAACTCTTTTGTTCTGTGCGCGTTGTGATAACTCGCATTGTCGTGATGGAGGATGATGCGAGTTCAGAAACGACCTGTGGCAAACAAATGCTAGCATACCATCCTGCATTAACCGTTCTTTGTAACTCAAGAGGAATAGTCGCAACATGGCCGGTTTTGGAGACAAACGTGGCCACCATTTTTTTAGCAACACTCCGTGAACGAACAATTTTTGTTGGCTTTAACTCATTTTCGAACACCCAAACTCGTGACTGGTTTTTTGTTTCGGGTTCGTACGCGTATATCCAGGATTCGTCACCTGATACGATGTTGTATACAGCATTTGAGGATCCTGCGTGGAATCTTTCGAGAGTTCTGACGCACCAAGTAACGCGAGCCGCTTTTTGCTCTTCACAGAGCAAATGCGGTATCCATCGGGAAAACAACTTTTTTATACCTAATTGTTCATGCAAGATTATTTGTATTTGACTCATGCCAATGTCTAAAGTTGCCTGAATTTCGCGGTATGTCACATGTCGATCTTCCTCAATCAGCTTACGCACAGCGTCAACGTTTTCTTGGGTGACTGCAGTTTTTGGACGACCTTGACGGGGATCATCACTGAGCTTGACACGTCCACGTTGAAATTTAGCAAACCAGCGATAAATTGTGGTTTTGGATAGGGCTTCATCACCAAATGCACAAATCATCCGGTCAACACACTGTTTTTGTGTTAAACCACTTCGAAAGTCATAATAAATCATAGCTCTAGAATTTTCTCGAGTCAATTCCATTTTCTCAACGACTAAACAAGTTTGACAAGAACTTGTGACGACCGAGAATCTTTATTTAAATAAATAAATGGTATTCGATTTTTAAAACCAAGGAGTTTTCAATTAAAAAAATTTTAATATGACAGGAACAGTGGAAATATTCCATTCCTGATATTTTTAGTGCAGCCTATGTATTTCACTGTGCTATAGGCCTTTATTTTTTCTTTTACTTCGGGAAATATTATAAAGAAAGACATACAGAGATATACATTTTTGGCATATTTAACCGTATGAAGCAAGCCCAACAAAAGCTGTAAATCTTGGAGGAGTTCCCTCGACTGTCTATGGTCTCCATCATCAGACCTGTAATGGCATGTATCACCCATATGGGTACTCATTAGTTCAACTCAACTCAACAAGAACTCAAAGTTCTCATTAGTATACATTAATTAAGTCCAAACACGAGGTAACTACTGTAAACTATTTAGGAGTTCTCTTAACAGTCCTTTGGCTTCATCATCAGACCCCAATCGCAGTCGCAACCCATCTAGTTATAAAGTTCTCATCAAATTAATCAAGAACAAAAAAAAGGTTACTGAAGTAAATCGTCGAGGAGTTCTCTCGACTGTCTTTCAGCTCCAGCATCAGATCATCTCTAGACCTTCATTAAATTGTAGTGCATTAAAATTGTTAATTAAAAACATATTAAGCGCACTAGTTGTTGCTACGATTTTCAAAAGTTCCCCTCGATTTCTCTGGGATGCCATCATCAGACCCTGGTTTCCTATCATGGGACCATTTGGCAAGTATACCCTTTCAAACAAAATAAGAATTTCGAAAATCAGTCCATAATTGACGGAGAAATCGGTGTACATACATAAAAAAAAATAGCGATCGAATTGATAACCTCCTCCTTTTTGTTGAAGTCGGTTAAAAAATCCTTAACATTTATCAGTCCAGGACTGCTTGATACTTATAAGTCAACTTTTATGTAAGTATAAAAACTTCAAGTCAGGTCACGTTTTGCCGCGATGAACGATTTATGTACTAAACCAATTTTGATTGAACTCATGTGTACCTAATCCAACTTGGGAGAGATGGATATTTTGGCAACGGCGTTGTTTCGTAGGTCGACATAATATTTTAGTCATTTTTTTTCATCACTAGTGGGCCTAGCGAAGATAAAAAATCTTCTGCCCAGCCTTTTCTCAACAATGTTGGGGTCGGCTTCCAGTCTCACCGGATGCAGATGGATACCCGTATTTTGAATAGAGCGACTGCTCATCTGACCTCCACAACCTAGTAACTGTGTTATACCCCCGTGGTCAGACTGGTTATCAAACTTTCGGGCTTCTGACGACCTGTAACGACTAACGACTGTCAAAATCCACGAATGACAGCCGGGACCAACGGCTTAACGTACTTTCCGAGGCACAGAGGAGTCTCGATATGGAAAGACGGTCACCCATCCACGGACCGACCCCGGTAAGCGTAGCTTAACCTAATGGATCGATCCGAGTGGCTTTTATTACTTAGCCACGAGTTCCTCTAAAATATTTATCTCGCACAGTTCCGCAGTAAACAATATTGACTGTAGATAATAGATGTAAAAGACTAGATACCTACCATTTATCAAATTTTGTTATTGATATAGGGTACCCAAAATAAAATGATTGATTGATTTGTGAACGTAAATCTGAATGTGTTTATCCTTCCATTAATTCCTGTCTATGTCGAAGGTCTTGCAAAAATATTTCTTTCATTTGACCAAAAATAATATGTTATTACACCCGCGTATTTCCCATTCCCGTGGGAGTACGGAGATAAATTATAGCCTATATGTTAATTCTGATGTACAAGCTGTGTTATTATGAAGTTTCATTAAAATCCATTCAGTAGTTTTTGCGTGAAAGAGTGACAAATATATATTCACACAAACCTTCGTGCTTATAATATTATTAGAATACCTAGTAGGATTCTTTGTTACGTCAAATATCTCAGTGTCTTTGGAATGATGGGAAAAATATCGGTTATGGCCAACCTTGGCGTTCATCGAAAAAATTCCCATGTCTTTCAGTGGACGGAAAAACACTGGAAATGATTATACATAAGATCCATCAAATGGGTCAGTTTTGTTGGTTATGTTTTTCAAGTATTTTTTGGCTCGCTGTACAGCCGGGAAGGCTTGATGGATAGGAAGTGTCATTCGACACAATGACATCAATATAAAATCAATTGCTTTTGTAAACTATTTGATGAATTTGAAACTAGCCGGGACTAATAATCTAAGGCTGTGTCTGGGAATTATAAAACCAAAACTATTCCTAATTCCCTTTATTGACATTAAAGCTAGTGTTGCCAGGTCTCATGACGAAGCTGACGCTGTTGTGGTTCCTCGGCCAGCCGTGCAGCGCACCCGACTTGAGGACGCACGAGGCGCTGATGATGCAGAGCAGAATGGTCGCGCCGAGGATGACCCAGCGGAGGGCGTTGGCGTAGCTGATGAGAGATTGGGCGTGCTTCACCTCGTCTATCAGGTCTTGAGATAGTTCTGCTCCCTGAAAGTGCAATAAAAGTATGATTCGATTTATTTTTGATTGTACCGTGTACGGCGGGATACGGAACTGATAATAGTTATTATATTATGATTAGTTATTACCAGGGCAATATATCAAACAGGGCAAGGTAAATAAAACCGTTTCAAAAGGGATTGTAGCCGCATCTCAACAGATATGTAAAAAATGACACAATTACTTTAGGGGGGTTTTTTGTGCTTATTCGTTGTCAACCTGTGATGTGATAATTTAATAGATTTTGAGCTTTGGGAAATAAAAAAGAAAAATAAGCGTATAAATTAGACAATAGTTAATCTCCACCGTGGTTCAGGCCTTGACGTGGCGGTGGGGCTCAGTAGCCTAGGGTGAGCCCAGCACCTTGGGCGAAGCTAATTGAGCCGCGGGGACTCTTTGTACCCCACTTATAAGAAGAGGGGACAAAAGAGCAGGGGGCAAGGGGCGAGGACGGGAACCTCACCAGATTGTAGGTACTGTCCCGACGTTGGGAGGGGTTGTTCCGTGGTGCGGGGCAACCCTTCTGTGGAGGTGGTGTCGGTCCCTTGGGAGACTGACAAGCCGTCAAGGTGCCCTGTTTGTTTATTAGATCCGGAGCACTTCACCAAAGGCGGTATTAGTGGCACTCGCTGGGTTTTAGTCGGTAGAGCTGCGTCCACATATCAGCTTTCGGGCGCAGCGAGTCCCACATACCCGCTTGGGGAGACCTATACTCTCTCACGGGATGCGTCAGAGCATTTCCCGGCGTAAAAGAAAAAAAAAAGACTATAGTTAATGATTATTACTCATTAGACATTTTATTATGAGCTGTGGATTAGGTACTTATTATTAGTAGTAGCTTGCCCTAGCTGGTCCATGTATGGGCATTGGGCAGGCGTCAATAATACGGTCCATACTCTCCAAAGGATCCGTATCTTTGATACGGTAGCGTCTCAGCTATATTAATGCCAATCTCCCCCCGAAATAGTATTCCATTGAGAACTTACCTCCTCAACCCACAAGAGCGGGAACACGCCTGTCCTCACTTTGTCCAGCTGAGGAACATTATCAATTTGTCGCAGTTCTATGTTGAATTGCAGTCGCTGGACACCTTTCACCACTACTCCAGTGTTCTGAAAGTAAAGTGATTCAGATAGGATTAGGATTTTCAGATTTTTTATTCACTTATCTTGTGAGAGACAGATATACGAAATATGAAGTGATCATATAAGGGAATCCCGTGTAAATGACAAAACCGAACTATAAAAAGAGAAAAAGCGTATGCGGTAGTGTAAGATTCCTTTAATTTTTATGATTTTTTAAAGAAGAGTGGGCAAACGGTCGTTTCACCTGGTGCAGGTGTATTACGGGCCTTTAAAGTACGAGTATGCTCTTTTCTTGAACCCGGGCCACTTTATCCTGGGGGCCTCTAGTTTTTTTGCCCTTCATGCCATACTATAGTAGTTAACTAGTAATAAAATCTTAAAGAAACATACGGATTCAATATATACGAAGCTGTTATGCTGCTCCCTCTCCGGTTTGATGCCACTCTCGAAGTATTCCAGAAGCTCCTCTGAAGCGAGGTAGAAGTGGGGCAGGGACACGATGGCGGGAGCCCCCTTGCATGGCTCTATGTTCAGAAGACCCATGAGTAGGCAGCCATCATGGTTGGCGCTCCAGTTTCTGAAATTTATATTAAATAGTAAAAAAAATAGGATTTATTGGGACAAACGGACAGTCTGATACCTGCTGATAATGGACATCCACAGACACCAGGTACACCAGTGGATTAGAATAGAATAGAATATAATAGAAACAACTTTATTCAGATAAACATACATGGCACCGCAGTACAGATGAGTATCAAGCACAAAATATTAAAAAGTAATTAAAAAAAAATGTAAACATTTGGTACAAAAATATAATAAAAATAAGAAACATACAAATCACATACAAAACAAACTTAAAAAATAGTAATAACAGTGTTAACATCTGCAAAGCAGTGCAATGTGGAGCACTGAAGGGATGTAACTCGCCATATGTTGGATGACACCAACACCGATTTTCAGTCACATCCGGATTGAGAAGGACAGACGGATGGATTAGCAGGTGCGTTGTCGGCCATATACCCGGTAGTCGTGCGAGGCATGCCATTTAAAATATAAATGGGGTAAATATTAACACAACAAATAGTCCTTCTCTTTGACTTATGCGCGGAGGGGATTAGAACATAGTTGGTGAATTGTCCATAATACGTTCCACAGTTAGGATATATTTCTTGAATTATAGCGAGGTTTTGTGGTATGTTATAATTCAAGGACTTTTAATTTGGACATGCAATTCTTATGAGGTTCTTCTTTATCTGTTGTTGTAAAATTATTGTAAGAGGCGTGCCATACTGCTTTGCAGCCAAATTGGGTCGGCACGGCCGGGGAATGGAACTCTCGCTCACATAATACCGGCGTATAAGTGACAGCTATGCTGTTGCGTTTCGTGCGGTTTATGAGTTTCCGGTGGCCCATTGTGGGGGATAGGAAAAAGGAGGGCAACGCATCTGCATAATCTCTGATTGTGCGGATGTGTATGCGCGTCGATAGTCGCCAAAAGGCTTCGACTGTTCGTTTGCTCCTATAAATTTGGAAAACCCATTGTTAATGTGCAGGGCAGCTTCGAACCCAGACTTCTCATCTAGACCTATAACAACTAAATCACTCAGCGTAAAATGACTTAATATTAAAACTAGCCCAAAGCGTTGATCGATCTTTCTTGGGAATTAATTAATATTTCTAATTTAAATTAATACCCCCAATAATCTCTATATGCTCTACCCACTAAAACCCGGCGAGTGCCACCAGTGCCGCCTTTGGTGAGGTGCCCCGGATCTGTGAACCTAACAGGGCACCTCAACGGCTAGTCTGTCGTAATCGACGCCACCTCCACAGAGGGGTTGTCCCGCACCAAAGCACAACCCCTCCCAACGTCGGGACAGTACAATGGGGTGAGGTTCCTGTCCTCGCCTCTTGCCCCCTGCTCTTTTGTCCCCTCTTCTTATAAGAGGGGTACAAAGAGCCCCCTCGGCTCAATTAGCTTCGCCCAAGGTGCTGGGCTCACCCTATGCTACTGAGCCTCACCACCACGTCAAGGCCTGAACCATGGTGTGGGGAGAACCTGTGAGAAACACTAAATAACTATTAAGTTCCTTAATTTTATGAAAAAAGAATTATTAAAATCGGTTCACCCAGTCGAGAGTGTCGAGGTAACAAAAATAAAAAAAACGGTAGAATTGATAACCTCCTCCTTTTTGGAAGTCGGATAAAACTAGTGGAATACATTAAACTGGACGTTATTCTAGCTCGTAGAATCTGTGTAACGAGTACGTTATGGAAATAAATTTAAGAAAATTCTTCTATATTTAGACAGATAATAGATATAGGGCTGGACTTGGCGGGATTCAAGCCTTGCCAAAAATTGTTCATCCACGTTAGCCGGCTATCAAAAGTATGTCAACAGCCTCATAAGAACCGCTCACCGTTTGCAGAAGCACTTGTTGGCGGGGTTGGCACTCTTGGACGCGAGCGCGGATTCATCGATCTCGTAGTAGTACGAGCTGACGTTGAAGATGGTCCGCTTGCCAACTAGACTGGCGTACATCGACCTAGAAATAACAACATAATAGGGCATCGTATTATGGAAATTAAAATGCATATCGTCTGCATGGGTCCACCATCTTGCTTTTTTCATTTCTGTTTAGCATTTCTTCCGTGAAACAGCTTTGCCCTTTCCACCTAATGGTGAGTGGTAAAATCTCAAGGCAGGGCGAGCGAGAGAGTGTGGATGGTAGCGCTTACCTGTCTTGGCCTGTCATTTATATATTAATCGGCGGACCGAGAGACGAATACTCAGCATATTGTAATAGATGGTGCCATGCTGCGTTGCAGCTGAATTGGGCCGGCACGGCCGCGGCGGTACCTCTCGCTCACTCAACACCAGCGTCAATTGACCGCCGTGTCGCGTTTCGTAATCGCGATAGAGGAGGACAACGCATCTGCGTAATCTCACTGCGGATGTGTATGGGCGTCGATAGTCGCCAAAAGGCTCCGACTGCTCGTTTGATCTCCTGCTATAAATAATATATACTAATGTGAATCATCGTGTATCATCACCATCATCATCACCAATTTACGCGGTACCTATTGATAGAGTCTGGTGGAGGGTCATTAAATCAGATACCCTTCCTTACAGTCTTTGGCATCATATTTGAACTTACCTACACAGCTCTGGCTCAAACGTATAAACCCTTTCTGGAACGTTCGACTCGTCTATCGGCGGGAATATAGACGCGTCACTCCCGTTGATTTGCCCACAGTAGGGGTCCTGCCAGTGCCCCATGCTGGGCATCCCGTCGTAGCCCACTATTTTGCCCAGGTCCCGGACGTCCTTCGTCCCTCTCACCATATAGAACGGACCAATCTCCGTTCTGTTTAGCTGAAATAAGGAACGTGTAAAGGTCAATCCTGCCATGTCAGCCAGATGAATTTAAGGGATTTCGAAAGATCAACTCGTAGGTTCAGTGGATAAGCTTAATTCCCAAAGGAGTAGTCATTTAGTAGAAGAATTGGAGTCTACGCTATTCTCACTGCTATTATTATTTTCCCGATCCTTCTGTTTAGATTCGTTGCGGGCCCCAAGGCAGTGTAAGCGTATTCCTCGGGCTCCCTGAGATCGTATCAAAGGAAGCGGTGGGTGGAGCTAAAAAAATATCTACGCTGTTCTCTGTTTGAACGCGCTAATCTTTGGAACTATCAGTCAGATAAAAAAAAAACTCTTTTCTCATCTCATATGAGAATTATTGAGGAAGGTGCTATTTATTTTGGCACATGTTTTTTTAATCTTGGAGGTGAAACCCTCCACAATTTTAATATAAACTGTATGAAATGTACTCACATGTGAAAACATAGAGAAGTAGAAACCATTGCCGTCTTCTGAGGGTCTCATCGCCGGAGGTTTGTCTATTCTAATTTTTCCGCATACCAACGCTGAAAGAAGTTGAAAATAACTTAAAATAGAGATTCTTTATTCGGATTCCTGTGGACTAGTGTCAGGTGAATGGATGGTCGCAGGTTCGAATCGGTATGTTTTATATTATACCTGTCATGGATAGTATAACAAGTTTTTACCACGGGGCTAGGTAAACATTGAAATAATAGAGATTGTTAATGTTTATTTTTATCATAATTTTTATACGTTAACAACTTTGTCACGGAATAATCTATGATAACCTATACATCTATACAGATAAATAAAATTGGAGTGTCTGTTTGTAATATTAAAATAACCGCTTTTTATTAAATGCATGTGGAATATAGCATTTTTTACAATTTTTGTCTGTCTGACTGTTTGTTTGTTCCGGCTAATCTCTGAAACGGCTGGGATTTTGACGGGACCTTCACTGGTCTCATATCTGATGTTATAGGGAGTAACTTAGGCTATAAAATAATCATCATCAATCCGGGTAAGGCTGTAAACCTAAGTTAACGGGGGCGAAGCTGCGGGCAACAGCTTTTTTTTTCTTTAACGCCGGGAAATGCTCTGAGGCATCCCGCGGGGGAGTGGGTCTCCCCACGCGGGTATGTAGGACTCGCTGCACCCGACAGCTGGTAAATAGACGCAGCTCTACCCACTAAAACATATTCCCGTTGTCTGGTACCCGTTACACAAGTTCTTCGAGATCTTACCACGGGACCTCATTGACGTGGTGTAAAAGCGTCCATAGATATTATTATTATTATAAACGACGATATATATGAGGTGATAATCATAATCACCTCATTTACCAGCCTAGTAATCTTAGGGATCTTAATCTCCGTAAGTCTAGATTGTAATGAGATGTCGACGTAAGCCGCGGCTGCGATGAGATTTGGGGGGGGGGGGGGCGTTGTCCAATTTGGGAAACAATCGAATTTAGTTGCATTTACAGGACATTAAGGATTAGGATATAGGTACTCATAACTAATACAAAGTACTCCGTTGTAATTTGATTATTTCATTTACCATTATTAATTTTTATACGCTATATAAAAAAAAAAGGATTTTGAGTATGGAACACTTCTTACGGATCTCATAAGTTCTTTTTTATAGCATAGGAGGGCAAATGGGCAGTCGAAGCCTTTTGGCGACCATCGACGCCCATACACATCCGCACAACCAGAGATTATGCAGATGCGTTGCCCTTCCGGGACAATGGACCACCGAAAACTCAAAAACAAAAACAGTGTCTAGCATACTTTTCAACTAGATGGCGCTAATAGTATTGTATGTTTACTATGCCAGTATATTATAAGTCAAAATAATATTATATCGATTTCAATTCTTACATGTTAAATAAATTCGTATTAAATAAAGTAGATGGCGTTGACAGTATTTAAAATCGCGATGGGAAAAAAAAGTTGTTGTGTAAGGATTGTCGTTTCGTACGTGGTCCAGCCTTAATTTATTTTGTATATATTGGAAGGAAAGTTTCAAAGGTTGCCTTAAGCCTTTATTTCTGCTAAGAGATTTATATTACAATTCTAATATTGGTCAAGTGTTGGTTGAAGATTAATTTGTACACAATGCCTAGAAAAAGGTCGAGCACGCATTAGCAGCGCCGATCGAGAATATAAAACAAAACATAAATAATATAAAAAGAAAAAATATAATTTAAAACAAAGTCCTTCCTCACGTCTGTCTATCTGTACGCGATTAACTCAAAAACTAGGTACAAACTACCTAAATGGATTTTCATGCCTGTTGTCAATAGGATCTGAGTAATTCCTGAGGCATGTTATAGTATATAATTTACCAAGACTGTATAAATTGATAAATAGTTGGATAATTATTGGGAGAGTCGGAAAAAATTAAGCCGCTTTGGAGCTTACATTAAAAACACAGCCTTATTCTCTTAAGAGATATAACAAAGAAGTAAAAAAATGATCATCATCGGTCCGGATACGTCCGTAAATATAAGTTAACGCGGGCGAAGCTGCGGGCAACAACTAGTGTACTTATAAAATAGCTTATTGAACGTTACTTGAATCTATAATTGTATGGCCAATAACTATGGTAAATAAACTAAAGACGTTAAGCCATGCCGCAAAACAAACTCAGCTGCACTAATCTTTTCAATATTTTAAAATACGTTTTAAGTTTTGTTTTTACTAGTAAGGCCAAAACGGAACATTATATTCTCAAAGCGTGGTATCATAAATGAAGCCCTATAATATATTCAGTGACCACACAAACGTTTTCATATATCTTTTTTTAAGTCTGGTATTAAATGATAAAAGTGAAATATTTATCCTAGACTTGATCTGACACGAGTACTAGATATGAAAGTCCCATTTTTCAAAGAGACTTAACCTAGTTACACGAGTGCTTAGGTTTATCCTGATCTGAATCTATTACAACCTAAATCTAGGTTAGGTCTAAAATCGATAGCATCTTAATTTTGCAATTTGATATCGAGAAATGGAAGACTTTTAAGATTGGCGTTCACTGAAGGAGGCTAATGTTCAGCAGTGGATGGACAGAGGCTGATGATGATGATGAATTTATTTATATGCTAGATATGGCTTGGGGGAATCGAACATATTATAATTGAATAGAGTAGTAAATGTGGGCCATAAAATTCCAAAACTGGTCAGTGATTTGTCACTCACGTAATAGCGATTCAACCAACCAGTGATCTGTAGTACATTCCAGCGGCCAATTATCCATCAATTTCCATCAGTCGGCCAATCAGGGCGCAGAACCAGCGCAGCGTATCTGTAGTATATATAAACTTAAAACAAATACATACATAAAGCAGATTCTTCACCCACGCAGTTGAGGTAAATGCCGTCGAACAGGAGGTCCTTGACCTGCACTCGTAGGAACGGGTCCGTCAGGTTGCCGAAGAACTGTGCCAGCGCTCTGTTGATGAGAGTAACAGCCGTGGGCATCAGCGACTGTATTGTGATGATGGCTGCCTGGAAGAAGTAGAAAAAGTTAAGAGTTCCGCTCCTCAAATTAATGGAACCCGTTTAGGATCACTCCGTTGTCCGCTTATCATTTTTTTATATCATAGGAGGGCAAACGAACAGTCGAAGCTTTAGACTAGCGACGCCCATACACATCTGCACAACTAGAGATTATGCGTAGTGTTTCACTCTTTTTCCATATCCCCCAATGGGCCACCGGAAACTCACAAACCGCACGAAACGCGACATAGCTGCCACTTGACGCCGGTGTTATGTGAGCGAGAGGTACCACCCCGGTCGTGCCGGCCCAGTTCGTTTGCATAGCAGCATGGCACTAACTCTTACTATTCTATGATTCTTTGTCAATGGGAAGTAACCTATAGGTTTTGAGTTGACAGACAGACAGACAATAGTAAGAGGTAGAGTCATTTTAGTTAATCTTTATATATAAAAATTTCGTGTCACGATGTATGTTCGCTATAAACTCGGAAACTACTGAACCTATTTTTATCAAATTTTGTAAGCATTTGTAATTTGGTCCAACTTGGGAGACAGGGTAGATTATATCTCAATTATTGATCTCAATATTTGTTATTGCAAAATGTTTATATTTTGTTACTGTATACAGAAGTCAAATTCTCAAGATGATGTCAAATCCAAAACTACCGGTGGGAGGGAAGCGCTGTGCCGCGCTCCCGGCTGCATGGGTTCCACCATCTTGCTTGTTTCTCCCGTGAAACAGCTTTGCTGTGTTTCGGAGAGAAGGGCAAGACAGGCAGTGTAATTACTGGCACCGAGACTTAACATCTTATGTCTCAGGATAGGCAACACATAGATGAGTTGCCTGGGCTCGTTCCAGGTAAACTAGTTCATGTTCATGGGCGACGTCGACCACTTACCATCAGGTGGTACGTTTGCCAGTTTGCCTATCCAACTAACATAAAAAAAAAACTCATTTAGACAGAAAGATGACGTATTAGACCTTCATTATTAATTGACGACCGCAATGGTAAGCGCGTTGACGCTCAAGCCGGAGGTTGCGGGTTCGAATCCCGAATACCTTACACACTTTTATACCTTGACCACTGCAACGCGTGGCCGGGTCTGCTAGTATATATATATTTATTTCCAAGCTAGTCTATATATTTAGTAATCTAGTCCGGTTACTTGATGACTTTAGGTCATAGAAAATAGGATAGAAGTCCTGTAAAGACTTAGATACACTCGACAATTATTTATTTATTACATATTATAAACGTAAGCGAAGTAAAAACTTCCTACGCATAAACAACAATTAACTATTGTTTTTATTGACGTAGTAATTGCATAAACGCCATCTTATAATGTATTTACCGAGGTTTTATTGCCTCTAATGAAGCACTTTTGAAAAGATTGGTTTTTGATACCGGATCTGTATTTGTGAATTTTTAATTATGCAAGAGAAAAGTATGAAATTAAATATTGTAAGCCCTCGTGTAGCGTGTCGCGAGCATCAATTAATACCAACATCATTATAATACACAGGACATATACTCTTACCAAGGTTAGTGGAAATAGTTGAAGAAGGAGATAATAGAATTGATCACTCAATTCCATTTGAATAAAATGAAGTGTAGCCCAATACATAACTGCCTAATACTGTCCTTCGTGTCAGGCCAACATTAAGACCAGATAAGACATTTTTGTGGCGCATAAATGTTTAACAAAATATTTGAGTATGATTTTAATTACCAAAAAATGTACTAAAATCAGTAATGAAGCAATATCAATACTTTTTTTTCTTTTACGCCGGGAAATGCTCTGAGGCATTCCGCGGGAGAGTGGGTCTCCCCAGGCGGGTATGTGGGACTCACTGCGCCCGAAAGGTGGTAAGGTGGATGCAGTTCTACCCACTAAAACCCGCCTTTGGTGAGGTGCCCCGGATCTCTTGAGTAACAGGGCACCTCGACGGCTAGTCAGTCTCTCAAGGTACCGACGCCACCTCCACAGAATGGTCGTCCCGCTCCATAGAACAACCCCTTCCAACGTCAGGACAGTACAATGAGAAATTGCGTTAGATGCGCTATTTTGGTTTTTTTTATGTCAATGAAATTTTTACATGTTTTATGTTGAAGGCTAGTTAGTTATTCTTATATAAAATATATGTGATTTATTTTTTAACAAATATGGGTACCTATTTAATACTTAATCGAAATTAAATTCTTTACTTGACAAGTTTGTACAATTAAACTTGAACCAAGTGTTCAATGGTCACACCAAATATATTCAGGGAGGCAACATTAATATTTTAAAGTTTCTGATTGGTTAATTATCAAATTGAAGAGTTTCAATTTACTCAGAAAATTTGTGCAAGTTATTGTATTATTGTTAGAAAGAAATTGCAAATTATAAATAGAAAATTATAAATATGATTTTGAAAATATGAAAAAAAAAATTGAAAAGAATAAATATATATTAAAATTACTAGACTTTTCTTGGCTGAAATTTAAAATAATTTTAAAATCGGCGTGAATATTGGAACGTAATGACTTTTTTTAGTCTGTGCTAACATTTCTCAATTTTGAATTCATTTTTGTAATTACATAGTATTCCCTATTTTGTGTTTTTGATTATTCAATCTTGAATGTGCTCTAGTTGTTTTATTTTCTTATCCATTCATGTTTTAAAAACCCATTGTGAGTTGTGACTATGATAACGTCATACTACTCAAACTACATGAAGACAGTTTTCTATACGGAAATTAATACAATGCCAATTACATAAAAATCAAAATTGTGATTTCATATGCAATTTGGTTAGTAATTTTTTCACATACATTAGTGGTGCAAAGATATAAATAATATATTAAGTGGACGCAGAAAAGACACAGTGATAGTGATACAGTAAAAATTTACCTAGTCAATATTTTAATAATAGACGAAAAAATAAAATAATAATTAGTACCTACACATTGTTTTATTTAAAATTCTACATAATAACGTCACGTCAATTTTAGCTAATGCTGACCAAATGGGGGATACTTATTTGTCTTGCAAATCATTGCAACGGAATAAAGTATTATCCCCATTTTTTCAGCATTAGCTAAAATTGTTTAAATATCTTATAATGTTGCATAATGCATATATAATGGTCGTGTGATTGACTTTTAGTGCTGTAATATTGCGTTAGATGGCGTTGGTGGCATTATTCTAAGATACGCTGTGTAATATATTCCATCTCATTCTTTTACACGTTGAATCCTATATATGTTTGTTTCTTTCTACGTAACGCCTCAACTTTTGTGTTACACTTGATTTTACTCCTCATAAAATTTCCGTACCGGGCCTTATAACTCAAATCGTTTCTTAAGGAGTAAACTCCAAAACCTTTTCATTCTATCTGGAATAAGTTCCCAATAATAATCAAATTTCATAGTTACCACTTCAGTCTTCCCGAGTCAATGCGGATTTCCATGTAAAACATCCCTAAGGAAGAAAAATCCTTTTTAGGTCACAAAGGAAACCTTTGGCCCAAAACATGTAATGAGGGTCCAATAATGAACCAGTGAGGAGGAACGATTTTATATGTGCTTTTACGTTAGAAGGGGCAGAACCACATTAAATTATTATGAGACACGTTATAAACTAAATTATAAACCAAATTGTAGGAGTTTAAGAGGGATTCAGTGACATACACACGCACAGAAGAATATAATATACTAGACTCTAGAGGTCACCCAGCGATCGAAATTCGAACTCATTTTAAAAAAATCATTCAACTTCGAATACAGTTTGGCACTACCTAAAAACGAATGCCTCAAAACGTATTCTTTGTAAAATAAAAACTAAACGTCATAGGTACGTCACCTGTTGTTTGGCATTTAATTTTGTCGGCAAGTCGGCAATATTTCACTTTGAATGTGTGCGTATCGTAGTGTGTGTAAGAATGCATATTACACAAAAATAATAGCTTTCTCAAATCCCTCTTGACTGTACCAATTTCCAAATTCCTCAGTTCCTCCTCCCTCCAGCGCAATCCTCTTACAAAGGGTTTTGTTTACTATAATATATTAATATATTGATAAAGATTATTATAGACATTAATAGGATATATACAATAAATTATATAATATAATAGAATCAGTGAACGAAGATCATTGACTAGAATTTAGTGGCGTAGCGTAACTTGGCGAGGCCCCGTATAAAAATTTGATTTCGGGCCCTTATGAAGGGTAAAGATTTCTCACAAAAGAAAAAAAATGTTTGCATTAAATTAAAAGAAATATTTATTAAATATCTGTCATTTTTTTCAAAATTTTTACAAACAATTCAAATCTATACTAATATTATAAAGCTGAAGAGTTTGTTTGTTTGTTTGAACGCGCTAATCTCAGGAACTACTGGTCCGATTTGAAAAATTATTTCAGTGTTAGACAGCTTATTTATCGAGGAAGGCTATAGGAAATATGGAAATACTTTCTGAAATAAAGATTTATTATTATTATTATTATTATATAACATTACGCTGTGACTTATAGGAGTTGAGTAACGCGGGCGAAGCTGCAGGCAACAGCTAGTTAATTATAATACACTCTCCTTGCCTTTTTTCGGCAAACTGATTTAAAAAAATATTTATAGATGATGATGACTTTAGTTTTTCTAAAGCTTCTTCCTCTATGAACAATAGTGACAAGTTTTTATTAATCTTTACTTTAGCACGTCGGGGGCCCGTGGCCCGGGGGCCCCGTATAGTTGATATGATAGATACGGCGGTAGCTACGCCCTTGCTAGAATTGCATGTCTAGCAAAAATGTCATGTTAAGTGCTAATTAACTTGGCATGTAAATTGGTCAGGAGAAATAACTACATGACCTTCGAAAATGAGACGTGATTTTGTGAGACGTGAATACTAAGTATCTGAGATCTTTAGAGTTTTAGGTAAAAACAAACGGGTGTACATAAAAATAATATCCTTTTCGAATTATGAAGACTTCCTAGTAAAATGCGAGCGCAGATGTTCCAATAGGCTATTTTATGTCACAAGGAGGCAACCGAGCAGTCGGAGCCACAGAACTATATCAAGATAGAAGTAAAGAGTTCCGTAATTTGTATGGGGACCGAGCGTGTAACATTTTGTGTAGGTACGATGACGTCACGAGTGTAATTTAGTGATGTGAAACACATAAGCCGCGCGAAAACAATTCAAAAGCATCGATTCACAGATCGATTATAACATGGCACCGATTTTATCAGTAGTAAATCAGTATAAAATCAGTATAAACTATATTTTTATACATTGAGTAGCTATATTATAGACTATATTATAACGTGTAATCATTTAATAGCTTGTTTTTTTATTATTATTGATAATTAAAATGTTTATTTGATCAGATAATATAGATAGGGCGCCGACCGTCCACTGGCGCCCTTATTAGAAGGATTGTAATTTCTAATAAACCAATGAATTTCTTTAAAGTCATCAGTGATAATAGTTGTAGTCCTTCTGATTCAACTTTTGGTCTTTGTCACATAGTGTCATTTTGCTTATTTTTAGCTTAATCATCTAAACGGCAAACGGTGGCCACTTTTTTATTGAAGTAATGAATCCAAAAATACGGAATCTAAAACTATATCATATAAATCAATAATTGGAGAATGAATAGGCCTACAGATAATCACTGGTGTACATAAGTACACACACACTTTTTTATATAAGGATCATTCGGATAACTGAAATAAACTTGTAATATAGAAGTAGCCATAACCAGTTAGAAAACAATACATAACCAGTTTCTCAATAATATTTGCTTTGCATTAAAAATGCTAAAAATAAAGGTTTATTATTTTTATTTTATATTTTACATACATTACATTAAAGATACATAATAATATAAAATGAAATTATCATTTCCTCTGCTTTCAAAATAGATTTTAATCGAGTAAGAAAATCACAGTGTAGGTACCGCACTTTTGACAGAAAAAATGAGAAATCGTCTTCAACGTGACCTGACAGTTTTAATAGCATATTTTACATCGCTGGTTTTGAACGCCCGCCATGTCTGGCTCGTCAAATAAAAGCCGCAATGGAAAACTAGCGTTAGACACAATCGCCCGCTACTGTTTTGATGAAAATAGTAAAATAAATGGTTTTTTAAATTAATTACAGATTTTTTAGCACAGATAGTACTTACTGGTGAAAGGAAATACCTCCATTAACAGCTCTAATTTTACTGGTAGTGTTTGAACAATTAATTATTGAACAACGAGTCATTTTGTTTTTAAAACCTTATGTCGCATGCTGACCGCGTTCGGGAGTATACTAAAGTTCGCGGCGAGCAATGGAGTCGTCGAGTCGTCTTTTAGCCACGCGAGGTACACACACTATTTACTTCTATCTCGATATATTTCTGTGGTCGGAGCCTTATGGTGACTACCGACGGCCATACACATTCGTACAACCAGAAGTTATGCAGATACATTGCCCTCCTTTTCCCTATCCTCACAATGGGCCACCGGGAACTCTCAAACCGCAAGAAACACGATAGCATAGCTGTCACTTGACGCCGGTGCTGTATGTAGAATATAATAGAATAGAATAGAATAGAATACAATAGAATAGAATAGAATAAACTTTATTCAATAATCCATACATGTATGTATATGTATGGGCTCGGTCTCAAAGTGAGAGGTTTGGGTTCGATCCTGACCGGGTGCACTTTTTAAACATTTCAAACATGTTTTTAATTTAAACATAGCCCCGTTCACTTGAACATAAGACTATCACTTGCTCACTGGTGAAGGAATACATCGTGAGGAAACCTGCACGAAGAAAAGTCTGAAGGTCACTAACTCGTATTGGACTCGTACAGCGCATAGATCAACACCCCTCGCCTGATTGACCCATATATGTCCCACGGCCCATAGGGGTCGATGATGATGATAATGATGATTTATCTGTACTTAATATTATAAAGCTAGAGTTTGTTTGTTTGTTTGGTTGAACGCGCTAATCTCATGAACTATAGGTTAGAATTCAAAAATTCTGTTGAATCTATGAATGAATTCGAGGAAGGCTATAGGCTATATTATATCATCCTGCTACGACGGTAATAGGAGTGGAGCATCAATTAAAAATGTGGCGAGCTTCCGTTGAGTGTGTTGCGTAAACGGTTAAAGTTACGTAATAATGATGTATGACAAAATTGTACTTCTTTAACTGTGACAGCATATATCTATCTTTCAAGGTTATCTCACTAAAGGTCACCAGTCCAGATATGACTGTATGTAATCTAAGTTAACGCGGGCGAAGCTGCACTTGCATATTTGCACTGCCAGAATTCGAACCCGCATCTGCTGCGTGACCTGATATCAACCTGACCACTAAAACAACCGGCGGTTAAAAGTTATTTAAATACCTCCCAGGAACTTCTGCCTATCTAATTAATTATTAATATAATAGGTACAATTGGTCGTTTAAAGTACCTACAGACGCAGCGTTTTTGCGTGTTTGTTAACTTCGTGATAATCATTTCCGTGATGAGTTGTATCGTTTATATTCCATTGATATATGACGTGATGATATCGTGTGATAGTATCACGTGTGAAATAGCCATTACTTGTATTGTTTGATGCTAGCCATATGTTTAGGCGAAGTGGCAAATATGTTTTTATAGTTTGGATAGGGCGCAATATATACTGGATTTAAGCCAAATGATGGTGACAGGTCAACGTCTTACCCGTGACTAGCCAAGGTTCATCATCCCACCATGGTTCAAGCCTTGTCGTGGCGGTGGGGCTCAGTAGCCTAAGGTGAACCTAGCACCGTGGGCGAAGCCTATTGAACCGAGGGAGCTGCTTTTTGTACACTTCTTATAAGAAGAGGCGACAAAAGAGGAGGGGGGACAAGGGGCGAGGATGGAAACCTCACCCTATTGTACTGTTGCAACGTTGAAAGGGGTTGTTCTGTGGTGCGGGACAACCCCTCTGTGGAGGTGGCGTCGGTCTCTTGGGGACTGACTAGCCGTCAAGATGCCCTGTTGCTGAACAGATCTGGGGCGCCTCACCAAAGCCGGCATTGGTGGGACTTGCCGGGTTTTAGTGGATAGAGCTGCGTTTATGTTCCATCTTTTGGCGCAGCGAGTCCGACATACCGGCCTGGAGAGTGCCCCCCGGGATGCTTAAGAGCATTTTCCGAGTGAACACGCATACATTATTAAACAAATAATAAGGCTATCAAAAAACAAAAGAAATATCATTTTCCCCTACAACAGATTGGATAACACATGGGCGCGTCACCATATGGTATATTTCTAAGTCAACTTGTCAAGAAATCAGGTTCTTTTTGCCTATATATAAAGGCTATAAATAGACTGCGGGATGGGTAAAAAAAAACCTTCAATAGAAGACCTTGGAGAGTACGTCGGGTTACGTCAACGCTTATCATCCGTCGTGACGGAGTGTTTGACAGATTGCGCTGAGTCAATACATCATATCAGGCAGATTCGGTCTGATTTTATCAAATACTAGTGTTAGTTTCTAGGTTCATTTGCAGAAAAGAACATAACGGAACATTTTAGTTCTTAGTTTTTAGGGTTCCGTAGCCAAATGGCAAAAAAGGAACCCTTATAGGTTCGTTATGTCTGTCTGTCTGTCTGTCTATCTGTCTGTCTGTCTGTCTGTCTGTCTGTCTGTCTGTCCGTATGTCACAGCCACTTTTTTCAGAAACTATAAGTACTATACTAAACATGGTAAGTAGATGTATTCTGTGAACCGCATTAAGATTTTGACACAAAAATAGAAAAAAAAAAACAATAAATTTTGGGGCTCCCCATACTTAGAGCTGATACTCAAAATATTTAAAAAAATATTTTTAAAATATTTTGAGTATAATACGTGTGGAGTATCTATGGATAGGTCTTCAAAAATGATATTGAGGTTTCTAGCACCATTTTTTTGTAAACTGAATAGTTGGCGCGAGTGACACTTCCAAAGTAGAAAAATGTTTCCCCCCCCTGTAACTTCTAAAATAAGAGAATGATAAAACTAAAAAAAATATATGATGTATATATTTATTTATTTTGATGTATATATTACCATGCAAACTTTCATCGAAAATTGGTTTGAGCGAGATCTAGTAAGTAGTTTTTTTTATACGTCATGAATAGTAAACCGCTTTTATTCAATCAACTCAAACATAAAAAAAAACATTTAATTTCATAAATATAAACCATATTTTTTGTTAAAGTATCTAATGTTGTATATTATGTAATGGTACGGAACCCTTTTCGCGCGAGTCCGACTAGCACTGGGCCGGTTTTCTAGTTTTTAGTGGAACGGATTCTACTAAATAAGAAAATGGAACTTAAATTAGACGTCTGTCTAGAGCAGTGTTTCTCATACCGGACGATAGCAAAACTATGTTTTGCTATGGTCCGGTAAACGTACTCTTCCTTCGTGACCTATTTTTAAACCGCCCTAAAATATTTGGTAAAACTAAACACATTTATTGCAAATAGAAGTACTTATTCTATCATTAGTGAGAAGTATGAAGCTGTTTATTTTTTGACTCTTTGTCTCGTCAGTCAAGCTCTCCTCGTACTTTAATACTAAATGTTCATGGGCGACGTCGACCACTTAACTCAGGTGGTACGTTTGCCAGTTTGCCTATCCAACTAACATAAAAAAAAATGAAAGAATTTTTCAAATCGGACCAGTAGTTCCTGAGATTAGCGCGTTCAAACAAACTTTTTAGCTTTATAATATTAGTATAGATAAGGATATTGCGACCCGGTATTTTTACATTTCGTGGCCCGGTACCGGGTTGCAAACCACTAAATGGGAAAACGCTGGTCTAGAGGACGGTAAAAGTCACAGATATTTGTTCTTAATATTTCCGTGGTGTATTTGTCTAGTATTTGTCAAACCAAAATACTTTATTTGTAAAATTTTTCAGCGACTCATGTTTTTCGTGATTAACATGTTTAGTTAAAAGGTAGGTCTCACATCATTTGTGAATGAACAAATCTGAAAGACTTCTATTTGTTGTTATATTACTCACATATTTTACGTAACCTCCAGAGCGCGGCAGGCTCGCATGTTCTTTGATTATCTTTTCCCTGCGATGTCACCTGCCATTAAAAATACTTCCAAAATAATAAAGCCTTAATTTTTGCCATTACGAGCAATCAGATACTGTTCCGTAAATTATCGCGATCAAATAAACTTTACAACTTCATCATATTCGTACTACTCGGTAGAGCTAACTGTGGACCCGGCATTTGACATTATATTGATGTACAGTGTGCAAAAAAATATTCTTAATAATTATTAAACGATAAATACTTAAACGTTTAAACGATAAATGCTTAAAAATTTCTCTTTTTCAAAATAAACAACCAAGTGCTTTTACTGATTTAAACTGTTTTCGTTTATACGTTAACTATGTTAACTGTTAAGATCCATAAATTTTCTACATAATCATGATTGAAAAAACTACTTTTTGAACTGTTATGGTAATAAATTAGTAATGTGAAAAATTAGTGTAGTGGCGATGTAAAGAGGACGCATTGGAAATTTTGGCGTCAATAATTAAAATTAAAATTTTGATTGAATGAAAATATATATAAAATAAAATCTTCATCACCATTCACATTTATTTTTGAGTTTCATAGTTATTGAAATAAGGTTCTTTTCTTCAATATTATCATGATGAATACTATACTTACAGTATTTAAATTTTTGGATCTTAACTGTCAACGCTTATACGAAGTCGCTTGAACGAAAACTTTTAGCAAAGTTTTTTAAACACGTTTAAAATTATAAGCAAAATGATTAAACGTGTTGAAAATAAAAAGCCGTTCATTACATCTATGTATAATTATTAATAAATATTATTATAACATTGCGTGTCACGTACGCACTACGCACACATTGAAACCGTAATATTAGTAGGAGTAGTATTACAACTATTAAACTGTAAAAACTTTTATCTCTTTTGTGAAATTGTTGCGTTTAATTTGTCTGTTGAAACTCTATTTATGTGCTTTTTTGTATCATTTTGTTATTTCAAGTGTTGTTAATATCTTTGTTTGTTTTCCAAATAAATAGTTAAATTAAAAACAAAATAAAATATCTTACAATTACTAGGATACCTTTTTCAATATTAGTAGTAAATAGATAACCTTTTATGTTATGGTATTTTTACGTGCCGACAAATTCCCGCGCAATCCTTAACTTTGCAACTCAAGATCTTCACAACCTTGTCTTTGCAATGCATTGGGTTTAAATTTTAAACGATTAAATTTAAAAATTGGAATAATTTTTAATTGTATGTGGTTTTGAATCATAAAAATAAAGCGTTATTATATACATCCACAGTTAGCTTGACCGAGTTATACAGTAAAACCAGTATAAATAAACGTAATAACCAAAGAACTTATACCGAACTTTATTTTACTCTTTGATATTTCTCGAGATTCAATAAAACTTGTTACTTAGTTTCGAAATTGAATCAGAGCAAAAGCAATTCTGTTTATTAGTTGCTACTTGGAAGAAGAACATACAAACAAAATAGATATTGAATATTTTTGAAGATGATTATTTTCATAGCCTATGTTTTTTTTCTCTGAGGCATCACGCTGGTGAGGGGGACTCCCCAGGCAGGTCTCGGGACTCGCTGCGCCCGAAAGCTGGTAAGTGGACGCAGCTCTCACCACTAAAAGCCGGCGAGTGCCACCAATGCTGCCTTTGGTGCCCAGGATCTATTCAGCAAATAGGGCACCTGGACGACTAGTCAGTCCCTCAAGGGATCGACACCACCTCCACAGAGGGGTCGTCCCGCACCACAGAACAACCCCTCCCAACGTCAGGACAGTGCAATGTGGTAAGGTTCCCGTCCTCGCCCCTAAAGTAATAGATTTTTTAAAGATAATCTTCTAAAAAAACGATATCAGTCTGTATCATAGACTTATTATATGTTTATGGTCTGTATACACACTAATAATATAATATGAAAAGCTAAATAGTTAGTTCATTCATTAGTTTGATTGTTTGTTTTGTTCGAATGAAGTTTCCGTAAATGACAGTCAGATGTTTTTCGAAAAAAAGATAGAAGTTAATAATTAATTTTGTTGAAGGATCAAAGGAAGGAGGAAGGAAAAAATTGTTGCAGGGAAGACCGAAGAGCTAGTATAGTAGTAAATCTTGCTTATTTCTCCCGTGAAACAGCTTTGCTGTTTTGGAGAGAAGGGCAAGACAGGCAGTGTAATTACTGGCACCGAGACTTAACATCTTGTCTCAGGATAGGCAACACATAAATGAGTTGCCGGGGCTCGTTCCAGGTAAACTGGTTTATGTTCATGGGCGACGTCGACCACTTACCATCAGGTGGCACGTTTGCCAGTTTGCCTATCCAACTAACATAAAAAAAAATATCCGTATGAAGTTAAAGTAGTCAGTATAAAATTCACACTGCCCATCGAGCATATAATATAATAGAGTAGTAGTGTGAGCGATAAAATTCCGAAACTGCTCAGTGATTTAAGAAGGCTCAGTAAGAACAATTCAACCAACCAGTGATCTGTATGTAGATTCCATCGGCCAATCATCCATCAATGGTCATCATTCGGCCAATCAGAGAGCAGAACCGGCGCAGCGTCACAGCACAAATTTGTCGGAATTTGTTTTTATACAAAACACATAACATTGCCGCTCTATTCCGATTAAATGCTCGATAACACTGGCTAAGCTGTATATTGTAATAGGTTGTGTATGTGTGTAAAGTACATAATATACACACGCAGTAACAAAACCTCAACATCACGACTGCTTCTATTTTCCAGAATAGGTTTTTTTTGTTTGCTGTCATAACCTTGAATTTATGCTTATAATATTATAATAAAACCTTTATAGGTTTATTTATATTCATAATCTCGAATTGCAATAATTCTTTTAGCCCATTTTTTATTTAAATCTATTTATATCCTCTATAAATTATCTCCTATTGTTTATCGCAGAGTTTATCATTATCTAAGTTTTTGTACTTGAGTAAATTTCAAGTATGTTGTATTCGCTCCATATAAAGAATTTTTAATTTGTCTCTTGTAATTATTAATAAATCACCGCCACGGGACGCCCGACAAACGTAAATCTAGTTCTAGAGTAATATTAGAATTGACAATCTCTAAGGGGACATCCATGAATTATAGGTGAATTTGACGATTTTTCGACCCCCCCCTCTCCCATTGATGAAATATCATGAGATTTGGCTCGACCCCCTCCCGACCCCCCCGTTCTAATCTCACGTGAGATATTTCTAAACGCGTATTTTAATGTAAATGTTGTGGACCTATTTTACAAAAGACAATTTATTTTATTATTTTTATTTAATGAAGTTAATAAACACATACGTGTCTTAAGTTCGCTGACTGTAATCTAAAATCATAGTGATATAGTTGAACAATATAATTTACTATCAAAATTATTAAAGAACACTTATTCTAAATCAGTGCACGATCCGTGGAGAGAATTATAATCAAGAAATATGTTTTATCAAAAACTGACCCTATTTACTTGTAATTATATACTGTTTCTTGCGAAAAAATACGTGATATTTGTTGAGACCCCCCCACCCCCACTTGAGATTGGGTGAGATTCTGTTCGACCCTTGAAAAACCCCACGTAATTAATAGACGCAAAATTTGGAATAAGATGACAGCGTCATGTCGTTTGCCGTCATGACATTTGATTTTACCAACCGATAGATCTTTCACATCAAAAATATAATATACTATCCTTTTCCCATTTTGCGGTCAAAGGGCAACTAATATCCAAACTTAAAACTTTCGCCTTGATAATATTAGTTAGATTAGTAAAATTGCAAAAGTTGTAGAAGTGTAATAAATTGTAGCTCCCTCGACATCAGAGCCAAAAAGAAATGTACATAATACAAATGTCGTTAGAGAGATTATCACAAAGGCGTGTTCTTTACAACTGCTTTTGAATTGATGTTCATGTATTTTGCGTAAATGCCTGATATTTTGAATTAGCAACTTGTAAATTGTTTTTTTGTCATGAAAAGGAAATTTCGTCGAAAGTGATACGCGTCAAGAAATAATATGGAAGTTATCGTAAGAATAGGAAAGGAAGGAATAGGAACTTGTCACAACAAATTATTTATAGATAATATCCCTTAGGTTTTTTATTCGTTTTAAACATCGATTATATAACCTGAATAAAGCGGTAATGTTTTGCTGCGACGCGTCGCTAGTTCTGCTCTCTGATTGGCTAACTGATGGCCTTTGATGGATCATTGGCCGATTGGACGTACACATAGATCACTGGTTGGTTTAATTGCTATTACGTCAGTGACAAATCACTGACCATTTTTGGAATTTTATAGCACAATTTACTACTATATCCGGTTATATGCTCGATGGCTAGCTGGCTATCTACACTAAAGCTAAGTCTAGTACGACGAGTTAAACTATCCATCCCTCTTTCTGGACTAGCAAAGTATATATTTTGCACATGAAATAAGAAATAAGATTCACATGGGCCCTGGCCTAAACGCAACGCTCTCAATATTAAACTGGGGAGAGCCTCTCTCGTCTTCTTAATGATATAAAAAAACGAAAAAAAAACTTCTTTATCTAGTAAGTATTAAGTAACTAATTAGTAAAGCGATAATAACAATATAATATTATTGTGAAGTTTAATCAAAAGCCTTATGTAGCTCGAGAGAGGGAAAGTCAAACCTTTTAACTTGATTACAATTGGCAGATTCTTTTAAAAATGTTATTGCATTTATCGGTCCTGAAGGATGCGTTTCCAATATATTCCAGTACAAATATAGTAGTAAAATAAATATATATTCCATGTTGTATTGCATCAGTCCCTATCCGTCCACTGTTGAACATAGGCCTACCTCAAAGAACGCCAAGACGATCGATAAAAGTTTCTTATTGAACTTCAATTTATCTCTACTACCCTGTGGTTTATACATAGTCAAAAGAGCTCACCATATAGGAATAGTTGATGACGGTGATGTCATCAGTCTCCTTGAAGTCCCCAGAAGCTTCTTGATCAAAGAAGAATGTCTTCTTTAGCGTGTACTTTATTGTGTCGTTCTCTCCGTAACCCAGGATTGTCTTCTTACGATATTCTCTGTAACGAATGAATTTGTTTTTTAATTCTTCGCCCGTAGACAGTAAAATATATTACTATGTACTAGTTTGCTAGTAGGTAGAATTTTACTTATGGCCTGTACGTAAAAAATAGAAATTTAGAAATTTAGAAATCGGAATCATGGGACGAAAATTATTATTATTATGATTAGAATTTACTTATAATATCCATGCTAATTAAGATAATTTAAATGGAAGGGACTTTAAGTAAGATGGCATGATCACCGATAGGTAGTCCTGTTTGGGTGCCATATTGGGCGCAACAAATTTAGACGAGGGAGGTGCTCTTTGTTCCTATCTTATAAGAAGAGGGGACAAAAGGGCAGGGGAACAAGGGGCGACGATGGGAAACTAACCATATTGCACTGTCCTGACGTTGGGAGGGGTTGTTCTGTGGTGCTAGACAATCCTTTTGTGGAGGTGGCGTCGGTCCCCTGTGGGACGGACTAGCCGTCGAGGAGCCCTGTTTGCTCAACAGATCCGAGGCACCTCACCAAAGGTGGTATTGGTGGCACTCGCCGGGTTTTAGTGGGTAGAGCTGCGTCCACCTTACCATCTTTTGGGCGCAGCGATTCTCCCTCCTCGCGGGATGCCTAAAAATCTAGTCTAATCTAGACCTGACGTGGCTATGATTAGTCAAGAAATTAAATAAGTATGCCTGCACCTCTGTCGACAGTAGACGAGTATCTTATGTTAACTGGTAAATGTCACCTATGACATTAAACCCTCCCATTTTCGGGACCAACTCGGGGAGTCTCTATATAATATATAATATAGAGACTCCCCGCTAAAATAATATCTAATATATCTATTGCTAGGTTTCAGTACCAGTCATTACTATCAGTTTCAGAAACATACCCATAGCTTACATACGACTTACTTATACACATAAGGCCCTATCTCCTTCACGACTGGCCTGGCTCCCTCGTTGACCTCGTCAGGGTTGGTCACGTTGAACAGGTACACCTTGAAGGTTAGGGGGATCGGCAGCACCCGCCACTTCTCGAACATCATCGACGAATTGTCGATCTGGATGTTCTGGAACAAAAATATTGAAAGGTTAAGAAAATACCCAATACAATAACTATAGAGCTAATTACCTTGAAATGGCTAAACCGATTATATGTATAATATAAATGTATTAAATATATTTCCGTCTGGTACCCGTAACACAAGTTTTTCGAGAACTTACCACGGGACCAGATTGACGTGGTGTAAAAGCGTCTATGGATATTATTATTATAAATAACTTGCTTTCAAATACAAAAACCGCATCAAAATCGGTTCATCCGTTTAAGAACTACGGTGCCACGGACAGACACACAGACAGACAAGCTTAGTGGTCAAACTTATAGCACCTGTCATTTTACGTCGGGGGTTAAAATGTCAAGTTTTTGGATTACATGTAAAAATAATAGTTTGACCTGATAACGGATACCGAATAAAATGTTCGGTCCAGTCATCAAGCGGATATCCGGTTTCCGAATTTCCGATTCGGTCTTCGGCCGGATATCCTACAATACGGTTGTTGAGTATTCGACCGGTAAATAGCAGAATAAAATCGTTAATACATCATTATGTATATTTGCTTTTCGTTAAATCAAGTAATTACACAGTTCACAATAATCATTGTGTAAGTAAATATTTATTTTATTTTACGAGTTATGTATTTTATAAGTAAGATGTGAACAATTTCACGCGATTATATAGTGTGGTGACAGATTACCTTAATGAATACTTAGTATGAAGATTTACTATCCGGTACCGGACCGGATATTTACCACCTATCTGGTACTTTACCGGTGGAGGGAAGCGCTGTGCCGCGCTTCCGGGTGCATGGGTACCACCATCTTGCTTGTTTCTCCCGTGAAACAGCTTTGCTGTGTTTCGGAGAGAAGGGCAAGACAGGCAGTGTAATTACTGGCACCGAGACGTAACATCTTATCTCTCAGGATAGGCAACTCATAGATGAGTTGCCTGGGGTCGTTCCAGGTATACTAGTTTATGTTAATGGGCGACGTCGACCACTTACCATCAGGTGGCACTATTGCCAGTTTGCCTATCCAACTAACATAAAAACATTAAAAAAATCGGTGTATGGCAAAAAGTGTGCTGGATTGGCTGTATACCGGACACAGCGATTTATATACTTTTTTACTGTGTGTTTTGGCATAAGCAAGGGGTGTTTTACATAACCGCGGGGGAGTGGGTCTCTCCACGCGGTTATGTGGGACTCGCTGCGCCCGAAAGCTGGTAACTTGACGCAGCTCTACCCACTAAAACCCGGCGAGTGCCACCAATGCCGCCTTTGGTGAGGTGCCCCGGATCTGTTGAGCAAACAGGGCACCTAGATGGCTAGGCAGTCCCTCAAGGGACCGACGCCACCTCCACAGAGGGGTTGTCCCGCACCAGAGAACAACCTCTTCCAACGTCGGGACAGTACAATGGGGTGAGGTTCCCGTCCTCGCCCCTTGCCCCCTGCTCTTTTGTCCCCTCTTTTTATAAGAGGGGCACAAAATGGTGGGGGAGATATACCCACTAGGCCATCGTCGCTCATGATCAAAACTTTTCTACGAGAATGAGACGTTTATAGAATAAACACTAAGCTACTTTACGGGTTTTTTATTTATAGCGATGTAAAAAATCATGTTTCGAGGTGAAATAAGGTCAAATAAACAAACAAGATAGATATAAATATTTATGATCGAGTCAACATTAACCTGGTTTTAGTAGTAGCTGGAGAGGTTAACTGGCAAATTTTAATGTGCACGTTGATGGTAAATGGTCACCGCCATTCATAAGTTCACCTGTTTTTTCTTTTACGCCGGGAAATGCTCTGAGGCATCCCGCAAGGGAGCGGGGACTCCTAAGGCGGGTATGTAGGACTCGCTGCGCCCGAAAGGTAAAAAGGTAAGGTGGACGCAGCTCTACGCACTAAAACCCAGCGAGTGCCACCAATGCCACCTTTGGTGAGGTGCCCTGGATCTGTTGAGCAAACGGGGCATCTACATGGCTAGTTAGTTCCTCAGGGATCGACGCCACGTCCATACGCACCACAGAACGACCCCTCCCAACATCACGACAATGGGGTGAGGTTCCCATCCTCGCCCCTTGACCCTCTTTTGTCCCCTCTTCTTTTAAGAGGGGTACAAAGAACAGCTCCCTCGGCTCAATTTGCTTTGCCCAAGGTGCTGGCTTCACCTTAAGCTACTGGGGGAGCAGTTCACCTGAGACAACCCAGTCAACTTAATCATACGTTAGAATTTAGATGGCCTCATGCCAGTAATTTTCCATTTTTTTTCGATTCGCTGCGGAATATAGCTTTGAGCATAACAATCATGTGAATATTGACAAAGCATGTGGTATGAAATTTGGACGTCTCTACCTAACTTCAGTCTGGACAAGTTAGTTTGTGCATACTATACGTAGAAGGCGCTACCTAATACGCCTCATTCAGGATGAGAACCTGGTCCCAGTAGGACACGACGTCACGGGGACTGGTTAGTAGCGGCCGGGCATTCCCCCTTACGAGGAGTAGTCTGGCCTTCGCCGGGGCCAGACTGACGCTGAGGTCCTGTTGCCTGTAGATCCGGGACCCTCAAAAAGCGGTCGCACCGCCTTTAAGTTTTAGTTTTAGCTAAAACTTAAAGGCGGTGTGCCTTATGGTAGGTGTTAGTCCTACATATGGTCAGGATCTACCCAAAGAAAGGATTTACCTGCCATACGTATAAAAAAAATATACATTATAAAACAATAAAGGAAAATGTATCAAGTTTAAAGAAACTTGCTGACCGCGATAGTGTGATCGTAGCATAAGGTCATATCCTGTAGTCACGTAGATCATGTTGAAAGTTGTATGATAGGTATCTTGGAGACGCGTGAGATGTTTTAATTGATCTACAACTGTTACGTGTCAAGCAAGCGATGTGATTGACGAACTCAAGCCTGCTGGCTTACTCTTATTTATCTGTGCAAATTCGTCATTCGATCCCAAACTCCATTTCGAAGTCGATAGGCCTATGTCAACGTCAAAATATTGTCAAGAGTGCGAAAAACGAGATTGAGAAATACCAATTTCAATTAGTTATATAAAATTCCACTGTAATCGAGTCAAATCGTGCGCTAGTGTAGCGTACAAGAGTACAGTAGTGCTATTCTGTAAGAGTCATTTTCTAGGCTGTGCGCAGCGTCGAGCTCGTCGCTGCCACAGCTTTAAACTCGACGACGAGCGCAGCGCTGAGCACATCGGTATTCTGTAACTACGATGCGCTCGTCGACGAATTCGTGGCTGTGCGTGAGAGCGCCCTCTCAGCGCTGTGACGTCGTCGAGCTCTAGGGCTTGACACAAATGTCTTGACAAAATAATCGGTAAATATCGGTTAACTGTTTAGTAAGCGATAAAAATAGAAAATAGGGTTTTTCTTGATAATTAAGCACAATATATTGTTATTACTTGCTTTTGCATTAAAACGTAAGATTGAAGCATTTTTTATTCATTAATATGTCCTAAAACCTTATTTTCCAGTTGTCAATTCACATTTTGCAGAAAAAAGGTTTTTGTCTGTTTTGTTTTTAAGTTTTAGGCGATAAAAGGTTACATTACTTGAAATTTATATATTATTTTCGAATTAAATCATATTATGTCGTGGCTAATAATTGTCAAGTATATATATAGGTATTAGGTAGTTCCGTAGTTATGAAACTCGTGTTTTATGGTATAAAATAATAAACATATGAAACGTACGCTTTCTTTATTTATTTTTAGAAGTTTATTTATTATAACAAGATCATAATGTCAAGAAATTGTGCAGTACATAGTGTTTATATACTCTTTACTTTAGACTGTTCACAAAATTATTTTCGTTTATCATGACACCTAACATTTTTTATTCCCCTATGCCAACTATACGTAAGGTTTTATATAAATTAAAGAAAATCATTTTTCTAAGTCGTCCCTTTTTTAGCTTTTTTCAATATATAAAGCATTGTAAAAAGTCACGTTGCCTTACTTACTAGTTTTATGTCTAAAATATGTTTAAATTGTAAATAAATAAACACTCTTTACATACTTTCACCCCGTAAAATGAAGCTTTTGGATTTGACAGTAAAAAGCGA
Organism: Helleia helle; assembly: GCA_963853865.1. Lineage (NCBI taxonomy): Eukaryota > Metazoa > Arthropoda > Insecta > Lepidoptera > Lycaenidae > Helleia > Helleia helle. The sequence continues at coordinate 2,359,140 of OY971423.1, forward strand.
GGCTGTAGGCGAGGCTGAGAGGCGAGCTCGACGCTGATTTTTGTTACAGAATACCAAAATGTATGAAGAAACGTCAAAAACTCGCCGTAGAGTAGTTCTTGTCCCTCCCGTCACAGCCTTGGCGTCGCTAGTATATGTTCGACATGGTTTGACGTACTTAGTGAATACCAAATTAAATTCACAGCGCTGTCACAGCGTTGCGACAGCGCTGCGTTTCTTACAGAATAGCACTACTGATTGACAAGTTCTTGATCCCAATGCTAAATTTCAATACGATCAAGTGTCAAGAGTAAGTATAGTGTTAATGGGCCTTTAGTGTACCTTATTGTTTTCTATGAGACGGGTCATGTGATAATGTAATACGTTAGACGGTATCACAAATTTTAAGGTAAAACCACATCAAATATTTTACATGTTAAACTTAGACTTAAGAAGGTTTAAGAAAGATAATATAATACTTTGGAATATAAATAACTCTTCCAACCTCTAATTTATTATATAAATATAATATTAATTAATTGCAATATCAACTTTATCCTCTTACTTGTACCTGTGCTGAAGAAGGTTCTCTTAATGCAGGTTAAATGATTATTATTGAAGTGAAAACATCTTTAGCCGCGTTGAGCACTTTTTGGTAGGAGAAAAACTTAGAGATTCGAATGAAAATTTGAAATTTCATAATTTTAAAATTCCGTGGTCCGAAATAAAGTATTATTAGTCCGAAATAAAGTATTCTTATTATTATAAATCTAAGTTATAAGTTTTCACTTCTATCGGCAGTCTCTCTTACTGCCAATTTTTTATGTTAATAGAACTGGCAGACCAGCCATTTGGAAAAACTGGGAGGGAGTTGTCTATGGCATGTGAAGGGGAGGGGATAGGCCCTCAAGGCGTTAACTAAAGTTCTCCAGCAGGGCACCAAAAAATGTTGTTGATGATGATGATGGTAGGACCAATGCGAAACTCTGAAGCATAAAAACTACAAATAACAATAATATAAAATATACAAAACGGTCCGAGTTATTAGTTGTTCATCACAAACTGGATATTATGCACAACGAGGAAATTTAATTTGACCTTATTATGAGGTTTGCTCGAAGGTGAGATGTTACGAACCAGTTCGCACTGAAATATTGTTATTAATTCATTATTAAATAATTTATCTGTATATGTATTTGTGTGTGTGTTCAAGTTCAAGTCCACACATACGACTAAAATTATACAGGATGCGGGCCATCTGGTAATTATAAAAATAGTGAAGCTGGTATATTGGGAATGGATTGGCCACAAAGTCAAAGGTCTTTGATCGCACCCGCACACGAAATGGGTTTCTCGGAATTTCCCAGTGCAACTGAACACGAAAACATTGTCTGCTTACCGTTTAAGCAAAACATCGTGAGGAAACTGCATGCATGATGAGGTGTCTTTGAAGATGTGTGAAGTTTACCACACCGAGGTAGGTCAGCCCATAGATCAATTATAGGGGCCCAACACCCTCCTCACCTTATTTCGAGGAGAAAACTCATACCTAGCAAGCAATTTATGGATCATAAGGACAATAGATGTAATATGGCTGATCAATTTTACTAGAGCCTCTGTATATTTAATTATTTTACTAGAGCCTCTGTATATTTAATTATTTTACTAGAGCCTCTGTATATTTAATTATTTTACTAGAGCCTCTGTATATTTAATTATTTTACTAGAGCCTCTGTATATTTAATTATTTTACTAGAGCCTCTGTATATTTAATTATTTTACGAGAGCCTCTGTATATTTAATTATTTTACTAGAGCCTCTGTATATTTAATTATTTTACTAGAGCCTCTGTATATTTAATTATTTTACTAGAGCCTCTGTATATTTAATTATTTTACTAGAGCCTCTGTATATTTAATTATTTTACTAGAGCCTCTGTATATTTAATTATTTTACTAGAGCCTCTGTATATTTAATTATTTTACTAGAGCCTCTGTATATTTAATTATTTTACTAGAGCCTCTGTATATTTAATTATTTTACTAGAGCCTCTGTATATTTAATTATTTTTACATTGAACTACTAAATCGATTTTTTTATGTTAGTTGTATTGGCAAACTGGCGGATTTACCGCCTGATGGTAGGTGGTCGACCTCGCCTATGAATATAATAAATGAGTTGCCTGGGCTAGTTTACCTGGAACGAGCCCAGGCAAATCATTTGTGTTGCCTATCCTGAGACATAAGATGTTAAGTCTCGGTGCCAGTAATTACACTGCCTGTCTTGCCCTTCGCTCCGAAACACAGCAAAGCTGTTTCACGGGAGAAACACGCAAGATTGTGGTACCCATGCAGCGGGGAACGCGGCATAGTGCATACATCCCATCGGTATAAATCGATTTTAATGTTTTGCACACTCTACAGTTTATTCTAGTTTGAGAAGTAGGATATTTCTGAACACGGGGCGCTGGTCTATGGTAAGTCTCTGCCCGGACTAATTGGACACGACCTGGAAATCAGACGGTGCGGTGAACGGTGAAATACGTCAAAAAAAGAAGTCAATAAAAACGTGTAGTAATAAAAAAAAGAAATCAATAAATACGTGTAGTAATAAAAAAAAGAAGTCAATAAATACGTGTAGTAATAAAAAAAAGAAGTCAATAAATACGTGTAGTAATAAAAAAAAGAAGTCAATAAATACGTGTAGTAATAAAAAAAAGAAGTCAATAAATACGTGTAGTAATAAAAAAAGAAGTCAATAAAAACGTGTAGTAATAAAAAAAGAAGTCAATAAAAACGTGTAGTAATAAAAAAAAGAAGTCAATAAATACGTGTAGTAATAAAAAAAAGAAGTCAATAAATACGTGTAGTAATAAAAAAAAGAAGTCAATAAATACGTGTAGTAATAAAAAAAAGAAGTCAATAAAAAAGTGTAATAATGAAAAAAAAATGCTTTACATACTGTCAAAAATTTTCAATTTCATCAAGCAAGCACTGTAGGTGTACACAACTTGGAACTCTCCGATTCGAGACAAGAGTCAACAATAAAAGATTAGTTTCACTGAGTTCGCCGGTTCTACTCCGTGGACTAGCTTCGGGTCGGCAGTACTCAAATTGCATTCAATGAGATACAGTGTAAATTATGTTAATTTTTTTTACTCTTTATTTTAATAAAATATTTTTTCGCCTAAACTTATAGCTGGCCTAAATATTCAATTGAAAATCTTTTAAGTTCAATATAATCAAGCGAAAATATAATGTAACGTATCCACCAGTATAACACTCAGATCGATAGTTTGACGACCTCTGTGGCTCAGTGGTAAGCACGTTGGCGCTCAAGCCGGAGGTTGCGAGTTCGAATCCCGTCAGGGAACAAAATTATTTTCTGTGTTCCTGGGTCATGGATGTGTATTAAATATGTGTATCATATAATAAAAATCTTAAATATATGTATAGTATAAATATATTAAATATATTTCCGTTGTCTGGTACCCGTAACACAAGTTCTTCAAGAACTTACCACGGGACCAGATTGACGTGGTGTAAAAGCGTCCATAGATATTATTATTATTATTATTATTATTAGTTTATAGCTAGCAAAACAGTTTGCGTAGCCCATTGATTGCTTAGCCAAGTTTAAAAACTTTTACTTTAACTAAATAATGATTAATGATCTTTCATCATTAAGGCTCGTTAGTTAGATGATGAACAGCATCTAAACTAGAGTCAAAACATATTCAACACTAGATTAGATCTTAAATCGACTTGAATACTAGAGCGCTGGTCCTTTCACCGGAATATAGCGCTTAGTGTCTAGATAAGGAGTTCTGTTGTAGAGCCATTTCCAGGCATTCTATGAGCAAATGGCTGCTTTTGTCATCATCATCATAAGCATCCATCCATGTTGGGATATATTCTGTAGTTGCGGAGCCTTTCTAGACACACGTTAAATAGTTTACAGTACCCCAGTTGTAAGAGGTAGTGCCATGCTGCTCTGCAGCCGAATTGGGCCAGCCTAGCTCACATAACACCGACGTCAAGTGACAGCTATGCTTTCGCGTTTCGTGCGGTTTGTGAGTTTCCGGTAACCCATTGGGGGATAGGTAAATGAGGGCAACGCATCTGCATAATATCTGGTTGTGTGGATGTGTATGGGTGTCGATAGTCGCCAAAAGGGTTCGACTGCTCATTTGCCCTGCTTTGCTATAAAAAAAACCCCAACATCAGCGTATACTATACATTTTAGATGTATAGTTCAAGAGACATAGGCCTTTTTAATTAACGCTAAGGTAGCCTATTTGGACTGGAGTTTGAACTTATCTAGTTGCCAAACTATTAACACTGTTTTTTTGTTTGTAATTGTTTAAACTACTGAAGTTGGTAATAATAACTACATTAGGCCCACCACTTGTTCCCATCGCTGCTACTCCTGTATAGCCAGGATCGACAGCGGTAACGAGCCCGAGGGATACGTTAAAACTGCCTTGGGACCCGCAACGATATTAGAAGAATTCAGGAGGAGTAGGAAATATTATATAATAAAAATATATTAATATTTAAAAAATATATATATTAAAAATATAATAATATTTCCCTCCCCGGTTAAAGCGGGAGACAGTACAAGAATGCAATGACTTACAAGAGTCAAGAAAAGACAGCAGCCAGGGGAAGCCTAGCTGCAATGCACCACGGAGAAATTTTTATGTCTACAAATATCTGCATAGTATCATTAATATACATGTATATCAACTATGAGTTATTATGTATAACTTAGTGATCGTGGTTGAAATAATAATACACATACATATTATTATCAAAAATTATATGTAATTTTTTTATTTCATAAGGAGGCAACTCAGCAGTCGGAGCCTTATGGTGACTACCTACGCCCATAGACATGTGCACAACCAAAAGTTATGCGTTGACTTTTAAACATTACACCTAAATCTATATTTTATTTTCATCACTTTTACGAGGTTTCAGTCGTAGGTGAAAAGTAGAATTTGTATAGTATTTCATAACTCATAAGTTGTAAAACTAATTTCGCCATCTCCGTCCGTTAGTTAAAGCTGTTTATTCCAGAGAAAGGGGGATAGAGAGAGAGACAGAGAGATAGATAGAGGGAGAGAGACACAGAGAATACATTATCATCTCTTGATATTTATAACATTTGTGTAGTAACTGGTTGTACTACGCGGTGTAAATCATGTTAAGTACGATTTTTAGATATAGTAATTTATTCGCGGTTAACGTATTTAAGAATAAACAAAAAACTACAAGATATTTTTAATTACTTTCACAAAATCATTAACTTCCTTATATTTCAACTTTGTATGTAGTAATGTACATTAAACATTTATGCCTTCATGTTGTAATTATATGGAAAATTCTGACAAGGACAAAGTACAAGGGTGATGATAAAAAGTTTAGTTACCAACCACGTGACCATGATATGCAAGACGTAGGTAAGCATTTTTGGTAAATGATGATCATTAATGACGTCACTTGATCATCGTCATTGTCATCGTGTAACCGCCCGCAGATGGACACATGCCCCTCTTAATAAACGAAAATACCTTTATCTGTCTATGTAAAATAATATAAAATATAAAAAAGCCTTTTATTTCCTCTCAGGAGAAACCCTCTTCCAAGGATTCCCATTTCTCACGGTCTTGGGCTATTTGTTTCCATTGTGGTCCAGCTATTTTCCTTATATCGTCCCCCCAGTGCGCACAGGGTCTTCTGTGACGTTTGCCTGGTGGTCCCTGCCATGATGTCACCGTCTTTGTCCATCTATTGTTCTTGAGTCTCACTACATGTGCTGCCCATTTCCATTAGATTTGTGCTTGGTAAAGAGCATTGATTGTATTTGTCTTCGCAACTTATAAGTTATAACTGTGTGCTTTATTTTGTTATGCTATATGTACCTAGTGGCATTTGATATTCCTGATATTTTTCGATTATCAACTCTAGGGTATGTACATACCCTTTTTTTTTCATTAACGCCGGGAAATGCACTGAGGCATCCCGCTGAGGAGTGGGTCTCCCCACGCGGTTATGTGGGACTCGCTGCGTCCGATAGCTGGTAAGTGGACGCAGCTCTAACCACTAAAATCCGGCGAGTGCCACCAATGCCGCCTTTGGTGAGGTGCCCCGGATCTGTTGAGCAAACATGGCACCTCGACGGCTAGTCAGCCCCTCAGAGGAGAGGGGTTGTCCCGCACCACAGAACGACCCCACCCAACGTCGGGACAGTTCAATGGGGTGAGGTTCCCGTCCTCACCCCTTGTCCCCTGATCTTTTGTACCCTCTTCTTATAAGAGGGGTTCAAAGAGCCCCATCGACTCAATTAGCTTCGCCCAAGGTGCTGGGCTTACCCTAGGCTACTGAGCCCCCCACCACGTCAAGGCCTGAACCATGGTGGGGTCTCACTGTGTCCTAAAATAGCTACTATATAATATTTATATGTATTAATCGTGATCCTCTTGTTTTTTGTATGTTTTGTATAGACTCCGGTACACCTTGAGACGGCGACCTGTTGAAGATACCCGTGGACCTTGTGCTGTTTGTGTTGCTGTTATGGAAAATATCATATTTGATATCAACAATATGCTAGGGTTCCCTAGCTTATATTGGTTTGTAAGGTATTAACTTTTTTTAAACAGAAGAGGGGGCAAACGGGCAGTCGGATCACCTGGCGGTATGTGATAACTGATAAGCGGCTCAAAAACGACTATTGATTATAGGAATCCTTTATATACTAACGAACATGAAGCTGAAATGTTTGTTTGTTTTGACGCCCTTATCTCCGGAACTTCGGTGGATTTGTAAAATTTTTTATATATTTGAAAGCCCGACTATTAGGAGTTTTAGACAAATCAGAAAAGTTATTTATTCTAAAATTGGTTCGCGTGAAAACGCAGCTAGCAAAAAAAGGACAATCATAGAAATAAGAGTGCAGATTTATGGCTTAAGAATGTCTGTCAGTTTTATATTATATTTTATTAAAAATAGGACACCAAAAATTACGATACGATGGCAAAACTTAATTTAAGCGGCCGCAACCACGGGAATAAACTAGTATACTCTTGATCTGGTCGGGTTTTGGTCTTATATTTATTGAATACATCACGACTAGGGAAATACAAAATTTTATAGGAAAAGGTGTCTTGTAGCGATGTCTCTACGATACTGTGGAATATTTTACTGACATTTCCTTGGAATTATGCGGTAGGTACTACTACGTCAGATAATAATGAACTAGTTACTTGATCATAAGTTAAGCAAAAAAACGGTTGGTCTGTAAAGTCGGTTTACTGACGATAGTTGAACGTGACAACGCCATAAGAAAATGGAACGCCTCAGAGCGAGGTAACGCCGCATACGTTTTTGTTTTTTCGTTCGTGCAGCCGGCTCCATCGAATTATAAGACGTTGTCACGTCAAAATATATTAATTCATAAAAACTAATTAAATTCAGTAGACACCTTTATGTTTATTCAGTTCTACAGCGCGTGTCAATTACATTCCGAAGGGGTCCGTCAGATATGATCAATTTCAAAAGTGGTCCATGGCTGAAGAAAGTTTAAGAAACCCTGCTGTCTAGAGCATTTTACAAGTTATCGCCCGAGAGGATCTTGGTCATAAAAATCTATTGCTGCCCACTCAAATATTGGGGGACGCCACCTCCACAGGGGTTGTCCCGTACCACAGTACAACCCCTCCCAACGTCGGGACAGTATAGTGGGTTGAGGTTCCCATCCTCGCCCCTTGTCCGCCCCTGCTCTTTTGACCGTAGCGATAGTAGCATGTTTCTTTAAAGTTATTTTAACTATTATATATTTTTATTTCACACAAATCCGGGAAATGCTCTGAGGCATCCCGTTACGGAGGGGGGACTCCCCAGGCGGGTATGTGGGACTCGCTGCGCCCGAAAGATGGTAAGGTGGGCGCAGCTCTACCTACTAAATCCCGGTTGGTGCCACCAATGCCGCCTTTGGTGAGGTAGTCCGGATCTATTAAGCAAACAGAGCACCTCGGGGGCTAATCAGTCCCTCAAGGGACCAACACGCCTCCACAGAGGGGTCGTCCCGCACCACAGAACAACCCCTCCGAACGTCGGGAAAGTGCAATGGGTCGAGGTTCCTATCCTTTCCCCTTGTCCCCCCTGATCTTTTGTCCTCTCTTCTTATAAGAAGGATACAAAGAGCATTTCCCTCGGTTCAATTTGCTTCGTCCAAGGTGCTGGGCTCACCCTAGGCCACTGAGCCCCTCCGCCACGACAAGGCCTGAACCATGGTGGGGAAATAGTAGCTATCGTTTACATAAACATTTAGTTTTCATAATCATCATCATCATCATCAGCCTCTATCCGTCCACTGCTGAACATAGGCCTCACTCAATGAACGCCAAAGCGGCCGATCCACCATATACCACTCGCATCCAACACGGACCGGCCACCGCACGGAGATCGTCTTCTTAGTTTTAACAGTACTATATTTAATAATTATTATAAAATAAAATGGTTATTACGGCTCATTTAAATACAATGGGACTACAAAAAAATATGAAGATGCAATTTAATAGAACAAAAAATAGCCTGTTTAATGAATATCTTAAGATGTGCTAAGACCAGGAACAAGATGTCTTATTATTTACATCTTACCCACTCATTTTTATATTTTATTTTTTTAATCTGTTTACGGAAATTTTTAAAGACCTTTAGGAGATTTTTAGGTACCTACACTTGTTGTTTTCCACAACTTCGTTTGCGAGGTCATGTTTTATTATCTATCAAGTTACAAACATACATACATAAATACATTTGTCAAAAGATAATATTAATTTTAAAGTTGGTGATAAAAGTAATTATTGTATTAATGTTTACGAATTACAAAAAGTAATGGTTTTTATATGTAAATGTTTCTCTTCATTATGATAATAATAATATTTATGCCCAAAATTATTAATTCCTACGACTTTTTTAACTGTTTGTGTATAACATACTCGGAAATGTAAGTGCATTAAATAATAATGGAATAATAATTTTATTTTGGTATTGTTTATGCAGTGGCCGGTGCTGGATACGAGTTGCGAGGGGATTAGTCGTCTTGGAGTTCTTTGAGTGAGGCCTATGTTCAGTGGACGGATGATGATTCTTTATGGTTTTTTTATGTCAATAGGAGGCAACCGAGCAGTAGGAGCCTTATGGTGACTACCGACGCTCATACACGTCCGCACATCCAAAAGTCATGCAGATGCGTTGCCCTCTGTTTCCCTATCCCCCCAATGGGCCACCGGAAACTCACAAGCCGCATGAAACGTGACAGCGTAGCTGTCACTTGATGCCGGTGTTATGTGACCTCACCCCATTGCACTGTACCACCCCGGTTGTGCTGGCCCAGTGCAATGGGTTGAGGTTCCCATCCTCACACCTTGCAAACAAAGAGCAGCTCCCACGTTTCAATTGGCTTAGCCTAAGTTGCTGGGTTCACCTTAGGCTACTGAGCCCCACAGCCACGACAAGGCTGACAAAGACCATGGAGGGGAATTCTGGCAGTCTGGTTCGTCTGGACCTATTCCTGATGATTTATACTGTGGTATCATTCAACACCAGTTTAATACTAGTCAATATATAAAATGTCTAATACCTAATTCCTTAAAACAGTTTTAGTATAGCTCCGCTTGTCCAAATTTTTTTGCAAGTTAAATTATTTGTTTCTAAAATAAAAAATCATAGGTACAATATCTTTGTATATATAATTCTTTTGTACGTGTGTACCTATGTCACTCAACTCCTCCCAAGCGGCTGGACCGATCTTGATGATTTTTTTTTGTGTGTGTTCAAGAGGATTGGAGAATGGTTTAGATTCTTAATATGAAAAATATTAAAAAAATATTACAGGACAACGTCTGTCGGTGCCACGGTATTATAATATAAAACAGAAAGATTATACAAAAGTACAAATAACGTAAAAATCAAATAATCATCCTCCTATCAAATCAAATTCCAATTTAATTAGTCAAAAATTAACTTTGATGAAAACATTTAAAAAAATGTTTTTTGCTCTTTTTTCCCTCTGTCAAATCAAATCTAAAACATCTTTAGCTGGATTAAGGCGACGCATTGTTAAACAATAATTCTAATCCGGACACGCGCCAGAGCTGAGCGTCCTGTGCGGGGCGAGGCTCTCCATACGCGCGTGAGCTTATAACTAAAGGACGTAAACTACAAAATGGTTTTTGTCATTTTATTGCGTTAAATACGATAATTGGAGAAATTCCTTCTGTAATTTTGAAGAACATGTATTGGCCCATCTACGAAGACAGGGGCTTAAACCGGACCCGTTTGCCCATAAGATGTGAATCTGTTTTTAATAAGAGGTATGTTTGATATTTTTTTCTCTGTTACAAAAGTTACCTAGGGATGTATTGACAATCAAAAAAATAAGATTTTTATCATGAACTATTAGGTCACCAACTTATATTTTCATTCTAATTTATGTATTTATTGTGTATTTATGAATGTATTTACTATTCATTCTATTATATAAACAATTTTTTTATGAAATTTAAAATAGTTAAAATCTCCTAAAATGTCAAAACAAAATCAAAAGGTGAATGTCAAGAAGCCAAATAACAATACAAAAACCGGTTTATTGGTAACCCTGAAACTAATAAAGCTCTGAGTTCCATTTTATTTCTGTACTACCGGTGGAAGGGAAGCGCTGTGTCGCGCTCACGGCTGCATTGCATCGGCACCATTTTGCTTGTTTCTCCCACAGCTTTGCTGTGTTTCGGAGAGAAGGGCAAGTCACGCATAGAGGCTTACTGATAAGCAACACGTAAATTAGTTGCCTGGGTTAGTCTCATGTCTAACTCTTATCTTTGTTTATATTAAAGGGCGACGCTGACCGCTTATCATCGTATGGCAGTCCGTCCGTTTGTCTATCCAACTATCATAAAAAATAGCTGTTCTTCATAAAGCATGCCAATTACTAGAATGGGTAAATCTTTACAATTACACAACTGTTACGGATTTTGTCGCGGTTTATTAAGATTTTTACATGCCCGACGTTTCGGATACTTTTCCAACCCGACGCCAGGAGGCCGTGTGGTCGCAGACTGCACGGTTGGCGGGGGGCAACCCCCCACTTTTACAAACCAAAAGTGAGCCAAACGGGCTCACACTAATACGATGTAGCATTAGGGCCTTCGGGCCTTTAGCATAGATCCATGCGAAAAAATAAGTAAAATCGGATACTTTCCAGCAACCATGGTCATGGGAGGACAAAATTATTTTGCTCAAATCTATGTTAATTAGATGTTTACATATTTATGGCGATATAGTTGAGTTTCTGGTATATAATATCCATAAACAAATAAATATGACCACCTGTGGTTGTGGATAAGTGACTTATTTGGGGGGAGGGGCGGGGGTGTAGAGGATTCCAACGACAAGGATTTATTTAATGAATATTCACATAATTATGTATTTATGTTTAATTCTTATTACATAATATAATTATGAAATAAATAATAACTTTTTTGTAAAGGTGTTCTCAGGAAATGCATTGGTGAATTACGTAAAAAAACGTGACATCCATAGTAGGTATATCCGGAATAGACACAGGCTAGATGTACCAGCGATTAAACTGACAAAAGTAAGCAATTCTTTTAAAGGTAAACGCTTTTACAATAGGATCCCAGAAAATGTGCAAAACCTCCCAATTAAAAAAATAAAAAAGTTATAAAAGAGCGCTTGTGTGATAAAGGATATTATAAAGTAAAAGATTTTATGGAAGATACCACACCTTGGGAATAGGGCGATCCTCCCAGGCATTTTAGGATAACAACATGTAAAATTTGTTATAAAATATTTGAAAACATTAGTTCCACTGAGTTTGTTTCGCCGGTTCTTCTCGGTGGGCTTGCCTTGGAACCGGTGGTAGACTCAATTGACGTTCAAAAAGATACACTACTGGTACTATACTCTGTTGGTATTATTTTGATTAAAAAAAAATGATTTTGATGCACCTATTTTAATAAAGTTGAAAACAGTATCAAAAAGGTAAACAGAATGTAATTTATTATCCGAATTGTAAGCGACCATTCCAAGATATCCGATTTATATTTGTTTCTACACAAAAATTGCTCACTTAAAACGATGTTTTTTTTAGTAAACGATATTTCATAAAAATGGAATGTCTTTATCATAAATGATTTATGTCAAGTTTATTGTTCGCGAAGAATTCCTGACCTTCTGAAAGGATTTCAATGGAACTATGGCGTGTGTGCAGTGTGGTCCAACTCGAATAAATCACTAATATTATAAAGCTGCAGAGTTTGTTTGTTCGAACGCGCTAATCTCAGGCACTACTGGTCCGATTTGAAAAATCTTTCAGTGTTAGATAGCCCATTTATCGAGAAAGGCTATAGGCTATATAACATCACACGGTAACTAACACTAATTAAGTTGAGTAAGTTAACGCGGGCGAAGCTGCGGGCAATGCCAGTAATAAATAAATATTATTTTCTAATGTTTACGCGAATTTCACTCATTATAATGAAACAATTTTACGGATTTTATCGTTACAAAGTTATACATCTGACACCCCAGTTCTTCTTTTTTTTCTTTAACGCCGGGAAATGCTCTGAGGCATCCCGCGGGGGAGTGGGTCCCCCCAGGCGGGTATGTAGGACTCGCTGCGCCCGACAGCTCGTAAGTGGTTGCAGCTCTACCTCAACAACAATGCCTCCTTTGGTGAGGTGCCCCGGATCTAATAAGCAAACAGGGTACCTCGACGGCTAGTCAGTCCTGCAAGGGACCGAGCAACCTCCACAGAGGAGTTGTCCCGCACCACAGAACATTGTACTGTTCTGACGTTGGGAGGGGCCCAACGTCGGAACAGTACAATGGGGTGAGGTTCCCATCCTCGCCCCTTGCCCCCTGCTCTTTTTTCCCCTCTCCTTATAAGAGGGGTACAAATAGCCCTCTCGGCTAAATTAGCTTCGACCAAGGTGCTGGGCTCACCCTAGGCTACTGAGCCCCACCGCCACGTCGAGACCTGAACCAGGTGGCTGTAAAGTATCCGAAACGTCGGGCATGTAAAAATCTTAATAAACCGCGGTAAATCCGTAAAAATTGTTTCATTATAATAAATCAATATCATTAAACGATAACACCACGTTAACTTAGCCCCGTGGTTAGTTCATAACAACTTGTGTGACAACAAATGTATAAATACATACGTCTTGGCGTTCATTGAGGGGGGCCTATGTTCAGCAGTGGACGGATAGAGGCTGATGATGATGATGATATAAATACATATATACACGTCCATGACCCGGTGCAGACATCTATAATCATCATACAAATTATCTGCAATTGGCGGGATTCGAACCCGCGACCGCTGCGTTCAGTTTTAACTTGACCACTCGACCAGCCGGCCGCCCATAGATGCCGTTGCTGGTAAACTACAGTTCCCATTTTAAACTCTATTACATTGCGGTGGATTTATTATTTAATAATGATTTTCTTATGTTTGTTATTTTATTTTATGCTTTTTGTTATTGAATACACGTTCATCTTAAAATATGTTAGTGAACGAATTATTGTTTAAGCGTATTTAAATTTAAAATATGTGGTTAATAATATTATATTGATAACTACTTCGTACAGACTTCGTTCTGTCAAAGGGGGAGGGGGAGTAATTTCTTAAAATCCGTTCTTAGCTGACCTCTACATGGCATAAGTAATATTTCTACCAAATTTCAAGTATCTAGGTCTCAAAGTTCCAGAGATATCGTGATGAGTCAATCTATCCACAGAACAGCTTAGTAACTGCAGCTTAGAATATAATACTTAGTTGATTTATAGTATACGTTAGTAAAACTATCTCAATATCCTGCAAATTATTCTATTTTAGAATATACTTTGTGACTGATGACTTACCTTCTGTATTTGATGACTGATGATCTTCGGCAGGCCCCACACAGCCAACACTATCGCCACAACCAAAGCACATAGTGATGTTAGAAAGAACAATTTGGCATTTTTCCCCAACATTTCAAACACTTCACTAGTGTACACACGTAACAATATTCCCGACCGGCGCGCGGCGAGGACGACTACGGTTTGATCTCGTGTGTTCTTATCCGTGTTTTTTTATGATTAAAGCGAATCGACTAAATGGTATTCTTTAATAATTATGTATAATACAAACGTGACAATGGAAACACGCGAGCCTGTGTGAGTATTTTATTGACGAACAGATAGATGGTCGAAGTAAATGGAAGTAAATGTTTCTTATGTTGAAAAGTATTTTTAATGTTAGTTGGATATTATACCTGGCATGCCATCGGTAAGATAGTGGCATAAACATAAACGAGTTTGGCCTAGGCAACTCATTAGTGCCCCACCGTTCAAGCCTTGTCGTGGCGGTCCGGCTTAGTAGCCTAAGGTGAACCTGGCTCCTTGCGAGAAGCCATTTGAATAAGAAGAGGGGACAAAAGAGTAGCGGGGGACAAGGGGCGATGATAGGAACCTCACCTAATTGCACTGTCCCGACGCAACGTTGAGACTAACTGTTTTGTGGTGAGGGACCACCCCTAATAATATTACTATCATCAATGGCTTCTTAGAATTGGTCATTCATTTGCTCTTTGTGTCACTTCACTAAACTACACTATTACTCTATTTGTCTGTGGCTGGAAGTACGCCATATTTGTTTACCATTTAGGACACTTCTAAAAAATGGACTATACAAAACACAGAAAAACTGGTTAGGTTACACCAAACACAAACAGAGAAATATAATCTTCTGACAATTCGTATTCTATTCGTGTTGCGTTTTTACGTTAACTACTTATATACGTAACGTAACGTTAACGTAAAAACACAACACGAATAGAAAACTATACCATATCGTAGTTTTTTATTCGTGTTGCGTTTTACGTAACTACTATAGTTACGTTATTTACTCTTGTCACAAAACTCATGGTAGATGTACTGATATTGACTTACGCGTACTGAAATTGACTGACGCGTAAACATATGAAAACCAGTCCAATCCATGAATAAAATTTAAATGTAGAGCCATCAATTTCATCAAAGTGTAGGGTATTATATTATTATTATAAATTATACGTATTTTATAATTCAAATGATTCTATGATAAATAATATACGGCGAATTGAGTTTTCCTTTTGCTGGTATTTTCGTATATTTATGATTATTAGTGTATTTTTATATTTATAAATATTATTAAATATCAAGTTAAATATTTTTCGCAATTTTAAAGATAAATTATTAAAGTATTTCAACATGAGGATAGAATATCATTAAATAATTCTTTGGATTCTAGATGAAGTATTTTAATATTATTTTCTTAATTCTTTTTTTTTTCGAATTGCATTTAATAATAAAATTTTAATAAAATACGTAATTAATATTATACTATATACATGTTAATGTTTGTCCTTTATAGAGCATAATATAACCGGAGAGAGCATATAGATATGTTGTGTTTTGTATGAAAACCAAATTCCGCCAGTGCTGTGACGATGCGTCGGCTCAGCGCTTTGATTGGCCGACTGACCATTGATAGATGATTGACCGATGGGATGTTCACACAGATTGCTGGTTGGTCGAATTTCTATTACGTCAGTGATAGATCACTGACCAGTTTCGGAATTATATGGCTCACATTACTACTCTATCCGATTATAAGCGATGGCCCAGAGGCCTTAGACAAAGTAACATTAAAAAAAACGATAACGAAGTTCGAAAAGAATAAAATGTATGGGATTGACATAAGCCGTCGTCAATTATGTCACTCGTTATCGTTAACGCAAGTTGGTAGACAATCGCGGAGTAGGGCCCAGCTGCGCTCGGCGCAGCGGGTGATCGCGGTAAGAGTGGTCCGGGGGTATCGTACGATATCATGGGCTGCAGCTACTGCCTTAGCCGGCGACCCCCCGTGGGAACTCGTGGCGGAAGTTCTCGCCGAGGTATACTCCTATGTCTCGGAAAGGAGGTCCCTCGGAGAGGACGTGACGCCGGACAGGATCCTACGGGTCCGCCGACTAGGGCAGGAGGCACTAATGCGAAGGTGGGGGGAGGACTTGGCGCGGCAGCCGTATGGCAAAGGCTTAACGGTTGCCCTGCGCCCGGTCCTTGAGCGGTGGATGCGTTGTAAACGCAAACCCCTCACCTTCCGTCTAACACAGGTGCTCACCGGGCATGGGTGCTTCGGTGAGTATCTGTGCAGGACGGCCCAAAGGGAGCCGGTAACTGTGTGTCACGATTGTGGCGCGGCGGTGGACTCGGCCCAGCACACCCTCGAGGTGTGCCCGAGATGGGCGGCGCTGCGTCATGATCTGACATCGGTCATCGGAGGGGACTTGTCTCTGCCGAGTGTCATCCCCGCGATGCTCGGCGACGACGAGTCCTGGACGGCGATGGTCTCCTTCTGCGAGGCAGTAATGTCCCAGAAGGAGGCCGATGAGCGGGTGAGAGAGGAGGCCGCCGACGAGGCCTCCCACCGCGGGCGACGAACGGGGGTGCGTATGAGGCGCTACCTAATGCGCCTCCAGTAACGCCCCTGTGCTCGTGTCGGGCCCAGGATGGGGTTTTAACCTGGGTCCAGCTAGACACGACGTCGTCGGGGACTGCTAAAAGTATCGAATCAAACGAACAGCCGAGCAGTCCCCCTTTAGAGGAGGAGTCTGGCCTTTTCGCCGGGGCCAGCCTGTCGCCGAGGGTCCTGCGTTGCCTGCATGATCCGGGACTCTCATAAAAGGCGGCTGAGGGCACTTGCAGCGGTTTTAGTGGGTAACGCATCTCCAAGTGCGAACCCCACACACGGCTAGGTTTAAAACTCACCCCGGTCCTAGTTATGGTTTGGTCTGCAAATTTCCGTTGCAGAAAAAAAAAAAAAGTTGGTAGACAATGTTAAAATTCGTAACAAAATCATAAACTGTCAATTGGTTATTATCGAACACTTATGTCAAACTTATGTTATTTTATTATTGATATTGATTCGTTATCCGTGGGCGTGGGCCATGGAGGGCAACATTTTCACATTTTTTTTGAATTATAGTGTGTATGAGGTCTATTTACATAGATATTAATTTTAATTTTTTGTTCCGATTTGACACTTTTTGTCGAATTTGTTGACACTTGACAGTTGTTGTCGTTGCACTGTCACGATCTTTGATTGATCATTGGCTAGAAAATTATTATCGTTATCTCAAAGACGATAACGAATTTCGGCTACAAAGCGATGTCACTTTGTCTACAGGCCCAGGTATATGTTAGGTATGAGCCTCTTATCGGGGTGGCCGGTGAGGAATACATAAATATAATATTTACCTATGCGCTCGCTCAACGTTGAAAGTTTACCTACTAGGCATATAAACGCTCCCTATATGACTGCCTTCCTTCCTTAAATGTTTCCTTAACACAGAGCAAGCATCGACAGAGTGAACTATGTGAAAGTTTAATTTAATTTTTAGTAGTGCCCCGGATCGAACGCTGAACTTTCGGCTCAACATTCAAATAACACAACGTACACATATAAATGTAGCGAAACGAATCCAGTTATACGTAAAACCTCCTTGACAATGGCAGGTTGTATAAATAAAGTTATGACGTCGTTGAGTATTAATAAATATTGTGTATATAAAATTTCCGCACCGTTACAAACATGTATATAAATACGAATTAAGGCGAGTCACCGGGATTGGCGGAGTGGCGGGCGTCGCGGCGTCTTGTGAAAACGCTAGTAGCATTCAAATTTCAAGTTTTGGGATGATTTTGAATAAAAAAAATATAGGACTTGAGATTTAAAAAAAATTAGTACATTCTCTAATTAAAAATTAAATATTTCCATATAAAAATGATATGCCAACTTACATATTTTATTAGTAAGTTATGTTTTCAGGATTTTTTATGATCAAGTAAAGTAAATCTTATCATGTAACTAATTAGTACGACCTTTAGAAATTTACGTGTCTTTGATATTTTTTGTGAGACCGTTATTTAATAGTATTAATTAATTGTCTCAAAAATTTTATTTGGAAAACCCTTTTTCCCGTTTAGCCTGCGATGACTCGCCTTAAATAAAATATTTTAATTCTAAACAAACAATACACATATATAATATATTTGTATAACTTAGTATGACTTTTCCGTTATGTTATGTGATAAAAACTTATTGTCTAGACATTAAATTAAATAATATATTTTTATTGAAGCTTAACAAGGGGTCGATATTCAACTATGGGGATGCGAAGACCAATCTTTAAGTTTTTTATATACTATATTTCCATTCCGTATATGTAGCCAGGCTCGACAGCAGTGACCACTAAATGACTCTTTGATACGATCTCAGGAAGCCCGATATGTTAAAACTACCTTGGGACCCGCAACGAATCTAATCAAAAAGATACAGAAAAAGTAGCACATTCCAGTTTCCCTCCCCAGTTCAAGTGGGAGACATTACAAGATTGCAATGATTAACATAAGACAAGAAAATACCGTTGGGAGGGACGCTGTGCCGCGCTTCCGGCTGCATGGGTACCACCATCTTGCTTGTTTCTCCCGTGAAACAGCTTTGCTGTGTTTCGGAGAGAAGGGCAAGACAGGCAGTGTAATTATTGGCACCGACTTAACATCTTATTTCTCAGGATAGGCAACACATGAATGAGTTGCCTGGGCTCGTTCCAGGTATACTAGTTTATGTTCATGGGCGACGTCGGCCACTTACCATCAGGTGGTACGTTTGCCAGTTTAAACTAACTAACATAAAAAAAAGAAAATAAAGCAGAGGAGCCCAGCTGCAATGCATAGATATTATTCTAATGTCTACAAATACCAACACCACTACCATCGTCGTCATCATCATCATCACTATCATCATCAGCCTTTATCCGTCCACTGCTAATACCAGCATAGTAATAGATAATCATTATCTGTCCGTATACAACTGTAAAGCTAATACAAGCAAATCCGCGGGCTATTGCCAGTTTTATACCATTAACTTCAGCTATTGGAACTGACAATCATGAGGTGGGACAATGATATCTATAGCAACAATCTTAATATACAAACCTTTTTGTAATATGTTATACAATATACATCATTTATAACCCGTTTCAAAATTTAAATTGCACATATCCTTAATTACATGTATAAATATATTTTTCTTAATAATTTCAGTTTTATTACCTATTATTGTATGCAATATAATATTTATTTAACCTCAGCTTCGGAGATACATCTCTATTTTAGGTTCTGTTATTTTAAATGGAAATTTAAGGCATTTTTTTCTTTTTTTTATTGAACGCCAAGACGGCCGATTCCCGGCTACTCTCATCCATCCAGGACGGTCGACTGTTGGAGGTCAACTGACCCTCATTGAAAAGGACCTGTGTCCACCAGTGGACGAAAAGGGCCGATAGTGATGATCACGATGATGTTCAAATTCATGTTCTCTATCCGGAATTAATTCAGATGTGGACAAGTAGATCACAGTTGATTTTAGAATAAATTTAGATATTATATCCGTCTCGAAAACGAAAAACGAATACAATCTACGGAGACGGGGAAGCCCATCTACGTCCATGTGATGTGTGGCCGGTTGGATGCGAGTGTCAAGGGATTGGCCGTCTTAGCGTTAATTGAGGGAGGTCTATGCTCAGCAGACGACGGAAAGAGGCTGATGATGATGATGAAATCCGTCCTGAATCGGAATTCGATTATAATAATAATAATAATAATAATATACATTACAACAGAATTTAGCAAAGATATCAACATGCAATTTGGGTTAGATAAGTGCAAAATGTTACATATTATAAGAGGAAAAATTAGGCCAGGTGACTACGCAGTAAGCAACAACGATAAAATTACAGCTATGGAACCAACAGATCTATATAAATACTTAGGATATAAACAGCTTAAAGGACTTGATCACACAATAACTAAACAAACATTAACAACAGAATACAAAAGAAGAGTCAACGCAATATGCAAAACACAACTTTCTGGAAAACATTTAATTAAAGCCTTGAACACCTTTGCCATCCCAATTCTAACCTATTCTTTTGGAATCGTAAAATGGTCAAAAACAGATATAGAACAAATAGAACGATCCACACGCACTACACTTACTAAACACAATAACCTGCACCCTAAATCAGCAATAGAAAGATTAACTATCAAAAGGCAAAACGGGGGCAGAGGTTTAATAGACATTCATCACCTATGGCAGAAGCAAATTAACAAACTAAAGACGTTCTTTCAGTTAAAGTCAGATACTAGCGACATACATAAAGCAATAGCCCAAAACGACCACAATTACACCCCACTAAACTTAAACGAAAATATAAATATAGAAAACCTGAATAATAATGATCCGCAAAAACAAAAAATAGAAGACTGGAAAAAGAAAGCACTTCATGGACGACACCCTCACGACCTAGAACAATCTCATATTGATACAATAGCATCTAACAAATGGCTAAATATAGGTAGTCTATTCCCAGAAACGGAAGGATTTATTATAGCCATACAAGATCAGGTCATAAACACCAAAAACTATAGAAAATACATAATAAAAGATCCCACCGTAACAAACGACAAATGCCGTAAATGTCACACGCAACCAGAGACCATACAACACATAACAGGAGCTTGCACAACCCTTACACAAACAGACTACACTCATAGACACAACCAAGTAGCCAACATCATTCACCAAAAGCTGGCTCTTAAACATAAACTCATTCAAAACACAAATACACCATACTACAAATACACACCACAAACTATACTAGAAAATACATCACACAAACTATATTACGATCGCGCCATACTTACCGACAGAACCATACACTACAACAGACCAGACATAACTTTTATGGATAAAGCAAACAAAACCACTTATCTCATAGACATTGCAGTCCCCAATACACATAACTTACAGAAAACAATAGCTGAAAAAATAAATAAATACGCAGAACTAAAAGAAGAAATTACACAAATCTGGAAACAAGAAAAAGTATATGTCGTACCCATTGTCATTTCCTCCACCGGTGTCATTCCTAAACACCTAAAACACAGCCTTAAACTCTTAGACCTGAAAGAATCCAACTATATTACTCTACAAAAAGCCGTCATACTAAATACCTGCAGGATAGTGAGAACGTTTATGCAGATAGAATCAAACGAAATAACACAACACAACACTCCCCTACTGTAACACACCACATGCTTCATTTACTTGGTTTAGGCCCGTAAATGTAGTTAAAACCAGCCATCAGTTGCGCGCGAGCGGTCGTATTAGACTCACGTCTCTGTATCGGTTCGCAAGAGCGTAAATTTCTACCTGCGGATATTATTTTTCAACTACCCCCATGTTCATTACTGTGAAAGATAATGGATAGTTTTGTTAGATCTTTAAGTTTTAACTCTAATCAATCCGATATGAGAGAAACGTGTGTACAAGAAGAAAATAGTGTGCAGGAAATTGAGGAAGTGTTATATGAAACCCAAAAGGGTCCGGAAAAGAGAACAAGACAGGAAAGTGAGGAAGAAATAGAAGATAATGTGGAATTTATAACTGTTAATAGAAGATCCAAACGTTTGTTGCGAAGTGACTCTGATAACAACAATCAGAGAAATACTACTGTAGAAGTAGGTGTGGAGAAATCAGGCTTTGTTGTAAGGTTGTCCTCTAAACAAATACTCCCTAAACAATTTGGTATGGCAAAGCTTTTGATCAAAGAAAACATTGAAAATATAATTGCTATTAAATACAGAAGCCCATTCAAAGTTAACATCAAGTTTAAAACCAAGGAAGACGCAAATAAACTATTAAACTGTAAGAAATTTAATGAATCTGAGTATATTTGTCAAAGTGTGGACGAAGTAACTCTTTCTTATGGTATAGTAAGGGATGTAGACTTAGACATAGAAGAGAAAGAAATACTCGCACAATTTAAATGTGAATATGATATTGTAGCCATGAAAAGACTAAGGCGTTTAACTGATAATGGTAATTGGGTTGATAGCACTGTGATCCGATTAGCATTCAAAAGTTCCTCTTTACCCTCGTATATATTTGGATACGGGTGTCGGTTTAAAGTGGAACCATACGTGTTTCCCGTAACACAATGTTCAGGATGTTGGAGATTTGGACACACAAGGAAATTTTGTCCAATTAAAAGGATAAAATGCCCAAAGTGCGGTCAAGATCATGAGAATTGTGAAACAAATACATTCGTATGTATTAATTGTAAAGGAAGACATATGGCATTAGATAAAAGTTGTCCAGTGTTTATAAAAGAAAAGAGGGTTAAAAAATTAATGAGTGATAATAATTGCACTTATAAAAGAGCTTTAATGATCTACAATATTAGTGATACTCAGGCCAAAAGAATTACTCTGTCTCAACCTAATCCAGACACAAACGGAAAACAAGGATCCTGTAATTATACATATAGAGATATATTACTAGGAGAAAATAAGGAAAATGGGACTGAAACAGAAAAAGAAATAAATTGCGAAAATAATGAGTCTGCTAAACATGTAGCGAATAAAAGTAAAAAACGACAAAATAGCCCAAAAAATAAATATTCAACAAGTTCAAATATTGAAGAAATAAGACAGGACAATGAAATAGAGGAAGATGGGGAGAAAGAGAAAGAAGAAGACATGCTTGAGAGATGCGAGACAAGTTCATCAGGGGAAACAAAAAAGAAAATTAAAAAGGGGTTATTTGCAAGGATAAAAATTATTGTCTTAAAAGTAAAGGAGATATTACTGACAGACAGATCATTTGAAGAAAAAGTTTGTCTATGTATACAATACGTCTTTAAAGAAATCATGTCATATTTAAGTGAGAACTTTATGGTTGGAGATATAATGAATTTTTTATTCAAGAATAATGGCTAGACACAATTTTAATATAAATATACTTCAGTGGAATGCACAAAGTTTAAAGCCGAAAATATCTAATTTTGAAATTCTACTTAATAGGGAAAAAATACATCTAGCTGTAGTTAGCGAAACGTGGCTGGAACCAAACTCTTATATAAATCTGTCGGGATACAAAGTATATAGACAAGATAGGTCAGACGGTTATGGTGGCGTCGCTATCATTTGTCATAATTCTTTGCAAACGTTTAAAATTCCTTGTCCTGTTAGTAATTCTGGCATAGAGATTATTGCTATTAAAATTTTAAATTGTAAGCTTTTACATAATATCGTCTCCATATATTGTCCATCGCCTGTTCGTACTGTGCAATCAGATTGGGATGGAATATTTTCACAGTTTTCAACAAACACCTTGATAACGGGTGATTTTAACGCACACCATCATAATTGGTCAAACAGAAATGATACCCGCGGTAATCAATTATTTGATAGTTCTTTGGATAATAACTACTTTACGCTAAATACTGGAAAAGCTACCAGAGTTAAGTTTGTAAATAATACGCTTCAAGAAACATCTCCAGACATTTCGTTTTGTTCCGCAGACATTGCAGTTAATACTGAGTGGGACGTCACCAACGAAAGCTTGGGCAGTGACCACCTAATTATTAAGCTTTGTATAAGATATAAAGACTATTTACAATTTACTATGAAAAGAAATTTCAAATTAGCCAATTGGTCAAAATATAAAGACACTGTCGAAAATGTATTTACTCAATGTACTGGGTCTTTTGGTAGTGTCCAGGAGATGTATGATTGTTTTATAAAAAACATTAATCAAGCAGTTGACCAAAGCATCCCTTTCAATAAGATCTGTAATGATCCTTCTCGTAATTTTATCCCTAAAAATTATTGGAGTCCTGAATTATCAAGGATTATAGGCCAACGACGACTAGCACTTAAGTGCTTTAGAAGAAATCCAACGCCACAAAATCTATCATGCTTGAATTTATTAATCTCCAAGGCTCAACGTTTGATAAGACAAGCTAAGTCCCGGAGTTTTCAAAAATTTTGTGATAGTATTAATGAATCTACCACCTTATCGGACATGTGGCGTAAAATGAGATGGATTAAGGGGTTTCGGCAAGCAAAATCATATACGTCTGACTTGGCCAAAGAAGAACTTCTGTTTTCCTTAACTCCCGATTTTGTGGCTGACCCTTCAAGGACATTTTCTTCAAGCAACCCGAAGCTTGATACAGATTTCACATTACATGAAATGCAAAACTGTTTTAAACGCAATGATACTTCTCCTGGACAAGACGAAATATATTACTCTATGTTATATAACCTTCCAGACTCAGGTAAACAGTTTTTATTGAATTTGTACAACTTTATATATAGATCTGGCTGTGTTCCTACTCAATGGAGAAAAATACAAATTGTACCAATATATAAACATAATAGTGGTCCAAATTCTAAACTAAGACCTATAGCATTAATTTCCTGTTTATGTAAAATTTTTCATTTATTACTGGCTAAACGTTTGGAGTGGTTTATTGAATATCACAAAATGTTGTCAGCAAGCACAGTGGGATTTAGGAGAGGTCAATCTTGTCTCGACTGTTTGGTTCGCCTGGTTTCGAGTGTCCAACTCGGTTTCTCACAAAATATTCCAACCATAGCTTGCTTTTTAGACATAGAGGGAGCTTATAATAACGTGTCAATTGTAAAAGTTATATCTATTTTAGACGAATTAAAGGTAGGAAAGAAAATGTGTTCGTATCTATGGGAATATTTAAAAGAGAGGCATCTTCAAATTAAGTGTGAAGAGAGCAATAACGTTTTGACTAGATGGACTAACAAGGGACTATCCCAGGGCGATCCCTTATCACCTTTACTCTTTAACATTGTCACTATCGAGATTTGTCAACAGATAAACCAAGTTTATATAAGTCAATACGCAGATGACTTTGTTATTTTTGCCAAACACAAAAATATCGAGGATAGTGTCTCAAGCTTACAAAGAGCGATTAATTGTTTAATTAAAATATTAGAACAGCTTGGACTAGAACTTTCTGCTCATAAATGTAAATACGTTGTTTTTAGCAGGGCTCGCAGAAGTCCACAAGTACAAATTTATGTTAAGGAATCATTATTAAATTCAACCGATAATATAAAATATTTGGGCTTTTGGTTAGACAGATCTCTGAGATGGTCTAAACATATAAATGAAATGTATGAAAAGTCCTGTAAATTCTTAAATTTGTTGAAAGTTTTGGTAGGGTCTAATTGGGGTACACACCCTTTACATATTCGTAGAATTTACATTGCTCTTGTGAGAAGCCGGTTGGACTATGGAAGCTACCTCTATGACAATGCAGCCAATTGCCACGTGTCTAAACTAGACAAAATACAAAACCAGGCTCTTAGAGTAATAGGAGGTTTTATAAAGTCCACTCCAATACACATTATGGAAAGTGAAATATGCATTCCACCTTTGAGGACAAGGAGATTATATTTGTGCTATAAATATTGTCTAAAAGTTAAGTCTTTCTCGAATAGTATGAATACTCACCTATTTGATAAACTTTATAGTTTTCTTAGTAATACATTTTGGTTACATAAAAAGAAGCCATTGCCAGCATTGTGTTATAATGAAATCAAACAGGATATTATGTCTTCATCATATCCGCTTGAAATGTTTACTTTGGATACGTGGGTCTCTAACATTAATTTAAAAGCCATAATTCATAGTACATTGGATAGTTTAACAGGATCTAAATCGCAGTACCCGAACCGTCTTACCTTAAAATGTGAAGTTATTCAAGAATTACATCGTAAATATACTGGGTATCACGTCATTTATACTGATGCATCTAAAACAACACTTGGTCTCGGTACTGCGTATTATGATCCAACATATAAAAATTATAAGTTACACAAAATAAAAAGTAAATATGTATCTATCATGACTGCTGAACTCTTTGCTATATCACAGGCGTTATGCTATGCTTCTAGTTTAGATGTCCGTAAAATAGTAATCCTTACTGATAGTAAAAGTGCTCTTCTACATATTGTTCGGTGCGTCTTTGGATATAGAGGAATGTCTACTGCATACAATATACTTAATGAACTAAATAAAGCCTGTAGTAAAATTGTAACTATTGTACTCCAATGGGTTCCATCTCACATCGGTCTTTCTGGGAACGAAGAGGCTGACAAATTAGCTAAAAAAGCTGTTTTAGAAGGGGACGAAGCGAATATCCTACCAAGATATTTAGAGGCATTAACTAAATATAAGAGAAAATGCTATGATATATTTAAAGAATACTTTGACGAACAATCGAAAGTTAAAGGCATTTGGTATAAGACTATTCAATGTGAGCCTCCTCGTATCCCGTGGTTCCATGCAGCCTCACTGAACAGGCAACAGGTTGTTTCAGCATGTCGGCTACGAGCCGGACATGTGCCTGGCAAAAGTTTCGCGTATTTGATGAGGAAAGTAGAGACGCCTAACTGTGACCATTGTAATAAACGGGATGACGTATACCATCGATTAATAGAATGTCTACGGTATACCGACGAGAGGAACTTACTTTTTACTAAATTTAAATTAAATATTAATGATGTTGGTGTGTTAAATAGCGTCTTAGCTAATCCAAATTCTGATGCAGCTAGAACTATGTTTAACATGTTTAAATATACAAATTAGTTTTAGAATTAGAGGTAATAAAATATGTATAATATGTAAATGTATTAGAATAAGGTACAATGGGATTGGCATTGTCATTCTATGTACAAAAATCCCTTATTAAATAAAGAAAAAAAAAAAAAAAAAAAAAAAAAAAAAAAAAACCAGCCATGAGCTGAGAACAAAAAACAGTTCCCCATAATAATATTTATGGACGTTTTTACACCACGTCAATCTAGTCCCGTGGTAAGTTCTCGAAGAACTTGTGTTACGGGTACCAGACAACGGAAATATACTTAATATTTTTATACTATACATATATTTAACATTTTTATTATATATAATACACATCCATGACCCAGGAACACAGAAAACTTTTTTGTTCCCTGGCGGGATTCGAACCCGCTACCTCCGGCTTGAGCGCCAACGCGCTAACCATTGAGCCATAGAGGTCGTCAAGATTATAAATATATTTATTCATTTTTAGAGACAAATTTAAACCAATAATAATTCTGACTGTCGCCTCTCAACACATTTTTGAAAATTTACTGTATGTCCGGAAAAAACAAAGATTAATTTGTTGTTTTCTAATGTTTACGCAAATTCCACTCATTATGAAGAAAAGTGATTTTCATAGTAGGGATATACCGTACGTAAATCATAGTAGGGATATACCGTACGTAAATCATAGTAGGAATATACCGTACGTAAATCATAGTAGGGATATACCGTACGTAAATCATAGTAGGGATATACCGTACGTAAATCATAGTAGGGATATACCGTACGTAAATCATCGGAGGGGACTTGTCTCTGCCGAGTGTCATCACCGCGATGCTCGGTGACGACGAGTCCTGGACGGCGATGGTCTCCTTCTGCGAGACAGTAATGTCCCAGAAGGAGGCCGACGAGCGGGTGAGAGAGGAGGCTGCTGACGAGGCCTCCTCCCGCGGGGAACCTGGGCCCAGTATGAAACGACGTCGCGGGGACTGCTTAGTAGCGGCCGGGTAGTCCCCCATTACGAGGAGTAGTCTGGCCTTCGCCGGGGCCAGCCTGTCGTTGAGGTGATCCTGTTGAACGCCTATCCGGGACCCTCAAAACGCGGCTGAAGGCGCTCGCAGTGGTTTTAGTTTACGGGTAGGGCACTCCCAGGTGCGAGTCCCACATAGGGTCAGGATCTACCCGAGATCCTGGCTACATGCGTAAAAAGCATTTCCCTGCGAAAAAAAGGGATACACGTAATAGACAGGTCTAACCTGTCTGTACCAGTGATTAGACTGACAAAAGTTCTTTTAAAGGCAACTGTATTACAATAGGATCCCAGAAAAAGTAAAAAAATACGCGTTAAGAAATTAAAAATCGCTATTAAAGAGGTAAAGGATATAATCAATATTTAATGTGAAGATACCTCACCTTGGGAATAGGGCGTTCCTCCCAGGCATTTTAGGATGATATATAAACTTAATTATAGAATATATTTTGAAATATTAGTTCCACTGAGTTTGTTTGTCCGGTTCTTCACAATGGGCTGGCCGTACAACTGGTGGTAGATTAAATGGACGTTCAAAAATATATTTTGTACTAAAATATCTTTTTTGTTTTTTTTTTTTTAATTTGGGTCTTTTTTTTCTTTTACGCCAAGAAATGCTCTGAGGCATCCCGCGGGGGAGGTAGGACTCCCCAGACCGGTATGTGCTGCCTCGATTTAATTGGCTTCGCCCAAGGTACTGGGTTCACCTTAGGCTACTGAGCCCCACCACCACGACAAGGCTTGAACCATGGTGGCGGTAGCAACAATAGCATAATAATTGCATAAAATAAATCATGATGGCAAGGCTGCTTGTGAGGTCAGTATGGCTGTCATCATAATTATTGATTTAATTAATGAGTCATGGCAAAAACCTTTAAAAAGTGTTTCATTAATATCATTATGTTATATAATATTATGTTCCATAGATTTGAAACGGTTTTATTTATCTTGTATGAATTGCTTGGGCTAGTTAGAAGTTAACTTCATGGGCGACTCTGACCACTTACCATCATGTGGCTTGTCTGCCCGTTTATACTATCATTGAAGTCCAAGATGGCCGCCGCTATAAAACAGAGGCATAAGTGCATAATATACATTTTTTATGTTAGATAGGCAAACTGGCAAACGTGCCACCTGATGGTAAGTGGTCGACGTCGCCCATGAACATAAACTAGTATACCTGGAACGAGCCCAGGCAACTCATTGATGTGTTGCCTACCCTGAGACATAATATGTTAAGTCTCGGTGCCAGTAATTACACTGCCTGTCTTGCCCTTCTCTCTAATACAGCAAAGCTGTTTCATGGGAGAAACAAGCAAGATGGTGGTAAAATATTCACAATTTCCTCAATATGGGTATCTAATGAAAGAGTCTGTCAATCAAAATGCACCTTAGAAACCTAATGTGGCCACCAATAAGATTTTTTTTTTATCTTTAACGCCGGAATTTTATCTTTAATGCTCCGAGGCATCCCGCGGGGGAGTGGGTCTCCCCACGCGGATATGTGGGACTCGCTGCGCCCGACAGCTGGTAAGTGGACGCGGCTCTACCCACTAAAACCCGGCGAGTGCCACCAATGCCGCCTTTGGTGAGGTGCCCCGGATCTAGTAAACAAACAGGGCACCTCGGTGGCTAGTCAGTCCCTCAAGGGACCGACGCCACATCCACAGAGTGGTTGTCCCGCACCACAGAACAACCCCTTCCAACGTCGGGACAGTACAATGGGGTGAGGTTCCCATCCTCACCCTTTGCCCCCTACTCTTCTGTCTCCTCTTCTTATAAGAGGGGTACAAAGCGCCCATTCGGCCCAATTAGCTTTGCCCAAGGTGCAGCGGCTCACCCTAGGTTACTGAGCCCCACCGCCACTACAAGGCCTGAACCATGGTGGGGACCAATAAGATAACGCATATATGTTATTCATATTTTCAAGCATCTTATAGCGGCCACCTATGGTGTTTCCGAGCCGATACCACTTAGGGACCTTCAAGAAAAGACCATACTCATATCTAAAATGCCGGCAACGCACCTGCTAATCCACTGGTGTAGCGGGTGTCTGTGGATGTCGCTACTCGCTCTTCACTTACCATCAGGTGAACCGACTATCCGTTTGCCCCCTCTTATATAAAAAAAACATTTAAAATATCATTCGAGTGGGAAACCGCACAGTAACGCTACACTTCGTAAGGTGTTAATAATGCGACCAATGGATTTATTTATAGGGATTGACTGGTAAAACGTCTTTTGCTAAGCTGTTTTGATAACGAGAAATTTTTACGGACTTATCGCGGTTTATTTACATGCCCGATATTTTGGATACCTCACAACATGGGAGGACTGTTACAGTTGTTTCGTTATAATTAGTGAAATTCGCGTTAATTAGAAAACAATAAGCTTCTTGAGATAACTTCGTAAGGAGGTCACTAGTCATATTATGGTCTATTGATAGAAAAGATGCAACAACATTTACCGTTGAGAGGTTATGATGCGCTGTTCACCATCTTGCTGATATACTCGGTGCACAGCTTTGCTGTGTCTTTGAGACTCACCATCTTACGGCTCGGGATAGGCAACAGATTGAGTTGCTTTTTTTTCTAAAATGCTGTTAAGCATCCCGCTGTGGAGGGGGGACTTCACGAGTGGGTATGTGAGACTAGCTGTGCGTAAAAGATATTACCATGTTACCATCTGGACGCAGTTCTACCCATTAGAACCCGGAAAGTGCCACCAGTGCCACCAGTTTTGTGAGGTGCCCCGGATCTGCTGAGCAACAGGGCAATTCGAAGGCTAGTCAGTCCCCCTACCACCAACGCCACCTCCACAGAGGGGTTGCCCAGCACCACAGAACAATTCCAACGTCTGGACAGTGCAATGGGGTGAGGTTCCCATCCTCGCCCCTTGTCCCCCCTACTCTTTCGTCCCCTCATCGTGTAAGAGGGGTATAAAGAGCAGCCCCCTCGGTTCACTTGGCTTCGTCCAAGATGCTAGGTTCACCTTAGGGTACTGAACCCCCCCGCCACGACAAGGCTTGAACCATGGTGGGGAACAGATTGAGTTGTCGGGGTATTCTCGCGTTAACTTGTTTATTCGCTGGCGATGCAGACCACTTACCACTTTGATTTTCAATAATAACTTGACATTGTCCATGTATTAAATTTTTTAGGAGTAATTTTTTCAACCACATATTACACATAACATGCTGATATTACACGAACCTTGATATCATGAATTTTTTACCGCAAGAAGAATTCCAGTTCAGTCATTGTTTAAGAATTCGAACTATTATTGAGTAAAACTGTAACGTAATATGATAACAAGTTATGAATTATTTTATTATTAGTTATTATTAAAAAATAACTAATATTTTATTATTAGTTTCACTCAAATCTTTTGTGACTTAAGAATTTGTTTAACAAATAGTTTTATATATTACTAGTGGCACCGACAGTTGTTCTGTACAATTTTTTTTTGTGAATCTAAACCATCCTCGAATCCTCTTGAACTCATTCAAAAAATTTCATCAAAATCGGTCCAGCCGTCTAGGAGGAGTTCATACACACGCACACAAGATATATAAAGATTTGTCCTTTTGACCTTTTTGTCTGCTCATGTATCCAATTATATTTTATTCGGTTTTATTTGAAAAGTCGTAAATTAAATTGCTATGTGGTGAAGGAAAACGCAACCAAACCACATTAGACCGACTTAAAAGCGTATGGATAACTCAGCTCCAATGGGGTCAACAAATTGTTTTGGATTAAAATTCTTTACCTGATTTCGACGAGAAGATCCGTACGGAGCCCATGGAGTTAGATTATCATGTCATGGAGTAAATTAATTGAACTAAAGCTTTGGTTATGTTATAAAAATAATAATATGTTGTTCATGTCTTAGGAGAAATTATTTAAGAATTTCGAACAACCTTCTTTTTTTTGCGCCGGGAAATGGTCTGATCCCGCGGGGGAGTGGTTCTCCACACGCGGGTATGTGGGACTCGCTGCGCCCGAAAGCTGGTAAGTTGACGCAGCTCTACCCACTAAAACCCGGCGAGTGCCACTAATGCCTTTGGTGCCCCGGATCTAATGAGCAAACAGAGCACAATTTCGGACAACCTGAAAAACTGTAGTTAATAAGAATTAAATATTGGACAAGACTCAAGAGGCGAGCATGTTTGTGTGACTAGTATCCTGATTAATTCTGCCGTCAAATGGCATATTTCCTTACATACATCTTAAATAAGGCGGATGAATGATTTGGGCAGGGCACAATTATAGTGCCTGTCATACATTTGACGACCTCTGTGGCTCAGTGGTAAGCGCGATGGCGCTCAAGCCCGGAGGTTGCGGGTTCGAATCACGCCAGGGAACAAAAATATTTTCTGTGTTCCTGGGTCATGGATGTGTATTTAATGTGTATTATATAATAAAAATCTTAAATATATGTATAGTATAAAAAAAAGTATTAAATATATTTTCGTTGTCTGGTACCCGTAACACAAGTTCTTCCAGAACTTACCACGGGACCAGATTGACGTGGTGTAAAGCGTCCATAGATATTATTATTATTATTATTCAGATGTGGATGAACTCACTTATATAACGTAAAACATTGACCAGTCATCAGGTGTCAGCCACGTTATCTATTTAACAAAACGACCTACCCCTAATCATTGTCCTAAGCATGGCTGATGACAGAGATGTGATGAAATGTCAATTCCAAGATCGTATATATAGTTTATGATAATTCGTATTCAGTATCAAGACAATGTAATATCTTTAAATAATCTGTAGCGCAAATATATGACAATCGCAGATTTATCACATACCCTGTATAAAACCTTGATAAGTTATCTAGCCTAGTTAAGGTAGCGATTCCAAGATAGCGCTAAATGTTTACTCTAGCTGGTATACTAGATATTTGGTAAATGCTATTCCTCCACCAAACAGAGAAGGGGATGGCGTCGTGTTGAGGCGGGTCACCAACACCGATGCTGAAGTAACGACCACCACCACTCTGTCAAGAGTGTCATGACAAAGAAGAAGAAGAAATGCTACACGAGATTAAAATAGTGGTAGGATATCCCCACCATGGTTTAGGCCTAGATGTGGCGGTGGGGCTTAGTAGCCTAGGGTGAGCCCAGCACCTTGGGCGAAGCTAATTGAGCCGGGGGATCTTTGTACCCCTCTTATAAGAAGAAGGAACAAAAGATCAGGAGGCCAGGGGCGGGAACGGGAACCTCACCCCATTGTACTGTGCCAACGTAGAGAGGGGTTGTTTTGTGGTACGGGACAACCCCTCTGTGGAGGTGGCGTCGGTCCCTTGGGGGACTGACTAGCCATCGAGGTGCCCTGTTTGATTATTAGATCCGGGGGACCTCACCAAAGGCGGCACTCGCCGGGTTTTATTGGGTAGAGCTGCGTCCATTTACCAGCTTTCCGGCGCAGCGCGCCGTTAAAGAAAAAAAAGTGGTAGGATATGGTAACTATTGAGAACAGGATATTTGTCCTGTTTTTAACTTTTATTCTTTGGTCTCGTGAGCCAGTTTTAAATAGATAAAAATATTATTATTAAAATGACCAATTTCATTAAAACTTCGAAACTGTAAGAGGTAGTGCATTGCTGCATTGCAGCCGAATTGGACCGGCACGACCGGGGCGGTACCTCTCGCTCACATAACACCGGCGTCGTTTCGTGCGGGTTGTGTGTTGACGTATGGGCGTCGCTAGTCACCTTGAGCCTCCGACTGCTGCTTGGCCTGACCGAGCATACCATCTCGCTCGGTTGGAGATCTCCCTATGGGGCTATAATCCCACAAACCCGTGTTCGTTATTTTGTTTGTTTATAACTAATCACTAGATTACAATTGGATTTCAAATTTGTGAGCCACATAATTAAGGTAGACATTTAATTAAGACAAGTTTTTTCCAATTTTGTGCGGTGCAAGACAAGGAAAACAACTACTTTAATATTAAAATAATTGCTATCTTTTTTAATATCTTATTGGTTGAACTTCGGACTGCTGTTGCTCTTTTATTTGAGTAATTATAATTTTTAGTTGTTTTGGACGGTTTTTACGAGTCGAATATGTTTTTGTGTTTGTATCTCCTTTTAATATAGAGTTACCTAATGTAATGCTGAAAACTATACATAAAACATAACTTTACATATTAAAGGAAATTATTCTTAATCATTTTTTTAAATTTATAAACAAAACTTCTTTTTTTTTTGCGTATTTATTTATATTTTTTTGGGTTATTGGTTTGTCACTATCGCAAGTGGGATTGTTATAAAATTGTTCTTCAAATATTGTTTTTTTTTAAGCTTTTCCACATAAAAAATGTATTTTATTTTAAAAATTAAATAGTATTATTATTTATTTATATATCTCCTTATTTTGTGTTTAATAACCTTATTTTTTATGGTTTTTGTAAATTTATCACGTGTTTTTTTAATAACACTAGTATTTTTTTTACTTGAAACACTGCGCGTGACTGGCGGATGTTGATGACTGACCATCAATTCCGCTGATCAATCAATGATAATGACTCGTTCGGTCACGCTAAACGCCACATAATCACACAAAATGGCGGATCACAATTGATGGCGTATTGAGGTGGAATAATTTAAATATTACAGATTATACAATCGCCATTTTATGTTACTTGGATAAGGAACTTATGGGCCAACTGATGGTCAGTGGTCAGCGTCGCCCATGACCACAAACAAGCTCATCTAAGACTATCCCAGGCATCTTATTCATGTGTACCCTTTTTTTAATGCCGGGAAATATTCTGAGGCATCCCGCGGGGGAATGGGTCGCCCCAGGCGGCTATGTGGGACTCCCTGCGCCTGAAAGCTGGGTTGTCCGTACCATAGAACAACTCCCCCCAACGTCGGGATAGTACAATGGGGTGAGGTTCCCGTCCTCATCCCTTGCCTCCTGCTCTTTTGTCTCTTCTTCTTATAAGAAGAAGACTTACCATCTTATGTCAGGGTACACATGAATTCCCACCATGGTTCAGGCCTTGTCGTGGCAATGGGGCTCAGTAGCCCAGTAGGATCTTGGGCGAAGCGAATTGAGCCGAGGGAGCTCTTTGTGGGGTACAAAGGTAAGTCTCGGTGCCAGTAATTACACTGCCTATCCTGACGTTCTCTCCGAAACACAGTCAAACTGTTTCTCAGAAGCATCGAGAATTTAACCGGATAGAGTATATTATGTGAACCAAAAAAATCCGAAAATGTTCAGTGATTTGTCACTATTGTAAAATCAAATTAACCATCCAGTGATCTGTATATTATACGTCCCATCGGCCAATCATCATTCAATGGCCAATCAGAGCGCAGAACCGGTGCAGCGTGGCAGCACAAAGCGGAGTTAGTTTTCATACAAAACACATAACATTACAGCTCTATTTTGGTTATAATATTATGCTCGATGCTCGAAAGAAACAAGCAGGTTGGTGGTACCCATGCAGAGCGGGCGCGGCACATCCCATTTCCCATCTGTTTGGTCCAACTCAAGATACGATACTTTTGGACACGATAACTGCGTTGTTTTCTATAGTAGGACGTCTTCCTGGATCACTAATAAATCAGTATAAATAAGTATTTGAGATATTTTTGCGTTATCAGCTTGATATTGTTAATTTCCACTAGATATTTTTATAGAAGGGGTGGCAAACGGACAGTCGTTTCACCTGGTGGTAAGTGATAAGTGACATCCATAGACACCGGCTATATCATTAGCAGGTGCGTTACAGGCCTTTGAAATATGAGTATGCTCTTTTGTTGAAGGTCCCTAAGTCGTATCGCTTCAGAAATACCGTACTTTGGCCGGTTCCATACATACGAGGCAGGAAATCCTGCAAATAATACGCTGAGTTTAATAGTTTCTTTCTAGGGCTTGTATTTTATAATCAAACATAATATCCTTTTTTTCTTTTTTAATTCCTTTTGAGTTTCGAGTCAGTACTTTTTCTAGAGCACGATATCTTAAGATAAGTAAGCTTTTTGTTAGTTATTAATATCTTGAAAACGGCTGACCTAATTTACATGAGTTTGTGCACATGGATAGATGATTTATATTAGAACGTAAATACACTTCCAGATAACAAACAGCCTGTGGGACGAATTTCCTATTTTTTTTAATCTGGTTAGTTTACATAAACAGGTTGATCCAGACCAGACAGGCAAAACTGGAGCAATAGGCAGTAAGTAATGAAAATATCATCAAAAGATTATAATTGTTTCAAATAGCCTTTATTTATAGCTCAAATGATCGTGATGACAGTCATAATTTTATTAAAAGCCTCTAAATTACCTATAATGTGGGCACTCTTGTGTATTAAAGATATTCTAAGATAAGATAATTTCTTTCTAATTGTTATAATACTCGCGAGGAACGGAACTATTTATATTTTTTACTAATTAACTAATTACAATTAATCAGTGTCCCTATATTATTTTATTAAATGAATTCATCATCATCATCAGCCTCTATCCATCCACTGCTAAACATCGTCTATACCGCAGTGTTTGAAGACGAAAGTCTTCGACCAATGCGTTCTCCCCGTGATGACCTACGGGGCTGAAACGTGGCCTCTAAATTTACGACTAGTCCGTAAGTTTGCCGTAGCTCAACGTGCTATGGAGCATGCTATGCTGGGTGTTTCTTTGACAGATAGGATTCGAAATGTAGATATCCGCCAGAGAACTTAGGTTATCGATATCACGCAAAGAATAATCTCGTTGAAGTGGCGGCGGGCTGGTTACACACTCATGAGAAAATAGGATAGGCCAATAAATGAATATTAATTAACAATCACACCATGCTAACTTAGTCCCATAGTAAGTAAGATACAGTACAGGCACTAGGAACGAATTAAAAATACATTTAAATAAAAATTAACCTATGACTCGGTTGGGAAATTTTTACCATTAAAATTTCCGTCACTAGGATTCGAACTTACAATCTCTGCGCATAGTTTCTAATACACACATACATACCAATACATACATACAGAGCACACCAGCCAGCCGTCATAATCACCACCTTTTACATCAAATAATGATCGGTAACAGAGAACGATCGATCTCCGTACAGTGGCCGGTCCGTTTTGGATGCTCGTGGCAAAGGCTTGACTGTCTAGTTACTGATTGAGGGAGGCCTATGTTCAACAGTGGACGGATTGAGGCTGATGATCCTTTAGGGACAATTTTTTTCGTCAATATTAGGACGTCCAACAACACATTTATATATGTTGTTTTCTTTCGTTTATGTGTTTGGTAATGCGATTATCAGGCACATGTAGGTATCCTATCCAGGGCCAGCCCGCATGATTAGGCAATAAAGGACCCCACACTGTGCGCTGTAATTCAACTATGATGTACCTCCGTACTAGACACCTTTAATGGATGAACCTATCATCATCATCAGCATGCGTTTTACAATAATCAATGTAATTTAGT
Source organism: Helleia helle (assembly GCA_963853865.1). Taxonomy (NCBI): domain Eukaryota; kingdom Metazoa; phylum Arthropoda; class Insecta; order Lepidoptera; family Lycaenidae; genus Helleia; species Helleia helle. The sequence goes on from OY971423.1 coordinate 2,396,245, forward strand.
ATAATCTATCTAGATATAGATACAAATTTTATAAAGAGGTAAAGTTAGAGGTAGGGGTAACTTTGTTGGTATGTTTGTAGGGGATCTTCGGAAGTACTGTTCCGATGAAAAAATTATTTCATTAACAGAAAGCTACACTATTCAGGAGCTATATTATATATAATTTGTTAGGTTTTTGTATACATTGGCTTAAATATAACGATATTTGTTGGAGGTGTCGAAATCGAAAAAATGAGCCGCGTGGGAGCTTTCAATAAAAACGCTGCCTAATCCCTTTGAGATATAACGAAATAATGTATCGTGGAATTATGTATCTTATCTACAGAAAAGTTCGCGTTTGTATAATATGTTTATCTCTTAAGAATAATAATCAGAGTACAATATTATAGTATACTAGCTGTTGCCCGCAGCTTCGCTCGCGTTAACTTTTAAAATTTGAGGGGCTGACCTGGGAGGTCAGCCCCTCAAATTTTACAAACGCTTAGGGGTATGAAAAATAGATAGTAGCCGATTCTCAGACCTACTGAATACGCATATAAAATTTGGTAAAAATCAGTAAAGCCGTTTCGGAGGAGTACGGTAACTAACATTGTGACATGGAAATTTTATATATTACTAGCTGTTGCCCGCAGCTTCGCCCGCGTTAACTTTTAAAATTTGAGGGGTTGACCAACCTTATCACTTAGGGGTATGAAAAATAGATAGTGGCCGATTCTCAGCTCTACTGAATACGCATATAAAATTTGGTTAAAATCGGTAAAGCCGTTTCGGAGGAGTACGGTAACTAACATTGTGACATGGAAATTTTATATATAAGATAATTCATTTTAATAATTAAAAAATGGACAATTATAAAGCGTTAATTGGAAAGCTTTTACACAATTAGGGTATTGATTGTTATCATTTTAAACACGTTAGTTAGCTTGAACATTTTATGAACATTATATTTTCCTTTAACACCATGCAAATAAAATACATGCCTTAGGAGATATAGCAAAATCAGAATAATGCGCAGCGAAATTAGTTTCGTGTCGCCGTGATTCGACCGGGCCCCCAGTGACCCCAATTTTCTCGTCTCGACTAGTATTATGGTAGGATATTCCTCTGGTATCCTTTCTATATATATAAAGAAGGAAAAAAAGATCATCATTAGTCCGGATACGTCCGTAACGAAGCCGCGGGCAACAGCTACAATATGATAACGCTGAATGAAGCCTTTGTTTATGTATACAGGCAGTGTAAATACTGGCACCGAGTAAGTCTTTTTTTATAGAAGAGGGGGCAAACGGATAGTCGGTTCACCTGATGGTAAGTGAAGAGCGACATCCACAGACACCCGCTACACCAGAGGATTAGTATGCTCTTTTCTTGAAGGTCCCTAAGTCGTATCGGTTCGGAAACACCGTAGGAGGCAGCTGATTCCATATATTTATCGTGCGAGGCAGGAAATCCCGTAAAAATCGAGTTGTTGTGGATTTCCGGACATCGAGATGGTGTGGGTGAAATTTGGAGTTTTTCCGCGATGTCCGGTGATGGAATTCTGCTGCAGGTATTAGTCCGAACAATTCCTCAGAGCACTCCCCGTGGTAGAAGATGCAGAGCGATCCGATTGGAGATAACATTGTCGTCGACGATTCGAGCCGCCCGGCGTTGAATGCGGTTAAATGGAAGGAGCTGATATTGGGGCGCTCCAGCCCAGAGGTGAGAGCAGTATTCCATGTGAGGCCGGATCTGCGCCTTGTATAATTGAAGGCGGTGTGAAAGCAGAAATACTGCTTGGCCCTATTAAGCACGCCGAGTTTTTTCGAGGCTAGTTTAGCCTTTCCTTCCAAATGACCACGAAACTGCACATCTCTCGATATATCGACGTCAAGTATCCCAATGCTGGCTGAGGCGGTTAGGGAAGTGCATTCGAATTGTAGAGGAACGACGAAGGGTGATTTTTTAGCGGTAAACGAGCAAACTTGTGTCTTGTTGGGGTTAAATTGGACTAGGTTAAGTCGCCCCCATTCCGAGACTCTGGCCAGCAGAAACTCGATTTCAGACACAAGTTTGTTCCGACACTCATCGACTTGCTCCCGAGAAATATCGACTTGTTCCATAGCAATGAATGCCGCTGGTTTTCAGCATATCATTGATATGCAGAAGAAACTGGGTTGGAGATAGTCTAGGTGCCAGTATTTACATCTCAGCACGTCTCAACATCTTACGTCCAGCACGCATTAATAAATTGCCTGCTGGCTAACATGCGTACAACGAGATATCTCTGGACTAGAGAGAGAGAGAGATAATGTCTACATCGAGTATTTTCTCGATTACGTAAGGGTAATACCACGTAATACGAAGAGTGCTACTTCGAGAACACTCTTCGTATACCAAAATTATATACTTATAGTAGGGAAACGCCACGGTATACATGAAATAGGCACCCGGTTTTATTTACTTAAGTTTAAATTACTTTATCTCATCCTTAATATTGAAAACGCATGTTGGCTACTGTAGACCTCTGTCTCGTACTCTACCTCTTTTCTCGTATTATATAGAGATATAATACGAGAAAAGAGGTAGACAAAATTTTGTCGTGCGCGCATGCTAGGCTGGCTGGGCTAGTTTCGGGACAACACGCTTCTATCATGGGCGACGCTGGTATTTCACAAACTCATCCAATAAAAAAAAAACTTTTATCAGTACAACGCTACATTATCACTAAGTGACATGCTATGAAAACACCCATCATTCGCCCAGTTACTGATAATTTTTTACCAATTCGGACAAAAACATTACTAGCAGAATCATTGTTCCTGTCTATATTAGATTATGCTGATGCATGTTACGTTAACCTTACCGAAGAGCAGCTTAATAAGCTTGAGCGCCTCCAAAATCTCGCTATTCGATTCATATTTGGGTTGCGCAAGTATGATCATGTCTCTGAATTCCGCTATAAACTCAAGTGGCTGCCAATCCGTCTTCGCCGGAATGCTCGTATACTTTCATTATTGTATTATATATTATATGACCCTAAATCTCCATCCTACTTACATGAAAAATTTGTGTTCCGTACATCTGAAGTAAAAGAATTGCGGTCATCTGTAAATCAAACTCTCCACATCCCTGTTCACTTCACCAAGTACTTCAGTTCATCTTTCACAACAAAATCCATTTTATTATGGAATGCCTTGCCTACTAATATAAGGCAAGCTAAAAACCTTAACAGTTTTAAGTCGTTAATTAAAAATTATTACTAACATGACATTTAATTCGCATATTAAGTATTTCCTTTCTTTACGAGTTATTTAAAATACTGAACTTTTGTATATATGTATATGTATATGTATATGTATATGTATATGTATATGTATATGTATATGTATATGTATATGTATATGTATATATATATATATATTTATATAATATTTATGTGTGTAATCATGTGTATGTACGTGTATATAAGTATTTGAGTACTTTTATGTTTATTTATTAGTTAGTGTGTATGTTTATAGATATATCGTATGTATGTTATATTAATTAATAACTTTTGTATAATTTGTACTTAATTTGTTATAATATTTAAGATGCACTACCCATAAGATTTTGAATATTTCCTTTACCCTAAGGTTACTTGGCAGAGATCGCTTTTCGGCGATAAAGTCGCCTTTGTGTCTGCATTTATATTTTTAACTTTTAAATTTTTAGTGTTTTATGTTTGTAATTTTGTGTGTGCACAATAAATTATATTCATTCATTCATTCATTCATTCATACTGCTGCAGATCTAAGTTATTGCGGGTGAAGCTGCGGTTCGCAACTAGTCTCATGAAGCTACGGTTAGCAACTAGTTACTAGTCTCATAATTTAACGAGAAAAAGCTATTCAGACTCAGGGATACTGGAGGATCTTGTGCTGACATAAGCTTATACTTTAGAGAATGTCAGTCTAAGCGAAGCAGCGGTCAACACTATCTCGTTGTAAAACTTTAAAAACTTCTTGCAGAAACCATTGTAAAGTAAAAGTAGATATATTTCTCCACTTTATATTGGACATTCTAGGAAAGTTACAGTTGAAGTTGTTATTTCCAGAAATTGCTTTGAGAACGTTAACGTTCTTTTTATTCATTACATTATTAACGTTTATCTTGTGTTTCGAATCCCGAGGAGGTAGGAAGATTTTAAGAACTTATTATGACAAAAATACGACCATAATTAGTCCTACTTCTGGGCAAAACCACCTGGAAATCAGACGAGAGGAGCAATTATATACCTCATCTATAACCTATTTACATGATATTAAAAGTTGTTTACAATGATTGTGCACACAACAGATGTTTTTTTAATTCTGCGAATTCAAGTGAGTAGGTAAACCATATTTTATATACGTGTTGGACCAAACGTGGTTGTTGAAGTTAATATCATCATCATTACCATTTTCATTCTTTTCCGTCCACTGGTAATAATAATAATAATATCTATGGACGCTTTCACACCACGTGAATCTGGTCCCGTGGTAAGTTCTCGAAGAACTTGTATTACGGGTACCAGACAACGGAAATATATTTAATACTTTTATACTATACATATATTTAAGATTTTTATTATATAATACACATCCATGACCCAGGAACACAGAAAATATTTTTGTTCCCTGGCGGGATTCGAACCCACAACCTCCGGCTTGAGCGCCAACGCGCTTACCACTGAGCCACAGAGGTCGTCATGGTATAAATAGGTTGCCTTCAATGAACGTCAAGACGGCCGATCCTTTGCCACTGTAATTCATTTACATATACCTAGGTAACACTGAAAATGTTTAGAAAATGAAAAACGGCTTAATGTAGAAAGTTGCCAATACTTTTATTGTTTTTCGAAGTAATCTCCGTTTCTTTCTAGACATCGTCGCATTCGATGGAACCACTGAGAAAAGCAGTGGGCCCATTCTTCCTTAGGAGTCTCTTCTATGGCATTTTCGTACGCTTTCACCGCATCTTTAGTTCTTGGGAATAAATGAAAGTCGCAGGGCGCCAGGTCAGGACTGTAAGGCGGATGACTCATTATCTCGACACCTGCCATAGTCAAATATTCAACAGTCCGTTTTGCGGAGTGCGCTGAAGCATTGTCGTGGTGAAGGAGGATCCTGCTTCGAGGGCGCTGCTGTCGAATTTTTTCCAAGACAACAGACAAACAGCGATTGACATACCAGTCTGCAGTAATTGTCCTTCCATCTTCTAGCACAACTGTCGCGAACTGACCTTTCCGACCAAAGAATGAGGCAATCATCTTTTTTCCTTGACTTCTTCCTTTCTTTACCTTAGTTGGCCGATCCTCGAAAGGAAACACCCACTGAGCTGATTGTCTTTTGGTTTCGGGTTCGTAGCAATATATCCAGCTTTCATCACCTGTGATGATGTCAAATACAGCATTTGAGTTACCACCGTTGAACTTATCTAACATTTGGCGACACCAGTCCATGCGGAGGCATTTCTGGTCGTCGGTTAAAGTATGGGGAATCCATCTGGTACAAAGCTTCCTGACGCCTAAATGTTCGTGTAATATTTTTTGAACTTGACTTATACCAATGCCTAGGCTTGCCCGTATCTGCTGATGGGTCACTCTCTTATCTTCCTCTATCATGCGTCGCACAGCATTGATGTTATCTTCAGTAGTCGCTGTTAAAGGACGTCCCTCACGCGGATCATCACTGAGATTGCTACGTCCACGCTTAAACTCGTTAAACCACTAATCGCAGCCTATCATAGCTTTGTTGTTGAGTAAGCCCACAACGTAAGTCATAATAAATCATTGACCGAAAATTTTCTCGTGTTTTGTTCATTTTCACGTGTAACAAGAGTTTTAGATTTGCCGCCTATTCACAAAAACAAATGACAAATGAATGCAATATACTACATTAGGTTACCAAAGAGTTCTAAAATTGAAATTCAAAAAGTTTTCATTTTCAATGTTTCTAACTGGCCAGTTCTAAACATTTTCAGTGTTACCCACGTACTAATTCGTTTTCCTTTTCTGCGGTGCACGTGAAGTATTCTTATTTGGGCTGGTCAGAATCGAACACCAATCAATTACAAAATGAAGGATAAAACAAGGAAAAAACACCAGACAAGTCCGAGTCCAACTCGCGTTTAGAGTTACATAGGCCTCCTTCAATGAACGCCAAGCCGATTCCTTGCCACTCGCATCCAATACGAACCGGCCACCGCATGGAGATCGTCTTCCCACCGTTAATGGCCGACCGACACTTCGCTTCAGGAAGATTAGCCATATTCTCTGGTCTATGCCGCTATGATCATATCATCATAATCATCATTATGACGAACTCTATGGCTCAGTGGTAAGCGCGTTGGCGCTAAAGCCGACGCGGAGGTTGCGGGTTCGAATCCCGCCAGGGAACAAAAAAAAAATTTGTGCTCCTGAGTCATGGATGTGTATTAAATATGTATATTATATAATAAAAATCTTAAATATATGTATAGTATAAAAGTAATACATATATTTCCGTTGTCTGGTACCCGTTACACGAGTTCTTCGAGAACTTACCACGGGACCAGATTAACGTGGCGTGAAAGCGTCCATAGATATTATAATTACTATTATTATGAGCCCCTATCCGTCCACTGCTGAACATAGGCCTCCCTCAAAGAACGCCAAGACGACCGCTCCCACCACCCGCATCCAAAACGGACCGGCCTCTTGTAGAACATCGTCTTCACGTGTTTGTTACTGAACTCCTCCTAAACGGCTAGACCGATTTTGTTCAAACTTTTTTATGTGTGTACTGTGTTTAAGTGAATTTGAAAATGGTTTTGATTCACAATTCGGTGCACTACACAAATTATTCTTTTATTCTATTATTGTATAATATATCAATGCTTTTTAAAATTACTCCTTAATTTATCCTGTAAGACATAGCTTCTAAATTACATAATGATATTATATCGATGGGAAGTATTGGTTTCGGAATTATAGAGGACGGAGAGCGGATCCGTTTTGTTTTGTAGACGGAACTCTAAAAACCTCTTTTCTAGGAAATTGACGAGCTGTCATAGTAAGGCTAGTTTCTAGGCCCATAAAAGATACGGGTGTTTAGTATGCTGAATGGTAATGAGATGGCTATATAGCGGCAGTGGGGCAGGTTGGAAAGTGAGTTGGTGACATGTGGCGCTTCGTGGTCTGTTTGTGCGTGGCCCCGCTGGTGGTGCCAGGTGAGTCTTTAAGAGGTTCTCCCGGTTGTGGTTATGGATGATGTATGATTATGATCATGTATCCGATGTCAAGTGTGTGAAGTGCGGGTTTGAGTCCTGCTAAGTTTGTGTAAAATTGTATGTAAGAGATGTCATTGAGTGGCCTCTGTTTAGTGGTGGAGGGAAGAAGGGTGATATTGATGAGAATAATGGGTCATGGATCATCATCATCATCATCACCATCATCATCAGCCTCTATCCGTCCACTGCAGTACCTACGTATGCCGCTTTCAATGGGTCATGGATGTGTATCCAATATTCTTTACGCTGCGGTGGAATTTGTAAATATTTTATTTATTTATTTGTTTTTTTATTATTATAACAACTATTTTGAAAAACTATAATAATTTTACAATCAATTTTACCGGGACCGTAGTTACAAAGTAACCGAAACACCAAGAACGTAAATTAATAAGCCGCGACGAAATTGGAAAATAATCGGTTTTCTAGCATATGACATTGGTTGAGGCCTTTGTATAGCAGTGAACGGTGACCGGTTGATGATGATGATGATGAATTGGCGATAACATGCTGGTCGTGTACAAATTATATTCTTTCCTTGAACTGTGCATAAATAAATAGTAAATAGACGTCTCTTTCGTAACAGTAAAGTACGTTAATGGGCAAAACGTTATTATCTTTTTCCCATAAACGCTTTTATAGTTTTTCTTCTTTTTTGACGTGACAACGTCTTATAATTCGATGGAGCTCGCTGCAAAAACGAAAAAACATGACGTATGCGATGACGTATGCGGCGTTACCTCGCTCTGAGGCGTTCCATTTTCTTATCGAGATAAAAGGTCGAGATAAATGGTAAAAGATCATCCGGGACTAAAATAGAGATGGGACTAAAAACCATGGGACAGAAAAAAAAGAAATGGACCTAGAATGGACCCCTGTGGGACCCCACAGGGGTCCATTCTAGGTCCATTTCTTTTTCTAATTTATGTAAACGATTTACCTTACCTAGTTAAAGATAGTCAAGAGGTAGTGTTGTTTGCTGATGATACTTCACTTATTTTTAAAATCAAACGACAAGAAACTAATTATGACGAGGTAAACAACACACTTTTGAGAATGGTACATTGGTTTAGCGTTAATAACTTGCATTTAAATAGTAAAAAAACTAAATGCATAAAATTTTCCTTGCCAAATGTTAAGCAACTGCAAACAAATGTACTCTTAGACAGTGAAAACTTGGAATTGGTGGACTCCACAGTTTTCCTAGGAATAACTCTAGATCTTAAGCTGCAGTGGGGTCCCCACATAGCTAAATTGGCGAATAGACTCAGTTCAGCAGCATATGCAGTGAGAAAAATAAGACAGTTTACTGATGTAGATACAGCGCGAATAGTATATTTTAGCTACTTTCATAGCATTATGTCTTATGGCATACTTTTATGGGGAAATGCAGCCGACATAAACAACATTTTTGTGCTGCAGAAGCGGGCTATTCGTGCAATTTACAAGTTGCCTCCCTATTCATCTTTGAGAGAAAAATTTAAAGAAATAGGAATTCTGACTGTCACCTCTCAATACATCTTAGAAAATTTACTGTATGTCCGTAAAAACATAAATGAATTTTGTAAGAAAAGTGATATTCATAGTAGGAATACACGTAATAGACACAGGTTACATGCACCAATGATTAGACTTTCGAAAGTAAGCAATTCTTTTAAAGGCAACTGTATACGCTTTTACAATAGGATCCCAGAAAACGTTCAAAAGCTCTCCATAAAAAAATTCAAAAAAGTTGTTAAAGAACGTTTGTGTGGTAAAGCATATTATAAAGTAAAAGATTTCATGGAAGATACCACACCCTGGGAATAAGGCGTTCCTCCCGGGCATTTCAAGATAAGATGTTAAAATTGTTATTAATATATATTATTTGAAAAGATTAGTTCCACTGAGTTTGTTTCGCCGGTTCTTCTCAGTGGGCTTACCTTGGAACCGGTGGTAGATTCAATTGACGTTCAAAAAGATACTGTATTAGTACTATTTTGAATAAAAAAATTTGATTTTGATTGATTTTTTGACTTATGACGTTGTCACATTCAACTATCGTCAGTAAACCGACTTTACAGACAACCGATTTTTTCTTTAACTCCGGGAAATGCTCTGAGGCATATCGCGGGATAGTGGGTCTCTCCAGGCGGGTATGTACGCCTCGCTACGCCCTAAAGCTGGGAATCAGACGCAACTCTACCCACTAAAACCCGGCGAGTGCCACCAATGCCCCTTTTGGTGAGGTGCCCCAGACGGCCCTGGAGTGAGGTTCCCGTCCTCGCCCCTTGCTTATAAGAGGGGTACAAAAAGCTCCCTCGGCTCAATTCGCTTCACCCAAGGTGCAGCGGCTCACCCTAGGCTACAGAGCTGACAAGGCCTAAACCATGGTAGGGAAAGTTTTATCCTCTGGTTTGAACATAATAATTGTGTATTAACAAAAATATAAACATTTTATAATAGGTAAACTAATAAACAAGCTACCTAGTAAATTGTCTAGAATTTAGGTGGTCATCATTTTGATTCTGTTTTACGAAAAAAATAAGCTGAACAAAATAAGCACCTAGGTACCTACACCGTACAGAATAAATGTGTTTGTAAGTGTGTGTGTATTTAAGTGTGTTGTATATTGTGCCTAGTATGTACGTGTATTTGTGTGTTCTTGAACTTGATCCCGGTAAAACCGTATTGAGTCACGTGTGCGATAAGAAATCGCAACGAAACCTCACGCTGAATGTGAATCAATTGTGTACAGGCCAGTGATAAAGTGCAAAATTACTCGTAGATATAAATATTTATATGGGTATTACATATTTATTGTACAAGTAAACGTTTATACGTGTTGTTGTTGGATTGTGATGTGGCATGCATGTGTCTTATTTAAGCAACTTAGAAAATAATAATAGTGCGGTTATTGTTTACGTTAATAAACGTAAAATTAAATTAGGAATAATAATAAGTGCTTTATTTGCAATGATAGACTGCAACACTTTACAATGAACATAACCTACTACAAAAAAAAACTACAATAAAATAAAACATCGAAATAAATGCGTAAAAACAAACAATAAGTAACGATATTAGATATCTAATAAAAAGATCAAGGTAAAATATCGGGGCGGGTTCCCGAAAACAGTATAAGCTGAGCTGAGGTTTAGTGGATAGGATTTTGATTCATTATTATTAGAGGATTACAATTTTTGATTTTCATCCATACATTTTGAATTTTTACTTAATCTATACTAATATTATAAAGAGTTTGTTTGTTTGTTTGAACGCGCTAATCTCAGTAACTACTGGTCCGATTTGAAAAATTCTTTCAGTGTTAGACATCTTATTTAACGAGGAAGGCTATAGGCTATAAAACATCACGCTGTAACTAATAGGAGTTGAGTAACGCGGGCGAAGCTGCAGGCAACAGCTACTTGAAAATATTGTTGTTACTTTATCAGGAACCACACAAGTATGTTTTCAATTATATTATTAATCGTACTATACTGAACTTCTTATCACGATTATAAACAGATTATGTATTACGATGTTGAAATACCAGCCTACAGCCAATGTTTATTAATTTGAGAAACCTATTTTCGTGTCGATTGTACCACTACTTTCTTGAAACTACGTCAGATATAAAGATTTGAGAGTGTTCACATATTCCGTAACTCGTTTCTGCCCTAAGACTAGTTTTTCGTGTTAATTACAATTTTTAGTCCAAAACTGTAAATTTTGGGGTAAAAATAGCTACTTTATGTCAATGACGCCTCTCAAAAAAATATGTACTAGGGACAGCTTATATCCTATATGAGACGTAAAATAATAGCGGGCTTAGTGCCTTACACTTCCCGGACTGCCTTTTTTCAGAATAGATCCCCACCATGGTTCAGGCCTTGATGTGGCGGTGGGGCTCAATAGCCTAGGGTGTGCCCAGCACTTTGTGCGAAGAGAATTGAGCCGAGGTGGCTCTTTGTACCTCCTTGTTTGCTCTTGTGTCACCTTATAAGAACAGGTGACAAAAGAGCAGGGGGCAAGGGGCGAGGACGGGAACCCCACCCCATTGTACTGTCCCGACGTTGGGAGGGGTTGTTTTTTTAGTGCGGCACAACCCCTCTGCTGACGTCAGTCAGCAGTCAGACTGACTAGACATCGAGGTGCCCTGTTTGCTCATTAGATCCAGGGCACGTCTTCGGATCCTCGTCTTCGAAGGTCTCAGCCTCCTCCTCCTCTCCTCGTCGTCTCCTCCACGTCTGTACTAGGGCCCTTGCCACCAGGTCCCAGGGCGCTGAGCCCGCCAGTACGCACGCAGCCTCGTATGAGGTCATGCAGTACGCACGGACGGCCACAACGGCCATGACTCTCTGCGGGCGTCACAGCTGAGCCACGTTCTCAGTCTTCAGGGCGCTCCTTCAGGGCGTTCGCCCTTGAATAAGTGTAAATTGTACTTTATGTTCCCCGTAATTTACCATACATGTACAATTTTTTGACTTTTTTTTTATTATCATTTCGCACTTCCTTGACCCGGTAAAAAATATTATTCTCACGATATTGATAATATAAACATTATCAATATCGTGAGAATAATATTTTAAGTATAATAGTTTAAATAAAATAGAAGCATTCATATCACGTTAACCTATCTAGCTTATGAATATATACCTACTCTTTATAGAATACTCCATTATCTGCTATTTATTCTACTCTGCATGTAATATTATCACCAGTATACATAATATTGGAGATAATATGCAGAGGAGATTGGCGACAAAAGGGCAATAACTGGACGACGATGATGATGATGATGATACGTTGGAAATTGTTACATAATAGGTCGCGTTACCTTTAATCAAGTGCCATAACATTAGTGGTACTTTAATACACACCAAGGTAGCGGGTTCAAATCCCGCCGAGGTAATTTGTATGTAGAACATGGAAGTCTGCACCGGGCTCATGGATTTATAAACGTATTTATGTAAATTCGTATATTTTTTAATACTGTCCTACATGTGTTTGCTTTTAACGATATTTATTGTTTTATCTGTTTGACTGTATATAAAAAGATAAGAAATCGAGACTATTTTCTTGTTTCAGATATCACTTCCGTTTATTTATTTCCATGTAAGTGATTCATATTTTACGTTACCATGTATTTTATGTTATATACCGAAGGGATGCGCTGTGTGTTCCGGCTGCATGGGTACCACCATCTTGCTTGTTTCTCCCGTGAAACAGCTTTGCTGTGTTTCGGAGAGAAGGGCAAGACAGGCAGTGTAAATTACTGGCACCGAGACTTAACATCTTGTCTCAGGATTGGCAGCACATGAATGAGTTGCCTGGGCTCGTTCCAGGTATACTAGTTTATGTTCATGGGTCAGTGTGTGTTGGATATTAACAAAAAAAGTTAGATATCAGATAAATATTGAATGATATATTTATTACGTAAGGAGACCAAAATTAAATCGCGTCACAAGACTAAATAAAAAAAAGTAAAAAAAAAAATATAGCAAACCGAACTAAAATTTTTAAAATAATTTCAATAAAAGAATTAAATGGATTAACAAAAAAAATGATATTACTTATTGTAAAACGCTTGAAATAGCTTTGCTGCGTTTCAAGAAATACCAAGACAAGCTTGTAATCACTAGTATCGAGATATACCATCTTACGTATCATTCAAGCAAGGCTACATGAACTACACGGTTCGACGTTGACCACTATGTAGCCTTTACAGCTAATATCTTTATACCTCTTTTTTATGAGGTATATTGGTTTATGGGTCCTTAATTACACTGCCTAACAACCCTTCCACCATTCAATACAGTAAAAAGAAAAATCAGAAGACCAAAAGAACAGAAAAATTGGAAATTTCGATGCATCTATACAGATAAATGAAGTTGGAGTGTCTGTTTGTAATATTAAAATAACCGCTTTTTATTAAATGCATATTATGGATGTTTACACGGTACATATACAAAAATAGCCTTTATTAAAAATGAATTCGTCTGTCTATCTGTTTGTTCCGGCTAATCTCTGAAACGGCTCAGCCGATTTTGATGGGACTTTCATTGGCAGATAGTTGATGTTATAAGGAGTAACTTAGGCTATAAAAATAATCATCATCTATCCGGGTACGGCTGTAAATCTATGTTAACGCGGGCGAAGCTGCGGGCAACAATATAAATATTATATTACAACTAACTGTATTATAACGTAACGTTCAATTAGATAATAATTTAAATAACCGCTTTCGGTAATCACTTGAATGAAACAAATTTGATTAAAATTGAAAATTAATTTATTTGGTTTTTAAGTAAAATAATGATCATCATTACCTATATCAGCGCATTTCAATCTCAGTCAGCAAAGGTGTATCTCAATGAAAACCAATAAGTTTCTCTGAAACTCAAATCCAACTAGGTCAGGGGCCCTAATATAACATATAGCGCATTATCGAGCATGTAACCGGAATAGAGCGGTAAAGTAATTGTATGAAAACAAATTCCGCTAAATTTGTGCTGCGACGCTGTGCCGATCCTGCACACTGATTGGCCGACTGATGGCCACTGATGGATGATTGACTGATGGGACGTACATACAGATCACTCGTTGGTTGAAGTGCTATTACGTCAGTGACAAATCACTGACCAGTTTCGGAATTTTATGGCTATATGCTCGATGTGGTCGGTAAATCATTATTTTGGCTATAAGGCCGCGTTATCCTAAACGCAGCCTTATAGCCAAAGAGTCATAAAAATATAGCAATATTAAAACAACATAAATAAAACCAAATCATTAAAATGTTGAAGTGTTGTAACGACATTCTAAAATAACTATAAATTGGCTTTACTTTATGAGTACGAACACATGACACAACCAATGTCACGTAGAACTACCGTTTATTATTATCGGTCAATGTTAACATATAATATATAGGTACAATATATTCAACAAAACAACTTCAATGACAACAACAATAACAACAACAACACTTTCTACAACAATCAGTTTTCAGTTTACTACAAAGTCAGTTTTCTTACTCTTGAGCGGTTTCTTTCAGACAAATGTCGTTTCTTGGTTTTACTTTCGAAGAAAAATCTAATAATATGGAAAAATAATGCGTGCTTTAGGCGGTTCTAATTTATTTGGGGATCCTGAGGGGGGTTCAATCTTCTAGAGATGGAGCAATCATGTTGCATTTATAAAATTTCGTCGTCGACTACTAGAAGAGGGTCGGAAGGTGTTTGTCACCAATTTTTTTTTCTTTTTTTTTTTTCTTTAACGCCGGTAATGCTCTCAGGCATCCCGCCTGGGGAGTGGATCTCCCCAGGTGGGTATGTGGGACTCGCTGCGCCCAAAAGATGGTAAATGGGCGCAGCTCTACCCACTAAAACTCGGCGAGTGCCGCCAGTGCCGCCTTAGAGAGGTGCCCCGGATCTTTTAAGCTAACAGGGTACCTTGACGGCTAGTCAGTCCCGCAAGGGACCGACGCCACCTCCACAGAGGGGTTGCCCCGCACCACAGAACAACCCCTCCCAACGTCGGGACAGTACAATTGGGTGAGGTTCCCATCCTCACCACTTGCCCCCTGCTCTTTGGTCCCCTCTTCTTATTAGAGGGGTACAAAGAGCCCCCTCGGCTCAATTAGCTTCGCCCAAGGTGCTGGGCTCACCTTAGGCTACTGAGCCCCACCACCACGACAAGGCTTGAACCGTGGTGGGGAAGGTGTTTGCCACCTACGAAGGGGGTGGTATTGGGTACTTTAGCGCCTTAAGAAGATGCGTGTCCACAATTGTTTTTATAATGATCGATGACATGATATGACATCTTTGCCTACACGTAGTCACTTCAAGTGAGACATTACCAATCGCATCTTACATGTTACCTTTTGGAACTGCGTCGTACAATAACTTCGAGCATTTTGTATATAAAGTGGGCTTCTTATATGTATATGGTTAGCAATTTCCTGCACATCCAACCGCCACAAAAATAAAACCTTTCCTACATAAGTAACTTTGTGAAAACATTTTTTCAAATCCCACTGTCTGTAGCCTTCAATTTTTCATTCAACATTTTCATTCAAACAATCTTCAGCGTTATTTAATTGGTACAAACATGGTACAATATCAAATAGTTTACGTGGATCGAATTTGACTATGTCTATCAATTTATCCATTGACCTAGAAAGTATCTGGGTCACTGAATTGACCACACGATGCGTATCAGAAGATTTATATCAATGAATATACAGCATCAGTCTCATTAAATGTCTCTTCAAAGAGTTTATGAGACGCGTAACATGATAGCTAAGTGTAGTATAATTAAATTATACTAAAATAAAGCTGAGTTTGTTTCATTATTTGTTTGGAAATACTTGCAATACTACATAATTATATTATTACATAAATACATATAATACAACATAAGTATATATAATATTAAATAATACGAAAATATTTGCTCTGGAAATACCAGTCGATTTGAAAACTTATTTTTTGTATATCATCGACGCATTACTAAGCATAACTACACCAAGGTTCAAGCCTTGTCGTGGCGGTGGAGCTCAGTAGCCTAAGGTAAACCCAGCACCTTGAGCGAAATAAATTGAGCCGAGGGAGCTGCTCTTTGTACCCCTCTTATAAGAAGAGGGGATAAAAGGGGGACAAGGGACGAGGATGGGACTCGAATCAAATAAAGACATTTTTTTATTCTTTTCACACATACTATGCTTGTGTGAAAGTCACTAATGAATGCAAATTAACTTTGATGATACGAAGTAATATGTTGTTTTTCCAGTCTTTTCACAGAGGATCATCCTATCAGAAGTGGTACCTATTTCTGAAGATGCGACCTTGAAGCCACCAGTCCACGTTGACAACAGGATAGTTGGGGGCGAGGAGGCAGACATCATCAACCATCCGTACCAAGTGTCCTTCATCGTCAACAACTCGTACTTCTGTGGTGGGAGCATCATTAGTGAGAACTACATCCTAACTGCTGCTCATTGTGCCCAAGAGTGAGTGGATTAAAACAAGTCTGAGAGTAAAAAAATAACACACACATATTTTTTTGGATGATTACAATATCTTAGGATGATTTTCATACACTTGAAATTGTTAGTTTAACTTGAAACTTTTGACATTTGGTAAATAGTAAGGACCGATGACAATATTCTTCTTATTGAAAAATAAAATTAAAATTTTTTTTCAATAACTTCTAAAAGAAAGACTTAATTTATGATATTGCTAAAAAAATAACTATAATTATTTTGCAACTTATGAAGGTCAAACAAAAAAGTTATCATCAAAATGTATCACGGTGATAATGAGAAGTCTCGAACATTGTGGTGGAATATTCCTTTGAGTTTCCCACCGATTGGAGTCCAAGCCGCCAAATTATAGTTCGTGGTTCAAACCCAACCCTGACATAAAAATTACAAGCGAGTTCCTATTACCTTATTCTTTTCTTACAATTTTGAAAACCAAGTGATTTATAACCTTTTTCAAAATATGTAACATCTAAATTATAAATTTCCAGTGTAGATCCATCAACAGTGGTCTTGCGCGCTGGCAGCTCCTACCGAAAGAACGGAACGATAATACCAATAGCCGAAGTAACCCCATACCCAGAGTACGATGACCCACCATTCGACAAGGACGTGGCTATCATGAAGACTGCGGAACCCATCCAGTTTACTGACACCATCCAGCCGTTGCCGCTTGCCCCAAAAAATAGACCGCTGTCTGGAAATATTGTTGTCAGTGGATGGGGTAGAATGCAGGTATGGTTGTTTTGAAATGACTCAAGTACCTAGTAAGATCTGTAGAAGTTACATTTGAATATTGTGGTCGATCCCGAATCGGAACTCAAGCCCGTACTAAGTTTAGTCGGTTTGGTGGTTTTAGGATCCCAGTTCCGACTTGTAAGGGCCAGGAAATCACGTAAGTGCGGAGCTTCTAAATTTACGTCCCTGTCGATAACTGGACTGAAGGTGGGAATCACTAATACTACAAACTACTAACTCAACTAAAACTAAACTGTTTAACTAAACTTTCAAGTTGGACGATAAGAGAGAAGCATTTCTAGTAGCCGTTAGAGATCGAACATCATAAGATTTTAATCAGTCTTAATCAGATTTTAAGTGAGGTAAGCCATAAGAGGTACCTCTTTTGATGTCAAGACGGCTGGTATTTTTTTAGGACTGAGATATAGGTCATACACATATTGTAAAAGAACATCTACACAATCTATGTGTATATGTTCTTTTGATTAAAAATTGTAGATCCTTCAATATCAATTTCATGTTTCAGCAAGGAGCGTCTTCTATCCCAGAACGGCTGATGGCGGTGGAACTGCCAGTGGTGAACTACTGGCAATGTTTCCTCGTGTATCCCACCGTGCTGACGAGGAACATGTGGTGTGGGGGTAACTTCTTCTTAGGTGGAAAAGGAACCTGTCAAGCAAGTATCATATGATTTCAATAGCTATTCTTGTTAAGTCTCAATCGCCGTGGTTGTTATGCTGGTACCAAAAATCTCTCTACCCGAAAGTAGTCGGTAAATTCGGTGCCTAATACGAACAAAAATATTAATAGTAATATTTTCTTCTCTAATTTGTGCTATTTAGTATTTTGTGGTAATACCTATTCTGAAAACGGTGTCTGATAAATGTGTACGTGTGTGTAAGCAATTTCTATATAAATATAATTATTTATTAATTACATGCATTAATTTCCCTTTAACAGACATTTATAATGTTTATCATACAAATTGTTTGGCTTCAAACCTGCTACTTTTATGTGAATCTAGTTATTTGATTACTAAATCAGTCGGTAACCAAATTTTTTTTAAAATTACCGATTCCAAAATGAGCCAATCGAGAATAGCCCGTGACACTTAGTGAAGCAAAAACTGAGGTTTCATCATCATCATCATCAGCCTCTATCCGTCCTACTTCTGAACATAGGTCTTTCTCATAGGAGATTTTTGAATATATTATATTTATTTCGTTGGCTAAAGCATCTCTATAGAACTTGGGCGTTCATTGCAATATCTTTACAGGGTGATTCTGGTGGTGCTGCCATCCAGGATGGAATGGTGGTGGGAGTTGTGTCCTTCGGTCGAGGGTGTGCTCAGGCACTGTCTCCCAGCGTGTTTGCTGACGTCGCTGCGCCCCTGATGAGAGACTTTATTGAAGAAATAACAGGCCTGTGATTATAGTAATTGACCCAAAACTGGTTTACAATTGTGCCTTTATTAAAATGGTTTTTTTTATTAATCTGTGCTTGTAAGGCTTTATTTGCTACTAGGTTAGTTTTCTCTTCCTCTGTCTCACCTTTCCTTATCCACTCTTCTCTTCTTCTCTGTCTACCCACCCTTTATATTACTTTTTTATATCTTACGTGTCAAATTGCTTTCGTCGCTGCCAAAACATTTTATTCCTTACCCATTTCCTCTGTATTTTACCACGCATAATTTTACTTACTCGATCTTTGTCTCACAAATGATGTATCTTTAATAAAGAACATAGGAAGAATTGTAGGGACCAAAAATTTGTAAGAAACAATTTCTACTAGAATTTGTTCCACTTATAGAGCTGTAAGAAGCTTGTTCTTGTATAGAAACAAATAGAGTACAAATAAATTAAGAATATTGTTGTTATTTATTGTTATTCTAATGAGTTATTAAATGTTATTTAAAATAAATGATATTCTGCAATATGCATTTTTTTTTATTCATACGTCAGAGACGAAATTAATGAGGTTAATGAAATTCTCACACAGTCGAAAACTTTAAATAGGACTACATGCCTTTATTTCATTACCATCATCATCACTAACAATCTTTTTAGTTCACTGTTGTATAATATATGCTCGGTTAATGATAATTAGAAGAAAAAATTCTATCCTCCGTAGAATCCACGGGGAAATATTGGAATAAAAATATTTTCCATTAGATATGACGTTAATGTAGATTCATATCGTAGTTGGTTGGAAACGGATATAACTTATTACATATTATGAACAAGGTTGAATTTTTTTCATCATCATCAGCAAAAATAGATAGACTTATCTCATTCATTGGCTTTTTTTCTTTTGCGCCGGGAAAGGCTCTTAGGAATCCCGCGAAGGTGGGGAGATTCCTCAGGTGGCTATGTGGGACTCGCTGCGCCCGAAAGATGGTAAGGTGGACGCAGCTCTACCCACTAAAACCCGGGGAATGCCGCCTTTGGTGAGGAACCCCGGATCTGTTGAGCAACAGTACACCTCGACGGCTAGTCAGTCCCCCAAGGGACCGACGCCACAGAGGGTTTGTCCCACACCACAGAACAACGCCTCCCAACGTCGAGACATTGCAATGGGGTGAGATTCCCATCCTCGCTCCCCTTGTCTCCTTCTGCTCTTTTATCCCATCTTCTTATAGACGGGTACAAAGAGCAGCTCCATCGGTTCAATTGGCTTCGCCTAATGTACTGAGTTGACCATAGGCTACTTGACTAGACAAGAATTGAACCATGGTGGTTATTTCATTCATTGGCTGTGCATGTAATGATGATATTATGCAAAGTAAAAAACTTTAAAAATGCAATATCTGATACGATGACACCGGCTGAATCAATTTTGATAACACATGTCTAAGAACCACTGCTAGAAAATCTGTTTATGTGCTGGTTCACCTGCTTTAGAACAACATGCCACAAACATACATACACGTAGACACTTAGCGATCTACCTAATAATAAAAATAATCAATACACACGACATTTGTAGAGAACGATAGACGTAGAGAATCGATATGTTTTCGATATTATAACATCGACAATGTATATCGATTTAAAATCGATACCGTGTTCCCAGCAATCCGTTAGTTTTATTGTAAAACAGAATATATTTTATTATAATATTCCCGAGATGTGTCCGCCCAAGATGTGAAAAAAAAACCGTCTGCTTTCTTCGGATATTGAAATTCAGTTCGCACGTTCGTGCATAGGAATGCTGACATGACCAATGTGAATATTGTTTTAGGGTTCCTTTGGAAAATAGTAGAATAGGTAATATATAATATTTTGTGCCTGGAGACTATTGGCCTAAACAAAACCAATTGAAAGTAAAGTCGGTTTTGAGAACTCTCTTTCCTGTAGAATACAGCCAGCTGATTCTTCAAATTAAAAGTATTAAATTATTTTTATTTAGTAAAGTACTTTCAAAGTACTACTACTTTCTATTTAATTTTGTTTATTATATTATTGTCTCCAACAACGGTTTCTAAGCGAACCTGCTGAGATAGTCGGAACTCGGAAGAACTAACTCATTGGATCTATTTATAATAAAACAATTTTTACGGATTTTATCGCGGTTTATTAAGATTTTTACAAGCCCGACGTTTCGGATACTTTACAGCAACCATGGTCACGGGAGGACTGAGTATCTTTAATCTGTGACATATTATGCTTGGATTTTGATTTGATAATTTTAATAATGGGATCCCAAGCAGGTGGTAAAAGCCAGCCATCTTTTCTATTGAAATTAGGATGTTTTTTAATTTCAATAGCCTCACGGATCATCCTTGGTTGGAATCTATGTTATTTTGCGAGGACTTGTGGTTTATCAAATCTGATATGATGGCGAGCTTTGTCAAGACTATGTTCACAAATGGCAGACTTAGTGTAGCGACGGTGTTTTAAATCAGCTATATGTTCTTTCACGCGAGTTTTAATGGATCTTTTAGTTTGGCCTATATAATCATTGGATCTAATCATTTCATTTTTGAAGTGAAACTTATTTTCGCGCATTAGGGTAATTTTTCTACGGATGAAACGTCACGAAAATGTGCAAGAAGTTTTGAATGAATGTTTTTGTCCAAGAAGAAGAAGAGAGTGATTGACACCGATTGAGAGTGAGTGAAAAAGGGCGAACGTAGCATGAAGCTATGTGCTTCATGCTACGTTCGCCTTTTTTCACTCCTGGAGTGAGAGTAGGGAGCAAGCGAGTGAGAAAGATCAAGAGAGAGAGTGAGATAGAGCGAACGTCGCATCGCAAGTCTCGGAAATTTAAAGCTTGAGATTAGTATAAATATAAACGAGATTTAAAAATTTGTTTGTTTCCAAGCCGACGCCAGGAGGCCGTGTGGTCGCAGACTACACAGTTGGCGGGGGGCAACCCCCCACTTTTATAAACCAAAAGTTAGCCAAATGGGCTCACACTAATCCGATGTAGCATTAGGGCCTTCGGGCCGTTAGTATAGAAAAAAAATAGTTTGCCAAATAAATTTCACTTCGGTACTTTGTACGCACGCACCTTTTTTTTATCTCATAGGGAGGCAACCGAGCAGTCGGAGCCTTATGGTGACTACGGATGCCCGTAGACATCCGCACAACCAAAAGTTATGCAGATGCGTTGCTCTTCTTTTCCCTATCCCCCCAAATGGGCCACCGCACCGGAAACTCACAAATCGCACGAAACGCTACAGCATAGCTGTAACTTGACACCGGTGTTATGTGAGCTAGAGGTCGTCACCTCTTAAAATTTTCATTATTTTACAATGTTTTTTACATTTTATTTTCACAAAACCTGGGAAAAACTTTCTATTCTTAGTATCATCCATGAAACTAACTTTCTCGTAGCCTTTGTAACTTTGACGAAATAAATCATCGTCATTTCCAATAATCTTTTTGTCTATTGCTGTATATTTAAAATTGTGGGATGATATTATACCGTACCGCCGCGCGCCGCCGCACAGTGCCACGCCGCACCGCGCATTTTTTTTTGAAACTACAATAAAATCTTATCTAACATGGTACTGGACCCTACACGTTTTGTACACTGGGCCGATTAAATTCATCTTTTTCTCGTAAGTTGTCCCGGGAATATAAATAATATATCATATTATCTAGCAGACATTTTGCAAGGTAAGATTTATTATCTCTACATTTAGATATATTTTTGCCAGTTTTAGAATTTAAAATTTTACGTATTATCATTAGTAACCTAGAATTTAAAGTAATCATCATCATCAGCCTTTTTCTGTCCATGGACATAAATAAAATCTAAACACGAGTCTCTTGAAAACGAGAACCGCATTTTGAGTAGAGCATAATATATTTAAATTCGCATATTTTCAGCAATAATTAAAAAACGTATTTCAAATTCAAAATTCTTTATTGTTAGATGCAGTAACAAATTATAGGTCTTACAAAAATATACAGTCCTTACATCTTACCATCACTATGGTGTACAATAATTCATTATAATATTTGCGTAGTTTACTTAATTATTATGATAATTGGCAAATCAAAACTTTTTAAGAATATAAATTCTTGTTAACTGACTTAAAAAAGGAGGAGGTTCTCAATTCGTCGGTTTTTTTTTTATATATGTTCCCCGAAAAAGAAAATAATGTCTGCCTGTAATTAACGACACCGAGACCCTGCGTCTCAGGATAGGCTGGAAAGATGTGCCTAGCACGATAAGGGTTGATCCAGTATGAAATTGTAGGTGGTTGTGTAACCAAGACATGAGATGTTAAGGCTCGGTGCACGTTATTGCACTACCTGTTCTGTCCTTCTCTCCGAAACACATCAAAGCTGTTTCACGAAAGAAGTATGCAGTCGCGCGGCCTGAATCGTATTCCTCACACGAGTTAAGTCTTGCACATGCTTAATTTGATAAAAAATGTACATATCAATTACTAAATTGATAGGCCATAAAAAATGAAACAATTACACAAACATAGGTATTTATGAGGCGGAAGATTTAATTCGCAGGTTGTATCATGACATTGGGAATCTCAAATGATAGGTTTGCCAATGATTGGCGAGATTGAAGATGATTTCAAGGTCATTCCTTCCTGTAGGGAGTGACTGTTAAAATTTGTATCTTTTATTATAGTTTTACGCTACTGTTTAATGTCGGTTTGAATAACGCGGACGCCCCTGTGTGATACTAACGTACCTATTTCTTTATATTGAATCAGTTCTCTGTTGTCGTGACGGCCCGAACAGGCAGTGTAGTAACTTCCCCACCATGGTTCAAGCCTTGTTGTGGCGGTGGGGTTCAGTAGCCTAAGGTGAACCCAGCACCTTGGGCGAAGCAAATTGAACCGAGGGAGCTGCTATTTGTACCCCTCTTATAAGAAGAGGGACAAATGAGCATGGGGACAAGGGGCGAGGATGGGAACCTCAAACCATTGTACGGTCCCGACGTTGGGAGGGGTTTTTCTGTGGTATGGGACAACCTCTCTGTGGAGGCGGGGTCGGTCGGCACCAAGCAATAAATCGACCTTGCCAGGTAAGTCAAACTTAGGGTCAGCCAAGTTCAAATCCGTGGTCAATTTTACCGCATCCGCAGACAACCGTACTTGCGGGTGACTGCCCAAGATATTCTCCATCACAATAGCCGACGACCCCAACGTCGGGCGTGGAGAGTTTGTAGGGGAGAACTCAAACCAAACGCGGCCCTCAACAGGGGCGTTCCCAACACCCCTTATCACATCAGAGTACTTTTTTATATTTAGGCCAGTCTGCCTCACCAACCAAGACGAGGCTATGCACCCTTGTGAGCCTGTGTCCAAGATAGCTCGGACTACAACCGAGGCGCCCGTCCGTCCCCAGACCCTGACATAGGCCGTGGGTAAGAGGACGGTCTCAAAAGGGGGCAGTGCATAGCCAACATCCTAATGTTGACGCGGCGACGATCGACGGCCGCT
The DNA here is from genome assembly GCA_963853865.1 of Helleia helle. Taxonomy (NCBI): domain Eukaryota; kingdom Metazoa; phylum Arthropoda; class Insecta; order Lepidoptera; family Lycaenidae; genus Helleia; species Helleia helle. The sequence continues at coordinate 2,420,193 of OY971423.1, forward strand.
GTCTGTGTGTGAGGGGGGTGAGTCAGACTTCAATCTGCGAGTCTCAACTCAACGTCCGCTCACATACCCGCCCGAGGGCGAACCTGCTTGGTCGCGGCGGCCATTCGCGTTGGCGCACAGCAATTTCAAATGCTGCCCTCCACAAATCGGACACGATCGCGTGTCGGGGCACGCGCGCTGGTAGTGGTCCCCGAGGCAGGTGAAACACCAGCCTCGGGACCGTGCAATCCGCCTACGAGAGGCCACATGCAGCGCTGCAAAGTCTGGGCACTGTGCCATTCGGTGCCCTTGGGATTTACAAAAACGGCAGTCCGGTCGCGCTACCTGCGCGACAGCAAAGCGAGGACTCGCTCTTCGCTTTGGCGAGATTTGGGCGGCGCGGCGTTGGTTCGAGGGCGTGGGCCCTGATGGCTCAACCGGCGCATCGGCGACCATAACGTCACCCATGCGACACTCGTCCTCGAGGAACGACAGGAGCTGATCAAACGTAGGGAGAGAAGATGCCTCATCCCTAGCATGCTCCTGCTCAAAATGTGCCCTCAAGGACACCGGCAACCGCTTCAGCACAATACGTACAAGAAGATAGAACCACTGGGCGACCGGCAGGTCCAACCGGTTGAGCGCGTTAGTGGCTATCAAGATAGGGTTAAGCAGTTCGGTCCTCAACTGGGCGGCGTTGCTCACGACCGGGAGGTCCATAATCTGGTCGATATGGGCATCCGCCAAACATCGCGTGTTATGATAGCGCTTGGTGAGCAATGACTGCGCGACTCCATAGCTCCCGTCACATATCGGGAGGTGCTGCACAAGGCCCCGTGCCTCACCATCGAGCACGGAGAGCAAATAGGCCAGCTTTTGAGAAGGACCTAAATCTTCCCTCGAGTCTACGAGGCTCTCAAAAAGGCCGATGAACCCCATCCACGGGTCTAATCGACCATCAAAACGTGGAAGGTCCAAGTTCGGCAGCCTGGTCAAAAGGCCCACGGGAGTCTTCAAGGGGGCCCTATGGGGCGGTACTCCGGCGCGCGAGGCTAAAACCTCCCGCGCGCTCTGGGCGATGGCGTCGGCCTGGTCTATAATCTGGACGTAGTCCTCGTGGACTTGGTCCCGTCGTTCCTTCGGGAACGACTCAAGGGGCACTTCATCAACATATAAGATGAAGCGCCGGTAAAGCGTCTCCACCTCCTGAAGGGCACTTCTCATGCCTGTCCAATAATGATTCGGTGCGATCCTGTCTTTGAATTAAAGCGGCAGCGGAGGTAAACCATCTCAGCTGCGACGTAATCTCGGCATAGGATTCACGAACAATAGTAAACGCGGCGGTCGCCATCTTCGAAGCACAAGCTTACAAACAATCGCAAAACAAAAGCAATAATTATAATAAGGCTATCCTTCAAATAGCGCAACAGCTGTTATCGATTCAAACACAAGTTTCAAAACTTAATAAAGGCTTATAACGACAAATCAATAAACAAATATCTTAAATAGATAATAAAATAAAAACATTTTTTTTTATCCCAATTGTACTTGACAAATTTGCGTCTGACTGTACATCTTATATAAATACTTACTCAATGAATTTAACAAAGAAACGAGCGTATACTTTGCCTTCAACTTAATATTAGAATATTTATAATGAACACAACATACAATATACACAATACAATTCAATACACGAATAGGCCTCGTATACGCTTCAACACAATATCAAGACGCGAACGAGTGTTAAAAAGCCAAGCGCTAAGCAAGTATAAGCGTATTTTACATAAGGATATAAGCGTATATAGGCAGTATATAAGCCGCTCTGTGCTACAACAATATGTTTTAACCACGCTATGCTACCAGAAAATGTTCTGTCTCGTATCCAGATTTAGCAGGAAAGGCAGTGGAAGCTATTATAGAATATCCGGAATTCAAATGGGGAAGAACTGTCCGCGTTATATCACGGAGCTATAAAAAATGTTCAATTACCTCAGCGACGTCTTGAGCCTTCTCCGGTGTATCGATACCTCAAATATAAATCTAATTAACACTAACCCCTAATTGGCCAATCGGATATTTAATGCTAATTGATCTATACATATCTGAGACAGTTTCAATTGAACACGAGGCGCAGCGGATACCTTCAACAAAATGGCGGCGGCACCTTTTTCACACTAACTTGTTTTAGGCACTTAATTGTCCACAATAGTCAATACACAATATTTATATTAGTCCATTATACTCAAATTAATCAATCTACGTGACTATGCCCCAAGTAGGCGAACAAAAGAATCACGTAACAAATAGCGCTCGCCACGTCAATAACGGCCGCAAACAAACGACGTGTCAGGTAGAATTCTCGCGGTGGACTGATGGAGCGCCAGCGCTGCTCGCGTCGCATGCCCCCGGCAGATAGGGGTGCGAGCGAAAAGTCGATAAGACTGTAGTGTGGTGCTACTCGATACATTTGTTTCGTAACACATACATTATTTCAAACTATCGCGTTTAAAAATATTAGTAGGATTGTCTACACGACCTGAGGCTAACGCCATTGTCATAATTATCAACCTCTTCCGCCATAACGACGTAGGCCTCTTTGAATGAATGCCAAGACGGCGTTCAACTAGATGGGACCACGATCTCTGGACAGGAACCGATACTGTATGCATGTATGTATTTAGAAATATATAAGTATTTATCAGTTGTCTGGTTGCCATAAGAACAGGCTCTGCCTAGTTTGGGATCGGATACACGTGTGTTAGTTGTCCCAACATATTATTATTATTATCTTAATGCGTCATTATAAACGATTGTTAATTAAATAAGTTAATTGTAAGTTGTAGCCTAAATATGTTAAGTATATATGCTCTATTCAGGCGTCAGTTGAAAATCAGCGCGTCAGCCATAAGTGCGGTCGCACATGCTGAAAGACCTTTTGACCTTAACTTTTTTTTTACATCATTTCAGATATGTGCGTGTATTTTTGAGCGAAATAAATCTAATTCTTTCTTTCTTTCTTTAATGGAGTTGTGATGTGTATGTGTATTGTGTGTCCTATAATAGTTGTTAATTGAAGTAATTTGGAATAATCCTTTGTAAAACGGGAATAATACAAAAAGGTCAGAAAATTTTATATTTCAAGTCTTTAAATAAAAATACAATATTTACACCTAGGTACATAACGTGACTGTCACAATTTCTCTATCATCGTCTTGATGGCGAAGGTAACTCCTGACACCATAGCCACTAACGAGAACAGCACTATGAGGCAGTTCTTCCACAATACCCAATGGCACCTGCCCATGTCTTTGCCCCACCTGAACACTGTTTCTGAGATGGCTGGCAGCGCGAGGCCCATGACGGACAGACACACAGCGCCGACTAGCTCCATGAACATTTCTAGTCTAGGCACCGCCGAGGCCAGGCCAACTGGAACAAGACGATAGCAATAATATTCAACTATTAATAATACCTATTTTTTTTCTTTAACCCTGTGAAATGCTCTGAGGCATCCCGCGGGGGAGTGAATTTCCCCATGCGGGTATGTGGGACTCGCTGCGCCCGAAAGCTGGTAAGTTGACGTAGCTCTACCCACTAAGATCCGGCGCGTGCCACCAATGCCGCCTTTGGTGAGGTGCCCCGGATCTGTTGAGCAAACAGCGCACCTCGACGGCTAGTCAGTCCCTCATGGGACCAACCCCACAGAGGGGTTGTCACGCACCACAGAATAATCCCTCACAACGTCGGGACAGTACAATGGGGCGAGGTTCCCATCTTCGCCCCTTGCCCCCTGCTCTTTTGTCTCCACTTCTTATAATAGGGGTACAAAGAACCCCCTCGGCTCAATTAGCTTCGCCCAAGGTGCTGGGTTGACCCTATGCTACTGAGCCCCACCGCCACGACAAGGCCTGAACCATGGTGGGAATACTAATAATAATACCTCCTTAACCTTGCTCGAGGTAAATGAATAGCTTGTGATACGGATACTAGAAACATATATAAAAATAATCTCTAAATATAAAAATAATCGCATGAGGAGGGGTGTTGGCCCATATGATAGTTCACAATCTGCCTCCTACGGTGTTTCCGAACCGATATGACTTAGGGACCTTCAAGAAAAGAGCATACTCCCATTTGAAAGGCCGGCAACGCACCTGCTAACCCTCTGGTGTAGCGGGTGTCAGTGAATGTCGCTTTCACTTACCATCAGGTGAACCGACTGTCCGTTTGCCCCTCTTCTATAAAAAAACCAGTACGCTGGCCAGTGCAAGGCAGTGAACTTCACACGTTTCATGACGATGTTGTCCTTAATAAGCAAGCGTTGTTATCATATTCAGATGCACGGGTAATTTAGAAAAGCCCATTTGGTATCTGGTTAGGGTCGAACCTAGACCTCTGAATTCGAGTCCATACCCGCTAGACCGTCATAGCTACCCTAACAAACTTTAAAATATGCAATATAATGAGACAACTAGAGGTATAAATAGCCTATCTAGCCATTTAAAGTGGCCAATTCATACCTATTGCGAGGGTTCCGAAGAACCTGACTCCAGCCAGACTCCACCTGTGCCCTCGAGCTGGGATCTTATCCTGGATCCTTCTCCATATAACATCCACTGGCACGTAGAATATCAACGCGAACGACAAGAGCATCACGCTAGCTACAAGAGTCTTCGCTGTTTGTGCTAAGCTGAAATTGATGACAAAATAGTACTTGAGAAATAGGATAGTTTTGGACATGAGAGGTGGTATTGTCTACTGGGTGGTGGACCTTCAATGGTGGATATGGATAAAGAGATAGATCCTAGCTACTTCTACTGAAACTCTTAATTGTATTATATCTATTTCTATACCTATAGTATGCATTTTTAGGATTCCGTAGCCAAATGGCAAAAACGGAACCCTTATAGATTCGTCATGTCTGTCTGTCTGTCTGTCTGTCTATCCGTCCGTATGTCACAGCCACTTTTTTATTTTGGAATATTCGGATAATTTAAGTCTTTTTGTATCTATTTATATAACGTTATGTACTTAGTATTTTTTATTATCAGCATTTTTAAGATACAAGCCTTTTTATCCACGTGCATGCGGCTAGATGAGCCGACGCTAGACTTTAGGGCCAAAAATGATTTAGGCAAAGTGAACTAATACACGTAAAATGCAGGACTCACATTTCATCCTGGGGTAAGTTCAAAGTGAGACTCCCCCTGACCCCCTCGCCGAAGTTGAGGTACCCAGCGAACCCGATAAAACCATACAGCAGTACCACCGTGGTCATGGCGATGTTGAGGACACCAGGGCATCCCAGGAAGTGGTTAGGCTTGATCATCTCATTCTCGACCGGCATCACCACACCAATGCCTTCCATCGCGAAAAGACTTGTGCTGAAAACATTTAATTAGATGTTTTATATCTATAAAATATTTTTTTACGAACCACACTTATCACTTGTTCCTATCGCTGCTACTCGTGCTTAAGATCGACAGCGGTAATGACCCCTTGATATAATTTCAGGGAGCCAAAGGCATACGTTAAAACTACCTTTGGATCCGTAACTCTCTAATTCAATTAAAAAAAAAAGAATTTAGGAGGAGTAGAAGATATTTTCAAGTTCCCTACTCTATTTTAGCTGAAGACAATACAACATTGAAATGACTTACAAAAGTCAAGAAAAAGACAGCAGCCAGCAGAAGCCCAGCTGCTACCACTACCAATTTTTTTTAAGTATTAAAATTTTATAGATATGTGGGAGAAATGCATAAACTGTAATAGGTAATTTGCCATGCTGTTTTGCAGCCAAATTGGGCTGGCAAGACCGGGGTGGTACCTCTCGCTCACAGAATATCGACGTCTAGTGACAGCTATGCTGGCGCGTTTCCTGCAGTGGGTGGGTTTTTAGTAGCCCATTGGGGGATAGGGAAAAGGAGGGCAACGCATATGCATAATCTTTGGTTGTGCCGATGTGTATGGGTCGATAGTTACTAAAAGGCTTGGAGTGTTCGTTTGTCCTCCTATGCTATAAAAAAAATAGTAATCCTCACTTTTTGATATTACTGGTAAGTATAAAGTGTTAAATAGGACAACATTGGTCAGGTCTGGTTATAAATAAAAAGTACCTTATAAAACTCGGCAGCCCGCTGACAGATGTCGCAGCGTTCCTCGTTGACAACGCTGGCGGATCTCTCAGGCAGTAGTACACGCATATACAAATGGAGCCGAGCCACACGAAATTCGCGAGGGCGGAGAAAGGCACCAAGTACTTCAGTTTGGTGATCTGGGTCAGCGGGATCAGCACCACCAGGGTTAGGCCACAGAAGGCAGTCACGGACCAGTTCGGACCACCGTATTGATCGGAAACCTGGAAAATGTAGTAAGTTTTTTGATAAGGGAATATTGATTTTATAGTCATTTTTATCTGTTTTTTTTTGGATGGTCCCTCAATAAACGACAAGATCATCGACATTAAGGCAACACATTTTTAAACAATAATTCTAATACCGCACATGCGCCACAGGGGATTGAACGTCCTGAGCGGGGTGAGGCTCTCCGTGCGCGTGCGAGCTTATAACTATAGGACGTAAACGACAAAATAGTTGTTGTTATTTTATTGCTTTAAGAATGATAATTGGAGAAATTCCTTCTATTATTTTAAAGAACATAATATATGGACTCATCTACGAAGAAAGTTAAGAGGCATAAACCGGTCCCGTTTGCCAATAAGATGGGAATTGCTTTTTAAAAAGAGGTATGTTTTATATTTTTTTCTCTGTTACAAAAATTACCTAATCTGAGTTGCAATCGGCCGTCTTGCGTCCCTCAATGAACGCTAAGACGGCCGATTGCCACTCGCATCCAACACGGACTGGCCACTATACGGAGATCGTCTTTCCAACTTGTTAATGGTTCACCAACACTTCGTCTACCTAAAGTTTGTCTATCAAACTAAAAAAAAGAAAATAAAACCTTGTATCAGCTTAATATTAGCAGTTCTTCGACTAACATTTCCATTACGATTTATATTTTACTCATGCAATGTCAGGGTTTCTTGCCTGTTTCAAAAGAAACCTGTAATTACCTGTTTAAATGACTCTGCAATGACTACTACGTACACGCAGCAGGCTCCGATATGCGTTACTGCCAGTGCCCAGTCTGCTAATTCTCTGAAAAAGAAAACACTTATTCATTGTAGTCCAGGGCAGCGTAAAGTAGGTATATTTTATATACAAAATCATCCATAAAACAGACATTTATATTATTACTAGCTGATGCCTGCGACTTCGTCTGCACAGAATAAGATTTTAGTTTTTTTTTCATAAAAAGTATCCTATGTCACTTCTAATACCTCCAAGAATATGTGTACAAAGTTTCATGATGATGAAAGCACAGAAACAAAAGAAACAAACATCCACGCTTTCACATTTATAATATTAAGTAAGGAAGTAAGGATGTAAATGTGAACATTCAGTCTTTGTGCATTCTTGGTGCATTCAGAATCTTTAGCGGAATGAAACGGGACACGAGGCGAAACCATTTCGATTACATGATTAGATCTTTAGGCTATGCGTGATGGCCGCTAGCTCTGATTGGTTGACTTTAATTTTTTGACTCATACGCAGACGTCATACAATTAAGCTCTACAACAAGGGGTTAAAATATAGCCACTTTTATTTATTAAATAAACATTGCCTATAAACTAATAATGAAAACATTTTCCACTTTGTTTTATTATTATATTATTATTAAAATATTTTAACAAACTACAAGCTTGCATAAAATATGATTCGAACTTTGTTCATAACTATGTTTGGAAATACACACAAAAGTGCATTACAATGCAGTTCATGTTTTGAATATATTATAATTGGAAAATAAGTTGAGAATAGAATATTACATTAAATAATAGAATTTATTAAACTGCTCTTTAAGATTTTATTCTATTAATGTTCTAGAAGCTCTACTTTAAAGAGATAAATTATTTCTTAATATATTTACAATATATTTTTATGGTATCCCCTGGCGTAATGTGTATCTTCATTAGTATTATCAGAAAGCATAGGTACCTATGACATGATTTAAGTGTAATCACTAAAAGGAGTGCTTACAATTCTCTCTCAAAAATAGTCTTCTAATTCTTACCCTACAAAACTTGGGTCTGTCATCTTAGACAGGTGAAACGTATGCGCAGTGCTGCGAGCTTGTCTGCATGTATGTATGTCCATACCAAATATTAGTGTCAAACAGCATGCAAACAGATGTGTTTAAGAAATACATTTGATAGAACTGACACCTTTTGCTATAAGCTTTTGATATATAATGTAAGAGGTAGTGCTATGCTGCATTGCAGGCGAACTGGGCCGGCACGACCAGGGTACCTCTCGCTCACGTAATACCGTCGTCAAGTGACAGCTATGCGGTCGCGTTTCGTGTGGTGTGTGGTGGCCCATTGGGGGGGATAGGGAAAAGGAGGGTGGCGCATCTGCGTGGCCTTGTTTGTGCGGATGTGTATGGGCGACTACTCGTTTGCCCCCTGATGACATGAAAAATAGGATAGGAACATTTATAAGTTGTATGTACGTGTTATTTCGGATCAAACGTTCATGAGTGAGGTTGACTTTTAAGTCTGTCAGCTTGCCTATTTAATATGGAATTTGGTTCAAGTACCTGGCAAATGACGCATATTTCTGGACCGGCTTCGGTCCGTTTTGGAAAACCACTTCACAAGTCTCCGCGTACCCCAACGACGGCTTCTTGACCTCTGCGCACAGCTTCTGTGATGTTTTTACCTGGAGTCGATCAATATAAATATAAGTAAGTAGTTGTAAGTAGGTAGCGTATATTTTTCATATGTATTTAGTGAAAAGCTGTTAAATTGAAATTACAAACAGTGATAGTTATTGTAAGATGTAGTGCCATGCTGCTTTGCAGCCGAATTATTCCGGCACGACCGTGGTGGTGACCCGGTCATTCCGGACCTCTCGCTCACATAATACCGGCGTAAAGTGGCAGCTATTCTGTCGCGTTTCGTACTCTTACTACATATTCATTTGTACACACACATACAATATAAATTTATGTCCTAATCTAACCTATTATTTTATGTTAGTTGGATAGACAAACTGGCAAACGTACCACCTGATGGTAAGTGGGCGATGTCGCCCATGAACATAAACTAGTTTACCTGGAACGAGCCCAGGCGACTCCTTTATGTGTTGCCTATCCTGAGACAAAAGATGTTAAGTCTCGGTGTCAGTAATTACACTGTCTGTCTTGTCTTTATCTCCAAAACACAGCATTAAGCTGTTTCACGGGAGAAACAAGCAAGATGGTGGTACCCATGCAGCCGGGAGCGCGGCACAGCACTTCCCTCCCACCGGTATTGTATATACATAGTGTATTTTATATCCTCAGCTACTGCCTTAACTAATTCAACATTGCCATTATCTTACACGAGTACGTCAAAACTAGAAAAACTTGTTTTATTCAAGGCCACGATTCAGTATTTCAAATATTTTATCATACTTTTAAACAGAATTTTTGGAGAGTTGGCCAAACCAAAAGCCTATTTATAGGCTTCATATATAGCTATGGGCTACGTGATGATAAGTCTTGATCATGGAAAAACATGAAACAGCTTGCAAATAAAGCTTGCTATACATTCTGTTGGAGAGGTCTCTGTGAGCTTGTCGACAGAGACAGAACGAGACTGAAAGATCTGCTATAGTGTGAGAAGGTTTAGTTCAGAATGGGAGTGAATAAAAGAAACTAACCCGACCAGTCACAGCGACTGCTGATAAAAGTGAAAACAAAACAATTAAATTCAAATACCAATACAGGCTGTAATAGATTATAATAACCTATACGATTTAAACGGCGCACAAAATGGCCGCATGACATTGACATTTCAGTGTGTTTGACAAAAGTCAAACACACTGAAACTTTGTTTACCTATGTAAACAAATATTGCATAATCTTATATAAATAAATCAAACGTCATATAAACGTCAAATAGCGTCTCATACAGGTGGTAACGGTGTCGCGAATTCAGAGATTTTATCTCATCTAAAAATATGGCTACCGCGCCTGAAGAAGTTTTTACTTCAAAAAATGCTGTTTTAACGATTTTATTAAGTAACCAACATTATTTGTCGCCATCCTTTTGGATCACATCTTCCGGAGGTCATAACAATTACATTTCTATTAACGTTCATATTTGTCTCTAACATTTATGTCTCATATTAAAAACCAACTAGATTATAATTAGTTAAATATAAAATAAAAATAATGCTGCTATGCTTACATCTAGTTTGAGGGTAGAATAAAAGTTAAACCGGTGTCATAGACATTCAAGAATAATCATAGATCAACAGACTTCATAGTTCTGAGTTACCAACACAAAAACGAAGTTGCCATCCAAAACCCAGTATTGCCATCTAAAAACTAGTGTTACCTAATACAAACTAGTGTTGCCAACCCCAAAGTAGTGTTACCAAACCTAAATCTGTGTAGCCACTAAACAATTTAAATTTCCACCAAATATTAATTACCAAAATGGAAAGTCAAGATTTTTTCTGGAAAAAACTTAAGGAAGAGATGGCTGCACAAACAAAGGAAATAACCGATACAGTAACTAAAAAGGTTTCAGAAACCATAAATGATAAGTTAACTGAGCTTGTTGAAGAAAATAAAAGTTTAAAAGCAGATGTCAAGAACCTACAGGATAAAATTAAAAATATGGAAGATTACAGAAGAAAAAACAACATCATTTTCTTTGGCGTAAAAGAGGAACAACACGACTCACCAATTAAATCCATTATAAAATTGCTCGAAAAAGATATGAATATTCAAATCGGACCTCACGAAATAAACAACGCGTATAGGCTTGGAGTAAAAAATAGAAATAGCAAACTTCGCCCGATTCTCGTAACCTTCACTGCAAACTGGAGAAAAAAAGAGGTCCTCAAGAACAAAAAAAAACTCTCTTCGGATATTTATATCATGGAGGATTTAAGTAAGGAAACTCTCGAAAAAAGGAACCTACCCAAACTAAAGGAAGAAAGAGCGAAAGGAAAAATCTGCTATTTTGCTAAAGATAAGATTGTTATAAAAGAGCCTAAGGAGGAAGTAAGAGACAAAAGAAAGAGAGTCTGCATTGAGTCTCCAGACAAATAGCTTAGCCACACAACCATGACGGCTACGAAGAAAATTAATACAAATAACAATTTGCTAAACTATGTAGCACGTGGCAGTTCTGCTTCATTGACACTGCCAACAGGAACAAAAAACCAACAATAGACATCGACAACTGGAAAGAAAAACAACATTTTACTAATAAAACTCCCGTATTAAATAATTTAGCCAAAATACTCACCCCAAGACGGCTGGTCACCGAGGGGAACAGCGACTATTACCCTCCAAATACTCCATGTATAATTATACCCACATACCATACCTTTGAGAACGAGAAACAAATAAAAACTAAATATATACATATAGCCACTTTTAACACACTGTCCTTGAGGGCGGAAGATAACCTAATGGAACTTTTGCAAGCAATAAAAACTATTAAATGGGATATAATAGGCTTGAGCGAAGTAAGAAGGAATGGTGAAGCCATTGAAGAGCACAATCGGTTGATATTCTATTACAAGGGGGAAACACCGGGAAGACACGGGGTGGGATTTCTAATCAGAAGAGAACTAAAAAACTTTATTGAAGAAATAATCGGTATATCCGAAAGAATTGCAATACTGAACTTAAGAATCCCCCCAGTCAAGACAAGTGGTCTATATTACAAATTTATTCCCCAACCGAGCAATCGAGCATCTCAGAAATCCAATCCTTTTACTCATCCATCAACTCTGCGGTGAAAGAATATGCACATAAAAACTGGATTATAATGGGAGATTTTAACGCGCAAGTTTCGTACTCCAAGGCAAGGAAAAAACACAATAGTAGGTCCTTACAGCAGTGGTAAAAGGACGAGAAATGGACAAAAAGTACTCGAAATGGCGTTTGAAAATAACATGAAAATACTAAACAGCCAATTTAAGAAAAGGATTTCTAGAAGATGGACATGGATATCACCAGACGGCCGATTTAAAAACGAAATAGATTATATCCTAACAAATAGAACCAGATTATTTGACGACTGTGGTACCATCGCAAACCTTAATTTTAATAGCAACCATAGAATGCTCAGGACATGTTTAAATACGTCATATGCTACGAAACTAAATCGGCCTTTTAAGATCGAATCAAAAACAATGACTGCAGACAATGAGCCTACATTAGAAACTATTAAAGAAAAACTTAGATCTGCGACAAAACCACCTTTTCAAAATCTCAGCACTCAAGAAAAATATAACTCATTACACGGCATATTAACAACAAGATCAGAAAAAGGCACTGAGAGAAAACTAAAGAGAATAAGAAACGTATCTGTACCGTTATCAACGTTAATTCTTAAAAATTTTAACTTTCCGCGCGCTCAACAATTCCTCCAATACAATGTCAAAACGCAGTCGCAAATGGTGCACCCTTGTGTATTGGACCAATGAGAGCGCCTGAATCACCGGCGCGCATGCGCAAACAAGCGAAGACAGCAGCGCCCGCGGCGGCAATACACAACAACGTCTATCTTCTAACCGCACGCGTCGCAATTGTGGCCGTTGAAACCGAGAATAAAACCTGAATTTGTGTTAAATATGCTCTTTTTTGAGTAAAGCTTCTGTGTGGCGTGATTAGTGGACTATATACATAAAACGTGGCCGGCCGGCACATAACATCCTGAAAGTCGCAACAACATTAAGAACCACTCCGTCTTCCGTTCCTGCAAGGTGAGATGTGCATGATACTCATCGTTCTTTTATGCAAGTCGTGTACCGTTTATTTACCGGCGAGTATATGCTCATGCTCGATCCAGACTGTATGCAGATTTGACATTGTATTCCATTAAAACAACCGAGTCCGTTTGCGTACGGTATCTGAAGAAACAATAAAACTACTTGAAAAAAGATCAAAATTAATAAGTACGTCCAACAGAACAAAAACTATAAGGATTGAAATCGGCAGGCTAAGTAGAAACATAAAAAACAAATAAAAAAAGACCGCGAACGTTATAGTATAGACTCGAAATCATTGAGAACCAGATTGCTAAGATATTAAAAAGGCCCTTAAGTTCTTAACAGATCGAACAAATTGGATACCCAACATGAAAGACCGATCATGCAGCACAAAGACAAAGAGATCAGATATTCTAGCAATAGCAACATTTGATATTGTTAGATATTCTAACAATAGCAATTGAGAACCTCCTCCTTTTTCAAAAGTTGGTTAAAATTGGCTTTTTGTTTTATAAATCATAAGCTAGCAATAATAGTTCATGGGTATTTGCAAGTTAACCCAGCTCTATCTGTTTCGCGGCGGCGACAGGAGGTCGTACCGCCGTGAGAGGACTTTGCGCTGTGGATCGGGGGAACCACCGCGCGCGCGTTAGGTCCGGGTTATAAGGCACCCTTATGTGTTCAGGGTGCCTTAAGTGGAGTAGGAAGAGGGGACGCCACCACCCTGCCTCCAGAGGAGAGTGCCTCCAGGCACACCGTCGCTGGTGCGGACGACCATAGTTCCCGCATGACGAGGAGAACACCGCCGGGTTTTAGTGGGTAGAGCTGCGTCCACCTTACCATCTCTCGGGCGCAACGAGTCCCACATACCCGCCAGGGGAATCCCCCTCCCCAGCGGGATGCCTAGGAGCATCTCCCGGCGAAAAAAAAAAAAAAAAAGCTCTATCTGTTTATTATAGCAGGCAGGTAGTGTAATTATTGGCTCCGAGACTTATAATATGTAAGTATGTCGCAGGAGAGACAGCACTTGAATGAGTTGTGTGAGCTCGTTCCAAGTAAACTAGGTTATGTAAATGGACGACGTCGACCACTTATCATCGGTCAGCACGTCTGACAGTTTGCCTTGGATAGGCAAACAAAAAAAATATTCTGTTATAACAAGAGTTAGACCACAGAAATCTAATTTAGATTTCTGTGAGTTAGACCAAGAGCTAAGGTATATTTTTTTAGTTGAATTGGCATTGGCGACGTCAGGCACCAGGTCATCATTCCTTTGCCCGTTTATAATAATAATAATAAAAATTACTTTATATAGAAAGCAGGAACCTTACCAAAATATGAATTGCATGTGCGCAGATTAGCCCAATGAGTATTGTACCGAAACTGCCAACGAGGAGACCAGCATTTTTGAAGGCCAATGGCATAGCCAGTACTCCAGAACCGAGGGACGCCTTGAGCAGATGGGCTAACGCTCCAAAACTCCTGAAACAGGTATGATAATTAACTTAGAACCACACGTTATCTATTTTTTTAGTAACTAGTGGTCCATCACGGCTTCGCACGGTTAAACAATATAATATACCTATGTTACTCGCTGATAATATGGCCCCAGTCTATGAAACTACAGTCAGCCAACGGACGCGTCTAGACAGAGCAATGGTGCGGGGTTTGCAGGGTGAGAGAGGGGCGGTAGCGAGCCCGAGTTGCCATACTGCTGTGTTTCGGAGAGAAGGGCAAGACAGGCAGTGTAATTACTGGCACCGAGACTTAACATCTTATGTCTCAGGATAGGCAACATATAAATGAGTTGCCTGGGCTCGTTCTAGGTAAACTAGTTTATGTTCATGGGCGACGTCGACCACTTAACATCAGGTGGTACGTTTGCCAGTTTGCCTATCCAACTAACATAAAAAAAAAAAAAAATACACTCGCACGGGACACGTTAGCCGCGGCTGTCTCTTTTTATTTGATTGTTTGAGTGTTTCATTTGAGTTATATTTATTTATTATGCTTCATACTTCATGTGCTGTGAGAGACTGTATAAGAGATTATTGGAAGTCAATTATATTATCAACACTTATAGAACATTAAATTTAATACCATACGCGTGTCTGCTTCAGTTCTGAATTTTTATTAAAATTGTTTTTACGTTTAATATAACTTTATTCTCAATAAAAATAAAATAAAATAAATTTATTTCAGACCAGGTCCATATTATATTGTTAGTATTTACGTTTTCAGCAACCGAAGTTTACGCTGTCTGTGAGCGATGATGGTCAAGTGGGTATGGGCTCGACCTTTTGAGTGAGAGCCGAGAGGTCCCGGGTTCGAATCTGACCCCACTGTGACGCCTAGAAATGGGTTTTTCTAAATTTTTATGTGTAGCTTTAGCGATTTCATGTTTACATGAGACCATCGCTTACCCACCGGTGAAGAAAGCATCGCGAGGAATCCTGCATGCCTGATGAAATTAAAAGTCTTTGAAGGTGTGTGAAGCTCACCAACCCGCACAGGGCCAGCGCATCGGTGAATTATAGCCCAAAACCCTCCGCCATTTCCGAAACCGGTCGAACAGATCATCATCATTAAGCTAATAATTTAACAAGTAGTTACTACCATTAATTTAGCTAATCGATATTTCGACATTATCTACGTTTTGAATCATTTTAGTAATGAAAATAACCACGTTTACTTAAAATCTTATAAAGTGCTGGTAGATTGGTAATTTGTAGTTATACGATACTCACCAACGTAACACGTGTATCATAATTAGCTTTTCGTTTTAACATAAACTTTCATAAGGTTTTCGCGGTAGGCTCAGGGGTAAAGTTATAAATATTAATGAGGGATGTAATATATTAAAAGTGTAAGGCTGTAAAGAACGATGTGATGAAAGGTGGTGTGTGTTCGGTTTGAGTGTTGATATGATGATATTATGATAATTTAGAAGCAATACAATTTGCAAAAAAAAAAAAAAATGCCCAATCTTATATAAATAAATCAAACGTCAAACTGTGTCTCCAGCGTTTTGCGTGCGGTGTCGCGAGTCCACGTCACATAAACGTCAAACTGCGTCTCCAGCGTTTCGTGTGCGGTGTCGCGAGTACAGAGATTTTATCTCATCTAAAAAATAGATGTTTAACCAACCAGTTTAACCAGCGAGATGCCTCAGAGCATTTCCCGGCGTTAAAGAAAAAAAAAGGTTCGCTAAACAAGTAATAAAATAAATACGAACAAAGCAGGTGAATGGATCAGGCTCGTACTTGACTGTTTCCTTAATCATGTGAAGGCTAAGCAGGCTATGTTATCTTAATATCACTTATCTCGTGTAACACATCCCTATTGGGTTAAACAAAATAATTAAGTGACTTTCTTGTATTATTTAAATACAAGTCAAAGGTATTGAAGAGATTCCCAGTAATCAGAGGAGGAAATGTCGGGGTTATGGCCTTTGGGACTTCTGATGATAACCTTGCTTCATCAGGCATGATTTCCTCACAAGTCTTTTATAGTGAAGTCGAGATTGTGTTGTGAAGGGCACGATATATTTGTTATTCATTTCAACGTGAAATTTGAAAAACATTTTCACTTGACTTCGAAGGTATAGTGTGTGTAGGGTTTTTTATAGTATAGGAGGGTAAACGAGCAGTCGAAGCCTTTTAGTGACTATCGATGCCAAAACACATCTTCAAAACCAGAAATTATGCATTGCTCTCTTTTTACCAATCCCCCCAAAGGGCCACTACTAACACACAAACTAACAAACTGTACAAATCGGGACAGCATATCTCTGTCACTTTACGCCGGTACTATGTGAGCTTATAGCATCGAGCATAATATAACCGGATATAGTAATGTGAGCCATAATATTCCGAAACCGGTCAGTGATTTGTCACTGACGTAATAGAAATTCACTCAACCAGTGATTAGTGTGTATGTCTCATCGGCCAATCAGAGCGCAGAACCGGTGCAGCGTTTAAACACAAATTTAGTGGAATTTGATTTCATTCAAAACATGTTCGATGGCTTAAAATAATATAGCTGTTTATCGATGACCTCTGTAGTGGGTTCGAATCCCGCCAGGCAACAAAAAAGTTTTCCGTGTTCCTGGGTCATGGATGTGTATTATATAATAAAAATCTTATATATATCTTTATATATATATTTCTTGTGTGCGTGTGTATGTCACTGAACTCCTCCTAGACGGCTGGACCGATTTTGATGATTTTTTTTGTGTGAGTTCAAGGGGATTCGAGGATGGTTTAGATTCACAAAAAAAAATATTTTGTACAGGACAACGTCTGTCGGTGCCACTAGTATATATATGTATGGTATAAAAGTATTAAATATATTTCCGTTGTCTGGTACCCGTAACACATGTTCCTCGATAACTTACCACGGGACCAGATTGACGCGGTGTAAAAAGCATCCATAGATATTAAAAAAAAAAAAAAAAACAGTAATATAGAGTCAACGGTGGGCGGGAAGTGCTCTGCGCGCCTACATGAAACCTGGGTGCCACCATCCTACTTATTTTTTCTTAATTTTTTTTTTATTATAACAGATTTAAGTGCTAATTATTTTAAAATATCGAAAACTTCTGCTGTTGGTTTCACTGGTAATTCTCAGTTGGCTACAAGATACAACTTATAATTAATATAGTTAATAGAATCAGGCGTTACTTTGCGGAAATCCATTATATAAGATATTAAATTATATTATACTAATTAGCAATTATCCCGCGAAACACGCAGTCTTTACAGCAAATCACTTAACGATTACTAATCGTAGAGTCTAAATCCTGAGGATGCCTCGGTGTCGGGGCGAAACGTGCGTAGATTGTTTGGTGGTGGTCTTTAACTGTGGTTGTGGTGCATGTGGGGTGGTGGTGCATGCGAGTGTACGCATATGCAGTGTGGGAAAGGAGGGCGGTGCTATATGCATGCATATGCGTGCACTCACACATTTGCTGTAAAGACTGCGTGTTTGCGGGATAATTGCTAATTAATATAATATAATTTAATATCTTATACAACTTATAATTATTGTATAAGCTATTTTACAAGAGAGCTAAGAGTTTGACTTACGAAGTATTTGACTCCAGCGGCCTGTGGTCTGCTGGGACGTAGGGGTCCAGGTCTTCTCTTGACCCTGCATATGCTAGCTCTATCCTGGAAACAAAACAGTACATATTTAAGTTGCAAAACGTTGAGGATATATTCAAAGATGTAAAGAAATATGATGGTTTCTCTCGCGCACCGGGGGAGTACGGGGATAAATTATAGCTTATGTGTTATAAGCTATATTATTGTAAAGTTTCATTAAAATTCATTCTGTAGCTTTTACGTGAAAGAATAACAAACATCCATACATACAAACTTTCGCGTTTATTACGTTAGTAGGATAATATTCCCCACCATGATTCAGGCCTTGACGTGGCGGTGGGGCTCAGTAGCTTTCGGGCGCAGTGAGTCCCACATATCCGCATGTGGAGACCCACTCCCCCGCGGGATGCCTCAGAGCATTTCCCGGCGTTAAAGAAAAAAAAGTTGGATAATATTGAAACAAGGAAATTACGTTAGAAGTAAAGAATACAATTAGTTTAGTGTAGAGATACTATGTACCATTTGGTATGTCCGGATGATTAGATATTGAAATTAGCATGTTGATTATGTCATGAGTGTACGAAAATTGTAATCACGCAGTCTTGTAAGCACGGTCGATACAATTGCACAAACGTTTTCCCCGTCAAATTGCTACGATATATCGTTGTCGTGTATCCGAGCATTAAAGAGGCCAATACATGCTAAGTTCAGTATGTAATCATCGGTACATATCTCTACACCAAACTAATTGCATTCTTCACTTCTAACGAAACTTCCTTTGTCGTTTTGATATTATCCTAAGCAGTCAAATCGCTACGATATCATTGTCGTGTATATCGGGCTTAAGGTGAACGCACATTTCTTCAAATTCGTATCCCCTTAATGTACGTATTGTATAGGCGAGGGGACCCAAATAGCAAGTCATCTTATATAGACGAAATACGATTATATGTATTAAGAAAATCCTTGGGAATAAGTCATTCGCCCCAGGCTCATCGTGAGATATTTTAGATGAGTGTGTGATATGAACAAGCTTCCTTCTAAACTTCATTATCACCAGCCCACCTATCCTTCCGCACCTCGCCAGCCAGCTTGAGCCTCATCGTGTTCCTCGACCTCAACACACCGTGGCCTGGTTGAATTCTAATCGGCTTCACCGGGCAATCTCACTACAACGACCGGTCAGCAGGTAGAACACATATCTCCTAGACTCCTGGTCAGCACGTTGTATCGGCCCCGCACGGCAGCACTCCGTCTCACTGGGGCCCGTGCAGCAGCAGCACAGTTCCAACTCACTGGACTCTCTGGCACTGACGACTCAAGCAAAAAGACTCAAGATTCGACCTCCAGTCTATGAAGGGGGTGATGTGGCGCGCGGATAAGCGCTACAATCCTGAATCGCGCCATCGATGTTTCACAGTTCGGCGCTATACACAGCTGAAATAATAAAAAGTGAGGCTTCGGCCTGACCGAGCATACACCATCTGGCTTGGTCGGAGATCTCCTTTTGGGGCCTTCCACCTACATCCCATAAGTGAAATAAAAATCCGCTTATTTGCTAGGCCAAGGTCAAGAATTCAAAAAGATCTATTTGATGTTTCATATTACCCACGATCAAAATAAGGATTTAAGTTTGTTAAAATGCTTGATAATCTATTATCTGACAGAGACAGGTATAGGTGACATTTTAAAACCTTAATCTATATTTACTCGTTGTTGAGTGCGATTTATAGTGTAGTGACGCCAACATGGCGGTAGAGACTCATTAGCAACTAACAATAGATTATTATATTCGTCACTAGCCTTAATACCATAAAACCCGTTTATCATATCCATATACGATTTAGTAACAAACCAACGAATTCTCAACAGACTTTACAATTATAACAATTTTTACGGATTATATCTCGTGGCCACGGTTTTTGTAAAGTATCCGAAACGTTAGACATTATGACGTATGTGTGCGTGTGTGTGTGTGTGCGCGTAATGTGTGTGTGTGTGTGTGTGTGTATGTGTGTGTGTGTGTGTGTGTGCGTGTGTACATTTCACTTTACAAAGATAAGAATACGTATCATTTGAAAAAAACGCGCGTCCTGACTACTATTAGTATCATGTTGTTCTTGTTTTCAATCCCGTTCGAATATTCATTAAGTATTTGCTTCTGGTCAATAGAGATTCACTTAAATAATGTTAATGACGGGAATCGCTAAGTAGAAAACTTCCCGATGAGGTTCAAACGAAAATAAACAAATAAAGGAGCCGATATTACTTTTGAAACAAAAACAAGGCAATAAGGTAGGAGCTGATATGTAAAGAGACGTAAATAATTAAAAGATAAAAACGTTAAAAATAAATGTCTGTTTGGACATGTAATAAAACATATATTTGAAAATTGATAACGTTCTTGACATGACATTGTTTTCTTATATTCAGCCGAATTTCAACGATAATTAACCTAGTTGTTACAGAGTTTCATCAGTAATTAAACTCGTTATTAATTATTCGCGACATTTTTTATCATAATCACGGTAAATGGTTAGTCTAAAATAAGCCGTGATCGAATGCGAAAATGTAGTTTTACAAAGAAAGTACTAACAATTAACGACGCGTGGGAGGAGGGGACTCCCCAGGCTATGTGACTCGCTGCGCCCGAAAGTTGGTAAGGTGGACGCATCTCCTGCACCACAGAACAACCCCACCCAACGTCGGGACAGTGCAATGGGGTGAGGTGCCCATTCTCACCCCTTATCCCCCCTACCCTTTTGTCCTTCTTCTTATAAGAGGAATACAAATAATAGCCCTCTCGGTTCAATTGGCTTCGCCCAAGGTGATCATAGACCCGGTTTTAACCTGTCCTTCACATTATTCGAACCTTATAGCACCCTTAGTGGTAGAACCGTATAATCGTGTTCGACGTGTTCGCAACACTAGAGTCCTAACACATCCCTAATCCTAGTCAATTCTCTTTTTTGAAAACGTAGTGTTTGTATTCTCTTTTTTTGAGTATGACGTACGTTACACTTTTACTACTACGTTTTTTTTTACACTTTGACAAATTCCGAGAGTCCTGCGCGACCCGAGAAAAGTTCAAATTTTTATTGATTGTTTTTTTTTCATAGCAAGCATGCGAGTAGCAAGGGATCAGCCGTCTTGGCGTTCATTGAGGGAGGCCTATGCTCAGCAGTCGACGGATAAAGGCTGATGGTGATGATGATGATAATGATGTTCTTTTTTTCATAAATACACCAATATTTTGTTATTGTAGTCTTTTAAATCAGATCTTCGATTATTATGTAATGTATATAATGTCAATTCCAAAATTTCCTATGGATGCTCGAGTTCTTATTGTCACTATGTAAAATAACTTGTCTCCTATAAACCTTTTCTTTAAATGAAAATTACAATATCAATTAAAAGACCACATTCAATGAACGATCAAATATATATTTTTAACTCTGAAAAATAAGATTAGCTCTGCATTTGTTTGTATAGTTTTGCCGCATAGTTTTAGCATTTTATGGAACATTTCTGGGCTGAAAAATGTTCAATGCTGAAAAATGTTCAAAGCTGAAAAATGTTCAAAGCTGGAAAATGTCTTTAGTGTCAAAGCTCACTTGGGTATTACACGTGCATAGTAAATACACCTTCAACTGCAGTAAACAACATGAAGCTCATTTCAATGCATTTCATTTACGGTCTCTTTATTGCATGTAACATTGTTTTAAATGATTATTATATTTATTAGTATATTGACACGTTTTTCTGAAGTATTGACGTGGGTAGACGATCTTCGTGCAGTAACCGGTCCGTGTTGAATGCGAGTGCCAAGGGATCGGCCGTCTTGGCGTTCATTAACGAGGTCTATGTTCAAGCCTTATACATTGATGTTTCTATTCTATTCTATAAACGTAAAAGACTGTCTAGAGGGGCAGCGCATCCCTCCCCCAGTATCAGAGAAATGAGATACTCACTGTTGGCACAACTGTTGGACTCCCCCACCATGGTTCAGGCCTTGTCGTGGCGGTGGGGCTCAGTAACCTAGGGTGAGCGGTGCACCTTGGGCGAAGCTAATTGGGCCGAGGGGGCTCTTTGTACCCCTCTTATAAGAAGAGGGGACAGAAGAGCAGGGGGCAAGGGGTGAGGGTGAGAACCTCACCCCATTGTACTGTCCCGACGTTGGGAGGGGTTGTTCTGTGGTGCGGGACAACCCCTCTGTGGAGGTGGCGTCGGTCCCTTGCGGGACTGACTAGCCGTCGAGGTGCCCTGTTTGTTTTCTAGATCCGGGGCACCTCACCAAAGGTGGCATTGGGGGCACTCGCCGGGTTTTAGTGGGTAGAGCTGCGTCCATTTACCAGCTGTCGGGCGCAGCGAGTCCCACATACTCGCGTGGGGAGACCCACTCCCCCGCGGGATGCCTTAGAGCATTTCCCGGCGTTAAGAAAAAAAAATAAAAATGTTGGACTCAAGTTGGATTCATACATCATACTACTTTTAATATTTTTAAACTAAATAAGTGCATTTATGAGTATTTTTTTTATATAGAAGAGGGGGCAAAAGGACAGTCGGTTCACCTGATGGTACGTGAAAGCTACATCTACTGACACCTGCTACATCAGAGTTAACTCGCTCTGTTTTACGCCAAAGCCAGTGTATACTAAAACACATACATACCACAAAGTGATAATGCAGTTTTGCCACAAATAACATGTCCCACATGGGTCAGAGACCCCATTGATCAAAGCCTTTTTCAATTTGGGGATTACGCGGCGTTTTTCGTTTATGTCCTGACAGATTTTGATTGATTTTAGGGGATTGGGTTCATTGACTTTAACGTATTTTGTGTATCAATAAGAGACGGAATTTTACAATCATCATCATCATCATCATCATCATCATAATAAGTTACTGCATTAATTCCAAAGAAGTGTTATCTTGTTCTAAGCCCTAAAATTTGACGGTCAGCGCTACACTACATCCAACGATGGAGCAGAATCGATGGCAAGAAGTAGAAGAAAAATCAAAATATTTATATCAACTAAGTGTAAATAAAATGGTTTAATAATTATTACATCCTCCTTCCTAATATGGAAATTTAGGAATTTACCGATTTGTCAGCGTGTTTTAGCGCATAATTCATAGCGATAACGTACATTTGACTGATATGTGGATACTTATAATTGCCTTTGATATTTACGTAAACCTTATATTTGCTATACCTTCATCATTTTTTTGACGTCGCAGGGAAATATTTTTGACGCATATAGCTAGGTTATCCCGGGTTCCTGACTCTATGTGGGATTTGCACTTGGGAGTGCTCTGAAGGTCCCGGATCTGCAGGCAACAGGAGCACCTCAGTGACAGGCTGACCCCAGCCAAGGTCAGACTATTCCTCGTAAGAGGGAAATGTCCGGCCCATTGAGTATAACCGGAAAGAGCAATAATGTGAGCCATACAATTCCGAAACTGGTCAGTGATTTGTCACTGACGTAATAGCCATTTTCAATTCAACCAACCAGTGATATTGTGTGTAGGACGTACATAACGTCGGCCAATCATCCATCAATGACCACCGGCTAATCAGAAAGCTGAATCGGCACAGAGTCGCAGCGGAAAAGAAGAGCGGAATTTGTTTTCATACAAAACAAATAACATTTCCGCTATATTCCGGTTATATGCTCGATGGCCCGGCCATGGCTTCATACTCTAATCTCGAATATCACACTAAGGCTAGCCCTTACAGTATGATCAGCTCGTTTCCGACCAATACCATATCATACTAGACCATAATAGACCCCACCATGGTCCAGGCCTTGTCATGGCGATGGGGCTCAGTAGCCTAGGTTGAGCCGCTTCACCTTGGGTGAAGCTAATTGAGCCGAGGGGGCTCTTTGTACCCCTCTTATAAGAAGAGGGGGCAAGGGGCGAGGACGGGTACCTCACCCCATTGTACTGTTCCGATGTTCTCTCGTCTCTCTCTCTTGTGGCATCGGTCCCTTGGAGGACTGACTAGCCGTCAAGGTGCCCTGTTTGCTCATTAGATCCGGGCGGCTCACCAAAGGCGGCATGGGTGGCACTCGTCGGGTTTTAGTGGGTAGAGCTGCGTCCACTTACCAGATTTTCGGGCGCAGCGAGTCACAAATACCCACGTGGGGAGACCCACTCCTCCGCAGGATGCCTCAGAGCATTTCCCGGCGTTAAAGAGAAAAAAAGACCATTATAGACCTCTTTCAGTGAATACCATGACGCCCGAACCCAGTTACTCACATCAGATTTGGACCATTACACGAAGAACATCAAACTAGTTGAAGGTCAGCGTACAGGCTGATCACGATGAAGAGGCTCATCGTGATCAGCCTGTATTCATCTTATGCTAGATAGATACCTTTTTTAACGCTCAGACAGCTGGTTACCCTCAACTAGCATCCTTAGAAATTATCCCATTTTGGAGGTCGACCTTTCTCCTCCTCTTCCAACCCTCAGTTTCATCATCATCGAGCCTGTCCATCCACCTGACCTCTTTCTATACTAACTTATTGATAGTAAATATTAAAAAGAAAAACCTGATTTTGAATCGTTCGAACACACTGATATTTGAAATCATGGTTCACAACTGAGGCGGCCATCTTTGGCGATGGACATTAAAAGTATGGAGGAGGGGAGAAAGGCTAGGCCGTTGATTGAATGTCGGGATTTAACCCCAATCTGTGCGGTTCATGTGATGAAAATCATGTTTTGAATTGCATCAGCCGCACAATTGCTGGCGTGGCTTTAATTTAAGGTCAGTATGTCCGAAACATCGGGGACTGGCTACGTGTAACCGATTTACACTAAGCCGATCACTGGGATACTAGCAAAAGAATACACATGCATAATGAAAGAGTTTTTACGGATTATATCACGGTTTATTATAATTTTTCGTATACTAAACCCATCGAGCTTATAACCGGATTCTTTTTCTTTCTTTAACGCTGGGAAATGCTCTGAGGCATCCCGCGGGGGAGTGGGTCACCCCACGCGGGTATGTGGGACTCGCTATGCCCGACAGCTGGTAAGTGGACGCAGCTCTACCCACTAAAACCCGGCAAGTGCCACCAATGCCGCCTTTGGTGAGGTGCCCCGGATCTAGTAAACAAAACAGGGCACCTCGACGGTTAGTCAGTCCCGCAAGGGACCAACGCTACCTCCACAGAGGGGTTATCCCGCACCACAGAACAACCCCTCCCAACGTCGGGACAGTAAAATGGGGTGAGGTTCCCATCCTCGCCCCTTGCCGCCTGCTCTTTTGTCCCCTCTTCTTATAATAAGGGTACAAAGAATCCTTTGGCCCAATTCGCTTCGCCAAAGGTGCAGCGGCTCACCCTAGGTTACTGAGCCCCACCGTCACGACAAGGCCTCAACCATGGCGGGGGAGCTTATAACCGGATAGAGTAGTAATGTGAACCATAAAACTGGGAAACTGGTCAGTGATTTGTCACTGACGTAATAGCAATTCAACCAACCAGCGATCCCTATGTACGTCCTACCAGCCAATCATTCATCAATGGCCATCAGTCAGCCAATCAGAGCGCAGAACCGGCAGTGTCGTAGCACTTTGGCGGTTTTTTTTTCATACAAAACGCCATTACCGCTCTATTCCGGTTGTAAGCTCGATGAGTAAACCTTACAGCACATCCTTTAGCAAACATCCTCCAGTTTCCACTAGTTAAGAGTAATTATTTCATTGTAATTTTCATTACTTATTAATTTTACCATTGGGGATTGAAACTGTCAT
The DNA here is from genome assembly GCA_963853865.1 of Helleia helle. Taxonomy (NCBI): domain Eukaryota; kingdom Metazoa; phylum Arthropoda; class Insecta; order Lepidoptera; family Lycaenidae; genus Helleia; species Helleia helle. The sequence goes on from OY971423.1 coordinate 2,445,893, forward strand.
TGTTAATGTGAAAAACGGTGGTTGATATAACAAATGTTAACTAAAATTCACATCGCGTTAACCTAGTCCCGTGGTTGATTTGCCAGAACTTACCACGAGACCAGATTGACGTGGTGTACAAAAGCGTCCATAGATATTTTTTTTATGTCATAAGGAGACAACCGAGCAGTCGGAGCCTAATGGTGACTACCCACACTCATAGACATCCACACAACCAAAAGTAATGCAGATGCGTTACCCTCCTTTTCCCTATCCCCCCAATGGGCCACCGGAAACTCAGAAACCTCACGAAACGCGACAGCCCGTATACCCCGGTATACAGCCCTATCTTTTATTAGCGAGTAGCACAGAGGATTTTTTTTATTCCCGTATTCCCACTGGAATGGGAACTACGTGGGCGAAACCACAGGCTTTGGTATAACAATATTATTATAATAAACAAAACATGTCAGTGAATTGCTTCCATATATTTACTAGGAATCCTTGTGAATGGTAATTAATGATAAGGTTCCTTCCCACGGGCCGGAGAGTTAGTAAAAATTATTATAAATTTTCGTAGAAATCTATTTATTTATATTGTAGTACTACTTTGTTATATTATATAAATAACTAGTGGAGTTTGAAAATATAGCTTATTTTTATCTCATTTTAGCGACGAAAATATTTTATATTCCTCGCTAAAATGAGATAAAAAAATCAAATAAGTAGTGTTTTCCCTTACTAATATTATAAAATGCAAACAACATAAATGTGTTACTTTAACTCACGTTTGTTGTTGTTGTTACGTTCGGCCAGTACGTATAAATTTTGGGCGTTTGAAAATTACGTCGTTATTGACATCTCAATTGGCGTAATTATGAATTACTATTAATAATAAGGCAAATGTAGTTCCTGTAGATACTTTGAATTTTTCGGGATAAGATGTAGCCTATGTCGTAATCCAAGGTAAATATATAGGTATATCCCTTCATCATTTCAACTTTCAACCAAATCGGTTCCTAGTTTTTGCCGTGAAAGAGCATCCAAACACCCAACTTTCACCTTTATAATATTAGTAAGATAAGAAAGATTCTAGGAATTCTAAGTCCGATTTTTTTTAACATTAACCTTAAATGAAAATATTTTATTCTAACTATAAGTTTCAGAAACTATTCCTTTCTGATCGCACGCTCAAGAATGAAAATGAAAAAAATTTAACTGAAGTACTCAATTTGAAGGGTTCAAAACTTCCCTCCGTGTTATTCGGAGCATAAAAAATCCCTAAAAAATTGTGGTCTTATGAAAAAACAACTCTAATTCGTGCTCAGCCAAAATGTCTAGCGTAAGGTCCATCCTTTCGGTCTCAGAGACTATGTCATTCATGAGAACAATCATGAGAACTAATAAAATTTGGAATATAATATTAAGTCGTATTTGTTTATGGGTGACGCTAACCACATACTAGTCACACATCTGTCCTTATTCAAATAGTATAAAATATCAAGTTGAAGATATAAGGTTAATCGATAGTAAGACACTGGGTCACTTTCCACTAACATTTTGGCAATAAACTAACAACTAGTGATGAAGTAAAACAACGCACCGTGGGAAACCAGCGTTATATGTATTCCTTCAAGAGCATCAGGTATTTTACATTAAAAACGTGACTTACGGTTTCAAGTTATCGTCATTCGTTGAAATTCTAGATACAACTTGAAGCGAAATTAGCTATTGTATTACGCAGAAACTGGCTTTTATTTATGTAATAAAGTAAAGTAAAAACTGTCATAACAGTAAAAAGGTTTGACAAAAAGTTGTTAATGTGCTTTGTTCAAACCACTTTATGTCAAAAGTTTGAGCATTTGACGAGCTTAGGTTGTATAATGGAGTATCTGTCTTGTTGATATCACTAATAATATTTAGCTGACCCGGAAAACGTTGTTTTTCCATAGAAATTGTTCTGCACATCCTTTTTTTTCATTTACGCCGGAAAATAGTCTGAGGCATCCCGCTGGGGAGTGGGTCTCCCCAGGCGGGTATGTGGGACTCGCTGCGCCCGAAAGCTGCATGTAAGTGACCGCAGCTCTATCCACTAAAACCCGGAGAGTTCCACCAATGCCGCCTTTGGTGCCCCGGATCTAATGAGCAAACAGGGCACCTCGACGGCCTAGTCAGCCCCTCAGGTATAGTACAATGGGTTAAGGTTCCCGTCCTCACCGGAGAGAAGGGCAAGACAGGCAGTGTAATTACTGCCACCGAGACTTAACATCTTATGTCTCAGGATAGGTAACACATAAATGAGTTGCCTGGGCTCGTTCCAGGTATACTAGTTTATGTTCATGGGCGACATCGACCATTTACCATTAGGTGGGGCATGTTGGCCTATCTTAATAACATTTAAAAAAATGAAACAACTTTTACGGATCTTATCGTGGTTAATTAAGATTTTTACAAGCCCGTCGTTTCGGATAGAATAGAATAAAATAGAATCTCACTAGAATTTCCGGAGAACAGCATGTTAAAATATACATATAAACAAATTAACTCATCAGCTAATAATATGATATACTGCAACGAAATCATGGTGTGTATGTTATGCCTGAGCTTGATTCAGTTCGTCTGAGTGGATTAATTTTGGAACCGGTACATAATAAAGTTTATTTCTTTACTTCGTAAGAGGTAGTGCCATGCTGCTTTGCAGCCGAATTGGGCCGGCACGACCGGGGTGGTACCTCTCGCTCACATAACACCGGCGTCAAGTGACATAATATGTTGTCGCGTATCGTGCGGTTTGTGAGTTTCCGGTGGCTCATTGGGGGGGATGGGAAAAAGGAGGGCAACGCATCGTCACAACTTCTGGTTATGCGAATGTCTATGGGCGTCGGTAGTCACCATAAAGCTCCGACTGCTTGGTTGCCTCCTCATGACATTAAAAAAAAACTTTGCAATGTTATATATTTAATAAGCTATTTTTATGTACAATATTGAATAAATATATTTTTACTTTACTATTTCTTAGACCCGTAAAACAAGTTTTTATTAGCATTTTTATAAACCTAACGATGGCATCATTGATTTTAATTCCAAGACATGCGTCTTGGAATTAAAATCAATCATTTAATTAAAAACTCATCAAAGCGACGGAGCTAACGACGGCGTCACTGGATTGATGGGCAAGGAGTACCGTAATTAAATGATCAGGGAAATGTTAAATGTTATCAATGTTCTGTGTTTTTTTTGTTATCGCAGGTTTTTCCGCATGTAGCCAGGATCTCGGGTAGATGCTGACCCTATGTGGGACTCGCACCTGGGAGTGCCCTATCCGTAAACTAAAACCCGCAGTGGTTTTAGTTTACGGATAGGGCCAGTTATTATATATATATTACGGATATGCGCCTTCAACTGCTTTTTGCTGGCTGGCCCCGGCGAAGGCCAGACTACTCCACCTAATGGGTGGCTGCCCGAACGCTATTAAGCAGTCCCCACGACTTCGACCATACTAGGCCCAGGTCCAACCCTGAAGCCCGAGCACAGGGGCGTTACTGGAGGCGCATTAAGTAGCGTCTCCACGCACACCCTTTCGTCGCCCGCGGGAGGAAGCGTCATCGGCGGCGTCCTCCGTCACCCGATCGTCGGCCTCCTTCTGGGAAATTACTGCCTTGCAGAAGGAGACCATCGCCGTCCAGAACTCGTCGTCAGGGAGCATCGCAGTGATGACGCTCGGCAGAGACAAGTCTCCTCCGATTTGTTCTGTGTATATATTAATTCATAGCATATACGTACATCGTACTGAGCAAGTCCCCTCCTCGAATTCAGACGAGGAGGGTATATCCAAAGGGCACCAATGGCTCATTGCAATATGGCGAACTTCACACTTTAAACTTTTGATCTTATCAGGCCTCAAGGTGTTTTTCTTTACAGGTAAGTAAATGATGCAACGGTTAAATGAACGGGGTGATTTAAAGCAGGGTTTTTTAACTTTTTTTAGTAAGGGACAATAAAAAAAATAAACATATCTGACGGACCCCTGAAAATGTAATTATTGAAGCGTGCTGTAGAACTGAATAAACATAAGACATCGAGCATAATATAACCAAAATAGAGCGGCAAAATAGACCAAAATGTTGTGTTTTGTATAAAAACAAATTCCGTCAAATTTATGCTGCGACGCTGCGCTGGTTCTGCGCTATTACAGATCACGGGTTGGTTGAATTGCAATTACGTCAGTGACAAATCACTGACTAGTTTCGGAATTTCATGGCTCACATTATTACTCTATCCGGTTATATGCTCGATGACATATTAAGGTGAACTGAATTTTTGTAGTTTTACCAACTACTTTCTAAGTAACTAAACATTAGTTTATGCCGTGACAAACGTTTTTGATATGAATAATTACAATTAATTTATTTTCCTCGCATGTCACGGACCCGCAAAACCCCTTACACGGACCCCTTAAGGGTATATGGACCACAACTTAAGAAACCATCATTTAGAAAAACATACATCCAAGGGGTCCATCAGCCCGGTTCCGGACCCAGACCACTTAAAAAGGTTTTTCCCTAAAAAGTATTTCAACGCTTATTAAATGGAATCTAAATCAAGTTGCAAGCAGGCTGATGATGATACAAGAAGCCATTAACACGTCTATAGTTACGTTTTCTCGTGGAAGCCTAGTAAATTAAACTTTACATTTTCGGCTAGTTTAAGCAAAGTTTGTGTCAAGATTTGATTACTATTGCTGTAATATTGTTGACCTTTAACTTGCTTCGATATACATAATAGACACAGGCAAGATGTACCAGTGATAAGATCACAAAAAAGTAATTCTTTTGAAGGCAACTGTAAAACAATAAGATCCCAGAAAATATTCAAAATTCTGTGTGGTAAAGGATCATATAAAGTAAAATATTTTAGGGAACACACACATTGGGAATAGGGCGTGTGTCCCATTAAATTACTGAATCAGAAAAAAAATATTTTTTTAGAATATTTGAAAAAAAAAAACTTTCTCTGAGTTTGTTTCGTGGATTTTTCTCAGTGGGATCGCATTGAAACTTGTCTAAATAACGCGGAGAACTCATAATGACGTGTGTATATCTGTCAATCAATGATCTCCTATAAATGAGTCATAGCACGTGATTTATTTGTGACCAATTGCTTTTCAATTTAATGGATGGAATTGGAATGAGGAGGCCATAATGAAAATATACTCCATTAAAACTGTTTGAAACCAGATTACACCTTTTTTTTTCTTTAACGCCGGGAAATGGTCTGAGGCATCCCGCGGAGGAGTGGGTCTCCACACGCGGGTATGTGGGACTCGCTGTGCCCGAAAGCTGGTAAGTGGACGCAGCTCTACCCTCTAAAACCCGGCGAGTGCCACCAATGCCGCCTTTGGTGAGGTGCCCCGGATCTAATAAACAAACAGGGCACCTCGACGGCTAGCCAGTCCCGCAAGGGACCGACGCCACCTCCACAGAGAGGTTGCCTCGCACCACAGAACAACCTCTCCCAAAGTCGGGACAGTACAATGGGGTGAGGTTCCCATCCTCGCTCCTTGGTCCCTGCTCTTTTGTCCCCTCTTCTTATAAGAGGGATACTAAGAGCCCCCTCGGCTCAATTAGCTTCGCCCAACCTACTTCTACTGAGCCCCACCGCCCATCAAGGCCTGAACCCTGGTGGGGAATATAACAACAACTTAACGGTTTTTAGATTTTTCCCTTAACTTATCTTGTGAGATATAGCTTCTTACCAAATTTCATGATTCTATGTCAATTGGGAACCTTATAGGAGGACAGGCAGACAGACGGACGGACAATCCTAAAAATATTTTTTATCAAAAAACCCTACTTCCCAGTTCTGATATAGTAGTAGTATTTCCTATTCTGCAAATCCGTATTTGTTGTGTACACCACAGCTCGTTGTTTGCGGTCCACAAATCTCCCTCGCAGCATCCGTGTGGATCGTAATGATGATACACCATTGTTTAAACAATCGATGACTTTTGTCTAACGTCTGTTTATTAAACATTCCAATATACCAGACACGATAAAAACAATAGCTATTGATTAGACATAAACTTGAAATAAAAACAGAAGCTATAGAATAATAAAAAAAAAAACATTTTTTTATTGATAATAATCACAATACAATCAGTAACATTTGTTGAACGCCAATTGTATATACCACATGCGGTAAAATATCCTTCAGTGGAAAATATGTCTTTTGCGCGATGTGTCTGGCTGTAGGGTACCATAATGTTTATTTCATCAAGTGCAAGTGACACGCTACGACAACCTCTGTGGCTCAATGGTTAGCACGTTGGCGATATAGCCGGAGGTAGCAGGTTCGAATCCCGCCAACAAAAAGTTTTCTGTGTTCCTGGGTCATGGATGTTTATTAAATATGTGTATTATATAATAAAAATCTTAAATCTATGTATACTGTATAGTATAAAAGTATTAAATATATTTCCGTTGTCTGGTACCCGTAACACAAGTTCTTCGAGAACTTACCACGGGACCAGATTGAAGTGGTGTAAAAGCGTCCACAGATATTATTATTTTCTCTCCTTGGAATCCGTCGCGCTAAACCAAGGCAAACTATTTATGAATTGCTTATTTAAAATTCAGTATTGGCTTGAGACCAGTAATCTGCCCTTCTTTTATAGCTGCTTACAAGAAACAAGCAGGTGGTGGTATCGTGCAGATGGTCTCGCAGCACAGCAAATCCCTTATAATTATTGATGCTAGATGTCGAACTAGCATCATTCTTATAATATCCCGTTTTCCAAGAAATCCAGAAATATACCCATGTCCTCTAAACCGGGATAGTCCCACACTTAATGTATTAACCGCAAATTACTATAGATATGATATTGTGTGAAATTATTAGTAATATATTATAGGGAAAACCACATAATGTGATATATATTGGCTTATTCTTGAATGAAAATTACTAACTATATAGTTTTGTGGCCTTCGACTTAACAGCAAACAGGTATGGATGGGAGGGAAGCACCGGTCATGCGTCGCCATGACCGGCGTCGGGAAAAATAATTAGGATGGTGGTACCCTACATGGGTACTACCATCCTAATTATTCAAATAGATAGCTTTGCTGAGTTTCGGAGAGATGGGCAGTTATTACTGGCTCACAGACTTAACATCTTAAGACTCAGATTAGGTAACGCATGGATGAGTTGCCCGGGCTAGTTTCGGGTTAAATCTCTTATGTTCATGGGCGACGCTAACCACCATACCATCAGGGAGCTTGTATGCCCGTTTTCCTATCCTCTTCCTTTTCTATCTCTCGTTTCTTTTACGCCGGGAAATGCTCCCGCGGGGGAGTGGGCCTCCCCAGGCGGGTATGTGAGACTCGATGCGCCCGAAAGTTGGTAAGTGGACGCAGCTCTACCTACTAAAACCTGGCGAGTGCCACCAATGCCGCCTTTGGTAAGGTGTCCCGGATCTGTTGAGCTAGCAGGGCACCTCGACGGCTTGTCAGTCTCTCAGGGGACCGACGGCACCTCCACAGAAGGGTTGTCCAGCACCACATAACTCCTCCCAACGTCGGGACAGTACAACGGGGTGAAGTTCCCGTCCTCGCCCCTTGCCCCCTGCTCTTTTGTCCCCTCTTCTTATAAGAGGGGTACAAAGAGCCCCCTCGGGTCAATTCGCTTCGCCCAAGGCGCTGGGCTCACCCTAGTCTACCGAGCCCCACCGCCACGACAAGACCTGAACCACGGTGGGGTCCCGTTTTCCTATCCAACAAAATATTAAGAGGCTTAATAATTATGTTTCTAGTTTATATTATGTCATTATATCACTTGATGACTCAGTATTATGTTGCGAGGTTATCGTGTCATAAGAACTATTTTTTTGGTTTCCTTATTCCTTAATCCGGTTGGTCTAGAGGTCTTTACTTTATCTCTCGTCTTGCAGTCGATATGGGAACTGTACGCGCGCGCCTATATGGGTAGCCGCTCTGACGACGAAGAACGTGACCCTGTTGCGATGTCCGCAACGGGTCATGACTATCAGGGCCGTCTGTGGGTACCGCATGACCTCGTATGAGGGGGCGTGCGTACTCGCGGGCACTGCGCCATGGGACCTGGTGGCAGGTGCCCTGGCGCATTACTGGTGGAGGAGCAGAGGAGATGCCGTGGAGGAGGAGGTTTCGGACGATGTCGAGACCGAAAGAGAGGAGAACTGGCAGAGGCACCTAAGAATGTGACTGGAGGAGCCGCTGGTGGCGGGGGCGGAGGACTCGCAAGCGTGCGATAGTAGTGCAGACACCGCAGACCCTGGCAGAGTGCTCAGCTTGGGCGGAGGAAAGGGCGCCACTTATTGCTGAAGTGGGCGCGGACCTTTCGCTCTCTGCGGTCATACGAGCGATGACCGTCAGTGAGAGCACGTGGCAGGCGGTCCTCTCCTTCTGCAAGGTAGTGATGTCGCAGACGGAGGAGATGGAGAGGGAGAGGGACCGCACTGGCGTCTATTCCCGCAGGAGAGCGCGGCGGTGACGGGAGGTCGTACCGCCGTGAGGGGACCTGTGGATCCCCGGGCTATAAGGCACCCTTGTGTGCTCATGGTGCCTTAAGGAGAGTAGAAAGTGGGGACGCCACCCCCCTGCCTCCAGAGGAGAATGCCTCCAGGTACCGTCACTGGTGCGGACGACAGTAGTTCCCGCACCGGACCAGCATGACGAGGAGAACACCGCCGAATTTTAGTGGGTAGACCTGCGTCCACCTTACCATCTTTCGGGCGCAGCGAGTCCCTCATATGGAGGAGCATTTCCCGGCAAATAAAAGAGATCAGTTGTCAGGACTACAAACAGCCGTCAGGACAAACGTCATTGCTTGTTAACACTTTTTAATCATTTTATTACCGCATTAAATAAACGCAGGTTTAATCATCATCATCATTAGCTATACTATATTAGTTGTTGTAAATGTTTTTCCTACATCAGAACATCTTGTCACAATTTGTTGTGTCTTTGTATCATAACATGTATTGAAAATTGTATGCCATAGAATTATAATATTTGAGTCAATGAATTTGAGAAATGAATTGGGAGCCTTGGGAATGCATTACCCAAACTAAAACATCTGCGAGCACCTTCAGCCGTTTTTCGAGGATCCTGGATCTGCAAGCAACAGGATCACCTAAGCAACAAGCTGGCACCGACGAAGGCCGGTGGTGAAGGACGAATCACCGGTGGGAGGGAAGCGCTGTGCCGCGCTCCCGGCTGCATGGGTACCACCATCTTGCTTATTTCTCCCGTGAAACAGCTTTGCTGTGTTTCGGAGAGAAGGGCAAGACAGGCAGTGTAATTACTGGCACCGAGACTTAACATCTTATGTCTCAGGATAGGCAACACATAAATGAGTTGCCTGGGCTCGTTCCAGGTATACTAGTTATGTTCATGGGCGACGTCGACTACTTAACATCAGGTGGTACGTTTGCCAGTTTGCCTATCCATCTAACATAAAAAAAGGCCAGACTACTCCTCGTAAGTGGGGACTGGCCGGCGCGCCATTAAGCAGTCCCAGCGACGTCGTGTCTAACTGAACCCGACACGAGCACAGATGCGCCTCCAGTAACGCCACTGGAGAAGGAGGCGCATTAAGTAGCGCCTTTACGTTCGACGCCCGCGGGAGGCGGCATCGTCGGCAGCCTCTTATGCATATAATCTTGGGCCGTCTACTTAAATAAGCAATTTTTTAATAATTTAGTCCTATTGTCTTCTTAAATAAAAATAAAACCTAATAACGCAGTAGGTAGCATGTATTGCGGTTAAGTATTCATCAAAGAGAACGTACTTGTTGACGTCATTTACTTTTATTCTGTGACAGAGTTACAGTTATTAGTCACTGAAAATCCCCGAGCTGTAACGTCTTCTATAGATCATTATCACCTTTTCCACCGTCTGATGGACTTAGACCTCTTTCAATGAACGAAAAGACTGCTGATCCTGGACTCGCATTCAACAAGGACTGGCTTTTGCACTATAACTAGATATACAAACTCCAAATATATTCTTACAATAAAGCAAGGGAATCCATGCGAATAAAATTAAAAAGTAGATATTAAATTAAAATAAATTGGGTATAAGCGATTTTTATCGCTGGTCGAAAGTATCGAACGTATTTTCTAGTGCTATTCATATGTAGATTGAAAAACAAAATATAGGTTTTGTAAAAATAAATCTATACTTTTAAAATAGTTGTTGAGACAGGCAGAGAAACACACTGATAATAGGTCAACGCCCGTGAATAAAAACGACTTCAAACTAATCCGTCCTAAAATAACCTTGGAGCTCAATGCCAATAAAGAAACAGATTTTTATACCATTACACAGTAAATGTGGTCAAATGTTTTGCGAAAGAAATAAGCAGAAGACGCAAACGGGTGCGGCACACAAGTACAAACAGATTACTAATATTATTATTAGTACATAATCTGTTTATGTGCTATTATAAATGAGGTGGTCCTGAAAATCAGTGTTACGAATTATTCCTAACCAAAGCCGAGGATTTACCTTTACGTGAGACGCGCTGCTGCCTTCATTAATGAGTAGATACTATTTTTAATATACTATCTTTGTTTCAATTTCTTTTTTTTCTCTTTATTTTATTGTTTGTTTTTACACCTACTAATTTATATCGATGTCTCATTTGTATATTGTTATGTTCATTGTAGTGTGTTGCAGTGTCATCACAAATAAAGCTCTTATTATTATTATCAAATCCATTCATTCGTTCATTCATCAATTCATCCATTCTTCATTCATCGTTCTTTTATTCATTCATCCATCCATTCAATAATGAACCATAAAATACTCACTTTGAACTGTACGTGTCCATGACCGTCCTAATAGGAGAGGGATCATTTTGTTTCTCCATATTCAGTTATTTGTTTAACAGACACTCTCTGTTTCAATGCTGTACATCGCCCCTTTCCACCTGAAACAACAAATATGCTAAATAGAATATTTTAAACGAACGTGATGATTATTGCATTTAAAAGTATTTAAAACTTAATGAACGGGAGACTGAACAAAATAACCGTAGATAAATGTCGATATATCGAGCTCCGCAAGACAATTAAAATTTATATATGCTAATTATGATCTGCTTCACGTGGGTTCTTTATCTTTGAATATTGTCTTTCTGATACGAAGAAATGTTTATGTCAGCTCCGTGTACCATTAAAAAAATAATTATTGCAGATCCATGGCTTATCTTATGCTTAACACTAAGGCGCTTCATCATCACCATCAGTCTCTACCCGTCCAAATTTTAATAGGCTTTTTTAAAATTTTATAAGATTCTATTGCGTTGATTAGACATTGCTGCGAGTAGACACTAGACTAGTCGAAAGCACTCAGGCTCTGAATTAAGGAGGTATGTCCTTCCTCCGTAACCATGCATTTGCTACAATTTAAAGCACCTTGTTGATTTTTACAGAAAGTACCGCTAAAGCCTTGGAAAAAAGAAAGGCTTTTTCTAGTTTTTCTATAGGTAGCCATGCAAAAGGGAGGGCGGCACATACGCGTCCTTATCATCGGTAAAATAATAATAATTAATAGTTATAAAAATGATAATTATAAATAATTATAAACTTGCAAAAACTTTAAATAGTTTTAAATATTAAGAGCAAAAGGTGAGTGTTACTCCTCTACATGAATAGAAAAATATTTTTAGTAAGAAATATGAAAAAACATACACCCTTAATTAAATGTGAAATATCGATTCGAAACCAATAATCAATGAAAATACAACTGCGTTTGATGAGCGCGACCAAACTTAGCCTCGCTTCGATAATCAAAGGCATCAGTTATTAGCTGGGAATATTGTATTTCAATTAATGAAAAGTATAATCGAAAACACCAACAATATGTTTGTGTTGCGGTTGTTTTCTGGACGTTATTGGGATCATTACTTGATTCGAGCATTGGATTCTATGTCATATTGCTATATTATTAATCTGAATCTAGTATCCAAGTTCAAATCAGTGACTGCTAGACATATAGCTTTTTTATTAAAAGCTAAGCTAGTAAGACGAATATATGGATAGCCTTCCACTCTAATCTTACTAGGATCAGTTGGACCCAAAAATCATCTTCTGGAGAGCCAAAATCCATTGATCCGTTGATTATAAGTGCATATGATCGATATGCAACTAAATAAACTTCAGAGGTTGAGAAACAGAAGAAGAAAGAGAGAGAGAGAGAGAAAGCGCACTCTCACTTTTTCTATTCATGTTACATGAACTGTGTCTAGGAGGCAGTTTTCTCCCATACACTTAAGAGAACTGAGGGAGGTCGATAGAGAGGAAGAAAGAGAGAGTCCTAAAAATAGAGAAAAATAATAAAGAGAGATCATCTCCTTCATAATATCCTTTCTTGTGGATACTTCTAACTTTCACTCTAACACATTATTTAGTCGTGTTTGGAAGATCAACAGTACCTAATATTAAGACGTTATCTTTAATTCCAGCAGTAGCTTAGATATCAATTTTGGTAGATAGTTATTAGTTATTATTATTATTTTAGTAGTACTTAGCCTAAATTGTTAAGAGCTTAGCATAAATTTATGAAGGTTCGAGATTGGTCATTAGTAATTCGAAACTTTAGACATTTAGGCACACTAATTACAGATTTCACTTTTATTATAGAGAGCTATATTTTACGATATATTAAAATGGGAATTGTTTTTATTTTTTGCACATTATACTAAAATATACAGGAATATAATATGATATAATATAATATTACATAACATTAAGAATATTAAATATATTTTTTTCAAACAATTTTGTTTAAGGTATCTGTTTTTTTTATAGAATAGGGGGCAATCGGACAGTCAGACAGGACAGTTAGTCGCTTATCACACCAGGTGGATGTGATAAGCGACATCCACAGAAATCTACTACACCAGAGGATTAGCAGGTACGTTGCCGGCCTTTCAAATATGAGTATGCTAGGTCCTTAAGTCGTATCGGATTGGAAACGTCGTGGGTGGCAGCTTATTCCACAATATAATAGTCGTGCGAGGCAGGAAATGCCGTAAAATCGAGTTGTTGTGGATTTCCGGACATCGAGATGGAGTGAGCGAAATTTGGAATATTGATTTCCAAGGTTTTTATTATTTTTATTAATTAATTAACACTTAGAAAGTTAATTGACAAAACAATAAGAATTATGTGTTCAGTTCTTCCGTGGTCATGGTGGGCACGGTGGACATGGTGGTCATGGTGGTCATGGTGGTCATGGTGGTCATGGTTGACATGGTCGCTGTAAAGTATTCGAAAGTCGGTAATGTATACATATAAAAACTAGTAAAAAGTTCATTCATTATATGAGTGAAATTGCGTAAATATTAGAAAACAACACTTGTATATTTTCCTCAAAGACGACCAGTGAAGCGATTATCAAAAGTGTTTTATTGGTCAATCAAAATACTTTTGCTTGATGATTGATCTTAGGCCAATTTGGTGACCACAAAAATGATTATTGACACTTTCCTTGAGAAGTGAAGGTATTATGAATTTATAGAATAAATTTGTATCACTGCAGCTGGGCTTGCGAAGATACTAGAAGAGATTTTCCTGCAAAACCTTATTACCTCGAATATTGTTATAAAACATATCAGCCAATGTGAAATATCATTTAAACTTAAAATAAAAATGAAAGCCAAAAAAAAAAATTTATGTTAGTTGGATAGGCAAACTGGCAAACGTGCCACCTGATGGTAAGTGGTCGACGTCGCCCACGAACATAAACTAGTTTACCTGGAACGAGCCCAGGCAACTCATCTATGTCTTGCCTATCCTGAGACATAATATGTTAAGTCTCGGTGCCAGTAATTACACTGCCTAACTTGCCCTTTTCTCCGAAACACAGCAAAGCTGCTTAACGGGAGAAACAAGCAAGATGGTGGTACCCATGCAGCCGGGAGCGCGGCACAGCGCTTCCCTCCCACTGGTAGGGAAATATTTCAAATATACCTGTACGTTTCGTCCGCTATTTTCTTTGCCCAGAATCTTGTTAAATAAAATGTGTTATGAATCTATATTACTTTAAAAAACTATGCATTTTAAAGATAAAATGTAGTCCTTCCAGAGCTGCAAACCTCTTTTTAAATCTTTAAATATCTTGCCCTTGCCCAGCCTATATATCTACGAAGATGCCTTATTTGTAAAAAAAAAATATATTACTATTTATACTCGCAACCGTATTTAAATAAGAGATACAAAAATAAAATACAATTACCGAAACAAATATGAGACATGTATGGTAAAAATTGCTATTGTATGGTCATCAGAATGTACAATAATATAACCAAATAATATAAAAGAACTAGACCTGTTACAATTTCGAAGAAAACTTTTCAAATTTTAATGGAACAATGCTTTTAATTACAAAAGTTTTTTAATTTCAAGTAACCACTAATCTATACAGATAAATAAAATTGGAGTGTCTGTTTGTGATATTATAATAACCGCTTTTTATTAAATGGGTATGGATATACATATATTATATAGACGGTAAATATACCAAAAGAGCCTTTTTACAATTTTTGTCTGTCTGTCCGTCTATCTGTCGATAACGACAGAGTGTGTGATACTACTGAACATGTACACCTATATTGTACCATATTTCGCCCAAATAAAAATATTATCTCGATCCACTCCGCCGTTTCTTTCCTTCATTCATATTATGTTTACACAGAACATTCAGTAAATGTTTTTCGTTTGACTTTATTCTCAGTACCACAGTATAATTACGATGTGTGTATTTTTATTACAATGACAGTGAACTGGACTTTACTACGTGTTTAACACATATTATGTAATACTTGTTCTATGTTTGTCATTCTTCAACAAAGAGTGTCAGACTTCTTGTTCTTGAAAGAGCGCTCCAATCGCTAAATTTATTTTCTTACAAAAATGTTCATAAAATGGCCTTCAATAGTTACATTCTAGTTAATTTCGTGTCATCATCGAATTCATAATTATTATCTATCATCATAACATAATCATCCACCATACGTTTATTTACTGTTTCATTCATATCTTTTTACATATATTTCTACATCATTAAAATTTGCCATTTTAAGAGGTAAAAAGGCTTCAAAGGTCAAAAATAAAAGGCCAAATTCTTTCATTCATCATCATCATCACAATTATTACTTTTTTGTGCACCGCTTGACATTTTTTTTTTTTTCGGAGGGATCTATGCTAATGGCCCGAAGGCCCTAATGCTTCATCGGATTAGTGTGAGCCCATTCGGCTCACTTTTGATTTAAAAAGTGGGGGGTTGCCCCCCACCTACCGTGCGATCAGCGACCACACGGCCTCCTGGCTTCGGTTGTGTTTCAGTGGCGGGACTGTGCCGCGTCACCGTCGGGTGGAGTGGAGCCCCAGGCGGTCTACCCCTACCGGGTGGGCTCATTGGCGTGAGGACCCGGCAGATGGCGCCAGCGATACTGGGGCTCACTCCGCCGGTCGGAGTTGCAGCGTCCGCCACAGGAGGTCTTGATGAGGGGCTTGGCATAGGCTATTTCACTAACCGCCGAGATGTCTGATTCGCCACACGCATCCCACTAGGTTCGGTTACTGTCTGAATCTCGTCATTCCATCATGTCATTATCAACTATCGTTATCCATTAATTACTAATATGATAAAAATGAAGTTTGTTTGTTTGAACACGCTTAACTCAGGAACTAATAGTCGGATTGTATTTTTTTCAATTTTATGGCCTAATTTTTGGAGAAATTTATAGGCTATTTACTGTAGGAGATAATTTTAAATTTTGGGGCAGTGAGTCCTACATACCCGCCTAGGGAGTCCCCCCTCCCCAGTGGGATGCCTAAAATCATTTCCCGGCGCAAAAGAAAAAAAAGCTTCGGCGCATGGTAAAGGTCGATGATGATGAATGATTTTCAAGGTAAATTTCATTTTAATTAAACAAACGTACAAAATGCACGGATCACATCTGCCCCGAAATGTAAATGAAAAAATATAAGTCGCGATACAAAGTAAAATTTGTTTCATCTTGAATGAAATTCGCGTAAACAGAACAATTACTCGTTTTCATATTGACAACATTGACGTAAGGCTATGCCACAAATAGTTCACATTTGTACCAACATAATAAAACAATTTCTAAAGTAAACAGTAACACATGACATAACAAAGATAGCGATATAAGTTTTATTTCAATTTGTATGAATTTTATAGTACTGTCACTTTTAGGTAAATGGCAACACGAGAGAAGACCCAGGAGTAGATATATCTATAAAAGAAAATATAGAAGACGTAGGTCTTTTCGAAAAGGTATAGACACCTCGTCGTTATTTATAAGTAATCTATTTATTTATGTAGTCCAGCCGGGCTAGCATGCGTACAACGAGATATCTCTTGACTATAGAGAGAGATAATGTCTACATCGAGTATTTTCTCGATTACTTGTTAGGGTACTACTACGTAATACGAAGAGTGCTACTACGAGAACACTCTTCAAATGCCGAAATTATATAATTATAATAGGGAAACGATACCGTATACAAAAAATAGGCACCAGGTTTTATTTATTTAAGTTTAAATTACTTTATCTTGTCCTTAATATTGAAAACGCGTGTTAACTACTGTAGACAGAGATAATACGAGAAAAGGGGTAGACAAAATTTTGTCGTGCGCGCTTGCTAGGCCAGCTGGGATTGACGTTTTGTCTCAAGTAAATAACTGGAGGAATGTTGTCGCATGATTTTCTTTTGTTTTATTATATTGACGAAATGGTATATAAGTCTATCATGGTTAAATATTATTATAAAGTTTGAAGACTTTACGACAACTCAGAGTGTTATTGCTAAAATGTATTTCCTTATATATTTTCCTCCAGCCCCCGCGGAAGTTTTTGAATGATAAATTTATGAATAAAAATTAGCAAGAAATTGTTTCTAACTTTTTACGAAAGGAGGAAATCAATTAAATTCTGACCCCACGTAATAATTAAAAAAAGAGATCGGTGTTGTCACTGGAATAATATTTTTTCATTATAATGTGTGTTATAGCGGCTTAATAAGAAACATTCCCGATGTTTTGGATATTACTGCTCTCTACGATACACGATTTGTTGAGTCTTGATAATATTGCCACACGAAATAAAAGTGCAAAACATGATAAATTTATTTCAGACCGTTTCAACAACTTTTTCTAGTGGGTATGTTAGTTCAAAATTTTATAAATAAAATGTACTTACTCATGAGTGATCAATTTTAAGTGTTTTCCCCTGTTATCTACGTGTGTATGACATGACGTCGCGAGCAGAATACACACCGATTCGTGTTAGACACGAGTGTCTGTGGGTATGTACAGGTTGCTTCTGTTTCTTTCTCATCATCATCATCATGTCTATATAAGATTTATAAATAACTGGTTGTCCTGGTAAGTGGTTGATATCACCCATAAACATAAACTAGTTTATCAGGAACTAGCTCAGGCAATTCAGTGACTTAAACAATAATGGTCTACATTATATTCACAATTTCTATGAGCTAGGATCTAATGAGCAAACAGGGCACCTCGACGGCCAGTCAGTCCCTCAGGGGACCAACGCCACCTCCACAGAGGGGTTGTCCCAAACCGCAGAACAACCCCTCTCAACGTCGGGACAATACAATGGGGTTAGGTTCCCATCCTTGCCCCTTGCCCCCTGCTCTTTTGTCCCCTCTTCTTATTAGAGGGGTATAAAGAGCCCCTCGGCTCAATTAGCTTCGCCCAAGGTGCAGGGCTCACGCTAGGCTACTGAGCCCCACCGCCACGTCAAGACCTAAGCCATGATGGGGCTCCTCCCCTCCCCTACGTTATATTACGTGAACAACAGGTAGTAATAAAATATGAAAGATTCTGCTTTACCTCTAAATTCTCCAGTAACGTAATTATAAAGATATAACACGCAATTAACAATGACAATTGTGTACCGTGCACTAATATAAACCGAATTACTAATGAACGTTGCGTTTAATACTGAAACCATTATTTGCTCAGATATTCAAGCTGTTCGGTAAATATTGCTTATATTTTAACTCACTAGTATAATAGCTTATTAGTACGATAGTGTGCTACTAAGTTATAATAATAATAATAGGTCTCTACCTACGAAATTGCCGTTCTGCAGTACTGGCCATTTCAAATCAAAATAATTTTTGTTTGGCTAAGAATTCTAATTTCTATTTCAATTTCATTCAATCTAATTTTAAAAACATGGAATTCTTATTCCAAAAGTAGTCATTTGGTTATTGATTAGTGTTACATTTTCATCGCATTTCAATCTTTTTCGTCATCATAGATACGTTAAAATTCGAGTAATTATGGAATATGAGTACCGTCGTGGCAGCACCGCGGCACGCAACATCAACGACGTTTGCGGAGCTAACACTACAAACCAACGCACCACCTGTTATTGGTTTGTTCGCTTCCGTTCTGGAAATTTCGACCTGAAAAATGAATCTCGCGGTCGTCCGAATACCTTGGTCGACAATGACGAATTAAAGGTGATTGTGGAAGCTGATGATACACAATCTACGGCTGAATTAGCAGCAGCTTTCGACTTTAGCGTCAAAATAATATTGGTCCATTTGCGTCAAATTGGCAAGGTAAAAAAGCTTGACAAATGGGTGCCCCACGAACTCAATAATCGCCAGCGTGAAGTACGCGTCGAGATGTGCCTTGCACTGCTCAACAGACACACAAATGAAGGAATTTTGAACCGCATTGCTACCTGAGATGAAAAATGGATTCTGTTTGATAACCGCAAGCGCTCAGCAAGTTGGTTGGATCCTGGTTCAGCACCTAAACAATGCCCTAAACGAAAACTTACCCCTAGAAAAGTGATGGTCACTGTTTGGTGGTCTAACGCCGGTGTGATCTATCACAACTTCTTACTAAACGGGTTGAGCATTACTGCAGATGTGTACTGTGAAGAACTGAACACAATGATGGAGAAGCTGGCACATCTCCATCCAGCATTGGTCAATCGCTCGTCTCCGCTGCTCCTGCACGACAACGCGCGACCTCATACTGCACAGCAGATGGTCTCCAAGTTGCAAGAACTGGGGTTGGAAACTCTCCGTCATCCGCCCTACTCACCAGACCTTGCGCCTACAGACTACTACTTTTTCCAGAATTTAGATATCTTCTTGGCAGGAAAAAATTCAATACCCGAGAGGCAGTACAAAATGCCTTTGAAGAATTTGTTGCCTCCCTTCCAGCTGATTTCTTTAAGAAGGGCATCAATTAACTGCCACTTCGTTGGCAAAGATGCATTGATTGCATGGGTGATTACTTCGATTAATACAAATAAAAAATGCATGAAAAAAAATCGTTTAAATTTTTTCTTAGGCAATTTCATAGGTAAAGATCTTGATACAATTGGACGGCCGGCTGGTCGAGTGGTCAGGCTACTGGACAATTTATGCAGCGTTCGTGGGTTCGAATCCTATCAAGTGCAAATAATTTGTATGATGAATGTAGATGTTTGCAAAAGTCATGGATACATAATATGTATGTATTTATATAAATTTATTTCCGTTCTTAGTACCTGTAACAAAAAATCCTACGAACTTATTACGGCGCTAAGTTAGCGTGGTGTGACGGTAAAAACTTGTTAATTTGTAAAACGTTCTCATACAAGTTTACTACGGACTTAAATGGCCAGAAATTTTATAATAGAATATTAAAATGAGAAGTAATTTAATGTCCAGCAATTATATAATTTGGTGAGCCACAAAAAACAGCATTTAAATAATTTGGTCAGCATACAAAGATTTTGTTTGCAATAAAAAAAATCAGGCAGCAATCCTTGTTCCGCAAATAATTTTGATAATGGTCAAAAATTAAATCATAAATAGGCAGCTTACAATAACATGAGTTTCCATAATAAAGAAGAATAAAAGAGATCTGCACAAAATCCAAATGTGCCCTTGTGCAATGCAGGAGAGCGGTAGGAAGAACCTGGGGCATGAAACCGAATGTGGTTCATTGGATCTACAAGGCCACAGTACTACCAAGAATTCTACATGGAGCCTTAGTGTGGTGGCACAAGGCACAATTAGGAACGGACAGGAAAGAACTTACAAAAGTACAGAGACTAGCCAGCATCATGATATCGAGTGCCATGAAAACAACACCAACGGCGGCTCTAGAGATGATACTCGGCCTCAACCCAGTTGATCTCACGATCAAGAAGAAAGCGACTGAATTTTTTAATTTAAATGAATTATTTAAATTAAACGAATTATTTAATTTAAAAATAAAATCAAAATGGAAAGTCATTCAAAAATTAAAAATATCAAAGTTCCTAAAATGTCTCAGTTAAGAAATTATCTAAGTGATCGTCGTCGTACTATATACGGTCAATCTACCATAAGTTTAAGAGAGCTTGAAGCTTTAATTCATTCACACTCAAGTCTTCCTTTGGATCCGCATGAAGTTTTTGTGGTTTGTTACCGAATTGATAACAGTGACGAACAAACTCCCACTTTTCGGTTTATTCTACTACTAAATCTTTGATTGAAATTTCCAAAAATTGCAGCGTCGTTCATGCAGAAGCCACGTACAAGTTCATCTGGCAGGGTTTTCATGTATTGGTCTGTGGAACCTTGGACAAAATTCCACACTCTATGTATAACGATTTCAAGTAATGAACAAAAAGAAGATTTCAAATTGAATTAGAACATTAGGACTTAAGGTTGTTAAATACAAGAAATTTTTGAAAGTTCTTAGAATCCAAAAGTATTGGTTTGTGATGCTTTAGAGAAAAGATATAGCTTAAGTTCTTGGGTACCTGCATGACAAGTAAAGTATTTTTGCTACTTTTATATGCAGCACAAAATGATTTTTTTTTGCTTACCCTCTGAGTGTTTACCATAATTTTATTAAACAGGAGCAGCTCATTGCAGCTTATATAATTAATAAGCTGTACAAAAATAATCACAGCCGTCCAGAATGACATAAATGGCTGATTGATTTTGTAATGTTTGCTGGCCATGAGTTGCTGATCAATTAGCTATTTCTGCTCACAGATTATATTTTTCTGCTCACAAAAATACGAATACTGTGCTAACCATTTAAATAACACCCTATTAAAATTCATATCAGTTTACAAAAACATCAGGCTGTATATGAGTGAATTAAAGTGGAATTATCTTGTAATCACTTCAACAATACACTACGATGTTGACAAGTTCAGTTTTACAGATATGGGAGTTTTTTATTGTTTTATGTCACAATTATATTCCAAGGAATTTTATTGAGCGCATCTAACTGGGGAGTCTTTGTTAACTGTTTGGTCCTGGAGGCGGGACATCTGGGGACAGCAGGAGTGCCTACTCATAGGTCAGTCTAGAAACACCGATACTTATCGCCATAAGTATCGGTGTTTCTAAAGTCCTGTCTTTCCACTCTGGAAAAGTGGGATAATCTATGAGAATTTCTACCCGACCAAAATAGTATTATTTGTATTTACAACCTAATAAATAGTTCGTTTTAGAAAGAAATCCGTGCTGTGCTTTAAAATAACGTTAATAGCCCAATTCACACGTTTACTTTTTTTAAAAATTTTTTTTTAACGTGAGATGCGCTTGTACTAACGCGCTCGTCTTTTTTATGTTAGTTGGACAGGCAAACTGGCAAACGTGCCACCTGATGGAAAGTGGTCGACGTCGCCCATGAACATAAACTAGTTTACCTGGAACGACCCCAGGCAACTTATCCTGAGACATAAGATGTTAAGTCTCGGTGCCAGTAATTACACTGCCTGTCTTACCCTTCTCTCCGAAACACAGCAAAGCTGTTTCACGGGAGAAACAAGCAAGATGGTGGTACCCATGCAGCCAGGAGCGCGGCACAGCGTTTCCCTCCCACCGGTAGTAGTCGTCTGTCTCTATCTAGCTCAATTCTTCCGCGAAACATCTTTGATGTGTTTCAGAAAGTAGGGGAGGTCCGGCACCGGGATTTACCATATACTATAATAGTATGACAACTACTTAGTAATACGTTTAGCTTTTAACAAGATCTTATTTTTAATGGTGAACTCCAATGTTCTAGTTTTATTGCCAAAATAATATTATATTTTTCCTCAATCGTCAAACTAGCTTAGCAACTTAAATTAATAATTTATTGCTTACCGTAGGTCATCTTCCTTGAAAATGCTGCTTAATAATTTATTAATATTTTTTTTTATTTTTAATATAATATTATAACAAGATATTTAAGACTCCTAGACTCGCTATTAAGGTTTTGTTCCACTATACAATTTTAAACACTATCTATTTATTATTCACAAATATTTTCGTAAATATAAAAATTGAAATTACAGCAAATAATGGGAATAAAATAGTAATACATTAAAAAATGTATTAATCCAAGAAACGTCCTTTTATCGCTTGTTTTTCTTTATTACAATTTAAAAGATGTAGCAATGTGACAAAGTGTGAAAAGTCAAATCTTATTAATACGGTTTCGTTGGTATACTTTAGGAATGAAGTCTACAAAAAATTTCTTTACACAAATCCTACTACTACATACAAACTACAAACATTTATATTAAAGTTTGTAAGTTTGGTAAACTTTTGAATATTACGTGGGTAACACTGAAAATGTTTAGAACTGGCCAGTTAGAAACATTGAAAATGAAAACTTTTTTGAATTTCAATTTTAGAACTCTTTGGTAACCTAATGTAGTATATTGCATTCATTTGTCATTTCTTTTTGTGAATTGGCGGCAAATCTAAATCTCTTGTTACACGTAAAAATGAACATAACGCGAGAAAATTTTCGGTCAATGATTTATTATGACTTTCGTTGTGGGCTTACTCAACAACAAAGCTATGATAGGCTGCGATTAGCATTTTTTAATGAAGCCCCATCTCGTGCCACTATTTACAATTGGTTTAACGAGTTTAAGCGTGGACGTAGCAATCTCAGTGATGATCCGCGTGAGGGACGTCCTTTAACAGCGACTACTGAAGATAACATCAATGCTGTGCGACGCATGATAGAGGAAGATAAGAGAGTGACCTATCAGCAGATACGGGCAAGCCTAGGCATTGGTATGAGTCAAGTTCAAAAAATATTACACGAACATTTAGGCGTCAAGAAGAAGTACCAGATGGATTCCCCATACTTTAACCGACGACCAGAAACGCCTCCGCATGGACTGGTGTCGCCAAATGTTAGATAAGTTCAACGGCGGTAACTCAAATGCTGTATTTGACATCATCACAGGTGATGAAAGCTGGATATATTGCTACGAACCCGAAACTAAAAGACAATCAGCTCAGTGGGTGTTTCCTTTCGAGGATCGGCCAACTAAGGTAAAGAAAGGAAGAAGTCAAGGAAAAAAGATGATTGCCTCATTCTTTGGTCGGAAAGGTCATTTCGCGACAGTTGTGCTAGAAGATGGAAGGACAGTTACTGCAGACTGGTATGTCAATCGCTGTTTGTCTGTTGTCTTGGAAAAAATTCGACAGCAGCGCACACCGCATAACGGACTGTTGAATATTTGACTATGGCAGATGTCGAGATAATGAGTTATCTGCCTTACCTTACTTACCTTACCTGGCGCCCTGCGACTTTCATTTATTCCCAAGAACTAAAGATAAAATTCGAGGTATTCGCTTTACGAGCCCTGAAGATGCGGTGAAAGCGTAAGAAAATGCCATAGAAGAGACTCCTAAGGAAAAATGGGCCCACTGCTTTTCTCAGTGGTTCCATCGAATGCGACGATGTGTAGAAAGAAACGGAGATTACTTCGAAAAACAATTAAAGTATTAGCAACTTTCTACATTAAGCCGTTTTTCATTTTCTAAACATTTTCAGTGTTACCTAGGTATTATAATGATGGCTCACCGGTTTGAAGCAGTTTTTCAGTTGAATATACCTGACAATACGTTTCGTATGTATATAGATATTTTGTATATTTGTTGTCAATCAATACAGACCCTGCCCTCTCATTGTATGGACAGCATAAATAGGACGAGTATTGGATCCTTTTTTTCTTTTGCGCCCGGAATGCTACGAATGCTGCCTTTGGTGAGGTGCCCCGGATCTGTTGAGCAACAGGACATTTCGATGGCTAGTCAGTCCCTCAAGGGACCGACGACACCTCCACTTATTCTTATAGGGGTACAAAGAGCCGAGGGAGTGGCTCAATTTGCTTTGCCTAGGCTACTGAGCCCCACCACCACGACAAGGCTTGAACCATGCTGGAGATGATTACCACTAACCTGCTCATTCGTTTTGTAAAACAAGCGACCTCTGGTGGTTGGGGAAGGAGTGTATGTCAGGCAGTGTGACTGGCAACTGGTCTTATCGTCTTATATCGCAGCACAGGCAACACATGAATGAGTTGTCTGAGTTGTGAAGACTTATCTTTAACTAGCAGCAGGGTGGTTTCTCCCGCATACTTCCCATTCCTGAGGGAGGAAAGGGATAAATTATATAGCCTTTATGTTATTTTGATGTATAAGCTATGTTATTGTAAAATTTAATTAAAATGCATTCAGTAGTTTTTGCGTGAAATAGTAAGAAACATACATCCATACATTCTTACAAACTTTCGATTTTGTTAGTAGAATGATTCCTTTTTTAAGAATTTGACCATGTCAAAATTCATGGCTCTACATTTTCCACAAGTTTCTCATATGGCATATACCTAATTAAAATAATTAACGATAGTTTGTTCCTAGTTAATATTTAAGCACCTGAGCTAATAATTGGCAAATAACACAACGTGATGAAAATTTAAATTCATTGCAAGTAAAATATATAATATGAAGATTGTGACTCAAAATGATCTACAAAAAATCTGCAATGACTTTATGAATCATACACAAATTTTATGAATTAAAACGTTATATTTAAAACTAAGTACAAGTTCAAAGGGGTAATCTATATTAATATTATAAAGCTGAAGAGTTTGTTTGTTTGTTTGAACGCGCTAATCTCAGGAACTACTAGTCCGATTTGAAAAATTCTTTCAGTGTTAGACAGCTTATTTATCGAGGAAGGTTATAGGCTATAAAAACATCACGCTGTGACTTATAGGAGTTGAGTAACGCGGGCGAAGCTGCAGGCAACAGCTAGTTAAATTATATATAATATTATTAATTCGTAATGAATTAATATCGAGAATATTGTATAAAATAAAATTTACTTTACATAGGTTGTTTTTAAGCCAAATTTCAAGATAGTGTTTGTTCAAAAAGCAAAAACCAGGCTTTGGTGTCAGCGATGAGAGGCAGATGGGTGACTTTTTTAAGGCAGTTTTTCTCGGGCTCCCTCAGATCGTATGAAAGGGTCATTTGGTGGTTACCGCTGTTTCTCCCAGCTGCAAATAAGGTATTTATGACTGAGGTAGCCTAGTGGCTACCTTTGGTTTCGATGTTTAGTTTTGTGTTTTAGTATCTATAAATATACAGGCCATTAAAAAAAGAAAAGAGCCTTTTAAAGTCCACGCGAGCAGTGTCAAATGAAAAGCTAGTCTGTCACATAAATACTTAAAATGTTGCAATTTAAAATGCTAAAATATCGCGCGAAAGCTTTCGATTATGGAATAACAAGTTTTGGTCGTTTTATTAATGAACCTTTAAAAAGTAGAAGTTTTTATTATCCTTGAAAGTTGCCTGATTTAATACACTCGCGTGCATTAAAACCGGTAAAAAATATCATCTCCGAATACTTGTATTTACAGCGATATTCTGTAACAATATTTTTGCAACTCAAAATCGATATACGACTTTGAATGGAAAATTTTAGCTAATTATCGCGATTTAACTGTCTAAAAGAAAATTATGTCAACGTCACTGAGCCCAATCTCATACTATAAGGTTTTTTGGTAATAATAGGTTTTTACCTATGAAATTGCCGTTCTGCAGTACTGGCCATTTCAAATCAAAATAATTTTTGTTTGGCTAAGAATTCTAATTTCAAATTAATTTTATTTGTTTATTGATTAGTGCTACATTTTCATCGCATTTCAATCTTTTTCGTCATCATGGATACGTTAAAAATTCGAGTAATTATGGAAAAAATATGTAGGACATGTACTTGGCGCTAGACACTGACGTGTCTCCTGATATGAGTACCGTCGTGGCAGCAACGCGGCACAAGCGGCACAAGCGGCACAAGCGGTACGCAACAACAACGACGTTTACGAGCTAACACTACAAACCAACGCACCACCTGTTATTGGTTTGCTCGCTTCCGTTCTGGAAATTTCGCCCTGAAAAATGAACCTCGCGGTCGTCCGAAGACAATTTGGTCGACAATGACGAATTAAAGGCGATTGTGGAATCTAAGGCTGAATTAGCAGCAGCTTTCGACGTTAGCGTCAAAACAATATTAGTCCATTTGCGTCAAATTGGCAAGGTAAAAAAGCTTGACAAATGGGTGCCCCACGAATTCAATGATCGCCAGCGCGAAGTACGCGTCGAGACGTGCCATGCACTGCTCAACAGACACACAAATGAAGGAATTCTGAAATGCATACTGCTGTTACCTGCGATGAAAAATGGATTATGTGTGATAACCTTGCGGACCTCAGCAATTTGGTTGGATCCTGGTTCAGCACCTTAACAATGCCCTTAACGAAAACTTACCCCTAGGAAAGTGATGGTCACTGTTTAGTGGTCTAGCGCTGGTGTGATTCATCACAGCTTCTTACCAAACGGGGTGAGTATTACTGCAGATGTGTACTGTGAAGAACTAAACACAATGATGGAGAGGCTGGCACATCTCTAACCAGCATTGGTCAATCGCTCGTCTCCGCTGCTCCTGACGACAATGCGCGACCTCATACTGCACAGCAGAGGGTCTCCAAGTTACAAGAACTGGGTTTGGAAGCTCTCCGTCATCCGCCCTACTCACAAGACCTTGCGCCTACAGACTACTACTTTTTCCAGAATTTGGATAACTTCTTGGCGGGAAAAAATTCAATACCCGAGAGGCAGTACAAAATGCCTTTGAAGAATTTGTTGCAGTTTTTTGCAAGAAGCAGCAGTCCAGCTGATTTCTTTAAGAAGGGCATCGATGAATTGCCACTGCGTTGGCAAAGATGCATTGATTGCATGGGTGATTTTACTTCGATTAATACAAATAAAAAATACATGAAAAAAATTCGTTCAAATTTTTTCATAGGCAATTTCATAGGTAAAGACCTAATACCACTTTTAATTTCTTTTTGTTCTTTTAAGAACATAGAATCAAATGATTTTGATACATGTTTTTTTTTTGGGATCCATATTATTTTAGTAAAAAAATATGTTTTAGGTTTATATAAAATCTCATTAATATTTTAACACTGGGATAAACTTTTTGCGATTTTTGAATAGTTCAGACCTATTGATTAGAGCATTAATAGGGTTAATATTATATATATTTTATAATCCTTTTAAAAGTACCAACCAGAATCTCTTGCTCGCGAGTGTATCCATATCTCAGATCAAGAGAAATATATTCTTTATTTATTTACGTATTCTTTATTATTATTAGCCGATATTTAAATGAGTTACTTTCATCCGTTTATATATAAAAAAAATATATTTTATAAACGGTATTTAGATAAAACATTTCCTTTCGAGGTAGATGCCTTAAAAGTAACAATAACAGGAAAATATATATTTAAATGACCTCAATAAGATATTTTGGCGGTCAAATGGTTACATCCTACTCAGTAATTTACTACATGTGATCAGCTCGTATCATTAACAGATATAAGGATAATGATCATCGATGAAAAGTTATCACTTGACCAACTGATTATGAATGAACAAATTGATTGAAAAATGAAGTAAGTTACCCTGTTGCTGACAGATCCGGGGCAACTAAGTTATGGGTAGGCATCCACGGGGTCTTTAGTGTGTAGGGGTTTCTGTGAGAAGGCTAAGTCAAACCTGAGTCCCACAAACGACTAATTCCTAAAAAATAAAAGTAATAAATAGTGCCATGCTGCTTTGCAACGGAATTGGGCCGACACGACCGGCGTGGTACCTCTCGCTCACATAACAACGGCTTCGAGTGACAGCTATGCTGTCGCGTTTCTTACAGTTTGTGAGTTTCCGGTTGCCCATTGGGGGGATAGGGAAAAGAAGGGTGACGCATTTGCATAACTTTTGGTTAAAGGTCCTGTTAAATGCTTCAGTAAAACAGCTTTGTTTTATTTTTTGCTTTGTAATGGAGAGCAGGACATACAATGTAATTACCTGAGACTTGGTATCTTATATCTCAGGACAGAATATGAGTGAACGTCCTTTTTTTGATAACGCAGGGAAATGTACGAACGCAGGGGCATTTCGCATGTAGCCAGGTTACCGGGGTAGGTTACAATTTACAGATCCTAAGTGGTACTCGCACTTGGGAGTCCTCATCATCATCTTCAGCCTCTACCTCTAACTTGGGAGTGCACTACCCAAATTAAAAAAAGGAACTAGCAGGAGGCTAGCACCTTCAGCCCATTTTGAGGGTCCCGGATCTGCAGGCAAAAGGATCACCTCAACGACAGGCTGGCCCCGACGAAGGCCTGACTACTCCTCGTAAGGGAGGTCTGTCTGTCCCCACGACGTCATATCTAACTAAGCCAAGTTCCCATCCTGAACGCGACAGGAGTACAGGGGCGTTAATGAAGGCGCATTAAGTAGCGCCTCCTACGCACCCCCATTAGTTTCCTGCGGGGTAGATCCCGTCGGCCTCCTCTCTCATTCGCACGTCAGCTTTTTTATGGGAAGTTACTACCTCGCAGAAGAAGACCATCGCCATCCAGGACTCGTCGTCACCGAGCATCATTGATGACGCTCGGCAGTGACAAGTCCCCTCCGATGAAACGCGTGAACGTCCTGGGTTATTAGGAACTCGTTTATGTTCATGGGTGACGCTGACCATTGGCACGTTGGCATGTCTGCCAGTTTGCCTAAACCACTAACATAAAAAATAGGCTCCAAACACCCAACTATTTATAAATCAATAAATTCAATTAGGTTATTCGAGGGAGGTCTATGTTCAGCAGTAGACGGATAGAGGCCGATGATGATGATGTTGATGATGAAATTCAATTACGATTATTAATCAAGGCTTTTAACATTTCGAACTTGCGACTTTAATACGTCATTTTAAATATACCAAGGGCAATTATTTAATTTAATCATCACCACTTAATGAGTTTTTTATAAGTTTATAAACACTCGAGTGATAAGGCTATTTATTCCGCCATCAAGCGTGCTGTCGAGTTTTTTATGCCCTTGTCGATGTAGTTCAAGGTGTGCTCGGGAATTAAAACATGGTATGGGCATTTATCAGTAAATACTTTCATATAATACAAAGCAAATGAAAATGATGATGATGATAATGAGTGGAATAATTTCGATCATTTTTTATGGTTTTTTAATGTCATAAGGAGACAACCGAGTAGTCGGAGTCTTATGGTGACACCCATAGACATCCGCACAATCTTAAGTTATGCAGATGCGTTGCCCACCTTTACCCTATCCCCCCAATGAGCCACTGGAAACTCACAAACTGCAAGAAACGCGACAGCATAGCTGTCAATTGACGCCGGTGTTATGCGAGCGAGATATACCACCCCGATCGTGCCGGCCCAATTCTGCTGCCAAGGAGCATGGCTCTACCTCGTACAATACCAGATAATATACATTTTTTCACCAACCAACATCATAAGTTCCCACTTCTATTTGCCTACTGCTAGGAATATGCTTATTTAAATCATCACCAAGACTCACATCAGTCAAAGTCATCAGTCTAATTTTCGTATAGGACACATAAAACTGAAATCTAGCGAGAGTTGTGCTCAACCGGAGCGCGAATTCCATTCCGTTCCAGCTGCGCAATATCTTTAGAATATGAAGTGAAGGTTTCAAGCAAAATTTTATTTAACATTGTTCAACATCGTGTTAACACATAGACGTGGAGTAATAACCATGTTTTATAACGGAATAAAAAGTATTTTCTTCCAATGTTTTCATATTTTCTTGAATTTTCATCCATTTCAGAACTATGGTCCAAATTTAAAGCCTCTAGCTCATCGGGAAGTTAGTTCAAAATCAATTACAAAATTCCACTCGGAGTGAAGAAAGTTAATAAAAACCTGGTAAAAAATAGATAGTGGTAAAATAAATAGGTAATGGTAAAATAAATAGGAAATCATAAAATAAATAGGTAATGATAAAATAACCCGAAATGATACCGTCTAATTTAGTTTAGTATTGCATTAATTATAGTCTAAAATTTCCAATAAAATATTTAGGTGATTCGAAAATATGTAAATATTATTTGCTCATCTTTATACATTTATAAGAAGTTATCTGTCCATATTTTGCTAATCAAAGAAAGTATAATATACTGTTGCTGGTAACTGTTGACCAATAATGTATTAAGATCATCATCAACACGCCCATCCAGGTCATCAAGTAGACCAGCGGAAACCGTCATCCCATATACTGGTTATAAATTATTCAACTACCACTAGTTTTACTCAGGAACTAGTTTTTTTCCTAGACTGACAGTTAAAAAACTAGCTAGTGAGATGCTTCCACTGAATGTGGTTAATACTTAACATGGTGACGGTATGCGCATGTGGATCCAATCAATGATCGTGATTTTGTTGTCAATACTCAGCATGTCAGCTATGAGCAAAATCATTCTTAACAATTCCTTAGCGTGCATATAAAACACTAGCTGTTGCCCGCAGCTTCGCCCGCGTTTACTTAACTCCTATTAGTCACAGCGAGATTTTATATTATAGCCTATAGCCTTCATCGATAAATGGGATATCTAACACGGAAATAATTTTTCAAATCGGACCAGTAGTTCCTGAGATTAGCGCGTTCAAACAAACAAACTCTTTAGCTTTATAATATTAGTAAGTAGGGTAAAACCGGGATAGATGCCGCAGCGGCATAGATGCCTCATATCCTGAAAACCCAACTTCCCGAACTCGCAATTAAAAATTAATCGCATAAGCAGGAGCCGCAGTCACCACGTACCTAAGTTACCCACGGACAACCCACGAAAAAGAACTCATTTAGCTCGTGTGTGTAATTATATCCGCGGCGAAATTCACAAACACGTCAAAGATTTAAAGGTTACTATTTCGCGTTGTATAACTTTTTAATTAATAATAAATTTAGTGCTATTTCGTATTAAGCTAATATATTGGTTCATTGAGTCTGCGTCTAAGTGTAAATAGATGCTATTTTGTATATAATATATTTAAAAAATACGTGGGCATCTATCCCTATCAAAAAGGATAGTTGCCCTGATTTTTCGAGGTATAGGTGCCCTTAGGGGCATCTATCCCTCCATACTTACATATACGCAGTAGGTGTATATTTTTAAAACATTTTCAGTACCTGTTATATTTTTTAAGTATAGGTATAAAATATGTACCTGTAACTTCTCTACAGTCGATCATATGCATGTAGTAAAGCAGTTCATAGAAAAATATAATGAATATGGCAAATCGTATTATATATAATTTGTAGACTATAACAAGGCTTTTGATTCACTGCTCCATAACTACATATACGAATCCAGATATTAAATTAATTATATTAATTAGCAATTATCCCGCGAAAAACGCAGTCTTTACAGCAAATGTGTGAGTGCACGCATATGCATGCATATAGCACCGCCCTCCTTTCCCACACTGCATATGCGTACACTTGCATGCACCACCACCCCACATGCACCACAACCACAGTAAAAGACCACCACCAAACAATCTACGTACGTTTCGCCCCGACACCGAGGCATCCTCAGGATGTAGACTCTACGATTAGTAATCGTTAAGTGACTTGCAGGCCCAAACACCCGCCTTATATTAGCTGGTTCCCCCACTACCCCCACCGAATAACCGTATTATGGGAGAATTCGTTAAATCGGTTTGGTCATTCAACAATGCAATCGATTTATTATTTCGTTCGTTCCTAAACGCTGAGATATGAACGATAATATAATAATGATAGGAACGATCAGCCCCAAAAATCCCATTTCGCAAAACATCTACTAGAGACAGGACATAACGTTAGTAGCGGCCATACGTTCCAGGTTTTACATAAATGCGACAAGGGATTTCGACTAAGTGTGTTGGAACAACTCGAAATAATAAAACATAAAAATAATAAATCGATTGCATTGTTGAATGACCAAACCGATTTAACGAATTCTCCCATAATACGGTTATTCGGTGGGGGTAGTGGGGGAACCAGCTAATATAAGGCGGGTGTTTGGGCCTGCAAGTCACTTAACGATTACTAATCGTAGAGTCTACATCCTGAGGATGCCTCGGTGTCGGGGCGAAACGTACGTAGATTGTTTGGTGGTGGTCTTTTACTGTGGTTGTGGTGCATGTGGGGTGGTGGTGCATGCAAGTGTACGCATATGCAGTGTGGGAAAGGAGGGCGGTGCTATATGCATGCATATGCGTGCACTCACACATTTGCTGTAAAGACTGCGTTTTTCGCGGGATAATTGCTAATTAATATAATTAATTTAATATCTTATATAATGGATTTCCGCAAGGTAACGCCTGATTCTATTAACTATATACGAATCCCTTATCTATCAAGGCATAGAAAAGAAATATGTGAGAATAATTAAACAAATATACAGTATAAGCACGGCAAAGGTACAGCTTGAGACCGTGGGAGATGAATTTAAAATCCAAAGAGGTGTACGACAAGGAGACCCGATGTCGCCCAAACTCTTCTCATCAGTATTGGAGAGCATTTTCAGGACATTAGACTGGAATGATTTTGGAGTTAATATAAATGGTTGTAAACTTACTCACCTACGTTTTGCAGATGACTTGGTTCTATTTGCTGAAGATCCAATAACATTAGAAACTATGCTGGAACAACTGAAGGCAGAAAGTAGAAAGGCAGGACTTACAAAGAATCTGTCAAAAACAAAAGTTATGACGAATGGAAAAAGGTACAACATATTTATAGAAGACCAACTAATAGAGTATGTTGAAGAATATATTTATTTAGGGCAAATCATCTCACCACAACAGCAGATGTCAAAATATTGCACGATATTGGTCGCTTAAAGAAATAATGAAAAGTCCAGCTTACCCAATCTCCGAGAAAAGAAAAGTTTTCAACATGTGCATACTCCCGATACTATCATATGGTTGTCAAACATGGACACTAACAAAACAAAATAACAAGAAGCTAGTAACATGCCAGTATAGGATGGAGAGGAGTATGTTAAACGTGAAACTACGCGACAAATGGAGATTGACGAAAATAAGAGCAATCACAAAAGTTGCAGATGTGACTCAGACAATAAAAACGCTTAAATGGCGCTGGACAGGTCATATGATGAGATCAAAAATTGATAAGTGGAGTCAAGCAATCACCGTCTGGTACCCAAGAGACGGTAAGAGAAGAAGAGGAAGACCAATCAAAAGATGGGAGGATGATTTACCACAAGGTTGGAGAAGACTTACACAAGATAGACTCGAGTGGCGCAACAAGGAGGAGGCCTATGTCCTAGGACAACCCGACACCCAAATAAAGTAGCAGAATTATTCCCCAAAAAATAAACAAATAATGTGTGACATATTATTATTATATTAAAAAAAAAAGCATACACAAGTAAACATAGAAGCAATTTAGTTTAGTGATTTATTAAATTTGTACTCTAGTAGTAAGGTATCGGTGAATAAAGGCTATTTTTATTTATTTTATTATTTTATATAATATGTACCTATATTTATATTTGGGCTTTTTAATGATTGTAGCAGAACTATGCCACAAAAACAAATTAACACTAAGTTACACAAGAAAAACAAGACTGGAACAAGCAATGGACTTAAGATAATAAAGAAAAAAACCACAAATAAAGAACAAGACAAAAAATAATTCTTCTAATGAAAATGACAATGACAACCTCGCTGACTTGTGTGATAAAGAAAATTATAACCGGATGGAGTAGTAATGTAAGCCATAAAATTTCGAAACTTGTCAGTGATTAGTCACTGACGTAATAGCAATTCAGCCAACCAGTGATCTGTATGTCGGCTATATCAGTCGGCTAATCAGAACGCAGAACGGCGCAGCGCAGCGTCGCAGCACAAATTTGGCTGAATTTGTTTTCATACAAAACACATAACATTACCCCTCTATTCCGGTTGAGGTTCTCGATGAGAACTATCATTTGGTTTTGTTTTTTCGTTAACACGGTGGGGCAACTATCCATATAGGTAGGCATCTATCCTCAAAAAACATGTCCCACGAAAAGCTAATTTATGCAAAATATGTATATAATAGGTAAAAGAATAATAGTAGAAATTCAACATAAAGGATTAAACTAGCTATATTAATAAAAAATATTCGTATAAAATTAATATTTTTAAAATTATGAGGCTAATTCAAAAAGTGGGGCATCTATCTATTATATTATATAAGGTATGGTTTTACCCTATAGATAAGGTATTTGCAACTTTGTCAGTTCTCAGTAGAAACACGTATGCATTTGGGTCCAATGGTAGAGGTTGTCTAATGGATTGATGATGGTAATGAACGTAATTCAAACTACTTTTAAACGCTATAGGCTTTATAGCGGTTTAGGCGCTATAAAGTACGCTTTGCGACCCGGAGAGCCCCCATCGCGGATAGTTCCGCGTCGCACTGAACGCGCTTAACGCTTTATATGCTTTAATACATTTGTCCGTCCGCCGGAGATATCCATGGTGGACGTCCTGCGCCTCACTGTATAGCGCCAAGATACATTTTTTTACAAATTTAATATTTTTTTCTAAGCACTTCAGATAAAACCATCATAGTTACGGGAGAGCTGAGGTATCAGACGTTGTAATCTAACAAAGTTATTCTGAGTAACCAAAATACATTAATTTTTGTATAACAATCTTCGTATTGTCAATATTTCAGATTAATTATATAAATATTGTTATGATGAGTCAATTACACTTTCTAAGGTAACTAGGTTTGTTCTTCTTTCACGGCAGGAGCTAAAGATCATCATGATTATTTGCAACAAGTTACTTAAGGGATCAAATAATATCTTTTTTAGAATTGGCTAAACAAAACTCCTTTCTAAAAATAAAGATAAAAAAGGAATTGGCTAAGCTACATCGGTTTGGTGGTGAGCTTATTTTACGTCTTATTTCTTCAATCGAACTGTCCAACCAATTTATAGACGATTCAAGCAAAGTCACGTGCAAAAGCTACCAAAACCTGCCGAGGCGTCAAGGCCGAGCCATAATTACAGTATTCATAAGTTAGTACAGCCTCAGAGCTTGGATCGCTTTGTTTTTTGCCGTCTGCTGTCTAGCAGCTGTCGTTACGTCATCGTAAATAATGGTCAAAATATTTAGCTGGTAAATGTAGGTATTGGCAATGTTACGAGAATATTCTCCATTTTGCTTTTAATTTACTATTGACTTAAAAAAAGATGCACCGATGTATTTTTAATGCCTACAAGGCAACTGACAGACGTGTCACCTGATGGTAAGTGCTCAACGTGACCCATGAATATAAACAAATGGGTGAAGAAACGAAACAAAGCTGTTTCACGAAAGAAATAAGCAGGATGGTGGTACCCAACAAAAATGTTGCAGGGTCTTAGAAAGCGAATAGAGTTTAATTTTTTTTCTCAGGAATAATAAAAACGGGTTAAAATTTGCACAATAGATCCTATAGGGTCTAGGTTATAAGGTCAGAAATAATAATGAGCTTTTTCTATTCGAATAGATAAACATATTATGTACCAATATTCATAATGTTTAGTCTATTGGTCGCTCGGGCCCACTCGGCGGTCCCGAGTTCACCCGATCAAACCTTTCACCTCCAAGCGTGACGGATCAGCCTCACTGACTATCACAGCCTACAAAAATCTGTGTGCGGTGCGCCAAAAGAAATTTACACTTCAAAAAGACGGGAGACCATTTTTGGAACTTAAGAGGGTTGGTTGTACTAGAAGGTCTCTATGCAATGTCCGGTCGTAAGTACATACGAAATGCAGATCGTTTGTCTCCTTGTTTCTTATGGGCAATAATAGATGGATGGGTACTGATAATGATTGAAATAAAATTTACATATTATTATAATGGGGGCAATTTGCGTATAAGAATAATAATGATGATCACAAATAATGTTTATACAAATAAGAAGATATTATAATATACTATGCATTTGTGAACTTAACTCAGGTATATTGAACCATCTTAATTGCACATGATTAATACTATACATAATATTATATTTAGTATGTACGTAACATATTAAGTACGAAAATGTGTGTCGGACACGACGTGAAGTGAAACTTCTAAAATAATCGCGATCAGCTGCAATCAGCTGCGTGAATGAGCCGGGTGGACCCGACCGTGTCATTTAGAAAAAAAATATACTATCACACCACGTTAACCTAGCCCCGGGGTAAGTTCGCGTTACGGGTACTAGGAACAAAACATATAAACATGCCCACGACTCGGTGAAGACATCTATATTTATCACACAAATTATCTGCACCTGGCGGAAAACGAACCCGCGACCGCTTCGTAAAGTGTCCGGTGGCCTCACCACTCGACATATCAGGAGTCGTATATTGAATTTTTCTTTAGTTTCATAAAACTAGCGTCTGAGTAATATCGCGAGGATTCTCAAAATACTGAGATAACAATAACGTTTTTGAGGCATTTATAAAGTTCAGTACATTTCCTTGATCTCTTGTAATTAAATCTCGAAGGAATTACTTTGTCTCATTACCACAATTGTTTGTTGTATATTTATAGCTTTCACTGATCCATTGTTTACTGTTTTAGGATTACGTATTCATTGAAAAAAAGGATAATTACGAGTCGGTCTCCGATGCGAATGGTTCCGTACATATTTTACACCATTACGTACATTAGCTTATTCACCTATAATTAAGAATTTATTAGTTGTTGTATGTATATAATGTTTTTTTTTAATTACACATACATTATAACAAAACATTACACAATTATAACAAAAATTAAATTATAAAAATAGACTAATTAAAAAAAACTTTGGCAAACTATATTTAAGCAAAAATACTTTTGTATGTAGTAATTGTTATTATTAACCATAAAAAAGCCTAAAAACAAGTTTCTTCAACGCTATTCGATTACGAAGGTCTCTAAGGGCCACCAAACACCGCGATGTTGGTGCAACAATGAGCTTAAAAGTGGGACATCGAAATAATACCTCTCTCTTGATTTCCTGAGCTTATGTAACCGTTGCGTGGATTGTAAATATCACTTGATGAAACATTATACATACATCATCATCTGCTTGGGCTAGCGAACAAATTAAAATCGAAATAAAAATACCCAGACAAGAGCGAGGCCTATTCGCGCGCTGTGGGTTCCGTATAGCGTGTTTTTATGTAA
The DNA here is from genome assembly GCA_963853865.1 of Helleia helle. Lineage (NCBI taxonomy): Eukaryota > Metazoa > Arthropoda > Insecta > Lepidoptera > Lycaenidae > Helleia > Helleia helle. Next base: position 2,483,333 of record OY971423.1, read on the forward strand.
TGTAACAACAAATTAACAGTTCTCAGATTTTTTTTTCTATACTTATGTTGTGGGAACGAGCTAAGTACCATATAGTTTTTGGTTTGACAGACAAACAGGCAGACGTTTAACGGAGTGATACTATAAGGGTTCTGTTTCGTCATTTTGAGGAACGGAACCCTAAAAAAATATTCGAAAAAGTACCAATAAAGTATCCAATTGAACGTCAAGTGAAATAAACTCAGTGGTACCTTTCCGATAGATGTTTATTTGATGAAACGTATTTTATATTTAATTTAATATGTCAATCAATATATTATTGCATATGGGTCACCTAACAAATTTTAGTTCCCCTGGACTAAAATGTATAGTTAATAATAAAAAAATAAAAAAAAAATCACCGGTTTGATTATTAAATAAATTCTATACCAATCGAAAGTATGAAGCCCATAGAATATGCAAACGTTAGGGATAAGGGGTAAGAGAAAATAGTGTTTGATGTAAATAAACTCGACACCTATGTTTTAGTTTTTCTGTTCTGTGACGAATACACACGCGCGAAATGGTCATCACCTAGGGAACCTCTAGAGAAGTTTAAGTTTGTTTAGATAGTTTGGGGAAAAACTTACGGGATATCTTTGGGGAAAAGATATTCTACCTGCTTTAGAAAACTGATTGGATTGACCTAAAATTAGATATATGTATTTTTTTGCCTTTTCATATAAGTCTATTTTAAAGAACCTAACCTATATTAGTACAACCAATATAACTAGTTAAATTATCCTGTCAAAAATGAATGTTAGTCCCATATTTTCTAAAAACAAAAATCTTTAATCTTTTTTTATCAGTCTCATAATTTTTATATATATTGTGTAGAGCTGCACCCATTTTTTATTCGAACAGACAATCAAGTTTGTATATCGACTGACTCATACATAGTTTACATGACGTCGTGAACTAGGCGTTACATCTACGCCTTGACATTGTCATCTTAAATAAGATTGGTATTGCCATCTTCAATAAGATTGGAGTTGCCATCTTAAATAAGATTGACATTGCCATCTATACTAATATTATAAAGCTGATGAGTTTGTTTGTTTGTTTGAACGCGCTAATCTCAGGAACTACTGGTCCGATTTGAAAAATCAGTGTTAGACAGCCCATTTATCGAGGAAGGCTATATAGGCTATATAACATCATGTTGTGAAATATAGGACTTAAGTACCGCGGGCGAAGCTGCAGGCAACTGCTAGTCTTAAATAAGATTGGCATTGCCAGCTTAAATAAGATCTTGATTTTAATTTGTAACTGGCATTTTTGCACTGGTTGGCATGGTGAAGGAAAACATCGTGAAGAAACCTGCATGCCAGATGAGTTACGTCTTTGAAGGTCTATACTATGATCCTCATCGCCTGATTTCGACGAGACCCATGTTCAACATTTTGGCTGGTGGATGATGCTGATGATGGCAGATGTGCTATCTAACGGTGAGTGGAGAGTGTTACCCCAATATACGATTTCACGCGTTGCCGATCCTTGATATGGTCTCGGTGCCAGTAATTACTGCCTGTCTTGTTCTACTTCCCGAAACACAGCAAAGATATTCCTCGGAGAAATAAGTAATTGGATGATGGTAACGTTGAATAGTCAGATTTTTGTTTCCTTTTACGCCGGAAAATGCTCTGAGGCATCGCGCCTGGTGAGTGGGTCTCCCCAGGTGGAATGTGGGGTGCCGCCAGTGCCGCCTTGGTAAAGTGCCCCGGATCTGTTAAGCTAACAGGGTACCTCGACGGCTAGTCAGTCCCGCAAGAGACCAACGCCACCTCCACAGAGGGGTTGTCCCGCACCACAGAACAACCCCTCCCAACGTCGGGACAGTACAATGGGGTGAGGTTCTCATCCTCACCCCTTGCCTGCTCTTTTGTCCCCTCTTCTTATAAGAGGGGTACAAAGAGCCCCCTCGGCTCAATTGGCTTCGCCCAAGGTGCTGGGCTCACCCTAGGCTACTGAGCCCCACCGCCACGTCAAGGCCTGAACCATGGTGGGGTGAATAGTCAGATGGGTTTTCTATACAGATACTATAAAGATTTTGTGTTTGTTTGTATCTATTCAACTCCAAAACTGGCGGACCGATTTAAAAAATCTTGCACCATTAGAATGCTTCGTTATCACTGAGTTACAATAGCTTTAAAATAATCATCATTAATCCGGATGCGGTTGTAAGTCTAAGTTAATTCGGATGAAGCTGGTGCCCAGCTAGTATACTATAAACACGTGATGATATAGTACCTTTCATGTGCGAATGCCATAACAAAATGGCCACCGTTAGGAAGATGCATGGGAGATGCATTTTTAATATTGTTTTAATAATAATTGTTGTAATGATAGTTAATACCGGTAATTGGGTACTAGCTGGCCTTGAATAATTAGTTGTTATAGTTTGTGAGTTCATATCACTTTTAGCACCAAGAAAATTGACTACTAACAGTAATTGACAAGACAGTAGGTACGTATATGTACACGGTTCGGAAAAATCTTTAATTAAATTGCCCAATATGAAATGTAAGGACATCTTTACACCTTTGGAGCTCCTTTTAGGTCTCGATCAGATGATTTTGAAGAACACCATTTATAAGAAATGTAAAATTTCAAGACATTATTTTGCGGAGTAAATTACAAAAATTAGGTTTTATATAAAAAAAGTCTGAAGTCTTCCATTTCATTCTGTGAAATATAGCCAATTATTCTACAGAATGAAAATATTTTAGATTAATTGCCTTTCAGACTTTGGAGATAAAAGGACAAACAAAGCCCTTTCACACATTAAAGTTTATCCTCTTTCATTTAATTGTCCAGACCTTTTGTTGTAGTTTATCATCATCATCATCATCACTATAAATTTTATCCGCTTACTACTGGACGTAGACAATTACCGATCTCCCGCCACTCGCATCCAACTTGCAGCCGATGCACGGAGAACTTCGTCATGTCTATTGATTATTGGTAATATTTCATCATCATCATCAGCCTCTATCCTATTGTAGACGGATAGGGGCTAAAAACTTAAAACTTAACATGGTTGTTCCATGGAGAAGACGTAGGCGCGACCGTTTTACAATTAGATACGATGAAGAACTTCGGTGGCCGGTTTCGCGCTTCCGGATGCATGGGACCTACCTACCACCATCTTACTTGTTTCTCCCAAACAGCTTTGCTGTGTTTTGGAGAGAAGCAAGCGATGTCGTCCACTTACCACCAGGTGGTACGTTTGCCTAACTAACATTAAAAAAAAACTTAGTCTTACTCACTGATCAGATTTGATGTTCTTTATTTATTTATAATAAGGACAACCAATGGTATACAATATGTTTTAAGTTGACAGCTTATAGCAAGTAAATCCAATTACAGGTCATCACGGCTAGTTATCTATCTATATATATATATATATATATATAAATTAATCCCTATTTCCCTTGGTCACGCCATCACGCGTGAACGGCTGGACCGATTTCGCTAATTCTTTTTTCGTTGTGTTTGTTATTGTCAGGAGAAGGTTCTCATGAAAGAAAATATTTAGAACATTGCGCGGAAAATAAGAAAATTTAAGAACACGTAACCACCATATAAAATTTTAGATAAGGCTAGATTAGAAATAATAATAATATCTATGGACGCTTTCACACCACGTCAATCTGGTCCCGTGGTAAGTTCTCGAGGAACTTGTGTTACGGGTACCAGGCAACGGAAATATATTTAATACTCTTATACTATACATATATTTAAGATTTTTATTATATAATACACATATTTGATACACATCCATGACCCAGGAACACAGAAAATATTTTTGTTCCCTGGCGGGATTCGAACCCGCAACCTCCGGCCAACGCGCTTACCACTGAGCCACAGAGGTCGTCTAAAAGAAATAATTGTCGTATAGCAATAGAATAATAAACACTTTTTTAAAATATTTTTTATTAATTATACAAATTCGAATTCAATATTCATAATTAAGACAGGACTACGTCTGTCGGGACAGCTAGTTAGTTTATAAAACAGAGTTTTTAAGAGCACTGACACTGGCATCAAGTATATAATAATAATTTCTTATGGCATACAATGTAAATAAATATAATAGAGAAACTTTACTAAATAACTTAGTTATGAAAAAACTATCACTCGAAAGAAAAAGACGATGTTATTTCAACTCTTCCCCAAAAAATCCACCATTCGGATGTAGTTCCCTACCAATCAGGTTTTGCACTTTGTTCGTTTCAAACGGTATTTATAAAAAGCTAATAAACAAGACCTGATCAGAATCAAGTGCATTCATCTTGCACGGGTAGTTTTCCATATTATATTTCTTTAACACTATAATCGTCATCGTCATCAGCCCTTATCCGTCCACTGCTGAACATGACCGTTCATTCAATGAACGCCACGACGGCCGATCCCTTGCCACTCGCAACTAAATTTCTAACACTATAACTAATTATAATGAAACAACTGTAACTATATAATATTATCTTCTCTGTGACTCAGTTGACGACCTCTGTGGCTCAGTGGTAAGCGCGGTGGCGCTCAAGCCGGAGGTTGCGGGTTCGAATCCAGCCAGGAAACAAAAAAGTTTTCTGTGTTCCTGGGTCATGGATGTGTATTAAATATGTGTATTATATAATAACAATCTTAAATATATTTCCGTTGTCTGGTACCCGTAACACAAGTTCTTCGAGAACTTACCACGGGACCAGATTGACGTGGTGTAAAAGCGTCCATAGATATTATTATATATTATTATTATTTTAAACTAGCATGGCTATTTTCACTCTTGAAACTGTTTGAAGGCGGAATATTTACTGTGTTTTCACATATATTTCGCGAAGCTCCATATTTCGGCAGGGTTAACGAACGTCCTGTTCACACAACACTATCAGTTTTTAACATTAATATTATTTTCTGCTCTTTATTTTATTCATATGTTTGTAGTGCAAGGATGTGGGCTTATGATGATTGTGATAGCTGAGTATGATCAATAAAGCTGTGTTTAAGTTTTAGTCATATGAAAAAAAAACTTGGTGGACATAATTTAATATATAATAATATAAACCCTTATATGTCCTCCTCGAAATCTGGCGAGGAGGGTTTTTGGGCCATAGTTCACCGATGCGCTGGCCCAATGCGGGTTGGTGAACTTCACACATCTCCAAAGTCTTTTAATCTCATCAGGCGCAGGTTTCCTCACGATGTTTTCCTTCACCGGTGGGCAAGCGATGGTCTCATGTTCAGATGCACGTAGAAATTAAGAAAAACCCATTTCTATGTATCACAGGGGAGGGGGTCAGGATCGAACCTGGACCTCTCGGCTCTCACTCAAGAGGCCGAGCCCATACCCACTAGGCCATCGCCGCTCGGACAAAATTAAGTAATTTGTTTTTGTATAATTCAGCAATATTAAAAAATTATAAAGGAATACTAAAGTTTAGTATTATAAATAAGTAATTAAAGCGATTATAACGGATATTGAATAGTGGTTAATTTGAGCACTCAGCAAACTTTAAGTTTGAAGCCCTAAAGCTCTTTTAAGCTTTTCATCACTCTACAATTAAATTAAAATATAAGTTGTGCATAATTTTACGTAATATTAATTCGTTTTAAGACGAAGATTATAGAACCTCAGAAATAGATTCCGAATAAATTATATATCTGTTGAAGAATAATATCCCACTTAAATAAATTAGGTAAATCAAAATAAACTTGACTTTTGTTAAAATTTATAAGCCATAAAACCAATAAATAAAATAAAATTAAAAAAAAAAACATTGAAGAAAACTAGATTTTTATGCAACTATCACATACTTAAACCCATGAAATAATAGAAAAGTATATGATAAAATAAACTCACCTTAAATTATTATATTCCTTATGTAAAATCACAACACAACAGACGCGCGAGCGCAACAAACGGCGGGGAGGTACAGACGCGAATCTCATTGTTGACAATCACCTTGTGTTTATTGTGGCTTGTGGCGTGATGATGATTTCTAGTTTTGATCATGTGATCGCCTTTATTTATTTATTTATTTATTTGGAAGCACAGAAACAATTAAAAGAATAGCAGGGTAGCATAAAACAGAAAAATAGATACAAATTAGTCCCTCTATGTCTCACTAAGAACATGTGGTTTATATTTTACGTTCACTTAAAGATGTTGGACGAGACTGCGCGTTCCGTTCATTGTGGCAAAACGGAAATAAGATCACTCCGTTTTCCGTCCGTCTGTCAAATAGCCTAGCCTATATCTAAACTCCTTTTTTGAAAACAGCAAAACGACCTCTGTGGCTCAATGGTAGCGGGTTCGAATCCTGTCAAACAAAGAGTTTTGTGTTCCTGAGTCATGGATGTGTTTTAAATATAATGAAATATTATATAGTAAAAATCTTCAATACTTGTATGTATACTATAATTAATATAAAAGTATTAAATATATTTCCGTTGTCTGGTACCCGTAACACAAGTTCTTCAAGAACTTACCACGGGACCAGATTGACGTGGTGTAAAAAACGTCTATAGATATTATTATTATGTTATTATATTATAATTTCACGAAAGAAAAGAGCAAGATAGTACGTATAAGTGTCATATATTTTGGAATAATAGTGTTTTTAAAGGGTTTGTAACTAAGCAGTGAAGAGCCCTTATTTCTTACAGCCGCATTTCTTATGCCGTGCCATATTGCTATGGGTACCAATATCCTCCGTATTTCTTCCATGAAACGGCTTTGCTGTGTTTCTAGTTTTTAGTCCTAGGTATCATCATCATCATCAGCCTCTATCTGTCCGAGGTATACTTGTTTATATTTATGAGCCAATTTAAAAAAAATACATATTTGAATAGACATACTACATGGTTTCAGAGGTCTTTTCGTGTTCGGGAAGACCGAGCCTGAATTAGACAGGATGTTCTGATTATTGCAATCAGAAGTACAAGTAGAATGTACCTTGATGTTTATTGAAACACCACCGGCCGTGGACATGATGGTCTTGATTATGACACACTAGCAGCGCCCCGAGGTTTCACCCGCATACTTCCCATTCCCATGGGAGTACAGGGATAAATTATAGCCTATATGGTATTCTGATGTGTAAACTATGTTATTGTAAAGTTCTATCAAAATCCGTTGAATAATTTTTGCATGAAAGAGTAACAAACATACATCCATACATACAAACTTTCGCGTTATAATATTAGTAGGATCTAAACTATTAGATGAACAACATTAGATAAGCAGTTAATACAATGGGTTATGAAACTTCAAAGGCCCTAAACGCACTTTGCGTTCCAAATCGTTTCATGGTGTTGCTAAACGGATTAACATTTGACCACGCGTTGGTCACGTTTGTGGTTGTCGATTATATTCAATCGGATTTGTCGTTTTGTTTTAGTCAAGCGTTTTACAATCATCAGCTGCCAGACATTGACCTCAACGAACGCTAAGGCGACCGATTTTCGTTTGTATCTCAGTGTGGTTGTGTGTAATGGATTTGGGCAGGATACTTAGCAAGACGTGATAATATTAGGTGGTCCACGGCGGTAACCGGATATTGTGTAGATTGGGTCGCAAAAGTCCAGGGTGTCCTAAGAGGAAATGAACCGATGACGTAGGAAAGCTGGTGGGCAAGACGTGAATGAGACAGGCAAGGGACGGAGTACATTGACAAAAAGGGAGAGGGAAGGGGTAAGGATGGAAACCCCACCCCATTACCCTGTCCCGATGTTGAGAGGGGTTGTTCTATGGTGCGGGGCAACCTCTCTGTGGAGATGGCGTCGGTACCTTGACAGGCTGACTAGCCCTCGAGATGCCCTGTTGCTCAACAGATCCGGGCACCTCACCAAAGGCGGCATTGGTGGCATTCGCCAGGTTTTAGTGGGTAGAGCTGCGTCCACTTCACCATCTTTCGGGCGCAGCGAGTTCCACACACCTACCTGGGGCGTACCCCCGTACGCCCCAAGAATGCTCTTAGGCATCCTTAGGAAGGATTTTGCGGCGCAAAAAAGGCAACCTATGTATGTGTCCTGTGTTAGTCAGATCCGGGACTATTCCCTTCAAGTGTCCTGTGTTAGTCAGATCCGGGACTATTCCCTTCAAGTGTCCTGCGTTAGTCAGATCCGGGACTATTCCCTTCAAGTATCCTGTGTTAGTCAGATCCGGGACTATTCCCTTCAAGTATCCTGTGTTAGTCAGATCCGGGACTATTCCCTTCAAGTGTCCTGTGTTAGTCAGATCCGGGACTATTCCCTTCAAGTGTCCTGTGTTAGTCAGATCCGGGACTATTCCCTTCAAGTGTCCTGTGTTAGTCAGATCCGGGTTCAAATGTTCTGTGTTAGTCAGATCCGGGACTATTCCCTTCAAGTGTCCTGCGTTAGTCAGATCCGGGACTATTCCCTTCAAGTGTCCTGCGTTAGTCAGATCCGGGACTATTCCCTTCAAGTATCCTGTGTTAGTCAGATCCGGGACTATTCCCTTCAAGTATCCTGTGTTAGTCAGATCCGGGACTATTCCCTTCAAGTGTCCTGTGTTAGTCAGATCCGGGACTATTCCCTTCAAGTGTCCTGTGTTAGTCAGATCCGGGACTATTCCCTTCAAGTGTCCTGTGTTAGTCAGATCCGGGACTATTCCCTTCAAGTATCCTGTGTTAGTCAGATCCGGGACTATTCCCTTCAAGCGGCTGAAGGAAACTCACAGTGGTTTCAGTGAGGTATACCGATGCTCTAGTGGGGTGCGCCGGGAGTTCCACATCCGCCGGGACAAATCATCCCCGGGTGAATGCCCAAAATATTTCCACTCCGATAGCAAAATATCCATGAACCTTATCTGAGATCGGCATATGTAGTTAATTTAAATTATTATGTTGGTAAACAAGTCACTACCAGTGACTTTTTTACCAGTTGCCCATGAAAACGATTTTATCCAGAGTATGTCAGTCATACAGACAGACGCGGTGGAAGACTTCGTTTTATATTGTGTAATAACAGTCCCGGGAAAACCCCGCATAGTTCCCGTTTCCGTGGGATTTCCGGTGAACAGACAGAATAGAATAGAGTTATATTTTTGTTTATTCATGTGACTTCTTTTAAAAAATACCTCCGTACCTACATAAATTCGTCTCAATGGAACATTTCGCTGTTAAACTGTAATATGTAAGCCCAGAAATATAAAAATAAATCACTCATGAGTTGCCTATCCTGAGAAGTAAGGTGGCAAGTCTTGGTGGCAGAAATTACACCACCATTCTCTCCGAAAGACATAAAAGCTGACATCTGTTTGGCGGAAGAAATAAGCCAGATGGTGGTATCAGTGCGGGAGCGCGGCACAGCGGACCTCTCCCACCGATGAATCGTAGACATAGCAGAAACATCCCATTTTAGAAACTTTTAATATTAACTAGCTGATGCTGCGACTTCGTCTGCGCAGGATTAGATTTATGATAATTCACAAAGTATCTTTATAAATTATAGCCTAGCGTTATTTGATGTACAAGCTGTATTGTTGTAATGTTTCATTAAAATCTATTATGGCGTTTTTGTGTAAAAGATACAAACATACAAACATTCGCGTTTATAATATGAGAAGGATGTTAGCCTAAAATCAAATCTATACTAATATTATAAAGCTGAAGAGTTTGTTTGTTTGAACGCGCTAATCTCAGGAACTACTGGTCCGATTTTAAAAATTATTTCAGTGCTAGATAGCCTATTTATCGAGAAAGGCTATATAAAATCACGCTGTGACTAATAGGAGTTAAGTAAGTTAACGCGGGCGAAGCTGCAGGCAACAGCTAGTACAGAATAAAATCGTTAAGAATTAATCTAAAACAATATTAAAATTCAATTATTACCAAATCAGTTTAAATAACAATACCAGTTTTAAACGTTTCTAGATATGCGTAATAATTTTGTAATGCGTCATTCGATTAGATTTTGTTAGGCAACTGTTATTGTGTATAAATGAGCCAAATTGCATTTGAAAGGCATTGGGCAAGCCCTACGCCTAAAATGTTAGAATGCCAATATTACAGACATAACTATGCCTTATTATCCACCTGCGACAAATATGCCTGCTAAAAGCATAATAGCAGGCATATTTGTATTTATGTACCTATATTTCTCCGTAGTGACGAAGTATCAGATTTTAATGAATTATTGATTTTTTCTTATAGTCTGGGTGGGTTGTTTTTAACCGACATCATAATAAGGGGCTGGATTTTCGTGATGAATCAATGTTTTTACGCTTTTAACTTGTAAGGCTTGTTATATTTCCCCACCACTGTTTAAGCCTTGTCGTGTCAATAGGATTCAGTAGCCTAAGGTGAACCCAGCATCTTGGGCGAAGCCAAGTGAATCGAGGGGGCTGCTCTTTGTACCCCTCTTATAAGAATAGGGGACAAAATAGTAGGGGGACGATAAGGGACGAGGATGGGAACCTCACTCCATTGCACTGTCCCTGCGTTGGGAGGGGTTGTTCTGTGGTGTGGGACACCGGTGGGAGGGAAGCGCTGTGCCGCGCTCCCAGCTACATGGGTACCACCATGTTGCTTGTTTCTTCCGTGAAACAGCATTGCTGTGTTTCGGAGAGAAGGGCAAGACAATCAGTGTAATTACTGGCACCGAGACTTGACATCTTATGTCTCAGGAATTCAGGATAGGCAACACATAGATGAGTTGCCTGGGCTCGTTCCAGGTAAACTAGTTTATGTTCATGGGCGACGTCGACCACTTACCATCAGGTGGCACGTTTTCCAGTTTGCCTATCCAACTAACATAAAAAACAACCCCTCTGTGGAGGTGGCATCGGTCCCTTGGGAGACTGACTAGCTGTCGAGGTGCCCTGTTGCTAAACAGATACGGGGCACCTCGCCGAAGGCGGCATTGGTGGTATTTGGTTATAGTGGGTATTACGGACATGTGCCGCGAGTCCCACACACCATCAGACCCAGGGCCGTTAACGGCGCGTAAAGGCGTTTTCCCGTGCTAACAAAAAAGGCATGTTGTATAATTAATTATTTTTTTACGTTCTATATTGGTTTATTAAGATCTGGGTCCATGATATCTGTCAAAGCTGTTTCAAATAAAAATTAGAAAACTATAGGCTAAGTAACCTATATACAAGTACTCCGGCGTGCAAGATATTTGTAGCGATGTAAAATTTTTCACAAGTGCTCAGGCTTGACTCAAACCCGGACCATTTCTCTGAGCTACCAACTATTCTCACTATTCTCACACACAAACCGACAACACAATATATTTAAACATAGTTTCCGAGCTATTATTAATTATTACTTCGCTCCATATCGGGTCAGTTCTTTGTCAGATGCCAGGCGACATTCTTGTGACGTAAAACTTGCGAAACTTGATTTAATATGTAATCTAGCGTCATCATCACCAGCATAATCATTACAAGTGGCGGTTTATGCTGAACTGAAAAACGTGTTGATATGTTGAAAATGTTGGAAAGACAATCTTGCAGACGAGATGGATAACATAAACAATTGGGTACACTTGCAACGTATTCATGTGTTACCTATCCTTAGATAGATTTAAGTCTCAGTGACAGTAATTCTACCACCTGTCCTGCTCTTCTTTTCGAAACGAAGTAAGGCTGTGTAACGGAATAATTAAGCAGGTTGGGGGTACCAATTGTGTGGACAAATAAATGTTTTTCTTTCTTTCTTCTTTCTTTCAATTCGGAATGCGCGTAGCACAGAGTATCCATCGCTGAAACTAACTGAAGCTATAAGAAAAAGTATTTTAAGTGAACCCCTCTAATTGAGGATGAAGTCATCCAGAGATGACCACTCTTCATGATTTTTTTTTTCTTTAACGCCGGGAAATGCTCTGAGGCATCCCGCGGGGATCCCGATCCCGCAGCTCTACTCACTAAAACCCGGCGAGTGCCACGAATGCCGCCTTTGGTGAGGTGCCCCGGATCGAATAAACAAACAGGGCACCTCGACGGCTAGTCAGTTCCCAAAGGCACCGACGCCACTAGCGTCAAACCTGAATTTGTATAGATAACACTATCTCATGTAGATAGTCTACCAACTTTTCGCCTTTCAATCGTGGCTTCGTCATCACATCCTTCTATTAATCAATTATCTATTGATCCTCGATCTATTGTGTACAATTAGGCAAATATATACTTTTTGTTCTCCATTAGTCTCCATTCTTTCGTTTCATAGTTTATTACCTATCAATATAAAATCGGAAACACCGTGGTTGAATTTCGACCCTTTAAACACTATACACAAGTATTGTATAGAATAAAATTCATTGATAAACATTTTGCAACCGGTCTCAATATCGAGGTCGAGTGACTGTCGAGGTCTGTACAAGGCTACTAGTTGTTACCTGCGGCTTTACATATAGTATTGTACACTAGTGACTAGACGAACAAACACCTCAATAGACTTTTGTGAAACATCTACTATTGCCGCGCCATGGCAGTCTAAATCCAAACCTATTTGCTGACGGCAAATGACATGACACTGTAATTTATTTATTTTAATTCATGTTATGAATTTTAATATGAACATAGATGTTTCATATCTCCAGAGTTCTGTGATGGACACATTTTTTGTCTCAATAATAATAATATCTATGGACGCTTTCACACCACGTCAATCTGGTCCCGTGGTAAGTCGAACAACTTGTGTTACGGGTACCAGACAACGGAAATATATTTAATACTTTTATACTATACATATATTTAAGATTTTTATTATATAATACACATAATATTTAATATACATCCATGACCCAGGAACACAGAAAATATTTTTGTTCCCTGGCGGGATTCGAACCCGCAACCTCCGGCTTGAGCGCCAACGCGCTTATCACTGAGCCACAGAGGTCGTCAATAATATAGATGTTTCACAGCTGTAGAGTCTGTGACGGCCATCATTTTTTCTCAATAACACGAACTTCTGGGAGTGAGGTTTTCTCTTTATCAGCTTGCTTGTTCTACGTCCTACTTATATATTTCGCGAAATAGCTTTGCTGTGTTTCGGGAAACAGGACAGGCAGTGTAATTACTGGCACCGAGTCTTCGATTTTTTCCAAATAGGCAATGCATAATATGACTGGGCTAGTGCTGGATGAATTATTCATAGGCTTATTCCGTGGTAGTCAGCGTCTCCATATCATACCACAACATAAGCAAGTTGACCTTTTTTTATAGCAGGGAAATCCTTATGGATGCAGCCAGGATCTTTGGGTAGATCCTAACCCAATGTGGGACTCGCACCAGGGAGTGCCTCCCCTAACTCAAACCACTGCGAGCGCCTTCAGCCGCTTTTTGAGGGTCCCAGATATGCAGGCAACATACAGGATCACCTCAGCGACAGGCTGGCCCCGGCGAAGGCCAGACTACTCCTCGTAAGGGGGGACTGCCTGGAAGCTACTAAGCAGTCCCCACGACGTTATGCCATACAGACTCTGGTTCCCATCCTGAGCCCAACACGAACACAGGGGCGTTTCTGGAGGTGCATTAATTAGCGCCTCAAGCACGTTGACCTGAGACAAGCACAAGCAACTTTTTCACGTGATAGGCACCTGAGACATAGGATGTCTTTTGCCAGTAATTGCACTGCCTATCAACTTCTCTCCGAAACACAGCAAAGGTGACATAGACCACTCAGCATTAAGTAGATGTTCTGCTAGTTTGCCTATCAAAGTAAATAAAAAATACTCTGCTGAAATTGTATTTTGTTTTTAAATTTCATTTTACTGAATACACTATTCATAAAACAGGATTTCCAATTAAGCCATAGGCTTGTATAAAAACAAAATGGTAGCTGACCAATTTGTAAGAGTAATGTATTTTTTTTTACGGGCTAGGCCCACCACTCGTTCCCACCGCTGCTACTCCGGTATAGCCAGGATCGACAGCGGTAACCACTAAATTACCCTTTGATACGATCTCAGGGAGCCCGAGGGATACGTTAAAACTGCCTTGGGACCCGCAACGAATTTAATCAGATGTATTCAGGAGGAGTAGGAAAAAATTCCAGTTTCCCTCCCCGGTTAAAGCGGGAGACAGTACAAGAATGCAATGACTAACAAAAGTCAAGAAAAGACAGCAGCCGGGGGAAGCCCAGCTGCAATGCACCACGGAGAATTTTTTTATGTCTACAAATATCTGCATAGTATGTTTAATATACATGTATATCAACTATGAGTTATTATGTATAACTTAGTGATTATCATGGTTGAAATAATAATTGTTGTTTGAAAGTTGGTTTGTATTTTTAAGTCAACTAATATCTACATAGTGAAGTAATATACTAGTGTATATTAACTATGAGCTATTTATGTATGACTTGGGGATATGTTATGTTTCCAGTAATAGTTGTGGCAAAATCGCTTGAATGCACGGAAGTTTCTCACATCGTCCACGAGATCGCTGTAATAAGTTACTCCCGATTTGCTACGGATGTTGTCGAGCATTACTGTTCGTTCATTTTGCCAAAGACTGCACTCCCAAAGAATGTGATGTGCGGTATGTTCCTGTTCACTGCCTTCCGTCGAACAGCCGCATAAGGGAGACGGTACGAGATTAAATCCAAATAGTTTACTTCTAAAGTTTCCGTGACCGGTAAGGAACTGAGCGACACAGTGGTCAACCTCTAACTAATCCTTTGATAAACGATCGAATACTAATCGAATCGAATGGAAAGAAGTTATAAAGGTGACGTCCTTTATTTGTATTATCCCATCGGGATTGCCATTCTTTAATTAAATTTTGAGTGGTTATTTCTATAGGGTCAAAAAGTTTGGTTTTTTTTTGTCGGTCTTGTTGTCTTAAGAAGTCAGCACTAGAAATATTTCGCGAATGATAATACAAGGCAGCGCGGCGCTGTATCTCTAAGTCATCTATAAGTCAAGAGTAATGTATTTATTAAACCCTTCCTACAAAATCATAAATTGTATGATATAAATAACTGAATACAACATCAACATCAGCAACACCCTTATACGGGACCGCTGGGCACAGGTCTCCACGAAATCAGGCGAGGAGGGTGTTAGAGCATTTCACCTACGCGCTGCCCCAATGCGGGAACTTCACACAAGATAAATATAGATGTATACATTAACTATGAGGTATACACACAGCCTATTATATATTACCTCATCAGGCTTGCAAGTTTCCTTGTGACTTAATAAATATAAACTAACAATCACACCGCGTTAACCTAGTCATGTGGTAGGCTTGTACAAACACGTTACAGGTTCCAGTAATCTGGTGAACACGTCTTCTATATTCACAATACAAAAATACATCTGGCGGGATTCGAAGGCGAGACCGTTCCTTCTAGTTTTTTTTTTTTTTTTTTTTTTTTATGTTACTTGGATAGGCAAACTGGCTAACGTGCCACCTGATGGTAAGTGGTCTACGTCGCCCATGAACATAAACCAGTTTACCTGGAACGAGCCCGGGCAACTCATTTATGTGTTGCCTATCCTGAGACATAAGTTGTTAAGTCTCGGTGCCAGTAATTACACTGCCTGTCTTGCCCTTCTCTCCGAAACACAGCAAAGCTGTTTCACGGGAGAAACAAGCAAGATGGTGGTACCCATGCAGCCGGGAGCGCGGCACAGCGCTTCCCTCCCACACGGTGGAACACAGAAGCGTCCAGGCACAGCCATGTGTTATTTAAAATGTATCTTCTGTAAAATATATAAATGCAACAAAAATGTTTTACTTGTACCCATCAGTTCAATAATACAATAAAATTGCAATAATGATATAAAACAGAGAACCAGTAGAGATGGTCCTACCGCTATAAGGGGTCTCTTCCGACCCTCACCATAGTTCAAGCTTTGTCGTGGCGGTGGGGCTTAGTAGCCTAAGGTGAACTCAGCACCTTGGGCGAAGCTAATAGAGCTGAGGGAGCTGCTCTTTGTACCCCTCTTATAAGAAGAGGGGACAAAAGAGCAGAGGGACAAAGGGAGAGGATGGGAACCGCACCCCATTGTACTGTCCCGACGTTGGGAGGGGTTGTTCTTTGGTGCGGGACAACCCCTCTGCGTAGGTGGCGTCGGTCCCTTGAGGGACTCAAGGAGATCCGGGGCACCTCTCCAAAGACGGCATTGGTGGCACTCGCCGGGTTTTAGTGCACCTTTCGGGTGTAGCGAGTCCCACATACCCGCCTGGGGAGACCTACTTCCCGGCGGGATACCTCAGAGCATTTTGCGAAGTAAAAGAAAAAAACGGGTCTCTTTCGGATAACCAAAGTACTAAAAAAGACGCTATCTGAATACCGAGTAGAGAGGTTCAATAATTTACAATGTATATAATATACTGAATTCAAAATATATAGCTAATGGATACACGTGTCAATACGATAAGTAAAGTGTATTGTAATAACCACATTAAAAATCTATTTGCATTTTATAATAGTAAGAATTTGTGTTATTAATATTTATGTTTACAAAAATAGTTGCGGTTATTAGGCAGAATATGGTGTTGTTTGTTGAATATTTCCCGAGATTGAACCGTACTCAATTAGTAATAAGCAAAATCTTGTGGGTTTATCAATGAATGAAGAAATACTAATTCTATAAATTGTATACACGAAACGTAAAAGCGACACAAAAAGACGGATGCAACGTATTATAAAGTTACCTAAGATCGTCCCACTCGAACACGTAGTACGTTCATGGGTAATGTTGACCATATTAGAGAAGAAAGTTCCCTGCCAGGGAGCGTATGCACCTAACACAAGAACACATCATACTTAGTAGTGCAGGCTAACCTGCAACGGAAAGAGCTCGCTACAAACGAGCTCATAATGGAGATCACTAACAAAAATATAGCCATAGCGCTGCTCCAGGAACCGTATGTGGGGGGTATCAAAAGAATGAAGAACTACAGGGGAGTGGGAATCTTCCAAAACACTAGCCCGGGAGACGGGACGGTCAAAGCGGCTATTGCCGTCTTTGACCAAGACTTAGAAATCATACAGTGCCCGTCTCTCACTACCAATAACATCGTGGTGGTGAAAGTTCGAACTACGGCATGGGAGATCACCCTGTGTTCCTTCTACTTTGAACCCGATCAACCCATAGAACGGTATCTCGAGCAGCTTAAAAAGATATATAATGAGCTAGGCCCAAAAACACTCATAATGGGCGGTGACTCCAACGCAAAAAGTACCTGGTGGGGGAGTGAATCCGTTGACTATAGAGGCACGGACATGGCCGGAACTCTGGCAGAAATGAACTTGCAGGTGCTCAACGACGGAGATACTCCAACCTTCGACACAGTGAGGGGTGGCAGGAGAATAACCAGCCACGTAGACCTCACTGCGTGCACGGAGGATCTGATCAACCTCGTGGACGGGTGGAAGGTAGCGCCTGATCTCACGAGTTCGGACCACAATGGTATAGTCTTCAAAATTAATCTGCAGAAAACGAAAGGTATTTTAATCAATAGAACAACTAGAAAATACAACACAAAGAAGGCCAATTGGGAGCAGTTTCATGAGAAACTGACCCATTTAATGCTGGGAAACCAATTAAACAAAACAGAAATAGACCGAATAAGTAATAAAACAGAACTCGACGCACTTACAAAGAGTTTAATAGAGCAGATAATTCATACTAGTAATGGTACCATACCCATTAAGAAAAATATTCAAAGGCCAAACTTACCATGGTGGAACGAAAAACTCGAGGGGATGAAGCGCTGCGTAGCCACGAGGAAGCGTAGGATCCGATGTGCGGCACCCGTTCGAAGGGCGAAAGTCGTCGACGAGTATCTGCAAGCCAAAAACGAATACGAGCTTGAGGCAAAAAAGGCACAAATAGACAGCTGGAAAGATTTCTGTGGAAAACAGGATAAGGAAGGTGTATGGGAAGGTATATACAGAGTCATTAGGTAAACGACAAGACGGCAAGAAGACCTGCCACTTGTAAAAGACGGGGTGTGTTTAGACCCCGCTGACTCTGCCAAAACCCTAGCGGAGACCTTCTATCCGGACGATCTTGAAACTGGCGATAACCCGAGCCATAGGCATACGCGAGCACTGGCGAACCGCGTAAACGATGGTGTCCATGATGAAGTTCATGACCCACCGTTTACGATGGGTGAGCTTAAAGCCGCAGTCGAAAGTTTCAACCCGAAGAAGGCCCCCGGTGGGGACGGCCTTACAGCTGATATATGTAGCCGGGTGGTAGCTAAAGATCCAGAACTCCACCTGGCTCTGATGAACAAATGTCTCGGACTGGGCCACTTTCCAACCATATGGAAAGAAGCTACAGTCGTAGTCTTACGGAAGCCTGGCAAGGACGATTATACCAGCCCTAAATCATACAGACCAATAGGTCTACTACCGGTCATGGGGAAGGTTCTCGAGAAAATGATAGTCGGAAGACTCAAATGGCACTTATTGCCGAAAATGAGCACCCGCCAGTACGGCTTTATGCCCCAAAAGAGCACCGAAGACGCTCTCTATGATCTAGTGCATCGCATACGAAGCGGTCTAGAAGACAAAAAGCTCGTCACTGTGGTGTCGCTGGACATAGAGGGGGCCTTCGACAACGCTTGGTGGCCGGCTATTAAAGTCAGACTGGTTGAAGAAGGGTGCCCTGTAAATCTGAGGCGAATCATGGACAGCTACCTGCAGGACCGGAAAGTCCGTGTCAGGTACGCTGGACATGAATACATCAAAAACACCCAAAAAGGGTGTGTGCAGGGGTCGATCGGCGGCCCCATTCTCTGGAACCTTCTCCTTGACCCGTTATTAAAGAATTTAGAAAATAGGGGCTATGACTGCCAGGCTTTCGCAGACGATGTTGTGATGGTGTTTGTCGGGAGCACGGCGCTGGAGGTAGAAAGCCGTGCCAATGCGGCCCTCTCGCTGGTTCGGTCGTGGGGCGTCGAGAATAAGTTAACCTTTGCTCCGCATAAAACCAAAGCGATGTTGCTAACGAGGAAACTTAAATTCGACGTCCCGCGGCTGACCATGGGAGGGGTGGATATTGGCATGGAAAAGGAGATAAAGATATTGGGGCTCACTATAGACCATAAATTGACATTTAATAGCCATTCCTCGAACATCTGTAGGAAGGCTATTAACATTTACAAACAACTGTCAAGAGCCGCCAAAGTAAGTTGGGGACTCCATCCGGAAGTCGTACGTGTCATATACACGGCCACGGTGGAGCCCATTGTCTCCTATGCTGCCAGCGCCTGGGCCCCGGCAACTAATAAACTCGGAGTGCAAAAACAGCTCAATGCAGTCCAAAGGGGTTTCGCCCAAAAGTTGTGTGGAGCCTACCGCACCGTCTCGCTGAACGCAGCGCTGGCGCTGACTGGGCTACTGCCTCTCGACATTCGCATACGCGAAGCCGCATCATTGTATGAGGCGAAGAGAGGAGTACCCCAGCTAGTGCTAGGAGGCGGCGAGGTAGAAAGAAAAACGGCCTACAACTTGGCCCCGCATCCTGCTGGACATATGGATATGAACTTCGTAAGTCTGGTGGACCAACAAGAAGTGGACACCCACATAAACCATGCAGTACAATTCTACACCGACGGCAGCAAGAATGAGGGCAAGGTGGGTGCCGCATTGTCTGTAAGAAGCAATGAGGCCGAAACTAAAGCCATCAAACTTAAACTGCCGTCGTACTGCACAGTCTACCAGGCGGAACTTCTGGCCATATGTCAAGCAACACGGTTAATTTTACGGCAGGATGAAATGAGTTTCGCCATCATAAGCGACTCACGCTCTGCCCTCGAGACAGTTGTCAATCCCCACTCCATGCACCCCTTAGCTGTGGAAAGCAGGAACAATATTTATGAGAGCAGACTCCAGAATAAGGAAGTATCCCTGTTCTGGATCAAAGCACATGCTGGACTGACAGGGAATGAACGCGCTGACCATCTAGCGAAAGAGGCCGCTCTCAAACTAAAGAGGAAACCCGACTACGATCAGTGCCCGGTTTCATACGTCAAGAGGTGCATCCGAATGGAGTCCCTTGACGAGTGGAACCGGCGCTATCAGTCGGGTGAGACAGCGGCCGTGACACGAATGTTCTTCCCCGATGTGATTAAAGCCCATAATATTGTTCGAAAAATCAAACCAGCCGGTATAATCACCCAGGTTCTGACGGGGCACGGAGGTTTTTCAGGTTACCTGCACCGTTTTAAGTGTAAGGATACCCCATCGTGCATCTGCGAACCTGGAGTGGAAGAAAGCATTGCTCACATCCTTTTTGAATGTCCCGTGACAGCGGGAGTGCGATTTGATGCTGAGCAGGCTCTAGATTGTCAAATTAGCCAGAATAATGTTGGAAAGCTAATTGTAGAAAAGTATTTAAGGAAAGGTTTTATTGAATATTGTGTAAAGATTGCAAGCCAAGTGATAGCAAGGAACAGGCAGTGTTGAGTGTCTACTTTGCAAGTAAACACCCTCAACACTGCAAGTTTGATTTTAAGAGTGTGCTTGCAGTCAATGAATGTAATTATAATGACTGTTTTTAAAGTAATATTAGTTTTATAAAGAGAGCCTGTTTTATGTTTAACTAAGTATTATTAATACTGACATTGTATGATATTTTAGCTGGCCAATAAAAACGGCCAGCAATCAGACCTCGTAATTATGTTTATATTACGAAATTATTTTAAATATACAATCCACATGTTTTATTATTGTAAGAAATTATTAATAAAAAGATATTATATCTCTGATTACGTCAGAGGCGACACGCGGGCCGGGCCAATTAAGCGCCCGGACAAGAAAAAAAAAAAAAAAAAAAACACAAGAACACATTACGATAAACAAAGTATAACCATTCCTTGTATTCATCCTATTCCCCTACAGTTTAATTTTCAAAATTTTTTTACCAAATAAATACAATGTAAAGAAAATATCATTATTAGCTGCAAAAAACCAGTTGGAATAGGCAAACCCTGTCCCCACCATTGTTCAAGCCTTGTCGTCGCAGTGGGGCTCAGCAGCCAAGGGTGAGCCCAACACCCACGAAGCAAATTGAGCCGAGGGAGCTGCTCTTTGTAACCTTCTTATAAGAAGATGGGACAAGAGCAGGGGGATAAGGAGCGAGTATGGTAGACCTCATTGTACTGTCCCGATGTTGGGAGGGGTTATTCTGTGGTGCGGGACAACCCCTCTGTGGAGGTGGCATCGGTCCCTTGAGTAACTGACTAGCCGTCGAAGTGCCCTGTTTGCTCAACAGATCCGGGGCACCTCACCAAAGGCGGCATTGGTGGCACCGTTTGGGGAGACTGATGGGGATGTCTCAGAGCATTTTAGGGCTTAAAAAAAGGCAAACCCTATATTGCTAATTTGGGCTCTTTGGTTGTGCTTTGGTGGCTTTGTTTTATTTGTCTAATTCGTACTTAAAAGAACAAGTAATTAACGGTAGACTAACGGGTCCATTAAAAGAAAACAAATATGAAATCTATTATTTCTTTAATAACATTTAAAACAATTAAATGTAAATATCACAATTGTTAAACTATTGTTAGTACTTATTATAATTAACATTTGATACAAAATATGGAACGTATATACAAATGAATCTTAGCTAGCTAATAATTAATTGTCTCACTTATTTTAATACAAAAAAGTATATTAAGCGACCTCTCTGTTCTCCTTGACAACAGGCAAGTTGATGAACTTCAAATACTTTTCAATCCAGCAGGTTTTTTACAAGGTTTTTCACCCTACTTCATAAATTAATTAATTAAAACATTAGTTATAAACTAAGTATTAAATAATAAGCTAATGTCTTATTGTTAAGTGTCGGGTTTGGGACTTTGCACATCAAAGAGAAGATTACAATAATCTTATATTAATCTTATTGATTTTATAAACAGATGAATTTTTTTTTTTTAATTTTAGTTCATATAAGCAATATGAACTAAAATTCTATTATTATTATTTGTAAGCTGTGTTATTCAGCATAAGTCTAAGTTTTCTTATTATTAAGTTTCAATATTGATTCCTGCTGATTCACATATAAAAGACAATATTTTGTTGCTATAAATAACATTAAATTTTAACCCAAAATAATTCATCAATACATCAATCGACGGGATTTCTATCACATCTGCTTAAAATTATAATAGAATTAATGTTAATAGGAAATACAATTTGTTAGCATAATATCAATTACTATTATACTAACAATTGTATTAATATTTATTGATAAAATCCGTAAAATTATTTTCATTATAATGTGTGAATATTCGCGTTAATATTAGAGAACAATATGTATCATGTTATTCAATTTAGTTTATCGAAATTTGACGTTTTAGTTTTATACATGTAAACTTGCATTGAGGCTACCGTTTGCACCAATTTTAATAGTAACAAAACATGTTAATTCAAATTGTATTCATTAAATTAATTGTACTTACGAATAATTATCAAACAGCTTACTCAATTTGCTACTATCATGATAGGTATACCGTATACCATATGATACTAAACTGATCATATTAATGCAAAAGAGTATAACTAGGTGTTATAAAATAATACTTTTTTTAAATGTTTTCGATAGTAATTTACAAATGTCTTACATGTTTTTATTTTATTACCCGCGACGGAACGGAGACTGTATGCGTTTGGGGTGAGAGGCAGTTTGTGTGCAAACTTATTTTGCCGCTTGTCTCCAAGACTACTCGTCCGATTTTGATGCGGTTTTCAGAGATGGGTTCAGATTATATTGGTGAATATTATTAAATAGGTATTACGTTGATAACTCACTAGAGGGCACTGCAGTAAATGTTTTTTGTACAATCCAATGTTGCCATTTTTCTCCAAAACTACTATTTTAATTTTGATACGAATTTCAATGACGGGTTTGGGTTTGATTGGTGCATGTTCTTAGATAGGTGTTACGATTACAATACACCTGGGGGCGCTGCGGTAAACATTTGTTTTGAGGCGGTTATTCAATTATCTTTTAAGCGTCGTGGGTTTTTTTTTTAATTTTAAATTTTGCTTTTTTCCTTGATAGTCTCCTAATTCGGGTTTGTCAACTTTTATGGATAATATAATAATAAAAATAATAACATAATAAATAATAACTTTCAGAACCTCTTCTCACAACTGTTACAAGAGGAATACATATTTTCGGTAACACATATTATATTGCGATGGGATGGAACTAATGCGTCTCATAAGGCAATAGCTATTTATAAAAAAAAAATTGACGACCTCTGTGGCTTAGTGGTAAGGCGTTGGTGGTTGCGCTTGTGGGTTCGAATCTCGCCAGGAAACAAAAATATTTTCTGTGTTATATAATAAAAATTATATAAAAGTATTAAATATATTTCCGCTGTCTGGTACCCGTAACACAAATTCTTCAAGAACTTACCACGGGACCAGATTGACATAGTGTGAAAACGTCCATAGATATAATTATTATTATACATATAAAGCATAAATATGATTTATACTATTGCTTAGTAAAATGTTTGATTAATTAATCACTATTATTAAATACATGCTGTAAATAGCTGGCAGTGTTAGCAGTGATTATTATAAAGGACCAAGTTCATTAACTTAAACTTCGGATATTTAATAAGAGAGTATAGAAAAGAAGGACATTATACCGCATATTATATGGCAGATTAGTCTTAAGGTTGAACTAGTCGACGGCGCGAACTGTAACTAAATAATTGCTACCTCACCTGACATAGTGCGCGAACATGAATGAATATAAATAGATTCACCATTGAAGAATAAATAAATAGAATGAAATGCACAATGATTCATTCCGAAAATGTCCTTTTAGCAAAACAGTTATTATAGAAAAACTAATAATTGTATCTTCAAAATAAATTTATTTTATCTTTTGAATTACTAAACTATATCTGTACGGGCTTTATTTTTGAGTTTTCATGCTCGGTATACTATTTATTTACGCCCAAAGTTGGCCTAAAATCAGTGTTGAAATACGAATGTTTAGAAGCTTGTATTTTTTAAATGTACATACACACATAGATAACGACGAGATCAATTTTTATTATACTTCGTTTTTCATGGTCAATGTCAAACATTGTAGTAATTACTGTTCTGCGTTTGTATGGAAAGATTAAGCGACTTATGTAACCTTAAGAAATCAATTTCAAGAGCATTAAACTTATTACAGTAGGTTTCTTTATATGCCGGATAATCGGAACTGCCGGATTATCGGATTTGTATGCAAAGTGGCTTCACTTTTAAGTTAGGCACGGACTGCCGAGCGTTCTGTGCGACTGTAATCTGGCGTTTGGTTGTGTAAAATGCCGGATTATCGAGCAGGTTACCGGAGTTGCTAAGTGCTGGATTACTGAGTGCACCGAATTACTGAGTGCACCGGATTACTGAGTGCACCGAATTACTGAGTGCACCGGATTACTGAGTGCACCGGATTAACGAGCGCAGACTTTATACGAATTAGGCATGTCATTTAAACGCCATATCTCGCGAATAGTCAGAAACTGTGAATTTCCAATTAAAAAGCCTCTACATTATAAACATTTTGGAATACTTTAGAAAGATTTTTGTGTGACGTCATATTGATTTGAGTCGATATGCATCCTCACTAACAGATATGAGCGCCTTTAGACAATTGGTTTTTACGTTTATAGAATACTAGCTGGTGCCCGCGACTTTGTCTACGCAGGATAAGATTTTAGTTTTTTCATAAAAAGTTCCTATGTTACTTCCAATACCTCCAAGAATATGTGTACAAAGTTTCATGATGATCGGTTAAGTAGTTTCCGCGTGAAAGCGTAGCAAACAAACTTACTTTCACATTTATAATATTAGTAGGATAATATAATATAAGCTATGTATGGAATTCTATTCGTTTGAATTATGCATTGAAACCAATGTCAATCCCATACATTGATGTTTATATTCTATTCTATAAACGTAAAAGCCATTGCAGAGAAGCAAGGCATCGCCCGAGTTAGTAAAGATTATTTTTATCCTGCCTTATTCTAGTTTTAAAATAACTTTTAATAATCATCACATATTATGTCCATTAGTAAGTATACTAAAACAATTTCTCCTATAGTTGTGTATTTGTGATATTAGCGGCCATTTCTAATACCGGTACACTGTTGAATCTCTCCACAATGCCTCTGATTGAGATGAACGATCCAGCGAAGAGAGCCACGAAAGAGATGAACACAACGACGATATTCTTCCACAGAATCCAATTGTATTTGCCGAGACCCCTGTCCCAATTGTGGACTGTGTCCACGATGGCTGGGGTTAGAAGACCCAGAGTGGATAGGAAGATGGCTCCACATAGGTTGATGAACAGCTCCAAGTCAGGGAACGCTGCGGCGATGGCAACTGGAAAGAAAAGTAAAGAAATAAATAATATTTCCAACTTTTTTTTACAAGCTTGTTTATCCCGTTTTAAGAAAAATGTTTCAAGTATCAACTTTTGAGAGTCGCATCAGTTCAGAAATATAGTAAGTGACCGCTGGGGTCAGGAATTATCTTAAAAATCGCACTGTTGTGGAGTGTCTATGGAAGTTTTTTATGCAACTTTTTTATATGTCACTAGTTTTTTTTATCTAAATTTTTTTGCAGGGTTTTTTTCTATAAAAAATATGTCACCCCGATTATTGCATACAATTAACTTAATTTTACTAAATTAATCTACCCGCCACCTTATACCCATGCTAGTAAAATGATAAATTGTTCTGGCTTTATCCGACAATGGAAAGGTCAGAAAAATCGTCACTAGATGTTATTATAAAGTTATAATAAAGAATTATACTATAATAATTATGATTATTGAACATAATATGCCTATTTCTACTACGTACTCATAATAAAAAAGTACTATAAAGTTTTTTAAAACATATCCCACATTAATAAAAAGTTCCAAAAGCGATTGCCGCAATCCTTACGTCGGTTCAACCAGATCCGCACCACGTTGGACTTCACAGTCTATGCAACTGTTCATAACACGGAAGATAGGAAGGGATGGCGAAACACCATAAGAAGTAATCCTTCTTCTCCTTAGGAAGGACACCTTCAGAATTGAACAGAACTCGAGGAGGAGGGTTTATTATTACCCTCCTTTAATTAAATTATTTTACCGGTTATTTTCAGAGGACTAACTTTGGAACCGGTAGTAAAGTTACTCGACGTTTTAATAACATACTCTTATGTTTTTTTTTTATGTTAGCTGGATAGGCAAACTGGCAAACGTACCACCTGATGGTAAGTGGTCGACGTCGCCCCTGAACATAAACTAGTATACCGGGAACGAACCCAGGCAACTCATTTATGTGTTGCCTATCCTGAGACATTAGATGTTAAGTCTCGGTGCCAGTAATTACACTGCCTGTCTTGCCCTTCTCTCCGAAACACAGCAAAGCTGTTTCACGGGAGAAATAAGCAAGATGGTGGTACCCATGCAGCCGGGAGCGCGGCACAGCGCTTCCCTCCCACCGGGTATGTACAATATTGAGTTAAACCTTTTTTTATTTTATGAAGTGAAAACTTCTTTAGGCGCGGTAGGCATATAGATGAGATAAAATATCTGGATTCGCGACACCGTTACCACCTGTATGAGACGCTATTTGACGTTTATATGAAGTTTGATTTATTTATATATTATGCAATATTTGTTTACTTAAGTAAACAAAGTTTTTAAAGTTTAAAGTTTGACGATTGTCAAACACACTGAAATGTCAATGTCATGAGGCCATTTTGTACGCCGTTCAAATTGTATAGGTTGTTATAATCTGTAACAGCCTGTATTATATTTGGATTTAATTTTTTTTTCACTTCTATCGGCAGTCCATGTGACTGGTTGGGTTAGTTTTTTTACTTTATTCCTTACCTGATCCAATGACAATGCCCGTTCGTATGCTGATCTGTGTGATGTTGTGGAACCGGACGGAGACCTTGTGGTGCATCTCCCGCCAAATCATCTCCATGGGCACGTAGAACTGCAGGCTGTACGTGAACAGGATCGCCAGCGCCATCAAGATCTTGGCGCTTTGGGCCAGACTGGTAAAAAATGTACACATTAGAAAATAATATAATATATACAATATCTACAGTGGTGGGAGAGTATCTCAGGATAGACAGCACACGAATGAGTTATTTGGGTTACTTTCAGGTTAACTTGTCTATGTTCATGGGTGACACCACTTTCCATCAACTAACATTAAAAATATACAAAGTACGCGCGATTTAACTTGGACTGAAGTTAGCTAGGGTGACGTATGCGACGCACTAACACGGATTTCACTGTACTAAAACATTAAAACTGATTTTACCTTGATTATTTTTTTCATATTCTAGGTGTTTTTTTTTGTATAGAAGAGGGGGCAAAGGGGCAGTTTCACCTGGTGGTAAGTGATATAGCGGCATCCATAGACACCCGCCACATTATTGCCGGCTTTTCAAATATGACTATGCTCTTTACTTGAAGGTCCCTTGTCCCTTCCTTGTCGTTTTAGGTACTTTTAACCATTTAACGTATCATCATCATCATCATCATCAGCCTCTATCCGTCCACCGTTCTAAAGTTCTCTTTGTTCAGATAGTCTAAAATTTAATGGAGATTCACTAATAATAATTAATCTGTCTTTTCTGTCCGCACGCTCATCGCTACTTATAAAAGTCTATTTTCTTAATACATACGATTCCCTATATCTATTTATCACAAGAATCACAAATCACAAAAACATTTATAGACAATTCCGTTGCGCTCTAAATGTGTTTATTATACACTTCCCAATAGCTATAAAAGTTTTATTGTTTCGCCCTTACGCCGGGTAATTTCCAATACAATTACAAATTGGTTTTATATACAATTAATTTTATAATTTGGACATTGGACAGTGGAATGATAAAAGTGGTGAAAGAAAGAAAATGATGATGATCATTAGAATTTTAGGGACTCGTTATAGTCGCGGGTCCAAATATCAGCAAATATATTAATGTCGGTAAGGGATCGGTTGTTTTTTATATTATAGCATCGGGGGGCAAAAGAGCAGTCGAAGCCGTTTGGCGAATATCGACGCCCATACACATCCGCACAACCAGAGATCCCAATGGGCCACAGGAAACTCACAAACCGCACGAAACACAGCACAGCTGTCACTTGACGCCGGTGTTATGTGAGCGAGAGAAACCACCCCGGCCGTGCCGGCCCAATTCGGCTGCAAAGCAGCATGGCACTAGCTCTTACTAAAGTCGTCTTGGCGTTCATTGAAGGAGGCCTATTTATAGCAGTGGATGGATAAAGGCTGATGATGATGATGATGATGGTAATTATTAGGTAATTATTAGGAACACGGAGAAATTAGGAATGTGTGTATATGACAATCATCTTACATAATCTTTTATATTAAACTCATATTTCCTTACAGATTACATTGGACCACACAATAGGTGGTGGTACAACATCCCCCTTGCCAGATTTTTGGGAGACCCGTGCTCAGTACATATAAGAACTTATGATAACGAATTCCAAACTCCAATACTTACATTTCATCCTGCGGTAGATTTAGTGTGACGCTACCCCTTACGCTGTCACCATACTTGATATACCCGAAGAAGCCCACCACTCCGTACAAGGATATCACGATGGTCATGGCGACATTCAGGACGCCAGGACATCCCAGGAACTGCTCGGGCTTAGCCATTTCGTTCTCTACCGGCATCACCACGCCTATACCTTCCATAGCGAATATGACAGTACTGGAAAAGAAGAAATAACACATTTAAATAATAATGTACATAAAAATTTTGTTAAACATAATAACGGCATTGTAGCTGCTGTACTGTCTTGACTTTTGTTAGCCATTGCAATCTTGTTCTGTCTTCCGCTTTAACCGGGGAGGAAAATGGAAATATTTTCTACTCCTCCTGAATTCTTCTAATTTCGTTGCGGGTCCCAAGGCAGTTTTAACGTGAGATACGTTCCGTGAGTTCGTATCAAAGGGTCATTTAGTGGTTACCGCTGTCGATCCTGGCTAGACAGGAGTAGCAGCGGTGGGAACAAGTGGTGGGCCTAGCCCGTTAAGTTAAATAATAATAACAAGATCTCTAGAAGAAGTAGCAGTTATAAGTGGTAGTGTGACTAAAAGAACTGTTAATTAATCGAACGGATAATTAAGTTCTGGAAGGGTGAGCGTGTTTGGATAAAGGATCGACCTTCAACCAGATGAAATTAAGAATTCTATTACTCTTAGACCTCAGTAGGATGCGATGGTCAGCGATCACATTGGCAGCTTTTCAGAGTAACATAATCTACAAAGATACGTGCAATTTTAGTTTCAAGTTGGATTATATAAGCGATAAACATCTTGGCGATCAAGAAGCCTGTGTGTAAGTTAACTAACGTGACCTGTCTTTAATGATTATTCGTGGTATGATTTCATCATTATAATCCTCGCTGATTGCTTCTTAACGCCAAAGTTATTGGTGGTAAGAACAGAAATCAGCAAGGAATAACAACTATTTGAAAGTTCTAAAAAATCTAAAAATATTTGAGCATTTACCTGATAAACAGCGGCCAGTGGGTGACACTAGCTACCATTTCCCTTTCAGATGGGTTCGGAAGATCAGCAAAGATGTAGTACATGGTGATAGCGAAGCAGATCACCAAAAACAGGTTGGCAGCAGCGGAAAAAGGTACCAGCCACTTCAAGTTACGTATCTGACATATCAAAACTAGTGGCACGAGGGTCAGCGCGCAATAGGTTTCTACTGAGAGCTTGAAGTCTGGCACGTACACGTCCAAAACCTGGAAATTTAAACAAATATGATGTCTATGGAAAATATTAATATCTGGTATTCATCATCATTATCATCATCACCATCAGGCTCTATCCGTCCACTGCTGAACATAGACCTCCCTCCATGAACGCCAAGACGACCGATCTCTCGCCACTCGCATCCAACACGGACCGGCCACCGCACTAGGTCGTCTTCCCACCTGGTTAATAATCGACCAACACTTCGTCTGGTATTGTTCTACTATATTTGTGATGTTTGTGCTGAGGATTTTAAGTGCTAAAATATGGTATCATGATAGGCAAAAGAGATGTCAGTTTGCGGTATAATCAATATGCCGCAAAACCTTTAGTCTACGCCTAATGCAAATGCATTCATAAAATATATTCTTTCTTAACCACACAGAGCAATACGAATTATAGAGCCAACAATACCCTGAGAATATTTCTCTGGAAAAACAGGTCAGTTATTTGATAAGTGCATGCAACAACGCTACTATAAGGAATAAAGGTGCTTAAGCATGTATGTGCGTATAACACAATATCATAAATGCTGCACACACAATAACTATAGCATCTGAGGTCCGTGGAATAATCACATATGCTATTTGTCAGGGCACTACAAACACTATGGTTTATTAAGATAATTAATATCGTCCCCTGTTGCTGACAGATCCGGGGCCACTAAATTGTAACGACCCATAGCGTCCACGCGGTCATTAGGGCGCTATTCCACCGACGCAGATCTGGGTGGAATGGAGCTGAGTGGACCGTGACCACACTGTTTCCACTAATGTGTCGCCCATCATCATCAACATCCCCTATCGAGCACTGAGATTAGCTTATTTACGGTCCAATCATCTCGGCTCAAAACTCCCTTAAGCTCCGCGTCAGTGAAAATGCACTCATAGAGGTTTTTGATAGTAAGAACGCAGTCAGAGTTAAAGCCGAAATCTAAATAACCGCAAATTACTAACCTAGAAGTATACGTAAAAGCATTTTTCTCGCGAAAAATATCCTTTGAGGTAAAGGATATTTTTCTATATAAAGATTTGCTATTGCCAAACTCTACTTTAACGTATTTTGTCGCCAGATTTTCGTGTGATTCAAGTGTATTGGTTTGGTGAAATACCAAGAGCAAATCGCTCCTACCAAGCCAAGTAGCACGATCAATTTAAGCAGATAGACAAGCTACTAAGCCCCGGGTTCTCTTGTCACGAAGATATAAAGCCAAATAATCACCCATTTATTCTGGTACTAACCGAGTATTGTATGTGACCCCATTAAAGACGATTTACTTCCAAGGCTGTGTCAAGAGTTGCAAGCTTTTTGACAGACCCTTCAAGATAAACAACAGATTGGTGTACCAAATGTGAAAATTGCATTGTTTTAAAAAGTCAGTAGTTATTTATTTCTATTGTAGGTAGGTACTATGTTTTTGTGATGAGAGAAAATCGTGAAAACATTTGAAAATAATCAATGGCATGTTAAGTACGGTTACATTCAAAGGCTTCGTGCATATTCATTAGGTTTTAATATTAAACATGCTTGTTAGTATACCGCTCTTAAATAAAATATTTTGTATAATTTTATAAATCTATATAGATTTTTAATAATTGAATGCTTTAACAATGCATATAAAGAAACCATAATATAATGTTAGAAAATATATTGCTAATATAAAATTTCTTTTGTTATAAAAACTATTTTCTTTTGAAATTGTATATGCTGAGAATATTAGGTCATCCTATTTTAACCCTAAGGGTAACAAACAGTTTATTTGAAGAAATTCATTATTTTATACCATTCGATTATTTGATTGAACATATTTTTATGAAATAATTTATCTTTAAAATATTATTAAAAATACTTATATGTAGTATTTCACTTGATAATACATTTAAGAAAACTGTTAAGGAACTTGTGTATGGTAAAGGCTATTATGAAATAAATGATTTTATTGAATATACCACACCTTGGGAATAAGACATTCACTCTTCAGGTCATGATGTATAAACTATGTGTTTTATTTTTGTTAACAAAACAGCAAGCCTAAGTTTTTTTCTCGTTTTCCTTAAGCCTGAATTTGAAACCAGTTTTTTTACCTACTTCTTACTGATTGCTTTTTTTGACGTATTTCAAGTGTATAAATTAATACATTGTTAGTATGTTGCGGATCTCAATGTAGTTTCGTTAGTTTCAATCTCTCGAGATCGATTGTAATTTATAATATAAACGTATTTTTAATTTTACGGTCACATACTTATACATTGCAGGGTTCACAAGATATGAATAACGCCACATAGACAAAGGAAAAATAAGCAACAAAAACTAAAAAATAGCAACAACAATAAAAAACAGCAACAACATACAAAAAAATTATAAATATAAATAGTTTACCTCTTTAAAGTTCTCGGCGATGAACACGATGTAAACGCTCAGGGCAGCCAAATATGTTACCGTAAGTGCGTAGTCCACGAACCTTCTGCAAAATAAAACAACATTTTTGTGTTCACCTAATAATTTTGAATAACATATTAATGGATATTGGTAAGTAACCAGTAAAAACTCGCCGGCTTACTTTTTGTACATGCTTTTTTAACATACTAACTCGGTTCAGAAGAAGTTATGAGACCTAAGAAGCTTAAAGCTCACGATCTTTTAGGACAAAACTTTAAAATCATCGGTAACTGAATGTTGGTATATATTTACACAAAATTTAAACAAAAGGTTTCTGGTATGTTGAACCGAATATATCGAAACGCACCGAATGCATTTACGGCATTTTTCATTTAAGTAGGATCAGGCCACAATGACTACATTTAAATAGCAGCGCACTACTAAAATCCTGCCTTTCTGTAAATTTAGAATAAACCATACGCAAGTAGAACACATAGAATTATGTATGGAAACATAAAAAACAACAAGTAAAACATTGTTTTCATAATTAAATAGCCCAGCGTTCAAAATTTTATTTAAATTTAAAAAAATCATTCAACTACAAATACAGTTTGCCAGTACCTAAAAACTTTTGCTAAAAACTAATGCTTTATGTTCATGGGTGACGTCGACCACTTACCATCAGGTGGCACGTTTGCCTTTTTGCCTATCCAACTAAAATAAAAATAAAACAAAAAACCTAAAAACTTTTGCTAAAAACTAATGCCTCAAAAGTTCTAAAAGTTCTTTGTAAAATTATACCTTAACTTCATACGTCATCTATTGTTTGACATTGTCGTCAATATTCAACTTAGAATGTGTGGCCAAGGCCAAAGAAGAAGATGAAGAATATGTGCGTATCGTAGTTTGTGTAATAATACATATTGCACAAAAATAATAGCTTACTCCACTTGATCTTTAACTGTACCAATCAAACCGAGATGCATGCTTAATGTAAACTGTATAGTATACGAAACGTCATGTAAACTTAATAAACAGAGATAAAACCCTTAAAAGTTGTTTCGTTACAACTTCGATCAACAGTATTGTTGTAGAATATATCATGTCCACGAATAATATCGAAAGTAATAATAATTTAAACGCTAAATGCAAATATGCATGCATTTAGTACAATTTTGGTTTCGTTTGTCTCTTAATAGTTGAAATACCACGAAGCGCTTAATGAAATTTA
This sequence comes from Helleia helle, assembly GCA_963853865.1. Lineage (NCBI taxonomy): Eukaryota > Metazoa > Arthropoda > Insecta > Lepidoptera > Lycaenidae > Helleia > Helleia helle. The sequence continues at coordinate 2,516,734 of OY971423.1, forward strand.
ATATTGTACTTGAAACATACAATAATTAAATATTGTACTTGAAACATACAATAATTAAATTGTAAATGAAAACAACTATTTGTTACCTCTTTGGTAATTAAAAGCTCCTTGCCCTTGTATTTGTAAATTTAAAACGTTTTGGCCAAAAATAGAATACCCGCCAATCATGACCTGATAGTGATATTACATACTTTTTTTTTGTAATTACATTTAGGTAAGTACTAATATTATAAAAAAGTAATGTTTGCGAGTTTGGCTGTCTCCTGCGTGTTCGAAACTGGTCAACCGATTAAAAAAATCTTTCACTAATATGATTCTACTTTAAACTAAGTAACAGCTGCTAATGTAAGCTGAAGCTGACGAGGCCCCAGGCAGCGGTTAGTATATTATATTAGAATCCCACCATGGTTCCAAGCGTTGTCGTGGCGGTGGGGCTCAGCAGCGTAAGGTGTACCCAGAACATTGGGCGAAGCCAATTGAACCGAGGGGCGAGGGAGCTGCTTTTTGTACCCCTCTTATAGAAAAAGGTCACAAAAGAGTAGGGGGAGACCAGGGGTGAAGATGGAAACCTCATCCCATTGCAATTTGCCGACGTTAGGAGAGATTGTTCTGTGGTGCGGGACAACCCCTCCGTGGAGGTAGCGTTGGTCCCTTGGGGGACTGACTAGCCGTAGAGGTGCTGTTATAATACAGCCCTAGTCAGTATTGCTATATTACAGCCCTAGTTAGATCTAAATAATGTCGCTGAGCAGCACTTCTCGTTTCTCAGTTAATTACACAATCCTAAATAATATCGCTGAGTAGCCGTCCTCGTTTCCAAAACGTGTATTATTCCTTTTTGCGCACATAGCAAAGTCATCTTAAAGAAGATGATGCAAAGATTGGACAGATCGGGTTTAGGCTTCGTTGTAGGCACAATGTTTTAAAAGCACAAGTCTTGTTGTATCTTTAATCTTTGTCAATAAAAGGGAGCTACTCCAAGTTTTTGATTAATAAAAATCCTTCTAAAAAAAACCCACCCCGTAACAGTGCCCTGTTGCTCAATCGATCCGGGGCACCTCACCAAAGGCGGCATTGGTGGCACTCGCCGGGTTTTAGTGGGTAGAGCTGCAACCTGACCTTCATTCGGGTGTACCGAGTCCCACATACCCACCTGGGGAGTCCCCCCTCCCCCACGGGATGTCTAAGAGCATTTCTCGGCGCAAGAGAAAAAAAGAAAAAATATATATCTTAGAGAACAAAACAATAGTACTTATTTTTTTTAGATTGGACAAAGGAATCCCCGATGATGTCATTGATCGCACCTCTCATGCGAGAGAGATAACATAGCATTTTAAATCTCTTTCACTCATTACCCTTACAGAACTTACCTAAAAAAGTTGGCCCAGGGCCTCAGTTTTTTGGGTCCGAACTCGAAGGCCGCCCCGCAAGTCTCCGCAAAACCCATGGAAGGCTTTTTCGCCTCTACACACACTTCTTGAGAGGTCCTCACCTGTAATTTGAAGGCTAAATTACTAGTTGTTCTTTGCAGCTTCCTGTATTTTATTGAGTCACTGTTTAGTTAAGAATTTACGGCATTTATATTTATCATATTAATATTATCAATAATTTATTTTTTCTTTTCTAATGTTTACGCACTCATTATAATGAAAAATTTTTTTACGGATTATGTCGTGGTTTATTAAGTTTTTTGTTATTCAGGTGATATTTCTAAGATTGGATGTAGGAGATATCTTCTAAACTTCTGATAAAAATCTGGTTAAGAAAGTACCACACATGATGGTAAGTGGCCAGTAGCTCATGAACATAAACAAGTTAAATTGGCTCCTGCCCAGGCAACTCATTTATATCAACCAATCCTGCGACGGTGGTAAGTCTTTGTGCAAGTAATTATACTTCTTGCCCTCCCCTTCTTTCCGAAAAACAGCAAAGCTGTTTCACGGAAGAAACAATCAGAATGATGGTAAGCGTATCGTGGTAAAAATATATATGTTGATTACTTACCAGGACATAAACACAGTGTGTGCAGATGAAACCAAGCACGATGGTGCCAACTGCCCCCAAAGCCAGACCAGCGTTCTTGAAGGCTGCTGGCATCGCCAGTATACCAGAACCGAGGGAAGATTTCAGGAGATGCACCAGAGAGCCAATGGTCCTGTAACGAAATACGAATTGATTAGAAAATGTGATTGATGTCACCATGACCATTCATAGCCACAGGCTTTTGCTACGGATAAGTACTTGGTACCCAAGTTTACATCAGTCCACATAAGTCCAACTAATAATTAAAAACAAAATCATTTTCCTTGCCGGGATTTGAACTTACGACCTCTATGTGCACCAGCCCACAATAACCATCAAATAATAAAAGTAATAAAACCCCACCTTCATTAAGAAAAAATCATTACAAATTTTAATCATTAATAGACATTAAAAATCTCAAACCAAAAATAGGGAGAGGTTAAAACCAATTCCTCAAAATTAACAGACGCTGTGGTCGAGTAATTCGGATTCATTAAATAATACCTACATTTAATTTTACAAATTCCACATCAAACAATTAACAAAGTAAAACGAAATAATAATTTATTCTCAAGATGTAATTCCATTAACGATGAAAGCTTTGAGGCGATAAATTTTGAGGATAAGATTTATTAACTAGCTGTATACAGCTGCTTCACTCGTAGTAAATCCTGATTTTTTAAAAGTTTCACATTACCAAGTACATAGACATTGGTTGTGCATATTATCAAAGCTTTCATTATATTTTATTTAGGGATGACTTGGCATCCAATGAAAAAGGCTTCTTTCTAGCAGCGGACTGTAAAAGGTTAATAATAGTGGATTCAGTGGTCGGTAGTAGTTAGTACTGATAACACAGGTTATGAAGATGCCCGTTGATCTCGTTAGCGTTATTTTATTGTGGGTTAATCTCCTAAGTCACACCTACGTCAGATTTACACGTGGCCAGTTTTATAAGTGATAAACGAGCTCGCATCTTTATCATGATAATGAATAAAACTCGTTAATTTTTGACATGTACAATCCCCACCATGGTTCAGGCCTTGACGTGGCGGTGGGGCTCAGTAGCCTAAGGTGTGCCCAGCACCTAATTGAGCCAATGGGGTTCTCTTAAGAAGAGGTGACAAAAGAGCAGGGGGCAAGGTGTGAGGACGGGAACCTCAACCCAGTGTACTGTCCCGACATTGGCAGGGGTTGTTCTGTGGTGCGGGACAACCCCTCTGTGAGGTGGCGTTGGTCCCTTAGGGGTCTAGCTAGCCGTCGAGGTACCCTGTTTGTTTATTAGATCCGGGTTCACTCGCCGGGTTTTAGTGGGTAGAGCCGCGTCCACTTATCAGCTTTCGGGCGTAGATGTCCCACATACCCGCCTGGGGAGACCCACCCCAGCGGGATGCCTCAGAGCATTTCCCGGCGTTAAAGAAAAAAAAGGCTAGCGAAGAAAAGATTGGCTGACAGATAAAAAACAAGCAAAAAGTAGAATCAAGTGAATTAGAAAGACTTCCAGCTCATGTTCTTACATTTATTATATTATCTTTAGCTATTTCTATAATCTATGTATCTTACGATATATTAAGTTTTAATAAGTATATTATTATAGATCCCAATATTAACATCACATCATAATATTATATATTGTTGATTGTTATAATATAATTATATTATATTGTTGTTATTTTACTTGTTGGCAGAAAATAAACGGGGTAGTGTGTAATATGTAGCTTAAGTTACTGTCTTAATTTCTTCTTAAAGATGATAATAATATATAACCTAGTCTTAAAGAAAATATTTATATTTCGAATTTGTAAAATTAAATTAATAATCTAACAAAGTTTTAATTCCTAAAATTATATAAGTAAGTAATAATCAAAATAAGGAGAGTTAATAAAATATTTTTGTGCTTATTAAGAAGTAAATAATTAATTAAAACACTTGACAAATGTTTTAGACGCGATGAGGGCACATTATCAAGTAATTAGATTAACTTGTCTCTTACGGAGAGCGGTGTAAAAAAATGTCTTGCCAAACATGATTTTCACAAATTGAAATTAAATAACATTTTTCGTCTTGTTATGATTTTCGTATTCCTCGCGTTACAGATACTTGCAGGAAACATATAAAAAAAACTGTGATAAAAATACGACCACGAGTTACCTGATGATCAATGCCACCAGACAAATTATTCACGTGTTGCCTGAGATTGTGATTATCCTGAGAGACTTCATCCGTCAAGAAAGAAAGAAAGAAAGAAATGCGTAATAATAATGATGGTTACCAATCAGGCAGGCTAGCGGGACAAAGTACATCATTTTAATGGACCACGTATTTACACTAACAAAATAGTAGACCGTTTTTTTACCATTATTAATGTATTAAAAAATCGTGAATGTTAAGAATTTTAATAGAGTTTATTGCAATGTATTTACGTTTAATTGTTTTGGACACAATCCAGAATAGATGAAATAATAATAGATTCACATTAAATTAACAATAAACCTATTAGTATAATTTAATTAATAATAAGAGCTATATCTAAGTATGTATACGCCAACACGATATTAAAATGTCTTCGATCTAGAACAAACTGATTCAGACTAATAATTTTTAATTAATATGAATATTTTTTAATGATGTTTGTAAAGAATACTCATTTGATCCATATTGTGTAAGCGTGTCGCAAGTCAGGAAGCAACTGAGTGATAGTTTTTTCATAAGTTAATTTTATTTAGTGAAGCTCTATTATATTTATTTGCACTGTATACCATAAGAAATTATTATTATGTACTTGATACCAGTGCCAGTGTCAAAAACCCTGTTTTATTTATTTATTTGGATCATCAATAATTGTATACACGTTGTACAATTCTATAAAATACATGCACCAAAACGTCAAACGCATAACAATCACTTATAGATGAACTCAGCAATATTTAATTAATATTTATAAATTAATATAATAAAAATAATTTTTTTATAAAGTATATGTTATAGAGATGTTATAGAGTTTTATAAACTAATAACTAGCCGTGATGACTTGTAATTGGATTAACTTGCTTTAAGATGTCAACTTAAAACTTATTGTATACCATTGGTTGCCTTTATTATAAATAAATAAATATTTGAACCTTATTGGTCCATCGGCCATCCATTCGCCTGAGTGTGTTTCGAGCCCACTTCAACGAGCTTAGGTAGCCATTAACCAGGTGGGAAGACGATCTCCGTGGAGTGGCCAGTCCGTGTTGGATGCGAGTGGCAAGGGATCGGTCTAGGCGTTCATTGAAGGAGGTCTATGTTCTGCAGTGAACGGATTAAGGCTGATGATGGTGATGATGATTTAAATCCTTGTGTATATTAGATCCGGTTTTGCAAGGACCTTTAGAACAACCTTCATAATATACTTTATATGGATCGTGTTTGAGACATTAAATGTTAATGCGACTCAAGTTTTATGTAAGCGACCATATATATGTTTTTGTTTCGTTGTTTGTTAAATTTAATATAACCTACTACATAGCTTTTTGGACCAATGATTATTATTTTATAGCCCCTGTCACTCATTGATAACGTAGCCTTATATACGTTGGGGACATTATACAGGTTGGGGACATTATACAAGTTGGGGACATTATACACGTTGGGGACATTATACAAGTTGGGGACATTATACACGTTGGGGACATTATACACGTTAGGGACATTATACACGTTGGGGACATTATACAGGTTGGGGACATTATACACGTTGGGGACATTATACAAGTTGGGGACATTATACACGTTGGGGACATTATACAAGTTGGGGACATTATACAAGTTGGGGACATTATACACGTTGGGGACATTATACACGTTAGGGACATTATACACGTTGAGGACATTATACAGGTTGGGTAGCATTTCCCGGCGCAAAAGAAAAAAAAATGGTTGCTAACTCTGAATAGGATTTACCGAATTGGTCAGGATCGAACCTCTCACTCAAGAGGCCGAGCCCGTACCCACTAAACCATCTCTGTCATTCAATATATAATAATGGTAATGGTGGTAATATTACACATGCGAATATATCTCTGTCTGTTACTTGTTACAACTAAATCTCTGGTCTGGTTGGACTTCTTTAAACTAATAAGGCTATTTTAATAATCCTAATTCTGTAAAAGTAAACCTTTTTTTTTCTTTGACGCTGGGAAATGCTCTGAACCATCCCGCGGGGGAGCGGGTTTCCCCACGCGGGTATGTGGGACTCGCTGCGCCCAAAAGCTGGTAAGTGGACGCAGCTCTACCCACTAAAACCCGGCGAGTGCCACCAATGCCGCCTATGGTGAGGTACCCCGGATCTAGAAAATAAACAGGGCACCTCGACGGCTAGTCAGTCCCGCAAGGGACCGACGCCACCTCCACAGAAGGGTTGTCCCGCACCACAGAACAACCCCTCCCAACGTCGGAACAGTACAATGGGGTGAGGGTCCCGTTCTCACCCTTTGCCCCCCTGCTCTTTTGGTCCCTCTTCTTATAAGAGGGGTACAATAGCCCCCTCGGCTCAATTAGCTTCGCCCAAGGTGCTGGGCCCAAGCCCCACCGCCACGTCAATGCCTGAACCGTGGTGGGGAGATCTTTTGTACCTTACTATTACAGTTATTATAAGAATTATCGCAATGAAGTCTTAAAAACTGGGAATAGGCTATAACTGGGAATAGCTGGGAATAAATAAAACTTTTACCGGTGGGAGGGATGCGCTGTGCCGCGCTCCGGTCTGCACACTTACCACCATCCTGCTTGTTTCTCCCGTGAAACAGCTTAGCTGTGTTTCGGAGAGAGAAACAGTCAGGCAGTATAATTACTGGCATAGAGTCATAACATCTTAGACCTCAGGGAAGGCAACACATTAATAATAATATAAAACCTGGGCTAGTTCCATGTTTATGTTTATGGGTGATGCTAACTACTTATCAGGTGTTACGTCAGCCAGCTTGCCTGTCCAACAAACATAAAAATCAATTTATTCCCTTGGGAAAATAATCACTACTAATTTCAAAATTAGTTTTATGAATCTATAGTTTGATACCCCTTTCCACACGAGTAACGTTGGTCGACGTTTCGTAACTAAAGTAACTTCCTAACATAAAACTTGATTATCATGAATATGTTAATAGCGTACTCTCATCGATGTCAAGGGTTACCAGTAGAGTAGAGCGGAGTAGACCAAGGTTTTCCAATATTATGCTTTCGTGGATTTTATTACATACAAAAAACTATGTATATTATGCTAATTGTATATCCCAATTATGTTAAAAATGTTTATGTTTATAATAACTTGGTTTGTTATTGGTTATTTAATCACTCGATAATTACTGAACTGATTTTGATGCAGTCGTGATTATTAGCCCGTATCAATTAAAGCCAAGGGGATCTTTTCCTCGCTACTTGCGTCCAACTTGTATATAGTTACTAAAATTTTCTGTTAGACTTAATAGTTTTCGAAATGGGGAGAAAAGACACGTAATACCAAGTGACTGCTTAAAATAGATTAGCTAGAACTGTATTCAAATCGTTCTAGTGTTCTGAGATTAATTTGTACAAACACACCGGCCAACAGATGAACTTCATAACTTTATCGTGTATATTTAAAAAAAATGTACATACAGACAAAATATTTCATTCGCGATTCTATGAATACCTATAATGTTTACATAAGAAAGAAGATGTTGTTTGAATGCGTAGATTTTTGAAACTACCAAATTTGAAAAATTCTTTTTGATAGTAATTAGTGCAGACTTTTAATATTTTAGTTTTTTTTTAATTATTCTTAGGCGGGTGAAACTGCATGAATTAGTTAGTATATGTTAAAAGTACTTACGAATTAGGATGTTCCACTTTTCTGTGCTCAAATGGGTTGTATGTTTTCTCGTTGATGGCATCTTTAGATCCTAAGCTCAGTGTTGATTGAAAACCAGGATTTGTTGCGAGGTTGGCTCTGAAAATATTTGTAGTTTATAATAACAAGCTAACAGATACAAAAATCATTTTATAATTCGGAAATTCAATTGACGTATTTTTTTTTTATGTCATAGGGTGTCTCCGTATGCAGTAGAAGCCTTATGGTGACTACCGGCGCCCATAGACATCGCACAACCAAAACTTATGCGTTGCCCTCCTTTTCCCTATCCTCCCAATGGGCCACCGGAAACTCACAAGCCGCAAAAAACGCGACAGCATAGCTGTCACTTGACACCGGTATTATGTGAGCGAGAGGTTACATAATAACCCCGGTCGTGCCGGCCCTTACAAATTTTCTAGAGGACTTTGTTCAAATTGTACTAGTGGTTACTGAACATAATATCAATCATCATGTTATATCGAGAGAGAGATAGAGAGAGAGATATAGACAGAAAGAGCTTGCATATGAATAATCATATGCAGGCTAATTACTGGGGTAGGATAGTGCAGTGGTTTCCTGTTCTGCACCAGACATGTTAATCGTTACCATTTCGTTTTTCATGGCAGTTAGGCAAGAAAAATTAAAACCGGACAGAATATAAACTCAAAACTCGTTTAATACGTTACGGACCTTATTACGGTTTATGATTTTAATGTGGCCCACATTTTGGATAATTATGTTATGAGAACAGGATGTGTGTTTCAATATTAACACAATCCTGTTTTTAAAATGTATTCATTACTCAAAAAAATTTATTATATATGAGTATAGTTTCTTTGTTGAAAACTTTCAGTTATTTTGTTACATGAAGATTAATATTTAAGGTTCCACAAGTCGCTCATCTTTCCATACAAACACAGAACAATAATTACTACAATGTTTGACGTTGACCACGAAAAACTAAGTGTAATATAAATTGATCTTGTCGTTATCTATGTGTTTTGATATGATGTTGTAACCCAAAATCGTAAAAAAATATACATTTAAAAAATACAAGCTTCTAAATTTTCGTATTTCAACACTGATTTTAGCCCAAATTTGGGCGTAAATAAATAGTATACCGAGCACGAAAGCTCGAAAATAAAGCCCGTACATATATAGTTTAGTTATTCAAAAGATAAAATAAATTTATTTTGAAAAGATACACTTATTAGTTTTTCTATAATAACTGTTTTGCTAAAAGGACACTTTCGGAATGAATCATTGTGCATTTCATTCTAGCACGCATGTTCGCGCACTATGTCAGGTGAGATAGCAATCATTTAGTTAGAGTTCGCGCCGTCGCCGCGTCGACTAGTTCAACCTTAATAGGTCATTATAACTTAAACTAACCGTTGATAGTGGTTTGATGTTTGGTAAATAAAATCTGTTGATCATAATATGTTTTGTGTATATAGGCATCCTTGTTTTCGTCATTGATAATAAATTTAGGGATCGTACATAAATGTATATTTGTTACTTAATAAATATTGATGACATTTAGAGCTGTTTACCTTTATAAACATAAAAATACAGGTTTGTTGTCTTCGAAAAAACAAGCGACGTTGATATCAATAACGTGGAATAAAAATGATTCGGACTTCAACCCCATGTTTCTATTTTTTATGTGAAGTATCTACAGGCGCGCCAACTTCGAATATCGTGACGGCATACGGCATGACGGTGACGGCGTGATGCTATCATACACCGTCGTTCTCTACTCCTTTGTTTTCCATATTCCATTACAGGTTTTAATAAAAAGTGTAAAAAAGCCCCCCAACTTTTTTATGTTATTTGATCTCCACTTATATTCCTGCCCTTATGAAACAGCAAACTGTTTTACGGAATAAATAAGTAAGATGGTGGTACTCATACAGACGGACATCCCTTCCATCAGTACCAGTTTTTCTGGTAAAATAAAATTCTGACTACCAAAACGGAAAACCCCAAAGTCGGAAGAATAATCAGTGTAATTATTCTTAGTCAATATAATGTTATACCTGACCAGAAATATAATATAAACCTTGCGTGGTGTCGCCACTGTACCTTTTTTACGTCAACACATAGTATCGTCCATACAGAAATTAGTTTCGAAATTTTCCGCAACATGGCGGGGTTCCTATTTTTCTGGTCAGGCAATACATATATTATAAACTTACGTTGAGTTAAAGTTATCCAAAATGATCGTTCCTTTTTGCTCCTTCCCCATCTTGTTTGATTTATCTGTAACATATAAACTAGTTTAATAATGTAATATAAAATCAACCCTTGTCCGCCCCTGGCAACAGATCTTAAGTTGCGAAGTTCTGATTTACGCTGAAAGTTTTGCGCAAATAAAAAGACGTTAAAACAAAGAATACTAACGTTATAAGTTAGTTACGAATAAGGCTGAACTGATTTGCATGAAATTTTGTTTAGCGACAGATTATGACCCGAACTAACATACTTTTCATATCGGTAAAAGATTTCTTGGGATAATACCTAATTAATAAACTTCCATTATTTAATTGTTTAAGTGTCTGTTAGTTCTCATCTCCTAAACAGAAAGACAAAATGAATCCATGCAGGCGAATCCACGTACAGCCACGGAATGAAATAGTTCGTCACCGTAAATTAGGTTTTAGTTTTAGCAGTGCAATAGGTGACGTGTCAAATCATATCAAACCTTTTGATTATATAATATTCTTAGAATAAATTAATCTGAATCAATTTGAATTTTGTTATCGAACATGTAAACACAATTTTCATTGCAACTGTCTCTTTTACAAAGTTTCAAAAGGTTATGTGCTCGCGATACGTTAAATGAATCAAATTAAAAACTGACGAACATTTTTATTCTAATAGTTAGAATAGAATAGAATAGAATAGAAGAAAATTTATTTAGGTTGATTACACTGTTACACACTTTAAATAACAATTAGTTAGTGAAATAATATTAAAAACGTTAGGTTATTTTTCGGGTATCCCAAAATAATGGATCTAGATACGACAAGTTTTAATTAATTTTTCCTCAAAAGCTTATAAGTTGTTTTACTTGTTTGATAAAAGTGATTATTTTCAGAGATTTTGATGCTTCAGATAATCATTTGGCAGATGAAATTCAGTAAGTTCTTGACCTAATATTAAAAAAAAAACCTAAAAAAAACTCGTAAAACTTTCATTTTACGAAAGACCTTTTTACGAAAGTTTAATATTCCTTTCGTAACTTCCAGAAACCAAAAATCACAAACAGATGGCCATGACAGTTTTTTAAATATAAATTAATATTTTTTTTATTGATTATAATGATAATTTGTAATTCGTTTCGAAGGAAATTTTTTGAAGTATACCGGTATTTTATTAAATAAAAATAAAATACGGAAACCAGTTATAACTTGTTTTGGAAAAGATACCAGGTAATCAGGTGGTCAAGATATTTTTTTGGGTTTATTACCTCTCGCTAAATAAAAACACGGTTTTTCCCCATGTTGCATGTTTATTGTAACAAATAATCTATACTGATATAATAACGCTGACGAGTTTGTTTGAATGCGTCTGGAGATATTAGACAGATTTCAAGTATTCTTTTTACACTTGACAGGCCGATTAATTATCGAAGAAGATTAGATGATATTTATTAAAAATTAAAGAGCGGGTAAAACCGCAAGAAGCAGCCAGTGAGATATAATTTGATAGTCACTTTATTTATTTATTTATTTGTTTAATAGGTACACCAACAGCACTACATATTACATCATTCGTATATAGAATACATTAACAAGATACAGCATCTGATATGTATGCTAATAAAAGGTATACACACTTGCTACCAGAACGATGGTCTAGGCCTAGGGGAAGGGCTAAGCCTTAAAAAGAGGGCTTTCTTATTCTATTTTTATATGCTCTGAAGGTTGAAAATCGTAATCGTATTATAACTATTAATTAGATTTATTTGTATTTGTTAATATTTCTTCCGTATATACGAGGGCGGCACTGAAAATTTCGGGAATCAAGGAAGTGACACAACATTACTATTTAAAAATAGTAATGTTGTGTCACTTCATTACTATTTTTATATTATATACTTCGAATATTGCTTTTCGAAGTATTCTCCGCGAAATTTGACATATTTTTCTATACGATGGAATCAATCATTGAAGCAACCATTCCATTCGGAAGTTGGGGTCTCCAAAATGGCCGTTTTGTAGGCGTCCACAGCTTCTTCAGGCGATGAAAATCTCTGACCACGCAATTTATTCTTTATTTTAGGGAAAGTATAGAAATCATTAGGGCTTAGGTCGGGGCTGTCTGAAAGGGCTGGGATCGATCCTCAATGCACCTTACCTATACGGATTTATTACAGATACATTTTTGAAAAATCGAGAACATTGCTTGCTCACCGATGAAGGTAAAATATCGTACGATGATGATGATGATGATGATGATAAGGATGATGAGACACTACTCCTTTTAAGTCATCGTGTGAACCTTTATGTTAATAATAAATAAATACATCCTGTTGTCAGTTTGATCGATCGTTTAGTTGATCATTAGATAACAGTCACGACTTTAATTGTAAAATACGTATAAGTGTGGTTTTACATTTAAATCAATGAATCATTTGAAGATTTATAAGTAAATGGGGGAAATTTTCTTATTCAAATACCGCTAAATAAAAAAATAAACTACGCCGTATCGGCCGTATTGGTTTTTTTTGACGTGACAACGTCTTATAATTCGATGGAGCCGGCTGCAAGAACGAAAAAACATGACGCATGTGGCGTTACCTCGCTCTGAGGCGTTCCATTTTCTTATGACGTTGTCACGTTCAACTATCGTCAGTAAACCAACTTTACAGACAACCGATTTTTTATGTTAGTTGGATAGGCAAACTGGCAAATGTGCTACCTGATGGTAAGTGGTCGACGTCGCCCATGAACATAAACTAATTTATCTGGAACGAGCCCAGGCAACTCAGATGAATTGCCTGGCCTCGTTCCACGTGTTGCCTATCTTGAGACATAAGTCGTTAAGTCTCGGTGCCAGTAATTACACTGCCTGTCTTGCCCTTCTCTCCGAAACACAGCAAATCTGTTTCACGGGAGAAACAAGCAAAATGGTGGTACCCATGCAGCCGGGAGCGCGGCACAGCGCTTCCCTCCCACCGGTATTTAGTGAGAGAGTGATATATTCCTACATGCAGACATCATTACGATGTATGCACGTGCATGCATGTGTTATTTTTATTATAGAAAAAATATTATGAACTCCCGTCATAATCGACATTTTTCATGAATCACATTACAGCAGCTTAAAAAGAAACTTAGCTATAATATTAAGTATTTGATTAATCTCCTGGCGGAGTGCCTGGCTTGGGCAGAGAAAAGGGCGCCATGTGGGACTCGCTGCGCCCGAAAGAGGGTAAGGTGGACGTAGAGGAGGTAAGAAACTAGGTGAACGTGGTATTATAATTAGATAATATTTATTTGATTATAATTTTTTATGTGATTATATTAGGGTTCCCTATAGATTTATCACTTTGAGTAAGATGCTCATCAATTATGCACAAACACTTATTTCGGTCACGCAGGTAAATATACCTATTTTCGGGTTCCCCGCACGCTTATAAAACCCTAGGCATTCCATTTATGAATTTAATATTGGTAGCTAAATAAGGTCCATACCTTATTTAGCTACTGTGTAATATGGTGAACGGATTAATCATAATATATCCCCTTACAAAATACTTTTTTTTTCAACTTGAATAACTTAACTAATTAATAGTTGACTATTAGTCCAAGAGTATTATTTGACATACAACCTTTCTTGTTAAGCGTCAAAAAAGCCAACCTATTGGAAGAAACCGGCGAAAAAGATTAGTGCAACAGTAAAGTCTTTCCTCGTCCCGTCTGGCCTCGCTGGTGTCCCCCCCCCCTTAAATAATAATAATAATGAAGTCTTTATAATAAAGCAGATAGGAACTAAATGCAAACTCACAAATCACATACATAATCAAAACTACACTTTTCATGTGCAAAAAATCTTATACATGAACATATTATTTTCTAAAGTTTAAGGAATTTCACTAATTATAATAATGAAACAACTTTTTATGGAGTTTATCGCGGCTTATTAAATTTTTTGCAATCCGCAAACCGTTATATAATTGTTTTATTACTATGCTGAGAACCTAAACATCAATAAAATATATCTCGGAAGTGATAGGTCGATAATAGATGCCATCACCTCACTTTAGTTAAGGTCATTCGTTCCGGATCTGCTCAAGGCAATGTTTTGCAACCATTGTTTGTCTACTGGAGGTAAAATATATCATCATCATTAACATCATCAACTCTTTCTCCGTCCACAGCTCGGGTATATTTTAATGATCGCCAAGACGGCGGATCTCCTGCAATTCGCATTCAACTAGGTTAGGCACGGCAACATAATTTTAGAAAATTACATTTACAACCCGGTACTGAAATCTATAGAAATTATATCGGCGGGATTTGAACTTACGACCATATGCATTAACTCAAACAGCTGGCTACCAAATGCTGGTTTTAGTTTTTACATCCAATTCACTATTTTATGCATATTAAAGTTTGGCTAAAACTTTGAGTACAAGACACTGAAATAAATATAACCGGTGGGAGGGAAGCGCTGTGCCGCGCTCCCGGCTGCATGGGTACCACCATCTTGCTTGTTTCTCCCGTGAAACAGCTTTGCTGTGTTTCGGAGAGAAGGGCAAGACAGGCAGTGTAATTACTGGCACCGAGACTTAACATCTTATGTCTCAGTATAGGCAACACATAGATGAGTTGCCTGGGCTCGTTCCAGGTAAACTAGTTTATGTTCATGGGCGACGTCGACCACTTACCATCAGGTGGCACGTTTGCCAGTTTGCTTATCCAAGTAACATTAAAAAAAAAAAAAAAAAAATATCGACCAATAGATACCCATTAACCTACTTAAGCTTAAAAAAAATATTGATACGTGGCAAGGAAATAAATTATTTGTATACGAAAAATATACAAATTAAATACAACATTTACATAATATATTTACTATTACTTAGCCTGTAGCAGTAAATATAATATGCACATACACAGGTCTACCCAAAATGGTAAGTGGTCTTGACAACAAAACTTACAGGATTTCGATATAGATATTTGAATTAATAAGTAGTTCAGATCAATCACACCTCGTTAACTTAGACACATATAAACATCGAGCATATAAGCGGATAGAGTAGTAATGTGACCCCACCATGGTTCAGGCCTTGACGTGGCGGTGGGGCTCAGTAGCTTAGGGTGAGCCCAGCACCTTGGGCGAAGCTAATTGAGCCGAGGGGGCTCTTTGTACCCCTCTTATAAGAAGAGGGGACAAAAGAGCAGGAGGCAAGGGGTGAAGACGGGAACATGTACTATCACGACGTTGAGAGGGGTTGTTCTGTGGTGCGGGATAACCCCTCTGTGGAGGTGGCGTCGGTCCCTTGGAGGACTGACTAGCCATCGAGGTGCCCCGCGTGATGACTCCGAGCATTTCCCGGCGTTAAAGAAAAAAAAAGAGTAGGAATATGAGCCATAAAATTTCGAAACTGGTCAGTAATTTGTCACTGACGTAATAGCAATACAACCAACCAGTGATCTATACGTACGTCCCATAGGCTAATCATCCATCGATGGCAATCAGTTTGTGCAGCGTTGCAGCACAAATTTGGAATCGGTTTTCATACAAAACAAATAGGTTATGATCGATGCTTTTTAATAGGGTATTGGGAACGAAAATAAATTTTATAAATGTATACATATCTATACTAATATTATAAAGCTGAAGAGTTTGTTTGTTTGTTTGAACGCGCTAATCTCAGGAACTACTGGTCCGATTTGAAAAATTCTTTCAGTGTTAGACAGCCCATTTATCGAGGAAGGCTATAGGCTATATAACATTACGCTGTGACATATAGGAATTGAGTAACGCGGGCGAAGCTGCAGGCAACAGCTAGTAAGATATAAACACCCTCAGTAATCAGTACACATATACGCATCCGCCTCGCCTGTTTTAGGAGGAGGACATAATATAAAAGTCGACGATGATGATGATGAGTAAAATATATCCATAACTCTAAAGACGTATTCATGAAACGAATAGTTTTTTTTTTTTTAATACTCTGCAGACCATTGGTCCGCACCATGTTAGACTGGTTTTGATGATGATTTATTGTTACTTCTGTTGCTCCGCAAAATTGGAGTTCGTTAGGAGGTTAGTTGATGATAATTGATTGATTAGCTTGAGAGGAGCCGCTGGGGTGGAAGAGGGAGAAACGATGTTACCACCGGTTCAAACCCTAGCCCTTTCCTGAGAAGAACCGGCAAGAAACTCAGTGGGCAGCGTCCCTATTACGTATATTAGAGAATAAATAAATTTTAAGATAGAATAATTTATTTTATTCTATATTTATGTTTTAGGATCATAAATAGATCTTAAATTTTGAACAGTGTTTGTGTGTAATTTATTTTGTATTGTGTCCCCACTCGTATTTGCTCGATATCAACGCTGTCGCTTGTTTAATTTAACAAAAAATACGAAAGTAACCGTCTTTTTATAACATTTACACGCCAACACCACTGATCCGATTGGGATGTAATATGACCATAAGATATATTCAACCCTAAGGAAGAACATGAGCTTTTAAAATCATAAAAAATCTGGTCACGACGGCAAAGATAAGTTAAAAGGTGTGAAGCCGCGCGCTATATCTTTTTTTTTTTTTTTTTCTTTTACGCCGGGAAATGCTCTGAGGCATCCAGACCCGCCTGGGGAGACCCACTCCCCAGGCGGGTCTGTGGGACTCGCTGCGCCCGAAAGATGGTAAGTGAACGCAGCTCTACCCACTAAAACCCGGCGAGTGCCACCAGTGCCGCATTGGTGAGGTGCCCCGGATCTGTTAAGCTAACAGGGCACCTCGACGGCTAGTCAGCCCCGCAAGGGACCGACGCCACCTCCACAGAAGGGTTGTCCAGCACCACAGAACAACCCCTCCCTAGGTCAGGACAGTACAATGGGGTGAGGTTCCCATCCTTACCCCTTGCCCCCTGCTCTTTTGTCCCCTCTTCTTATAAGAGGGGTACAAAGAGCCCCCTCGGCTCAATTGGCTTCGCCCAAGGTGCTGAGCTCACCCTAGGCTGCTGAGCCCCACCGCCACGACAAGGCCTGAACCATGGTGGGGCGCGCGCTATATCTAGTAGGTACTAGGTAATACGGAAATCCTTTACCATGTGTATGTCTATTTGTCACTCGATTATGCGTGAATACCAGAACCGATTTGCATGAAATTTTATATATACAAACATCTATTTTTGGTTGTTATAGCCGAAGGTTTCAACAACCTCGCTTACGTCATAGTCTATTGTAATTAAGTACGTGGGCCACAGCGAGTAATTTTATAAAAACACAGTAAGGCATAGCAAAAAACATTATTACTCTAGTAATCTCAGTTTTATTACATGTATGTACTGTTCTCACCATGGTTCAAGGCTTGTCGTGGGGATGGGGCTCAGTAGCCTAAGGTGAACCCAGCACGTTAAACGAAGCCAATTGAACCGAGGAGGCTGCTCTTTGTACCTCTTATCAGAAGAGGGGACAAGGGGCGAGGATGAAAACCTAACCCACTGCACAATTCCGACGTTGAAAGGGGTTGTTCTGTGGTGCGGTATGACCCCTCAGTGGAGGTGGTGTCGGCCCCTTGAGGGACTGTCGAGCCGTCGAGATGCCCTGTTTGCTCAATAGATCCGGGGCACCTCACCAAAGGCGGCATTGGTGGCACTCGCCGGGTTTTAGTGGAAAGAGCTGCGTCCACCTTACCATCTTTCGGGCGCAGCGAGTCCCACAGACCCGCCTGAGGAGTCCCCCTCCCCACGGTATGCATGTTCACGCTACTTTGTCCACCAGGAAACGCATTACTTATATACTTTCAAAAAATTGCTAACCCTAACCAACATTGAAGGTTATTGTTTACACATAGAGTTCCCACGGTTTAGTTGCATCATCGTGATATTAGAGCCATCTGTAAATGAGGTTAAACCTAACACTGATTCTTATCCCAGCCCCAAGACTCCGAACTAGGTACCCTGTAGTATATGTAGATTGTTTTCTATTGTTTACGCGAATTCCAATCTTTTTAATGAAACAAATTTTTACGGTTTTATCGCGGTTAATAATAGACAAATAATTTTTGTGTATACTGCCATAAAATCCACAATTTTTTTTTCATTCTACTGATAAAGATATAGGTATCTATGTGAATGTAATAAAGGTGAACAGTTTGTATGAACGTGCTACTGGAGGTTAGCATCTATCTATCTATCTTCTATTTGAAATTGAAAGAATTTTTTTGCATTAATTGAGAGTTCGATTGTTGATATTTATTATTTTTTTTTTAAATAAATAATTTGATTAAATCGTAATAAAGTGAATCGTAATCTGTATATGAATATTAGAAAATAAAAGGAATGAAGCGGTCCACACATCTCAGTAAAAGAATTTAAGATTTACGGAGGCATTTACAAAAAAAAAACATATTTTCTAAAGCATTCCTTTATACTTAAAACATATTTTATCATATTAGAAACAACTACATTAATACATTTAATCCAATTTTGATCAAGGACGACTCAGTGTAATATTAGATTAAAGCGACTCGCTGGAAATCAAATGCAAAATTTAAATTTGTTAGCAGTGCTCCAGGAAACCTTCATCAATATTCAGAGACGGTTCATTAATATAGTTCCACGTAATATATCAAATATTAAATGGAAACTGTTACACTGCAATGTATTGTACGTATTTGGTGATGGTTGCAATACGAAATATTGAACATAATTCAAATACAATCCAATTATTGGTAGCCAGAGGTTTGTTCGGAGATTATTGAATGAACCTTACTTAGGCGATTAACACACGGTACCGCTCACCGCCGCGGTAGGCGGAGGCGGTAAAGCGGATTTCGTAGCGGTGCTCCGTGCGGTAAGGCGGTTTACGCGCCTCTCCGCGCGGATGGATTTAACGCGGTTTTGACCAGTTTGAACAATTTCTTCCCATTGTTTCATTTTAAACAGTCTCACTATATTGTGTGCTTTTCATGTCCCAGAGATCAGATCGATTTCAATCTCCGAAATAAACTTTTCGACATCGAATTCTATTTTTCAATTGCAATGCATCTTGCACCCCGTGTGTGAGGCGCCGCTCCACCGCGCGGACGGCAGCGTGGAGGGGCGGTGGCGGTGAGAGCAGTGAGCACCGCTCGACCGCGCGGTCGGGCGGTGTACGTGTGTTAGGCATCTTCGGATTTATTAGAGGCCAATGCGACATGAGATCCGCTTCACCGCCTACTGCGGCGGTGCGCGGTGCCGTGTGTGAGCCGCCTTACTGTATTTTCACTATTTTTATAAGCAGATTCGGTAGAGATTGAGAAAATACAAGTACGGAAACCAGTCCCTCCAAACAACGAAGAAAGAAGGCATAGACTTCAGTACCCCGTTACGTTATTGACATTGCATATTGTTTTCTAATGTTTACGCGAATTTCACTCATTATAATAAAACAAATTTACGGATCACGGATACGGAACCAATTTTTAATCTATGAGATAAACATAAAAACAATAATTTTAGAGAAAAATGTAAAATAATTAATATTTATTTCATTATAATATATTTACTATGAAATTCCCGGAAAAACTGAATACCCACGGGTTTTACCTCTTACCAACAGAAAAACATCCCATTCAAAACGAAAAAAAAAACACAACATTAAATAGATTGACTGTACGTACTCTGACTCATAGCGTTAATAGTTTGAGTGTTCACAAAACATAATTGGCTACGTTTAAACAACTTTAAGATGACTGAGAACACCTTTGTGAGGAAAATTGAGTCAAAATCATTACAAAAATGTTTTTGTTGTACAGAGCATACACGCATAATATTACGGTGTCATAAGAAGGTCATACAGTACCGGGTTCTATAACATTAAGATATATGTATAATAAGTTAAATATGTGAAGGGTCGACCTTCAACAAGGAGGGAAACGTTCTCCGTATGGTTGCCAGCCCCAGTTGGATTCTAGTGGGGCTCGGCCGTCTTGCCGTTCATTGAAGGAACTTTATAGCCAACAGTTAACGGGAAAAGGTTAATTATGATGATAAAATTGAAAGTGGCATGCCACTTAACATTAGGGACGCGGGTTCAGACTTCATCGATGGTCTGTAGTGTATACTAGGAGTTTTTTAAATTTATTTATTGTAAAATCAGTCCCAGTTAAAACTTAAAAAAATCACATGATATTAGCACATATTTTAATTATAGACTACTAGCTGTTGTCTGCAGCTTCGCCCACGTTACTCAACTCCTATATGTCACAGCGTGATGTTAGGTATATAGCCTATAGCCTTTCCCGATAACTCGGCTGTCTAACACTGAAAGAATTTTTCAAATCGGACCAGTAGCTCCTGAGATTAGCGCGTTCAAACAAACAAACAAACTCTTCAGCTTTATAATATTAGTATAGATAAGCCCGCAAACTATATGAAAATTTGGTTTACTCGCAAACACCAAGTAAACCAAAACAAAACAAGTGATAATAATATGCTATATGTTACGAGCCTTTCCAAAATTCGAGGTTGACATTTTAAAGCGTTTTAATACTGAAAATAACAGTAGCGAGGACGGCTTAAAGACTTCGTTGCCCATTGAATTTTAGTTATTGTTTAAGCTTTACGAAAACTAAAATCATAATTTACGCTTGAGAAACTTTGTGGCAAAAAATATTATAATAGTTATTAGTTTTCATGTATTTAACAAACTTAATTTATTATTTTTGATGTATATGCTTTAAAGAATTTTATCAAATTTTATAGTATTAATGAGGTTTGTCCGCAACATAGATGAACGGTATATTCTGTACTGCTAATGATTATTTTGACAGTCAACATATTTTTAGTATACTCTTAGGCGCGGCTTAGGTATGAAAGAGTAACAAACAAACTAACACACGTTCTTACTATATACTAAGATTTAAGACACGTCAGTGACCATGGTTGTTGTTAGGTAAAAACATCGGGGTGATGATATTCTGAACAGTAAAATACGTTAAAAGGATAGGTATACAAATTACAAATAAAACTACCTATTTGTTTCTTTCAATTCTGCGAACCTGTCTTTGGCGATTAGTCACTCGTAACCTATAACCGCCTTTTTTACACTAGCTATGGCCCGCAGCTTCACCCGAAGTTACATTTACTGCCTTTTTGACTATCTCTGTTGCTCAATGGTTAGCGCGTTGACGCTCAAGCCGGAGGTAGCGGGTTCAAATCCCGCCCGGAAAAAAAAATGTACATGTATGTGTCTTAAATATGTGTTATAATTAAAATCTTAATTATATGTATAGTATAAAAGTATTAAATATATTTCCGTTGTCTGGTACCCGTAACACAAGTTCTTTGAGAACTTACCACGGGACCGGGTTGACGTGGTGTAAAAGCGTCCATCGATATTATTATTACTATTTACAGCCGTAGCCGGGCTGATGATTATTATATTTATATCCGATGTCACTCAGTAATTACATAGCAATCTACTGGTGAAATTGAAAAAATCTGATTATAAGTTTCAAAGATTGCCTCTTACATCCATACTCACTAACATTACCTATTTATTATATTAGTACCAAAAGTTATAAATGACTAGACTATTTAGAGTTTGAGGTCATTGAACTCAGTTCGAACATAATCTCCATTTACTTAGAACAAACAAAGAATGTTGCAATCTCAGGCTTGTACGCGTCCTTTTTGTGGAGGTATCTTTAATTGTATTGTTTTGTAATAATTACTCGAATTTCACTCATCATAATGAAACATTTACGGATCCTATCGCGGTTTATTTATATTTTCACACGTGTTAAAACTTAAAAGTTGTTATATAATATATGCGCTCCCGGCTGCATGGGTACCAACATATTGCTTGTTTCTCCCGTGAAACAGCTTCGCTGTGTTTCGGAGAGAAGGGCAAGACAGGCAGTGTAATTACTGGCACCGACACTTAACATCTTATGTCTCAGGATAGGCAACACGTAGATGAGTTGCCTGGGCTCGTTCCAGGTAAACTAGTTTATGTTCGTGGGCGACGTCGACTACCATCAGGTGGCACGTTTGCCAGTTTGCCTATCCAACTAACATAAAAAATAAAAAAAAAAAACTAATGGAATGCTTTATTAACACTGAAGGTCATGGGGTATAAAAATAATAATCGATCCGGCTACGGCTGCAAATTTTAGTGGGTATAATAAAAAAATATGATAGATCACATTAGGTATGTGTGTATTTTTTTCTCCATTATATGATTTTTTCGGTTACTTTGAGACCTTTTAGGCTCAAGGCACTGAATTATAGTCTATAATAATATACTAAAACAAATATATATATGAGTCATCCCATCACAGAGAGGTACACTTTCCAAGGATTTTTTGATGATCTTCATGAAGATTTGTCTGGTCCGATCTGGCTGAATCCACCACCGGTTCCAAGGCAAGCCTACTGAGAAGAAACGGCGAAACAGAGGTAAGTTCCTATTCTGGACAAAACCTTGATTTAGTATTCGATATATTCTCGACAGTATGATGTTTTGTTCCCCACCACGGTTCAGGCCTTGACGTGGCGGCTCAGTAGCCTAAGGTGTGCCCAGCACCTTGGGCGAAGCTAATTGAGCCGAGGGGGCTCTTTGTACCCCTTCTCTTATAAGAAGAGGGGACAAAAGAGCAGGGGGCAAGGGACGAGGACGGGAACCTCATCCCATTGTACTGTCCCAACGTTGGGAGGGGTTGTTCTGTGGAGGTGGCGTCGGACCCCTGAGGAGCTCACTAGCCGTCGAGGTGCCCTGTTTGCTCATTAGATCCGGGGCACCTCACCAAAGGCGGCATTGGTGGCACTCGCCGGGTTTTAGTGGGTAGAGTTGCGTCCACTTACCACCTTTCAGGCGCAGCGAGTCCCACATACCCGCGGGATGCCTCAGAGCATTTCCCGGCGTTAAAGAAAAAAAAAAGTATGATGTGTTGTTCGGTAAGAGGTTCTGTTAAGAATTGTTGTTCAAGAACTCCAGGGAACTTGTCCATACTAAAATAGTAAGTCTGGCATATTAAGAGTTATTTAATATATCAGACCTTTATTAATATTTTTTGTTTCGAGCATTAACCATTAGGTAACTCATTATTTCTATCTTTATGAAATGCCTATAATTAGGGCTGATCATTGATAATATGGTTTATGGCTGATTTTGACTAATCAGAAGGTAAACTAACGGTTTAGAACCCACTTTCGTCTGAAGTAGGACATTCCATTGCAATTGAACTGATGAAATAAAGATTAGATTAGCGCTCGTTAAACCTTTGTTATCAGTCAAATATTGATAAATGTGTCAAACGCACACGACAGTAAAAGGCGGTGATTACCAGATTTGTTAGTTAATATAATGATAACGATAATCTTGATACTGGTCTTATTTAGACCAAGGTTTATAACTGTAGTGATGATGATGATGTACTTTTATATTTGATTACAATTAATTTAATTAAAATCAATTTACCTGATTGCACAGACAATGTGACACCCCACCAAGGTTCAAGCCTTGTCGTGGCGGTGGGGCTCAGTAGCTTAAGGTGAACCCAGCACCAGTAGCTGCTCTTTGTACCCCTCTTATAAGAAGAGAGCACAAAATAGCAGGGGGACAAGGGGCGAGGATGGGAACCTCATCCCATTGCACTGTCCCGACGTTGTTCTGTGGTGCGGGACGACCACTCTATTGAGGTGGTGTCAGTCCCTTGAGGGACTGACGAGACGTCGAGATGCCCTGTTTGCTTAATAGATCCGGGGAACCTCACCAAAGGCGGCATTGGTGGCACTCGCCGGGTTTTAGAGGGTAGAGCTGCGTCCACATTACCATATTTCGGACGCAGCGAGTCCTACATACCCACCTGGGGACCCCACTGCCCAGCGGGATGCCTCAGAGCATTTTCCGTTTTAAAAGAAAAAAAATCCACCTAAGTGCTGGAAAAGTGGTGGTAAACAAGTAAAATTTAAAAACTTCCCACACCATCTCGAAATCCATAGCAACTCTATTTTATGGTATTTCCGAACCGATTAGGGACCTTCAATAAAAGAGGCTCGTATTTGAAAGGTCGCAACGCACCTGCTAATGATGTAGTGGGTGTCTATGGGTATCGCTGATGACTTACCACCAGGTGAACCAACTGTACTGTCTACTCTTCCACTAAAAAAGCATACGTCACAATAGTTTTTTACTAAAAGGTCAAATTAACTCCACTACTAACCTCTAAAAATCGGTTGTCTGTAAAGTCGGTTTACTGACGATAGTTGAACGTGACAACGTCTTAAGAAAATGGAACGCCGCACAGCGAGGTAGCGCCGCATGCGTCATGTTTTTTCGTGCGTGCAGCCGGCTCCATCGAATTATAAGACGTTGTCACGTCAAAAAAGGAGAAGTTCACAAGAGCCCGAATACTTTTAGTTTGATCAGCTTTGATATTATATTAGTGGCTACAAACGGCTAGTCCCATGTATACTTCAAGAGACTCATTGGCAGTTTTCCTATTTCTTACATAAATAAACAGCGTGACTTCAAGTCAATGCCGTAATTAAGACTTCTTTATAAACAACAATCTCGTTATTATAGTCATTGAGCACAGAGGTTGTAGCTTAGATGTCACGATCGGTAGGGTTGTCACATTATATTTGTTCAGAATTTTAATCTAGCGTTTTATAATGTGGCCACATTGTCTATTTATGTTATTTGGATAGGCAAACGGAGAAAAGAGCCACAAGATGGTAAGTTTTCAGCGTCCCCGAGCATAAATGAGTATACCTGAAACTAGCACAGGCAACTAATTCATGCCCACCATGGTTTAGGCCTGGACGTGGATTATCAGGTACTATTAAGTGTTCGCCTCATTTACCCGTGTAAAACTGAGGAACATGCTTGTGGTACCGAAGCATATGGCTCGTGGCGATATCTCACCTCGGAAGAAATATGATTGACGGTATTTAAGATAATATATCCTATTTGTATCTTCTATAATATTAAATATTTTTCCAAAAATATTAGAAAAGATTACGAATAGAAATATAAAACACAAGTTTTCATGATTTGTAAAGAACCATGGCTTTCCATGTTTTAATAAATTAGAATTGCAAACGTTGATCCTCGTTTTTCATGAGAATCTACATTCTAAATGAGTGAATATTTTAAAATCATTTTGTCTTTTTTACGTTGCGACTTTTTCAACATATTTTATGTTATAATTCCTATATACACTAATATTATAAAGAGGTAAGTGGTTTGTGAGGTTGTATCCCTGGATCCAATGAACAGATTTTAAAAGTTCTTTTACCAATAGAACGCCACATTATTTGTAATTGTCATAGGCTATAAACATAATAAATATCAGTCCGGGTACTACTGTTTTCTGTTAACGCAGGTGAAGCTGCGGGCAAAAGCTAGTCGATAATAAGTTATGTAATCACTAATCAGTTATAATTAATTGACGTGACAAGTTACAACGTCGCATTAATGTTTATTTATAGATACATTAAAAATTAAAATGAGGTGTTTAGAAGATATTGTGACATTGTTTATTTTGATTCATTTTATTCTGTATAATATTAATCCAATGGAGCTAATACTTTTTATATCGACTTCTTCTTGAATAACTTAAATACTTATAATATATAATAACTAGCTGTTGCCTGCAGCTTCGCCCGCGTTACTCAACTCCTATAAGTCACAGCGTGATGTTAAATAGCTTATAGCCTTCCTCGATAAATGGGCTATCTAACACTGAAATAATTTTTCAAATCGGACTAGTAGTTCCTGAGATTAGCGCGTTCAAACAAACAAACAAACTCTTCAGCTTTATAATATTAGTATAGATAATATCAACCCTTATATGTCCCACTGCTGGGCACGGGTCCTCCAACCCTCCTCCTCGAAATCTGTGGAGGAGGGTTTTTGGGCCATAGTTCACCGATGCGTTGGCCCAATGGGGGTTTGTGAACTTTACATACCTTCAAATACTTTTAATCTAATCAGGCATGCAGGATTCCTCACGATGTTTTCCTTCACCGGCGGGCAAGCGATGGCCTTATTTTCAGGTGCACGTAGAAATTTAGAAAAACCCATTTCTAGGCATCTCAGAGGGGGCCAAGATCGAAACCGGGCCTTTCGGCTCTCACTCAAGAGGCCGAGCCCATACCCATTAGGCCATCGCCGCTCTTATTAGAATAATTAGAATAATATAAGACCTATCCCGGTTTTTAAGGACTTGTCTTCCTTTCTCTCCTCACTTGATATTCTCACTCTTCACTTGTAATTACTGGCTTACAGACTTTCCATCTCACTTTTCAGGATAGGCAAGAGGATGCTATATAGCCGTGTAACCGTAGCTCGTAGCGTAGCTCAAGGGTGCGTCGTGTCTTCGCTCATCTACTCGACTAGTACGACGTGATCGCAACGCTAGAGGGAGAGTACATCCCTAACTCTAGTCAATTCTTTTTTAATATAACATACTATACTTTTGGATTCTTTTTTCCGAATATGAATTAAGACGTACGCGTCAAGTGCCTTTGTCACTTTTGATAAATTCGGAACATAGACATAATATAGAAGGACTGGGCATACCTACGAAAAAAAGGTGTATACCTACAACTCAAATTGGCACTTAACATGGCTACCATTGCTAGGGTTTTGACAGCAAAACCACAAACAATATAGAGGATACTTCTATGAAAAGGGCACTCAAGATGGCGGATCAAGCACTCACTTACAGCTGTCAGTTTAAAGAAAGGGGCAACTCCTCTTATTTCCTAACTTCATGATTCGGGAGTCCAGCGCGACCCTTGATCTTTTGATTTTGATCTTTATTAATTACTTTTATTTATGAAAAGCAATTAATGAAGATCAACATTTACACCAATATTTTGTTATAATAAATAGTCTTTTAAATTACTTATCCTCGGACCAAGGCTATAATCTACACAAGAGTGAGTTGCTTGTGCTATATTAGGTTAACTTGTTTATGGTCATGGGCGACGTTGACCACTTACCAGTATGTGGATGCGTTTGCCTATCCAACTAACATTTTAAAAAGTAGCACTAGGTTGTGATGGTGATGCTGATGATGTTTGATTACAGTCAATGCCATTTTGAGGCAGACCTATTATCTACGGCTGTAAAGTTTTCATTTGTCGTCTGGATATGTTAATCATACGACGTGAGGTGACATGGCCAGCCAAGTATGAATCGCTACACGGTTCTTACAGGTGTTTTATTTGGACACATATTTATTGAAAGTTTTAGTTGTCGAAAGCGGGATAGCTAGTATTCCGCTTTCGATGATTTTTGAGCAAGCTTTCGATGATTTTTGAGCAAGCTTTCGATGATTTTTGATTTATACCAGCCACTTTAGCCGCCTTAAATAAAAAGAAGCCAAAAAATGCAAGTCTGACTAGCGCACTGAGAGTTGCAAAAAACGTGTTTTAATGTAAAAAGCATTAACAGACGGGTACGGTATGCACGACACACCATACCAACACTGCACCAGAGACGGTCCTGTGCTTTCCCTGGTACTGGAAGTGATCACGTCGATATGCCTCCCACTTTATTCAAACAAGCTTAAATGGCGTTAGTTGCGGCAACAGTCGTAGAGCTACTACATTAGAAAAGAAGAGATAAAAAAGGAAAGATGGGTGCAAAATTATATTTTAAAGACAAAGAGTCGCGCAGTCATATGAGACTTATATAAAAAAAGATTCCGATGAATTGAGAACCTCCTCCTTTTTTAAGTCGGTTAAAAATATCTTGATGGTGAAGATTTGCGTATAATATCATCGCATAAGTTTTGATTTATTTGTTGAATAGCTGGAACTTGTGAAACCATATTATACGTAACATAAAAACAATACAGTTAAGAGAAAAGGTGTGGCAGCTTTTTTCATAACTTTTCACATAGTATAGGAAGATTTTTCATACTTTTTTAACATTCGTTAATACTTTTTTTTGCGAAGCCTCATTGCTATTTGGCCACTAACCATACGTAATCCTTACCTAACTTCCCTCAGTAAAACTTACCAACCTGATAAAAAAGTTCGAACTATCATTGTAACTTTAAAAAGTTGGTACCAATAAATATAACGCGTTATATTAGATACCGTTTTATGATAGAGAAAAAACTTCCGTTACGAGTTTAACACACTTAATTCGCATATAATCTTAAGTGTAATAAAAAGCAGACTGTAATAAAACTAGAAATTTAGGTGCACAACCTTATCATTAGCACAATTTCGCCCAGACAACCTTGGGAAAAATAAATATAAAAATAAAGTAAATAAATAAAGCA
This sequence comes from Helleia helle, assembly GCA_963853865.1. Classification (NCBI taxonomy): domain Eukaryota; kingdom Metazoa; phylum Arthropoda; class Insecta; order Lepidoptera; family Lycaenidae; genus Helleia; species Helleia helle. Next base: position 2,545,110 of record OY971423.1, read on the forward strand.
AAGCAAGGCTGTGAGTAAAAATAATATTACACTTACAAGGAGGGGTTACCTAACATTATAGTGACATAATTTATCCTGGATTTTATCGCAACCGTGGTCACATGAGGACTGTTTTAGTTCTGGTTACTGTAAACAGTCAGAGTACTTAAAAAAGCAAACCGCAGGAGAGAGTTGATGTCGTCTATCATGAGACGAAAAGTTTCCTTTTTTGGACACATGCAGAGAGGATCCCTCTATGAATTTCCAAGACAAGATCCTCGAAGGCAAGACCCCGGGAGGCGAAGCCCAGGCCGTCAGAGGATAAAGTGGCTAGACGACATTAAAGACTGTACCAAACATAGCATATAGCAAATGAAGGAACCCGAATGGGATCGCAGAAAGTTTTGCCAACTGACCTCCAAACTTCAATAAGAAGATGGCACCTCATGTCAACAAGACGTATGTAAGTTAAAGATCTATTTTACGGTTGGAGGACGCTGTGCCCGGCTCCCATCTACATGGGTACCACTATCCTGCATATTGATTCCATGAAACAGCTTTGCTGTATTTCGGAGAGAAGGGCAGGACAGGTAATGACGGTGTAATTGCTGGCACTTTATTGCATCCAAGGATGGGCTATATGAATGAGTTTCCTGGGGCCCCGCGTTATTTTTTATATGATCATGGGTGACGCTGACCACTTAAAATCAGATGGCACGTCTTGTCAGCTCTCAAAACTGTCGAAGGAATTCAAGAGTAAACTTTCTATTCTTTATTCTCCAGAGCTGAATTTTCCCATGATTACGATGAAAACATTGTCAAAATATCGAAACAAAAACGTAGCGCGGCAGACTTGCTCAATTTACATTAAAATATGGCAGATGTTGCCATCTTGAAAGGCCAAAATATCTTATTTGGCGCGCTACAAATTTTAATGATAATATGCATTGGTTTTTGGTATTAATTCTTAGAATACTGGACACATTATGCAGTGGTCGTGAGTTAGAATATTGCTGAATGCTATTATAATTAAATTGTATGATGAATATCGATGTTTGCACCAGGTCATGGACGTGTAAATACCTTAGAATATACATAACAAACAGAGTGCTATATAGATGTAAGCAGATGCGTTATATAGATTTTTATCTAGGTATAGTAAAGCGCTGTGAGAGTGACGTTCCATGCGTAATGCATTAAAAAAATATATATTTTAAATCAGGACATTCATTATCATCATCATCACTATCAGCCTCTATCCATCTACTGCTAAACATAAGTATTTATTTTGCTTCCAGGAATCATTCTTACAAATTGGCACTTCATATTTCACAATTTTTACAAATAAAATATAATAAAAAGCTCGTGTTGTTTTGACACTGATTGAACGTTTCCAAGACAACGGTTTTCTCTATGTTCATACCTGTGCTTACATTTCATACTTAGTGACGCGCACTCTATATATTATATTTATATACATTTATTTCTGCCCCTAGTACCCGTACCACAAGTTACGAACTTACCAAGGGGCTTGGTTAACGTGGTGTGATTGTTGGCTAATACAATGAATATTAAGCATCAGTAGATTATATTATAGACTTAAATCTTAGACATTATTAGACATTATTATATTAGTATGGTCCATGCTCAGATGGACCATACTAATATAATAATGTCGAAGAGTTTGTTTCAAAGATTTAATCCACAGAAATACTTCAATAAGGAAAGTAAGATTTTTTACAGTTAATAGAAATAAGCGAGAAAATCAGGAAACCCAGAACAAGAGATGTTTAATGATATATTTGTTAGCATTAATTCTGCGAATCATGCAGTAGAGCAATGCGTGCGTGCACGCATATGCATGCATGTAGCACCTCCCTTCTTTCCCACTTTGCACATGAATACACCTACATTTACCACCATACACCACAATAAAAACACACACAAACAAACACAGTCACACAATCTACGCACGTTTCGGCCCGACGCTGAGGCATCTTCAGGATGTAGACTGTACAATTATATTTTTGAGTTTAAGCCATGAATAATTCCTAGTAAAATAATTGTAAAGATTAGAAAAGAGATGTACTACCTACTTATTGCCACAACGCTATGATATACAGGATCGTCTATCACGGAACTAAGATATATGTTAAGATAAGTTCAATGTGGTGCGGTTTTTAATTAAATATTTATACTATACTTAACAGAATGGCGATACTTCGCGGAAATCCATGACATCCGATATATTATTGCTAACGAAACATAATCATCACCACACTTTAACCGTCCACTTCTGGACATAGACCTCCTCCAATGAACACCGAGACTATAATCACAAATATTATATATTTTTAGTAGCATACACTAATACGTGATCTCGACGATCTCCGTGTGGTGGCCAGTCTATGTTGGATGCGAGTGACGAGGGATCGGCCGTCTTGGGGTTCATTGAGAGAGCCTCTGTTCAGCAGTGGACGAATAGAGGCTGATGATGATGATGACGATGGCCTTGAAAGATACATTTTAAATATTGGACAGATGGACAGATGGATATGGGTACAGAATGCTAAAAAGTAAGCAGATGGCAAAGGAGTAGTACTCGAAAATCACGTCCACACCTACTTAACGGTCGTTTGTAGGCGAAGCGTAGAAATTTGTATTGTTCACTACATGACCTTATTGAAAACAAAAACAGATGCTAGAGAGGTCACTGGTTCAAACCCGCCAAGGTTAGGTAATATAATCTTCCGGAATATCCGGAATAGAAATGTATGCATTTTAAAAATTATTTTTTTTATTTTTTACCGTTAAAGTGTTTGTAAAATATTATTTATGCTACCAAACTAGCTGTACCCCACGGTCTTATCCATTTTTTTTTCTTTAACAGCGGGAAATTCTTTGAAGCATCCCGCGGGGAGTGGGTCTCCCCAGGCGGGTATGTGGGACTCGCTCGCCGGATCTGTGGAGCAAACATGGCACCTCGATGGCTAGTCAGTCCCTCAGGGGACTGACGCCACCTCCAGAGACTGGTTGTCGCGCACCACAGAATAACCCCTCCCAAGGTAGGGACAGTAAAATGGGGTGAGGTTTCCGTCCTCATCCCTTGCCCCTGCTTTTTTGTCCCCTCTTCTTATAAGAGGGTTACAAAGAGCCTCCTCGGCTCAATTAACAATTAGCTTCACCCAAGCTGCAGCGGCTCACCCTAGGCTACTGAGCCCCACCGCCACGACAAGGCCTGAACCATGGTGGGGAAATATAGCTCATGAAAAATACTATCACTAATTATAATAATAGTAATTAAAACTTAGTTAATACTTTATAACTAAATGTGGGCATTTTATAGAGGATTATAAAATGCTTAATTTTTGAGAGGAAACATCTGAATCTATAATAAAAATAAAATAATTACACAAGTTTTAAGCTAGGCCAAGAATATCGAAACTTCCAGAAGGTTTTATATTTTAAGATCGTTTGATCACTAGGAATCTTAAAGTAGGTTCCGACAAAATGACAATCTAATAGCCCGTTGAAGGTCTCAAGTCAAGTGAGTTTGAAGCCAGAGCATTAAGTAGTTATAACTATAAGTATAACATGACTATGTAAATAATAATTGTTATTTAAAGTGTGTGACAGTGTATTCAACCTAAATAAAATATATTCTTCTATTCTATTCTAAATCATGAGCATTAAACTATATCAGCATCTAGATTGTAATGAAAATTGAAAAAAAAGGGACAGTTTGTATGTATAATTATATTTTGATTTTCGTTGTTTTTTGGTCTTTTTTTCTTTTGTACTGTGCCCGCTTTAGACTCTCTTCACACACTCTTTATAGTTTGCTGGTAGAGATCTCTTATAGAGATCATACGTTTCTATCACATATCACACCCATGTATCATAGGTATCTATTATATAAGTTGTTATATTTTTTATGTACATAAAGAATAAATAAATAAAATAATTTCTTAGGTTTTTTCTGATGACCTTTTTTGGTTATGTAATCTAATGATAAACTGATAATTTACTTTATGGTTTTCGATAGGGACAACGGAACAGGATTACCGAAAAACGGAACGTCTGGACACCGTTTGTATACATAATATATATACACATAAGTATAATCTATGACGAAAGATGAAATACAAATTACAAATAAAAAAAGAATACGCGCGTTGACAAAGTCGAAAGCGGTGGCGCAGTGGAAAAAAATAAAGAAGTGAGATTGGCAGTCGTTTGCCGTCAGGGCATTCTGGTAGATTATACTGGCAAGGCGCGCCAATATTACACGTCAAAAAAAAAAAAACAAAAAACAAAAACCCGTATGTAAAAAAAATTGAATTTGGCGCCAAAAATCCGCCATTTTTTAATTTTTTATTTGGATATACTCAGAACACTGAGCCTGAACGTATTTACTGTGAGAGTAACAACTCTCACAGTAAATACGTTCAGGCTGTAGAGCATGCCATACAATTATACATACATACATAGTCTCGAGAAACATAACTCTCCTTCTGGCGCAGTCGGGTAAATACTCTTATATAAACTAAAAGCAAAAAATAAATTTACCGTCAAGAAACCTTGATTGGATATCAAAAAAGGTCTTTCAATTTTCTAAATACTTTTATACCCTTTCAATACCAAGCCCTCATAATTAGGCACGTAGTTTTTAACGTAAAAGTTTTAGGCTGCTAGTATTAAAATGTTAATATTATTTTAATATGCTTTTACTCCTAAGTCACTAAGCCGATTTAAACCAGTGAACCTATTTTGAAGCGATTTAATTTTAATAAAATGAAGTTTTAATTTTAGATCCAAGTTTTATAGTGTTGGCTCATATGTTTTTATCATAATTTATTATTGTACTGTAGTATGTATATATTGCGCAAAGTTTCATTAAAATCGGTTCAGTGACTTAGGTTTTCCTCGCGAAAAAACAAGTTGACAGGAAGTGATACCTATAATTATATACCTAAAACCACTTTATAAAAATTTGTACAGTAAATAAAAAAAAACATTAAAATACCAATAAGTTAACCCAATCATATATTATATTATTTCTCGAAACTATTTTTTATGTGAACAAGAATTGTTTCAAAACGTTACTTTTTTAGAGAAACATCATCTTCATTTACTGTAATTTCTTGGCGAGTAATTATCTCTAGCAGCTAGGTCGACATAACTTCGAGAGAGAAGCCGATAGGAGGATTCAATTGGGATGGGCAGCATTCAGGAAGCTTAGCCATGGTCGGCCATTGACCAGGTGGGAAGACGATCTCCGTGCGGTGGCGGGTCCGTGTTGGATGCGAGTGGCAAGGGATCGGCCATCTTGGCGTTCATTGAGGGAGGCCTATGTTCAGCAGTGGACGGATAGAGGCTGATGATGATGATGATGAATTATCTCTATGTTATTAATAAAAGGACATTTACATTTTTTACTGTAGACAGACAGACAAACTATGACTCAAGCGGGTGACGTATTGGCTCTATAGTCACAGTAAGTCCTACTTTTTAGCCTTACTTTTTAGTTATAATGAAACAACTTTTACGGATCTTCAGGCAGTTTATTTACGTTTTCACATGTTGTTGATGTCAACATCACCGATGTTTCGGATATTTTACAGCAACCATGGCCACGAGTACTTACCATAAGTGCCACCTGATTTCGTTGCATCTCGCTAGTGACGCTACTATATGCTAATATATAAAAAACGTAAATACGTTTTTTTAAATACAATATTACTCTCAGAACGTGCAATTTTAGTTTTACGTGACTTTTCCCAATTATGGTGTGAACTATATAAATTGCATATTTTCTCGTTTTCGACCTTGAGCATAGATAACGTTATCAGGGCGAGATGTGACTTTTTCGCGACTGTCTGCGGGCTGATAATAGCTGTTCAAACCATCTCTATTACCATGTTCTTTAATATAAACAATATTACGTACACCACGTTCCCGTGGCTTGATTTTAAGATTGTTGATTGATCATTGATATTTGTGGGAGGGTTGTGTCGCGCTTTCGTCCTGCTTATCTCTTCTGCTTGTCTCTTCTGTGAAACAGCTTTGCTGCTTTAGAAATAAGGGCAGGATAGGGAGTGTAATGGCTCCGTGGCTGGTTCTTATGTCTCAGGATATAACACGTGAATGGGTTGCCTTTTTTTTCTGTTACGCCGGGAAATGCTTCGAAGCATCCCGCGGGAGAGTGGGCCTCCCCAGGTGGGTATGTGGGACTCGCTGCGCGCGAAAGGTGGTAAATGGACGCAGCTCTATCCACTGAAACACGGCGAGTGCCACCAAGGCCGCCTTTGGTTAGGTGCCTGGGTCTAATGAGCAAAAAGAGCACCTCGACGTCTAGTCAGTCCCTCAAGGGACCGACGCCACCTCCACAGAGGGGTTGTCCCGCACCACAGAACAACCCCTCCCAACGTAGGGACAGTACAATGGGGTGAGGTTCCCATACTCGCCTCTTGCCCCCTGCTCTTTTGTCCCCTCTTTTTACAAGAGGGGTACAAAGAGCAGCTCCCTCAGCTCAATTTGCTTCGCCGAAGGTTCAACTTTGCCTACTGAGCCCCACCAACACGACAAGGCTTGAACCACGTTGGGGTGAATGGGTCGGCTAGGCTAGTCTGAAGTTAACTTGTTTGTTTATGGGTGACTCTGACCACTTTCCATCAGGTGGCTCGCTGCTCGTTTGCCTATCTAAGACAATATGTGTTATGTCTCAAGTATGTTTTTATAATGAAGACTATTTTTGGGGTTACTTTTTTATCAGAAGCACGTGTTTCCGTTATGACGACGATATAAATATAGTAAATAATAAAATACAGGAAAACAATTACTTTATATTGAGGCTATTTTGACATGTTTTATCTATACAGATAAATAAAATTGGAGTGTCTGTTTGTAATAATAAAATAACCGCTTTTTACTTAATGCATATGGATGTGTACACGGTAGGTACATATACCAAAATAGCATTTTTTACAATTTTTGTCTGTCTGTCTATCTGTCTGTCTGTTTGTTCCGGCTAATCTTGGAAACAGCTGGGCCGATTTTATGGGACTTTCACTGGCAGATAGCTGATGCTATAGGAAGTAACTTAGGCTATAAAAATAATCATCATCAATCCGGGTACGCCTGTAAATCTAAGTTAACGCGGGTGAAGCTACGGGCAACAGCTAGTATTCGTATAAATTAAAATTAAGGTATTATATTTTAGTTTATAAGCTACAAGTTCCTTCAAAATCTAGTAGTTTAAGCGTGATTGAGTAACAAACACTTCACAAACCTTCGCATTGATAAAGTCTTTTCCAGCCGATAGATAGGTGACGCGGATCACATTTCTTGATACTTGCAATACGAAGTCTTTCGAAAGGAATTTGACGAACAAATATTTGTTCAAACTTGTATAGCTGGATGCGATATTGAATTTCTTATATTGAAGTTATTAATTGTCGTTTTACGATACACATTTATATATTTTTTTGGTTGTATGTCTTCTTATAACTTAATGGCTTGATCAATCTTGATGAAAACTAGTATTTAGTAAGAACGTTTTGTAAAAAGGTTGTTCCATGCTGCTTTGCAGCCGAATTGGACCGGCACGACCGGGACAGCTTTGTTTTCGCCAAAGACTACTATTGTTTAACTAGAGATAGACTGGAAACTCGAATCAAATATATGTAAGCCGTACGTGGCGCCATCTAGTTGTTGGATATGGAACTAAAAACCTATACCTAGCTATAGCCTATATATACGTTTATTATTATTCTAAGGTTTATTATTTCTATTAATTATTATGTTATTTTATGCAGTTACCTGTGATATTTTTTGTTTAAAGAATTGTCTCATTACCTACCGTGTTTTATTTCCTATGATGTTAACTAATTGATTCGGTAGACCTATGAGATAATTTTACACAAAAATATCACAGGCCGCATCAGCATTCATCTTGTGCGCGTACATCTCGTGCAACTACCAGCAGAACTTAAAAATTGCAAGAACAAAATGCGCATGAGTTCGAACTTCCAAAACTTATTCCAGAACTTCAAATTACTGCAACAATAGCGGCCATTTGCATTTGTGCACTAATAAGTATTACCACAGTATTACTATATCAGAAATTCTAAATCCTACCATATTACAAATAAAACTAATTATGATTAATAAGATTAAAGGTATTAACGGCACTTAAAAATACGTTACAATATAAATAAAATAATGTTGGATTATTTATTAATTATGAAAATTAACGTATATTTAATTATTTTAATAAATAATTTTACCAAATTATCAAATATTCCTTACTAATATTTTTAACACAGCCACACTCTGAATTTAGTAAAAAATCTGACGGCTAGATGTCGCTTTTTATTACAAAATAAATTTTGTTCCTAGTTTCCATACCGTGGTTGTCGCGTTTCGTGCGGTTTGTGAGTTTCCGGTGGCTCATTGGGAGGGGGGGGGGGATATGGAAAAGGAGGGCTACGCATCTGCATAACTTTTGGTTGTGCGGATGTCTAATGTCTAAGCGTCGGTAGTTACCATGAGGCTCCGACTTCTCGGTTGCCTTCTTATGACAAAAAAAGTGTGATTGTGCGAATGATAGTACTTAATATAATATAATGTCTTTAAACCCGTGGTATTACTTACATTTACATTTATGCCACGCAATAAATAAGTTACACGTGTGGAAAAATAATGAGTTCAACTAATAAATTGAGATTTACAAGGTCAACGTCTTTTAGTGTGTATGTATTACGTAGACGATTAAAGAATTTTGAAAATCGGTCTACAATTGACGGAGAAATAGGCGTACATACATAAAAAATACCAATCTAATTGAACCTCCTTCATTTTGTAGTCGGTTAAAAATATGACTTATCTCGATCGAAGGCTAACGACTGATAGCTTATAACAGAAAAATCTATTTTAAATAAATTAAATATATTTTGGACGTTAATATCCAAATCGAATAATCAAATTAAAAGAAAATCTTTTTTTATTTTCTATATATTTTCAGAAGAAAGTTTTTTCAAGTAGTGAGTTTTTTCACTATTTGATGTACTTATAGCAAAAGTATTAACCACGTGTATTAGCCATACCTTGTATGTGTATTTCGTCCGTTTTGTTTTTTTATAGCATGGGAGGACAAACATTGCCCTTTTTTCCTATCCCCCCAATGGGCCACCGGAAACTCACCAGCCGCACAAAACGCGATAGCATAGCTGTAACTTTACGCCGGGATTATGTGAGCGAGAGGTACCACCTCGGTCGTGCCTTCCCAAATCGGCTGCAAAGCAACTTATTACAAAAGAAGGTACTTTGTAGAAGTTCTAAAGGGAAAAAGCTACGTGCCTGGGCGAGGGCTGCTTAAACCAATTATTATTCATAAAATCTTCCTGGGACCTTTTTTGTGGTCCCCTCGAGTCCCTCCTTAGTAATAATCTGACAATATAATTGGAAAACTTCCAGATAAAAAATCCATTTTAATTGGGCGAGACTCACCAATATTTCCATGAAGCATCATTATTTTTAGCATCAAGATTGTATATACAATTTTAGACAAAATATATTTACAACTAGCTCTTCCCCCTGACTTCATCCGCTCCAGAAATAAATGTCTCCAAAATAAATAACCTTTTAACCATATAACCATTATAAATAACCTTATAACCATTATAAGTAAACACGGGTGAAGCGGGCACTAGTTAGTTCTTGCTAAAGTAAAATTGTTTGCGTAAGATCTGCGTCATAGTTCTTTTAAGGTAATGAATTTAACATTTATCTTCTGCATATGCTGTTAATACATTTGTTAAAGTTAATTTATTTGGCGTCATTATTTTGGCATTAAAATTATATAGCCTTAAAGTAAACAACAGTTTTAGCTAGATATGCTTGATATATACCTCTAGTTTTGTTTAAAGTTGTAAAATACACACAAAACATTTTTTTCACCGGTAGGAGGAAAGCGCTGTGTCGCGCTCCCGGCTGCATGGGTACCACCATCTTGTTTGTTTCTCCCGTGAAACAGCTTTGCTGTGTTTCGGAGAGAAGGGCAAGACAGGCAGTGTAATTACTGGCACCGAGACTTATCATCTTATGTCTCAGGATAGGCAACACATAGTTGCCTGGGTTCGTTCCAGGTATACTAGTTTAAGTTCATGGGCGACGTCGACCACTTACCATCAGGTGGCACGTTTGCCAGTTTGCCTATCCAACTAACATAAAAAACTGGCCTTGAAGTTTAGTAAAATAACAACTGCTGTAATTTTTTTTGAAACGAACATAACCAATCAATGTTTTTACGGAAAATACGTTTTATTTATGTTTTTAGTAAAATAATTTTGTTCATATTATCTTTGTGCGTTTCTATTTCGTACTTATAAACTTCTCTTAATAGCTCTTTTGCGTAATCTACTCAAAAATGTAAATATATTCCGTATAATAAATAAAGTTAATCATTTCCATAATTTTATATTTCACGTTTAATATCACGTGCGTTTGATACTTATGGTCAATGTCAGGAAATACATAAAATACTTCAAGTATAGTAAATTAAGTTTAATTTATGTTACGTCACTACAGATGACGCAAAATTCACGGTATAACGAAAAAATAAAGTACCTAGGTATTACAAACCATGATTTATATGAATTCTAATATAGTTTTTTTGTTATAATAAAACAATTTTTACGGATTTTATCGCGGTTTATTAAGAATTTTACAAGCCCGACGTTTCGGATACTTTACAGCAACCATGGTCACGGGAGGACTGAGGTGTCATACGTCCTAATGTTACAAAGTTATTCGAAACTACCCTATGATACATCAATATTTTGGTCAGACCTATCTACGCAGAAAGTGCTAACTGTATCTTTAATCTGTGTAAAGTATCCGAAACGTCGGGCTTGTAAAAATCTTAATAAACCGCGATAAAATCCGTAAAAATTGTTTCATTATAATGAGTGAAATTCACGTAAACATTAGAAAACAATAGTTTTTTTGGCTAATATAGTCTTATACAGTTTTTATGTCTAATATAGTTTCTTATGTCTAATGTAGTCTAATATACTTAGTTTTTTTTGGCTAATATAGTCTCATATTATAGTCTGTATACTTACATAATAGTCTAATATAGTTTTTTTATGTCAAATATATTATGTAGTATAATATAGTTATCTATATTTCCGTTTTTGTAGGAGCAAACGATCGCTTCGGAAAGTGATCACACACATACCAACCAGTGAAATTAGTATTGCTGTGTTTCTTTTTTAAAGTTATGCCACTTCAAAGGTTTTCGCTAATGTAACAAAGAAGTTTTTCGATTCTCAAAAGATTCTCACGAACAGAAAAGTTTGTTAATATAAAATTTTTTACTTGCTACATGGAGGCTACGTTTACGATTACCACAGAAAAAGAGTTAATAGAAGAGTGGTTATTTGACTTTACAATTAATATCTTTTTTTATCTATATAAAAAGACTCTTCTTAAAAAAGCTATTATATATAGAGCAGACATTATTATAATACAAGTTATATCTTTTTTATCTATATAAAAATACTCTTCTATAAAAAAACTATTGTATAGTATAGAGCAGACATACTAACAGTCAATTTACTGACTACTGATATCCACAGACATACTGGAGTTTGCAAGTGAGTTGGCGGTTTCAAATATAAGTACGCTAAGATTTAAAAAACGAATATCTAACTAACGACTCCAAATTCTGAGACAATTAATATTTTTGGCAAGCCCTGGACTTAACCGGTTTTTAGGACTAAACGAGAAAGCCGGTTTGTACGTAATTATATAAAGGATGCTCGCTTGAAAACCAACTCGGGGGATTTCGTATTAAGTTTGCGGAATTTATGTTAAATGGGGTTTTCACCATGAGATTTGTGTAGCTAATATAAAATTTTGCATCTGTTGTAAATCTGGGATGTTTTTGAAGTTTTTATCTTAGTTATAGAGTAAGATCTCTGTGATGTGCTCGGTCCTAGATATACGCTAGTGGCAGGATTAGTTGTATTGGCGTTCATTGTAAGAGAAATTGATAATTTATTGTAAAAAGTGTGGGGTTCTTTTTTACAGACCAGCCAATTTAACTGTGGAATGGCGCCACGATGAAATTTCATTCGCTATAGGTTACTGTTGTCAACTTTCTTTTTGTAAATTACGTGATTTTTATTACTAAAATTATTTAAATATATTAAATAAAATATATATTAAATAAATGGCAAGGGATCGGCCATCTTGGCGTTCATTGAGGGATGCCTATAGTTCATCAGTATAGAGGCTGATGATGATGATGATGTTGATATTAAATAAAATGAAAAACATGGTAAATATCCCGTTTTAGATAATTTTAGTAATAAAAATAACCATGTTAACTTAAAATCATACACGTGATTTTTATTATCAATTTCGTTTGATGTAAGTAACGGTAAATTAAATCTATTTTAAGTGTTGAGTGAGCCAACTAACCTACATTTTTTTTGAAGACTCTTTTATGTATTTTATTACCTATGCACAATATTGTGTGTGATGTGAAATTAGAATACCTACTTGTCAAACATACCCAATTCTGGGCAACTTATATTAATTAGCTTTTTTTATGTGATCAGGTGGCAAACAAGCAGTCGGAGCCTCACGCCACCGACGCCCATACACATCCACACAACCATGGCCACGTAGATGCGCCGCCCTCCTTTTCCTTTCCCCCCAATGGGCCACCGAAGCTATTTTTTTCTTTTTTTAATTTATCTTTTTTAGTTTTACAATCAGCGGTCGGATATGAGCTGGTGATACATGTGCAAATTCTAGAGCTAATATAATATGCATTATATTTCACATAAACCGGTTTAACGCGGGTCAGAATTAACAAACTAAATTAATATGTATTAAGGTGGACATTAGCATAATTCTACTATTAGAAACATTAAAAACGGTTTTTTTGTAAACATCCAATACTAGTGCTACTTATTTTTTTTTTGAAAATACATATTTAGTAAACGCGTTGACCCTGGCATGCGTATCATCATCATCAACCTTTTCCGTTCACTGCGGGACATAGGCCTCTTTCAATGTACGCCCAGACGGCTGATTGCCCACCACTCGCATCTAACCAGCCGAGTTAGCCAAGATGCCATTCTACAATAGTAAGCGCTAGTGGAAAACTGTTAAATGTATACATGGAAATGACATTTAAGATCACGTGATTTATCGATGTAAAATTTTCATACTTTTATTGGTTTTCTACTTGCGTTTACGATTATAAAATGGCATCTTGGCTAGCCCATCAGGATCGGCACCGCCAGACACATATTGTCCAATTAAGTGGGAGGTCGCCTACGAGGTCGGGAAGTCCGAGTCCCGAGATAATAAATTTCCCTCAATATAATATAAATTTTCGTTTGTTGCTTCAGTATTTTGTACCTACAAGTCCTTTTTTTTTTCTTTAACGCCGGGAAATACTCTGAGGCAGACCGCCTGGGGAGTGGGTCTCCCCAGGGGGGTATGTGGGACTCGGTGCGCCCGAAAGATGGTAAATGGACGCAGCTCTACCCATTAAAACCCGGCGAGTGCCACCAGTGCCACCTTGGTGAGGTGCCCCGGATCTGTTAAGCTAACAGGGCACCTCGACGGCTAGTCAGCCCCGCAAGGGACCGACGCCACCTCCACAGAGGGGTTGTCCGGCGCCACAGAACAAACCCAAAATGTCGGACAGTACAATGGGGTGAGGTTCCCATCCTTACCCCTTGCCCCCTGCTCTTTTGTCCCCTCTTCTTATAAGAGGGGTACAAAGAGTCCCCACGTCTCAATTGGCTTCGCCCAAGGTGCCGGGCTCACCCTAGGCTACTGAGCCCCACCGCCACGACAAGGCCTGAACCATGGTGGGGGTACCTACAAGCCCTGCAGAGACAATGCTATGCGTGTTTGTTTATAGAAGAGGGGGCAAACGGACAGTCGGTTCACCTGGTGGTAAGTGAAAAGCGACATCCATCGACACCCGCTACACCATTAGCAGGTTCGTTACCGGCCTTCCAAATATGAGTACCTATGCTCCTTTATTGAATATATTAAATTGAATAAATTACAAATGAAACACTTCGATTAAGCGAAACAAACTCAGCGGTTATTGTCTTTTACAAATAATTTAAAATAAATTTAATGACATTTTAAATTTATCACATTCGTAAATAATGTCAAAATATCGAGGCAAATATTTACATATTTAAAGTTTTAAATTTAATAATAGCCTAAAGCGCCTGTAGGCTACAGGAAGGTGGAGACGGCTTGCAGCGGATGATCTTAATATTTGAAATTCTATGTCACTTGCAAGATATTCATTCCTACATTGTCTAAAGGTGCGTTTCCACGGACGCATACATGGGCGAAGTGAAGTAGAGCATACCGCAACACTATATAAAGATATAAAGTCGGTCCGTGTTGGATGCGAATGGCAAAGTATCGGCCATCTTGGCGTTCATTGAGGGAGGCCTATGTACAGCAGTGGAAGGATAGAAGCTGATGATGATGATAATGAAAGCGCCTGATACCGATTTAGGACTATAATAACAGATGTATTTAAAATTGAAAGGCAAATATCTCATTGACAACGTACAACTGTGAGAATTATTGCTATGTCCATTTACTTCGGTAATCTAGATTGTTTAAAAAAAAACAGTAACGTAAATCAATATTCGACATAATTATCTATCTATACTAATATTATAAAGCTGAAGAGTTTGTTTGTTTGAACGCTCTAATCTCAGGAACTACTGGTCCGATTTGAACAATTCTTTAAGTGTTAGATAGCCCATTGATCAAGGAAGGCTATAGGCTATATAACATTACGCTATGACTAATAGGAGTTAAGTTAATTAAGTAAACGCGGGCGAAGCTGCGCCCAACAGCTAGTATTTAATAAGAACAAAACCAACTCAGTGGTTAAGTACTACTGAATTTTTGTCGCCAGTGTTTCTTTTTTATATTATTTAACATTTTTTTACCCTATATTCAGGTATTTATAACCCATATTTAACCCATGTTCGATCTACTTAGCTCTACTGCATTCCCACTTACTGTACCACTAATGAATTATGTGTATTTCTCTATGCTGTTTAATTTTTAACTATACCAGCGTCAAATCATAAAATATATAGGAATCTTTGTTATTATTTCGAATAACTTTTTATCAATGAAATTTCCCGATTTCAGATAGTTGTCACACCTAGTTTAAAAAGGCTTATTAGTGAAGAGATGCAGTGACTGGTGATGGCACAAAAATATCGATATTCGATATAATATTTTTTGTAAAATTATTCACGCTTATTGTTATTTGTCAACAAATCCTAAACAATGAGCAGAAAAGGTTTTCAAATAAAATAAAAGTCTTTTTAATTATAAAATAAAATAGTAAAATCTTTTGATTACGATCAGTTAAAATTACGTTCTTTTTTTTTAATTCGTTTTAATACCGGTACCTGCATAATCATATCAATAGGGTCTGAATTTTGATACAAAAATATGCATTGAACCTCTCATTCCAATTTATTTAAGGGGTTTTCCCGAGTACAAAATAATATAAGAAATATATTTGTATTGTAAAAAATATACTACATTCTCATTAAAATTTATCTTAATATTTTAAAATGAATATTAAACATTCAATTATCTCTAACAATTCATAAGTTATTCTTTGTTTTCAATGTCATGTTTAAAAATAAATAAAACCTTGCTTAAGAGAATAGAGAAAACACCTTTGCTTTGAATTTTATAAAATAAACCCTGCCTAAATTGTTGTGTTTTCTTGATATTCTTAATTCGACGAAATAATTTATTTTAAAGTCAATATTGACTCAAGAGGAAGAATACTTTCTATTGAACTGATAATAAAAATAATAATAAAAACTATTTTAAAACACCCACTTAAAATAAGTTTGTTAACTAAATTACAGAATAATCCAATCGCAAAAACGAAATTATGAAACTTACATAAAAATAACAATATATTAATTGTAACTTACATTATCGATAAAAAAATTATTCCCACGTATCAATTATCCACATCACTTCACTCATCGATTCCAAACGTGCAACTAACTCGATGGTTGGTACAACACTGCGTTTAGCGAAATTGCGCGCGCGCAGGACCTTGTGCTAACCATTACTTTTTGACCTCTAATTATTGCCAACCATCTCACATAATGTATGTACCTCGACGGAAAAATGGCTCAAAGTCAGTGGTTTAATGATCATGATGGTAAGTTCATTGACTCAGAAATTTCGTAAAAAAAGGAAAAAAAATGTACCAGCGTGCGGCATATGGTATTCGGGTCATGGGTGACGCGTGTTATGGCATGGGCACCGTTACTTTGGTTTTAATGCTCATACATACTGGCACGTACAGTCATCATCATGCAATAAGAAGCGTTAAAAATCAAAACAGGTCCTAAATAATTTATAGAAAGTTAAAGATATCATAATCTTTTGTTAGATATTCGTTGATTTTGGTCCAGCAAACCCCTACTTAGGAGGGGAATCCCATAGCTTTAAAAAAATATTCCATGTGTACTGTGGTGTTTACCGGTGGAAGGGATGCGCTGTGCCGCGCTCTCTGCTTGCTGCTTGTTTCTCCCGTCAAACAGCTTAGCTGTTTCGGAGAGAAGGGCAAGACGAGCAGTGTAATTACTGGCACAGAGACTTAACATCTTATGTCTTAGGATAGGGAACACATGAATGAATGGCCTGGGCTAGTTCCTGGTAAACTAGTTTATGTTTATGGGCGACGTCGACCACTTACCATCACGTGGCACGTCTGCCAGTACGCCTATCCAACTAACATAAAAAGTCGAGAGTTGTAGTAGTATTAATGAATATATAAAAGGATGATAAAGATGATGATGATGATGAAATGATGTTCACTCTATAAGCACGTCTTTTTAAATCATTCAGAAAAAGCGTAAGTGTTGTCTCAAAAGTGACAATATCTTCCACACTTATATATTTTGCCTCAAGATAAACATCAGTTAAACAATCACTGCAAGGGCCAACTTTAGTAACTTAAGTAACTTGTTATCCTTGGACGTTGAATAACAATTAACTTCTTGAGTATATCTTTTCATAAATTTAAAACGGGATATAAACATGTTATCTATTTTTATATCTATATTTCGGATTTGTCTAGGAATGTTTTACGAGACTAATTTAAGGAGCTCCGCGAAATAAAAATTATAACCGAAATACATATTTTTTATAATAATGAAAATAGCCATGTCATTAGGGGGCAAACGAGCAGTCGGAGCCTCACGGCACCTACGCCCATACACATCCGCACAACCAAGGCCACGGAGATGCGCCGCACTCCTCTTCCCCATCCCCCCAATGGGCCACCGGAAACTCACAAACCGCACGAAACGCGACAGCCCAGCTGTCACTTGACACCGGTGCTATGTGAGCGAGAGGTACCGCCCCGGTCGTGCCGGCCCAAATATTTTTGCCTAACTTTTATTGAATAGTATAAAAATGCCAATCATCATCTCCCGACTGGGTTGCATTGTTACAAACTGCATCTACTTAATGATAGAATTTTGGCCGTAGCAGACCGGAGAAAACATAAACTTTTTTTCTTTGCGCGCATGAGGGTAATTTTTTTTATACGGATGAAACGTCACGAAAATGTGCAATGTTTTTGTCCAAGAAGGGAGAGAGAGTGATTGAGACCGATTGAGACGGTGATTGAAGGGGTGA
Organism: Helleia helle; assembly: GCA_963853865.1. NCBI lineage: Eukaryota > Metazoa > Arthropoda > Insecta > Lepidoptera > Lycaenidae > Helleia > Helleia helle. Next base: position 2,562,846 of record OY971423.1, read on the forward strand.
ACGTAGCATGAAGCACAATATATCCATGGAGTGAGAGTAGGAAGCAAGCGAGTGAGAAAGATCGAGAGAGAGAGTGAGTGAGATAGAGCGAATGTCGCATCGTAAGTCTTGGAAATTTAAAGCTTTTGATTAGTATAAATATAAACAATAAGTTTTACTTCTGACATATATTGTGTATGTAGATTGTTGCTACGCAAGCACTTTTTTTAATTCCATAAATGTATATATCGTAAGTAATGCTTTTAGTTGCTTTCATTACTTCGGATTCCTGTAAAGATAAAGATAAAAATGCGTTTAAAAATGCGAAAAAAAAGGTTTTTTAATTGAAGGAATTCCTTAGGATAAGGAAATATCTAATTAACTAAAATCTAATTTCAGCTGAATGGTTTGATATATCACGACGTGAATTTACTCATAATTAAATTTTATATATTGAATTACAAACCTCCACAAATACAAGAGCACGCTCGCCTAATAGGTTTAACATGTATTCAAGACTAGATGTTGCACGCAGCTTCGCCCGCTTTAACTTACTTCATTTAACTCTTGTTAATCACAGCGTGATGTTATATAGCCTATAGCCTTCCCCGATAAATGGGCTATCTAACACTGTTTTTTTTTAAATTGGACCAGAAGTTCCTGAGTTTAGCGCGTTCAAACAAACTCTTAAGCTTTATATAAACAAAATATTTTATAGCTGAAGTCGTAATGGTCTTTTTGGAATACAAACAAAGTTGTCGCGGATTCGAATCCCGCCAAATACTATTTGTATGATGGATATTGATGTCAGCATCGGGTCATAGATCAAAGATTACAAATACATTCACTCTTTTTCAAATATCTGTTATCTATATATTATATAAAAATGAATACCTATTTCCCTTGGTCACGCCATTCGCCATTACGCGTGAACGGCTGGACCGATTTCGCTAATTCTTTTTTTCTTGTGTTTGTTATTGTCAGGAGAAGGTTCTTATGAAAGAAAATATTTAGAATATTGTGCTGAAAATAAGAAAATTTAAGAATATAAAAATTTAGACAAGGCTAGATTAGAAATAATTGTCGTATAATATTAAAGTAGGTAATAAACACTTTTTTAAAATATTTTTTTATTAATTATACCAATTCGAATTCAATATTCATAATAATTAAGACAGGACTACGTCTGTCGGGTCAACTAGTTCTATATAGGAAATATCAATTAGAATTTCCGAATCAAACACCTATAAAATTTAATCCTCTCTTCTCTTTTCTTCTTCTTCCGATTACACAGTCACTGAACCCTAAAATACAAATAAAACAAAACACACAGTCACACTTACATTTACGTCATGTACTTTACATAATATGATAAAAATGAAAGTCCGCGCGAAATTTGTTCGTCACGAAACTAGGTAATTTGATTATAATTTGAGCGTACTGCAGCGCTATCTCGTATACTTGGATAAAATAAAACTTCTTCTTTTTTTTATTTTTATGTTAGTTGGATTGGCAAACTGGCAAAACTTCTTCTACTTCTCTTTCGTTTACTTCATTTCTGAAGGTCGCGCCCTTGAAAGGCTAAGCTTATAAAGGAAAGATATAACATAATATATTAATTGTCTTGAATATTGAATCGAATATTTCTACCAGTGAGGAGGAGATTCCAGTTTTTTTCTCCCGTGAAACAGCTGTGCTGTGTTTCAAAGAGAAGGGTAGGACAGGCAGGCGTTACTGGCACAAAGGCTTAACATCTTTTCCTCAGGATAGCTTTTTCTCGTTTTTCTTGGGCGAGTCTGGATTCCAAACGAGTTTTTTTTAATACATCTTTTTATTGACTTCTTTTTTGTTTTCTTGACGTATTTCAAGTGTACGAGTGGTTACCTACGAAATAAAGATATTTTGATTTGATTTGATAGGCAACACATGAATGAGTTGCCTGTGCTAGTCTCAGGTTGACATGTTTAAGTTCATGGGCGACGCTAATCACTTACCATCTTGTGGTTCAACAGCCCGTTTCTATATCCAACTAACTCTTCTGTACGGGTGTGACCTGCGAGCCGGATTTGAACCCACAGGTTGTTCTTTGACATTTGACGTCTAAAGGTAAAAATTGTGTGGTTTTCATAATTTTACACAAAAAGCTTGAAAGTTTATAACAATTTTTGTATATCAGCTTCGTATACTTTCCAACCACGGGAGGAATAGTCCGGAAACGTTGGGAATATGAAATATTGATGTCCACAAACAGCGGTGTCATTATAACATTGTGGTTGTCCAGCAAGGCCGATGATGATCATCATGGCATGTTGATATTGCTGAAAGACGAATACATCAAATCGACCAGACAGCAATATATTTAAATGAGACAATGGAAGGCAAGGACCTCCATTGATAGGATTAATTAAAAACGCACGTGGCGCAGACGGACAGAGCATGCTTCTATGTACATAGTACATTTGGTCACCTGTGGTACCCGTGTATTGTATGATCCCCACCATGGTTCAGGCCTTGACTTGGCGGTGGGGCTCAGTAGCCTAGGGTGAGCCCAGCACCTTGGGCGAAGCTAATTGAGCCGAGGGGGCTCTTTGTACCCCTCTTATAAGAAGAAGGGAAAGAGCAAGGGGCAAGGACGGACGGCAACCTCACACCATTGTACTGTCCCGACGTTGGGAGGGGTTGTTCTGTGGTGCGGAACAACCCCTCTGTGGAGGTGGCGTCGGTCCCTTGGGGGACTGACCAGCCGTCAAGGTGCCCAATTTGCTCATTAGACTCGGGGCACCTCACCAAAGGCGCCATTGGTGGCACTCGCCGGGTTTTAGTGGGTAGAGCTGCGTCCACTTACTTATATTTTCAAAAAAAAAAAAATGTGTATTTAAGTGAATTTAATAATGGTTTCGATTGAGTTTTGTACAGGACAACGTCTCTTGGGTCCGCTAGTAATTTTTTTTTTTTCATTTTGCACACAATCTAGAAAGGTAAGGTTTTAGATTTAATACCGTGACAGTATAAATTAAAGGTTAGTGTCTAATAAAATATGTTACATACAACATAATATTATAACATGTAAAGTGTAAGTGATTTAAACTGTATTTAAATAAAATACTGTCAATTGTAAGAAAATGCATGTGATTGTTTCCATTGCAACTCACGGCTATGCTACGCATTAATTGACATTTTCTTGCAATTTACATTTTAACATACGTGCCTAGCGTTTGCATGCGCCGCGATAGAGCCACGCCTTAACATATAAAGGGCCGGGTTTTTATGACACCCCGAAATTTATGACGAACATAAAAATAGAATTACACTCAATTGCGAATTGTTGGTATAACAAAGACATTGTGTCGTGGTTTAGTTTCTATAAATAAATATATTTTGGTCCTGTAAGGTTGTGTATACTTATATAGGTGCTTACCTATTTATATTATAACGCCTCTCTTAATGGCCTGCTGGTCAGTGGTCAGGTTAATAGACACTTCATGCAGAGTTTGCTGATTCGAATTCCGCTAAGTGCAGATGATTTCTATGATGAATATAGACATCAAGTCTCAACACCGGATCTCATAAGATTTCTTTAATTTATATCCATTCCAAGCCGCCGCTGTAAACCAAGCGCGAATCCTTTGTAACCCAAAAATCCAAAACCGATCGGGAAACGACGCGAACTCGAAGACGCAAAACCATCTCACCTTTCACGGCATTCGCGGGCGTTCGCGCCGCGAGTGTAGAGCACTCTTTAAATTACAACTTTCGGATTGATACTTGTTTTTGTGTTACGAGTATCAATCTGAAACTCGTAACACAAAAACTCGCTTTTTGCAAAATTTTATAATTGTGGGTTCCTTGTGATACTACAAGAATTAACTACTTTCGGATACATTTCTGTTTTTGTGTCATGTGAACTTGCTTCTTGCCTTTCATTGTAGGTCAACGAGAAGTAACCTGTAGTTTTAATTTCTGTGAAAATGTCATAATGTGACCTTAAAATATGGCCATAAGAAATTTTTGCTATTTTTGTTGTGATGACTTTTTAAAAACCCGTAATTTTTTTTCTTAAAAATATAAGAATAAATAAAGTAACATTGTGTAACAAAGTGCTTATTACCTTGTTAAAGATCTTGCATGTGTCGTCTTTAGTTGAAACTGGCGCAGTGCCAACGTAATACTGTAGTTTTCCTTCGTATCGAAATACCCGTAGGGGTGCAATTGTTCCGCTAGTCCGCTTTTACATCCTTATTTTTTCCCTGAAGTTGCTTTGTTTTATAAATAACGGGGAAACAATGTATAATTAATAGATATTAAATATAAAAATATTTTTTCCATTATGATTCTATGACCGTTTGATGCGTAAGGGTTATTATCATTATCATCATCATCATCAGCCTCTATCCGTTTACTGTTGAACATAGGCCTCCCTCAATGAACGCCAAGATGGCCGATCCCTCGCCACTTGCATCCAACAAGGACCAGCCACCGCACGGAGATCGACTTCCCACCTGGTTAATGGTCGACTAACACTTCTTCTACCTAAACGTGGCCTCCACTCTTGAACATTATTGACCCATCGGCCATCCATTCTCATGATAAGTATGCGTACTAAGGATTATACCTAATACTATCTGTTACCCGCAGCTTCGCCCACGTTGACTTTTATTTATGGACGTATCCGGACTGATCATGATCATTATTTTACTTTATTATTTTTTGTTATATATCTAAAGGAAATAAGGAGGCATTTTCTCTTACAATAATTATCCTTATATAATTTACCAATTTACACAAATCTTGGCAAATTATCAACACTCATAAATAAAATTGGATTGTCTGTTTGTAATATTAAAATAACCGCTTTTTACTGAATGCATATAAATGTAAACGGGGTACATATACCAAAAATAATATTTTTACTTTTTTTTCTCTCTGTATGTCTGTCTGTCTGTTTGTTCCGGCTAATTTCTTAAACGGCTGGGCCGATTTTGAAGGGACTTTCACTGGTAGATAGCTGATGTTATAAGGAGTAACTTAGGCTAGACAAATAATCATCATCAATCCGGATACTAATCTAATTACTAATCTAATATTATTATCTAAATAAATAAAAATCAGTATATTAGTCTTACAAACAGACACTCCAATTTTATTTATCTGTATAGGTACACAATTCCACCGTACATTGATACACTACCTAAACTGACGGAACCCCCGGCTCGGACACGAGGCGCGGGTTCATGGGGCGCAGCCCTTTCGAATCACGCATTATTTTGATTTTGCTATATCTCCTAAGGTATTCATTTAATTTGCATGGTGTAAAGGGAAACAATTATCTTCATGAAATTCACAAGCCGTATTTGTAATGGCTTATTTTTTAATTAAAATGGATAATATAGTATGCTATCCTTATGAGATAGACTTATGCCATCGCAGACTTTCCTGTAGATCTATTTAAGATACACAATTCCACCATACATTATTTTGTTATATCTCAAAGGGTTTAGGCCACATAGTTCCCGTAGGATTTGCGGAATAAAAACTATCGTATATCCCTTATCGGGTTTCAAACTATCTTCGTACATAGGCTGCACTAAAAGTATCGGGAATGGAATATTTCCACTGTTCCTGTCATATTAAAATCTTTTATTCTCGGTCTTGTCACAAGGTCTTGTCAAACTTGTTTAGTCGTTGAGAAAATGGAATTGACTCGAGAAAATTCTAGAGCGTTGATTTATTATGACTTTCGAAGTGGTTTAACACAAAAACAGTGTGTTGACCGGATGATTTCTGCATTTGGTGATGAAACCACAATTTATCGCTGGTTTGCTGAATTTCAACGTGGACGTGTCAAGCTCAGTGATGACCCCCGTCAAGGTCGTCCAAAAACTTCAGTCACCCAAGAAAACGTTGATGCTGTGCGTAAGCTGATTAAGGAAGATCGACATGTGACATACCGCGAAATTCAGGCAACTTTAGACATGAGTCAAATGCAAAAAAAAAATCTTGCATGAACAATTAGGTGTAAAAAAAGTTGTTTTCCCGATGGATACCGCATTTGCTCTGTGAAGAGCAAAAAGCGGCTCGCGTTACTTGGTGCGTCAGAACTCTCGAAAGATTCCACGCAGGATCCTCCAATGCTATATACAACATCGTATCAGGTGACGAATCCTGGATATACGCGTACGAACCTGAAACAAAAAACCAGTCACGAGTTTGGGTGTTCGAAAATGAGTTAAAGCCAACAAAAATTGTTCGTTCACGGAGTGTTGCAAAAAAAATGGTGGCCACGTTTGTCTCCAAAACCGGCCATGTTGCGACTATTCCTCTTGAGGGACAAATAAAGGTTAATGCAGAATGGTATGCTAGCATTTGTTTGCCACAGGTCGTTTCTGAACTCCGTAAAGAGAACTGCAACCGCCGCATCATCCTCCATCACGACAATGCGAGTTCTCACACCGCGCACAGAACAAAAGAGTTTTTAGAGCAAGAAAACATAGAATTATTAGACCATCCGCCGTACAGTCCCGACCTAAGCCCTAATGATTTCTATACTTTCCCTAAAATAAAGAATAAATTGCGTGGTTAGAGATTTTCATCGCCTGAAGAAGCTGTGGACGCCTACAAAACGGCCATTTTGGAGACCCCAACTTCCGAATGGAATGGTTGCTTCAATGATTGGTTCCATCGTATGGAAAAATGTGTCAAATTTCGCGGAGAATACTTTGAAAAGCTATAAATACATTTTTAAATAGTAATGTTGTGTCACTTCCTTGATTCCCGAAATTTTCAGTGCCGCCCTCGTACCAAATTTCATCTAAACCGGTTTAGTGGTTTAGGCGTGAAAAAGAGACAGACAGAGTTATTTTCGCATTTATAATGTTAGTAAGGATTATTGTATTTATACACATCATCATGCATATTAAATAAATATTAACCAACAATAACACCACTTTCACCTAGGTCCGTGGCCCGTGCTAAGTTTTTAAGAACTTATGTACTGTAAATGGAAATAAATTTAAGAAATTGATTAATATTATAGATACATATCCATGACCCGGACAGACGTACATACATCTTCTCATACACATTATCTGGCGGGATTTAAACCCGCGACACCTGCGTAATGTATAAAGTTAGTCTGATCACTTGACCAGTCAGCCGTACATCTTCATCAGCTATGTGTAGGTTCATACTAATCACATGCTGTCAAAGACTTAATCACGTGGAGCGTGTCTTTTCTTATTTGATTTAATAATCAACGATAAGACGACGATCTTTGTGGTTGGCTATGTCTAGTTGAAGCGAGTGGCCATGGCCGCCTTTTCGGTCATTGAATGTTCCGCAGTAGACGTAGAAAGGGTAATAATTATAATAAGCAATCAACAAATACTTCCATATTTCCGAACCGACGCGACTTATGGACCTGCTATACTCATATTTAAAAGGCCCTGCACATGCAGTCTGGTATATCGGGTATCGGTAATGGTATATGGTGATTGTACCAGGTGAACCAACTGTCCATTTGCACCCCCTATAAACGACTTAGAACTTTCAAGAAAAGAGCATACTCGTAATTATAAGGTCGACATCGCAAATGCAAATCCTCTGGTGTAGCGGGTATCTATGTCATGTCACTTACTTTCGGGTGAACCGACTGTCTGTTTCCGACCACATCCATAAAAACATAAGTCATGATTGAATTCACTGAATTCAAAACACAAGCCTGTACCTAATCACATCGTTAATCTATAAGTACAAAACCTTCTCCACCATGGTTCAAGCCTTGTCATGGCGGAGGAGCTCAGTAACCGAAGGTGAACCTAGCACCGTGGACGAAGTCAATTGAAGCTGCTCTTTGTACCCCGATTATAAGGAGAGGGGATAAAAGGGCAGGGGAGACAAGGGGCGAGGTTGGGAACTTCACCCCATTGGACTGTCCCGACATTGGGAGGGGTTGTTCTGTGGTGCGGAACAACTCCTCTGTGGATATGGCGTCAGTCCCTTGGGGGACTGACTAGCCGTCGAGTGTTGCTCAACTCTGTTGAGCAACACTGTTAAGTTAACAGACCCGGGGCACCTCACCAAAGGTGGCATCCACCCGGTAGAGCTGCGTCCACCTTACCATCTTACGGACGCAGCGAGTCCCATAAACCCGCCTGGGGAGTCTCTCTCCCTAAGAGCACTTCCCGGCACAAAAGAAAAAAAAGTTATATAGGTTATATACAAAACCTTGAAATCATGATCATTACCTACTAGGTATTAAGTTGCCATCTAGCAAGGAAAGTATTGCGCAATGCTTGTGTTAGAGAAAGTGGCCCTAATGTTAATAATGCAGTAAAAATATGAAAGCGGTGCATCTGGGTTGCAGATGGTTTCACTTTTCTGCAATCATCATCAGACCGTAATAATTCACTGTCAGGTCTGGGTCGAGCAGCAGTATTGCTGTGATGGCCAAGATTGTTAAAATTTCAATTGGAGTAATGTTACGTAGTCTAAACAAAATCTTAATGACATGCCAGTTGTTTTGGCGTGAGCTTTATTTATCTTGCAATGGACATTAAATATTTATGTTTAAGCTGTGTTTAATTAACAATTCACCATCGGGTTACTCGTCTGTCATCTCAACCATAGCACTTGTTGTTTACAATTCTGAATTTGTAGATACGATTTTGTCATCGTTGATTTTACGACGTCATTGCTTCTATCAAGTTCAAACTAAGAGCAGCTGTCACGTTACAAACAGTAAAAATCGTTATCAGTAACCAGATAAAAACGGCAATAGAAGTTGTCAGATCGATCTGCAAGCGAAACTAATCTTTATCACCTATTAACTACAAATATTCAACCAGCACGGAAACTACCAACAAGCCATGCCAAGCTGGTAGCTTTGAGACCACTAAGCGCGTTTTGCAGTTCTGTCAGCAGCGAGTTCCGCGTGTCAAACGCGTCGATGCGCATATTTGTGTGATTGTTCCATTTGGAACTTTTTTTTTGGTTTCCTCAGGCTGGCAGCATGTTATAAGAATTTTTCTAAACAGAATTCTGCCGTCCAATCGATAGAATCCGATACTAATAGAAGCGTACGTCAGACACGTCGGAATTATTCTGATAGTATGCGGGGTCTACAACAAAACGTATGAGAAGAATGCGTCCGGCAGCTGTCAGAAATTTTCTGATCAGAATAATTCATATAGTATGCGGCCAGCCTTACAGGTTGCATACTTATTATACCTGTGCTTATACTGTGTCTCAACTACTATAAGTAGTCAGAATCCGTAAAAAAAACACTTTAAGGACTTAATTGCGTACTCATTTTAGTAGTACAAGTCTAACTTAAGTTGAATTCAGTCAAGTTTTCATGTTTGACTTTTGAAGATAAGACCGTACGATCTATTTGAGACCGTAAGTAGGTGTTGATTTTTCTTCATGATTATGTGAACTTCACTTTTATGATTATGTAAAAAGTGAATGAATATCGCAAAGGTCAGAACCAAGTAATTTTTAAAGGTTCCATGCTACTTTGCAGCCAAATTGGGCCGGCACGACCGGGGTGATACCTCTCGCTCACTTAACAACGGCGTCAAGTGACAGCTATGTCGTCGCGTTTCGTGCGGTTTGTGAGTTTCCGATAGCCCATTGGGGGGTATAGGGAAAAGGGGGGCAACACATCTGTATAACTTTTGGTTGTATGATGTCTATGGGCGCCGGTAGTCACCATAAGGCTCGGTTGCCTCCTTATGACATAAAAAAAAATACCAATGAGTTGGGTTTGTGTTTTTAGTGGGGCTTGCTTTAAAATCGGTAATAGATTCAACTAACTTTTAAGAATCACTTTGTAAGTAATATGTAGGAAAAAACATAATATTTTGTATGCGTACAAGAACAAACCATAAACATGAACATCAAGGTATCTTGGTATTCGTGGATCGACAATAAAACAGAGCAAGATGAGTGGTGACTGTACATGAATACGAAACTGGTAAATCCGAGGTCGATCGTATTAGTATTGTAGACGTCTGTGGGTTTGTTTCTCACTCGATCACGTCAAGCTCGTGACTCAGGACAGGTAACACGTGAATGAGTTGCCTTTTTCTTTTCTTTAACGCCGGGAAATGTTCTGAGGCATCCCGCGGGGGGAGTGGGTCTCCCCAGGCAGGTATGCGGGACTCGCTGCGCCCGAAAGCTTGTAAGTGGACGCAGCTCTACCCACTAGAACCCGACGAGTGCCCCCAATGTCCCAGATCTGTTAAGCAAACAAACGTCGACGGCTAGTCAGTTCCTCAGGGGACCGACACCACCTCCACATAGGGGTTGTCCCGCACCACAAAACAACCCCTCCCAACGTCGGGACAGTACAATGGGGTGAGGTTCCCGTCCTCGCCCCTTGCCCCCTGCTCTCTTCTTATAAGAGGGATACAAAGAGCGCCCTTGGCTCAATTCTGGTGCTGGTGCTGGGCTCACCCCAGGCTACTGAGCCCCTCCGCCACGACAGGGCCTGAAACATGGTGGGGTGAATGAGTTGTCCGTTGTGTCCGTTTGCTTAACCAACTAATATAGAACAGTAATTTTCTTATCAACGAAATATTTAAAAAAAAACTTAAAAAAATGTCGCTTCAATCATAATCGCCATACACACAAGCAATTGTGAAGTTAATAGTTTATAAGTGACACAGAACAAAGCAAAATGACATAATGACGAAATCATGGGCCATGACGTGTTGACATTACCATGACATCATTGAGGTATTGTATCACATGTCCTAAGTACAAGCAAACTAGACCAGAGAATTTAGACCAAGACCATTTCAATATTGTAATCGTACTAGCTATTCTAGCTAGTACGATTCTAGGTATTAGACAAAATTTCTAGTAGCTAGTCTATTAGACTAAACTTCTAGTAACTAGCTATTAGACTAAACTTCTAGTAACTAGCTATTAGACTTAACTTCTAGTTGCTAGCTATTAGACTAAACTTCTAGTAGCTAGCTATTAGACTAAACTTCTAGTAACTAGCTATTAGACTAAACTTCTAGTAGCTAGCTATTAGACTAAACTTCTAGTAACTAGCTATTAGACTAAACTTCTAGTAGCTTTAAACTTTTTCCCAAATAAATAGCCTATAAAGTTTCTCAGTGAATGGCCTATCAAGCACAAAGAATTGTGTAAATATTTTATATGATATTTGTTAGTATATTTATTAGATAGATTTATCATAATATGCTATGCATTTCCGCAAGGCGCAAAGTAATGCTTCCAATTAAATATCATACAATAATATATTGACTGTGACATAGTTTCTGAGATTTTCATATGATAGGATTGATATAGGATAGGATAATAATAATATATAGGATTAATCTAAGCCTTAAATTAAATTTCATGAAGGGAAAAAAATATTGTGAAAAATAATATGAATCAGTGTTATTTAATTATACACAATATTCTATTTTTTCGTATTAAACTTTCAAAATATTATATTTTATATAATAGGTATAAAATATGAAATTGCCGTTTTATTGTAATAGGTACTTCAAATTGACATAGAACCTTCATGGTTTAACATTTTTGAGTGAAACTTTTTTCACATGGTACCTATGTAGTTTTTCTTTTAAAAAATGTGCAACATTTGATAACTTTCAGCTTTCAGGTGTTTTATTTTTATTCAGCTTAGACAAGAAAGAATTCGAATTCGAATTTTCAAAGTAGGTATCCTAACCTACTTTGAAAATTCGAGTGATTTTTTAATACGAGTTCCAACGCGAAACTAACGCGGTAGAAACAGCTTACAATATCAATGTTGCGTTTGGAGAGGGGACTGTTAATGAACGCACCGTGCGATTTTGGTTTAAACGATTTCGTGGTGGATACTTTGATTTGAAGAACGAATCACATGGAAGACCACCCACACAGGTGAGTACCAATGAATTGAAAGAGATGTTGGAAGCCGATCCTAGCCAAAATACCCAGGAATTAGTGGCATGGGTACCATGTAAACAATACAATGTAATTCCTGGCAACAATATTGACTCATTTGCGTCAAATCAATAAAATAAAAAATATATGAAAAATGTGTGTCTCATGATTTGACTGATCTGCAGAAAGATCTGATCTACAAAGTCTCAGCATGGTGTTATTCACTATAGTTTTCTCCCTACTGGTCAAGCAATAACAGCAGATGTTGTGCCGAACTCCGAACAATGATAGCAAAACTAGCAGTGAAACAGCCCAATGAATCGATCTTCACCATTTTGCTCCATGATAACGCGAGATCTCATACACCACGAAAAACCGTTTTAACTCTACAGGAACTGCAATTAGAAACCATTCGTCACCCTCCATATTTGCCAGAAGTTGCTCCAACGGATTACATTTTTTTTCATGATTTAAACAATTTTCTACGTGATTTTTTTTTCTTAGGAGACTACTACTACTAGTCTACGAAGATGAATCTTTGTACGGATCATCATAGTCATCATCATCATCAGCCTCTATCCATCCACTGTTGAACATAGGTCTCCTTCATTGAACGCCAAGACGACCGATCCCTCGCCACTCGCATCCAAAACGGACCGACTAGTAGGCTTTATATCTTTACATACTATAGAGTCATTCACGGTATGCTCTACTTCACTTCGCCCATGAATGCGTCCATGGAAACGCACCTTTAGACAATGTAGGAATATCTTGCAAGTGACATAGAATTTCAGATATTAAGACCATCCGCCGCAAGCCGTCTCCACGTTCCTGTACTACCTGCCTACTTTATGAGGAAATGATCACATTCATAGCATTCTTGAACATCCCAGAGCATTTATTAATTCAAAAGTACTAACTTTAGAATTTTCTGTCTTTTTTATGTACACATTATATTACGCCTTAATTGCAATTTAATAATGCATATAATAATAAAATTTTATTTGGGCGAAATATATAGCCGAAAAAATTTCGTCGTTCTGTATTAAGAAGATATAGACTTCATTATAAGGCACCCTTATGTGTTCGGGGTGCCTTAAGCGGAGAAGGAGGAGGGGACGCCATCCCCCACCTCCAGAGAAGACTGCCAGATGGCACACCGTTGTGGCCCGGTGAGGATGTCCACAGCTCCCTCGCCGGGTCACCCAGACGAAGAGGAGAACACCGCTGGGGTTTAGTGTTTAGAGTCTGCGCTCACTTTACCATCTTTTCGGGCGCAGAGAGTCCCACATAACCCCCGGGCTCCCCCGGGCCCGGTGGTATGCTTAAAAAAAAAAGATATAGACTTCATCCCATAATAATAATTATAAGAAAGTTTTGTTATAATAAATAAAACAAAGTTTATAACTCCATTGTTATAACAATACATTTTATTTATAAACTATATTATAATTTTGGATCAAATAGCGTTTCATAAATATCTATACAATCAATAGCACCCGAATCATTATTATGAAGCGTTTAACAAATTCCACCTTCCGCATAAACTACCCAAAATGGCCGACTACATTCGCAACACTAGTTTTGTGTGTATACTGCGATTGTGTAGTGTAGGCCCGGATTGTCAATTGCTCATAGCCGAAGGGGCCCTTAGGCAACATGGGCAATTGGGGACCTATGATAGGAATGATCCATTATACAAACTACCTGGGGCCCCGTGTGTGAAAAATACTTTATTTTACTTTTAATTTTCAATCAAAATAACCTTGGGCCAAGTTTAATTGAAAATATTTTGTAGATTTATACAAAAAAAAAAAACATTTTTATTAGTTAAGAAAAAAAGAGCATAAGTGAGTTAGGCCCCGGCTAATCCGGCTTTACTTATCTTAAAATTAAGTGAAATGAACCTTATAACAAATTAGAACTATCACAATCAATTAAAGCTTACAAATTGCATCCAATTAAATATTTGAGTTTCGAACGAATAAACAACATTTTATATACTTTATATTTAGGTCTTAATATTATTCTTAACTAGCTATTTTCTGCGACTTTTGTGCTGTGAAATGCAAAAGTTTATTTTTCAAATCTGTTTGTTTCGGAGATTAACAAACAATCTCTTGTTTGATTACTTTTGCTAATATTTTAAACCTCCATTTTATTCTGCAACAGTGAAATGACTAAACATAACACGATCAGATTTACCAAGTTTACCTTTTCATAAAATATATAATATTTTCATAACCATTGTTATTTTGAACTTTAGCGTTTGTGAATGTGAACTTTTTGTAAAACAAATGATATATCCCTTCTCTTTATAATGTAAAAATACTATTGTCTTTAGTAATATTGATAACATTTTTTGGTTTCTTTTTTTAGCATTCGCAAAAACGAAACGGGCAAACGAGCAGTCGAAGCCTTTTGTCGACTATCGACCCCCATACACATCCACTCAACCAAAGATTATGCAGATACGTTGCCCTCCATTTCTCTGTCCTCACTAACAGGCCACTGAAAACTTACAAACCGTACCAAACGCGACAGCATAGCTGTCATTTGACGCCGGTGTTCTGTGAGCAAGAGGTACCACCCCGGTCGTGCCTTCCCAATTCGGACACAAAGTAGCATGCCACTATCTCTTACAAAAAGTGCCTGTTCAGAATCTAAATACATGATATTATAACACAAGAAAGCCAGTAAACGCGTTAAATATAAAAAAAACCGATATAACATGAATCCAATTACAAAAATACTCATATTTTTTTAATATTGCATATTTGATAAATTTAAAACTATATTATCATTTTAAAAAATTTCACATTCATTCATTTTTCATTCAATGTACCTACGGTATAATATTATACTGAGTTTTTTTTTGTAAAAATAAATTGATTCTAAAGAAATTACAAAAATTGGTTTGAAATAACAACTATTATAGTAAAATAATTAAATTGTAGAATGAAAGTACTTTATGTTACTAGGCGATTCAAATTGTTGCTTCTAATTTAATTTATTAATTTTCAGTCAACGATTTGACGAATTATAAAATAAAACTTGGTGGTGTGGATAATTGAATTAGTTTGAGAACATGGAATAAAACATTAAGGCTCAAATATACTAGTTGCTATCCGCAGCCTCGCTTGCGACGACGATAATAATTTAAATAGCCTTCATTTTTATAATGTCATCTTTCTTGTGAATTTTATACACATCATAGGATTATTTGCCATTGGCTGCTTCTAGAGGTTTTATCTGCTTCAAAATAAAAAATTAAAACCGATCTTCCGCAATAATTGTGCCGAAATCCAAAAATATTATTTTAAATCCAACTTGTAGTTTCTAAAGCGTATATATTAGTCATTAGATTGTATTGTATGTCAGAATTTCTAAGTATATCTCAATCAGATTACATTCATAGTCATACAGGAAAAGCGTATTCTTCTTTAATATCTTAATATATTATATTATTCTTGTAATTTGATCACTATAAATGTTTTATTATAAATTTTGTGCTATTTTTATTACAAATTATCTTTAATGAAAATAAATAATTCGTGTAACTAGAATCTATTGTTTTCTATCTAAAATAAACTATTTGATAAATTATATAACTTGATATAAAAACAATTTACAGTAAGTTTTATTCTAGATTTATCAAAATCGTGAGTTAAGTAAACACAGTTGTTATCAAGTTGGTGCGCTGTCATTTGTTTAATGAATCCGTTTTCTTGGGTTTGACCCTGGCCTGGTCTTATTTCAGGTTTCGACTCAAACTTTTGAGCAAGGAAAATATGTTTTCTGGTGTAGCAGGTTCAAACACCGCTAAGAGCAGACTTGTACATTTCCTTCTGCGAATGACGCAGAAGGATGAGGCGGCGTGAGAGACCAGGTGGGTTAGCCAAGATGCTATCCTACAATCGTAAACGCTAGTATAAAACTAATAAATGTATAGAAATGACATTTACATCGATAAATCACGTGGTCTTAAATGTCATTTCTGTCATGTCTGTTAGTCAACTTAAATAAATAAAAAAAAAAAAAAATAAAAAAAAAAAAAAAAAATCCATACATTTATTAGTTTTCTATCAGCGTTTACGATTGTAGAGTGACATCTTGGCTAATCCCCCTGCGGGCTTACTCTTGCCTTTGGGATTGGAATCGAAAACCTGTCAATCGGTACTCTTTTACGCTACACTAGCGCACGATTTGACTCGATTACAGTGAAATTTTATGTAACTAATTGAAATTGGAATTTCTCAATCTCGTACATTTTTCGCACTTTTGACAATATTTTGACGTTGACGTATCGACTTCAAAATCGAGTTTTGCGTACACAAAGAGGTAGGAATTAAGTCTTTGAGCGTACAAGAGTACCGACTGACAAGTTTTCGATCCCAATCCTAAATTTCAATAGGATCAAGTGTCAAGAGTAAGCCAGCTGTGCGCGGCCGATCGGAAGACCGCCATGCGCGCGTTATATCCGAGCTATATGGCACCTTTAAGTGTTCAGGAAACTTACGCCCGAATACTCAAACGAATCTCAAATGTAAGACGTACTTAAACTCATGCAACGACGTGTCAGATTCAAAGAAAAAAAGAGGGACAACACGAGTTTAAGTACATCTTAAATTTGAGATTAGTTTGAGTATTCGGGCGTTATGCAGTTTATTTATTAACTTATACAGTATTTTATAAGCTTTATTGAGATTAAAACGAAAAGTGCCATTTTGTGGACTTACAAAAATTAGAAAATATTTTTCCGACTCTGTTCTGGCTAGCTTTGTATTTTATTCATAAATCTTATATTATGATATTTGTATTATTTGCCGCTTTTCATTTTCGTTACAGAAGATCTGTTTAGTAATGAATATTTTTACTTTTTATATAGAATAAGTTTTTTAAACATCTTAGCCATCAATCATTTTGGCGTAAAATATAATTTAAGCGCCAAAAACACCCTTAAATATAACATTCAACAATAATATATACATCTAATTACAAGGCAAAATGGACCTATGGTTAGCGGACTAATTCGGACGTAGCATCGTTATGAAGAGGCCTTCGTCTTCAGCAATAGGACCGGCCAATACATGGTGACAAAGAGCAGGAACAGCGCAGGGAATACCACCCTGGATAACTTGTCTATCTCTCTCCAGAGGATCCTCTCTTGTCCTGTGTCCGCGTCGAGCCAGGCTACCTGCAATATATAAGATATTAAAATATTTTATATTATTTAGCAATTATCCCGCGAAAAACGCAGTCTTTACAGCAAATGTGTGAGTGCACGCATATGCATGCATATAGCACCGCCCTCCTTTCCCACACTGCATATGCGTACACTCGCATGCACCACCACCCCACATGCACCACAACCACAGTAAAAGACCACCACCAAACAATCTACGTACGTTTCGCCCCGACACCGAGGCATCCTCAGGATGTAGACTCTACGATTAGTAATCGTCAAGTGACTTGCAGGCCCAAACACCCGCCTTATATTAGCTGGTTCCCCCACTACCCCCACCGAATAACCGTATTATGGGAGAATTCGTTAAATCGGTTTGGTCATTCAACAATGCAATCGATTTATTATTTTTATGTTTTATTATTTCGAGTTGTTCCAACACACTTAGTCGAAATCCCTTGTCGCATTTATGTAAAACCTGGAACGTATGGCCGCTACTAACGTTATGTCCTGTCTCTAGTAGATGTTTTGCGAAATGGGATTTTTGGGGCTGATCGTTCCTAAACGCTGAGATATGTTCTTTATATCTAGTTTCGAAATTGCGCCCAGTTTGGCCTACGTACAAGCCGTTACACTGTGAGCATTTTAATTTGTAAACACCAGATAAATATTTGCAGTCTATTTTGTCTTTGCTGTTACAAATATTTCTTAGTGTATTATTAGTCTTGTAATCAACATGGACATCATAATTTCTCAGCGTCTTAGCTATCCGTTCAGATACCGGTCCCATATAGGTCAGGCTGGATTTATAATTATTGACTTCTTTATTTGGCGGTACTGCATATAAATATTTCATTGTAAGTTTATTTTGTGTTTTATTAATTATATTCTTAATGACCTGTGAACTGTATCCATTAACGTGAGCAATATGGTGAATTATTTCCAGTTCTTTTAGATAGTTTTCTTTCGTAAGTGGTACGGACATTAATCTATGAACGTAACTATGAAAAGCCGCGAGCTTGTGTTGCCAAGGATGACATGAAGATATAGGTATGGTTGTATCGGTATAAGTCGGCTTACGGTAGATGCCAAAAACATGCTTGTTATCATGTTTAGTAATCGATAAATCGAGAAAGTTTAAAGTGTTACCCTCCTCCAATTCTACTTTAAACTTAATTTTCGCATGTTTTTTGTTGAGATCTCTTACGAATATATCAAACTGTCTTTCCGTACCTGTCCAACATATAATACAATCGTCCACATACCTATAGTAGTATAATAAGTTTTTATTCTTGACAATGTACTTGCGTTCAAAATCGTCCATGAAAATTTCCGCCATCAAGGGACTTAAAGGTGAACCCATTGCTAAGCCATCCTTTTGTATGTAAAATTGGTTATTAAATCTGAAATAATTTTGTTCCATGCATACACTCGTCAGATCTATTAATTCCCTGCATTCATCAGGAGGTAATGATTTTTGTTCTAGAGAATGTTTTATAATCTGCAGTGTTTCCTTGCATGGAACATTTGTGAAAAGACTGTCTACATCAAGTGATATTAATTTTGTACGAGATGGCAAATTCAAATCTTTGATTTTATTCACTAAATCAATACTATTTTTAATAGCATATTTTGGCCGAAAATGTATTTTTTCTTTAATAATATTATTAAGTAATTTGGTTAAATGGTACGCGGGTGATCCAATATATGAAACAACGGGGCGAATGGGTATATCTAATTTATGTATTTTTGGTAAACCGTAAAGAGATGGAGCTTTTGGGTTCATAGTGATCAACCTTTTCTTCGATGATTCGGTATTGAATAAATATTTAGTATTATTGATTGCCCTTTTAACTTTAGCCATGAATTGTTTTGTTGGATCAGACTGTACTTGAATGAAATCATCGCCACGGATAACGTTATTCACTTTTTCAATGTAATCTACCCGTTTGATAACTACCACCGCATTGCCCTTGTCTGCTTTAGAAATGACGAGATCGTTATGATTTATAGTTTGTTTCAATGACTTCAAAGCTATTATTTCTGGATTAAAAGAGAAAACAGAAGGTGTATTTTTGATATCATGGGCTACCATACTTTTAACCAAATGATCCTTTTTTATTTATAACGGTGGCTATTTCCGCATCAACAGCGAGAGTTTCTATAGACTTTTGATGTAGGTTGGGCGTGATATTGTATTTTAAACCTTTTTCTAGAAGTGCCATCTCTGCAGCTGAAAACTGGACATTTGTTAAATTCTTTACCCGTGGATGAAAAGAATGAGACGTTCGACAATGTCTATCTGAATCAAAACTTGAGTAAGGGATGGGTTCAGTCGGTCTTCTGGTCTTATTCACTAGGTTTTTTAATTTTTTCTGCTGGTTAAGATACTTTTTGTGAACCTCAATGGACGCAAATTCTCGGGCTTTTTCATCTAAACAATCAAATTCAATATTATGCAATTGAAAGGATAATTCTGAATATAGCACTTTTAAATGTAGTTTAAGATTGTCTCTAACTGTGAACCAGTGCCGCGCTTCTTCGTTAAGCCAGATGATCTCAGCCTTTTTAATGGCTGCATTAGCCGCTCGACTATGTGTGTTGGTTTTAATATGAATATAATTAGGAATTACATTTAAACGTTTGCATTGTTGATTGAACCAAACGTTTTGGACAGCCACACGATGTAATTTTGTTAATTTAATGTAGAGTCGTGCCTGTTCGGTCATGCTCACCGTTTTAAGATAGTTAATAGAATCAGGCGTTACCTTGCGGAAATCCATTATATAAGATATTAAAATATTTTATATTATTTAGCAATTATCCCGCGAAAAACGCAGTCTTTACAGCAAATGTGTGAGTGCACGCATATGCATGCATATAGCACCGCCCTCCTTTCCCACACTGCATATGCGTACACTCGCATGCACCACCACCCCACATGCACCACAACCACAGTAAAAGACCACCACCAAACAATCTACGTACGTTTCGCCCCGACACCGAGGCATCCTCAGGATGTAGACTCTACGATTAGTAATCGTTAAGTGACTTGCAGGCCCAAACACCCGCCTTATATTAGCTGGTTCCCCCACTACCCCCACCGAATAACCGTATTATGGGAGAATTCGTTAAATCGGTTTGGTCATTCAACAATGCAATCGATTTATTATTTTTATGTTTTATTATTTCGAGTTGTTCCAACACACTTAGTCGAAATCCCTTGTCGCATTTATGTAAAACCTGGAACGTATGGCCGCTACTAACGTTATGTCCTGTCTCTAGTAGATGTTTTGCGAAATGGGATTTTTGGGGCTGATCGTTCCTAAACGCTGAGATATGTTCTTTATATCTAGTTTCGAAATTGCGCCCAGTTTGGCCTACGTACAAGCCGTTACACTGTGAGCATTTTAATTTGTAAACACCAGATAAATATTTGCAGTCTATTTTGTCTTTGTTGTTACAAATATTTCTTAGTGTATTATTAGTCTTGTAAGCAACATGGACATCATAATTTCTCAGCGTCTTAGCTATCCGTTCAGATACCGGTCCCATATAGGTCAGGCTGGATTTATAATTATTGACTTCTTTATTTGGCGGTACTGCATATAAATATTTCATTGTAAGTTTATTTTGTGTTTTATTAATTATATTCTTAATGACCTGTGAACTGTATCCATTAGCGTGAGCAATATGGTGAATTATGTCCAGTTCTTTTAGATAGTTTTCTTTCGTAAGTGGTACGGACATTAATCTACGAACGTAACTATGAAAAGCCGCGAGCTTGTGTTGCCAAGGATGACATGAAGATATAGGTATGGTTGTATCGGTATAAGTCGGCTTACGGTAGATGCCAAAAACATGCTTGTTATCATGTTTAGTAATCGATAAATCGAGAAAGTTTAAAGTGTTACCCTCCTCCAATTCTACTTTAAACTTAATTTTCGCATGTTTTTTGTTGAGATCTCTTACGAATATATCAAACTGTCTTTCCGTACCTGTCCAACATATAATACAATCGTCCACATACCTATAGTAGTATAATAAGTTTTTATTCTTGACAATGTACTTGCGTTCAAAATCGTCCATGAAAATTTCCGCCATCAAGGGACTTAAAGGTGAACCCATTGCTAAGCCATCCTTTTGTATGTAAAATTGGTTATTAAATCTGAAATAATTTTGTTCCATGCATACACTCGTCAGATCTATTAATTCCCTGCATTCATCAGGAGGTAATGATTTTTGTTCTAGAGAATGTTTTATAATCTGCAGTGTTTCCTTGCATGGAACATTTGTGAAAAGACTGTCTACATCAAGTGATATTAATTTTGTACGAGATGGCAAATTCAAATCTTTGATTTTATTCACTAAATCAATACTATTTTTAATAGCATATTTTGGCCGAAAATGTATTTTTTCTTTAATAATATTATTAAGTAATTTGGTTAAATGTTATAATTTGGTTAAAAGCCATGCGAGTGTACGCATATGCAGTGTGGGAAAGGAGGGCGGTGCTATATGCATGCATATGCGTGCACTCACACATTTGCTGTAAAGACTGCGTTTTTCGCGGGATAATTGCTAAATAATATAAAATATTTTAATATCTTATATAATGGATTTCCGCAAGGTAACGCCTGATTCTATTAACTATCTTAAAACGGTGAGCATGACCGAACAGGCACGACTCTACATTAAATTAACAAAATTACATCGTGTGGCTGTCCAAAACGTTTGGTTCAATCAACAATGCAAACGTTTAAATGTAATTCCTAATTATATTCATATTAAAACCAACACACATAGTCGAGCGGCTAATGCAGCCATTAAAAAGGCTGAGATCATCTGGCTTAACGAAGAAGCGCGGCACTGGTTCACAGTTAGAGACAATCTTAAACTACATTTAAAAGTGCTATATTCAGAATTATCCTTTCAATTGCACAATATTGAATTTGATTGTTTAGATGAAAAAGCCCGAGAATTTGCGTCCATTGAGGTTCACAAAAAGTATCTTACCCAGCAGAAAAAATTAAAAAACCTAGTGAATAAGACCAGAAGACCGACTGAACCCATCTCAAGTTTTGATTCAGATAGACATTGTCGAACGTCTCATTCTTTTCATCCACGGGTAAAGAATTTAACAAATGTCCAGTTTTCAGCTGCAGAGATGGCACTTCTAGAAAAAGGTTTAAAATACAATATCACGCCCAACCTTCATCAAAAGTCTATAGAAACTCTCGCTGTTGATGCGGAAATAGCCACCGTTATAAATAAAAAGGATCATTTGGTTAAAAGTATGGTAGCCCATGATATCAAAAATACACCTTCTGTT
The DNA here is from genome assembly GCA_963853865.1 of Helleia helle. NCBI lineage: Eukaryota > Metazoa > Arthropoda > Insecta > Lepidoptera > Lycaenidae > Helleia > Helleia helle. Next base: position 2,585,249 of record OY971423.1, read on the forward strand.
TTCTCTTTTAATCCAGAAATAATAGCTTTGAAGTCATTGAAACAAACTATAAATCATAACGATCTCGTCATTTCTAAAGCAGACAAGGGCAATGCGGTGGTAGTTATCAAACGGGTAGATTACAATGAAAAAGTGAATAACGTTATCCGTGGCGATGATTTCATTCAAGTACAGTCTGATCCAACAAAACAATTCATGGCTAAAGTTAAAAGGGCAATCAATAATACTAAATATTTATTCAATACCGAATCATCGAAGAAAAGGTTGATCACTATGAACCCAAAAGCTCCATCTCTTTACGGTTTACCAAAAATACATAAATTAGATATACCCATTCGCCCCGTTGTTTCATATATTGGATCACCCGCGTACCATTTAACCAAATTACTGAATAATATTATTAAAGAAAAAATACATTTTCGGCCAAAATATGCTATTAAAAATAGTATTGATTTAGTGAATAAAATCAAAGATTTGAATTTGCCATCTCGTACAAAATTAATATCACTTGATGTAGACAGTCTTTTCACAAATGTTCCATGCAAGGAAACACTGCAGATTATAAAACATTCTCTAGAACAAAAATCATTACCTCCTGATGAATGCAGGGAATTAATAGATCTGACGAGTGTATGCATGGAACAAAATTATTTCAGATTTAATAACCAATTTTACATACAAAAGGATGGCTTAGCAATGGGTTCACCTTTAAGTCCCTTGATGGCGGAAATTTTCATGGACGATTTTGAACGCAAGTACATTGTCAAGAATAAAAACTTATTATACTACTATAGGTATGTGGACGATTGTATTATATGTTGGACAGGTACGGAAAGACAGTTTGATATATTCGTAAGAGATCTCAACAAAAAACATGCGAAAATTAAGTTTAAAGTAGAATTGGAGGAGGGTAACACTTTAAACTTTCTCGATTTATCGATTACTAAACATGATAACAAGCATGTTTTTGGCATCTACCGTAAGCCGACTTATACCGATACAACCATACCTATATCTTCATGTCATCCTTGGCAACACAAGCTCGCGGCTTTTCATAGTTACGTTCGTAGATTAATGTCCGTACCACTTACGAAAGAAAACTATCTAAAAGAACTGGACATAATTCACCATATTGCTCACGCTAATGGATACAGTTCACAGGTCATTAAGAATATAATTAATAAAACACAAAATAAACTTACAATGAAATATTTATATGCAGTACCGCCAAATAAAGAAGTCAATAATTATAAATCCAGCCTGACCTATATGGGACCGGTATCTGAACGGATAGCTAAGACGCTGAGAAATTATGATGTCCATGTTGCTTACAAGACTAATAATACACTAAGAAATATTTGTAACAACAAAGACAAAATAGACTGCAAATATTTATCTGGTGTTTACAAATTAAAATGCTCACAGTGTAACGGCTTGTACGTAGGCCAAACTGGGCGCAATTTCGAAACTAGATATAAAGAACATATCTCAGCGTTTAGGAACGATCAGCCCCAAAAATCCCATTTCGCAAAACATCTACTAGAGACAGGACATAACGTTAGTAGCGGCCATACGTTCCAGGTTTTACATAAATGCGACAAGGGATTTCGACTAAGTGTGTTGGAACAACTCGAAATAATAAAACATAAAAATAATAAATCGATTGCATTGTTGAATGACCAAACCGATTTAACGAATTCTCCCATAATACGGTTATTCGGTGGGGGTAGTGGGGGAACCAGCTAATATAAGGCGGGTGTTTGGGCCTGCAAGTCACTTAACGATTACTAATCGTAGAGTCTACATCCTGAGGATGCCTCGGTGTCGGGGCGAAACGTACGTAGATTGTTTGGTGGTGGTCTTTTACTGTGGTTGTGGTGCATGTGGGGTGGTGGTGCATGCGAGTGTACGCATATGCAGTGTGGGAAAGGAGGGCGGTGCTATATGCATGCATATGCGTGCACTCACACATTTGCTGTAAAGACTGCGTTTTTCGCGGGATAATTGCTAAATAATATAAAATATTTTAATATCTTATATAATGGATTTCCGCAAGGTAACGCCTGATTCTATTAACTATCTTAAAACGGTGAGCATGACCGAACAGGCACGACTCTACATTAAATTAACAAAATTACATCGTGTGGCTGTCCAAAACGTTTGGTTCAATCAACAATGCAAACGTTTAAATGTAATTCCTAATTATATTCATATTAAAACCAACACACATAGTCGAGCGGCTAATGCAGCCATTAAAAAGGCTGAGATCATCTGGCTTAACGAAGAAGCGCGGCACTGGTTCACAGTTAGAGACAATCTTAAACTACATTTAAAAGTGCTATATTCAGAATTATCCTTTCAATTGCACAATATTGAATTTGATTGTTTAGATGAAAAAGCCCGAGAATTTGCGTCCATTGAGGTTCACAAAAAGTATCTTACCCAGCAGAAAAAATTAAAAAACCTAGTGAATAAGACCAGAAGACCGACTGAACCCATCTCAAGTTTTGATTCAGATAGACATTGTCGAACGTCTCATTCTTTTCATCCACGGGTAAAGAATTTAACAAATGTCCAGTTTTCAGCTGCAGAGATGGCACTTCTAGAAAAAGGTTTAAAATACAATATCACGCCCAACCTTCATCAAAAGTCTATAGAAACTCTCGCTGTTGATGCGGAAATAGCCACCGTTATAAATAAAAAGGATCATTTGGTTAAAAGTATGGTAGCCCATGATATCAAAAATACACCTTCTGTTTTCTCTTTTAATCCAGAAATAATAGCTTTGAAGTCATTGAAACAAACTATAAATCATAACGATCTCGTCATTTCTAAAGCAGACAAGGGCAATGCGGTGGTAGTTATCAAACGGGTAGATTACAATGAAAAAGTGAATAACGTTATCCGTGGCGATGATTTCATTCAAGTACAGTCTGATCCAACAAAACAATTCATGGCTAAAGTTAAAAGGGCAATCAATAATACTAAATATTTATTCAATACCGAATCATCGAAGAAAAGGTTGATCACTATGAACCCAAAAGCTCCATCTCTTTACGGTTTACCAAAAATACATAAATTAGATATACCCATTCGCCCCGTTGTTTCATATATTGGATCACCCGCGTACCATTTAACCAAATTACTGAATAATATTATTAAAGAAAAAATACATTTTCGGCCAAAATATGCTATTAAAAATAGTATTGATTTAGTGAATAAAATCAAAGATTTGAATTTGCCATCTCGTACAAAATTAATATCACTTGATGTAGACAGTCTTTTCACAAATGTTCCATGCAAGGAAACACTGCAGATTATAAAACATTCTCTAGAACAAAAATCATTACCTCCTGATGAATACAGGGAATTAATAGATCTGACGAGTGTATGCATGGAACAAAATTATTTCAGATTTAATAACCAATTTTACATACAAAAGGATGGCTTAGCAATGGGTTCACCTTTAAGTCCCTTGATGGCGGAAATTTTCATGGACGATTTTGAACGCAAGTACATTGTCAAGAATAAAAACTTATTATACTACTATAGGTATGTGGACGATTGTATTATATGTTGGACAGGTACGGAAAGACAGTTTGATATATTCGTAAGAGATCTCAACAAAAAACATGCGAAAATTAAGTTTAAAGTAGAATTGGAGGAGGGTAACACTTTAAACTTTCTCGATTTATCGATTACTAAACATGATAACAAGCATGTTTTTGGCATCTACCGTAAGCCGACTTATACCGATACAACCATACCTATATCTTCATGTCATCCTTGGCAACACAAGCTCGCGGCTTTTCATAGTTACGTTCGTAGATTAATGTCCGTACCACTTACGAAAGAAAACTATCTAAAAGAACTGGACATAATTCACCATATTGCTCACGCTAATGGATACAGTTCACAGGTCATTAAGAATATAATTAATAAAACACAAAATAAACTTACAATGAAATATTTATATGCAGTACCGCCAAATAAAGAAGTCAATAATTATAAATCCAGCCTGACCTATATGGGACCGGTATCTGAACGGATAGCTAAGACGCTGAGAAATTATGATGTCCATGTTGCTTACAAGACTAATAATACACTAAGAAATATTTGTAACAACAAAGACAAAATAGACTGCAAATATTTATCTGGTGTTTACAAATTAAAATGCTCACAGTGTAACGGCTTGTACGTAGGCCAAACTGGGCGCAATTTCGAAACTAGATATAAAGAACATATCTCAGCGTTTAGGAACGATCAGCCCCAAAAATCCCATTTCGCAAAACATCTACTAGAGACAGGACATAACGTTAGTAGCGGCCATACGTTCCAGGTTTTACATAAATGCGACAAGGGATTTCGACTAAGTGTGTTGGAACAACTCGAAATAATAAAACATAAAAATAATAAATCGATTGCATTGTTGAATGACCAAACCGATTTAACGAATTCTCCCATAATACGGTTATTCGGTGGGGGTAGTGGGGGAACCAGCTAATATAAGGCGGGTGTTTGGGCCTGCAAGTCACTTGACGATTACTAATCGTAGAGTCTACATCCTGAGGATGCCTCGGTGTCGGGGCGAAACGTACGTAGATTGTTTGGTGGTGGTCTTTTACTGTGGTTGTGGTGCATGTGGGGTGGTGGTGCATGCGAGTGTACGCATATGCAGTGTGGGAAAGGAGGGCGGTGCTATATGCATGCATATGCGTGCACTCACACATTTGCTGTAAAGACTGCGTTTTTCGCGGGATAATTGCTAAATAATATAAAATATTTTAATATCTTATATAATGGATTTCCGCAAGGTAACGCCTGATTCTATTAACTACCTGCAATATATTAAAGGCTTTAAATTAAAGGACACTTGCGATGCGACGTTCATTCTATCTCACTCTCTCGATATTTCTCACTCGTTTGTTCCCTACTCTCACTCCATGGCTATGTGCTTCATGCAACGTTCGCCCTTTCTCACTATCTCTCAATCGATCTCAATCACTCTCTCCCTCTTCTTGGACAAAAACGTTGCACATTTTCGTGACCTTTCATCTGTAAAAAATTTACCCTCATGCGTGGAAAGAAGTTTCACTTTAAAAGAGGTTATCTTTGTGACAGCAGGTAGTCTTCGAACCCCACCATGGTACAAGCCTTGTCGTGGCAGTACTTTGGTCAAAGCGAAGTGAACCGAGGGGGTGCTCTTTGTACCCCTTTTATAAGAAGAGGGGACAAAAGTGCAAGGTGAGAGGACGGGAACCTCACCCCATTGCACTGTCCCGACGTTGGGAGGGATTGTTCTGTGGTGCGGGACAACCCCTCTGTGGCGTCGGTCCCCTGAGGGGCTGACTGGCCGTCGAGGTGCCCTGTTTGCTCATTCGATTCGGGGCACCTAACCAAAGGCGGCATTGGTGGCACTCGCCGGGTTTTAGTGGGTAGAGCTGCGTCCACTTACCAGCTTTCGGGCGCAGCGAGTCTAACATACCCGCCTGGGGAGACCCACACATTTTCCGGCGTTAAAGAAAAAAAAAACGCACGGTTTAGGCTAGTCGTTTTTTTTTCATGGAGACCGCAGACAATGTACAATTAAGTAGATCGTCAGCTTATTTACCTATCTTACTATTATTTAAAAAATCTAATAAGAGTTAGGATGACGATGCAGTCTGGTCTGGATAGCAAGCGAAACTTACGCAGTCTTGGCGTTCATTAAAAGAGGCCTAAGTTCAGAATTGAACGTATCTGCTGAATTAATATAATCAATATTACGTCCAACATAAAGTTACCCCTGAAGGCCTCCCGGTCCAACTCAGTATCTTTTTTCAAAAAAAAACGGTTTCACTTTGTCTTTATAGACTATTTGTTTTTGTAGACTACTACTACCATGACGTCATTATCATAATCATCATCAATAAGCTTTTGTCCGTTCGTTACTGGACAAAAACATTCATTGAACGTCAACACAGTAGGTAATTCAACACCTCAGACAAAATGTCGTCTCAGAAAATATATTTTATAATTTTATTTTCACTACTTTACAATAAAAAATGAATTTGAAGATATCTACTTAATAGTTTTACTTTTCTGGTTGTTCATTTAAGTGTATAGCAATAAAAATATAAAGATTAAATACAAATAACAAGCGATCTTAATTTTTTAATAATAAAAAAATATTGTCGACTACTTTGAGCATTGGAGTAAAAAGTTTTTTGACAAAAAAAAATGTTAGTACTTCGTGTTCAAAGAAATCGTTATGATAGGGTTGATTTTAAATAGATGCCTAAAATGTAGTGAACAAACTAAATAGAAAAAAGCTTTTTAAATTAAAAAATATATATTTTACGAGCCAAAGAAAAAAATATACGAAAGGACTTTTGTACCATGTAATTGTAACTAAAATTAAATATACCACTCATCGTGGGTAACGTAACCTATTTTTTTATTGGAAATACAACATTCTGTAAAAAGTAGTTTATTTAACTAGCAGAGGTTAATAAACTTGCATCCTTTCATCTATTGATGTCAGTAAATTATTAATATACAAACAAATATTTTATGCCAACGTTACAGTTTAATAATTATTGTCATTTCGAAGATCCTTCAAATTGAGGTTGTATATAATAAGGAAGTTTCTATTATTTTAATTTATGTTTTAAAAATAGCACTAAACTCACAATAAATCCCATTGAATATTTTTTTCAATTATCTCCATAAATAAAGAAGTTATGATACTTTTCCCGTACGCTTTAAAACTTCTCGGCGCGCAGCCTCTGACGTCATAAGTTTCGCCCACGGGCCGCGACTTGCTCGCTCGAGTTTCGCTAGCGCGTTATCGACGGCGTTGACCTGGAGAGTCTTGTGACGTCACAGAACAATTAATGTTCCGCGCGCGTTGGGGATTCAGTAAAAGTTGATTCGATTTGTCATTTTTCAAGTTATTGAAATAATTATCTGGCATGATCTAGCCTTACTTTGCCTTACAATTTATATAAGAATTTTATATTTTTGTAAAAATAAAAACTTCCTTATTTTCGTGAACTTTAGCAACCTAGTAAGATGATATACTAAATTAGAAAAATTCAAAGTTCCTAAGGGAATCACATTTTTATTATTATTAGTAATCTCATTAATATAAAGCTGAAAGTTTGTAAGTTTGTATGTTTGGATGTTTGTTGATCTTTCACGACAAAACGGCTAAACCGATTTACCTGAAAGTTAAAACGATGATGACTTATACCTTTGATTAGGATATAGGCTATAAAATACTCATCATTAATCCAGATACGGTTGTGAATCCGATAAAATGAAAGATTAAAAAAGTTAACGCAAGCGAAGCAGGGGGTGCCCCTGTATTAAATAAACAAAATTTGGTTAAGACTCTGATACCTGTAATATGCTCTGCCGTCGCTCAACTCCGACCAAGTGGGATGGTGGGTTCGGTGCTGGATGGACGGCGGGGGTCGAGGCTGGTGGTGACGTGGGTGAGGTGAGATCCACCTTGCGGCATCGTACTCCTCCCCCCTCCCACGCCGCGATAGTCCCACAGGATCCTTTTTCCCCATTTAGACGCTGTAAATTAAAATATTAAACATTATCGTCCTCATTGAATATTATCAGGGGAGTCCATTATAATGAAACAATTTTTACGGATTTTATTGCGGTTTATTAAGATTTTTACAAGCCCGACGTTTCGTATACTTTACAGCAACCATGGTCGTGGGAGGATTGAGATGCAGCGGCAAATGTACATGGGCAACATGTTTAGTCAGTCTGTAGGTTGGTGAGTCGACCTGGCTTACAATTGGAAGTAGTGGAGCATTAGCCTTGTGTATTTTTGGCAACCCATACAGTTTAGGTGGCTTTGGAAAAGAAGAAATCAAAGATTTGACGTCTAGATTTAATGAACTGGAGTATTTCTTTATAAGGTCACTGGTAATTTTCAAGACCTTGTTAATTGGATATAAATTAGACTTTATGATACAAGCATCTCTTACACTTACACATACACAAACTCACTCATACACACACACAAACATATTATACACGCACACACTCGTTTATACACACACACATATATTGATTTATTAAATAACATATATTTTTATTTTACTTGCGCAAACTAATGTATACGAATATATATTTTTTACTTTAAGGTAAACCTATTATTGGCCATGTTAATTCTACCTTGTATTAGCCTGTAAATTTTATTATATTACGCTGTTGGTTTACTTAATAAATAATATAAAAAATAAAATAAAATCTCACCACGGGTATGATCCTCGGAATAGCCTCCTGCTTGCTCTTATTCATCTGGTATTGCTTATCAAGTACTTTGACCACCACGAACTCGCCGAGAGCGGCGAACACAAACATCATGCAGCCAGCCATCCACAGATCTAATGCCTGAAAAATAAATACTTTTATTAAAGAAAAGGGGTTGATAGATGGCGCTTTACATGTTCACATCGTCTCCGTATTATTATAGTTTTAAAAATATAAATAATTAATAATTTAATAAATGTGCGAAAGTTAAGTGAATATTAAGTGACAATAACTAACTCAAAGTGTTATCCGCGAAAATATCTAACGGTCGGTGAAGATATCAATCAGTTAAATATTGACTATCGATTTTGAATATCAACAAAGTGAAGATATGAAATTATTTATATGTGAGTGTAACAAACTGTATTAGTGCTAATCGAGGACTATAGCAACTATTTTTAAAAGCTAAAAAGTGTTCAAAATGTTGTTTTAATACTAAATATAAGAACAAAGAACTATTTAAATATTGAGAAAATTAACGGCCGTTCGTAGTATAACTGTGAATTGAAAGAGGGCGCCAATAAAGTGCTAATCGTGGACTATAAGAAACAAACTAGTGCTATTCAATATAAAATCTAAGTGCAGTGAAATCATAAATAAATGACTTTAATATAATATTATATTGTGGACAATAGACCTCAATCCACGGAGCAATTACAAAGAATTGCTCTGTGCCTCAATTACAAAATCGATTAAGGAAATAACGCCATCTAGGGGATTCACTGAAAACCGCTTAGCTTGGCATACATCAAGCCATTGATCCACGCGGTATTACCTAAATAAACTGATAGAGGGCAGTATAAGTACCCAAATAAAATAATATTTTTATATAATATAAAATATTTTTTATAAATCGTAAATAAATACCATTCAAATAATGGAAGAAGTTATGAATATGCTCCGAAAAATACAAAAAGAACTCGACGAACAAAAAGCGACTATCGTCCAATCAGCCGAAAACGTTACTAAACAAGTCACACAAAACATAAATCTCACATTAGAAGAAAAATTCAAAGGGATCGAGGAAAAATACGAAAACCTTAAAGAAAAGCTGGATAATCAAGAGAAAAGACTATACTTCATAGAGAAACAATCAAAACAAAGAAACATCGTAATATTTGGCTTGCCGGAGACAGAAAAATCTTATGAGAATTTAGAAAAAAATATAATTAACTTCTTAAACCACTATTTTTCATTAGGGCTGGAGGCTAGAGATATACAAGAAACTAGGAGAATAGGGAGGAAAGGAGTAAAGCCACGGCCGATTACTGTAACATTTACTACATTGGGTACAAAAATAAAATTTTTTAAGCAGAGGAAAGTACTGCATGATACCGCCTACTACATCAAAGAAGACTTCCCACAGCACATTTTAGAAAAAAGAAAACAATTACAGGAACAAGTTAAAATAGAAATAGAGAAAGGAAACTATGCCACCATCAGGTACGATAAATTGATAATACGACACAAAAACGGAGATACATCAGAATATAATAAAAAAAGAACTTTACCATCATCACCGGACGATCACAATCGTTCGCAAACAAAACATAGAACACAAGTCAACAAAAAGAACAAAACTCAAACAGGGCTACAGAGATCGTCATGCTTATCAGAGGGAGTTCGCAAACCAGGAATACTCGGTTTTTTATCTAACAAAAACCCTGAAAACTCATCAAACGAACAATTAGACAAGAATATTAAAACATAGCAACTACCGCCCCCCTCTCGCATGAAAAATACACTAAAAACACAAACAAACTTAAATCATCTTCCAAGCCGGCTGGTCACCGTGGAGGATCATGACCAAAACCCTCCAGAGAAAACTAAAACAAATTGCACAAAAAACAGTCACCAGAATACCTTATATATAGCAACATATAATGGTAAAACATTGTCAACATATTCACGATTATTGGAATTGACAGAGTGCTTGAAAAATATAAACTTCGATATTATTGGTCTCTCGGAAATAAGAAAACTTGGGAACACAATTGAGGAACATGGTGAGTTTATTCTCTACTACATCGGAGAAACGCCTGGATTGTATGGCGTAGGTTTTATTGTCAAAAAATATCTGAAAGGCTATATCACAAGCTTTACAGGATTATCAGAAAGAGTAGCGCTGTTAAGGATGAATATCAGTGGCTTAGAACTAAGCATTATTCAAGTTTACGCTCCAACGGAGGCATCGAGTGACCAGGAATTGGAATCTTTCTACAGTACTGTTGACAAAGCTATACAACTCTCAGAAAACAATATCATAGTCATGGGCGATTTTAACGCCAAAGTAGGACAAACCAATCCTAGTGAAACCGCCACCGGTAAACACGGCTACGGAGTTAGAAACTGTAGAGGAAGTAGACTCATCGATTTTGCGCACGAGAATAACTTAGTTATTATGAATACCCTTTTCAAAAAAAATAACAAACAAAGGTGGACTTGGAGATCACCTAACGGTAAAATAAAGAATGAATTAGACTACATTTTAACAAACTTACACAAAAACATATACAATATACAGGTTTTAAATATTACCTACCCATCGGATCACAGACCAGTGAGGGCAGCATTAAACATTCTTCCCAAAGCAAAAAGTCGTAGAAAGTTCGGTCAATGCCCCAAACCCCAATTGAAGAACGAAGAAGAAACGCAAATATACAAACGAACGCTGAATAGTTGCTTTATAAATTTACTTGCGACTTGGAGAGATGAGGACACCGTTCAGAAGCGCTATGACGATATAACTAACGCAATAGATACCAGCCTGAAAAAAACGCAAGAGCTTTCATCCTGTACAAATCGAGGGAAAAACCAAACACTATCAGCACGCACAAAGGCATTAATCTATAGAAGACAAGAACTACAAAAAATAAAACCGAAATCAAGAGCCATGAAAAATGAACTTAAAGCACTCTATAAACTCATAAGTAGACGTATCCATCTAGACTACAAAGCGCACCGTACAAGAACAATCGAAAAACATCTTAATACTACAAATAGTGTCAAGAAAGCATACAAGGAACTGAGAACACATAAATTATGGATTGAAGAGTTGAAAGACAAAACGGGAAATACCCAAAATAGAACAGAAATACTGAAAATAGCGACAGAATTCTACAAAAAACTATACAGTGCACCGAATCAACTAGCATATGAACTACCGGCTATAAACAGAGTAGAGGCGAGAGCAGTTATACACGAATCCGAAGTAATAAATGGGATTAAATCACTAAAAATGGAGAAAAGCCCAGGCCCCGACATGATCAACAATGAAGTTTTAAAGACTGGATGTGCGTATCTAGCAAAACCTCTAACTCTTCTATTTAATCAAATACTGAACACCTCGCACAATCCTAGTCAATGGTCAGAATCCGTAATCATCTTGCTCTATAAAAAAGGAGACCCAAACGACGTAAATAATTATAGACCGATAAGCCTACTACCATCATTATATAAACTGTTTTCCTCAATAATAGAGAAAAAAATAAGAGAAAGCACAGCGAAATACCAACCTATTGAACAAGCGGGTTTTAGAAGAGGGTTTTCAACAGTAGACCACATACACTCACTTGAAATGTTGATAGAAAAATACCAAGAGTTCAGGAGACCACTTTATATTGTCTTTATTGACTACCAAAAAGCTTTTGACTCTCTGCTCCACTCATCAATATGGGAAACTCTACTCTCTCAAGAAGTGCCTCTAGACTATCTCAAAGTCCTAAAAAATATCTATAAAAACAATACTAGCCGAGTGAAGCTGGAAACTACAGGCCCACCCATACAAATAAGTAAAGGCGTACGGCAGGGAGACCCACTCTCACCGACTATCTTCATAGCGGTGCTGGAGGCCATCATTAGCAAATTAAAATGGGAAAAATTTGGCATAAATATAAATGGATGTTACTTGAATCACTTGAGATTTGCGGACGACATAGTCCTGCTATCAGAATGCACAAATCAACTTTAAATAATGTTAAACACTCTACACGAAGAAAGTAGAAAAGTAGGCCTAAAAATCAACCTAACAAAAACTAATATAATGACGAACCATATTAAAAGACCTATATATCTCGAAAATTCACCTCTAACATATGTCGATACCTACATCTATCTAGGAAAACAAGTTTCATTCAACCACCAAAATAACGAATTGGAAGTAGAAAGAAGAATCAACACCGCATGGAAAAAGTTCTGGAGTCTCAAAGAAATATTCAAAAGCGATATGACCATACGAATGAAAACTAAAGTCATGAACACCTGCCTACTCCCCTCATTAATATATGCCTGCCAAACTTGGAAATTTACCAGAAAAACAAAAAATAAAATTACATCCTGCCAAAGGAGTATGGAGAGGAGTATCTTAAAAATTAAGAAAATGCAAAAGATTCGCCACACTGATATAAGGCAGAAAACTAAAGCCATTGATGCTCTTAGCCAATCACAAAAGCTTAAATGGCGATGGGCTGGACACGTAGCGAGACTTAGCGATAATCGCTGGACTAAAAAGACAACATTTTGGGCAGGCCCACTAGGACAGAGAAAAAGAGGAAGACCAAACGCACGCTGGGTAGACGACATAATAAAAGTTGCAGGTACTAAATGGTCGCGAGCGGCAGAGAATAGAGAGCACTGGTCATCTCTGGAGGAGGCCTTTACCTTTCATTGAGGGGGTTCTTGCCAACAAAATTGTAATGTGATTAATCAATTATATATAAATATTTTCATTTTAAAAATAATAATTACTATTAAACTATATCGCGTTGAGCTATGAATCTTAATAACATTTTTTTAATCATATTTAGATTTAATAGATTAATTATAAAGAAAACTAGAATGTATACCACCACTTAATCACATAATTTTTATATTTTTTTATATTTTTATGTTATTTTTTATTATTGATTTCAAATCAATTTGAAAATGTGAATAAATTTGCATGCACATAATTACTAAAACTGAAATTGTACTATGATTAGGCAAGAAATAAAAGGCTTTTTATTTTTTTTATTTATTATTATTTATTAAAGAAAATATTTTTTCTAGCCTTTATTGTCCCACTGCTGGACAAAGGCGCCAAACCTCGACGGAGATGACGGGACGACTTCGACCATCAAGACCTCGACGCTTTTAGTCTAGTGTAGTGTAGCTGTCGATAGAGACGCGTGGATTTTTTTTATATAATATAAAAAAAATTATACCATCAATTCCCATCTACCCACTATCGATTATTACATAAACAATTTAGGATTTAGGCCGAGTAAGATCTTGTAAGGGGTATGAAATAACCGATAATAATATAAAGAATACATACAAGTTGCCCAGCGACCAAAATTCGATCTCAATTTTTTTTAAACATACATCTTCAAATACAGTTTGACAGTACTTAAAAACTTATGCCTCAAAACTTCTTTGTAAAAAAAAACTAAACGTCATACGTCTTCTATTGTTTGACATTGTCATATTCAATTTTGAATGGGAACGGCGGGAAATTTCAGGTGCCTATTTTGTTTCCCGTTAACAAATTGTTAATATTGTGTTATAGTTGATTGATGGGGAACTGTAGGGGCGAGGCCGCGCCCGTCAGGATTTCCTGCTGTTTTTCCATACTTGAGACTTGGCTTCAGCCTTACTAAACAAATACTTTATAATAAAATAAAGGCTGTTTGGATTATAGTCCTTTTTGACTTCCCTATTGGGGATAAATCTATACAGATAAATAAAATTGGAGTATCTGTTTGTAATATTAAAATAAACGCTTTTTATGGAATTCATATGGATTTACATACGTTACGTATACCAAAATAACATTTTTTACAATTTTTGTCTGTCTGTCCGTCTGTTTGTTTGTTTCGGCTAATCTCTGAAACGGCTGGGCCGATTTTGATGGGACTTTCACTGGCAGATATCTGATGTTATAAGGAGTAACTAAGACTATAAAAATAATCATCATCAATCCGGGTGCGGCTGTAAATCTAAGTTAACGCGGGCATAGCTGCGGGCAACAGCTAGTACGAGGGCGGCACTGAAAATATCGGGAATCAAGGAAGAGACACAATATTACTATTTAAAAATGTATTTATTGCTTTTCGAAGTATTCTCCGCGAAATTTGACACATTTTTCCATACGATGGAACCAATCATTGAAGCAACCATTCCATTCGGAAGTTGGGGTCTCCAAAATGGCCGTTTTGTAGGCGTGCACAGCTTCTTCAGGCGATGAAAATCTCTGACCACGCAATTTATTCTTTATTTTAGGGAAAGTATAGAAATCATTAGGGCTTAGGTCGGGGCTGTACGGCGGATGGTCTAATAATTCTATGTTTTCTTGCTCTAAAAACTCTTTTGTTCTGTGCGCGGTGTGAGAACTCGCATTGTCGTGATGGAGGATGATGCGGCGGTTGCAGTTCTCTTTACGGAGATCAGAAACGACCTGTGGCAAACAAATGCTAGCATACCGTTCTGCATTAACCGTTCTTTGTCCCTCAAGAGGAATAGTTGCAACATGGCCGGTTTTGGAGACAAGCGTGGCCACCATTTCTTTTGCAACACTCCGTGAACGAACAATTTTTGTTGGCTTTAACTCATTTTCGAACACCCAAACTCGTGACTTATTTTTTGTTTCGGGTTCGTACGCATATATCCAGGATTCGTCACCTGATACGATGTCGTATACAGCATTTGAGAATCCTGCGTGGAATCTTTCGAGAGTTCTGACGCACCAAGTAACGCGAGCCGCGTTTTGCTCTTCACAGAGCAAATGCGGTATCCACCGGGAAAACAACTTTTTTACACCTAATTTTTCATGCAAGATTATTTGTATTTGACTCATGCCAATGTCTAAAGTTGCCTGAACTTTGCGGTATGTCACATGTCGATCTTCCTCAATCAGCTTACGCACAGCATCAACGTTTTCTTGGGTGACTGCAGTTTTTGGACGACCTTGACGGGGATCATCACTTAGCTTGACACGTCCACGTTGAAATTCAGCAAACCAGCGATAAATTGTGGTTTTGGATGGGGCTTCATCACCAAATGCAGAAATCATCCGGTCAACACACTGTTTTTGTGTTAAACCACTTCGAAAGTCATAATAAATCATCGCTAGAATTTTCTCGAGTCAATTCCAATTTCTCAACGACTAAACAAGTTTGACAAGACCCTGTGACAAGACCGAGAATCTTTTTTTAAATAAATAAATGGTATTCGATTTAAGGACTAAGGAATTTCAATTAAAAAAAAATTAATATGACAGGAACAGTGGAAATATTTCATTCCCGATACTTTTAGTGCAGCCTATGTATTCAATAAAAAATTACTTTGAATGTGTACGTATCATAGTGTATGTAAGTATGGTGTGTAAAATTTTATTTAATTAATTTAATGTATTGTGTTTGTAATTTTATGTATTTATAACGCTAAATTGTTAAAACTAAATGAGTAATTGATTCACTTACACTAGATAACCTTTGAAATTTTGTTTCCAATTAATTGAAGGCCTTTTGTTTTGATACTAATATGAATCGGAAAAAAGCCATTCAAATTTCTATTTAACTCATTAACCTTAATACCAAAACTTAAATTTCAACCGTTTTAAAATTATGTTGCACGCTATTTATAGTTTCTTTTTCTCTTTTCTTTTTGGTCACCAGGACCGGCGGGGTGGGTGTCGAGGCATCTTGTGAAAACGCTAGGTAGTATTCAAGTTTTGGGATAAATTTGAATAAAAAAATATAGGGCTTGAGATTTAAAAAATGGCACGTTCTCTGTAGTATTGAAAATTATATACAAATGATGTGCAAACTTACAGGTTGGCAAAAAAGAGTATGGAAAAAATGAGAGCGCCACTTTCACTTAGTACACACACACATCATAATAATATGGAAAATCAGCAAAATAATTTGATCAAATCGTTAATTATAAATGTGAAACACTGGAATTTACTCAAAATCTAGTATTTGTCGGCCAAGTATTGTCAACATCATAGGTTTCCATTTAGTAAAATATTTAGTTCCACCTGTCACCACGTCATACTCTTTTTTGCCAAGCTGTACATATTTTATTAGTAAATTTTTAGTTTTAATTTTAGAATGTTTTCTGGATTTTTTTATGATCGAGTAAAGAAAATTTTATCATGTAACAAATAAGCATATTCTTTAGACAATATCTTTAAGTGACTTAAAAAATTTGATTTGGCAAACCATTTTTCCCGTTTCGCCTGCGGTGACTCCGTACAGATTCCGCCTCTCACGGTGTTAAATGTCATATTATTATAATAATACGTATGAAATATGTAGCCGTTTTATTATAATAGGTACAGCTTGGCAAAAAAGCGTATAACGTGGTGACAAGTGGAACTAAATATTTTACTAAATGAAAACCTATGATGTTGACAATATTTAGCCGACAAATACTGGATTTTGAGTAAATTCCAGTGTTTCACATTTATAATTAACGATTTGATTAAATTTTCTTACTGATTTCCCATAATATGGTGAGACCTAAGTGAAAGTGGCGCCCTCATTTTTTCCAGACTCTTTTTTGCCAAGCTGTATTTCGAATTGACATTGAACCTTCATGGTTTGAGATTTTTGAGTAAACCTTTTTTCAAATGGTACCTATGTAGTTCTTTTAAAAATGTGCAACATTCGATTATCGACTTTCAGTTGTTTTTTTCTATTTTCAGATTAGACAAGAAAGATGGATATTTCGAAAGTTCGAGTGATTTTTTAATACGAGCTCCGACGCGGAACTAACGCGGAAGAAACAGTTTGCAATATCAATGTTGCGTTTGGAGAGGGGACTGCGTGCGGTTTGGTTTAAACGCTTTCGTGATGGAAACTTTGATTTGAAGAACCACGCGGAAGACCACCACAGGTGAATAACAATGAACTGAAAGAGATGGTGAAAGCCGATCCGAGCCAAACTACCCAGGAATTAACGGAATTATAGTAATTATTTAGATTATATAAAATGTTAAATTAAAAACGAATTTCATGTTTTCAGTAGGTACCTACAAATCGGCAATTTCATACTTTAACCCCTGTTTAACCCCTAATATTATGTTAACCATTTTGAACGATAAATAAACACTTATTATTAACGTACCTTAACGTATGCCACTGGTGGTATGTCAGCCCTGAGCCCGGTGAACATCGTAACCAGGGTCAGCATGCAGGTCACCAGGAGTGTCACTCTACCAGGTATAGCATCTAGGTCCAACCAGAAGCTGAACCAAGACAGCATGACCACCAGGGATGAGGGTGCGAAGGTCTGTATGAGATGGTGGCCGATCTGCCGCTCGAAACGGAAGTATACCACCAGCCTTGAATAGTTGCCTGTGAAATGTATTCAGATTAATGTTATAACTTAATGTGAAACAGATGTTGTTAAAACTTATTGCGAAAGAGATGTTGCGGAAGATGTTGAAATGTATACATATAGATTAAGACAGCGTCATTCCATTTCACTTGGCAAGTGGTCCACTCCTTCTGCGAGGTAGTGATGACACAGAAGGAGGAGGTGGAGCGGGAGAGGGAGCGCACTGGCGTCTTTTTCTGCAGGAGAGCACGGTGGCGACAGGCGGTCGCACTGCCGTGAGGGACCTGTGCGCTGCCGATCGGGGGATCCGTCGCGCGCGCGTAAGTTCCGAGCTATAAGGCACCCTTATGTGTTCAGTGTGCCTTAAGCGGAGAAGGAGGAGGGGAAGCCACCTACCGCGTCCAGCGAAGGGTGCCGGATGGCACACCGTTGTGGCCCATTGCGGACATCCACGGCTATCACGTCGTGTCACCCAGACGAGCTCCCGTCCCCTGATCCGGTGGTATGCCTATGCATTCCCCGCGAAACCAAAAAAAGCGTCATTCCGTTTGCGTCACGGCATTACAGTCGGTTTTCCTATAAAGGCACGCCAATAGTATTTCACATCTGATTCAAAATGAATCATCCCCGGCCGGAAAAGGCTAAATCCTGGTCTTATTAACATATTATCTATAGACGAGTGGTCTATAAAGTCTGATGAAGATTGTATATTTAACGTTAAGTAATACTAAATGCGTCTTCCTTATTTCGAGGGTAAACATACGAAGGTCTCCCGGGGACTCGCATTAATAATAGTTAATTAAGTTAATTGCAACTATATTAAGGCCACTTTGGACATGAAAGATAATTGAAATTGTTTATTTATTAGTGCCACTACGTAGGAAACGTACGTACGTAGGAAGGGTGGCCTTAGTTCTATTTACTAACATTCTTGACAATAGGGGCATATTGTCATATTTACGAATATATTTTTCTAAGAGACTCGTGAAAATAACCAATTTAATTTAAAATCTTCAATTGTGAACCTCTTATTTCAAATTGAAACTAAAAAGGGGTCGCGATTCGACTTTTATACGTTGAAGGTGGGAAAGTAAACCTGTTTTAATTTTAACAAGAAAGTTCGTCGTTTTCTACAAAAAAATACGTTCATTGATGTCCTACAGACGAACAAATCTTCGATTCGTCGCGATTTCTGATCTTGGTTATTCCTTTGAAATCGCAAGAAGACATTTATTTTTTGTTAGTGGCGATAGATGTCGCGTATTGAAAGAGCTCAATATCTAACATTTTTTCGCAATAACAAATACCAAAGCCATGATGACGATGATGATGGTGGTGGTGGTGGTGAAGACGATGATGATAATGGTGGTGGTGGTGGTGATGATGATGATCATCATCATCGCTTCTTTTTCTTGACTTACCATCTTTATCAATCATGTATCCATTGGTCTCTTCCAATCGCAGGGGCTCTCCAATGTGGTACTGCAAGAGCTTCAGTTCAGGGTTGATGGTGACTCCAGACTCGCTCCAGCGGAACCTCACTTTCTGGTTACTGTAAGAAACTGAAAAAGATACTGTTTATATATATATATATATATATATATATATATATATATATATATATATATATATATATATGTTGCTATAGATACCGAACTGGGCCGGCACGACCGGGGTGGTCCGTGGTACCTTTCGCTCACATAACACCGGCGTCAAGTTACAGCTATGCTGTCTCGTTTCGTACACATTGTGAGTTTCCGCTGGCCCATTGAGGGGATAGGGAAAAGGACGGCGGCGAATCTTCGTGGCCTTGGTTGTGCGGATGTGTATAGGCGTCGATGCCGTGAGGCTACGACTGTTCATTTGTCCCCTTGATGACATAAAAAAAGATAATAGTGTTGGTTCAACTAGTAAAATAAATAAGATACGTGTGGGTAAAAGACCTTTGAGCGACGATGGTCTAGAGGGTACGGGCTCGGCCCCTCGAGGGATCTGAGTTACATCCTGACCCATGTGGTGCCCTAAAATGGGTTTTCCAAAATTTTTCATTGCACCTAAACATGAAAATATCGTGAGATGTGTATAATTACTATGTACTCGTATGTAACTATGTATGTGTCTTGATTGTATTTGAAGGCATATATTAACAGAACATAGTATTTAATCAGCATTCTTGGGTTTCATTTCTCTCCCAAGTCCCGTCTCTACAATTGCTTGCTCGCCGGTATTATGGAAAACATCGTAAGGAAACCTGTATGCCCGATGAGATTAAAAGTAACGTTAAAGGTGTGTGAAGATCACCAACGAGCATTGGGCCAGCGCATCGGTGAACTATGACAATTTTATCAGTGGAAATGCTTTACCCATTTCCCCGGGGAAGACCCCTGGGATATGTTGAAACATGTTGTTTTTTGAAGTAATTGAAGTAATGGACTCTTCTAATAGTAATTACTTCTTTTCTTTTCCTAAATTCCTCTATATTTATTGATTATTGATAAAAAATCTTATATCCCTTACCCCGAAATTGAAAGTGGTCTTATCTTTTCAAAGAGCAGGCGTCACTATTACTTTGCTGAGCGAAGCTGGGAAGGCCTTGGAGAAAATTGTGGCCTCCCGGCTCGTTCAGCACCTGGAGGAGGGCCCGGGACCGGGACTCTCAGAGTCCCAATTTGGGTTCCGGGCACACCGGTCGACCGTCGACGCCCTCAAACGCCTTCGGGCGGTGACGGTTGAGGCGGAACACAGAGGGGAGGTGGTGGTCGCGGTGTCTTTGGACATCGCGAACGCCTTCAACAGCCTCCCTCACAGTGTGATACGGGAGGCACTGAATTTCTTCGGAGTGCCCCCGTATCTAAGGAGGCTGTTGGAGGCGTACCTCTCCGAGAGGAGGGTAGCCTGCGAGAACCGGTGTGGGTCCGTAGAGTGGTGGCGAGTCGGGTGCGGTGTTCCACAGGGGTCGGTTCTTGGTCCGATCCTGTGGGACATCGGCTACGACTGGGTTCTGCGAGGCCGCCTCCTTCCCGGGATGGGTGTCATATGCTACGCGGATGACACCCTCGTGTATGCCCGGGGACGAGGCTATAAGGAGGCGGCGCGGCTGGCCGAGGTCGGGATTGACCTCGTGATCAGCCGCATAGAGAGGTTAGGGCTTCGGGTCAGACCTGAGAAGACCGAAGCCCTTCTCTTCCGCGGGACCGGGCGGAAAGGACCCCCACCGGGGGCTGCCCTCCAGGTCGGAGGGGTGAGGGTCAGGATGAGCCCCCATATCAAATATCTGGGGCTCATCCTTGACGGAGGGTGGACCTTCGGCCCACATTTCTCCATGTTGGGACCGAAGGTTGCGAAGGCGGCAAGTGCACTGGGCAGACTCCTCCCGAACCTCGGAGGACCCAGCGCCGCCTGCAGGCAGCTATACTCCGGAGTCTGCCGTAGTATGGCGACGTACGGTGCACCCATCTGGGCGGATCACCTTACTGGGCGGAATAAGGCCCGGCTGCGGTCGGCGCAGCGGGTCATCGCGGTAAGAGTGATCCGGGGGTACCGTACGGTTTCGTGGGCAGCAGCCACTGCCCTAGCCGGTGACCCCCCGTGGGAGCTTGTGGCGGAGGTTCTTGCCGAGATGCACTCCTATGTCTCGGATAGGAGGTCTCTTGGCGAGAGCCTTACGCTAGACGGGATCCTTCGGGTTCGCCGACTAGGGCAAGAGGCGTTAATGCGGAGGTGGGGGGAGGACCTGGCGCAGCAGCCGTATGGCAAAAACCTGACGGTTGCTCTGCGTCCGGTCCTTGAGCGGTGGATGCGCCGTAAGCGCAAACCCCTCACCTTTCGTCTGACACAGGTGCTCACCGGGCATGGTTGCTTTGGTGAGTACCTGTGCCGGACGGCCCGCAGGGAGCCGTTGACAGTGTGTCATGATTGTGGCGCGGCGGTGGACTCAGCCCAGCACACACTCGAGGTGTGCCCGAGATGGGCGGCGCTGCGTCACGGTCTGACATCAGTCATCGGAGGGGACTTGTCTCTGCCGAGCGTCATCACCGCGATGCTCGGTGACGACGAGTCCTGGACGGCGATGGTCTCCTTCTGCGAGGCAGTAATGTCCCAGAAGGAGGTCGACGAGCGGATGAGAGAGGAGGCCGCCGACGAGGCCTCCTCCCGCGGGCGACGAACGGGGGTGCGTAGGAGGCGCTATTTAATGCGCCTCCAGTAACGCCCCTGTGTTCGTGTCGGGCCCAGGATGGGAACCTGGGTCTGTATGGCACGACGTCGTGGGGACTGCTTAGTAGCGGCCGGGCAGTCCCCCCCTACGAGGAGTAGTCTGGCCTTCGCCGGGGCCAGCCTGTCGCTGAGGTGATCCTGTCTGTTGCCTGCATATCCGGGACCCTCAAAAAGCGGCTGAAGGCGCTCGCAGTGGTTTTAGTTAGGGTGGGCACTCCCAGGTGCGAGTCCCACATTGGGTCAGGATCTACCCGAAGATCCTGGCTGCATCCATAAGGATTTCCCTGCGAAAAAAAAAAAAAAAAAAAAAAAAAAAAGGCGTCACTATTACTTAAACTTTAAAAAGTTAAAATCAAAAGTTACATCTTTTTGTGCAAATACAATTTAACAAATTTTAAGAGTCTACTTCCGGCTACCAAAGCCAACCCACCAAGAAGAACTGGCGAAACAAGTTCAGTGAACTAATCTTTTAAATCCTTATGAAATCGCTCTATAACTCTCGATATGTGTTGAGTTATTAAACATAGTTATCGATATTCCAATTATATGAGGGTTAAATTCCATCCCAAAATATATCTCCGAGGAAAGCACGTGAAGGGCCGCGGGAAATTTAATCGAATATAAAGCAATAACCGAATTGTTTGGTAAGATTGTAACCAGTTCAGTAGCCTTTTCTTTCGCTTCATTATCGGTTCTCGGAACAAAATTACTACTCCTAAAAAGTTGCAGCGTTGATATGTTGTAAATACAGACATATTAATATAATTAATATTATTTAGTATTATAATATTTATTTTGATTAAAATATTAATTGGTAAGATTTTTAATGCGTAATAGTTATATTGTATACCAGTATATAGTAAAGTATATATAGTAAATTTGTATACCAGTGATACAATAGTTTTTTTTATTAATTATAACCCAATTATGTCAAAGGCAAAAGAAAAGGTAGGATTTTTGTAGTGTATGATATTTTTCACAAAATTAAAGAGAAAGCAAAATCAATTACCTAAGTGTATTAAGTGTATATTTAATGTGTACATAATTGAGAATAAAAAAGTAGCGAACATTATGTAAGTTGTAATTTTCTTAAAAATAAACTAGGTAACATTGACACAGTCGTACTTTCTATCCCCACCATGGATCAGGCCTTGACGTGGCGGTGGGGCTCAGTAGCCTAGGGTGAGCCTAGCACCTTGGGCGGAGCTAATTGAGCCAAGGGGGCTCTTTATACCCCTCTTATAAGAAGAGGGGACAAAAGAGCAGGGGAAAAGGGACGAGGATGGGAAACTCACTCCATTGTACTGTCCCGACGTTGAGAGGGGTTGTTCTGTGGTGCGGGACAACCCATCTGTGGAGGTGGCGTCGGTCAGGGCACATCGACGGCTAGTCGTCCTTGCGGGACTGACTAGCCGTTGAGGTGCCCTGTTTGTTTTCTAGATCCGGGGCACCTCACCAAAGGCGGCATTGGTGGCACTCGCCGGGTTTTAGTGGGTAGAGCTGCGTCCATTTACCAGCTGTCGGGCGCAGCGAGTCCCACATATCCGCGTGGGGAGACCCACTCCCCCGCGGGATGCCTCAGAGCATTTCCCGGCGTTAAAGAAAAAAAAAAAGGTCGTAATTTCTATGGTTGTTGGTCCACATAATTAGTGTAGGTGTCTCAGTAGGTACAATACCTACTTTTCTATCAATAAGAACAGTGAAATACACTAACGTTCTTTATTCATATTATAATTCTAGAAAAAAACCCCACTTTACTACTATAATATATTATATCATATACAAGAAATAATGTAACATATTGGGTACATTATTTCCTGATATTGTGCATCTAGAATCACACATCGATGACCAAACTCACAGCTCTCGATGTATATGGGACAGGACTGTATGTCCATGGGGTAGAGCTGGAACTCCATCTGGCAAGCGATGATGGCGTGCATCCTTGCTGCGTACCGCACCGTCTGGTTCCGGTACAGCGTCACCGACGAGAACTTGTGCGTAAGCTCCGCGATCTCTGCAACACACACACACACACAAAATTATTAATCATCATTATCATCAGGCCCTATGTGTCTCACTGTTGGGTATGGGTCTCCTCCTCAGGCGATGAGGATGTTTGGACCATAGTTCACCGATGCACCGGCCTAATGCGGTTGGTGAACTTCACACACTTCGTTTGTCGCGTGATTTTTTTTTTTCATTTTAAATGTGAAAATGTTACTAATATGAATATGTTTTTCTGAAAACTTAAAAAGTTTTGGATATTTTATAGCATAGAATGCAAACATACACATTATATTGGATTCACAAATATAATATTTGTTACGAAATCAATAGTCGGAGAACTAAAAAAGTTGATATTACACTAAGGAATCAGCATATAAAAGTGGCGAAAGCATTACATTTACCGAAAAACTACTGCCATTGCCGTTGTGGTTTAGGTCTATGTTCTTCAGTCACATGAGAGTATAATAAATATTTCTAAAATATATTTCGTGCGTGAGTGACATATATATCAAAATATATCCACAGGCCCACAATTCTTATACCTTTCATTACATTCAAACGATATACCAAACTTGATTCCGAAAATCGTGCTCTACAATCTCGCCGAAACGAGAAAATTTGAGTGTCTCTATACGAAAAGTTTATCCAATATTCGTGTCGTCCTGGTTTTCTCAATGTTTGTGCCAAAATAATGTGCTCTTATGTCTTGAGTTGCTCGAGACGTTCTCTCCACATTCTAACCGCATGTATACTTTTTACAGCAGTAACTAGTATTTTTCAGGACTATCTGGTGATCTACCAGATGAAAAAGTAGAGTAGGAATTTGCAGACCGCACTTTGTCTTACACTGCCTCAACATAATATATGCTTAAGACTACTCTTAGAGAATGTAGAGCACGCTTTATTTGTTGGCAATCTTTAAGCTTACCGTGTTTCATGAAATTCGTTATACTTTTATAAATAAGTTATTAGTTCTCATATATTTTGATGAGATAAAACTAATACATCAAATTTTTGTAAAGATAAACTTGCTAGCTTAGCGAGAATTACGTGTAAAAATGAACAAAATTTCTCTTGATCGTGCACAAAAGTAAGACTTGTTTCTAGGTCTTATAATCGCCATTAATTCTTTTTAGAGAGCGCTTCATTTTTCTTTCTGATACTCACAATCTATCAACTCGCTCTTCACATAATCTCCGACTTCAAACTCCTACTCACACTACTTCTTCCTACTCTCAATCATTCTCTGTCCGCGCTGTCTTACTCTGGAATTCGCTTCCTACACATATCCGGCAAGCACAATCGCTAGATATTTTCAAAAAACTTGTGAGAGATCACTATTTAAATTTTAAAATCTAACCCTTCATGTCTTATGTCATTTTTTTTCCCTTGTTTGCTTTCTTATTACTATCATCGTCGAACAAATCCATCTTATTTATATTTTACGTTCATTGTTTTATGTATTAATTTATTTTATATATTGCATCTTTGTACATTAGGTACCTATATAAAGAATTAAGTATATATTACATTATATCTGTACTTTGAAATTTTAAAATTAACTTTGAAATTATATATGTATATAACATGTATATTTGTATATATATATATATATATATATATATATATATATATATATATATATATATTACATTTCTCCATTACAACTATGCACCTACTCTACTCCGCCTTCGTACCCGTTTTCTACGACACTCCTTTGCTCAAAGGTTGTCTGGAAGAGATGGCTTTAGCGATAAGACCGCCTTTTGTACTCTTATTTATAGGTTTTAATATTTGTTTATTGTATTATGTTTTTGGTGTGCAATAAAGTGTCATTTATTTATTATTATTTATTTAACTGGATAAATTTTGTTTGTAACTTGATTATTATTGTTATCAATAAACATCAAGAAGAATACTATATGTATGTAATATAAACTATTTCGGTGCAGGAGTCAGTGAGCATGGTATAAACTGTTTTGGCGTTCAAAAATATTGCTTTTCCGTGAAGAAAACGTTTAATGAGTGACGATGGTCTAGTGGGTATGGGCTGGGCCTCTTGCGTGAGAGGTCCGGATTCGATCCCTTTGGTACCTTGGGTTTGGCTTTTGGTTTTGGTTTTTCTAAATTTCTACGTGCATCTGAATATGAGACCATCGCTTGCGCACCGGTGAAGGTAAAACGTCAGAAAACCTGCATGCCTGATGAGATTAAAAGTCTTTGACAAGGTGTGAAATTCACCAGCACGCATGGGGTGCATCGCTGGGTGTCCCAACACGCTCTTTGTCTGATTTCAAGGAGGAAACCCATAACTAGCATGGGGACATATTATAAGGGATATTATTATAATACTAGCTGTTGCCCTCAGCTTCGCCCGCGTTAACTTAGATTTACAGCCGTACGCAGATTGATGATGATTATTTTATAGCCAAAGTTACTCCCTATAACATCAGCTATCTGCCAGTGAAAGTCCTATTAAAATCGGCCCAGCCGTTTCAGAGATTAGCCGGAACAAACAGACGGACAGACAGACAAAAATTTCAAAAAGGCATTTAGTAAAAAGCGGTTATTTTAATATTACAATCCAATTTTATTTATCTGTATTATACAGGTTTTATTTACACATAATCTATACATCTATAATAGATGTATAGAGGTGGTAGTGGTAGGTGTATACATCTCTAATAGATGTATAGATTATGTATAAATAAAACCTTTTAATAAATAAATATAATAATATATTTTTTTACTTATATCGACTTTATTAACACTCCTTTTTTAATTCATTATGGACATTAACTACTAATATAAATCAAAACTAAGGTTAGTGACCATTAACTAAATAAAATACTTAATGGTGCATATTATAATGAATAAAATTTAAATGCTCATTCATTTCATGAAATAAATCTAAATATTTACACGAAATACGCTAGAACATTTTTCTTACTAATTACCCCAATGCAAGAATCCAAAGCATTTTTAATTAACTGGCTCGTACTAAAAGATCTAAATTCTCAAAGTAGCTGTGAATTAAAATATAAATTTTATAAATGCGAATGTTAGCTTAGTATGTCCATCTTCAAGGTTTCAAAATAAAAGTACATCATATTTATATGTCCAAAACTTTGAAAAAAATGTGCGTTAATTGAATAATGAAATATAAAAACTTTTTTTAATACAAGTGCTGTTAATTATAGTTCACAGATCAGTGAAACACGTAATAGAATAATCATAACAGACATCCTCTTCGCAGCAGATTAAATCTCAACTATTGTAACTAGCTAACCTATTAACATGGCTATTGGTTATCCTTATCAAGCATATAACCGGAATAGAGTGGTAATGTTATGTGATTTTTATGAAAACAAATTTATGCTGCGAAGCTGCGCCGGTTCATCAGTCTAATAGGTATTAATGGATGATTGGCCGGTGGGACGTACACATTGATCACTGGTTGATTGAATTGCTATTATGTCAGTGATAAATAACCGACCAGTTTCGGAATTTTATGACTCCCATTCCTATTCTATTCGGTTATAATATGCTCGATATCCTAGACTAAAGATATAGGTAGGATCTAAGCTACGCAATATATAATTTCTCATATTGGCAAATCTTTCTATTTTTTAATGTAAGTGTTACTAGTGTAAGCTATTATGTTAAACAGTAAAGTTAGTCGCCCATTGGCCGCCACTGCAATCGGCAAGTTAAAGATTAAGTCGCGTCATTGTGAATTATTCCCTTAAATACATTTATTCTCATCCGCAAAATAAATATTACGTCCGGACGAGAGCCGATCTCCATTATTTGGTCCTTCGAGCCGGATCTATAAACCTTCCACACACCAAAAAGTATGGTGAACACCCGGAGGGCGGCAAAAACGGTAGTGTGCGAGTGGTACAAGTTCGAACTCAATTAGGTAGCTTTAAGAGAGATTTTGCTCGCGTCGCTAAAATTCCTTTGGATGTATGAGTAGAGAAGTCCGGACAAAATCCGATCTCCTACTCCACTCAATTTATCCTTTTCTTCTCAAAAATGTAACTAGCAATACAAGCTTGAGTATATTCCTTTACGTTTTTTACACACCCTCACTGACTTTTAATCTAATCAGGCATGTAGATTTTGTCACGATGTTTTTCTTCACCAATGAGTAAGCGATGTTGACATTTTTGGTTGACAAGTCAGGCGTACGGCTAAATTTCCATTCAACGATCGACACCAGACTTTTCAGTTTAAGGCCGAGCCTATATACCCTTTAGCTCACTTTTTTCAACATACCAGTAAATTAATTGCGTTGCAGTTTATTATTTTTATATTCCAAACGTTTCAGATACTTAACAACAGACGTCGGGAATGAATAAAAAATAAGTCCTTAAAATATTTTCATTAAAAGTTTTGTAGTATTCACTGGTCTGCGTCAAGCGTTACGTGCCATAAAACGTGAATAAAAAATAAACTTGTGTTACAATCAGCGTGATAGTAATAGTGAAAGCAAGTTGTGCTCCGTCTATACAGTGAAAAAACATGAAAACCACCTCTCGTACGAATATTGCACATTATATACAACCTGCTTGGATTTTTTTATTATTTTAGATGAAAGTTGCATAGCTTTGAGTTTACTATCGAAGATTATGATTATATTTTATATTTATATCATCTGTATACAGCGTATTTAAATGTAATTTTTTAAGAGCATAGAGAATGAAAGCGGTTTATTATTGTTTTTTATGAATGAAAGCCGCAATTAGGCTTTAGATGCACTTTCAATTTAAAACACTCTGTATAAGTCGTAAGCATTCGTAGTGTCAGGTATCTGTTCAATAAACATAGGTTTTCTTTAGGAGATAACTTTTTTCCTTTCCTTATCTACTGTGTGCTAAAAAGAATTTTCCCCATCATTTATGAAGTCGGTCAACTCTTCGTCTTCGCGACCTGTAACTTTAGGTATTAGAACTAACTTTTAATTCACTAATATAAAATGACACATATTCGTACGAGAGTTTCAGTATAATTTAGGAGCATTCAATATTCATACCAGCTGATTGATGACATAAGTTGCACGTCGCACCTAAAATCAAAATTAGTTTTATTCTTGAAATCTGTATATGTGAAATTTAATTTCAAATCCAACTTCTAAGCTTTTTTTTTTTTTTAGCTAAGCCTAAGCTCTTAAGGTTTTTAAATCTATGAAGGTATCCTCAAACTATATGTATTTTTTTTTATGACAAAAGAAAGCAACTTCCAAGTTTTTTCTTGTCTTCCTTTCCTGCATTTCAAGCGAGTTTTTGTACCTACATTTTTATTGAATACTTTTTGGACATATTTTAATTGCTTCTACACTTTTGTTGCCATAAATATATTTTGATTTTGTAGCTATAAAATAGAGCAGAATAGGTTAAGTATTTTGTGTGAATGCCGTGAAATACAATAATGGTCATTGTGCGATTCACGCTGAGGTCAAAACAGCTCGTGGTGTAAGTCGACGTCTTACACCACGAGCTGTTTTGAACTCAGCATAAGACCCAATAGGCTTAAATATACTAGAGGTTCTATGGAGGTGTAAAGGCTAGCAAAATAATGATACTGAAGCAATATATTACGGTATGTTACCCTTTTCATATTTTCTCTACCTCGTACATTTTTTTTTTGCGTGACTACATTCTTATGTCCTTTCACACACTTCATGCACGTTTTTCTGTATGAAGCGTGTTTAACGATCCACATTTATTTCATCAGTGGGAGGGCTGCACTGTGCCGCGTTCCCAGCTGTATGGGTACCACCATCTTGCTTCCCACTATCTGCCATGAAACAGATTTGCCGTGTTTTGGAGAGAAGGGCAAGACAGGCAGTATAATTAATGACACAGAGACTTAATGAGAGGCTTAATGAGATGTTAAGTCTCCGTGCCAGTAATTCCTCCGAAACACGGCAAACATATGTCTCGGGATAGGCAACACATAAATGAGTTAGGGATAGTTTCAGGTAAACTAGTTCGCATTGCACTGACATAAAAAACAACCTTTCTATAACCATCAAGATAATCATCCTTATATTATACAATACAAAATCAAAATACTGACGAAGTTTCTCATTAACTATTAACTTTTGTGCAAGAATTAATAATTTATTGGTAAATCTATGTGTCTATCAACTTGATATTAAATTAATGATTTAATTTAACCGCCCTTTCGAGTGTCAAAACTTTAGTTACTTAAGAAAAGTTGTTTGTATGGGCTTGAAGAACTTTATGATTCATGGGAGCAACGGGAAAATATGGCGAAAATGAATTTAAAATATTCTGTAATAAATCTCACGTTTTCGTTACGTACTAGTACAAAAACTAGACAATTGTATATTTTGCATTCGAGTCTTTCATCTATATTATAAAATACATATGAATTTGTATTGTTTGAACGAGCAATTCGCCGACACTACCTGTCAAATTGGAAAAATATTTTTGCACTAAAAAGCTCAAACTTTTTTTTTTAAATTTTTAGTTTGTTGAAACCGCGGTTATTGTGAAAAAAGACAACTAGTTGTTAATAATGGAAGGATAAAAAACTACGTATGTATTAAAATTTATGGTATCATAAAGTACATAAAATTAGATTTGTATATAAATTTCATTTTAAAATTCACATTTATTGTTGGTACTTTAATATTGAAGTTAATATTTTATAGTTTAATTTACAAAGTTTTTCTCCTTGAATCCTTATAATATATTTATTTAACTGACCTTTTGTAAAGTGATTCAAAATGTATTATTTTAGATTTTTATTATTCAAAAACATGCAACAGAATTGCTTGTTCATGTCCAATTAATAAAAGTCTAACAAATGTTTTCTTTTTTATTTATTTTTATTATTATAATTATATATTACTACATTTTTTTGCATTTTTACGTTATTGTTCCTACTCTTTTATGTATATTTGACATGACATATTATGATGAAATGGTGATGAAAAAAATCCATTAAAATGTAATATTTATTGATTTTTTATTCTATCCTGGTGTACATACCTAATATTATAGATATAGGTAAATATGTTATGCTTTAAAAAGTGCTTGTAGAATCATGCACAAATTACCTGTCACTTTGGAGTTTAAAAAATATGGATCCGGGTGCCAAAGGTTGTCAAAAAACTCCGGAGGTAAGGTCACGTGGTCGTCGCCCTCCTCAAAAATATCATCAGGGAGCTGCAGCCGACTCTCGACCCACGTCTGTCTTATAAACATATCCACTCTAGAAACAAAGTATGTAATTAGTAAGAGGTAGTGCCATACTGATTTGCAGGCGAATTGTGCTGGCATCACCGGGGTAGACCTCTTACTCACAATAGCACCGGCGTATAGTGACAGCTATGCTGTCACATTTCGTGCGGTTTGTGAGTTTCCGTTGGCCCATTGGGGGCATAGGGAAAAGGAGGGCAACGCATTTGCATAATATCTTGTTCTAATCTAATTGCCCTCTCTATTGCCCTCCTATGCTATGAAAAAACTAAAGTAGTCCTATGCTATAAAAACGTGTAAGTATGCTGAATCAGCATACCTACAAGAATTAAGAAGTTGTGCTTTTAATAATGTTATATTTCTTTATGTCATAAGGGGGCAAACGAGCAGTCTGAGCCATAAGATACCGACGCCCATACACATCCTCACAACTAGAGGTTATGCAGATGCGTTACGCTCCTATCTATATAAATCTTGTAAGTTCTAGTTGTTGAGTGCTGTTTAACGCTGTTTAGTTTTTTGGGCATGCACGAAGTACATGATAAAACTTCATCATTATTAAATAAATAATTCATCACTATTAACCTCCTCCGTTCACCGTTGAACAGGCCTCTTTCAATCAACTCCAAGAGAAGTGTAAGGCCACTCGCATCCAACTGAGACCAGCTCTATGATATAGTTTAACCATTCAATGAAGACCGACCAATTCAAAATGTTGTTTTAAATTTAATTATATCTTCATAATCGTGAAAAAATAAATGTGAGTGTAAAAAGATCGTCATACCATCAGAAGGCGTAAGTTAAAGAAAAAGCCAAAATTAAATTAATTAATTAATTATTTATTTAATTATCTATTCTAAAGCCAGATATAATTAAAACTTAAGATTATGGCTTTTTAAATACTCTTCGTTTGTCAGAAAATTCCTCATTTTGTTTTTTCTGGTAAACTTTTTATAATCTTTAGTGGATTCTTATGTCAATAAAAACCCACAGACATTTTTACTTAGTAACTTTTATTAAAAAGTTAAGATGAATCAGAAAATACGACATTACTTAGACATACATGACTGGCCTGCTGGTCTAGTGTTTCGTAACCCTGATTGCTAAACCCGAAAGTTGTGGGTTCGGTCCTCCCACCCAGGACAAATGTTTGTGTGATGAGCATGATCATTTGTTCTGTGTCTGGGTGTAATTTATCTATACATGTATGTATTTAGAAATATAAGTATGTATCAGTTGGCATAATACTGGCTCTGCCTAGTTAGGGATCAGATGGTGTGTGAGTTGTCTTAACATAATATTGTTTTTTTTTTATTTATTTTTTATATTAGTTGGATAGGCAAACTGGCAAACGTACCACCTGATGGTAAGTGGTCGACGTCACCCATGAACATAAACTAGTATACCTGGAACGACCCCAGGCAACTCATTTATGTGTTGCCTATCCTGAGACATAAGATGTTAAGTCTCGGTGCCAGTAATTACACTGCCTGTCTTGCCCTTCTCACAAACAAGCAAGATGGTGGTACCCATGCAGCCGGGAGCGCGGCACAGCGCTTCCCTCCCACCGGTATATATTATTATTATTATTATTATTATTCTTGTAAGGTCAAATAAATAATATTTGACATGCATTTTAGTTTTTCATTTTCATCTCTATTTATTATAGTGATATTATTTTAAAATTTCTTGTGAGTACGGTGTAAATTGTGGTTCTAATTAGTTATTGAACATTTCCCACATTGTGTTTCCCGATATACCTATCAAGTGACTTTGAAAACTGATTCGAAGTTTACACATTGTTGAAACTTTGGTAATAGAGTACTGATGCGTGCAATATAAGCTACTTTGGATTTGATGAAGTTATAGTAATAATTACACAATGATCTAGGGTTCGCTGCCTTATATGTGCTATTTTAGATAGGCAAATGACCTAATAGAAAGTCAATTGTCAACGTCACTTATCATATGAGTTCACGTTGGACTATTGTGACATGATACCTGACTCTCGTTAGTACTCGTGGGCTCAATTGGTATTCCTTCCATGCGTTGTTTACTCTAAGATGCAAGATATTTTTTGTCTGATCTTAAAATTTGTTTGGCGAAAGAAATAAGTACAATAAAAGTAGTGTGCTTGGGCCATTATATTATAACTGGAATAGAGCGGTAATGTTATGTCTTTTGTATGAAAGCAAAATCCGCCAAATATGTGCTGCGACGCTGCGCTGGTACTGCGCTCTATATCAATGACTATTGAAGGATGACTGGCAGATGGGACGCACATACATATCACTGGTTGGTTGAATTGCGTTTACGTCAGTGACAAATCACTGACCAGTTTCTGAATTGTATGGCTCACATTATTACTCTAATATGGTTATAATATGCTCGATGACCAGAGCGCACACAAAGTGCAAGTGCGCTTTTTATTGCAGGCATCTTGCCTATGTGATAAATTATATATATAATTTTTAAAATGGCAGGCAATGTAGATACAGGCAGGCAATGTACTCGTACGATTAACTGGGGTAGTCCTGAGCGGTCCTACCCATGGATGCCCATTTGCTAATTAATATAGACCGTTAGACTTACTAGAGTTACCTGGTCCCCACCATGGTTCAGGCCTTGACGTGGCCGTGGGGCTCAGTAGCCTAGGGTGAGCCCAGCGCCTTAGGCCTCTTTTAAGAAGAGGGGACAAAAGAGCAGGGGGCAAGGGGCGAGGACAGGAACCTCACCCCATTGTTCTGTCCCGACGTTGTTCTGTGGTGCGGGACGAACCTAGCTTTCGGGCGCAGCGAGTCCCATATACCCGCGGGATTCCTCAGAGCATTTCCCGGCGTTAAAGAAAAAAAAAAGAGTTATCTGGTCCACCGTTTGGCCTATCTAATCATAATTATGTATGTGGATCACCAGTTTTTTGGCAGACAGGAGCATTAAGGTCGTTGTTGACGGTGCATGCTCGGACCTCAAGTCTGTAAATGCTGGTGCTCCCCAAGGCTGTGTACTATCTCCAACCCTGTTTCTTCTGCATATCAATGATATGCTGAAAACCAGCGGCATTCATTGCTATGCGGATGACAGCACTGGAGATGCCTTATACACTGGCCGCCCTAATATTTCTCGGGAACAAGTCGATGAGTGTCGGAACAAACTTGTGTCTGAAAT
The DNA here is from genome assembly GCA_963853865.1 of Helleia helle. Taxonomy (NCBI): domain Eukaryota; kingdom Metazoa; phylum Arthropoda; class Insecta; order Lepidoptera; family Lycaenidae; genus Helleia; species Helleia helle. The sequence continues at coordinate 2,619,514 of OY971423.1, forward strand.
CGAGTTTCTGCTGGCCAGAGTCTCGGAATGGGGGCGACTTAACCTAGTCAATAGTAGTAGTAGTCTAACCTAACCTAACCTAACCTAACCAATTTAACCCCAACAAGACACAAGTTTACCGTTTACCACAAAAAAATCACCCTTCGTCGTTCCTTTACAATTTGAAGGCACTTCCCTAACCGCCTCAACCAGCATTGGGATACTTGGCGTCGATATATCGAGAGATGTGCAGTTTCGTGGTCATTTGGAAGGAAAGGCTAAACTAGCCTCGAAAAAACTCGGCGGGCGAAGCAGTATTTCATGCCTTCACACCGCCTTCAATTATACAAGGCGCAGATCCGGCCTCACATGGAATACTGCTCTCACCTCTGGGCTGGAGGGCCCCAATATTAGCTCCTTCCATTTGACCGCATTCAACACCGGGCGGCTCGAATCGTCGACGACAATGTTATCTCCAATCGGCTTGATTCTTTGGCGCGGCGTAGAGATGTCGGATCGCTGTGCATCTTCTACCGCATCTACCACGGGAAGTGCTCTGAGGAATTGTTCGGACTAATACCTGCAGCAGAATTCCACCACCCGACATCGCGGAAAAACTCCAAATTTCACCCACACCATCTCGATGTCCGGAAATCCACAACATCTCGATTTTTACGGCATTTCCTGCCTCGCTGCCTCTTACAGTGTTTCCGAACCGATACGACTTAGGGACCTTCAAGAAAAGAGCATACTCATATCTGAAAGTCCGGCAACGCACCTGCTAATCCACTGGCGTAGCGGGTGTCTGTGGATGTCGCTCTTCACTTACCATCAGGTGAACCGACTATCCATTAGCCCCCTCTTCTATATAAAAAAAAAAAAAACTTTAGTAACTTAACGATATGCCGTCATTTGCATACAGCGGCTACTACACAGAGATCGCCATCAGATCTTGTCAGAGTTCGAACCTTCTCCCCAAACGTAGAATAACAATGACTACCTAAAGTCCATGTCTTCTACGTTAATAGAGTTCACATCCACGACGTAGATACTGAACTCAACCATCACCGGGTGGCCTTTTCGTGATGGCGGCCGCATTTCTGGAACAAACGTTTAATGGCTCAAACATATGATATTCTGCAGATCTGCATGATTTTGTTCTATTAACTAGTGACGAACTACAAGATGACACACCTTTTTGGAAAATAGCATATAGTATGTGCCAAAATATATGGCAATTGGTCAAAATGTGAAAAATTTATCAATTTCACAGGACAACCTTTTTTTAATCCTACTAATATTATAAACGCGAAAGTTTGTATGTATGAATGCCTGTTACTCTTTCACACAAAAACTTCTAAATGGATTTTAAGGAAACTTCACAAGTATATAGCTTACACATCAGAATAGCACTTAGGCTATAATTTATCCCTGTACTCCCACGGGAATGGGAAGTATGCGGGTGAAACTGGAGGTTTCTACTAGTATATATTTTATAGACAGCGAAAGTTATGGGATCAAGTCTCGCATGTCCAATTTTGACTCTGACCTGGGATATTTTTTAATTCTCGTGTGCACTTGGTCAATATAACCTTGTTTCCAATTTGCTAAAATAAATATACTTGAAAAAATAAATATTTGACAATTTGCTTACTAGGTAAATTGAAACAATGGCAAAGCATTCATGTCAAATTTATAGAAATCAGAACAATTAATAGTAATCACCTTATATTATTTTACTGTGTAACATACCCTTAACATAATTCTCTGGCAAGACCACCCTGGGCTTGAGCGTGTGATTCCGTTTTGATACCACGTCATTGCACAGCCTGAAAAGAAACATTTTTTTTTTAGTTTTTATTGCGTAGACTTCTGTTTAGTTGAGAACTTTTGGTACAGTTTATTACAGGATACTAAACGCATAGTTACGGGTTTATATCGCTAAAGGCAATTTGTATGAAAATAATCGTTTGTATTGTTTGGAAAGGTTTTGGCGTAGTGGGGGTGAGATCATGCATCGATTTTATTTGAGAATACGATGCCATTATGTATTGTATTGATGATATTATGTATTTAAAGTAATACTAGCTCTTAGGAGCCGACACAGATATAATACTTGATTTTATAATAATAATACATATTAGGCCACTGCTGGACACAGGTCTCATCCTCGAAATCAGGCGAGGAGGGTTTTGGGCCAAAGTTCACCGATGCTCTGGCCCAATGTGGGTTGGTGAACTTCACACACCTTGAAAGACTTTTAATCTTTTTTTTATGTTAGTTGGATAGGCAAACTGGCAAACGTGCCACCTGATGGTAAGTGGTCGACGTCGCCCATGAACATAAACTAGTTTACCTGGAACGAACCCAGGCAACTCATTTATTTGTTGCCTATTCTGAGACATAAGATCTTAAGTCTCGGTGCCAGTAATTACACTTGCCCTTCTCTACGAAACACAGCAAAGCTGTTTCACGGGAGAAATAAGCAAGATGGTGGTACGCATGCAGCCGGGAGCGCGGCACAGCGCTTCCCTCCACCGGTATATTTCTCATCAGGCTGCAGGTTTCTTCACGATGTTTTCCTTCACCGGCGAGCAATATTCATATATTGAATCCAGACCTCTCAGTCAAAAGACCGAGCCCATACCCACTAGGCCATCGTCGCTCGCAATATTTAATAATAATAATAACTTTATTTGTGAAACATGCCGCACTACACATAAATATTTCTATCATAATATTATATGATATAAACATAGGTTAAGAAGTCAAATAATACATTAAAAAACACATCTTACAAAAATACCTACTAATAATAACAACCCAAAAATAAAAACAGTTCCAACTAGAAAAAAAAAAACATTAAAAGAGAGAGCAAGTTTTGGGCAGCGGCGCGTCTCACAAAAAGGTAAATCCTCGGCTTCAGTTAGGATTATGGTATGTACAAGTACATATTCTAACCCCAACACCGATTTTCAGAACCACCATTAATAATTCTTTATTTATTTTGGCGGTAGCGGAAGGCATTGATGATTAACCCATTAAAGGTCAAATGAAAAGTAGCAATATATTTTTTTATTAATGCTTATTTTTTTTATTTAGGTTATTTTACTTAGGTATGTGGTCAGTGTACTCATTCGAGTGCAGCTACTTTTGTATGACTATGTTTTTATGTTAGCTTTATATAATGAATTATTATATTTATTTCTATAACATAGTCTGATATGTATTTTATAAGAATGAACTGAAAAAAAGTACGTGTAAGCAGTTATAAAAAATAAAAATAATTCACTAACCGCCACAGTGTTTTCGTACTACAGCTTCAACTGACACTTTTCGTTCAAAAAAGCTAAATTCCCCACGGTTTTTTAATAATTTTAATTAAACAGTGTTATAATGAAGCAAAATAAAAAGGTACCCCACGTAAATTGTGCGAGATTTGTAATTTACACTAATAAATATCGCTGTACTCAATTGAGTACAGTGACTTCTAATGGGTTAATAAAAAATACTTGATTTACTATGATTTAAATTTGCTTAGTGTTCATTGAAAAATACCGAAGTCTAGCAGTAGTCGAGCAGTAGACGAAAAATATGAATAATGATGATGATGATGATGATGATGATAATGATGATGATGATGATGATTATGATGGTGATGATGATCTTTTTTGAACAACACGATTATCAATTATAGAAGAGAATTTAATTTAGTAGCTTCATCCTCACGAACCTAATAACTGAAATGTCAATAGCAATTTTCATTCGTTTTAGTCTTTTGACTTAGTACACAGCATAATACGCGGGAAAATTCATTTACATCACTCTGAATCTTGTACAATCATCATCATATTATGCGACCGTTATGTGCTTCACTGCTTGGCACAGGTATCCTCCTCTTTAGAAGGCAAGTTTTTGGGCCAATAGTTCTTTGGACTCAACCAGGGCGGTCAACTTCAGATGAAGACATATTTAATTTTATCAGACATGCCAGTTTTCTCGCGATATTTTCCCCCACCGATGAGCCATAAAAGCTGCTATACAGTTGCTTAAGGAAGATTAGAAAACCTCATTTCATGTCACCGGTCAGGATCGAATCCAGACTTCGTTTCCCATTGGGTCGGTCGCAACCCGGTACCAGGCCACGAAAAAAAAATACTCCGTCGCATGGCCTTTTTATTTGAAACAAATACTGGGAGAGCTTGACTGACGAGAAAAAGAGTAAAAAGTTTTGTTTTTGAATTGCAGAAAGTTATTTAGAAGTCTCAGCTTTCCGTTGTATCCAAATATGTTTCATCAATATAGTCTCAAATCTATTTATAATGTCACTTTAACGTTGCCAACTTGTTCAACAAAGGTCCGTTATCATAATAATAAACTTCTTTTCGTCCACTGCTGGATATATCCCTATTTCAAATCAAATTAAATATACCCCAAGACGACCGATCCCCATAGTAGGAAGTGTCATCTTATTTTTCCTAATTGTATAATTCTTTGACATAGTTTTGTTAATTAAAAGTAAGATATAAGCAGTACGTTCAAAAATGAAAGAAATCTTACTCGAAATTCCTTTCCTTCTTAATATATAATTCAATATAATTTGTCGCACAACCTTATTTATTTGTTAGTGTTATATTTGGGGAGAGTTTTTGAGACACGAAATTACTTTTTGAGGTCCGGGCTTTGGTCGAGTTTCGGAAGATATTGGAGACGAAAAATTCACTTTCCTGGTAGGATTACAGACTTAGTTCGACGTCAGTGTATTTTATATTAATAGATTACTTTATTCTTATTTTGGCAGCTTTTAATATGATCTATTTTTATGTAAGAAATATTTTAAAACTTTGAAAAGGCACATGTTTATGTCTCTATAAGAAATATATTTTTTTGGGTGAGGTGTAACTGTACTTTATTTCACTTTTTTTTTCCTTTAACGCCGGGAAATGCTCTGAGGCATTCCGCCTGGGGAGTGGGTCTCCCCAGGCGGGTATGTGGGACTCGCTGCGCCCAAAATATGGTAAGTGGACGCAGCTCTACCCACTAAAACCCGGCGAGTGCCACCAGTGCCACCTTTGGTGAGATGCCCCGGATCTGTTGAGCTAACAGGGCTCCTTGGCGCCAGTCCGCGAGGTACCGACGCCACCTCCACAGAGGGGTTGTCACGCACCACAGAACAACCCCTCTCAACGTCGGGACAGTACAATGGGGTGAGGCTCTTTTGTCCCCTCTTCTTATAAGAGGGGTACAAAGAGCCCCCTCGGCTCAATTAGCTTCACCCAAGGTGCTGGCTCACCCTAGGCTACTGAGCCCCACCGCCACGTCAAGGCCTGAACCATGGTGGGGGACTTTATTTCAGTGTACTATAATTTGTATTAGACAATCTCAATTAAATTAATTGAAAAAATCAATTCACAATAGAGTAGAGTGGAAGCAAATAATTCTCTAGCTTTCTTAGACCCGTAATCCGAACAATACCTTAAGGCTTAATCCATATTAATACAAATATAGGAAGCATACTCATAATATGGATAAGTATATCTAAATGGTGAATCTCACCACCATCCAACACTGTTAGCCACCTTGGTTAAATCTTTGTTTCAGAGAGCATAAGGGATCTGTGATGAGCAACCAAGGCAACCGTACTTCAACATTTTAAGTAAGTACAATCACCGTGACCGCGTGAAAGCAGCCACTGTTGAGCGAGTACCTGTTGTGTTACCATTTATAAAAGGAGTCACTGACAAGATTGGCTTCATCCTAAATCGAGCTTCCATCAAAACCAAAACGCCAAAAAAGATAGGTCAATTCTTATCTTATGTCAAGTATACGTGACTGTGGTCTCTTTTATATAGGCCAAACTGAAATATATAAATAATAATTAAAGCATCAAAGAACATTATAGCTGACATACCCCCAAATACTCAAACGAATCTCAAATTTAAGACGTACTTAAACTCGTGTTTTCCCTCTTTTTTCTTTGAATCTGACACGTTGTAGCATGATTCTAAGTACGTCTTAAATTTGAGATTTGTTTGAGTATTTGGGGGTTAAAACACCGTCGCTACTAAGTGTGCCATCTGTGAACATAGTCTTGAAAAAGCTCGCCATTATATTAGATTTGACAAGCCCGCGCAAAATAACACCGATTTCAACCAAGGATGATCCGTGAGGCTGCTGAAAAAAAAAACATCCTAATTTCAACAGAGAAGAAGACTGGCTCATGGCACCTGCTTGGGATGCCATTATTAAAGTAATCAAATCAAAATCCAAGCATAATATGTCACAGATTAAAGATACAGTTAGCACTTTCTGCGTAGATAGGACTGACCAAAATATTGATGTATCATAGGGTAGTTTCGAATAACTTTGTAACATTAGGACGTATGACACCTCAGTCCTCCCGTGATTACGGTTTTTGGAAAGTATCCGAAACGTCGGGCATGTAAAAAACTTAATAAACCGCGATAAAATCGGTAATTATAAAGAATATAACATCTAAAGCAAACCGGTGGGAGGGAAGCGCTGTGCCGCGCTCCCGCCTGCATGGGTACCACCATCTTGCTTGTTTCTCCCGTGAAACAGCTTTGCTGTGTTTCGGAGAGAAGAGCAAGACAGGCGGTGTAATTACTGGCACCGAGACTTAACATTTTATGTCTCAGGATAGGCAACACATTAATGAGTGCCTGGGGTTCCAGGTAGTTTATGTTCATGGGCGACGTCGACCCCTTAACATCAGGTGGTACGTTTGCCAGTTTGCCTATCCAACTAACATAAATAATAATAATAATATCCAGTCATTAAACAATTAAAGAATTTAAAACAATACAAGCAGAATAAATTAACTGGGCCAAAATATAGTATGACGTCATTTATTTGTTAACGGGGCTGAAAAAACCTTAGTCGTTAGTACCACAGAGCCTGGCATGAAACTAGTTGGCAACCTGAACTGTGACGTCAATGGAAATGGAAACATTGCTTTGCCAACATAGAATTTACTTATTTGTACATTGTCTGTAAATGTTACAGTTTGTGGACATCTTTTGTTTATATTCCGGCCCTAGATCTTAAGAGTTGTTCTATTTTATCAAAACCTACATCTGAGATATGTATTAAATTCTGTTCTAATATATAAGTTTCAAGAGTATTTTATGTATTGTATAATTAGTACAAAAAAAATGGAGTTGACGTTGGGCCTTGTTGGGCAAAAACTCCTATTTAAATAAAGATAATAAAAAAAAAAAATAAGAGTTGCTATTCTGTGGTTGCTATTAGGTATGTGAAGGGGAATCTTATTATATCTCGATAAAATCCACAAAAAAGTGGTTCCATTATACTGTGGGAAATTCACGTAAACATTCAGTCATTGTATCCAGTTTATCTTTTACACCAATGTCAGACGATTTTGTTTGTTAGTTTGAGCGCGGTGAACTCTAAAACTGTCAGTTGGGTTTGAAAAAATATTTTTGCATCCAATATCAGGTCCATTGAAACTTCGTAGCGGTATCACCAGAATACAGGTTTCCCCCCGTTTTCTGGTGATACCGCTACGAAGAACTAGTAATATGTTTATAACAAGGTATGCCTCAATGCAAGTAGTTAGGTACACTTCTTGTCACAACTTGTCCCTTTTTTCCAAAATGGTGAGGCTATTTAAGGAAAGAAATAAACCTGATGTTGGTATCCAAGCAAGCGGGCGAAGGACACCACTCAATCTTCCCGTTCCCATTACCCTACATTCTGTATTTTTACAATGTTGCCATCCAGATCATAATAATATTTTATATGTGCCTTCTACCATACCAAAAAATACGCCTTTCCTCTAAAATCTAAGAAGTATTGTCACAAAGTCTGTATAACTTTTAACTTGTAGCGTGCATGAAACAGAGCGGCTTATCCTATCAAAGCGGTTTATTGCATTTCTTATGGTAATATTATGCCCAATAATTTATTACGAGTGTAATTCATTATACTATATTTTAAAACAATACAAGAAAATACTAGTTAAATATACTAAAAGAATTATGCACGTTCTTATAAGTTTACACGGTGTTTTAACTTTGATGTGTTTCGGAGAAAAAGACAGGCAGGCAGTGCGAGTAGCACTAAGAGTTCGTTCATTTGTGCGTAGCCTTTGCGTGCGCCGCGGTGGAGCTGCACCTTAAGTTTTAACAGTCTCACAGCATATGTGAAGAGAAAAATCTAAATTCGGTAAATTAGTTGTTTTATAACATTAACAAATTATACTTTAACGGAACCGAAAGGTGCCAATCAGAATCGCACTTGACTGGTTGTTCTAAGTTATTTAAATATTATATTATTCAACTTTTGCTAGCAAGGCTTTAAAAAATATTATATTGATTGCCAGATACTTATGGTAATGTATGCTAAGGGCCCGAAGTAAGTTATCCCAGTATTATCCTTACAAATGACCTACGTGACCCTCATGGTACTGATCGCATTTGTCGCCCAAATTGTATAGGGTTGTAATGAAATATCGATATATTATGCTTGCTTATTTCTTCTTGGCTTCGTAGTTACTGGCATCGAGATTTAGTAGAACTCCTTAGAATAGGCAATAAATGAGTTAGTATCTCGAATGCCGTGACAGAACATGACATGACGCTGTCATGTCGTTATAACTTCATAACCACCGCACCGCAGCTCTTCATCCTTTTATGTGTGCGCGCGACTATATTATTACCTTATAAATTATTCCATCTTTTGTTTTAGATTTTTGAATTGCAATCTAGGTAACATAGATATTTCACATCTTCCCGCGGCTCGGCGTCTCGTGACGTCCAACTCTTTTTCTTGCAGTATCAACATTTTACATATAATATGTCTAGGTTATTTATGCAAATGGTTGACGATTATACGTTAATTATTGATTAGCCTCGCATATTCTAATAAAACTGGTAAATAAATATAGTCTTTGCAATGATTTAGTCATCACAACAATTGGAAGACAGATTAAATAAATATATATTTTTGTAAATAGATATAACACTTATTTCATGTTAGATATTTATGTAGGGTGCCGTTCTTCAAAATAACCCAAAATTGGGTAAGAAACTAAACCTCACAGCATAAATAAAGACAATAACTGTTTGTTGATTGCTATATTACGTAAAGAAACAAGTTTTTATGAACTGCGCGAGTCAGACTCGCGCTGGGTTTTTCCTTACGATGTGTGAATACAGTGTGGTGGCTCATTATGTACTATTGTATAAAATGATTCACTTTATAGATATTAGTCAAATTAGTCCATTTTTTATCGAGATTATCAGTTTGCATCCTTAACTGTTATGAATGTCCGTACTATCGTATAAAACAATTCACTTCATCGATATTAGTCCATTTTTATCGAGATATTCAGTTTGCATCCCTAACTGTTATGAATGTCCGTACTATCGTATAAAACAATTCACTTCATCGATATTAGTCCATTTTTATCGAGATATTCAGTTTGCATCCCTAACTGTTATGAATGTCCGTACTATCGTATAAAACAATTCACTTCATCGATATTAGTCCATTTTTTATCGAGGTTATCAGTTTGCATCCTTAACTGTTATGAATGTCCGTACTATCGTATAAAACAATTCACTTCATCGATATTAGTCCATTTTTTATCGAGGTTATCAGTTTGCATCCTTAACTGTTATGAATGTCCGTACTATCGTATAAAACAATTCACTTCATCGATATTAGTCCATTTTTTATCGAGGTTATCAGTTTGCATCCTTAACTGTTATGAATGTCCGTACTATCGTATAAAACAATTCACTTCATCGATATTAGTCCATTTTTATCGAGGTTATCAGTTTGCATCCTTAACTGTTATGAATGTCCGTACTATCGTATAAAACAATTCACTTCATCGATATTAGTCCATTTTTATCGAGATATTCAGTTTGCATCCCTAACTGTTATGAATGTCCGTACTATCGTATAAAACAATTCACTTCATCGATATTAGTCCATTTTTATCGAGATATTCAGTTGATTTTTATTCAGAGAGTTCAACATTGATAGGGATATTAGGGATGCCTAATATCCCTATCAATGTTCCTTACAATATTTTCTGTCCCTCGTCAGGCGTCATGTTTTGTAAATTACTTTGCGTGTGCAATCGTTGTTTGTTAGGAACTTTGTTTACGCATTTAAATAAAGGTATTCTTGTATATTTTTTATTATTTTAATACCTTTTTTTGTTTTTTTTTTTCCGCTGGGGAAATCATTACGATACCACCAAATCCAGGGCATCCTGTTGGTTTTGTGAGACTCTAACCCAAACTAAAACCCCAGTGGTGTTCTCCCACCGTCTGGTTGGTTTTTTTATTGGTCTTCGGAATTCTCCACTAGAGTCAGGGATGGTGGCTTCCTCCCCTCCTTCTCCGCTTAAAGCACCCTGAACATATAAGGGCTTACAAATACAGCTCGCATGTACGAGCCAATAATGCTCGTACAGCAGTTTGGTTATAACTTAGGCAATAATTGTAATAAATAACTTCACATTATGTATTTTAAAAGAGTCGCAACTAAACCTTTGGCACGAGCGGTAACCTGATACAATAACAAATAGTGCGGCTCCAATTACTAAACTGTAGTTAATATTGCTATCTAATAAACCGTTTAACTTAATAGTGGTTTGGTGTGTACTTATAACCTACAACAATAACTGGAGTACCGTCAACGACGAGATAACCCCAACAACCTTTTTGGTCCTTCGAGCCGGATCCTTTTTGGTCCTTCGAGCGTCAGAAGAAGATTTTAGTCCATCGACTATTATTTGAAGAGTGTGGTATTTTCAATTACGTTAGCGAATCGGTGCGGGTGGCCTCCCACAAGCGGGTCTCACCACCAGCATTGAGAAGGCGCACATAACGTAAGAAGAGAGTGCTGCACTTAGTGACAACAAAGCGGGAGCTTACCAGCGGAGATAACGTTTACTGCTTAACTTTTAACTTACCTGCGGAGATCACGTCTACCGCTTACGTATTAACTTACCAGCAGAGATAACGTCTACTGCTATTACTACATAACTGTGAACCTTCGTGAGTACACAACATCAACTTGCCAACCACTGCCGTGCCAAACACTGTTAACAATGTCTGAAGAAAACTACAAGTTTGAAGAACTCATAAGCAAACAACAAAACAGCTATGAGAAAATCAAAACTATTAAATCTAACTATAAAAAGGACTCTGTGAGTAGAAAATCCATAGATTACCTGAACAAACGTATCGAAGCTTTACGATCCTACTGGGATGAATTTCAAGCAAATGACGAGATCCTGAAGAGGTTTGAGTCAGCAAAAAAAGACCATGACTACTTTAAGGAGAATATCTTTGACATAACTAGAAGCATGTTCGACGAGACAATGCAATCTATGAATGAACTCAAAAACGAGTTAACAAACACCGAACCTGGATTTTCGGGTATAACTAAACCGAAAAAACCGGAATCTCGCAGTACATCGAAATGGGACACATTTCGAGTATATCAACCATCTACCGAAGAATCAGACAAGGAGGTATCGACGCTTTTACATAGGCAAATGTGTAGTTTTAAGGCGTTAGAGCGAGCTGTATCCAAAATTAAACTACAGGATTCGAAAGAAAGGTGGCAGCTTGAAGATCAACTGAAAGTTTTACAAACTAAGTGGGAACCCATCGACAAGAACCATTGGGAACTTAGCTACTTACTACAAGGAAGCGACGTGGAGTATGAGTCAAAATTTGACTATTGGGAACAAGTTTACGACGAGCTTAAGGAAGATATAAACAGAAAAATCTTTGAAACTTCCCACTACGAGAAAACTACACCACGTATTGAGTTACCGGAGTTTAATGGATCATATAACAACTGGGTGTCGTTTAGAGATCTATACCTTGAGATGATTCATAACAATCCAACACTCAACAAAACCCAAAAAATGAAGTTCCTCAAATCTAAGTTGAAAGGTGAAGCGGAAAAATTAATCAAACACCTTCCCGTTTGTGCCGAGAATTATGACTCATGCCTGGATATTATTCAACATCGTTATGACAATAAGCGATTACTTTTCATCTCATACATAGACACGCTTCTCAATCAGTCGTCCATTGATAAACCGAACTCAACTAATTTAAAAAGGCTACATGACACCACGAAAGAGTGTTTGAATGCTCTGGAAAATATCCACATTAATATCCCCATATGGGGTCCGCTTATCGTCCATTTACTGTCATCAAAACTGGATGATGAGACCTACAGTGACTACATAAAAGGCATGAAATATTCAAGGGAGTTACCAGATTTAGATGAGTTTATGGAGTTTCTGGAAATGAAATTCATGACATTGGAAACTGCTCGGACGAAAAGAAGTAGTCAGAAACAAAATTATTCAACGAATAATCAACACAAAAATTATAATAACTACAAGTCAATGAACTTTAACAACGCAGAGAAATATACAAAAACCTACCATGCTACACTTCGAAACTGTCCACTTTGCAAGAACGATCATACGCTGAGGCAGTGTGCTACATTTTTAAGCATGGATGTCGCAACGCGAACTAAAACAACAAGCGAATTAAACATTTGTAAAAATTGTCTATTTAGTCACGGAGGAAATAATTGCACTTCTATGAAACGATGTCGCACGTGTAATTATAAACATCATTCTCTTCTTCATGATGATAACTTGAGAAGACAACATTCAACGCCACTCACCTCGACTTCAGCTGAGCGATCATCTAATCATATTAACGGTGAACAAGAGATACTTTTGACGACTCTACAACTCAGGGTCAGAAACAACGAAGGTGATTTCGTCATCCTGCGGGCGTTGCTTGATCAAGGCTCTCAAGTAAGCTTGATCACAGAAAATGCCGCCCAACGATTGAACTTGCCCCGGAACAAGATGAAGGCGGCCGTCACTGGCGTCGGCTCGATAATGGGCACGAGTAGGGGTATGATCAAACTGGAATGTAAATCTATCTATTCTGATTATACCTTCCAAACAGAGGCATTAGTAATGCATAAACTGATAAATAACTTACCCAACTCAACATTTAACACGAAGAACTGGCCACACCTCAATAACTTAAAGTTGGCGGATCCGGACTTCAACATCTCTGGTCCTATCGATCTGCTGTTAGGGGCAGATATTTACTCCGAGGTGATTATTGAAGGAGTATTGAAACACAGCCATAACTCGCCAGTAGCTCAACAGACGAAGTTGGGTTGGATACTATGCGGCTCTACTAAGCATTTCAACTGTCTGGTTACTCTCACACAACTAGAAACTCTATCACAATTCTGGGAGACTGAAGAAATTCCTGCGGATTCGAAACCTTCTACAAACGATGAATATTGTGAAAAATATTACTCAGAAACAATTGAAAGATTAAGTAACGGGCGTTATGTAACGAAAATGCCGATGAAAAATAACTTCGAGCATAATCTTGGCGATTCGAAGCAGAAAGCCATCGCACAATTTCTTCATTTAGAAAAGAAAATGGCGAGACAAGAACATTTCGCAACGTTGTATAAACAATTCATACGTGACTACATACAATTGGGTCACATGAAACCAGCGACGACAAATGAAAGTCTAGTGCAAGCCTACCTACCCCACCATGGTGTATTACGGGAGAGCTCAACGTCCACCAAACTCCGAGTTGTTTTTAACGCATCCATGAAAACAGACTCCGGCTACAGCTTAAACGACTTGATGGAAAAAGGGCCCAATCTACAAAAAGATATTTTATCGCTTATCATTAAATGGCGTAGCTATAAATACGTCATAACGGCGGACATTGAAAAAATGTACCGTCAAATCCTTATTCATCAAGATCAACAAAACTTACAAAAAATAATCTGGAGGGAATCCACTAAAGAACCTCTCAGAGAGATGCAGCTCTGTACGCTTACCTATGGCACCAAGGCGGCACCATTTATCGCAATGCGTACGCTCCAACAACTAGTCAAAGATGAAGGCAACGCTTTCCCATTAGCCCAAAAAGCACTACAACAAGAATGCTACATGGATGACGTCATCTCGGGCGAAAATACCATCGAAAAAACAAAACGTTTACAACAGGAGCTCTACGAGTTGTTGAAGAAGGGAGGTTTTATTTTAAGAAAATGGGCTACTAATGAACCATCCATCCTCGAGAATATGCTGGATATAGAAAAACGCCATACAAACAGCTATAACTTTAAACAACAAGAGTTCAGCAAGACACTGGGACTGGCATGGAATGACACCACGGACACATTCCATTTCATTTGCGAGATGTCGCACGATAATAAAAATGAAACATACACGAAACGTAGACTATTGTCCGAGATAAGCAAAATATATGATCCACTAGGGTGGTTATCCCCAATAACTATCCGAGCAAAACTGATATTCCAGAAATTATGGAGTGAAAATTATCAAAAAATTAACTGGGACGGAATTATACCCAATGACATAGCCGCCGAATGGATAAATATTAAAAACGATTTACCGAACATAAATAAAATCAGTTTGATAAGGTGGATGAGACATGAAAACAATAGAGCGATCGAATTGCATGCCTTCTGTGACGCGAGCGAGCAAGCCTACGCATGCGTCATCTATAGCCGAACTACGTCACCGACTGGCGCGTACGTCACTACATTACTCGCTGCGAAAACTAAGGTGGCACCTCTGAAAAAAAAGGCAACTATACCGAGGTTGGAATTATGCGCCGCAGTTCTGTTAGCCAAGCTTCTGGAGAAGATAACTAAGGTCCTTACAGATTATAATCTTAGAATATCCTGTTGGACAGACTCAAAAGTTGTGTTAGCATGGCTTCAGGGTAAACAAAGTAGATTTGAAAAATATATAACTAATAGAACTTCATTCATAACAAACATCGTTCCTGCAATAAATTGGGGTTACGTAAAGAGTAGCGAAAACCCCGCTGACTGTGCAACTAGAGGACTTTCGCCAACCAAGCTGGTCAACTTCGCTCTGTGGTGGGAAGGACCTCGATGGCTTAAAGATCAAGGAAAACATTCCCTTTTAACATCTACAAGATACACTACAAACGAAGGTCTTATAAGAAACTGCTACCTGACGGAACCCGCATCGAATAAAAATGAATTAATTTATTTATTACTTGAGCGATACAGTGACATAGATCGTATTACAAGAATACTCGCCTGGGTTATACGATTCACCGATAAATTACATAACAAACAGGGGTCAAATAAGTGCAATGAACTAAACTTGTATGAAATTACACAAGCCAGATGTAAGATTTATAAATCAATACAAGAATATAGTTTCGAAAAGGAGATAACGTCTCTTAAAAAACGGGGAAAGCTGCCCAACAAGAGCACTATTTTGAAACTCCACCCATTCCTGGACTCGGAAGGACTTCTTCGCGTCGGAGGGCGTCTAGAATATTCAAACCTACCAGAAAATACTAAACATCCCATTTTAATCCCAGGAACGGGGCGACTGACCCAACTTATTATTGAAAAGGCG